>CM046880.1:164834816-167774155 GCA_025667525.1 Glebionis coronaria
GTACACTAAAAAAACTAAACACAAAATTGATTCTATGCAATTTAAATTTAAGGACTCTATTTTTTATCTAATATTCAAGCCTCCATATTTGAGCAAATCAAGATAGACAATTTATCCTAAATCCCCATTCTCCACGAATGGATATACAGTACGCATTCAAAGGTAAACAACCAAAAACATACATGTTCTCGCGCAGAAAACATACATGTTCTCACGCAGAAAACATACATGTTTTTACGCAGAAACATACATGTTTCCACGCAGAAACATACATGTTTCCACGCAGAAACATACATGTTCTCGCAGAAGCATAATAAATCAGTTTTCAACAAATATTGAACATCGTCTTCAACAAATCTAAAATTATCTTCGAACTAAAAAGTTAATATATAAAACACACTTGCACGCATATTTAAAAATCCAATATATTTGTTTATAATAAATAAACCATTATCAATCGGAGGGATATACGCATATTAAAAAAATATGAAAACAACAATAGAGGTACGGTTAAGAAATAGTCAATCGGAGTATCACTCTTTACCACAATCCCAATCCATAAAACTTTAAGATGTAGCGTATATCTTTGACCATGATTTAATACTTATAAATATTTTAATATTTTAATAAGACTAACAATTTATAATTAACCAAATAAAGTCAACAAAGAACCTGAATGAACAAATACATCTTTCTTTGGCTTTTCAATTGACGTCATGAACAAACCGGAGTAACCTTTTCCGATCGGCCAATGAATCCCTAAAAAATCGCTTATTGTATGCGTAAAAAACACCACCAACAGATCATAACGAACGAGACTTGTATATGAATATATCTAATGTAAGAAAAAAATATCATTATTCGGCAGTAATCGATGAGTGGGCGGATTAGAAAACGATGGTGGTGGTGTTAATCAATGGAGGAGGCGACTATGGTGTTGTAGGTAATATAAGAAGGGTTCTTAGGGTTGTGATGTTGAAGATGATTTTTTTTCCTGGATCTAATAAAATGAAAATATTGGAGTATGTGATTTCTCGTAATATGTATTTTTGAAATGTGCTAGATATAATTTTTTTAATGACTAGAATACCCTTTTTACTTTATCAGAAATTTCTTTTTTTTCTATTTATTTACAATGCTGCCACAATTAATCTTGATCATTGATTAACATATCCAATGGCTAATAAAGAGTTCTGTAAGTTCTGTCACTTAAATCAGTTCTGCAAATAAAGTTACACTATATATATATATATATATATATATATATATATATATATATATATATATATATATTATATATATATATATATATATATATATATATATATATATATATATATATATATATATAGAGAGAGAGAGAGAGAAGGGTTAATGTGAGAGATTTTTTAAAATTATTAGAATGAGAACCAATTTAGACCGTTGGATCTATTATGTTGTATTAAATAAGAATGATATTTAATGAGTGACATTATGATCATTTAATATAGATTAAAATATATTTTACTTACATTCTCTTTTTTCACCATATATTAGTTCAATATCTCGAAAATAACTGATACGTCGTGGTACAATATCTCGAAAATAACTGATGCGTCGTGATACAATCTAAAAAATAACTGATGCACGTGGTACAATATCTCGAAAATAACTGATACGTCGTGGTACAATATCTCGAAAATAACTCATGGTGTGTGGTATAATATCTCGAAAATAACTAATGCGTCGTTGTAGAATATCTCGAAAATAACTGATGCGTTATAGTACAATATTTTAAAAATAAAAAAGCATTTATGTTTAGTCAAAATAAAAAATGAATAATACCTATAATACATTTATGGTTGTATTTTTTATTTTCATTTCTTTATTAATTACCATGTATTTAATTACCACTTCCTTTAATTCTACTGATTATTATATGGTTCTTATTTTTATAACTTTAATTAGTTCTTATTTGATCCTAATTCTATATATATATATATATATATATATATATATATATATATATATATATATATATATATATATATATATATATATATATATATATATATATATATATATATATATATATATATATAATATTCACAACCTTCCAAAAATGGAAAGGGTCTTCGATTCAAATATCGACAAATTGCTCCGTAAAAAATCGTACACAATTTCCTTGACGACAACGCCAAACTGATAGTTGTAAAAATAGGTGTACAAAATACACTACTTATAGGCGGGTTGAATACGAATTTTTGTTTGGTAATGGGTGACCCCGGTAAATATATTAACCAAAAGAGAAGTTTGGTACAATTGAAGTGTGGCTGAAATACCACATTAACCTCGAGCAACAAGCTTGATAAACTAGTGCTTATGAGATGACATAAACACACAACATCCTAACAAAAAGAAACGCCACATTACGTAAACCACCATAAAGGCATAACCAGCAGGAAGAAATCTTGAAATAAGGCAAACATCCCGCCACTCCAGAAACAACACAAAGGAAGCAAATGATCCAAATAAGGCCGCCTCCTTGAAAAACCTTTTCGAGAAAAATCCGGTGGGAAAAACCTCAAAAAGAAAAAAAGAGTACGACCCTCACGTCGCATTACCATGATGATTAAAGCATACACTTGGGAGCTTCCACCGATCTAGCAGCGAACAAGAACGGTTAAACATCTTAAACTTAAAAGTAACAAGCATCAACCGGATAAAATCACATATAACTTGAACAAGTTGCTGTAAAGTCAAAGAAGTCTTCTTAAATAATCTATCATTCCGTTCCATCCTAATGAAATAGGAGCTAGCACCATAGCAATACGAGCAATAATACTAAATACATTTCGACCCTAGAAATCGGATTAAGAAATTAGATAATATCAGCCAACCTAGACGAAATAGTCTCCAACCCAACCATACACCGAACCTTGTACCAAACCTGAGATGAAAAATTGCATTCAAAGAACAAGTGTGAGTGAGAATCCTAGACTGAACTACACAAGGGGCATACTAGCAGGTTTAAGTCGACATTAGGACCGACATCCCATTGCCTAGAAAAACTTACGTTGACGTTTAATTTCTTCTCAGGTTGTTGATTCGTCGAGGAAATCGTGAATTTGAGATTCACGTTGAATTTGAATAAATGATCGAATATTAACGTTTTGAGAATCGTTTCTAAATCCTACTAAGACGAAAAATGACGTAATAAAAAACGGGAAATACGTAAATCATACAAATGGAGACAAAATTAAAAAAAAAATATTAAAACTTAAAAAATTGATAAACTAATTAATTCAAACTTAATTAAACTGAAAATGAAATATAAGAACTAATTTAAAAAGTAAAATGGGTCAAAAAGCCCAATTGTACAAAATTAACCAAAAGCTTAACGGGCTAAAAAGGCCAAAAAGTAACAGTTAAGAAAATTAAAAAGTAAAAAGATAAAAATACTTAAAATTAAGCTTTAAACAACCTTTACAAAATATTTTATCTTTGAAATTACCAGAATAAGCTCTAATAAGCAATAAGAACTCTTAATGGGCTTAAAGAGCACAATAAGTCAAATGTGAGCTTATTGCAAATCTTTTTTCACAAAAATGATTATTTTGCAAATGCAAACAACTTTTGTAAAAGAAGTTTTACCAAAAATAAGTATAGTTGATGCGGTATTTTTGTACACTTTATTTTAGGAAAAACAAAGCGACAAAATCGGGTAAGTATTAAGTATCACGTTTTGTGAAAAACGCGAATACTCGTCGTCGAGTTTGTTCTCGAGGAGGTATGGTGTTTAGCCAACAATTATAGACGTTATTTAATCAAGTGATTACGCTTTTGGATAGAAGGAAAGAAAAGAAAACGGAAATGGACTTCGCTCAAAACGAACGAAAATGTGAAAACGCACGAACGTAAAAACGCGACCAAATGAAAAATTTAAACTAAAATTAAATTAAAAATTAAAACTAAGTCTAAAATAATATAAACAAGAATAAAAATTCAATAAATAAATTTTAAGACCTTTTATTAATTAAATATTCAATTTTAAATGCTAATTAAAGCACTAAAACTAAATATAATTAATAAAAAGTCCAAAATTTTATTTTATCAAACAAATATCTTAATTATATTAATTAAAAACTAAAAATTATTTTTCCTAAATTTTTGAAACTATTTTTCTATTTTTAAAATGATAAAAACAATTTTTTTAAAATTAAAATAATAATAGTAATAATAATAATAATAATAATAATAAATAAATAAATAAATATATTAGAAATGAAAACACTAGGTACCTTAAAACGACTTCTTAAACAAATTTTAAAACTACAATTTCTTACGAAATTGAATTGATATATAAGTTAATAAAACTACGCGACACGTAACAAAAAAAATATAACGTTTAATACTACTAGGAAATCTATAAACTTGCAACCCTACGACGATAGGTTTAACGACGTAAAAAATAAAAAATAAATAAATGCGGAAATCGTAAAATTATTTTTACCTTTATAAAAGAAACTATTTTTAATTTTTAAAACCTATTTTAACTAACTTAATGAAAATTCTCTATATTATTATTATTATTCTTAACTTTTTTTTATTATTAAAATTTTTTAAAAATATTTGTAAAAAAACGGACTAAAAAAAGTTACTTAAACGTTTTAAAAAAATAATAAACAAGCAATTGTAAATAAGAGAAAAGAAGTTAACCTTATTTTGCTATAATTGACGAAACAAAAAGAGTATAAAAGACGAATAAAAGCAAATGCTAACAATAGAAGTTAAGAGAGCAGATGTGGCCAAGGGTGTTGCTGCGTCTGTTGTTTCTGTGTGGGCGGTAGGTTCAAATCCCACTTGCAGCCACTTTTTGTGATTTATTTTTTGGAGTAACCTGCAAACCAAGGACAGTTTGCTAGTTGGTGGACAGCAGGGGTTGTTTCTTGCTTTGTGCGGCGTGGTCAGAGGTTCAAAACTTGCAGTCCACTCTTTTTTTTCTCCAAGCTTTTTATTAGTTGTTGGACAGACCAACAAGCAGTTGCTTGTTGGGTTAATTGCACAAATGATAAATAACAGTAAACACAAACAGGAACAAATTAACTCAAATTAAAGCAAGAATCAAGTTAACACATGTGATGAACTATACTAGCAGCTTATGCAATTCAAGTGCAACTAAGGGTTTATAAGACCACTTTCGGGCTTAACATTCAGCACTAAAATAAGCACTATACTCTGATTTTTATGAAAACAGTTAAAGTCCTACGTCTAAAGTTCTTAATTCCTAAAATCACAAATTTTAATTCCTCAAAACAAGACTCAAATTTATGCTGGTGTGCTATGCATACTGATGAACAGTAGCCTCCACATTAAGTGCACAGTGACAAATTTAAGCTTAAAATTAAAGCCTCTAAAAAGCTCTAAAAACCCGAGATGACTTAAAACAACAATTCTATGATACTATAGCTACTCAAATCCTGAATTTTAGGATCTAAATCCTCACATCACAGTGAAACGGGCTGCTGGTATGTTTTCGGCCAGAAAGTGGTAAAAAGTTCTCAACTATCTGTTCAAATACTATGCTATAGCGAAACTAACCTAAAGGTTCATCAGACAACTCAAACTTATCAGTTAACAACAGAATTAGGAAGCTAAATATATCATATAACACAAACTGCAAGAATCCTACACCTACTGAATTTAAATATGCAGAAAACTTAAGGAACTCATATTTTGATTTTTTTTTCCAGTTTTTGTGTTAAGCGGAAGCGTAAACAAGCTACTCTAAGCCTCCAAGAACTGATGCAATAAAGCTTAGCTCCTAGACAAAAAGTATGTCGGACTAAAATGGCTAATCCAAACAGCCCTAAAAACTAACATAATGCAATTTTAACAAACAACTTTGGAATTTAAAAGAAAATAAAGGCAAAATAAAAACATGAACAAGGTAACAAGCATGAAAAAGCACAAATAAGCAATAAAGAACAAGTGAATAAGCAAGGATAAGTAAAGGTCACATAAGCACTCAACTAACAAGTTAATATGTGATAGAAAAAGTAAAAAGGGTTGAAACCATACTTGTATTGAGTCTGATGGGAATCCACAACCTAATCTTACTACAAGGAACTTTTTGAACTTAATCTTCACAAAACATCAGCTTATCTTAAAGCTTATCAACAAACATCAACAAAAATCTACGAAACATCTAACATTTATCTCTCTTGGAATTACTTCTACCTGAACAAAATAGCAAACATAAAAGGTAAAAGGCACAAGCTGATGAGTAGCTTTTGGGGCTTATGTGTCAAATAAGCATCAATAAGCTAGCTTATTAGTGTAAATAAAACTTTTGGACATAAAATAAATTTTGCAAGAAATTTTAAATTTGACTTAATTTTAACACTTGAACTTGAACAACACCAATAAGCTGCGGTGTCAACTCAGCTTATCAACAACTTAAGCTAAAATAGTTCTTCAAAAAAAAACTTTTAATTTCTCAAAAATATTTTTGAATAAACTGAAAATTAAATTTGCAAGACATTAAAGTATTTAAAATACAATGGAACTCAATGATTCTTTCATTAAAATTCGTATCAATTACAAATCAACAAAGAGAAAAATTGGAACAACCTTTCTGCTAACATAAACTGAACTACTTATAGACTATTACAAGGAGTACAAACATAAACCATAGCTGTCTTCTAACTCCCCAAAATGCCCTTGGATCTTTTGAGAATATGCCTTTGAAGATTCCATGAATTCAAACGTTCTTGAAGCTTCTGATGAATCTGAATGGTTGATTTGTTGTGGGCAGCAAGTAAATAGATCAAATCCTTTGATTTAGTCAAGATTCTTGTCCCGTTGTGGTAATCCCCGTGATTTGAAGCTATCAATTGGGTCCCATGAGAATGAGTTGGATGAAAACGAGCACAATGAGTCTTGTTCCTTGTGGGGTTAATATTCATTTTCTTCAAACAATTTTAGAAAACCCTTTGAATTGTTGATTAGGGTTCTGGGAGGATTAAGAATGATGAACACAAGTTTAATCCATTTAGGATATGGATTATTGTTTCTCACGATCTTTTTTTTGTTCCATTTAAAACATAATTATTTTTTTAAACTTTGTAACTTGGCAACTTCGACCCTCAATGTTTTGCAATTTTTTTGAGCAGATTTCCTTTGAAAATGCTTTGAGTCTTTGGCAAATATAATCCTTTTATTTTGTTGAAACTTGGTAAAGGATTATTTATGCATAATCTTGAATCTCCAATGGGTGAATATGTAAAGTCTTGAAACTTTAGGGACCAATCTTGTATATATGAGTTTAACAAGGGTATAAAGTGTAAATTCTTTAAACTTGAGGGACCAAACTTGTACATCTTCAAAACTTCAAGGTCTTTTTGGAAAATTCATTGCTCGGTGGTCCGGTTCATTGTGCGGCTTCGTTTCCCGTATTTTTTTTTCATTTGTTCTTGTGATCTTTTGTCTTTTTCTCGACACCTATACCTAGAACATACAACAAACGAATACAAGTATATTTTTCGGTATTTTATGATATATTTAACCGTATTAAGCCCGATTTAGACGATGAGACCATGTATAATTGCGGTCTCATCACCCCCCATACTAAACCATTGTCGTGCCCTCACGCAATGCTAGAATAAAGTATCGTAGCACCTCCAAAATTCATTTTTATGGACTTTTATTGAATCATAAACTTACTACACTACTACTACTTGCTACTACTTGCGTTTTAGACATAATGTATGATTTTCATCGCAAAATGGGACGTTTAGGTTCATAGAACAAGAACACATGAATGCTTCGTTAGAAATAATTTTGTCGTCCTCGATTTTCACCCAATTCCATGCCAAGCTTGTAACAAGATCATTGTCATTATAAGTTAGTAATGCTAACACTACTCATATGCCCTAATCACATACTTAGACTCCCTTATTCCTAATTGGTATCTCTTATATTTTATTTTTGTCTTAATGATCACGAGGATGCATTTTGACTTATTTCGATATTTTATTAAGGCCGAAAATAAAGTAGCACGATTTAATCGATAGTTAGCCGAAGGACACGATCTTTTAAAACGGCTTCTCGTAATCTCCTTAAGTTCATATCTTGGCATAACTCGTTTCAGGATTTGAGACCTTTCTCGGACCAATATTTGGCATGTGTTTCGAACTTCAAATCTTGGAAGACGTTCTTGAAATTATGGTCTTCATATATGGAATTTCTTCACTTGACGTTTCGGACCACGACTTCATCATTTTTCTTTAATCTTTATTTGGGATTTTGATATACAACGATCCGCCTCCTTTTAGGACTTAGATATATTTATCCTTATACCTTGTTAGGGTCTTTTTGGGTAGACTTCTCCATGATCTTTAGGGGAGTATATTGCTTCTCGTCGTGTGTCTCGATCCTTCATATTGATTTTTGGAACAATGATACTTCAAATCATCTTGGATCTTTAGCAACAAAATGGAGTTCCTAATGCCTTATTAGGGCCTTTTTGGAACTTTGCCAATCTTCGCATCCCGCTTAAATAAGTTATGCCTTGGCTATGAACTCTATTCGAACACGAGCAACTTTTAAACGATCTTGGGCTAGAAGCTAAGTAACCTTTTAAATCATAAGACCTTACTTATTGCATTTATTTAAACAAAAGCGTGGGGAGAATAAGCTAATAATTACTACATATGAGATCGTGAAAGATTACGTAACTTATAATTAACTCTATCATTTCTCGTCCTCATTTAAGAGACTTAGCCTAATATAGTTAAGGAATCGAAGCTAAGTGATCAACACGCACGGTCGATTAAAAAATTACTCTTATTCTCACCATCGGAAAACCTACATTTGTGTCTTAAACACTTATGAAAAACAAGAAAAAATTTAAAATTTGGCCATTTTTAGCCTTATTTTGCAATAAAACGATAAACAAAAAGATAAAATTTGGAAAGCGTGAAGGTTTAGCAAGGTCGAGTATCTATTCACCCCCATACTAAAGTTAAACATTGTCCTCAATGTTTCGAGTCTAAGGGTAGGATACCCCCATACTAGAGACGAAGTCGAATGCTTAATCTAGCATGGAAAGGGTGGAACCGTTAAATCTATAGCCGTTTATGAAGTGTGCTAATAAGACCTAAGGTTAGAACAATCAAGGATATATCATATGGATATCGAGAAATTCTTCAAAGCAAACGATCGAGTGCTAACGTAAAACGAACACGAGAGGCTCCAATCGTGAAGATAATGATCATCTAAAAACCACAAGTCACAAACAACCACGGAACAAAGGTTGGAAGGACATAAATCCCCTCATTAGGTTAATTAAAAAAGCAATAATATTTACAAGGATAAGCATGAGAATTCCCCCATGAGGCACCTTGTTTTTGATAACCGAGTCAAAAGCTAGACACGAATCCCCATAAATGTGATCATTTAGGGATAGTCATGGTTCAGTCAGTTTTGGTGGGGCTTACATGATAAACAAGGCCCAAAAGCAACCGATAATAAGGGCAAAGCCTTTATACCAGGATCAAAGATCGTGTCTTCATTTTCGGATGATAAACAAAACAACACGACTTTAAACATTATCATCCCAAAGGGACACAAGAAAAAAGAGTGCAAAGAGAAGGGTGGGACATTGGGTGGGCAAACAAATCGAGTTACTCGAGGTAAACTTACACCGTAACTGTAGAAAAATTTTCTAGTGACTACTTCGGTGAAAGACCGAGATTTTATCCTAAACGTAATACCGGGGTCAAAAATCTCGTCCTCAGTGGAGAAGTGTGAGGAAACAAATGGGGCTTCCCCCATACTAGATCCACACAAAACGTCGTCAAAAGAAGTAGACGCGTTGTAGCAAGCTCAATTAAACGAGGTGATGACGGAGTTGTCTTTGGAAAATCTTTAAAATTGATTTTAAAATCATTACCTTTTTCATTTTTAACTCATTATTATGAAAACCCAAGTTGGTTAAATTGAAAATATTTGGTGTTTCTAAAACAATTATAGGCACACTTAAAATTTCCACATTTATCTTGAAGGCGAGAGGAGGATTTGAATTTTTAAAACGTGAATGATTAATAAAATATCCCCCCTCCAGGCTAACGCAACGGTCCTTATCAAACTAGAAAATCGAAGGCGGGTCATCAAGTATATGTTTGATCTCGGAAAAATCGCCACCGGGATCAAAAACGTTTTCTCTTCCTCGTGGAAGAGGTTTGGAAATCAATTTATCGATAGTCGAGTCGCTAGCTTCAATCGTCGTGAAACTAGGAATGGAAAGCTCTTTGATTGAAGATTTTGCCTTTGTCGTTTCGACCTCGACATCGAAAAATGTATCGATGTGAGCAAGGCCACCGACGGACTTCTCACATGATAAATCCATAATCTCACTCGGTGTGGGATTAGGAGTAAAAGGCTCGGCTCGTGACGATTTTTCCTTAACGGTTTCAACTTTTTCCTTCGAAGGGATCGAACGTGGGTTCTCGAACATTTTAGCAAAATTACTAACACGTCCCTTCAGAATTAATTTTCGTTCATCTTGTAAAAACGAGGTTTCAACGATTTCCTTTCAAACCTTTTCACATTTTTCTTTTTCAAAATCATTAAATGGAATTTCTTCGTCAAAATTAAGTGTATATTGATTTAGAAAATCCTCAATAATTTCATCTTCATTAGAAAAATTAGGTTCAAAAGGTATAACATTCAACGTTCCTAGGTATCCTACGAGTTTTTCTTGTGGTTTATTTTTAACAACATTTGCAAAAACTTCGATAGATGACGTTTTCGTTTCCTCTACGTTCTTACAAGACGACGAAGGTAGCACAACTTTAAAATTCAAGAGATTGGGATCAATACGAGACGTACGAGTCTTAGGAGTCGATATGGCTTGATCCTCTCCTTTGAGATTAGGATTGGTGACGTTCGATGAAGAACTCGACTCGTATGAAGCTACTTTTTTTTCTAAGGTCTCAACCGTTAAAAGAAGTTCATTTCGCTCATTAGTGTAAACTTCCATAACTTTATCAACAAGTTTATCCCATCCCTCTTCTTCTAGGTCAAATAAACGTTCTCGTTCTTTAGAAACGGCATCATATTGGTTTTCCAACTCGGTTCTCATGGAGGCCATTTCCTTTAAGTATGATTCCTTTTGAGTTTCCAATTGTTTTTCGTAATGTTCCTTAAGATTCGTAACTTGTTCTTGAATCATCGTTAAGTTTTCATTATTACGTCTCATATAGTCAAAAGGCGTTTTGATCCATCTCCCATATTTTTGATTTTGATCACAATTAAAAGACGAACCATATGACGAATAAAACGAAGACGATGGGTAATCTTGGTTGTAAGATTGAAACTTGTTACCACGATCACATGGAGCGGAGTTATAGATATAACCCTCTCGACCTCCAATAACCTTACAATTAAAACAATTGGCACCATCGGGCGGGCCTCCACAACATGGGCACGAATAATATCCACCATCATTCGATATGATGCAACGAGAAAGTCGTTTCAAGAATTAAACAATATAGAGGGTTAAAGAAGAGAATTATGAAAATAAAGGGAAAAATCGAATATTCTTTTTGTGCTTTTGGTTTTTTTTTAATTTTATTGGAATTTTGGTGTATTACGTAGAAATTAATCTACAAAAACTATCCACTAATCAAAGGTCTCGATTAATGAATCCAAGAAGAATGAAGGTAATTACGTGAAGTAAAAACCCTCGTCGACTTTGAAACATTGGCAGAACGCCAAAACGTTTCGAGGTTCAATAATTAAAACTCACAAAAATAGATTAATAATACTTGAGTTGGCAAACCCCTAAATAATCGTCACTTTCAAAATACGCACAAGCGAGCGGAGAAAACGAGGCGGCGTGAAGCACTTAAGAGCCTTTTTTCATTAGGTCGTGAAATACAACCGCCTTATACCCACCTTATAGTTTGTATTTATCGAGATTAAATCAATTAAGATTATTTATCTATTTTGCCTTTGATTATCGTTTGAATTCGATACGCTCGATAATGACCGGAACGCCCACTATCGAGGTGCGATTTCTTGCGTATTTGGATAATTATTGTGTGTTAATTGTTCTACGTAAATACAATATATTATGCACAATAAAAACGATTTTGTGTTAATAGATTTCTATTTAACACGTATTTACTTGTATGGCTAATAGTATATAAAAATAAAAAGAAGTATTTACGATAAAAACGTAAACACTCAAACAAACACGATAAATAAATATGGCTAAACATGCCTCCCCGGCAGCGGCGCCATTTTTGATGCGGTATTTTTGTACACTTTATTTTAGGAAAAATAAAGCGACAAAATCGGGTAAGTATTAAGTATCACGTTTTGTGAAAAACGCGAATACTCGTCGTCGAGTTCGTTCTCGAGGAGGTATGGTGTTTAGCCAACAATTATAGACGTTATTTAATCGAGTGATTACGCTTTCGGATAGAAGGAAAGAATGGAAAACGGAAATGGACTTCGCTCAAAACGGACGAAAACGCGAAAACGCACGAACGTAAAAACGCGACCAAACGAAAAATTTAAACTAAAATTAAATTAAAAATTAAAACTAAGTCTAAAATAATATAAACAAGAATAAAAAATCAATAAATAAATTTTAAGACCTTTTATTAATTAAATATTCAATTTTAAATGCTAATTAAAGCCCTAAAATTAAATATAATTAATAAAAAGTCCAAAATTTTATTTTATCAAACAAATATCTTACTTATATTAATTAAAAACTAAAAATTATTTTTTCTAAATTTTTGAAACTATTTTTCTATTTTTAAAATGATAAAAACAATTTTTTAAAAATTAAAATAATAATAATAATAATAATAATAATAATAATAACGTTTATTGGCCTAGGGGTCTTATGTGCTGAGGATGTCAGGTGCTTTGCCTTTATTGATTCTCGTTTACAGTCTGGTGATTTGCAGGATCGGATTTTGGCGAGGTCTGGGATTGTTTCGCCGGGCCCTATTTTTCAGTCTGCTCTTGATGCTTTCTCGACCTGTTGTGGTGTCGATCCTCTCTCTGTCACCACTAGCTCTCCTGTCCCCCAGTTTATGAAGTATTTGGCAAAGAGTTACTTTGGTTTCATTGATGGTTGTTTGACGTCGCGTTTCGGGTTGAGTCGTCGCCAGGAGGCACTTCTCAGCTGTGTGCGTGCTCCTCATGCGCAAGATTACCTCTTCACTATTCCGATTGATGGGCTGGGACAGTGGATGAACCCGAGACAGTTTCGTGCGGTATTGTGTTATCGTTTGTCGATTCCTTTATTTCCTGATGGTTCTTTGTGCTCGGGTTGCCATGTACATCGGATGGATCTGTGGGGTGATCATGCTGTTCATTGCGCTAGTGATTTGGGGGTTAAGTTTCGGCACAATCTTGTTCGTGATGTGTTGTTTGATATTTGTTCTAAGGTTGGTGTGTCGGTGAGGAACGAAGCTGATATGGGATTTGTTTCTGATGGTGGGCGTGATCTTCGGCCAGCAGATTTATTGTTACACAATTGGTCCCATGGCAAAGATGCGTGTTTAGATGTTACAGGGGTTTCTCCGTTTGCAGGGGCGGGGTTGGATTCGTGGGTTCCTGGGAGTGCTTTGCAGTCGACTGTTCAGAAGAAGAAGAGGAAGTATTCTTCTATTTGTGCTGAGCATGGTTACTCGTTTATTCCATTCGCCTTCTCGACTTTTGGGGAGTTTGAGGAGGAGGTGATGGGTACTCTCTCGCGTCTTAAGCGGTTAGCTGGTTGTCATTCTAATGACGCGAGGAGTGGTGGTTTTTTGATGTCTAGACTTAGTTTTTGTATTCAAAAAGGGGTGGGCGCGCAGCTTGTTTCGCGGCTCCCTTCCAATTTTGTGTGATTAATAAAATTGGAATTTCGATATTAAAAAAAAATAATAATAAAAAAAATAAAAAAAAAATAATAATAATAATAAAAATAATAATAAATAAATAAATAAATTAGAAATGGAAGCACTAGGTACCTTAAAACGACTTCTTAAGCAAATTTTAAAACTACAACTTCTTACGAAATTGAATTGATATAAAAGTTAAAAAAGTCTACGCGACACGTAACAAAAAAACATAACGTTTAATACTACTAGGAAATCTATAAACATGCAACCCTACGACGATAGATTTAACGACGTAAAAAATAAAAAATAAATAAATGCGGAAATCATAAAATTATTTTTACCTTTATAAAAGAAACTATTCTTAATTTTTAAAACCTATTTTAACTAACTTAATAGAAATTCTCTCTATTATTATTATTATTATTATTAACTTTTTTTATTATTAATTTTTTTTAAAATACTTGTAAAAAACGGACTAAAAAAAGTTACTTAAACGTTTAAAAAAAATAATAAACAAGCAATTGTAAATAAGAGAAAAGAAGTTAACCTTGTTTTGCTATAACTGACGAAACAAAAAGAGTATAAAAGACAAATAAAATCAAACGCTAACAATAGAAGTTAAGAGTGCAGATGGTGGCCAAGGGTGTTGCTGCGTCAGTTGTTTATGTGTGGGTAGTGGGTTCAAATCCCACTTGCAGCCACTTTTTGTGATTTATTTTTTTGAGTAACCAGCAAACCAAGGACAGTTTGCTAGTTGGTGGACAGCAGGGGTTGTTTCTTGCTTTGTGCGGCGTGGTCAGAGGTTCAAAACTTGCAGTCCACTCTCTTTTTTCTCCAAGCTTTTTATTAGTTGTTGGACAGACCAACGAGCAGTTGCTTGTTGGCTTAATTGCACAAATGATAAATAACAGTAAACACAAACAGGAACAAATTAACTCAAATTAAAGCAAGAATCAAGTTAACACATATGATGAACTATACTAGCAGCTTATGCAATTCAAGTGCAACTAAGGGTTTATAAGACCACTTTCGGGCTTAACATTCAGCACTAAAATAAGCACTATACTCTGATTTTTATGAAAACAGTTAAAGTCCTACGTCTAAAGTTCATAATTCCTAAAATCACAAATTTTAATTCCTCAAAACAAGAATCAAATTTATGCTGGTGCGCTATGCATACTGATGAACAGTAGCCTCCATATTAAGTGCACAATGACAAATTTAAGCTTAAAATTAAAGCCTCTAAAAAGCTCTAAAAACCCGAGATGACTTAAAACAACAATTCTATGATACTATAGCTACTCAAATCCTGAAGTTTAGGATCTAAATCCTCACATCACAGTGATACGGGCTGCTGGTATGTTTTCGGCCAGAAAGTGGTAAAAAGTTCTCAACTATCTGCTCAAATACTATGCTATAGCAAAACTAACCTAAAGGTTCATCAGACAACTCAAACTTATCAGTTAACAACGGAATTAGGAAGCTAAATATATCATATAACACAAACTGCAAGAATCCTACACCTACTGAATTTAAATATGCCGAAAACTTAAGGAACTCATATATATATATATATATATATATATATATATATATATATATATATATATTGATTTTTTTCAGTTTTTGTGTTAAGCGGAAGCGTAAACAAGCTACTCTAAGCCTCCAAGAACTGATTCAATAAAGCTTAGCTCCTAGATAAAAAGTATGTCGGACTAAAATGGCTAATCCAAACAGCCCTAAAACTAACAAAAATGCAATTTTAACAAAGAACTTTGGAATTTAAAAGAAAATAAAGGCAAAATATAAACATGAACAAGGTAACAAGCACGAAAAAGCACAAATAAGTAATAAAGAACAAGTAAATAAGCAAGGATAAGCAAAGGTCACATATGCACTCAGTTAACAAGTTAACATGTGATAGAAAAAGTAAAAATAATTGAAACCATACTTGTATTGAGTCTGAGGGGAATCCACAACCTAATCTTACTACAAGGAACTTTTTGAACTTAATCTTCACAAAACATCAGTTTATCTTGAAGCTTATCAACAAACATCAACAAAACTCTACGAAGCATCTACCATTTATCTCTCTTGAAATTACTTCAACCTGAACAAAATAGTAAACATAAAAGTTAAAAGGCACAAGCTGATAAGTAGCTTTTGGGGCTTATGTGTCAAATAAGCCTCAATAAGCTAGCTTATCAGTGTAAATAAAACTTTTGGACATAAAATAAATTTTGCAAGAACTTTTAAATTTGACTTAATTTTAACACTTGAACTTAAACAACACCAATAAGCTGAGGTGTTAACTCATCTTATCAACAACTTAAGCTAAAATGGTTCTTAAAAAAACTTTTAATTTCTCAAAAATCTTTTTGAATAAACTGAAAATTAAATTTGCAAGAAAGTAAAGTATTTAAAAGACAATGGAACTCAATGATTCTTTCATTAAAATTCGTATCAATTACAAATTAACAAAGAGAAAAATTGGAACAACCTTTCTGCTATTATAAACTGAACTACTTATAGACTATTACAAGGAGTACAAACATAAACCCTAACAGTCTTCTAACTCCCCAAAATGCCCTTGGATCTTTTGAGAATATGCCTTTGAAGATGCCATGAATTCAAACATTCTTGAAGCTTCTGATGAATCTGGATGGTTGATTTGTTGTGGGCAGCAAGTAAATAGATCAAAGCCTTTGATTTAGTCAAGATTCTTGTCCCATTGTGGTACTCCCCGTGATTTTAAGCTATCAATTGGGTCCCATGAGAATGAGCTGGATGAAAACGAGCATATGGGTCTTGTTCCTTGTGGGGTTTATATTCATTTTCTTCAAACAATTTTAGAAAACCCTTTGAATTGTTTATTAGGGTTCTGGGAGGATTAAGAATGATGAACACAGGTTTAATCCATTTAGGATATGGATTATTGTTTCCCACGATCGTTTTTTTGTGCCATTAAAAACATAATTAAATGTTTAAACTTTGTAACTTGGCAACTTCGACCCTCCATGTTTTGCAATTCTTTTGAGCAGATTTCCTTTGAAAATGATTTGAGTCTTTGGCAAAAATAATCCTTAGTATTTTGTTGAAACTTGGTAAAGGACTATTTATGCATAATCTTGAATCTCCAAGGGGTGAATATGTAAAGTCTTGAAACTTTAGGTACCAATCTGGTATATATGAGTTTAACAAGGGTATTAAGTGTAAATTATTTAAACTTGAGGGACCAAACTTGTACATCTTCAAAACTTCAAGGTCTTTTTAGAAAATTCATTGCTCGGGTCTGGTTCATTGTGCGGCTTTGTTTCCTGTTTTTGTTTTTGCTTTGTTCTTGTGATCTTTTTGTCTTTTTCTCGATACCCATACCTAGAACATAAAACAAACGAATACAAGTATATTTTTTGGTATTTTATGATATATTTAACCGTTTTAAGCCCGATTTGGACGATGAGACCATGTATAATTTCGGTCTCATCAAGAGCCTATTGAACTAACTCAATAAGCACATGGAAAAAGCTAAAAAGAACTCTTAATAGCTAGATTAAACTCCAAGACAAGAAGGTTTAACAACTAATGATTACCTATCATGCAAATAATGGGAATATCAAGTGAAAAGCTAATATGTTATTTGTTTATATTTCTTTTTATAAACTAAACCACTTGGTAAAACATGCTTAAACAAACCTACTAAGATTGTCTCAAATCAAGTAAAGGCCTAGGTTAAGTCTAGGCTGAGTATGAAGCCTAAACCAAACACCTCTTTATCTAGATGAAAATCCAAATTTTAACCTAGAGACTATGAACAGCTAAGTTGAAAAAGAGATAAGCAAGTAAGTAAAGACAAATAAGCAAATAAAGAGAAAAATAATAAAAGAATAAGCAAGTGAGAAAAATAAGCTTAAAAATGAGAATAAATGCTTACTAGGATTCCAATAATTTTTCAACTCTCTGACCTAGCAACTTGTATGCTTTTAACTACAAATAAGTTATTCAACCACCAATAAGCATAAAGAGCTTATGCCCAAACCAATAGGCCAAAGCTTATTGAAACAAATATCTTCAAACATGAAATAAGAACCACAAGGACTTTTAGGTCCTTGTAACAACTTGGAATAAACAAAAAGAGCTTCTACACTGCTTATATGGATAATAAGCACCCCAATATGCTATAAACAGTAACAAAGAACTTTTTTGGTAATTTTGTGATTTAAAAAAAATAAGAACAAGGCATGTATTTAAAGAACAAGGAAATGTAAATTTGCATAAAATTTAAAAGACAACATTTAAAACAGAAATTCAAGAACTTTTATATTAAAAATAGAACTTAATCTTCTTTTAATAAAAATTGGAACAATATCAAATTACAATAAACCTAATATATTTATATTGGATGCAAGAAGCTTCTAGGGGTCTTCATCCCTCTCTTAAGGTTTCTCTCATATGCATTGGATCTTGCTTTAAAGTTAAGCTAAAATCGTGATCTTTGGATCAATCTTGGTGTTTTTGTGATTGCCAAGCTGACATACTAATAAGTGTGTAAACACTTATCATTTTACCACTTAAAATAATGAAAAACAAGACTAAAACGTGTAATTAATATCGTAAATGTCGAAATTATGCGTGGTTTGTGTTTTTGTTGTGAAATAGGTACAAAAGTTCAAAAGAAAAGAAAACACGGGATTTCACGGTCATTTATCGAAGAAAAAGTCAAAGATAAAGTCAAAGGACCAAACAGTGCCAAAATAATGAAGTTTGGAGGGCTAAAGATGAAGATTTGATGAAGATTTTACAACACGGACCATTTTTTCCAATCTCCAAAGTCATCCACTAATAAACCACATTGAAGAGCACAAAATTACGAAGCCAACAGTCCCGACCTCGCGTCGTAACTCCTCATGGTTTATTTTCTATGAATTTTTAAAGTTTATTAAGTTTTTAAATTAAATATATAGTTTTTAATAATTAAATAATATAAAATAATATAAATAAAAATATTTTTTCAGAAATTTAATAAAAATAAAAATAAAATAAAGTTTTTTTTAAAATAAATTAATTTTTGGAATATTTATTATTATTGTTAATTATTATTATTATATTTTTTTATTTTTTTTATTTAACCATCACTTTATTAGAAACAAAAAGGGATTTACAATAAACTGGATGGGAGTCGAGATAATATCTGCGCTCCCACCCCTTTAGCAATAGCAAAACCTATTCTATGGAAAATACATACAGCAGCACGCGCTCTAATGTCTTGAGCCTTAGAAAATCTCTGGATCCGCTTCAACAACGCAACTGCATCTTCCTGTAACTCACCTAGAGAAGAAAAAGAGAAAGGAAGAAACCCATATCCGAGAGCTGCACACTTAGCCATATACTTGCATCGTTTACGTTGAGCAGCATCAATCACAGCTCGGCCGGGTACAAAGTCATTCATCCCCGTTCGAGTCAAAGGAGAAGAACCAGTCAGATCAACACACACATATTTACCTCCATCCTAAGAATAAAACAAAATATCTGCCGGACGTAAGGCATTATCAAGTCCTCCATCTAATCCGATATTAACTTCCTTTCCGACAGATATCCCTGAACGATAGCATATATCAGCAAGAGAATCACGTACCAAATTGTGACGATGCTTAATCCCAATGATACCAGCACACGATACCGCATGGTCCCCGAATATATCCACATCTAATACTCTCGAACAAGCTGAACAGGGCTTCGAAACAGAGAACAAGGGAATACCTAAGCGATAACACAAAACACATCGATAAGTCCTCCCGTTCATAGTCTGACCCAACCCCGAGATAGGAACCGTCCTAAGCCAATCAGAAGTATGATCCTCCCTCTGAGATGTCCATAAAGCCATCTGTCGAGCATATAAAGCGAAAGTGGATTATGCATTCTTAATAACCCGAGCAAAATATATATCTACCATTTTCTTCATAAGTTTTGGGGCAACGAATTCACTCGAATTACTTAGAAAATCTATCTCCATAACCGAGTTAAACACATGTAAGGCATCATCAAACTGGAGTCCATAAGTTCTAATATCAGTGTGTTGAAGTAGCTTAGACTGCAAATCAGCTGACTGTAACCGAGAAGCAAGAATAGCAGAATGCAATACATCACCCGTAGAATAAACACCCAACCCCCAAAGGAAAAGGGCAACGTAGCAAGTCTCCACTGCCAGTTACCAAATCCCGGTCCAGAAGCAATAACGATACGCTCCAAAGAAGAATGGAGTGCCATATCAAAAGAACTTTGAGCAGACTTAAAAGCATAGGGTGAACATGTACGCATAGAAAAATATAACTTGGAAATACCGGCACAAGAACGAAGAAGCAGCAACTCATATTGAGGGTCATTAATTTTGGCCACGTCATCCATAAGCTCAATAGTCTTAGCCACACGCTTCAACACAAGCTGACTACAAAAATAAAGGTCTACACCCGCAGGCCCCCCGAGTAACTTAACACCGCGCGTAGGTCGAGCAATATTATCTGGAAACACACCAACAAACTTGCTACGAGGATCCTCGGTCGGCCAAAAAACTTCAGTCTTATCAACATTTAGATACAAGCCGTACACGGGGCCATCCTTCATGATACACTCCAAAATTTTCCCCACAACCAAAGTATCCCCAATAATAGTACCATCGTCCAATAATAGTACCCAATATTATTACTATTATTATTATTATTATTATTTTTAATATAAATAAAACCAAGTCAAAGCTGGTCAAGGGGGTCAACCGCCAGTCAAACAAAGCCACAGTAAGGGTCATGTACAAACTTTTGCATATATATAATTGAAAGGATGCTTGGCACACTGGCTAGCACTTTCAGCTTTGGCACAACCCACCCGCGTTTGAGCCTCGGCTTGGACATGGCTGGGTATATATTGCCTTTGCCACGTGGCACCACCTTAGTTGTGACACCCCGGGTAGGGTCCAAATATGCGGAATTATCAACGGAGATGTCACAAGGGTGGATCGATAGCACATAGTTCATAGAGCATAAGATAAAGGATTATTCAAAACAGATTACATGATTATTAAACAAAATAATAAAAATTGTCTATAACATGTCATAAGTAGATTGTTTATGTTTCCCAAATGGGACCCTTGACGATTCCTACACTGCATATTTCATAGATGCTTGAGTCCATGCACACACCACGTTCTAACTTCATTTCCCTGAGATAAACATGCTTAGAGGGTCAACATAAAGTTGGTAAATTTACAGGTTTAACATTAATTAGTTTGGACATACATTAATCATAGAAGTAACAATGCACAAAGCATTCTTACTAAAAAGTAAATTACATTTGCTATTACTCGAAACTGAAGCTTAACCTTCCACAGACCTCAACAGATGAGGACGTAGTGTCTTACATAAAGACACCCAAACCCAGTTCCAACATGGTATACATCTGTTGTCCCGGCGAAGGCACAGTGAGCATGACTCACCCAGATGGGGATGGTCAATCCCTAATAGATCTATTTATAACATTCGGGCAATTTACAACAATTTAACAGTTTCTATAATAGTTAATCATAGTCAAGTTTATACAATTCACTTATGTCCATTTTAAAATAGTTGCATGTTTTCTCCCCCGTAGAGGAAAAGTTTATCAATAGTTTATATGGGGCTGTAAACTCACCTGGGAGTTGGCAATAGCTGTATAACACGAATATCCAAATAATGCTCACGCCAAAAGTTATGCCTAATCAAATAGTACAGTCTTAATAGATAGTACAAAGAACATATGTGTATGCTTATACAGATTTTTAGTCAGTTCATTTATGCTACGGAATTTATCTAAATAACCGTAGTACAAGTATTAAGAATAACCATTTAAACTTATCTATATAAGTTTCATTTCTAAGTAAACATAAAATGTTTAACTTTTAATATCAGTTTGCATTCGTAATACATGTATTAATAATAACGATTCAACTTACAATTAAGTTTCCTATTTAAGTAGACATAAAATGTCCTACTTAAAATATTAGTTTACATTCGCAGTTCATGTATTATTAATATATATTTAAGCTTACTATTAAATTTCATATTTAAGTAAACACAAAAATGTTCTACTTAAAATATTAGTTTACGTTCGTAGTTCATGTATTATAATCATCCATTTAAACTTACTATTAAGTTTTATATCTTTAAGTAAACATAAGAAGGTTTTACTTAAAACATTAATTTACACTCGTAGTACATGTATTAGTAATAACCATTTAAACTCACAATTAAGTTTCAAATTTTAAGTAAACGTAAGATGTTCTACTTATAATATTAGTATTCAATTTATTTAACGTTCATATAATTTTATTTCCTAAAAGTATATGAGTTCATGTATTAGTAATACATATCCATATTGTTTATACAATTTATTTCATAAAGCAAAAATATAAATAAAATATAATATTTTATTTAACTTAAAAGTTCCCATAAATTATTTAACATTTATAAAATAATTTATTAATTACAAGTTTAAGAATTTATACATTAATCCTTATGGTTTAGGTTTTAATTAAGTTTTACTAAATTTAAAATAGAATTAGGGTTAGGGCTTGTTAAAGTTTCGGTACATGGCAAAACTAGTCCCTCCATATTTTAAACAAAGTATAACTTTCGGATTTTTACACATTTGGTACCTAGGGCTTGTTAAATTTTTGGCTTATGGCAGATTTAGTCCTCCTAGTTATATCTAGGTTTTAAAACTTCCCTAAAATGACAAAACAACCCCTAGGGCTTCTTTAAGTTTCAGATTAATACAAAAATGATCCTTAGGGTTATAAAATGACAAAATGACGTTTAGAAACTTTCCAAAATGGTCCCTAGGGTTTAATATGCCACGGATGGTATTTGTTAAACCCTATACTTTCAGATAATTACATTTTCAGTCCTTGTGTTTACTAACATATCAAAACAAGTTTCATAAGTCACGTTTTTAGTCCTTAAGTTTTATAAATTGTCATTTTAATCCAAAAGTTTTTATAAGTTACATTTTATTACAGAAACTTTTATTTAAACATTGAAAACATTATATGGGCTCATTAAATGGGTTAAAATATCTAATGGGTCATCTAGTGGGCCTAAACACATTTTTAAGATTACTAACTTGTTAAATGGGCCTTCAACACATTTATTGGGCTTAAATACATTTTAAGTCCATTAATTATTTAAATGGGTTCAAGTATAATCTTAAGTCCACTAGGACACTAAGATTTTGTAAATGGGCTTATTGTGTCCATTAAGTCTTGGGCTAATATTGCATGGGCTTAATTAGTCCATTAATACTACTTTTCATTTTATGTAAGTATTAATCTAGGATTTTCTTATAAGCTTATTATTAGTGATACTCGTAGAAATACAACTCTTGTTTAGGAAAACAAAGAGCGTAAATAGGGTAAGCGTGCACGACGATTTAGGAAAACCGTGTGTGAATGACCCTAAAAGTGAGTTCGTTCTCGAGGAGGTATGGTGTTGTGAATTAACTTGTATTTATTTGAGATTAATATTGAGAGATGGAATGACGGTTTCTTGAAAATATCACTATGACGTAGAAAACGTAAACGTAAAGCCGTAGAAAAACCACAAAAATTAAAAATTATTAAAACCAAAAACAAAATATCAAAAATAAAAAGACTAAAAAGAAGTCTAAAATAATATAAATAAAGATAAAAATCCAACAAAGATATTTTAAAACCTTTTATTAATTAAATAATTAATTTTAAATGCTAATTAAAGCCCTAAAATTAAATTTAATTAATTCAAATGTCAAAAATATGATTTTATTGAATAATTACTCAACTTATATTATTATAAGACTAAGAAGTAATTTTCTAAAAATTAAAACCTATTAAAACTATTTTTAAAACCCTAAAAATGATTAAAAATGATTTAAACCTAATTAAACTTAAAATAATTATAAAAATAAATCTAAAAGCTAGAAAATTATTCTAAAAATGGAAATAGTCCTAATTAATGACAAAGAACCTAGGAAAAATGAAAAAGAAAGAAAAATAAAATTTTGAAAATTAAATATTAAAATAATATTAAAATATTACTAAAAAATAAAAGTTTATAAAATTTGAAATAAAAAATTTATAAAAATCCTAAATAATATAATTAAGAGAAAAACACAAATCTAAGCTTCTAAACCTTTTTTAATAATTTTATAAAAATCTTTAAAGTTTATTTAAAAACCTTAAAATATTATAAAATTAAAAATTAATGTTTTTGAAACCAAAATAAGATGTAAACCTCAAATATATTAAATAAGACCTAAAAACTATTTTTCCTAAAAGTAAAAACTCTTTTTGGTATTTTTTAATGACTTTTTAAAAACGTATATAAAATAAATCCTAATAAATAATATAATAAAAGGAAAATTTTGAAACCAATTCAGAAAAATCAATAAAGCTATAACTTACCTAGGAAAAATAAGAAATGTAAAATAAGCTTAAAGAATAAGCTAGGAAAAATGAAAAATGATACGTCTTATTTAAAATAAGACAAAAGAAAAATAGGTTAAGTAAAAAACAAAACCACTCCCTAGTAGTCAAAGACCCTAGGGCGCAGTGGTGAGTGTGGTGTGGTGTGAACGTGGTGACCAGGGTTCGAATCCTGAAACCCCCCCTTTTTATCACTTAGTTGCGCCGCAACGCTTGTGTCTTGCGCCGCAACTAGTGAAACGATAGCACCTTGATCAGCAGCTCCTTCAGTTGCGCCGCAACGCTTAGGTCTTGCGGCGCAATACTATGCAAAACGTGCCTGGTTGTTTTCTGATGAACAAGTGCACACTTGTGCACTTTTGATGCCAAGAGGAGCTTGGCTTGATGCTTTGTTTGGTGATTATGTTGGAACAATTGGGCACCCTTGTGCTCAATGAAGCACAAGGAGTCAATAACACACAAATAACAACAAGAATCAAAGCATATAGCACTCAAAATCCACAAAACAAAAGCAAGAAAACTGGCAAATAAGTGAAGATGCAGATTTTTAACTTACTCTTTCCTTAAAAACCTAACAAACTTGTTCAAATCTTGTTCCAAACTAATTAACTACTTACTAATAACCTTAATCAACCCTAAACAAGCAATCTAACACCTTTTAATTATCACTAATCAAAATTATGTCCTGCTAAAACGTATTGCCAAACACCACTTAAATTTCTTAAAACCAAAATTATCAAACCAAAATGCTTACAAAAGCTACCAAATTGATTCCAAGTGCATCTAACATGTAAACATACACACTAGAACACAAATCATGCAATATAAACACACTTAATCACCAAATCACTTAAGATCATATAAACTAGCACTTTTATGAACTTTAAACAAGGAACAAGGTTTGTACCTTAGGGCTTTACATCCAAAGCCCTAGAGGGTGTATAACCCTCCTCCAATCCAACCCGGGTTGGAGCTGAACCAAATCAACAAGCCTTCAACCTGTTTATGACAAATCAAACAAACAAAATGGATAAAACAAGATATATCAATATTTTGTTTTTATTCTCTTTTTTTTTTTTATAACTCTTCCAAAACCTTTTTAACCTTCTTAAAATGTTTCTATAACACTTAAATCACCAACAAACATGAACTCCTAACAACAAAAACCTTTTGAGAAGATTTTACCAAAATCTCTCAAAATCTCAAAACCTTAAACAACTTTGAAAATCAAAGTTGCTTAACCATAAAACAAAGTGGAACTCAGAATCAATCTCCTCACAACACACAAACTTTTAAAAACAATAAAAAAGGAATTACACTTGAATATTTCAAAAACCAAACTTTTTATTTCTTTAAAAAGGAATTACATGTGAGAGACTAGAAACTGGAACAAAGGGATCACCACAGCTTGGGTCTCCTTTTATAGAGCCTATAGAACATCCTAGAAACATAAAAACATAAAACCCTAATACATAGAAAATCCCAAATGTGCCCTTGAATGATTTTGAGTGCATTTTGTCCTTTCTTGATCTTGGCCTTTAAATTTTGCTTTGTGAGCAAGCATAGCATCTTGGACGTCCATTTTGCCACGTCATGATGCTTGGGGGCTAAGGAATGATGTGATTGGTGGATTGGGGAATTGGGGGTTTGGTGCACATGAGTGGGATGCAGGTTTTTAGGAGTGGGAAAGGTTTGTGAGTGTGTGAATTACTTGTGTGCAAGTTTAATTGGTTTTTACCCAAGGAAAAGTGAAGGTAAATTCTGGGTGGTAAGAACAATGAATAGTAACAATTTTAATCCGAAATTGGGGGTAGCACATGTGTTAGGCGCTTTTTTTTTGGTTTTGAATGTTTCAGTTGGCACATTTGGTCCCTTTCTTTTGATATTTTTGCCATATAATGTTTCCCAGCCCAAAAATCTCCTTTCCTTTGTTAATAAGTTCCAACAATTGACACTTTTGGCACAAACTTTCCACAAAGGCTTATCAAGGGTACTTTTTGACATTTTTGATTAATTCAAGGACTGAACTTGGGCAATCTTAATCTTCCAAGGTCTTCAATGTCTCTTAAACTTCTTGAGGGACCATAATTGGCATTTTGAAATTGTTGAGGGACTATTCTTGCCATTTCTTCAATCTTGAAGGACCTTTTTGCAAATTTTGACAAACTTAAGGGACCAAACTTGTACTTATCAATATACAAGGGTTTTAAGTGTCATTTCTTCATTCATTGAGGATCAATCTTGTTTTGTCTTCAAGTCTTCAAGGGTATTTGATGAAAATTCCATGATTAGGGCCCGGTTCTTTGTACGGCTTCGTTTCTCGTGTCCGTTTTTCCTTGTATCTTGTGATCTTTTGTCTTTTTCACGATATCCATACCTAAAACACACAAGTAAACAAACACAAGCATATATATGGTATTTTATGACATTTTTATGCATTTAAAGCCCGAAAAGAACGATGAGATCATGTATAAATGCCATCTCATCAATTAGCTTATCTATATTTAGTTTTAAATCTTAATAAAAGAAAAAAACTTATAGTTTATTTTATGTGATGTACCAAATGAGATCTAGATGTGTTACAAGGTTACATGCAAGTCATAAGCCCTAATATGAGCTTATAACTCACGGCTATAATTAATCATAGCTTATAAAGATGAGCCAAAACTTATTTTAAAGTTGCATATACTTGTCCCCAAAATAACATCTAGCTATGTACAAATCAAGAAATCAAGTCACGAGTCCATACATACATACATATAGCCTACGACTATAATTTTAAATCTTGGTGTTTCCAAGATGAACATTTTAGCTAGTTTTATGTCTTGTAATATTTATAAAAATACAACATGATTATCTAGGTTTCTTACATGTTTCCAAGGTTACCACAATTCTAAGAAAACAACATATAGCTCACGGCTATATTGTTTTCTCACAATGTTCCCATAAGATTTATAAGCTTGTTCTATGTTTATCATGTTAAGTTAAACTCTTATCATTAGATCTAGGTTTTATATAAGCATACATGTGCATTTAAAGTCCATTCAAGGTCATATATAACCCACGGCTATATATGTACACATAATTCATTTTAGTGATTTTTAGTATTCCATTTCACATGCAATAATACATTTTCCATCATTAAAAACGTAGTACATAAATCATAGATACATCATTCATTTATGCCGTGACCTTTAATGTCATGGTCTTTCATGATTTTTAAGTTACACATGTTTACTTATGAGATCTATGATTATTAGTTAACTAAAATCCCAAAGAGTAAGATGTGTAACCCATGCTACCTTTAAATTCATAAAATGGTTCATATGATTTTAAATCAAGTTAAAACATAGAGTACTAGTCATAGGTTTCTTTATTAAAAAGATTTTAACCATGACTAATGGTGCTCAAATATATGCCGTGACTTTTAAGGTCATGGTTCTTATCAAATCTTGATTTTAACAAGTTATTTATATGTGTTTATAGATGGACGATGATGCATGCAAGTAAAAATAAAGAAGCATAAGGAGTATACCTTTCTTGCTTAAAAGTTACCAAGGAAGATCTAGATGAACAAGGAGATTAGAGATCTAATCAAGATGATGAAGAAACCCTAAATAGATACCAAGCCGTGACCCTTAAGGTTTGGCTAGGCCTTGGTAGAATGATTCCAAAGATGATGATGCTACTAAATGATTAGTAGTTAAGATAGGACAAGGATCTAGTAGATTTAATGAACAATCTTGGATGCTTGTGGCTTAATGCTGAATGATTTGAGAGAGATATGTGAAGAGAGAATGAGATTTAAGTTGCATGAGAGAATGAGAATGTATGTGTGTGTTTTTCGGCTAAAAGGGGGAAAGAGAAAGCCAAGGCAAAAGGCATGATTGCCTTGGTAAGAACACTTGTGCCAAGTGTAGGCTCTTGTGTTTCCAAAGCATCTCTTCTCCTTCCACATATGCATGTGTGCCGTGTATAGCTAACCAAAGGGCAATGGGCTTTGGTTTGGGCTTATGTTGGGCTAGCACACAAGGAGTATATGGTCTTGGGCTAGTCCAAGTAGGTTTTAAACATGTTCATGGTATGCATACACACATACATACACGGCTACATATAGTATGTGTAGCATGTTTTTCAAATTTTAGTTAAGTGTTGTATACTTCAAATATTGATTATACATTTTATTACTTGTTTCCCCTAGTTTTAAATACAAGGTTTAAGTTATGAAACTTATTACAACAAGTATGAATATAAAAGTATAAGTACATAATGGACAAGTTCACACATGACTTATAGAAACATGTCACATGAGTATGTGTTCTAGGATTACTGGGTGAAAATTCATTATATTAAATCATGGTAAAATCATGGATTTTACAGCACCACCCCGTTATTTTAGCTTTGTCCTTAAAGCTACTAAGAACGTAGTTATCTTTTAAGTGAAAGATGTTCTAAATATATGGTTTATTTCGGACACTCTCTCAGGAACGGATGGTGACATTAACGCGAAGTGGTCTACACCTAGGTTACCCTTATACGTCCGGATGAGCACTAATGAAGGCTTATGCTACTAGAGGTGGACAGAAGGTGATGCAAAGGGATCTTTATCCGGGTCGCACTATTCATCCAATTGAGTAGTAAAGGAGAATGCTGCTATGGATGGGTAGGAAGCAATGCAAAGAGATCTTTATCCGGGTCGCACTATTCATCCGATTGAGCAGTAAAGGAGACTGCTGCTATGGATGGATAGGAAGCAATGCAAAGAGATCTTTATCTGGGTCGCATTATTCATCCGATTGAGAAGTAAAGGAGACTGCTGCTATGGATGGATAGGAAGCAATGCAAAAAGATCTTTTATCCGGGTCATACTATTCATCCGATTGAGCAGTAAAGGAGACTGCTGCTATGGATGGATAGGAAGCAGTGCAAAGAGCTCTTTATCCGGGTCGCACTATTCATCCGATTGAGCAGCAAAGGAGACTACTGCTATGGATGGATAGGAAGCAATGCAATGAGATCTTTATCTGGGTCGCACTATTCATCCGATTGAGTAGTAAAGGAGACTACTGCTATGGATGGATAGGAAGCAGTGCAAAGAGATCTTTATCCAGCTCGCACTATTCATCCGATTGAGTAGTAAAGGAGACTGCTGCTATGGATGGATAGGAAGCAGTGCAAAGAGATCTTTATCCAGGTCGCACTATTCATCCGATTGAGCATTAAAGGAGACTGCTGCTATAGATGGATATGCGTGGGCTTCTCAACGGGGGTTGTAGTTACATCCTTCCAAGAGCTGGGAGAGGACCAATGGTGTTGTGGATTTGGTTAGGAGGGCAAATCCACTGCAACTGGTTTCTGGCATGAGGAGAACACGCCAGCATGTTTTACATGCTGGGAAAGCTGGGGATGCACTACTTCTGCATCCTTTTCACGGGTGAGATATAGGTTATATCTCCACACCCGATGATGAAAATTGGGGGTTGAAGGTAAAATAAAATAAAAGAATATTTTAACTAGAATCCCTCCTATGTCAACAGCTTTACGCGAAAGACTTGATGTTATACCTTAAGCTTGTGGGATACAAACATTAGTTAATAGTACTAAAGCTTCTACCCAGTAGAGATGTTAAGATTATTGTTGATGGTGATTGGGTAGGAAGTTGCAAAGAATCTGCTTCATTCACCGTGGGGCTGAGCGAGAGGGGCGCAGAAAAGAAGTACCTCAAAGGATGGGAGTAAAGGAAGATACCAAGAATAAAGAAATGCGCGCCTTGAGGGGTGCTGCAAAAAGGGTTATGCATCCACTATCACTGGTTCAAAATTCGCACGAATTTAACTTCTAAAGGGAGGAAGTTACACCTCCCAAGGTCTGGTGGATGATGGTATTGTCGAACTAATTGGACCCGAAGAGGGAAAAAGGTATGTCCATAAACATGGGGCATTCAACATCTCTTTACGAGGGATGTCGAACACAGACCTACAAAATACACTCACTGTGAGTTGGATGTGTCTTTCAGGTTTAGGGCTGCCTAAGGTGGCGGATATAACCCTACAAAATACACCCATTGTGAGTTGGATATGTCTTTCAGGTTTAGGGCTGCCTAAAGTGGCGGATATAACCCTAAAAAATACACCCATTGTGAGTTGGATATGTTTTTCAGGTTTAGGGTTGCCTACCTTGTCACGTAGGGAGAAACATGTTAGGAAAATGGGGCTTCCTTTGACCAAGTATTCCCGGGCTTTTCGGTGCTAGAAATGACACTAAGTCTAGTGTTGACTATATCGGGGTTACCGTCCCCTCGTATAATCAAGGTTTCATCTCCCCAAGGTATACGAACCAATTTTTGATCACATAGGATAACTGCATGATACTTGCTAGTCAATTCATGCCAATGATGACATCAAAGCTACTAAGACCTACTGGAATCTGATTGGTGTAAAACGGGTGATTGGAAAAGGTTTAAGGTACAACCTCGAATGATGGTGTCAACCGTCACAACTTTTCCGTCGGCTAGTTCTATCGCATGGTAGGGGTCTAAAACTAATGGAGTGATTTCCAATAACTTACTAAATTTAGTAAATATAAGACTTCGGTCTGTCCCGGTGTCAAACAATACATATGCATATCGTTGGTTTAGTAAAAACGTACCGGTAACGATGTTGGAATCTGGATTGGCTTGGGCTTGCCAGCCATGTACACTTGCGAAGAAGTTCCCTTGTTGTCCTTCTTCTGGTTGGCCAACTTGGGACAGTCAGGTCTCACATGTCTAGGGGTTTCACACTCGTAACATACTGCATCTTTCTTTGGTCCACTGCTGCCTCCACCTGAGGGGTTTCGGTTTCCCTGTTGCCCACTTCCGCTCCCACGGGCATTGGACTTGCGTTTGTTGCTATTTCTGGGATTGTTATTTGGTCGAGTTGGGGTAACAACATTTTCTTGACATTCACGAGCAAAATGGCCTTGTTGGCCGCACTTGTAGCATCCTTGGCATTGTCCCTCAACAACATGATGATAGTTGCACTTTGAACACTTAGGCTTGGATCCTGAGTAGTTCTTGGTACGGGTTGCGGGTGTAGTGTCATCAGCTTGCCCAACCTTTTGCCTTTTGGAAGGCTGCTGGTGCTGGCTACGAGAGCTTTCATATAACTTTCTCTTGTTATCCATTTGCCTTTCAGACAGATTGCGGGCTCGCTTGTTGATCAGCTCAGTCGCAAATTCCATAGCACCTTCAACGGTAGTGGGTCGTGAGGCTAGCACACTGTCATGGATGTTGTTAGGGAGTTCACTGACATACTTCTCAATCTTGTCGCTCCTTTGAGGGAACATTCTGGTGCACATCAAGCTTAACTCTTGAAATCTTTGGTTGTACCAAAGGATATCATTGTTCTTACACTTTAGATCCCACAGCTCTATTTCTAACTTCTTCATTTCTCCTCTAGGACAATACTTCTCAGTCATCCTCTCTTTGAGGTTGGCCCAAGTGAGAGTATAAGAAGTGTCATGTCCAAGGGTAGCGACCACAAAGTTCCACCAGGTAAGGGCGCTCTCAAGTAGTGTGCATGTGGCAAACTTAACTCTGTTCTCGTCAGCACAACCGTTGATGCGGAAAACTGTCTCTAGTCTTTCAAACCATTGCATCAATTCAACAACTCCTTCTTTTCCTAGGTAGTATGAGGGTTTACATTTTAAGAAGTCAGGGTAAGAGCAAACCATGTTTGTGTTGTTTTTGCGCATATTGAGGTTTGGATCATTGTTTGCATTCAGATCAACTCCTCTGGCTGCCATAGCCGCTGTAATGCCTTCACTTATCATTTCTCGGAGTTGTGCGGCAGTGACATTTTGAGTAGCTTATGGAAATTCAACGTTATCAGCGTTGGAAGTGGTTGCATTATTGGGATTTGATCTCGTAATCACCATTTGTCTATAGTCATACACAAAATGAGATTATTAGTTCAAACGTTAGTACCATTTTTATATTATTTACAAGGGGAAAAAAATTCATGCACTGATTTCATAATAAATTTGGATAACCTGTCAAGATCTCATAATATAATACATTGCACAACAAATATAATAAAGAAAGTGATTACATGCTATTTCCATAAGAAATTTAACATCCATCTAGCATAACAAAATCCAAGTCATAGGCCTGTCGAGCCTTGTCCAAGGTAATGATACACACAGTCTTTAATACATTACATCCCAAAATTACATGTCCAAAAAGAAAAGATACAGTACAGGATTACATCACCAAAAGCTGAAAAGAAATAAAAGTACAAAAGTCCTATACCATGACAGCTAGGGTGCAACCCATAGGCTGATCATGATGTACAAGAAATCTAGTACATCTATCCTACTCCTGCCTAGATGGTCTGCTAGATGAGGCTGGGGCTGGTGGGGCTGATGAAGCTGTAGGTGCTCTCCTGGTGTTCCATAAAGTCCGAATTGTCGCTCGGGCCTCCTTGAGCATGCGGAATGCTGTCAGCAGCTGGGTCCTAAGTCTGTCGACGGCCACACGAAGATAGGTCATCTCTGTAGTAACTCCGTCGTGTCGGACGGTGGCAAGGTCGAAGAAAATGAACAGGGACTGCTCCTGAGCAGATAGAGCAGCATGGGTCTGGTGCTGGAGACTCTCCATGGTATGGATACACTGGTAGAGACGATAGTTCTCCTCCCAAAGCCACTGCAATGCCTCGTCAGTCTTTGCCTGGACGCCTCGGGCTGCCTGTGCCTCTCCCCTCATTGTATGAGCGAGGGAGTCGATGCACTCATGGATGGCAGTGTATCCTAGTTGACCAGCTGTCAACAGGCTGCGAAGGTCGGATATCTCCTGCTCCTGGCGTGCGGCCAGTGCGGCGATCTGGGCCTGGACAGATTCGGCACGTCCCACCCCAGAGTCTTCCCCGATCTCAAAAGTAGAGCCGGGTATGGAATCGAGAAACTAGCCTGATGGTAAAGATGTAGGTATAGAAGATGGTAGGTCTGGAGACACCTGGTCCTCCTCCATGGAGGTGGGGACCAGTATGGCTGATGATGGAGTAGAAAAAGGGTCCTCAGGAAGCACAACTTTGATGGTCTGATCATCCTCCGAGTCAGAGGCTGATAACCATCCGCACTGTACGGATCGTGGAGATGAATGGGTAGCTGGAGCAGGTGCTACTACTAGTAGAAAAGTCGAAGGTTCAGTAGGCGAAGTCATGATGCTCTGAAAATAATATTATTTTAAATTCGAAGTAAGTATATGCTTACAAACAAAGAAAAATATTATTTTTGGCTACAAGTTTTATGAAGTATATCCCTTTTAAACAATCATCGTAATGTTTTAAGGTTATATATTAATACTTATATATATATATATATATATATATATATATATATATATATATATATATATATATATAGTCATTTAACCAGTTTATTTATCAATCAGTAACACTTAGTTCACATAGCACATAATGCCCTACGATCTATATGCTTAACTAATACGGTCCCAAAAAAAATCCCAAAAGATTTTATAAAGTTATAGTCCAGTTTTAAATAAAAGAAAAATCACTTTATGTAACACTCTCAATTTTCGTATTGGTACAGCGGAAGGGTCTTTTAGAGTGTTACGGGATAGCACAATAACTCCAATCATAGACAACACATAAAAATAGTTGTACACGGTTCAACATACATTCATTCGATAAAAAGTTTAAAAGCGTACAACATGTCCCAAATTATACAGGTCATTAAGTTTACAAAACATAGATCGAATGAACATTTTTAATATTATGTGGGCCATCAGAGTCGATCTCCATCCGGATTACCTTCAAGCACCTGAGATAACCACATGCAAAAGTCATATCATCGAATGCCGAGCGAATTCATAGAGTTTAATAAAACCGTTATATAAAACAATCGTTGAAATCAGAACACAAGTATAATATCAGAAGTAAGTCATCGTATTGCTAGTCAGGCAATATATAAATCAAGCATACATCTTAAACCGTCCATGAGACCGTAGCCTCAATATTACCTTTATAGGTAATATTATTATTGTTATTAGCATCGTATCATATCGGATATTTAGATTATATAGGATTATTATTAGCCGCATGACATTGCTACCTTACTATGAAAACAACGGGCCGCGACCCCGACAAACAATTTTCCCATCTAAGTTAGCGTGTCGTCACAAAAATCACGCTATGGAAATCTTCTCATACATAAATTTGCTTACCAATCAATGTGGTACGACGGGGATCAACCGTCAAGGCGCGAACTGGGGTGATCGTCCCCAAATAGTACTATCATATGCATAAGCGTCTACCAAATCCCGGTAGTTCACAATTCATGCTAATGGGACTTTGAGTGACATAACCTAACTACTAATAATCCTTTTTATCTCGTTTATAGGGTCATAGCATCATTCGGGTCCGTATCATTAAGCATACCATCGGGACTACTTGTGTTCTATTTTATCAAAAACTAGCATGTTATCTCGCTCGCGGGTTTACAAATCATTTAATAAAACATTTAAAAGAGTGCGAGGCTATGAACTCACGTTGATAATGAAAGGCGGATTATCGGCTACGGGCGTGCTTCGGTCACGGAAACCTATATAAATAATAATCAGTCTTAGACTTTTGTCCAATGACTTTATCAAAATAACAATATACATATGATGATTTTGTACATATGATGATGATCAAGTGGGTTTATATATCCTTGTTTACTCATTTTAGTGTTTATGTATTGGTAACTTTTTACTAGTTTACTAGTTTTACCTATTTACATGTTTTAAGTCCAATAAGCTTATTATAAGTTCTTTAACTTGTATTAGTTCATTTTATACTTATATTATCAGTATTCACACTTTACATGTTGGACCCAAATGGGTTAAGCCCACTAAGTACTTTTAATAAGTGTTTAACTTATTTAGTCCAATTATTAGTCCAATATGCTAACTTAGCTCGTTAATGTCCGTATGTCCTATAGTTCGGATTTTATTGGTTTTTACTTGTATTAGATACTTATATATCAGTATATGACTTTTAAAAACTTTACATTAGACGGGTTTGATCGTCTAAGTTTTAATTGGCGAAAAACGTTAATTTTACGATAATAGCCGAAAAAGTCGTAAAAATCATGTTTATAGTTTTTATAACTTATAAATATTATTCCACTACCATTTTTATAATTTGTCCATTTATTTAACCTTATACATATTTATATAAATGAAATTCATAAGTTAGTGGGTTTTAATTTCACATTTTATACTATATAATTTGAGTGCTTATATAATAGTATTAAACATTAATTCTTCAAAATCTGATTTTTAGTTTCATCTTCACCATTTTTATCATATCTAGAGTTATACAATGAATTAGAAGCTCATTTTTGGATGGCATGAACTTCATATTATGTGCTACAAATAAGTTAGCTATAGCTACTGCTCATTTTATGTTTAACTATCCTTAACAGTCCCTACAAAACAGACTATTCAGATTAGCACACTCATCTTGTTTTGATAATATCTCATTCATTTTAATGATTCTATTGCATGGCCAACTCTCACATGTGTATGAAATCTTATACTTACCTTAAATAGATTCCACCATGCAAATTTATCAGTTTAAGTTTTGGTTACTTACTATTTTTATACAGCCAACAAATTAAGCATGATTTTAGCCTTGTTTCTTATGGTTATTAATCTTTTTAAGCATATTTATCAACACTTGATCCCCACAAAACATTTTTATCATCATATATTCATCATATACATATAAAACAAGAAAGAAAATACATTTGATCTTTACAAAAATAACAAGAGAAATGGAAAGGATGATCTTCTTTACCAACCAAGAGTATATCTTGTTTTTAGAAGACAACAACTCGATGAACACCAAATATATCTCCAAGATCATCAAACACCAAGAAAGTATGTTGAGAAATCAGCCCTAGGACACAAGCAAATCACCTCCTTTGTTGTTAAAATGGCCACCAAGCAATCAAGGCTTCAAGGTTACTCCATAATATAGCTAGATAACAAGTATCTTGTGGCTAGAAAAGATCAATGGTGGTGTTTGTTCTTGAAGTGGGACGGCAATGGGGTGAGATGAGAGAGTTTTGAGAGTTGTTTTCATGTGTGAAATGGTGGTAAATGGTTTAGCTTGTTGGTTTTATGTTTGAAGTAGCTTAAGTGTAAGGCTAAGCTTACACTTGTAAGCTAAGTGTTATAAGGGTGCCACATCTTTGATGTGGTGTCCATGTTTGGCCGTCCCTTTGTATAGTGGGGTGGGATAAATTATTTTGTCCCATCTCGCTAATTTACGGGTATTCCTCGATTCTAGTTTCCTTGATTTGCGTGCCCTCGGGTCGTTTGACGAAAAACGTTTTTATAAATTATGAATCAACGACACAAAACGAATCTAATAAAAATTGTCTCATCAAAAACGGAGTTCAAAAACGTAAATACGTAATCCTAAGGTTTCCGGTTTAGTCGTAAAGGACGCTAAATTATGCACGTAAGCCCAAATTTAAATCCGTAAATTATGAGTTCATCAATCAACACAAAAATAAGTTTCAAAATATTATACGAGAAAATAATTCACTACCTGAAAATGTTAGATTGTCACAGCTTTTCCTCCTAAAAGGGATCAACTTCCTCGTGATCCATTTCATTTTGATGTCCGTTTCTTATTAAAATCGAAGAGGTGCGGATATTTCTTCCACATTTCATCCTCTCATTCCCAAGTATATTCCGGTCCATGCTTTGAATTCCATCGGATCTTGACAATAGGTATCCGACTTTGTTTCAGTTGCTTTACCTCACGATCCATAACCTCTACGGGTTCTTCGATAAAATGCAACTTCCCATCTATTCGAACCTTATCCAACGAAATTTTCTCATCACTCACTGCTAGACATTTCTTCAGATTAGATACATGGAATGTGTTGTGAACACCATGAAGTTCTGGGGGTAACTCTAGTTTGTAAGCCACCGGACCTACTCTAGATAAAATCTTAAAGGGTCCAATATAATGGGGATTCAATTTCCCTCGTTTTACAAATCTTATAACGCCTTTCCATGGCGATACTTTCAACATTACTTGGTCACCCACTTTAAACTCCATCGGCTTCCGCCGCACATCCGCGTAACTTTTTTGTCTACTACGGGCAGTCAACAACCTATTATTAATCTGAAATATCATCTCCGTAGTCTCCTGGATCAATTTCGGTCCCGTGAGCTGGGTATCCCAACTTTACTCCAAGATATAGGAGATCTACACTTCCTACCATACATAGCTTCAAACGGTGCAGCCTTAATACTAGAATGGTAACTATTGTTATACGAAAACTCTGCTAACAGCAAATGTTTATCCCAATTCTTACCAAAATCTAACACACAAGCTCTCAACATATCTTCTAGTGTTTGTATCGTCCTTTTACTCTGCCCATCAGTCTGGGGGTGTTAAGCAGTGCTCATGTTGAGATTCGTTCCCAAAGATCTTTGGAGAGATTTCCAAAAATTTGATGCGAATCTAGGATCTCGATCTAAAATGATCGATACAGGCACTCCATGCTTGCATACAACATTCTCAAGGTATATACGAGTCAGCTTCTCCAGTGAGAACTGCTCTTTAACCGGAATGAAGTGTGCTGATTTGGTCAGTCTGTCGACAATAACCCAAATCGAGTTGTTTCCAGATGATGTTCTAGGAAGCTTGGTGATAAAGTCCATCGTAATTCGCTCCCACTTCCATTCAGGAATCTTTGGTTGTTGAAGTAGTCCTGATGGCTTTTGGTGTTCAGCTTTGACTCTAGCACAAGTCAAGCATTGAAGAACATACATAGCAATATCAGCTTTCATATTCGGCCACCAGTACAAATTCTTCAAATCATGGTACATCTAATCAGATCCCGGATGAATGGAATACTTAGATTTATGGGACTCTAACATAATCAAATCTCTTAAGCCTCCAAACTTAGGTATCCACATACGACCTCTTAAGCATTTCACTCCATCAGCTCTAACCTCTAAAGGATCTCCTTCTCCTCGGAACCCTTCATTAACAAAATTTTCTTTCTTACAGGCTTCTATTTGCGCATTTCTAATTTGCTCAGGCAAATTATTGTGCAAGGTCAAGACTAGAGAACGTACCCTGATAGGCTCTCTATCTTTCCTACTTAACGCATCGGCAACGACATTGGCTTTTCCTGGGTGATATTTTATATCACAATCATAATCGCTTAACAACTCTATCCATCTTCGTTGCCTCATGTTCAATTCCTTCTGATCGAGAATATACTGTAAGCTTTTGTGATCGGTGAATACCGTACACTTGGTGCCATACAGATAATGTCTCCACAACCTAAGAGCAAAGACTACAACTCCTAACTCAAGATCATGAGTAGTATAATTCTCCTCATTCTTCCTTAATTGCCTAGAAGCATAAGCTATCACTTTCTCTCGCTGCATCAAAACAGCTCCATAGCCTCTAAGAGATGCATCACAATACACTACAAAATCTTCACTCCCGTCGGGTAATGATAGAATTGGCGCACTACATAATTTTTGCTTCAATGTCTGAAATGCTCCATCCTCATCACTTCCCCAAACGAAAGGTTTATTCTTCTGGGTAAGCTTAGTCAAGGGTTTAGCTATTAAAGAAAATTCTTTAATGAATCGCCTATAATAGCCAGCCAATCCTAAGAACTGTCGCACTTCCGTTGGCGTTGTCGGTGCAGACCAATTCTTAATGGCTTCAACCTTTGCAGGATCAACATGAATTCCATCTTTGTTATTCACATGACCAAGAAATTGCTAACCAGAAATCACATTTCGAAAACTTATCATAAAACCTTTCATCCTTCAACAAATTCAAAACAATCCTTAAATGTTCTCTATGTTCATCTTCATTTTTAGAATAGATTAGAATATCGTCAATAAACACAATCACAAATTTATCCAATTAGGGCTTGCACACTCGATTCATTAAATCCATGAAAACCGCAGGTGCGTTAGTTAACCCAAATGGCATTACTTGAAATTCATAGTGTCCATAACGAGTTCTAAATGAAGTTATAGGAATATCTTCTTCACGGACGCGAAGTTGGCGATATCCTGACCGCAAATCTATCTTAGAATACACACTACATCCTTGTAGTTGATCAAACAAATCATCAATCCTAGGTAAAGGATACCGATTTTTAATTGTCAACTTATTCAGTTACCTATAATCAATGCACATACGGAAAGATCCATCCTTCTTCTTAATGAACAAGACTGGAGCTCCCGAAGGCGACGAGCTCGGTCGAATGAAACCTTTATCAGACAACTCCTTAAGTTGCTCAGATAACTCCTTTAATTCAGAAGGGGCTAATCGTGCAGCACCAGGAATTAAATCGATTCGAAACTCTACTTGCCTTATCGGTGGAAGTCCGGGTAAATCTTTAGGAAATACCTCAGGAAATTCACAAATAATAGGTACATCTTCCAATCGTTTCTCCCTAGACTCATTCCCGGTCACTTGAGCTAAGAATAACTCACAACCGTTCCTGATGTACTTTTGGACTTTAATACATGAAACGATTTTCAAACGGGATTCACCTCGACTACCATCAATTACTAATGTTCTATTCCTAAGCGGAATCTTAACCTTCTTCTCTCCACATAAAATAGTAGCATTATTCAACGACAACAATTCCATACCATTAATAATATCAAAACTACCTAATTCTATCAACATCAAATCAATCGGAAAGGAATAGTTCAAGAGATTTAGAGAGCATCCTTCTAATATCTTATTAGTTTTCACTAATTTACCATCAGCCAATTCCACCTCGTAACTGGTATTTATCTCAACAGGTTCAATGTCAATAAGGGCACTAAATTTAGTGGATACAAAGCTCCTATCAACACCCGAATCAAATAAAGCAACAACATAATGATTGTTGAGTAAAAACGTACCGGTAACGACATTCGGATCCTCTTTCTTCACCTCAATTGTTCCAAGTTGATAGACACCACCCTGGGGGTTTCTTCCAGGTACAATCGCTTTCAACTTGGGGCATTCCGATTTCCTATGACCTTCCTCACTACAGTTGAAGCAAATGGTTCCCTTCTTATACCTTTCAACCTTTTGTCCAAGCTTTCCACAATTTCGGCACTTCCAGCAGTCGCCAGCATGCCTCTTGTTGCCACACTTAGGACATCTATCATCGTTGCGCGGTGTATTGTTGGTAAGAGCATTTGCATTCCCCTTTCTATGGTTCTGACGGCGATTGAAATTCTTCCTATTATCACCTCTATCTACACGATCACCGTCTCCCTTTCTTTTCTCACCAACACGGGCTTCATCTTCCCTATCCTGAATTATCTGTCCAATGAGTTGGTAAGCCATTCAAACAACATCATCAATGGTCAGTGGTTTAGATGATGTCACGTCCCCCCGGATATTCCTGGTTAACCCTTTAATATATTGTTCAATTCGGATCTCTTTGGGTTCCACCAATCGAGGACATAGCAAGGCCAACTCATGGAATCGGTTTGTGTAACTATCAATGTCCACACCTTTCATTCTCAGATGAATCAACTCTTGTTCTAACCTAATGATCACACTACGAGGACAAAATTCCAAAGTCATCCACTTCTTAATTTCAGCCCAAGGAGTAGCATTAGCAGCATCAATACCCAAGAAAGCAATTCTCCCGTTCCACCAAGTCAACGCACGACCTTTAAGAGTAGCCATAGCAAAAGTCACCTTGTCTTCCTCCTTACACTTACTAATCCGAAACACCGACTCAATCTTTTCAATCCACTGGCTTAATCCTACAGCACCTTTAGTTCCATTAAAAGGTAGATGTTCACACTTCATGAACGTCACATAAGTACAGCCACCAACTTCAGGTGCATTAGTTCCAAGTCCTCCTATATTTCCTCCAGCATTAGCATTCACATTATTAGCATTCACATTCACATTAGTACCACCAATTCCACTACCGCCAGCTCCACTACCGCCAGCTTAATTTTTAGTATTTGCCATAAATTCAGTCATAGATGCGGTAACTTGCTCCGTAATAATCCTACGTACATCATCCTCAGTCATAGCCTTCTTGGGCGGCATAGTTCTATAATTTCACAATTTCAAAGTATTAAGCATTCACCCAAACAAGGGATTCATATAATATGGATTGAATTCATAATCAAGATACAAATAAGGCACAATATGGAATTCAAGACAAGATACATATTTCATTCGATTTGAAACAAAAGCATTGTCTTAGTTACATCCCATATCAAAGTTCTAGCACTATATATACTCAAAATTTGTGCCAAGTCTACTACTAACAAGTCGGTTTAGTCAAAGCTACAAAAGGTACAAAAGATACAAAGGTCACTACTAAATACAGACTGGTCTACTGAGAACCGCCAGATGGTCCATCATCCATCGTCTTCTGTATCTTTGTCGGACGATCGCTAGACACATCTTCAGCTGGGCGCTTACGGATCACTCCTCTTTCAACCATGTCAGCATAAAATCTACTATTCCAACCCACGGATATATTCAACTCCTTCTCAGCTTTCTCACGCATCGCACGAGCTACATTCAACTGAATCTCCATAAAATTCACCTTTTTCTTCATAGCAGCAAACTCACCACTTTCTAACACTGATAACCTCCTAAAAGCCTCATTCAAACCACGCTCTACATCAGTCAAATCCAAACTAAGCAATTCCCGCTCTTTCTCACCAACCTTAGTCTTCGACTCCAAATAAGCAACATGAGTCTGAACAACACCTAATCCAATCTCTGTCATACTACTCTTAACACGGGAAGCATCTAGATCACGTCTCAAGGCCCATGGTGCAAGACCATCAATATGAGTAGCCTCTCGAGTACTAGACGACTCTCCTATCACACGTCTACGAGTAGCAATACCATCATTACCGTCAGGTGCATTATCATCCTCATCCTCCTCTGATTCAGAATCAGATTCAGACGATTCAGACATTTCATCTCTAGGTAGCTCAACCTCAGAATCAGACAAATCAACTGGTGGGGGTAAAGGCTCGCCCTCTGGAACATCATAAGGGTAAATAAACTCGGCTTCCTCATCATCATCAACCTCATCGTCTATACCTATATCCTCCTCGACATCCTCGTCGTCAATCTCATCATCTAAATTATCTAACCCAATCTCATCATCATTCTTAATATCAACATTATCAATCTCATTTTCTACCATATCAACCTGAGGGACAATCTGATCTCCTAGTCCTATCTCGGGATCGGGATCCTCAAACGGTTCCTCCTCATCATCCATATCATAATCTACTAAGTCTAAATAAGGATCATCATCTACATTAGGTTCGGGAATAGCATGGTTCTCTACAGGAATATTAGGGTCAGCCATGACAATCTACATTTATATATATATATCTCGTATTAGGATAACATTCTTATTAAACAATTACATACAAAAATCACGATATATACATATATATATAAATTAAATTATATATATCAAAATATATATCTTCTCAATAGGGCTTGTTGGTAACGTCGGAGATTTATGGCACCGTTATAGTCAAAAGATTTTTCAAATATTTTCTCAAATGTTCATAGTTGAAAGATTTTGAAAATTTTTGTTCAAAACCTTGGTTTTTAAAATCTTTTGTTCTCTATAACGAGAGCTCTGGTACTAAACTGTAACACTCTCAATTTTCGTATCGGTACAACGGAAGGGTCTTTTAGAGTGTTACGGGATAGCACAATAACTCCAATCATAGACAACACATAAAAATGGTTGTACAAGGTTCAACATACACTCATTCGATAAAAAGTTTAAAAGCGTACAACAGGTCCCAAATTATACAGGTCATTAATTTTACAAAACATAGATCGAATGAACATTTTTAATATTATGTGAGCCATCAGAGTCGATCTCCATCCAGATTACCTTCAAGCACCTGAGATAAAAACATGCAAAAATCATATCAGCGAATGCCGAGTGAATTCATAGAGTTTAATAAACCGTTATATAAAACAATCGTTGAAATCAGAACACAAGTATAATATCAGAAGTAAGTCCTCGTATTGCTAGTCAGGCAATATATAAATCAAGCATACATCTTAAACCGTCCATGAGACCGTAGCCTCAATATTACCATTATAGGTAATATTATTATTGTTATTAGCATCGTATAATATCGGATATTTAGATTATATAGGATTATTATTAGCCGCATGACATTGTTACCTTACTATGAAAACAACGGGCCGCGAACCCGACAAACAATTTGCCCATCTAAGTTAGCGTGTCGTCACAAAAATCACGCTATGGAAATATTCTCATACATAAATTCGCTTACCAATCAATGTGGTACGACGGGGATCAACCGTTAAGGTGCGAACTGGGGTGATCGTCCCCAAATAGTACTATCATATGCATAAGCGTCTACCAAATCCCGATAGTTCACAATTCATGCTAATGGGACTTTGAGTGACATAACCTAACTACTAATAATCCTTTTTATCTCGTTTATAGGGTCATAGAATCATTCGGGTCCATATCATTAAGCATACAAGGACTACTTGTGTTCTATTTTATCAAAAACTAGCATGTTATCTCCATCGCGGGTTTACAAATCATTTTATAAAACATTTAAAAGAGTGCGAGGCTATGAACTCACGTTGATAATGAAAGGCGGATTATCGGCTATGGGCGTGCTTCGATCACGGAAACCTATATAAATAATAATCGGTCTTAGACTTTTGTCCAATGACTTTTTAAAAATAACAATATACATATGATGATTTTGTACATATGATGATGATCAAGTGGGTTTATATATCCTTGTTTACTCATTTTAGTGTTTATGTATTGGTAACTTTTTACTAGTTTACTAGTTTTACCTATTTACATGTTTTAAGTCCAATAAGCTTATTATAAGTTCTTTAACTTGTATTAGTTCATTTTATACTTATATTATCAGTATTCACACTTTACATGTTGGGCCCAAATGGGTTAAGCCCAATAAGTACTTTTTATAAGTGTTTAACTTATTTAGTCCAATTATTAGTCCAATATGCTAACTTAGCTCGTTAATGTCCGTATGTCCTATAGTTCGGGTTTTATCAATTTTTACTTGTATTAGATACTTATATATCAGTATATGACTTTTAAAAACTTTACATTAGACGGGTTTGATCGTCTAAATTTTAATTGGCGAAAAACGTTAATTTTACGGTAATAGCCGAAAAAGTCGTAAAAATCATGTTTATAGTTTTTATAACTTATAAATATTATTCCACTATCATTTTTATAATTTGTCCATTTATTTAACCTTATACATATTTATATAAATTAAACTCATAAGTTAGTTGGTTTTAATTTCACATTTTATACTATATAATTTGAGTGCTTATATAATAGTATTAAACATTAATTCTTCAAAATCTGATTTTTAGTTTCATCTTCACCATTTTTATCAATCTAGAGTTCTACAATGAATTAGAAGCTCATTTTTGGATGACATGAACTTCATATTATTTTATACAAATAAGTTAGTTATAGCTACTGCTCATTTTATGTTTAACTATCCTTAACAGTCCCTACAAAACAGACTATTCAGATTAGCACACTCATCTTGTTTTGATCATATCTCACTCATTTTAATGATTCCATTGCATGGCCAACTCTCACATGTGTATGACATCTTATACTTACTGTAAATTGATTCCACCATGCAAATTTATCAGTTTAAGTTTTGGTTACTTACTCTTTTTATACAGCCAACAAATTAAGCATGATTTTAGCCTTGTTTCTTATGGTTATTAATCTTTTTAAGCATATTTATCAACACTTGATCCCCACACAACATTTTTATCATCATATATTCATCATATACATATACAACAAGAAAGAAAATACATTTGATCTTTACAAAAATAACAAGAGAAATGGAAAGGATGATCTTCTTTACCAACCAAGAGTATATCTTGTTTTTGGAAGACAACAACTTGATGAACACCAAATATATCTCCAAGATCATCAAACACCAAGAAACTATGTTGAGAAATCAGCCCTAGGACACAAGCAAATCACCTCCTTTGTTGTTAAAATGGCCACCAAGCAATCAAGGCTTCAAGGTTACTCCATAATATAGCTAGATAACAAGTATCTTGTGGCTAGAAAAGATCAATGGTGGTGTTTGTTCTTGAAGTGGGACGACAATGGGGTGAGATGAGAGAGTTTTGAGAGTTGTTTGAATGTGTGAAATGGTGGTAAATGGTTTAGCTTGTTGGTTTTGTGTTTGAAGTAGCTTAAGTGTAAGGCTAAGCTTACACTTGTAAGCTAAGTGTTATAAGGGTGCCACATCTTTGATGTGGTGTCCATGTTTGGCCGTCCCTTTGTATAGTGGGGTGGGATAAATTATTTTGTCCCATCCCGCTAATTTACGGGTATTCCTCGATTCTAGTTTCCTCGATTTGCGTGCCCTCGGGTCGTTTTACGAAAAACATTTTTATAAATTATGAATCAACGACACAAAACGAATCTAATAAAAATTGTCTCATAAAAAACAGAGTTCAAAAACGTAAATACGTAATCCTAAGGTTTCTGGTTTAGTCGTAAAGGACGCTAAATTATGCACGTAAGCCCAAATTTAAATCCGTAAGTTGTGAGTTCATCAACCAACACAAAAATAAGTTTCAAAATATTATACGAGAAAATAATTCACTACCTGAAAATGTTAGATTGTCGCACTTTATTTTTATTTTATTTAAAAATTTATCTGATACCATTCTCTGTGACACCCCGGGTAGGGTCAAAATATGCGGAATTATCAATGGAGATGTCACAAGGGTGGATCGATAGCACATAGTTCATAGAGCATAAGATAAAGGATTATTCGAAACAGATTACATGATTATTAAACAAATTAATAAAAATTGTCTATAACATGTCATAAGTAGATTGTTTATGTTTCCCAAATGGAACCCTTGACGATTCCTACAATACAGATTTCATAGATGCTTGAGTCCATGAACACACCACGTCCTAGTTTCATTTCCCTGAGATAAACATGCTTAGAGGGTCAACATAAAGTTGGTTAATTTATAGGTTTAACATTAATTAGTTTGGACATACATTAATCATAGAAGTAACAATGCACAAAGCATTTTTACGAATAAGAAGATTACATTTGCCATTACTCGAAACAGAAGCTTAACCTTCCATAGTCCTCAACAGATGAGGATGTAGTGTCTTTCAAAAAGACCCCGAAACCCAGTTCCAACATGGTATACATCTGTTGTCCCGGCCAAGGCACAGTGAGCATGACTCACCCAGATGGGGATGGTCAATCCCTAATAGATCTATTTATAACATTCGGGAGATTTACAACAATTTAACAGTTTCTATAATAGTCAATCATAGTCAAGTTTATACAATTCAGTTATGTCCATTTTAAAATAGTTGCATGTTTTCTCCCCGTAGAGGAAAAGTTTATCAATAGTTTATATGGGGCTGTAAACTCACCTGGGAGTTGGCAATAGTTGTATAACACGAATATCCAAATAATGCTCACGCCAAAAGTTATGCCTAATCAAATAGTACAGTCTTAATAGATAGTACAAAGAACATATGTGTATGCTTATACAGATTTTTAGTCAGTTCATTTATGCTACGGCATTTATCTAAATAACCGTAGTACAAGTATTAAGAATAACCATTTAAACTTATCTATATAAGTTTCATTTCTAAGTAAACATAAAACGTTTAACTTTTAATATCAGTTTGCATTCCTAATACATGTATTAATACTAACCATTCAACTTACCATTAAGTTTCCTATTTAAGTAGACATAAAATGTCCTACTTAGAATATTAGTTTACATTCGCAGTTCATGTATTATTAATATATATTTAAACTTAATATTAAATTTCATATTTAAGTAAACACAAAAATGGTCTACTTAAAATATTAGTTTACGTTCGTAGTTCATGTATTATAATCATCCATTTAAACTTACTATTAAGTTTTATATCTTTAAGTAAACATAAGAAGGTTTTACTTAAAACATTAATTTACACTCGTAGTACATGTATTAGTAATAACCATTTAAACTCACAATTAAGTTTCATATTTTAAGTAAACGTAAGGTGTTCTACTTATAATATTAGTTTTCAATTTATTTAACGTTCATATAATTTTATTTCCTAAAAGTATATGAGTTCATGTATTAGTAATACATAACCATATTGTTTATACAATTTATTTCATAAAGCAAAAATATAAATAAAATAAAATATTTTATTTAACTTAAAAGTTCCCATAAATTATTTAACATTCATAAAATAATTTATTAATTACAAGTATAAGAATTTATAAATTAATCCTTATGGTTTAGGTTTTAATTAAGTTTTACTAAATTTAAAATAGAATTAGGGTTAGGGCTTGTTAAAGTTTCGGTACATGGCAAAACTAGTCCCTCTATATTTTAAACAAAGTATAACTTTCGGATTTTTACACATTTGGTACCTAGGGTTTGTTAAAGTTTCGGCTTATGGCAGATTTAGTCCTCCTTGTTATATCTAGGTTTTATAACTTCCCTAAAATTACAAAACAGCCCCTAGGGCTTCTTTAAGTTTCAGATTAATACAAAAATGGTCCTTAGGGTTATAAAATGACAAAATGACTTTTAGAAACTTTCTAAAATGGTCCCTAGGGTTTAATATGCCACGGATGGTATTTGTTAAACCCTAGACTTTCGGATAATTACATTTTCCGTCCTTGTGTTTACTAACATATCAAAACAAGTTTCATAAGTCACGATTTTAGTCCTTAAGTTTTATAAATTGTCATTTTAATCCAAAAGTTTTTATAAGTTACATTTTATTATAAAAACTTTTATTTAAACATTCAAAACATTATATTGTCTCATTAAACGGGTTAAAATATCTAATGGGCCATCTAGTGGGCCTAGATACATTTTTAAGTTTACTAACTTGTTAAATGGTCTTCAACATATTTATTGGGTTTAAATACATTTTAAGTCCATTAATTATTTAAATGGGTTCAAGTATAATCTTATGTCTACTAGGACACTAAGATTTATTATATGGGCTTATTGAGTCCATTAAGTCTTGGGCTAATATTGCATGGGCTTAATTAGTCTATTAATACTACTTTTCATTTTATGTAAGTATTAATCTAGGATTTTCTTATAAGCTTATTATTAGCTTATCCATATTTAGTTTTAAATCTTAATAAAAGAATAAAACTTATAGTTTATTTTATGTGATGTACCAAATGAGATCTAGATGTGTTAAAAGGTTGCATGCAAGTCATAAGCCCTAATATGAGCTTATAACTCACAGCTATAATTAATCATGGCTTATTAAGATGAGTCAAAACTTATTTTAAAGTTGCATGTACTTATAAGTGTCCCCAAAATAAGATCTAGCTATGTACAAATCAAGAAATCAAGTCACAAGTCCTTACATACATACATATAGCCCACGACTATAATTTTAAATCTTGGTGTTTTCAAGATGAACATTTTAGCTAGTTTTATGTCTTGTAAATATTTATAAAAATACAACATGATTATCTAGGTTTCTTGCATGTTTCCAAGGTTACCACAATTCTAAGAAAATAACATATAGCTCACGGTTATATTGTTTTCTCCCAATGTTCCCATAAGATTTATAAGCTTGTTTTATGTTTATCATGTTAAGTTAAACTCTTATTATTAGATCTAGGTTTTATATAAGCATACATGTGCATTTAAAGTCCATTCAAGGTCATATATAACCCACGGCTATATATGTACACATAATTCTTTTTAGTGATTTTTAGTATTCCATTTCACATGCAATAATACATTTTCCATCATTAAAAACATAGTACATAAATCATAGATACATCATTCATTTATGCCGTGAACTTTAAGGTCATGGTCTTTCATGATTTTTAAGTTACACATGTTTACTTATGAGATCTATGATTATTAGTTAACCAAAATCCTAAAGAGTAAGATGTGTAACCCATGCTACCTTTAAATTCATAAAATGGTTCATATGATTTTAAATCAAGTTAAAATATAGAGTACTAGTCATAGGTTTCTTTATTAAAAAGATTTTAACCATGACTAATGGTGCTCAAATATATGCCGTGACCTTTAAGGTCATGGTTCTTATCAAATCTTGATTTTAACAAGTTATTTATATGCGTTTATAGATGGATGATGATGCATGCAAGTAAAAATAAAGAACCATAAGGAGTATACCTTTCTTGCTTAAAGTTACCAAAGAAGATCTAGATGAACAAGGAGATTAGAGATTTAATCAAGCTGATGAAGAAAACCTAAATAGAGACCAAGCCGTGACCCTTAAGGTTTGGCTAGGGCTTGGTAGAATGATTCCAAAGATGATGATGCTACTAAATGATTAGTAGTTAAGATAGGACAAGGATCTAGTAGATTTAATGAAAAATCTTGGATGCTTGTGGCTTAATGCCGAATGATTTGAGAGAGATAGGTGAAGAGAGAATGAGATTTAAGTTGCATGAGAGAATGAGAATGTATGTGTATATTTTTCGGCTAAAAGGGGGAAAGAGAAAGCCAAGGCAAAAGGCATGATTGCCTTGGAAAGAACACTTGTGCCAAGTGTAGGCTCTTGTGTTTCCAAAGCATCTCTTCTCCTTCCACATATGCATGTGTGCCGTGTATAGCTAACCAAAGGGCAATGGGGTTTGGTTTGGGCTTATGTTGGGCTAGCACACAAGGAGTATATGGTCTTAGGCTAGTCCAAGTAGGTTTTAAACATGTTCATGGTATGCATACACACATACATACACGGCTACATATAATATGTGTAGCATGTTTTTCAAATTTTAGTTAAGTGTTGTATACTTCAAATATTGATTATACATTTTATTACTTGTTTCCCCTAGTTTTAAATACAAGGTTTAAGTTATGAAACTTATTACAACAAGTATGAATGTAAAAGTATAAGTACATAATGGACAAGTTCACACACAACTTATAGAAACATGTCACATGAGTATGTGTTCTAGGATTAATGGGTGAAACTTCATTACATTAAATCATGGTAAAATCATGGATTTTACATTAGTGGTCCACGTGGCCGACCCGAACCAGAACCAGACAGGTCCAGACCCGAACCAGAACCAGATCGGACCGGTTCAGACCAGCCGGTCCATACCCGGTCCAGACCCGAACCAGACCCGGTTCAAACCGGTCCAGACCGGGTGACGTCATGCTGACGTCAACATCCACGTGGCGGCGGCTGGCAAATGCCAGTGCGCCACGTGGCACTTACTGTGTGCTAATGATTGCAGGTACAGGTGGTGGCACCGACATTCCAGTCCTAGGTTACAGGGCGGCTGGCCAATAGAGTGGCGACACGTGGCAGTAGTAGGGCGGCGCTGACATGTCAGCTGATGTCGTCTCATGTTATTTGATGATTAAAGATAGAAAATAGATGAAAAGAGATGGATTTTTTGAGAGAGAAAGTAGTGAGAGAAAGTAGAGAGAAGGAGGTGATAAACTTGTGAAATTAGATTAAGAAAATGAGATCATCCACCCTCCTAACATGCTAGGAGGGTGCTTATATAGTCCACCCACATGCGGGCTCTCTAATGGACTATATTGTTTTGGCCCGGGCTTGAATAAATGCTTAGTACCTTGAAAGAGGCCTTTTAAGCTAACCATCAAGCCCGTAATGTCACGACTATTTTAACTAACTATTACAACGTTCTAATAAATATTATTATATAAACCTATGACCGAACATTCTTGTTTGACTCAATATTTTAAGGCTAACAGCTGACATGTCATTCCGAGGTCAGAGGTAGCAGTGACGGCTGGCGGCTGTCCAATAGGAGCGTGCCACGTGGCACCTGGCACGCGTCAGTCCGAGGTTCAGAAGGTGGCAGGCTCATGATCCCATGTGTAGACAGCTGTCTCCCACTAGGCGATATATACAAAGTTTCACACATATAAAAAGAGGCCAGTTGTCCATGTTTCAAAGAAAACAAAGCATTTGCTTAACTTTGAAGCAAAAATTAGAATAGGAAATTACTAAATTACCCCCAATTGTGGCTGCCTATATAGAGCCACTTCCCCTTTATTTTTCACAAGTTTTCATATTATTTAGTTTACACATAGTTTAAGTTGTATTTTCCTTTCAAGTTTTGTACAAGCTTTTCAAGTTTTTTTAATATTAATAAAAATAATCTTCTAGCTTAATCTTTTAGCTTATTCTCATTCTTCCTTTCTTTTTACTTTTCTTAATAATCTAGCTTATTATTTGGGATAAGTTTATATAAATTGTTCCTAATAAGTTAGATTTATATACAAGCTTATTTAAGCTTATGGTTGCCTTATTTTCGTAGATCTAGCTTATTGTTGGAGTAATCATTTAATTAGCTTTTTAGCTTTTTAAATCTCATAAGTTCAGTGCTTAGGCTTACAACTTATTTATAAGCTAGCTTTTTATTTAAGTACTTTTAGTTTTTATCTATTAATTTAGGTTTATTAGTTTTAAGCTTTAAAATTCAAAATACTTTCAAAAAAAACCAAAAAAAATAGTTAGATCTATTAGTTTTTTATATTAAATAGTTTAGATCTATAAGTTTTAAATTTAAAAATTAAAGTATTTTTATAAATCCTTTAAAAATAGTTAGATCTATTAGGTTTTTAAAAAGATTAAGTAGATCTATAATTTTTAGCTTTAAGATTTAAAATACTTTTATAATATATAAAAAATATTCTAGATCTATAAGTTTTAATTAAATCTCTTTATCATATAATAATTATTGCTTATTATCCTAACCTTTAATGTTTTCTTTGATCTCGGCGTATCGATCTATCACTTTTGAAAAGAAGCAAATGGGTTGAATAGTTTTGGTTGATTAGTTTAATTAGTTAGAGCGATTGGTTGGCGAAAGTTGTGTAGTTTTAGGTAAATTAAGAGGCCGTGTACTTTATGGGCCAAATTCGGGTTTTGCTTTTGATAGTTTTGGTATTGGGAGGCCGTGTACTTAACGAGCCGTATTTTTTTATGTTGTTGATGTTGTTTGTTTAGAGCGGTTATCTTCGGACTACGGTTACTAAAGTTCTCCTTTTTATTTTTCTAGCTTTATCGCTTTAGTTTTATTAATTAGATCGTTATAGTTTAATGTGTTTTTAATAAAATTATATTTTTCATAAAAAAAACCGGTTTAATTAGTTTTAGTTATTATTATTGTTTTAAAATATAGATTTAAAAGTTTAAAAATTAGATTTCATTTAGATAAGCTCATTATTAATAAAAAGTTTACACCTTTTTGTGATTATTAAGCTTATTAGTATATAAAGCTTGTAGCTTTATCATCTAAAAATATTAATACGCTTAAAAGGTTGAAACTTTATGCTTATTTTTAAGTTTATCTTTATGATTTCATTTTTCATCACTATTACTTGATATTACGTGCTTGCATTAGATTAATTTCGCATTTAGATTTATTTTTAATTATAATTTATTTTTGTTGCATCTAGATCTATATTTGTAGTTTAATTTTACATTGCATTTTTAGAGTAATTTTATGTGAATTAATTGCGCTTTTACTTTTATATAGTCCTTAGCCTACATATTTTCCCCATTTTTAGCTTAAATAGACATATATTACCAAGCAATTATTATTAACCATAAACAAATAATTCTTGTATTAAGTTGTGAATCAATTCGAGTCGAGTCGAGGATAAAACGATATATACTAAAAAAAAGGCTATATTAAATTGGCGCCGCTGCCGCTTCGCTCGTTACGATTGACGATTTTTCGTGAGAAGATTTGGATTTTGGGATCCATTCACTTTTGAACGTTATTTTTCTTGCTAAAAATAAAAAAACATAAAAAACAAAAATAAAAAAGATAAAAATACAAAAAAATTAAAAATCATCAAAAGCATATTCTTTCCCAAGAATTGCACCAAAAAAAAAAATCCAAAAGTAATACTTTTCCTAAAGTATTACACCAAAAAAATTAAGTACTATTGTTATTTTTCTTATTTTGATTTCTTTCGTTTTTATTGTGAATATATTTTTCTAAAAAAATACAAATTTTTTTTCTTTTACTATAGATATTACGTATAAGAACCTTAATACACAATATTTCCATAAGTATTGCTTGCAATACCCGTATTTGGAGGCGTTCCGGTTCCTTATACGTGTATCGATCAAACAAAAATAAAGGCAAAAATAGATAAATACTTTCGTTAAGCAATAATTCAAAAAATACCAACTTTAAGGTGAATAGAAAGGCGACGTGCTATAAAACGCCCTCTAAGGGAAGCTGGGTACTTAAGTACTTCGTGCCACCTCATTCCCCCCCTTCACTTGTAAGTATTTTGAGAAGGAAGGCTCATCGAGGGTTTTGCCTCCCAAGTAGTATTACATATATATTTTTTGTAGCTTTTTGATATTGAACCTCGAGAGGGATAATCCCTTTCCTCTCAAAGTCACCGAGGTATCCTACCTCATTCCTCGAGTTTAGTTGTATGTGTACTCGCGCGCGTGCACACATACCGAGTGGTGTACCAAATACTTCTAATTCTTCCAAGAAGAAGAAGAAGAACAAAAAGACCGTCAATTAAGCCGATCCCGAGAATCGAGCTTTGAACAACATGATGGCAACGGATAATCGACCAATGATTGATATTTTACAATCTCACGTTGAGGGAAATGATGACGCGATTGTGGTGCCGGATATTGGAGCGAATAATTTTGAACTAAAAACGGGTTTTATTCAAATGGTTTCCGCTACACCATTTTTAGGCCGTACTCATGATGACCCACACGCTCATATAAAACATTTCATACAATTGGCAAACACCGTCAGATACAATGGGGTGCCACAAGAGGCCATTCGTTTACTCATTTTTCCTTTTTCCCTCGAGGGACAAGCCCGGATTTGGATTGATAAGGAACCACCCCAAAGTATCACCACATGGGTGGATTTAGAGACCAAGTTCATTAACTACTTTTTCCCACCATCACGGACCACCGCTTTAAGGAATGACATCATTACCTTTGAACAAAAATATGGGGAAACGTTTAGTGAGTCTTGGGACCATTTTATGGAGCTTTTACGAAAATGTCCACAACATGGTTTTACAAAAGTGCATCAAATCAATACGTCTTACAATGGTTTAACTTTAAATGACCAAAACTCACTTAATAGTGCCACGGGGGGTAATATTCTTGTGAAATCCATGAACGAGGCTTGGGCAATCACTGAAAACGAGGCAAAAGTTCAAACAAAGAGTGTAAGGGATACAATGGCTAGTGCTAGTGATAGTAAGACTAACAATCAAATTCAAGCACTTACTTCAGTTGTGACAAAACTTGCCTTACACGTTCAAAACACTCCCACTACACATGTGAATGCCCTAAAAGAGACTTGTGAAACGTGTGAGATTTGCGGTGGACCACATTTGTACTATAATTGTGACAAGGTTTACAATCAACAACAAGAAGTTTATGCTTATAACAACAATGAAAATGAGCGGGTTCATTTCAAACCAAATGTTGAGGTTAACCATTTGTCTTATAAGAACTATTTGGCTCCCCCGGGTTTTGTAGCTCCACAAAGACCACCCCCACCCGCCCAAAATAGGAACCAAGGTCCTCAACGGGGTAATTTTCAAAGGAATTCAAATACAAGGGGTTTTAATCAAAATTAAGGGAATTTTCAAGGGCAAAACCAAGGGTTTAATAATCCAAATCAAGGCTTTAATAACCAAGGTTTTCAAAATCAAGGTTTTCAAAATTATAATCAATATCAAAACCAAGGCTTTCCTAATCAAGGGTTTAACAATCAAGGGTATAATCAAATGAACATACATAATCCTCAAATGGACTTGGTTCTACAAAAATTAACCGAACATGAGCAAACCATGAAAGAGATGCAAGAATCGACTGATAGGAAATTTATGCAAATGCTTCAAACCCTTCGTCCCCAAGGTGCCCTCCCTTCTATCACTGTGACCAATCCTAGGGCTAACGTTAATGCCATCACTACTAGGAGCGGTAAGACCACCGAAGAACCTTCTTATTCCCCACCTAACCAAGGACCCGAGATTCCTTCTACTTCTACCCACCTTCCTTCACCTTCTACTTGTGAGATACCTCCCTTAACGCCTTCGTCTACACCTTATGTTCCCCCTTTACCTCAATCTTATACCACACCTTCGGTTCCCAAACCGGTTCCTTCACCTTCCATTTCTACCCCTCCTCCACCAAAGGATGTGAGTGAGCAATCCACTCCAAAGCCTTCATCTCAACCCAATATACCTTATCCCTCAAGGTTGAGGAAAGAGAATTTGAACAATAAGGATGATATTCAAGTTTCGAACTTCCTAAAAATGTTCAAACAATTGAATTTTAATATCACCTTTGCCGAGGCTCTCGCTCACATGCCTAAGTATGCTAAGATGTTTAAGGACCTTTTAAGTGATAAGGAAAAGTTGCTTGATATTTCCAATACCCAATTGAATGAGAATTGTTCCGCGGTTCTTTTGAGAAAAATTACTGGTTAAGTTAGGAGATCCCGGTCGATTCCTTATTCCTTGCAATTTTCCGGGCGTAGAGAATTGTATGGCTTTGGCGGATCTCGGAGCGAGTATCAATCTTATGCCATTGTCTATGTGGAAACAATAATCTTTACCCGAGCTAGTCCCCACTCGTGTGACTTTAGAATTAGCTAACCGTTCGGTTGCTTATCTGGCGAGGATAGCCGAGGATGTTTTCGTAGGAGTCGACAAATTCACTTTCCTTGCCGATTTCGTTGTAGTCGACTATGAGATGGATCCCCGAGTTCCCTTAATTGTAATACGACCTTCTTGAGGACCGGGCGTACATTGATTGATGTAGCCGCGGGTGAGCTTATCATGAGGGTAGGGGATGACAAAATCGTCTTTAACATGGGTAAACTTTCCAAAACTTTCCGATGAGCCCGAATCCGTGAATTTCATCGATGTGCTCGACGAAGCATGTAAAGAACATTTTCACGAGGCTTGTAAGAGCGGGACTTCTCATTTACCGCATGTTGAGAACGTAGCTTCTATTGCTCCATCATTAACTCCATTTGGAGAAAGTGACTTTCTTTTACAAGAATTCGAAGCAAGTTTAGGGGACGTGGACTTTAAATATGACGATTCTGCCACCGATTGGGAAGAAGACATTCGTACCATTGAGAGACTTCTCAATGAGGATCATATTTCTCCACCTACTCCTAAGGAAGTTACAAACGATGATCCAAATTTGACTAAGCCTTCCACCGAAAATCCACCAGATTTAGAACTTAAGGATTTACCGCCTCATTTAGAATACGTTTTCCTAGAAGACAATGATAAGTTACTCGTCATAATTGCTAAGGACTTAAAAGAGGATGAAAAATCTCGACTTATCGAAGTGCTTAAGAATCATAAGAAAGAAATTGCTTGGAAAATCTCCGACATCCGCGGAATTGATCCTAACTTTTGCACTCATAAAATTCTCATGGAAGATGACTTTAAACCCGCAATCCAAAGTCAAAGAAGGGTAAATCCAAAAATTCATGAAGTCATTAAAAAAGAAGTTGTAGAAACTAGAAGGGGGGGTTGAACTGTTTCTTAAATTTGCTTGTTAAAGTTTGGTTTTAAAAAATCCTTTTTCAAAAACTTAAGCTTGAGTATTTATGTGAAACCTTCTTATACACAATATGAACAAGGTATAGTGCAACTAACTAATAATCACAAGTATAAAGAATTGTTAGCCTCAAATTATTGAGTCAAACAAGAATGTTCGGTCATAGGTTTTATTTCAATATTTATTAGAACGTTGTAATAGTTAGTTAAAAATAGTCGTGACATTACGGGCTTGATGGTTAGCTTAAAAGACCTCTTTCAAGGTACTAAGCATTTATTCAAGCCCGACCCAAAACAATATAATCCATTAGAGAGCCCGCATGTGGGTGGACTATATAAGCACCCTCCTAGCATGTTAGGAGGGTGGTGGATGTTCATTATTTCTTAATCTAATTTCCCAAGTTAATCATCTCCTTCTCTCTACTTTCTCTCTCTAGAATCCATCTATTCTTCTATCTTTATTTCTTGTTTAATCATATAATCAACCATGGTGAAGTGAATAATTATGGGAACAACAATTGGTATCAATCGCCACGGGGTAGATTTGTGATTGTTTGTTTGGTTTTATATTTGATTCGTATGATTTCTTCAATAATCATCTCGAATTCAAATTTTTTTAATGTTTATGGGTTATAAATCTTCATATATATCTTCTATATACATGTGGTAGGGATTTGGTATAAGTTTTGTGGGTAAAAACGCGAAGTTTTTTGGTGTTTGGATCGATTTTTGGGTTAAAATTATGAATTTGGTTTATTTGAAGCGAAGAACACGAAATATTTTTCAACATATTGATCTACTTCGGAATTATGGTTGATACTCCGAAGTAGTGACGAGGGTTTTAGTATTCCGAAGTGCAGGTTTTAGTATTCCGAAGTTCACAAGATTTGGATTCCAAAGTGAGCTCGAAGACAACACTATTCCGAAGTACTCCAGTTAAATCATTCCGAAGTGAGTAAGTTTAAACCATATTCCGAAGTTCACAAAATTTGGGATTCTGAAGTGAGCTCGAAGACAACAATATTCTGAAGTACCCAAGAAGATTAATTCAGAAGTACCCAAGAAGATTTATTCCGAAGTACCTAAGGAACGTCATTCTGAAGTACCCAAGAAGATTAATTCCGAAGTACCCAAGAAGCTTTATTCCAAAGTACCTTAGGAAACCCATTCCGAAGTTCCCAAGAAGAACTATTCTGAAGTACTTAAGAAGAATCATTCCGAAGTTCACTTGTTTTTTAGGGAATTCCGAAGTTGGTTTTATTGGAATTCTGAAGTGGCTTGGGAAGTATATTGCGAAGAGATTTTGTTACCATTCCGAAGTTCACACTTTATATCCAAGTATTCCGAAGTTAACATTTTTTACACTTAAAAAATTTCAAACCGTGTGTATTTTGTTTGTCTTGGAATACTTTTTTGGATTATTGAGAACATTTATAGGGGATTTTAACATCCTTTCTCACAACAACAATCACAACACATCTACTTAAGATCTGTTTTCACTTCATCGATTTCAAAGTTCTCGTCATGGATTCTACTCAAGAGTATCGTGTGACAAACAACAACATCATGCTGGCGGGTAACAAAGAAAGACCACCAATGCTTGTAACTGGTCGATATGCACAATGGAAATCACGATTCCTTAGATATCTTGACACCAAACCCAATGGTGATGTTCTTCGACGTTGCATCAAAGAAGGACCTTATACTCCCACTACAATCACCGTTCCTGCAGTTCCAGCAACCGACTCGACACCTGGTTCCGATGAGCAAACAATTAAGGAAACATATGAGAACACTTCAAAAGAGAACCGTGCTTGGATTGATGCAAAAAAAGAAGCAATCTACTTGATTATAAGTGGAATAGGGGATGCTATTTACTCAACGGTTGATGCATGCTCTACTGCTAAAGAGATGTGGTTTGCCATTGAACGCTTGCAACAAGGTGAATCACTTAACAAGCAAGATGTCAAAACTAACTTGTTCTGGAACTTTGGTAAGTTTACTTCATTGGATGGGGAATCAATTGATTCATATTACTCAAGGTTCTACAAGATGATGAATGACATGACAAGAAACAATTTGCAAGTCTCCACCATGCAAGTCAATGTGCAATTTCTACAGCAACTTCAACCTGAATGGACACGATTTGTAACTTTGGTGAAACAACAAAGTAAATTAGACGAGGTCAACTATCACACGCTTTTTGACATTTTGAAACAATTCCAGAATGAGGCAAATGAACTTCGTGCTGAAAGGATAGCAAAGACTGCTAATCCACTTGCTTTGGTGTCTACCACTCAACACACTCAAGATCATCGCTCTCGTGCTCCAAAGTCATACTCCACAACATCATCCTCACCAAGGTACTCCACTACATCCTCCTCACCAAGATACTCCACTTCATCTAAGTATTCTGCTCCCACACGATCACGAGACAAAGAACCAAGAGCACCATCACCATCACCTGATCCATCATTTGAAGAGGACATTGATGAAGAACTAGCTCAGAAGGATAGGGAAATGAAGCAACAAATTGCTTTCATTATGAAGACCTACAAGAAAATATTCAACCCACCAACAACAATCTTCGAACATCATCAAATACAAGGAACCAATATGTTGGGAGTCCTCGAAGGAATGACACACGTCAACATGATTAAATTCCTCCAAGGTATGATCGACGTAATCCAACTCATGTTGAGGGTTCTGCTTGGTATGATCGACAAACTGCTAAGTATGATGCTCAGAGGATTGCTACTGCTGTTGGGAATAGGGAAACTGTTGGTACTTTAGTGGTTCAGCAAAGTGGGATTCAATGCTTTAATTGTCAAGGCTATGGGCATATGGCAAAGGAATGTAGGAAGCCGAAACGGGTTAGAGACTCTACCTATCATAAGGAAAAGATGTTGCTTTACAAGAAGATGGAAGCTGGGGTTAAAATGTCGGCTGAGGAAGGAGCAATGCTTGATGATACTGATGATGAAGCCTCCAATCAAGAACTTGAAGCACATTACTCGTACATGGCAAATGTTGAAGAAGTTCTCAACGTCACTAAAGATGACAATGGTCCTATGTTTGACACTGAGCCAATCGATAAGGTACACACTGAAGAGGAATATAATGTGTTTGGTAATACTCATGAGCATTGTGAACTACCCAAATCCATTAATGACACATGTACGATGGAAACGGTTGATAGCAATACCACACTCGATTCATCAGACATGTGAAATAATGAGTCTGTGGATGATCAACATGCAAATGAGTATGATGATGATGAGGAGCGTATTGCGCTTGCTAACTTAATTGCTTCTTTACAAAAAGATGTCCAAGAAACTAGAAAGAGTCAAAAGCAATTAAAGAAGGCAAACACTACGCTCACTCAAAATTTTGAAGAATGCAAAGCTGCTCTAATTAAATCTAGTGAGACCATTGATAGCTATAGAGCTCAGCTTCTTCAAAAGACCAATGAGGTTGAGGGATACAAAGGGTGTTTAATTAATGTTAAAAAGGACGATTTTCAAGAGAAATATAACAAAACTCTTAAGCTTCTTGAACAAGAGAAACGTAATTATAACACCTCTTTGAGTACTGAACGTCATAAAACGTATCTTGCTACAACCAAAGTCAATGAGCTAACTCAAGTAAATGGTTTTCTTCAAGTGGATAAAACTAAACTTATGAATGAAAAGAAAGTTGTTGTTGAAAAGATGGAAAAGGATTTCAAAACTAAACAAGCGAAGGACATCAACAAAATGGTGGAAATTAAAACTCAACTTGATTTTTACAAGAAAATTGTTTACAAAACTAATCAATCAATTCAAACCATGAGAATGTTGGCACCTCGTTCGTTCTTCAAGGATATACCTAGTTTTGCTAATCCTAAGTACCATGAGCATGCTCAATCTACGAATCATCGCTTATATCTTGATGAGTCCCAATGGACCGATCTTGACTGTCTTGTTGTTAGGCCCGATAGTGAAGAGACACACGATTTGGAAGAAGAGAGTAGACCAAAAGTTAATAACGAATTTGTTAAACCATACAATTATGCTTATGAAAACAGTCGTTATGGTCTTTTCACACCGCAAACACAGAAAACTCGTGAGCAAATATTTTTCGAATGTGAACAAATAAGAATTAAATGGAGACAATCTTTTGCCACTAAGAAAACTAATGTTTCAAAATTTATTGACTATTTGCCATTTAAAGCTTCTGTAAGCAAGAGTAAGCAAGCACTTAGTATTCTCAGGATTAATATTGAAAATTTTAAAAAGGTTGTTGATGATGACTGAAACAAACGTAAACTTTCGAAAGGATACAAAGAAATTCCTCACGATATAACTGTGCTTGTGAAAAGTATTTTGATTCCGCTTGCGGAAAGAACGCAAAAACATATTTTGGAATTTGAAACACTAATTAAGCAAGAAATGTTTGATGATTTGAAATATGTGGAATCTCTTGAACAAGAAGTTAACGACCATCAACCTGAAAGAGACGAGTTTTCTACAGCTTATGATCTACTCTTACATGAATGTCTCTCAAAAGATATTATGTGTGCTTATGTTACATCTTGTGCTGATATTGATGAATATTCTGTTGTTGCATGCAAATATCTTGATCAAGCTAAAGAATGTGAACGTCTTGAAACTGAGCTTTCAAATAAAGTTGACCAAAAAGAGTTTTCGTTACTTCAACATAGATATGATTATCTTCAAAAACATTGTCACTCACTTGAACTTGCTTTGCAAAAGAAAGTTGGCAGGTTTTCAAATGATACATCTTTAGAAGTAAAATTATCTGAGTCATGTCGATTATTAAACGAAAAAAGTCTTGATATTTCGGATTTGAAAGCTCAGTTACAAGAAAAAGACATAGCAATAGTAGAGTTCAAGAAACTCGTTGCTAAGATGGGTGGGAAAGTCATGGAACCTAGCGTTAGGCAACTTGTTGTTAGACAACCCAATGCCGATAAAAAGTCTGTAATCACGTGTAATGACGATTTGGATGTCTTGAATGATTTGAATGCTATGAATGTGAAATTTGTTTGTGTCAAATGTGGAAAGTGTGCTAATGCTAATCGTTCTATATGTGCTATGAATAATGTCAAAGGCGTAGAAACTAGAACTAAGAAGCAAGTTGCGATGCCTATTAGTGCTAGTAAATCCAAACACAAAGTGAACCATTTTGGTGCAACCCCCACTAAGAAAAGTAATGCATCAGACTCCACCACTAAGAACCCTAGAAGAAGAATTAAGGAATTATATGAGTCTGCTAGCAAGTCTTGGAAATGGTGGTTTGCTAATCAATGTCCTCCAGGATATAAATGGATGCCTAAAGTAAGGACATAAAATGTAACCACGAGTGTTAGTATGCCTTTAAATTTTTCTAAGGACGCTAATGATTCTATAATCACAACTACTGTGGTATCCAATTTAGCAATTGCTCCATCGTGTTCTAACTCTTCTGCAGGTGATACAAATAATCCTCTTCATACTGGACTCCGGATGCACGAAGCACATGACGGGGAATCTCAAGCTTCTAATTAACTTCGTGGAGAAGTTCCTTGGTACGGTCCGGTTCGGAAATGATCAATTTTCACCGATCCTAGGATATGGAGATTTGGTTCAGGGGAATATTACGATCAAAAGGGTATACTACGTCGAAGGGCTCAATCACAATCTTTTCTCGGTTGGTCAATTCTGTGATGCGGATTTGGAGGTTGCTTTTAGAAAGAAGACATGTTTTGTTCGTGATTATGATGGGAATGACTTACTTACCGGTACACGGGGTACTGATCTCTATACTATTGCACTTCAAGACACTACTTCATCAACTCCAATTTGCTTCATGGCTAAAGCATCAACGACTCAGGCATGGTTATGGAATCAACATTTATCTCATCTTAATTTTGATACCATTAACTTGCTTTCTAAGAAAGATATTGTGAGAGGCCTTCCAAGTTTGAAATTCATCAAAGATCATCTTTTTTCTTCTTGTGAACTTTATAAAGCTAAACGAAGTAGCTTCAAAACAAAGACTACACCAAGCTCTAAAGGACGGTTAGATCTTCTCCATATGGATCTGTGTGGTCCCATGCGTGTTCATAGTATCAATGGAAAGAAATATATTCTGGTAATTGTCGATGATTACTCAAGGTACACATGGACTCACTTCTTGAGGTCCAAGGATGAAACACCCGAAGTTCTCATCAGCTTCCTTAAATTGATACAACGTGGTCTTCAAGATCAAGTTAAAGTGGTTCGTACTGACCGAGGTACAAAATTCTTGAATTCAAATCTGAGAAACTATTTTGAAGCCGAAGGAATTGAACATGAAACATCTATTGCTCGAACACTCGAACAAAACGGCGTTGTTGAAAAACGAAACCGAACATTAGTTGAGGTTGCTGGAACATTATTATCCGCTTCAAAACTTCCACTATACTTTTGGGCCAAAGCCGTGTCAACCGCATGCTACACACAAAAACGCTCCTTAATTATCCCAAGACACGAAAAGACACCATATCACATAATTCATGATCGAAAACCTTCACTCAAACACCTTCACGTTTTTGGATGTACTTGTTACATAATTCGAGATGGTGAAAATTTGGATAAGATGAAAGAGAAAGGTGATGCATGTATTCTTGTGGGATATGTGATGAGACTGCTTTTATACATGGTCTCATCGTCTAAATCGGGCTTAAAATGCATAAAATATCATCAAATACACCAAATATATGCTCATGTTTGTTACTTGTGTATTTTTAGGTAAGGATATTGAGGAAATGGCAAAAGATCACAAGAATCATTCAAAAACGAACACGGGAAACGAAGCCGCACAATGAACCGGGCCCAAGTTTGGAATTTTGCAAAAAGACCCTTGAAGAATTGAAGATTGGCAATTTTGGTCCCTCATCTTTGAAGAACTTGTCACAATTGACCCTCCAAATGTCAATTGTACAAGTGTGGTCCTTGATGTTTGAAGATATTACAAGACCAGTCCTTGAAATTTGAAGAATTATGCATTAAAGGCCCTTGGAAAAGTTTTGGAAGTAGTTGTGCCAAAAGTGACAACTTGCCAAAAGTTGTCACATGTAAAATAGGCGTTGATGGTATTTTATACAAAGTGAACAAAAGAGAGGAATAGAGGGGGAAAACTGGGCAGACAACAAAACTTCCCTCACCCACTCATAACTCACCACGTCACCCCCCCACTCCAAATCCACCAATCATATTACCCCTACCCTCCACATCAGACTCCCACCCAAAACCCTTATTTATTTATTTAAACCAGATTTTTAAACGGGATTATTAAATTTAAAAAGAGTGGGAAACACCCACTGTTTACCCTTCACTCCTAATCACCCTCTAATCCTTCCTATAAATCCTAATCCCCAACTAATCTGAATCAAAGGGTTTTACCCCAATAATTTCCAGAATCACTATTTACCCTTCCCCCAACATAACCCACACCCAGAAAGTGACCTCTCACACTCTTGTCCCCTCTCCAGTTATCACAAGTCACGGGTTCAAACACCCTTTGTTGACTAGAAGACCTGATCAACGGCCAGAAGACTTTTCTTGCTCCCAAAGAGTTGCTCAACGTCCAAGATTACAAGATTCCATCTGCATCATCACATGGGGCAAAATTGACCAATTTTGAAGATAAAGACCCAAGGGCTTATTTGGAATTCCACATGCTAGGGTTTTATAGTTCTAGACTTTTCTTTTCAGTAGTATATATAGGAGACATATGTGTCCCTATAAGCTTGTTCCAGATTTTTACTCAAAATTGTAATCCTTTTAAAATATTTATAAAGTTTGGTATTTGTGGTGAAACAAGTGTAATTCCTTTTATTGATTTTTAAAATTGATATATTTATTAGTAATTAATCTGAGTTTCATTTCTCTTGTGTTGACACTTAGTGTGTTTAAGGTTTGTTAAGAATTTTCAAAAAGTTTAAAATTAGTTAAAATTTCAAAAACCCAAAACTCCTTTGAAGTGAAAGTGGATAAGGAGGTGTTGGATTTGTGATTTTGAAGCTGTTTTTGAAAGGTGTTAATTGGTTTCAAGGTTTTTAAAAAGGGTTATAAGTTTTCAGAAAATCAGAAAGTATTATTTGTATTGCATTGTTCTTGTTGATTTGCAGGTTTATTGGAGCTTGTTTGACCAAGGATCTGCATAGACCCGGGTCTATAGGAGGTGACATCAGTCACTGAGGGACTTGGATGTAAGTCCCTCAAGGTAGAATACTCTTTTCCATTTTAACTTTCAGTTTTTGGTCATCTTGGGTGATTTGTAAAAATTTGGTGAAACTGCATGCTAAGTGTGTTAATATGATTTGATATGAGTTCATTTGGTATGCTATGCATGTTTAGAAGTCATTGAATCAGTTAGGATAGTTTTTGATGTGCTTTGCTTTGTAAAATTTCAAAAATCAGTTTTTAAGGGGTGTTTGGATATGGGTTTATTTAAGAAATTTTGAAAGATTTTTGAAATTTAAACCTGCTATTCATACTTGATAGGGTTGTGTTAAGTTATATGCTAGTTCTGATTTTAGTGTGGTAGGTTTGTAAACAAGGTTGCATGCTAAAAGTTGAGAAAACAGCCTAAAATCAGTCACTGCTCATTTGAGCCTGTTTTTGGTGTAATTTTGTTCTTCAATCTTGTAAACTATTAGATTTAGGGGTAATTGAGAGTTGTGATTGCTTTCTAGTCATCTAGGGAGTTTGTATGCAAAATCTTGGACTTGGGAACTCAAATTTGTGCACACAAATTGGTAAAAATACCCACCAGACCCCTTTTTGCATAACAGCAACCTTCTTTTGGCCATTGTGTGCTTTGTTTGTGAGATTTGGTGCTAGTGCTTGTTAATTTGTGCTTGACTTGACTCCCTACACTCCAATTGAGTGTAGGGGTGCCTGCTTGTCCCATAAAACACCACCAAAAACCATAGCCAAGCTCCTCTTGGTTCAAAATTGCACAAGTGAATAAAACAGATTGCTTGTGTTCTTGAAAGCTCAACTGAGCATGTTTTTTATTCTCTTTTGCTTTAATCTTGGCAATATTTGATTTGTGTTTGTGTTTTAATGAGTATAAAGTGTTACTGGTTTGGGTTTAAAAAGTAAAAAAAAAAAAAAAAAGTTTTGTAAAAAGTTCACCCTGCCTGGACTCGAACACGCGACCTTGCGTTCCAAGGAGTAGCGTGCTTACCAGTGATCCAGATGACTTTTTACGTTTACACTTCATTTCATTAATTATTTAAGGTGTTTTGTTTTTGAGCTTATTTTAGCTAACAGCTTTTAAATAAGCTGTTTCCAGCTTATTTCTCTTAGCTTTTTCTAGTTTAGCATTTTTCCTAGGTTTGTATAAGGGTGTTTGACTTTTCAGTCCAAAAAATTTATTTTTCCCTTTATTATTTTATTTATTAGGAATATTTTAAGTTTAATTTTTAGAAAGTGAATTAAAAATAGTAAAAATCATTTTAAAAATCCAGAAAAATAGTTTTTAGTTTTTATTTAAGTTAATTGAGGTTTACATTCCAAAAAGTTTTCAAAAAGTCTTATTTTTAATTTTATTTGATTTTAGGGTTTTTAGACAACTTTAAAATTTAATATAAAATTAATTAAAAGGTTTTAGGAACTTTAACTTGCATTTTTGTCTTAGTTAGAATATTTAGGATTTTTTTATAATTTTTTAGAATTTATTTATAAACTTTCAATTTTTTAGATTATTTTAATATTATTTTATTCCCAAAAATAGAAAGTTTTATTTTTAACTGTTTTTCATTTTTCCTAGATTATAGACATTAAATTAGGAACTTTGTCACTTTCCAATTAATTTTTAGGCTTTTCATTTAATTTTTAGAATTAATTTAAGATTTAATAGATTTTAATAGTTTTTAGGAGTTTAAAAATAGTCTAATTTGGTTTTAAAATTTTTAAAAATAGTTTTTAGCTTAATTAGGACATTTTTGAGGTTTACAAACTTGAAAACCTTGGTTGGGGCTTGTTGATAATTAATTGTGATTTTTAGGGCTTTAATTAGCATTAAAAAGTCATTATTTAATTAATTAAAAGGTTTTAGCAAGTTTTGATTTTTTGTAAACTCTTAGAATCTTATTGTGGATTTTTAGTAATTTTTAGGAATTTTTAGGTTAAAATTTTAATTTTTGTCGTTTTTTACGTTTCTACGTCTTAACTTTCTAGTAGTAGTTTTTGTTAATTTTTATTTTTTTTGTCTTCGTCATTTTCTCTTCTCTTTTCTTCTTGTTAATAATCAAAAATCATCAATCAAATCAATTCATTACACAGCACACGTGCCTCCTCGAGAGAACGAACTCACATTCACTTGGGTCATTAGTGCTCGGTTTTCCTAAACCGAAACTTAACGCTTACCACTACTTTGTTGCATCCTTTTCCTAAAGGTGTATACAAAAACTCTCTATCATTTTTGGCGCCGCTGCCGGGGAGGCGTGTTGTGTTTTGATTGAACCATTGTTGTTTTTTATATTAGCCATAATAGTATTTGTATTAGTAGCACTCTACTAATACGTATTATCGTTTTTTGGTTTTTGTGTGAATATTATTACTATATTGTATACGTAGAACAATAAATACACAAGTACTCCAAATACGTGAGCGATCACAACCTTGATTCGGGATTTTATCACTCGATCATTGTATTCGAATCTCAAACCAAAGAAAAAGGCAAAAATAGATAAATACTTTCGTGAAGCTTAATCTTGATAATACAAACTATAAGGTGGGTATAAGGCGGTTGTATTTCACGACCTAAAGGAAAAAGGCTCTTAAGTGCTTCGCGCCGCCTCGTTTCCTCCGCTTGCTTGTGCGTATTTGATTTTGAGAGTGAATCGAGGGTTTTGCCGCCCAAAGTATTATTACATATCATATATATTTTCTTGGTTTCTATTTGATTAAACCCTCTTGAACGATTTGGTGTTCCACCATCGTTCAAAAGTCATCGAAGGCGTTCACTCCACGTGTTTGTTTTCATTCCTTGAGGCTTCGTTAATCAAGAGATTTGATTAAGGAGGAGATTTGTGGACTTTTTGTCTACTTAATACATTCACCAATTTCCAAAAAAGTTAATACAATCAAAAACCACAAAAAAATTGAAAAACACAAAATACCAAAAGAATCTTCTTTGCTCGTCTCCACGTTGTACGTGACGTTTATGCTCACTCGTAATCAAGCAAAACGTGCACGTAAACGAAAGAACAAAACTCCCACTCCAACTCATTCTAGTGAGGAGTCTCCTATTGACGAACCCATTGTACGAGAAGAACCAACCATGGCGAATCGAACTATGATGGAGTTACTTCAAGCACCCACCGAGGGGTTATGGAGAAGCTATTGTGATTCCCGCAATCCTTGCGGAGAATTTTGAGGTGAAAACGGGTTTGTTGTCGATGATCCAAAACAACAAATTCCGTGGTGATGAGAAGGACAATCCCCACAACCATATCCGCCAATTTAATCGTCTTACCGCCACGTGCAAATTTAAGGATGTCTCGAATGACTCGATTAAGATGATGCTTTTTCCGTATTCCTTAGCGGGGCCCGCTAAAATTTGGTTAGAGAAAGAGCCACCCAATTCTATATTGACGTGGAAGGATCTCGTTTCGAAATTTGTGAACCAATTTTTTCCGCCCTCTAAGACTACGCATTTGAAAAATGAGATTTCTAAATTTTCACAAGAATCAAATGAAAGTTTTTCTACGGCTTGGAATAGGTTTAAGGAGATGTTACATGAATGTCCTCATCACGGTTTTTCCGATTTGCACCAAATAGACACGTTTTACAATGGACTTAATGATCATGAAAGAGATTATTTAAATGCCGCCGCGGGTGGTAATTTTTTGTGTAAAACGGTTGAAGAAGCTTTGGTCATTATCGAGAATAGGTCTAAGGTTTATAGCCCTCGTCACACACCGAGTGTTGCCAAAATGGGCTCATCATCGTCTCGTAGTATCAATGCATTACATGATGAAGCTAATGAGGAAAATCAGTTTTTCGATAGGTTTTCGACTCTCATGTCCCATTGGAAAGCTCAAGAAGCTTCCAATTCCGCTTCGGTTAAAGCGGTTTCTAAGAGTTGTTTGTCGTGTGGTGGAGCTCATGATCTTTCCGAGTGCATTACCGCGGATGGTAACACTTCGAATGCTTTTGTAGCCACGGGAACTTATAACCAAATAGGTCAAGGTTCTCGTTCAAATCAAGCTCCACCAAATCAAAATTCTAATAACTATCGCAACAACAACCAAGGTGGAAATTACCAAGGAAATCAAAGGAATTATAACAAAGGTAATTACCAAAGTGGAAATGGGCAAATTTCTAATCAAAACCAAAACCGTGATTTTCAAAACAATGCCCAAGGTTTTCAAAACGATCACACCAAAAATCTTCAAGGAGAATTTTTGAATTATGCTAAGGCTAATGATGCTAAGTTTGACAATATGCAACGTGAAATGGTTAGCTTAAGATCCGAGTTGAAAAACGAGCTTAAAAACGAACTTGCTAATGAACTCAAAACTATGCTAATAAAATGGAAGGAAATGTCACACGTCTCCAACAAAATCAACAAAAAATGGAGCAAGGACAACATGAGATTAAGCAAGAGTTGTTAAAAGCGGATGCTAGGCAATCTAAGTTTGAAGACCGTATGGCTAAAATGTTTGAAGCTATCATGTGTAAGCCCTCTTCTTCGGGTGGTCTTGCTAGTGATACCATCGTGAACCCGAAGGGAGAATTGAAGGTTATTACCACTCGTAGTGGTAAAACTTTCAAAGAACCCACTTCTCGTCCAAGTACTTCTATGGAGAAGGAAAAAGAGAAAGAACCCGAGGTTGTGGTTGAAAAGGAGCAAATTCAAAGCCCACGTAGTACCGCTCAAACCACACCTACGGTTGAACCTACACCAATCATGGAACCCGAGATTCCAAGGCCGATGCCTATGCCTACTTTGCCCCAACCCACACCACCTTTACCCTACCCTTCAAGACGAGACAAGGAAAAGGCACAAGAACGAAATAATTATCAATTTGAACTTTTTATGAAAATGTTTCGTGACTTGCATTTCAATATAAGTTTTGCCGACGCCTTAGTCATGATGCCTCGATTTGCCGCGAACTTCAAAAGTATGTTGAATAACAAAGAGAAATTGCAAAAATCGTCTAGTTGTTCATCGGTTTTTCTAAGCCGCATACCTCAAAAAGTCGGTGATCCTGGAAAGTTTTTAATCCCATGTGCTATCCAAGACATGGAAGAATGCTACGCCTTGGCCGATCTTGGTGCAAGTATTAATTTGATGCCTCTTGAGATTTTTAGATCGCTCAATCTTCCAAATCTCACTCCTTCAAGAATGTCAATCGAGATGGCCGATCATTCTACGATTCTAGCTTGTGGAGTTTCCGAGGACGTCTTTGTGAAAGTTAGGAAATTCTATTATCCCGTGGACTTCATTGTTGTTGATATTCCCATCGATCCTAAAGTTCCGTTAATTTTAGGTCGATCTTTTTTGGATACCTCGAGAGCACTTATCGATGTGCATGCAAGAAAAATCACTCTTCGTTTCAATGAGGAAGAACTCGTCATTAATGCAACCCAAAACTCCACTCTTTCTCATGTGTATTCTATCACATCTTTGTACAATGTCAATCCCATCAAAAACATTTGCAAAAAGATTTCAAATAGAGTTTTAGGAGTTGTTGAGAAAAATGAAGTTCCGTCCCCTCCGCCGGTGGAGGTTAAGAGTGTTAAGCCTATGATTCCAATCTCGAGTGATTCTTCGGATGATGAATACGTTGATCCCGATGGGGAGGTTTTCTTTGTTGACAAAAGATTTGAAAACTTACCACCACCCAAACCAAAAAGATTTCAAAATGTGAGAATTTTTAGTGTGACTAACATTGCTTTAGATACACCAAATATTTTTGACATAATCAAATCGGGTTTTCACAAGGAGAGTGTAAAAGATGCAAAAGGAAAAGATTTTGAATTGAATTTAAAAGATTTTTCTACAACTCTAACTCCGTCATCACCACGTTTATTGAGTACTACAAGCTCGTCTTCTCCTTTTGACGATGCTTTGTGTGGACTTAGTGTGGGGGAATCCCCTTATGTTCCCTCCCCTTTCTCCACCGAGGACGAGATATTTGATCCTGGAATTGCTTATATAAGGAAATCTCGGTCTTCCACCGATGCAATAAATGGAAAATCTTTTCATTTGATTGGTGCGAGTCTACCTCGAGTAGCTCAATGTTTTGATTTACCCATTGTCCCACCCTTCTATTTCTTCTCTCCTATTTTCTTCTACCCCATTGGGGTTTGTGTTGAAGTAGCGTTGTTTCGTCTTTCATCCGAAAACGAGGACGCTATCTTTGACCCCGGTATACGTTTATCGGGTTTTTAAAGTACTCCACGTGCTTTTGGGCCTTGTTTATCATGTAAGCCCCACCAAAAATTGACCATACCATGATTATCCCTAAATGATCACATTTATGGGGATTCGAGTCGAGCTTTTGACTCGGTTATCAAAAACAAGGTGCCTCGTGGGGGAGACCCATGCTTATCCATTTACATATTATTGCTTTCTAATGTAGTTTAATGTGAGGGGATTTGTGCCCTTCCAACCTTTGTTCCGTGGTTGTTTGTGAATTGTGGTTTTTAGATCATGAACTTCACAATTGGAGCCTCTCGTGTTCGTTTTATGGGAGCACTCGATCGTTTGCTTTGGAGGCCTTTCCCAATATCCATATGATATATCCTTTTACGTTCTAACCTTAGGTTTTTAGCACACTTCATAAACGGATATTACTTATTGGTTACACCCTTTCCATGCTAGATTAGGCATTCGACTACGTCTCTAGTATGGGGGTGTTTGCACCCCTAGACTCGAAACATTGAGGACAATGTTTAACTTTAGTATGGGGGGGGGGGGGGGGTGAATAGATACTTGCCTTGCCAAACCTTCACGCTTTCCAAAGTTTATCGTTTTGTTTATCGTTTTTGTTGCAAAATAAGGCTAAAAATGGCCAAATCTTTAAATTTTTTCTCATGTTTTATAAGTGTTTGAAGACACGAATGTAGGTTTTCCGATGGTGAGAACGAGAGTAATTTTTGACTCGACCGTGCGTGTTGAGCACTTAGCTTTGATTCCTTAACTACACATTAGGCTAAGTCTCTTAAATAAGGACGAGAAATGATAGAGTTAATTATAAGTTACTATGCTAAACGTAGAGTACTCGTATTCTTTCAAAAACTCATGTGTTCTCGTTGTTTGCTTATTCTCCCTTCGCATGTATATTTTTTTTGCTTAATAAATTTTGACTTAGCGGTTTAGTTAGGATTGTTGGGTTTCTATTCTTTTCTAGTAGCTTCCGTGTAATTAAGTTGGGAAGACATTAAGGTATCGCCAGCGTCACGGTTTTGAAGTATTGGCACCCTAATAATCGAAAGCATCACCCAATAATAAGATTTCAAGTGCTCACCTAAATCTAGCAAACAATTTGAAGCCCCACAAGGCCTAAAATCTATGCAAAATTGAAAGTGAATCAAGCCTTAATCTTCGAAGCTTTAAAGATCCAAAATTCGCTTTAGCGTGAGGATATACGTCTTTGGCTAATAAAACCACCGATGAGGCGGATAATAAAAGGCAAGGCGAGACCGAAGTCATAATAAAAGCTTCATGGCGAAGTTGAATAAAAGATGGAGGTAAACCAAAGATAATAAGGCCCTTCCGTTAGGGGGCATATAAAAGTCTTGGTAATAAGTCTCATGTTCAAAACCGTTATAAAACCGTGTTTATCGATTCTTCTTGTCAACTTAATTTTTTAACATCGTTGTCTATTAGGAGGGGTTATTGATTTGATGGTCTTAGTTACACCGTTAGGACTCTATTTTTAGACCTAAATCTCTATTATCGCATAAGTCAATGATGTATCCTCGTGAACATTAAGACATAATAAAATATAAGAGATACAACTTAGGAATAATGGGAGAATAAGTACGTAATTAGGGCATATGAGTAGTGTTAGCATTACTAACTTATAATGACAATGATCTCGTTGCACGCTTGGCATGGAATTAGGGTGAAAATCGAGGACGACGAAATTATTTCTAACGAAGCATTCACGTGTTCTTATTCTATGAACCTAAACGTCCCATTTTGCGATGAAAATCATACATTATGTCTAAAACGCAAGTAGTAGTAATAGTAGTAGTGTAGTTAGTTTATCATTTCAATAAAGTGAATAAAATTGAATTTTGGAGATGCTACGATACTTTATTCTAGCATTGCGTGAGGGCACGACAATGGTTTAGTATGGGGGAGTGATGAGACTGCTTTTATACATGGTCTCATCGTCCAAATCGGGCTTAAAATGCATAAAATATCATCAAATACACCAAATATATGCTCGTGTTTGTTACTTGTGTATTTTTAGGTACGGATATTGAGGAAATGGCAAAAGATCACAAGAATCATTCAAAAACGAACACGGGAAACGAAGCCGCACAATGAACCAGGCCCAAGTTTGGAATTTTGCAAAAAGACCCTTAAAGAATTGAAGATTGGCAATTTTGGTCCCTCATCTTTGAAGAACTTGTCACAATTGACCCTCCAAATGTCAATTGTACAAGTGTGGTCCTTGATGTTTGAAGATATTACAAGACCAGTCCTTGAAATTTGAAGAATTATGCATTAAAGGCCGTTGGAAAAGTTTTGGAAGTAGTTGTGCCAAAAATGACAACTTGCCAAAAGTTGTCACATGTAAAATAGGCGTTGATGGTATTTTATACAAAGTGAACAAAAGAGAGGAATAGAGGGGGCAAACTGGGCAGACAACAAAACTTCCCTCACCCACTCATAACTCACCACGTCACCCCCCACTCCAAATCCACCAATCATATTACCCCTACCCTCCACATCAGACTCCCACCCAAAACCCTTATTTATTTATTTAAACCAGATTTTTAAACGGGATTATTAAATTTAAAAAGAGTGGGAAACACCCACTTTTCACCCTTCACTCCTAATCACCCTCTAATCCTTCCTATAAACCCTAATCCCCAACTAATCTGAATCAAAGGGTTTTACCCCAATAATTTCCAGAATCACTATTTACCCTTCCCCCAACATAACCCCACACCCAGAAAGTGACCTCTCACACTCTTGTCCCCTCTCCAGTTATCACAAGTCACGGGTTCAAACACCCTTTGTTGACTAGAAGACCTGATCAACGGCCAGAAGACTTTTCTTGCTCCCAAAGAGTTGCTCAACGTCCAAGATTACAAGATTCCATCTGCATCATCACATGGGGCAAAATTGACCAATTTTGAAGATAAAGACCCAAGGGCTTATTTGGAATTCCACATGCTAGGGTTTTATAGTTCTAGACTTTTCTTTTCAGTAGTATATATAGGAGACGTATGTGTCCCTATAAGCTTGTTCCAGATTTTTACTCAAAATTGTAATCCTTTTAAAATATTTATAAAGTTTGGTATTTGTGGTGAAACAAGTGTAATTCCTTTTATTGATTTTTAAAATTGATATGTTTATGATTAATTAATCTGAGTTCCATTTCTCTTGTGTTGACACTTAGTGTGTTTAAGGTTTGTTAAGAATTTTCAAAAAGTTTAAAATTAGTTCAAATTTTAGAAACCCAAAACTCCTTTGAAGTGAAAGTGGATAAGGAGGTGTTGGATTTGTGATTTTGAAGCTGTTTTTGAAAGGTGTTAATTGGTTTCAAGGTTTTTAAAAAGGGTTATAAGTTTTCAAAAAATCAGAAAGTATTATTTGTATTGCATTGTTCTTGTTGATTTGTAGGTTTATTGGAGCTTGTTTGACCAAGGATCTGCATAGACCCGGGTCTATAGGAGGTGACATCAGTCACTGAGGGACTTGGATGTAAGTCCCTCAAGGTAGAATACTCTTTTTCATTTTAACTTTCAGTTTTTGGTCATCTTTGGTGATTTGTATGAATTTGGTGAAACTGCATGCTAAGTGTGTTAATATGATTTGATATGAGTTCATTTGGTATGCTATGCATGTTTAGAAGTCATTGAATCAGTTAGGATAGTTTTTGATGTGCTTTGCTTTGTAAAATTTCCAAAATCAGTTTTTAAGGGGTGTTTGGATATGGGTTTATTTAAGAAATTTTGAAAGATTTTTGAAATTTAAACCTGCTATTCATACTTGATAGGGTTGTGTTAAGTTATATGCTAGTTTTGATTTTAGTATGGTAGGTTTGTAAACAAGGTTGCATGCTAAAAGTTGAGAAAACAACCTAAAATCAGTCACTGCTCATTTGAGCCTGTTTTTGGTGTAATTTTGTTCTTCAATCTTGTAAACTGTTAGATTTAGGGGTAATTGAGAGTTGTGATTGCTTTCTAGTCATTTAGGGAGTTTGTATGCAAAATCTTGGACTTGGGAACTCAAATTTGTGCACACAAATTGGTAAAAATACCCACCAGACCCCTTTTTGCATAACAACAACCTTCTTTTGGCCATTGTGTGCTTTGTTTGTGAGATTTGGTGCTAGTGCTTGTTAATTTGTTCTTGACTTGACTCCCTACACTCCAATTGAGTGTAGGGGTGCCTGCTTGTCCCATAAAACACCACCAAAAACCATAGCCAAGCTCCTCTTGGTTCAAAATTGCACAAGTGAATAAAACAGATTGCTTGTGTTCTTGAAAGCTCAACTGAGCATGTTTTTGATTCTCTTTTGCTTTAATCTTGGCAATATTTGATTTGTGTTTGTGTTTTAGTGAGTATAAAGTGTTACTGGTTTGGGTTTAAAAAGTAAAAAAAAAGAAAAGTTTTGTAAAAAGTTCACCCTGCCTGGACTTGAACACGCGACCTTGCGTTCCAAGGAGTAGCGTGCTTACCAGTGATCCAGATGACTTTTTACGTTTACACTTCATTTCATTAATTATTTAAGGTGTTTTGTTTTTGAGCTTATTTTAGCTAACAGCTTTTAAATAAGCTGTTTCCAGCTTATTTCTCTTAGCTTTTTCTAGATTAGCATTTTTCCTAGGTTTGTAAAAGGGTGTTTGACTTTTCAGTCCGAAAATTTTATTTTTCCCTTTATTATTTTATTTATTAGGAATATTTTAAGTTTAACTTTTAGAAAGTGAATTAAAAATAGTAAAAATCATTTTAAAAATCCAGAAAAATAGTTTTTAGTTTTTATTTAAATTAATTGAGGTTTACATTCCAAAAAGTTTTCAAAAAGTCTTATTTTTAATTTTATTTGATTTTAGGGTTTTTAGACAACTTTAAATTTTAATATAAAATTAATTAAAAGGTTTTAGGAACTTTAACTTGCATTTTTGTCTTAGTTAGAATATTTAGGATTTTTGATAATTTTTTAGAATTTATTTATAAACTTTTAATTTTTTAGATTATTTTAATATTATTTTATTCCCAAAAATAGAAAGTTTTATTTTTAACTTTTTTTTCATTTTTCCTAGATTATAGACATTAAATTAGGAACTTAGTCATTTTCCAATTAATTTTTAGGCTTTTCATTTAATTTTTAGAATTAATTTAAGATTTAATAGATTTTAATAGTTTTTAGGAGTTTAAAAATAGTTTAATTTGGTTTTAAAATTTTTAAAAATAGTTTTTAGCTTAATTAGGACATTTTTGAGGTTTACAAACTTGAAAACCTTGGTTGGGGCTTTTTAATAATTAATTGTGATTTTTAGGGCTTTAATTAGCATTAAAAAGTCATTATTTAATTAATTAAAAGGTTTTAGCAAGTTTTGATTTTTTGTAAACTCTTAGAATCTTATTGTGGATTTTTAGTAATTTTTAGGAATTTTTAGGTTAAAATTTTAATTTTTGTCGTTTTTTACGTTTCTACGTCTTAACTTTCTAGTAGTAGTTTTTGTTAATTTTTATTTTTTTCATCTTCGTCATTTTCTCTTCTCTTTTCTTCTTGTTAATAATCAAAAATCATCAATCAAATCAATTCATTACACAACACACGTGCCTCCTCGAGAGAACGAACTCACTTCATTAGGGTCATTTACACACGGTTTTCCTAAATCGTCGTGCTTACCCTATATTATTGCCTTGTTTTCCTAAACAAGTGTGATTTTACTACTATCAATATGCAACTCAGTCTAAGGGGTATATAGTATACAACAAGAGAACAAAATTGATAGTCGAGACTATTCACATCCGATTTGATGAATTACAAGAAATGTCACTTGAACAAAACAGTTTACGTCCCGTACCACAACGACAAACGACTTCCGTTCACAACTGCATGGAACTCGGAACTCATGACCACAGCAATGAACCGTCAAGTTCAAAGCTGGTTCCACAAAATGTTCCGAGAGAAGATATGACAGTCAACACCACAATTGAAGAGTTGGAAATGTTATATGGACCAATGTATGATGAATATTTCACGGGGGAGAAACATGTTGTATCAAAGTCTTCCGCTGTCACTCATGATAAGAATGATGATACCGATCATCGTCAACAAAAGGATACAACTTCATCTACTTCAACACCGGTTGCTGCAGAGTTACTTCCTTAGAATATCACATCAACAACCGCTCCTACAACATCCACAACTACTGTCATTGCTCCAGAGAACACAAATCATGCAGACAATGCATTATCTAACGTAGACGAATTTATCAACCCATTCGGTACACTGGTACACGAAACTGGAGAGTCTTCTACTCGGCATGTTGATCCGTCAAATATGCATACGTTCTACCAACGACATCCTTCAACACATCATTGGACCCGAGATCATCCTTTGGTTCAAGTAACTGGAAACCCTTCACAGCCTGTTAGCACAAGACGACAGCTTAACACCGATGGCGATGTTTGTATGTTCGCACTCGCCGTGAGTTCAGCTAAACCGAAAACCATCAAAGAAGCCATGGCTGATCATGCTTGGATTGAATCGATGATGGATGAACTTCAACAATTTGAAAGACTTAAAGTCTAGGAACTTGTTGACAGACCATACGATGTAATACCATTAAATCTTTGATGGATATGGAAAAACAAGATGGATGAAGAGAACACGATCATCAAGAATAAATCTAGGCTAGTGGCTAAAGGGTATGGACAGAAAGAGGGTATTGATTTTGAAGAATCATTTGCACCAGTAGCTCGTATGGAAGCGGTCAGGATTTTCCTTGCTTATGCTGCACATAAGGGATTCATTGTCTATCAAATGGACGTAAAGAAGGCGTTTCTTAACGGTCCTTTGAAGGAAGAAGTCTATGTCACACAGCCGGAAGGATTCATCAATCCTCATTATCCTGACAATGTGTATCATCTCTAAAAAGCACTTTATGGATTCAAGCAAGCTCCAAGGGCGTGGTACGACGAGCTCTCGAAATTTCTGGTCTCTAAAGGTTTCTCAAAAGGTTCCATTGATCTAACTTTGTTTACTTATAAATATGGGGATGACATTTTGCTTGTGCAGATTTATGTTGATGACATTATTTTCGAGTCTACAAACCCAAAACTTTCAAAATGGTTTGAAAAAGTAATTCACAACAAATTTGAAATGTCTATGATGGGCGAACTAAAATTCTTTCTAGGAATTCAAGTTCACCAATCCCCAAGTGGTATCTTTATTAACCAAGCTAAGTATTGTCAAGAGATAATAAAAAAGCATGGTATGACATCATGTGACCCAATTGGGACACCATTATCAACCACATCCCTAGATGCTGATTTGGAGGGAGATGCCATAGATCAAACGAGATATCGTTCCTTGATCGGCTCCCTGATGTACTTAACAGCCAGCCGACCAGATATATCACATGCTACGTGTTATTGTGCACGCTATCAAGCACGACCCACTGAAAAGCACCTCAAGGAGGTTAAACGGATCTTTCGGTACCTTAAGAATACCATTCACATAGGACTCTGGTATCCGAGGGAAACCGATTTCTTTCTAACGGCCTATTCAGATTCTGATCATGCAGGGTGTTTTGATACATGAAAAAGTGCTTCTGGTGGTGCACAATTTCTAGGTCAAGATAAGCTTGTGGGATGGTCTTCAAAGAAGCAGGATTGCACGTCACTGTCATCAGCCGATGCGGAGTATGTGTCTCTGTCTGCGTGTTGTGCTCAAGTTCTATGGGTGAGAACACAACTCACAGATTATGGCTTCCACTTTGATAAAGTACCTATGTACTGTGACTCAAAGTCTGCCATAGCCATCTCCTGCAATCCGGTACAACATTCCCACACGAAGCACATTGATGTCAGATATCACTTCATTAAGGAACAAGTTGAAAAGGGTATTGTCGAATTATACTTTGTTGGAACTGATTACCAATTAGCTGACTTGTTTACAAAAGCTCTTTCGAAAGAGAGGTTTGCGTATCTAGTTAGGTAAATTGGTATGAGATGTTTGACTCTAGCAGAACTGGAGATTATGGCAAAGAAACCTGCTTGATTCATCTATCAAACATCTACATGTAAATAATAATTAAAAAGAAAAATTCAAAATTAAAAAATCTTTCAAAATACCAAAAATATTCTTCTCGACATGTCTTTTAGTATCGATAATATGGACGTGCCTAGAAATGTCGCTCAATAACGACACGGGTGTGTACATAAAGCTCGAATGAAATTTGTAAATATTTTTCAAAACATGTCATTTCTATCTTTTATAAAGGAAATTGTCTCTTTTGGACAATATTTCCAACAACGGGTAGAGCAATCTATCACGGGTTGAGCTTGTCACAAAACATTCAACGTTTTGAGTTCAACACAATGGCTTGTAATCACTTTCAGATTGCAACCCGGATCTAAATTCACGGGGGAGTGTACGCTTTCGTGCCCTTACCCTTAGCAAAAGAAGTTAAATTTTCTTACACTTGAGTGGATTCGTCAAGACATTCAAAGTCTATGAACTCAAATTTATGCTTTAGAAAAACCTTTTCGCAAAAAAGAATTGATTTTTCAAAAAGTGTTGAACACAATTTTTTTTCAAGAATTTCTCAATGATATTCAAAATCTTTCAAAAATTGTGTGTTCAACAACTCCTATCCTCAAAAGTTTAATGTGGATCATATCCTCGTACTGACAATTCCATTGGAGAAATTTTTGAGGGGAGCGTTCCAAATTCATGCTAAGTTTGACACATTTTTCTCCCGAAAGATTTTTTAGACTATTTTTCAAAATATATTTTAATCAAATTTGGTATCTCTAATATCAAAAGATTTTATATATTAGAGATAGGGGAGAAAATGTGATTAAAATGTGATCTAAAGACTCAAGCACTCATGGTTACGATCAAATACCCACAACATCTTTAATTCACGACGTTATTGGTGTCAAAAGGGTGGTTAGTGAAATTGTTTATATTAAAGTTCGTTTTCTCGTTTCTTAACCAATTGAAAGTCCTAACAAAATCGGGTTTATGATCGTTTTTGGTTCATAGGATTATTTGGATTTTCTATGTCTATTTGAGCAATCAAGTAAAATGTGCAAAATATTAACCACGTATCCGTAAAACAATTTGCATTTACAAATTTTTATTCAAATAAGGACAAAAATGTAAATCTATAGAATTAAAGTGCTAAAAATGTAAATGCTTAAAACTATGATGCTTGAAATGTAAAAATCAGGAACTACAAGGACTAACTATGCAAATCTTAACAAACTTCTAACCAAAATGTAACTAATTGTAAAACTGATTAACTGAATTTGACAAATCTTGAAAAGATTAGGACTAAATCTTAGCAAACCCTAAAAACAAGTAAATTTAGCCAGCAATTAAAACAGTTCCAAGCTTGGAGGACCAAAGTGCAAATAAAATGAACTTTTCAACAAAAACGGGCTAGTAAGATGAATAAGCTCGTTCAAGCACTACAATGAACCAATTAAGCTCAAACCAATTGTAAACAGCTTAAAGTCCAATTTTACTTAGACTTGTAAAAGGAATAAGCTTGAAACTAAGTAAAACTCAAATAAGCCAATATTGATAAGCCACAAATAAGCTATCTAATAAGCCAGACTTGCACAAATGGATTTTTTTGCTAAATCTTGTTTATCAATCCATTGAGAGTCTGGAATGTCTTTTGAAAATGAAAATAATCAAGTAATGAATCAGGAAAATGAAAATAAGCTAAAACTAGCTTATTTGACCAAAGTTGACCAAATTTTGAAAAAACTTGAAAACTTCCAGATCTACTCAAGAACACATTCTAAACAAGAATATGAAATAAAATTGCAAGGCTTCTGAAGTAGATTTGCTAGAATGAGAAATCATATTGGACTCTTGTTACAGAAACTTTGATTTGCTTAACAGCTTATGAAAATGCTTATTTCTCACTTGAATCTTAGAACTGTGTAATTTCCTTATGAGAACTTAATATTCAGATGTTAATGGACAAGTGTGAGCTGGTTTGAAGAAATTTCATCAAGAATTAAGTAAATGGCAAGCAAATGAAACAGTAACTTTTTATGAACTTTCTAAGCTTAAAACTGACCCATACTTTTTTATAGCCAATTGCCTTTTTGACTTACTCTTTGACTTGAAACTACTAAAACTTGTTTACTAAGACTAAAGGATTGTAAATGCACAAAAACTAACCACTTAACACAACTTTATACTACAATGACAACTAAATCCAAACACTAGTTACTGATTTTTTACAACTTTTATGAAGGAAATCTGAGCAAATGTTTAAACTGGACTAAATGTGATATCAAGCCAAACTTATTAACCAAAATGAAGTAAAATTGAACCAAGTTTATGCAGTAAAACAGACAACTACTTAAAATGCACAAGCAAGCTAAAAATTGACTGATAATATGAAATCAGAAACAAGTTTAAGCTAGTAAACAAGTATCAATCCAACTATAAGCTATTTAAACTTCAAAATCAACACAAGAACAAGTAATTCACACTTTATCAGATCAGCAAGTAAAAGTTAAGCTAGAATTGAGCATGCCATTGCTGTTTAGAGGAACCAAAATTAGAAAACATGAAACCTTTAAGCATGGGCCTCCACTGATGGAGTAGGTAGGCGCTGAGCCTCCTAGATAGTGTTAAACCACCACCTTAACACTATATACCACTAATCAATTGCTACAATCATCATCATCACCAATTCATTTACAAATCTGCTTCAAAATCAACAAACACAGCTACTGGATGAACATAACAAGTGTAAGCAGCAACAAGTCTTCAACAAGAACTAATTATGATCAATGGTGATCACAAGTAGCTTATATCAGCACAAGGATAGCAGTAATACAGGAGATGAATAGGAGATTTAAGGAAAAAGAAGGAAATTTTATTGATTGAAGGTGAAAGTTTGTTAAAAATTCAGGTAAGGTAGTTACAACTACAATAACTAACTCAAGAGCTTGTCAGACTCTTGAGGTCGTTATGCTAACAACTAAAAGCTAAGATTGAGGGAGAGAAAAAGTAAGTGTGTGAAAATTTCACACTTAAGCTACAATGACAAATGAGGGATCCTATCACTATTTATAGACAAACAATGAGAGTGATTTGGGGTTGATGACGTATCCCCACCAATAGCAAGCTCCCAGGTGTCCTGAATTAGCCAATTGAAAATCCTTGTGTTCTTCATGAATTGGGGATTTTTAATTCCTTAAGTTTGAGCTTGATTAAGTGTTACCAATGCATTCCTCTCTTGAAAACGAGTAAGTTTCATGTAGAGATCATTTCCTGAAATTCAGTGTAACACAAGAATGGTTCTGGGCTCGTTGTTGAAGAAGATGCCACGTGGCAGATTCTGGTTGGATGAGAAATGGTCACACGGATCATAATCCGTTTTTGGATAAAATGAATATGGGCTGGCATGACCTGATTGGTTGGAATTTAAGTGAGTGGATATTACTGTTGCTTTTCGGCGCGTTAATGAGATGGTGAGGTGTCTTTTTTGCTGGCAATCCATGACCCATAATCATTGCAATTTCATTGGCTCTTAACCATTCACACGGATTAAGCTTATTATAACTTTGAAAAGTGGCAGCTTAAGCCCTTGTACTTTGGCAGATTCAAAATTTAAGCTTGGCACTTCATTCCTTTGGCATAATTGGTCCTTCCACTTGCATTCTTGTTAAGTTTGACCCTTTGACTGAGTTGACTGAATAGTTTACCATGTTTGACTTTTATCTTTACTTTGGCAAATTTAGACTTTGATTCCTTCAACTTTGGAGTGTTGTCAAGATAGGTCCCTTATCTTCAAAGTCTTGTTATCTTTGATCCATCTTTGTCTTTTTCATCCAAATAAGCTTGATTTTCTTCCTGTTTGCTTGAAAATGTATCCTTCTTACCTTTTTATACACAAACACAAAACATACCACATAATTCCGCTTTATAGCATAAAAGTTAGGTATTTTCCTTGTGTTTTAGGGTGATTTGTTGATTAATTGATATGAGTTTTTGCTCATATCAAATCCCCTACACTTGAACATTGCCATGACCTCATGCAATGCTATATTTTAAAGAACAAATTTACATTTTCCCCATAATTAATCCACCTTGGCCAATATGGAATGCTATTACACTATGCTACTCTACATGATGCATGATCTTGATTTTTAACAATGCAATGCAAAAGAAACAATTCTATTTATATCTTTTTTGGATTTTTCTTGAAATGGCTTTGATGGAAAAACTCATAAAGAAATCAATGACTTTAATTAGGGCTATGGTACCATGGATACTTATCACCCTCAAGTTTCACTTTCCCCATACCAAGCTTAAAAATGGGATCATTGCATTCACAAGTAAAAAGGTGCATCAACTTATTCATGACAATTAAATGTGGAACCGGTTATTATTTGAGCAAATTACTTTTGGGCAAATTTGTCTTTATTTAAAGCGTGAAGTATAAGAAATGCAAAATCCAAAAATAAGGAAGCACAGTTTTAATCCTAAGTAATCCTCTCACCCATTACTCGAAAAACCGCTCACAATTAATATAAGTCCGTTTTAAGAATAATAAGTCATTCGCCTTATGTGTAAAGTCCTCATGTCATGCATTAATAAGTAGCTACAGACTCGCTAAGGAAAGAAAAATAAAACTCACTCAATAATTTACATCCGCCGCCTTTTTGAGACTTTGGATCTTCAACCCCGCAACCCGTCAAGGTAATATTGGATTGGATAAACTATTAAATCCCCGCAACCCGTCAAGGTAATATTGGAATCTAATAGTTAATATAATTAACACTTCACTGCCCCTCCTGGGAGTCTTGTATAATTATTTTTTTCTTTTTCTTTTTCTTTTTTTTTCTTCTAGCCACTCATTTTTTTGTAAGCCGCTCTTATTTTTCTTTATTCCTCACAAAGAAAGTTGAAAAGAATAAAAGGAAAAACACCCGCTAAGTCTTAAGCATGACACAAGTCTAGTACACATAAAACATTCTAACTTAGAATCTTAAGACGTACTTATATCAACCATGAATGATTAGACAAAAATGCATAAGAGATTACAAACCGATTAAAACCGTTCTTGATTATTTATTAACATATATACATGCGAAGAAATTAGAGGTAAAGAAGAGAAGGGTTTAGCCACAGTTAATTATCATGAAGTTTATCTAGCCCTTTTATACTTGCTTCAACTCTATCATTTCCCATTCTCCACAAATTTAAAATCTCAAATAATGAGATTGGTGGATGCTTAGCCTAATAGACCAATAAAGGACTACATGGTTAAGGATACTAGCTAGAGAATGCTTGGATAAGCAAACTCGGGTTGAGTCAAAGTATCCATGGCGGGCCTAATATGTCAAAGAAGTCTAAATTTGTTAAACCATGTCCTTATTATATTTTTTCTTTTTCAACTTTTCATAAAGAACAAAAGAAGAAATATATACAATGCAAATGTGTTATGCAAATGAAAAATGATTGATGCAAAATTATGAATGCATATTTTTGGTGGCCAAAGTAGATCAAAAATTTGAAAAATGTTTGAAAAATTAATTTTCCAAGTTATCATGAAAGTCAATGACAAGTTCTAGGTAAGGTCACTTCGATAGAAGACCCCCTACACTTAAGCTAAACATTGTCCTCAATGTTTAAGAGCATGGAAGTATAAAACTTCCCCTACACTTATGACAATGAATAGACTTTGCTTAACCCAAGTTTAGGAAAGAGCAACTATAGTGAATTCATTTTTAAAGCACAAGGTGTCTATGAAAGATCATAATAGTAACGAAGTGAACCAGATACAAGGGCCTCCTCCATAAGCTCCAAAGCACATGATGAATGAGCAACCCTACAAACATCATGAAGACAAAAGAAGGTCTCCCCAACACTTCTCATCAATTTTCTACCCTTATTTCTAACCTACAACACTACAGATCTAACAACTTCTAAACCTAGTTATTCAAGCTTGATTTAAGGAGTCTCTAGCTCGACTCATCCCATAATGAATTAATTCATGGGGAAAATGGGGATCTCTTGGACCATTTCCACAGAAATGTCCTCCCCAAAATAGTGCTTCACACGGTGACCATTCACTTTAAAATTGGGACCATCGGGTTGTGACAACTCAATAGTTCCATATGGAAATACTTGAGCAATAGTGAATGGACCGGACCATCTCGACTTAAGCTTGCCCGCAAAAGTGTCAACCTTGAGTTAAAGAGGAGAACTGGCTCTCCAACTTTAAACTCACGGTTCTTGATCTTAGCATCATGCAATTTCTTAGTCTTCTCCTTATAAAGCAAAGAGTTCTCATAGGCACTGGCTCTCAATTCATCCATTTCATTAAGTTGATCCTTTCTATGTGAAGCGGCTTGGTTTAAATCAAAGTTAGCCCACTTGAGAGCCCAAGAAGCCTTGTGTTCTAACTCGAATGGGAGGTGGAATGCTTTTCCATAGACAAGCCTATAAGGGGTACAACCAATTGTTGTCTTAAAAGCCGTCCTAAAAGCCCACAAAGCATCATCAAGCTTATCCGACCAAGAAGCTCCATGCTCTCCCACCATTCTCTCCAAAATTCTCTTTAAACCATGATTTGTGACCTCGGTGTTACCATTGGTATGAGGGTGATAAGCGGTAGAAAGTCTATGATTAACTCCATATTTCTTCATAACTCTTGTGAATTGATCATTACAAAAGTGCGTACCACGATCACTTATGATGGCCCGAGGTACACCAAATCTAGCAAACAATTGCTTCAAAAATTTCACAACTCTAGCATCATTAGTAGGTAAGGCTTTGGCCTCAACCAATTTTCACACATAATCCACCGCAACAAGTATATACTTATTTCCCTTGGAAGATGGAAAAGGTCCCATAAAATCTATTCCCCATACATCAAAAATCTCACACTCTTGAATGAAGTTTTGTGGCATCTCATCACGTTGTGTAATTTTTCCTTGTCTTTGACATACATCACAAAATTTCACCATCTTTTGGGCATCTTTATAAATAGAAGGCCAATAGTAACCCGAATCAAAGACTTTCTTGGCGGTATAGTTGGGCCCAAAATGTCCACCCGTAGGTCCTTTATGACAAGCTTCTAAAATCTTAAATGCCTCGGGCCCATCTACACACCGTCTAATGATTTGGTCCGCACATTGCCTAAAGAGGTAAGGATCATCCCAAAAGTAGTACTTTACTTCCTTGAGAAATTTCTTCTTTTATTGGGAAGTAAGACCCTCTATAAGCACATTCCCCACAAGATAGTTTGCAATATCCGCAAACCAAGGGGTGGCATCCTCTTGAGAAGAAATAGACATGAGCTCCTCTAATGGAAAGGATTCATTGATTTCTTTATTAGGAAAATATCCTTGAAAAGGATGCTCAAGTCTACTCAAGTGATCCGCCGCTAAATTCTTGGCTCCTTTCTTATCTCGAATCTCTATCTTAAACTCTTGAAGCAATAAAAACCCATCTCAATAGCCTAGGCTTAGCATCTTGCTTTGTCATGAGATACTTGAGAGCGGAATGATCCGTATACACTATGGTTTTGGATAGAACAAGGTATGGTCTAAATTTCTCAAAGGCATAAACTATAGCAAGCAACTCTTTTTCCGTGGTAGTATAATGAAGTTGTGCACCCGTCATGGTTTTACTAGCATAGTGTATAGGATAAAAATGCTTATTCACTCTTTGTCCTAACACGGCCCCCACCGCATAATCACTAGCGTCACACATAAGCTCAAAAGGTAATTCCCAATTTGGAGAAACCAAAACGGGAGCCTATGTCAATTTCTCCTTAAGAGTCTCAAAAGAATCCAAACACTCTTGGTTGAAAATGAAAGGAGCCTCTTTCTCCAAGAGGTGAGTCATCGGTCTTGCTATCTTAGAAAAATCTTGTATGAAGCGTCTATAAAACCCCGCATGACCTAAGAAACTCCTTACACCTTTAACCATAGTGGGTGAGGGAAGCTTAGCAATCACATCAATTTTAGCTCGATCCAATTCTAATCCCTTATTGGATATCTTGTGTCCCAAAACAATTCCCTCTTTCACCATAAAATGACATTTCTCCCAATTAAGAACTAAACGTGTTTCCTCACACCGCTTAAGCATTCGTTCTAAATTGGTGAGACAAGAGGTAAATGAATCTACAAAGACGGAGAAGTCATCCATGAAAACCTCCATAGTTTGTTGTATCATATCATGGAAAATTGCCATCATACACCTTTGAAATGTCCCCGGTGCATTACACAAGCTAAAAGGCATTCTCTTGTAAGCAAATGTACCGTAGGGACAACTGAATGTGATCTTTTCTTGATCCTTAGGGTCAATGGGTATTTGAAAATAACCCGAAAAGCCATCAAGAAAGCAATAGTACTCATTTCCCGCTAAGCGTTCAAGCATTTGGTCCATAAAAGGTAATGGGAAGTGATCTTTCCTAGTAGCCTCATCGAGCTTCCTATAATAAATACAAACTCTCCAACCGGTAACAAGTCTCGTAGGAATAAGCTCATTGTTCTCATTGGGTACTACGGAGATTCCACCCTTTTTTGGAACACAATGTACCGGGCTAACCCATGGAGAGTCAGAAATAGGGTAAATCATTCCCGCATCGAGGAGTTTGATAACTTTTTTTTTAATGACCTCATGGATTTTTGGGTTAACCCTTCGTTGGATTTGAATGGCGGGTTTGTAATCTCCTCCATAAGGATTCTGTGTGTATAAAAATGTGGATTAATTCCCCTTATGTCGGATATTTTCCGAGCTAAGGCTTTCTTATGTTTCTTAAGGACTTCAGTGAGTTTCTCTTTCTCATCCTCTTTCAACTCTTTAGCAATGATCACGGGTAATTGGTCTTTTCCCTCTAAGAAATCATACTCTAGGTGGGATGTAAGGTCCTTAAGTTCAATTGGAGGTGGACTCTCTATGGAAGGTTTAACTATGGATGGATCATCATTGGTTACTTCTTGTGGAATGGGTGAAGGAACGGGGTCCTCATTGAGCAACTTTTTGATAGTGATAATATCTTCTTCCCAATTGATGGGAGAATCATCATTACCAAGAAAGTTGGACTCAAATTCCTCCAAGAGGAAATCACTCTCTCCAAAAGGTGTTAAGGAGGGACTAATTGAGGCCACGGTTTCAACATGGGGCATATCCTCACTATTAATCTTGCAAGCGTCATGAAAATGCTCATCACACACCTCATCTAACACATCAACTATATTAATGGTCTCACAAGGTTTAGACTCCTTAATCTCTTTTCTATCACAAACTTTCCGTAGCTTAAACACCACTTTCTCATCTTCAACTCGCATAATTAGTTCTCCCTCCGCCACATCTATCAAAGTACGGCCCGTTCTCAAAAACGGTCTACCAACAATCAAAGGAACTCTAGGGTCCATGTCATAGTCAACCACCACAAAGTCGGCCGGAAAGCTAAACTTATCCACACCTACAAACACATCCTCCGCGATACCTACGGGGTAAGCTATGGTATGGTTGGCTAACTCAAGTGTCATCCTAGTGGGAGTGAGCTCGGGAAGAGAGAGTTTTTCCAAACCGATAAAGGCATGAGGTTTATGCTTGCCCCTAGATCCGCCAAGCCATGCAATTTTCCACCCCGGGAAAATTACAAGGTATCAAGAAGTGCCCCGGATCTCCAAGTTTTGTTGGTAAGGTTTTAAGTAGCATGGTGGAACAATTTTCATTAAGGGGTGTGTTGGGCAAATCAACCAATTTTTCCTTGTTGGAGAGTAAATCCTTGAATATCTTAGAAAATTTTGGCATGTAAGCAAGAGCTTCCGCAAAGGAGATGTTTATGTTGAGTTGCTTGAACATCCTTAAGAAATTTGAGACTTGTATATCATCCTTGTTCTTTAACTTGTCCTTTTTTAATCTTGAAGGGTAAGGAAGATTTGGTTTAGGTGTAGGTGTTGTAGTGGAAGATTTGTCTTTGTTAGCTTCTTGATTGTGAATTGTGAAATGTAAAGGAGAAGTGGGAATAGGTTGAGAAGGTGTGGTTGATGGAGTAGGAGCATTTGGAGGTGGTGAAGTAGATGTAGAAGGCTTGTCACATGTAGGAACAAAAGTGGGTTTAACAATAGGAGGTGTAGGAGGTGAAGGATCCTTTGTTGTTTTTCCACTTCTTGTTGTAATAGCATTGACATTTGCCCTTGGGTTTGTTTGTGTGTTAGATGGTAAAGCCCCTTGTTGTCTTTGATTAAATGCCATCAAAGCCTCTTATTTTGCTCCTTCGATATGAGTTTCATTTGCTCATTCATTCTTTTCTCACTTTCACGAATTCTCCTCTTAACATACTCATGAGTCTCTTGTAGCCCATATCCTTGATTTTGAAGTTGAGGATAACCTTGATTTGGGATTTGAGGGTATCCTTGATTTGGGAAGGGTGGGAGTGGTGGATTAAATCCTTGAGTTGGTGGATAAAAATTATTTCCTTGATTTGAAAATTGTTAGGTGCCTTGTAGTTATTCCCTTGGTATTGTGGTCTTGGACCTTGATTACTTTGTAACAATTAAGGGGAATTTTGTTGAAATTGGGTGGGTGGTTGGGGTGGGAATCCCGGTGGAGTAAGGTAATTTTGAGACTTGTAAGAAAGGTTGTTTGGATTGATGTTTGGCTTGAAATGTTCACGATGTTCCTCTTGATAAGCATAACACTCCCCTTGATAACCTTACACCTTATCACATTGTTGATAGGAATGGGGACCTCCACAAGTCTCACATGAAAGGGTAATAGCATGCACATCATTTATGGAATTATTCAATGAAAGGCTCTTAATAGCTTGGATCAATTCTTGATTTGCCTTAAGATTCATCTCATGATCCCTATCTATCTTTTGGAGTATCTCTTGATGACTCTTGAGGAATTGGTTATCACAAGGTGTTTGAGAATTATTTTGGATAAAATGAACCCTTTCTTCAAGTTGAGTGTTTGTTTGTACCATTGCTTTGGTCGCAATAATATCCCAAGCTTCTTGAATGGATTTAAGAAGAATATTTCCTCCCGCGGAAGCATTGAGTGAGTCTTGGTGATGAGGTTTAAGGCCATTGTATAAAGTATTGATTTGGTGAACTTCATCCAATCCATGGTTAGGGCATCTCCTCAATAACTCTCTATACTCCTCCCAAGCATCACTAAATGTTTGACTAGGTTTTTGTTGAAAGACTATAATTAAGTTCCTCAAAGCCGTGGTCTTAGATGGGGGAAAGAACTTGTTCAAAAACTTCTTAGTGAAACCATCCCATGTGGTAATGCTCTCGGGTGGTTGTGTATCTAACCAATGCTTAGCCGGTCCCTCTAGTGAAAATTGCACCAATATCAACTTAATGGCATCATGGGAAACTCCATTGTACTTAATGGTATTGTAAAGAGCAAGAAATTTCTTAAGGTGATCATGTGGATTATCATCCTTGTTCCCATAAAATGGCGTATTTGAAACCAAGTTAATCATGGATGTTTTTAGCTCAAATGTGTTGCGGGAATATCGGGTATCTTGATAGCATCGGCATATCCTTGCACATTAGATTGCAAGTGCTCCATCAAAGGTGGAGCATCAACTCCGGCCATGGATTCTTGTTGTGGATGGATCAAAGCACGATTCTCGGGATCAGCTTGATGGACGGTGGTGTTCCTACTCTTTCTCTTTTTCTTCCTTTTCGGAGGAAGGGGTTGTACACCAATCGGTATTTGTGCACGCCCGCGAGTGAGCATGCAACTCAATACGAGGAATGAGAGAGAAGCTCTCGTTTGACTTTGAAGAGAAAAGGATTATCCTCTTCGAGTTCCAATATGAAATATCCACAAGAAAGTATAATATACGTATGTACTACTTGGGTGCAAGACCCCCAATGAAGCCATCCTTCTTAGAATACTCACTAGTGAACGGGGGGTTAGGTGGCGCGAAGCACTTAAGTACCTATTGACCCTTAGATGGCATTTTATAACACATCGCCTTTCTATTCACTTTGTAGTTTGTATTCTTCGAATTATTGCTTATTGTAAGTATTTATCTATTCTTGCTTTATTGAGTTTGATCGATACGCGTGTCAAGGACCGGAACGCCCCTCAACACGGTGTATTGCCTTGGCAATACTTATGGAGAATATGTGTATTGGTTGTTCTTATACGTATACGTATTTACTTATAATAATATATGGAAAATATTTATGGGATTTTTACAGAAAATACTATATGTACATAAAAACCGAGGGAATCTAATAATATATATTTTTGGGTGCAATCTCTTAGGAAAAAGATTACTTTTTGGATTTCTTAATTTGTTTGGTCAATTCTTTAGGAAAAGAATTGTTTTTGTTGCTTTTTAGTTTTTATATTTTTATATTTTTGAATTTTTTATTGTTTTTGATTTATGATACGTAAATAAAATAACGTTCACTAGGTGAACGGATCCCAAAAGCCATTGAAAACCGTCAATCGATAGTCTCTCGTAAAGTCAAAGAACCGACAGCAGCGCCATTTGAAATTGTTTATATTGAAGTTCGTTTTCTCGGTTCTTAACCAATTGAAAGTCCTAACAAAATCGGGTTTATGATCGTTTTTGGTTGATAGAATTATTTGGAATCCTATGTCTATTTGAGCAATCAAGTAAAAATGTGCAAAATATTAACTACGTATCCGTAAAATAATTAGCATTTACATAATTTTTATTCAAATAAGGACAAAAATGTAAATCTATAGAATTAAAGTGCTAAAAATGTAAATGCTTGAAACTATGATGCTTGAAATGTAAAAATCAGGAACTACAAGGACTAACTATGCAAATCTTAACAAACTTCTAACCAAAATGTAACTAATAGTAAAACTAATTAACTGAATTTGACAAATCTTGAAAAGATTAGGACTAAATTTAGCAAACCCTAAAAACAAGTAAATTTAGCCAACAATTAAAACAGTTCCAAGCTCGGAGGACCAAAGTGCAAATAAAATGAACTTTTCAACAAAAACGGGCTAGTAAGATGAATAAGCTCGTTCAAGCACTACAATGAACCAATTAAGCTCAAACCAATTGTAAACAGCTTAAAATCCAATTTTACTTAGAATTATAAAAGGAATAAGCTTGAAACTAAGTAAAACTCAAATAAGCCAATATTGATAAGCCACAAATAAGCTATCTAATTAGCCAGACTTGCAAAAATGTATTTTTTTGATAAATCTTGTTTATAAGTCCATTGAGAGTCTAGAATGTCTTTTGAAAATGAAAATGATCAAGTAATGAATCACGAAAATGAAAATAAGCTAAAACTAGCTTATTTGACCAAAGTTGACCAAATTTTGAAAAAACTTGAAAACTTCCAGATCTACTCAAGAACACATTCTAAACAAGAATATGAAATAAAATTGCAAGGTTTCTGAAGTAGAATTGCTAGAATGAGAAATCAGATTGGACTCTTGTTACAGAAACTTTCATTTTCTTAACAGCTTATGAAAATGCTTATTTCTCACTTGAATCTTAGAACTGTATAATTTCCTTATGAGAACTTAATATTCAGATGTTAATGGACAAGTGTGAGTTGGTTTGAAGAAATTTCATCAAGAATTAAGTAAATGGCAAGCAAATGAAATCAGTAACTTTTTATGAACTTTCTAAGCTTAAAACTGACCCATACTTTTTTATAGCCAATTGCCTTTTTGACTTACTCTTTGACTTGAAACTACTAATACTTGTTTACAAAGACTGAAGGATTGTAAATGCACAAAAACTAACCACTTAACACAACTTTATACTACAATGACAACTAAATCCAAACACTAGTTACTGATTTTTTACAACTTTTATGAAGGAAATCTGAGCAATTGTTTAAACTGGACTAAGTGTGATATCAAGCCAAACTTATTAACCAAAATGAAGTAAAATTGAACCAAGTTTATGCAGTAAAACAGACAACTACTCAAAATGCACAAGCAAGCTAAAAATTGACTGATAATATCAAATAAGAAACAAGTTTAAGCTAGTAAACAAGTATCAATCCAACTATAAGCTATCTAAACTTCAAAATCAACACAAGAACAAGTAATTCACACTTTATCAGATTAGCAAGTAAAAGTTAAGCTAGAATTGAGCATGCCATTGCTGTTTAGAGGAACCAAAATCAAAAAACATGAAACCTTTAAGCAAAGGCCTCCACTGATGGAGTAGGTAGGCGCTGAGCCTCCTAGATAGTGTTAAACCACCACCTTAACACTATATACCACTAATCAACTGCTACAATCATCATCATCACCAATTCATTTACAAATCTGCTTCAAAATCAACAAACACAGCTACTGGATGAACAAAACAAGTGTAAGCAGCAACAAGTCTTCAACAAGAACTAATTATGATCAATGGTGATCACAAGTAGCTTATATCAGCACAAGGATAGCAGTAATGAAGGAGATGAATAAGAGATTTAAGGAAAAAGAAGGAAATTTTATTGATTGAAGGTGAAAGTTTGTTAAAAAATCAGGTAAGGTAGTTACAACTACAATAACTAACTCAAGAGCTTGTCAGACTCTTGAGGTCGTTATGCTAACAACTAAAAGCTAAGATTGAGGGAGAGAAAAAGTAAGTGTGTGAAAATTTCACACTTAAGATACAATGACAAATGAGGGATCTTATCACAATTTATAGACAAACAATGAGAGTGATTTGGGGTTGATGACGTATCCCCACCAATAGCAAGCTGCCATGTGTCCTGAATTGGCCAATTGAAAATCCTTGTGTTCTTCATGAATTGGGGATTTTTATTTCCTTAAGTTTGAGCTTGATTAAGTGTTACCAATGCATTCCTCTCTTGAAAACGAGTAAGTTTCATGTAGAGATCATTTCCTGAAATTCAGTGTAACTCAAGAATGGTTCTGGGCTCGTTGTTGAAGAAGATGCCACGTGGCAGATTCTGGTTGGATGAGAAATGGTCACACGGATCATAATCCGTTTTTGGATAAAATGAATATGGGCTGGCATGACCTGATTGGTTGGAATTTAAGTGAGTGGATATTACTGTTGCTTTTCGGCGCATTAATGAGATGGTGAGGTGTCTTTCTTGCTGGCAATCCATGACCCATAATCCTTGCAATTTCATTGGCTCTTAACCATTCACACGGATTAAGCTTATTATAACTTTGAAAAATGGCAGCTTAAGCCCTTGTACTTTGGCAGATTCAAAATTTAAGCTTAGCACTTCATTCCTTTGGCATAATTGGTCCTTCCACTTGCATTCTTGTTAAGTTTGACCCTTTGACTTAGTTGACTGAAGAGTTGACCATGTTTTACTTTTATCTTGACTTTGGCAAATTTACACTTTGAGTCCTTCAACTTTGGAGTGTTGTCAAGATAGGTCCCTTATCTTCAAAGTCTTGTCATCTTTGATCCTTCTTTGTCTTTTGCATCCAAATAAGCTTGATTTTCTTCTTGTTTGCTTGAAAATGTATCCTTCTTACCTATTTATACACAAACACAAAACATACCACATAATTCCGCTTTATAGCACAAAAGCTAGGTATTTTCCTTGTGTTTTAGGGTGATTTGTTGATTAATTGATATGAGTTTTTGCTCATATCAGTTAGGTTTAAGTCCTATGATCCAACCAGAACCGGAGGGTTCTTCCCAGGGACAATCCAATAGATTATTAGAAGTCCTTAGGAAAGATGGAGTAGAATGTGAACGTAGCTGAATGTCGACTAAGTACGGATGATAGCACTGGAACAATCACAACAAGGTGCTATTAATGATGTCTTGGTAAGCATTGAAGGGGTTGAAGAATGAAAAAGAAATGTAAGGATAAAGGGTGTAAAGAAATAAGTCCTCCATACAACTTAGGCAGAAACCGGGTCAACACATCATGTAGACAACGCATCATGGACCCAGTGATGTAATGCACAACCCCTCCCCAGCTGACTCAGGCTTCTCTCAAAAGAAGTTTGTTTTATTGTCACGGAGATCAACACGACTTCTATTGACTTTCTCACTCCGAGATAGTTGATATTGAATGGGTGGCATCTGCTCCATCCTCCGACTACTAAAAGTGCACATATCGAGTCTAGAGCCAAGAGATCAATCAAATCTCATTAGGACACACGGATGAAGATCAAGAGAGTCCTACGCTATATCCTTGCGCTATTTCTAGCACACTCAGAGTGATACTACTTAGTATTCATAATGATGAGTGGAAATCCTTCCAGTGTTAACATCAAACAGCACTACGGTAGGTCATGTGTAAGGTTCTTTATGAATTGAACACATGTAAAACTGAAAAGCAACAATGGTTTGTTTCTTAATCGATTCAAACTCGTTTCAGGTTTCTACGCAATATCTTTCTGGTCTTGCCAGAACATTCAGAGTGATATTTATTAATATTCGCAGAGACGAATGGAAATCCTTCTAGCGTCAACATCAAACGGAGCTACGGTAGGTAACTTGCGAGATTCTTTATGAATCAAGCTTGTGTCAACTGGAAAGCAACAATGGTAAGATTCTTAATGAATAAAACTTGTTCCAGGAATTTGAATTGACAACTTTAATCAAGCGGATATGTATCCATTTGATTCACTCTTTATGTTCGCAGTCTTGCTTTGAGACGGTCGAGTAAAGAGAACGGCTAGTACTGCCGCGAAACCCTGTCAAGGAGGTTCTTAATTGAATCTACCTAATCACAGGTACGATTTAATATCGTGTAACGGTCTTCACAGACCAGAGGTAAAACGCTACCGATTTAGGACGAATGTCAAAGCCATTCAGTTTGTGTCTATGTTTTGTCTCAAGAAGGTGACGTTACAGTGTACTAAGCAAAGTCAAAGATTCAAAATCACATACTCATGCCCAAAGACATTCAACAATCAAGAAAGCTAAATACTTCTACAACTCTAATGATAAAAATCTTCCTTATCAATTACTGTAGAGGAATGACCTCTCTTCAAAGGAGATTGTTAGCAAGCTTTCAAGATTGTGCGAAGTATGAGCATGTGGATGAAGACACAAGATCGCAAGATGGCAAAGACAAATCAAGGATAACTTGAAGATCTCAAGTTTAAAGACAAAGTCGAAAGACAACGAAAAAGGCTCAAAGATCACCGCATGAAGGAGCAAGACGACTATTACACGTTCAAGACTCATTTATGACGAAATTCGTAATCTCCATTGATCTCCAAGTACTAAAGAGGAATGACCTCACATTGGGGGAGATTGTTATCCTCAAATTATTGAGTCAAACAAGAATGTTCGGTCATAGGTTTATATTGTAATATTTATTAGAACGTTGTAATAGTTAGTTAAAAATAGTCGTAACATTACGGGCTTGATGGTTAGGTTAAAAGGGCTCTTTCAAGGTACTAAGCATTTATTCGAGCCCGACCCAAAACCATATAGTCCATTAGAGAGCCCGCATGTGGGTGGACTATATAAGCACCCTCCTAGCATGTTAGGAGGATGGTGGATGTTCATTATTTCTTAATCTAATTTCCCAAGTTAATCATCTCCTTCTCTCTACTTTCTCTCACTACTTTCTCTCTCTAGAATCCATCTATTCTTCTATCTTTATTTCTTGTTTAATCATATAATCAACCATGGTGAAGTGAATAAATATGGGAACAACAAGAATAATGAATGTAACTAAACTAATAATCATAATTATAAAGAATAAAGAATGTAAAGAGATAAGGGAAGGAAAGATCAAACCAAACTCCAAGGATTTATAGTGGTTCGGCAACGAAGCTCACTCCTCGTTCCTACTCCACTCCTCGAGTACTCCTTACTCGAGAGTTCACTAACCAACAAGCTCCTTAAGGTGGAGAAACCGTACGCAACGTCGCTTAACCAATTTCCGACTCTAAGCTAAAAGTCGAGCCCTAATCTTAGATAGGACCAATCTACACCAATATACTTTGAGGACTAAGTATTAACCTTTAATACATACACAACTTCCAAATAGACACAACTACTTGGATCTTCACAACAATGACACAACAATGAATAAATAAGTTTGGATCTTCAATGGGTCTTTGAGGTAGACATAACACTTCAACAATGATAGTGTTCTTCTTTTTGCACTTTGAGAGGAAAAGATGGGAGGAGAAAGATTCACTTCTAAACAAGTAGTAATCAGACAAATGATCAAGGATTTGAGTGATTTAAGAAGTATGTAAGAATCTGAAAGTTTACTTGCAAAAGAGGTGGATTGAAAGTCTGAGAATGGTCCACTATTTATAAGACAAATGTCCAACGTCTATATCTGCCCGCGATTCTTTATTGCAGCCCGCGGTTCCTTATCGATAAGGAACCGCCATACGCGCTAAGGAACCACCGGCGTAGAGTCCGCTCCCTTTTGTCTTTTAGTGTGTTGGATCGAATCTGGGGATTAAAATATCCTGAAAGGATATTCCAAACCAAGATAGAATATGCCATTTTCAAATTTCAAATTTTTAAATAATTAATTTAATAAAACATTTTCTTAAAAGAAAGTTTAATAATAAAACTTTGTCACACTTAATAAAAAGTGAGTTTTAAGAAATAATTAAATCCTTGATCAATTAATTAGTATAATTACTTGTTTGTTCATACCTTAAGTGATAATGGATGAAATGAAAAATACTTGAACTCAAAAATTTGTTTTTCATTGTTTTCGTAAATGCTTGTTTTTACATATTGTCGTAATCAAAACCAAGCGAGACCGAAAAATGCAAGTAACATTTTTTAGGCATCATTGCATTAGCAATCTCCCCCTTTTTGATTCCGACAATCCATAAACTCAATCATCTAATAAAACAAGATTTTTGAAGACGAGTTTATCATTTCTCCCCCTTTGTCGAAGCAAAAAGGTTGCAAAAGTCTTTGAAGAAGAAAAGAACCAGACTTTGCAAATGCTCCCCCTTGGTGCTTACTCCCCTTGCTTGGGGCACCAAGGAATCAAAATAAGGTGACAAGCTACATAGAAGGATTAGTAGAAGAGAAGAGACACCCAACAAGATATATCAATGATCACAAAAAAATAAGAAACAAAAGATCCAAGATAAGTCATGTTAAAAGAAAACATGATAAAAGATACAATAAAACACACAAAGATGTATGAGACACAACCACAAGCCAAAATAAAAAGCATAAATCTAATCATAGTTAAGCTAGAACTCTAAGATTTTCTTGAACTAGATGTCTTGAAGATAAGCAACCAATGCTTAGATAAAAGACAAGGTAGTGGCGGACGGAGGTGGTGGTGGCTTGGTAGAGATCTCATAGTTTTCATTTGGGGAATAAGACATTTTGATTTGAGAAAGAATGAAAAAAGATTAAGGTTATATAGAGAAAGTACAAGATAATTTGGGGATGGTCAAAGGATTGAAAAAAAGATTCCAAAAAGTGTTGGAACAAATTTGGAGTTTCAGGAATACGCAAAAAAATAAGGTACTGGGCGCGGTTCCTTATCACTTGGGGACCGCAGTGTCAATAAAGAACCGCCCACAGTGGGTTGAGTTTGGTGATGAGGGAGGATTTTCCAGTTCAATAAATCCTATTTTTCTAGTCTAATTAATCATGGGGATATGCTAAGAAGCAAAGATAGACAAATAAAACACACAAGAGTTCACCAAACAAGGTTTTGATCAAAATACATAGATTTTTTAATAAAATCAATGTAGGAGGTGTGTAGAACTAGACACAAGGTCATGACACAATGATCCTCCATAGTTCTCTTTTATTCTTGCTATATTTGAGAGACCTATACATATGAATTATGTAAGCTCATTATGAATAGCAAGAAACTATGAAAAACATTTTTAGATTGAATTAACAATGCAAAAACATTTCTCGGCCATTTTCACAAAAGCTTTGAGAATTTTGAAAAAGAAGAGAAGTTTTCCAAAAAGAGTTTATTAAACTTAAGAACTCAAAGAAAGAAAAGACTCAAAAGATAAAAGATAATAATAATGCACAATTAAGGAATATGTTCCATTAAGCCTAGACCTAGACGCAAGTAATTAAAAGGTTTCCTCTTAAGTGGCTTAGTGAAGATATCGGCTAAGTTTTCTACTGAGGGTACCTTCTCTATCAAAATGTTCCCCTTTTGAACATTATTCCTAAGAAAATGGTGGCGAATCTCTATGTGCTTAGTTCGCGAATGTTGCACGGGATTCTTGCTAAGGTCTATTGCACCCTTGTTGTCGCACATGATGGGAACATCATCAATAGAAATCCCGTAATAAACAAGCGCTTGCTTCATCCATAGAGCTTGTTGACAAGCTTTATCGGCACTTACATACTCGGCTTTCGTGGTGGATATAGCAAGAGCGGTTTGTTTCTTGGAGAACCAAGAAGCTAAACAACAACCCATGAAGGTACAAACTCCACTAGTGCTTTTTCGGTCCACATAGTCTCCCGCATGATCCGAGTCCACGTAGACAATGGTTTCTACGCTGGTCCCTTTAGGATATCATAATCCTAAGTATATAGTGCCCTTAATGTATCTGAAGATACGCTTAACCGCTTCAAGGTGAGAGGTTTTGGGAGCCTCTTGGAAGCGAGCACAAAGGCAAACACTAAACATGATATCCGGTCGACTTGCCGTTAGGTACAACAAACTACCAATCATACCTCTATATTTGGTGTTGTCTACCGACTCACAATCATCATCTACGATGACTTAAGTATCCGAGGCCATAGGGGTCTTCATAGGTCTAGAGTCTTCTAATCCAAATTTATTTAGCATTTCTTTAACATACTTGGATTGATTAAAGAAAATTCCATCGTCCATTTGTTTAATTTGGAGTCCTAAAAAGAAGTTAAGTTCTCCCATCATACTCATTTCAAACTCGTCATGCATGATTTTGGCAAAGTTATCACACAATGACTGACAAGTTGAACCAAATATAATGTCATCAACATATATTTGTACGATAATGAGGTGAGAACCTTTATTCTTTGTAAAGAGTGTATTGTCTACCATCCCTATGGTATACTCATGTTTTACAAGAAACGCATTAAGTATATCATACCAAGCTTTAGGTGCTTGTTTGAGACCATAAAGAGCTTTCTTAAGCTTGTAAACATGATCCGGTTTCTCAAAATCAATGAAGCCGGGAGGTTGAGCCACATATACCTCATCATTGATCAAACCGTTAAGAAATGCACTCTTTACATCCATTTGTTGAAGCTTAAAGTCTAAAGCACAAGCGTAAGCTAAGAGGATTCTAATGGATTCTAATCTAACTACGGGTGCGTATGTCTCGTCATAATCAATACCTTCTTGTTGATTATAGCCTTGAGCTACAAGTCTAGCCTTGTTACGAGACACAACACCATTCTCATCTAACTTATTCCTATATACCTATTTGGTTCCTATGATGGTCGAACTTCTAGGTGGAGGAACAAGTTCCCAAACGTCATTAGCAATGAGTTGATTCAATTCTTCTTGCATAGCGATGACCCAACTCTCATCCATCAAAGCTTCTTTAACATTCTTTGGTTCAATCAAAGAGACGAAACAAAAGAAGTTACTTTGATTTTGGACTTGAGATCTTAGGGTCCTTTGATTTAATTCGCCTATGACATTATCAAGAGCATGATCCTTAGACTCCTTAATGTTTACTCCCTTTTCAACATTAAGGTCTTCAACTCCTATGTTTCTAACATCTTTGGCATTAACTATGTCTATTTCATCTAAGTCATCATCTACCAAAGGTTGTGTCTTAGATGAAGGTGGGGTTTCATCAAATGTCACGTTAAGTGATTCTTCAATTACACCCGAGGTTCTATTGAGGATATGTAGGCTTTGCTGGTTTGAGAATAACCTAAAAAGATACATTCGTAAGACTTTGGGTCAAACTTAGTAAGGTAGTCTTTGGTTTTGAGAATGAAGCACTTTCTTCCAAACACCCTAAAGTATTCCAATGAGGGCTTTTTACCATTAAGAATCTCATAGGGGGTCATTCCTAGAAAATATCGAATAAGAATTCGGTTGAGAATGTAAGTCGATGTGTCCACGGCATTGCACCAAAATTATTGAGGCAAAGATTGCTCATTTAACATCGTCCTACTCATCTCTTGGATGGTCCTATTCTTCCTTTCAACTACCTAATAACTAGGTTTTCACTTATTTATGAAAGTTCGTTAAACCGATCTTTTCGAATTGACTACTAGTAGAAAGTGCGACTCAGTCGTTCTTGGTGGAAAATAAAAAGGTTTGATTATCTATTTTAATCTAAAAATGAAAAATGTCGTTGAGTAAATTATTAAAAATGAAAGCTTGGAAATATTTAGACTAAAAATAAAGACTTTTTAAAAATTCAAAAGCAAATGATGAAACTTATAAAAATGTAAACTTTAAAATTTAAACTAAAACAAGACAAGTTAGAATAATGCCAAGTAAAAAGGCGGGAAAAATTGAAGTTCAAAAACTGGAAATACAAAAACTTATCCGGAATGTTATCCGGAATGAAGAAATGCAGCTTATCCAGAATCACTTGGGAGGCTTATCCGGAATCTTTAACAAACTCCTTATCCGGAATGAGTTCTTGAGGTGCTTATCCAGAAAAAGGAGTTCGAAGGCTTATCCGGAATATGTTCCGGATACTTATCCGGAAAGAGGCGTTATGGAGCTTATTCGCAATCCTTCTTCGACAGCTTATCCCGAATAAATGTTTTGCAGCTTATCCGGAATACAAATAAAGTGGATTATCTGGAATCTGAGAAGGTTTCCTTATCCGGAATTGGTTGAAACTCTTATCCAGAATAATACTTAAGCAGTTACCGGAATCCTTGAAATGTAGACTTATCCGGAATGAATAAAAACGTACCCTTATCCGGAATAAGGGAAATTGGGCTATGCGGAATAATTAGAAATGCTTATCCGGAATGTTTTACAACTTGGGCTTATCCGGAATTCATCTTAGGACTCTTATCCGGAATAAATTGAGGAAGCTTATCCGGAATATGGATATCTTGGCTAATCAGAATAAATGACAGATACTCACTATCCGGAATAAAGGGTTTAATGCTATATCCGGAATAAAGGGGTTTTAAGAAACTCGGATTACACAAAGACTTACACAAATAAGCAAATCTAAAATAAGCACTTACCAAAACTTAAACCAAAAAGATTTTAGGAAAAACTAATAAGACACAATTCAAAAACTATTAAAATACTAAATAATCTAAATAGTAAAAATCAACTTTTTATCAAAATATTAAACTTATCAAAATCAACTTATTTTTAAGAACTATTAAGCATTAATATTAAGAAAATAAGCACTTTAATATAGAAACTTTTAAAATCACCAATTTAATAAGCACAATCAAATAAGCTAAATCAAACCATCAATAAAATTAAAATAAACTACATGATTATCAAGATTAAAAAGATTAAGAAAGGTAGAATGAGAATTAAGGAAATAAGCTTGATTTGATTAAAGATTAATATCAAAAGATTACAAGATTAATGTTTGATAAACTTGAAAAACTAGAGAGAAAATGAAACACACTTAATAAAAACTAAAAATTAACTAAAAAGTAACTAACAACTAACACCCTCCTAATGACATATTAGGAGGATATTTATAGGAGGTGGAGAGGTTAAGTGTTTGTGCTTCCTTCTTTCTTTCTTCTCGTCTCGACTCGATTTAATTTCTTCGACGTCGTCTCGGGATTTGTCGACATAAGTTGAACTTGTCTTATAATTTTCTTCTAAAATTAGACTTGAGTTCTTCGACTTCATTAAACTTCCGTCTTTAGACTTTTTCTTCGATAAGTCTTCAGAATAGGCCTTGGACTTCCGTTCTTTTTGCATTCTCGATCTTTTGACTTCGTCTTTTGTCTTTTTCTTCGATAAAAGCTCGTGATAGCCCATGTTTTCTTCCTTTTTCATCTTTTGGTCCTAAAACACAATAAAAACACAAACCACGCATAATTCCGACTTTTACGACATAAAATACACGTTTGGTCTTGTTATTATTAGAAATAAGTGGTAAAAGGATAAGTGTTTTCACTCTTATTAAATCCCCTACACTTGACTGATGAGACTGCTTTTATACATGGTCTCATCGTCCAAAACGGCCTTAAATTGCATAAAATATCATAAAATAGACCAAATATATGCTCGTGTTTGTTACTTGTGTATTTTTAGGTACGGATATTGGGGAATTTGCAAAAGAACACAAGAATCAATCAAAAACGAACACGGGAAACGAAGACGCACAATGAACCAAGCTCACTTTTGGAAATTTGCAAAAAGACCCCTCAAGTTTGAAGAATTGGCAAAAATGGCCCCTCATCTTCGAAGAACTTGTCATATTTGACCCTCCAATTATCAAATATGCAAGTGTCATCCTTAAAGAATGAAGATTGAACAAAATCAGCCCTTGGAAAATGATTATGTTGCAAAAAGTTAGCAAAAAGGATCAAAAGGACTAAGTTTGAAATTAGATTTGGACTGACTTTGTGAAAGACTTGACGGAATGGACTAACTTTGCAAAGAGTTAATGGAGACTACGTTTAGTTTGGGACTGGTAATGCAAAACCAATCCATAAGCCCAATACCATCCCAAGCCCAAACCTTAAATACCCGGGTTATTAATTAAACCCAAGTCAGACCTGGTCAAACCCACCCACTAAATTCCCTTTCCCCCCATAACACTTTATTTAAAAAGTGTTTAACCCAAATCAAATCAAAAACGACCCTAATCCCCTATAAACCCTAAAATCCCCAGTTTTAATTAACACCTAAATCATAGGGTTTTAAGCTATAAAGGTGCAGATTGACAATTAGCCTTCCCCTCACCATAACCCACCCTTCAAAACATCTCCACATGCCTTATGGGACCCTCCCCAAGCATCCCCTGCACCCGTCACTTTCCCACAACCCCATGTCCCGACCAAATTGACATCCCAGATCAACCCCTTGGTCCCAAAGGTTCATCTAACGTCCAAGAATGGTCTTCCATAGCTGGCATCACATGGCACTTCCTTTTGACCAAGAAACATCCAAGAACAAGGAGGGCATTTTTGTACATTTAGCAATTAGGGTTTTAGGACTTGTATTATTTTAATTCCAGTTCTAGAATAGTCTATTGAGGTGTATAAATATGATGAGCTTGTTCATCATATTTCTTGTTCCAGTTTTTAGCAATACCTTTGTAATTCCTTTTTTATAAAAATTAAAGTTTGGTGTTTTTGAATTAAATTGTAATTCCTTTTAATTATTTATAAAAAGTTTGTGTGTTTGGATTGCTATAACTGAGTTCCCTTTAATTTGTGAAAGATTTGAGTAGTTCAAATTTTCAAAAAGTATTTAAAAGTTTTTAAATTTCATAAATCATAAATCTTTGAAGTGAAAGTGGAAAAGAAAAATTGATTTGTGATTTTAGAAAGTTTTTGAAACGTGGTGTTAAGTTTGAAAGACTTTGGAAGGATTTTAAGAAAGAAGAAAAAGTAGAAACAGAATATTGGACAAGTACATTTGTGTTCTCCTTTTGTGTTTTTTTTTTCTTAAAACAGGTTCAAAGATTGGAGTTGATTGTTGTTTCTGCATATGCCCGGGCATATGGGAGGAGGATTTTTCATCCTCAAGGGCTTTGGATGTAAAGCCCTTAGGTAAAACCCTTTTACCTTTTTGAGAATTTCAGAAAGTTCAAGTTTGAGTGAATTGATTGATTTAGTGTTATTTGTGTGTTAAGTTGTTGGATTTATGTTCTTGTAAGTTGGTATGAATGCTAGATGATAATTGAACCAGTTTGAATAGGATTTGTAGTGCTTTGGTCTGTTAAACTTTGGTTTCAAAAAAATAAAAGGGTGTTTGGCTATGTGATTTAGCAGGGTATTAGCCTTTGATTGAGCTTGAAAAACGTGTTAGAGTATTTGGTATTAGTTGAGATAGAATTGTTGCTAGTTGTATTTTACTTTGGGTCAAGATTTGAGCAAGTTTGTATGCTAAAAGTGAAACAAGAAGTCAATCTGCTTATGCCATAATCTGCCTGTTTTTGTTGATTTCTTTTGTGCTTGATCTTTGAAATCTGGTTAAGTGCTAGAGTGTTTAGAGTTTGATTCTGTTTGTGCATCATTGTGTGAGGTTGTGTGTTAGATTTGAGAGATTAAAAGTCACTAGGGTGCTTTTGCTAGCTTAAAATACACCACCAGACCTGCACATAATCACAGAAACTTGAAAAACGTGTTTTGGGTGCTTTGGATGTGAACTTTGTGTGCTAATTGATAGCTCTTTCTGTGTATCATGACTCCTTGTGCTTAAATAAGCACAAGGGTGCCTTTGTACCAAGATAATCACCACCAAAACACAACACCAAGCCCTCTTGGTGTCTTCTCACCATCTGTGAAGAAATTAGAAAGCAAAACTAGTGTTCAAGTAACCAAGCCACGTTTTTGATTTAATTTGTTGAAATCTTTGGTTAAAAAAGGAATTTGGAGTTGTGTTACAAGGATTAAAGGATAACAGTGTTGGGTGAAAAGCAAAAATAAAAAAAAAAGTACAAAAAGCAAAAAGGGGTTGCTAAGACTCGAACCCTGGTTACCACACTCACACACACCACACCTTACCGCCGTGCCCTAGGGTCTTTGACTGCTAGGGTGTGGTTTCATTTTCCATTTAACCACGTTTTGCTTTCTTTGCTAAATCAAAAGCCGTAGCTTATTCACAAGTTTCCAGCTTATTTGCTTTTCGTTTTTGGCTTATTTTAATTTTCCTAGGACCATTGTAGACTTAGGGATTTTCCTAGCTATTTTCATAATTTTCACTTTAGTAGATTATTTTTTATCATTTAATTAATACCCGTATTTTAAAAATTCAATAAAAAATAGAAAAAAGATTTTAAATTTTTAGGAAAAATAATTTTTAGGTTTTAAAATATTATTTTGAGGTTTACATCTAGTTTAGGTTTTAAAAACTTTAATTTTAATTTTATAATATTTTAAGGTTTTTTATAAACTTTAAAGATTTTTATAAAATTATTAAAAAGGTTTTAGGAACTTTTGTTTACATTTTCTTCTTAGTTAGATTATTTAGGATTTTTGAGAATTTTTTAGAATTTATTTGAGGACTTTTAATTTTTTAGAATATTTTAATATTATTTTATTCATTAAAATAAAAAGTTTTATTTTTATTTCTTTTTCATTTTTTCTAGATTCTAGACATTAAAATAGGACCTTTGTCACTTTCCAAATAATTTTTAGGCTTTTCAATTAATTTTTAGAATTAATTTAGGATTTAATAGATTTTAATAGTTTTTAGGAGTTTAAAAATAGTTTAATTTGGTTTTAAAATTTTTAAAAAATAGTTTTTAGTTTAATTAGGTCATTTTTGAGGTTTACAAACTATAAAATCTTGTTTAGGGCTTTTTAATATTTAAAAGTGATTTTTAGGGCTTTAATTAGCATTAAAAAGTCATTATTAAATTAATTAAAAGGTTTTGGCAAGTTTGGATTTTTTGTAAACTCTTAGAATATTATTTGGGAGTTTTTAGTAATTTTTAGGAATTTTTTTAGGTTAAAATTTTAAATTTTGTGTTTTTCACGTTCTACGTCGTAACTTTCTAGTAGTGTTTTGCCTTATTTTTCTACTTTTTTTTCGTCTTCGTCATTTTTTCTTCTTTTCTTCTCATTAATAATCAAAAACATAATCAATCATTCATTACACAACGCACGTGTCTCCTCGAGAACGAACTCACTTTCTTAAGGGTCATAAGTGCTTGGTTTTCCTAAACCGACGCTTAACGCTTACCGCTTTTTGTGTTGCTTTGTTTTTCCTAAAATAAAGTATATACAAAAACACTACATCAAAAATGGCGCCGCTGCCGGGGAGGCGTGTTGTGTTTTGATTGAACAATTGTTGTTTTCTATATTAGCCATAATAGTAATTGTATTAATAGCACTCTATTAATACGTATTATCGTTTTTCGGTTTTTGTGTGAATACTATTAGTATATTGTATACGTAGAACAATAAATACACAAGTACTCCAAATACGTGAGCAATCACAACCTTGATTCGGGATTTCATCACTCGATCATTGTATTCGAATCTCAAACCAAAGAAAAAGGCAAAAATAGATAAATACTTTCGTGAAGCTTAATCTTGATAATACAAACTATAAGGTGGGTATAAGGCGGTTGTATTTCACAACCTAAAGGAAAAAGGCTCTTAAGTGCTTAGCGCCGCCTCGTTTCCTCCGCTTGCTTGTGCGTATTTGATTTTGAGAGTGAATCGAGGGTTTTGCCGCCCAAAGTATTACTACATATCATATATATTTTCTTGGTTTCATTTGATTAAACCCTCTTGAACGATTTGGTGTTCCACCATCGTTCTAAAGTCATCGAAGGCGTTCACTCCACGTGATCGTTTTCATTCCTTGAGGCCTTTTTAATCAAGAGATTTGATTAGTGAGGAGATTTGTGGACTTGTTGTCTACTTAATACATTCACCAATTTCCAAAAAAGGTTAATACAATCAAAAACCACAAAAAAATTGAAAAAACACAAAATACCAAAAAGAATCTTCTTTGCTCGCCTTCTCGTTGTACGTAACGTTTATGCAAACTCGCTCTAAAGCTAGACGTGCTCGTAAACGAAGAAACAAATCACTCACTCTTTCTAGTGAGGAGTCTCCTATTGACGAACCCATTGTACGAGAAGCACCTATCATGGCGAATCGAACTATGATGGAGTTACTTCAAGCACCCACCGAGGGTTATGGAGAAGCTATTGTGATTCCCGCAATCCTTGCGGAGAATTTTGAGGTGAAAACGGGTTTGTTGTCGATGATCCAAAACAACAAATTCCGTGGTGATGAGAAGGACAATCCTCACAACCATATCCGCCAATTTAATCGTCTTACCGCCACGTGCAAATTCAAGGATGTCTCGAATGACTCGATTAAGATGATGTTATTTCCGTATTCCTTAGCGGGGCCCGCTAAAATTTGGTTAGAGAAAGAGCCACCCAATTCTATATTGACGTGGAAGGATCTCGTTTCGAAGTTCGTGAACCAATTTTTTCCGCCCTCTAAGACTACGCATTTAAAAAACGAGATTTCTAAATTTTCACAAGAATCAAATGAAAGTTTTTCTACGGCTTGGAATAGGTTTAAGGAGATGTTACATGAATGTCCTCATCATGGTTTTTCCGATTTGCACCAAATCGACACGTTTTATAATGGACTTAACGATCATGAAAGGGATTATTTAAATGCCGCCGCGGGTGGTAATTTTTTGTGTAAAACGGTTGAACAAGCTTTGGTCATAATCGAGAATAGGTCTAAGGTTTATAGCCCTCGTCACACACCGAGTGTTGCCAAAAGGGGCTCATCATCGTCTCAAAGTATCAATGCATTACATGATGAAGCAAATGAAGAAAACCGATTTTTCGATAGATTTGCAAACCTTATGTCCCATTGGAAGGCTCAAGAAGCTTCCAACACCGCTTCGGTTAAAGCGGTTTCTAAAAGTTGTTTGTCGTGTGGGGGAGCTCATGATCTTTCCGAGTGCATTACCGCGGATGGTAACACTTCGAATGCTTTTGTAGCCACGGGAACTTATAACCAAATCGGTCAAGGTTCACGTTCAAATCAAGCTCCACAAAATCAAAATGCTAATAACTATCGAAACAACAATCAAGGTGGAAATTACCAAGGAAATCAAAGGAATTATAACAAGGGTAATTACCAAAGTGGAAATGGGCAAATTTCAAACCAAAACCAAAACCGTGATTTTCAAACTAATGCCCAAGGTTTTCAAAACGATCACACCAAAAATCTTCAAGGAGAGTTTTTAAATTATGCTAAGGCTAATGATGCTAAGTTTGACAACATGCAACGTGAAATGGTTAGCTTAAGATCCGAGTTGAAAAACGAGCTTAAAAATGAACTTGCTAATGAACTTGAAACTCATGCTAATAAAATGGAAGGAAATGTCACACGACTCCAACAAAATCAACAAAAAATGGAGCAAGGACAACATGAGATTAAGCAAGAATTGTTGAAAGCGGATGCTAGGCAATCTAAGTTTGAAGACCGTATGGCTAAAATGTTTGAAGCTATCATGTGTAAGCCCTCTTCTTCGGGTGGTCTTCCTAGTGATACCATCGTGAACCCGAAAGGAGAATTGAAGGTTATTACCACTCGTAGTGGTAAAACTTTCAAAGAACCCATTTCTCGTCCAAGTACTTCTATGGAGAAGGAAAAAGAGAAAGAACCCGAGGTCGTGGTTGAAAAGGAGCACATTACAAGCCCACGAAGTACCGCTCAAACCACACCTACGGTTGAACCAATACCCATCATGGAACCCGAGATTCCAAGGCCGATGCCTATGCCTAATTTGCCCCAACCCACACCACCTTTACCCTACCCATCAAGACGAAACAAGGAAAAGGCACAAGAACAAAATAATTATCAATTTGAACTTTTTATGAAAATGTTTCGTGACTTGCATTTTAATATAAGTTTTGCCGACGCCTTAGTCATGATGCCTCGATTTGCCGCGAACTTCAAAAGTATGTTGAATAACAAAGAAAAATTGAAAAAATCGTCTAGTTGTTCTTCGGTTTTTCTAAGCCGCATACCTCAAAAAGTCGGTGATCCTGGAAAGTTTTTAATCCCATGTGCTATCCAAGACATGGAAGAATGCTACGCCTTGGCCGATCTTGGTGCTAGTATTAATTTGATGCCTCTCGAGATTTTTAAATCGCTCAATCTTCCAAATCTCACTCCTTCAAGAATGTCAATCGAAATGGCCGATCATTCTACGATTCTAGCTTGTGGAGTTGCCGAGGACGTCTTTGTGAAAGTTGGGAAATTCTATTATCCCGTGGACTTCATAGTTGTTGATATTCCCATCGATCCTAAAGTTCCGTTAATTTTAGGTCGATCTTTTTTGGATACCTCGAGAGCACTTATCGATGTGCATGCAAGAAAAATCACTCTTCGTTTCAATGAGGAAGAACTCGTCATTAATGCAACCCAAAACTCCACTCTTTCTCATGTTTATTCGATCACATCTTTGTACAATGTCAATTACACCAAAAACATTTGTCAAAAGATTTCAAAAAGAGTTGTTGAAGTTGTTAAGAAAAATGAAGTTCCGTCCCCTCCGCCGATGGAGGTTAAGAGTGTTAAGCCTATGATTCCAATCTCGAGTGAATCTTCGGATGATGAATACATTGATCCCGATGGGGAGGTTTTCTTTGTTGACAAAAGATTTGAAAACTTGCCACCACCTAAACCAAAACGCTTTCAAAATGTGAGAATTTTTAGTGTGACTAACATTGTTTTAGATACACCAAATATTTTTGACATAATTAAATCGGGTTTTCACGAGGAGAGTGTTAAAGATGAAAAAGGAAAAGATTTTAACTTGAATTTAAAAGATTTTTCTACAATCCTAACTCCGTCATCACCGCGTGTCTTGAGTACTACAAGCTCATCTTCTCCTTTTGACGATGCTTTGTGTGGACCTAGTGTGGGGGAAGCCCCTTATGTTTCCTTCCCTATCTCCACCGAGGACGAGATATTTGATCCTGGAATTGCTTTTATAGGGAAATCTCGGTCTTCCACCGATGCAATAAATGGAAAATCTTTTCATTTGATTGGTGCGAGTCTACCTCGAGTAGCTCAATGTTTTGCCTTACCCATTGTCCCACCCTTCTATTTCTTCTCTCCTATTTTCTTCTATCCCATTGGGATTTGTGTTGGAGTTGTGTTGTCTCGTCTTTCATCCGAAAACGAGGACGCTATCTTTGACCCCGGTATACGTTTATCGGATTTTTAAAGTACTCCACGTACTTTTGGGCCTTGTTTATCATGTAAGCCCCATCAAAAATTGACCATACCATGATTATCCCTAAATGATCACATTTATGGGGATTCGAGTCGAGCTTTTGACTCGGTTATCAAAAACAAGGTGCCTCGTGGGGGAGACCCATGCTTATCCATGTATATATTATTGCTTTCTAATTAGTTTAATGTGAGGGGATTTGTGCCCTTCCAACCTTTGTTCCGTGGTTGTTTGTGCATTGTGTCTTTTAGATCATCATCTTCACGATTGGAGCCTCTCGTGTTCGTTTCATGGGAGCACTCGATCGTTTGCTTTGGAGGTCTTTCCCAATATCCATCATGATATATCCTTTTATGTTCTAACCTTAGGTTTATAGCACACTTCATAAACGGCTATTACTTATTGGTTACACCCTTTCCATGCTAGATTAGGCATTCGACTACGTCTCTAGTATGGGGGTGTTTGCACCCCTAGACTCGAAACATTGAGGACAATGTTTAACTTTAGTATGGGGGGGTGAATAGATACTTGCCTTGCCAAACCTTCACGCTTTCCAAAGTTTATCGTTTTGTTATCGTTTTCTTGCAAAATAAGGCTAAAAATGGCCAAATTTAAAATTTTTCTCATGTTTTATAAGTGTTTGAAGACACGAATGTAGATTTTCCGATGGCGAGAATAAGAGTAATTTTTGACTCGACCGTGCGTGTTGAGCACTTAGCTTTGATTCCTTAACTACACATTAGGCTAAGTCTCTTAAATGAGGACGAGAAATGATAGAGTTAATTATAAGTTACTATGCTAAACGTAGAGTACTCGTATTCTTTCAAAAACTCATGTGTTCTCGTTGTTTGCTTATTCTCCCTTCGCTTGTAAATATTTTTTGCTTAATAAATATTGATTTAGCGGTTTAGTTTTGATTGTTGGGTTTCTAGTCTTTTCTAGTAGCTTCCGTGTAATTAAATTGGGAAGACATTAAGGTATCGCCAGCGTCACGGTTTTGAAGTATTGGCACCCTAATAATCGAAAGCTTCACCCAATAATAAGATTTCAAGTGCTCACCTAAATCTAGCAAACAATTTGAAGCCCCACAAGGCCTAAAATCTATGCAAAATTGAAAGTGAATCAAGCCTTAATCTTCGAAGCTTTAAAGATCCAAAATTCGCTTTAGCGTGAGGATATACGTCTTTGGCTAATAAAACCACCGATGAGGCGGATAATAAAAGGCAAGGCAAGACCGAAGTCATAATAAAAGCTTCATGGCGAAGTTGAATAAAAGATGGAGGTAAACCAAAGATAATAAGGTCCTTCCGTTAGGGGGCGTATAAAAGTCTTGGTAATAAGTCTCATGTTCAAAACCGTTATAAAACCGTGTTTATCGATTCTTCTTGTCAACTTAATTTTTTAACATCGTTGTCTATTAGGAGGGGTTATTGATTTAATGGTCTTAGTTACACCGTTAGGACTCTATTTTTAGACCTAAATCTCTATTATCGCATAAGTCAACAATGTATCCTCGTGATCATTAAGACAAAATAAAATATAAGAGATACAACTTAGGAATAATGGGAGAATAAGTACGTGATTAGGGCATATGAGTAGTGTTAGCATTACTAACTTATAATGACAATGATCTCGTTGCACGCTTAGCATGGAATTAAGGTGAAAATCGAGGACGACAAAATTATTTCTAACGAATCATTCACGTGTTCTTATTCTATGAACCTAAACGTCCCATTTTGCGATGAAAATCATACATTATGTCTATAACGCAAGTAGTAGTAATTTTAGTATGTAGCTAGTTATCATTTCAATAAAAATGAATAAAATTAAATTTTGGAGATGCTTTGATACTTTATTCTAGCATTGCGTGAGGGCACGGCAATGGTTTAGTATGGGGGAGTGATGAGACTGCTTTTATACATGGTCTCATCGTTCAAAACGGCCTTAAATTGCATAAAATATCATAAAATAGACCAAATATATGCTCGTGTTTGTTACTTGTGTATTTTTAGTACGGATATTGGGGAATTGGCAAAAGAACACAAGAATCAATCAAAAACGAACACGGGAAACGAAGACGCACAATGAACCAAGCTCACTTTTGGAAATTTGCAAAAAGACCCCTCAAGTTTGAAGAATTGGCAAAAATGGCCCCTCATCTTTGAAGAACTTGTCATATTTGACCCTCCAATTATCAAATATGCAAGTGTCATCCTTAAAGAATAAAGATTGAACAAAATCAGCCCTTGGAAAATGATTATGTTGCAAAAAGTTAGCAAAAAGGATCAAAAGGACTAAGTTTGAAATTAGATTTGGACTGACTTTGTGAAAGACTTGACGGAATGGACTAACTTTGCAAAGAGTTAATGGATACTACGTTTAGTTTGGGACTGGTAATGCAAAACCAATCCATAAGCCCAATACCCTCCCAAGCCCAAACCTTAAATACCCGGGTTATTAATTAAACCCAAGTCAGACCTGGTCAAACCCACCCACTAAATTCCCTTTCCCCCCATAACACTTTATTTAAAAAGTGTTTAACCCAAATCAAATAAAAAACGACCCTAATCCCCTATAAACCCTAAAATCCCCAGTTTTAATTAACACCTAAATCATAGGGTTTTAAGCTATAAAGGTGCAGATTGACAATTAGCCTTCCCCTCACCATAACCCACCCTTCAAAACATCTCCACATGCCTTGTGGGACCCTCCCCAAGCATCCCCTGCACCCGTCACTTTCCCACAACCCCATGTCCCGACCAAATTGACATCCCAGATCAACCCCTTGGTCCCAAAGGTTCATCTAACGTCCAAGAATGGTCTTCCATAGCTGGCATCACATGGCACCTCCTTTTGACCAAGAAACGTCCAAGAACAAGGAGGGCATTTTTGTACATTTAGCAATTAGGGTTTTAGGACTTGTATTATTTTAATTCCAGTTCTAGAATAGTCTATTGAGGTGTATAAATATGATGAGCTTGTTCATCATATTTCTTGTTCCAGTTTTTAGCAATACCTTTGTAATTCCTTTTTTATAAAAATTAAAGTTTGGTGTTTTTGAATTAAATTGTAATTCCTTTTAATTATTTATAAAAAGTTTGTGTGTTTGGATTGCTATAACTGAGTTCCCTTTAATTTGTGAAAGATTTGAGTAGTTCAAATTTTCAAAAAGTATTTAAAAGTTTTTAAATTTCATAAATCATAAATCTTTGAAGTGAAAGTGGAAAAGAAAAATTGATTTGTGATTTTAGAAAGTTTTTGAAACGTGGTATTAAGTTTGAAAGACTTTGGAAGGATTTTAAGAAAGAAGAAAAAGTAGAAACAGAATATTGGACAAGTACATTTGTGTTCTCCTTTTGTGTTTTTTTTTCTTAAAACAGGTTCAAAGATTGGAGTTGATTGTTGTTTCTGCATATGCCCGGGCATATGGGAGGAGGATTTTTCATCCTCAAGGGCTTTGGATGTAAAGCCCTTAGGTAAAACCCTTTTACCTTTTTGAGAATTTCAGAAAGTTCAAGTTTGAGTGAATTGATTGATTTAGTGTTATTTGTGTGTTAAGTTGTTGGATTTATGTTCTTGTAAGTTGGTATGAATGCTAGATGATAATTGAACCAGTTTGAATAGGATTTGTAGTGCTTTGGTCTGTTAAACTTTGGTTTCAAAAAAATAAAAGGGTGTTTGGCTATGTGATTTAGCAGGGTATTAGCCTTTGATTGAGCTTGAAAAACGTGTTAGAGTATTTGGTATTAGTTGAGATAGAATTGTTGCTAGTTGTAGTTTACTTTGGGTCAAGATTTGAGCAAGTTTGTATGCTAAAAGTGAAACAAGAAGTCAATCTGCTTATGCCATAATCTGCCTGTTTTTGTTGATTTCTTTTGTGCTTGATCTTTGAAATCTGGTTAAGTGCTAGAGTGTTTAGAGTTTGATTCTGTTTGTGCATCATTGTGTGAGGTTGTGTGTTAGATTTGAGAGATTAAAAGTCACTAGGGTGCTTTTGCTAGCTTAAAATACACCACCAGACCTGCACATAATCACAGAAACTTGAAAAACGTGTTTTGGGTGCTTTGGATGTGAACTTTGTGTGCTAATTGATAGCTCTTTCTGTGTATCATGACTCCTTGTGCTTAAATAAGCACAAGGGTGCCTTTGTACCAAGATAATCACCACCAAAACACAACACCAAGCCCTCTTGGTGTCTTCTCACCATCTGTGAAGAAATTAGAAAGCAAAACTAGTGTTCAAGTAACCAGGCCACGTTTTTGATTTAATTTGTTGAAATCTTTGGTTAAAAAAGGAATTTGGAGTTGTGTTACAAGGATTAAAGGATAACAGTGTTGGGTGAAAAGCAAAAATAAAAAAAAAATAACAAAAAGCAAAAAGGGGTTGCTAAGACTCGAACCCTGGTTACCACACTCACACACACCACACCTTACCGCCGTGCCCTAGGGTCTTTGACTGCTAGGGTGTGGTTTCATTTTCCATTTAACCACGTTTTGCTTTCTTTGCTAAATCAAAAGCCGTAGCTTATTCACAAGTTTCCAGCTTATTTGCTTTTCGTTTTTGGCTTATTTTAATTTTCCTAGGACCATTGTAGACTTAGGGATTTTCCTAGCTATTTTCATAATTTTCACTTTAGTAGATTATTTTTTATCATTTAATTAATACCCGTATTTTAAAAATTCAATAAAAAATAGAAAAAAGATTTTAAATTTTTAGGAAAAATAATTTTTAGGTTTTAAAATATTATTTTGAGGTTTACATCTAGTTTAGGTTTTAAAAACTTTAATTTTAATTTTATAATATTTTAAGGTTTTTTATAAACTTTAAAGATTTTTATAAAATTATTAAAAAGGTTTTAGGAACTTTTGTTTACATTTTCTTCTTAGTTAGATTATTTAGGATTTTTTAGAATTTTTTAGAATTTATTTGAGGACTTTTAATTTTTTAGAATATTTTAATATTATTTTATTCATTAAAATAAAAAGTTTTATTTTTATTTCTTTTTCATTTTTTCTAGATTCTAGACATTAAAACAGGACCTTTTTCACTTTCCAAATAATTTTTAGGCTTTTCAGTTAATTTTTAGAATTAATTTAAGATTTAATAGATTTTAATAGTTTTTAGGAGTTTAAAAATAGTTTAATTTGGTTTTAAAATTTTTAAAAAATAGTTTTTAGTTTAATTAGGTCATTTTTGAGGTTTACAAACTATAAAATCTTGTTTAGGGCTTTTTAATATTTAAAAGTGATTTTTAGGGCTTTAATTAGCATTAAAAAGTCATTATTAAATTAATTAAAAGGTTTTGGCAAGTTTGGATTTTTTGTAAACTCTTAGAATATTATTTGGGAGTTTTTAGTAATTTTTAGGAATTTTTTTAGGTTAAAATTTTAAATTTTGTGTTTTTCACGTTCTACGTCGTAACTTTCTAGTAGTGTTTTGCCTTATTTTTCTACTTTTTTTTCGTCTTCGTCATTTTTTCTTCTTTTCTTCTCATTAATAATCAAAAACATAATCAATCATTCATTACACAACGCACGTGCCTCCTCGAGAACGAACTCAATTTCTTAAGGGTCATAAGTGCTTGGTTTTCCTAAACCGACGCTTAACGCTTACCGCTTTTTGTGTTGCTTTGTTTTTCCTAAAATAAAGTATATACAAAAACACTACATCAATGACCATTGCAATGCCCTCATGCAATGCATTAATTTCAAAGCACAGATTACATTTCTCATCATAAATAACCCACCTTGGAGACAAAAAGAACAAAACAAGTAAAGAATTCAAAGACTTACATTGGGGTTTTAGGTTGTCATGAATGTTCATCATTCTCAAGTTTCACGTTCCCCATACCAAGCTTAAAAACGAGATCATTGTTATTATATGTTAGCAAACAAACACGAACTCATGTGGGCCAATTATTCACTTAGACTCCCTTATTCCTAGGTGTATCTATTATAATTTATTTTTGTCTTAAATGATCACGAGGATGCATTGTTTAACTTATTTCAATAGTTTTTTAGGCTGAAAATAAAGTGGGACGATTTAATCAATAGTTAGCTAAAGGACAAAATCTTTTAAAACTGCTTCTCGGGACCTCTTAAAGTTCATATCTTGGCATAACTTGCTTCACGATTTTGAGACCTTTCTCGGACCGATATTTGGCAGCGACTTCATACTTCAAATCTTGAGAGACGTTCTTGAAAGTATCGTCTTCTCTTCATAATATGAATTTCTTCACTTGAAGTTTTTGAGAGATTCTTCATATTTGGACCACGACTTCTTCATTTTTCTCCAATCTTTATTTTGGACTCTGATATACAACGCTCCGCCTCCTTTTAGGACTTGGATCTATTTATCCTCATACCTTGCTAGGGTCTTTTCGGATATACTTCTCCATGATCTTTAGGAGTATTTTCTTTTCGTCGTGTGTCTTGATCCTTCATATTGATTTTTGATAAATGATTCTTAACATCACTTTTGGATCTTTAGCAACAAAATGTATCCCTCATGTCTTGTTAGGACCTTTTCGGACTCGCCAATCTTCGCATCCCGCTTCAATAAGTTATGCCTTGGCTATGAACTCTAATTAATACCGAGCAACTTTTAAACGATCTTGTGCTAGAAGCTAAGTAACTTTTCAAATCGTACAACCTTATTTATTGCAGATAAGTTTATTAGCAAGCGATGGGAGAAAAAGCTTATAATCAACTCACATAAACTCACGAAAGAATACCAAACTTATAATTGACTATATCATCTCTCTTTCTCCACAGTTTAAAATCTCAAGGAATGAGACTCGTGGATGCTTAGCCAAATAAATCAAAGTTTTTGGTTTTCGAGTTATCTATAGGATCTTGCAAATTCTTAGAATTTTTCAAGTTTAGAAATCGCATTTTAAAGTTCCCTTGATAAAAAACTCTCTAGGATCAATTATAGGAACTTGCAAAAAGTTCTTGTTCTTAACCCGTGAGAGTTAAGACTTTCGCGTTTTAAAGTTCCCTATATAAAAGCCTAGCAAAACTTGACTTAAACACGTTAAGGATACTAGCTAGAGTAAACTTAGATAAGTAAACTCGGGTTGAGTCAAAATATTCACGACTTTGAAAAATTTAAAACCACTTTATTAAACTTTTATTCTAGCAAAGAAAGTAAATAACAATAACAAAGGAAAATACTACTATACTACTAGGCCAAAATAGATTAAAAATTTTGAAAAATGTCGGAAAATCCAATTTTCCGGTTAAATTGAGGACAAATTCATGGAAAAGACCTCTTACTTCGATAGAAGTCCCCCTACACTTGATATAAACATTGTCCTCAATGTTTAAGCATGTGGGAGTAAACTCCCCTACACTTAGGACATTGTGCACTTTGGTTAAATCTTTCTAAGGAAAGGACAACTATAGTGATTTCAATGTGAACATATAAGATATGAAATATTGAATCATGACAGTTTAGGATAGAACCGGGAAGACGGGTACACGGGATCACGGTTCGTCAAAAGTCTCGAGAATGGATCTTTGAAGCTTAAATCCTTGCACATTAGAAGAAACAAGACAACAAACACATACGGGGCTCCCCCTACACTTATTATAAAAATGGTAAAGGATAGATCACGGGTTGCCTCCCGAGAAGCGCTTGTTTTTGTTAACCGAGTCACGAGCCTGACTCGGCCCAGAACTTAATTCAAGGGAAACGTGGTGAGGGATTGAATCATCTCATGAGATATGTCCTCACCAAAGTACAACTTCACGCGCTGGCCATTCACTTTGAAATTGGGACCATTTGGCTGAGAAAGCTCAATGCTGCCATATGGGAAGACTTTGGCGACGGTGAATGGACCAGACCAACGGCTCTTCAGCTTGCCCGAGAAGATCTTCAACCAAGAGTTAAAGAGTAAAACTTGATCACCAACGTGGAACTATCGGTTCTTAATCCTTGAATCATGGATGATCTTGGTCTTCTCCTTGTAGATCAATGAGTTCTCATAAGCTTCATTCCTTAGTTCGTTGAGCTCGTTGAGTTGAATCTTCCGAAGATCGCCGGCTTTGTTGATGTCGAAATTGGCCCACTTCAAGGCCCAGTATGCCTTATGTTCCAACTCGATCGGGAGGTGGCATGATTTCCCATACAGAAGACGATAAGGTGTACAACCAATCGGGGTCTTATAAGCGGTACGGAAAGCCCACAAAGCATCATCTAACTTATCGGCCCACGAGGCACGATGCTCTCCCACAGTACGCTCAATAATTCGCTTCAATCCACGGTTAGATATCTCGGCTTGACCATTTGTTTGAGGATGATAAGCGGGGGAAAGACGGTGATTGACACCGTACTTAGCCATGACTCGAGCAAATTGATCATTGCAAAAATGAGTCCCGCGGTCACTGATTATAGCACGAGGAACAACGAACTTTCATACGAGGCAAAAACCCTTGTATTAAATGGCGCCGTTGCCGGCACTTTTCGTTAAGATTAACGGTTTTTAGTGAGAGACGCGTTGGATTTTGTGATCCGTTCATTCTTGAACGTTATTTTCCTTGCTTTAAAATATTCAAAAATCCATAAAAATTAAAAATTTTCAAAAATCCAAAAAAAAAAATAGAAAACCATAAAAAAAACCAAAAAATATTTCTTGTCTATTTTCCTTTTTCTTTTGCAGGTGTGTATGCGTACCCGTGCTCGTAAGAAGAAAGAAGCTCAAGCCGAAGTCATTACTCCACCTATTTTCACCATGGAAAATCAACCAATGATCGAGCTTTTGCAATCACACGTAGAGGGAAACACCGATGCTATTGTCATACCCGAGATTGGAGCCAATAATTTTAAGCTAAAATCCGGCTTTATTCAAATGGTCTCTGCTCAACCTTTCTTGGGGTGTTCGCTTGATGATCCTCATGACCATATAAAAAGGTTTCTTCAACTCACCAATACGGTTAAGTATAATTGGGTTTCACAAGAAGTGATTCGCTTGCAACTTTTTACTTTCTCCTTAGAGGGACAAGCCTGGAATTGGCTTGATAAGGAACCGCCACAAAGTATTCTTACGTGGACGGATTTAGAGACCAAGTTCATTAACTACTTTTTCCCACCCTCACGTACTACTGCTTTGCGTAATGAAATCATTACCTTTGAACAAAAGTACGGTGAGACATTTAGTGAATCTTGAGACCGTTTTAAGGAACTTTTAAGAAAGTGTCCACAACATGGTTTCACAAAAGTACATCAAATTAATACTTTTTACAATGGTTTAAGCATGAATGACCAAGATTCACTAAATAGTGCCTCGGGGGGGGGGGTAATATTTTGGTTAAGTCTTCTAATGCTGCATGGGACATTATTGAGAATAAGTCTAGAGTGCAAACCAAGAGTGTTCGGACTAATGTGGCTAGTGCTGGAACTAATGAGAGCGACAAGAGAATTGATAAGCTTACTTCGCTTGTTGAAACACTTGCTCTCCAAACCGCTAACAACACCAAAGCTATCAATGCACAAGTTAATGCTATGAGTCAGTCATGTGAAATATGCAGGGGATCTCATTCATACACCGATTGTCCTTCGACTCATGATAATCCGGAAAATGTCTATGCCGCCAACGGTAACTTTTCTACGGGAGGCTATCAAGCACGTCCTCAAGGTGACCGTAATTTGCTCAGCTATCGCTCAAACAACTTTCTTTCACCACCCGGTTTTCCACCTCAAAACCCAAACAACCTCAATCGCAACAATCAAAACCAACCTCGAGCTCCAAATCAATATCAAACCCAAAGAAACCCATATCCACCTCAAAGAAACAATCAAGTTCACCAACCACCCGCTTATCAACCACCGGCAGCGGCGCCATTTAATAACTAGGTTTTCACTTATTTATGAAAGTTCGTTAAACCGATCTTTTTGAATTGACTACTAGTAGAAAGTGCGACTCAGTCGTTCTTGGTGGAAGATAAAAAGGTTTGATTATCTATTTTAATCTAAAAATGAAAAATGTCGTTGAGTAAATTATTAAAAATGAAAGCTTGGAAATATTTAGACTAAAAATAAAGACTTTTTAAAAATTGAAAAGCAAATGATGAAACTTATAAAAATGTAAACTTTAAAATTTAAACTAAAACAAGACAAGTTAGAATAATGCTAAGTAAAAAGGCAGGAAAAATTGAAGTTCAAAAACTGGAAATACAAAACCTTATCCGAAATGTTATCTGGAATGAAGAAATGCAGCTTATCCGGAATCACTTGGGAGGCTTATCCAGAATCTTTAACAAACTCCTTATCCGGAATGAGTTCTTGAGGTGCTTATCCAGAAAAAGGACTTCGAAGGCTTATCCGGAATATGTTCCGGATACTTATCCGGAAAGAGGTGTTATGGAGCTTATCCGCATTCCTTCTTCGACAACTTATCCCGAATAAATGTTTTGCAGCTTATCTGGAATACAAATAAAGTGGCTTATCCGGAATCTGAGAAGCTTTCCTTATCCGGAATTGGTTGAAACTCTTATACGGAAAAATACTTAAGCAGTTATCCGGAATCCTTGAAATGTAGACTTATCCGGAATGAATAAAAACTTACCCTTAACCGGAATAAGGGAAATTGGGCTATGCGGAATAATTAGAAATGCTTATCCGGAATGTTTTACAACTTGGGCTTATCCGGAATTCATCTTAGGACTCTTATCCGGAATAAATTGAGGAAGCTTATCCAGAATATGGATCTCTTGGCTAATCGGAATAAATGATAGATACTCACTATCCGGAATAAAGGGTTTAATGCTATATCCGGAATAAAGGGGTTTTAAGAAACTCGGATTACACAAAGACTTAAACAAATAAGCAAATCTAAAATAAGCACTTACCAAAACTTAAACCAAAAAGATTTTTAGGAAAAACTAATAAGCCACAATTCAAAAACTATTAAAATACTAAATAATCTAAATAATAAAAATCAACTTTTTATCAAAATATTAAACTTATCAAAATCAACCTTTTTTAAGAACTATTAAGCATTAAGATTAAGAAAACAAGCACTTTAATATAGAAACTTTTAAGATCACCAATTTAATAAGCACAATCAAATAAGCTACACAATCAAACCATCAATAAAATTAAATAAACTACATGATTATCAAGATTAAAAAGATTAAGAAAGGTAGAATGAGAATTAAGGAAATAAGCTTGATTTGCTTAAAGATTAATATCAAAAGATTACAAGATTAATGTTTGATAAACTTGAAAAACTAGAGAGAAAATGAAACACACTTAATAAAAACTAAAAATTAACTAAAAATTAACTAACAACTAACACCCTCCTAATGACATATTAGGAGGGTATTTATAGGAGGTGGAGAGGTTAAGTGTTTGTGCTTTCTTCTTTCTTTCTTCTCGTCTCGACTCGATTTAATTTCTTCGACGTCGTCTCGGGATTTGTCGACATAAGTTGAACTTGTCTTATGATTTTCTTCTAAAATTAGACTTGAGTTCTTCGACTTCATTAAACTTCCGTCTTTAGACTTTTTTTTCGATAAATCTTCAGAATAGGCCTTGGACTTCCGTTCTTTTTGCATTCTCGATCTTTTGACTTCGTCTTTTGTATTTTTCTTCGATAAAAGGCCGTGATAGCCCATGTTTTCTTCCATTTTCATCTTTTGGTCCTAAAACACAATAAAAACACAAACCACGCATAATTCCGACTTTTACGACATAAAATACACGTTTTGGTCTTGTTATTATTGGAAATAAGTGGTAAAAGGATAAGTGTTTTCACACTTATTACTACCCCATTTGATTGTGGAGTGCGAGGAGCCGAGAATTTATGGGTAATACCATGAGCTTCACAAAAGGCACCAAATTGCACTTCATTATCAAATTCTCTACCATGATCCGTCCTAATAGAGAAAATTAAACATCCTAGTTGATTTTGAATTCTTCGACTAAAGGTTTCGAAGTGATCAAAAGCTTCATTCTTAGATGCCAAAAATCTAGTCCAAGTGAATCTAGAGTAGTCGTCAACTATAGCTAGGGTATAAAGGTTACCTCCATAACTCCGTATGGCGGATGGTCCAAAGAGATCCATATGTAGGAGCTCTAGACACCGAGAGGTCGAAACTAAATTATTGGCTTTGTGACTTGAGTGAACATGCTTCCCAATTTTGCAAGCATCACAAAAGTGACTATCAAACTTCATCTTGGGGAGGTGTCTTACCAACTCCTTAGAGACTAAAGATTGAATTAAACGCATATTAGCGTGACCTAATATCCTATGCCAAATAGTAGAACTATCATCTAAAGTCGCTAGACATAAGTTGTCCTTTGACTTCCTATTAACCTTCATGACATAAAGCCCATGCTTTCTAACACCTTTTCCAATGACTTTTCCATCTTTTATTATTTCAATTTCATATTCCTAAAAGACGACCTTACACTTATTGTCACAAATTTGACCTATACTTAGAAGGTTAAAACCTAAGTTATCTACGTGCTCTACGTTTTCTATAGTCATAGAGTCAAGAGAGAACATACCTTTGCCAATGATATTACCACGTCTATTACTAGCGAATGTAACGTTACCTCCATCATATGCTTTGTAGTGTGAGAACAAACTTTGATTACCCGTCATGTGTTTAGAACAACCACTATCCTTAATCCACTCGCCGGGCTCTATATCGATTCCCAAGCATATCTCTTTAGAAGTGTGAGCCATGAGACACTTCTTATCCTTGGGGTTGTCATCAACATCTTCATCACTATCGCTCCATGAACCTCCAACGAACGCCGTGTGGTTCTTGTCGCGTGAAGGCTTAGGACAATCACCAATGAAATGATTTGGATCACCACATCTAAAGCATTTCCTATCACCTTTATCGTATTTGGCAAATCGGTTTTTGGAGAAGGGTTTCTTGTCGTTGTTTGGTTGCCTCACATATTAACCTCGTCTTTTGAAGAACTTTTTAAAGTCTCTAACCGCCAAGGCATATTCCTTATCATCACTATCCGAGGAACTTTCATGATCACTTTGTGCCTTCTTGGCTTTAAATGCAAGAGACTTTCTTTCACTCTTAGTTTTCACCATTTCCGAGTGCTTCAAAATTATCATCTCATGAACCTTCAAGTTACCAATGAGTTCATCGAGTGATAATTTGGCGAGATCCTTTGATTCTTCAATCACCGTGACTTTAGCTCTCCATTTTGGATGCAACTCTCTAAGAAAATTCCTAACATTGTTCTTGCTAGAAAAACCATCATCAAGTGCTTTTAGACTAGTAATAATAGTGTTACATCTAGCAAAGGCACTATCTATGGTTTCATCTTCTAAGATGACAAATTGTTCATATTGTTGAACAAGAAGATCAATTTTACTTTCTTTGACTTGGCTATTACCTTGGTGGGTTACTAAAAGAGTATTCCAAATGTCTTTATCAGTTTCACACATAAAATCCTTTCGTACTCTTTCTTTGGTAAAGCATTATAAATCACCATTTTAGCCTCATTATTTTTAGCAAGTTTTCTTTTAGTATCATCATTAGCTTTATAAAAAGTAACTATCTCCTTACTTTTAGAAACTTCATTATATTGAAATGGTAAAAAGTCACCATTGGTAATAACATGCTAGAGATCTAAATCTTTTGATTTCACATAAGTCTCAAACCTATTTTTCCAATAAATAAAACTATCGGTTTCAAAAAGAGGTGGTCTTTGCATGGATTGCCCTTCTAGATACTTGTTGGAATCCATAGATCGATTCAAGTTTTAAAATACAATATATTTTAAAAAGTCTTGAGCAACCACGCTTTGATACCAATTGTAGAAACTAGAAGGGGGGGCTGAGTAGTTTCTTAAATTTGCTTGTAAAGTTTGGTTTTAAAAAAAATCCTTTTTCAAAAACTTAAGCTTGAGTATTTATGTGAAACCTTCTTATACACAATATGAACAAGGTATAGTGCAACTAACTAATAATCACAAGTATAAAGAATAATGAATGTAATTAAACTACTAATCACAATTATAAAGAATAAAGAATGTAAAGAGATAAGGGAAGGAAAGATCAAACCAAACACCAAGGATTTATAGTGGTTCGGCAATGAAGCTCACTCCTCGTTCCTACTCCACTCCTCGAGTACTCCTTACTCGAGTGTTCACTAATCAACAAGCTCCTTAAGGTGGAGAAACCGTACACAACGTCGCTTAACCAATTTCTGACTCTAAGCTAAAAGTCGAGCCCTAATCTTAGCTAGGACCAATCTACACCAATATACTTTGAGGACTAAGTATTAACCTTTAATACATAAACAACTTCCAAATAGACACAACTACTTGGATCTTCACAACAATGACACAACAATGAATAAAAAAGTTTGGATCTTCAATGGGTCTTTGAGGTAGACACAACACTTCAACAATGATAGTGTTCTTGTAACACCCCATTTTGGAAATGGAAATATCACAGCAATTATGGCGTGTCATCAAAGCATACAAGGAAAAATGTCTAAACATTACTTGACCATAAAAGAAAAATACCGGAATCAAACATCGGTAGTCCAAAAGTAAAGCTCATCACACACAAACATAGTATAATAAAGGAAAGGACTAAACAATGTCCAAAGCATAAGTATCATAAGAAAGGAAATGCATAAAGTAAAGAAGGCTAGACAGCTTCTAGTCCATATGCACGTACTCTTAGTGTCTACGATCGTCCCTGAGTACCTGCCGTTTTGGGAACATAGAAAAGGAAAACGGCTGAGCAAATACGCTCAGTGCACGGACGTACAATAAAGCATGAATAGGATAAGCATATAACATAATAACAGCGGAAGAAACTAAGTCCCGAGTAACCTGGTTAAGTCTTAATAAAAATGGTTTTATAGTTTGAAAGTCTTATGTTTATCTAATAAAAATTGTTTGTCATATTTTACCATTAGCCAATATAGGTCATGAAAATCCACCGTGCATGAATACTTGGAGGGGTGACCTCATCATGCAAATTAGAGGGGCTGCCTCTAATTTAATATACTGGTTTTTTGGGTAGGAGGGATCAACTCCTTGTGAAGGATGCAAGGCACACACCACATTCACCATGTAATCCTGAATAAAAACATGTAACTAGGATGCACCCATACGCCCAACATGATAAATATAAATAAATGGCCAAAAGCTGAAGGGACGCCACGAGCAATCACTCCGCCGTGGTGAAGTCATAACATCAGTGCCTCTAATGTTATGGTTATGGTACCTCCATAACTAGAAACTGGTCATGCATGTATATGGCTATAGGTAATCTTAATTAAACCTAAGCAATCAAACACATAACTTATACTACGGGAAAACAGTTGGCTGCATACGGGGAATCCTAATAAGGAAAGAATGTCCATACTGAAAGGACGGAAATCCGTACCTTATGTCCAGTGAACGAGAAAGACGAACTGTGAGGAATCCTACTTCCGAATCACTAGTGCTACATAAATACGTACATGAATAAGTATCTGCTTACTAAGTACATAGCTGGTTTTATGTCATGTCTTAGCTCATTTTTATGTGTTCTTACCATGTTTTACTGTTTTAAGCCTTAAACTGTGTTAAATCTTATATTCTGTTTAATCTGATTAAGTATTTCTGGTATTTCATGTGTTATTATACTTACTGTGTAATAATAAGTAACTTTCCAAAAATAGAAGGTTTCCTAAGATAGAAAGTTTCCAAAAATAGAAAGTTTCCAAAAATAAAAAGTTACCAAAAATAGAAAGTTTCGAAAAATAGAAAGTTTCCAAAAATAGAAAGTTTCCAAAAATATATTTACTGTTTAAAATAGATAAGTTTCTAAAAATAGAAAGTTTCCATAAATAGATTAGCTGCCTTAATTAAATAAGTTTCCATAATTATATTAGCTGCCTGAAATAAATAAGTTTCTAAAAATAGCTGGTTTCCATAAATAGATTAGCTGCCTTATTTAATTAAGTTTCTAAAAATAGAAAGTTTCCATAATTAGAAATAAGCTGGTTAAATAAGCTAAGTATATAAGCCTAAGTGTTTTTCATGATTATTTTCTAAGTCATATGATATAGTGTATAGTTTAATAATTATTTCATGTAATTTAATTAAACTATAGGTTATAATATTTAATTAAAGTATAACATGTTTTTAATTAAATAAGTTAAATACTTAGGTTAAAATATGTATTATTATATATTAATAATATAACCTAAGTCATGTTAATTAATTAATTATATCCATGGTTTTAAAATAATTAATTAATTATAAGTCTTAAATATATAAATACTTAGGTTAAAATAATTTCATGATCATTAATAATTAAATATTAAATTAATCACATCATTTTATTAATTTAATTTTTAACATAAGTTCATAAACATAAAAAAAACTAACATACACCATGAACCGGATCTAGACTAAAAAGCATGAACCGGACATGAAATCGACACCGTACCCCGAACCAACTCGGGGTACCCCGTGTTTCCTTGCTGTCGTGGGACCCACACGCACCAACCAAGACCATATGGTCTTGGTGGTGGTCGGCTTGGCAAGCCGAAACCCCTTCGGGTTCGGTTGCAGCCTGCGGCCAAACAAACACCCCTTAAAAACAACCTTTTGATTTTATTTAACACCAAAACATGTTAGATCTATGCTTAATTATTTTGTTTTTGTAAAAACATTAAATGTTCATAATTTATAAAAAGATTAAATCAAAAGAAAAGGTTTAAAAAGGTTTTACCGAATTCGTGGATCAAAAGGACGAAGAACAAACACGATAAATCACTAGAATTCCGAGATCCAAGATCAAAAACCACTCCTTATGGTGGTTGTAGGGTGGCGGCACAAAGGAGAAGGAGGAAGGAGGTTTTTAGGTTTTCTTAAAAATCTTCTGTAAAGTTTATTTGAGTAGTGAAAACCTCCTAATTCCCTTTTAGTAATTTTGACAAATGGGCTTGGCCCATTTGTCCTTGTTGGCTGCGGGTAGGGACCCCACTTGGGGTACCCGTACCTTTTTCCGTGTCTCGTTATTTAGTTAAACGTTTGTGATTATTTATGTTCGTGTTTTAAATGTTCTCGTTACGTAAATACCGTGATCTAATATATTTAATTACGCTCGTAATAAATATATATACGTAATTAATAATAGTTCGTGTTTTAATTACGTTCATGATTTCATGATCGCATGTTCGTGATTAATTATCGTCAATAATTATTACATGATCGTGCGTAGTAAATACTTATCGTGTTCTAACACGTACGTAATACGTAAACTCCTAACACGTAATTGTAATCATGCTATATTAGGAAAGTTTTAATCTAGTACGTACGATCCTAAGGGTACTATGCATGGTAAAAGCATGCGGGTTTTACAACTCTTCCCCCCTAAAAAGAATAATTCGTCCCTGAATTATAGATAAAGTAATCTGGAAAAGAAGAACATACCCGAATTCAAAATATGAAATGAGGGTAAGAAGCCCGGATAGACTCCTCTGTTTCCCAAGTGGCTTCCCGCTCGGTATGATCCCTCCATAGAATTTTGACGAATGGAATCGTCTTCTTTCTCATGACTCGTTCTTGTCTGTCAAGAACTCGTTCGGGTTCTTCTATAAAAGTGAGATCTTCACGTATCTGTTCCAGTGGATACTGAACCATGTGAAGGGGATGATACTGGTACCCTCTGAGTAAGGACACATGAAACACATTGTGCACATGCAAAAGCTGCGGAGGTAACGCCAATCGGTAAGATACTTCACCGACTCATTCAATGATATCAAACGGTTCGATGAAACGAGGACTGAGCTTCCCTTTAATCCCGAAGCGTCTAACACCACGTGCCGACGAAACCTTAAGGAAGACGTGATCTCCTACATTAAAGTGTATATCCCTACGATGCTTATCGGCGTAACTCTTCTGACGTGACCGTGCTTCCTGAATTTTCTGCTTAGCTACTTCGATCTTCTCATTGGTCATCTCTATGATTTCCGGTCCTTCGAGTGTTCGCTTGCCAACCTGATCCCAGCAGATTGGGGCGCGACACTTTCTGCCATACAACATCTCAAATGGAGCACACTTAATACTTGCGTGTCAACTGTTGTTGTATGCAAACTCCACCAAACAGATGTATTCGTCCCAATCACCCGTCCATTCCAACGCACATGACCTCAACATATCCTCCAATGTCTGAATGGTTTGCTCCGACTGTCCGTCCGTTTGAGGATGAAAAGCCGTGCTAAGCTTAAGTTGTGTACCCCAAGCTTTCTGCAGACTTTTCCAAAAGCGCGAACTGAATCGAGGATCTCTGTCTGAGACGATGCTGGATGGTGCACCGTGGAGTCTCATGATCTCTCGTCTGTACGTATCTGCGAGTTTACTTACCGAATCTTCCTTGCGGATCGGTAAGAAATGAGCTGATTTGGTAAGTCGATCAACGATGACCCAAATTGCATCGTGCTTCATTTTGGTAGGCGGAAGACCGGTAACAAAATCCATGGTGATTTTGTCCCACTTCCACTCTGGAATATCTAACGGTTGAAGGAGACCGCCAGATCGCTGATGCTCGATCTTAACCTGCTGGCAGGTAAGACATTTGGAGACGTAAGTGGCCACATCCTGTTTCATACCACTCCACCAAAAGTACTGCTTGATGTCATGGTACATCTTAGTCGAACCAGGATGTATCGAGAATGAGGAGCTATGAGCTTCAGCTAACAAAGCTTCCTGGAGTTCTTGGTCATCAGGAACACAAAGTCTAGTGCCCTGCCATACGATACCATCTGCATCTACTCTGAATTCTGTCTGCTTCTCCAAATTATGTACTATCGCCTAGATTTCTCCGTCATCCTTCTGAGCTTCCTTGATCTTAGATAGAAACTCGGGTTCTACTCTAAGATTAGCCCAGTAACCGTGTTGTCCACGTACCATGTACTCGATGTCTAGTCGCTCCAAGTCTCTTATGATTTCCTCTTTGATTCTAATGCCGTTGATCATTCCGGACTTCCTGCTAAGGGCATCTGCTACTACATTTGCCTTTCCGGGATGATACTGTAGATTAATGTCATAATCCTTCAACAGCTCTAACCATCTCCTCTGCCTCATGTTCAATTCACGCTGAGTGAAGATATACTTCAAGCTCTTGTGGTCTGTGAAAATGTCACATGATTCTCCATATAAGTAGTGCCTCCATATCTTCAATGCAAACACGACTGGAGCAAGTTCCAGGTCATGCGTAGCGTAATTTTCTTCATAAGGCTTAAGCTGCCGTGAAGTGTACGTGATCACTTTCCCATGTTGCATGAGAACACAGCCAAGTCCCTTCCCCGATGCATCACTGTAGATTTGAAATCCACCCGTACCAGATGGTAGAGTAAGAATAGGTGCAGATACTAGCTTCTGCTTCAGGTCTTCAAATCTCTTCTCTCGATCTTCAGTCCAGACGAATTTCTCCCCTTTCCGCATCAGTTTGGTCAATGGTAGTGCTAGGCGGGAAAAGTTCTCCACGAACCTACGGTAATAGCCAGCTAAGCCTAAGAAACTGCGGACTTTCGTCGCTGCTGTCAGCCTTGACCACTTAGTGATGGCCTCAACCTTCACTGGATCCATAGTGATTCCTTCTGCTGATACAATGTGACCTAAGAATGCCACCTTGTCTAACCAGAACTCACACTTGGAGAATTTAGCATACAGCTGCTTCTGGCAAAGAATCTGTAGTACTGTACGAAGATGGTCTTCGTGTTCCTCCTTGGACTTTGAGAAAATCAGGATGTCATCGATGAATAAAATGACGAACTTGTCTAGAAATTCATGGAAGATTCTGTTCATCAAATCCATGAACACTGTTGGAGCATTTGTCAGGCCAAATGGCATAACTACAAACTCGTAGTGGCCATAACGAGTACGAAAAGCAGTCTTAGCGATGTCCTGCTCCTTGACCCGTAGCTGATGATAGCCTGACCTATGATCGATCTTGGAGAAGTGTTTGGCCCCTTAGAGTTGGTCAAATAGATCGTCAATGCGTGGCAGCGAATACCTATTCCGAATGGTAATCTTGTTGAGCTCGTGATAGTCTATGCAAAGACGCATACTGTCGTCCTTCTTCTTAACAAACAAGACCGGTGCGCCTCATCGAGATGTGCTCGGTCGAATGAAACCTCGTTAAAGAAGTTCTTGTAGTTGATCCTTCAGCTCCTTCAGCTCTATGAGAGCCATGCGATAAGGAGCCTTGGAGATTGGTTCAGCTCCTGGAACCAGCTCGATACTGAATTCCACTTCTCGTGCAGGTGGTATGCCCGGAAGTTCTGCTGGAAACACATCTTGGAATTCCGACACTATAGGTTGATCCTGAATCGATGGAGATTCAGCATCCATGTCGTGAACCGTAGCTAGATAACCCTCGCAGCCATGTGACACTAGTGTACGCGCTTGCAGGGTGGATATGACTTGTACAGACCGTCCGGGTATGAACCCATTATGAATGTACTCTGGTGCATTGAGATCACCGAAGATAACTCGATATGAATGGCAGTCTATGGTAGCATGATACTTGGATAGCCAATCCATGCCCAAAATCATGTCGAAGTCATTCATGTCCAGCGGAAGTACGTCGACAGGTCGAACCTTATCATCAAATTCTAGGGGAAGACTCTTGTATACATGGGTGATTAATATAGAGTCCCTCAAAGGCGTGGAAATAGTAAGCCTATTTTCTAGTGGCAAAGGAGGCATCCTAATGTTCTTAGCATAAGCAGTAGAAATAACCGAGTGAGTAGCACCCGTATCGAAAAGAACACATGCAGCTTGACCATACATATACAAGATTCTAGTGATGGTACCTGTTGACTTGTTGGCCTGGTCTCGAGATGTCGTGTAGACATGCCCGGCAGTAGGAGGCGGCTTGGTATCAGCATGTCCCGATGTACCCTCCATCTCGCCCTTACGGCAATCCTTCATAATGTGGCCAGGAAGACCACACTTGAAGCACGCATCAGTATTACGACGACATGGTCCTGGGTGCCTACCGTGGCAAGTAGAGCAAAGAGGATGAGTGTATCCTCCAGCAGGTGCTCTGGCTGGCTGAGAACCTGATAACACATTTTACATAAGACATGGTAATTGGGTACAAAGGACAAAGCGGATAATTGTAAGATTGAATACCAGTGATAGCTGGACGGCTAGGCTGCGAACCTCTCTGGTTCTGGTCCCTACCGTTTCCATGGTTCCTGGTAGAAGTTGGCTGAAGTGTCAGAATATGAGTTATAACATAAAACATAAAGAAATGCGTAAGTATTAGGACCTGCTGCTGTTGGAGTGCCCAGCGTTGTTACGGTAATTGTCATTACCGCTACGCCTATCCGTAGCAGAACGGTCGTTAGTCTGACCGTTTCCCTTGGGCTGATGAGGCTGTTGCTGAGTAGCCGGCAGAGACCGGTCCCCCGTTTTCTGTGAGGAAGATACATTTAAGAGATGAATAATTGACATATGGAAAATATACGGATTGGTCACCGCTTGAATACGAAGGTCTACCTCTTGTCGGGTCTTTCAGCTTCCCAGAACTCATCTCTCTCCTGCAGCATCTCCAGCTTTCGTGCTGCATCGGCCACTTGTGCTACAGTGTTGAACGTAGCACACACCAGATTGTTTGTGACCGATGTGCGAAGAGCCCATCTAAAGTGATGTGCCTGCTCTTCAGGAGTACCTGCTGCGCACCAAGGAAACCAGCCAAGCGAAGAAAGCGATGCATAAACTCGTTGCTATTCTCCCCAGCTCTCTGTCGGATCCCATGGTACTCTCTCTTAAGCTTGTCCTGCTCAGCCTTGGGAAAGAACTGCTCCATCACCCTGTCCTTGAACTGAGCCCAAGTCAAACCAGCAACCTACTTGTCACCACCTTCAGATTGCATCAATGCTGACCACCAGTTGAGTACATCGCCTTCGAACCGATAGCATGCCAACCTCGCCTTATATGCGGGGTCACAGCCCATAGCGTTGAAAATCTTATCGATGTGTGCCAACCAGCTTTCAACATCGCTGGGGCTATCTGTCTTCTCAAAAGCTCGAGGGCGGAGCTTGTTGAATCTCTCCAGCCATACTGCTAATGTCACTGGAGGAGGAGGAGGAGGTGGCTGATTGTGCTGCTGATTGTTGGCAGCTTGAACTTCAGCCCTGATGTCATTCCTCAGTTGAGGAAGCAAGGCTTGCATGGCAGCCTGAATTGCAGCATTGAGCTGCTCCTGTTCGTGTGTGAGAACCATATGACAATATAACATAAAACATATGATTAACAGATCAAAACATAAAATATAAATATATATATGAAAAAATTTATACTAAAAATTCACGAGAAAAATTTTATGCAAGAAATTTTTTGTATGAATGCATGATGCAGTTTTATGAAAACTTTTGTATGCTCGAGAGTGAACGCCTCTGGTCAGTTCACACAAAACAAAAGACATAGCGAGGGGACGCCTATGGGTCAGTCCCAAATGTAAAAGTTTCGATAAAACACATGCGACTAAATAGGGCCAGTCCTGTACCAACCATTATTTAGTCAAAAACCCTGAAACAATGACATGTATATGTATGCTTAAAAATGATGAATGCATGAAAACAACTGTCAGTTCTAGGAAGACCGTAGTGACTACCCACTAATCACAGGTCATATTTGAGAGCCTACAGGTCGAAGCCTTGGCTCTGATACCATAATTGTAACACCCCATTTTGGAAATGGAAATATCACAACAATTATGGCGTGTCATCAAAGCATACAAGGAAAAATGTCTAAACATTACTTGACCATAAAAGGAAAATACCGGAATCAAACATCGGTAGTCCAAAAGTAAAGCTCATCACACACAAACATAGTATAATAAAGGAAAGGACTAAACAATGTCCAAAGCATAAGTATCATAAGAAAGGAAATGCATAAAGTAAAGAAGGCTAGACAGCTTCCAGTCCATATGCACGTACTCTTAGTGTCTACGAGCGTCCCTGAGTACCTGCCGTTTTGGGAACATAGAAAAGGAAAACGACTGAGCAAATACGCTCAGTGCACGGATGTACAATAAAGCATGAATAGGATAAGCATATAACATAATAACAGCGGAAGAAACTAAGTCCCGAGTAACCTGGTTAAGTCTTAATAAAAATGGTTTTATAGTTTAAAAGTCTTATGTTTATCTAATAAAAATTGTTTGTCATATTTTACCATTAGCCAATATAGGTCATGAAAATCCACCGTGCATGAATACTTGGAGGGGTGACCTCATCATGCAAATTAGAGGGGTTGCATCTAATTTAATATACTGGTTTTTTGGGTAGGAGGGATCAGCTCCTTGTGAATGATGCAAGGCACACACCACATTCACCATGTAATCCTGAATAAAAACATGTAACTAGGATGCACCCATAAGCCCCACATGATAAATATAAATAAATGGCCAATAGCTGAAGGGACGCCACGAGCAATCACTCCGCCGTGGTGAAGTCATAACATCAGTGCCTCTAATGTTATGGTTATGGTACCTCCATAACTTGGTGAAACTGGTCATGCATGTATATGGCTATAGGTAATCTTAATTAAACATAAGCAATCAAACACATAACTTATACTACGGGAAAATATTTGGCTGCATACGGGGAATCCGAATAAGGAAAGAATGTCCATACTGAAAGGACGGGAATCCGTACCTTATGTCCAGTGAACGAGAAAGACGAACTGCGAGGAATCCTACTTCCGAATCACTAGTGCTACATAAATACGTACATGAATAAGTATCTGCTTACTAAGTACATAGCTGGTTTTATGTCATGTCTTAGCTCATTTTTATGTGTTCTTACCATGTTTTACTGTTTTAAGCCTTAAATTGTGTTAAATCTTATATTCTGTTTAATCTGATTCAGTATTTCTGGTATTTCATGTGTTATTATACTTACTACGTAATAATAAATAACTTTCCAAAAATAGCAGGTTTCCTAAAATAGAAAGTTTCCAAAAATGGAAAGTTTCCAAAAAAAGAAAGTTACTAAAAATAGAAAGTTTCCAAAAATAGAAAGTTTCCAAAAATAGAAAGTTTCCAAAAATAGATTTACTTCTTAAAATAGATAAGTTTCTAAAAATAGAAAGTTTCCATAAATAGATTAGTTGCCTTAATTAAATAAGTTTCCATAATTAGATTAGCTGCCTGAAATAAATAAGTTTCTAAAAATAGCTGGTTTCCATAAATAGATTAGCTGTCTTATTTAATTAAGTTTCTAAAAATAGAAAGTTTCCATAATTAGAAATAAGCTAGTTAAATAAGCTAAGTATATAAGCCTAGGTGTTTTTCATGATTATTTTCTAAGTCATATGATATAGTGTATAGTTTAATAATTATTTCATGTAATTTAATTAAACTATAGGTTATAATATTTAATTAAAGTATACCATGCTTTTAATTAAATAAGTTAAATACTTAGGTTAAAATATGTATTATTATATATTAATAATATAACCTAAGTCATGTTAATTAATTAATTATATCCATGGTTTTAAAATAATTAATTAATTATAAGTCTTAAATATATAAATACTTAGGTTAAAATAATTTCATGATCATTAATAATTAAATAACCTAAGTCATGTTATTAAATTAATCACATCATTTTATTAATTTATTTTTTAACATAAGTTCATAAACATAAAAAAAACTAACATACACCATGAACCGGATCTAGACTAAAAAGCATGAACCGGACATGAAATCGACACCGTACCCCGAACCAACTCGGGGTACCCCGTGTTTCCTTGCTGCCGTGGGACCCACACGCACCAACCAAGACCATATGGTCTTGGTGGTGGTCGGCTTGGGAAGCCGAAACCCCTTCGGGTTCGGTTGCAGCCTGCGGCCAAACAAACACCCCTTAAAAACAACCTTTTGATTTTATTTAACACCAAAACATGTTAGATCTATGCTTAATTATTATGTTTTTGTAAAAACATTACATTTTCATAATTTATAAAAAGATTAAATCAAAAGAAAAGGTTTAAAAAGGTTTTACCGAATTCGTGGATCAAAAGGACGAAGAACAAACATGATAAATCACTAGAATTCCGAGATCCAAGATAAAAAACCACTCCTTATGGTGGTTGTAGGGTGGCGGCACAAAGGAGAAGGAGGAAGGAGGTTTTTAGGTTTTCTTAAAAATCTTCTGTAAAGTTTATTTGAGTAGTGAAAACCTCCTAATTCCCTTTTAGTAATTTTGACAAATGGGCTTGGCCCATTTGTCCTTGTTGGCCGCGGGTAGGGACCCCACTTGGGGTATCCGTACCTTTTTCCGTGTCTCGTTATTTAGTTACAAGTTTGTGATTATTTATGTTCATGTTTTAAATGTTCTCGTTACGTAAATACCGTGATCTAATATATTTAATTACGCTCGTAATAAATATATATACGTAATTAATAATAGTTCGTGTTTTAATTACGTTCATGATTTCATGATCGCATGTTCGTGATTAATTATCGTCAATAATCATTACATGATCGTGCGTAGTAAATACTTATCGTGTTCTAACACGTACGTAATACGTAAACTCCTAACACGTAATTGTAATCATGCTATATTAGGAAAGTTTTAATCTAGTACGTACGATCCTAAGCGTACTATGCATGGTAAAAGCATGCGGGTTTTACAGTTCTTCTCTTTGTACTTTGAGAGGAAAAGATGAGAGGAGAAAGATTCACTTCTATACAAGTAGTAATCAAACAAATGATCAAGGATTTGAGTGATTTAAGAAGTATGTAAGAATCTGAAAGTTTATGTGCAAAAGAGGTGGATTGAAAGTATGAGAATTGTCCACTATTTATAAGACAAATGTCCAACGGCTATATCTGCCCGCGGTTCTTTATTGCAGCCCGCGGTTCCTTATCGATAAGGAACCGCCATAGGCGCTAAGGAACCGTCGGCGTAGAGTTCGCTCCCTTTTGTCTTTTAGTGGGTTGGATCAAATCTGGGGATTAAAATATCCTGAAAGGATATTCTAAACCAAGATAGAATATGCCATTTTCAAATTTCAAATTTTCAGATAATTAATTTAATAAAAAATTTTCTTAAAAAGAAAGTTTAATAATAAAACTTTGTCACACTTAATAAAAAGTGAGTTTTAAGAAAAGATTAAATCCTTTATCACTTAATTAGTATAATTACTTGTTTGTTCATACCTTCAGTGATAATGGTTGAAATAAAAAATACTTGAACTCAAGAATTCGTTTTTCATTGTTTTCGTAAATGCTTGTTTTTACATATTGTCGTAATCAAAACCAAGCGAGACCAAAAAATACAAGTAACGTTTTTAGGCATTATTGCATTAACAGAAGTTATCAAACTTCTAGATGCCGACATGATTTACCCTATTTCGGATTCGCCATGGGTTAGTCCCGTCCATTGTGTGCCTAAGAAAGGCGGAACAATCGTTGTTCCCAATGAAAACAACGAGTTGATTCCTACTCGACTTGTCACAGGTTGGCGAGTTTGCATAGACTATCGTAAGCTCAATGATGCCACTCGTAAGGATCATTTTCCTCTTCCTTTCATGGATCAAATGCTAGAGCGTTTAGCGGGTAATGACTACTATTGCTTCTTAGACGGTTTTACCAGATATTTCCAAATCCCTATCGATACAAAAGACCAAGAGAACACCACATTCACTTGTCCTTACGGAACATTTGCTTACAAAAGAATTCATTTCGGCTTATGCAATGCTCCCGGGACTTTCTAAAGGTGTATGATGGCTATATTTCATGACATGGTTGAAGAAACTATGGAAGTCTTTATGGACAATTTCTCGGTCTATGGTGATTCTTTCTCTTCTTTCCTTGCCAATTTAGAACGTATGCTAAAGGGTGTAAAGACACTCGTCTCGTTCTTAATTGGGAAAATGCCATTTCATGGTAAAATAAGGCATCATCCTCGCTCACAAAATTTCAAAAGCCGGTATCGAAGTCGACCGTGCTAAAGTTGACGTCATTGCTAAGTTGCCTCCACCTACCACCGTCAAAGGAGTTAGGAGTTTTTTAGGTCATGCAGGATTTTATCGATGTTTCATTCAAGATAGCTTGACCAATGACTCATCTCTTAGAGAAATTGTTGATCCCAAACTTAGATCGATTTAGCTTTGTGTAAACGAGATTGAATCAAGTTAAACACTTAGAGAAACTTTGTTGTATAAAAAATTCAAGTACTATGCGGAATTAATACTTGAATGAAGAACAAACAAAAAAGATAACCAAAACTTTCACTTTGATTGATTAATTGAACTTGCGTACAATGAAAGTGTGAAAAACATATATTGAACTAAAACCTAAAGGCCTCCTTTTATAGATTAAGGAACCTTGTACAAGAGTCTACATATCAGCTATTTTAGGTAAAGATAAACATAAGAAATACATTGTCGAACATATATTTACTAGAAACATACTAGAAACATAAAACGTGTAGACTAAGTATCCTGTCAGTGCTTGACTTCTTCTTATCAACGCTTGACTTCTTCCTGTCAACGCTTGTCTTGACAACGCTTGATTTCTACCTATCAACGTCCAATTTCCTCTTGTCATCGTCTACGTGTCTTGGCTACATTTTATTCCCAACAATCCTCCCCTAAACTTTATATCTACTCTAGTAATCAAGTTTCTAAATAAAACTAAGTACAAGGAGGATTCTTACAAATCTTATTAAGTTAAAAATAAATAAACCTAATCAAATCTTTGCCAACGTCACTTGTATAATCCATCTCCAGCTGTGTTGACACCATTTTCTTCAAAACTTCTTTGGACATAGGATATTCAGCATCCACAAGAAGATATTCAGAAAACTTTGTAGTACTTAAATGATACACACCAACTACTGAATGTAGACGCCATTGAAGTCCACTGACATCATCAAGATCCTTCCAAATTAGATCTTCTTCATCTGCTGCACACATTCTCTTGAATGTTGACCAAATCTTTATTCCATTGACTGAAGTAGGTGCTTCAGTCTCATACTTGGCGTGCATCAACCTCCAAAGGTCTGCCAAGTCTTCCCTATCCAGGCTTGCAAACAAAGACATAAGAGTAGTGAAAGTATGTACCTTCTTCCCATATCTGCCAATCATCCAAAACCCACTTGCATCTTCCTCATAGCTAACTACAGGGTTTCTGGAATCATGAGGTAACACTTCTACCATATGTGAAGCTTCCAAGGGTGAGAGCTTAATACTCTTTCTAATAATAGCTTCACTAGGATTCACTCTATCCAAATTTTCTGGAAACTCAAGTGGAACTCCCTTCTTCAATGGTCTCGGTGTAACCAAAGCCTTTTGGATCTCCATTTCTTCTGCAAGTTCTTCCTTTCTTTCATCTGAAAGAAGTCTAATAGTGTTCTGCTCTTGCACACTTGCCCATATAGGATAAGCCTTATACTCTAATTCATCAAAGGACAATCCCTGCAACTTTCTAAAAGTCCAACCTCTTTGATGACATCTGAGCAATATGTAATAGAGCTCCCTTCTTTCTGTCTTGGTCTGTGAAAGAACTTTGCTAGCTTTATATTTCAGAATCACCTTGAAATCTCTTTGAACTCTTAGTAGAATATCCAAACCCCAAATTTGATCTGATAAAGTCATGTCTGGATTCTCCATCACCTTATTCTCCCATGCAAAGTACATCTGAGCAACTTCAGGCATCTCATAATCCACCTGGTTCTTCAACTCTACAAGCTTTTCCCTTTCCAACACATCACCATATTCAAGCCTCTCTGGTTCTTCAATAATCATTACACTTTAATCTGAGCTCTCATCACCACTGCTTTCCTTATTCTCAATAGCAGTCTCCTTCATCCTTTCTTCTTTCTCAAGTTGTGCAGCCAACATGGAATCAAATTTAACTTGGGCTGCATCCTTGGGAACTATTGTTTCTACCATAATCCCTTTTACCTTTATCTGATATATCAATGGTGGCTAAAGATGATGATGGTACCTGTGTAGACACATCCTTGATGATAGCTGATGACTGGGATACATCAACCATACCTGCAGGTCTATCAATGTCTAAAACCTGTGTGTCAACGCCTAACATACTCTTATCAGCGCTTAGCTTGTCAGCGTCAAAAACCTGTCTGTCAATGCTCAACTTACTCTTGTCAGCGCTTGGCTTAGAAACTTGTTCTAGCATCTCTATAAACGAAATCTTTGTTGGAGTTGCCAGTGAAACATCAATAAATGGCCTCTCCTTCAAGCTGGTCAAAGCTTCAGCCATTTCCACACCAATAGAACCACCTGAGCCTTTGTCACTTGCATTAAATGGCTCAGTAGCAGCTTCCTCCCCTTTGTAAGAATCCTCCCCTGATGAAAGGACTCTTGTCTGCCTTCTCCTAGTCTCAGCAACTTCCAAAATAACAATCCTCTCCCTCAATTGCTTGAGTTCAAGGCCTTGTGTAGAGACAGTATGTAGAAGGTCTGCATTTTGCTTTTGCAAGTTAATGCAGACATCTGTTAATTCCACCAATGTATAGGGTTCCAATCTGTCCTCCTCTAGAATGGGAATTTGACCTCCCAAAATAGAGTCATGGGGCATGGATGGGGTGTTAATGATTTTAGGACTGGCTTGGCCTGCATCTAAGCTAGTATCAATAGTCCTAGCCCCACCCATGTCACCAACCACACTTATGGTGGTGGTTCTCTCTGTAACATGGCTAGGACCACTAGAGGAGAACAATCCAGTAGTCCTTTGGTGTTTTTCCATCCTAAAGTCTGGGGGTGAAGAGGATGATGTGGATTGTGTTTTAGTTTGGAGGTTAAGGGGTGTTTGGACTTGTTTTAAGAGGGTGTCAGCATTTGGATTTGAAGTGTCAACGCCAACATTTAACGTGTCAGCGTTGAAGGGATCTTGGTCAATTTCCATATGCTGAGGTGATGGTGATGGTTCAGGTAATGGATCTGGTTGTGGTTGTGGGTCTGGTTGAGGTTGTGGGTCTGGTTAAGGTTGTGTTGCTGCAATAACAGCAAGCATGGCTTGGGTAAGGGGTAAGTCTCTGTGTGGGGGTGTATTCATCTTTCCAAAAATTGCTTTCTTTTGCACAGGGATCGTATAAAATCCATCATGATCCGTGGTGCAATATCTTTGTGCATCAAAAACCATTTGCAAAAATCTTGGGTAAGCAAGAGTGATATGAGCAAAATCTCATATCAATTAATCAATAAATCACCCTAAAACACATGGAAAATACCTAACTTTTGTGCTATAAAGCAGAATTATGTGGTGTGTTTTGTGTTTGTGCTTAAATAGGTAACAAGGATACATTTTCAAGCAAAAAAGAGGAAATCAAGCTCATTTATGATGAAAAGACAAGAGAAGGATCAAAGATGACAAGTCAATTGAAGATGAAGGACCTATCTTGACAATACTCAAAAGTTGAGGGACTAAATTGCAAAGTTGATAAAGTCAAGATTCAAGTCAAACATGGTAAATTCTCAAGTCAACTTAATCAAGGAGCTTGAATGTTTAAGTATGCAAGTTGAAGGACTGATTTTGCCATAAGAATGAAGATATTAGCTCAAAACATCAAACTGCCAAAGTCTAAGGATTGTTTTTGTCAAAAATGCCTCAAGTTTGGTCATTATTCGTGTCAAAATGCTTTAAGCCAATCACATTGCAAGGAAATGGAGTAGTGGATCGCCAGCTAACTTGCTACCTCATATTCGCATTAAATGAACAAAGCCAAAATAGTGCAGCCCACTTTCTCTTTTTGGACCAATCAGAGATAGACATGCAATAATCATATTATCCTAAACGGATAATGATCCGTGTGAAGGACCAAGAGCGAATAAAAGAATGACACGTGGCGTCTTCTTCAACACCACAGCCCAGAATCGATCAAGAGCTAGAGTGCATTTCATAAAAAGTTTTATACATGAAAAGTGATCGTTTTCAAGCAAGGAATCTATCCCACTTAATCAGTTAGCCTGAAATTCAACACATAAGAAAAGCCCAAATTCAAAGTTCAATGCTATGAGAAATTCATAAGATTTTGATACCTGGCAGCATTTGATTGGTAGCAACACGTCAAATTTCCCCAACTCACCTTCTTCAACCTCTATAAATAAACACATTAGGCTCTCATTTGTTGTAATGTAGCTAAGGGTGAAAACACACACACCTTAGATTTCTCTCTCAATTCTATTATCATTCAGTTAGCAACTTCTCTCAAGAGTTTGACACACTCTTGAGAGTTAGTTAGGAGTTAGTTTAAAACAGTTGTAACTACTTTCCTTTCAATCATCAATAAAAATCCAAAATATATCCATTTCTCTTCTATTATCCTCATTCTACTTGTTCATACCTACAATCTTGTTACTGTGTGTGATTTCATTGATCATACTTGATCAATGGAGTCTGTTTGAGATAATTTGGAGGTCACAACAAGATTTTCTAGCATAATCAGTTCTTACCAAGTTCCTGAGTAGCAGATTTGTAGCATTTGGTTTAATGTGTTCAGAAAGAGCTTTTGGAGGTGTTAAAATGGTTAATGGTGGTGATCTAATGGCGTTCTTGTAGATTTGAGTTGGCTCAGCGCCACACTCCTCAATCAAAGGAGGCCTTAGCTAAAAAGTTTGTTCATTCTGTTTTTAAATTCCACTCAAAAGTCAATTGCATGCTCAATTCTAGTGTAAACATAATATGCTGCTCTGATCATGTGCTTTGGTTTGATTTAGTGTAATTTTGATAGTTTTGATAGCTTGTGAGTAGACTTGTAGCATTTAATCTGTTTTTACTTGATTTCATCCTTTTGTTCATCAGTCATAGCCATTTGAGTGCATTGTGTGTTCAAGCTTGTTAAAAAGTCTGTTTTTAGTTTAAATACTTTTCATTTCATTGCTTGAACATGTTCTGATTCAAGTCAAAGTTCAGTTAAAACATTTACTTAAAATTTCTTCATAAAAATTCATATCAGTCTTGATAAGTAGTGTTTGGATCTGCATAGTTTTTGTAAAACAAGTTGGTTAATCTTGTTGAATTTTGTTCATCCAAATTCAGTAAACCAGCAGGAGCAAGTGTGTTCAATTTTGTAGTCTAAACAAAGGTCAAAAAGACAAATGGCTTGAAAATAGTTTGGGCCAAAGTCTGAGAGCTTTGTTATGCAGGAACTTGCTCATTTCAATTCCTCGTCATTTGTTCATTTCTTTACCAATTTTCTTAAAACCAGTTTCTAATAGAAGTTAAACATCCAAGGTTTGAGTCTATGCAAGGAATTTCTACAGTATTCACTTTTCAGATAGATAATAGCTTATTAGTAAGCTCCTAGGCTAAATCAAGTTTCTGTAACAAGAGGTGGACTGTTTTCTTATACAGCCAATTCCACTTCATAAAAATGGCTATTTTCTTTCATAATCTTATTTAGAAACTTGTGTTGAGTAGTTTTGGAGAATTTGAGTTTTTTCCATTTTTGGTCAACAAAAGTCAATTAAGCTACATTTCAGCTTAATTCCATTTTCCTGCTTATTCACTTGTTCATTTTCAGAAAGTAAAAACATTCCATACTCTTAATAAGATGTTTAACAAGTTGAGCTTAAAAGTCTGAATGTGCATGTCTCAATTTTCAATTAGCTTATTCATGGCTTATTGGTTTGAGCTTATTTGAGTTCTACTTTGTTTTGAGCCATTTCTTTATACAGGTCTAGCTTATTTTCGATTTTAAGTCTTTTGAAACTTGTTTGAGCTTATTTGGTTCAGTAATAAGCTCACACGAGCTTATTCTTTGATTGATACCCGTTTTTGTTTAGAAGTTCTTATTAATTGCATTCTAGTCCTTGTAGTTTGTATCTGTTTGAATTTGTGGCTAATCTTTCTACTAATTAGGGTTTTCATTAATTACATCCTTTATCTTTTAACAACTTGTCATTTTCAGTTAGTTAGTTTGTAAGTTTGTTATAGTTAGTTACTAATTTGTTAGAATTGTTGATCCCAAACTTAGATCGATTTAGCTTGTGTAAACGAGATTAGATCAAGTTAAACACCTGGAGAAACTTTGTTTATGTATAAAACAATTTAAGTGTTATGTGGAATTAACACTCAAACAAGAACACACAAACAGTTGTAAAACAAACTTTCACTTGATTGATAATAACGAACTTGCTTACAATGAAAGTGTTTAAACGTATGAAAACTTAAATGAAACATAACCTAAAGGTCTTCTTTTATAGATATAAGAAGCCTTGTACAAGAGTCTACGTATCAGCTATTTTAGGTAAAGATAATTATAGAAAATACATTGTTGATCCTATCTTTACTAGAAACAAACAAGAAACAAAATACGCGTACACCATATCTTTCTATCAGTGCTTGTCTTCAACCCATCAACGCTTGACTTCTTCCTGTCAACGCTTGATCTGTCAGCGCTTGTTCTCTTCTTATCAACGCTTGTTTTCTTCTTGTCAGCGTTCAAGTGTACTGGCTACATTTTATTCCCAACAATCCTCCCCTAAACTTGATATCTACTCTAGTAATCAAGTTTCTGAATAAAAATTAAGAACTAGGAGGAATCTTACAAATCTTATCATATTGGTAATAAACATGCCTAATCAGATCTTTGGCCACGTCACTTGAATAGTCAATCTCCAGCTGTGTTGTCTTCATCTTGTCCAAAACTTCTTTGGACATGGGATACTGAGCATCTACAAGAAGATACTCAACAAACTTTGTAGAGCTCAAATAATACACACCAGCAGCTGAATACAAACGCCATTGAAGACCACTGATATCATCCTCAAGATCCTTCCAAACATGATCTTCCTCTTCTGGTGCACACATTCTCTTGAATGTTGACCAAAGCTTTATTCCATTGACCGAAGTAGGTGCTTCAGTCTCATACTTGGCCATCAACAACCTCCAAAAGTCTGCCAAGTCTTCTCTATCCATACTTGCAAAGAAAGACATAAGATTAGTAAATATGTGTACCTCTTTCCCATATCTGCCAATCTTCCAAAACCCACTTGCATCTTCCTCATAGCTAAAGATAGGGTTTCTGGCATCAAGAGGTAACACTTGTACCATATCTGAAGCTTCCATGGGTGAGAGCTTAATGCTCCTTCTAAGAACAGCTTCACTGGGAACCACTTTATTTAGATCTTTAGGAAACTCAAGTGGAACTCCCTTCTTCAAAGGCCTTGGAACAATCATTGCCTTCTGAATTTCCATCTCTTCTGCAAGTTCTTCTTTCCTTTCATCTGAAAGAAGTCTAAGAGTGTTCATTTCCTGCACTCTTTCCCAAATGGGATAAGCCTTGTACTCCAATTCTTGAAAGGACAATCCCTGCAATTTCTTGAAGGTCCATCCAGTTCCATGACATCTGAGTAGCATGTAATAAAGCTCTCTTCTATCCCTCTTCAGCAGTGAGAAAACATTGCTAGACTTATGTTTCAGAATTACCTTGCAATCTCTTTGGGCTCTTGGAAGAATCTCCAATCCCCAAATTTGGTCTGAAATAGTCAAATCTGGATTCTCCATTATCCTATTCTCCCAAGCATGGTACATCTGAACTACTTCTGACATATCAAAGTCTACTTGCAATTTTAACTCTCTAAGCTTCTCTCTTGCCAAGTCATCACCATATTCAAGTCTTTCTGGTTGTTCAATTATCATCACACTAGAATCTGAACTTTCTTCATCACTTCCTTCTTGTTCCTCTGAAGTGACAACAAATGATGATTCACCAACCTTCTTCATCTCTTGTTCCACAAGTTGTGCAGCCAACCTTGAATCAAACTCTACTTGTGCTGCATCCTTTGGAACTTCTACTTCTACCATAATTCCTTTACCCTTATCTAATGGATCAATGATGGGTAAGGATAATGGTAATACCTGTGAAGACACTTCTTTGATGATAACTGATGACTGGAATACATCAACCATATCTGCAGGTCTGTCAACGCTCAAATTCCCTGTGTCAGCGCCCAATTTGCTCTTGCCAGCGCTTGGTGTGTCAGCGTTCAAATTTTGCTTGTCAACGCCTAAATTACTTGTCTCAGCGCCATTTGTAAACTGCTCCAACATAGCTGTAAAAGACAAGTTCAAATTTGTAGGAGTAACTAGAGATCTATCAAAACCTGGTTGCTTCTTCAATTCAGTGAGGGCTTCAGCAACACCCAAAGATTCTCCATCATGTGAGCCTTTGTCACTCACATTAATCTGCTCATCCTCCCCTTTGGAAGATTCCTCCATCCCACGCCTAGTGCTAGCATTCTCCAAAATAACAATCCTCTCCCTCAATTGCTTGAGTTCAAGGCCTTGTGTACTGACTGTTTGTACCAAGTCTGTATTTTGCTTTTGTAAGCTAATATAGACAGCCTTCAATTCCATCAATGTGTATGGTTCCAATCTGCCCTCCTCTAGAATGGGTATTTGACCTCCCAAAGTAGATTCATGGGGCATGGATGAGGTCTTATAGATGTTAGGACTGTCTTAGCCTACATCTAAGCCAGTACCAATAGTCCCAGCCTCATCCATAGCACCAACCACACTTGTTGTGGTGGTTCTCTCTGCTACATGTCTAGGACCACTAGAGGAGAACACTCCAGTAGTCCTTGGGCGTTTTTGCAACCTATATTCAGGTGGGGTAGAAGATGATGTGGATTGGGTGGTAGATTGAAGGTTAAGAGGTGTTTGGGTATGTGAAGGAAAGACGTCAACATTTGGATTACTTTTGTCAACGCCAACATTTAATGTGTCAGCGTTGAAGGGTTCTTGGTCAATTTCCATGTGTTGAGGTGAAGGCAAAGGTTCTGGTAATGGGTCAAGTTGTGGCTGTGGGTCTGGTTAGGGTTGTGTTGCTGCAATAACAGCAAGCATAGCTTGGGTGAGGGGTAATTCACGGTGAGGGGGTGAGTTCATCTTGGTAAAAATAGCTTTCTTTTGCACAGGGATCTCATAAAAATCATCATGATCCCTTGTGCAGTAATTTTGCACATCAAAAACCATTTGCAAAAATCTGGGATAAGCCAAGGTCATCTTATTCCCTTTGTTTTTACACATGCCATCAAAAATCAGTTTTGAAAAATTAAACTTTTGCCCATTTGCAATGCACACAATTGCACTAGCAATTGATCTATTAATTTCATTATGTGCAGTACATTTGGGGCTCAAACATTGAAGGATGACATGTATGAGGTACTTCCAGGCTGGGGGAAACTCTTGTTTTTGATATTTTTTAAAGTGCCCTCATCAGGGAAAGGATACCCCAAAGCCCGAATTCCTTGTTCTATTTCATTAATGGGGAGGGTGGTTATACCATATTCATCATTAAGATGCAAAGCCTGGCGAACCAAGGCTTCAGTAACCACCCAAGTACGCCCATGAACAATAGCTGATAATGTAGTCACATTATTAATTGTTGAGGAACTAACAGTGTTCCAAAACTATTTAATATGAGTGACAGGGATGAGAGGAGCATGAGAAACAGCATACCTAATAGGGGATGCATTCAAATACGCCACCATCTGGGTGTATTGTGGAAACAAAGTATCATCAGCGTCCAAATAAGCAATCATGTTGTGCTGACTCCTGAATCCTAATACCAAGTCACTTGGTTTAAACTTTGGTGCCATTGTTGAAAGAAAGCTGTTTGTGAATTATTGAGAAAGATGAATTATAGGAGAAAATGTGTTAGACAAGAATATGAGATACCCTGTTTAAATATACGAGCCAAATATATAGGAGAGATAGGCACATGTGATTGGTCAAAAATAAGGCAAGAATTTTCAAAATATAATGATGAAAATATTGAAAAGAAAATAAGTTATCTTGTGCATTAATGAAAAGTTATCTACTCCCAAAATTACGTCCCCAAAATTCGTCAAAAATAACAACTGGGTAGGTCCCAATGAGTGTCAACGGTCAAAAATAACCCATCAACGCCCAACGGCTATATTCTTGTCAACGTTTGCCAAAGCCATGTCAGCGTCTAAATTGGTCATAACAATGCTTGGAAAAATATTTGTCAGCGTCCAAAAATAAAAGTAATAAAAATGAAAAAGGACCTTAACAAAGTAATTTATCCTAGTGAAGATAACCTATAAATTGATAATTATTATAGGGCGGCAAGCACTATCCAGTTATGCACACTTGCTTATGCAAGATAGACATAACAGTCCTCTAGTGTCCCTTTCTCACCAAAATTCTTAACAACTAAGTTATCTCATAAAATTCCTTGTAACTCCCAGGTAAAACCCATTATAAATCATTCCCAAGTCTCCCAACAGACCACATCCAATTCTAGGCCAAGAATGTCTTGGCAACATGCATAGTATGAAAACTTTGCATGATACAGTGCCTCATGATTTAGTAAACTAACTCATACTCACCTATGGACACAATCTAGAATTATGATAAGAGTATTGTAAGAATACCCAAAAGTCCTAAAGGTTCCTAAAACCTCCCCTTAAACTGTGATACATATGTTGCCCAATAATATGCATGAATATAAAAATTTATGTCAAGATAGGAATATAAATATTCCAACCATAATCCATAAATTGAAACATGCTCCAATTGTTTCTCCAAGGATCCATAAGCCACTCTGTATCCAATGGTACAATGCTATCAACGCCTGCACACTTATATCAAAAACCACAAAACTAACATGTTACTGACAACGTCACGATAACACTTGTCAGCGTTAAGATAACCTTTGTCAGCGTTAGACAAATATAGTGGAAAATCTAACTTCTCAAAAAGACCAATAACAATGCATATCCTGTACATACTTTTACAAAAGACCCCAAAACACATATTAAGTGAGATTGATCATTCCAATACTTGTTACCAAGTATTGGAACCTTCCAGTATCAAAAGGTTTAGTTATTAAATCAGACACATTTTCTTCTGTGTCAATCATATCTGGTTGTATTAAACCCTTTTCAAAACAATCTCTTATAAAATGATGTCTAATTTCTATGTGTTTTGTTTTAGAATGATGTACAGGATTTTTAATAATGCATAAAGTACTGTTATTATCTACAAAAATCTTGGTATGCATGAAATTATACCTATAATCCAACAGCTGGTTCTGAATCCATAAGACTTGTCCACAACAAGCAACTGCTGCAACATATTCTGCTTCAGTTGTAGAATTGGCCACCACTGTTTGTTTCTTGCATTGCCGGGATATCAACCTACTCCCAAGAAACTGACATCCACCAGTTGTGGATTTTCTATCAAATTTATCACCACCATAGTCACTGTCTGAATATGCAATAAGCTCCAATGGTGAATCTTTTGGATACCATAATCCAAGATCTGAATAACATCTAAGGTACCTAAAGATTCTCTTGACAGCATGAACGTGACACTCTTTGGGAGTCACTTGATGGCGTGCACATGCACACACAACAAACATAATGTCAGGTCTTGAGGCTGTGAGATACATCAATGAACCAATCATTGATCTATAATGCCTGACATCCACATCTTTTCCATCTCCAACTTTTCCCCAAGGGTGTTCTCTATCCATAGGAGTACTAGCCCGTTTTTCATGAGGAGAAAAGCCAAAATTCTTCAAGATTTCTGCTACATACTTGTCTTGAGAGATGAAGATACCATCTTATTTCTGTTGAACTTGTAACTCTAGAAAGAAGTTCATCTCCCCCATTGCACTCATCTTGAATTTGTCTGTCATAAGCTTGGAAAAGTCTTCACTCATCTTTGGGTTGGTAGAGCCAAAGATGATATCATCCATATAAACCTGAACAAGTAAGACATTCTTACCAGTCTTGTTTGTAAATAAGGTTTGGTCTATGGTGCTCCTTTTGAATCCATTTTCCACCAGATAGGTGGACAATGTGCCATACCATGTTCTTGGGGCTTGATGAAGTCCATACATAGCTTTCTTGACTCTATACTTTGTCTGGATGCTCTGGATCTTCAAAACCAGGAGGCTGCATTACATAAACCTCCTCAACAATTGTGTCATAAAGGAAAGCACTCTTCACATCCATTTGATAGACAGTAAAGCCCATGCAGGAAGCATATGCTAGAAATATCCTTATAGCCTCAATCCTTGCAACTGGTGCAAAGACCTCCTCATAGTATATCCCTTCCTCTTGTGTATATCCTTGAGCCACTAAACGTGCCTTGTTTCTGACCATAATGCCTCTTTCATCTTTCTTGTTTCTAAGAACCCATCTGGTCCCAATAGTTCTGACATATCTGGGACAATCAACCAGCTCCCAAACATCTTGAATGGAAAATTGGTGAAGCTGATCCTGCATTGCTTCCACCCAAATTGGTTCTTTGAGAGCATCAAAAATCTTCTTGGGTTCCTGTTGTGACAGAAAACAGGCAAACCAACATGCTTGAACAAGAGGGGTATCAATCTTCTTGTGTATATTAGCAATAAATCCTCCAAGATTCTGATGAGATCTTCTAGTCTGAACAGGAGACATCACATCTCCAATAATTAGAGAAGAGGGGTGATTCTTCATTGTAAAAGTAAGAACTCCTCCCTCAAAAAGTCTGTTGTCTTCAATATCATCATCCAAGTTACCAATATCTTCTTCAGACTCTCTTCCATCAATATCTGAATGAACCTCTCCATTTCTGCTTGAAGGTTCACCTTGTTTATAATTGAAAGAGAAAAGATGGGCAAAGGAGTTGTCAACGCCTGAATCAAGGTTGTCAGCATTGGATCCATCAACGCCTGAAATGGTGTTGTCAATGTTTGAGCCATCAACTCCTAAATTGGTCTTGTCAGCGCCAGCTTTTCCTTTGTCAGCGCCTGAAGGACCATGCATGTTGTTAACTGGTGATACTTGGGGACTACCATTTTCCTTTCCAGCAGCAGCAGCAACAGCAAAAGCATCTGTCCATATGGGAATATTGACATACTCAAGTATGGGAGATGACTTGTCTGCTTGTGATCCAACCTCTTCATTAACCTGTGTACCTGAAACATCAACAACTGGTTCTTCCACAACATTTGAAGTTACCTTCACAATGTCTGGATTAGTAACAGGTATATAATTCAAAGTCCTAGATAGAGGTTCCAAGTCAAACAACCAATTTGGACCACTTTCAGGATCACTAGGTTTACTTTCTAAAAACCTAACATGTACTTTTTCAAGTATACGTTTTTCCTTCTTAAGGTAAACCCTATATCCCTTGGTCTGCACTGAATAGCCCATAAAGTAGCCTTCAGCACCTTTAGCACTAAATTTACCTAAGGCATCACTAGTATCTAGTACAACTACATGACCACCAAAAGGTTTAAGAAAACCAATATTAGGTTTCCTTCCCCAAAGTAACTCATAAGGTGTTTTGTTATGTATCTTGTTGACCAATGCTCTATTTTGAACATAACAAGTTGTATTCATAGCCTCAGCCCAAAAAGCAATAGGAAAGTAAGCATCAACCAACATAGTCCTGGCTACTTCAATTAGGGTTCTATTCTTTCTCTCAGCAACCCTATTTTGCTGTGGGGTTCTGGCAATACTAAACTGTCTAGTAATCCCTTTCTTGGCACAAAAATCATCCAACAGTTTATTTCTAAACTCACCACCATTATCACTTCTAAGCATCTTAACTTCATTACAATTTTTCTTTTCGATTTGGTTAATAAAGTTAATTAAAGTATCAGCAGTGTCACTTTTCATAGCTAAAAAGAAAGTCCAAGTAAACCTATAAAAGTCATCTGTGATGACAAAGCAGTATGATTTACCATTCAAGCTTTCTATATTAGTTGGACCAAACAGGTCCATATGCAGCAAGTGAAGTGGTTTAGAACTAGAGTGCACCTGTTTAGACTTAAATGAGACCTTGTGCTGTTTGCCTTTAAGGCATGCAACACAAGAGTGGTCATTGTGGAATGCCTTTGCAGGCAAACCATCAACCAAACCAAGTCTCACAAGTCTGTTTATATTTTTAAAGTTAATGTGCCATAGATTACTGTCATCAACTGAAGCTTTAGCATAAAAACATGACATGTTATTATTCATCTTAATACCATTAAGATTCACATTATAAATGTCCTTATGCCTAGGTGTTCTATAGTCAATAAATTTCTCATCTGGCATTTTAAAATCCTTGCTCAACACCAAGCATTCAATATCAGTGAAAAGAACCTTATTTTTGTTATCACAAACTTGTGATACGCTAAAAAGATTATAATCAAGTTCTTTTACCAGAAACACGTTTTCAAAACGCAAATTGTTGGTGAGAGGAGTTCCTTTGCCTATGATAGTTCCATATCCGCCTCCAAAGTAAACTTTATCACCATCCTTAATGGGAGTGAAGTTTGTGAGATAATCTTCCTTCCCAGTCATGTGCCTAGAGCATCCACTATCCCAATAGCCATAATCATTTACCTATTTTTGAATGCCCTGCACATAAAGAAAACAAATTAGTTTTCTTTGGGAACCCAAGCCTGAACAGACTTAGATTCATTTGGTTGTTCAACAAGAACAGACTTAGTCCTCATAACAACCCCTTGTTCATCCCTTTTTGGATGAAACACCCAATTAACCCTAATTGGTTTTGTGATGACCTTTAAAATATAATTAAATCTGTTACAGGTCATACAAATCCCATTAGAATTAGGGTTTTGATCTTGCTTAGGTCTCCATGTCAAGATAGAAGAAGCTTTAGACCCCTTTCCCTGTGGTTGCAAATATTTACCATTATTTGGTCTGGCAACGTTTCTGTCAGCGTTTGATTTGGTCTTGTCAACGCTGAAATTACCCTTATCAGCGTTAAACCTAGGGTTTGCTACAGGAACCCATTGCCTATTAGACCATGTATTGGTCTTCTGAAAAGGTCTTTGCCCATAAGTGTTAGACCCTCTAGTGAAGAATGGGGCTGGTCTAACAACTTGTAGACTTTGCTCCACAAAAGTTTTGGGTCTGACAGTGTTTGACCTTTTGTCAGCGTTGACCTTGGAAGCGTTGACACACTTATAGGCTAAATGTGAAAAGCTACCACAAGTATAACAGGCTTTTCTAGACACAATTCTAGGTCTAGAAGAAAAGAAACCTGTTCCATTATCAAGGTTTCCACAGTTGGTATCACTAACTTGGCTTTTTGGTGACCTAGTATTCCTATACATTTCTGCATATTTAATGCTAGGTTTTCTAACAACGTTTGAGCCAAGGTCAACAGTCTTGCCAGTGATTGGGTTTGTTACTTTGATAGACGTAGACTCATTTGGGCTATCAAAAAGCATGCCACCCTTGAAAAACAAGGTAGGGTTGGCTTTCTTCCATTCATTCAAATCAGTCAACTTTTGCCTATACTCCTCTACTGGGGTAAGGACTCTTGGTGGAGGAATAAATTCCTTTTCTTGGAGTTCTAGTAAACCAGTCCAAGATAAGTCCTTTCTTTGGACACCATAGAAGTCCCCAGCTGATGGTGGAACACAAGCATACTCTTTCATGCCAATCCCATTCATGTCCCTAGAATCCCTTTGTTTATTGACACATTCTCCTAGGGTTTGTGAGGCCTTATCAAATCTCTGAATTTTAAGGTCTACGTTATCCTTATTCTTAATAGCCTCATCTAACTTAGCCTGTAATACTTGCTTTTGGCTAGGTATAAAATAGAGTTGTCCCAAGTCTTTTCGAATTGACTAATGGTTAAAAGTGCGACTCAATCGTCTTTTGGTGAATCAAGAGAATGGTTTGGTTTGTTTGTTTTAAACTATTAGCAAGTAATTAAAGTGTCGTTGAGTAAAATGGAAGAATACAGATTAATATTAAAAAGACGAGTACAAATAAATGTTTGCAAAACTTAAAGACTAGATTAGAGAAAAAAAACTAACACTTAGAAATATTAGCAAAAACAAGAAACTAAACAAGTCCCAATCGGAATATGGAAGAAACAATGCAATCGGAATGTGCCAATAAAAGCCCAGATCGGAATATATTCCGATATGGTGGTCGGAATGTAAGGCTTGGTATCAATCGGAATATCAGGGAATAACACTCAATCGGAATGTGGAAAAAAATGCACTCAATCGGAATATCAAACTTGCCCAAATCGGAATACATGCAAAACCATCCAATCGGAATGACCAGAAACTTCACAATCTGAATATTCAAGTGGGCTACCGTCGGAATAAGCAACAGGGAACAGATCGGAATCTAAAACCCTTATCCGATCAATTGATCGGAATAAGGAAGGGGCAAATCGGAAAGACTCAAACCCTTTTCCGATTGATCAATCGGAAAGGGTGGTGTGTAGGCTGCTCGGAATATGTCAATCGGAAAGGGGTTTATACCCTTTCCGAAAATGGTGGGATTCGAGTATAAGCTAATGAATAAGCTATATAATAAGCTTATCACCAAACTAAGCCGAATAAATGACTAAACCGGATCGAATAAGCACTTGTATCAACTTATTCAACCTCGAAATAAGCAACTTTTTGGATCAAACAATAAAAACATAAACTTTTTAAGGAAAACTTTTATAAACAAATAAGCTAATCATAAAAATAAGCCAATAAGCACAAAAGTCTTAAAGCTTAATCAAATGAAAACTTATGAAATGATCAAAAGATTAACTTTTTAAGCACGAAATCAAATAGAACAACACGGATCATATGATAATCGCACCAAAATCAATCTAAAAGCAAAGAAGAGTAGAATGAGATTAAGGATTAAAAGCTTAAAATGGAACTTGATTAATAAAAATAAGCAATACAAAGTGTTTAATCTTGAAAGATTAAGAAAGAAGATGAAATTTAGTGAGAGAAAGTTTAAGACTTTCTCTCTCTAAAACTAGAGAAAACTAAGAAAAAGTGAAAACTAGCTAAAACTATCTAACCACCCTCCTAATGACTATTAGGAGGGTATTTATAGAGAAGGTGGAAGGAGTGCATGTGTTGCATCTTCTATCTTGCTTTCTTCACGTTTTCTCGACTCGACTTTAATTCTTTGTCTTTGTCGTCTCGGGATTTGAACTTGTCTTTTAATTTTCTTCTTCTATTAGACTTAAGTTCTTCGACTTCGTTTAAACTTCCGTCTTTAGACGTTTTCTTCGATAAATCTTCAGAATAGGCCTTTGGACTTCCGTTCTTTTTGCACTCTTGATCTTTTGACTTCGTCTTTTCCCGTTTTCTTCGATAAAAGCCCGTGAAAGCCCGTGTTTTCTTCCTTTTTCATATTTTGGTCCTAAAACACAATAAAAACACAAACCACGCATAATTCCGACTTTTACGACATAAATCATACGTTTTGGTCTTGTTATTATTGGAAATAAGTGGTAAAAGGATAAGTGTTTTCACACTTATTAAATCCCCTACACTTGACCATTGCAATGCCCTCATGCAATGCATTATACTTAAAGCACGGTTTACATTTTCCATCATAAATAACCACCTTGGCCTTTATTAAATACTAAACATAAAAGATAGAAATAAGTAAAGAAATTTAAAACTTACATTAGTTTTGGCAGCCATGAACATTTATCATCCTCAAGTTTCACGTTCCCCATACCAAGCTTAAAAACGAGATCATTGTTATTATAAGTTAGCAAACTATCACGAACTCATGTGGGCCAATTACTCACTTAGACTCCCTTATTCCTAGGTGTATCTCTTATATTTTATTTTTGTCTTGAATGATCACGAGGATGCATTGTTTGACTTATTTCGATAGTTATTTAGTCCGAAAATAAGGTGAACGATTTAATCAAGTTAGCTAAAGGACGAAATCTTTTAAAACTGCTTCTCGGGACCTCATAAAGTTCATATCTTGGCATAACTCGCTTCACGATTTGAGACCTTTCTCGGATCGATATTTGGCAGCGACTTCATACTTCGAATCTTCGAGAGACGTTCTTGAAATAATGGTCTTCTCTTCATAATAGGAATTTCTTCACTTGAAGTTTTGAGAGATTCTTCATCTTTGGACCACGACTTCTTTATTTTTCTCCAATCTTTATTTTGGATTTTGATATACAATGATCCGCCTCCTTTTAGGACTTGGATCTATTTATCCTCATACCTTGTTAGGGTCTTTTTGGATAGACTTCTCCATGACTTTTGGGGAGTTCTTGCTTTTCGTCGTGTGTCTCGATCCTTCATATTGATTTTTGATAAATGATTCTTCACATCACTTTTTGGATCTTTAGCAACAAAATGTAGCCCTCATGCCTTGTTAGGGCCTTTTCGGACTCGCCAATCTTCGCATCCCGCTTCAATAAGTTATGCCTTGGCTATGAACTCTAATCCGTACCGAGCAACTTTTAAACGATCTGGTGCTAGAAGCTAAGTAACCTTTTAAATCGTACAACCTTATTTATTGCAGATAAATTTATTAACAAGCGGAGGGAGAATAGGCTTATAATTAACTCACATAAATTCACGAAAGAATACCGAACTTATAATTGACTCTATCATCTCTCGTTCTCCACAGTTTAAAATCTCAAGGAATGAGACTCGTGGATGCTTAGCCTATTAAATCAAAGTTTTGGGTTTTCGAGTCGTTTATAGGATCTTGCAAATTCTTAGACTTTTTCAAGTTTTAGAAATCGCATTTTAAAGTTCCCTTGATAAACAACTCTCTAGGATCAATTACAGGAACTTGCAAAAAGTTCTTGTTCTTAACCCGTGAGAGTTAAGACTTTCGCGTTTTATAGCTCCCTATATAAAAGCCTAGCAAAACTTGACTTAAACACGTTAAGGATACTAGCTAGAGTAAACTTAGGCAAGTAAACTCGGGTTGAGTCAAAATGTTCACGACTTAAGAAAAATTCTAAACCACTTTATTGAAAATCTATTCTAGCAAGGGAAGAAAGTAAACATAATAAAGGAAAATGCAACTATACAACTAGGCCAAAATAGATTAAAAATTTTGAAAAATGTCGAAAAATCAAATTTTCCGGTTAAAATGAGGGCAAATTCATGGAAAAGACCACTTACTTCGATAGAAGTCCCCCCTACACTTGAGATAAACATTGTCCTCAATGTTTAAGCATGTGGGAGTAAACTCCCCTACACTTAGGACATTGTGCACTTTGTTTAAATCTTGCTAAGGAAAGGACAACTAAAGTGAATTCAATGTGAGCATATATAAAATAGGAAATATTGAATCACAAGAGTTTAGGATAGAACCGGGAAGATGGGAACACGGTATCACGGTTCGTCAAAAGTCATCAAGATGTGCTCTTTGAAGCTTTAATCCCTGCACAGCACAAGAAATAAGACAACAAACATATGCGGGGGCTCCCCCTACACTTTTTATGAAAGTAGTAAAGGATAGATCACGGGTTGCCTCCCGAGAAGCGCTTGTTTTTGTTCACCGAGTCTCGAGCCTGACTCGACCCAAATTTAGTTCATGGGGAACGTGTTGAGGGATGGAATCATCTCATGGGAGATGTCCTCACCAAAGTACAGCTTCAGACGCTGGCCATTCACCTTGAAATTGGGCCCATTCGGCTGAGAAAGCTCAATGGTCCCATAAGGAAAGACTTTGGCGACGGTGAATGGACCAGACCAGCGGCTCTTCAACTTGCTAGAGAAGATCTTCAACCGAGAGTTAAAGAGTAAGACTTGATCACCAACGTGGAACTCTCGGTTCTTGATCTTAGCATCATGGATAATCTTGGTCTTCTCCTTGTAGATCAATGAGTTCTCGTAAGCTTGATTCCTCAATACTTGTAGCTCGTTGAGTTGAATCTTGCGAAAATCACCGGCTTTGTTGATGTCGAAGTTAGCCCACTTCAAGGCCCAGTATGCCTTATGTTCCAGCTTGATGGGTAGGTGGCAGGCTTTCCCGTACACAAGACGATAAGGTGTACAACCGATCGGGGTCTTGTAAGCAGTACGGAAAGCCCACAGAGCATCATCTAACTTATCGGCCCACGCGGCACGATGCTCTCCCACAGTACGCTCCAAAATTCTCTTCAAGCCACGGTTGGATATCTCGGCTTGCCCATTGGTTTCGGGATGATATGCGGTGGAAAGACGGTGATTGACACCATACTTAGCCATGACTCTTGCAAATTGATCGTTGCAAAAATGAGTCCCGCGGTCACTGATAATAGCACGAGGAACGCTAAATCGAGCGAAAAGCTGCTTCAAAAAGTTCACAACTACCCTCGCATCATTCGTTGGGAGAGCCTTGGCTTCAACCCATTTAGAAACGTAGTCAACGGCGACGAGGATGTACTTGTTCCCTTTGGAGGATGGAAATGGCCCCATAAAGTCGATGCCCCATACATCAAAGATTTCACATTCCTGTATGAAATTTTGAGGCATCTCATCCTTATGTGTGATCTTGCCTTGGCGTTGGCAAGCATCATAATGCTTAACCATTTCGTGAGCATCACGATAAATGGTGGGCCAGTAGAATCCAGAATCAAACACTTTCTTAGCGGTGTAGTTGGGACCAAAGTGACCACCGGTGGGTCCTTTGTGGCAAGCTTGGAGGATGTCGAAAGCTGCCGGTCCGTTAACACATCGACGAATGATAAGATCAGCACATTGTTTGAATAGAAAAGGGTCATCCCAAAAGTAAGTCATAACATCATTCAAGAACTTCTTCTTTTGTTGGGATGTTAACCCTTTGATTAGAATTCCACCCGCTAAGTAGTTTGCAATGTCCACAAACCACGGGGTGCCATCAAGATTGAGATTTATAGACATTAAGGTCTCCAAGAGGAAAGAGTCATTGATCTCTTTGTTCGGATGATCCCCTTGATATGGATCCTCAAGTCTGCTCAGATGATCCGCGGCCAGGTTTTCGGCTCCCTTCTTGTCACGAATTTCAATGTTGAATTCTTGAAGGAGTAAAACTTAGCGAAGAAGTCTTGGCTTAGAATCATGCTTAGTCATCAAGTACTTCAACGCGGAATGGTCCGTGTATATGATAGTGGGGGATAAAAGAAGATAGGGGCGAAATTTCTCAAAAGCATAGACAACAGCTAAAAGCTCTTTTTCGGTTGTCGTATAATGCAATTGAGCCCCCGTCATTGTTTTGCTAGCATAGTGGATTAGTTGGAAGTGTTTATTCACTCTTTGGCACAAAACCGCACCAATAGCAAAGTCGCTAGCATCGCACATCAATTCAAAGGGTAGCTCCCAATTAGGGGTAACCAAGACCGGTGCCTTAGTTAGCTTATCCTTAAGAAGATTGAAGGCTTCGAGCCACTCTTTAGAAAAGATAAAAGAGTATCTTGTTCTAAAAGGTGGGTCACCGGGCGAGCGATTTTAGAGAAATCCTGAATGAATCGACGATAGAAGCCCGCATGACCCAGAAAACTTCTCACACCCTTCACGGTTGAAGGTGGAGGTAATTTGGCTATGACATCCACTTTAGCACGGTCGAATTCAAGACCGGCTTTAGAGATTTTGTGTCCTAGCACAATGCCTTCTTTTACCATAAAATGGCATTTTTCCCAATTCAGAACAAGGCGAGTGTCTTCGCACCGCTTAAGCATACGTTCCAAATTGGCAAGGCAAGAAGAGAAGGAATCCCCAAAGACCGAGAAATCATCCATGAAGACTTCCATGGTTTGCTCAACCATGTCATGGAAGATAGCCAACATGCACCTTTGGAAAGTCCCGGGGGCATTGCATAAGCCAAAAGGCATTCTTTTGTAAGCAAATGTGCCATAGGGACAAGTGAATGTTGTCTTCTCTTGATCTTGGGGATCGATGGGTATTTGAAAATAACCCGAGAAACCATCAAGAAAGCAGTAATATTCATTACCCGCTAAACGTTCAAGCATTTGGTCCATAAAAGGTAGAGGGAAATGATCCTTTCTCGTGGCATCATTGAGTTTGCGGTAGTCTATACAAACTCTCCACCCAGTAACGAGACGGGTAGGAATCAACTCGTTGTTTGCATTGGGCACAACGGTGATTCCGCCTTTCTTAGGCGCACAATGGACTTGACTAACCCATGGTGAATCCGAAATATGGTAAATCATACCCGCATCAAGAAGTTTGATAACCTCTTTTTTGATGACTTCATGGATTTTAGGATTCACCCTTCGTTGGCTTTGAATTGTGGGCTTAAAGTCGTCCTCCATGAGAATTTTATGTGTGCAAAAGTGAGGATCAATTCCACGGATGTTAGAGATTTTCCAAGCGATAGCTCTTTCATGCTTCTTCAACACAGCGACAAGTCGGGCTTTTTCGTCTTCTTTCAGATCCTTTGCGATGATGACCGGTAACTTCTCGTTGTCTTCCAGGAAAACGTACTCAAGATGAGGAGGTAGGTCCTTAAGCTCGAGAGTGGGAGGTTCCTCAATAGATGGGGAAACTAACGATGGATCATCATTAGTCACCTCTTTAGGAGAAGGGGGAGACAACGGGTCCTCATTGAGAAGTCTCTCAATAGTACGTATGTCTTCATCCCAATTGGTGGATAAATTATCATACTTAATATCGAGAGGACCCAAGCTAGCTTCGAAATCATCCAAGTCACTTTCTCCAAAAGGAGTCAATGCTGGAGCAATTGAGGCAACGGTCTCAACATTGGGTAGAGATGAAAGAGTACTTTTGCAAGCATCATGAAAATGTTCTTCACAAGCCTCATCGAGAACATAAATAGCATTAACAATCTCATATGAATAAGGTTGCTTAGAAATCTTACCCATGTTGAAGACAATTTGATCGTCACCAACTCTCATGATTATTTCGCCCGCGGCTACATCAATAAGAGTGCGACCGGTCCTCAGGAATGGACGTCCAACGATTAATGGAACACGAGGATCCATCTCGTAGTCAACGACAACAAAATCCGCCGGGAAGGTGAATTTGTCAACACCAACAAAGACATCTTCGGCTATCCCCACTGGATAAGCAACCGTACGGTTGGCTAATTCCAAAGTCATTTTGGTGGTGACTAGCTCGGGGAGAGATAATTGCTTCCAAACACTTAAAGGCATTAAGTTTATACTGGCACCTAGATCGGCTAGGGCCATGCAATTCTCTACTCCCGGGAAGTTGCAAGGAATCAAGAAGCGACCCGGATCACCAAGTTTGGTGGCCAATTTCCTTAAGAGCACTGCGGAGCAGTTCTCATTAAGTTGGGTCTGAGCGATGTCAAGAAGCTTTTCTTTATCACTTAGAAGATCTTTAAACATCTTAGCGTATTTGGGCATGTGAGCGAGAGCCTCGGCAAAGGAGATGTTAAAATTCAATTGTTTAAAATTTTTTAGAAAGTTTGAAACCTGAATATCATCCTTGCTCTGTTGCTTCTCTTTCCTCAACCTTGAAGGATAAGGTATATTGGATGAAGAAGAAGGCTTTAAGGGAATAGGATCACGCACAACCACGGGTGGTGGGGAAATGGGGATAGAAGGTGAAGGAGGTGAGGAAAGTTGCTCTCTTTCCTTATTCACAATCACGGGTGGAGGTGTAGGAAGCTCGGGTTCCATATAACCTTTTCCACTACGAGTGGTGATTGCTTTCATCTCCCCTCTTGGATTTGCAACGGTATTACTCGAGAGAGTACCCGAAGAAGAGGGTTGATTACCTTGGATGAGCGAACCAATCATATCACGAAGGTGAACCACTTGATTATTAAAAGAGTTTTGCATGTTGGCATTAATTTCATTGCCTTTTTTTTGCCATATCATTCCTTAGCTCGACTCGAATATCGCTCCCTTGTTTCACCATGTCATTCTTCAAGTTGACAAATTGACTCTAAAGATTCGTCACCATCTCACGATTAGTCTTCATGAACGTCTCGACGTCTTGGTTTACTGCCATCGGTTGATTGAGAGGTGGAGCTTGGTAAGCTGGAGAATTTCCTTGAGTTGGGTATGGGTTTCTTTGGGATTGATATTGATTGTTTGCACGAGGGTGGGATTGGTTGTTTCGGTTATAGCTTTGTTGTTGGTTTTGGTTTGCAGGAGGGAAACCGGGAGGAGCAAGGTAATTGTTGGAACGATAACTTAGCAAGCCACGGTCTCCTTGCGGGCGAGCTTGATAGCCTCCCGTGGGATAAGTGTCGTAAGCTGCGTTAACGTTTTCAGAAAAATTGCCTTGGGTAGAAGGACAATCATTGTAGGAATGAGGACCACCACATGTGTCACAAGAAATAGCAACGGCTTTAGCTTGTTGAAAATTGTTGTGGCTATGGACATGAAATCTTTGTGCATCATTGCGATTTGTCGGGAAAGTTCGGATATCTCAGGATTGGAAGTAGTAGAAGAAACATTGACTCTCTGATTAGATCTTGAGGATGCGGATGAATCCCAATTCTTGTGGTGAGTAGTCATGTTTTCAATCAACTCTCGACACTCCTCCGGTCTCCTTTTCATAAAGGTACCACCGGCGGCGGCATTGATCGTGTCACGATCACGAAAAGTGAGACCATTGTAAAAGGTGTCAATGAGAGTGACGGGGAGCATATTGTGATTTGGACAGCGGTCGATCAAATCATTGTAGCGTTCCCAAGCATCTAAGAGCGATTCATCATTCTCTCGCATGAATCCACTGATTTGGTTACGAAGGCTAGTGACCATAGATGGGGGAAAGTAGCGTGATAAAAAGCGTTGAGTCATGCCGTTCCACGTATGAATAGAATTCTTAGGAAGACGGTCAAACCATTTTTCGGCATGGTGAGAAAGCGAGTGGGGAAAAAGTTGGAGGCGAAGGTCATCCATAGAAACACCGGAGCACTTCATGCTTTGGGTTATGGGAATGAATTTGTCGAGGTGTTTGTTGGCATCATCATCCGGAATTCCACGAAATGGGTTCGTTTGCACTTGCTGGATCATGTGATGCTTCAACGAAAACTCCTGGGCCGTGACATGCATTGGCGCAATCGGGCCTCCGCGTCTGTTCATGGTGGGTTGGCACAATTCCTCCATCGTTCGTAAATCAGGTAGGTGGACATTGTTGTTGTTGTTGTTGTTGTTGTTATTATTCAAACTGGGTTGAGGTGGGTGATTATTGTTGTTGTTAACACCAACCATATCTAAATCTTCACGAGTCTCGGGCTCAGAATAGTTCGAAGATCTAGTACGCATACACCTGCAGAAGAAAAATATACACAAAGAATATCTATATAATCTTTTTGGTGCAAAATCTTTTGGAAAGAATTGCTTTTAATGATTTTTCAATGTTTTTGTATTTTTGAAGAGTTTTATATTTTTTGGATTTTTGAAAATTTTTAAAGCAAGGAAAATAACGTTCAAAGAACAGATCCCAAAATTCAATGCGTCTCTCACTAGAAACCGTTTATCGTAACGAAAGAGCCGGCGGCGGCGCCATTTAATACTTTTTTTTGGCTAGGTATAAAATATAGTTGTCCCAAGTCTTTTCGAATTGACTAATGGTTAAAAGTGCGACTCAATCGTCTTTTGGTAAATCAAGAGAATGGTTTGGTTTGTTTGTTTTAAACTATTAGCAAGTAATTAAAGTGTCGTTGAGTAAAATGGAAGAATACAGATTAATATTAAAAAGACGAGTAAAAATAAATGTTTGCAAAACTTAAAGACTAGATTAGAGAAAAAAAAAACTAACACTTAGAAATATTTACAAAAACAAGAAACTAAACAAGTCCCAATCGGAATATGGAAGAAACAGTGCAATCGGAATGTGCCAATAAAAGCCCAGATCGGAATATATTCGGATCTGGTGGTCGGAATGTAAGGGAATAGCACTCAATAGGAATGTGGAAAAAAATGCACTCAATCAGAATATCAAACTTGCCCAAATCGGAATACATGCAAAACCATCCAATCGGAATGACCAGAAACTTCACAATCGGAATATTCAAGTGGGCTACCGTCGGAATAAGCAACAGGGAACAGATCGGAATCTAAAACCCTTATCCGATCAATTGATCGGAATAAGGAAGGGGCAAATCGGAAAGACTTAAACCCTTTTCCGATTGATCAATCGGAAAGGGTGGTGTGTAGGCTGCTCGGAATATGTCAATCGGAAAGGGGTTTATACCCTTTCCGAAAATGGTGGGATTCGAGTATAAGCTAATGAATAAGCTATATAATAAGCTTATCACCAAACTAAGCCGAATCAATGACTAAACCGGATCGAATAAGCACTTGTATCAACTTATTCAACCTCGAAATAAGCAACTTTTTGGATCAAACAATAAAAACATAAACTTTTTAAGGAAAACTTTTATAAACAAATAAGCTAATCATAAAATAAGCCAATAAGCACAAAAGTCTTAAAGCTTAATCAAATGAAAACTTATGAAATGATCAAAAGATTAACTTTTTAAGCACGAAATCAAATAGAACAACACGGATCATATGATAATCGCACCAAAATCAATCTTAAAGCAAAGAAGAGTAGAATGAGATTAAGGATTCAAAGCTTAAAATGGAACTTGATTAATAAAAATAAGCAATAGAAAGTGTTTAATCTTGAAAGATTAAGAAAGAAGATGAAATTTAGTGAGAGAAAGTTTAAGACTTTCTCTCTCTAAAACTAGAGAAAACTAAGAAAAAGTGAAAACTAGCTAAAACTATCTAAGCACCCTCCTAATGACTATTAGGAGGGTATTTATAGGGAAGGTGGAAGGAGTGCATGTGTTGCATCTTCTATCTTGCTTTCTTCACGTTTTCTCGACTCGACTTTAATTCTTTGTCTTTGTCGTCTCGGGATTTGAACTTGTCTTTTAATTTTCTTCTTCTATTAGACTTAAGTTCTTCGACTTCGTTTAAACTTCCGTCTTTAGACTTTTTCTTCGATAAATCTTCAGAATAGGCCTTTGGACTTCCGTTCTTTTTGCACTCTTGATCTTTTGACTTCGTCTTTTCCTGTTTTCTTCGATTAAAGCCCGTGAAAGCCCGTGTTTTCTTCCTTTTTCATATTTTGGTCCTAAAACACAATAAAAACACAAACCACGCATAATTCCGACTTTTACGACATAAATCATACGTTTTGGTCTTGTTATTATTGGAAATAAGTGGTAAAAGGATAAGTGTTTTCACACTTATTAGCCTGTAACTCAGCATTGACCCTTTCCATGATGTTTCTAATATCAGTACTAGCATTTAAATCATGTTTTAAGATATTTATTTTATCTTTTAGGTCAAACTCCATTTTCTTATACTCAGCTACAGTCTTTTCAGTTTGAGTAAGAGCAAGTTGATAGTTAGATAACTTGCATCTCTCAGTACTCACATCTCCTAACAATCTTAAAACCTCTTTGTTAAGTCTTTCAGTATTAAACGACAACCCTTACTACAAAAAGCATCATCATATACCTCATTGTCTGATGAAGATGAGGAGTGTGCCATGAGAGCATATTGAACATGCTCTTCTTCTTCTATCTCAGCAACCAAAGCTTTATCCTCTTCCTCATCCTTAGCCAAATAGCTCTAGTCCCATCCAACACCATCAATTTCTTGCATTGCCACCATGGCCTTAGGATCCTGAGCCTTAACAATTTGGCTTGAAGGTTTTCCAGCATCAGACATTCTTGGAGATCTGCATTCTCTCATATAGTGTCCCATATGATGACAATTGTAACACTCAACCTTGGATTTATCAAATCCAGCAGTGTCCTTAGCATTAAAAGTCATCTTTTTCTTGAATCTTCTATTCCATCTGTTTGCTCTTATACTTGCAAGATCCATGTTCCACTTTATATCCATATCCTCCAAATGCTCATCACTTATTTGCTCAAGGTCCTCATATGTAATTACTAAACCATTGGGCAATGAAGCAATGTATGCACACATAGTATCCAGATCAATACCAGCATGCTTAACTTTTGGAGAGTCAATTTTATATGTGTCAGCGTCTGAATGTGAGGCGTTGACAAGATATGATCTAGCGTTGACACATGTTGATCCAGTAACTAGGTGCATGTATGAATCCTTCTGATCAAATTGACCTTCACTATGTGAGAAGAAGGCCATGTTACCATTGGTAGACTTACTTCCATGATCCAAAAGAGTTTCATTCTCCAACAGCCTCAGTTTGTTGTAGACATCATCAAAAGTAGAACTTTTATGACTGTTATTGGCAATTATAGATCTTGCCTCAATCTTCCATGCATCACCAAGGCTTTTAAGAAAAGTGGCAATAATGTCAACATTGCCAATTACTGTCCCCATGAAGGACAGCTTGCTTGTAATGTCAAGAAGTCTGCTTCTCACACTACTTAGCTTCTCATTAGATTGAGCCTTAAAAACAGCATACTCATGTAAGAGTTGCTTCCTTTTCTCTTCCACATTATCAACATTACCACCATAGGAAACTTCAAGGATTTCCCAAAGGTCTTTTGCAGACTCATAACCTTTGTATTTGTGCTGATTTTCTTGTCCTAAAGAGAGTTTCAGAATGCTTAGGGTTTTCATATCAACCCTTTTCTTTGCTATGTCCTCAGCAGACACAGCTCTACCATCTTCATGTTTTTCTTTCTTATCTGCTTCAGAGCATCCTTGAACAGCTGATCTTGTAGCAATGGCATATGCAATCTTCTGAGATTTATTGAATGTGTTTCCATATTCAATAATCTCCCAGAGAGTGTAGTAATAGATTTGCAGATATTGCTCAAAGTTAAATTTCCATAGCTCAAAATTGTCTGCATCAAGCATGAGAATCTTAGTGTTGTGGTTTGAGGAGGAGGAGGAGGTTGCTTCTGGAGTAGACATGATGTTTTTAGGGTTTTGTGAAAATTAGGGTTTTTGGTAGTTTAGGGTTCTTGTGTTCTTTTAGATCAAAGTTTCTCAACAAGCTCTGATACCACTTGTTGATCCCAAACTTAGATCGATTTAGCTTGTGTAAACGAGATTAGATCAGGTTACACACGTAGTGAAACTTTGTTTATGTATAAAACAATTTAAGTGTTATGCGGAATTAACACTCAAACAAGAACACACAAACAGTTGTAAAACAAACTTTCACTTGATTGATAATAAAGAACTTGCTTACAATAAAAGTGTTTAAACGTACGAAAACTTATATGAAACATAACCTAAAGGTCTTCTTTTATAGATATAAGAAGCCTTGTACAAGAGTCTATGTATCAGCTATTCTAGGTAAAGATAATTATAGAAAATACATTGTTGATCCTATCTTTACTAGAAACAAACTAGAAACAAAATACGCGTAGACCATATCTTTCTATCAGTGTCTTCAACCCATCAACGCTTGACTTCTTCCTGTCAATGCTTGATATGTCAGCGCTTGTTCTCTTCTTATCAACGCTTGTTTTCTTCTTGTCAGCGTTTAAGTGTACTGGCTACATTTTATTCCCAACAAGAATTTTCACTTTTGGTCCTTTTACTTTCTAGCATTTACATTTCAAGCTTTGTAGTTTCAATTACTTTACATTTTGAGCACTTAACTTTCATATTTTTACATTTTGTCCTTTTGTGAATATTAATTGGTAGTTGCCAAGTGTTTTACGGATACGTAGCTTAATATTTTTCACCATTTTTACGTGTTGTTTGAATTAGACATAGAATATCCAAAAAATCCTATCAACCAAGAACAATTATAAGCTTGAGATTTGTAGGACTTTCAATTGGTCAAGAATCGAGAGAAACGAACTTCAATATACTCAATTTAAAATGGCGCCGTTGCCGGTTATTTGACTTTACGAGAGACTATCGATTGACGGTTTTCATTGGCTTTTGGGATCCGTTCACCTCGTGAACGTTATTTTTACGTATCATAAATAAAAAACATAAGAAATCAAAAATATAAAAATATAAAAACTTAAAAAATAACAAAAACAATTCTTTTTCTAAAGAATTGATCAAAAAATAAAAATTAAAATTCAAAAAGCAATCTTTTTCCTAAGAGATTGCAACCAAATATATATATTATTGGATTTCCTTGGTTTTTATATACATATAGTATTTTCTTTAAAAAAACCAATAAATACAAAAATATTTTCTCTATATTATTATATGTAGATACGTATACATATACGAACAACCAATACACATGTCCTCCATAAGTATTGCCGAGGCAATACACCGTGTTCGGGAGCGTTCCGGTCCTTGACACGTGTATCGATCAAATTTAATTAAGCAAGAATAGATAAATACTTACAATACGCAATAATTCGAAGAATACAAACTACAAAGTGAATAGAAAGGCGATGTGCTATATAATGCCATCTAAGGGTTAATAGGTACTTAAGTGCTTCGCGCCACCTAAACCCCCGTTCACTAGTGCGTATTCTAAGAAGAAAGGTGATTGGGGGTCTTGCACCCAAGTAGTACATACGTATATTATACTTTCTTGTGGATATTTCATATTGAATCTCGAAGAGGATAATCCCTTTTTCTTCATTCGAACGAGAGCTTCTCTCTCACTCCTTGTATTGAGTTGCATGCTCACTCGCGGGCGTGCACAAATACCGATTGGTGTACAACCCCTTCCTCCCAAAAGGAAGAAAAAGAGAAAGAGTAAAAACACCACCGTCCATCAAGCCGATCCCGAGAATCATGCTTTGATCCAAACAAAACAAGAAGCCATGGCCGGAGTTGACACTCGACCTTTGATGGAGCACTTGCAATCCAATGTGCAAGGATATGCCGATGCTATCAAGATACCTGATATTCTCGCAAACACATTTGAGCTAAAAACATCCATGATTAACTTGGTTTCAAACACACCATTTTTTGGGAATAAGAATGATAATCCACATGATCACCTTAAGAAATTTCTTGCTCTTTGCAACACCATTAAGTACAATGGAGTTCCCCATGATGCCATTAAGTTGATATTGGTACAATTTTCATAAGAGGGTCATGCTAAGCATTGGTTAGATACACAACCACCCAAGAGCATTACTACATGGGATGGTTTCACTAAGAAGTTTTTGAACAAGTTCTTTCCTCCATCTAAGACCACGACTTTGAGAAACTTAATTATAGGCTTTCAACAAAAACCTAGTCAAACCTTTAGTGATGCTTGGGAGGAGTTCAACGAGTTATTGAGAAAATGCCCAAATCATGGATTCGATGAGGTTCACCAAATCAACACTTTCTATGATGGATTAAGACCACACCACCAAGATTCACTTAATGCTTCCGCGGGTGGAAATATTCTTGCTAAATCCATTCAAGAAGCTTGGGACATTATTAAGACCAAATCAATGGTGCAAACTAACACACAATTTGAAGAAAGGGTACATGTTGTGCAAAATAGTTCTCAAACACCTTGTGATAACCAAATCCTCAAGAGTCACCAAGAGATACTTCAAAGAATAGATAGGGATCATGAGATTAATCTTAAGGCAAATCAAGAACTAATCCAAGCCATTAAGGGCCTTTCCTTGAACAATTCCACCAATGATGTGCATGTTATTACTCTTTCATGTGAGGCTTGTGGAGGTCCCCATTCCTACCAACAATGTGATAAAGTTCAAGGTTATCAAGGGGAGTGTTATTCTTACCAAGAAGAACATCCAGAACATTTCAAACCCAACATCAACCCAAATAATATTTCTTACAAGTCTCAAAATTACCTTGCCCCACCCAGTTTCCCACCCCAACCACCCACCCGACCTCAACACAATCCTCCTCAATTGTTACCAAGGAACCAAGGGCCAAGGCCACTGTAACACCCCCAAATTTATACAATTCAATACAGCGGAAGACTCGTTGGTGTTACGGGATAGCACATTACTCACATCATAGACAACGCTTAAAAATCACGTCGTTTATTAATAAAGCATTTCCATTCATAAATATCAAATTTACCTAGGTCCCAAGTCATTGTATTTTATACATGTTTTACAAAATATTTGAATGGAAATTAATATTTAAGTGCGGTCCATGAATTCCTGTCGTCTTCCCGAGAATTACCTTCAAGTGCCTGAGATAAAACATGTTAAAAGAAAAGGGTCAGCGATAACGCCGAGTGAATTCATAGAGTTTAATAAAATCCATCAATATAACATCGGTATAAAATTATTACCGAAAATCATTTTGTACAAATCATTGTAATAGGCCATAAAATAGCCAAAGTCATTTTATTCAAATCTTTATCATATATAGGCTTTTGCCTTCAAAATTATTATACGAACCATTGTCGTTAAAAAACATCATACAATACGTTTTATAAAGTTAAATAAAAATCGTTATATGAATATGGTCATGAAAAACCAAAACACGAACATAATATCAATAGTAAGACCCCGTATTGCTAGTCAGGCAATATATCGTAATTTAGTGCGTATAGCAGTATTTCGTTATTTATGGATTATTATAAGCCGCATGACATTTTTACCTTACTATCATAACAACGGGTAGCTAGCCCGAAACTCAATTTGCCCATCTAAATTAGCGTGTCGTCACAATAATCACGCTTGTGTAAGTCTTCTCATACATAAATTCGCTTACCAATCAATGTGGCACGACGGGGATTAACCATCAAGGCGCGAACTAGGGTGATCGTCCCCAAATAGTACTATTATATGTATAAGCGTCTACCAAATCCCGGTAGTTCACAAATCATGCTAATGGGACTTTTAGTGACATAACCTAACTTTAATAATCCATTTCATTTCATCTATCGGGTCATTTAATCATTCATCGGGTCATACAATCATTCGGGTCCAAATCAATAAACAGACAATCGGGACAAATGGTGTCCTATTTTATAAAAACTGACATGTTATCTCCCTCGCGGGTTTATAAAACATTTCATAAAAACATTTAAAAGAGTGCGAGGCTATGAACTCACGTTGATGTGGGAAAGCGGGTTATCGGTAATTCGGATGTACGGTACGTGCTTCAATCACGGAAACCTAGACAAATAATACTCGTCTTAGACTCTTGTCCAATGACTTTATAAAAATAACAATTATGTATACATATGATGATTTTATATATATATATGATAATCAAGTGGGTTTATATATTCTCATTTACTTATTTTAGTGTTATGTGTTGGAAATTTTCAAGACTAGTTATACTAGTTCAATCTTGTTTACATTTTGAAGCCCAATGGGCCTATTACAAGCCCAATACTATTCAAGACTAGTTATACTAGTTCAATCTTATAAGTGTTTTACTAACTAGTCGGGTTTATAGTCCAATAAGGCTACTTTGGCCCGTTAATGTCTATATGTTGTAAGGTTCAGGTTTATTGTTTTTTACTTGTTATACATGTTTATACATCAGTATGTGAGTTTATAAAAGTTTACATTAGACGGGTCCGACCGTCTAAGTTTTATTTGATAAAAACGTTAATCTTTCGGTACTAGCCGAAAAGACGTAAAAATCATGTTTATAGTTGTATAACTTTGGAAAATATTTTATACTTGTAATTTATAAAAATGTCTTATTTTATATCATAATATATGAAATTCTAATTTATAATTACTATTAATTGTTAGTGGGTTTTCATGTGTATATATTTTATAAATATATAAGTGAGTGCTTATTTTATATAAGTTTTTATTATACAAATTTGATTTTAAATTTCATGTTCACCAAAACAGCCATATCTAGAGTTCTATATGGAGATAGAAGCCCAAATTTTTATGGCATAAACTACATGATATGTGCTCCATTTAACTCTGCTATGGCTACTGTTGAATCAGCTTTTAAGTATTTTAAAAAAATCGTCCAAAACATTCTATGCAGATTTGTACTCTAATATTGTTTTGATCATATCTCACTCATCCTAATGATTCCATTGCATGACCAACTCACCACATGTGTAAAAATCATATACCTTACTGTTTCTTTAATAATCTATGCCATTTTGACAGTTTATCATAAGTTTCTTCACTCTTTTATACAGCCTAGTCCTTACATCATGATTTTAACACTTTTTCATGTAGATTCTTATCTTTTTAATCAAATCTATCAACACCAAATCCCCACATAATATTTTAAATCATCATTCATCATCATATACATATACATAATGTAACACCCCAAAATTTATACAACTTAGTACAGCGGAAGACTAGTTGGTGTTACAGGATAGCACATTACTCACATCATAGACAACGCATAAAAATTGCGTCGTTTAATAATAAATCATTTCCATTCATAAACAACAAAGTTACATCGGTCCCAAGTCATTACATTTCATACAAAAGTTTTACAAAGTGTTTGAATGGAAAAATATTGTTTAAGTGCGGGCCATGAATTCTTGTTGTCTTCCCGAGAATTACCTTTAAGTACCTGAGATAAAACATGTTAAAAGAAAAGGTCAGCGATAACGCCGAGTGAATTCATAGAGTTTAATAAATTCCATCAATATAATTTTGGTATAAATTTAGTACCAAAAATCAATTCGTACAAATCGTTGTAATAGGCCGTAAAATAGCCAAAATCAGTTTATACAAATCTTTGTAATAGGCCATAAAATAGCCAAAGTCATTTTATATAAATCCTTATCGAAAATCATAATATAGGCATTTGCCTTAAAAATCGTTATACGAATCATTGTCGTTAAAAGCACCATACAATACGTTTTGCAACGTTGTATAGATTAAATAAAACCATTATATAAATATGGTTATAAAAGCCTTAAAAATCATTATACGAGCCAATGTCGTAAAAACGTCATACAATACGTCTTACGACGTTGTATGAAAATAAAAACCGTTATATGAGTATGGTTATGAAAACCAAAATACAATCATAATATCAATAGTATGACCCTGTATTGCTAGTCAGGCAATACATCGTAATTCGGAGCGTCTATTATTATTTTGTTAACTTGGATTATTATAAGCCGCATGACATTGTTACCTTACTAAACCAAAACGGGTAGCTAACCCGATACCAAATTTTGCCCATCTAAAGTAGCGTGTCGTCACAAAGGTCACGCTATTGGAAATCTTCTCATACATTAATTCGCTTACCAATCAATGTGGCACGACGGGGATCAACCGTCAAGGCGCGAACTGGGGTGATCGTCCCCAAATAGTACTATTAAATGCATAAGCGTCTACCAACTCCCGGTAGTTTACAATTCATGCTAATGGGACTTTTTGTGACATAACCTAACTTTAATAATCCATTTTATTTCATCTATCGGGTCCATTAATCATTTATCGGGTCATACAATCGGGTCATTCAATCATTCGGGTCCAAAATCAATAAACAAACAATCGGGACAAATGGTGTCCAAAATTTTATAAAAACTAACATGTTATCCCCCTCACGGGTTTATAAAGCCTTTATAAAAACATTTAAAAGAGAGCGAGGCTATGAACTCACGTTGATATGGGAAGGCGGGTTATCGGCAATTCGGACGTACGGTACATGCTTCAATCACGGAAACCTATATAAATAATAATCGGTCTTAGACGTTTGTCCAATGACTTTATAAAAATACCAATTATGTATACATATGATGATTATATATATATGATGATCAAGTGGGTTTACATATTCTTGTTTACTCATTTTAGTGTTATATGTCGATAGCTTTTATACTAGTTTACTAGTTTTTACCCATTTACGTGTCTTAAGCCCAATAAGCTTATTATAAGTTATTTAACTTATTTTAATCCATTTTGTACCTATATTATCAGTATGTATACTTTCCAAGTTGGGCCTAAATGGGTTAAGCCCAATAGATTCTTTTTACAAGTTTTTATCCTATTTAGTCCATTTATTAGTCCAATATGTTTATTTAACTTGTTAATGTCCGTATGCCCTATAGTTCGGGTTTTGTCGGTTTTTACTTGTTATACATGTCTATATATCAGTATATAAGTTTTATAAAGTTTTCATTAGACGGGTCCAACCATCTAAGTTTTATTTAACAAAAACGTTAATTTTACGGCAATAGCCGAAAAAGTCGTAAAAATCATGTTTATAGTTTTTATTACTTATAAACATTATTTCACCACCATTTATATAATTTATCCATTTGATTAACCTTTTATATATATTTATATAAATAAGTTTATAAGTTAGTGGGTTTTTATTTTACATTTTATATAGAGTAAAGTGCAAAAATCATCCATGTGGTTTGTCAAAAGTTTGAATTACATCCCTCGTTAATACTTCGCGCAATATACATCATTATGGTTGTAAAATAGTACACCATACATCCCTGAGGACGGATGGTGCAAATATTTTTCCGTTAAGGGTTAAAAGTGTTTGTAATCTTAGGGGTGTTTTAGTCTTTTTACAACCTAGGGATGATTTTTGCACCTAACTTTTCAAAAAAAAAAATTTCCAAAAAAAAATCTCAAAAAAATTCCAAATTTTTTTAAAAAAAGTTTCGAAAAATGTTTTCTTTTTTCGAAAAATGTTTTTTTAAATGTTTTTTTTAAGTTTCGAAAAAATATTTGAAAAAACTTTTTTTCAAAAAAAATTAACTTTTTTTTTAAAAAGTTTTGAAAAATGTTGTTTTTAATGTTTCGAAAAATGTTTTATTTTTTAAATGTTTTCTTTTTTAAAATAAGTTTCAAAAAAAATTTGAAATTTTTTTTTTCAAAAAGTTTCAATTTTTTTTTTAAATTTTCGAAAAAAGTTTTTTTTTGAAAAGTTTTTTTTAAAAAAAGTTTCTTAAAAAAAGCTTTTTTTAAAAAAAGTTTTTTTTTCGAATAACATTTTAAAAAATAACTTTTATAAAAAAACTTTTGAAATTTTTTTTTTCGAAGATTTTAAAAAAAAATTTGAATTTTTTTGAAAAGCTTTTTTTTTAAAAAGTTTTTTTTTTCGAAAAACATTTAAAAAAAAACTTTTAAAAAAAAAAAAAATTTCGAAAATTTTAAAAAAAAAATTTGAATTTTTTCGAAAAAAAAAAAATTTCAAAATTTTTTTTAAACTTATTTTAAAAAAGAAAACATTTTAAAAATAAAACATTTTTCGAAACATTAAAAAAACATTTTTCGAAACTTTTATAAAAATAAAGTTAATTTTTTTTGAAAAAAAGTTTTTTCAAATATTTTTTCGAAACTTAAATAAAACATTTAAAAAGACATTTTTCGAAAAAAGAAAACATTTTTCGAAACTTTTTTAAAAAAAATTTGGAATTTTTTTGAAATTTTTTTTTGGAAATTTTTTTTTTTGAAAAGTTAGGTGCAAAAATCATCCTTAGGTTGTAAAAAGACCAAAACACCCCTAAGATAACAAACACTTTTAACCCTTAACGGAAAAATATTTGCACCATCCGTCCTCAGGGATGTATGGTGTACTATTTTACAACCATAATGATGTATATTGCGCGAAGTATTAACGAGGGATGTAATTCAAACTTTTGAAAAACCACATGGATGATTTTTGCACTTTACTCTTTTATATATTAAAATGTGAGTGCTTATATAATAGTATTATTCTTTAATTTCCAAAAATCTGATTTTTAACTTCATCTTCACCAAAACTGCCATATCTTGAGTTTTACATGGAGATAGAAGCTCAAATTTTTATCACATAAACTACATGATATTTGCTACATTTAACTCTTCTATAGCTACTGTTGAATCATCTTCTAAATATTTTCTAAAAATCGTCCAAAACAGTAACTTCAGATTTATACCCTAAACTTGTTTTGATCATATCTCACTCATTACAATGATTCCATTGCATGGCCAACTCTCACATGTGTACAAGACATTTAGCTTACTGTAAATGGATTATATTTCATCATTTCATCAGTTCATAACATGTTTCTTTACTGTTTTATACAGCCATGTAATTTAAACAAGATTTTAACCTTGTTTCTTATAGTTTTTCACCTTTTTAATCATGTTTATCAACAACAAATCCCCACATAACATTTTTATCATCATATAATCATCATAAATATATACAATAGGAAATAAATACATGATTACATAACCAAAAATAACAAGAAGATGAGGAGGACAATCTTTATACCACCAAGTTGATGTAGGTTATGATTTTGACATGGTTTTTGATGGAGAAACTTGTAGACAACTATGACCATCTTCAAGACCACCATGCTCCATGAACTTCTTGTGGAAAATCAGCCCTAATAATCCATGGAAACTCCTCCTTTGATGTTATAACTTGCACCAATCTTCATCTTTTTGAATGGAGATTAACATATGTTGATTATAACATATATTTATGGTTAAAATTTGTATGAAAGGGGTGTTTTGGGGGAGAAATGGGACGGCATAAACATGTGAGAGAGAGAGTTTTAGCTAGTTTTGCATGTAAGATATGAGAGGTAGTGGTTTGTGTGTGTGGTTTTGATGTTTTCTAGCTAGTGGGAAGCTTAACTTGTAAGCCAAAGTGACAAGTGTTACTTAGCTTACAACTTGAGACAACATGTGGTGTTGTGTGGCTAATTTGGGCCGGTTTTGAGTGTGGGGTGGGACAAGTATCCCACTTGTCTCATCCCATTTATTTACGGGTACTCCTCGATTCTAGTTTCCTCGATTTGCGTGCCCTCGGGTCGTTTTACGAAAAACGTTTTTATAAATTATGAATCGACGTCACAAAATGAATCCAATAAAAATTGTTTCATCAAAAACGGAGTTCGAAAACGTAAATACGTAATCCTAAGGTTTCCGGTTTAGTCGTAAAGGACGTTAAAATAAAATCGTAAGTCCTAATCTCTTCTCGTAAATTTGTGAGTTTATGAACTAACACAAATTTAAAACTCCAAAATAATATTCACGGACAAATTTATTTTCTGAAATGTCGGACTGTCACCAAGGACGGTGTATGTATACGTAAGCACGTAACGTTGAATCCTCCGGTTTAGACGTAGTCGATGCTACTTCAAGACGTAAATCCAAATTTCTTCCCAAAAATAAGTGAGTTCATATTGTATCATTAAAATAATATTTTTAAATAATATTTGAGAATAAAATATCAATCATAAATTGACGGATTGTCACAGCATTTACCCCTAAACAGGATCTTTGTCCTCAAAGATCATCTTACTACTCGCTTCTTATAGAGTTAAAGCCATGTGGGTATTTCTTCCACATTCGGTCTTTTTCTCACAAGTGAAATTCATTACAATACGCGAGTCTCATCAAACATAATTACGGGAATAAGATCAGGCTTAATGTTGACTTACTTTCTCTATCCATGATGTTCACGGGTTTTTGATGAATGCAACTTTTCGCCGACCTAAGCTTTACTAAGAATAATCAGAATTTCACTTGATAGATATTCCATCAAGTGCGATTTACGAAACATAATTCACGCGTTTCTTGAAGTCCTAGGGTAGATCCAGCTTATATGCCTTTCAATCCTAACTTTTACATCATTTCAATGGTCCCATACAATCGGGGACTTATATCCCATGATTTGTCAGATCATGAATTCATTTTTCCAAGGTTAAAAATTGTGGCATAACTTCGCTACCCATTTGGCACTTCAAGATCTACATTTCACTTTCACATAACCTCTTGCCCACTACCGACAGTCAATAATCAAATCCTAATTTCAACAATCATTTCAGATCTCACGGGTCGAATATTTTTGGAAGGTTAGGTTCGCCATCATAGGAAACCTTAAACCTAAAAGACATGCCCAACTCACAATGGGTGTATGTCGGGTGTCTTCATCTCAACTCCTGCTTACAGATGCTCTAATTTCTAAAGCTTAACAAGATTCGATCTCGATCCTAACAAGATGATTATCAATGATAATCTTTCCAAAGGAAAACGATTATACGGTCTATTACCAAAGGTCAATCATTCAATCATAAAATAAGACTTCTAGTGTTTTGTATTGTTACTTTACCTCGTCTCTTCGATTGGGGTGGTACATAGTACTCTCGTCAAGGTTCGTTCTCAATGATTTCTAAGCAAATCTCTAGAAATTCGATGCGAAGCGAGGACCTTGATAAAGATGTTCGATACAGGCACACTATGTTTACATAATTCTTTTGCATTTATCATTAACGGGAATGATATTAGCAGATTTGGTCAGTCTGTCGACGATTACCCAAATCGAATCAAATTCAGATGATGACCTTTGCAATAGCTAAACGTTTACTAATGTATGAGGCGATGTCTGCCTTCATAATTTCCATCAGTACAACTTCTTCAGACAAAGATACTTTTAGTCATAAAATGACATACATATAATACTTATACTTACAGATTCCATCATAAATATATCTCACAATCTTCCATATTTAGGCAACCATAAGTGGTCTTTTATACATTCAATGCTATCGGCTTCTAAATTTTAATGGTTCACATTAGCCGCGAACCCCCTTTTATTATCTATGTTATCCTTTTTACAATCATCGGCTACTTTTATATTGTTCGAAAAATCTTTGGTTTATACTTTAGTCAAAATTTTCTTATTTGAAAAGCAAAAATTGTCGTTTCAAATTTCAAATCATGGTTCAAATGGTTTCCTCAATCCCTTTTAGGTTATCTTGAGGTATACACAAACATTTACCCCTAAACAGAAGTTTAGTTAAATGGTTTGTGTATAAGGGAATAATTCCTTAAAATCCTTTGTTAAAACATTTGTCAAAACATATTTCCATTTCTTTTTGGTAAAATACAAAGTCTTAAAAGGGCTCTTAATTTTTGAAGAGTCGATTTATATTCCATTATCCTTTTAATCACATAGTCTAATCATGTAAAAGTTCAAGTCTTTAATCACGTGTTAATTATTCAAGGTTCAGGTTTACACTGTTCGGCCAATCCAGGGCAGTCTATAAATAATTATTAACTCATTCTTATTCTGATAAACAAACATGTATTTCTTAATGATCATGAGCATGAATTTATCAAATTACAGCCTACACACATGATTCATCATAATTATGAATACTATATGTGCATTGTCAATCCAAACGACATCACGTGAAACTCATAACGTTCATCACAAGTTCGGGATGTGATGATTGGAATAGATAATCTCTTTCGCAGATGCGAAGTTGATGATAACCATGCTGAGGATCAAAAACCTTGTAAATGATCGAACAAATCTTCCATTTCGAGTTATGGATATCGTTTTCGATTGTCAGTTTACTCAGTTTACAGTAATTTATAAATATAAGGAATGATAACACCATAGCTCTTCATGATGACAGGCTTGGTAGAATAAAATCTTTCTCTGACAACTCTCTCAGTTGTACGGTAATTTCTTAAATTCAGATGGTGCTGACGTACAGTGCACAAGCCACAAGTGCAGCACCGGAAACATAATCAATACCAATTTCAACTTGCCTTAATAGCAAAAGTCTAGGTAATTCACCAACAAATACTTCCTAAAGTTTCAGATAAGATAAATATCTTTTAATAAATTCATATTAGGCTCTTCTAGGTTATAATATCTATGACTAATTCACAACCATTCATGGTATAATTTCAAGTCTAAATACAGGATAAAATCATCCATCAAGAGTTATTTAGATCACTTTTGATAATCAACATCTTATCATTTAGGGGAATTCTACTCGAGTTCCCATCAATTAAGACAATGTCGTCATGTCATAATCAATCAATCCATTCTACTGGCACTATCAACACTCCAGTTTCATTGCCGTCGATAAGATGTGAAGTTCTCAAAAGACTAATAATAATTCATAATCCTTTACAAGTTCAGGGATATATGGAGACACAACTATCATCTAAAGAGTAAGGTCAATGCATAATCTACGCGAGAGAATTTCAAATCAGATACCGACGAAAACGTTTAACGAATATGAATATATCCCATTTTTTCATAATTTGAGTACGCATTCAAAAGTTCCTCGGATCGTTACCCAGGTCATTCGAATGAAATCAAATCAAAAGAAATGATAGGAACGTCGATACATCCAGTCGGGTATCAACACTCGATAATCAAATACTTTGCCTAAGAATCTCACTACGGGAGAATTGGACAAGAAGGGAATTGTCAATTGTCAAATAAGACAATTTCCACGGATGAGTAAATTCGACTCAGAAGAATAGATGCTACAGGCACATATGTAGGTGTCCTTAACACTATGTCCCTATTTTTCACTTCTTGCAGATCTCATAAAATTTAATCTTTCACAATCTTCAAAGAAAATGTAGTGTTTATTAATCAGTTTTAGGGTGACTACTAATCAGTCTTGCATGGTCCCTTCCAAATTGTATGTAGGCGCGCAACTATATACAATTTCAAGATTAACGATGCAATACTCAGTTCGTCAAAATTTTATCATCATGTTTATAATAAAAACATTTTCATGCTTAATTCTTAAATAAGAATCAAAAATAGATTTACAAAGATTTTCTTTGTTATGAAAACAATTGAGTTTCCAAGATGTTTTATAAACAACTTCATTTCAATAACAATCACTTATAAATATCACTATGAATAATCCTTATAGTGATGAAAATTGAATTTTTCTCAAGGCATACTGTTTTATCTTATAAAAACAATGAGTGATCTGCAAAAGAGTGATGAAAGCTTGTTCACCAAGAACTAACTACAATATGATAGGAAATGAGCTTAGCCAATTAATCATGAGGTTCATGATCTCGATGGCACTCAAGAATACAAAGAAAATAATCCACAACGTAACTCAAATCGAGACGAGTACTTGATCAATGGTTGCATCACTAATGCGAACATTAGGATGAAGCAATAAAAGATAGATAACATCGATACATGTAGAATTTAGCAATCAAAGGTAGTCTTTTCGTTAATCACAAACAAGTCTAAATTGTACCGTAACACATTACATGTCACTATGTCATACAATTCTCGGAACTCATCCTACCAACTGATATCTCAGTTAAGTTAGGGATTATTTTTAAAAGATACCACAATGAATACTAATCTACAAGAGTCATTAGGTGTTCCACATGTCCCAGAAGATCCATCGGTCTCAACTCAGAAGAAGATTTCTTCAATTTATTTTTTGGACACTGGGCATCCTCGTCAGTGGACAATGGCTTAGGAACAACCCTTAATACGAATCAACAATCAATTAAACCCTATAATTCAATCACAGGACTCAACAACTTCCTCTTAACAATTTCTTATATCTCATACAAGTTAAATTTTACTTTATTCAAGTTTAATCAATTTTATACTCAATTCGATATCCTACCTCATTATCTAATACTTACAACCTTATTCTTCGGCCTTGTAAAGGCAATACAATCTCAATATTAATCAACACTTAATTCCAAATCCTATTAGCTCTTACAACAATAATTATCAAATGAGTCACTAATATGAAATGACTTGATCAGTCAATTAGACTTCTCGGAAAGGTATTAGTGGCATGAGGCTTTTGGGTAATGGTTCCAATAACAGCCTCAAGTGCAACATTCACCCTTTCGATTTCAAATTTAAGAATTGGATGACAACGAATCAGATAACATCTTTCTAGGTGGTAGCGTTTTGTCAAACTCCACTCTATAAGAAAAGATCGTCATGACATCGATATCAGATTTAATCTCGCCAATTCTTTTTCAATATCACAATCAACTACTATCTACATTTCTACGAATATCAACCATTTGTTGGGATCATAAATATCCACAACTTGGTTTAGATCTAGGATAGCTAGAATTCATACGAGAATAGCTTCGATTAATTTACTAGGGGATTTAGGGTTACTTGTGACAATCTACGTCGTAAAAATACCTCGTATAAAAATCAAAATAATCATCAAACAATCATGTAATAAAATTACATCATATATATATATATAATCCAAGTTATATATATATTAAAATAACACTTCTCAGTCTTGGCCTTGTCGGTAACTCGGGAATTCTTCGGCACCGTTATAGTCAAAAGATTTTTAGACATTTTGTGAAAAATGTTTTTAGTAAAAAGATTTTGAAATGTTTTATTCAAAACCTTGGTTTTAAAAAATCTTTCGTTCTCTATAACGAGAGCTCTGGTACCAAACTGTAACACCCCCAAATTTATACAACTTAGTACAGCGGAAGACCAGTTGGTGTTACGGGATAGCACATTACTCACATCATAGACAACGCATAAAAATCACGTCGTTTAATAATAAATCATTTTCATTCATAAACAACAAAGTTACATCGGTCCCAAGTCATTACATTTCATACAAAAGTTTTACAAAGTGTTTGAATGGAAAAATATTGTTTAAGTGCGGGCCATGAATTCTTGTTGTCTTCCCGAGAATTACCTTCAAGTACCTGAGATAAAACATGTTAAAAGAAAAGGTCAGCGATAACGCCGAGTGAATTCATAGAGTTTAATAAATTCCATCAATATAATTTTGGTATAAAATTAGTACCAAAAATCAATTCGTACAAATCGTTGTAATAGGCCGTAAAATAGCCAAAATCAGTTTATACAAATCTTTGTAATAGGCCATAAAATAGCCAAAGTCATTTTATATAAATCCATATCGAAAATCATAATATAGGCATTTGCCTTAAAAATCGTTATACGAATCATTGTCGTTAAAAACACCATACAATACGTTTTGCAACGTTGTATAGATTAAATAAAACCATTATATAAATATGGTTATAAAAGCCTTAAAAATCATTATACGAGCCAATGTCGTAAAAACGTCATACAATACGTCTTACGACGTTGTATGAAAATAAAAACCGTTATATGAGTATGGTTATGAAAACCAAAATACAATCATAATATCAATAGTATGACCCTGTATTGCTAGTCAGGCAATACATCGTAATTCGGAGCGTCTATTATTATTTTGTTAACTTGGATTATTATAAGCCGCATGACATTGTTACCTTACTAAACCAAAACGGGTAGCTAACCCGATACCAAATTTTGCCCATCTAAAGTAGCGTGTCGTCACAAAGGTCACGCTATTGGAAATCTTCTCATACATTAATTCGCTTACCAATCAATGTGGCACGACGGGGATCAACCGTCAAGGCGCGAACTGGGGTGATCGTCCCCAAATAGTACTATTAAATGCATAAGCGTCTACCAACTCCCGGTAGTTCACAATTCATGCTAATGGGACTTTTTGTGACATAACCTAACTTTAATAATCCCTTTTATTTCATCTATCGGGTCCATTAATCATTTATCGGGTCATACAATCGGGTCATTCAATCATTCGGGTCCAAAATCAATAAACAAACAATCGGGACAAATGGTGTCCAAACTTTTATAAAAACTAACATGTTATCCCCCTCGCGGGTTTATAAAGCCTTTATAAAAACATTTAAAAGAGTGCGAGGCTATGAACTCACGTTGATATGGGAAGGCGGGTTATCGGCAATTCGGACGTACGGTACATGCTTCAATCACGGAAACCTATATAAATAATAATCGGTCTTAGACGTTTGTCCAATGACTTTATAAAAATACCAATTATGTATACATATGATGATTATATATATATGATGATCAAGTGGGTTTACATATTCTCGTTTACTCATTTTAGTGTTATATGTCAATAGCTTTTATACTAGTTTACTAGTTTTTACCCATTTGCGTGTCTTAAGCCCAATAAGCTTATTATAAGTTATTTAACTTATTTTAATCTATTTTGTACCTATATTATCAGTATGTATACTTTCCAAGTTGGGCCTAAATGGGTTAAGCCCAATAGATTCTTTTTACAAGTTTTTATCCTATTTAGTCCATTTATTAGTCCAATATGTTTATTTAACTTGTTAATGTCCGTATGCCCTATAGTTCGGGTTTTGTCGGTTTTTACTTGTTATACATGTCTATATATCAGTATATAAGTTTTATAAAGTTTTCATTAGACGGGTCCAACCATCTAAGTTTTATTTAACAAAAACGTTAATTTTACGGCAATAGCCGAAAAAGTCGTAAAAATCATGTTTATAGTTTTTATTACTTATAAACATTATTTCACCACCATTTATATAATTTATCCATTTGATTAACCTTTTATATATATTTATATAAATAAGTTTATAAGTTAGTGGGTTTTTATTTTACATTTTATATATTAAAATGTGAGTGCTTATATAATAGTATTATTCTTTAATTTCCAAAAATCTGATTTTTAACTTCATCTTCACCAAAACTGCCATATCTTGAGTTTTACATGGAGATAGAAGCTCAAATTTTTATCACATAAACTACATGATATTTGCTACATTTAACTCTTCTATAGCTACTGTTGAATCATCTTCTAAATATTTTCTAAAAATCGTCCAAAACAGTAACTTCAGATTTATACCCTAAACTTGTTTTGATCATATCTCACTCATTACAATGATTCCATTGCATGGCCAACTCTCACATGTGTACAAGACATTTAACTTACTGTAAATGGATTCTATTTCATCATTTCATCAGTTCATAACATGTTTCTTTACTGTTTTATACAGCCATGTAATTTAAACAAGATTTTAACCTTGTTTCTTATAGTTTTTCACCTTTTTAATCATGTTTATCAACAACAAATCCCCACATAACATTTTTATCATCATATAATCATCATAAATATATACAATAGGAAATAAATACATGATTACATAACAAAAAATAACAAGAAGATGAGGAGGACAATCTTTATACCACCAAGTTGATGTAGGTTATGATTTTGACATGGTTTTTGATGGAGAAACTTGTAGACAACTATGACCATCTTCAAGACCACCATGCTCCATGAACTTCTTGTGGAAAATCAGCCCTAATAATCCATGGAAACTCCTCCTTTGATGTTATAACTTGCACCAATCTTCATCTTTTTGAATAGAGATTAACATATGTTGATTATAACATATGTTTATGGTTAAAATTTGTATGAAAGGGGTGTTTTGGGGGAGAAATGGGACGGCATAAACATGTGAGAGAGAGAGTTTTAGCTAGTTTTGCATGTAAGATATGAGAGGTAGTGGTTTGTGTGTGTGGTTTTGATGTTTTCTAGCTAGTGGGAAGCTTAACTTGTAAGCCTAAGTGACAAGTGTTACTTAGCTTACAACTTGAGACAACATGTGGTGTTGTGTGGCTAATTTGGGCCGGTTTTGAGTGTGGGGTGGGACAAGTATCCCACTTGTCTCATCCCATTTATTTACGGGTACTCCTCGATTCTAGTTTCCTCGATTTGCGTGCCCTCGGGTCGTTTTACGAAAAACGTTTTTATAAATTATGAATCGACGTCACAAAACGAATCCAATAAAAATTGTTTCATCAAAAACGGAGTTCGAAAACGTAAATACGTAATCCGAAGGTTTCCGGTTTAGTCGTAAAGGACGTTAAAATAAAATCGTAAGTCCTAATCTCTTCTCGTAAATTTGTGAGTTTATGAACTAACACAAATTTAAAACTCCAAAATAATATTCACGGACAAATTTATTTTCTGAAATGTCGGACTGTCACCAAGGACGGTGTATGTATACGTAAGCACGTAACGTTGAATCCTCCGGTTTAGACGTAGTCGATGCTACTTCAAGACGTAAATCCAAATTTCTTCCCAAAAATAAGTGAGTTCATATTGTATCATTAAAATAATATTTTTAAATAATATTTGAGAATAAAATATCAATCATAAATTGACGGATTGTCACACATAAGTAAGAAAATACATGATTACATAATCAAAATAACAAGAGGATGGGAAGAACAATCTTTATACCACCAAGATGATGTAGGTTGTGATTAAGACATGGATTTTGATGGAAGAACTTGTGATAGATCAACACCAATCATCAAGGCCACCAATACTTGTAAACTCCTTGTAGAAATCAACCCTTGAACATCACCAAATCACCTCCTTGGATGTTAGGATCACCTCTGATCTTTATATCTTCAAAGGGTTTCCATCATATGTGTGAATAACACAAGATTTAGTGGTTGAAAATTGATCAATATGGTGGTGGTGGTGGTGGTGGAAGTGGACGGCATATATGGAGTAGAGAGAGATGAGAGTTGTTTTGCATGTAAAAAATGAGAGAAGTGGTATGAGTTGCTAGTTTTGGTGGAAAGTTGGCTTACTTTGTAAGCTTAGCTTACAAGTGTAAGCATTTAGCTATATTTTGCCACATCTTGTGATGTGGTGGCATACCTTGGCCGTCCCATGTTAGTGGGGTGGGGAAAGATTTATCTTGTCTCATCCCACTAATTTACGGGTATTCCTCGATTCTAGTTTCCTCGATTTGCGTGCCCTCGGGTCGTTTTACGAAAAATGTTTTTATAAATTATGAATCAACGGCACAAAACGAATCTAATAAAAATTTTCTCATCAAAAACGGAGTTCAAAAACGTAAATACGTAATCCTAAGGTTTCCGGTTTAGTCGTAAAGGACGTTAAATTATAATCGTAAGTCCTAATCTCTTCTCGTAAATTTGTGAGTTTATGAACTAACTTAAATTTAAAATCCCAAAATAATATTTACGGATAAATTTATTTCCTGAAATGTCAGACTGTCACCAAAGATGGTGTATGTAAACGTATGCACGTAACGTAGAATCCTCCGGTTAAAACGTAGTCGATGTTACTTCAAGACGTAAATCCAAATTTCTTCCCAAAAATAAGTGAGTTCATAATATAATATTAAAATAATATTTTCAAATAATAATTGAGAATAAAATATCAACTATAAATTGACGGATTGTCACAACATTTACCCCTAAACAGGATCTTTGTCCTCAAAGATCATCTTACTACTCGCTTCCTATAGAGTTAAAGCCATGTGGGTATTTCCTCCACATTCGGTCTTTTCTCACAAGTGTAATTCATTACAATACGCGAGTTTCATCAAACACAACTACGGGAATAAGATCAGACGTATTGTTGACTTACTTTCTCTATCCATGATGTTCACGGGTTTCTGATGAATGCAACTTTTCGCCGATCTAAACTTCATTAAGGAATAGTCAGGTTTTCACTTGATAGGCATTTTATCAAGTTCGATATACGAAACATAATTCACGCAGCTCTTGAAGTCCTAGGGTAGATCCAGCTTATATGCCTTTCAAACCAATCTTTTACATCATCTCAATGGTCCCATACAACGAGGACTTATATCCCATGAACTTTCAGATCATCAATTCATTTTTCCATGGTTAAAATTTTTGGCATAACTTCGCTACCCATCTGGCACTTCAAGATCTACATTTCATATTCACATGACCTCCTGCCCACTACCGGCAGTCAATAATAAGTTCCTAATTTCAACAGTCATTTTAGGTTTCGCGGGTCGAGTATTTTGTAAGGTTAGGTTCGCCATCATAGGAAACCTTAAACCTAAAAGACATGTCCAACTCACAAGGGGTGTATGTCGGGTATCTTCATCCCAACTCCTGCTTACAGATGCTCAAATATTTAGATCCTAACAAGATTAGATCTCGATCCTAATACGATAATTATCAATGATAATCTTTCCTAAGGAAAGCAATTATACGGTTTATTACCAAAGGTCAATCATTCAAGCATAAAACATCACTTATAGTATTTTGTATCGTTACTTTACCTCGTCCCTTCGATTGGGGTGGTACACAGTACTCTCATCAAGATTCGTTCTTAATGACTTCTGAGCAAATCTCTAGAAATTCAATGCGAAGTGAGGATCTTGATAGAGATGATCGATACAGGCACACCATGTTTACACAACTCCTTTAAATACAAAAGAGTCAATTTCTTCATCAAGAATCTATCATTAACAGAAATGATATTAGTAGATTTGGTCAGTCTGTCGACGATGACCCAAATCGAATCAAATTCAGATGATGACCTTTGCAATAGTTAGACGTTTACTAATGTATGATGTCTGTCTTCATAATTTGCCATCAGTACAACTTCTTTAGATAAAGATACATTTAATCAGAAATGACATGAATAGAATACTTATACTTACAAGATTCCAACATAACTATATCTCACAATCCTCCATATTTAGTCAATCACAAGTGGCCTTTTAATCACTTATTGCCATCGGCTTCTTAATTCTAATGGTTCATATTAGCCGCGAACCCCCTTTTTTATTATCTATATTATCCTTCTTACAAGCATTGTTTATTCTTATATTGTTCGGCAATTTATTTTGCACCTTCATTATTAAGGAACACGTCCTATGTGATTCTTTATCTTTTCTACATAATGCGTCGGTATCTACATTCACATTTCCTTATAAAATAATTATCATGACCGTATTCGTTCAAAATTTCTTTCTTCATATTTTCTAAGTTTCGTCTCAACTATTATTTTTATCAGTTTTGCTTGATCCGACGTTTTAAAGCGTCGATAATTATTACACGTAAATTAACAATAAATATTAAGTTTTTATGAAACGTAAACGTTAAAAGTTTAAATTTCTTAGTTCGACCAATTATAATAAAATGTTCAAAAAGAATTTGAATTTAATTAACAAGATTTTTGTTGATTTATCGAAAATAATTAAAATAATTAATAAGATCCGTAAATGTTCGAAAAATGTTTGGTTATACTTTGGTCAAAATTCTCTTAGTTTGAAAAGCGTAAATTATCGTTTCAAATTTCAAGTCATGGTTTAAACGGTTTCCTCAATCCCTCTTAGGTTGTCTTAAGGTATACACAAACATTTACCCCTAAACAGGAGTTTAGTTAAATGATTTGTGTATAAGGGAATAATCCCTTAAAAATCCTTTGTTAAAACATTTGTCAAAACATATTTCCATTTTCTTTTTGGTAAAACCCAAAGCCTTAATGGTCCCAATTTTTGAAAAGTCAACATAGATCCCATTATCTTATTAATCACATGATCAAATCATGTAAAGGATTAAGTTTTAAATCACATGTTAATTATTCAAGGTACATGTTTTCATTGTTTGGCCAATTCAGGGCAATCTACAAATAATTATTAACTCATTCTTATTCTTATAAATAAACAAATGGTCCTTAATGATCACAAGCATGAATTTATCAAATTACAGCCTACACACGTGATTCATCAGATTTATGGATGCTACATGTGTATTAGTCAATCCAAACGACATCACGTCAAACTCATAATGTTCATTACAAGTACCGGATGTAGTGATTGGAATAGATGATCTTTTTCGCGGATGCGAAATTGATGATAACCATGTCGTGGATCAAATCTTCGAATATACGCTAGAACCTTGTAAATGATCGAACAATCTATCATCTTGGGTAGTGGATATAGATTTTTATCGTCAATTTACCTAGTTCACGGTAATCCAATAAATATAAGGAATAATAACACCATAGCTCTTCATAATGACGAGCTCTGTAGAATAAAATCTATCTCTGACATCTCTCTCAGTTGTACGGTAATTCTTTTAATTCAGGTGGTGCTGACGTACAGTGCACAAGCCACAGGTGCAACACCGGGAATATAATCAATACCAATTTCAACTTGCCTTAATGGAAAAAGTCTAGGTAATTTACCAATAAATACCTCCTAAAGTTTCAGATAACGGAAACATCTTTTAATAAATTCATATTAGGTTCTTTCTAGATTACAAGATCTATGACTAGTTCACAACTATTCACGGTATAATTTCAAGTCTAAATGCAGGATATGGTCATCCATCAAGAATTATTTAGATAACTTTTGATAATCAATATCTTATCTTTTAGGGGAATTCTACTCGAGTTCCCATCAATTAAGACAATGTCGTCATGTCATAATCAATCAATTCATTCTAATGGCACTATCAACTTTCCAGTTTCATTGCCGTCGATAAGATGTGAACTTCTCAAAAGACTAATAATAACTCATAATCCTTCACAAATTCAAGGATATATGGAGACATAACTAACCTTAAAAGAGTAAGGTCAACGCATAATCTACGCGAGAGAATTTCAAATCAGATACAGACGAAAACATTAACGAAGATGAATATATCCCATGTTTTCATAATTTGAGTACGCATTCGAAAGCTCCTCAGATCGTTACCCAGGTCATTCAAATGAAATCAAATCAAAAGAAATGATAGGAACGTCGATACATCCAGTCGGTTATCAACACTCGGTAATCATATACTTTTTCAAAGAATCTCTCCACGGGAGAATTGGACAAGAAGGGAATATCAATTGTCAAATAAGACAATTTCCACAGATGAGTAAATTCAACTCAGAAGAATAGATGCTACAGGAACATATGTAGGTGTCCCTAACATTATGTCCCTATTTTTCACTTCTTGCAGATCTCATAAAATTTAATCTTTCACAATCTTCAAAGAAAATGTAGTGTTTATTCATTAGTTTTATGGTGACTACTAATCAGCCTTGCATGGTCCATTCCAAACTGTATGTAGGCGCGCAACTATATACAATTTCAAGATTAACGATGCAATACTCAGTTCGTCAAAATTTTATCATCATGTTTATAATAAAAACATTTTCATGCTTAATTCTTAAATTAGAATCAAAAATAAATTTACAAAGATTTTCTTTGTTATGAAAACAAATAAGTTTTCCAAGGTATTTCATAATCAACTTTATTTCAATAATGATTATTTATAAGTCTCACTTTAAATAATCCATATAGTGATGAAAATTCGATTTTCTCAAAGGATACTGTTTTATCTTATAAAATAATGAGTGATCTGCAAAAGAGTGATGAAAAGTTGTTTACCAAGAACTAACCACAATATAATAGGAAATGAGCTTAGCCAATTAATCATGAGGTGCATAACCTCGATGGCACTCAAAAAGAATAATCCACAACGTAACTCAATTCGAGATGAATACTTGTTCAATGGTTGCATCACTAATGCGAGCATTAGGAAGAAGCAAGAAAAGATAGATATCATCGATACATGTAGAATTTAGCAATCAAAGGTAGTATTTTCATTAATCACAAACAAGTTAAAATTGTACCGTAACACATTACGTGTCACTGTGTCATACAATTCCAAGAACTCATCCTACCAACTGATGTCTCAGTTAAGTTAGGGATTATTTTTAAAAGATACCACAATGAATACTAATCTACAAGAGTCATTAGGTGTTCCACTTGTCCCAGAAGATCCATCGGTCTCAATTCAGAAGAAGATTTCTTCAATTTATTTCTTGGACACTGGGCATCCTCGTTAGTGGACAATGGCCTAGGAACAACACTTAACACGAACCAACAATCAATTAAAACCTTATAATTCAATTACATGACTTAACAACTTCCTCTTAACAATCTCATATTCCATACAAGTTAAATTTTTACTTTATTCAAGTTTCAATCAACTTATACTCAATGCGACATCCTACCTCATTCTCCAATACTTTCAACGTTATTCATAAACCTTAAAAGGGCAATAAAAGATCGATATGATCAACACTTAATTTCCAATCCTATATTTCTTACAACAATAGTTATCAAATGAGTCACTAGCATGAGATGATTCACACATTCATTCGATTTCTCGGAAAGGTACTAGTGGCATGAGGCTTTTGGGTAATGGTTCCAATGACAGCCTCAAGTGCAACATTCACCCTTTCGATTTCAAATTTAAGAATTGGGTGACAACGAATCAGATGACATCTTTCTAGGTGGTAACATTTTGTCAAACTCCACTCTATAAGGAAAGATCGTGATGACATCGATATCAAATTTAATCTTGCCAACTCTTTTTCAATATCACAATCAACTAATATCTACATTTCTACGAATATTAACCATTTTGTTGGGATTTTAAATATCCACAACTTAGTTTAGATCTAGGATAGCTAGAATTCCTACGGGAATAGCTTCGGTTGATTTACTAGGGGATTTAGGGTTTCTTGTGACAATCTACGTCGTATAAATACCTCGTATAAATATCAAAATAATCATCAAACAACCATGTAATAAAATTACATCATATATATATATATATAATCCAAGTTATATATATATATATATATATATATATATATATATATATATATATATATATATATATATATATATATATATATATATATATATATATATATATATATATATATATATATATATATATATATATATATATATATATATATATATTAAAATAACACTTCTCAGTCTGGCCTTGTCGGTAACTCGGGAATTCTTCGGCACCGTTATAGTCAAAAGATTTTTAGACATTTTGAGAAAAATGTTTATAGTTAAAAGATTTTGAAATGTTTTATTCAAAACCTTGGTTTTAATAACGAGAGCTCTGATACCAAACTGTAAAACCCCCAAATTTATACAATTCAATACAGTGGAAGATTCCTTTGTGTTACGGGATAGCACATTACTCACATCATAGACAACGCTTAAAAATCGCGTCGTTTATTAATAAAGCATTTCCATTCATAAATATCTAATTTACATAGGTCCCAAGTCATTGTATTTTATACAGGTTTTACAAAATATTTGAATGGAAATTAATATTTAAGTGAGGGCCATGAATTCTTGTCGTCTTCCCGAGAATTACCTTCAAGTACCTGAGATAAAACATGTTAAAAGAAAATGGTCAGCGATAACGCCGAGTGAATTCATAGAGTTTAATAAAATCCATCAATATAACATCGGTATAAAATTATTACCGAAAATCATTTTGTACAAATCATTGTAATAGGCTATAAAATAGCCAAAGTCATTTTATACAAATCTTTATCATAATATAGGCTTTCGCCTTCAAAATTATTATACGAACCATTGTCGTTAAAAAAACATCATACAATACGTTTTATAATGTTTTATAAAGTTAAATAAAAACCGTTATATGAATATGGTCATGAAAAAACAAAACACGAACATAATATCAATAGTAAGACCCCGTATTGCTAGTCAGGCAATATATCGTAATTTAGTGTGTATAGCAGTATTTCGTTATTTATGGATTATTATAAGCCGCATGACATTGTTACCTTACTATCATAGCAACGGGTAGCTAGCCCGAAACTCAATTTGCCCATCTAAATTAGCGTGTCGTCACAATAATCACGCTTGTGTAAGTCTTCTCATACATAAATTCGCTTACCAATCAATGTGGCACGACGGGGATCAACCGTCAAGGCGCGAACTGGGGTGATCGTCCCCAAATAGTACTATTATATGCATAAGCGTCTACCAAATCCCGGTAGTTCACAACTCATGCTAATGGGACTTTTAGTGACTGTTGGAAATACGTTTTACGCATTTAGAAAGTCTCGGTCACTCCAACAATGTAGTTATAGGCTCGTAGTTAAGTTAAGTATCATTTATTACATAGCCCGACCCATGAGCATGTTCATGGGCCGGAAGCCCAAGTCCTTTAAGGACTTGGGGTATTTAAACCTCTTTCCACCATGGAAAGAGGGGTTGGTTGTTTATTTCTCTCATTTCAATATACAAGTTTTCTTTCACTTCTCTCTCTAACTTTCTCTCTCTAGAAAAACATCAACCCTCTTGATTCATAAGATTATCATTGTTCTACAATTGGTATCAAGAGCCATGGGATGAAATAAAGATTGGTTTTGTGTTGTTCATACTTTTTTAAAGTGTGTTCATGTGTTTTTGATTGATTTTTCCAAAAGCTACAAAATTTTTTCGTGTTCTTTGATTCCAAGTGATTTACATATCTTCTAAATAGTTCTAGTAACGATTTGGTGATATTCGTTTGGTTAGAATCACGTTTTTCAAGGTAAAAATCCTTTCTTTCTTGGTGATCTTAAGTCTCGGAGTGTTTTTAGGGATACGATCTAACTCTGTGTTTGCATAAACCATTGGGGTTTCTACTTGCGATCCTGAGTTACGATCCATCAGTGCGATCCAGCTACGATCTATAGGTCCGATCTGTTGTTCATTACCTTGTGCGATCCATCAGTGCGATCTAGTATCACGATCAGGCTACGATCATCATACTGCGATCAGGTTACGATCATCTCATCACGATCAGGCTACGATCAGCATACTGCGATCAGGGTTCGATCATTACATCACGATCAAACTACGATCATCACACTGCGATCAAGGTTCGATCATTCACCACGATCAGGCTACGATCATATCACCACGATCCGGCTACGATCATCACCATGATCAGGGTTCGATCACAACAGGATACGATCAGGATACGATCAAAATACGATCAGACATAGTTTTTTCACCACTTAAAGGATTTTCAATCTTGATTTTTATTTGGAAACATTAGAAAAAACACACAATCAAAAGATATTCATATCTTTAGTTACACAACATTAAAATACATAATCTTATTTCATTGCTCGATCATAATTGATAATCTTTTGTCAAGAGATAACAAAATGAACTCACATTCATTTATGCCAACTATGACTTCACTCACCGATATATCGATCATTTCGGGTACCGATACTCGCCCGCCTTTGCTCATTAAAGATTTATTTGAATCATGGCAAAGTCGCATGAGAACGTACATCATGGGCAAACAAAGTGGTCGACTTATGCTAGAATCAATTGACAAAGGTCCTTTGGATTGGGGAGAGGTTACAGTCAACAATGTGACAAGGCCAAGGCAGTACCATGAGTTAACCGATGCCAACAAACTCATTGCAGATGCCGATGAAAGGGCTGTTCAGACAATTCTTCAAGCCCTTCCACCTGATATCTTCAGAATGGTGAGTGAACATAAAGTGGCCAAGGATCTTTGGGATCGACTTGCGGTTTTGCTACAAGGGACATCTCTCACTAAGCAAGAACGAGAATGTCAATTATATGATTTGTTTGATAGATTCCAATACATTCCAGGGGAGACTCTTCATGATTTTTACTGGCGTTTTACCACTCTGATGAATGATATGAATGTCTATAATCTAAGGATTGAACAATTTCAGTTAAACACCAAGTTTTTGAACACACTACCCCCTGAATGGAGTCAGTATGTGACGGATGTCAAAATGATTCGTGATCTACACAAGTCCAACTTAGATCAACTCTATGCTTTCTTACAACAACATGAGAAGCATGTGATCCAAAACCGAATTTCTCAAGGATCCTATCATGAACCAATGGCATTATTGGCAAATCATCCTACACTGTCATATCACAACTCTCAGCTTGCTTTAGGACACAAATCTTCATATCAACCTGTGTATCAAACACCAAGCTTTCCACAGTACTCGATTCTGCCACAGCCACCAACATCTTATCACCAACCAGCAACATCATCATCACAAGGAGATTCACACCCATCACCTTATGCTTCACACCAGTATTCACCGTATCAACCTCCCACCAACCCTGTTAGTACCTATCCACAACTCGAGGCTCCTCAACATCATTACTCACATCAAGAAAGTGTTCCAACCAATCAGTTTGTTGCTCAACCAGCATCAGCATTATACTGCGAAGATGACATCCCTGTCCCTGAATTTAAATAAGGAGATAGCCCTACTGAAATTGTAGCTCTGTTGTCTGCATTTTTAAGTCAAACTTTGAACAAACGATGTTACCGAGGTTCAGCACCAACTAACAATCAGTTAAGGAACTCGTCTAACTCTCGACAACAGGCAACAATTCAGGACGGCAGGGTCATGGTGCAACCACTTCAAGGGAGATCAAATTCGTCTACTGCTGGTGTACGTTCATCCAATACTACTGCTACAAGGGCTAACAACACTGGTAAAATGAAGGTGGTTATTTGCTACAACTGCAAAGGGGAAGGGCACATGGCCCGAGAATGCAAGCAACCTAAGAGGAGAAGGGACGACACATGGTTTAAGGAGAAGATTTACCTGGTGAATGCTCAAGCCCAAGGTCGTGAGCTTGATGAAGAAGAATTGGCATTCCTTGCAGATCCAGGAGTAGCGGAAACTGATCGTCTCACAACAGTCATCACCAACAATGCTGCTTATCAGTGTGATGATTTGGATGCATATGACTCGGATTGTGATGATTTTAACACCGCCAAAGCAGCTCTTATGGCAAATCTTTCACTCTATGGGACTGATACCATTGCTGAGGTACCAAATACTGCTACAGATACTAGCATTGTACCTTATCAAGTTGAGCAAATGTCTGAGTATTCGGAAGAGCCTCCGGTGGTTAGTAATTCAATCGATGAGACAAACAATGATAGCAATAACATTGCAAGTCCTCAGATTTTGAGTGAACCACAACCGGAAGCTCCTATGACTATTAATTCGTCTGCTCAACCTGATTTGGTTATGGTCCCTGCATCTTTGCTTAGCCAAATGAATAATGCAGTCCTTGAAACCCTTAATGCTAATCAGACTTTATCTGCTGAGCTTGCTTTGCATAAGGACAAGGTTAAAACCTTGGAAATGACTCCTATGTCCACTACCTTAACCAATCCTGAATTTGATAGGTTTAGGAAAGTTCAAATGGACAATCTGCTTGAAAATGAAAGTTTAAGAGCAAATCTTTCGAATGAGCTTAAAGAAAAAGAGTCAGTCGTTACTAATTCTCAACAACTTCAAACGGATTTTGAAATTCTTGAGTCCAAACAGCTTGAAATGGAAATTAAGACGTCTAACAGAATAAAAGAAACCGAACTTAAACTTTTAAAACAATATGCTGCTTCACATCTAGTACACTTATTTCATGCATCATTTAAAGAATTCAACCTATCGCGTCTCATAGACTTACCACCTAACCCGGGTTATGCAAAGCAAGCACTTAACCACAACCCACGATTGTATGACGCAACAAAGTTAGGTTTGGTATTAGATCCGATAGTATTCTCAAGTGATTCCGTGACACCATATGATGAAAAGCAGTTAAAATTACTTTCGACATATCCTGAATATGATTATGCTTCAATGAATGCAAAAAATGCCATAATAGATCTTAGAATTCGTTTTAATATGAAAAATAGAACTCTCCAAACATCCACTTTCATGCCGAATAGAGAATGCCTTAGTATAATTCCTACACTTGTCAACTCGGACAAACCAAAGGAAATTCCTAATAATCTTCCCCCGGTTAGTACGGTAAAGCTCAGCATTGAAGAGATTGGGAAATACCTTACCGATTTTGACAAGGTCATCTTGGAATGTACGACTTCAACGGCTCAAACCGCTGGAGAATGGGCATTCGAACACATGAAATCGGTGTTTGAAGAAGCGATCGTTCCGTTTGTGAACCATATTAAACAAGGAGTCTATGATCTAGCGTGTAATTTAAGTTTTGAAATTGGTGAAGTTCAAAAAGTTTTCAATAAAATAGATGATGCTTATGAACAACACTTAATTGAAAAGGAAAAGATCTTATCAAAATATGACCGCTTTTTAGAACATATGGTGTCTCTTGAAGTGATGCAAGTTGTTACTATTCAATATACTCATGAAATTTCATCTACTGTGAATATTTGTGATGATGTGCATAAATCTGTGAATACTAATGAACATGTGAATACTGTAGAAAATCATTCTTGTCATGAATCCAACGCTGAATTTTTAAAGCTTCAAGATTCATATAATACACTTTCAAAAAGTTTTAACGAGCTTTAACAACATTCTATATCTCTTGAAATTGAGAATCAATCTAAAAATGAAACTCTTTCAAAACTAAATGATGGTGGAAACTCCGTTGAGACAAGTGACAAGATGATTCAGATGGTTCAAAATTTAGAAGAAGAGATGATGAGACTTAAGAGAGAATTAGTAGAAACAAAAACGGAACTAGAGGCTGCAGAGGCTAACAATCATGTCCTAGAAACTAGAATTAATTCTATACTAGGAGAGCGTGAACAAGTAAGGCAGGGAGACTCACAAATTTCTGGTTCAATAGAAGAACACCTCGCGTTTAATGCGACAGAGCGAAAGTCTTTAATTGACAAACTGAACAAGAAATGTGAGGAAACCTCTGACCTAAAAATTCATCTCATAGACAAAAACATGGTTTTGGCCGAGTTAAAGGAGACACTTCTTCTCACCCGACAAGAAGTTGTTAATAACTTAGCTAGCAATTCTACACCGTCCTCTAGTGCTCCAACAACCAAGTCAGTAGTGCTTTATAAGAACCCGCTCCATAAGAAAAACCCGGTTACCTACGATGACTATATGAGGAATGCAACTAAGCACGTAGATCTGATTAGGGATATTTTAGATGATTTGTATGCGCTAGATCCCTCAAGCAGTTACTACTACACAGCTCATGAATATATTAAGCGTGTTCAATATTGCTTAGCATATTTGCAATATATAGGCAAACCGGGTTCTGCACTACTCACTACTCGACCCATTGCTGTAACTCCATTCAATAAGACTCCAGGAGCAAAACCGTCATTGACACTATCAAGTAAGGCACCTTTAAAATCTGTAACTAATGTTCCCTTGGCTTCTACAGGAGTAAATGTGTCCACTAAGGCTAAAGGATCTCGAGGAAAGAAAGATAGGATCAAGCCTTCTACTAATAGGACTGAGAAGAAGAAAGTAGAAGTGCACCCTAGGAACGTTATTTCAGTTTTAAATAAAAAGAATCATGTAGCTAAGACAAAAGGTCCTCTTTATGAGTGGAAACCTAAGCAAAGTGTGAATTCTAATGCGAAATGTTGGAATTGTAATGAATGTATGTTTTCTAAGCATCATGATTTATGCCTTATTGATCACGTGAATGAAATGCATGCTATTAAGAACAATCTTGAATGGACTCCAACAGGGAAGAAATTTACCCAAGTTGGGTGGCAATGGAAACCCACTGGTAGGACCTTTACTGCAAATGGAACTACGTGCCCTTTAACTAGGATCACATCCACGGAAGTTAGGTCTAAGCGTCCTTTAAATAGGAACACTAGCACTAAGAAATGGAAAAAGCGCCCTTTAACTAGGTCTGCCCCCACTAATGTGCCTACCAGTGGTAATGTCCCCAGTCAAAAAGTACCTCAGAATACTAGACAACTAGAATCTAAGCCAACCACTAGTAAGAAAATCTGGAAACCTAAAGTTTTGTCTGATAGCAAATCTAAGATAACTATATCTGTACCTGCTAACTCAGAAGAACAATTAGAATCCGATACATCGTCTGTGTTTGGTAAAATTTTCAGGTCGTCCAAATTATTCTTTGGTATTTGGACTCGGGGTGCTCCAAACATATGACTGGAGACCGCTCGATGCTCAAAAATTTCGTCAGCAAGTTTCTAGGAACGGTAAAATTCGGCAACGACCATATTGCAAAGATTATGGGTTATGGTGAATATCAAATTGGGAATGTCACGATTTCAAGGGTTTACTATGTAGAGGGACTTGGTCACAATCTATTCTCAGTAGGACAATTCTGCGATTCTAACCTTGAAGTGGCCTTTCGACAACATACTTGCTTCATTCGCGATCTTGCAGGAAATGATTTGTTAAAGGGTTCTCGAGGGGATAATCTCTATACTTTGTCTATTCAAAACATGATGGCCGCCTCTCCTGTTTGCTTACTCTCCAAAGCATCTAAGACCAAGTCATGGTTGTGGCATCATCGGTTATCTCATCTTAACTTTGATGCTATTAACCATTTGGCTAGAAACGAACTTGTTCGTGGTCTTCCGAAACTTAAGTTCGACAAGGATCATTTATGTTCCGCATGTTCATTGGGGAAAAGCACCAAGAAATCTTACAAACCTAAAGCAGAAGACACCAACCAAGAACCACTGTATCTTTTGCACATGGATCTTTGTGGGCCAATGCGTACAGCTAGTGTGAGTGGTAGAAAATACATCCTCGTCATAGTGGATGATTTCTCAAGGTTTACATGGGTAAAGTTTTTAGCATCTAAGGATCAAGCACCAGAGTATATCATTACCTTCTTAAAGATGATCCAAGTACGTCGTAATGCTACTGTTCGCCGCATTCAGACTGATAACGGCACTGAGTTCGTTAATCAGACTCTTCCAACTTATTATGAAAAGGTTGGTATTTCTCATGAAACATCCGTGGCTCGCACTCCACAACAAAATGGTGTCGTTGAAAGACGTAACCGTACACTTATGGAAGCTGCTCGAACTATGTTGATTTATGCGAATGCTCCTTTATTCTTATGGGCAGAAGCAGTGGCAACCGCATGTTATACCCAAAACCGCTCAATCATTCACAAACGTCATGGTAAAACTCCATATGAGCTACTTCATGGACACAAACCCGATATTTCATATCTTCATGTGTTTGGTGCACTTTGCTATCCAAATACAAATAGTGAAAATCTGGGAAAACTTCAACCGAAGGCTGATATTGGAATTTTCATTGGCTATTCACCTGCAAAGAAAGCTTACCGGATTTATAACCGTCATCTTGGCAAGATTGTAGAAACTTTGGATGTCGATTTTGATGAGCTGACAGCGATGGCTTCTGAGCAACACAGCTCTGAACCCGCATTACACGAGATGGGAACCGGTACAATCAGTTCCGGATTAATTCCCAAAAATCCTACTTCTCCATCATTTTTACCACCAACAAGGGCCGAGTGGGATAAATTATTTCAACCTATGTTTGATGAATTTTTCGATCCACAGAGTAATGATTCTCCAGCAACTGCAGCAGTAGCTCCGATTCCCGTAGTTGTTGCTCAAGATAATGGAAATCTATCCGAGGCATCTACTGTTACTCTTGAACATGATGTCCTATCCCCCACCAATTCTCAAACAACACCTGAATCATCACCCCCACTCGTTCCTAATGATGTTGAAGAGGAACTATATGATCATGATCTGGAATATGCTCACTTACAAGAGCTTCCCTTCTTTGGTTCACATATACCTGATGACCCTACGGGTGCGTCTACCTCAGAGGAAGCTCCTGCAATCGTTCACTCCCGACCACCACGGATTGAAACTCACAACACTAAATGGACAAAGGATCACCCAATCCGCAATATTATTGGTGACATCGATCGACCAGTCTTAACACGCCATCAACTCCAAGAACATGCATTATATTGCTATTTTGATGCATTTCTTTCAAACACTGAACCTAAAAACTGGCAACAAGCCATGACCAAATCATCATGGATTGAAGCCATGCAAGAGGAACTCAATGAATTCCAACGTCTTGAAGTGTAGGAATTAGTTCCGTTACCCAGCAACGTTGAAATCTTGACACTGTTGTGGGTATACAAGGTTAAGCTCGATGAGTTAGGTAGTGTGCTGAAAAACAAAGCTAGATTGGTCGCTAGAGGTTACAAACAAGCTTTGGGTATCGATTTTGAAGAATCCTTTGCTCCTGTTGCACGATTGGAGGCAATTAGACTATTCCTTGCTTATGCTGCTCACATGAATATGATCGTCTACCAAATGGATGTTAAGACGGCATTTCTTAATGGTGAATTAAGGGAAGATGTCTATGTAAGCCAGCCGAATGGATTCGTCAATTCAGAGTATCCTAATCATGTGTACAAGCTCAAGAAGGCTCTTTACGGGTTGAAACAGGCTCCACGCGCGTGGTATGATCTCTTATCAACGTATCTCATCTCCAAAGGCTTCTCCAAAGGCAAAGTGGACCCAACATTATTCATTCTCAAGGAGGACAACGACATGATACTGGTACAAATTTATGTTGATGATATAATATTTGCTGCTACTAATCAACGTTTGTCTGACCGTTTTGAGAAAATTATGTCCACACGCTTTAAGATGTCGATGATGGGAAAAATTTCATTTTTCTTAGGGTTGCAAATTTCTTAGAATCCCAGAGGCATCTTTATTAATCAATCCAAATTTGCTCTTGAATCCTTAAAGAAATATCACTTTGAAAACTGTGACCCCGTGGATACTCCAATGGTGGAGAGATCCAAGTTAGATGAAGATAAGGAAGGGATAGCTGTCGATCCTAAACTTTACCGTGGAATGATCGACATCCTTCTCTATCTGACTGCTAGCAGGCCTGATTTGCAATTTGCTATAGGCATGTGTGCCCGGTATCAGGCTCGGCCTACCGAAAAGCACTTACATGTTGTGAAAAGGATCTTTCGGTATCTAAAAGGAACACTTAATCGTGGTCTGTGGTATCCGAAGGATTCCTCTATTGCATTAATTTCATATGCAGATGCATATTATGCCGGGAGTCAAGATACCAGACGTAGCACTTCTGGCAGTGTGCAACTCCTTGGAGATAGACTTATCAGTTGGGCATCAAAAAGGCAGAAAAGCGCTGCGATATCAAGTACTGAGGCTGAATACATAGCTATGTCCGGTTGTTGTGCTCAAGTTCTTTGGATGAGATCACAATTGACTGACTTCGGTCTTGGATTCAACAAAATCCCGATGTACTGTGATAACAAAAGTGCAATCGCTCTATGCTGCAACTTTGTTCAACATTCTCGAGCAAAGCACATTGACATCCGCTACCATTTCATCAAGGAGCAAGTGGAAAATGGAGTGATCGAACTATACTTCCTCAACACTGAGTATCAGCTAGCAGATATATTCACCAAGGCCTTAGATCGAGGACGCATCGAGTTTTTGATCGAAAAGCTAGGCATGAAATCATTTTCACCAGCGACACTTAAGGAGTTGGCAGAAGAGTCTGAAGAATAGTACTGGTAAACTATTCTCGAGTATCCTTTGATCGTGATCTTATATATTATCGTACATACTTAAACCATCAAAAGCAAAATACAAAAAGATAAAACCAAGAAAAAACCATAAAAAATATAAAACCAAGAAAATCCATAAAAAATATAAAACCAAGAAAACCCAAAAATATTTTTTCTTTTCAAATCGGGCATGTCTTTTAGTACGGTAATATTTACGGCTTTAGAAATGTCGATTACTATTGACACGGCGCCATAAATAGAGTCCGTATAAAAGTTGTACAAGTTTTAAAACATGCCCATAATGGCTTGTAGTTATTTTTGACTGCAACCCGGTTTTCGCATTAAAGTCACGTATTTCTTTTGAAAACGTTGGCTCACAACGGGAATTAAGTTTCTCGGGCAAGGTTTACTTTAAAACCTTGTAAGGGGCCAAGCTTACTTTATAACTTGGTCTAACACAAATTCGTGTACGTTTCAGTGCACTTATCTTGTTTAAAATAAGAGAAATCTTATTTCCACCAGAATCGTTCTATATAATCACTGAACCGGCAAATGTCCTTATTAATAGTTGTGTCCTAAATATCTTTGACTACTGCTCTTTAAATAGAAAACGGGTCAGGGATTAAGGGGGAGCAAATATTAATTCTTCGTGGTAACAAATATGGTCACTAAAAAGGATTGTCAGAAAATATTAGCTACCCGTCATCTCCAGTTACGCTATGTGTGCCTTGTGTGATCTAAGTATCTCTTGCATAGGTCATTAACATTTTGGTGTCAAGTAGTTGTGTTAGTGTTTGGGAACGAGTTTATTGTATGTTAAGTTAACTTTAACTAACAATTTAAATAGGGGGACCAGTTTTGCACTTTTGCAAAAAGTGGTGGGTGTTTAAATTAATTTTGACCAAGTCAAAACCATACCACCCCCTCCTTCCCGTCGTCACTGAAAAAACACACAAACACACTCTTTTCCGCCATTATCGAGACCTCAAGCTCCATTTTGATCCGTGATTTGTAACTGATTTCGTGCTGCTTTATATCTAGGTATTTTGTTACAACTGCTATCATTTAATCCATCTCATATACATACATCTAAACAGGAACAATAAATCACATTTTTTCAAATTAGGGTTTATTGATTCTTGATAAAACCTAAGTTTTATTGTTGGGATGTGTTCTTATCGCCTAGATAAACATTGGACTTTAACAGGTTTTCTTATAACATCATACTTATCCTGAAATTGCTCACTTTAGATTCACCTCGGTTCTATCACCAAGAATGCGATCACTGGCTGCGATCCATTCTCATCGCATTGAGTGCGATGGCCTTACCCTTATCCATTCGCTGCGATGGTTCATCAAGATAGATCGTTGCGATGGTCTATCAAGATGGATCGTTGCGATTGTCTATCAAGATGGATCGTTGCGATGGTCTGTCAAGATGGATCGTTGCGATGGTCTGTCAAGATGGATCGTTGCGATGGTCTGTCAAGATGGATCGTTGCGATGGGTCTGTTACGATGACTCCCATGCGATGGCGTTGGATGCGATGGTAGAATGCGATGGGATAGGATTCGATGCATAGGATACGATGGATAGGACACGATGGATAGGACACGATGGATAGGATATGATGGATAGGATACGATGGATAGGATACAATGGATTTGATACGATGGATAGGATGCGATGGGGTAGAATACGATGGATAAGGATACGATGGATATGATGCGATGGAATTGAATGCGATAAGTAGAGTGCGATGGCTGGGTACGATGGCTAGAGTTAGATGGACTTAATACAATGAATTCACTACGATGGACCACATTTGCTAAGTGTTAAGATATGCGTTGCACTATCATGGACTTAGTTTTGCCATGTCTTTGCCTTTTATATCTCGTTATGTGATTCTGAATGTATGACTTTGGTCCATATGCTCTATACTTGTCTTTGCTACTCTTACTTATGTGGTGATAATTTGTTGTGATTTATATCCAATGCTTAGAATTTACATGTTTATGAGATATATATGTTTATATATCTACTGTGCTTGTATTTATCTATAAGCAGGAAAATGTCGATAACCGAAGAACAAAAACAATTAGACCTTACACTTGCTCCACTCAATGCTCGAATGCAACATGCACCAAACAATTTTCGTCTAAGAGACGATTTTGATCCTTCTTTGGCGGCATTCAAAATCGCAACAGATATCCTAGATTGTTCACCAATAAAGGATGCATTACGTGTCACTGCATCGGTTCCTGAAGTATACATGCATGAATTTTGGGCAACTGCCTCAATCACACAAGCAAAGCAACTGTCAAAGAAGATCATCTCCTTTACTCTGAACAACAAAGCCTTGACATTTGATCTGCGTCAGTTTAGGCAATTATTTAAGCTTCCAAAGCTTGCAAAAGGGGAACACTTTGTGCCTGATCCAGATGCAGAAGAACTACTGAGAGTAATCCGAGAGTTGAACTATGAGGGTGAAATTGGTTTTCTTTCTTAGTTTAACACATCACATATTGGACAACCTTGGAAAGCAATTGTCATCACTTTAGTGAAGTGCCTTACTTCCAAGATTCGTGGATCAGATGCAATGCGAGCCGCTCAGGCAATCATCTTTTGGGGTCTCTATACCGGATCTAAAGTGGATTATGCTTTACAACTTTGGGAAGAATTTTGTCATCAATTCACAAGTTCCAAGAGAAAAGCAGTACATCTTCCGTTTCCAAGGTTCACAAAACTCATCATTAATCACTTCATGAAGAGTGACCCAGATATTGATCATCGCGGGAACTTCTTCTATCATACTCAAGATGATGACGATGTGTTAGACACTATGACTGCGGATAATCAATTTACAAAATATAAACTCAGACCAGCTCAAGTGCCTGCAATCATGATGAATGACGGTATAAGGGTAAGTGATCATTACAGAGAGATGCTTAAAGATATTGATGCACAGTTTATACGAGCAAATGCAGATCCTTTCGAAAAACAAGCAGAGACGCAAAAAGTAAAACGAAAGAAAAGAATTTCCAAGCGCGTATCGCCCGTTTCATCAAAATACAGAGGCACAAGTAAAGAGCATTTAGTTGATGAAGAGGCTGAAGATGCTGAGATGACCCAAACAGAGGAAGAACAGGAAGAAATACCACTTCGAAAGACAAAGAAAGCAAAGCAGACCAAGGGTAAAAGGGTTGCTTCCGAAGAACCTGCTCAACAACAGAGCTCGGAAGCCAAACAACTGCGTATTGTTCTTCAACAAAGCAGACAAGAAGCTTTTTCCACAGGCTCAGGTTCTAAAATGTTTGAGGACTTAGCAGAATTCGGCAATCCTGATGATGACTTGGCATTTTATGACGATCCTCTTGATGAAGATACTTATGAAGATGCTGGTAACTACCTCGTTGAAAGTCGTGAGCCAAGTGAAGAACGTGAGAGTAGTGCAGACACAGATACAAGTATGATGTATCGAGACGCAAATATTACCACTTCTTTACCAGAATCAACTCACATGGTGTTAAACGAAGATGCTCATGCAACTCTCATACCAGAAACTCAACTTCAAAGTAAGTCTACTTCTGGTTCTGATGACGTTTTAAAATATCTCAATCTGGAAGGGGAAGGCGTTGAGGTCACAAACACTGACCCGTCAACAAGCGAAACCATGGTGGATGTTCCCATAACTACTATTACATCCACCACCACTCCACCATTATCCACCCCGGTCATCAGTGAGGTCATTACCCCAGCTATCACCCCGGCACCCGATGTACAACCAGTATCAACCACCATCATCACCACTGAATCTACACCGTCATCCGCAGCGGAACAACTAGTATCAACTACCGCCCCAATCACTGTATCTACATCAATACCTATCCTACAACAACCAGTATCATCCACCACCACGTTAACAGTTATGGTTACACCTTCACCAGAAGCACAACAAGTATCATCCACATCCAATCCCTTCCTCACAGTCAATGACCCACTGATCCAGTCTCTTCAACAACAGCTGGAGGCTCAAGCTACACAAATAGCTACATTGACTGAAAGGATCACCAATCCTCCCAAGGAACCACAACATGATGAGCCTACACTTCAGAAATTAATAGAAAGAGTGTCTAGACTTAAAGAAAAACATAAATCATTTCTTAAAGAGAAGAAAACTCGGGATAAAGAAAATGCTGCTTTTCTCGGGTCAATTGACGAGCAGATGACCGCGATCATTCGACGTGAAGTCAAGTCTTATGTTGATCAACAACTACCACATCTTGTCGGTAATGGTCTATCTACTCTCCAGCTAATGACATTGCTACAGACACGTCTACTAGATATGGGCGCTCATAAATCGAAATACAAACGCAAAGTTCTGCAATATCTCAACAAAGCAATTCTTGAAGAGAATCCTGCAGACACTACCGACTCTGAGTCTGACGATGAAGACGTACTCGAGGAGGAAGAAGATGAGGGTAACGATAAGGAGGATGATGGTGACAATGAACAAAATGAGGAAGAAGATAAGGAAGGAGATGAGGAGGAAGAAAAGGATGAAGAAGAAGAGGATAAGGATGACGATGAAGATAAGGACAAAGATACAGGCAACGATGAGGATGACGATGATGATAATGACGACGGTCATGGAACTACCAAGGGTAATCAGAATGACGAAACCGGTACTAATGCCGAAGAGACGAATAAGGATGCTGGTGACAACGCTACTGAGAAGGGTTTAGAGGAAGCTGTAGCAAACATTGCTGAAACCGCTGAAAAGACAATCGAGTCTACTGTACCAGAAACTCAGCAAATCGATACAGGTATATCTACTACACCAGCTCTTACTACTGATTCTCATAATGAATCCGTAGAATATATGCAAGCAGAAGAACCGATACAGCCAATGATTGAAGAAGAACCTCACGGTGATATACCGGTAATGCTAGATCAACCTTCCACAACAGTTGAAGATCCACACAACAGTGACATGGAAGTTGAAGTTCTAAATGTACCAGAACCAACGTTTGCTGAATCTTTAATCATTGATGACACGGTACAGGAGCAACTTTGGCTAACCAATGCAGCACCACAGCATCCTTTTGCCACTGCAACTGAAATGGAGATGACTCAATTCCTCAATAACCCTATCGATTTCTCGGCCTTTCTACGGTATTCTCATGGGAAATCGACAATGACTCCAGATTTGATCAAAATGGCAGCTGCAAACGTGGACTTCTTCGATACCTTGAAGATCAGCCATAATGAAGCAGAATATCATTTTAACGAGCTTACCAAAGCAATGAGAGCGACAACTACAGGAATTCAAACTCCTGTATTGCGACCTCTTACACCAACGATCATTGCCGATTCTACAACAATACCAATAGAACACTTTTTGTCTCACGATCTTGAATAACTGGAGAATGGTGCAACGAAATATGCCACGTCACTCACCATGGTTAAGGCGATTAACTTGGAGAATATTCCATGGATAGAGGATAAAGTACCTGGAACCATATGGAGAAAGAAAGTGCTCCCATTTTATGACACTTATGCAGCACTTGGTATTTCTCACTGGAATGCGAAGAAAAAACTTGCCTACAACCATTTCCACCGTCCTAAGAGAGGTTCTCCCATTGTATCAACACACAGGATCAAAAGTATTTAAGGAGCAACAACTCAGACGGTCTTCGGCTATGATTACTTGAACGTAATCATCTTCAAACGTACTGATGAGAAAGAGTACCGAATTGATGAAAGTGATCTTCAGTACCTTCAACTTGAAGACATCGAAGATCTCCTGCTGCTATTGGCTCAAGAAAAAGTTGACCACTTATCACCTGATATTGTAATTGCCTTGAGTTCCAACTTTCGCCAATATGCTAGGAAAATCGTCATTCAGAACCGGGTGGAAGATTTTCAACTTGGTGTAGAAAGCTATCAGAAGAAACTAAACCTGGAACGTCCCCATACGACTCCACTCAGCAATTTCCATAAGAACAAGAAGGTATACATGGGGACAACCACACCGGAAGCAGACATCTTCTATCCAAATGAGACTGGCACCATGCAGTATATGCGATTCTCTGAAATGCACAAATTCAGCGATGGCACGCTTAAGCAAGTTCGGGATGATCTGACGGTTCTCAATGCCAAACAACCGCTTCCAGCAGTCACCTACACTTGGACAAGTCAGTGCATCAGGGGATCAAGGTACGCAATCAAGAAGATTGAAGAACTTCTCAGGAAGCGCCGGTTGCTTCGAAGCATAGAACGATTCGTCAGTGGACGACCATATGGAGCTCACCATCGGTTCACGGAACGAACCAAGTAATTTTGGTTCGTCTCATTACAGGTCAACTCCATATGTATATTATTGTGAATATGTTATCTTTTTATTTTATCAGCTTTTGTGGCTTGTTGTAGTGTTAAGGTATGATAATTTTTCAAGAATTTCTCACGAGATTCTAAATCTTTCAAAATATATCATACTAAAGCACTACAACTATCCCTTATTAACTTAAGGGGGAGCATTAACATGTTCTATGGCCAAACATCGATTTCATTTTTACCCAAAGACCGGTTAATCCATTCAATATCCCAAATATTAATGGTTAACATTTTGGATAAGGGGAGAAAATGGGATCAAGGAGACTTAAATAATACTTGGCTAAAAGATGAAAAAGATTTAATGATAATCCAACTTAATATGTGCAAAGCACGTGTTAAGGGGGAGCGTTTTTGATGAACAAAACACCTAAGGTACAAAACTTTTGATTTCAATATCACAAGTACCTTAGGTGATTTTCAAGGATCTTTCATGGTGGCTATACTTTCCCCAAAACACGCTTAATTCACGACGAATGTGGTGACAAAAGGGTGGTAGGAATAGGTTTAGTCCAATGATTCATCAGATCCGATGGAATCTTCCCAAGGACAATTCCCTAGATAGAATTAGAAGTCCTAGGAAAGTTGGAGAAAGATTGTGAACGTAGCTGAATGCCGACCAAGTACTTAAGTTAGCACTGGAACAATCACAACAAGGTGCTAGTTATGACGTATTGGTAAGCATTGAAGGGGTTGAAGAATGAAAAAGAAATGTAAAGATAAAGGGTGTAAAGAAAGAAGCCCTCCTTACAACTTTAGGCAGAAACCGGGTCAATACATATGCTATTGAGATCATTTTTGTTAATGATTCTCGGTATTGAAGTAAGACATCATGGACCTAGTGATGCAATGCACAACCCTTCCCAGCTAACTCAAATATCTCTCAAAAGGTATTTGTTTTAATCACACGGAGATTAACACGTTATCTATTGGTTTATTCACTCCGAATAGACTGATATTGAAAAGGTGTCACTCCTCTCCAGCCATCGCTCACTAAATCAGAACGCACTATCGAGTCTAGAGCCAAGAGATCATCAAAAGTCTCATTAGGACACTTTCCATTTATTGCTTGCTTTCTCACACACTGTGAAAAGTAAGAGATTTTTATGAGTCCTACGCAGTATTCCTGTAATATTGCCAGAACATCCGAGTAATACGCAAGTATTACAATGAAGATGGAAATCCTGCTTGAGCAAACATCAAACAAGCTCATGGTAGGTTACACGTGCGGTTCTTTTAGAACCAATCTTGTGAAAAACTGGAAAGAAACAGTGGTTTAATTCTTAATTGAACTTAAACTCGTTCCAGGGCTCTACGCATTATCATATGATCTTGCCAGAACACTCAGAGTGACTTTTTACTAATCACAGTGACGAGTGGAAATCCTTCTAGTGTTAACATCAAACAGCACTTGGTAGGTAACAAGCAAGATTCAATTTGAATCAAGTTTGTGACAACTGGAAAGCAACGATGGTGAATATCTTAATTGAAATTCACTTGTTCCAGGTTTCATGAATTGACGGCCTCAATCATAAGGATTTTTAATCCAAATGATTCACTCTTTATGTTCGCAGTCAGCTTTGGACGGTCGAATAAAGAGAACGGGTCTACCCGCGAAATCCTGTCAGGAAGTTACTTAATTGAAACTATCCGTCACAGGTACGATATCTAATATCGTCCAACGGTCTTCACCGACCGGAGGTAAAATGCTACCGAATTAGAATAAAAATGTCAAAGCCATTTTATTCGTGTCATTGCTGTGTACCTGTTAAAGATGGTGGCGTTGCTGTGTACCTGTTGAAGACGGTGGCGTTGCTGTGTACCAGTTGAAGACGGTGGCATTGCGGTGTACCTGTTGAAGACGTCCTCACATGCTTATTCCTTTAGCATCAAATACTCCTGAAAAACTCAAGAAAGTATAACCTAAAAGTCTTCCGCTGTATCGACTCTGAAACTTTCAAGAATTCAACAAAGGATAAGTGTGTGGGACATGAAGTCACCAAGAGGCGAACCTCACAAGAAAAGTAAAAGCTGCACGTGAAAGGCCAAAAGAACATGTTCCAAGCAAAAAAGGCTGATATCATTCAACACATATTCACAAAAGTAAAGAAAAAGAAAGAAAAGAAGACTACGAGCTCAAGAACAAGATCTAACATGCTAGATTAGGACTTTGTAAATTTGGAGTGAGCTCCCTTTGGGGGAGATTGTTGGAAATACGTTTTACGCATTTAGAAAGTCTCGGTCACTCCAACAATGTAGTTATAGGCTCGTAGTTAAGTTAAGTATCATTTATTACATAGCCCGACCCATGAGCATGTTCATGGGCCGGAAGCCCAAGTCCTTTAAGGACTTGGGGTATTTAAACCTCTTTCCACCATGGAAAGAGGGGTTGGTTGTTTATTTCTCTCATTTCAATATACAAGTTTTCTTTCACTTCTCTCTCTAACTTTCTCTCTCTAGAAAAACATCAACCCTCTTGATTCATAAGATTATCATTGTTCTACAGTGCCATAACCTAACTTTAATAATCCATTTCATTTCATCTATCGGGTCATTTAATCATTCATCGGGTCATACAATCATTCGGGTCCAAATCAATAAACAGACAATCGGGACAAATGGTGTCCTATTTTATAAAAACTAACATGTTATCTCCCTCGCGGGTTTATAAAACATTTCATAAATTTAAAATAGTGTGAGGCTATGAACTCACGTTGATGTGGGAAAGCGGGTTATCGGCAATTCGGATGTACGGTACGTGCTTCAATCACGAAAACCTAGACAAATAATACTCGTCTTAGACTCTTGTCCAATGACTTTATAAAAATAACAATTATGTATACATATGATGATTTTATATATATATATGATCAAGTGGGTTTATATATTCTCATTTACTTATTTTATTGTTATGTGTTGGAAATTTTCAAGACTAGTTATACTAGTTCAATCTTGTTTACATTTTGAAGCCCAATGGGCCTATTACAAGCCCAATACTATTCATTAGCCCAATTATACTTTTATTATCAGTATTATACTTTACATGTTGGTCCCAACTGGGTTAAGCCCAATAAATAAGTTTATAAGTGTTTTACTAACTAGTCGGGTTTATAGTCCAATAAGGCTACTTTGGCCCGTTAATGTCTATATGTTGTAAGGTTCGGGTTTATCGGTTTTTACTTGTTATATATGTTTATACATCAGTATGTGAGTTTATATAAGTTTACATTAGACAGGTCCGACCGTCTAAGTTTTATTTGACAAAAACGTTAATCTTTCGGTACTAGCCGAAAAGACGTAAAAATTATGTTTATAGTTGTATAACTTTGGTAAATATTTTATACTTGTAATTTATAAAAATGTCTTATTTTATATCATAATATATGAAATTCTTATTTATAATTACTATTAATTTTTAGTGGGTTTTCATGTGTATATATTTTATAAATATATAAGTGAGTGCTTATTTTATATAAGTTTTTATTATACAAATCTGATTTTAAATTTCATGTTCACCAAAACAGCCATATCTAGACTTCTATAAGGAGATAGAAGCCCAAATTATTATGGCATAAACTAAATGATATGTGCTCCTTTTAACTCTTCTATGGCTACTGTTTAATCAGCCTCTAATTATTTTATAAAAATCGTCCAAAACAGTCTATGCAGATTTGTACTCTAATATTGTTTTGATCATATCTCACTCATCCTAATAATTCCATTGCATGGCCAACTCACCACATGTGTAAAAATCATATACCTTACTGTTTCTTTAATAATCTATGCCATTTTGACAGTTTATCATAAGTTTCTTCACTGTTTTATACAACCTAGTCCTTACATCATGATTTTAACACTTTTTCATGTAGATTCTTATCTTTTTAATCAAATCTATCAACACCAAACCCCCACATAATATTTTAAATCATCATTCATCATCATATACATATACATAAGTAAGAAAATACATGATTACATAATCAAAATAACAAGAGGATGGGAAGAACAATCTTTATACCACCAAGATGATGTAGGTTGTGATTAAGACATGGATTTTGATGGAAGCACTTGTGATAGATCAACACCAATATTCAAGGCCACCAATACTTGTAAATTCCTTGTAGAAATCAGCCCTTGAACATCACCAAATCACCTCCTTGGATGTTAGGATCACCTCCAATCTTCATATCTTCAAAGGGTTTCCATCATATGTGTGAATAACACAAGATTTAGTGGCTGAAAATTGATCAATATGGTGGTGGTGGTGGAAGTGGACGGCATATATGGAGTAGAGAGAGAGATGAGAGTTGTTTTGCATGTAAAAAATGAGAGAAGTGGTATGAGTTGCTAGTTTTGGTGGAAAGTTGGCTTACTTTGTAAGCTTAACTTACAAGTGTAAGCATTTAGCTACATTTTGCCACATCTTGTGATGTGGTGGCATACCTTGGACGTCCCATGTTAGTGGGGTGGGGCAAGATTTATCTTGTCTCATCCCACTAATTTACGGGTATTCCTCGATTCTAGTTTCCTCGATTTGCGTGCCCTCGGGTCGTTTTACGAAAAACGTTTTTATAAATTATGAATCAACGGCACAAAACGAATCTAATAAAAATTTTCTCATTAAAAACGGAGTTCAAAAACGTAAATACGTAATCCTAAGGTTTCCGGTTTAGTCGTAAAGGACGTTAAATTATAATCGTAAGTCCTAATCTCTTCTCGTAAATTTGTGAGTTTATGAACTAACTCAAATTTAAAATCCCAAAATAATATTTACGGATAAATTAATTTCCTGAAATGTCGGACTGTCACCAAAGATGGCGTATGTAAACGTAAGCACGTAACGTAGAATCCTCCGGTTAAAACGTAGTCGATGTTACTTCAAGACGTAAATCCAAATTTCTTCCCAAAAATAAGTGAGTTCATAATATAATATTAAAATAATATTTTCAAATAATAATTGAGAATAAAATATCAACCATAAATTAACGGATTGTCACAGCCACAATACCAACAAAACAATTTTAGAGCACCAAACACATTTCAAAATCAAGGAAATACCTTTCAAGGCAACAACCAAGGGTTTTACACTCCACCTCTACCTTTCCAACCCCAAGGTTTTCCAGGGAATGTGCCACATGATTATAACACCATTGAGCTTCTTCACAAAATGAATCAAGAGAATGAAAGGAGGTTCCAAGCTATGAGAAAAGAATGAGGGAAATGCATGAGGAAACAAACAAAAAGTTTATGATGCTTCTCAATCAAAGACTACAAGGAGCTTTACCCTCTTATACACAAACAAACCCGAGGGCTAATGTCAATGCTATTACAACAAGAAGTGGAAAGAAAACTCATGATCCTTCACCTCCTACACCTACCTTCGTAAAGCCTACTATGAGTCCTTCTTGTGATAAGCCTTCTACATCTAGTTCACCATCCTCAAGCTCTACTACTTCCACATCTACACCTTCTCAACCTATACCCACTTCTCATTCATCTTCCACACTCATCAATGAAGAAACCAACAAGGAAAATCCTTCAACAACCACTCAACCACAACCAAAACCAAGTCTACCTTATCCATCACGCTTGAGAAAAGAAAAGCTTAAGAACAAGGATGATATACAAGTATCAAACGTTTTGAGGATGTTCAAGCAACTTAACATAAACATCTCCTTTGCGGAAGCCTTAGCCAATATGCCTAAGTTTGCTAAGATTATTAAGGACTTACTTTCTAACAAGGAGAAATTGGTGGATTTTCCTAATGCTTCCTTAAATGAAAATTGCTCCGCGGTTTTTCTTAAGAAGTTGCCTACTAAGCTTGTAGATCCGGGGCGGTTTTTGATTCCTTGCAATTTCTCGGGGGTGGAAAATTGCATGGCATTAGCGGATTTAGGAGCAAGCATAAATATCATGCCATTATCGGTTTGGGAAAGACTTTCACTTCCTAAGCTCACTCCTACTAAGATGACTCTTGAGTTGGCCAACCGTACTATAGCTTATCCGATGGGAATTACGGAGGATGTTTTTGTTGGGGTTGATAGATTTACCTTTCCCGCGGACTTTGTGGTGGTTGATTATGATATGGATCCGAGAGTTCCTTTGATTGTTGGTAGGCCATTTTTGAGAACGGGTCAAACTCTTATGGATGTGGCGGAAGGTGAACTTACAATAAGGGTAGGAGATGAAAGAATTGTGTTTAACATGGGAAGGTTTTCAAAGAAGTCTAATGAGCTCAAAGCGGTGAAGCATATTGATGTTGTGAATGAGGAGGGAACTCATGATGATATCCTTGATGAAGTTTGTGATGAATATTTTTATGAAGCTTGCTCAAGTGGAGAGTATGATTTAACTTATGTTGAGACCATTGTTTCCATTACCTCATTCTTGGAAGTTCATGAACCTCAAGAGCTTAATTTTGGTGACTTTGTAATTCATTCCAATCCTCTCTTTGAAACCTCATATGATAACCCACTTTTACACCATCATGAAGACATCAATGAGGATCTTAGTGATGAAGAATCTCTTCTTTGTGATACACCTACATATGATGCTTATAGTTATGATGAGCTCTCCACTTGTGAGTCTCCATTCTTTGATGATCACACTTCCTTGAGTTTTGAGGAATCGCCAATCTTTGATAGACCAATCTGTGATGTTTATGGTGATGAGGAGGATTCTATCATGGATGAGAGTGAGGAGTTTTTAGAGGTTGATATATCTTTTGAGTACACTCTTGGTTATACTGATGAGGAGGGGGACATACTTTTTCTAGAATCTCTATTGCATGAAGATCCTTTACCTTCTTCCTTGTCCACCTCAACCTTTCAAAGTGATAAAGGAAAACAAGTTATCATGGTTCCTTCCAAGAGCTTGTTGTTACCCATTACTCCACAACCTTTCTCTCACCATGTGACTTACAAGGGAGAATCTTCTAAAGCAATCAACACTTGTTGTTTTCCCATTAAGGAACGGATTTTTGATCCTGGTATAGAGCTTGTTAAACCATCTCAGTATCCGCCTGATGCAAAAAAAGGAAAACTTGTGAAAGATTTGAGAGTATCACCTTATCACCTTTTGAAGAACATATGGCCAACCATGTTGGAGAACCACACCTCACTATTTTCACCATTTGGGAAGTTAGTTGTTGAATTGTGTTATAAGTGGGATGGTAATTATGTATTTGATCCGGGGGGAAATTTATGGAGTTTTGATAAGTGAAAACTTGCTTTGCCTCATCATGGAGATTTTTCTTAAAAAGGGCAAAATTTTTACTCTCCATGATAGGTTTTATACATTTTTAAGTGTTGGATGAGTCGAGCTAGAGACTCCTTAAATCAAGCTTGAATAACTAGGTTTAGAAGTTTTAGACTTAGAGTGTTGTATGCTAGAAATAAGGATGGAGAGTTGATGAGAAGTGTAGGGGAGACCTTCCTTTTGTCTTCATGTTGTTTGTAGGGTTTCTCACTCATCACGTGCTTTGGAGCTTATGGAGGAGGCCCTTGTATCCGGTTCACTTCGTTACTATTGTGATTTTTCATAGACACATTGTGCTTTAAAAACGAATTCACTATTGTTGATATTTCCTTAGCTTGGGTTAAGCAAAGTCTATTCATTGTCATAAGTGTAGGGGAAGTTTATACTTCCATGCTCTTAAACATTGAGGACAATTTTTAGCTTAAGTGTAGGGGGGTCTTCTATTGAAGTGACCTTACCTAGACCTTGTCATTGACCTTCATGATACTTGGAAAATTAATTTTTCAAACATTTTTCAAATTTTTGATCTACTTTGGCCACCAAAAATATGCATTCATAATTTTTGCATCAATCATTTTTCATTTGCATAACACATTTGCATTGAATATATTTCTTCTTTTGTTCTTTATAAAAAACTGAAAAAGGAAAAAAAAATATAATAAGTACATGGTTTAACAAATTTAGACTTATTTGACATATTAGGCCCGCCATGGATACTTTGACTCAACCCGAGCTTACTTATCTAAGCACTCTCTAGCTAGTATCCTTAACCATGTAGTCATTCATTGGTCTATTAGGCTAAGCATCCACGAGTCTCATTATTTGAGATTTTAAATTTGTGTAGAATGGGAAATGATAGAGTTGAAGCAAGTATAAAAGGGCTAGATAAACTTCATTATAATTACTTGTGGCTAAACCCTTCTCTTCTTTACCTCTATTTTCTTCGCATGTATATATGTTAATAAATAATCAAGAACGGTTTTAATTGGTTTGTAATCTCTTATGCATTTTTGTCTAATCATTCATGGTTGGTATAAGTACGTCTTAAGATTCTAAGTTAGAACGTTTTATGTGTACTAGAATTATGTCATGCTTAATACTTAGCGGGTGTTTTTCCTTTTATTCTTTTCAACTTTCTTTGTGAGGAATAAAGAAAAATAAGAGCGTTTTACAAAAAATGAGTGGCTAGAGAAAAAAAGAAGAAAAGAAAAAAAAATTATACAAGACTCCCAAGAAGGGCAGTGAAGTGTTAATTATAGTAACTATTAGATTCCAATATTACCTTGACGGGTTGCGAGGATTTTAATAGTCGCTCCAATCCAATATTACCTTGACGGGTTGCGGAATTGAAGATCCAAGGTCTCAAAAAGGCGGAGGATGTAAATTATTGCGTGAGTTTTATTTTTCTTTCCTTAGCAAGTGTGTAGCTACTTATTAATGCATGACATGAGGATTTTACACATAAGGCGAATGACTTATTACTCTTGAAACAGACTTATATTAATTGTGAGCGGTTTTTCAAGTAATGGATGAGAGGATTACTTATGATTAAAAACATGCTTCCTTATTTTTTGGATTTTACATTTCTTATATTTCACGCTTCAAATAATGATAAATTTGCCTTCAAGCAATTTTCTCAAATAATAACCGGTTCCACATTTAATTGTCATGAATAAGTTGATGCACTTTTTACTTGTGAATACAATGATCCCATTTTTAAGCTTGGTATGGGAAAAGTGAAACTTGAGGGTGATAAGTGTCCATGGTACCAAAGCCCTAATTTAAGTCATTTATATCTTTATGAGTTTTTCCATCGAAACCATTTATAAGAAAATTCAAAAATATATAAATAGAATTGCTTTCTTTACATTGCATTGAACAAAATCAAAACCATGCATCATATAGTATAGAGTAGTGTAAAAACATTCCATATTGGCCAAGGTGGGTTAATTATGAGAAAAATGTAAAATTGTGTTTTAAAATATAGCATTGCATGAGGTCATGGCAATGTTCAAGTGTAGGGGATTTGATATGAGCAAAATCTCATATCAATTAATCAATAAATCACCCTAAAACACATGGAAAATACCTAACTTTTATGCTATAAAGCAGAATTATATGGTGTGTTTTGTGTTTGTACTTAAATAAGTAACAAGGATACATTTTCAAGCAAACAAGAGGAAATCAAGCTCAATTATGATGAAAAGAAAAGAGAAGGATCAAAGATGACAAGTCAATTAAAGATGAAGTACCTATCTTGACAATACTCAAAAGTTGAGGGACTAAATTGCAAAGTTGATAAAGTCAAGATTCAAGTCAAACATTGTCAATTCTCAAGTCAACTTAATCAAGGAGCTTAAATGTTCAAGTATGCAAGTTGAAGGACTGATTTTGCCATAAGAATGAAGATATTAGCTCAAAACATCAAACTACCAAAGTCTAAGGATTGTTTTTGTCAGAAATGCCTCAGGTTTGGTCATTATCCGTGTCAACATGATTTAAGCCAATCACATTGCAAGGAAATGGAGTAGTGGATTGCCAGCTAACTTGCCACCTCATATTCGCATTAAATGAACAAAGGCAAAACAGTGCAACCCACTTTCTCTTTTTGGACCAATCAGAGTTAGACATGCAATAATCATATTATCCTAAACGAATAATGATCTGTGTGAAGGACCAAGAGCGAATAAAAGAATGACACGTGGCGTCTTCTTCAACACCATAACCCAAAATCGATCAAGAGCTAGAGTGCATTTCATAAAAAGTTTTATACATGAAAAGTGATTGTTTTCAAGCAAGGAATCTATCCCACTTACCCAGTTAGCCTGAAAGTCAACACATAAGAAAAGCCCAAATTCAAAGTTCAAAGGCTATGAGCAATTCATCAGATTTTGATACCTGGCAACATTTGATTGGTGGCAACACGTCAGACTTCCCCAGCTCACCTTCTCCAACCTCTATAAATAGACACATTCGTCTCTCATTTGTTGTAATATAGCTAAGGGTGAAAACACACACACCTTAGATTTCTCTCTCAATTCTGTTATCATTCAGTTAGCAACTTCTCTCAAGAGTTTGACACACTCTTCAGAGTGTAAGACCCTTATGGTTGTAATTTTACACTTGTTTAGGAAAACAAGGTAATTAGGGTAAGTACGACGATTTAGGAAAATCGTGCACAAATGACCCAAAGTGGGGATCGTTCTCAAGGAGGCTTGGTGTGTGTGTTATGAAATGATTAATTATGTGATTATATTGATTATGAGAAAGAAAATAGAAGTGGGATAAGAAGGGAATGACGGTTACGATGATGATTTAAACTAAGACGAAAAGGTCGTACACGTAAAACCGTAAAAAGCACCAAAATTAAAAATTTACCCTAAAAATTCCTAAAAAAATGAAATAAATCTTAAATAATGTATCAAGAGTTTACAAAAAATCAAAAATCACCCAAACATTTTATTTAATTAAATAATGATTTTTTAATGCTAATTCAAGCCCTAAAAATCAATTTAATTAACAAAAAGCCCAAAATGAGATTTATCACTTTGTAAACCTCTAAAATACCCTAACTTAATTTAAAAATATTTTTGAAAATTTTAAAATTAATTAAAACTATTTAAAAACAATTAAAAACTATTAAAACTTAAAATAATTATATAAATAAATCTAAGGACAATAAAAATATTCTAAAAGTTGTAAACTTCCTAACTTTATGTATTTAAACTAGGAAAAATGAAAAAACTAGAAAAAACTAACTTTTAATTTTTAATAATAAAATAATAATAAAATAACTAAGAAAAATATGCAAACAAAAGTTCCCAAAACCTTTTTAATAATTTTATATTAATTTTTAAATTTGATTAAAAACCCTAAAATCAAATAAAATCAAAAATAAGTTAATTGGAAAACTTTAACTGATGTAAACCTCAAAAATACTATTAAAAACTTAAAAACTATTTTTATAGATTTTTAAAACACTTTTTCCTATTTTTTAATCACTTTCTAAAATTAAAACTAAAAATAATCCTAATAAATTAAATACAAATGTGAAAAATAAGATTTTTATGCCAAAAAGTCTTAAATACTAAATCAAACAAGGGACAAAATTAAAAGACAGAAAAATACTAAGTAAATAAGCTGGAAAAAGCTTATTTACTCACGGCTTATATTAATAAGCCCTAATCAAACAACCCTTAAATATTAGAAAAACCAAATGATAACCAGTCAAAGACCCTAGGGCAACTGGTAATCACGTTGGTGTGTGGGAGAGATGGCGCAGGTTCGAGTCCTGGCCAGTCTCTTTTTGTTAAAACTTTTTTTTTATACTTTCTTTTTGCAAAAACTCAAACCAGTAACCTACACTACTCCAAAAACACAAAAATATTAAAATCAAACAAGATTAAGACCTAAAAATCACAAAAACGTGCCCAGTTTTGCTACAGTAACCAAATAACTTCAACAATGGTACTATCCGAGAACCACAACGTTCTCTGATGATTCAAAAAAACCCACAAAAGGCCTTGGTGACCTGATTGGCTTAGGAAAGCCTCTGGATGCTTTGTTTTTTGGCAAGAGTCGGCACCCCATAAGTCAGTTAACTTGTGGGAGTCACAATGAAAACAAGTATAGCAATAATCAAGCAAAAACCACACCAAGCTCAATCACAATAAGCACAACATGTTACTGATATGAATCAAATAAGTTGTTTGATCTTTCTGCTGATGCACTTGACCAAAATCCCAAATTCCAATACTAAGATCTACTAAACAGGTTACAACAATGATGTTTTTAAACTTGTAAACCCTAGTTGAACATGGAATCTAGGTTATCAAAACATGGTAGACCAAAACAACTAGTATTAATCATTTTAAAGCCAAAAGATTGATTTGTGAGTTTCAAATGGAAAACTTTGCAGGTTTATACTTAGAAACACTCCTTAGACAGATTCTAACTTGCACACATCAAAGTTTCCTACTTGATAACCAGTTAATCACCAAATCTAAACACCACTTAAAAACTGAAAATCCGATTTTAACACATATCATACCATCAAATTTGAGCTAAGCAGATAATAAACAATCTTAACAAGAAAATAACACTAAATTAAGCAAAAACAGGCAAACTTACTTAACATATAACAAGCTACTCATCAAATCACATAAATCTCACAAATCATGCATTTTCAGTCAAAAAAATTAAATGGGAGATTTCAAGCCAATACCTGCTAGTGCTTTCCCAAATCAGCTTAAAAGGATAGAAAGAGATCTATGGAAACTATGTAGAAAGCTTTGTTGAGGGAATCCAAAGTAGGACCCTAAAGCTAAAAATGTCTTAAAAAAGAAAATATAGAATGAAATGGATTGCTTGTTTTGTCCATGCACAAACAATACAAAACCAATGAAATAGACTTTAAGCTTAAATGAGCTTAATGCCAAACAGCTTGTCAAGCTTATCAGCACAAGCTCACCCAAACAGTGATGGTGAGAGTAGGTAAATGAACCAACAAGTAAGACAGGTTTCACCTCACAATACCTCTTACCCAAGGCTTATACCCACTGAATCTTGATATCTCCTTGATATCAGGGTTCAATGGTCATATAAGTGCTCAAATAAGTTGCTTATGTGGCTTATGATCCTTCTTACTTAACTAAAAATCAGATTTTGAAACCTTGAAAACAGAAACTTAGAAATGCCTTTTTGAAAACTCTTTCAAACAAAACAAAACTTGAAAAGTAAATGGGACTCCGTCTTTCTCATCATCAAACTTAACACCATTTTATATTCATTCATAAAACTGGATTTACAAGGTTTGTGAAAAAAGGAGAAAAAGCAAGAACAGGAACTAAGTGTTATCTCCTATCCCTTTTATAGGCTTACAAATCTTCTAGAAAAATAAAACCCTAATACAATGAGTTTCCTAGATTGCCTTTTTCGAATCTTTAAGATGCCAGAAAGATGCTTGATTTGAATTTCGTCAAGAGTGGCATGTGAATTTCTTGGACTGATGTGGGGGTGCCAGAGGTGCCAAAACTTTTTTGGAGCGTTAGATGACACGTAAAGAGCAAGAACAAGTCTTTTGGCGCTTGATGGGTTTGTACACTTTGTTTTCTTGTGCAGGGGAGGGCCAGGGGTGTCACATGAGTGAGAGTAATGGGTTATTTGGGTGTGGGGTGTGTTTAGTATTAGGTTAATCACCCATCTGGACAATCTGGTTAAAAAACCCTTTGTTTTTATGTTGATTGATTCTGGAATTATCTAGGGTTTATGAGAGGATTAAAGGGGTTTTTAATCCGTTTGTGGATTAATGATTTTTTAAAAACGTGTTTAGGAGGGAAGAGTATTTAACTGATTAAATCAGTTGGTGGAAAGTGACGTGGAGGTTTGGAGGGTTTTCATTGGTGGTCAATGGGTCAAAGGTGAGGTGTCAGCTGGTGGTTGGATAGGATGAGTTTCTTTGTCTGCCAGAAAAAGCCCCTTAACTCCTTTCTTCTTGCCACTTTGTAAATAATACCCCACAAGTCGTTTTCCTTTGTTAACCAAGTTCCATTTTTCACACTTTTGCCCTAAATACTTTCCAAAGTATTTTCAGGGGTATTTCTTGCCAATTCTTAATTCTTGAAGGACTGCTTTGGCATTTTCTTGATTGATAATGGTCTTGACTTGTATATTTGACATTTTGGAGGACTGAAATTTCCAAGTCATGATTAATGAGGGACCATTTTTGCCATTTCTTCAAAGTCAAGGGTCCATTTGGTAATTTTATTATTTTCAAAGGACCAAACTTGTAATTTCTTGTATCTTGGAGTCCTTCTTGGTATGTTTGACTTTGATGAGGATTAATATTGACATTTTAGTTTTGTTGAGGGACTAAAATTGCTAATTCTTCAAAGTGGAGGGCCCTTTTTGTACATTTGACAAACTTTAGGGACCAATATTGTAATTATGAATATACAAGGGTTTAAAGTGTCAATTCTTCAATATTGGAGGACCCTTCTTACAATATCTTCAAATCTTCAAGGGTATTTCTTGGAAAATCTTCATTAGGGCTTGGTTCAATGTGCGGCTTCGTTTCCCGTGTTCGTTTTTGCATGATTCTTGTGATCTTTTGTCATTTTCTCAATATCCGTACCTAAAATACACAAGCAACAAACACAACCATATATTTGGGTATTTTCATGATATTTAATGCATTTTAAAGCCCTTTTTGGACGATGAGACTATGTATAAAGGCAATCTCATCACTCCCCCATACTAAACCATTGTCGTGCCCTCACGTAATGCTAGAATAAAGTATCGTAGCATCTCCAAAATTTATTTTTATTCACTTTATTGAATGATAAACTAGCTACACTACTACTATTACTACTACTTGCGTTTTAGACATAATGTATGATTTTCATCGCAAAATGGGACGTTTAGGTTCATAGAATAAGAACATGTAAATGCTTCGTTAGAAAAAATTTCATCGTCCTCGATTTTCACCCCAATTCCATGCCAAGCGTGCAACGAGATCATTGTTATTATAAGTTGTTAATGCTAACACTACTCATATGCCCTAATCACGTACTTATCCTCCCATTTTGCTAAGTTGTATCTCTTATATTTTATTATGTCTTGAATGTTTCACGAGGATACATTGTTTGACTTATGCGATAATAGAGAGTTAGGTCTAAAAATAGAGTCCTAATGGTGTAACCAAGACCATCAAATCAATAACCCCTCCTAATAGACAACGATGTCAAAAAATTAAGTCAACAAGAAGGATCGATAAACACGGTTTTATAACGGTTTTGAAAATGAGACTTATTACCAAGACTTTTATACGCCCCCTAACGGAAGGGCCTTATTATCTTTGGTTTACCTCCATCTTTTATTCAACTTCGCCATGAAGCTTTTATTATGACTTCGGTCTTGCTTTGCCTTTTATTATCCACCTCATCGGTAGTTTTATTAGCCAAAGACGTATATCCTCACGCTAAGGCGAATTTTGGATCTTTAAAGCTTCAAAGATTAAGGCTTAATTCACTTGCAATTTTTCATAGATTTTTCGGCCTTGTGGGGATTCAAACTGTTTGCTTGATTAGGTGAGCACTTGAAATCTTATTATTGGGTGAAGCTTTTGATTATTCTGGTGCTAATACTTCAAAACCGTGACGCTGGCGATACCTTAATGTCTTCCCAATTTAATTACACGGAAGCTACTAGAAAAGACTAGAAACCCAACAATCAAGACTAAACCGCTAAGTCAATATTTATTAAGCAAAAAATATTTACAAGCGAAGGGAGAATAAGCAAACAACGAGAACACATGAGTTTTTGAAAGAATACGAGTACTCTACGTTTAGCATAGTAACTTATAATTAACCCTATCATTTCTCGTCCTCATTTAAGAGACTTAGCCTAGTGTGAAGTTAAGGAATCAAAGCTAAGTGCTCAACACGCACGGTCGATTTAAAAATTACTCTTATTCTCGCCATCGAAAAACCTACATTCGTGTCTTTAAACACTTATAAAACATGAGAAAAATTTTAAAATTTGGCCATTTTTAGCCTTATTTTGCAACAAAACGGTAAACAAAAAGATAAACTTTGGAAAGCGTGAAGGTTTGCAAAGGCAAGTATCTATTCAGCCCCCATACTAAAGTTAAACATTGTCCTCAATGTTTCGAGTCTAGGGGTGCAAACACCCCCATACTAGAGACGTAGTCGAATGCCTAATCTAGCATGGAAAGGGTGTAACCGTTAAATTTAAAGCTGTTTATGAAGTGTGCTATAAACATAAGGTTAGAACATCAAAAGGATATATCATGGATATTGAGAAAGTCTTCAAAGCAAACGATCGAGTGCTCCCATAAAACGAACACGAGAGGCTCCAATCGTGAAGATCATGATCATCTAAAATCCACAATTCACAAACAACCACGGAACAAAGGTTGGAAGGGCACAAATCCCCACACGTTACTACATTAGAAAGCAATAATATGTACATAGGATAAGCATGGGACTCCCCCACGAGGCACCTCGTTTTTGATTACCGAGTCATGAGCTCGACTCGATCCCCTCAATACTAATTATCAATGGGGAAGGTGATTTGGTCGAGGTAGTTCAAGGATGGAACTTCCCCGCCAAAGTAGTGCTTCAACCTATGTCCATTCACCTTGAAATTAGGGCCATCATTTTGAGCTAGCTCGATGGTCCTATATGGAAAAACTTGAGTCACGGTGAATGGACCGGACCAACGGGATTTCAACTGACCGGAAAAGATTTTCAAACGAGAATTAAAAAGCAAAACTTGATCCCCAATGTTAAAAACCTGGTTTTAATTTTAGAATCATGCAACTTTTTAGTCTTTTCTTTATAAATCAATGAATTTTCATAAGTAATATCCCTTAATTCATCCAATTCATTTAATTGCATTTTCCGGTGTTTTCCCGCGGTCTCCATGTCATCATTACAATGCTTAAGGGCCCAATAAGCCTTGTGTTCCAATTTAATTGGCAAGTGACAATTTTTCCCATACACAAGCTTATAGGGAATGCACCCAATGGGCGTCTTATGAGCGGTCCTAAAGACCCATATAGCATCATCCATCTTATCCGACCAAGATTGTCGGTTTTCCCCAACGGATCTCTCCAATATCCTCTTCAACGCTCGGTTTGAAACCTCGACTTGCCCACTCGTTTGTGGGTGATAAGCCGTAGATAGCCGATGTGTAACCCCATATTTCCTTAGGACCCTTTCGAATTGGTCGTTACAAAAATGGGTTCCACGATCGCTTATGATCGCACGAGGGGTTCCAAACCGAGAAAACAAGCTTTTCAAAAACTTGACTACCACACGAGCATCATTGGTGGGCAAAGCCTTAGCTTCCACCCACTTAGATAGGTAGTCAACCGCAACAAGGATGTACTTATTACCACGAGATGATGGTAACGGCCCTATAAAGTCGATGCCCCAAACGTCAAAGATCTCACACACTTGGATGATGTTTTGTGGCATTTCATCTTTTTGTGAGGCTTTTCCTTGTCGTTGGCATGAGTCACATGACTTCACAAGTTCATGTGCATCTCGGTAAATAGTAGGCCAAAAGAAGCCGACATCAAAGACCTTCTTAGCCGTGAGAGTAGCACCATGGTGACCACCCGTGGGTCCCTCGTGACAAGCTCTAAGGATGTTAGAAGCTTCGATGCCAAATACACAACGTCGGATGATTTGATCCGCACAAGTTCGAAACAAGTAAGGGTCGTTCCAAAAGAAGAACTTGACGTCACGAAAGAATTTTCGTTTTTCTTGAGTCGTCATACCCTTAATGATGAAGTTGCCCACATGGTAATTTGCGATGTCCGCAAACCATGGGGTTGAAGAATCAAGCTTAGAATTCACTACACCAAGTGTCTCGACCGGAAATGTTTCGGTGATTTCCTTGGGCTCGTAAATACTTTGGTGAGGATCTTCCAAACGAGAAAGATGATCGGCCGCTAGATTCTCGGCTCCTTTTTTGTCAACAATTTTGTGATCAAATTCTTGAAGGAGGAGAATCCAACGAAGTAATCTTGGCTTAGCATCTTGTTTAGCCATAAGATACTTGATAGCCGAATGATGCGTATACACTATGCATTTCGTCAAGACGAGATAAGGTCGAAATTTCTCAAATACATACACCACGGCAAGGAACTCCTTCTCCGTTGTAGTGTATTTTAATTGAGCCTCGGTCATCATCTTGCTAGCATAGGGGATAGGCAAGAAGAGTTTTTCATGACGTTGCCCCAATACGGCCCCAATAGCGTAGTCACTAGCATCACACATGAGCTCAAAGGGGAGGTTCCAATTGGGAGCAACAAGAATGGGAGCTTCGGTAAGTTTCCTTTTAAGGATTTCAAAGGCTCGTACACAATCTTCGTCAAAGACAAAACGTGCATCTTTTTCAAGGAGATGTGTAATAGGTCGAGAGATCTTTGAAAAATCGTTGATGAATCGACGATAAAAGCCCGCGTGGCCTAGGAAACTCCTAACACCCTTAACGGTTTTGGGATGAGGTAATTTGGCGATGACGTCTACCTTAGCTTGATCTACCTCAATCCCCGCTTTCGAAACCTTGTGCCCTAAGACGATTCCACTCTTAACCATAAAATGACATTTTCCGAATTGAGCACAAGGTTGGTTTCCTCACAACGCTTCAACATTCTCTCAAGATTCAACAAACACGAAGTGAACGAATTACCAAACACGGAAAAGTCATCCAGGAAGACTTCCATCGTCTTCTCGATCATATCATGAAAAATAGCCATCATGCACCTTTGAAAGGTTTCCGGTGCATTACAAAGTCCGAATGGCATTCTACGATAGGCAAACGTTTCATATGGACACGTAAACGTAGTTTTTTCTTGATCACGAGGATCGATGGAGATTTGGAAGTAACCGGAGAAACCATCTAAAAAGCAATAGAAATCGTTTCCCGCAAGACGCTCCAACATTTGGTCCATGAAGGGCAAGGGAAAATGGTCTTTACGAGTGGCTTCATTCAACTTACGATAGTCAATGCACACTCTCCATCCGGTCACGAGTCTAGTGGGAATTAACTCGTTGGCATCGTTTGGCACAACGGTCATTCCTCCCTTCTTAGGGACACAATGACTAGGACTCACCCAAGGGCTATCGGAAATAGGGTAAATCATTCCCGCGCCAAGGAGTTTTAGGACCTACTTTTTGACGACGTCGTGAATTTTGGGGTTCACCTTCCTTTCACATTGGATCGCGGGCTTGTAATCCTCCTTCATTAAGATTTCGTGGGTACAAAATTTGGGATCGATCCTCTTAATGTCGGAAAACTTCCACGCAATTGCCCCTTTGTGATCCGTTAGAACATCGACAAGTGCGGTTTTTTCATCATCAGAAAGTTCCTTCGCAATAATAACCAGCAACTTGTCGCCCTCCTCCAAAAAGACATATTCGAGATGAGGAGGTAAATCTTTCAACTCGAGGATAGGTGGTTCCTCAATTGAAGATTTGGGCTCGATACTCATAACCTCCTCGGGTGGAGGAAATGGGAAATCGTTAAGAAAATCCTTGATAATCGAGAAGTCCTCATCGTTGTCGAGGTCTTCGTCACAAGTACGTGGAACATCGAATTCTTCCAACGTAAAACCACCACCTTCAAATGGAGTGAAGGTTGGTGTCGAGTTATCAAGAATGGGATCAAGCATAGTGGGATTGCCACTATTTTCAACATCACCAAAACCTAGAACTTCTTGTGAAAATTCCTCGCAAACCACGTCGATCATATCAACGAGGTTTATGGTTGCAACGGAATAAACATGAGAAAGTTGAGAATTTTGAGTTGCGTTTATAACAAGTTCCTCGTCGTTGAAACGTAAGGTGATCTTTCTAGCATGAACATCGAGCAAAGCCATAGACGTATCTAAAAACGAACGACCTAAAATGAGAGGAACTTGAGGATCCGTGGGAATATCGACAACGATAAAGTCTACCGGATAATAGAACTTTCCCACTTTCACAAAAACGTCTTCCGCCAACCCACATGCGCGAATCGTGGAATGGTCGGCCAACTCGATAGACATTAGTGAAGGAGTAAGATTAGGAAGATTAAGAGACTTGAAGATTGCAAGTGGCATCAAGTTAATGCTAGCACCAAGATCGGCCAAGGCATAGCATTTTTCCATATCTTGGATTGCACAAGGGATCAAAAATTTACCGGGATTACCGACTTTTTGAGGTATGCGATTAAGATAAACCGATGAACAACTAGACAATTGATGCAATTTCTCCTTGTTGTTCAACATACTCTTAAAGTTAGCAGCAAATCGAGGCATCATGACCAAAGCATCGGCGAAACTCACATTAAAGTGCAATTCCCGAAACATTTTCATAAAAAGATCAAATTGATAATTATCTCGCTCTTGTCGTTTCTCCTTCCTAAGTCTCGATGGGTAAGGCAAAGGTGGTGTGGGTTGAGGCATAGGCATAGCCTTTGGAATCTCGGGTTCCAATGTTGGTAATGGGTCAACCGTAGGTGTGGCATGAGCGGTACTTTGTGGGCTTGAGATATGCTCCTTTTCGACCACCACCTCGGGTTCTTCCTCAATTTCCTCCACCGTTGGAGCAATTGGTTGAGGAGTCGGTTCCTTAAGTGTCTTACCACTTTGTGTGGTAATCACTTTTATCTCTCCCTTCGGGTTTGATATGGTGTTACTAGGTAGACTACCCGAAGCAGAGGCTTTGTTCCCCATGACCGCTTCCAAAATAGCATTAAGCTTAACATCTTGACTAGCGGCTTTTTGGTCTATCCTTTGTTCAAGCCTAGAATGACTTTGCTCAAGTTTATTGTTTTGACCTCTAATTTGACTAGCAAAATCATTATTCAACTCATTTTTCATGTTGGTATTTTCCTTGGCTAAATTAGCTATCTCCTTTGTGTTTTTAGCCGCTTCCCTAGCTTGACTAGCCAATTGCTCTTGAATGTTTTCCAAAATCTTATCATTTGCCGTAGCGTAATTCAAAAAGTCCATTGGAAGTTCTTTAGTGTAAACATTTTGAAGACCTTGACTTGTGTTTTGAAAATTACGGTTTTGGTTTTGGTTTTGCAATTGGCTACTACTCCCTTGATTCCCATAGTTATTATTACCCTTTTAATTGTTTCTTTGATTGTTTTGGTAACCAACTTGATTGTTACGATAGTTGTTAGCATTTTGATTTGGTGGAAAACCCAGTGGAGTCAATTGATTAGTGCGGGTAACTTGACCGTTTTGGTTATAAGTTCCCGCGGCCGCGTAGGCACTCGAAGTGTTACCACTGTTGGTAATGCACTCGGAGTAATCGTGAGCTCCACCACAATATATACAAGAAACCTGAACCGCTTTAGCCGTAGCGGGAGTGGGTTGTTCACCAACTTTAAACTCAATTAACAATCCTTTAAGCTTATCAAAAATCTTGTTTTCCAAATTAGCCTCGATTTGGCAAGCATCAATGGTATGTGACAATGAAGGCGAAGGTGAAGAAGAAGTCTTATGAACACTCGACGTGCTACGAGCACTATAAACCTTAGACCTATTCTCAATGATTAACAATGCTTCCTCAACCGTCTTACACAAAACATTACCACCCGCGGCGGCGTTAAGATAATCACGCTCATGATCGTTCAAGCCGTTGTAAAACGTGTCAATTTGATGCAAGTCAGAAAAACCATGATGAGGATATTCGTGCAACATTTCCTTAAACCTATTCCAAGCCGTTGAAAAATTCTCATTATACTCTTGTGAAAACTTTGAAATCTCGTTTTTCAAATGCGTAGTCTTAGAGGGCGGAAAAAATTGGTTTACGAACTTTGAAACGAGATCCTTCCACGTCAATATAGAATTGGGTGGCTCTTTCTCTAACCAAATTTTTGCGGGCCCCGCTAAGGAATACGGAAAAAGAATCAACTTAATCGAGTCGTTAGAGACGTCCTAAAACTTGCAAGTGGCGGTAAGACGATTGAATTGGCGAATGTGGTTATGAGGGTTGTCCTTTTCGTCACCATGAAACTTGTTGTTTTGAATCATGGACAACAAACCCGTCTTAACCTCAAAATTCTCCGCAAGGATAGCGGGAATCACAATCGCTTCTCCATAACCCTCGGTGGGTGCTTGAAGCAACTCCATCATCGTACGATTAGCCATGGGTGCTTCTTGTTCTACGATGAGTTCGACAATGGGAGATTCTTCAGTAGAAGATGTTTGGTTTCCTTCCTTTTGACGACGTTTACGTGCACGTCTTGCTTTGGAGCGAGTTTGCACAAACGTCACGTACAACGAGGGGATGAGCAAATAAGATTCTTTTTGGTGTTTTTACTTTTTCAATTTTTTTTTGTTTTTGATTGTTTTTACTTTTTTTGGATTTTGTGATTGTATTAAGTAGACCAAAATCTACAAATCTCCTCCTTAATCAAATCTCTTGATTAAAGAAGCCTCAAGGAATGAAAACGATCACGTGAAGTGAACGACTTCGATGACTTTAGAACGTTGGTGGAACACCAAAACGTTCAAGAGGGTTTAATCAAATGAAACCAAGAAAGTATATATGATACTTAATAATACTTTGGGCAGCAAAACCCTCGATTGGCTTTCAATCTCAAAATACTCACAAGAAAGCGGGGAAACGAGGTGGCGCGAAGCACTTAAGAGCTTTTTTCCTTAGGGTATATTTTATAATACCCGCCTTATACCCACCTTATAGTTTGTATTTTTCAAAATCGAGCTTCACGAAAGTATTTATCTATTTTTGCCTTTTTCTTTTGGTTTGAGATTCGAATACAATGATTGGGTAATGACCTCCCAAGTCAAGGTTATGTTTTCACACTATTGGAGTACTTGTGAATTTATTGTTCTACGTATACAATATAGTCATAGTATTCACAAAAAAAAAAACGAAAAACCGATAATACGTATTAGTAGAGTGCTACTAATACAATTAGCTATTATGGCTATATAAAAACAACAATTGTTCAAATCAAAACACAACACGCCTCCCCGGCAGCGGCGCCAAAATGATGGTTGTAATTTTACACTTGTTTAGGAAAACAAGGTAATTAGGGTAAGTACGACGATTTAGGAAAATCGTGCACAAATGACCCAAAGTGGGGATCGTTCTCAAGGAGGCTTGGTGTGTGTGTTATGAAATGATTAATTATGTGATTATATTGATTATGAGAAAGAAAATAGAAGTGGGATAAGAAGGGAATGACGGTTACGATGGCGATTTAAACTACGACGAAAAGGTCGTACATGTAAAACCGTAAAAAGCACAAAAATTAAAATTTACCTTAAAAATTCCTAAAAAATTCCTAAAAAATTGCAATAAATCCTAAATAATGTATTAAGAGTTTACAAAAAATCAAAAATCACCCAAACCTTTTATTTAATTAAATAATGATTTTTTAACGCTAATTAAAGCCCTAAAAATCAATTTAATTAACAAAAAGCCCAAATGAGATTTATCACTTTGTAAACCTCTAAAATACCCTAACTTAATTTAAAACTATTTTTGAAAATTTTAAAATTAATTAAAACTATTTAAAAACAATTAAAAACTATTAAAACTTAAAATAATTATAAAAATAAACCTAAGGACAATAAAAATATTCTAAAAGTTGTAAACTTCCTATGTATTTGAACAAGAAAAATGAAAAAACTAGAAAAAACTAACTTTTAATTTTTAATAATAAAATAATGTAAAAAATCTAAAGTTTATAAAAAAATTCTAAAAAATTACCTAAAATCAAGTAAAATGTAACTAAGAAAAATATGCAAACAAAAGTTCCCAAAACCTTTTTAATAATTTTATATTAATTTTTAAATTTGACTAAAACCCCTAAAATCAAATAAAATCAAAAATAAGTTAATTGGAAAATTTTAATAGATGTAAACCTCAAAAATACTATTAAAAACTCAAAAACTATTTTTTTAGATTTTTAAAATACTTTTTCCTATTTTTTAATCACTTTCTAAAATTAAAACTAAAAATAATCCTAATAAATTAAATACAAATGTGAAAAATAAGATTTATATGCCAAAAATTCTTAAATACTAAATCAAACAAGGGAAAAATCAAAAGACAGAAAAATACTAAGTAAATAAGCTGGAAAAAGGTTATTTACTCACGGCTTATATTAATAAGCCCTAATCAAACAACCCTTAAATATAAGAAAAACCAAATGATAACTAGTCAAAGACCCTAGGGCAAATGGTTACCACGTTGGTGTGTGGGAGAGATGGCCCAGGTTCGAGTCCTGGCCAGTCTCTTTTTGTTAAAACTTTTTTTTTATACTTTCTTTTTGCAAAAACTCAAACCAGTAACCTACACTACTCCAAAAACACAAAAATATTAAAAATCAAAAAAGATTAAGACCTAAAAATCACAAAAACGTGCCCAGTTTTGCTACAGTAACCAAATAACTTCAACAATGGTATTATCCGAGAACCACAACGTTCTCTTATGATTGAGAAAAACCCACAAAAGGCCTTGGTGACCTGATTGGCTTAGGAAAGCCTTTGGATGCTTTGTTTTTTTGGCAAGAGTAGGCACCCCACAATTCAGTTAACTTGTGGGAGTCACAATGAACACAAGTATAGCAATAATCAAGCAAAAACCACACCAAGCTCAATCACAATAAGCACAACATGTTACTGATATGAATCAAATAAGCTGTTTGATCTTTCTGCTGATGCACTTGACCAAAATCCCAAATTCCAATACTAAGATCTACTAAACAGGTTACAACAATGATGTTTTTAAACTTGTAAACCCTAGTTGAACATGGAATCTAGGTTATCAAAACATGGCAGACCAAAACAACTAGTATTAATCATTTTAAAGCCAAAAGATTGATTTATGAGTTTCAAATGGAAAACTTTGCAGGTTTATACTTAGAAACACTCCTTAGACAGATTCTAACTTGCACACTTCAAAGTTTCCTACTTGATAACCAGTTAATCACCAAATCCAAACACCACTTAAAAACTGAAAATCAGATTTTAACACATATCATACCATCAAATTTAAGCTAAGTAGATAATAAACAATCTTAACAAGAAAAGAACACTAAATTAAGCAAAAACAGGCAAACTTACTTAACATATAACAAGCTACTCATCAAATCACATAAATCTCACAAATCATGCATTTTCAGTAAAAAAAATTAAATGGGAGAGTTCAAGCCAATACCTGCTTGTGCTTTCCCAAATCAGCTTAAAAGGATTGAAAGAGATCTATGGAAACTATGTAGAGAGCTTTGTTAAGGGAATCCAAAGTAGGACCCCAAAGCTAAAAATGTCTTAAAAAAGAAAATTTGGAATGAAATGGATTGCTTGTTTTGTCCCTGCACAAACAACACAAAACCAAGGAAATAGACTTCAAGCTTGAATGAGCTTAATGCCAAACAACTTGTCAAGCTTATCAGCACAAGCTCACCCAAACAGTGATGGTGAGAGTAGGTAAATGAACCAACAAGTAAGACAGGTTTCACCTCACAATACCTCTTACCCAAGGCTTATACCCACTGAATCTTGATATCTCCTTGATATCAGGGTTCAATGGTCATATAAGAGCTCAAATAAGCTGCTTATGTGGCTTATGATCCTTCTTACTTAACTAAAAATCAGATTTTGAAACCTTGAAAACTTGAAAACAGAAACTTAAAAATGCCATTTTGAAAACTCTTTCAAACAAAACAAAACATGAAAAGTAAATGGGACTCAGTCTTTCTCATCATTAAACTCAACACCATTTTATATTCATTCATAAAACTGGATTTACAAGGTTTGTGGAAAAAGAAGAAAAGCAAGAACAGGAACTAAGTGCTATCTCCTATGTCTTTTATAGGCTTACAAATCTTCTAGAAAAATAAAACCCTAATACAATGAGTTTCCTAGATTGCCCTTGTCGAATCTTTAAGATGCCAGAAAGATGCTTGATTTGAATTTCATCAAGAGTGGCATGTGAACTTCTTGGACTGATGTGGGGGTGCCAGAGGTGCCAAAACGTTTTTGGAGCGTTGGATGACACGTAAGGTGCAAGAACACGTCTTTTGGCCGTTGATGGGTTTGTACACTTTGTTTTCTTGTGCAGGGGAGGGTCAGGGGTGTCACATGAGTGAGAGTGATGGGTTATTTGGGTGTGGGATGTGTTTAGTATTAGGTTAATCACCCATATGGACAATCTGGTTAAAAAACCCTTTGTTGTTTATGTTGATTTATTCTGGGATTATCTAGGGTTTATGGGAGGATTAAAGGGGTTTTTAATCCGTTTGTAGATTAATGATTTTCTAAAAACGTGTTTAGGAGGGAAGATTATTTAACTGATTAAATCAATTGGTGGAAAGTGACGTGGAGGTTTGGAGGGTTTTCATTGGTGGTCAATGGGTCAAAGGTTAGGTGTCAGCTGGTGGTTGGATGGGATGAGTTTCTTTGTCTGCCAGAAAAAGCCCCTTAACTCCTTTCTTCTTGCCACTTTGTAAACAATACCCCACAATTCATTTTCCTTTGTTAACCAAGTTCCATTTTTCACACTTTTGCCCCAAATACTTTTCCAAAGTATTTTCAGGGGTATTTCTTGCAATTCTTGATTCTTGAAGGACTGATTTGGCATTTTCTTGATTGATAATGGTCTTGACTTGTATATTTGACATTTTGGAGGACTGAAATTGCCAAGTCATGATTAATGAGGGACCATTTTTGCCATTTCTTCAAAGTCAAGGGTCCTTTTGGTAATTTTAATATTTTCAAAGGACCAAACTTGTAATTTCTTGTATCTTGGAGTCCTTCTTGGTATGTTTGACTTTGATGAGGATTAATATTGACATTTTAGTTTTGTTGAGGGACTAAAATTTCCAATTCTTCAAAGTGGAGGGCCCTTTTTGTACATTTGACAAACTTTAGGGACCAATCATGTAATTATGAATATACAACGGTTTAAAGTGTCAATTCTTCAATATTGGAGGACCCTTCTTGCAATATCTTCAAATCTTAAAGGGTATTTCTTGGAAAATCTTCATTAGGGCTTAGTTCAATGTGCGGCGTCATTTCTCGTGTTCGTTTTTGCATGATTCTTGTGATCTTTTGTCATTTTCTCAATATCCGTACCTAAAATACACAAGCAACAAACACAAGCATATATTTGGGTATTTTCATGATATTTAATGTATTTTAAAGCCCTTTTTGGACGATGAGACTATGTATAAAAGCAGTCTCATCAGACCCCCAAAATCAGGCAAGGAAACACGTAGGCAGGAAAGGGGTTCCACGCCATGGTACCAGAAACAATGAAATACTGTTGACATAAAGTTGACGTAATAAAAACTTATACATTACATCACAAAAAGATCAGAGTTTTTAAACAAAGGTCCCAGAGTTTTATAAGCGGAAAATCTATTATTTAAACATGGTTTTGTAACATGTTATTACCAAAATTATAGGATAAACTTCTGACAGCTTTTACCAAATCCAAACTTTAAAAAGTAACACAGAAATCTCCAAGCTGCGATAATATCCTGCGGGCTCCCATCCAAGCAAAGCTAAGTAATAATACCTGAGATTAAACATGTAAAATCGTCAACATAAAGTCGAGTGATATTCATAGGTTTAGCAGTAAAGGTGTGGAACACAAGCATTTATTTGTAAAACAAGAAATAGGGAAAATAGTTACGTACGATAACCATAGTCCGAAACCATTATTATTGCTATTTAGTTCATGAACCAAAGCTTAACTCAATGTAAGTTCCTCTAGTGAGTATTCAGCCTAAATACTCAAGTATAAACAAATGAAATGCGTCATGGTTAAACAACCGCAACATAGGACGAGGATTGTCAATCCCGATGGATCCACCCACAACATTCGCGCTTAGCAACATAAGTAAATTAACGGTTCATGATCAGGAGAGGAAACTTAACGGCTATAACTAAAAGAAATAATAATAATGAAAATCTGTTGGAAATCATCAAGTTCTGGAAAACATACAAGTTCTGGATAGCATACAAGTTCTGGATAGCATATAAGTTCTGGATAGCATACAGTTTTAAATGAATGTGTTCCACCATGTAAAATCTCACCCCGCATTTAGAAACAATGTATAAGTAGTAAAAAGGGGCTATGAACTCACCTAATATAGCTATTACACGTAGATCAAAGAACAAATGTCCAATAGTCGATACACAACTTCGCAAGATATCAATCGTTCATTTATCGAGCACGAGATGCCCAACGGTCGATATATAACCGAACGAGACCTAATATAACGAGACGCGTCTTAGGCTCGAGACTATACATAAGTCATATATATATGTAAAGAGTTCACTTTAGTAAGTTTGGATATTGCATAAGTTTTATAAAACTTTAGTGAAAATCTACCATTTATAAAAAGTTATCAAATTTGGATAAAAAAAGCCCGGTACTAGCCCAATAGTGGCCCATCAAGTGTATAATTCACTTAAGCACATTATATGATCATATTTGAACTCATATATTAATCCTAACCTCAGGCCCAATAATGGCCCAATAGTCATTATAAGTGTATGATGGGCTTTTGTTTCCCAAATCCCACTTTATATGCATTACGGGTTCTAAAAAGCCTCAAACAATATTGACTTAATATTTTTTGATGATCGGGTCTCGGGTTTCAAAAATATCAGTATATAAATGAGTCTTGACTTCCCGATAACTAGGTCATACCACATCGGTTTTTATAAAAATGATTAAGTTATGTGTTTTATCTCTACGGTTCAACTTAACACAATTTACGACATGTCTTGATATTTAAGCCGTTATACCAAAACCGTAAATCATCTAAATAATTTTTTTATATCGTTGTGATCATGAACTCATGTACTCTACAGATTCTAAGCTTATATGAGCTTAAATTATTCTTAACATAGCTTAGAGATTCGTTTTATCAATAGAAATATGGGCTGTGAATCGCAGCCGATTTCAGTTCCACCGTTTTGTCCGTCATTTTCAAACCGTTTATCCGTAGAAAACTATCCGATTCGTGTGTGTTCTACATAAGTTTATCTACAACTTTTAGTTTACATATTTAGGGGTCAGTATGCAAAAATTTAGAGTTTTCTGCTGATCAAAACTGGTGATCAGATTCGACACTTTTTATCGTTTCGATCATATCTAATTCATCGGGTATCGTCACGAGACGAGCGACTCGGCCAAATCACCACAAAACACAGGGCTAACTCCTTATATTTTTATCTAATGCTTATAACTAAATGATGAACTGTAACCCCACGTGTTATTTACTGACCTAAATGTTTCATTCATCACAAGATGTATAGGGCTTGTTAATCATTTTTAAATCATTACCATACATATACAATGTCCAAAATCACCGAAATTATTATGACGTATATTTACAAAGGTGAAACAACATATGCACATATGACTACTATTACAAAAACTACATAGAAATGAGTATAAAAAATAGAAAATTGTACTTACAAAAGATGATGAAATATAAAGATAAATGCTCCAAAATCTTAACCCAAAGTTCAACAATAGTGTTAAATCATTATGTAATTTTTGAACCCTTTAGAAAATCAGCCAATACTTGACAAGAAATAATGAGATTGAAGTTTATTATTGATGTTTCTTTTGGAGTGTTGATTCACGGCAAAATGATTTCCAAAAGAAAGCTTGTATTTTTTTTGTTAATATATGAAATGAAGATCTTTGACGGTGTACATGCATTTGTATGTAACACATGTCTTATTTTAACATTTACATGAGACGTGTAAGTGCTAGCGGAGAGGTAGTGTTTAGTTTTAAAGTTTCGTTTTATATTTTATAAAAGTGGGTATTGGTGAAACCCGATATTTTAAAAGTTGCGCGAGAGATACGTGTACAACACGAAAAATAAACGTTCGACATAAAATAAAGATATCGACATTCGGAGAGCATTAATTTTTTTTTTATAAAATGAGGGCTTATGATTTAAAATACGTTAGCGCGTCATATAAGCCAATGACGCTTAAAGGCTTAACGTAAATTACGAAGAATGCTCGTAAAACATGAAATTAAAATGATGACAATAGAAAATAATTCTATGTCATAACTAGAATGTTTACGGTCAATGACGGATATATACTTTTCCGATAAATAATAATTGACACGTATTCGATACGTTAAAACCTTAACCTTGTCGGTTATCCAAGAATTCAATATTAATCGTAGAACGAACATGACAGATAAAAGTTGGTTAATAAATATTGGCCCGAATATTAGGAATAGAATTAGAGCTCGGTCTAAATGTTAATTTTAAAGTTTTGGTTACTACAGTAAATAAATATGGAAAAATAAAAATAAGATTTTTATAATTCCGAATAAAATATTATCTATGATCAGAAAAAATAATTAAAAAAATAATTTATTTAAAATTCTCGAGATCACATGATTTACGTATGAAAAAGGAAAGAGGAACAACTAAAATATTGTAAAATAGAGAAGTATGAATAAAAGGATAATTTAATTACTGAGAAAAATACGAGTTCTCACAGTCGGCCCTCCTAAAGGAACTCTGGTCCCTCAGAGTTTAACTGGAGACAGAAGAAGATGCAAACAAAAGGATATACATAGTTTAGAACTGGATATACATAGTTTAGAACTGATTCATTGCTTCCCAGGTAATTTCTGCACCACGGCGTACCTTAACAATTGGAATTCACTACGCTTTAGTTTCTTAACTCCTTTCCGAATAAATTTTCGAATCAAAACAAAAAAATCTTAAGAAGTCACTTGAGAGTAGTTCCAGTAAAATGAACAACAGTTAAAGAACGAAGTCACATATGGTTCAAAACGAATAAATTTCGAGACGATAGAGTCTAACACACATCAAGACAAATACACGAAATCATCGTTCACTTCCACTCATAAATCACTATTCGCGTTCGGACGCGTTTCGAAGGTCTACCAAAATAGATAAAGAAGGTCGGCGAAGTAGAAGCATAAAAATAGTGAAACTTCCAAGTCTGATATCAATGGTCGGTAATTAGACGAATTATAAATAGACTTGTATCATAAGAGAAAATGAGGTAATAAGTAGAACAGATGTCGTTGAGTAAAGAAACATGTACTTACAGGCATGTAATTCATTCAAGAAAAGATAAAGGATCATATGTGTATGTCTCGAACGGGTGTTACTCGCATAATATGTAAAAGTTTTCAAAACATTATTTTTATCTAACTATTTAAGGAACATAAGTAAAAAGTTGGTTCTTTGACAAGATACTTAAGGCGACTACTACACGGCCTCGCATGGCTCCTTCTAAGTTACGCATAGGTGATCAGGCCATGCATAATTTATGCCTAGCAATGCGATGCTCAGCTTCGTCAAACCATTATTACATGTCATATGATTTAAAATATGTATATACTGCCATTTGTAAAAACAAGAATCAAAAAAATCTATAAAACTTTTTGCTAGTAACTAATTGGATAGAGGTTTAAATCAACAATTTTTATTGTTACAAGAATTCTTTACAAGACCAATGGTTGAACAATTTGTGAAATACATTGTAAAATGAATAAAAATTAATTTTATAAGGTAACATTCAAGGATTTAATAAGGCCCAAGTGGAACATTTTATTAAATGATTCGCAAACAATTCCAGTTTGAGTTTATAGAGTAACTTATAAAATAGCGAGTGGGTTATATGAGGGTAATAAAGAGTAGTTGATAAGAAAATCTACGACACGGTTACAAGGTAATAAGGTTTCAAAAGGTTTAGTTGTCGTCATGAGACACGTGTCAGAATGATAACGAAAATGTGTAAACGAGAACTTCAAGTCTTGATCCAAATCAGTGGTACGATATTAACAGAGAAAAACAATATACAATGACAAATAAGTCATATGTAAAAGAAAGGATAAAAGAATCTATATGTGTTTATATCGTAATTTATTTGACATAAATATGCTTTTAAGAAAGTAGAGCATCAGTTCCCAAATAGTACAATTACTCCGAAAATTTTATATTTTAGGAGAGTTTAGAAATTTAACACGTAAATAATGACGCATAAAAATGTACACATTTTTCGAAACATATAGTTCATCATCGGTTTTTCAAATCACTTGGTTCCAAAAGTTCAAGATATATGTATGTATGACCGGACTCAAGGTTATTATTTTTAAACGTTTTCAAATGTAATCAATATTTGGTAGTTGTAGAATCTCATTGGTTAAAGTTTTACAAGTTCAAACGAACTCAAAAACGGTCCAAATCATATTTTTATATTCTATTAGCTTTGACTTTTAAGTTTGACTTTTGGGGTCTGACCTGACCAGTTGACTCGCAAAATGACATTTTCAAAATTTGGAGTCTAAAGCAATTGGGTGTAAAACACCGTTTCAGACAACTTTCTAGTTTTACTCGAGACTTGAAACAAAAAAAATGGACGAAAATGCCCTTGCATTAAATCTGTCAACAAAATGATATTTTAAGATTATGCAGAAAATAAGTTCTTAAAGTATACAATTTCAAATGAGCGTGACTTGCTCGTTTTTAAGATTTACGGGTCGAATTTTATGTCCTAAACGACCGTCTCAACAAATAGAAACATATTTTTAAGTCTAAAGCTTATAAAAATATTTTCTCGATATCGTTAAATTGCATATAAATTTTCTGCAGAAAGTATATTTTTCGACACACCTCGAAATTTAATCAAACTTCATAACAACGTGGAATTTATGTACACACGTGACTTGTGGATTCCATAAAGACGAAAAAATAGATTTTATAATTAAGCATATAAAGAAAAACATAGTATAAAATTGGTTTATGAATACCAACGATAATCTAAAAAATCAAAAATGGTGCATGAAATTCGTGTCTTTGATTTCAAGATGCAATGCATGAAGGTATCTTGGCGGCGTGATTTTCCAAAATCACAAGACATACTGAGAAAGAAATGAAACATTAACGGTTCGCACTCCTAGAGCGAGGAGGTTTAATGAAAGGGGAGGGTACAGGTTTATAGAAGTAGAATCGTATTCCTAACAAGCGCCATATTATATTTTAGGATATGAATTACAAGATGGCGGTGGTGTTTTCAAAGTACAAACGAACGTTGATATTCGAAGGCGAAACGTAGAATGGGCAATGAAATAATATTTAATCGATGTACGAGTGTCGTGTAAAACGGTGACGTAAAGGTCAATCAAGGTTGCGAAAGCTCACGATATTTTTCAACACGGATTTCAAGGAATACTTCGAGACGTGTGAGTCACACGATGTCCCTTAGTATTTTTCGGAGACACATTGAGCTACACAATGGTCTATAGACTATTTTTCAAGGCATCCAATCACAAATGGTCAGAAGGCAATTTGGATATCAAAATAGATATCTTAAAGAGGTTAAACAATGAAAGTAACACGCACAGGGTAGTAAAATAAGAATCGGAAGTTGCATTGAAAGAAACACTTCTTAATCCCAGACAATGGTATCACGAGAGTATGCACAACATACAAAAGTGAGTCGAGAAAAAAATAAGCGGTCCAAAACGAACGATCATGTGAGGTCAGTCGTATCACGCATAAACGAAATAGAAATAGTACTAGAAAGTGAGTATGAAAAGTTGGCAGCATACGCGCTCCGAATACAAGTATGAAATGACATAACAATATAAAATTATTGTAACAAGATCAATTCACAAGAACAAGAATTCAAGAAATACTGTAATGGGAGATGTATTCACTGTAATATCCAATGATAATTTATTAAGCACAAAGGATTTAGAAAAAGATAGTAATTATCGTCATTAGAGTAATGCAGTATTTCAAAATGTAATAAAGGAAGGAAATACTAAAACAATAATTAAAAGTAAATAATAAGGATTAGAGAGTTACCCGCGCAGATTTCGAACAACAATGGCAGACTCTGTGTTTGACACTTAGAAACATGAAATATTTGAACTTTCGGTTATAGACTAAGTTTTGAAAAACGACTCAGTTCTCTATAACCATCCCTATGATACCAATCTATAAGACCCCTAGAATCAGGCAAGGAAACACGTAGGCAGCAAAGGGGTTCCACGTCATGGTACAATAAACAATGAAATATTGTTGACATAAAGTTGACGTAATAAAAACTTATACATTACATCACAAAAAGATCAGAGTTTTTAAACAAAGGTCCCAGAGTTTTATAAGCGGAAAATCTATTATTTAAACATGGTTTTGTAACATGTTGTTACCAAAAATATAGGATAAACTTCTGACAGCTTTTACCAAAACCAAACTTTAAAAAGTAACACAGAAATTTCCAAGCTGCGATAATATCCTGCGGGCTCCCATCCAAGCAAAGCTAAGTAATAATACCTGAGATTAAACATGTAAAATCGTCAACATAAAGTTGACTGATATTCATAGGTTTAGCAGTAAAGGTGTGGAACACAAGCATTTATTTGTAAAACAAGAAATAGGGAAAATGGTTACGTACGATAACGATAGTCTGAAACCATTATTATTGCTATTTAGTTCATGAACTGAAGCTTAACTCAATGTAAGTTCCTCTAGTGAATATTCAGCCTAAATACTCAAGTATAAACAAATGAAATATGTCATGGTTAAACAACCGCAACTTGGGACGGGGACTGTCAATCCCGATGGATCCACCCACAACTTTCGCGCTTAGCAACACAAGTAAATTAACGGTTCATGATCAGGAGAGGAAACTTAAGGGCTATAACTAAAAGCAATAATTATAATGAAAATCTGTTGGAAATCATCAAGTTTTGGAAAGCATACAAGTTATGGATAGCATACAAGTTCTGGGTAGCATACAAGTCCTGGATAGCATACAGTTTTAAATGAGTGTGTTCCACCATGTAAAATCTCACCCCGCGTTTAGAAACAATCTATAAGTAGTAAAAAGGGGCTATGAACTCACCTGATATAGCTATTACACGTAGATCAAGGAAAAAATGTCCAATAGTCGATACACAACTTCGCAAGATATCAATCGTTCATTTATCGAGCACGAGATGCCCAACGGTCGACATATAACCGAACGAGACCTAATATAACGAGACGCGTCTTAGGCTCGAGACTATACATAAGTCATATATATATGTAAATAGTTCACTTTAGTAAGTTTGGACATTGCATAAGTTTTATAAAACTTTAGTGAAAATCTACCATTTATAAAGTGTTATCAAATTTTGATAAACAAAGCCCGGTACTAGCCCAATAGTGGCCCATCAAGTGTATAGTTCACTTAAGCACATTATATGATCAGATTTGAACTCATATATTAATCCTAACCTCAGGCCTAATATTGGCCCAATAGCCATTATAAGTGTATGCTGGGCTTTTGTTTCCCAAATCCTACTTTATATGCATTACGGGTTCTAAAATGCCTCAAACAATATTGACTTAATATTTTCAGATGGTCGGGTCTCGGGTTTCAAAACTATCAGTATATAAATGAGTCTTGACTTCCCGATAACTAGGTCATACCACATCGGTTTTTATAAAAATGATTAAGTTATGTGTTTTATCTCTACGGTTCAACTTAACACAATTTACGACATGTCTTGATATTTAAGCCGTTATACCAAAACCGTAAATCATCTAAATAATTTTTTTATATCGTCGTGATCATGAATTCATGTACTCTACAGATTCTAAGCTTATTTGAGCTTAAATTATGCGTAGCATAGCTTAGAGGTTCGTTTTATCAATAGAAGTATTGGCTGTGAATCACAACCGATTTCAGTTCCACCGTTTGGCCGTCATTTTCAAACCGTTTATCCGTAGAAAACTATCTGATTCGTGTGTGTTCTACATAAGTTTATCTACAACTTTTAGTTTACATATTTAGGGGTCAGTATGCAAAAATTTAGAGTTTTCTGCTGATCAGAACTGGTGATCAGATTCGACACTTTTTATCGTTTCGATCATATCTAATTCATCGGGTATCGTCACGAGACGGGCGACCCGGCCAGATCACCACAAAACACAGGGATAACTACTTATATTTTTATCTAATGCTTATAACTCAATGATGAACTCAAACGCCACGTTTTATTTACTGACCTAAATGTTTCATTCATCACAAGATGTATAGGGCTTGTTAATCATTTTTAAATCATTACCATACATATACAATGTCCAAAATCATCAAAATTATTATGACGTATATTTACAAAGGTGAAAAAACATATGCACATATGACTACTATTAAAAAATTACATAAAATTGAGTATAAAAAATAGAAATTTGTACTTACAAAAGATGATGAAATATAAAGATAAATGCTCCAAAATCTTAACCCAAAGTTCAACAATAGTGTTAAATCATTATGTAATTTTTGAACCCTTTAAAAAATCAGCCAATACTTGACAAGAAATAATGAGATTGAAGTTTATTATTGATGTTTCTTTTGGAGTGTTGATTCACGGCAAAATGATTTCCAAAAGAAAGCTTGTATTTTTTTTTTGTTAAGATATGAAATGAAGATCTTTGACGGTGTACATGCATTTGTAAGTAACACATGTCTTATTTTAACATTTACATGAGACGTGTAAGTGCTAGAGGAGAGGTGGTGTTTAGTTATAAAGTTTCGTTTTATATTTTGTAAAAGCGGGTATTGGTGAAACCCGATATTTTAAAAGTTACGCGATTTGAAAGATACGTGTACAACACGAAAATAAACGCTCGACATAAAATAAAGATATCGACATTCAGAGAGCATTAATTTTTTTTTATAAAATGAGGGCTTATGATTTAAAATACGTTAGCGCGTCATATAAGCCAATGACGCTTAAAGGCTTAACGTAAATTACGAAGAATGCTCGTAAAACATGAAATGAAAATGATGACAATAGAAAATAATTCTATGTCATAAACTAGAATCTTTACGGTCAATGACGGACATATACTTTTCCGATAAATAATAAGTGACACGTATTCGATACGTTAAAACCTTAACCTTGTCGGTTAGCCAATAATTCAATATTAATCGTAGAACGAACATGATAGATAAAAGTTGGGTAATAAATATTGGCCCGAATATTAGGAATAGAATTAGAGCACGGTCTAAATGTTAATTTTAAAGTTTGGGTTACTACAGTAAATAAATATAGAAAAATAAAATTAAGATTTTTATAATTCCGAATAAAATATTATCTATGATCAGAAAAAAATAATTAAAAAAATAATTTATTTAAAATTCTCGAGATCACAGGATTTACGTATGAAAAAGTAAAGAGGAACAACCAAAATATTGTATAATCGAGAAGTATGAATAAAAGGATAATTTAATTATTGAGAAAAATACGAGTTCTCATAGAGAGTTAGTTAGGAGTTAGTTTAAAACAGTTGTAACTACTTTCCTTTCAATCATCAATAAAAACCCCAAAAATATCCATTTCTCTTCTATTATCCTCATTCTACTTGTTCATACCTGCAATCTTGTTACTGTGTGTGATTTCATTGATCTTACTTGATCAATGGAGTCTGTTTGAGATAATTTGGAGGTCACAACAAGCTTTTCTAGCATAATCAGTTCTTACCAGTTCCTGAGTAGCATATTTGTAGCAGTTGGTTTAATGTGTTCAAAAAGAGCTTTTGGAGGTGTTAAAATGGTTAATGGTGGTGATCTAATGGTGTTCTTTTAGATTTGAGTTGGCTCAGCACCACACTCCTCCATCAAAGGAGGCCTTAGCTAAAAAGTTTGTTCTTTCTGTTTTTTAAATTCCACTCAAAAGTCAATTGCATGCTCAATTCTAGTGTAAACATAATATGCTGCTCTGATAATGTGCTTTGGTTTGATTTAGTGTAATTTTGATAGTTTTCATAGCTTGTGAGTAGACTTGTAGCATTTAATCTGTTTTTACCTGATTTCATCCTTTTGTTCATCAGTCATAGCCATTTGAGTGCATTGTGTGTTCAAGCTTGTTAATAAGTCTGTTTTTAGTTTAAATACTTTTCATTTCATTGCTTGAACATGTTCTGATATAAGTCAAAGTTTAGTTCAAAAATTTACTTAATCTTTCTTCATAAAAATTCATATCAGTCTTGATAAGTAGTGTTTGGATCCGTATAGTTTTTGTAAAACAAGTTGGTTAATCTTGCTGAATTTTGTTCATCCAAATTTAGTAAACCAGCATGAGCAAGTGTGTTCAATTTTGTAGTCTAAACAAAGGTCAAAAAGGCAAATGGCTTGAAAATAGTTTGGGTCAAAGTCTAGCTTTGTTATGCAGGAACTTGCTCATTTCAATTCCTCGTCATTTGTTCATTTTTTTTACCAATTTTCTTAAAACTAGTTTCTAATAGAAGTTAAACATCCAAGGTTTGAGTCTTTGCAAGGAATTTCTTGTTGTCTCATATATTTAGATGATTAATGATAGAAAATAGATGAAAAGAGATGGATTCCTAGAGAGAGAAAGTAGTGAGAGAAAAGTAGAGAGAGAGAGAGAGAGATGATTATCTTGGTGAATATTAAATTAGAGAAGATTTAGTGTTAAAAATGATCATCCACCCTTCCTAACATGCTAGGAAGGGCTTTATATAGCCGGGCTTACATGTAAACCTAATGGGCTATATTGTTTGGACCGGGCTTGTCTTTTGGGCTTTAAGTAACTTAAATCCAAGCCCGTGAACCATGACTATTTACCTGACTATTACAACGTTCTAATAAATATTACAATAGAAACCTATGACCGAACATTCTTGTTTGACTCAATATTTTGAGGCTAACAATCTCCCCCAATGTGAGGTCATTCCTCTTCGATATTTGGATTCTAATGGAGATTTATGAATTTAGTCATAAATGAGTCTTGAACGTGTAATAGCAGTGTTGGTCCTTCATGTTGTGATCTTTGAGCCTTTGTCATTGTCTTTTGACTTAGTCTTTTATCTTGAGATCTTCAAATCATTCTTGACTTGTCTTTGCCATCTTGCGATCTTGTGTCTTTATCCACATGCTCACACTATTAATTGTTGAATAAGTCTTTGGGCATGAATATGTGTTTTTGAATCTTTGACTTTGCTGAGTACACCGTGACGCCACCTTCTCGAGACAAAACATAGACACGGACTGAATGGCTTTGACATTCATCCTAAATCGGTAGCGTTTTACCTCCGGCCAGTGAAGACCGTTATACGATATTAAATACCGTACCTTTGATTAGGTACATTCAATTAAGAATCTCCTTGACAGGGTTTCGCGGTTGTACTAGCCGTTCTCTTTACTCGACCGTCTCAAAGCAAGACTGCGAACATAAAGAGTGAATCAATTGGATAAATATCCGCTTGATTAAAGTCGTCAATTCAAATTCTTGGAACAAGTTTGATTCATTAAGAATCTTACCATTGTTGCTTTCCAGTTGACACAAGTTTGATTCATAAGAATCTCACACGTCACCTACCGTAGCGCTGTTTGATGTTGACGCTAGAAGGATTTCCATTCGTCACTATGAATATTAATGAATATCACTCTGAATGTTCTGGCAAGACCATAAAGATATTGCGTAGAAACTTGAAACGAGTTTGAATCAATTCAGAATCAAACCACTGTTGCTTTTCAGTTTTACACATGTTCAATTCATAAAGAATCTTGCATATGACCTACCGCAGTGCTGTTTGATGTTAACACTGAAAGGATTTCCACTCATCATTGTGAATACTAAGTAGTATCACTCTGATTGTTCTAGCAATATCACAAGAATATAGTGTAAGACTCTCTTGATCTTCATCCGTGTGTCCTAACGAGATTTGATTGATCTCTTGGCTCTAGACTCGATTTGTGCACTTTTAGTGGTCGGAGGCTGGAGCAGATGCCACCTATTCAATATCAACTATCTCGGAGTGAGAAAGTCAATAGAAGACGTGTTGATCTCCGTGACAATGAAACAAACTTCTTTTGAAAGAAGCCTAAGTAGCTAGGAAAGGTTTGTGCTTCAAATCACTGGGTCCATGATGAGTTTGTCTTCATGATGAGTTGACCTGGTTTCTGCCTAAGTTGTATGGAGGGCTTCTTTCTTTACACCCTTTACCCTTACATTTCTTTTTCATTCTTCAACCCCTTCAATGCTTACCAAGACATCATTAATATCACCTTGTTGTGATTGTTCCAGTGCTATCATCAGTACTTAGTCGGCATTTAGCGACGTTCACATTCTACTCCATCTTTCCTAAGGACTTATAATGATCTATTGGATTGTCCCTGGGAAGATCCTTTCGGTTCTGGTTGGATCATAGGACTTAAACCTAACCACCCTTTTGACACCAATAACGTTGTGAATTAAAGATGTTGTGGGTATTTGATCGTAACCATTAGTGCTTGAGTCTTTAGATCACATTTTAATCACATTTGCTCCCCCTATCTCTAATATATAAAATCTTTTGATATTAGAGATACCAAATTTGATTAAAATATATTTTGAAAAATAGTCTTGAAATCCTTCGGGAGAAAGATGTGTCAAACTTAGCATGAATTTTGGAACGCTCCCCCTCAAAAATTGTTCCAATGGAATTGTCATTATGAGGATTTGATCCACATTAAACTTTTGAGGATAGGAGTTGTTGAACACACAATTTTTGAAAGATTTTGAATATCATTGAGAAATTCTTGAAAAATTGTGTTTAACGCTTTATGAAAAATCAATTCTTTTTGTCGAAAAGGTTTTTCTAAAGCATAAACTTGAGTTCATAGACTTTTAATGTCTTGACGAATCCACTCAAGTGTAAGAAGATTTAACTTCTTTTGCTAAAGGTAAGAGCACGAAATCGTACACTCCCCCGTGAATATAATTCCGGGTTGCAATCTGAAAGTGATTACAAGCCATTGTGTTGAGCTCAAAACGTTGAATGTTTTGTGGCAAGCTCAACCGAAGATAGATTTCTCTACCCGTTGTTGGAAATATTGTCCAAAATAGACAATTTCCTTTGAAAAAGATAGAAATGACATGTTTTGAAAAATATTTACAACTTTCATTTGAGCTTTATGTACACACCCGTGTCGTTATTGAGCGACATTTCTAGGTACGTCCATATTATCGATACTGAAAGACATGTCGAGAAGATTATTTTTGGATTATCAAAGATTTTTTAATTTTGTATTTTGCTTTTTCATTAATATTTACAAGTAGATGTTTGATAGATGAATCAAGCAGGCTTCTTTGCTAAAATCTCCAGTTCTGCTGGAGTCAAACATCTCATACCAATTTGCCTAACAAGATACTCAAACCTCTCTTTCGAAAGAGCTTTTGTAAACAAGACAGCTAATTGGTAATCAGTTCCAACAAAGTATAATTCAACAATACCCTTTTCAACTTGTTCCTTAATGAAGTGGTATCTGACATCGATGTGCTTCGTGCGGGAATGCTGTACCAGATTGCAGGAGATGGCTATGGCCGACTTTGAGTCACAGTACATAGGTACTTTATCATAGTGGAAGCCATAATCCGTGAGTTGTGTTCTCATCCAAAGAACTTGAGCACAACACGCAGATAGAGACATATACTCCGCTTCAGCTGATGAAAGTGACGTGCAATCCTGCTTCTTGGAAGACCATCCCACAAGCTTATATTGACCTAGAAATTGTGCACCACCAGAAGTACTTTTACGTGTATCAATACACCCTGCATGATCAGAATCTGAATAGGCTGTTAGAAAGAAACCGGTTTCCCTCGGATACCAGAGTCCCATGTGAATGGTATTCTTAAGGTACCGAAAGATCCGTTTAACCTCCTTGAGGTGCTTTTCAGTGGGTTGTGCTTGATATCATGCACAATAGCATGTAGCATGATGAATATCAGGTCTGCTTGCTGTCAAGTACATGAGGGACTCGATCATGGAACGATATCTCGTTTGATCTATAGGTAATCCCTCCAAATCAGCATCTAGGGATATAGTTGATAAAGGTGTCCCAACGGGGTCACATGATGTCATATCATGATTTTTGATTATCTCTTGACAATACTTAGCTTGGTTAATGAAAATACCACTTGGGGATTGGTGAACTTGAATTCCTAGAAAGAATTTTAGTTCGCCCATCATAGACATTCCAAATCTGTTGTACATTACTTTTTCAAACCATTTTGAAAGTTTTGGGTTTGTAGACCCGAAAATAATGTCATCAACATAAATTTGCACAAGCAAAATGTCATCCCCATATTTATAAGTGAACAAAGTTAAATCAATGGAACCTTTTGAGAAACCTTTGGAGACCAGAAATTTCGAGAGCTCGTCATACCACACCCTTGGAGCTTGCTTGAGTCCATATAGTGCTTTGTGGAGACGATACACCTTGTTAGGATAATGAGGATTGACGAATCCTTCTGGCTGCATGACATAGACTTCTTCCTTCAAAGGACCGTTAAGAAACATCGTCTTTACGTCCATTTGGTAGACAATGAATCCCTTATGTGCAGCATAAGAAAGGAAAATCCTGACCGCTTCCATTCGAGCTACTGGTGTAAATGATTCTTCAAAATCAATACCCTCTTTCTGTCTATACCCTTTAGCCACTAGCCTAGATTTATTCTTGATGATCGTGTTCTCTTCATCCATCTTGTTTTTCCAGATCCATCGAAGATTTAATGGTATTACATCGTATGGTCTGTCAATATGTTCCAGACTTTAAGTCTTTCAATTTGTAGAAGTTCATCCGTCATCGATTCAATCCAAGTGTGATCAGCCATGGCTTCTTTGATGTTTTTCGCTTCAGCTGAACTCACGGCAAGTACGAACATACAAACATCGCCATCGGTGTGAAGTTGTCGTCTTGTACGAACGGGCTGTGAAGGGTTTCTAATGACATGAACCAAAGGATGATCTCGGGTCCAATGATGTGTTGAAGGATTTCGTTGATAAAACGTATGCATATTTGACGGATCAACATGGCGAGTAGAAGACTCTAGTTTCGTGTACCGGTGTACCGAATGGGTTGATAAATTCGTCTTTGTTAGATAATGCATTGTCTACCTGATTTGTGTTCTCTGGAGCAATGACAGTAGTTGTGGATGTTGTAGGATCGATTGTTGAAGTGATATTCTAAGGAAGTAACTATGCAGCAACCGGTGTTGAAGTAGATGAAGTTGTATCCTTTTGTTGACAATGATCGGGTATCATCATTCTTATCATGAGTGGCATCGGAAGACTTTGATACAACTTGTTTCTCCCCCGTGAAATATTCATCATACATTGGTCCATATAACATTTCTAACTCTTCAATTGTCGTGTTGACTGTCATATCAGCTCTAGGAACATTTTCTAGAACCAGCATTGAACTTGACGGTTCATTGCTGTGGTCTTGAGTTCCGAGTTCCGTGCGGTTGTGAACGGAAGTCGTTTTTCGTTTTGGATCGGGACTTAAACTTTTTTGTTCAAGTGCCATTTCTTTTAATTCATCAAATCGAATGTGAATGGTCTCGACTATCAATTTTGTTCTCTTATTGTATACTCTATATCCCTTAGACTGAGTTGCATATCCCACAAGAATACATGCATCACCTTTTTCTTTCATCTTATCCAAATTTTCACCGTCTCGAATAATGTAACAAGTACATCCAAAAACATGAAGGTGTTTGAGTGAAGGTTTTCGATCATGAATTATGTGATATGGTGTCTTTTCGAGTCTTGGGATAATTAAGGAACGATTTTGTGTGTTGCATGCGGTTGACACGGCTTCGGCCCAAAAGTATAGTGGAAGTTTTGAAGCGGATAGTAATGTTCGAGCAGCCTCAACAAAATTACGGTTTCGTCTTTCAACAACGCCGTTTTGTTCGGGTGTTCGAGCAATAGATGTTTCATGTTTAATTCCTTCGGCTTCAAAATAGTTTCTTAGATTTTAATTCAAAAATTATGTACCTCTGTCAGTACGAACCACTTTAACTTGAGCTTGAAGACCACGTTGTATCAGTTTAAGAAAGCTGATGAGAACTTCGGGTGTTTCATCCTTGGACCTCAAGAAGTGAGTCCATGTGTACCTTGAGTAATCATCGACAATTACCAGAATATATTTCTTTCCATTGATACTCTAAACACGCATGGGACCACACAGATCCATATGGAGAAGATTTAACCGTCCTTTAGAGCTTGGTGTGGTCTTTGTTTTGAAGCTACTTCGTTTAGCTTTACAAAGCTCACAAGAAGAACAAAGATGATCTTTGATGAATTTCAAGCTTGGAAGGCCTCTCACAATATCTTTCTTGGAAAGCAGGTTGATGGTATCAAAGTTGAGATGAGAAAGACGTTGATGCCATAACCATGCCTGAGTTGTTGAAGCTTTTTCCATGAAGCAAATTGGAGTTGATGAAGTTGTGTCTTGTAGTGAAATTGTGTAAAGATCAGTACCCCGTGTACCGGTAAGTAAGTCATTCCCATCATAATCACGAACAAAACATGTCTTCTTTCTGAAAGCAACCTCCAAATCTGCATCACAGAATTGACCAATAGAGAAAAGCTTGTGATTGAGCCCTTCGACGTAGTATACCCTTTTGATCGTGATATTCCCCTGAACCAAATCTCCATATCCTAGGATCGGTGCAAATTGATCATTTCCGAATTGGACCGTACCCAGGAACTTATCCACGAAGTAAATTAGAAGCTTGAGAATCCCCGTCATGTGCTTCGTGCATCCGGAGTCCAGTATGAATAGAATTATTTGTATCACCTGCAGAAGAGTTAGAACACGATGGAGCAATTGCTAAATTGGATACCACAGTAGTTGTGATAGTAGAATCATTAGTGTCCTTATCAACATTTAAAGGCAAACTAACACTCTTTTTCACATTTTCTGTCCTAGCTTTCGGCATCCATTTATATCCTAGAGGACATTGATTAGCAAACCACCATTTCCAAGACTTACTAACAGACTCATATAATTCCTTAATTCTGCTTCTAGGGTTCTTAGTGGTGGAGTCTGATCTATTACTTTTCTTAGTGGGGGTTGCACCAGAATGGTTCACTTTGCGTTTGGGTTTACTAGCTCTAATAGGCATCACAACTTGCTTCTTAGTTCTAGTATCTACGCCTTTGACTTTATTCATAGCACACATAGAATGATTAGCATTAGCACACTTTCCACATTTGACACAAACAAATTTCACATTCATAGCATTCAAATCATTCACATCATTCATATTGTCATTACATGCGATTACAGACTTTTTATTCTTAAAAACATTCAAATTCCTAGGGTGTTCTTCTACTTCCTTCATCTTCCCTTGATTCTTGTGTTTCCTGACGTTATCATTCACTTGAGTGCTCTTAAGCTGAGGCCGGCTAACACTAGTAGTGGAGACTATTCCTGTAGTAGAAGACACACGAGTATTAGTGTTTCTAGAAGTCTGAGGGGATTGAGTAACTTTGTTTGTGGGGTTAGTGATCATTTTATACATCCCTGGTTTAATCACATTATTGTGCTTAACTCTTGGTGCTATAGTATTCCTTATGGGTTGATTATGTGGTAACCTTTCTTTTTCATCCATCTTGGGGGCAAACACAGGTTTTGCAAATGAGGAATTTGATAAAGCAGATGGTTTTCCCAAGATAGAGGATCTATTCTCTTTAGAGGAATTCGGTTGTCTAACAACATGTTTCTTAATGCTAGGTTCCACGACTTTCCCACCCATTTTAGCAACGAGTTTCTTCAACTCTGCTATCGCTCTGTCCCTGTCTTGTAACTGAGCTTTCAACCCTTTAATTTCCAAATTCTGTTCATTCTATTCTTGAAACGTTTTGGAAAGTTTTTCTTGCAAGTTATTATCATGCGGAAAACTACTAACATCTTTTTGCTAAGAAGTTCAAGAGAATGACAATGTTTTTGAAGGAAATCAGTTTTGTGTTGAAGTAACTCAAAATCCTTTTTATCAACATTTTCTTTACGTTTCGAAAGCTCAATTTCAAGACGCTCACATTCTTTGATCTTATCAAGATATTTGCATGCAACATCAGAATATTCATCAATATCAGCACAAGATGTAAAATAAGCACACATAACATCTTTAGAAATGCATTCTTGCAAGAGTAAATCATATTCATCTAAAAAAACAGATTTCTCCATTTGAAGATCATCAATGTGTTTCTCAAGAGATTCAACATATTTTAAATCATCATACATTTCTGTCCGAATGAAATCCTCAAGTTGAAGAACAGTTTCTTTAATCCACACCATGTTTGGAATTAAGAGTTCTTTCACAAGCAAGGTAATATCTTGAGGAATCGGGTGTTGTCACTCAGCATTTTTACATTTTGCCCAATCTCTTTCAACAATAGATTTAACATTATCTATGTGGTGTTTAAGAATACCTAATGTTTTCCTACTCTTGCTTTTGGACTCATCTAGAGGAAGGTAGTTTATATATTTGTAAACATTAGATTTCTTAGTGGCAAAAGCTTTCTTCCAATGAATTCTCTTTTGTTTGCATTCTAAGAACACTTCCTCACGAGTTTTCTGAGTTTGTTTGTTGAAAAGGCCATAAAGACTATTCATGTAAGCATAATTATATGGTTTCACAAACTCCTTATTGACAAATGGTCGACTATCATCATCCCAAAGGGCATTCTCTTCACTATCGGCACTTACAGGCATGCAATCAAGATCGGTCCTTTCAGTCTCATCAAGATAAAGACACGGGTTCGCAGCTTGAGCTTTGGCAAGGTACTCAGGACTTTCAAAGCTAGCTTGACCCTTAAACATCGACGGAGGTGCTATCATTTTTACGGTTTGAATAGAATCATGCATTTTATAAACAACTTTCTTCAAAAATTCGACTTGTTCTTCTAGTTTCGTTACTTTTTCAGTTTCTTTATGAGGTCTACTTTTGAAGTCTTGTTTTAACGCATCTACCTCTTGTTTCTTAACCTCAAAAATTTTAGCAGAATCGGTAGTGGTCATAGAGATCTTTTGTTCAAGTTCATTAACTTTGGTATTGGCAAGGTACGTTTTTTGACGTTCATCCATTAAGAAAACATTATATTGACGCTTCTCTTTGGCTAATAACTCAAGAGTTGTATTATATTTGTTTTCAAAATCGTCCTTTTGACTTTTTAACGCACTACCCTTGTACCCCTCAAGCTCATTGGTTTTCTGAAGGAGCTCATCTCTATAGGTTTCAGTCATCTCAGTAGATTTATAAGAGCAGCTTTGCATTCTTTAAAATTTTGAGTGAGCGTAGCGTTTGCCTTCTTTAATTGCTTTTGACTCTTTTTATTTTTAGTGACATCTTTTTGTAAAGTGGCAATTAAATTAGCAAGCGCAATACGTTCCTCTTCATCATACTCATTTGCATGTTGATCATCCTCAGACTCATTATTGCACATGTCTGATGAATCGGGTGTGGTATTGCTATCAACCGTTTCCATCATACACGTGTCATTAATGGCATTGGGTAGATCACTATGCTTATGAATATCACCAAACACATTATATTCATCAGTATTGTGTACCTTATCGATTGGCTCAGTGTCAAAGATAGGGCCATCGTCATCTCCAGTGACTTTGAGAACTTCTTCAACCTTTGCCATGTACGAGTAATATGCATCGAGTTCTTGATCAGAATCTTCATCATCAGTGTCATCAAGCATTGCTCCTTCCTCAGCTGACAATTTAAACCCTGCTTCCATCTTCTTGCATAGCAGAATCTTTTCCTTGTGATAACCAAAGTCTCTAACCCTTTTTGGCTTCCTACATTCCTTTGCCATATGCCCATAACCTTGGCAATTAAAACATTGAATCTCACTTTGCTGAACCACTTGACTTCCAACAGTTTCCCTATTTCCAGTAGCAGCAGCAATCCTCTGAGTATCATACTTAGCAATTTGTCGATCATACCTTGCAGAACCCTCAACATGTGTTGGATTATGTCGATCATACCTAGAAGGACTTTCACCACGTCGACGTGTGTCATACCTTGGAGGACTCTCAACATATTGGTTCTTTGTGTTAGATGATGTTTGAAGATTGTTGTTGGTGGGTTTGTAGATTTTCTTGTAAGTCTTCATTATGAAAGCAATTTGTTGTTTCATTTCTCGTTTCTTTTGAGCTTGGTCTTCATCACTATCTTCTTCAGATGATGATTCAGATGGTGGTGATGGTGCTTTTGGCACTTTACCTCGAGATCTTGTGGAAGATGAAGACTTAGATGATGTGGAATATCATGGTGAAGATGATGTAGTGGAATATCGTGGTGAAGATGATGTAGTGGAGTATGGCTTAGGAGCACGAGAGTGATGATCTTGAACATGTTGTGTGGTAGTCACTAAAGCAAGTGGATTAGCCGTCTTTGCAACACGTTTAGCTCGAATCTCATTTGCTTCATTCTGAAATTGCTTCATGATGTCAAAGAGTCGATGATATGAGACCTCGTCTAACTTTTCTTATTGTTTCACCAAAGTGACGAACCGTGTCCACTCGGGTTGAAGTTGTTGAAGAAATTGAACATTGACTTGCATGGTGGAGACTTGCAGATTATTTCTTGTCATGTCATTCATCAGTTTATAAAACCTGGAGTAGTAAGAGTCAATTTATTCTCCATCCTGTGAAGTAAACTTGCAAAAATTCCAAAACAAGTTTGTTTTGACATCTTGTTTGTTGAGTGATTCTCCTTGTTGCAAGCGTTCAATAGCAGTCCACATTTCATGTGCTGTAGGACATGATAGTTGTAAATTAGCACTTGTTTAGGAAAACAAGGCAATTAGGGCAAGTGTTAACAAGTAGTTTAGGAAAATCACAAGTTATGACCCTAAAATGGGGATCGTTCTCAAGGAGGCTAGTGTGTTATGAGTGTAATGACTTGGATTAACTTTGTGATTATAATTGTGAGAAAGAAAAATAGAAATGGGATAAGAAGAGAATGACGGTTACGATGTCGTATTATACTAAGACGAAAAAGGTATACACGTATGAAGGTCTACGAAATTAATGGCCTATTCTATGTTATGGATTTGGTGGAATTATGTGGTTGATTGATTGATTAATAAAGAAGAAATGAAGGAATTAGATGAGGGATTAGAGAGAGAAAGGAGAGAAGGGAGAGGATTGTAGAGAGAGAAAGTAAGACGAATAAAATGATTAAGTGAAAATGTAATCAACAACCCCCTCCTAACATGCTAGGAGGGGTTATATATAGCCCACCCTACATGTGGGCTATATGGACCATACATAAAGTAAATAGATCACGAGCCCATTACATAATTATCGTTGGAGCGACCGATCCTTCATAAATACGTAAAACGTATTTCCAACAATCTCCCCCTAAGGGAGGTCGCTCCAAGTTACAAAGTTCTAAATAGTCTATATCTCGTGAGCTATGCTAACTAAGATGTGACCGAGACTTTATTGGGAAAAACGTATTTCCAACAATCTCCCCCTAAGGGAGGTCACATCTTTTTACAAAATCTTAAACCTAGCATCTATGCTTGAGTCTTCGATCTTGTTCTTGTGAATATGCTTGATGTGATCTTTGACTTTAGTCTTGAGCATGTTTCCTTGCCTTGACCTTGTGCATTCTTCACTTGTGATATTTGCCTCTTCGTGACTTCATGTTCCACATACTTATACTTTTAAATTCTTGAAAGCTTCAGAGTTTGATACAGCGGAAGACTTGACCTTCAGGCTTTCTTGAATTTGTTGAAGTACTATTTTGTATGTAGTATAAGCATGTGGTGACGACTTCTTCTGGATTGTACACCGCAATGCCACCTTCTTGTTACGCTGCATAAGACAGTTAGCAACAAAACAATATACACGGATGAAATGGCCTTGAACATTTCATTCTAATTCGGTAGCAATTTACCTCCGGTCGGTGAAGACCGTTGGACGATATTAAATATCGTACTTGTGGCAGGTAGTTTCAATAAAGAACCTCCTTGACAAGATTTCGCGGGTAAACCCGTTCTCTTTACTCGACCGTCCAAAGCTGACTGCGAACGTAAAGAGTGAATCATTTGGATAATATTATCCGCATGATTTGAAGCCGTCAATTCATGTTCCTGGAACAAGTGAAGTTCAATTAAAAACCGCACCATCGTTGCTTTCCAGTTGTCACTAGCTTGATTCATAAAGAATCTTGCAAGTTACCTACCAAGTGCTGTTTGATGTTAACACTAGAAGGATTTCCATTCGTCACTGTAAATACTTAATAGTATTACTCTGAATGTTCTGGCAAGATCATTAAGATATTGCGTAGAGGCCTGGAACGTGTTTAAATTCATTTAAGAATTAAACCACTGTTGCTTTCCAGTTATCACAAGTTTGATTCATAAAGAATCGCACAAGTCACCTACCATGAGCTTTTTGATATTCGCTCAAGAAGGATTTCCATCTTCATTGTAAATACTTTCGTATTACTCGGATGTTCAGGCAAGATCATGAAGATTTTGCGTAGGACCTTAATATCTTTCTTACTTTTCACATTGTGTGAATAAGCAAGGAATAATGAAAGTGTGTCCTAATGAGATATTTGATGATCTCAAATGGCTCTAGACTCGATCGTGCATTTCGGATTTTAGTGATCGGAGGCTGGAGAGGAGTGCCACCTTTTCAATACCAATTTATTCGGAGTGAATAAACCAGTAGATAATGTGTTGATCTCCGTGTGATTAAAACAAATACCTTTTGAGAGATATTTGAGTTAGCTGGGAAGGGTTGTGCATTGCATCACTGGGTCCATGATGTCTTTCTTCAATACCGAGAATCATTAGCAAAAATGATCTCAATAGCATATGTATTGACCCGGTTTCTGCCTAAAGTTGTAAGGAGGGCTTCTTTCTTTACACCCTTTATCTTTACATTTCTTTTTCATTCTTCAACCCCTTCAATGCTTACCAATACGTCATCACTAGCACCTTGTTGTGATTGTTCCAGTGCTAACTTAAGTACTTGGTCGGCATTCAGCTACGTTCACAATCTTTCTCCATCTTTCCTAAGGACTACTATTTCTAGCTATGGAATGTCCTTGGGAAGATTCCTCCGGTTCTAGAGAAATCATTGGACTTTAACCTATCCTACCATCCTTATGTCACCACAATCGTCACCGTCGTGAATAGAGATGTTTTTGGGTAAGTGTATGTCACCATGAAATCCACTTTGAAGTGCAAATCTATTTTGCTCCCCCTTAACATATGCTACGATATTTGAAAACATTTCGCACATGTCGGGATGAAGCTAGCACGTTAAGTAAAACCATTTATGATTGATCATATCCCATATTAAGTCACATTTTCTCCCCCATATTAAAAATATTAACCCAATCGATGTTTTTTAATATCAATTGATTTAATAACATTTTAAGAAAATTTGGGAAGAAAAATGCAAGTCCAATTATCTTCATGAATTACACCAAGCTCCCCCTCAAATTAATGAGGGTGTACTTGAAACGTAAATTAAATACCTTTTAAACACAAGTGTAAGGTATTTATTACGTGCAAAGATCAGATATAATAATGAATTCACAAGATTAGCAATGTACGAGGTTGGACCTGAATAATGGAGAACAGCATATGAAAGAAGCACATGGTTCTTGTTCACGAATGTTGGTCACCTCGTCACGTTCCCGAGAAAATTAATTCCCGTTGTTGAGTCAAAGCTTTCCGGTGAAATGCTTGACTTGATTATGAAAAGCGGGTTGCTATCTGAAATAATAGCAAACCATTTGGAGCATGTTTTAAAAACATTTGAACTTCTGCTCGAACTTTATTTACAACCCCGTGTCATTATTGAATGACATTTCTAGGTTCGTAAATATTATCGATTCCAGAAGACATGCTCGTTTTATCAAAACGTTTTTGAACACACAATTTTGAAAGATTTAGAAAAACCTTTTGAGAAATTCTCGAAAAATTGTGTTCAAAGTTTTGAAAAAACAATTACTTGAGCTTAAGATGTTGAATATCTTACAAAGCGAGCTCAAGTCCGAGAAGTTGTAAACTTCCCGTTGTTAAGGATAAGTTTATCATCGGCGATAAACTTTCCTTTTATCTGAAGAACGAGTCCTAAGCTGACATTTACTTAGAAGTCGTTTTTCATGAGCTTGAAAACTTTGACTGTTTTAACGGAAAGCTCATGACCGAGAAAGGTTAATTTCTCGTTACGAGGAAAAGTTCTCTTATTTAAAAGATACACTTTCCTTTATTTTAAGTTCGAGTTACAGTCTGACATTTAACTGTAAGTCATATACACGAGCTTAAAACCTTTGAATGGTTTTAATGTAAGCTCGTGTCCGAGAAAAATTAATTTCTCGTTGTAAGGATAAGTTTATCATCGGCGATAAACTTTCCTTTATTTGAAGAACGGGTTACCATCTGATATTTAATGATAAACCATATACACGAGCTTAAAACCTTTGAATGGTTTTTAGGGTAAGCTCGTGTCCAAGAAAACTTAATTTCTTGTTAAGAGGGTAAGTTATCGTTGCGTAGATAACCTTCCCTGTCTCTGAAGTCCGGGTCGTCGTCTGTCATTTAACGAGGAGCCATAATGCATGAGCTTAAAAACTTGGAATGTTTTTGATATAAGCTCATGCCCGAGAAAAATGAATTTCTCGTTTTTAGGATAAGTCATCATCGGGATGAACTTTCCTTTCTTTGAGGATCGAGTTACAGTCTGTTATGTGACTGTAAGTCCTTGTTTGCAGCTTAACCATGAATCCCCTGAGACATTTGTTTCTCTGATATCTGCTTCTTCAGCAACCAAACTCTAAGAGTGTCCTTAGTTGAACGGTACACAACGATTGGACCGCTTCGTTCTTTTGGAACATCAACTTTGGTACCTGCATTCTCATTAGGAGTTTGTATACTTTTGCATGGGTTAGAGATATCTATTTTTGAAGCACGTGGGGGTTCACAGTTGGCTTTACTTGTGTCAGAGGTGGCATGAGGGGATGATTCACTTGTCTTAGTTGGCAATCGTTTCCTTTTATAGAAAATCTTAAGTTCAGGCTTAAGTGATGTATCATCCTTTGCAATTTCCTCCCTAGTAGTCTTTGTAGAATCGGAGACTATCCTAGTTAAAGGGCCCTCGTTTCCTACAAGAGTGAAAGATCTACCAGTGGGGCGCCACATTTTACCAACGGGTTTGATTTTAGCGACCCACTGGGATTTAAGTCTAGCACGGGAGTTCACCTCATTAAGCAATTTTTGGATACAAGCATCATGATTTGCCGTAAAGACACATTTTCTACATGTTTTACAAGTAGCATATTTAACGTCCGAGTAAGATCTAGAATCCCTAGATGATTGATTGATGCTCCTAGGATTGTACATGCTATGGTTAGCAGTGTTGGGTAAACTAGAAGGCATCTGACTAGGTTTGAAATTCCTATCTCTTACATGTGTCTTTTGTTTAGCTTCCCTAAGATCAGATTCATGGCAAACGTCATTTGAACTAGTTATAGACGTGGTCTTGGTATTTTTAGGGAAACTAGAGGCAATCATATGATTTGGTCTTGCTAAAGCTGGAGTGATCACATTGGGCCTAGTTGCTGGAGTGACTGGTCTAATAAAATGAACCAAATCAACTTGGGAGGCAAACCGCGGTCTCGAGGATTGTGGTCGCTCGGATTTAAATGCAGTAGGTTGTCTGACAATCGTTTGTCTGACGAACTGATTTGTAGGCGGTTTCCCCAAGATTGATGGTTTTTCAAGCTTAGTGTCCACACTAGGTCCTTTACTTTTCCTTAACTCGTTTTTCAACGCAGCTATAGCAAAAACCTTTTCCTGTAATTGGGCCTTTAATGTTTCATTTTCTTTGAGCACGTTATCTTGGGATGCCAACTTAGATTCAAGCAGTTGAATTTGTTTCAAAAGATTATCCTTTTCAGCTTTAGAATCTAGAACAGTTTGATCCAATTTTCTTTCAAGAACAACGTTTGACTTTTCAAGTTTTTCAAAGTATGTTTCAAATTTGTCCGTTTTCTTAGAAAATTCAAGTTTGGCATCCTCAAGATCTTTTGATTGCCGAGCTACGATTGTTTCGAGCTCTTTAATCTTGGAATCAGAAGCAGTCAATGAATCAGTTATAGGATAATTATCATGATGTTTAGCATTCTGAACAATCTCTCCCCCATTATGACTTACATCGGATGAATCAGAAGTGGTATTGCTATCACTCGTTTCCATCCCATGTTTGTCATAATTAGGTTCAGAATCCTCAATATGCGGCATATCATCAGCATATACATCATAAACCACATTACATTGTATCATGTTTGCAGGCTCTGCGTCATAAATGGGTAAGGTGTCATCAAGAGAAATCGCGTGAACATTCCCTGACGTGCCACTGGCATCATGTTGTCCTCCTGATTCTGTGCTCGTGCCATCGTTAGGCTCCAAATTGTCAACCATATGACCAGTTTTCTCTTGCATCGAAGAGTCTTGCACTCCATTATCATACCCTTGCTGAAGTCGAGATCTTTCATAAATCGAAGACGAGACTGATGTCATGAGTTTCAGAATTGTATCACGGAAGACTCGAAGTTCAGTATGTGTATCTCGAAGAAATGATTGGCAAATCATTGAACTTTCAGACTTGATGATATTGAACTGGAGGAAAGGCGTGAGGTGTGTCACAAGAGCCTTATATGCAAGTACCGATGCAGAGTGATTAAAGTTGTCACGGTTGAGTTGCTCGGCGAGTTCAGTCAAAGTGGTAAAAATGGAGTCGATGAATATATGACGATCTTGTCCAAAGATTGTCACAAATTCGCTCCTTCCTTGAATGCGTGAAAGAGTGACTAGATGATATTGAAGCATTTGAAATGAATTGATACCACTTTCTTTAGCTTTGTCGTGCATTCGATGCAAGTCTCCCTTTTTAAGTGTCGAATTTAACGAGTCCATTGAAAATCGAGAAAATTCGATTTGACTCAAAAGATGTTGTCGGCTCAAACGATTATGAATTAAACCCGATCAAAAATCTGTAGTCGCTAAAAATAAAACCCGTCACGTTGACTCGTCACTTTGTCTTCAAAACCGGCCACAATAACGTTTAACCCGATAAATATTTTTCACGTTAAACTTTGAAAATACCCGCTTCGACACGATTTGCCAAAAAATACTAAACAAAATGCTAGAAATATAAAAGTGACAAAATAAAAATATAAAAGTGACAAAAATAAAAAAAAAAATAAAATAAAATGTGATATTTTTTAAAAAATAAAATGTAATATTTTAAAATAAGAAAGGATTAATTTAACTACAAATAAAAAAATAAATAAACTTTTAAAAAAAAAATGAAACGGATATTTATATATATTGAAAAAAGGCAATATTGTGTCACAAAAAACAAAGTAACCAAAAAAAAAAAAAAAAAAAAAAAAAAAAAAACGTTTGCTTGAAAAAAAATAAAATAAAGTAAGATTAAAAAAATCTGATACAAATCCTTGTTTTCTCCGTCACATTATCACAACTTAAAAGGAAAGAAGACCACTTGTAAGCTGAGTGAAAGTTCCACCACACACGTGTCCTCCTTCTTGTTTACTCCGTCCACTAAATAACTTCCCAAAATAAAATTCTCACAACACTCAATCTCGTTTATCTCTCTCTCATATCCAACCAAACCCTAAACTAAAAATACTCCGCCTCTCTCTTTTTCTTGTTTAATCCGCTTTTCACATAACCATAAAAAACACACTTTTCTCTCTCTCACTAAGATCTGACAAACAATCCCTTGATTATCTTGTTGTTTCCAATCTCCTTGTTGTTTACGCGTCTCAAACCAATCACCACTCAATCTGACAAGACAATCCCTTGTTTATCTTCTTCTCAGTGCCACGTCGTCAAGATCTCTTGGATTGAGGTCTCGGGTAGGTTTTCGTTTAATCTTCTTGTTGAGTCTTTCTCTTCTACTGTAGAGTCCTTCTTGTCTAGTGTCGAGTGGTTGTTTGTTTGAGAAGGGCTGTCTGGGTTTGTGAGTTGTACGAGAGGTCTGTTGTGTTGGTTTGGGTCGAGGGTGTGTGAGGGGTGTCGAGGGTGGAGAGGTGTCGAGGGTTGATTTGATTAAAGAGTGAGGAGTTTGAAGTTGGTTAAGGGTCTGTTTAGGTTAAGAGTCAGTTTGTAGGGGTGAGTCGTGAGAGTGAGACGAGGGTCTTGCAAGGGTGAGAGAGTTCGAGGGTCGTGAGAGTTTGTCGAGGTTGAGGGTTTGATGAGGTTGTGGGTATGAGTATTGAGTGAGACGTGGGTAGGGGTCGAGTATGTCGAGGGTGGGTGGGTGAGATAGAGTCGAGACTGTGAGGGGCTTTGTGAGGGTGTCGGGGTGATGGTTTTTTGAGTCTGTCGAAAGAAAAACTTTGTGTCTGGTGTCCGAGAGATGAGAATGAGTGTGATTCAGTTAAATGTTTGAGTCTTGTGTTGTGTAAGTCGGGAGGGAATGAGTCTAATTAAAAAAGACAATGATTTGCCCAATTTGTCCGTTATGTTTGAATGGATTGCTTCATTCGGAAGAGTTCCGAATCAGAACTTTTTCTTGATCCGGAAGTTCTTGGTTCGGAAGTTCTTGATCCGGAACTTCTTGATCCGGAACTTTTGGCTTGATCCGGAAGTTCTTGGTTCGGAAGTTCTTGATCCGGAACTTCTTGATCCGGAACTTCTGGCTTGATCCGGAAGTTCTTGGTTCGGAAGTTTTCTGTTTGATTCGGAACTTAAATATTGATTCGGAACTTTTTGGTCCGGAAGTTCTTTCACCCGGAACTTTTGGCTCACTCGAAAACCTTGATACCAAATAGGAACTCGGAACTTTTTGACAGATTTGATGGGACTGAGATGGACAGAAACTTTGGACAGTTTGGACAGGACAAAAAAAAATGCCAGATGACCAGGAAAAATGACAGAAAACAGATTCGATAGGACAAAACAAAAAAACTGATAACAGATTAAAAAAAACTGATTAAAAAACAGATTAAAAAATTAAAAATTAAAAAAAAAATACGGATTATATATATAAAAAAAAAATAAGGATAACTATAAAAACTACTTATATAAAAAAAATAAAAAAATAAAAAAAAATTATAGAAAAATATATGAAAATCTGGATAAAAAAAAACGAAAATTGATAAACTAAAAGTAAAAAAATAAAAAATACAAACTTTGAAAGAAAAAATTGATAAAATTGATAAAATTTTTTATAAAAAACTACAAAATTAAAAAGAGAAAAACAAAAACTTTTTAAAAAAACAAAAAAACCAACTTTTTATATAAAAAAAAGACAAATTTTTAAGGTTTTATATAAGAAAAATTTGATTTTTATATAAAAATTTGTGATTTTTTATCTAAAAGTAAATAAATTTGAAGATTTGATATGATTTAACACATGAAAACACAAACTTTTTATAAAAAATACAAACTTTTTAAAGTTTAAGCATGATTAAATCAAAACCCACCAAAATCAAACAAAATAAAAGAAGAATAAACCAAACTAACCATGGCTCTGATACCAATTGAAGGTCTACGAAATTAATGGCCTATTCTATGTTATGGATTTGGTGGAATTATGTGGTTGATTGATTGATTAATAAAGAAGAAATGAAGGAATTAGATGAGGGATTAGAGAGAGAAAGGAGAGAAGGGAGAGGATTGTAGAGAGAGAAAGTAAGATGAATAAAATGATTAAGTGAAAATGTAATCAACAACCCCCTCCTAACATGCTAGGAGGGGTTATATATAGCCCACCCTACATGTGGGCTATATGGACCATACATAAAGTAAATAGATCACGAGCCCATTACATAATTATCGTTGGAGCGACCGATCCTTCATAAATACGTAAAACGTATTTCCAACAATCTCCCCCTAAGGGAGGTCGCTCCAAGTTACAAAGTTCTAAATAGTCTATATCTCGTGAGCTATGCTAACTAAGATGTGACCGAGACTTTATTGGGAAAAACGTATTTCCAACAACGTAAAACCGTAAAAAGCATTAAAATTAAAATTTTACCCTAAAAATTCCTAAAAATCACTAAAAATCCACAAAAATATTCTAAGAGTTTATAAAAAATCCAAACTTGTCAAAACCTTTTAATTAATTAAATAATGACTTTTTAATGCTAATTAAAGCCCTAAAAATCAATATTAACTATTAAAAAGTCCAAAACAAGATCTTAAAGTTTGTAAACCTTTAAAATACCATAATTAAGCTAAAAAGTATTTTTCAAAATTTTTAAACCACTAAAAACTTTTTTTAAACAATTAAAAACTATTAAAATCACTTAAAACTTAAATTAATTCCAGAAAATAATTAAAAGACTCCAAAAATATTTGGAAAGTTGCAAAATTCCTAATTAAGTTTCTACAATCTAGGAAAAATATAAAAACTTAGAAAATCGGAATTTAATTTTTAACAATAAAATAATATTATAATATTATTAAAAATCCAAAAATCATAAAAAATTCTAAAAACTTGCAAACTAGCTTAATTTAACCTATATAACTCAGAAATGAAAGTGAAATTACCTGAATACCCTTAATGGGCCTAGAAAATGGGCTAAACTCAAAACAGATCCTTATTGGGCCAAATTTGGGCCCAATATAAAAAAGTGTCCAAAATAAGCCCAAAAAGCACTACTTGACACAAAATTTGATATTAAACAACTTTTTCTAAAGGCCCAAAAGCTGAAAGTGTAAAATAAGCTAGCTTATACCAAACAGCTTATTCTTAATGGACTTTTTGGCCCATTAAGCTATAAGCCAATGCCATAAGCTGAAATTAGACACACAAGCTTCTTTTTCCTAAATAAGACTTCTGTAAAAAGAAATTTGAAATAAGCCCAAGGAATAAGCCTGAAAATGCAATAAGCAATCTACAGAAAACGACAAAATAGTCGTTTTTAAGTTCTAGGCCACCCCAAAAGCTGATTCAAGTTTCTAAAACTTTCAAATGACTTCAATATGCTAAATCAACAAAAAGTTTTCAAATAAGTTGACTCAATAAGCTGGAAAAAGCAAATAAGCACTTATGTAAAAGTCAAATAAGTTAGATTTCTAGCAAAAAGTCAAAGTCAAAGTCCAATAAGCTCCAGTCTAATCAAATGGGTCAAATAATGAAGATCTATCACAAAAAATAAGTTTTTGCAGGTCTGAATAAGTTAAAATAGCTTATTGATAAGCTGAGTTCAAAATAACACTAGCAGGGGCTAGTTTTGGGTGTTGAGCAGTGGAAACTTTTTTTACTGCTTGACTTGTTTGACTTTTGTCTTTAGTGAACTTTTTTGAGATTCAGATTACACAAAGGCACCCAAATGATCTTTGGATCAAAAGGAGTCAATAACAATCAAAAGATCACAATCATAATAACCCAATTGATACAGTTTAATCAATAAAGTACCAGATCTAGCACAAACATGAAACAATAAGCAGTTGAGCACTTATAAGTAGTTTTAGCAATAATCAGCCAACCAAATTCAACCAAATTCATACACAAGCTATTATAAACTCAAATAAACAAGTCTAAATAGTTTTCATGCAATGGCTTTAAGCCTAAATCAAGATTCAAGCTTATGAATGTTACTGATGAACACTAAACACTAGCAGATTTCACTTTGTTGATGTATTTGACACACAAGCCAGATTCAACACCTCAAATCTCAAAAACAGGTTACAATAATGATGTTTTAACTGCTTTTAACCCTAAGCATGCATAAACTCTAGGTTTTCCCAAATTCTTAGGTCAAAAACAATTATAATCAACAAGTTATAGCAGATTGTTTGATTTGGTGGTTTAAGTCCAATAACTTGCAGCAAAATACTCTCAAACAAGTGTATGACAGATAACAAACACAAACAACACCTTCTAACAACACAATAACCAGATTCAAGCTTAAATAGGTAGTCCCAAAGACCCCTTTATCTTTTCAAATCCAAATTTAAACAAGAAAAAGTGTGATTCAGTTAACCCAATGATTAATCTAGCATATAAACAACATTATCATGCAAGACTAAGCAGATTCAAGCCAAGAAATCAACAAGAACACCAATAGAGCACAAATCCACAAAATTCCAATATTTATCAGATTTTCAAGGATGCTATGATCAGCCCTATAACCCAAGAATTCCAAGGTTGAAACAAGAACTTAGCAAAATATCAAGCTTGAAGGAAAAATGCAAACTTTTGCACTCTCCTTAAAAACAGGGTTTGAGATTCAAATTCAGTAAACAAATAACATAAACAAGCATAAAATAAGATGGCACTTGGTCTTGCTTCAACACACTTAACACAATTTCATTAAACTGAAAAGAGGATTTACAAGTGCTTGAACAAGGAAAAACCAAAAGCAGTTCTGAAAATGAGACCCTATGGCTTTATATAGAGCCTTATATGTGAACTAAGAACAGATAAAAGTGTTAAACCCTAATGCTTGAAGTCCAAAAAATGCCCTTGTGGAGTTTGAATATCTTGGAATCATGTGACGGATTCTTGTTGTGTAGTATGAGTTGGCATGTGAAAAAGAGATCCAAAGGCTTGTTTGAAGCTTAGAAAGTAAGCATAATTGTGGGACGTTGGATGACTGGCCAATTATTGTCTTCTTCCTCATTTTTGTAGCAGGGGAGGCACGTGTGGGACAAAGGGGTGGTGAGTTGTCAAGTTTATAAGTTGGGTTATGATCATGACATCCTTAATCTTAAATCTGGAAAAGATTAAGGATTAATTCCAAGTAATTAAGAAATCCCCAATTTGGATTAAGAACGCCAAGAACATGTTTTTGATCTTGTTTTGGGTTTAAATACATGTTTGGCGCGTGTTTAAAATTAATTAATATTAAGTTAAATAGGTTGGTGAGTGGGATGGTGACATGGAGGAAGGGTGGGTTGTGATTGGAGGAGAGTGTGAAGTGGGGCACGTGGCAGAATGTGGCTGGTCTAGGTAACAATATTGTCTGGCCAAATTAAGTCCCTCACCTTCCTTTCTTCTTTCACTTTGTAAATAAAGCCCAAAAATCCGAATCCCTTTGTTATTAAAGTTTCCTTTTTCACACTTTTGCCCCAAATACTTTTCCAAAGTATTTTCAGGGGTATTTCTTGCCATTTTGTGATTCTTGAAGGACTAATTTGGCATTTTATTCAATGGTAATGGTCTTGACTTGCATATTTGATATTTTGGAGGACTAAAATTGCCAAGTCATAATGATTGAGGGACCATTCTTGCCAAATGTTGAAAGTTAAGGGTCCTTTTTGTAATTTTGGGATTTTCAAAGGACCAAACTTGTAATTTCTTGTACTTTGAAGGTCTTCATGATATATTTGACTTTGTGGAGGATAATGGTTGACAATTTAGCTTTGTTGAGGGGCTAAACTTGTCAATTCTTCAAAGTGGAGGGCCCTTTTTGCAATTTTGACAAACTTTAGGGACCAAACTTGTAATTATGAAAATACAAGGGTATAAAGTGTCAATTCTTCCATATTGGAGGACCCTTCTTCATAATTCTTCAAATCTTCAAGGTTTTCTTGGGGAAATTCTTCATTAGGGCTTGGTTCATTGTGCGGCTTCGTTTCCCGTGTTCGTTTTTGCATGATTCTTGTGATCTTTTGTCATTTTCTCAATATCCGTACCTAAAATACACAAGCAACAAACACAAGCATATATGGGTATTTTGATGATATTTAATGCATTTTAAGCCCTTTTTGGACGATGAGACTATGTATAAAAGCAGTCTCATCACTCCCCCATACTAAACCATTGCCGTGCCCTCACGCAATGCTAGAATAAAGTATCGTAGCACCTCCAAAATTCATTTTTATTCATTTTATTGAACGATAAACTAGCTACACTACTACTATTGCTACTACTACTTGCGTTTTAGACATAATGTATGATTTTCATCGCAAAATGGGACGTTTAGGTTCATAGAATAAGAACACGTGAATGCTTCGTTACAAAAATTTCGTCGTCCTCGATTTTTACCCTAATTCCATGCCAAGCGTGCAACGAGATCATTGTCATTATAAGTTAGTAATGATAACACTACTCATATGCCCTAATCACTTACTTATCCTCCCATTATTCCTAAGTTGTATCTCTTATATTTTATATTGTCTTGAATGTTTCACGAGGATACATTGTTTGACTTATGCGACAATAGAGATTTAGGTCTAAAATAGATTCCTAACGGTGTAACCAAGACCATCAAATCAATAACCCCTCCTAATAGACAACCATGTCAAAAAATTAAGTCAACAAGAAGAATCGATAAACACGGTTTTATAACGGTTTTGAACATGAGACTTATTACCAAGACTTTTATATGCCCCCTAACGAAAGGGCCTTATTATCTTTGGTTTACCTCCGTCTTTTATTCAATTTCGCCATGAAGTTTTTATTATGACTTCGGTCTTGCCTTGCCTTTTATTATCCACCTCATCGGTAGTTTTATTAGCCAAAGATGTATATCCTCACGCTAAGGCGAATTTTGGATCTTTAAAGCTTCGAAGATTAAGGCTTGATTCACTTTCAATTTTGCATAGATTTTTCGGCCTTGTGGGGCTTCAAATTTTTTGCTTGATCTAGGTGAGCACTGGAAATCTTATTATTGGGTGAAGCTTTTGATTATTCGGGTGCCAATACTTCAAAACCGTGACGCTGGCGATACCTTAATGTCTTCCCAATTTAATTACACGGAAGCTACTAGAAAAGACTAGAAACCCAACAATCCCAACTAAACCGCTAAGTCAATATTTATTAAGCAAAAAATATTTACATGCGAAGGGAGAATAAGCAAACAACGAGAAGACATGATTTTTTGAAAGAATACGAGTACTCTACGTTTAGCATAGTAACTTATAATTAACCCTATCATTTCTCGTCCTCATTTAAGAGACTTAGCCTAATGTGAAGTTAAGCAATCAAAGCTAAGTGCTCAACACGCACGGTCGAGTCAAAAATTACTCTTATTCTTGCCATCGGAAAACCTACATTCGTGTCTTCAAAAACTTATAAAACATGAGAAAAATTTAAAATTTGGCCATTTTTAGCCTTATTTTGCAACAAAACGATAAACAAAAAGATAAACTTTGGAAATCGTGAAGGTTTGGCAGGGCAAGTATCTATTCACCCCCCATACTAAAGTTAAACATTGTCCTCAATGTTTCAAGTCTAGGGGTGCAAACACCCCCATACTAGAGACTTAGTCGAATGCCTAATCTAGCATGGAAAGGGTGTAACCGTTTAATTTAAAGCCGTTTATGAAGTGTGCTAAAAACCTAAGGTTAGAACATCAAAGGATATATCATGGATATTGAGAAAGTCTTCAAAGCAAACGATCGAGTGCTCCCATAAAACGAACACGAGAGGCTCCAATCGTGAAGATCATGATCATCTAAAGTCCACAATTCACAAACAACCACGGTACAAAGGTTGGAAGGGCATAAATCCCCACACGTTAAACTAATTAGAAAGCAATAATATATACATAGGATAAGCATGGGACTCCCCCACGAGGCACCTCGTTTTTGATTACCGAGTCATGAGCTCGACTTGATCCCCTCAATGCTAATTATCATTGGGGAAGGTGACTTGGTCGAGGTAGTTCAAGGATGGAACTTCCCCGCCGAAGTAGTGCTTCAACCTATGTCCATTCACCTTGAAATTAGGGCCATCATTTTGAGCTAGCTCGATGGTCCCATAAGGAAATACTTGAGTCACGGTGAATGGACCGGACCAACGGGATTTCAACTTACCAGAAAAGATTTTCAAGCGAGAATTAAAAAGCAAAACTTGATCCCCAATGTTAAAAACCCGGTTTTTAATTTTAGAATCATGCAACTTTTTAGTTTTTTCTTTATAAATCAATGATTTTTCATAAGCAATGTCCCTCAATTCATCCAATTCATTTAATTGCATTTTCTGGTGCTTTCCCGCGGTCTCCATATCATCATTACAATGCTTTAGGGCCCAATAAGCCTTGTGTTCCAATTCGATTGGCAAATGACAATTTTTTCCATTCACAAGCTTATAGGGAGTGCACCCAATGGGCGTCTTATGAGCGGTCCTAAAGGCCCATAAAGCATCGTCCAACTTATCCGACCAAGATTGTCGGTTTTCCCCAACGGATCTCTCCAAGATCCTCTTCAACGCTCGGTTTGAAACCTCGACTTGCCCACTCGTTTATGGGTGATAAGCCGTAGAAATTCGATGTGTAACCCATATTTCTTTATGACCCTTTCGAATTGGTCGTTACAAAAATGGGTTCCACGATCGCTTATGATCGTACGAGGGGTTCCAAACCGAGAAAACAAGCTTTTAAAAAACTTGACTACCACACGAGCATCAATGGTGGGCAAAGCCTTAGCTTCCACCCACTTAGATAGGTAGTCAACCACAACGAGGATGTACTTATTACCACGAGATGATGGGAACGGCCCCATAAAGTCTATGCCCCAAACGTCAAAGATCTCACACACTTGGATGATATTTTGTGGCATTTCATCTTTTTGTGAGGCTTTTCCTTGTCGTTGGCATGAGTCACAAGACTTCACAAGATCTTGTGCATCTCGGTAAATAGAAGGCCAAAAGAAGTCGGCATCAAACACCTTCTTAGCCATGAGATTAGCACCATGGTGACCACCTGTGGGTCCCTCATGGCAAGCTCTAAGGATGTTAGAAGCTTTGGTGCCAAATACACAACGTCGGATGATTTGATCTGCACATGTTCGAAACAAGTAAGGGTCGTTCCAAAAGTAGAACTTGACGTCACGAAAGAATTTTCGTTTTTCTTGAGTCGTCATACCCTTAATGATGAAGTTACCCGCATGGTAATTTGCGATGTCCGTAAACCATGAGGTGGAAGAATCAAGCTTAGAATTCACTACACCAAGTGTCTCAAGCGGAAATGTTTCGGTGATTTCCTTGGGCTCGTAAACACTTTGGTGAGGATCTTCCAAACGAGAAAGATGATCGGCCGCTAGATTCTCGGCTCCTTTTTGTCAACAATTTTGTGGTCAAATTCTTGAAGGAGGAGAATCCAACGAAGTAATCTCGGCTTTGCATCTTGTTTAGCCATGAGATACTTGATAGCCGAATAATCCGTATACACTATGCATTTCGTCAAGACGAGATAAGGTCTAAATTTCTCAAATGCATACACCACGGCAAGGAACTTCTTTTCCGTTGTAGTGTGTTTAAGTTGAGCCTCGGTCATAGTCTTGCTAGCATAGTGAATAGGCAAGAAGTGCTTTTCATGACGCTGCCCCAATACGGCCCCAATAGCGTAATCATTAGCATCACACATGAGCTCAAAGGGGAGGTTCTAATTGGGAGCAACGAGAATGGGAGCTTCGGTAAGTTTCCTCTTAAGGATTTCAAAGGCTCGTACACAATCTTCGTCAAAGACAAAACGTGCCTCTATTTCAAGAAGATGTGTAATGGGTCGAGAAATCTTTGAAAAATCCTTGATGAATCGACGATAAAAGCCCGCGTGGCCTAGGAATCTCCTAACTCCCTTGACGGTTTTGGGATGAGGTAATTTGGCGATGACGTCTACCTTAGCTTGATCTACCTCAATCCCCGCTTTCGAGACCTTGTGCCCTAAGACGATTCCTCTCTTAACCATAAAATGACACTTTTCCCAATTGATCACTAGGTTGGTTTCCTCACAACGTTTCAACATTCTCTCAAGATTCGACAAACACGAAGTGAACGAATTACCAAACACGGAAAAGTCATCCATGAAAACTTCCATCGTCTTCTCGATCATGTCATGAAAAATAGCCATCATGCACCTTTGAATGGTTCCCGGTGCATTGCAAAGTCCGAATGGCATTCTACGATAGGCAAACCTTCCGTATGGACACGTAAACGTAGTTTTTTCTTGATCACGAGGATCGATGGGAATTTGGAAGTAACCGGAAAAACCATCTAAAAAGCAATAGAAATCGTTTCCCGTAAGACGCTCCAACATTTGGTCCATGAAGGGCAAGGGAAAATGATCTTTTCGAGTGGCTTCATTCAACTTACGATAGTCAATGCACACTCTCCATCCAGTCACGAGTCTAGTGGGAATAAACTCGTTGGCATCGTTTGGCACAACGGTCATTCCTCCCTTCTTAGGGACACAATGAATAGGACTCACCCAAGGGCTATCGGAAATAGGGTAAATCATTCCCGCGTCAAGGAGTTTAAGGACTTCCTTTGTGATGACGTCGTGAATTTTGGGCTTCAACCTCCTTTGACATTGGATTGCGGGCTTGTAATCCTCCTCCATTATGATTTTGTGGGTACAAAACTTGGGATAGATTCCCTTAATGTCAGATAACTTCCACGCAATCGCCCCTTTGTGATCCTTTAGAACATCGACAAGTGCGGTTTTTTCATCATTCGAAAGTTCCTTCGCAATAATAACCGGCAACTTGTCGCCCTCCTCCAAATAGACATATTCGAGATGAGGAGGTAAATCTTTCAACTCGAGGATAGGTGGTTCCTCAAGTGAAGATTTGGGCTCGATACTCATAACCTCCTCGGGTGGAGGAAATGGGAAATCGTTAAGAAAATCCTTGATAATCGAGAAGTCCTCATCGTTGTCGAGGTCTTCGTTACAAGTACGTGGAACATCGAATTCTTCCAACGTAAAACCACCACCTTCAAATGGAGTGAAGGTCGGTGTCGAATTATCAAGAATTGGATCTAACATAGTGGGATTGCCACTAGTTTCTTCATCACCAAAACCTAAAACTTCTTGTGAAAATTCCTCGCAAACCACGTCGATCATATCAACGAGGTTTATGGTTGCAACGGAATAAACATGAGAAATTCGAGAGTTTTGAGTTGCGTTTATAACAAGTTCCTCGTCGTTGAAACGTAAGGCGATCTTTCTAGCATGAACATCGATCAAAGCCATAGACGTATCTAAAAACGAACGACCTAAAATAAGAGGAACTTGAGGATCCGTGGGGATATCAACAACGATAAAGTCTACGGGATAGTAGAACGTCCCCACTGTCACAAAAACTTCTTCCGCCAATCCACATGCGGGAATCGTGGAATGGTCGGCCAACTCGATAGACATTAGTGAAGGAGTAAGATTAGGAAGATTGAGCGACTTGAAGATTGCGAGTGGCATCAAGTTAATGCTAGCACTAAGATCGGCCAAGGCGAAGCATTCCTCCATATCTTGGATTGCACAAGGGATCAAGAATTTACCGGGATCACCGACTTTTTGAGGTATGCGATTAAGATAAACCGACGAACAACTAGACAATTGGTGCAATTTCTCCTTGTTGTTCAACATAGTCTTAAAGTTAGCGGCAAATCGAGGCATCATGACCAAAGCATCGGCGAAACTCACATTAAAGTACAAATCACGAAACATTTTCATAAAAAGCTCAAATTGATAATTGTCGCGCTCTTGACGTTTCTCCTTTCTAAGTATCGATGGATAGGGCAAAGGTGGTGTGGGTTGAGGCATAGTAGGCATAGCCTTTGGAATCTCGGGTTCCAACGTTGGTAAAGGGTCAACCGTAGGTGTGGCATGAGCGGAACTTCGTGGGATTGGGACATGCTCCTTTTGGACCATCACCTCGGGTTCTTCCTCAATTGCTTCCTCCGTAGGAGCAATTAGTTGAGGAGTAGGTTCCTTAAGTGTCTTACCACTACGTGTGGTAATCACTTTCATATCACCCTTAGGGTTTGATATGGTGTTGCTAGGAAGACTACTCGAAGACGGTTTACACATAATTGCCTCAAACATAGATGAGATTTTATCTTCAAACTTGGATTGCCTCTTCTCGGCTTTAACCATTTCTTGTTTTATCTCATGTTGCCCTTGGTCCATCTTTTGTTGGTTTTGTTGTATCCTAGTTACGGTTCCTTCCATCTTGTTGGTATGGATCTTAAGTTCATTAGCTAACTTATTTTTCAACTCTTTCTTCAAGTCGTTCTTAAACTCGGATCTTAGGCTAATGATTTCTCTTTGAGTATTGTCAAACCTAGCATCATTCCCAATTTTTTTGGGTATACCTAGGTTTCCGACTCGACATTGCGAGCCGACTAATCCCAGGGCGACTACCCTTTTGGATAGCATCATTCCCATTAGCGTATTCAACAAATTGATTTGGAAGATCTTTCAACGTTTGCAAACCTTTGTTGTTGTTTTGAAAATCATTTTGATTCTTGTTTGAAACTTGATTATTAGCCCCTTGATTACCATAGTTTCCCTTGTTGAAATTGTTTTTGAAACCGACTTGATTGTTGCGATAGTTGTTGTTAGCATTTTGATTTGAACCAAAACCCGGTGGAGTCAATTGATTAGAGCGGGAAACTTGACCGTTTTGGTTGTAATTTCCCGTGGCCGCGTAGGCACTCGAAGTGTTACCACCGTTGGTAATGCATTCGGAGAAATCATGACCTCCACCACAATACATGCACGAAACCTCAACTGCTTTAGCCGTAGCGGGAGCACTTGGTTCACCAACTTTAAACTCAATCAAAAGTCCTTTTAGCTTATCAAAAATCTTGTTTTCCAAGTTCGCCTCAATTTGGCAAGCATCGATGGTAGTAGACAAAGAAGGTGAAGCCGAAGACGAAGCCTTACGAACACTAGACGTGCTACGAGGACTATACACCTTAGATCTATTCTCAATTATCACCAAAGCTTCCTCAACCGTTTTACACAAAAAATTACCACCCGCGGCGGCATTTAAAGAATCCTTTTCATGATCATTAAGTCCATTGTAAAACGTGTCAATTTGATGCAAGTCGGAAAAACCGTGATGAGGACATTCATGTAACATCTCCTTAAACCTATTCCAAGCCGTTAAAAAACTTTCATTAAACTCTTGTGAAAATTTTGAAATCTCTTTTTTCAAGTACGCAGTCTTAGAGGGCGGAAAAAATTGGTTCACAAACTTGGACACGAGATCCTTCCACGTCAATATAGAATTGGGTGGATCTTTCTATAACCAAATTTTAGCGGGCCCCGCTAAGGAATACGGAAAAAGCATCATCTTAATCGAGTCATTCGAGACATCCTTAAACTTGCAAGTGGCGGTAAGACGATTGAATTGGCGGATATGGTTGTGTGAATTGTCCTTCTCATCACCACGGAATTTGTTGTTTTGGATCATCGACAACAAACCCGTTTTCACCTCAAAATTCTCCGCAAGGATAGTGGGAATCACAATAGCCTCTCCATAACCCTCGGTGGGTGCTTGAAGTAACTCCATCATAGTTCGATTCGCCATGGTTGGTGCTTCTCTTACAATGGGTTCGTCAATAGGAGACTCCTCACTAGAAAGATTGGGAGTGGGAGTTTTGTTCTTTCGTTTACGTGCACGTCTCGCTTGATTACGAGTTAGCATAAACGTCACGTACAACGAGGGGACGAGCAAAGAATATTCTTTTTGGTGTTTTGTATTTTTCAATTTTTTTGTGGTTTTTGATTGTATTAACCTTTTTGGATTTTGGTGAATGTATTAAGTAGACACAAATCTACAAATCTCCTCCTTAATCAAATCTCTCGATTAAAGAAGCCTCAAGGAATGAAAACGATCACGTGAAGTGAACGCCTTCGATGACTTTAGAACGTTGGTGGAACACCAAAACGTTCAAGAGGGTTTAATCAATTGAAACCAAGAAAATATATATGATACTTAGTAATACTTTGGGCGGCAAAAACCTCGATTAACTCTCAAAATAAAATACTCACAAGCAAGCGGGGAAACGAGGCGGCGCGAAGCACTTAAGATCCTTTTTCCTTAGGATATATTTTATAATATCCGCCTTATACCCACCTTATAGTTTGTATTTTTCAAGATTGAGCTTCACGAAAGTATTTATCTATTTTTTGCCTTTTTCTTTGGTTTGAGATTCGAATACAATGATTGCGTAATGACCTCCCAAGTCATGGTTGTGATTTCTCACGTATTTGGAGTACTTGTGAATTTATTGATCTACGTATACAATATAGTAATAGTATTCACACAAAAATCAAAAACCGATAATACGTATTAGTAGAGTGCTACTAATACAAATACTATTTTGGTTAGTATATAAAAACAACAATTCCAAATCAAAACTCAACACGCCTCCCCGGCAGCGGCGCCAAAATGATAGATGTAAATTAGCACTTGTTTAGGAAAACAAGGCAATTAGGGAAAGTGTTAACAAGTAGTTAAGGAAAACCACAAGTTATGACCCTAAAATGGGGATCGTTCTCAAGGAGGCTAGTGTGTTATGAGTGTAATGACTTGGATTAACTTTGTGATTATAATTGTGAGAAAGAAAAATAGAAATGGGATAAGAAGAGAATGACGGTTACGATGTCGTATTATACTAAGACGAAAAAGGTATACACGTAAAACCGTAAAAAGCACTAAAATTAAAATTTTACCCTAAAAATTCCTAAAAATCACTAAAAATCCACAAAAATATTCTAAGAGTTTACAAAAAATCCAAACTTGCCAAAACCTTTTAATTAATTAAATAATGACTTTTTAATGCTAATTAAAGCCCTAAATATCAATATTAACTATTAAAAAGTCCAAAACAAGATCTTAAAGTTTGTAAACCTTTAAAATACCCTAATTAAGCTAAAAAGTATTTTTCAAAATTTTAAAACCACTTAAAACTTTTTTTAAACAATTAAAAACTATTAAAATCACTTAAAACTTAAATTAATTCTAGAAAATAATTAAAAGACTCCAAAAATATTTGGAAAATTGCAAAATTCCTAATTAAGTGTCTACAATCTAGGAAAAATATAAAAACTTAGAAAATCAGACTTCTAATTTTTAACAATAAAATAATATTAAAATATTATTAAAAATCCAAAAATCATAAAAAATTCTAAAAACTTGCAAACTAGTTTTGTTTTACCTAAATAACTCAGAAATGAAAGTGAAATTACCTAAATACCCTTAATGGGCCTAGAAAATGGGCTAAACCCAAAACAGATCCTTATTGGGCCAAATTTGGGCCCAATATAAAAAAGTGTCCAAAATAAGCCCAAAAAGCACTACTTGACTCAAAATTTGATTTTAAACAACTTTTTTCAAAGGCCCAAAAGCTGAAAGTGTGAAATAAGCTAGCTTATACCAAACAGCTTATTCTTAATGGGCTTTTGGGCCCATTAAGCTATAAGCCAATGCCATAAGCTGAAGTTAGACACACAAGCTTCTTTTGTCCTAAATAAGACTTCTGTAAAAAGAAATTTGAAATAAGCCCAAGGAATAAGCCTGAAAATGCAATAAGCAATCTACAGAAAACGACAAAATAGTCGTTTTTGAGTTCTAGGCCACCCCAAAAGCTGATTCAAGTTTCTAAAGCTTTCAAATGACTTTAATAAGCTAAATCAACAAAAAGTTTTCAAATAAGTTGACTCAATAAGCTGGAAAAAGCAAATAAGCACTTATGTTAAAGTCAAATAAGTTGGATTTCTAGCAAAAATTCAAAGTCCAATAAGTTCCAGTCTAATCAAATGGGTCAAATAATGAAGATCTATCACAAAAACTAAGTTGTTGCAGGTCTGGATAAGCTAAAATAGCTTATTGATAAGCTGAGTTCAAAATAACACTAGCAGGGGCTAGTTTTGGGTGTTCAGCACTAGAAACTTTTTCCACTGCTTGACTTGTTTGACTTTTTGTCTTTAGTGAACTTTTTTGAGATTCAGATTACACAAAGGCACCCAAATGATCTTTGGATCAAAAGGAGTCAATAACAATCAAAAGATCACAATCACAATTACCCAATTGATACAGTTTAATCAATAAAGTACCAGATCTAGCACATACATGAAACAATAAGCAGTTAAGCACTTATAAGCGGTTTTAGCAATAATCAGCCAACCAAATTCAACCAAATGCATACACAAGCTACTATAAACTCAAATAAACAAGTCTAAACAGTTTTCATGCAATGCCTTTAAGCCTAAATCAAGATTCAAGCTTATGAATGTTACTGATGAACACTAAACACTAGCAGATTTCACTTTGCTGATGTATTTGACACACAAGCCAGATTCAACACCTCAAATCTCACAAACAGGTTACAATAATGATGTTTTAACAGCTTTTAACCCTAAGCTTGCAAAAACTCCAGGTTTTCGCAAATTCTTAGGTCAAAAACAGTTATAATCAACAAGTTATAGCAGATTGTTTGATTTGGTGGTTTAAGTCCAATAACTTGCAGCAAAATACTCTCAAACAAGTGTATGACAGATAACAAACACAAACAACACCTTCTAACAACACAATAACCAGATTCAAGCTTAAACAGGTAGTCCCAAACATCCCTTTATCTTTTCAAATCCAAATTTAAACAAGAAAAAGTGTGATTCAGTTAACCCAATGATTAATCTAGCATATAAACAACATTATTATGCAAGACTAAGCAGATTCAAGCCAAGAAATCAACAAGAACACCAATAGAGCACAAATCCACAAAAATTCCAATATTTATCAGATTTTCAAGGATTTTAGACAAACCTCATGGATGTACATCCACACCCACGAATTTATGAGCTTATGTGCTAGCTAGAACAAGCACAAGCTTCCAATAACAACCCTGCTAAGATTCAACAAGGTAAGTAGCACAATATCAAAATCAGAAACTTAAAAAGCCTTGATTAATGCAACCTTGTTACCCCACACTTGATTATCCCCAAGTTATAAGCCTCACCACACCTTAATATCACAATTAGGATGCTATGATCAGCCCTATGACCCAAGAATTCCAAGGTTGAAACAAGAACTTAGCAAAATATCAAGCTTGAAGGCAAAATGCAAACTTTTGCACTCTCCTTAAAAACAGGTTTTGAGATTCAAATTCAGTAAACAAATAACATAAACAAGCATAAAATAAGATGGCACTTGGTCTTTCTTCAACACACTTAACACAATTTCATTAAACTGAAAAGAGGATTTACAAGTGCTTGAACAAGGAAAAACCAAAAGCAGTTCTGAAAATGAGACCCTATGGCTTTATATAGAGCCTTACATGTGAACTGAGAACAGATAAAAGTGCTAAACCCTAATGCTTGAAGTCCCAAAATGCCCTTGTGGAGTTTGAATATCTTGTAATCATGTGACGGATTCTTGTTGTGTAGTATGAGTTGGCATGTGAAAAAGAGATCCAAAGGCTTGTTTGAAGCTTAGAAAGTAAGCACAATTGTGGGACGTTGGATGACTGGCCAATTCTTGTCTTCTTCCTCATTTTTGTAGCAGGGGAGGCATGTGTGGGACAAAGGGGTGGTGAGTTGTCAAGTTTATAAGTTGGGTTATGATCATGACATCCTTAATCTTAAATCTGGAAAAGATTAAGGATTAATTCCAAGTAATTAAGAAATCCCCAATTTGGATTAAGAACACCAAGAACAGGTTTTTGATCTTGTTTTGGGTTTAAATACATGTTTGGCGCGTGTTCAAAATTAATTAATATTAAGTTAAATAGGTTGGTGAGTGGGATGGTGACATGGAGGAAGGGTGGGTTGTGATTGGAGGAGAGTGTGAAGTGGGGCACGTGGCAGAATGTGGCTGGTCTAGGTAACAATATTGTCTGGCCAAATTAAGTCCCTCACCTTCCTTTCTTCTTCACTTTGTAAATAAAGCCCAAAAATCTGAATCCCTTTGTTATTAAAGTTTCCTTTTTCACACTTCTGCCCCCAAATACTTTTCCAAAGTATTTTCAGGGGTATTTCTTGCCATTTTGTGATTCTTGAACGACTGATTTGGCATTTTCTTCAATGGTAATGGTCTTGACTTGCATATTTGATATTTTGGAGGACTAAAATTGCCAAGTCATAATGATTGAGGGACCATTCTTGCCAAATGTTGAAAGTTAAGGGTCCTTTTTGTAATTTTGGGATTTTCAAAGGACCAAACTTGTAATTTCTTGTACTTTGAAGGTCTTCATGATATATTTGACTTTGTGGAGGATAATGGTTGACAATTTAGCTTTGTTGAGGGGCTAAACTTGTCAATTCTTCAAAGTGGAGGGCCCTTTTTGCAATTTTGACAAACTTTAGGGACCAAACTTGTAATTATGAATATACAAGGGTATAAAGTGTCAATTCTCCATATTGGAGGACCCTTCTTCATAATTCTTCAAATCTTCAAGGTTTTCTTGGGGAAATTCTTCATTAGGGTTTGGTTCATTGTGAGACTTCGTTTCCCGTGTTCGTTTTTGCATGATTCTTGTGATCTTTTGTCATTTTCTCAATATCCGTACCTAAAATACACAAGCAACAAACACAAGCATATATATATGGGTATTTTGATGATATTTAATGCATTTTAAGCCCTTTTTGGACGATGAGACTATGTATAAATGATGCATTCGTCTTTGTACACCCGAAAGGTTATCATAGTTCCTGGCGAAGTGTGAATGGAAATCCGCGTTTATGTCTAAAGTTTGATGCTTGAATAAAAGAGATTTTGATTTTTATAGTTAAACTACTAATATTAACGACTAAATATTAAAATTTATATAAGGTTGAAAATTAAACTACAATAATAAAGCGAAAGATATCTAAAGTACTAATAATGACAATAAAGACGCTACTAAACCACTATAATAAAAACTACTCAAAGCACGACATTAAAGTTAAACATCAACAAGGCAACAATAACTATATATTTAAACTAATGAAACTTAGGTAAAAGAGACGAACCTGTATGACGAACCGAAGACGCCGAGATAACATCAAACATAAAATGTTAACGACAAATAAAATGAACGACATATTAAACTAATATGTAAAAACTAAAATTATTTGTTAATATAACATCTATTAAACTATTTAATATAGCCTTACTTACTAATAAAATGATTTTTGATATAAAAGTAAATAATTCACTTAAGACATAAAAACACGAGTATGGTTAAGGAAAAATTAAACTAAACCTTACATGCATGTTTTGCCAAAGTAAAAACATAAATTGACATTAGCACAAATGGTTAACATGAATGGTAAACACTGTTGAGGTCGCTGGTACGAATCCAGGCCTTGCCAAATCTAAGCTTTTTTATTTGTTTTCTTCATCAATTTTTTTTTATTTAAACCAAAGTACCAAAAGCAAGTTGTCTACCAGGCTGCTAAGAAAATGACTATAGATGTAAATATTACCACCAGATCAAACAACCGTATCATCACAGGCTTAAACCACCTGCGAATCAAACACAAACCGAAACAAAAATCTGCAAATAATCAAACCCGAATCAAACTTTATCAACATAACCGAATCAAACGAATCTAACACCTTCAACTTCAAAACTGAAAATAAATCGAACTCGACAACCGAATCATCACAAGCTTCAACCAAATATAAACCCACATCAATCAAATCGAACAAATATTAAATCAAAACTCAAACGTCTTCACAAAACTTAAATCTACAATACATAAACTTTAACCTTTTAAAAATCTACTCCTAAACTATTATTAATCTATTCCTAGAAAATGAAATACAAGAATGTAAGAAAAAAAAACGAGTGTAATAAAAAAATGCAAGATATGGAAAATATATGTTGCTCACCAAAGACGCAGCATAAAAAAAAGTATATTGAAGATAAAAAAAAATGTAACGTGATCTTGACTTCAAATATGATCTACAACTCTATCCTTTCTACGAAAAAAATAATAATAAAAAGAACAATGAAAATGGGCGTACAAAGAAGTGAAAATATTATCCCTTGTGAGTTGCTTTCCTTCTACGCTACCCTCCAAAAAGAACAGATAAAGAAGATAAAAAATGAGCTGCCTCTCTTCTACGCTAGTTCTCCTCTTTTTAAATAAATCGGATCCCTTTCATTTAATGGGCTGTGATGCGTATATCTGCTGGGCCTCCTCTATTTTTTTGCAATATTTGATCTCTTATTTCCATCTGGGCCTGGGCTGAAGTTGGGCCTGCGCCAATTTGGGCCAGCAGCTTAAGGGCTGAACATTTGGGCTGCAATAGTGTATTAATAGGTCGGTTCGACCCAATAAAATGGTGTCGGGTCAGCCCAATAAAATATGAAGGCACCGTTGGACTCGATTTTTCGCGCTCTCTCCATTTCTCGTGCTCGTTTTTTATCTTTTTCTTCGTTTTTGCTCCTTTTCTTTAATATTCGTACCTACAATAATAAATAACACATATAAACGATAAATGCACTAAAAATACACGTTTTGCTATTTATTATGCCAAAAACGAAGGGATATTAACACTAAAAACTTGAATAATTACGTGTCTAACACACCCCTACACTTAAGACGTTGCTTGCCCCCAAGCAACTACTATCACAAACGTTAAATCCAAAGACAATTTAAAACCACTTTATTTGAAATTGCTTTAAAAATATAATAAAAATAAAAATTCATAGTGACCCGCCTTGCTCGACTTTTTATTCAAGGTGTAAGGATCATAGAACGGGAAACACGCAAACTGGGTGTCTCCAGGGAATAAATATCGTCATCCTCTTTTTATTACTCCCAACTAAGCTAAGATTCCTTGTGCAAACGTTTTGGCAAAATGCTAACACTACTTATACTAATAACCTGTGTAAATATAACTTTTCACTCCTATAATTATAAAAGACTAGGCAAGTGTGTTCATTTTCAAATTTTTGATCGTTCAAATTGACATTTGTTATGGTTGCTAATCATCTAAGTGGAATATTAGACTCACCGAAAATGACGAGATTTAAGTTTCAAAAATGGCCTTTCCAATGTAGCGGCTTTCTTCTCGGAACGTCTCAACCTCATCGGTTAAGTGCCCGGGCTTTTGACATCCCACGGAGAATAGTACCGGGATCAGCGGGATTTTGAAATCAAAGATCTTGAAATCACCGCTAAGCTAATAAAACACACTTAGATGAAAAACAACAACGGTAATTAGAGAATGAAGATTCAAAGGAGAGATCTTCCATGTAGCGACTTTCTTCTCAGCTTGTCCTTTAGCAAAGCTTAGGAGGCTAGGTTTTTACACCCTTGAGAATAGTATCGGAGCTCACGGGACCTTTGACTTCTACATTCTCAATTACCGTCTAAACTCTTATAAAAAAATTGACGAATTCTAGTTCAACTTCGGATTTAAATTTGAGAAAAAGCAAGTTTCTCACGATTATAATTAAAGCAACAAAAACATAAAACTCTTATTCATATATTTTTTTCTTTTTCTTTTTTTTTTTGTTTCAAATTTTTTTTTTCTTTTAAATTTTTTTTTTTTTTTTTGGTTTCTCTTTTTTTTTTCCAATATTTTTTTTTCAACATATTTATTCACGCAACATTATTTCAAATTTAAGAAAGTATGCTTTCACTCAAATTTAAATAAAAAGTTGAACTAGGACTCTATATCAAAATTGCATAAGAATTTATTTTTACATAACAACACAATTTTTAACGTTCAAAGGCTTGAAAAAAACACACTTATTTAGTCTAGTTATAATCTAGAAGGAAAAGCCACAGGTTACTCATATAAGCTCTAAAGAGAACCAACTACTCCACGTTTAGCATTTTTATTTGCATAATTCCTAAAAGCTTAGTCTAAAAGTTAAGGGAGCAACCAGATCAACAGTCAGGCAGAGTCAGGATCCCCTTTGTTCTAGCCTACGGGACAAGTCAATCACGCACGGTCAAAAACGTTTTATTATTTTTAATAAAATAAAATAAAAACAAACAGACATTTGATCAAAATAGGATGCAAGAGGGCAAACAAGTAGGCATGAATATGATCAATATGATATAAACCCCCCTACACTTAGAACCGAACATTGGCCTCAATGTTCAAAAGTGATAAGGTGCTACCCCTACACTTAAGAACACAAAAGGCTAATGCTAGAATTCCAAGTGTAAGAAGGAGAACACAATCAGATATGTAAGGATAAAGATGAGAACTGAGTACTCCCCTTACATGAAGATCGATCGGAGACTGAATGAAGAAGATGATGGAAAACAGCAACATCAACCCTCTGAAAGTCTTCTCGATCCAAGGGAACCCTGCACACAAAAACAAACACCAACAAGCACACATGGAGATAAGCACACGCCCCTACACTTATGTTAGAAAATAAATAAAAAAGATAGATCATCGGGTTGCCTTCCGAGAAGCGCTTGTTTTTGTTAACCGAGTCACGAGCCTGACTCGACCCCGAATTAAATGGTCCATGGGGGAGCAAGAGAATCACTACTGGCTCAAAACAGATATGCCAGGGTCAAAGATCTTATCCTCATTACCGGATGAGAATAAAGAAAAAGAATCCACAGTATAAGTGAAGAAAAGCAGAAGGATTCTTATAACATACGAGAAATAGGTATAAAGGCGATCCTTAAGAATACTCGTCTTCACCAAGGGCGGGAGGGTGGGAGAAAAAGATATCAAAGTGTCACCCGAGGACACTTGATAGAAACTCAAAGCAAGAGTCGATGGGGTAACCGGTAAAACATCACAAGTAATATCAACATCAACGTCTCCTCCAGGATCAAAACACTCATCCTCATTTCCCGGTATGAAATAAGGCGAGTAAAAGCGATGCATCACCTGCTTGGGTGTGCACGCAGTAAGACGGGGTGGCAACATAATATGAGAAATATCAGAAGAAATATCGACCACCCGCGTCACCTCTCCAGACCGAATCAAGCGGAAGGTAGGGTCAAATGTCTCCACCTCCTCTACGATGGGAGGTGGCATGGCTAACAACGAATGCTCATCAATAGCGGGAGAGTCGGAGCTATCAATGTCCTCAATCCCCTCTTCAAAGAGAGGATTCACCTCACTAGAGATGTAGGCGTCATCAAAATCAAATAAAGGGTTCGAATAAATCTTGAAATTTTCCTTCTGAACGTCTTCATCAGATAGTGACTCGTCATCACTAGAAGTAAAATCATCATCGAGATCAAAGAGAGGATTAGAGAAAACCAAAGAATCGTCTCCCAAGATGTCGGTGGGAGGTAATGAGTCATCACTAGAAAGAGATTCACACTCATCGTCACTATCGGAAGCAACCGTAGGCTCACTTTGGATTGGAATAAGAGTCTCATCACAAGGAATAGTGATAAGACCCTCATCCCCCATGATGAGAGAGGCATCGGTCTCCGTAGTGGAAGAATCGAGAATAGGAGTGGTAGAATCCTTAGGCTCGAGAGCCGGCAAGTCGAGAGAAGGAATTATAATTGCACTAGGACATTGAGCACAAAGATCATTCCAAGAAATAGAATTCTCATCGTCATCATCATCATAATAGTAAGAACTCACAAGAGGAGGAGTATAATCACTAAGATTAGATACTTGCTCTTGTCGTTGTCGCTCCTTCAATGCATCTCTTAGTTGAATTAAGCCGTCATGAAGTTGCAAAAGAAGGGCTTGTCTTTCGTCATTCAGATTCAAAGAAGGTTGATGATCGAGGGTGTTTTGTGGGGGCTCAAAATTTTGAAAACTGGAATTATAGCACGGATGTGGCTCATAGTAATTCATCGGTTGAGAAAAATTAGAACACGGATTTGGTTCATAATAATCCATCGGTGAAGAAAAATGAGGACACGGATTTGGCTCATAATAATTCATTGGCTGACAATAAGAAGTATCGTGAGGGCCCCCACAATGATTGCAACATGGGTATTGAGAAAACCCGGTGCATGTTGAGGATAGGGATTATCATATGTGGGAGAGTGTGAGATAGTGTCATTAGAGGTGAAGTGTGAATTGGTCCAATTGCAAAATGAACAATGTCCAAATTCGTGATTAGGTATAGCCATACCGTACCGCTCGCATGAACACCAATAACATGATTGACTATCAGACGACCCACACCCTATACAATATGAATCCACAAAGAATTAAAAATAAGAGGGGTTGAGAAAAAGAATTAAACACAATAGAAGATAAAGAAGAATATTTGTTTTTTTAAACTTTTTTTTTTCTTTCTTTTTTTTTATATATATATATATATATATATGATATATATAGTAATAAAGAAAATAAAATAAAATAAGAAAATATTTTTGGTTTTTATAAATTTTATATATATATATATATATATATATATATATATATATATATATATATATATATATATATATATATATATATATATATATATATATATATATATATATATATATATATATATATATATATATATATATATATATATATATATATATATATATATATATATATATATATATATATATATATATATATATATATATATTTTAATTTTTTATTATATATATATATACGAATACAAAAATAAACTTTCAAAAAGAAAGGATCTTCAAGTCACCAACTAAAAGCACAACGCAAACATCGCTACACACAGAGCCGGCAGCGGCGCCATTTGATGCATTCGTTTTCGTACACCCGAAAGGTAATCGTAGTTCCTGGCGAAGTGTGAATGGAAATCCGTTTTTATGTCTAAAGTTTGATGCTTGAATAAAAGAGATTTTGACTTTTATAGTTAAACTACTAATATTAACGACTAAATATTAAAATTTATAAAAGCGATAAGGTTGAAAATTAAACTACAATAATAAAGCGAAAGATATCTAAAATACTAATAATGACAATAAAGACGCTACTAAACCACTATAATAAAAACTACTCAAAGCACGACATTAAAGTTAAACATCAACAAGGCAACAATAACTATATATTTAAACTAATGAAACTTAGGTAAAAGAGACGAACCCGTATGACGAACCGAAGACGCCGAGATAACATCAAACATAAAACGTTGACGACAAATAAAATAAACGACATATTAAACAAATATGTAAAAACTAAAATTATTTGTTAATATAACATCTATTAAAGTATTTAATATAGCCTTACTTACTAATAAAATGATTTTTGATATAAAAGTAAATAATTCACTTAAGACATAAAAACACGAGTATGGTTAAGGAAAAAATAAACTAAACCTTACATGCATGTTTTGCCAAAGTAAAAACATAAATTGACATTAGCACAAATGGTTAACATGAATGGTAAACACTGTTGAGGTCGCTGGTACGAATCCAGGCCTTGTCAAATCTAAGCTTTTTTATTTGTTTTCTTCATCAATTTTTTTTTATTTAAACCAAAGTACCAAAAGCAAGTTGTCTACCAGGCTGCTAAGAAAATGACTATAGATGTAAATATTACCACCAGATCAAACAACCGTATCATCACAGGCTTAAAACACCTGCGAATCAAACACAAACCGAAACAAAAATCTACAAATAATCAAACCCAAATCAAACTTTATCAACATAACCGAATCAAACGAATCTAACACCTTCAACTTCAAAACTGAAAATAAATCGAACTCGACAACCGAATCATCACAAGCTTCAACCAAATATAAACCCACATCAATCAAATCGAACAAATATTAAATCAAAACTAAAACGTCTTCACAAAACTTAAATCTACAATACATAAACTTTAACCTTTTAAAAATCTACTCCTAAACTATTATAAATCTATTCCTAGAAAATGAAATACAAGAATGTAAGAAAAAAAAACGAGTGTAATAAAAAAATGCATGATATGGAAAATATATGTTGCTCACCAAAGACGCAGCATAAAAAAAGTATATTGAAGATAAAAAAAAATGTAACGTGATCTTGACCCTAAAATTTGATCTACAACTCTATCCTTTCTACGAAAAAAAAATAATAAAAAGAACAATGAAAATGGGCGTACAAAGAAGTGAAAATATTATCCCTTGTGAGCTGCTTTCCTTCTACGCTACCCTCCAAAAAGAACAGATAAAGAAGATAAAAAATGAGCTGCCTCTCTTCTACGCTAGTTCTCCTCTTTTTAAATAAATCTGATCCCTTTCATTTAATGGGCTGTGATGCGTATATCTGCTGGGCCTCCTCTATTTTTTTGCAATATATGATCTCTTATTTCCATCTGGGCCTGGGCTGAAGTTGGGCCTGCGCCAATTTGGGCCAGCAGCTTAAGGGCTGAACATTTGGGCTGCAATAGTGTATTAATGGGTCGGTTCGACCCAATAAAATGGTGTCGGGTCGGCCCAATAAAATATGAAGGCACCGTTGGACTCGATTTTTCGCGCTCTCTCCATTTCTCGTGCTCGTTTTTGATCTTTTTCTTCGTTTTTGCTCCTTTTCTTTAATATTCGTACCTACAATAATAAATAACACATATAAACGATAAATGCACTAAAAATACACGTTTTGCTATTTATTATGCCAAAAACGAAGGGATATTAACACTAAAAACTTGAGTAATTACGTGTCTAACAATAAAAGCAGTCTCATCAGACATGCATCAACCGTTGAGTAAATATCATCTCCAATCCCACTTAGAACTATATAGATGGCTTTCCTTCTCCGCATCATGCCAAGCACAATTTTCAGGTGTGAGATCGGCTCTTGTTTCATCACGTTCACTTGCAGGTATTAGATCAGTAGTATATGTGGCTGGTCTTGGAGGAATTGAGATTTCCTTGAATACATATGGTCCATGAGTAATACATTTCCTCAAGGCATCACCGTTTGGTCTTGTATCAAGGTATCGTATGAAACGTGATTGCCATTGAGCATACCGACCATACACAAGCATTGGTGGTCTCTCTTTATTACCCGCCACCATGATATTGTTTTTTGTGACACGATACTCTTGAGTAGAATCCATATCTAGAGACTAGAAATCAATGAAGTGAAAATGGATCTTAAGTAGATATGTTGTGATTGTTGGTGTCGATGAAAATGTTAAAATCCCCTAAAAATTGTCTTCACTTTTGTAAAAATCTTCAATTTTCGGAATAACTGACTTTTTCAGAGAATGTGGCCTTCTTCGGAATAAATGATGTTTTCAGAGAAGTGGACCTTCTTCGGAATAATTGAAGTTTTCAGAGATTTGAACTTTCTTTGGAATAATTGAAGTTTTCAGAGAAATGGACTTTCTCCGGAATAATGGATGTTTTCAGAGAAGTGGACATTCTTCGGAATAATGGATGTTTTCATAGAAATGGAGATTTCGGAATAAAGGATTATTTCAGAGAAATTTTCGGATAAACCACTTTTTCGGAGAAAAAGACCTTCTTCGGAATAAGTCTCTTTTTCAGATAAATCACTTTTTCGGATAAAGTGAAGATTTCAGAAAAATGGTGTCTTTGGAATATGGGAATTTTTCAGAAAAATGAGAATCTTTGGAATAAGTAGAATTCTTCGGAGTATGTGATATTTTCTGAGAAATATCTTCGGAATAATATGCTTTTTCAGAGAAATTGAAAATTTCAGAAAAACGTACCTTCTTCGTAAAAGATGCTTTTTCGGAATAAAGTAATTCAGAGAAAATACTTTCTTCGGAATAGTAAAACCCTTATCCGAAAATCCTTTTTTCGGAATAATTAACCCTTATCCAAAAATCTTATTTTCGGAATGTTCTTGAAGCAGTTAACTAACCGTAACACAAAAATCAATCCAACCACCTCAAAAACTTGTGATTTTTTACCACAAAAACCAAACCAAATCCCTACCAAATCGATATAAATGAGTTATATCAAGATTTATAGCCCGAAATACTAAGAAGAAATTTAATTCGGGATGATTTAGATGGAAAAATCAACCGAATCAAACTCAAACCAAACAACCAAACACAATCTACCCCGTGGCGATTGATACCAAATGTTGTCCCATATATTTGGTTGATTAATGATAGAAAATAGATGAAAAGAGATGGATTCCTAGAGAGATAAAGTAGTGAGAGAAAAGTAGAGAGAGAGAGATGATTAACTTGGTGAATATTAGATTAGAGAAGATTTAGTGTTAAAAATGATCATCCACCCTTCCTAACATACTAGGAAGGGCTTTATATAGCTGGGCTTACATGTAACCATAATGGGCTATATTGTTTAGACCGGGCTTGTCTTTTGGGCTTTAAGTAGCTTAAATCCACGCCCGTGAACCACGACTATTTAACTAACTATTAAAACGTTCTAATAAATATTACAATAGAAACCTATGACCGAACATTCTTGTTTGACTCCATATTTTGAGGCTAACATTTCTAAAGTATTCACTTTTTAGTTAGATATCAGCTTATTAATAAACTCCTAGGCTAAATCAAGTTTCTGTAACAAGAGGTGGACTGTTTTCTTATACAGCCAATTCCACTTCATAAAACTGGCTATTTTCTTTCATAATCTTGTTTAGAAACTTGTGTTAAGTAGTTTTAGAGAATTTGAGTTTTTTCCATTTTTGGTCAACAAGAGTCAAATAAGCCACATTTCAGCTTAATTCCATTTTCCTGCTTATTCACTTGTTCATTTTCAAAAAGAAAAAACATTCCATACTCTTAATAAGCTGTTTAACAAGTTCGAGCTTAAAAATCTGAATGTGCATGTCTCATATTTCAATTAGCTTATTCATGGCTTATTGGTTTGAGCTTATTTGAGTTCTACTTTGTTTTGAGTCATTTCCTTATACAGGTCTAGCTTATTTTTTATTTTAAGTCTTTTGAAACTTTTTTGAGCTTATTTGGTTCAGTAATAAGCTCATACGAGCTTATTCTTTGATTGATGCCCGTTTTTGTTTAGAACTTATTAATTGCATTCTAGTCCTTGTAGTTTGTATCTGTTTGAATTTGTGGCTAATCTTTCTACTAATTAGGGTTTGCATTAATTACATCCTTTATCTTTTAACAACTTGTCATTTTCAGTTAGTTGGTTTGTAGGTTTGTTATAGTTAGTTACTAATTTGTTAGAATTTTCACTTTTGGTCCTTTTACTTTCTAGCATTTACATTTCAAGCTTTGTAGTTTCAATTACTTTACATTTTGAGCACTTAACTTTCATGTTTTTACATTTTTTCCTTTTGTGAATATTAATTGGTAGTTGCTAAGTGTTTTACGGATACGTAGCTTAATATTTTTCACCATTTTTACGTGTTGTTTGAATTAGACATAGAATATCCAAAAACCCCTATCAACCAAGAACAATTATAAGCTTGAGATTTGTAGGACTTTCAATTGGTCAAGAATCGAGAGAAACGAACTTCAGTATACTCAATTTCAAATGGCGCCGCTGCCGGTTCTTTGACTTTACGAGAGACTATCGATTAACGGTTTTCATTGGCTTTTGGGATCCGTTCACCTCGTGAACGTTATTTTTACGTATCATAAATCAAATACATAAAAAATAAAAAATATATAAATATAAAAACTTAAAAAATAACAAAAACAATTCTTTTCCTAAAGAATTGATCAAAAAAAAATTCAAAAAGCAATCTTTTTCCTAAGAGATTGCAACCAAAAATATATATTATTGGATTTCCTCGGTTTTTATGTACATATAGTATTTTCTTTAAAAACCAATAAATACAAAATATTTTCTCTATATTATTATATGTAGATACGTATACATATACGAACAACCAATACACATATCCTCCATAAGTATTGCCGAGGCAATACACAGTGTTCGCGAGCGTTCCGGTCCTTGACACGTGTATCGATCAAATTTAATTAAGCAAAAATAGATAAATACTTCCAATAGGCAATAATTCGAAGAATACAAACTACAAAGTGAATAGAAAGGTGATGTGATATAAAATTCCATCTAAGGGTTAATAGGTACTTCAGTGCTTCGCGCCACCTAACCCTCCGTTCACTAGGGCGTATTCTAAGAAGGAAGACTTGATTGGGGGTCTTGCACCCAAGTAGTACATACGTATATTATACTTTCTTGTGGATATTTCATATTGAATCTCGAAGAGGATAATCCCTTCTTCTTTAAAGTCGAACGAGAGCTTCTCTCTCACTCCTTGTATTGAGTTGCATGCTCACTCGCGGGCGTGCACAAATACCGATTGGTGTACAACCCATTCCTCCCAAAAGGAAGAAAAAGAGAAAGAGTACAAACACCACCATCCATCAAGCCGATCCCTAGAATCGTGCTTTGATCCACACACAACAAGAATACATGGCCGGAGTTGATACTCGACCTTTGATGGAGAACTTGCAATCTAATGTGCAAGGATATGCTGATGCTATCAAGATACCCGATATTCCCACAAACACATTTGAGCTAAAAACATCCATGATTAACTTGGTTTCAAACAAACCATTTTTTGGGAATAAGAATGATAATCCACATGATCACCTTAAGAAATTTCTTGCTCTTTGCAACACCATTAAGTACAATGGAGTTCCCCATGATGCCATTAAGTAGATATTGGTACAATTTTCACTAGAGGGTCATGCTAAGCATTGGTTAGATACACAACCACCCGAGAGCATTACTACATGGGATGGTTTCACTAAGAAGTTTTTGAACAAGTTCTTTCCTCCATCTAAGACCACGGCTTTGAGAAACTTAATTATAGGCTTTCAAAAAAAACCTAGTCAAACCTTTAGTGATGCTTGGGAGGAGTTCAAGGAGTTATTGAGAAAATGCCCAAATCATGGATTCGATGAGGTTCACCAAATCAACACTTTCTATGATGGATTAAGACCACACCACCAAGATTCACTTAATGCTTCCACGGGTGGAAATATTCTTGCTAAATCCATTCAAGAAGATTGGGACATTATTGAGACCAAATCAATGGTGCAAACTAACACACAATTTGAAGAAAGGGTACATGTTGTACAAAATAGTTCTCAAACACCTTGTGATAACCAAATCCTCAAGAGTCACCAAGAGATACTTCAAAGAATAGATAGGGATCATGAGATGAATCTTATGGCAAATCAAGAACTAATCCAAGCCATTAAGGGACTTTCCTTGAACAATTCCACCAATGATGTGCATGCTATTACTCTTTCATGTGAGACTTGTGGAGGTCCCCATTCCTACCAACAATGTGATAAAGTTCAAGGTTATAAAGGGGAGTGTTATGCTTACTAAGAAGAACATCGAGAACATTTCAAACCCAACATCAAACCAAACATTCTTTCTTATAAGTCTCAAAATTACCTTGCCCCACCCGGTTTCCCACCCCAACCACCCACCCAACCACAACACAATCCTCCTCAATTGTTACAAAGGAACCAAGGGCCAAGGCCAATGATGAGATGGCATTTATACATGATCTCATCGTTCTTTTCGGGCTTTAAATGCATAAAAATGTCATAAAATACCATATATATGCTTGCATTTGTTTACTTGTGTGTTTTAGGTATGGATATCATGAAAAGAACAAAAGATCAAAAGAAACAAGGAAAAATGGACACGAGAAACGAAGCCGTACAAAGAACCGGACCCTAGTTCATGATTTATCCAAGATTAACCCTTGAAGACTTGAATATATACAAGAATGATCCTCAAAATATGAAGAAATGACACTTAAAACCCTTGTATATTCATAAATACAAGTTTGGTCCCTTAAGTTTGTCAAAATTACAAAAAGGTCCTCCGAGTTTGAAGAATTGGCAAATTTAGTCCCTCAGCAATACTAAATTGTCAATGATGGTCCTTCATAAAGTCCAAGATCCAAAGAAGTCCTTGAAGATCAAGAATATTGCATTTCTAGTCCTTTAAAAATGGAAAAAACATCATAAGGACTGAAATTTTAATTAGCCTAAAGTTTAAAAAGCCCTAATTCCCTTTTCCAAAACTTTTTATGGCCAATGTGGGAATTCAGAAACTTAGTTTACAAAGGAAAACGGGTTTGCTTGAAAAAGAAACTTGTTATTCATTGTTTTACAAAGACTAAGGGCCAATTGTGTACAACTGAAACATTCAAACATAATTTGCGCCAAACACAATTACCACCCACTAAAATCGGATCAAACGTGGCACTGTAGCACGTGATGAACCCAGTTTTACTTTTTACAAAACAAAGGGGAAAAAGAAATTACCTTGGCACATGTGTGATTCACCTCAGCCTAAACCTTTCCCAACAAAAATACCCTCTTCTCCACTCATCCTTGGACCCCACACCCAAACCCGTTCCACCAATAACCTTACAACTTACTCCACAAGGAAAATGACGTGGCTAAATCAACAGTTATTATCCCTTGCTTACTCACAACGCAAAATTGAATGACTTGGATCAAATTGGACAGCTCATTCCATCAAAAGATCTAGAAGACTTCAGGGACAATTTTGGGATTTTCTAGCTAGGGTTTATGAATAGTGTTTTGTAAGCATTTGCCTATAAAAGGAGACCTCAACTTGTGAGAGTACCTTGTTCCATATTTTGGCTATTATCTTTGTAATTCCTTTTTATTTAAATAAAATTTAAATTTCTTAAAATTTGTGAAATCTCTTTTGTGTTTTATAAAAGTTGGTGTTAGAATAGCTGAAATCTGTGTTCCATTTGATGTTATAGACCTTCCTTAATCTTGTGGTTAAGGCACGTCTATGTTTGTAAGGTTTTCAAAGGTTCAAAAACCTTGAAATCCTTGTTACTGTTTTACCTATTATCCTGTACTAACCCTTAGCCAAAAGCCTTAAGCTCCTTCAAGCTTATTGACACAAAGCCTGAGAAGAGATTTAAGCTATTGGTTAAGTTGTTTGTTCATTTGTGTTGAAGAATCATAATCATCAAAACCTTGTTCTACTTTGAACATCAGTAGGTTTTGATACTCTTTGTGAAGAACCTTGGTCTTGTTGTAGTTGTTTAATAAGGTCCAAGGAGCATTGCTGGTCCTCCTAGGATGTTGTGGAGGACATGTATGGCCTCTTGTTTAATTTTCCCCTAAAAATTTCATGATATAGCCTGTTTTGGATTTTTGACTGTGATTTTGTGTTCTTGTGTTTGAGGTTGTGATTTTTGTGTTTGAATATGTTAGTTGTCATTAGGAAGAGTGTTTGAATGATAAAATTAGTAGGTTGTGTTTAAAAATCACAAGTTGCTTTGAAAAGTTGTGGATTAAGGGTTGTTTGTGTTTGCTGGTTCAAAGGCCTTAGGGCCTTGGAGCTTGGATCCTTTTGGTTTATATCTATTTCTTTGTTGATATAAAAGTTGTTTCAAGTGTTTGATAGGTCTAAAACAAGGTATAACTAAAAATCATAAGTTGCTAGTTTTTGAACACTTTTTCAGTCAAACACATCAGCAGGTCTAATTTGTTTATTTGTTTGAATTAAGGTGTGAAACTTGGTTTGCTTATAGATTTGTTGGTTGTGCAACTCTGCATCATCTGGTTTTAGAGTTTGGTTGCTTATTGAGTAGTCTATAGCTTATTGAATTTCAGCTTTTGGTCATTTAGATCAGCAAATGCATGCTATGAGATTTTGATGCAATTGGTTTGATTCTTGTTGTTTCATGCTTGTATTTGGTTCCATGTGCATTACTTGGTGTGTGCCTATTGTTTGCTGCTTATCTCACAAGCTTATAAGCCCACTGACGTATTAGCTTATTTGTGCCAATACTAGTCAAGTCTGCCCAACTGGTAGACCTTGATTCACAAGGTTTGTACTCAAGTCTTGACCAGCAGGGTGAAAACAAAGTTTTAACACTTCATTAAGTCTGTCAACGTCCAAAATTGTGCTTGTCAGCGTTTGATTTACTGTTGTCAGCGTTTGACTTCTAGTCAAACTTGGTCATATAGCTTATTGAATCTATTTTGCTTATTGGTACATGCAACAACTTGGTTTTTGTAATAGAACTCATTTTTCTCAACTTAATAACAAGTCTGGAAGGTTACAAGTCTTTTGGTTAAGCTTGTGCTAGAAAACTAGGTTATTTGGCTTTTTCAACCAGCTTATTGGTTCTTACAGCTTATTCTACTTGGCTTTTTGTGATTTTCTTGATTGATTATTCTTAATTAAGTTATTTGTGAGCTTTTGCAACAAACTAGAGCTTTTGAAACAGCCTAGAATTCTATCCCGACTATTTTGTCGTTTTGTGGAATTGTTCTTTGCTTATTTCTGGCTTATTGAGTGTGATTTTTCAAAATTTCTTTTTATAGATCTCTTTAGTATCCCAAAAGAAGGTTGTGTGTCAAATTAGAGCTTATGGCATTGGCTTATTGCTTAATGGGCTTATTGGCCCAATAAGAATAAGCTGTTTGTTCATTAAGCTGTGATAAGCTCATTTTCAGCTTTTGGGCCTTCAGAGTTTTGTGTTTAGAATTGAATTTTGAGTCAGATAGGGCTTTTCTAAGTCATTTGGGATTATTTTGACTTTTTGGGCTAAAAAGCCCATTAAGGTTGACTGAATTTGCTTTTAGCCCATTTGGGGGCCCATTAGGGGTAATTTTGTAATTTCACTTTCATTTTCTTATTATTTAGGTCAAAATAAACTAGTTTGCAAGTTTTTAGAATTTTTTAGAATTTTTGGATTTTTATTATTATTTTTCAAAGTTCACATTTTTGCACTGTTTATATTTTTCTTAGCTTAAATACATTAAAATAGGATTTTTGCAACTCTTAGATTAATTTTATCATCTTTAGATTAATTTTTATAATTATTTTAAGTTTTAATAGTTTTTAAATCATTTTAAATAATTTTTCTTAGTTTAAAAATTTATAAAAATAGTTTTTAATCTTTTTAGGTCATTTTAGAGGTTTACCAATTGAAAAATCTTTATTTGGGCTTTTTGATAATTAATTTGATTTTTAGGGCTTTAATTAGCATTTAAAAATTAATATTTAATTAATTAAAAGGTTTGAAAAAGTTTTGATCATTGGTAAACTCTTAGTTTATTTATTTTGATTTTTGGTAAATTTTTGGGAATTTTTAGAATTAATTTTTATTTTTGTACTTTTTACGGTTTTTACGTTTAGTCGTAGTAGTAATAAATTTCATGTTTTTGTCATTCTCTTTTCTCATCCCATTCTAACCAATATTAATCTCAAATCAGTTACGAATTACTCACACACATATACCTCCGTGGGAAACGAACTTCATTGGGTAATTAGTGTTTGATTTTCCTAAATCATCACTTAATACTTACCGCTTTTACGCCTTTTTCCTAAAAGGTCGTATCTTACTATAATCATTTTGGCGCCGCTGCCGGGGAGGTGTGTCGAGATTAATTTATCTTGTTGTTTTTAATATTAACCATAAATAGTATTTGTATTAGTAGAAATCTACTAATACGTATTATCGTTTTTTTGGTTTTTCTTGTGAAATTATTATTACTATATTGTATTAAGTATCACAATCAATACAAAATATCTCCAAAAGTGTGAAAACACAACCTTAATTTGGATTTGATCTCCTAATTATTGTATTCGAATCTCAAACAAAAGAAAAAGGCAAAAATAGATAGATACTTTCGTGAAGCTCGATTTTGAAAAATACGAACTATAAGGTGGGTATAAGGCGGGTATTATAAAATATACAATAAGGAAAAAGGCTCTTAAGTGCTTTGCGCCGCCTCGTTTCCCCGCTTGCTTGTGAGTATTTTGAGATTGAAGGCTAATCGAGGGTTTTGCCACCCAAAGTATTATTACATATAATATATTTGCTTGGTTTTCTTTGTGATTAAACCCTCTTGAACAATTTGGTTTTCACCAAAGTTCTAAAGTCATTCGAAGGCGTTCACTCCACATGATCGTTTTCATTCTTTTGAGGCTTCTTTAATCAAGAGTTTGATTCGAGGAGAGATTTGTTAGATTGTTGTCTACGAAGATACACCAAAATCCAAAAAAAAATAAAAACAATCAAAAACAAAAAAAAACACAAAAAAATTGAAAATTCACAAAACACCCAAAAAGAATCTTCTTTGCTCACCTCCCATTCTTCGTGAAGTTTATGATCACTCGTAATCAAGCAAAACGAGCTCGTAAACGTCTTCAAAAGCAAGCAAATCAAGAGACGTTGATTGAAGAACAAACTCCAATTGTTGAACCTATTGTAGAACAAGAAGTCGTCATGGCTAATCGTACTATGATGGAGTTGCTACAAGCACCCACCGAGGGTTTTGGAGAGGCCATTATGATTCCCGCTATCTGTCACACCCCACCATGGCGGAACATGGGGCGCGACGTATGGATATCATCACAACATGGCGTGTCTATAGAGATAACTATATGAAATAAGAAATGTCGTAAAAATGGTGACACGAAGGTCATGACAATATCTCAACAATGCAGGAGTCTAGGTAAGTAGGTAACAGTCCTACCTCTTACCCAAGACAATCAAATATCACAAACAAAACAAACATATAGGTGCCAACAATATCACTTATTAAACAAACAAAAGAAACTAAGAAGGAAACGGGGATTCTCCTTCTATATGCATTCCTAAGCTTCTCCAATCCTAGCCACTTATGTTCTCAAGCTTAACCATAACATCACCTGAAAGAGACACTAAAACACGTCAACATAAAGTTGGTGAGAGTCATAGGTTTAGACTCCAACGCTAAAACAGTTATAAGCTGTGAATATCAAACATCAACACAATAACATATGGACCATGTGCTACAATAATGTATTAACAACTAGCATTCAAGTTCAATTAATTAATACAATTCCAAGGCATCACGCCTTACCAACAACCGCAATTACCAAGGCATCACGCCTTACCAACAATCACAATTTCCAAGGCATCACGCCTTACCAACAATCACAATTTCCAAGGCATCACGCCTTATCATTAACCATTGGTCCCATAGGCGCCCATACACCTATGTACCTTTCCAATCCAGATCATACACAAACAAGAATCACATAGCAGATAATCACATAAATGTACACACAAGTCCATCTCAAACCTTAAAACATTCACAGCATTAATTTAGAAAATAATTCAACACAGTATCTCTTCCATCCCATCTGGAAGTCAAAAACAATAGTAAACATGGGACTATGAAACTCACCTGATAGCTCCTTCACAAGTCCTTGCACTAGCAACAAGCTAACAAACCAAAAACACGAAATCAATATACGAACCAATCACCAAGATGGCTCATTAACCTATGATGGACATCTAGCCTATTCCCATATATTTACCTCATTGATAAGCTCTAATCACCCCATTACCCTTCCTTAACAAGTCCTTAACTTGGTTAAGTTTAATAACTAACCCGTTCATATTTTACCCAAAACAGTCCCAGTTTTTAGGTCTCAAAACTTTAAGTCAAACGTCCACTTAAACATACCCATGGTTTCTGTAAAAGGAATATTCATACCCTTACATATGTTGGCTAACACCTCCCACTTTCCCTAACCTTAAAGATACTGTTAAGGCCCCGATATACATATATCTACGTTTGTCATTCCAGATTTCCTGATTTTAAACGTACTAAAAGTTTGTTACCATTAAGGGGTCTTACCCTAAACCACCACCTTATCCCAAGTGAAGATATTAACCAAAATATATAAACCATCTCTCACGTTCGTGAGAAGATCCCAATGCAACCCTAAGTACCCCAAACAACCCAAAACTTAAAAAGAAAACAGGCTCAATTCAAAACTGTTTTGACCTTCGACTGTTGTAACCTGTTTTTGACCTACTTCCCCACCTCCAATTTAGTTCTAGTTTCTTGCATTGGAAAGACACTTCAAATATCTTTCCAGGGGTACTTGGATCGTAAAATAAGAGTTTATAGAACTCCCGATATGATCAAAACAATTGACACAAAATCTGCCCAGTTTTTAAAAACGGGTTTAAACAAATTGAACTAATTAATTACCCATAACACCATCTAATACAAGCCCTAGATTATATGATCATCATAATATGATTATAACATCATTAATTTACTGATTTTATATAAACCCTAACCCTAATCCGTCATAAGAATGATTAATTTAATCATAAAAACAATTCAATCAAAAAGGTTTAAGAAGGTTTACCTTTAATTAAATGGAGAATGAAAAAAAATACAGAAAACCCTAAAAACTTGTTTCTGCCGTCGACTTAATGTTTCCAGGAAAATAATATGTTTGATTTGGTGTAAGGGTTCCTTATATAACAAAAGTCCTAGCCCAACCCAAACACTACTTACCATAAACCCCTTTTTGCTTTTTTTTGTGTTTAGTCGGCCTAATAACCGCCCATATATACATATTTTATTTATTTTATTTTTTTATTGTTAAATAATATGCTACTAATATTACCTTAATTTCTCTTAATTTATTACAGCTCCTAAAGCTTCCAAAACTCCAAAATCGTAAAACTAGTCAATTTTACGCGTTTTATCGTAAAAGACGTAAAATATACACTTTTAAAAAAATCTCAAATTTTTAAATAAACTTTATAACTAAGTCCTAAATGACTTAAAACCATCCCGAAAAATATTCATATGACTAATTACCTTATCCGAGACCTCTAAATGCTAAACCGTAAATCCTAAAAAAATACACTATTACTATAATACTTATACGTATACGTAACCACCAAAATATCACCATTTCATTTCATAGTCACTAATTGTGATCTCATGAACATGAATTAACCGTTCCTCGATTTACTTATGAGTACTCTATACTCATAAACGATAATCACACCAACCTCGTTCACACAAAATAAACACGTAAGCACAAAAATCAAGTAGTCACACATAAAATAACCTAAAAGTAAGACCAAGTGACGAACCTCAAAACCACAGTTTTCACACTATCCTTGCGGAGAATTTTGAGATTAAGACGGGTTTAATGTCTATGTTGCAAGCTAATAAGTTTAGAGGTCATGAGAAAGACAACCCGCATTACCACATAAGGAATTTTAATCGTCTCACTGCCACTAGCAAGTTTAAGGATGTTCCACATGACGCCATTAAAATGATGTTGTTTTCATACTCGTTAGATGGACACGCTAAAATTTGGCTTGAGAAAGAACCGCCAAATTCAATTTTGACATGGGGTGATCTCGTTTCTAAGTTTGTGAACAAATTTTTTCCACCATCTAAAACAACACATTTGAAAAATGAGATTTCAAGGTTTGTACAACGAAATAACGAAAGTTTTTCAATGGCATGGGAACGATTTTAAGAAATGTTACATTAATGTCCACACCATGATTTTTCGGAATTGCATCAAGTTGATACTTTTTATAATGGGCTTAATGATCATGAACGAGATTACTTGAATGCCGCCGCGGGTGGTAATTTTTTGTGCAAAACGACCGATGAAGCTTTAAAGATTATCGAGAATAGATCTAAGGTTTATAGCCCTCGTAACACACCGAGTGTTGCCAATTTGGGTTCGTCATCGTCGTCATCGTTTCGTAGAATTAATGCCTTACATGATGAAGCTAATGAGGAAAATCGGTTTTTCGATAGGTTTTCAATTCTTATGACTCATTGGAGAGCACAAGAGGCTTTGAATTACGCTTCGGTTAAAGCGGTTGAAAAGAGTTGTTTTTCTTGTGGTGGAGCTCATGATCTTTCCGAGTGCATTACCGTCGGTGGTAACACTTCGAGTGCTTATGTAGCAACATGAACTTATAACCAAAACGACCAAGGTTCCGGCCCAAATCAAGCTCCACCAAATCAAAATGCTAATAACTATCAAAACAACAATCAAGGTGGTAATTATCAAGGCAATTCACGTAACTACAACAAAGGGAATTATCAAAGTGGGAATGGACAAGTCACTAATCAAAACCAAAACCGTGATTTTCAAAACACAACACAAGGTTTTCAAAATGCTCACACTAAAAATCTTCAAGGAGAATTTTTGGATTATTGTAAAGCAAATGATGCTAAGTTTGATAACATGCAACGTGAGATGATTAGCTTAAGATCCGAGTTGAAAAACGAGCTTAAAAACAAACTTGCTAATGAATTTAAAACTCATGCAAATAAAATGGAAGGAAATGTTCAACGTCTTCAACAAAATCAACAAAAGATGGAACAAGGACAACATGAGATTAAGCAAGAATTGTTAAAAGCGGATTTAAGGCAATCAAAATTTGAAGACCGAATGGCAAAAATGTTTGAAGCAATCATGTGTAAACCCTCTTCCTCGGGTGGTCTTCCTAGTGATACCATTGCAAACCCGAAGGGAGAAATGAAGGTTATTACTACACGAAGTGGTAAAACTTTCAAGGAACCAATCTCTCGTCCAAGTACTTCTACGGAGAAGGAAATCGAGAAAGAGCCCGAGGTGATGGTCGAAAAGGAGCATATTACAAGCCCACGAAGTACCGCTCATACCACACCTATGGTTGAACCAATACCAATTATGGAACCCGAGATTCCAAGGCCGTTGCCTAATGTCCAACCCACACCACCCTTACCTTACCCTTCGAGACGAAACAAAGAGAAATTGCAAGAACGTAACAAACAACAAATCGAGCTTTTTATAAAAATGTTTCAACAAGTGCATTTTGATGTGAGTTTAGTCGACGCGTTGTTATACATTCCTCGTTTCACTTCCACTTTTAAAAGTATGATGAGCGATAAGTAAAAGCTTTCAAAGCTTGCTAATTGTTCTTCGGTTTATCTTAACCGCATACCGGAAAAAGTTGGTGACCCCAAAAAGTTTCTCATTCCTTGTGACATACAAGATATGAGAGAATGCCTCGCCTTGGCCAATCTTGGTGCGAGCATTAATTTGATGCCATTTTCCATTTGGAAATCGCTTTCGCTTCCGGCTCTTACTCCTTCGGACATGTCTATGGAGATGGCCGATCATTCTACGATTTTAGCATGTGGAGTAGCCGAAGATGTTTTCGTAAAAGTGGGGAAGTTCTACTATCCCGTTGATTTTATAGTAGTTGACATCCCCACGGATCCTCAAGTTCCTCTAATTTTAGGTCGTCCATTTTTAGACACCTCGAGATCGCTTATCGACATTCATGCAAGAACTATCACTTTGAGATTCAACGAAGAGGAACTTGTTATAAACGCTACTCAAAACTCAAAACTCAAAACCTTCTCATGTTTATGCAATCGCTACCATCAATCACATTGACTTAGTTGATGTGGTTTGCGATGAGTTTTCACAAGAAGTGTTAGGTTTTTCCGATAGTTCGTCAAGTGGCAATCCCACTATTTTGGATCCGATTCTTGATAATTCCACACCAAATCTCACTCCATTCCAAGGAGGCGATTTTACTTCAAGTGAAATAGACAATGAAGATGAGGTGTTTATTAGTGATGATACTTCTATTCCACCATTTCTTCCGCCGATGGAAGTTATGAGTGTTGAGCCAAAATCTTCAATCGAGGAACCTCCTATCCTTGAATTGAAAGATCTTCCATCTCACCTTGAATACGCATTCTTGGAAGGTGACGACAAGTTGTCGGTTATTATTGCAAGAGGTCTTGCTAATGATGAAAAAACCGAGCTCTTGAAAGTTCTTAAATCTCATAACGGGGCAATTGCGTGGAAAATTTCCGACATTAAGGGTATTGACCCAAAATTTTGTACTCACAAGATTTTAATGGAGGAGGACTACAAACCCGTAATTCAAAGTCAAAGAAGGGTGAATCCCAAAATTCACGATGTCATAAAAAAGGAAGTTTTAAACTCCTTGACGCGGGAATGATTTATCCTATCTCTGATAGCCCATGGGTGAGCCCAATCCATTGTGTTCCTAAAAAGGGAGGAATGACCGTTGTGCTTAATGACAACAACGAGTTAATTCCCACTCATGTTGTGACTGGTTAGAGGGTGTGTATTGACTACCGAAAGTTAAATGACGCCACTCGTAAAGACCACTTTCCTTTGCCCTTCATGGATTAAATGTTGGATCGACTCACGGGATATGAATTCTATTGCTTTTTAGATTGTTTTTCCGGTTACTTTCAAATCCCTATCGACCCTCGTGATCAACAGAAGACTACGTTTAAGTGTCCTTATGGAACGTTTGCTTATCGTAGGATGCCTTTCGGACTTTGTAATGCACCGGGTACGTTTCAACGGTGTATGATGGCCATTTTTCACGATATGATCGAGAAGTCGATGGAAGTGTTTATGGATGACTTTTCGGTGTTTGGCAATTCGTTCATGTCGTGTTTATCTAATCTCGAGCAAATGTTAAAACGTTGTGAAGAAACCAATCTTGTGCTTAATTGGGAAAAATGTCATTTCATGTGTAAACAAGGAATCGTCTTAGGACATAAGGTCTCGAAAGCGAGGATTGAGGTCGATAAAGCTAAGGTAGACGTCATCGCCAAGTTACCTCATCCCAAAACCGTTAAGGGAGTTAGGAGTTTCCTAGGCCATGCGGGCTTTTATCGTCGTTTCATCAAAGACTTTTCGAAAATCTCTCGACCTATGACACACCTTCTCAAGAAGGATGCTCCTTTTAATTTCAATGAGGATTGTGTTAGAGCTTTCGAAACTCTTAAAATGAAACTTACCGAAGCTCTCATTCTTGTTGCTCCTAATTAGGAATTACCCTTTGAAATCATGTGCGATGCAAGTGATTATGCTATAGGGGCCGTCTTAGGGCAACGTTATGAAAAGCATTTCCGTCCTATCCATTATGCTAGTAAGACCATGACCGAGGCTCAATTAAAGTACACCACAACGGAAAAGGAATTCCTTGCCGTGGTCTATGTTTTTGAGAAATTTCGACCTTATCTCGTATTAACTAAAAGCATCGTGTATACCGACCATTCGGCTATTAAGTATCTCTTAGCTAAGCAAGATGCTAAGCCGAGATTGCTTCGTTGGATGCTCCTCCTCCAAGAATTTGATGTCATCGTGCTTGACAAAAAAGGAGCCGAGAATCTAGCGGCCGATCATCTCTCTCGTCTAGAAGATCCTTACAAAGATGTTTTCGAGAACAAGGAAATCACCCAAACATTTCCTCTCGAGACTCTCGGTGTAGTGAATTCTAAAGACACTACCCCATGGTTTGCCGATATTGCAAATTACCATGCGGGGAATTTCATAATCAAGGGTATGACGACACAACAAAAGCGAAAATTCTTTCGTGACGTCAAGTTCTATTTTTGGGACGACCCTTATCTCTTTCGGGTTTGTGTGGATCAACTCGTTCGACGTTGTGTTTTTGGTGCCGAAGGTTCTAACATTCTTAGAGCTTGTCACGAGGGACCCACGGGTGGTCACTATGGTGCTAATCTCACGGCTAAGAAAGTTTTCGATGCCGGCTTCTTTTGGCCTTCTATCGATCGTGATGCACACGCACTTGTGAAGTCGTGTGATTCGTGCCAACGTCAAGGAAAATCGTCTCAACAAGATGAAATGCCGCAAAACATAATTCAAGTGTGTGAGATTTTCAACATTTGGGGCATAGAATTTATGGGGCCGTTCCTATCGTCTCATGGTAACAAGTATATCCTCGTCGCAGTGGACTACCTTTCTAAGTGGGTAGATGATAGGTGTGTAAACACCCATCTTTTCTACCACTTAATTACAATAATAACCGGACCAAATCGTGTATTTTATGTCTTTTATGTCGGAATTATGCGTGGTTTGTGTTTTTGTTGTGATTTAGGACGAAAAGGTGAAAAGTGGAGAAAACACGGGAATTCACGGGCATTTACGGACTTTTATTGAAGAAAAAGATGAAAGACGGAGTCAAGAAGTCAAGAGTGCAAAAAGAACGAAAGTCCACGACCAATTCTGAAGATTTATCGAAGAAAAAGTCAAAAGACGGAAGTTTATCAAAAGCCGAAGAATTCAAGTCTATTTTATTGAAGAATTTAAAGACGAGTTCAAAGAAATCCCGAAGCCAAAAGTCCCTTAAGTCCAAGTTTAAAGAAGATTAGAAGAAAAGGACTAAGTATGCAATTAATGAAGATTAAAAGAAGGAGGGACTTAATGACGCAATTAAGAGAAAAGGAAAGAGGGGAGGAAGCTTCCTTAATCCTCCCCTATATATAGTCATTAGTTGTAATCTTTTCATTTTGTTGGCTAAGTGTGACAATTAGCTCTTCCACCATTTACTTACCTTGTCATGTAATTTCTTGTCAACTTTAAATACATGTTTTGCACCTTAATTACCATTTAATTCCAAGTAAGTTTTCATTTTAATTCTTGTCAATCTTTATTTTATCTTGTCAATCTCTTATCTTCCTTTCTTATTATGTTTATGTTGTGTTCATGTTCATGTTCTTTATTTTGATCAAGTGGGTTTTTAATTATTGTGATTAAAGTTGTTTGTTTTCTTGTTTTAAATTGTTTGTTTATGTTTATCTCTTGATTCATTAATGTTTAGCTTAATCGTTGTGTTAAATTTGATTAATCTGCTTTAGATCCATTGTTTCTGTGATTCCCTTGTTCTTCGGGGTGTTTGTTGTGTTTCTGATCTTTCCAGGAATACTTCCGAACCAAGTAGGAGGGAAAGTGCTCATTCGGAACTTCCAAAGTTCCGAATCAAAGGTTTCATCCGGAAGATTTTAAGCTCAGCAAAACTTCCGAGTCAAGCCTTGTTCATCCGGAACATTCAAAGTTCCGGACGAAGGATAACCTCCGAGTCAAGCTTCATTCATTCGGAACTCAAAAGTTCTGAACCAGAAAAGCTTCATTCGGAACTCAAAAGTTCCGGATCAAGCAATTCATTCGGAACTCCAAAAGTTCCGGATCAGTGATCGTTCATTCGGAAGTTTCCAAAGTTCCGAACCAAGAACTGTTCATTCGGAACTTAAAAGTTCCGAATAAACTTCCGAATCAAGGGTGACCAAAAACTTCCGAATCAAGGCAAATTTTACAAGTTCCGAATCAGTAAAGTTCCAAACGAAGGATTGTTTTGGATAAGTGGCATATTCAGATCAATTTGTTCCGGATCAAGGATTTTGGTAATATTCCAAGCGAAGAAGAATCATTCAACCGAAGGTGACATTCCGGACGAGTGATTGTTCCAAACGAAGGTTTATTCCGAATGAGCTGTATTCAGGTTCTTATTAGCTTTTGTCTTTGATTTTTATTTTCAAGCTTTATTTTTTCTGCCTTTTATTTAATTGCACTTTAAGTTTATTTGCCTTAGTTTTATTTTAGCCTTGCCTTAGGTTAAGTTTAGTTGCATTTTAAGTTTGCCTTAGATAGATTTAAGTTACGTCTTTACTTTAGTGCCCTTTAATTTCAGTCACGCTTTTAAATACTTGCACTTTATTTTAATTAGACTTAGATTTACTTTAAGAGCACTTTTACTTTAATAGTTCTGCACCCTTTATTTTAAACACTACAACGACACATCTTTATTCCACCAAAAACAATAGAGTCACATAGAGAGCCTAGATCAATTCGATTAGACCAACACAACGAACTTTAATATTTTTATACGGGGTAAAGCCCTGTATCAAATGGCGCCGCTGCCGGCTCTTTTCGTTAAGATTGACGGTTTTCTGTGAGAGACACGTTGTTTTTTGGGATCCGTTCACTTGTGAGCGTTACTTTTCTTGCCTTAAAAATTCTAAAAACCATAAAAATTAAAAATTTAAAAATATCCAAAAAGATTTTATCTTTATTGTGTATATATATTGTCTTTGTGTTTGGTTTCCTTTTCTTTTGCATTTTCAGGTGTATGCGTACTAGATCTTCCAATTATCAAGAGTCCGAGACTCAAGAATATTTAAGTATGGCAGGTGTTAACAACAACAACATTCCACCGCACCTTAATAATAATAATAATAACAACAATGCTCTTCCACAGCCCGATCTTCGGACCATGGAGGAACTTTCTCAACCAACAATGTTTGGACGAGGAGGACCGATTGCGCCGATGCAAATCAACGCTCCTGAGATTTCGTTGAAGCACCACATGATTCAGCAAGTACAAACAAACCGTTTTAGAGGATTGCCTGATGATGATGCCAACAAACACCTCGACAAGTTCATTACAATCACCCAAAGCATGAAGTTGCCTGGTGCCACAATGGATGTTCTTCGCCTACAACTCTTTCCACATACTTTATCGCATCATGCCGAGAAATGGTTTGAACGTCTCCCGAAGAATTCTATTCACACTTGGGATGATATGACTCAACGCTTTTTGTCGCGCTACTTTCCACCATCCATGGTCACAAGCCTTCGCAATCAGATCAGCGGTTTCATGCAAGACCCTGATGAATCTCTTTTTGACGCTTGGGAGAGATATAATGTCTTGATCGATAGATGTCCAAACCACAACATGCTCCCTGTGACCTTAATCGATACTTTCTACAACGGATTGACTTTTCGAGATCGTGATACGATAAATGCAGCCGCCGGTGGCACATTCATGAAAAAGAGACCCGAGGAGTGTAGAGAGTTAATTGAGAACATGACTACTCACCACAAGAACTGGGATTCCTCTGCTTCTTCTAGGAACAACCCAGGAGTCAATGTTTCTTCTACCTCAGCAAACCCTGAGATGACCGAACTCACCCGTATGATGGCCGAAATGAGCAAAAGTATTACGCTTCTCGCTTCCAACCAACAACAACAACAAGTTAAAGCGGTTTCTAATCCTTGTGAAACATGTGGCGGTCCTCACTCATACACCGATTGTCCTTCGACACAAGGAAATCCGGAAAATGTGTATGCAGCTTATGGTAATTATTCACCGGAAAATTATCAAGCTAGACAACAAGGGGATAGAAATCTGTTGAGCTACCGTTCCAACAACCACCTTTCAACCGGTTTTTCTCCTCAAAACCAAAACCCCGCCAACAACTACAATAGAAGCAACCAAATCCCACCAAGAGCTTCTAACCCTTATCAACCACCCACCCAACACCACCCACCCATAAACACCGATGTTGATGCCATCATGAGAACTCAAGGTGAGCAAATCAAGAATCTACAGAGCCAAATAATCAATTTGAAAGGAGATATCTTGAAGCAAGGAAATGACATCAGAACCGAGGTTCGTGATAATATCCAATCTTCCTTCAGCACTCAAACAACTGAATTAAATAATCTATTGGCTAGTTTCTTGCCCGAAGCTCAACCTTCTTGTTCGGGTTCTCTACCTTCAAACACCGTCACCAATCCGCGAGCTAATGTGAGTGCTATAACTACGCGTAGTGGAATTACCATTGTCGATCCACCTATCCCACCACCATCATCTACACCTCCTCCACCACCATGTATCCCTACTCTTCCTACACCTAGTATTAGTGCACCGTTACCGTCTTCGCCTCGTCATGACGATGTATCTCGGAAGGACCCTTCAACATCCCAACCTTCACCTTCCACCTATAAACCTAGAATCCCATACCCTTCTCGCATAGGCAAGACCAATGATCTAACCAAGAATGACTGTCAAGTATCGAAATATGTGGATATGCTATCTAACATGACCATCAACATTAGCCTTGTTGAAGCACTTTGCCACATGCTGAAATTTGTCAAAGCATTCAAGGAATTGCTTAGCAAGAAGGAGAAGCTGATTGAACTCGCCAACACACGCTTAAATGAAAACTGCTCAGCAGTTATTCTTAAAGAATTACCGGAAAAGCTTGGAGATCCTGGTCGTTTTGTGTTGCCTTGCGTGTTCAACAAAACTGAAGAATTTACTGCCCTTGCTGATCTCGGGGCTAGTATTAATTTGATGCCACTGAGTGCTTGGAAAACACTATCATTACCCGACCTCATTCCAACAAAGATGTAACACCCCCACAATTGCTATGCGCAGCGGAACTACAACAATGGGTGCTACACAGTATTCATTGCACACAAGATATATCAAACGACGCTAAAAAGACGTCAACTTAAAACTTGAAATTTAAAATGGTTAGATGATACATGTCCACGGTTTTTCCAACCCCAAATAGTACACAGAGTTAAGCGTTTTCGGTCCCCATGAATCTTAACCCAAGAATTTCAGTTTACAACCACATGACATTAAACTTAAAAATTGTTTAAGTAGAAAAGGAGGGAAAAACAAGCGGACTCCAAGCCGTACACACAACATCCATCCCATGCATGCTCCATCCTACACCTCAGCGGTTACCTGAAACACATGCCAAAAATTTGGTCAACGAAAACGTTGAGTGGAATTCATAGGTTTTACAATCCATTTGAACGTATATATAATAAAAACCATTCGTGATCATTTATAGTCTTGTCGATCAAACAAACTATAAACAGGATACTGACAATTGTGTTTAAGCTCATGACACTAATCCGTTAACTCAATCACCCGCGTAATAAATACCGGCGTGATTCAGATGAAACCAGTGCCCCTTCTAAAGGCATCAGTTGCAATTATACCTTATTTCTCATACAAAATAATCTACCGCAGAACTTACTATAAGTACAGCTTCTCGGCTAGCATTGGGTCGTTAACCCCGTAGTACTACAAATTGCATAAGCGGCTATTTCCCCCTACTCGAGGGCAGGACAATAGTTAATAGTTCATGATTTTAGGGACTTTTGCAACTTTGGTACTCAACACAATTTCTAAGGCAACTTTCGGGTCTAACAATCATTCATGATATACGTTCCTTTTAAAAACTAGCATGCATTTCCCTCGCGGGTAAAACAATTTGAAATAATATAAGCGAGGCTATAAATTCACACCTTATATCTTAAGTAGTCGGTAGTTCGAGGGATGATCACTGACGACGTAACGGATGCCCAGTTAAATCAACACCTATCACAAATAACGCGTAATGAGTATTCTCATTTAAATACTTACGGTACTGTATAAAATACATATATACTAGTCACTTAGGACAAGTATAACTCACGCCAAAAACAAAAACAACAAGTATCACTCATTTTATACCATTCGTTCTCATTACTTACGTTATCCATTTTTACCCATTCACACCGGTACTTGACTAAAGTACGGGTTGTTTTACCTTATTTAACCACACTTATAAAATTTGACAAAATTTCCAAAAATCCTATAAGACCTGTAGATAACATGTTTTTAAGCCCAATAAAAGTTTTTACTTTTACGACCCGTTACGCAACTCTTTTCCACGACTACATTTTACGGGCTGAAATTGCGCTTCGACCAATTTTGACCTCTTTGGCCTATATGAAAAATACCTTTGACTTCTTTGACTCCTAAGTCAACATATAGACTCATTTGTACAGGTTAGGGACCAAATTTTGACCCTTGACCATTTACCAATTCATACTTGTGACCCTCGGGATTTGACTAAAACTTTGCACAAATTCGGATTATGAAAGTCCTCGTCTCCCGGTACCCGATCTTTAAAATGTCATAACTTTTAGCTCGTTTTGAGTCACGGGCTCTACCTTATACCAAATTAAAGCTATGAAGACCCTCTATCACTACATTTAGCTTTCAAGTCCTGGAAAAAAATAATTTTTATGAAATGGACCAAATGTTTCTGCCTAAAAATGACCATACCAAAAACGCACTTAGGCTCGATTCCAAGCCTTCTAACCACCACTAAACATCATCCTAAGCCTTCCCAAACATATCCTAACATCAAATTTCAGTCCTACCCCTATTGATCAACCAATCTCAAATTCAAAAATTCAAAGAAATGTACATGCAACTAATAAAACCTATGTAAATCATCCTAAAACAATGAACCAAACACAATAATAACATGCAAAATCAACAACCACCATGGCTCCCCAAACACCCCCTTTGCCGTGGGGTTTGGGTGACCCAATCACCACAACCAAATTAATTTTGGTGGGTTTTCTTGGTGTTTATACTTCCATAACACTTAAAATCAACATGCATTAGCTCATTTAGCCACAAAAACGAATTTGGATCATATGGAAAAATCTTGAAAAATTTTTGTTAATGCATGTGGGATTTGAGCACATGAACATGTGGGGAATGACCAAACTAGATGTGGTCTAACCTTAGATTTTAGGAAAATCAAGTGGAAAAAGATTTTTGGTGGATTTTTGGTGTTCTTGGGGGTGTCCGTCGGTTTGAGAGACAAGGGAGGGAGAGAGAGTTCAAATTTTGGTGAAAATTGTGTATGTGTTTGTGTTTGTGTGATTTTGGCCTTTTTGGTGGGTTGGGAGGGGCCTTTTGGCAATTTTTAACTTCTTTTGGCCTTAAATAGAAAACGTCCTCAAAACTTTGCGGGTTCGACTCATTTGTCAATTTTGAAAATTTTACGGGAGTCGGAAATCTTCCCGAACGCTCCAAAATGTTTTTGGGATACTTTAAATGTACTCGGAAGGCTATAAAACTCACCCGACTCAACTTAACACGAACCGTAAATAAAATTCTCGAAAAATTACATTATCGATAAATCGTCAAAAATTATATAAAATTGGGCATCCCTCGGGATCGTAATCGTCATCGTCCTTCTTAAAACGTCAAACGTAAAAATTATAACCTCGAACATCGGCTTTAACCAAAATACTTATAAGTATAGAAATTAAAATTTATTAAAAATTTCAAAAATTAGCGTAATTTAGGGTATCGTTGATGACCTCGATTCTAGGGTGTCACATCCACCCCTCCTTAAAGAGAGCGACGTCCCGGCGCTCGCCTCTTCTTGTACTCACATTTCGTCTACTGGAACAGATGAGGATACCTTTCCTTGAAAAAGTCCTCACGTTCCCAAGTGTATTCCGGTCCACGCTTAGAATTCCATCGGACCTTCACAATAGGAATCCTACTACGCTTCAACCGCTTGACCTCCCGGTCCATAATTTCCACAGGTTCTTCCACAAAGTGCATTTTGTCGTCTAGTCGAATCTCGTCCAAAGGAATCACCAATTCCTTGTCCGCCAAACTCTTCTTCAGGTTCGATACGTGAAACGTGTCATGAATAGCACTAAGTTCAGTCGGCAATTCTAACTTGTACGCTACTGGTCCAATTCGTTCAACGATCTTAAACGGTCCAATATACCTCGGACTCAACTTTCCTTTCTTCCCAAAACGAATTACACCCTTCCACGGCGATACCTTGAGCATAACCATATCTCCAACTTCAAACTCCAACGGTTTCCTTCGGTTATCGGCATAACTCTTCTGTCGGCTTCTCGCAGCAAGTAGTCGGTTCTTGATCTGCACGATCTTCTCTGTCGTTTCTAAAACCATTTCGGGTCCAGTCAATTGACTTTCCCCTACTTCACTCCAACACACGGGTGATCTACACTTCCTTCCATACAATGCTTCAAACGGTGCCGCTTTGATACTCGCATGATAACTATTATTGTACGAAAATTCCACCAGAGGCAAGTGGCGTTCCCAACTTCCTCCAAAATCAATCACGCATGCTCGGAGCATGTCCTCCATCGTTTGAATCGTTCGTTCGCTCTGGCCGTCAGTTTCCGGGTGATAAGCCGTGCTTAAACTCAACTCAATGCCCATCGCACGTTGAAGCGATTTCCAAAATTCCGACGTAAATCTACTGTCGCGATCCGAAATGATCGATAACGGCACTCCATGTCTACAGACGATCTCCTTCACGTACACGCTGGCGAGTTTTTCCATGCTGTCCGTCTTCTTCATAGGTAAGAAATGAGCAGATTTCGTCAACCTATCCACAATTACCCATATCATATCGCATCCACTAGGAGTCCTAGGTAAACCCGTCACGAAATCCATTGCGATTTTCTCCCATTTCCATTCTGGGATCTCCGGTTGTACCAACAATCCAGATGGTTTCTTATGTTCTGCCTGAACCTTCGTGCAAGTCAAACACTTACTGACGTAACGAGCAATATCTGCCTTCATATTCGGCCACCAATAAACTTTCTTCAGGTCGTGGTACATTTTATCCGATCCGGGATGTATCGAATACTTCGACTTATGCGACTCATTCATAACCAATTCTCGAACTCCAGGCTTTCCTTCCTCAGATGAACACAATGGCAACCAAATTCGATTCTCAAAATATCTTAGTCCGTCTGACCTAATCACAAAAAGAGGTTTCAACATTCGTCCCAAGTTTTCGGCTTCAACATTCCCTTTCATTAAACCTCTCTCCTGAGCCTTCCGTATGGTTTCGGTTAAGTCAACGCTCTCACTCATCACTAAAGCTCTAACCCTCAAAGGTTTCTCCCGTTCCTTCCTACTCAATGCATCCGCTACAACATTCGCCTTCCCAGGGTGGTAGCGAATTTCGCAGTCATAATCACTCAATAGCTCAACCCATCGTCTTTGTCGCATATTCAACTCCTTTTGATCTAAAATGTGCTGCAAACTCTTGTGATCAGTGAATACAACACACTTTGTCCCATACAGATAGTGTCTCCACAGTTTCAACGCAAAAACTACCGCTCCTAATTCCAAATCGTGCGTCGTGTAGTTCTCCTCGTTCTTCCTTAATTGCCTCGACGCGTAAACTATCACCTTTTCACGTTGCATTAATACCGCTCCATAACCTTTACGAGACGCATCACAATACACTACGAAGTCTTCGGTTCCTTCAGGCAATGATAAAATCGGTGCGGAACATAACTTATCCTTGAGCGTTTCGAAAGCAAGCTCTTCCTAAATTCCCCATTCATACACCCTATTCTTTTCGGTAAGCCGCGTCAATGGTTTCGCAATCAACGAAAATCCTTCGATAAACCTTCTATAATACCCCGCTAAACCCAGAAATTGTCGAACTTCAGTCGGCGTCGTCAGTGCTGACCATTCCTTGATTGCTTCTATCTTAGCAGGATCTACACGAACTCCCTCACTATCAATCACATGACCTAGAAACTGCACTGATTCCAACCAAAACTCACACTTAGAGAATTTTGCATACAGCTCCTCCTTCCTTAACAACTCCAAAATCTTTCTCAGGTGCTTCTCGTGCTCCTCCCTACTCTTAGAGTAAACAAGTATATCATCGATGAAAACAATAACAAACTTATCTAGATACGGCTTGCACACGCGATTCATAAGATCCATGAATACAGCAGGCGCGTTTGTCAACCCAAACGGCATCACTCGAAATTCAAAGTGTCCATACCACGTACGAAAGGCAGTTACAGGAATATCCTCCTCTCTTACACGCAGTTGATGATACCCTGATCTTAAATCGATCTTTGAGTATACACTGGAACCTTGCAATTGATCGAACAAATCATCAATCCTCGGCAATGGGTACCGATTCTTAACCGTCAGCTTATTGAGTTCCCTATAGTCGATACACATTCTAAACGAACCATCCTTCTTCTTTACAAACAACACTGGCGCTCCCCAAGGTGATGAGCTCGGCCTAATAAATCCTTTGTCCATCAATTCCTTCAATTGATCCGCTAACTCCTTTAACTCAGATGGTGCTAAGCGATAAGGTGCACGTGCAACCGGCGCAACTCCTGGCACTAAATCAATTCGAAACTCGACCTCACGGTTAGGCGGTAAACCTGGCAACTCGTCGGGAAAAACGTCCGGATACTCGCGAATAACTGGTACCTCTTCGATCCTTGCCTCTAAATCACCATCACTCGAAACTTGTGCCAAAAACACATCGCATCCGCTTTCTACGTACTTCATCATTTTCAAACACGAAATCACCTTCAAACGAGAAGTGCATTCGTCTCCCTTTACCGTCAAAACCCTGTTCCTCAGCGGAATCTGAACCAATCTCTCGCCACAGACGATCGTAGCACTATGCGCCATTAGCCAATCCATTCCCACAATCACGTCAAACGATCCTAGCTCTATAGGCATCAAGTCGATTTTAAAAGCGTAATTTCCTAACTTCAAGGTACACCCTCTCAGTATAGAATTTGTACTAACAATTTTTCCATCGGCTAATTCAACATTATAACTAGTCGTTAACAACACCGGTTCTCTATCAATATGACGACTAAATCTAACGTCTACAAAACTCTTGTCGGAGCCAGAATCAAATAAAATACTAGCATAACAAGCGTCTAGCAAAAACGTACCGGTAACCACATTGGGACCTTGTGGTTTATCAGCCGTTCCCACTTGATACACAGCAGCCGCATTATTACCTCCCCGCCTGTTTCCTGCCTTCGGGCAATTCGCTTGCACATGACCCCTTTCTCCACAACTATAACATCCTCTCATCCTGATAGCATTAGCCCCAGTGGCTACTCCTCCCGTTCGACAACTAGATGTCCTATGACCTGCCTTTCCACACTTGCCGCATGCCGGCGGGCAATTTCCAACATGATACAAGTTGCACTTACCACAATGGGGATTCACTTTCACACCTCTAGGGTTCGTCACTGCCCTCATCCCTTCGTTCCTTCTCTGATTAAACTGCTGATTTCGGTTCGGCCCATGGTTGTTTCGATTTCCACCTCGGTTCTGGCCTTGGGATTGATTACTTTGTGCTGCTTCCCATTTCCTTTTGTTGCCCTCAGCAATGTAGTTCTGCTTGTCCTGAAGCTTAACGTCCATCAAAGCGTGAGCCATTTGAACCGCTTCATCAAACGTTCCAGGTTTTGACGAAGTTGTTTCACCTTTGATGTTGCTAGATAAACCCTTAATATACTGCTTCATTTTCTTGGCATCATTGGCAAATATGTCTGGACACAAAAGACTTAACTCGTTGAATCTCCTGGTGTAAGCAGCTATATCGTTGTTCTTTAAGGTTAAATGCCTCAATTCGTCCTCCAATTGCCCCAATTCCTCCTCTGGGCAAAACTTCTTAGTCAACAAAGCTTTGGTCGCATTCCACGTCCTTGCATTCGCTACAGCCAATCCAACCGTAGCTACCTGGGTATTCCACCAACTTAACGCATCATCAAGAAACGTAGCAGCTGCAAACTTTACTTTATCTGCTTCTGCACAACCACTGATTTCAAACGTGCTTTCAACCTTTTCCAACCACCGTCTAAGTTCTAAAGCTCCACCCGTTCCACGGAACTGCGTGGGACCACACTTCATAAAACTAGAATAGGTACACACCCTCGGGGCTTGCTGTCTCCCCGCGTTCCTTCCTGGATCCTGATTTCTCCCAGCTCGGTCCGCTTCCAACGCATTAGCTATAGCTTCCTGAATCATGGTGTTAACACGATCGGCAGTCAACTTTGGAGGCATGGTGTTATCGAATATCTCTTTCTGCAAGACAAGAAAAATAGAAAAACAATGTAAGTATTCATATCAAGTTTCCCAGACATAAAATACATACAACGACACATCACTACGGAGTTACTAATATTCATCAATTCACACCACAAAAGATCAAATTTAAGACATATCACAGATCATGAAAGGTAACATAGATTGTATTGATAATTAACCAAAATCGTGACAAGTATTGCCACTACAATCGTTCACCACAAAACATCAAGTACTTGAGTTTCTCGTCATAATACCATCATACAAAGGTCTAAAATAGTTCTATTACAATGATCAAAGAAAATACAAAACAAGTAACTAGGCATGTGGTGATCCACACGGCCTCTTGGATGGCGGCTCGTCGTCGTCTTCCTCGGTTTCCTCATCACTAACGTCCTCATCCACATCATCCACTTTCCTTTTTCCTTTCTCATCCGGCCCACATTCTGTTTCCTTTTTCGTCCCTGATGTGGATCCACACTCAATCGCTACCTGATTTCCTACCGAAATACAAGCACCTCTAGTAGGCGGCTGAATCATGAAGTCATTCGCCTCCATCTCTAAATCGTCCACGAATCTCCAATCCGGGGGCAATGAATCCCTCACACGATGCTCCCAACTCTGCATCCTCGACAACCTCATCTGATCTTCCCTCACACGGTCAAGACTAGCACTTAAATTTGCAACCATTGATCTTAAACTGTTGATGTCACTTTTGTTCATATTCCCGTCATACTCAATTCTTGCCGTCCTTTCCAACAGTCTTTGATGTTCCCTCTCAGTCTTATCAAACTTCTTAATTACCCTGGTCTCAACTACAAACCGCTCATACATCAACCTTTCCATCCTCCCCAAACGACCTGCGGGATCCCAGTAGTGTCTCGGTCTCGGAAAGTAGACCCTTGTAATGTTCTCATGAATCGATGGCGACTTGGATGACTTGCTGGACTCTCCACTGCTCCCATCACTTACTCTAACCAATCCTGGCACGGTTCTCAAATAATCCTTACAATTTTCCATTGGGCGATCAAAGGGTTGCTGCTCATAACGACCGGTCGGTGGTACCTCATAACCCTTCGGCGAATTCGGGGATTGAAACAAATCGGGTTCGGTCTGGCCTACGGCATCCTCGGGAATGCCATCATCCAATAGCTCCTCGGGCTCTTCTTCGGAATCCTCATTCTCGTCACTACTCATGCTGAAGTTATCCACCTCACTTTCGTCATTGTCGTTTTCCGGCCCTATTTCGTCTTCTGGATCGATCCATCCATTATTATTGTCCGGCGGGTTCGGAGGAAACGGTCCCCCTTCGTGACCTACGACGTAATCGTTTCCGTTATCGTTGGGCGGTACCTCGGCCATTCCTGCAATAACAGCGAATTTCGGAGGGTACATAAGTAATTATACAATAATTATAAATATATGCATGCAAATGCAATGCAAAGGTGGTACATATGCCCAAAATGTAATAATATGATGCTCATGCATGATTAATACAAAAATTACGATGTCGGATATTTCACGTAAAAATTCAACGTCTACATATAGTAATTCCATACTTACGTAATAATTACCCACATATATACTTTACTCAAAAGTATACGTCAAATGCCATAAATACAACAATAAATCTTACCGGAGCCATGCAGGATAGTTGTGTGTGCTTGGACCCTTTCTTACGACACCAAAAGTTATAGTTTAGGATTTTCAAAAACGACCTAGTTCTCTATAACTCGCGGCTCTGATTACCAATCTGTAACACCCCCACAATTGCTATGCGCAGCGGAACTACAACAATGGGTGCTACACAGTATTCATTGCACACAAGATATATCAAACGACGCTAAAAAGACGTCAACTTAAAACTTGAAATTTAAAATGGTTAGATGATACATGTCCACGGTTTTTCCAACCCCAAATAGTACACAGAGTTAAGCGTTTTCGGTCCCCATGAATCTTAACCCAAGAATTTCAGTTTATAACCACATGACATTAAACTTAAAAATTGTTTAAGTAGAAAAGGAGGTAAAAACAAGCGGACTCCAAGCCGTACACACAACATCCATCCCATGCATGCTCCATCCTACACCTCAGCGGTTACCTGAAACACATGCCAAAAATTTGGTCAACGAAAACGTTGAGTGGAATTCATAGGTTTTACAATCCATTTGAACGTATATATAATAAAAACCATTCGTGATCATTTATAGTCTTGTCGATCAAACAAACTATAAACAGGATACTGACAATTGTGTTTAAGCTCATGACACTAATCCGTTAACTCAATCACCCGCGTAATAAATACCGGCGTGATTCAGATGAAACCAGTGCCCCTTCTAAAGGCATCAGTTGCAATTATACCTTATTTCTCATACAAAATAATCTACCGCAGAACTTACTATAAGTACAGCTTCTCGGCTAGCATTGGGTCGTTAACCCCGTAGTACTACAAATTTCATAAGCGGCTATTTCCCCCTACTCGAGGGCAGGACAATAGTTAATAGTTCATGATTTTAGGGACTTTTGCAACTTTGGTACTCAACACAATTTCTAAGGCAACTTTCGGGTCTAACAATCATTCATGATATACGTTCCTTTTAAAAACTAGCATGCATTTCCCTCGCGGGTAAAACAATTTGAAATAATATAAGCGAGGCTATAAATTCACACCTTATATCTTAAGTAGTCGGTAGTTCGAGGGATGATCACTGACGACGTAACGGATGCCCGGTTAAATCAACACCTATCACAAATAACGCGTAATGAGTATTCTCATTTAAATACTTACGGTACTGTATAAAATACATATATACTAGTCACTTAGGACAAGTATAACTCACGCCAAAAACAAAAACAACAAGTATCACTCATTTTATACCATTCGTTCTCATTACTTACGTTATCCATTTTTACCCATTCACACCGGTACTTGACTAAAGTACGGGCTGTTTTACCTTATTTAACCACACTTATAAAATTTGACAAAATTTCCAAAAATCCTATAAGACCTGTAGATAACATGTTTTTAAGCCCAATAAAAGTTTTTACTTTTACGATCCGTTACGCAACTCTTTTCCACGACTACATTTTACGGGCTGAAATTGCGCTTCGACCAATTTTGACCTCTTTGGCCTATATGAAAAATACCTTTGACTTCTTTGACTCCTAAGTCAACATATAGACTCATTTGTACAGGTTAGGGACCAAATTTTGACCCTTGACCATTTACCAATTCATACTTGTGACCCTCGGGATTTGACTAAAACTTTGCACAAATTCGGATTATGAAAGTCCTCGTCTCCCGGTACCCGATCTTTAAAATGTCATAACTTTTAGCTCGTTTTGAGTCACGGGCTCTACCTTATACCAAATTAAAGCTAAGAAGACCCTCTATCACTACATTTAGCTTTCAAGTCCTGGAAAAAAATAATTTTTATGAAATGGACCAAATGTTTCTGCCTAAAAATGACCATACCAAAAACGCACTTAGGCTCGATTCCAAGCCTTCTAACCACCACTAAACATCATCCTAAGCCTTCCCAAACATATCCTAACATCAAATTTCAGTCCTACCCCTATTGATCAACCAATCTCAAATTCAAAAATTCAAAGAAATGTACATGCAACTAATAAAACCTATGTAAATCATCCTAAAACAATGAACCAAACACAATAATAACATGCAAAATCAACAACCACCATGGCTCCCCAAACACCCCCTTTGCCGTGGGGTTTGGGTGACCCAATCACCACAACCAAATTAATTTTGGTGGGTTTTCTTGGTGTTTATACTTCCATAACACTTAAAATCAACATGCATTAGCTCATTTAGCCACAAAAACGAATTTGGATCATATGGAAAAATCTTGAAAAATTTTTGTTAATGCATGTGGGATTTGAGCACATGAACATGTGGGGAATGACCAAACTAGATGTGGTCTAACCTTAGATTTTAGGAAAATCAAGTGGAAAAAGATTTTTGGTGGATTTTTGGTGTTCTTGGGGGTGTCCGTCGGTTTGAGAGACAAGGGAGGGAGAGAGAGTTCAAATTTTGGTGAAAATTGTGTATGTGTTTGTGTTTGTGTGATTTTGGCCTTTTTGGTGGGTTGGGAGGGGCCTTTTGGCAATTTTTAACTTCTTTTGGCCTTAAATAGAAAACGTCCTCAAAACTTTGCGGGTTCGACTCATTTGTCAATTTTGAAAATTTTACGGGAGTCGGAAATCTTCCCGAACGCTCCAAAATGTTTTTGGGATACTTTAAATGTACTCGGAAGGCTATAAAACTCACCCGACTCAACTTAACACGAACCGTAAATAAAATTCTCGAAAAATTACATTATCGATAAATCGTCAAAAATTATATAAAATTGGGCATCCCTCGGGATCGTAATCGTCATCGTCCTTCTTAAAGCGTCAAACGTAAAAATTATAACCTCGAACATCGGCTTTAACCAAAATACTTATAAGTATAGAAATTAAAATTTATTAAAAATTTCAAAAATTAGCGTAATTTAGGGTATCGTTGATGACCTCGATTCTAGGGTGTCACAAAAGATGACTCTCGAACTTGCAAAACGCACTCTCGCTTACCCCGTTGGTATAGCCGAAGACGTGTTCATCAAAGTTGGCACATTTACTTTCCCGGTCGATTTTGTCGTAGTTGATTATGAAATGGACCCTCGTATTCCTTTAGTACTTGGTCGGCCATTCTTGAGAACCGGACGAGCTTTAGTAGATGTGGCCGAAGGTGAGTTAATCTTACGAGTCGGGGATGATTCAAAAGTTTTTAAAATGGGGAAGTTTACAGGCAAATCCTTTGGAGGCCGAGAATCAGTGAATATGATAAATGTGCTCGATGACTTTACCGTCTATGACAATCCTCTATTCGAGTCTTCCACTGATAATCCACTCTTTGAAGATAATGTGGATGATTCTCTCCCTACTTTGGACGCTTCTCCCATTTATGATTCTTCACCGGTCTTTGATGCTTATGATGATGATGATTCTAGCTCAGATTCGGATGATTTTGATTGTACTTCTGAGTATCCCGAGTTGCCCACTTTCGATGATTTTGATGAGGCCGATACTCTCTCGAGCGATTCTTCACATGATGAAGATCCTCCGCCATCACTCGATCCGACTTTGGACAATTATTCATTTGAGGAAGATTTCTCTGAATTTCTCAACACATACTTCCCTCATGAGAGTGATGCTCCTCCTTATGACTTTGAAGATTATCGACTTGATCCTACTTTGGATTTGAAGCACATTCTGTCAAAGGCGAAGAAACCGGTCGACACTGAAATCCGTTGCACATATGATTTGACACCTCTTTGTCCCCCTTCTGAGGACGAGGTTGTGCTTCTTTGCGGATCTTCTTCACACTCGGCTGAGCCTGAGTGTTATTTTCCCCTGAAGGAAAAGGTGTTCGACCCCGGTATTGAAGTCTTTAAGCCATCTCAGTATCCACCTGATGAAATAAAAGGAAAAATCTTTGGAAATTTTGAAGACATGCTTGCACCACTTCAACCTTGCTTCCACCATGCTCCGTCACTGATTAAGGGAACCTTGCCACTTCTTATTTGGCTTGCCTTATTCGCCTTAAGTTTTTGCTTATTGATGGATTTAAACTATGTCTTTGATCCTGGTGGATATGTTTCATGCTACTTCCGTTGATGATCAAGGTCGAGTCAGGCTCACGACTCGGTAAACAAAAACCAAGCGCTTCTTGGGAGGCAACCCATGCATCTATCTTTTCGCTTTCTTTATCATAAGTGTAGGGGGACCCTTTGGTTTGCTATTTCCTCTCCTCACTTCTTAATCAGGGATTCGAGCTTCAATGATCCACTTTTGATGATTCTTGATGACCCGTGATTCGGTATTCTACTTCTTCCCGGTTCTATCCTAAACTCTTTTCGATTCACCATTTTATATATTTTCTCAATATTAAAATAGGAATCTCTTTAGTTGTCTTTTCCTTAGCAAAATTTAAACAACGTGCACAATGTCCTAAGTGTAGGGGAGTTTACTCCCACATGCTTAAACATTGAGGGCAATGTTTATCTTAAGTGTAGGGGGGACTTCTATCGAAGTTAAGTGGTCTTTTCCTTGTATTTGTCCTCATTTTAACCGGAAAATCAATTTTTCGACATTTTTCAAAATTTTTGATCTATTTTGGCCTATTAGTTTTTTACCTTTGTATAGTTATTTCCTTTCCTTATTAAAATAAATGTATTAATAAGTGGTTTTAATTTTCAAACGTTGTGAATCTTTTGACTCAACCCGAGTTTATTTATCTAAGTTTGCTCTATCTAGTATCCTTAACGTGTTTAAGTCAAGTTTTGCTAGGCTTTTATATAGGGAGCTATAAAACGCGAAAGTCTTAACTCTCACGGGTTAAGAACAAGAACTTTTCGCAAGTTCCTATAATTGATCCTAGAGAGTCGTTTATCAAGGGAACTTTAAAATGCGATTTCTTAACTTGAAAAAAGTCCAAGAATTTGCAAGATCCTATAGGCGACTCTAAAACCCAAAACTTTGATTTAATAGGCTAAGTATCCACGAGTCTCATTACTTGAGATTTTAAATTGTGGAGAACGAGAGATGATAGAGCCAATTATAAGTCCGGTATTCTTTCGTGAATTTATGTGAGTTAATTATGAGCCTATTCTCCTATCGCTTGCTAATAATTTATCTGCTAATAAATAAGGTTGTACGATTTGAAAGGTGACTTAGCTTCTAGCCCCAAATCGTTTAAAAGTTGCTCGGTATGGATTAGAGTTCATAGCCAAGGTATAACTTATTGAAGCGGGACGCGAAGATTGGCGAGTCCGAAAAGGCCCTAACAAGGCATGAGGGCTATATTTTGTTGCTAAAGATCCAAAGTGATGTGAAGAATCATTTATCGAAAATCAATATGAAGGATCGAGACACACGACGTAAAGCAAAACTCCCCAAAAGTCATGGAGAAGAGTATCCGAAAACACCCTAACAAGGTATGAGGATAAATAAATCCAAGTCATAAAAGGAGGCGGATCGTTGTATATCAAAGTCCAAAATAAAGATTGGAGAAAAATGAAGAAGTCGTGGTCCAAGTATGAATCTCTCAAAACTTCAAGTGAAGAAATTCCTATATGAAGAGAAGACCATTATTTCATGAACGTCTCTCAAGATTTGAAGTATGAAGTCGCTGCCAAATATCGGTCCGAGAAAGGTCTCAAATCACGAAGCGAGTTATGCCAAGATATGAACTTTATGAGGTCCCGAGAAGCAGTTTTAAAAGATTTGGTCCTTTAGCTAACTATTGATTAAATCGTTCCCTTTATTTTCAGACTAAATAACTATCGAAATAAGTCAACAATGCATCCTCGTGATCATTCAAGACAACAATAAAATATAAGAGATACACCTAGGAATAAGGGAGTCTAAGTGAATAATTGGCCCACATGAGTTCGGGATAGTTTACTAACTTATAATAACAATGATCTCGTTTTTAAGCTTAGTTTGGAAAAAGTGAAAACTTGAGGATGATGATTATTCATAACATTTCCAAAACCCAAGGTATGCTTTTGATTTCTTTATTTTGTATGTCTTTAATTTTCTATCTCTTTAATAAAGGCCAACGTGGATTGAGTATGATGAAAAATGTAATCTTTCTTTGTAACTAATGCATTGCATGAGGACATTGCAATGGTCAAGTGTAGGGGATTTGATAGGTGTGTAAACACCCATCTTTTCTACCACTTAATTACAATAATAACCGGACCAAAACGTGTATTTTATGTCTTTTATGTCAGAATTATGCGTGGTTTGTGTTTTTGTTGTGATTTAGGACGAAAAGGTGAAAAGTGGAGAAAACACGGGAATTCACGGGCATTTACGGACTTTTATTGAAGAAAAAGATGAAAGACGGAGTCAAGAAGTCAAGAGTGCAAAAAGAACGGAAGTCCACGACCAATTCTGAAGATTTATCGAAGAAAAAGTCAAAAGACGGAATTTTATCAAAAGCCGAAGAATTCAAGTCTATTTTATTGAAGAATTTAAAGACGAGTTCAAAGAAATCCCGAAGCCAAAAATCCCTTAAGTCCAAGTTTAAAGAAGATTAGAAGAAAAGGACTAAGTATGCAATTAATGAAGATTAAAAGGAGGGACTTAATGACGCAATTAAGAGAAAAGGAAAGAGGGGAGGAAGCTTCCTTAATCCTCCCCTATATATAGTCATTAGTTGTAATCTTTTCATTTTGTTGGCTATGTGTGACAATTAGCTCTTCCACCATTTACTTACCTTGTCATTTTATTTCTTGTCAACTTTAAATACATGTTTTGCACCTTAATTACCATTTAATTCCAAGTAAGTTTTCATTTTAATTCTTGTCAATCTTTATTTTATCTTGTCAATCTCTTATCTTCCTTTCTTAATCTTTGATTTGTTATGTTTATGTTGTGTTCATGTTCATGTTCTTTATTTTGATCAAGTGGGTTTTTAATTATTGTGATTAAAGTTGTTTGTTTTCTTGTTTTAAATTGTTTGTTTATGTTTATCTGTTGATTCGTTACTGTTTAGCTTAATCGTTGTGTTAAATTTGATTAATCTGCTTTAGATCCATTGTTTCTGTGATTCCCTTGTTCTTCGGGGTGTTTGTTGTGTTTCTGATCTTTCCAGGAATACTTCCGAACCAAGTAGGAGGGAAAGTGCTCATTCGGAACTTCCAAAGTTCCGAATCAAAGGTTTCATCCGGAAGATTCTAAGCTCAGCAAAACTTCCGAGTCAAGCCTTGTTCATCCGGAACATTCAAAGTTCCGGACGAAGGATAACCTCCGAGTCAAGCTTCATTCATTCGGAACTCAAAAGTTCCGAACCAGAAAAGCTTCATTCGGAACTCAAAAGTTCCGGATCAAGCAATTCATTCGGAACTCCAAAAGTTCCGGATCAGTGATCGTCATTCGGAAGTTTCCAAAGTTCCGAACCAAGAACTATTCATTCAGAACTTAAAAGTTCCGAATAAACTTTCGAATCAAGGGTGACCAAAAACTTCCGAATCAAGGCAAATTTTACAAGTTCCGAATCAGTAAAGTTCCGAACGAAGGATTGTTTTGGATAAGTGACATATTCAGATCAATTTGTTCCGGATCAAGGATTTTGGTAATATTCCAAGCGAAGAAGAATCATTCAACCGAAGGTGACATTCCGGACGAGTGATTGTTCCAAACGAAGGTTTATTCCGAATGAGCTGTATTCAGGTTCTTATTAGCTTTTGTCTTTGATTTTTATTTTCAAGCTTTATTTTTTCTGCCTTTTATTTAATTGCACTTTAAGTTTATTTGCCTTAGTTTTATTTTAGCCTTGCCTTAGGTTAAGTTTATTTGCATTTTAAGTTTGCCTTAGATAGATTTAAGTTACGTCTTTACTTTAGTGCCCTTTAATTTCAGTCACGCTTTTAAATACTTGCACTTTATTTTAATTAGACTTAGATTTACTTTAAGAGCACTTTTACTTTAGTATTTCTGCACCCTTTATTTTAAACACTACAACGACACATCTTTATTCCACCAAAAACAATAGAGTCACATAGAGAGCCTAGATCAATTCGATTAGACCAACACAACGAACTTTAATATTTTTATACGGGCAAAAGCCATGTATCAGTAGAAGTTAAGGCTTTACCTACTAATGATGCTCGTGTGGTAGTGAAGTTTTGAAGCAACTATTCTCTTGGTTCGGAACCCCTCGTGCTATTATAAGCGATCGTGGAACCCATTTTGTAATGACCAATTCAAGAAGGTCTTAAATAAATATGGATTTACTCATCGTCTTTCTACGGCTTATCACCCGCAAACGAGTGGGCAAGTCAAGGTTTCGAACCGAGCTTTGAAGAGGACTTTAGAGAGGTCAATTGGAGAAAACCGTGCTTCGTGGTCCGACAAACTCGATGATGCTTTATGGGCCTTTAGGACCGCTTATAAGACACCTATCGGTTGTACTCCTTATAAGTTAGTCTATGGGAAGAATTGTCATTTGCCCATTGAATTGGAGCACAAGGCATATTGTGCCCTTAAGCATGTAAACTTTGACTTAAAGACCACGGGAGATCACCAGAAAATACAATTGAATAAATTGGATGAACTAAGAGATAATGTTTATGAAAATTCATTGATTTTCATAGAAAATATAAAAAGTTTCATGATGCAAAGATTAAAAACCGGGTTTTTAACGTTGGTGATCAAGTGTTACTTTTTAACTCTATACTTAAGATATTTTCCAGGAAATTGAAATCTCGTTGGTCGGGTCGTTACACAAGTGTTTCCTTATGGGACCATCGAGCTAGCTCAAGATGATGGTCCTAACTTCAAGGTGAATGGACATAGGCTTAAGCACTAATTTGGTGGGGAAATTCCTTCAATGGTGGACCTCGACCAAGTCACCTTCCCCAATGATAATTAGCATTGAGGGGATCGAGTCGAGCTCATGACTCGGTAATCAAAAACGAGGTGCCTCGTGGGGGAGATCCCATGCTTATCCTTTTATGCTTACTAATAACTAATGAGAGGGGATTTGTACCCTTCCAACTCGTTGTCTCGTGGTTGTTTGTGATTGTGTTATCTAGATCATCATCATCATCTACGATTGAAGACTCTCGTGTTCGTTTACGTGAGCCTCCATCGTTTGCTTGAATAAGTTTTTCACGAATCCATGACATATCCTTTATTGTTCTAACAATTATCTTTTAGCATAATTAATAAACGGCTTTAGATATATTGTTGATCACCCTTTCCATGCTAGATCCTAAGCATTCGATTCTTTGTCTCTAGTATGGGGTGCTCCACCCTTAGAATCAAAACATTGAGGACAATGTTTACTTTTAGTATGGGGGAGGGGTTAATAGGTACTTGCTTTGCTACGCCCTCACGTTTTCCAACATTTTGTTTTGTTTTGTTGCTAATAAGGCTAAAAATGGCCAAATTTTAAAAATTTTCTTAGTTTTAATAAGTGTTTTTAAGACACGAATGTATATTTTCCGATGGGTAGAATAAGAGCTAATTTTTGACTTGATGGGAATTTGGAGCCCTTTACATTCCTTGACCCGCTCAATTCAAGTTTTGCTAAACTTTTATATAGGGAACTTTAAAACGCAAAGGTCTTAGCTCATTCGGGTTAAGAACAAGAACTTTTCGCAAGTTCCTATAATTGATCCTAGAAAGTCACTTATCAAGGGAACTATAAAATGCATTCTCTAAACTTGAAAAAGTCCAAGAAAGTGCAAGATCCTATAGGTGGCTTGAAAACCCAAAACTTTGATTTGATATAGTCTTAATGAAAGCTAATCCAAATTTGGCTTAATGTTGACTTGCATGGCTAAGTATTCACGAGTCTCTTTAATTAGAGGTCTTTATATAGTGAAGAACGAGAAGTGATAGAGTTAGACAAGTGATCATGCTAAACGTAGAACATGAAAATGTTCATTCAAAAACTCATATATTTTTAATTGTGGCTTTTTCTTCCTATAAGATCAATGCATTAGGAATAAAAATAATTGCAATAAGTAAGGTCGTACGATTTGAAAGGTTACTTAGCTTCTAGCACAAGATCATTTAAAAGTTGCTCGGGGTTGAATAGAGTTCATAGCCAAGGCATAACTTATTGAAGCGGGATGCGAAGATTGGTGAAGATCCAAAAAGGCCCTAACAAGGCATGAGGAGCTCTATTTTTGTTAAAGATCCAAGATGATGTGAAGTATCATTATTCCAAAATCAATACGAAGGATCGAGACACATGACGAAAAGCAATTACTCTCCTAAAGATCATGGAGAATGTCTATCCAAAAAGACCCTAACAAGTTATGAGGATAAATATATCCAAGTCCGAAAAGGAGGCGGATCGTTGTATATCAAAGTCCAAAATAGAGATTGAAAAAAAATGATAAAGTCGTGGTCCAAATATGAAGGAACTCTCAAAAACGTCAAGTGAAGAAATTCCAAAATATGAAGAGAATATCATAATTTCAAGAACGTCTTCCCAAGATTTGAAGTATGAAGTACATACCAAATATCTGTCCGAGAAAGGTCTCAAATTGTGAAACGAGTTATGCCAAGATATGAACTTAATGAGATACATGAGAAGCCGTTTTAAAAGATTTTTGTCCTTCGGCTAACTATCGATTAAATCGTTCTACTTTGCTTTCGGACTAATAAATACTCAAATAAGTCAATATGAATCACTTGTGATCCATGACAAATAGTTAAAATGCTAGTAACCCATTTCCTTTTATAATAACTAGGATTGCGGGGAGAAAAAGTATTACACAATTTGGACGTATGAGTAGTGTTAGCATTGTGACTTGTACCAACAATGATCTCGTTTTTGCACTTAGCATGGAATGTATGACAATCAAGGATGACGAAATTTACTCTATGGGACATTTACTTGTTTCTATTCATTGACCCTAAAAGTCACATTCGTGATGAAAATCATACATTATGTCTTTACACATTTTTGTAGTATTGTTGCAAGTCTTTTACTTTTCAATAAAGGTTAATAACATTGAATTTTGGTGATGCTTAGATACTTTATTCTAGCATTGCGTGAGGGCACGGCAATGGCTTAGTATGGGGGAGTGATGAGATGGTATTTATACATGATCTCATCGTTCTTTTCGGGCTTTAAATGCATAAAAATGTCATAATTACCATATATATATGCTTGCATTTGTTTACTTGTGTGTTTTAGGTATGGATATCGTGAAAAGAATAAAAGATCACAAGAAACAAGAAAAAACGGACACGAGAAACGAAGCCGTACAAAGAACCGGGCCCTAGTTCATGATTTATCCAAGATTAACCCTTGAAGACTTGAAGATATACAAGAATGATCCTCAAAATATTAAGAAATGGCACTTAAAACCCTTGTATAATCATAAATACAAGTTTGGTCCCTTAAGTTTGTCAAAATTACAAAAAGGTCCTCCAACTTTAAAGAATTGGCGAATTTATTCCCTCAACAATACTAAATTGTCAATAATGGTCCTTCATAAAGTCCAAGATCCAAAGAAGTTCTTGAAGATCAAGAATATTGCATTTCTAGTCCTTTAAAAATGGATAAAACATCATAAGGACTGAAATTGTAATTAGCCTAAAGTTTAAAAAGCCCTAATTCCCTTTTCAAAAACTTTTTGTGGCCAATGTCGGAATTCAGAAACTTAGTTTACAAAGGAAAACGGGTTTGCTTGAAAAAGAAACTTGTTATTCATTGTTTTCCAAAGACTAAGGGCCAATTGTGTACAACTGAAACATTCAAACATAATTTGAGCCAAACACAATTACCACCCACTAAAATCGGATCAAACGTGGCACTGTAGCACGTGATGAACCCAGTTTTACTTTTTACAAAACAAAGGGGAAAAAGAAATTACCTTGGCACCTGTGTGATTCACCTCAGCCTAAACCTTTCCCAACAAAAATACCCTCTTCTCCACTCACCCTTGGACCCCACACCCAAACCCGTTCCACCAATCACCTTACAACTTACTCCCCAAGGCAAATGACGTGGCCAAATCAACAGTTATTATCCCTTGCTTACTCACAATGCAAAATTGAACGACTTGGATCAAATTGGACAGCTCATTCCATCAAAAGATCTAGAATACTTCAGGGATAATTTTGGGATTTTCTAGCTAGGGTTTATGAATAGTGTTTTGTATGCATTTGCCTATAAAAGGAGACCTCAACTTGTGAGAGTCCCTTGTTCCAGATTTTGGCTATTATCTTTGTAATTCCTTTTTATTTAAATAAAATTTGAATTTCTTAAAATTTGTGAAATCTCTTTTGTGTTTTATAAAAGTTGGTGTTAGAATAGCTGAAATCTGTGTTCCATTTGATATTATAGACCTTCCTTAATCTTGTGGTTAAGGCACGTCTATGTTTGTAAGTTTTTCAAAGGTTCAAAAACCTTGAAATCCTTGTTACTGTTTTACCTATTATCCTATACTAACCCTTAGCCAAAAGCCTTAAGCTCCTTCAAGCTTGTTGACACCAAGCCTGAGAAGAGATTTAAGCTATTGGTTGAGTTGTTTGTTCATTTGTGTTGAAGAATCATAATCATCAAAACCTTGTTCTACTTTGAACATCAGCAGGTTTTGATCCTCTTTGTGAAGAACCTTGGTCTTGTTCTAGTTGTTGAATAAGGTCCAAGGAGTATTGTTGGTCCTCCTAGGATGTTGTGGAGGACAGGTATGGCCTCTTGTTTAAGTTTCCCCTAAAAATTTCATGATATAGCCTGTTTGGATTTTTGACTATGATTTTGTGTTCTTGTGTTTGAGGTTGTGATTTTTGTGTTTGAATCTGTTAGTTGTCATCTAGGAAGAGTGTTTGAATGATAAAATCAGTAGGTTGTGTTTAAAAATCACAAGTTGCTTTGAAAAGTTGTGGATTAAGGGTTGTTTGTCTCTGCTGGTTCAAAGGCCTTAGGGCCTTGGAGCTTGGATCCTTTTGGTTTATATCTATTTGTTTGATGATATAAAAGTTGTTTCAAGTGTTGGATAGGTCTAAAACAAGGTATAACTAAAAATCATAAGTTGCTAGTTTTTGAACACTTTTTCAGTCAAACACATCAGCAGGTCTAATTTGTTTGTTTGTTTGAATTAAGGTGTGAAACTTGGTTTGCTTATAGATTTGTTGGTTGTGCAACTCCGCATCATCTGGTTTTAGAGTTTGGTTGCTTATTGAGTAGTCTATAGCTTATTGAATTTCAGCTTTTGGTCATTTAGATCAGCAAATGCATGCTATGAGATTTTGATGCAATTGGTTTGATTCTTGTTGTTTCATGCTTGTATTTGGTTCCGTGTGCATTACTTGGTGTGTGCCTGTTGTTTGCTGCTTATCTCACAAGCTTATAAGCCCACTGGCTTATTAGCTTATTTGTGCCAATACTAGTCAAGTCTGCCCAACTGGTAGACCTTGATTCACAAGGTTTGTACTCAAGTATTGACCAGCAGGATGAAAACAAAGTTTTAACACTTCATTAAGTCTGTCAACGTCCAAAATTGTGCTTGTCAGCGTTTGATTTACTCTTGTCAGCGTTTGACTTCTAGTCAAACTTGGTCATATAGCTTATTGAATCTGTTTTGCTTATTGGTACATGTAACAACTTGGTTTTTGTAATAGAACTCATTTTTCTCAGCTTAATAACAAGTCTAGAAGGTTACAAGTCTTTTGGTTAAGCTTTTGCTAGAAAACTAGCTTATTTGGCTTTTTCAGCCAACTTATTGGTTCTTACAGCTTATTCTACTTGGCTTTTTGTGATTTTCTTGATTGATTATTCTTAGTTAACCTATTTGTGAGCTTTTGCAACAAACTAGAGCTTCTGAAACAGCCTAGAATTCTATCCCGACTATTTTGTTGTTTTGTGGAATTGTTCTTTGCTTATTTCTGGCTTATTGAGTGTGCTTTTTCAAAATTTCTTTTTACAGATCTCTTTAGTATCCCAAAAGAAGGTTGTGTGTCAAATTAGAGCTTATGGCATTGGCTTATTGCTTAATGGGCTTATTGGCCCAATAAGAATAAGCTGTTTGTTCATTAAGCTGTGATAAGCTCATTTTCAGCTTTTGGGCCTTCAGAGTTTTGTGTTTAGAATTGAATTTTGAGTCAGATAGGGCTTTTCCAAGTCATTTGGGCTTATTTTGACTTTTTGGGCTAAAAAGCCCATTAAGGTTGACTGAATTTGCTTTTAGCCCATTTGGGGGGCCATTAGGGGTAATTTTGTAATTTCACTTTCATTTTCTGATTATTTAGGTTAAAATAAACTAGTTTGCAAGTTTTTAGCATTTTTTAGAATTTTTGGATTTGTAATATTATTTTAATATTATTTTTCAAATTTCACATTTTTGCACTTTTTATATTTTTCTTAGCTTAAATACATTAAAATAGGATTTTTGCAACTCTTAGATTAATTTTATCATCTTTAGATTAATTTTTATAATTATCTTAAGTTTTAATAGTTTTTAAATCATTTTAAATATTTTTTCTTAGTTTAAAAATTTATAAAAATAGTTTTTAATCTTTTTAGGTCATTTTAGAGGTTTACCAATTGAAAAATCTTATTTGGGCTTTTTGATAATTAATTTGATTTTTAGGGCTTTAATTAGCATTTAAAAATTAATATTTAATTAATTAAAAGGTTTGAAAAAGTTTTGATCATTGGTAAACTCTTAGTTTATTTATTTTGATTTTTGGTAAATTTTTGGTAATTTTTAGAATTAATTTTTATTTTTGTACTTTTTACAGTTTTTACGTTTAGTCGTAGTAGTAATAAATTTTACGTTTTCGTCATTCTCTTTTCTCATCCCCTTCTAACCAATATTAATCTCAAACCAATTACGAATTACTCACACACATATACCTCCTTGGGAAACGAAATTCATTGGGTCATTAGTGTTGGATTTTCCTAAATCATCACTTAATACTTACCGCTTTTACGCATTTTTCCTAAAAGGTCGTATTTTACTATAATCATCCACAATACCAAAAAAACAATTTTAGAGCACCAAACACATTTCAAAATCAAGGAAACACCTTTCAAGGCAACAACCAAGGGGTTTACACTCCACCTCCACCTTTCCAACCCCAAGGTTTTCAAGGGAATGTGCCACATGATTATAACACCATTGAGCTTCTTCACAAAATGAATCAAGAGAATGAAAGGAGATTCCAAGCTAATGAGAAAAGAATGAGGGAAATGCGTGAGGAAACAAACAAAAAGTTTTTGATGCTTCTCAATCAAAGACCACAAGGAGCTTTACCCTCTAATACACAAACAAACCCGAGGGCTAATGTCAATGCTATTACAACAAGAAGTGGAAAGAAAACTCATGATCCTTCACCTCCTACACCTACCTTGGTAAAGCCTACTATGAGTCCTTCTTGTGATAAGCCTTCTACATCTAGTTCACCATCCTTAAGATCTACTACTTCCACACCTACACATTCTCAACCTATACCCACTTCTCATTTACCTTCCACACTCATCAATGAATAAACCAACAAGGAAAGTCCTTCAATAACCACTCAACCACAACCAAAACCAAGTCTACCTTATCTATCACGCTTGAGAAAGGAAAATATTAAGAACAAGGATGATATACAAGTATCAAACTTTTTGAGGATGTTCAAGCAACTTAACATAAACATCTCCTTTGCGGAAGCCTTAGCCAATATGCCTAAGTTTGCTAAGATGATTAAGGACTTACTTTCTAACAAGGAGAAATTGGTGGATTTGCCTAATGCTTCCTTAAATGAAAATTGCTTCGCGGTTTTGCTAAAGAAGTTGCCTACGAAGCTTGGAGATCCAGGGAGGTTTTTGATTCCTTGCAATTTCCCGGGGGTGGAAAATTGCATGGCATTATCGGATTTAGGAGCAAGCGTAAATCTCATGCCATTATCGTTTTGGAAAAGACTTTCACTTCCCGAGATCACTCCTACTAAGATGACTCTTGAGTTGGCCAACCGTACTATAGCTTATCCGATGGGAATTGCGGAGGATGTTTTTGTTGGGGTTGATAGATTTACCTTTCCCGCGGACTTTGTGGTGGTTGATTATGATATGGATCCGAGAGTTCCTTTGATTGTTGGTAGGCCATTTTTAAGAACGGGTCGAACTCTTATAGATGTGGCCGAAGGTGAACTTACAATGAGGGTAGGTGATGAAAGAGTTGTGTTTAACATGGGAAAGTTGTCAAAGAAGTCTAATGAGCTCGAAGCGGTGAAGCATATTGATGTTGTGAATGAGGAGGGAACTCATGATGGTATCCTTGATGAAGTTTGTGATGAATATTTTTATGAAGCTTGCTCAAGTGGAGATTATGATTTACCTTATGTTGAGACCATTGCTTCCATTACCTCATTCTTGTATTTTCATGAACCTCAAGAGCTTAATTTTGGTGACTTTGTAATTCATTCCAATCCTCTCTTTGAGACCTCATATGATAACCCAATTTTCCACCATCATGAAGACATCAATGAGGATCTTAGTGATAAAGAATCTCTTCTTTGTGATACACCTACATATGATGCTTATAGTGATGATGAGCTCTCCACTTGTGAGTCTCCATTCTTTGATGATCACACTTCCTTGAGTTTTGAGGAATCACCAATCTTTGATAGATAACTCGATTTAATAACTCGATTTTACTCAGGTTAAAAAGATTATGTGTTCGTTGATGTTGTTGGTCTAATCGAATTGATCTTAGTTCTCTATGTGACTCAGTTTTATTTTGGTGGAAACAAATAATTTTGGTTGTTTTTAAATTTAAATGTGCAAAGACTTAAAAAGTAAATGTCGTTGAAAGTAAAGTGGCGTTAAAGTAAAATGCGTGAAAATAAATCTAAGTCTAATTAAAAGAAAGTGTGCAATATTTAAAAACGTGACGGAAAGTAAATTAGTTTAAATGACTAAAAATTAAAACGTGACGAGAATTAAAATTAGACAAGTATTAAAAAATTAAGCTAAAAATTAAACAAGTCAAAATAAGAGAAAAGTACCCTTCAATCGGAATAAATTCCGATTGTCCCAATCGGAATATCAAAAACCTACACAATCGGAATGTCAAAAGGAACCAATCGGAATGCTGTCACTTCACCAATCGGAATTCCCAAAAACACCACCGATCGGAATATTTAACCTACCCGATCGGAATATAGCTGGGTGCTCGGTCGGAATGTAGATCGGAACCCACGATCGGAATATCTGTCACCTGTTACGATCGGAATAACCTCACTTTGCCCCAATCGGAATACCAAGTCCACACGATCGGAAAGTAAAACCCTTTTCAGATCGGAACCGATCGGAATGTATACCCTCCTTCCGATTGTCACGGTCGGAATACGGAGACTTGGATGGAAATTAAGCTAAGTAAATAAGCTATTGTTCTAATAAGCACAAGACTAAAATCCTAGCTAAAACCGTGTAAAAATAAGCTATGAAACTGAAAGTTGAAAACTTTTAAGATACGAAAAAGATAAACTTTAAGAAAAACAACTTTTATATAAAAATAACTTTTATAAAAACTATATAAACTTGAAAATAAATCAAATAAGCTATGAAAATAAGAAGTTTAAAACAATTAAAAGCTTAAAAATCAAATCTTTAACAAATCAACAAGATAAAAACGTGTAAATCAAAGAAAGGTAGAAGAAGATTAAGATCAACAAGATAAAGTAAAGGTGCAAGAAATTTAAGAAACACTTACTTGAAAATTAAAGGTAATTAAAAGTGCAAGACAAGTAATTAAATGTGCAAGTAATTAAATGTGCATAAAATAAAGATGGAAGAACTAATTGTCACGATTAGTCAACAAGAGTAAATGAATGAAAATGAGGGTTTATATAGGTGATTAGGGAGTGGTTAGGGGAAGCTTCCTCTCTCCTTCCTTTCTTGTTAATTGCACCATCAAGTCCTTCCTTCTTAATCTTTTTGTTAATCTTGGAATGTGATGACTTTTGGCTCGGGATTTGGACTCGTCTTTTAATTCTTCGATAAATAAGACTTGAGTTCCTCGGCTTTAAGTAAACTTTTGTCTTTTGACTTTTTCTTCGATAAATCTTCAGAATTGGTCTTGGACTTCCGTTCTTTATCCACTTTTGACTTCTTGACTTCGTCTTTCATCCTTTTCTTCAATAAAATCCGTAAATGCCCGTGAATTTCCGTGTTTTCTCCACTTTTCACCTTTTCGTCCTAAATCACAACAAAAACACAAACCACACATAATTCCGACATAAAAGACATAAAATACATGTTTTGGTCCGGTTATTATTGTAATTAAGTGGTAGAAAAGATGGGTGTTTACACACCTATCAAATCCCCTACACTTGACCATTGCAATGTCCTCATGCAATGCATTAGTTACAAAGCATGTTTACACTTTTCATCATAATCAATCCACGTTGGCCTTTATTAAAGAGATAGAAAATTATAAACATTCAAAATAAAGAAATCAAAAACATACCTTGGGTTTTGGAAATGTCATGAATAATCATCATCCTCAACTTTTCACTTTCTCCAAACCAAGCTTAAAAACGAGATCATTGTTATTATAAGTTAGTAAACTAACACGAACTCATGTGCGCCAATTATTCACTTAGACCCCCTTATTCCTAGGTGTATCTCTTATATTTTATTATTTGTCTTGAATGATCACGAAGATGCATTGTTTGACTTATTTGATAGTTATTTAGTCTGAAAATAAAGTGCACGATTTAATCAATAGTTAGCTAAAGGACCAAATCTTTTAAAACTGCTTCTCGGGATATCAAAAAGTTCATATCTTGGCATAACTTGGTTCGCGATTTGAGACCTTTCTCGGGCCGATATTTGGCAGCGACTTCATACTTCGAACCTTGAGAGACGTTCATGAAATTATGGTCTTCTCTTCATATAGGAATTTCTTCACTTGAAGTTTTGAGAGATTCATACTTGGACCACGACTTCTTCATTTTTCTCCAATCTTTATTTTGGACTTTGACATACACCGATCCGCCTCCTTTTATTGACTTGGATCTATTTATCCTCATACCTTGTTAGGGTCTTTTCGGATACACTTCTCCATGACTTTTTGGGAGTTTTTGCTTTTCGTCGTGTGTCTCGATCCTTCATATTGATTTTCGATAAATGATTCTTCACATCACTTTGGATCTTTAGCAACAAAATATAGCCCTCATGCCTTGTTAGGGCCTTTTCGGACTCGCCAATCTTCGCGCCCCGCTTCATAAGTTATGCCTTGGCTATGAACTCTCGTCATTACCGAGCAACTTTTAAATGATCTGGGGCTAGAAGCTAAGTAACTTTTCAAATCGTACAACCTTATTTATTAGCAAATAAATTATTAGCAAGCGATGGGAGAATAGGCTCATAATTAACTCACATAAATTCATGAAAGAATACCGAACTTATAATTGGCTCTATCGTCTCTCGTTCTCCACAGTTTAAAATCTCAAGGAATGAGACTCGTGGATGCTTAGCCTATTAAATCAAAGTTTTGGGTTTTCGAGTCGCTTATAGGATCTTGCAAATTCTTAGACTCTTTCAAGTTTAGAAATCGCATCTTAAAGTTCCCTTGATAAACGACTCTCTAGGATCAATTATAGGAACTTGCGAAAAGTTTTTGTTCTTAACCCGTGAGAGTTAAGACTTTCGCGTTTTATAGCTCCCTATATAAAAGCCTAGCAAAACTTGACTTGAATACGTTAAGGATACTAGCTAGAGTAAACTCGGATTGAGTCAAAAGATTCACAACGTTTGAAAATTAAAACCACTTATTAAACATTTATTCTAGCAAAGAAAGAAAATAACTATACAAAAGGGAAAAACTAATAGGCCAAAATAGATCAAAAATTTTGAAAAATGTCGAAAAATTGATTTTCCGGTTATAATGAGGACAATTACAAGGAAAAGACCACTTAACTTCGATAGAAGTCCCCCCTACACTTAAGATAAACATTGTCCTCAATGTTTAAGCATGTGGGAGTAAAATCCCCTACACTTAGGACATTGTGCACGTTGTTTAAATCTTGCTAAGGAAAGGACAACTAAAGAGATTCCTATTTTAATATTGAGAAAATATAAAATAGTGAATCGAAAAGAGTTTAGGATAGAACCGGGATGAAGTAGAACACGGAATCACGGGTCGTCAAGAATCATCAAGAGTGGATCATTGAAGCTCGAATCCCTGATTAAGAAGTGAGGAGAGGAAATAGCAATCCAAAGGGTCCCCCCTACACTTATGATAAAGAAAGCGGAAAGATAGATGCATGGGTTGCCTCCCAAGAAGCGCTTGGTTTTTGTTAACCGAGTCGTGAGCCTGACTCGACCTTGATCATCAATGGAAGAAGCATAAAACATATCCACCCGGATCAAAGACATAGTTTTCATCCATCAATAAGCACGAGCTTAAGGCGAACAAGGCAAGCCAAATAAGAAGTGGCAAGGTTCCCTTAAGCAGCGATGGAGCATAGTGGAAGCAAGGTTGAAGTGGTGCATGCATGTCTGCAAAATTTCCAAAGATTTTTCCTTTTATTTCATCAGGTGGATACTGAGATGGCTCTAAGATTGCAATACCGGGGTCGAACACCTTTTCCTTCAGGGGAAAATAGCACTCCGGCTCAGCCGAGTGTGAAGAAGATCCGCAAAGAAGCACAACCTCGTCCTCAGAAGTAGGACAAAGAGGTGTCAAATCATACGTGCAACGGATTTCGGTGTCGACCGGTTTCTTCTCCTTTGACAAAATGCTCTTCAAATCCAAAGTAGGATCAAGACGATAATCTTCAAAGTCAAAAGGAGGAGCATCACTCTCATGAGGGAAGTATGTGTTGAGAAATTCAGAGAAATCTTCCTCAAATGAATAATCGTCCAGAGTAGGATCGAGTGATGACGGAGGATCTTCATCATGTGAAGAATCGCTCGATAGAGTATCAGCCTCATCAAAATCATCGAAAGTAGGCAGCTCGGGATACTCAGAAGTACAATCAAAATCATCCGAATCTGAGCTAGAATCATCATCATCATAAGCATCAAAGACCGGTGAAGAATCATAAATGGGAGAAGCGTCCAAAGTAGGGAGAGAATCATCCACATTAACTTCAAATAGTGGATTATCAGTGGAAGACTCGAATAAAGGATTGTCGTAGACGGTAAAGTCATCGAGCACATTTATCATATTCACTGATTCTCGACCTCCAAAGGATTTGCCTGTAAGCTTCCCCATTTTGAAAACTTGTGAATCATCCCCGACTCGTAAGATTAACTCACCTTCGGCAACATCTACTAAAGCACGTCCGGTTCTCAAAAATGGCCGACCAAGTATTAAAGGAATACGAGGGTCCATTTCATAATCAACTACGACAAAATCGACCGGGAAAGTAAATGTGCCAACTTTAATGAACACGTCTTCGGCTATACTAACAGGGTAAGCGAGAGTGCGATTTGCAAGTTCAAGAGTCATCTTTGTTGGAGTGAGGTCGGGCAATGATAGTGTTTTCCAAACACTCAAAGGCATCAAATTAATACTAGCCCCGAGATCAGCAAGGGCAGTAAATTCTTCAGTTTTATTGAACACGCAAGGCAACACAAATCGACCGGGATCTCCAAGTTTTTCCGGAAGTTCTTTAAGAATAACTGCAGAGCAGTTTTCATTTAAGCGTGTGTTGGCGAGTTCAATAAGCTTCTCCTTCTTGCTAAGCAATTCCTTAAATGCTTTAACAAATTTGGGCATGTGGACAAGTGCCTCAAGAAAGCTAATGTTGAAGTTCATTTGAGAAATCATCTTGATATAGCTAGTCACTTGAGCGTCCTCCTTGTTTAGCATTTTGTTCTTGCCCAAGCGAGAAGGATAAGGGATATTAGGTTTGGGTGGTGAGGGTGCAGGTGTAGTAGGTAAAGGTTGAGATGTTGAAGGATCATTCGTGGGAACTTCATCACGTCGAGGCAGAGACGGTAATGGTGCACTAATACTAGGTGTAGGAGGAGTAGGGATACAGGGTGGTGGAGGAGGTGTAGAAGGTGGGGGTGGAATTGGTGGTCCTACGATGGTGACTCCACTACGGGTAGTAATAGCACTCACATTGGCTCGCGGATTAGTGACGGTGTTTGAAGGTAGAGAACTTGAAGTTGAAGGTTGAGCAGGGGGCAAGAAACTAGCAAGCATATTCTTCAAATCATTGGTTTGATTGCTGAAGGATGATTGAATATCATTTCGAAGCTCGGATCTTATCTCATTTCCTTGCTTTGTGATATCTCCTTTAAGATTGATAATTTGGCTCTGCAGATTCTTGATTTGCTCACCTTGGGTTCTCATGATGGCCTCAACATCCGGATTACTGGGTGGGGTTTGTTGGGCGGGTGGGTGATAAGGATTAGAAGCTCTTGGTGGGATTTGGTTGCTTCTAGTGTAGTTGTTGGCGGGGTTTTGGTTTTGAGGAGAAAAACCGGGTGAAAGGTAATTGTTGGATCGGTAGCTCAGCAGATTTCTATCCCCTTGTTGTCTAGCTTGGTAATTTTCCGGTGAATAATTACCGTAAGCTGCATACACATTTTCCGGATTTCCTTGTGTTGAAGGACAATCGGTGTATGGGTGAGGACCGCCACATGTTTCACAAGGATTAGCAACTGCTTTAACTTGTTGTTGTTGTTGGTTTGAAGCGAGAAGCGTAATACTTTTGCTCATTTCAGTCATCATGCGGGTGAGTTCGGTCATCTCAGGGTTTGCTGAGGTTGAGGAAACATTGACTCTCGGGTTGTTCCTTGAAGATGCAGAGGAATCCCAGTTTTTGTGGTGAGTAGTCATGTTCTCAATTAACTCTCTACACTCCTCGGGTCTCCTTTTCATGAATGTGCCACCGGCGGCTGCATTGATCGTATCACGATCTCGAAAAGTCAATCCGTTGTAGAAAGTATCGATCAAGGTGACCGGAAGCATGTTGTGGTTTGGACAACGGTCGATCAAGACATTATATCTCTCCCATGCATCAAAAAGAGATTCATCGGGATCTTGCATGAAACCGCTGATCTGATTGCGAAGGCTTGTGACCATGGATGGTGGAAAGTAGCGCGACAAAAAGCGTTGAGTCATGTCATCCCAAGTGTGAATAGAATTCTTCGGGAGACGATCAAACCATTTCTCGGCATGATGTAATAAAGTATGTGGAAAGAGTTGTAGGCGAAGTTCATCCATTGTGGCACCAGCCAACTTCATGCTCTGGGTGATAGTAATGAACTTGTCGAGGTGTTTGTTGGCATCATCATCAGGCAGTCCACGGAATGGGTTTGTTTGCACTTGCTGAATCATATGGTGCTTCAACGAAAACTCAGGAGCGTTGATTTGCATCGGCGCAATCGGTCCTCCTCGTCCAAACATTGTTGGTTGACAAAGTTCCTCCATGGTCCGAAGATCGGGCTGTGGAAGAGCATTGTTGTTATTATTATTATTTAGGTTCGGTGGAATGTTGTTGTTGACAACACCTGCCATATCTAAATCTTCTTGAGGCTCGGGCTCTTGATAATTAGAAGATCTAGTACGCATACACCTGAAAATGCAAAAGAAAAAGAAACCAAACGCAAAGACAATATATATACAAAAGAAAGATAAAATCTTTTTGTATTTTTGAAATTTTTTATTTTTTATGGATTTTTATCAATTTTTAATTTTTATGATTTTTTGAATTTTTTTATGCAAGAAAATTAACGTTCATAAGTGAACGGATCCCAAAAAGCAACGTGTCTAGCACAGAAAACTGTTGATCTTAACAAAAAGAGCCGGCAGCGGGGCGCCATTTAATAACTCGATTTTACTCAGGTTAAAAAGATTATGTGTTCGTTGATGTTGTTGGTCTAATCGAATTGATCTTAGTTCTCTATGTGACTCAGTTTTATTTTGGTGGAAACAAATAATTTTGGTTGTTTTTAAATTTAAATGTGCAAAGACTTAAAAAGTAAATGTCGTTGAAAGTAAAGTGGCGTTAAAGTAAAATGCGTGAAAATAAATCTAAGTCTAATTAAAAGAAAGTGTGCAATATTTAAAAACGTGACGGAAAGTAAATTAGTTTAAATGACTAAAAATTAAAACGTGACGAGAATTAAAATTAGACAAGTATTAAAAACTTAAGCTAAAAATTAAAACAGTCAAAATAAGAGAAAAGTACCCTTCAATCGGAATAAATTCCGATTGTCCCAATCGGAATATCAAAAACCTACACAATCGGAATGTCAAAAGGAACCAATCGGAATGCTGTCACTTCACCAATCGGAATTCCCAAAAACACCACCGATCGGAATATTTAACCTACCCGATCGGAATATAGCTGGGTGCTCGGTCGGAATGTAGATCGGAACCCACGATCGGAATATCTGTCACCTGTTACGATCGGAATAACCTCACTTTGCCCCAATCGGAATACCAAGTCCACACGATCGGAAAGTAAAACCCTTTTCAGATCGGAACCGATCGGAATGTATACCCTCCTTCCGATTGTCACGGTCGGAATACGGAGACTTGGATGGAAATTAAGCTAAGTAAATAAGCTATTGTTCTAATAAGCACAAGACTAAAATCCTAGCTAAAACCGTGTAAAAATAAGCTATAAAACTGAAAGTTGAAAACTTTTAAGATACGAAAAAGATAAACTTTAAGAAAAACAACTTTTATATAAAAATAACTTTTATAAAAACTATATAAACTTGAAAATAAATCAAATAAGCTATGAAAATAAGAAGTTTAAAACAATTAAAAGCTTAAAAATCAAATCTTTAACAAATCAACAAGATAAAAACGTGTAAATCAAAGAAAGGTAGAAGAAGATTAAGATCAACAAGATAAAGTAAAGGTGCAAGAAATTTAAGAAACACTTACTTGAAAATTAAAGGTAATTAAAAGTGCAAGACAAGTAATTAAATGTGCAAGTAATTAAATGTGCATAAAATAAAGATGGAAGAACTAATTGTCACGATTAGTCAACAAGAGTAAATGAATGAAAATGAGGGTTTATATAGGTGATTAGGGAGTGGTTAGGGGAAGCTTCCTCTCTCCTTCCTTTCTTGTTAATTGCACCATCAAGTCCTTCCTTCTTAATCTTTTTGTTAATCTTGGAATGTGATGACTTTTGGCTCGGGATTTGGACTCGTCTTTTAATTCTTCGATAAATAAGACTTGAGTTCCTCGGCTTTAAGTAAACTTTCGTCTTTTGACTTTTTCTTCGATAAATCTTCAGAATTGGTCTTGGACTTCCGTTCTTTATCCACTTTTGACTTCTTGACTTCGTCTTTCATCCTTTTCTTCAATAAAAGTCCGTAAATGCCCGTGGATTTCCGTGTTTTCTCCACTTTTCACCTTTTCGTCCTAAATCACAACAAAAACACAAACCACGCATAATTCCGACATAAAAGACATAAAATACATGTTTTGGTCCGGTTATTATTGTAATTAAGTGGTAGAAAAGATGGGTGTTTACACACCTATCAATAGACCAATCTATGATGTTTATGGTGATGAGTAGGATTCTATCATGGATGAGAGTGAGGAGTTTTTAGAGGTTGATATACCTTTTGAGTACACTCTTGGTTATATTGATGAGGAGGGGGCATACTTTTTCTATAATCTCTATTGCATGAAGATCCTTTACCTTCTTCCTTGTCCACCTCAACCTTTCAAAGTGATAAAGGAAAACAAGTTATCATGGTTCCTTCCAAGAGCTTGTTGTTACCCATTACTCCACAACCTTTCTCTCACCATGTGACTTACAAGGGAGAATCTTCTAAAGCAATCAACACTTGTTGTTTTCCCATCAAGGAACGGATTTTTGATCCTGGTATAGAGCTTGTTAAACCATCTCAGTATCTGCCTGATGTAAAAAAAAAGGAAAACTTGTGAAAGATTTGAGAGTATCACCTTATCACCTTTTGAAGAACATATGGGCAATGATAACTTGATTTTACTCAGGTTAAAAAGATTCGTTGTACCAATCTCTTCGAATTGAAAAACTTGTGTTTAATGTGTGACTCTGTTTTATTTTGGTGGAACAAAAATGTGTCGTTGTAGTTTTTTATATAAAAGTGGAAAACAATTAAATAAAAGTGCGTTAAAGTAAATCTAAGTCTAATTAAAATAATGGCGCAAGTATTTAAAACGTGACTGAAATTAAAGGGCACTAAAAGTAAATGACGCAAACTTAAATTTATCTAAGGCAATCTTAAAACGCAACTAAAACTTAAACTAAGGCAAGGCTAAAATAAAGCTAAGACAAATAATTTTAAAGTGCAATTAAATAAAAAGGCGGGAAAAATAAAGATTGAAAATGAAAGACAGAAAATTAAAAAGGAACACTAAGAAGAACCTGACAAAAATCCTTGATTCGAAAGTTTTAAGTTCCGAATGAACCTAGCTCTTGAGTCAGAACTCCTTGATACGGAAGTCTTGATCCGGAACTTTCGTTCGGAAGACTTCCGGATGAATAAGCTTGAGTCGGAACTTTGGTTCGGAAGTTTTCACTAATTCGGAACTTATCCTTCGTCCGGAACTTCGTTCGGAAGTTCGTCCGGAACTTTCGTTCGGAACTTCGTTCGGAACTTTCGTTCGGAACTTCGTTCGGAAGTTCGTTCGGAAGTTTCGTTCGGAACTTCTAAAGTTCCGAATGAATATGCTGATCCGGAACTTTGCCTTGATCCGAAAGTCTGCCTTGATCCGGAAGTTTGAGACTTCCGAATGAGCAATGCTTGATCCGGAACTGTTGAGTTCCGAATGAAAGACTTCTCTTCTCTTGGCTCGGAACTTTCACCTGGAAAGATCAGATACAGCAACAAACTTCCCCGAAGAACAAGGGATCACAGAAACAAGAATATAACACAGATTTAACCAAAATCAAGCAAACGATTAAGCTAAACTAATAACAAATCAACAGTTAACCATAAACGAACAATTTAAATCAACAAAACAAACAATTTTAACCACAATAATCAAAAACCCACTTAATCAAAATAAGAACATGAACATGAACACAAACATAAACATAAAAATCAAAGATCAAGAAAGGTAGATAGGAGATTAACAAGATAAAATAAAGATTGACGAGAATTAAATGGAAACTTACTTGAAATTAAAGGAATTTAATGTGCAAGACAAGGTAATTAAATTGACAAGTATTTAAATGACAAGGAAATTAAAGGTGCAAGGTAAGTAAATGGTGGAAGACTAATTGTCACACTTAGCCAACAAAGAAAAATAACAATCATCCTAATCTATATATAGGGGAGGATTAGGAAGCTTCCTCCCCTCCTTCATTTCTTCTTAATTGCGAGATTAAGTCCCTCCTTCTTTTAATCTTCATTAATTGCATCATTAGTCCTTTATTCTTCTAATCTTCTTTAAACTTGGACTTTAAGGATTTTTGGCTTGGGATTTCTTTGAACTCGTCTTTAATTTCTTCAATAAACTAGACTTGAGTTTCTCGACTTTAAGTAAACTTCCGTCTTTTGACTTTTTCTTCGATAAATCTTCAGAATTGGTCTTGGACTTCCATTCTTTATGCACTCTTGACTTCTTGACTTCGTCTTTCATCTTTTTCTTCAATAAAAGCCCGTAAATGCCCGTGAATACTCCACTTTTCACAATTTCGTCCTAAATCACAACAAAAACACAAACCACGCATAATTCTGACATAAAAGACATAAAATACATGTTTTGGTCCGGTTATTATTGTAATTAAGTGGTAGAAAAGATGTGTGTTTACACACATATCAAATCCCCTACACTTGACCATTGCAATGTCCTCATGCAATGCATTAGTTACAAAGCAAGATTACACTTTTCATCATAATTAATCCACGTTGGCCTTTATTAAAGAAATAGAAATTTAAAAACATACAAAATAAAGAAATCAAAAGCATACCTAGGGTTTTGGAAATGTCATGAATAATCATCATCCTCAAGTTTTCACTTTCTCTAAACCAAGCTTAATAACGAGATCATTGTTATTATAAGTTAGCAAACTAACACGAACTTATGTGGGCTGATTACTCACTTAGACTCCCTTATTCCTAGGTGTATCTCTTATATTTTATTATTGTCTTGAATGATCACGAGGATGCATTTTTGACTTATTTTGATAGTTATTAAGTCTGAAAATAAAGTGAACGATTTAACCAATAGTTAGCTAAAGGACAAAATCTTTTAAAACTGCTTCTCGGGACCTCATAAAGTTCATATCTTGGCATAACTCGCTTCGCGATTTGAGACCTTTCTCGGACCGATATTTGGCAGCGACTTCATACTTCAAACCTTGAGAGACGTTCATGAAATAATGGCCTTCTCTTCATAATAGGAATTTCTTCACTTGAAGTTTTGAGAGATTCATACTTGGACCAGGACTTCTTCATTTTTCTCCAATCTTTATTTTGGACTTTGATATACAACGATCCGCCTCCTTTTATGACTTGGATCTATTTATCCTCATACCTTGTTAGGGTCTTTTCGGATACACTTCTTCATGACTTTTGGGGAGTATTTGCTTTTCGTTGTGTGTCTCGATCCTTCATATTGATTTTCGATAAATGATTCTTCACATCACTTCGGATCTTTAGCAACAAAATATAGCCCTCATGCCTTGTTAGGGCCTTTTCGGACTCGCCAATCTTCGCATCCCGCTTCAATAAGTTATGCCTTGGCTATGAACTCTAATCCATACCGAGCAACTTTTAAACAATCTTGGGCTAGAAGCTAAGTAACTTTTCAAATCGTACAACCTTATTTATTAGCAGATAAATTATTAGCAAGCGATGGGAGAATAGGCTCATAATTAACTCACATAAATTCACGAAAGAATACCGAACTTATAATTGGCTCTATCATCTCTCGTTCTCCACAGTTTAAAATCTCAAAGAATGAGACTCGTGGATACTTAGCCTACTAAATCAAAGTTTTGGGTTTTCGAGTCGCCTATAGGATCTTGCAAATTCTTAGACTTTTTCAAGTTTAGAAATCGCATTTTAAAGTTCCCTTGATAAACGACTCTCTAGGATCAATTATAGGAACTTGCGAAAAGTTCTTGTTCTTAACCCGTGAGAGTTAAGACTTTCGCGTTTTATAGCTCCCTATATAAAAGCCTAGCAAAACTCGACTTAAACACGTTAAGGGTACTAGCTAGAGCAAACTTAGATAAGTAAACTCGGGTTAAGTCAAAAGATTCACAACGTTTAAAAATTAAAACCACTTTATTAAACATTTATTCTAATAAGGCAAGAAAATAACTATTCAAAGGGAACAACTAATAGGCCAAAATAGATCAAAAATTTTGAAAAATGTCGAAAAATTGATTTTCCGGATAAAATGAGGACAAATACAAGGAAAAGACCACTTGACTTCGATAGAAGTCCCCCCTACACTTAAGATAAACATTGTCCTCAATGTTTAAGCATGTGGAAGTAAACTCCCCTACACTTAGGACATTGTGCACTTTGTTTAAATCTCGCTAAGGAAAAGACAACTAAAGAGATTCCTATTTTAATATTGAGAAAATATAAAATAGTGAATTGAAAAGAGTTTAGGATAGAACCGGGATAATGGAACATGGAATCACGGGTCGTCAAGAATCATCAAGAGTGGACCATTGAAGCTCGAATCCCTGATTAAGAAGTGAGGAGAGGAAATAGCAAACCAAAGGGTCTCCCCCTACACTTATGATAAAGAAAGCGAAAAGATAGATGCATGGGTTGCCTCCCTAGAAGCGCTTGGTTTTTGTTAACCGAGTCGTGATCCTGACTCGACCTTGATCATCAACGGAAGAAGCGTGAAACATATCCACCAGGATCAAATACATAGTTTTCGTCCATCAAATAGCACAAGCTTAAGGCGAACAAGGCAAGCCAAATAAGAAGCGGCAAGGTTCCCTTAAGCAAACATAGAGCACGGTGGAAGCAAGGGTGAAGTGGTGCAAGCATGTCGTCAAAATTTCCAAAGATTTTTCCTTTTATTTCATCAGGTGGATACTGAGATGGCTTAAAGACTTCAATACCGGGGTCGAACACCTTTTCCTTTAAGGTAAAATAGCACTCAGGCTCAGCCGAGTGTGAAGAAGATCCGCAAAGAAGCACAACCTCGTCCTCAGAAGGGGGACAAAGAGGTGTCAAATCATATGTGCAACGGATATTGGTGTCAACCAGTTTCTTCTCCTTTGAAAGAATGTTCTTCAAATCCAAAGTAGGATCAAACGATAATCTTTAAAGTCATAAGGAGGAGCATCACTCTCATGAGGGAAGTAAGTGTTGAGAAATTCAGAGAAATCTTCCTCAAATGAGTAATCGTCCAAAGTAGGATCGAGTGATGGCGGAGGATCTTCATCATGTGAAGAATCGCTCGAAAGAGTATCAGCCTCATCAAAATCATCGAAGGTGGGCATCTCGGGATACTCAGAAGTACAATCATCAAAATCATCCGAATCTGAGCTAGAATCATCATCATCATAAGCATCGAAGACCGGTGGAGAATCATAAATGGGAGAAGCTGCCAAAGTAGGGATAGAATCATCCACATCATCTTGAAGAAGTGGATTATCAGTGGAAGACTCGAATAGAGGATTGTCATAGACGGTAAAGTCATCGAGCACATTAATCATATTCACTGATTCTCGTCCATAGTATTTTCCTGTAAGCTTCCCCATTTTGAAAATTTGTGAGTCATTCCCGACTCTTAAGATTCACTCACCTTTAGCAACATCCACTAAAGCGCGTCCGGTTCTCAAGAATGGCTGACCAAGTATTAAATGAATACGAGGGTCCATTTCATAATCAACTACGACAAAATCGACCGGGAAAGTAAATGCGCCAACTTTAATGAACACGTTTTCGGCTATACCAACAGGGTAAGCGAGAGTGCGATTTGCAAGTTCAAGAGTCATCTTTGTTGGAGTAAGGTCGGGCAATGATAGTGTTTTCCAAACACTTAGTGGCATCAAATTAATACTGGCCCCGAGATCAGCAAGGGCAGTAAATTCTTCAGTTTTGTTGAACACGCAAGGCAACACAAAACGACCGGGATCTCCAAGCTTTTCCGGCAGTTCTTTAAGAATGACTGCAGAGCAGTTTTCATTTAAGCGTGTGTTGGCGAGTTCAATCAGATTCTCCTTCTTGTTAAGCAATTCCTTAAATGCTTTAACAAATTTGGGCATGTGGACAAGTGCTTCAAGAAAGCTAATGCTAAATCCCATTTGAGAAATCATCTTGATATAGTTTGACACTTGAGAGTCCCCCTTTGTTAGATCGTTGGTCTTGCCTAAACGAGAAGGGTATGGGATTTTAGGTTTATAGGGGGAAGGTGAAGGTGTAGTCGGTAAAGGTTGAGATGTTGAGGGTCCTTCCGAGAGACATCGTCATTACGAGGCAGAGACGGTAATGGTGCACTGATACTAGGTGTAGGAGGAGTAGGGATGCATGGTGGTGGAGGAGGTGTAGATGATGGGGGTGGGATTGGTGATCCTACGATGGTGACTCCACTACGAGTAGTAATAGCACTCACATTTGCTCGCGGATTGGTGACGGTGTTTGAAGGTAGAGAACTCGAAGAAGAAGGTTGAGCTGTGGGCAAGAAACTAGCCAACAGATTCTTTAATTCAGTCGTTTGAGTACTGAAGGAGGATTGAATATTATCACGAACCTCGGACCTTATCTCATTTCCTTGCTTCGTGATATCTCCTCTAAGATTGATAATTTGGCTTTGCAGATTCTTGATTTGCTCACCTTGGGTTCTCATTGTGGCTTCAACATCGGTGTTTATGGGTGGGGTTTGTTGGGCGGGTGGGTGATAAGGATTAGAAGCTCTTGGTGGGATTTGGTTGCTTCTATTATAGTTGTTGGCGGGGTTTTGGTTTTGAGGAGAAAAACCGGGTGAAAGATAGTTGTTGGATCGGTAACTCAGCAGATTTCTATCCCCTTGTTGTCTAGCTTGGTAATTTTCCGGTGAATAATTACCATAAGCTGCATACACATTTTCCGGATTTCCTTGTGTAGAAGGACAATCGGTGTATGAGTGAGGACCGCCGCATGTTTCACAAGGATTAACAACCGCTTTAACTTGTTGTTGTTGTTGGTTTGAAGCGAGAAGCGTAATACTTTTGCTCATTTCAGTCATCATACGGGTGAGTTCGGTCATCTCAGGGTTTGCTGAGGTAGAAGATAAATTGACTCTCGGGTTGTTCCTAGAAGAAGTAGAGGAATCCCAGTTTTTGTGGTGAGTATTCATGTTCTCAATTAGCTCTCTACACTCCTCGGGTCTCCTTTTCATGAATGTGCCACCGACGGCTGCATTAATCGTATCACGATCTCGAAAAGTCAAACCGTTGTAGAAAGTATCAATTAATGTCACAGGGAGCATGTTGTGGTTTGGACATCTATCGATGAAGACATTATATCGCTCCCAAGCATCAAAAAGAGATTCATCGGGATCTTGCATGAAACCGCTGATTTGATTGCGAAGGCTCGTGACCATGGATGGTGGAAAGTAGCGCGATAAAAAGCGTTGAGTCATGTTAGCCCAAGTATGAATTGAATTCTTCGGGAGACGATCAAACCATTTCTCGGCATGATGTAATAAAGTATGTGGAAAGAGTTGTAGGCGAAGTTCGTCTATTGTGGCACCAGCCAACTTCATGCTTTGGGTGATTGTAATGAACTTGTCGAGGTGTTTGTTGGCATCATCATCAGGCAATCCACGGAATGGGTTTGTTTGCCCTTGCTGAATCATGTGGTGCTTCAACGAAAACTCAGGAGCGTTGATTTGCATCGGCGCAATCGGTCCTCCTCGTCCAAACATGGTTGGTTGACAAAGTTCCTCCATGGTTCGAAGATCGGGCTGTGGAAGAACATTGTTGTTATTATTAGGGTGCGGTGGATTATTGTTGTTAACACCTGACATACTTAAGTCTTCTTGAGTCTCGGGCTCTTGATATTTGGAAGATCTAGTACGCATACACCTGAAAATGCAAAAGAAAACAAAACCAAACACAAAGACAATATATATACACAATAAAGATAAAATCTTTTTGGATTTTTGAAAATTTTAATTTTTATGATTTTTTTTGAATTTTTAATGCAAGAAAAATAACGCTCACAAGTGAACGGATCCCAAAAAGCAACGCGTCTCTCACAGAAAACCGTTAATCTTTACGAAAAGAGCCGGCAACGGCGCCATTTGATAACTTGATTTTACTCAGGTTAAAAAGATTCGTTGTACCAATCTCTTAGAATTGAAAAACTTGTGTTTAATGTGTGACTCTGTTTTATTTTGGTGGAACAAAAATGTGTCGTTGTAGTTTTTTATATAAAAGTGGAAAACAATTAAATAAAAGTGCGTTAAAGTAAATCTAAGTCTAATTAAAATAATGGCGCAAGTATTTAAAACGTGACTGAAATTAAAGGGCACTAAAAGTAAATGACGCAAACTTAAATTTATCTAAGGCAATCTTAAAACGCAAATAAAACTTAAACTAAGGCAAGGCTAAAATAACGCTAAGACAAATAATTTTAAAGTGCAATTAAATTAAAAGGCGGGGAAAATAAAGATTGAAAATGAAAGACAGAAAATTAAAAAGGAACACTAAGAAGAACCTGACAAAAATCCTTGATTCGGAAGTTTTAAGTTCCGAATGAACCTAGCTCTTGAGTCGGAACTCCTTGGTACAGAAGTCTTGATCCGGAACTTTCGTTCGGAAGACTTCCGGATGAATAAGCTTGAGTCAGAACTTTGGTTCGAAAGTTTTCACTAATTCGGAACTTATCCTTCGTCCGGAACTTCGTTCAGAAGTTCGTCCGGAACTTACGTTCGGAACTTCGTTCGGAACTTTCGTTCGGAACTTCGTTCGGAAGTTCGTTCGGAAGTTTCGTTCGGAACTTCTAAAGTTCCGAATGAATATGTTGATCCAGAACTTTGCCTTGATCCGGAAGTCTGCCTTGATCCGGAAGTTTGAGACTTCCGAATGAGCAATGCTTGATCCGGAACTGTTGAGTTCCGAATGAAAGCCTTCTCTTCTCTTGGCTCGGAACTTTCACCTGGAAAGATCAGATACAGCAACAAACTTCCCCGAAGAACAAGGGATCACAGAAACAAGAATGTAACACAGATTTAACCAAAATCAAGCAAACGATTAAGCTAAACTAATAACAAATCAACAGTTAACCTGTAAACAAACAATTTAAATCAACAAAACAAACAATTTAAACCACAATAATCAAAAACCCACTTAATCAAAATAAGAACATGAACATGAACACAAACATAAACATAAAAATCAAAGATCAAGAAAGGTAGATAGGAGATTAACAAGATAAAATAAAGATTGACGAGAATTAAATGGAAACTTACTTGAAATTAAAGGAATTTAATGTGCAAGACAAGGTAATTAAATTGACAAGTATTTAAGTGACAAGGAAATTAAAGGTGCAAGGTAAGTAAATGGTGGAAGACTAATTGTCACACTTAGCCAACAAAGAAAAATAACAATCATCCTAATCTATATATAGGGGAGGATTAGGAAGCTTCCTCCCCTCCTTCATTTCTTCTTAATTGCGAGATTAAGTCCCTCCTTCTTTTAATCTTCATTAATTGCATCATTAGTCCTTTATTCTTCTAATCTTCTTTAAACTTGGACTTTAAGGATTTTTGGCTTGGGATTTCTTTGAACTCGTCTTTAATTTCTTCAATAAATTAGACTTGAGTTTCTCGGCTTTAAGTAAACTTCCGTCTTTTGACTTTTTCTTCGATAAATCTTCAGAATTGGTCTTGGACTTCCATTCTTTATGCACTCTTGACTTCTTGACTTCGTCTTTCATCTTTTTCTTCAATAAAAGCCCGTAAATGCCCGTGAATATCCGTGTTTTCTCCACTTTTCACAATTTCGTCCTAAATCACAACAAAAACACAAACCACGCATAATTCCGACATAAAAGACATAAAATACACGTTTTGGTCCGGTTATTATTGTAATTAAGTGGTAGAAAAGATGTGTGTTTACACACATATCAGGCAACCATGTTGGAGAACCACACCTCACTCTTTTCACCATTGCTTGGGAAGTTAGTTGTTGAATTGTGTTATAAGTGGGATGGTAATTATGTATTTGATCCGGGGGGTATATTTATGGAGTTTTGATAAGTGAAAACTTGATTTGCCTCATCATGGAGATTTTTCTTAAAAAGGGCAAAAATTTTACTCTCCATGATAGGTTTTAGACACTTTCACGTGTTGGATGAGTCGAGCTAGAGACTCCTTAAATCTAGCTTGAATAACTAGGTTTAGAAGTTTTAGACTTAGAGTGTTGTAGGTTAGAAATAAGGATGGAGAATCGATGAGAAGCCTAGGGGAGACCTTCCTTTTGTCTTCATGTTGTTTGTAGGGTTGCTCACTCATCACGTGCTTGGGTTAAGCAAAGTCTATTCATTATCATAAGTGTAGGGGAAGTTTATACTTCCATGCTCTTAAACATTGAGGACAATGTTTAGCTTAAGTGTAGGGGGGTCTTCTATCGAAGTGACCTTACCTAGACCTTGTCATTGACCTTCATGATACTTGGAAAATTAATTTTTCAAACATTTTTTAAATTTTTGATCCACTTTGGCCACCAAAAATATGCATTCATAATTTTTGAATCAATCATTTTTCATTTGCATAACACATTTGCATTCATAATTTAGCCGGATGATGTCTTATCTTAAGGGAAAACCGGTTTATGGGAGGCTTATGGTTAAGTCAATCTTAAATGGTCCACTTGACTATGGTACCATCGTGGCTAACAATGTGTCTCGATCAAGAGAATTTGAAGAACTTACACCAGCTCAACAACTTGTTGCCGATGCAGACGAGAAAGCTCTTCAAACAATTCTCCAAGCTCTTCCCCATGACATCTATAGGATGGTAAGTCAGTATACTGTGGCAAAGGATTTATGGGAACGTCTTAAGGTGTTGCTACAAGGCACGTCTCTCACGAAACAGGAAAGGGAATGTCAGTTGTATGACCTGTTTGACAGATTCACTTACAACCCAGGGGAAACGCTTCACGATTATTACTTCAGATTCACCACACTCATGAATGATCTGAATGTATACAATCTGGTGATTGCTCCATTCCAGGTTAACACCAAATTCTTGAATACTTTACCTCAAGCTGAATGGGGTGAGTATATTACCGATGTTAAGTTAACCAGGGATCTGCATAAGTGCAATTTGGATCAACTATATGCTTTTCTTCAGCAGCATGAGAAACATGTGATCATGCCCCGTTCTCCACGAGGTATGTACCCTGATTCATTAGCTTTGATGGCGAATCAACCAAGCTTGTCTCACAACAACACTCCTTATATTTTGGGACATCAAGCCTATCATCCATCACCTTACATGACACCAGCCTTTCCCCAATACTCGATTTTACCACAACCACCCACCTCACATCAGCAACAATATCGGTTCAGTGCACCTTCATCACAATATGCTACACAACCTCACCCAGCAAGTATTGCACCTTATGCTCAATCTTCATATTCATCTTATCAAGAGAATGCAACATATCCAACAAGCTACCCTGATCAAATGAGTATTCCTTCTAGTGATTATGCAGCTCAAGACCAAGCAATGTACTGTGATGATGAGGAAGTCCCCGTTCCTGTATTCAAACAAGGTGCTGATCCAGTTGAAGTGTTAACCACTATGTCTGCTTATCTCACAAGAACTTTAAGCAAACGAGGATTTAGGGGATCAGCTCCTACCAACAATCAGTTGAGGAATTCATCCAATTCTCGCCAACAAGCTACTATTGAGAATGACAGGGTAATGGTTCAGCCTATTCAACCATATCAGGGGAACCTACCACATCAACCACCAATGCTCGCACGGTCAATCAGGCTCCAATGGTCAATCCTGCTCCACGGGCTAATTCCACGGGCAAGTTGCGAATGATTACATGCTACAACTGCAAGGAAGAGGGTCACATGTCCAGGGATTGTAAGAAACCCAAGAGGAGAAGGGATGGACAATGGTTTGCAGAAAAGATCTATCTGGTAAATGCTCAGGCACAAGGAAGGGAACTTGATGAAGAGGAGCTTGCATTTCTTGCTGATCCAGGGATTGCTGAACAAGACACGGTCACCACACAGAATGCAGCATACCAAGCAGATGATCTCGATGCGTATGACTCAGACTGTGATGACTTTCAATCTGCAAAGGCTGCTCTCATGGCAACTATCTCCAGCTTAGGGCCAGAAAAGAGATCTGAGGTACTTATTAATACCACCGATAATACCACTGATGCTATTATTCAACCACATCAAGTTGTGCAAGAGAGTGCTGATTCGAATGAATCTTCGGTGGTGAGTCTTTCAAACGAGGAGACAAACAATGATAGCAATATCAATGTGAGTCCCCAGACTTTGAGTGAATCACAACCGGGACCCATTTCGCATACGCCTACTCCTGCTCAACAAGATTTGGTCATGGTTCCTGCTACATTACTTAGCCAAATGAATGCTGCACTCTTAGAAACCTTAGCTAAGAATAAGAATTTGTCTGATGAGCTTGCCTTAAGCAATGAGAAAGTTCAAACCTTGGAATTAGTGCCTTCGTCTAGTGTTCTAACTAATCCCGAATATGATCATTTTAGAAACAAACAAATGGATCACTTGCAAGAAATTGAAAACTTAAGAGCAAATCTGACTAATGAACTTAAAGAAAAGGAGTTAGTGGTCACTAATTTTCAAAAACTTCAAACGGATTTTGAATCACTAGAGTCTAAGAAGAATGAAATGGAGATTAATGCCACTAATAAGATTAGAAGTCTAGATTACTTGCTGTTAAGACAATACGCTGCTTCTCAACTAGTGCACTTATTTGATGCTTCGTTTAGAGAGTTTAACCTATCACGTCTAAAAGGCCTTCCCCCTAATCCACGGTATGCAAAACAAGCTTTAAGACATAGTCCTAGACTTTATAATGCAACTCAATTAGGATTGGCTTTAGACCCGATTGTTTTTCCTGATGATCGAACAAGTAAGGATCTAGTTGATGAGGATCGGTCATACAACTCTGCAAAATATCCCGAGTGTGATTATTTTAAATTGAATAAGGAGCTTGCAAAAACGGATTTTAGAATTCGCTTCCATATGGACAAAGATCTCATAACAGCACCGACCTACATATTAGATGAAGAAAACCCTAGTACATTTCCTACACTTGTCAATATGGAAGGTCCTAAGGAAATTCCAAAGGATCTTCCACCTGTTAGCACTGTATGGTTAAACTTGCAAGAGATTAATCAATACTTTACTAATTTTGATAAGGTCATTTTGGAATGTACGACTTCAAATGGCTTAAACGCCGGAGAATGGGCTTTCAAACATATGAACGAGGTGTTTAAAAATGAGATCAATCCGTTTGTCGAAAGTCTAAAAGGAATTTTTGCATCTCTTAAGGAAAATCTTGTGTTTGAAATTGGTGAAGTTCAAAAAGTGTTTTATGAAATGGACACCGCTTACGAACTACAACTAATTGAAAAAGAAAAGATTTTAACCGAATATGACCGATTCTTGTCTGCAGTAATCTCGTGTGATGTGCTTACTACTGTAAATGTTAATTATTCGAATGAGCTTACATCCGCTATGATTAATTGTGATGCTGTGCATAAATGTGATGATGTTTGTAATCTCTCTGTAAATGTTGCTGATACTGTAAATGAGGTAGATAATCATTCTTGTCACGAATCTAACGCTGAGTTTTTAAAGCTACAAGATTCTTACACTTTACTTTCAAAACGCTTTAATCAACTAGAACAACATTGTATATCTTTAGAATTAAAACAACAAACTCAAAATGAGGATCTTTTGATATCAAATGGTTGTAAAAACGGTGTTGAGACTAGTGACAAGATGATTGCAATTGTTAAGACATTAGAGGAAGAAATCATGAGATTGAAGAGAGAGGTGTCATCAAAGGAAACATTAAAATTGGAACTAGAGGCTGCAGAGTCTAAAAACCAGGTCTTAGAAATTAGACTTTCGTCTGTTCTAGGGGAGATGGATCGGATAAGACAGGGATTATCCGCTCTTTATGGTTCACTAGAAGAACGCTTCGCTTTTAATGCGTCACAGCAACAATCTTATGTTGAACAACTGAACCAAAAGTGCGAGGAAATCTCTGATTTGAACATCCTGCTCATTGACAAAAATATGGTTTTGGCTGAGTTAAAGGAGACACTTCTTCTCACCCGACAAGAAGTTGTTGATAACTTAGCTACCGACTCTGCACCGTCCACTAGTGCTCCAACAACCAAGTCAGTAGTGCTTTATAAGAATCCGCTTCATAAGAGAAACCCGGTTACCTACGATGATTATATGAGGAATGCCATTAAGCATGTCGATCTTCTTAGGGATATTTTAGACGATCTTTATGCCTTAGATCCCTCAAGTAGCGACTTTTATTCGGCTCATGAATATGTTAAGCGAGTTCAATATTGCTTAGCATATTTGCAATACATAGGTACACCAGGTTCGGCACTACTTAATAATAGGTCCATTGCTGTCACTCCATTTAATAAGACTCCAGGAGCGAAACCGTCATTGGCACAATCAAGTAAGACACCTTTAAAATCTGTTGCTAATGTTCCCACTTTGCCTTCTACAGGATTAAAAGAGACTACTAAGGCTAAAGGATCGCCACTCAAGAAAGATAAGATCAAGCCCTCCACTAGTAGTGCCACAAAGAAGAAAGTAGAAGTCCACAATAGGAATGCTAGTTCAGTTTTAAATAAAAAGAATCATGTTAAGACTAAAATCTCTGCGCCTGTGCAGAAGCCAAAACCATTCGTGAATTCTGATTTAAATTGTTGGAATTGTAATGAATGTATGTTTTCCCAGTGTCATGATTTGTGTCTGATTGATCACGTGAATGAAATGAATGCTATTAAGAATGGTCTTGAATGGAAGCCAACGGGTAGAACTCGTGCCCAAGTTGGCTGGCAATGGCGTCCCACAGGTAGGACCTTTACATTAGATGGAAAAATGTGCCCTTTAACTAGGAATGCATCCATTGAGGTTAGGTCTGAGTGTCCTTTAGTTAGGAACACTCGCACTCAAGTATGGAAACAGCGCCCTTTAATTAGGTCAGCCCCCACTATAGTGCCTATCAGTGAAGAAATACCTCAGGATTTAAGCCAACTAGAATCTACACCACCTATTAAGAAAAGGAAGGCTAGGAAATCTAAGAAACCTAGAGTTAGCAAATCTAAGATTATTAAATCTGTACCTGCTAATAACAAGGAACACTCAGATTCCGATACCTCTACATTGTCTTCGTGTGGTGATATTTTAAGGTGGTCCAAATCATCCTGTGGTATTTGGACTCCGGTTGTTCAAAACATATGACCGGAAATCGCTCGATGCTCCGAAATTTCGTCAGCAAGTTTCTTGGTACGGTTAAATTCGGGAATGATCATATAGCAAAGATTATGGGGTATGGTGAATATCAAATTGGAAACGTGACGATTTTAAGGGTATACTATGTAGAAGGTCTTGGTCATAATTTATTCTCAGTAGGACAGTTTTGTGATTCCAACCTTGAGGTTGCTTTTCGACAACACACTTGTTTCATCCGCAACTTGGAAGGAAAAGATTTGTTGAAGGTATCTCGTGGTGCAAATCTCTATACCTTATCCTTACAAGACATGATGGCCGCCTCTCCAGTATGTCTTCTCTCCAAAGCATCTAAGACCAAGTCATGGTTATGGCATCGCAGATTATCTCATCTTAACTTTGATGCTATTAATCATCTGGCTAAAAACGATTTAGTTCGTGGTCTTCCAAAGCTTAAATTTCACAAGGACCATTTATGTTCCGCGTGTTCAAGGGGGAAAAGTACCAAGAAATCTTACAAGCCCAAAGCTGAAGACACCAATCAAGAAAAACTTCATCTTTTGCATATGGATCTTTGTGGGCCGATGAGAACTGAAAGTGTGAGCGGTAAGAAATTCATTCTGGTAATTGTGGATGATTTCTCCAGGTTTACATGGGTTAGATTTCTACGTACAAAGGATGAAGCACCGAAGGCTATCATCACTTTTCTGAAATTCATTCAGGTACGTTTGAATACCACTGTCCGTCGTATTCGAACAGACAATGGTACAGAGTTCGTCAACCAGACTCTTCGTGATTATTATGAAGGAGTTGGTATCTCACATGAAACATCCGTTGCACGCACTACACAACAAAACGGTGTCGTGAAAGACGGAATCGTACACTTATAGAAGCTGCTAGGACCATGCTTATTTATGCGAACGCTCCATTGTTCTTATGGGCAGAGGCTATTTCTACTGCATGTTTCACCCAAAACCGTTCTATCCTTCGGAAACGCCATGGAAAAACACCTTATGAGCTTTTACATGACCGTAAACCCGATGTTTCATTTTTCCATGTGTTTGGTGCTCTTTGTTATCCAAACATCAATAGTGAGAACTTGGGTAAGCTTCAACCGAAAGCCGATATAGGTATTTTCATTGGTTCACCGTCCAAAAGAGCATACCGAATCTATAACCGTCGTCTTGGCAAGATTGTAGAAACTATGGACGCAGATTTCGATGAGCTGACAGCGATGGCTTCTGAGCAACACAGCTCTGAACCCGCGCTTCATGAGATGGGAACCGGTGCTATTAGTTCCGGATTAGTTCCCAATAATCCTACTTCTACATCATTTTTACCACCATCCAGGCCCGAGTGGGATACACTGTTTCAACCGTTGTTTGATGAATTCTTCGATCCCCCGACTGATGAAGTTCCAGCACCTGTAGTAATTGCTCCAATACCTGAAGTGGTTGCTCAAGCTAATGAACCTTTATCTAATGCATCTTCAATTCACATTGACCCGGATGCACCTTCACCAAGTGATTCTCAAACTACACCTGAATCATCACCCCTACTTGTGCCTAATGATGTGGAAGAGGATTCTATTGATCACGACTTGGAATATGCTCATCTGCAAGAGCTTCCTTTCTTTGGTGTAGCGATACCTGAAAACCCTTCAGCCGCGTCTACCTCAGAAGAAGCTCCTTCTATTGTTCACTCCAGACCACCTAGGATTGAAAACCATAGCACTAAATGGACAAAAGATCACCCAATTAGGAATGTTATTGGGGATCTAGATCGACCAGTCTCTACACGCCATCAATTACAAGAGAGTGCACTTTATTGCTACTTTGATGCATTTCTCTCTGAAGTTGAACCAAAAAATTGGCAGCAAGCTATGACCCAATCATCTTGGATTGAAGCTATGCAGGAGGAACTAAATAAATTCCAATGACTTGAAGTATGGGAATTGGTTCCTCTCCCTGACAAGGTTAACATCCTTACTTTGTTATGGGTTTATAAGGTTAAACTTGATGAGATGGGTGCGGTATTGAAGAATAAGGCTAGATTGGTCGCTAGAGGATATAAACAAGCCTTGGGTATAGACTTTGAAGAATCTTTTGCTCCTGTGGCAAGATTGGAGGCGATTAGACTATTCCTTGCGTATGCTGCTCATATGAACATGATCGTCTATCAAATGGATGTGAAGACGGCATTTTTGAACGGTGAACTAAGGGAAGAAGTCTATGTTAGTCAGCCGGATGGGTTCGTCAGTACGGAGTTTCCCAATCATGTGTACAAGCTTAAGAAGGCTCTCTATGGGTTGAAACAAGATCCACGTGCATGGTATGATCTCCTGTCAACATATCTCATTTCGGAAGGCTTCTCCAAAGGCAAGGTGGACCCCACTCTATTCACTCTCAAGGAAGGCAACGACATGATTCTGGTACAAATTTATGTTGATGATATAATATTTGCTGCCACTAACATAGAATTGTCAAATCGATTTGAGAAGATAATGTCCACACACTTTCAGATGTCGATGATGGGAAAAATTTCATTTTTCTTAGGATTACAGATTTCTCAGAATCCCAGAGGCATCTTTATTAATCAATCCAAATATGCTCTAGAATCTCTTAAGAAATATAACTTTGAAAATTGTGACCCCGTGGACACTCCAATGGTGGAGAAATCCAAGTTAGATGAAGATAGGAATGGGACTATTGTCGATCCAAAACTTTACCGTGGGATGATCGGCACCCTTCTATATCTGACTGCTAGCAGGCCTGATTTGCAATTTGCTGTATGCATGTGTGCCTGGTATCAGGCTCGGCCTACCGAAAAGCACCTACATGTAGTTAAAAGGATCTTTCGGTATCTAAAAGGAACACTTCATCGTGGTCTATGGTATCCGAAAGATTCCTCGATTGCTTTAATATCATACACAGATGCCGATCATGCTGGATGTCAAGACACGAGGCGTAGCACTTCTGGATCTGTGCAACTCCTTGGAGATAGATTGATTAGTTGGTCTTCAAAAAGGCAGAAAAGCGCTGCAATATCCAGCACGGAGGCTGAATACATCGCCATGTACGGTTGTTGTGCTCAAGTCCTTTGGATGAGATCACAATTAACTGACTACAGTTTGGGATTTAACAAAATCCCGATGTATTGTGACAACAAGAGCGCCATTGCCCTTTGCTGCAACTATGTTCAACACTCTCGGGCCAAGCACATAGACATTCGCTACCATTTCATTAAAGAGCAGGTGGAGAACGGAGTGATCGAGCTGTATTTTGTCACTACTGAGTACCAGCTGGCGGATATGTTCACCAAAGCACTAGATCGAGGACGAATTGTGTTTTTGATCGACAAGCTTGGCATGAAATCATTCACTCCAGCGACTCTCAAAGAATTGGCAGAAGAATCAGCTGAATAGTCGTGGTAAACTATTCAGAGTATCCTTTGTTCGTGATCATGTATATTATCGTAAATATATAAACCACAAAAAGAAAATACAAAAATATAAAACCAACAAAAATCATAAAAAAAAAATATAAAACCTAGAAAAATCATTAAAAATATAAAACCTAGAAAAACCATAAAAATTATAAAATCAAGAAAAACCAAAAATATTTTTCGTTTTAAATCGGGCATGTCTTTTAGTACGGTAATATTTACGGCCTTAGAAATGTCGATCAATATTGACACGGTGCCATAAATAGAGTCCGTATAAAAGTTGTACATTTTTAAAACATGCCCATTATGGCTTGTAGTTATTTCTGACTGCAACCCGGTTTTCATATTAAAGTCACGTATTTCCTTAGAAAACGTTGGCTCAGAACGGGAATTAATTTTCTCGGGCGTGATTTACAAGCCAAATCATGCAAAGGGATCAAGTTTACTTTACAACTTGGTCTAACACGAATTTGTGTACGTCTCAGTGCATTAATTTGTTAAAATAAGAGAAATCTTATTGACACCACGAATCAAACTTTTTCAAGATATAAATTGGAAATGCTTTCATCAATATTTGACTCTTTAAACAATGACTACAGCTCTTTAAATAGAAAACGGGTCATCGTTTAAGGGGGAGAAAATATTAAAATCATCTTCGTCATTAAATTGATTTTTCAAAAGTGATTGTGAAAAATTAATGGCTAAATGGTAATTGAGTGGTCTTGCTACGACTTGTGTTCGTTATAGGTGATAGGCATTGCTTTTAGATCTTGGAGATATGCTAATTGGATGAGATACTTAAGTTGTGTGAGATTGTCGAGTTTAGTCTAACTAAGTAAAATTAAGTTGACTAAACTTATCAATGGAAAAGTAAAATGAAATGAAAAGTTGTAAACAAAAAGGAAAAGAATAGATAAATAGAGGGACTTAATGTGATACTTGTTGAAACTTGTCAAAATTTTTGACCTAAGTCAAAGCAAGCACCCCCGCCCCTTCATTCACTGTTTCTGCTTTTGCACTTTGCCGCCATTGTTGAATAAACACACACAAGAACTCAAATCACTCGTTTAATCCATCCAATTCCTTTCATTCGATTAATAAGGTAATTTCATCAATATTTTAACTTCTAATCCACTTTACTTATCATGTAATTCTATTAACAGTGCTCAATTAATCAGTTTAATCGAACTTAGGGTTTATGATTAATTTAGGGTTAATTAACTAGGGATTTGTGGTGGGTTTTGTGCGGATTAGTATGATATGATGTTTAAATGCTTTAGATTGCCTTAGAAATTCACAAACGCGTTTAGAATTAAAATCCTCTTAGACTGTGTTTCTATGTTCCGGATGAACAAGGATAAGAACTTCCGAATGAAGGACATTTTGAACAAAACTTCCGAATGAAAGGATTTTTCTGAAAAACTTCCGAATGAGGAAGTTCCGAATGAAGGACTTCCGAATGAAGGAAGTTCCGAATGAAGAACTTCCGGATGAAGGAAGTTCCGAATGAAGGAAGTTCCGAATGAAGAACTTCCGAATGAAGGAAGTTCCGAATGAAGAACTTCTGGATGAAGGAAGTTCCGAATGAAGGAATGTTCCGGATGAAGGAAGTTCCGAATAAAGAACTTCCGAATGAAGGAAGTTCCGAATGAATAACTTCCGGATGAAGGAAGTTCCGAATGAAGAAATGTTCCGGATGAAGGAAGTTCGGAATGAAGAACTTCCGGATGAAGGAAGTTCCGAATGAAGATCTTCCGGATGAAGGAAGTTCCGGATGAAGAACTTCCTGATGAAGGAAGTTCCGAATGAAGGAATGTTCCGAATGTAGAAGTTCCGAATGAGGAAAAGTTCCGGATGAAGAGTTGTTTGATTATTATTGTTTGCATGCTATATGTACTTGTTGTATTATGTTATGAAATGTGTTATGCTTAGAAGTAAGAATGATATATATCTATATGTTTTTGTGCATCAACCTTTCATGTCTTATCTTAAGCAGATACAATGACTAATCCAACAGTACAAGCAATCCAAGAATCTAGAGAAGCCGATATTGCTAAAGCACGAACCCTTAAGTTTATACCCAACAACTACCGGCTGAAGCAAATCTCAAAATCCACTCACCATGGTTTTAAGGTCGCCATAGCCATCCTCGATAACTCTCATTTCAAGAACGCCCTTAGGAGTACTGCCTCGGTGCCGTATGAGTATATGTATGAATTTTGGGCTACCAAGGAAATCACTTCAAACAAGATCACCTTCACCATCGACAACAAGCAGCAGACGCTCACAGTTTCAGACTTCCGTAAGATTCTTGGTATACGGGATACACCCAAAGGCATGTCATTCTCGAGGGATCCTACTAAAGATGAACTCATGGAGTTATTTGACGCTCTTGGATGTCCGGAAATACGAGTTGCGTCTGAGTTTACCACTGCTAAAGTAGGACAACCTTGGAGAGCATTGATGGGTATTCTCAGTAGATGTCTTACACCAAAAACGAGTGGCCATGATGCTCTGCGCAGTCCTATAATAAACCTGTTCTATGGCATGTACAAAGCTGCAAATGCAGATTATGCATTGTTGATATGGGAAGAATTCACCTTTCAACTCTTCTATAACAAGAAGCTGAAGACACATTTCTTTCCTTATCCAAGGTTTATCAAGCTTATCATTAATTATTTTATGAAACATGATGCTACTATTGATAGGCGTGCAGCAAGTCGTTATCACACTGAAGAAGCTGATGATACTGTGGATCTGAGGCATGAAGGACCTTCTATTGGTGTGATTCCGGGTCCTATTCCTGATTACCTTCTGACTGATAAAATTAAGGGTTCTGCTGATTACAAGCTACTGCAGCTAGAAATCAAGAAACTGAAAGTAAACCTTCAGACTGGAGAAGATTAGTCTACTACAGTGAAGAGTAAAGGTAAACGCAAACAACCAGCTGCGTTACCTGAACCCGAAACCAAGAAGAAGAAGACAGAGGGTAAGAAGGGAAAGGGTAAGGCTGATGAGATGGTCTTACGTGATGAAGAAGATGTTGTTGATCCTGCTCTTGACAAGACAGAGAAACAAATGATGAAGATAGCAATTCAAAGGAGTAGGAAAGATACTGGCGGTAGTGGTTCAGGTGCAAGGGTAGATGTTGAGGATGAGTACGTGGAACCAGATGATGTTGATGAGTTTGGGTCACCGGAACATTATTCCACTTCGAAGGAGCCATCAATCCCTATTTCAGCAAGTGTGGAAAAGGAGTCTGTTGCTCCTACGATCATGGTGTCAACTCAACCTTTAGCAACTCAACCTCCACCCATACAACCCTTACCAACCAGACCGGCTTCAACACCATTTCTTCCACCACCTATAATTCCCATCCTTAGTACCGCAGTAACAACCGACCCTCTTCAATCAACCCAGAGCAGCTTTGCAACATCTACAATGGTTGCATTGGTGATGGCCGAACTGTTGGATAAACATGTGGATACTCACAAACGTGAAATGGATGAACTTCGCCAAGAGTTACAAAGACGAGCTCAAAGTGAAGAAGCATCTAGGAAAGCCCAAGAGGAGATGATTGCTAGGTTCGCTGCAGATATGGAGTTGACTCGAAAAGCACATGCAGAAGAACTAGCTCGGGTTAAGCAGGCTGAGGCTGATAAGCATGCTGCACGTATCACCAGACTTCAAGCAATGAGGGATAAATACAAAGAGCAAAAAGAAGCACTTGAAGCCTCTGTGGAAGAAAGAGTGCAAGAATCCGTTGAATCCATTATGCCTAAACTGCGTGATGAATTGAAGACGCTAGCAGCTGATAACTTGTTGATCAAGTCATCCAATCCTTCAGAATCCGCCTACAAGATTGCTTATGACTTGACGGATTTTGAATTGAAGAAGATCCTTAAGGCTCGTATGGTGGAACTTGGATCGTTTGATAAGTCTAGGATTCAACGGGCTCTATACAAATCCCTGAATGATGCTATCATGGAGGATGATAGGTTATTCAAAACGTTTGGAAGTGTGGTACCTTATCACATTCTACCTGAAGAAGAAAGGGAAGAAAGTGAGCAGGAAGAGGGTACTGGTGAAGAGGAAGAGGAAGAAGAAGGAGAAGAAGAGGAAAAGGATGACGATGATGGTGATGATGAGGATAAGGATGAGGATGATGATGACGAGGATGAGGATGATGATGATGGCGATGATGGTGGTGATGGGAATGAGGAGAGTGCTAGGGGGAGCAACGGGGATGACAATTAGGATGATGATGGGGGTGAAAAGCCTAAAGAGGGAGACAAGGTTACCAGCTCCAAGAAAACTGCTAAGACTGGAACCAAGTCCAAGAAAGATGCAGCGCAGAAGGACAAATCAACATCGTCGGAATCAAGACGAACTAAGTGGCGCCACGATGTGAATGCCACTACAGCGTCATCGGTTCCTGGTACCTCTATCGATGTCTCTTTACCTATTACCACTAACCCCATCAGTTCTGTTGTTGTTGCTCCTGTGATTGCAGAATCAGTAACGGAACCCGAAGCTGCACAACACTCACCAGTTCACGACTCTGCCGAAATGCCTGAAACTGAACCAACAGATGTTCGCACTTCTACTCCTCAACAACAAGCACAACAATCTACGGTTCCTGAACCAAGCACACGAGACTGGGCAGACACGTTGGAGATAGACGAGACTGCACCACCACAGGCTTGGATCACGGCAGCAACACAATATGATCCGATCACAGACGCTGACAAAGATGTGTTGTATCTCCGTATCCGAAGTCCGATTGACTTATGTGCATTTTTTGCTCATGAGTATAAGACTTCGGTTACTCCATCTTTGGTGAAGAAAGCGCTGAAAGATAAGAGACTTCGTGCCAAAACCCGGTTAACCCGAATGGAGTTCGAGTTTTATGCCGATGAGATCCTGAAGGCTCTGAATACCGTTCAACGGCCAGGACTTCATGAATCAGAAAGAGCTCCACCTCCAATGGATCCTTCTCAAGACAATCAGATTGCTCTTGACTTCTTCGTCACCAATGATCTTGTGTATCTACTGAAGGGGTCATCAAAGTACGCAACCTCCCTGACCTTGCTGAAAGCTGCCAACTGGGGGACAATACCCTTTATCGAGGAAAAGGTAAACCGACTCTGGGTCCCAAAGATAAATCGTAATTATGATATGTATGTTGTCATAGGTGCATCTCATTGGGACGAACGAGTCCGAAGGGCGTACAGGGGTTGCTGCCTAGTCAATTCTGGAAGTATCGTTAGATCCGATATCCGCATCTCCAGCATTTTAGGGTTGAAAACTGAAGCCAAGAACGGCTACTATCATGTGACGGAGATTCGCTTGAAAAGGGAGGATGACAGGGAATACAAAATCCAGCAGGGAGACTTTTCCATCATTCGCCTTGAGGATATCGAAGATATGCTGCTTCTGATGACCTGAGATCAACTCACACATATTCCTCGTGAAGACCTCATTGCTTTGAATACAGCACTTCGTATGTTCACACGAAGCGTTGTCATCAAGTCACGAGTTGAAGATCTTCAGTTGGGAGTCGAAAGTTATCAAAGGAAGCTTAACCTAACCCGTCCAGTGAATCAAGTGCTACCTCAACATGTAGAAAGATGTCCCTATACCGGCATTTCTGTCCCGAATTACGGCATCTTCTACTTGAACAGTCGAGGTTTAATGAAGTTTATGAGGGTGGGTGAGCTCCATAAGTACAGTGATGGGACTCTTCTACAAGTCAGAGGAAAGTTGGAGCATCTGAACTCGGGTGGGACTTTGCCAGAGATGACGGAGGATTGGCATCCGGGTTACCGGCAGATGGCGAAGTACGTGATCAAGAAGATTGATCAAAAGCTCCGTGAACGTAGATTGATGAGGAGCTTGGAAAGATTCGTTGGTGGAAGACCGTATTTAGTGCACCACAAGCTACTGCAACGATCCATCTAATGGGTCGTACATTTCAGGTCCACTTTATATTGGTTTTCAATTGTGAATATGTATATTTGTGAATAATGTGCTTTAATGGCTTGATGTAGTGTTAAGGTATGATAATTTTTCAAGAATTTCTCACGAGATTCTAAATCTTTCAAAATATATCATACTAAAGCACTACAACTATCCCTTATTAACTTAAGGGGGAGCAATAACTTGTTCTATGGCCAAACATCGATTTCATTTTTACCCAAAGACCGGTTAATCCATTCAATATCCCAAATATTAATGGTTAACATTTTGGATAAGGGGAGAAAATGGGATTAAGGAGACGTAAGTGATACTTGGCTAAAAGATGAAAAAGACTTAACGATTATCCAACTTAATATGTGTAAAGCACGTGTTAAGGGGGAGCGTTTTTGATGAACAAAACACCTAAGGTACAAAACTTTTGATTTCAATATCACAAGTACTTTAGGTGATTTTCAATGATTTTTCATGGTGGCAATTCCTTCCCAAAACACGCTTAATTCACGACGAATGTGGTGTCAAAAGGGTGGTAGGAATAGGTTTAGTCCAATGATTCATCAGAGCCGATGGAATCTTCCCAAGGACAAATCCCTAGATAGAATTAGAAGTCCTAGGAAAGATGGAGAAAGAATGTGAACGTAGCTGAATGCCGACCAAGTACTTAAGCTAGCACTGGAACAATCACAACAAGGTGCTAGTGATGACGTATTGGTAAGCATTGAAGGGGTTGAAGAATGAAAAAGAATTGTAAAGATAAAGGGTGTAAAGAAAGAAGCCCTCCTTACAACTTTAGGCAGAAACCGGGTCAATACATATGCTATTGAGGTCATTTTTGCTAATGATTCTCGGTATTGAAGAAAGACATCATGGACCCAGTGATGCAATGCACAACCCTTCCCAGCTAACTCAAATATCTCTCAAAAGGTATTTGTTTTAATCACACGGAGATCAACACGTTATCTATTGGTTTATTCACTCCGAATAGACTGGTATTGAAAAGGTGGCACTCCTCTCCAGCCATCGCTCACTAAATCAAAACGCACAATCGAGTCTAGAGCCAAGAGATCATCAAAAGTCTCATTAGGACACTTTCCATTTATTCCTTGCTTTCTCACACACTGTGAAAAGTAAGAGGTTTTCATGAGTCCTACGCAATATTCCTGTAATATTGCCAGAACATCCGAGTAATACGTAAGTATTACAATGAAGATGGAAATCCTGCTTGAGCCAACATCAAACAAGCTCATGGTAGGTTACACGTGCGGTTCTTTTAGAACCAATCTTGTGAAAAACTGGAAGGTAACAGTGGTTTAATTCTTAATTGAACTTAAACTCGTTCCAGGCCTCTTCGCATTATCATATGATCTTGCCAGAACACTCAGAGTGACTCTTTATTGACCACAGTGACGAGTGGAAATCCTTCTAGTGTCAACATCAAACAGCACTTGGTAGGTGACGTGCAAGATTCTTTATGAATTGAGCTCGTGACAATTGGAAAGCAACGATGGTGAAAATCTTAATTGAAATTCACTTGTTCCAGGTTTCATGAATTGACGGCTTCAAATCACAAGGATAATTTATCCAAGTGATTCACTCTTTATGTTCGCAGTCAGCTTTGGACGGTCGAATAAAGAGAACGGGTTTACCCGCGAAATCCTGTCAGGAAGTTACTTAATTGAAACTATCCGTCACGGGTACGATATCTAATATCGTCTAACGGTCTTCACCGACCGGAGGTAAAATGCTACCGAATTAGAATAAAATGTTCAAAGCCATTTTATTCGTGTCGTTGCTGTGTACCTGTTAAAGACGGTGGCGTTGCTGTGTACCTGTTGAAGACGGTGGCGTTGCTGTGTACCAGTGAAGACGGTGGTGTTGTGGTGTACCTGTAGAAGTCGTTCCCACATGCTTATGTTTTTCTGCATCAAAGTTTAGCAAAAGTTCAAGAAAGTACAAGATAAAGTCTTCCGCTGTACCAAACTCTGAAACTTTCGAGAATTCAACAAAAAGACATAAGTGTGTGGAACATGGAGTCACGAGAAGGCAAATTCACAAGAGAGGCAAAGATCGCACGTGAAAGGCCAAAGAACAATGCTCTCAAGCCAAAGCCAAAAAGATCAAACCAACATATTCACAACAAAATAAAGAAAAGAAGAAAAGACTACGAGCTAAAGAACGAAGACTTAGTATAGTATGCTAGGTTTAGAATTTTGTAACGTGGAGTGACCTCCCTTAGGGGGAGATTGTTAGAAATACGTTTTACGTATATTAGAAGTATCGGTCACTCCACAATATTATTTATGTTGTAATAGCTCGTAGTTAACAAATAGTCATTAGTTGCTTATTAAGTTAAGTAAGAACCGGTCCATGGGCTTGTCATGGACCGGCCCAAGCCCATGTAGCTTGGAAGTATAAATACCCCTTTCCACCATGGAAAGGGGTTGGTTGTTGTCACTTTTCTAGTTTCATTTATTGAAATAACACATAGTTTCTCTCACTTTCTCTCTCTAACTTTCTCTCTCTAGAAATCAACAAACCCCTTCATAGATTCATAGGTTATCAATATTCTACACTTCTTTTGTTCTTTATAAAAAATTGAAAAAGGAAAAAAATATAATAAGTGCATGGTTTAACAAATTTAGACTTCTTTGACATATTAGGCCTGCCATGGATACTTTGACTCAACCCGAGCTTGCTTATCTAAGCACTCTTTAGCTAGTATCCTTAACCATGTAGTCATTCATTGGTCTATTAGGCTAAGCATCCACGAGTCTCATTATTTGAGATTTTAAATTTGTGGAGAATGGGAAATGATAGAGTTGAAGCAAGTATAAAAGGGCTAGATAAACTTCATTATAATTACTTGTGGCTAAACCCTTCTCTTCTTTACCTCTATTTTCTTCGCATGTATATATGTTAATAAATAATCAAGAACGTTTTTAATTGGTTTGTAATCTCTTATGCATTTTTGTCTAATCATTCATGGTTGGTATAAGTACGTCTTAAGATTCTAAGTTAGAACGTTTTATGTGTACTAGACTTATGTCATGCTTAATACTTAGCGGGTGTTTTTCCTTTTATTCTTTTTTTACTTTCTTTGTGAGGAATAAAGAAAAATAAGAGCGGCTTACAAAAAAATAAGTGGCTAGAGAAAAAAAGAAGAAAAGAAAAAAAAAATATACAAGACTCCCAAGAAGGGCAGTGAAGTGTTAATTATAGTAACTATTAGATTCCAATATTACCTTGACAGGTTATGGGGATTTAATAGTAACTCCAATCCAATATTACCTTGACGGGTTGCGGGATTGAAGATCCAAGGTCTCAAAAAGGCGGCGGATGTAAATTATTGCGTGAGTTTTATTTTTCTTTCCTTAGCGAGTGTGTAGCTACTTATTAATGCATGACATGAGGATTTTACACATAAGGCGAATGACTTATTACTCTTGAAACGGACTTATATTAATTGTGAGCGGTTTTTCAAGTAATGGATGAGAGGATTACTTAGGATTAAAACCGTGCTTCCTTATTTTTGGATTTTACATTTCTTATATTTCACGCTTCAAATAATGAAAAATTTTCCTTCAAGCAATTTTCTCAAATAATAACCGGTTCCACATTTAATTTTCATGGATAAGTTGATGCACTTTTTACTTGTGAATACAATGATCCCATTTTTAAGCTTGGTATGGGGAAAGTGAAACTTGAGGGTGATAAGTGTCTATGGTACCAAAGCCCTAATTTAAGTCATTGATATCTTTATGAGTTTTTCCATCAAAACCATTTATAAGAAAATTCAAAAATATATAAATAGAATTGCTTTCTTTGCATTGCATTGAAAAAAATAAAAACCATGCATCATATAGTGTAGAGTGGTGTAAAAACATTCCATATTGGCCAAGGTGGGTTAATTATGAGAAAAATATAAAATTATGTTTTAAAATATAGCATTGCATGAGGTCATGGAAATGTTCAAGTATAGGGGATTGATATGAGCAAAATCTCATATCAATTAATCAATAAATCACCCTAAAACACATGGAAAATACCTAACTTTTATGCTATAAAGCAGAATTATGTGGTGTGTTTTGTGTTTGTGCTTAAATAGGTAACAAGGATACATTTTCAAGCAAACAAATGAAAAGACAAGAGAAGGATCAAAGATGGCAAATCAATTGAAGATGAAGGACCTATCTTGACAATACTCAAAAGTTGAGGGACTAAATTGGAAATTTGATAAAGTCAAGATTCAAGTCAAACATGGTCAATTCTTAAGTCAACTTAATAAAAGAGCTTGAATGTTCAAGTATGCAAGTTGAAGGACTGATTTTGACATAAGAATGAAGATATTAGCTCAAAACATCAAACTGCCAAAGTCTAAGGATTGTTTTTGTAAAAAATGCCTCAAGTTTGGTCATTATCCGTGTCAACATACTTTAAGCCAATCACATTGCAAGTAAATGGAGTAGTAGATCGCCAGCTAACTTGCCACCTCATATTCGCATTAAATGAACAAAGCCAAAACAGTGCAGCCCACTTTCTCTTTTTGGACCAATCAGAGCTAGACATGCAATAATCATATTATCCTAAACGGATAATGATCCGTGTGAAGGACCAAGAGCGAATAAAAGAATGACACGTGGCGTCTTCTTCAACACCATAGCCCAGAATCGGTCAAGAGCTAGAGTGCATTTCATAAAAAGTTTTATACATGAAAAGTGATCGTTTTCAAGCAAGGAATCTATCCCACTTACTCAATTAGCTGAAAGTCAACACATAAGAAAAGCCCAAATTCAAAGTTCAACGGCTATAAGAAATTCATCAGATTTTGATACCTGGCAGCATTTGATTGGTGGCAACACGTCAGACTTCCCCAGCTCACCTTCTCCAACCTCTATAAATAGACACATTTGTGGATCCCAAACTTAGATCGATTTAGCTTTGTGTTATCGAGATTAGATCAAGTATAAAACGTAGAGAAACTTTGTTGTATTGAACAATCTAAGTGTTATGCGGAATTTAACACTTAGAACAAAGAACAAAACAAGTAAACCGAACTTTCACTAGATTGATAATATCAATGAATGATTACAATGAAAGTGTTATGAGATATGTGGAAGATGTGTGTGAAAAAGATGTGTCTTATGTCTAACCCTAAGGCCTCCTTTTATAGGTTTAAGGAGCCTTGTACAAAAAGCTAAGATCAACTATTTTAGGAAGAGACATAAGATAAACATACTCAAATAACTTATTGACTAAATCTTTTAAACACTTACGAATATATTCTGAATTCTTATCTTCATATTTTGTCCACCAGCTTGAAGAATTCATCACTGTCAGATTTAGTCCTTATTTTGTGTTAAGATTCTTCTTGTCAACGCCTTGATAATTCTTATCAACGTCTCATCTGTCAACGCCTCCTTTACTTTTGTCAGCGTCCAAGTTCCTCTTGTCAGCGTCTAGGGACTTGGTCAATTTTATTCCCAACAATCCTCCCCTAAGCTTGATATCTACTCTAGTAATCAAGTTTCTGAATAAAATAAAACACATAGAGAGGATTCTTACAAACATGCTCTATCCTTCAATTTGAGTATGAATAAACCTCAAAATGTCAACACTCAAACTTGATCTTAATCATCTTCTGCAATACATCTTATAACAGTAAGCTTCTTTATAACTTTTGTCACATAAATTCAATTACTCCTCCCCTTTTTAAGACTCCTCTCCAAGATTAGTATCAAAGGAAGATACCATGAATATCCTCCATAGCTTCATATCAGCTTCTAAAACAACAAGTCTATCAGCTCAAAACAGTGATCCTTGACAATTTGTACCAGTTCTATATTTTGCTTTTGCAAGCTAATACATATTTTCGTCAATTCCATTAATGTCAAAGGTTTCATATTGTCCTTGATACAAGACTTTTGACACCCTGTATAAAAATAATAAAGTTCGTTGTGTTGTTCTCTTCGAATTGAAAAACTTGTGTTTAATGTGTGACTCAGTTGAACTTTGGTGGAACAAAGATGTGTCGTTGTAGTTTTGAAAATTAAAAGGTACAAAACAATTAAAGTAAAGGTGCAATTAAAATTAATCTAAGTCTAATTAAAATAAAGTGCAAGTATTTAAAAGCAAGACTAAAATTAAAGAGCAATAAAGTAAATAATGCGAACTTAAATCTAACTAAGGCAAACTTAAAACGCAACTAAAACTAAAACTTAAACTAAGGCAAATAAACTTAAAGTGCGAGCAAGGAAAAAGGCGGGAAAAATAAAGCTTAAAATGAAAAGGCGGAAAAACTAAAAATAATAAGTCCCTATCCGGAATAAAACCCCTATTCGGAATACTGTCACTATGCGGAAAAAGGTGCCTATTCGGAATAGTTCCTTATGCGGAAAATAAAACCTATTCGGAAAGAGTCCCCCTATTCGGAATAAAGTGTCTACTCGGAATAATTGGTCTATTCGGAATACTGTCACTATGTGGAATGTCCTCCTATTCGGAATGTACTCCCTATTCGGAATAAAAAGTCAATTCGAAAAATCCCTGTTCGGAATAACTTCCTATGCGGAAAGTTTGACCTATTCGGAAAATCTGTCTATGCTGAAAACCTCCCCTATTCGGAATACAGGATATTCCGAATAGCAATTTCTTAAAATCCCTATGCGGAATGATTAAATATTCCGAATAAGCAATCTAACAAAAACTGTTACGCGGAATAAAAGTCTCTATTCGGAATATGAAATATTCCGTGTAGAGCACAATGAAACAGCCCTATTCGGAATGTTTGCAGGGGACGAATCTGGCAAGAACAGTTACTGTATACGAAGAACAAGGGAAAGAAGATAGCACGAATTTAAACAAAAACTTAACCAAATCAACAAAAAGATTAAACCAAACTAAAAACAAAACATCTAATAAACATAAACAATCAATCCAAAGCAACAAATTAAACAATAAAGATCACAATCATCAAAACCCACTTAAATTAATCAACCAAAATTAAGAACATGAACATAAACAAATCAACACAAAGATTAAGAAAGGAAGAATGAGATTAACAAGATAAAGATAAAGCTTGACAAGATTTAAAAAGAAAAAATTACTTGAATTAAATGGTAATTAAGGTGCAAGACAAGGTAATTAAATGGACAAGTATTTAAATGTGCATAAAATAAAGGTGGAAGAGCTAATTTGTCAAGTTAGCCAACAACAAGAAATGATTAACAAATCCTAACTATATATAGGGGAGGATTAGGAAGCTTCCTCCCCTTCTTCCTTTTCTCTTAATTGCGTCATTAGGTCCTTAAGCATATAGTCTTCATTAATTGCACCATTAGTCCTTTTTCCTTCTAATCTTCTTTACTTGGACTCTAATGACTTGTGGCTCGGGATTTCTTTTAAACTCGTCTTTAATTTCTTCAATAAATTAAACTCGAGTTCTTTGGCTTTTGATAAACTTCCGTCTTTTGACTTTTTCTTCGATAAATCTTCAGAATTGGCCTTGGACTTCCGTTCCTTTTCCACTTTTGACTTCTCGACTCCGTCTTTCATCTTTTTCTTCAATAAAAGCTGTGAATGCACGTGAATTCCCGTGTTTTCTCCACTTTTCACAATTTCGTCCTAAATTACAACAAAAACACAAACCACGCATAATTCCGACATAAAAGACATAAAATACACGTTTTGGTCCGGTTATTATTGTAATTAAGTGGTAGAAAAGATGGGTGTTTACACACCTATCAAATCCCCTACACTTGACCATTGCAATGTCCTCATGCAATGCATTAGTTACAAAGCATGTTTACACTTTTCATCATAATCAATCCACGTTGGCCTTTATTAAAGAGATAGAAAATTATAAAAATGCAAAGCAAAGAAATTAAAAGCATACCTTGGGTTTTGAAAATGTCATGAATAATCATCATCCTCAACTTTTCACTTTCTCCAAACCAAGCTTAAAAACGAGATCATTGTTATTATAAGTTAGTAAACTAACACGAACTCATGTGGGCCAATTATTCACTTAGACTCCCTTATTCCTATGGGTATCTCTTATATTTTATTATTTGTCTTGAATGATCACGAAGATGCATTGTTTGACTTATTTCGATAATTATTTAGTCTGAAAATAAAGTGCACGATTTAATCAATAGTTAGCTAAAGGACCAAATCTTTTAAAACTGCTTCTCGGGATATCAAAGAGTTCATATCTTGGCATAACTTGGTTCGCGATTTGAGACCTTTCTCGGGCCGATATATGGCAGCGACTTCATACTTCAAATCTTGAGAGACGTTCATGAAATAATGGTCTTTTCTTCATAATTGGAATTTCTTCACTTGGAATTTTTGAGAGATTCTTCATATATGGACCACGACTTCTTCATTTTTCTCCAATCTTTATTTTTGGATTTTGATATACAACGATCCGCCTCCTTTATTGACTTGGATCTATTTATCCTCATACCTTGTTAGGGTCTTTTCGGATACACTTCTCCATGACTTTTTGGGATTTTTTGCTTTTCGTCGTGTGTCTCGATCCTTCATATTGATTTTCGATAAATGATTCTTCACATCACTTTTGGACCTTTAGCAACAAAACATAGCCCTCATGCCTTGTTAGGGCCTTTTCGGACTCGCCAATCTTCGCGCCCCGCTTCATAAGTTATGCCTTGGCTATGAACTCTCGTCATTACCGAGCAACTTTTAAACGATCTGGGGCTAGAAGCTAAGTAACTTTTCAAATCGTACGACCTTATTTATTAGCAGATAAATTTATTAGCAAGCGATGGGAGAATAGGCTTATAATTAACTCACATAAATTCACGAAAGAATACCGAACTTATAATTGGCTCTATCATCTCTCGTTCTCCACAGTTTAAAATCTCAAGTAATGAGACTCGTGGATACTTAGCCTATTAAATCAAAATTTTGGGTTTTCGAGTCGCCTATAGGATCTTGCAAATTCTTAGACTTTTTCAAGTTTAGAAATCGCATTTTATAGTTCCCTTGATAAACGACTCTCTAGGATCAATTATAGGAACTTGCAAAAAGTTCTTGTTCTTAACCCGTGAGAGTTAAGACTTTCGCGTTTTATAGCTCCCTATATAAAAGCCTAGCAAAATTTGATTTAAACATGTTAAGGATACTAGCTAGAGTAAACTCGGAATGAGTCAAAAGATTCACAACGTTTGAAAATTAAAACCACTTATTAAACAATTATTCTAGCAAAGAAAGAAAATAACTATACAAAGGTAAAAACTAATAGGCCAAAATAGATCAAAAATTTTGAAAAATGTCGAAAAATTGATTTTCCGGTTAAAATGAGGACAAATACAAGGAAAAGACCACTTAACTTCGATAGAAGTCCCCCCTACACTTAAGATAAACATTGTCCTCAATGTTTAAGCATGTGGGAGTAAACTCCCCTACACTTAGGACATTGTGCACGTTGTTTAAATTTTGCTAAGGAAAAGACAACTAAAGAGATTCCTATTTTAATATTGAGAAAATATAAAATAGTGAATCGAAAAGAGTTTAGGATAGAACCGGGAAGAAGTAGAACATGGAATCAGGGGTCGTCAAGAATCATCAAGAGTGGGTCATTGAAGCTCGAATCCCTGATTAAGAAGTGAGGAGAGGAAATAGCAATCCAAAGGGTCCCCCTACACTTATGGTAAAGAAAGCGAAAAGATAGATGCATGGGTTGCCTCCCAAGAAGCGCTTGGTTTTTGTTTACCGAGTCGTGAGCCTGACTCGACCTTGATCATCAACGGAAGAAACATGAAACAAATCCACCAGGATCAAAAACATAGTTTTCATCCATCAATAAGTAAGAGCTTAAGGCGAACAAGGCAAGCCAAAAGAGAAGTGGCAGGGTTCCCTTAAGCAGTGATGGAGCATGGTGGGAGCAAGTATGAAGCGATGCGAGCATGTCTTCAATAATTCCAAAGATTTTTCCTTTTATTTCATCAGGTGGATACTGAGATGGCTCTAAGATTGCAATACCGGGGTCGAACACCTTTTCCTTTAAAGGAAAATAGCACTCAGGCTCAGCCGAGTGTGAAGAAGATCCGCAAAGAAGCACAACCTCGTCCTCAGAAGGGGGACAAAGAGGTGTTAAATCATACGTGCAACGGATTTCGGTGTCCACCGGTTTCTTCTCCTTAGACAAAATTTTCTTCAAATCTAAAGTAGGATCAAGACGATAAGATTCAAAGTCCAGAGGAGGTACATCACTCTCATGCGGGAAGTATGTATTGAGAAACATAGAGAAGTCTTCCTCGAATGAGTAATCGTCCAAGGTAGGATCGAGTGATGGCGGAGGATCTTCATCATGTGAAGAATCGCTCGAAAGAGTATCGGCCTTATCAAAATCATCGAATGTGGGCAGCTCGGGATACTCAGAAGTACAATCAAAATCATCCGAGTCTGAGCTAGAATCATCATCATCATAAGCATCAAAGAACGGTGGTGAATCATAAATGGGAGAAGCGTCAAAAGTAGGGGGAGAATCATCCACATTATCTTCAAAGAGTGGATTATCAGTGGAAGACTCGAATAGAGGATTGTCATAGACGGTAAAGTTATCGAGCACATTGATCATATTCACTGATTCTCGACCTCTAAAGGATTTGCCTGTAAGCTTCCCTATTTTAAAAACTTTAGAATCATCCCCGGCTCGTAAGATTAACTCACCTTCGACCACATCTATTAAAGCACGTCCGGTTCTCAAGAATGGCCGACCAAGTATTAAAGGAATACGAGGGTCCATTTCATAATCAACTACGACAAAGTCAACCGGAAAAGTAAATGTGCCAACTTTAAGAAACACATCTTCGGCTATACCAACGGGGTAAGCGAGAGTGCGGTTTGCAAGTTCGAGAGTCATCTTTGTAGGAATGAGATCGGGCAATGATAGTGTTTTCCAAACACTTAGTGGCATCAAATTAATACTAGCCCCGAGATCAGCAAGGGCAGTAAATTCTTCAGTTTTGTTGAACAAGCAAGGCAACACAAAACGACCGGGATCTCCAAGCTTTTCCGGAAGTTCTCTAAGAAGAACTAAAGAGCAGTTTTCATTTAAGCGTGTGTTGGCGAGTTCAATCAGCTTCTCCTTCTTGCTAAGCAATTCCTTGAATGCTTTGACAAATTTCGGCATGTGGCAAAGTGCTTCAACAAGGCTAATATTGATGGTCATTTTAGATAGCATATCCACATATTTCGATACTTGGCAGTCATTCTTGGTTAGATCATTGGTCTTGCCTATGCGAGAAGGGTATGGGATTCTAGGTTGATAAGGGTTAGGTGAAGGTGTAGTTGGTGAAGGTTGTGATGTTGAAGGGTCCTTCCGAGATACATCGTCATGACGAGGCGGAGACGGTAATGGTGTACTGTCACTAAGTGTAAGAGGAGTAGGGATATATGGTGGTGGAGGAGGTGTAGATGATGGTGGTGAATCAGGTGGATTGACAATGGTAATTCCACTACGCGTAGTTATAGCACTCACATTAGCTCGCGGATTAGTGACGGTGTTTGAAGGTAGAGAACCCGAAGAAGAAGAAGGTTGAGCTTCGGGCAAGAAACTAGCCAACAGATTCTTTAATTCAGTTGTTTGAGTGATGAAGGAGGATTGAAGATTATCACGAACCTCGGTTCTGATGTCATTACCTTGCTTCAAGATATCTCCTTTCAAATTAATTATTTGGCTCTGTAGATTCTTGATTTGCTCACCTTGAGTTCTCATGATGGTGTCAACATCGGGATTAATGGGTGGGTGTTGTTGGGTGGGTGGTTGATAATGGTTAGAAGCACGAGGTGGGATTTGGTGGCTTATATTGTAGTTGTTGGCGGGATTTTGGTTTTGAGGAGAAAAACCGGGGGAAAGGTAATTGTTGGAACGGTAGCTCAGCAGATTTCTATCCCCTTGTTGTCTAGCTTGGTAATTTTCTGGTGAATAATTACCATAAGCTGCATACACATTTTCTGGATTTCCTTGTGTAGAAGGACAATCGGTGTATGAGTGAGGACCGCCACATGTTTCACAAGGATTAGCAACCGCTTTAACTTGTTGTTGTTGTTGGATTGAAGCGAGAAGCGTAATACTTTTGCTCATTTCGGCCATCATGCGGGTGAGTTCGGTCATCTCAGGGTTTGCTGAGGTAGAAGAAACATTGACTCTCGTGTTGTTTCTAGAAGAAGCAGAGGAATCCCAGTTCTTGTGGTGAGTAGTCATGTTCTCTATTAACTCTCTACACTCCTCGGGTCTCCTTTTCATGAATGTGCCACCGGCGGCTGCATTGATCGTATCACGATCTCGAAAAGTCAATCCGTTGTAGAAAGTATCGATCAAGGTGACCGGAAGCATGTTGTGGTTTGGACAACGGTCGATCAAGACATTATATCTCTCCCATGCATCAAAAAGAGATTCATCGGGATCTTGCATGAAACCGCTGATCTGATTGCGAAGGCTTGTGACCATGGATGGTGGAAAGTAGCGCGAAAGAAAGCGTTGAGTCATGTCATCCCAAGTGTGAATAGAATTCTTCGGGAGACGATCAAACCATTTCTCGGCATGATGCGATAAAGTATGTGGGAAGAGTTGTAGGCGGAGAACATCCATTGTGGCCCCAGGCAACTTCATGCTTTGGGTGATTGTAATGAACTTGTCGAGGTGTTTGTTGGCATCATCATCAGGCAATCCTCTAAATGGGTTTGTTTGCACTTGCTGAATCATGTGGTGCTTCAATGAAAACTCAGGAGCGTTGATTTGCATCGGCGCAATCGGTCCTCCTCGTCCAAACATGGTTGGTTGACAAAGTTCCTCCATGGTCCGAAGATCGGGCTGTGGAAGAGCATTGTTGTTATTATTATTATTCAGGTTCGGTGGAATGTTGTTGTTGTTAACACCTGCCATATCTAAATCTTCTTGAGGCTCGGGCTCTTGATAATTAGAAGATCTAGTACGCATACACCTGAAAATGCAAAAGAAAACAAAACCAAACACAAAGACAATATATATACACAAGAAAGATAAAATCTTTTTGGATTTTTGAAATTTTTAATTTTTATGGATTTTTATCAATTTTTAATTTTTTATGGTTTTTTGAATTTTTTATGCAAGAAAAATAACGTTCACAAGTGAACGGATCCCAAAAAGCAACGTGTCTCTCACAGAAAACTGTTGATCTTTACGAAAAGAGCCGGCAGCGGCGCCATTTGATACAAGACTTTTGACACCCTGTATAAAAATAATAAAGTTCGTTGTGTTGTTCTCTTCGAATTGAAAAACTTGTGTTTAATGTGTGACTCAGTTGAACTTTGGTGGAACAAAGATGTGTCGTTGTAGTTTTGAAAATTAAAAGGTGCAAAACAATTAAAGTAAAGGTGCAATTAAAATTAATCTAAGTCTAATTAAAATAAAGTGCAAGTATTTAAAAGCAAGACTAAAATTAAAGAGCAATAAAGTAAATAACGCGAACTTAAATCTAACTAAGGCAAACTTAAAACGCAACTAAAACTAAAACTTAAACTAAGGCAAATAAACTTAAAGTGCGAGCAAGGAAAAAGGCGGGAAAAATAAAGCTTAAAATGAAAAGGCGGAAAAACTAAAAATAATAAGTCCCTATCCGGAATAAAACCCCTATTCGGAATACTGTCACTATGCGGAAAAAGGTGCCTATTCGGAATAGTTCCTTATGCGGAAAATAAAACCTATTCGGAAAGAGTCCCCCTATTCGGAATAAAGTGTCTACTCGGAATAATTGGTCTATTCGGAATACTGTCACTATGCGGAATGTCCTCCTATTCGGAATGTACTCCCTATTCGGAATAAAAAGTCAATTCGAAAAATCCCTGTTCGGAATAACTTCCTATGCGGAAAGTTTGACCTATTCGGAAAATCTGTCTATGCTGAAAACCTCCCCTATTCGGAATACGGGATATTCCGAATAGCAATTTCTTAAAATCCCTATGCGGAATGATTAAATATTCCGAATAAGCAATCTTACAAAAACTGTTACGCGGAATAAAAGTCTCTATTCGGAATATGAAATATTCCGTGTAGAGCACAATGAAACAGCCCTATTCGGAATGTTTGCAGGGGACGAATCTGGCAAGGACAGTTACTGTATACGAAGAACAAGGGAAAGAAGATAGCACGAATTTAAACAAACTTAACCAAATCAACAAAAAGATTAAACCAAACTAAAAACAAAACATCTAATAAACATAAACAATCAATCCAAAGCAACAAATCAAACAATAAAGATCACAATAATCAAAACCCACTTAAATTAATCAACCAAAATTAAGAACATGAACATAAACAAATCAACACAAAGATTAAGAAAGGAAGAATGAGATTAACAAGATAAAGATAAAGCTTGACAAGATTTAAAAAGAAAAACTTACTTGAATTAAATGGTAATTAAGGTGCAAGACAAGGTAATTAAATGGACAAGTATTTAAATGTGCATAAAATAAAGGTGGAAGAGCTAATTTGTCAAGTTAGCCAACAACAAGAAATGATTAACAAATCCTAACTATATATAGGGGAGGATTAGGAAGCTTCCTCCCCTTCTTCCTTTTCTCTTAATTGCGTCATTAGGTCCTTAAGCATATAGTCTTCATTAATTGCACCATTAGTCCTTTTTCCTTCTAATCTTCTTTACTTGGACTCTAATGACTTGTGGCTCGGGATTTCTTTTAAACTCGTCTTTAATTTCTTCAATAAATTAGACTCGAGTTCTTTGGCTTTTGATAAACTTCCGTCTTTTGACTTTTTCTTCGATAAATCTTCAGAATTGGCCTTGGACTTCCGTTCCTTTTCCACTTTTGACTTCTCGACTCCGTCTTTCATCTTTTTCTTCAATAAAAGCTGTGAATGCCCGTGAATTCCCGTGTTTTCTCCACTTTTCACAATTTCGTCCTAAATTACAACAAAAACACAAACCACGCATAATTCCGACATAAAAGACATAAAATACACGTTTTGGTCCGGTTATTATTGTAATTAAGTGGTAGAAAAGATGGGTGTTTACACACCTATCAGTCCTCATCCACATTTGGGAAATGAATCCTCAATGTTGATTCATAGGACATTAGGAAGGACTTACTGATGATAAGACTGACTTGACCTGCATTAAAGCTAGTGCCAATAGTCTTAGCCATCTCCATAACACTATACACCCTTGTGAAAGTGATCTCTGCTGCTACTAGATGTCAATCACTAGGAAAAACATCTCAATGATCATTAGGCTTCCAGATATCCAAAAATTTGAAAAATGAAAGGGTGATGAAACGTTTTGGGTCTATAAAGAAGTTTATAAATGACACCAGCTAAGATGTCATAGCATAAATGGACTTGCGAATGAAAAACTTTTGAACATAAACAAAGGTAATAATCCTAACGAAATTAACTAGACTCTAATAAGCAAGAGTGACAAACACTGTTCATGCATACACACATGCAAAAGTATGATAGACACACATGAACTCAAGAGCCTTTGTTCACAAATGCCCCAAAGAGGAAGTTAATATATATAAAACCTTTGCAACTCCCCAAGTAACCCAAACATATACGTACCCCAAGTCAACCATACGACCACACCTAATTCTAGGTCAAAAGTCTTGGCAGCATGCACAGTATATCAACTTTGCATGCTACAGTGCCTAACGAATTAGAAAACTAAATCGTACTCACCAGTGGACACAATCTAGAATTGTGCAAGAGTGCTCTAAGAGTACCCAAAAACCTTTAGGTTTACCTCCCCTTAACAGAAGCATACATATCATTATATGTGAAGAAGCAAAATTTTATTTCAAGACAGTAATGTAAACATTCCAACCATCATAAATAAATTTTGCAACTTTGTATCCATCCAAATGTAGCTCCATTTTCCTGCATAGTTAGACAAAAACCACAAAAACACACACCAACAGAGGCTACCTTTCCCACGACAATGGTTAGAGATAACATGTTAGTGGATAAAAATAATATTAGTGGAAAGACCAACAATGCATGTTCCTTGAGCATCCACTATCCCAATATCCTTGATCATTAACCTGCTGTTATCGAGATTAGATCAAGTATAACACGTAGATCGATTTAGCTCTGATAACACCAAAAGTTCGGATACCAATTGTTGGGTCAAAAAGTTGATGTGGCAGAAACTCAAAAATGAAGAAAACATGAAGATTTTGTCTAAGCGTTGTCAAGAGCAATCTAAGCGTTGACAAGAGCAAATCCAAGGTTGACAAAGCAAGCATTGTCATGTACAATCCAAGCATTGTTATGTACAATGTAAGAATTGTTAGAAACGTAGACAAAGAAGCTTATGGAAGCTTCTATTTAGATAAACATGTATGATATATTCTGCATAAGTTTATTTAAATATAATATTTACTTGTTTATTCATAATTATCTCTTGTAAACCCTAATCCTTACACTATAAAAGGAAACAAGGGTCTTAGGTTTTATTAATAACTCATATTCACAATGTAAACCTAAAAGCGTGTGTTGCACTAGACGTGGGATTAATGTATACACATCTAGTGGTTGTTGATTATTAATATAATTAGCAACCCAATTGTTTAATTCATGTGTTTTGTGCCTAAACACCTTGTTAATGGTTATTGTTCTAATTCCGCTTTGATTATGTTAACCATATGAACAATGATCATTCCTAGTAGCTTAAAGATCCGGAAACCAAGGTTTCCACAATTGGTATTAGAGCCTCGTGGCTCGCGATTCTAGGACCAACAAGGTGTTCGTGTATGGTGAAAAGAATAAAAATCCGTCTAGGGTTTTTTTGGATGTTTTTGTGTGTGCATCAGTATTCAGAAGGTCATAACTTTTGATTGGACCGTTGGATCGTCACGAAATTCCTTGTGTGTGTTCTATACACATATATCTAGACATCCACCGGAGGGATTGTCGAGTTTTATCCGCAAGAAAAAGTTATTAAGCGTCAAAGTCAGCAGCAGGATGTATGCAGTTTTCTGTGAACAGCCATGTTCAAAACACGATTTCTCCTTCGTTAACCGTTGGATCATCGTGATTTTTGAATTGTAGGTTCTTGGCACATGTGTATTGGATCTCACCGAAGGGATCTTTGATCTAAGCTTTCATGAAGAAGTTATTCAAAGTCAAAGATTACTGCATAATGAGGTATGAAATTTCTAGTTCACATAAAATATTGAATTAGGGTTTCCTCCAAACCCTAAATCAATTATAGACGGAAGAAGAAGGGTTCATAGTTGTTGTACTGCTTAACAGTAAGATTATATCTAAGGTTGATCTTCAAACCCTAAGTTAGGGTTTCGATTACTACAAGTAGGCCACGTTCTTGGATGGTTTAGGTAGTCCCAGATCTGATTAAAGGACAAAAGATACGTGAAGGTTAATGCAAAGGACGAATCAGAGTGCAAAATTGTCATGTAGAATTGAGAAACGTGGAGGATTGCTGCAATCGATCCTATGTATTGTACATGATATCCTATTCACGTGGGACTACAAAGAGGTACAAAGCAATTTTATATTCGTATGTGGTCCAAGTTTGTTTGAAATATATATGTTATTGTTCACGTGATGGTGTTGGACATGGTACGAATTGCTCATGGTCCCAAAGATATATTTGTTGCAGCCAAAAGTTGAAGGTTTTTGTGATTGTTATTCGTATATCCAAAGTACAATTCAAACGAGATGTACAGTGGTCCATGTTTGGATGTATCTGTTTGGTTTAAGGAGAAGCAGATCTAACTTAATCAATGAAGAAAAGGTGGGCTTCAAAGATGTACATTCGTGTGATATTGCTGTCATTTAAAGCTTTGGTTATTATGGAAAGCAACTATATTATTCGTGGGACAATGTTATATATTGGTAAACAAAATAAAAGTCACGTGAAGTTTGGCATGATAATGACTTTTGTGATCCTAGGAAGCTCACGTGATTGGTTGGTTCAAGAATGTGTTATATTCATATCATTATCTGAGGTTGTCAAAGGAATTTAAATAACGCAATTTTGGAGATCCAAGAAAAGGTCACGTGATTTATGGCATAGGTGTGTGGGGTTATTTAAATCCCTGATTTTTGGGGTTGTATTATTATCAAGATGCACGCTGCGTGACTTTATGCCAACCATTTGGTAAACCTTAGATATATTCCATTTATAAATTTCTTGTTATTTGGGATAAGATATGGTTTGCATATTACATCTTTGATTTTAGGATATCCAGACGTGTGGGTTACAGACGTGGGGAATAGTCATATGCTGATTTTTAGGTTACATGGGCTTAAGACATGAGTACTATTGAAGTTACGATGGTTTTTGTCTAAAGTTTGTATTATACAAGTCACCGACTTGTATTTTAGCCACTAATGATGTTAGCCGCTCACACTTGTTAATTTGACGCTGACAAGAATAAGTCAAACGCTGATAGAAAGCGTTGACATGAGTTGTCTGAGAAAAGTTTTGTTCAAGCGCTGATACGTTTTGTCCGATATTGGGCAATACACATGACAGAGATATTGGATAATGGAGGTTCTCGGATGACAAAAGAATAGCTGCTGTTTGAGAAAATTGGTACGTTTTTAGCACACACAAAAGGTGGAATTTACACACGAAGGTACATGGAATCTCCGTTTTATTTAGAATATCATGTTGATATTTATGGCTCGGATATTTTTAAAAGGGATTAATGATCTTAAAGCGAGTTAGCAATTATTTGTGGGAAATTGATGGATATTTAAACTATGTAATCGGGATAGCCTTGCGAAAGAGTTATCCAATCAAGTACTTTTACATATGGTATGAAGATGTTATTTCATTAAATTCGTCATGAAGAGGTGTTGACTTAAGGGGAATAATTCTTATGGTAAGTTTGATGTTCGAGGAAGATTTTCGCGAGTTTGTGTTCTATTATATCTTAAAGTCGTGCACTTCCAGCCACTGACTTTAAAGATAACTTGTTCGTGTTTTACATGGTTGGCGATGAAGACTTGTCATATCTAGCAAAGTAAGGTTGCTATCACTTGAAGGAGTTACATTATCGTGCTCAGTATCTCACAAAGGATGAGGATTTTGACAATGGGATCGATGTCTACTTATATTTCTTCTCAATCTGGTATAAGTTCTTTATAACGTGGATAGTACAAGACATGGAACATAGGTTTGGGTTATTCTACTTCTACATCAAGATTGCTTTATGTTATTTTTCTTCAAGATCATTATACAGAGCCTACATTTGGAGAATCTTCAAAGATTGCATACATTTTTTACTTCCCTGTTGATGTGACAAAAAGGAGAAGACATACATGCTACATTTGAGGGGAAGCAATTTGAAGATCATGTACAACTTACAAGAGATACACATAGAGTTTTGCCGACATCAACTAGGGGAAGATTGTTGGGTCAAAAAGTTGATGTGGCAGAAACTCAAAAACGAAGAAAACAAGAAGATTTTGTCTAAGCGTTGTCAAGAGCAATCTAAGCGTTGACAAGAGCAAATCCAAGGTTGACAAAGCAAGCATTGTCATGTACAATCCAAGCATTGTCATGTACAATGTAAGCATTGTTAGAAACGTAGACAAAGAAGCTTATGGAAGCTTCTATTTAGATAAACATGTAAGATATATCCTGCATAAGTTTATTTAAATAGAAGATTTACTTGTTTATTCATAATTATATCTTGTAAACCCTAATCCTTACACTATAAAAGGAACCAAGGGTCTTAGGTTCTATTAATAACTCATATTCACAATGTAAACCTAAAACGTGTGTCGACTAGACGTAGGATTTAATGTATACACGTCTAGTGGTTGTTTGTTATTAATATAATGAACAATCTATTTCTTTTAATTCATGTTCTTGTTCCCTAAAAACCTTGTTAATGTGTCGTGTTCTAATTCCGCTTTGATTATCTAATCATATGAACATGATGCATTCCTAGTAGCTTAAAAGATCCGGAAACCAAGGTTTCCACAATTGGTTTCAGAGCACTATTTTGAACTTTTGAGGTATCAGAGCACTGTTTTGAATTCATCAATTGCTCTGATACCACTTGTGGATCCCAAACTTAGATCGATTTAGCTTTGTGTTATCGAGATTAGATCAAGTATAACACGTAGAGAAACTTTGTTGTATTGAACAATCTAAGTGTTATGCGGAATTTAACACTTAGAACAAAGAACAAAACAAGTAAACCAAAGTTTCACTAGATTGATAATATCAATGAATGATTACAATGAAAGTGTTATGAGATATGTGGAAGATGTGTGTGAAAAAGATGTGTCTTATGTCTAACCCTAAGGCCTCCTTTTATAGGTTTAAGGAGCCTTGTAAAAAAAGCTAAGATCAACTATTTTAGGAAGAGACATAAGATAAACATACTCAAATAACTTATTGACTAAATCTTTTAAACACTTACGAATATATTCTGAATTCTTATCTTCATATTTTGTCCACCAGCTTGAAGAATTCATCATTGTCAGATTAAGTCCTTATTTTGTGTTAAGATTCTTCTTGTCAACGCCTTGATAATTCTTATCAACGTCTCATCTGTCAACGCCTCGTTTACTCTTGTCAGCGTCCAAGTTCCTCTTGTCAGCGTCTAGGGACTTGGTCAATTTTATTCCCAACAATCCTCCCCTGAACTTGATATCTACTCTAGTAATCAAGTTTCTGAATAAAATAAAACACACAGAGAGGATTCTTACAAACATGCTCTATCCTTCAATTTGAGTATGAATAAACCTCAAAATGTCAACACTCAAACTTGATCTTAATCATCTTCTGCAATACATCTTATAACAGTAAGCTTCTTTATAACTTTTGTCACATAAATTCAATTCCTCCTCCCCTTTTTAAGACTCCTCTCCAAGATTAGTATCAAAGGACGATACAATGAATATCCTCCATAGCTTCATATCAGCTTCCAAAACAACAAGTCTATCAGTTCAAAACAGTGATCCTTGACAATTTGTACCAGTTCTATATTTTGCTTTTGCAAGCTAATACAGATTTTCATCAATTCCATTAATGTCAAAGGTTTCATACTGTCCTCATCCACATTCGGGAAATGAATCCTCAATGTTGATTCATAGGACATGGGGAAGGACTTACTGATGATAAGACTGACTTGACCTGCATTAAAGGTAGTGCCAATAGTCTCAGCCATCTCCATAACACTATACACCCTTGTGAAAGTGATCTCTGCTGCTACTAGATGTCAATCACTAGGAAAAACATCTCAATGATCATTAGGCTTCCAGATATCCAAAAATTTGAAAAATGAAAGGGTGATGAAACGTTTTGGGTCTATAAAGAAGTTTATAAATGACACCAGCTAAGATGTCATAGCATAAATGGACTTGCGAATGAAAAACTTTTGAACATAAACAAAGGTAATAATCCTAAGGAAATTAACTGGACTCTAATAAGCAAGAGTGACAAACACTGTTCATGCATACACACATGCAAAAGTATGATAGACACACATGAACTCAAGAGTCCTTTGTTCACAAATGCCCCAAAGAGGAAGTTAATTTATATAAAACCTTTGCAACTCCCCAAGTAACCCAAACATATACGTACCCCAAGTCAACCATACGACCACACCCAATTCTAGGTCAAAAGTCTTGGCAGCATGCACAGTATATCAACTTTGCATGCTATAGTGCCTAACGAATTAGAAAACTAAATCGTACTCACCAGTGGACACAATCTAGAATTGTGCAAGAGTGCTCTAAGAGTACCCAAAAACCTAGAGGTTTACCTCCCCTTAACAGAAGCATACATATCATTATATGTGAAGAATCAAAATTTTATTTTAAGACAGGAATGTAAACATTCCAACCATCATAAATAAATTTTGAAACTTTGTATCCATCCAAATGTAGCTCCATTTTCCTGCATAGTTAGACAAAAACCACAAAAACACACACCAACAGAGGCTACCTTTCCCACGACAATGGGTAGAGATAACATGTTAGTGGATAAAAATAATATTAGTGGAAAGACCAACAATGCATGTTCCTTGAGCATCCACTATCCCAATATCCTTGATCATTAACCTGCTTTTGGATAGGCTGCTCAAAAAGAAAACAAATTAGTTTTCTTTGGAGATCCAAGCCTTGTCAGACTTGGATCTGTCTAGTTGTTCAACTAGAGTGGTCTTATTCTTTACTACAAATCCCTGTTCATCCCTTTGTGACCTAAACACCCAATTTGGTCCAATGAGACTAGTAATGACCTTCTCAAGATATTTAAATCTATTACAAGTCATTGAAATACCTTTAAAATTATAGTTTTTCTCTTGTTTAGGTTTCCAAGTTAAGTGGGATGATGCTTCAGACCCTTGACCCTTATTAACCAAGTATCTTTGTTTATATGGTCTAAAATAAGGTCTCATACCAAACTTGGAGCTGTAAAGCGCTGCATTTACTCCTGTCAGCGTTGAATTTGTTCCTGTCAGCGCTGAATTTGTTCTTGTCAGTGCCCAAATTAGGGTTTGCTACAGGAACATACTGTCTGTTTGACCAAGTGTTGGTCTTTTGAAAGGGCCTTTGTCCATGGGTATTAGCTGCCTTAGAGAAGAAAGGAGCTGGTCTAGAAGCCTGTGGTCTAGTGTGGACAAAAGGTCTATGGTTGACATTGGATGACCTATTGTCAACGAATGAATTGTATCTACTGACACAATTATAGGCCAAATGTGAGAAGCTCCCACATGAGTAACAAGCCTTTTTGGACACAAACTTAGGCTTAGACTGATAAAACCCTGTCCCATTAACATTCTCTTGGCTTCTGAATGACCTAGGTTTCCTATACATTTCAGCGTATTTAACACTAGGTTGTTTCTTAATTGGGAAGCCAAGATTAACAAATTTTCTAGTGATGGGATTGGTCACAGTGATAGGTGTAGATACTAATGGACTCTCAATGGGGGTAGGCATATATGGACTCTCACTAAGCATCCCACCCTTAACAAACAAAGTGGGGTTGGCCTTCTTCCACTCTTCTAGGTCAATAACCTTTTGTTGATATTCCTCAACTGGAGAAAGGACTCTAAGTGGAAGAATAAATTCCTCTTCTTGGAGTTCTGGAATACCAGTCCAAGAGAGATCCTTTCTATGGACACCATAGAAGTTCCCAGCAGGTGGTGGAACGGCAACATATTCTTTCATCCCAATCCCAGACATATCCCTAGAATCCCTTTGTTCACTAACACATTTTTCTAGGGTTTGTGAGGCTTTATCAAATCTTTGAATTTTAAGGTCTACATTATCCTTATTTTTGATAGCCTCATCTAACTTCGCCTATAATTTAGCATTGACTCTCTCCATGATGTTTCTAATATCCATACTAGAGTTTAAATCATGTTTTAAGATATTAATTTTATCTTTTAGGTCAAACTCCATTTTCTTGTACTCAGAAACTGTCTTTTCAGTTTGAGTTAGAGCAATTTGATAGTTAGACAACTTGCATCTCTCAGTACTCACATCTCCTAACAATCTTAAAACCTCTTTGTTAAGTCTTTCAGTATTTAACCTACAAGAAGAGTTATCACATACCTCACTATCAGAACATGAAGATGAATTGGAACTTGTGGAATTTGAAGTAGATGTGGCCTTAACTGAAAACATCAGCAGATTCTTCTTCACCTTCTTCCTTAGCCTGGTTCACCTCACGATATTGGATTTCGTTCTTCAAATCAGAGTTTCTCAACAAGCTCTGATACCACTTGTGGATCCCAAACTTAGATCGATTTAGCTTTGTGTTATCGAGATTAGATCAAGTATAACACGTGAGAAACTTTGTTGTATTGAACAATCTAAGTGTTATGCGGAATTTAACACTTAGAACAAAGAACAAAACAAGTAAACCAAACTTTCACTAGATTGATAATATCAATGAATGATTACAATGAAAGTGTTATGAGATATGTGGAAGATGTGTGTGAAAAAGATGTGTCTTATGTCTAACCCTAAGGCCTCCTTTTATAGGTTTAAGGAGCCTTGTACAAAAAGCTAAGATCAACTGTTTTAGGAAGAGACATAAGATAAACATACTCAAGTAACTTATTGACTAAATCTTTTAAACACTTACGAATATATTCTGAATTCTTATCTTCATATTTTGTCCACCAGCTTGTAGAATTCATCATTGTCAGATTTAGTCCTTATTTTGTGTTAAGATTCTTCTTGTCAACGCCTTGATAATTCTTATCAACGTCTCATCTGTCAACGCCTCGTTTACTCTTGTTAGCATCCAATTTCCTCTTGTCAGCGTCTAGGGACTTGGTCAGTTTTATTCCCAACAACATTAGGCTCTCATTTGTTGTAATGTAGCTAAGGGTGAAAACACACACACCTTAGATTTCCCTCTCAATTCTGTTATCATTCAGTTAGCAACTTCTCTCAAGAGTTTGACACACTCTTGAGAGTTAGTTAGGAGTTAGTTTAAAACAGTTGTAACTACTTTCCTTTCAATCATCAATAAAAATCCCAAAAATATCCATTTCTCTTTTATTATCCTCATTCTACTTGTTCATACCTGCAATCTTGTTACTGTGTGTGATTTCATTGATCTTACTTGATCAATGGAGTCTGTTTGAGATAATTTGGAGGTCACATCAAGATTTTCTAGCATAATCAGTTTTTACCAATTCCTGAGTAGCAGATTTGTAGCAGTTGGTTTAATGTGTTTGAAAAGAGCTTTTGGAGGTGTTAAAATGGTTAATGGTGGTGATCTAATGGTGTTCTTGTAGATTTGAGTTGGCTCAGCACCACACTCCTCCATCAAAGGAGGCCTTAGCTAAAAAGTTTGTTCATTCTGTTTTTTAAATTCCACTCAAAAGTCAATTGCATGCTCAATTCTAGTGTAAACATAATATGCTGCTCTGATCATGTGATTTGGTTTGATTTAGTGTAATTTTGATAGTTTTGATAGCTTGTGAGTAGACTTGTAGCATTTAATATGTTTTTACTTGATTTCATCCTTTTGTTCATCAGTCATAGCCATTTGAGTGCATTGTGTGTTCAAGCTTGTTAATAAGTCTGTTTTTAGTTTAAATACTTTTCATTTCATTGCTTGAACATGTTCTGATACAAGTCAAAGTTTAGTTAAAACATTTACTTACAATTTCTTCATAAAAATTCATATCAGTCTTGATAAGTAGTGTTTGGATCTGTATAGTTTTTGTAAAACAAGTTGGTTAATCTTGTTGAATTTTGTTCATCCAAATTCAGTAAACCAGCAGGAGAAAGTTTGTTCAATTTTGTAGTCTAAACAAAGGTCAAAAAGGCAAATGGATTGAAAATAGTTTGGGTCAAAGTCTGAGAGCTTTGTTATGCAGGAACTTGCTCATTTCAATTCCTCGTCATCTGTTCATTTCTTTACCAATTTTCTTGAAACCAGTTTCTAATAGAAGTTAAACATCCAAGGTTTAAGTCTTTGCAAGGAATTTCTACAGTATTCACTTTTCAGTTAGATATTAGCTTATTAATAAGCTCCTAGGCTAAATCAAGTTTCTATAACAAGAGGTGGACTGTTTTCTTATACAGCCAATTCCACTTCATAAAACTGGCTATTTTCTTTCATAATCTTGTTTAGAAACTTGTGTTGAGTAGTTTTGGAGAATTTAAGTTTTTTCCATTTTTGGTCAACAAAAGTCAAATAAGCTACATTTCAGCTTAATTCCATTTTCCTGCTTATTCACTTGTTCATTTTCAAAAAGGAAAAACATTCCATACTCGTAATAAGTTGTTTAACAAGTTTGAGCTTAAAAATCTGAATGTGCATGTCTCAATTTTCAATTAGCTTATTCATGGCTTATTGGTTTGAGATTATTTGAGTTCTACTTTGTTTTGAGCCATTTCCTTATACAGGTCTAACTTATTTTCGATTTTAAGTCTTTTTAAACTTGTTTGAGCTTATTTGGTTCAGTAATAAGCTCATACGAGCTTATTCTTTTATTAATGCCCGCTTTTGTTTAGAAGTTCTTATTAATTGCATTCTAGTCTTTGTAGTTTGTATATGTTTGAATTTGTGGCTAATCTTTCTACTAATTAGGGTTTGCATTAATTACATCCTTTATCTTTTAACAACTTGTCATTTTCAGTTAGTTAGTTTGTAAGTTTGTTATAGTTAGTTACTAATTAGTTAGAATTTTCACTTTTGGTCCTTTTACTTTCTAGCATTTACATTTCAAGCTTAGTAGTTTCAATTACTTTACATTTTGAGCACTTAACTTTCATGTTTTTACATTTTGTCCTTTTGTGAATATTAATTGGTAGTTGCTAAGTGTTTTACAGATACGTAGCTTAATATTTTTCACCATTTTTACGTGTTGTTTGAATTAGACATAGAATATCCAAAAAATCCTATCAACCAAGAACAATTTTAAGCTTGAGAGTTGTAGGAATTTCAATTGGTCAAGAATCGAGAGAAACGAACTTCAATATACTCAATTTCAAAGAGTCATCTTGCTACCCTTGTTTTTACACATGCCATCAAAAATCAGTTTAGAAAAATAATATTTTTGCCCAGTAGCAATACACACAATGGCACTCCCAATTGATCTATTAATTTCATTGTGTGCAGTACATTTGGGACTCAAACATTGAAGAATGACATGTATCAAGTACTTCCAAGCTGGGGGAAATTCCTGTTTAGAATATTAGTTTAAAGTTCCCTCTTTAGGAAAAGGATAACCCAAAGCTTGAAGTCCTTGTTCTAGCTCACCAATGGGTAGGGTGGTTATACCATCTGCATCATTAAGATGTAAAGCATGGTGAACCAAGGCTTCAGTAACCACCCATGGAAGCCCATGGACTGTAGCAGTCAATGAAGTCACATTATTAATCGTTGAGGAAGTGACAGTATTCAAAAACCGTTTAATATGAGTGACAGGGATAAGAGGAGCATGAGAAAGTGCATACCTTAGTGAGGATGCATTTAAATACTCCACCATCTGAGTATATTGAGGAAATAGAGTGTTCTCAGCCTCTAAATAGGCAACCATGTTGTGCTGACTTCTGAACCCCAATACCAAATCACTCGGTTTAAACTTAGGCGCCATTGATGTATAAAGCTGTGATAGAAGTTATGAAAGATGAAAGTGTATGAAAATTTTAGTTAGACAAGAATAAGCAGTTACCCTGTTTCAAAAGAATGAGCCAAATAGATAGGAGAGGTAAGCACATGTGATTGGTCAAAAATGAGGCAGTTATTTTTCAAAATATAATGATTAAAATCTTGAAAAGATATAACTTATCTTGTGCATTAATAAAAAGTTACCAACTCCTAAATTACGGCCCAAATTTTCGTCAAAAATAACAACTGGGTAGGACACAATGTTTGTCCACGGTCAAAAATAATCTATCAACGCTCAACGGCTATATTCTTGTCAACGTTGGAAATTGCCATGTCAACGTCAAAATTGGTCCTAACAACGTTTGGAAATAAAACTGTCAACGTCCAAAAATAAAAATAATAAAAATGAAAAACGACCTTAACAAAGTAATTTATCCTAGTGAAGATAACCTATAGACTGAAAATTACCATAGGGTGGAAGCACTGTCCGATCATGCACACTTGCTTAAGCAAGATAGACATAATTGTCCTCAAGTGTCCCTTGCTAACCAAAGTTCTTAACAGTGAAGTTATCTCATAAAATCCTTTGTAACTTCCCAGGTAAGCCCAAAAAATCATACCAAGTCTCCCAACAGACCACATCCAATTCTAGGCCAAAAAGTCTTGGCAGCGTGCATAGTATATCAACTTTGCATGCTATAGTGCCTCACGATTTAGTAAACTAATTCGTACTCACCAGTGGACACAATCTAGAATCGTTATAAGAGTATTATATGAATACCCAAAAAGTCCTAAAGGATTCCTAAACCTCCCCTTAAAATAAGATATACAAGTTGCTAAATAAAATGTATGCCATAAAAATTTATGTCAAGATAGGAATATAAATATTCCAACCATCATCCATAAACTTGAACATGCTCCAAGAATCCATAAGCAACTCTGTATCCATTTGTACAATGCTAACAACGCCTGCATAATTAGATCAAAAACCACAAAACTAACATGTTACTGACAACGTCAATTTAACACTTGTCAGCGTTAAAATAACCTTTGTCAGCGTTAGACAAATAAAGTGGAAAATCTAATTTTGTACAAAGACCAATAACAATGCATATCTTGTACATACTTTTACAAAGAGTTCAAAAAGACATATCAGGTAAGATTGATCATTCCAATACTTGTTACCAAGTATTGAAACCTCCTAGTATCAAAAGGTTTAGTTAATAAATCTGCCACATTTTCTTCTATGTCAACCCTATCTGATTGTATTAAACCTTTTTCAAAACAATCTCTTATAAAATGATGTCTAAATTCTATGTGTTTTGTTTTAGAATGATGTACAGGATTTTTAATAATGCATAAAGTACTGTTATTGTCTACAAAAATCTTGGTATGCATGAAATTATACCCATAATCCAACAGCTGGTTCTGAGTCCATAAGACTTGTCCACAACAAGCAGCTGCAGCTACATATTCTGCTTCAGTTATAGAGTTGGCCACCACTGTTTGTTTCTTGCATTGCCAAGATATCAGCCTACTCCCAAGAAACTGGCATCCACCAGTTGTGGATTTCCTATCAAACTTGTCACCCCCATAATCACTGTCTGAATATTTAATAAGCTCTAATGGAGAATCTTTTGGATACCATAATCCCAAGGTGGGATAGCACCTAAGATACCTAAAAATCCTCTTGACAGCATGAACATGACACTCTTTGGGAGTCACTTGATGGCGTGCACATGCACACACAACAAACATAATGTTAGGTCTTGAAGCTGTAAGATACATCAATGATCCAATCATTGACCTATAATGCCTGGCATCCACCTCTTTTCCATCTCCAACCTTTCCCCAAGGGTGTTCCCTATCCATGGGTGTGCTAGCCCGTTTCTCATGTGGAGAAAAGCCAAACTTCTTCAAGATTTCTGCTACATATTTGTCTTGAGAGATGAAGATACCATCTTCTTTCTGCTGAACTTGTAACCCTAGAAAGATGTTCATCTCTCCCATTGCACTCATCTTGAACTTGTCTGTCATGAGCTTGGAAAAGTCTTTACTCGTCTTTGGACTAGAAGAGCTAAAGATAATATCATCCACATAAACCTGAACAAGTAAGAAATCCTTACCAGTCTTCTTTGTAAACAAAGTCTGATCTATAGTGCCCCTTTTGTAACACCCCCAAATTTATACAACTTAATACAGCGGAAGACTCGTTGGTGTTACGGGATAGCACATTACTCACATCATAGACAACGCATAAAAATCGCGTCGTTTAATAATAAATCATTTCCATTCATAAACATCAAAGTTACATCGGTCCCAAGACATATTATTTCATACAAAGTTTTTACAAAGTATTTGAATGGAAAATATTGTTTAAGTGAGGGCCATGAATTCTTGTTGTCTTCCCAAGAATTACCTTCAAGTACCTGAGATAAAACATGTTAAAAGAAAAGGTCAGCGATAACGCCGAGTGAACTCATAGAGTTTAACAAATTCCATCAATATAATATCAGTATAAAAATTATTACTGAAAATCATTTTGTACAAATCATTTTAATAGGCCATAAAATAGCCAAAGTCATTTTATACAAATCCTTATAGAAAATCATAATATAGGCATTTGCCGTAAAAATCATTATACGAGCCAATGTCGTAAAAACATCATACAATACGTCTTATGACGTTGTATAAAATCAAATAAAAACCGTTATATGAATATGGTTATGAAAACCAAAACACGAACATAATATCAATAGTATGACCCTGTATTGCTAGTCAGGCAATACATCGTAATTCGAAGCGTCTAGTAGTATTTCGTTAGTTTTGGATTATTATAAGCCGCATGACATTGTTACCTTACTAAACCAACAACGGGTAGCTAACCCGATAACAATTTTGCCCATCTAAAGTAGCGTGTCGTCACAAAGGTCACGCTATGGAAATCTTCTCATACATAAATTCGCTTACCAATCAATGTGGCACGACGGGGATCAACCGTCAAGGCGCGAACTGGGGTGATCGTCCCCAAATAGTACTATTATATGCATAAGCGTCTACCAACTCCCGGTAGTTCACAATTCATGCTAATGGGACTTTTAGTGACATAACCTAACTTTAATAATCCATTTTATTTCATCTATCGGGTCCATTAATCATTTATCGGGTCATACAATCGGGTCATTCAATCATTCGGGTCCAAAATCAATAAACAAACAATCGGGACAAATGGTGTCCTATTTTATAAAACTAACATGTTATCTCCCTCGCGGGTTTATAAAACATTTATAAAAACATTTAATAGAGTGCGAGGCTATGAACTCACGTTGATATGGGAAGGCGGGTTATCGGCAATTCGGACGTACGGTACGTGCTTCAATCACGGAAACCTAGACAAATAATAATCGGTCTTAGACGTTTGTCCAATGACTTTATTAAAATGTCAATTATATATACATATGATGATTATATACTTATGATGATCAAGTGGGTTTACATATTCTCGTTTACTCATTTTAGTGTTATATGTCGATAACTCTTATACTAGTTTACTAGTTTTACCTATTTTCGTGTTTTAAGTCCAATAAACTTATTATAAGTTCTTTAACTTGTTTTAATCCATGTTATACTTATATTATCAGTATATATACTTTCCATGTTGGGCCCAAATGGGTTAAGCCCAATAATAAGTTTATAAGCGTTTTAGTCCATTTTTTTAGTCCAATATGCTTAATTAGCGCGTAAATGTCCGTATTTCTTATAGTTCGGGTTTTATCGGTTTTTACTTGTATTAGATATTTATATATCAGTATATGACTTTTATAAACTTTACATTAGACGGGTTTGGTCGTCTAAGTTTTATTTGGCGAAAAACGTTAATTTTACGGCGATAGTCGAAAAAGTCGTAAAAATCAAGTTTATAGTTTTTATTACTTATAAATATTATTTCACCACCATTTATATAATTTATCCATTTAATTAACCTTTTATATATTTATATAAATAATTTTTGTAAGTTAGTGGGTTTTTATTTTACATTTTATACATTAAAATGTGAGTGCTTATATAATAATAATAAACATTATTTCCAAAAATCTGATTTTTATCTTCATGTTCACCATTTTTACCATATCTAGAATTCTATAATGAGTTAGAAGCTCATTTTTGGGTGACATGTTCTTCATATTATGTGCTACTTTTAACCTAGTTATAGCTACTGCCCATTTTAAGTTTATCATGCCTTAACAGTCCCTACAAAACTGCTTATTCAGATTAGACCTCCTAACTTGTTTTGATCATATCTCACTCATTATTTTGATTCCATTGCATGGTCAACTTTCACATGTGTATAACATCTTGTACTTACTGTAAATGGATCATACCATGCAATTTTATCAGTTCTTATTTTAGTTTTATACTGTTTTTATACAGCCAACTAAATAATCAAGATTTTAGCCTTGTTCTTTATAGTTTTTCACCTTTTTAATCATGTTTATCAACACCAAATCCCCACATAACATTTTTATCATCATATAATCATCATATACATATACAATAGGAAATAAAATACATGTTTACATAATCAAAATAACAAGAAGGTGAGGAGGACTATCTTTATACCACCATGATGATGTAGGTTATGAGTTTGACATGGATTTGGATGGAGAAACTTGTGCATAGCCAAGACCATCTTCAAGGCCATCAATATTCATATACTCCTTGTGGAAAGTCAGCCTCAAGACACCAAGGAAACTCCTCCATGGATGTTATAATCACCACCATTCAAGAGAGCTTCAAAAGGGCTTCATCATGTGTATGAATAACACATGATTTCATGGATGAAATTGATCAAAAAGGGTGTTATGGTGGAGATATGGGACGGCATTTTTAGAGAGAGGGAGGAGAAAATGAAGTTGTTTGCATGTTGTGAGAATGAATGAGTGGTTTTGATTTAGATGGTTTTGTGTAGGTGGAAGCTTACTTTGTAAGCTTAGCTTACACATGTAAGTGTTAAGCTAACACTTTGACACATCATATGATGTGTTGTAGCTAAGTGTTGGCCGGTTTTGGGGGTGGGACAAGTGTCCCACTTGTCTCATCCCCATTTATTTACGGGTACTCCTTGATTCTAGTTTCCTCGATTTGCGTGCCCTCGGGTCGTTTTACGAAAAATGTTTTTATAAATTATGAATCAACGTCACAAAACGAATCCAAATAAAAATTGTCTCATCAAAAACGGAGTTCAAAAACGTAAATACGTAATCCTAGGGTTTCCAGTTTAGTCGTAAAGGACGTTAAATTAAAATCGTAAGTCCTAATCTTTTCTCGTAAATTTGTGAGTTTATGATCCAACACAAATTTAAGACTCCAAAATAATATTCATGGACAAATTTATTTTCTGAAATTTCGGACTGTCACTAAAGACGGTGTATGTAAACGTAAGCATGTAACGTTGAATCCTCCGGTTTAGACGTAGTCGATGCTACTTCAAGACGTAAATCCAAATTTCTTCCTAAAAATAAGTGAGTTCATATTGTAACATTAAAATAATGTTTTTAAATAATATTCGAGAATAAAATATCAACCATAAATTGACGGATTGTCACAGCATTTACCCCTAAACAGGATCTTTGTCCTCAAAGATCATCTTACCTTACTACTCGCTTCTTATAGAGTTAAAGCCATGTGGGTATTTCCTCCACATTCGGTCTTTTCTCACAAGTGCAATTCATTACAATACGCGAGTTCTATCAAACATAACTACGGGAATAAGATCAGGCTTAATGTTGACTAACTTTCTCTATCCATGATGTTCACGGGTTTTTGATGAATGCAACTTTTCGCCGATCTAAGCTCTACTAAGAATAATCAGATTCTTGCTTGATAGATATTCCATCAAGTTCGATTACGAAACAAAATTCACGCAGTCCTTGAAGTCCTAGGGTAGATCCAGCTTATATGCCTTTCAAACCAATCTTTTACATCATCTTAATGGTCCCATACAACGGGGACTTATATCCCATGATTTGTCAGATCATGAATTCATTTGTTCCAAGGTTAAAAATTGTGGCATAACTTCGCTACCCATTTGGCACTTCAAGATCTAAATTTCACATTCACATAACCTCTTGCCCACTACCGGCTGTCAATAATCAGATCCTAATTTCAACAATCATTTCAGATCTCGCGGGTCGGGTATTTTGCAAGGATAGGTTCGCCATCATAGGAAACCTTAATCCTAAAAGACATGTCCAACTCACAATGGGTGTATGTCGGGTGTCTTTATCTCAACTCCTGCTTACAGATGCTCTAAGATTTAGATCTTAACAAGATTCGATCTCGATCCTAACACGATAGTTATCAAGGATAATCTCTCTAAAGGAAAACGATTATACGGTCTATTACCAAAGGTCAATCATTCAAACATAAAACAGCAGTTATAGTATTTTGTATCGTTACTTTACCTCGTCCCTTCGATTGGGGTGGTACATAGTACTCTCATCAAGGTTCGTTCTCAATGACTTCTGAGCAAATCTCTAGAAATTCGATGTGAAGCGAGGATCTTGATATATAGATGATCGATACAGGCACACTATGTTTACATAACTCTTTTAAATAAAAGAGTATATTTCTTCATCAAGATTCTATCATTAACGAGAATGATATTAGCAGATTTGGTCAGTCTGTCGATGATGACCCAAATCGAATCAAATTCAGATGATGACCTTTGAAATAGCTAGATGTTTACTAATGTATGAGGCGATGTCTGCCTTCATAATTGCCATCAATACATCTTCTTCAGACAAAGATACTTTTAGTCATAAATGACATAAATAGAATACTTATACTTACAAATTCCAACATAACTATATCTCACAATCTCCATATTTAAACAATCACAAGTGGTCTTATATACATTTTAACGCCATCGGCTTCTTAATTTTTAATGGTTCACATTAACCGTGAACCCCTTTTTTTTATTATCTATATTATCTCTTTTTACAATCATCGGCTATTTTTAAATTGTTCGGCAATTTATTTCGCACAATCATTATTAAGGAACATGTCCTAATTAGTTCTTAATCCTCTTATACATAATGTGTCAGTATCTATATTCACTTCTCATGATGATATAATTATCATGTCCACAATTCACTCAGATATTCTTTCTATATCATGCGTCAGTAATTACGTTCACCTTCACCTGATGAAATAAATATCATAACTGTATTTATCCAAAATTCTTTCTTCATATCATTTATGTTTCAGTTTCGTCTCAACTATCATTTTTATCAGTTTTTCTCAATCCGGCGTCTAAAGCGTCGATAATTATTATAATTAATTAAATATTTATTAGTTAATTTTTATGAAGCGTAAACGTAAAAGTTTTAAATTTCTTAGTTCGACCAATTATATAAAATGTTCAAAATAAATTTGAGTTTAATTAACAAGATTTTCGTTGATTTATCGAAAATAATTAATAAGATTCGTAAATGTTCGAAAAATCTTCGTTTATACTTTGGCCAAAAGTTTTCTTAGTTGAAAAGCAAAAATTGTCGTTTCAAATTTATTTTTTTTAAGTCATGGTTTAAATGGTTTCCTCAATCCCTCTTAGGTTATCTTGAGGTATACACAAACATTTACCCCTAAACAGAGGTTTAGTTAAATGGTTTGTGTATAAGGGAATAATCCCTTAAAATCCTTTGTTTAAAACATTTGTCAAAAAATATATTTGCACTTTCTTTTTAGTATAACTCAAAGTCTTAAATGACTTCTAAACTTTTGAAGAGTCAATTTATATTCCATTATCTATTAATCATATGGTTAAATCATGTAAAGGATTAAGTCTTAAGCCTTATGTTAAATATGCAAGGTACAGGTTTTTATCGTTCGGCCAATTTAAGGCAATCTATAAATAATTATTAACTCCTTCTTATTCTTATAAACAAACAAATGATTCTTAATGATCACAAGCATGAATTTATCAAATTACAGCCTACACACGTGATTCACCAAATTTATGAATGCTACATGTGTATTAGTCAATCCAAACGACATCACGTGAAACTCATAATGTTCATTACAAGTACTGGATGTAGTGATTGGAATACATAATATTTTTCGCGGATGCGACGTTGATGATAACCATGCCGTGAATCAAATCTTTAAAACATACGCTAAAACCTTGTAAATGATCGAACAAATCTTCCATTTCAAGTTATGGATATCGCTTTCGATTGTCAATTTACTCAGTCACAGTAATCTATAAATATAAGGAATGATAACAGCATAGCTCTTCAGGATGACAGGCTTGGTATAATAAAATCTTTCTCCGACAACTCTCTCAGTTGTACGGTAATTCCTTTAATTTAGATGGTGCTGACGTACAGTGCACAAGCCACAGGTGTAGCACCGGAAATATAATCAATACCAAATTCAACTTGCCTTAATGGCGAAAGTCTAGGTAATTTACCAGCAAATACCTCCTAAATTTTCAGATAACGGAAACATCTTTTAATAAATTCATATTAGGTTCTTCTAGATTACAATATCTATAACTAGTTCACAACCATTCGCGTTATAATTTCAAGTCTAAATGCAGGATATAGTCATCCTTCAAGAATTATTTAGATCACTTTTGATAATCAACATCTTATCATTTAGGGGAATTCAATTCGAGTTCCCATCAATTAAGACAATGTCGTCATGTCATAATCAATCAATCCATTCCACTGGCACTATCAACTTTCCAGTTTTATTGCCGTCGATAAGATGTGAACTTCTCAAAAGACTAATAATAATTCATAATCCTTCACAAATTCAGGGATAATAGGAGACATAACTAACCTTAAAAGAGTAAGGTTAACGCATAATCTATGCGAGAGAATTTCAAATCAGATACAGACGAAAACATTTAATGAATATGAATATATTCCATGTTTTCATAATTTGAGTACGCATTCGAAAGCTCCTCGGATCGTTACCCAGGTCATTCAAATGAAATCTATTCAAAAGAAATGATAGGAACGTCGATACATCCAATCGGGTATCAACACTCGGTAATCAGATACTTTTCCTAAGAATCTCACTACGGGAGAATTGGACAGGAAAGAATTGTCAATTGTCAAATAAGACAATTTCCACAGATGAGTAAATTCAACTCAGGAGAATAGATGCTACAGGCACATATGTAGGTGTCCCTAACATTATGTCCTTATTTTTCACTTCTTGCAGATCTCATAAAATTTAATCTTTCACAATCTTCAAAGAATATTTAGTGTTTATTAATTAGTTTTATGGTGACTACTAATCAGTCTTGCATAGTCCATTCCAAATTGTATGTAGGCGCGCAACTATATACAATTTCAAGATTAACGATGCAATACTCAGTTCGTCAAAATTTTATCATCATGTTTATAATAAAAACATTTTCATGCTTAACTCTTAGATAAGAATCAAGAATAAATTTACAAAGATTTTCCTTGTTATGAAAACAATTAAGTTTTCCAAGATATTTCATAATCAACTTTATTTCGATGACGATTATTTATAAGCCTCACTTTAAATAATTCATATGGTAATGAAAATCAAATTTTCCTCAAGGAATATTGTTTTAACTTATAAATACAATGAGTGATCTGCAAAGGAGTGATGAAGAGTTGTTCACCGAGAACTAACTATAATATGATAAGAAATGAGCTTAGCCAATTAATCATGAGGTTCATGACCTCGATGGCACTCACGAAGAATGATTCACAACATAACTCAAATCAAGATGAGTACTTGTTTAATGGTTGCATCACTAATGCGAACATTAGAAAGAAGCAAGAAAAGATAGATAACATCGATACATGTAAGATTTAGCAATCAGAGGTAGTCTTTTCATTAATCACAAACAAGTCAAAATTGTACCGTAACATATTACGCGTCACTATGTCATACAATTCTCAGAACTCATCCTACCAACTGATATTTCAGTTAAGTTAGGGATTTTTAAAAGATACCACAATGAATACTAATCTACAAGAGTCATTAGGTGTCCCACCTGTCCCAGAAGATCCATCGGTCCCAATTCAGAAGAAGATTTCTTCAATTTATTTCTTGGACACTAGGCATCGTCGTTAGTGGACAATGGCTTAGGAACAACCTTTAACACGAATCAACAATCAATTAAATCCTTATAATTCAATCACAGGACTTAACGACTTCCTCTTATCAATCTCATATTCCATACGGGTTAAATTTTACTTTATTCAAGTTTCAACAAATTTTATACTCAATTCGACATCCTACCTTATTCTTCCAATACTTACAACCTTATTCTTCGGCCTTGTAAAGGCAATACAAATATGAATCAACACTTAATTTCCAATCCTATTAGCTCTTACAACAACAATTATCAAATGAGTCATTAATATGAAATGACTTGATCATTCAACTAGACTTCTCGGAAAGGTATTAGTGGCATGAGGCTTTTGGGTAATGGTTCCAATAACAGTCTCAAGTGCAACATTCACCCTTTCGATTTCAATTTAAGAATTGGATGACAACGAATCAGATGACATCTTTCTAGGTGGTAACGTTTTGTCAAACTCCACTCTATAAGAAAAGATCGTCATAACATCGATATCAGATTTAATCTCGCCAATTCTTTTTCAATATCACAATCAACTAATATCTACGTTTCTACGAATATTAACCATTTGTTGGGATCACAAATATCCACAACTTGGTTTAGATCTAGGATAGCTAGAATTCCTACGAGAATAGCTTCGATTAATTTACTAGGGGATTTAGGGTTTCTTGTGACAATCGGTGTCGTATAAATACCTCATATAAATATCAAAATAATCATCAAACAATCATGTAATAAAATTACACCATATATATATATATATAATCCAAGTTATATATATATTAAAATAACACTTCTCAGTCTGGCCTTGTCGGTAACTCGGGAATTCTTCGGCACCGTTATAGTCAAAAGATTTTTAGACATTTTTAGAAAAATATTTATAGTTAAAAGATTTTGAAATGTTTTATTCAAAACCTTAGTTTTAAAAATCTTTCGTTCTCTATAACGAGAGCTCTGGTACCAAACTGTAACACCCCCAAATTTATACAACTTAATACAGCGGAAAACTCGTTGGTGTTACGGGATAGCACATTACTCACATCATAGACAACGCATAAAAATCGCGTCGTTTAATAATAAATCATTTCCATTCATAAACATCAAAGACATCGGTCTCAAGTCATATTATTTCATACAAAGTTTTTACAAAGTATTTGAATGGAAAATATTGTTTAAGTGCGGGCCATGAATTCTTGTTGTCTTCCCGAGAATTACCTTCAAGTACCTGAGATAAAACATGTTAAAAGAAAAGGTCAGCGATAACGCCGAGTGAATTCATAGAGTTTAATAAATTCCATCAATATAATATCAGTATAAAAATTATTACTGAAAATCATTTTGTACAAATCATTTTAATAGGCCATAAAATAGCCAAAGTCATTTTATACAAATCCTTATCGAAAATCATAATAAAGGCATTTGCCGTAAAAATCATTATACGAGCCAATGTCGTAAAAACATCATACAATACGTCTTATGACGTTGTATAAAATCAAATAAAAACCGTTATATGAATATGGTTATGAAAACCAAAACACGAACATAATATCAATAGTATGACCCTGTATTGCTAGTCAGGCAATACATCGTAATTCGGAGCGTCTAGTAGTATTTCGTTAGTTTTGGATTATTATAAGCCGCATGACATTGTTACCTTACTAAACCAACAACGGGTAGCTAACCCGATACCAATTTTTCCCATCTAAAGTAGCGTGTCGTCACAAAGGTCACGCTATGGAAATCTTCTCATACATAAATTCGCTTACCAATCAATGTGGCACGACGGGGATCAACCGTCAAGGCGCGAACTGGGGTGATCGTCCCCAAATAGTACTATTATATGCATAAGCGTCTACCAACTCCCGGTAGTTCACAATTCATGCTAATGTGACTTTTAGTGACATAACCTAACATTAATAATCTATTTTACTTCATCTATCGGGTCCATTAATCATTTATCGGGTCATAGAATCGTGTCATTCAATCATTCGGGTCCAAAATCAATAAACAAACAATCGGGACAAATGGTGTCCTATTTTATAAAACTAACATGTTATCTCCCTCGCGGGTTTATAAAACATTTATAAAAACATTTAATAGAGTGCGAGGCTATGAACTCACGTTGATATGGGAAGGCGGGTTATCGGCAATTCGGACGTACGGTACGTGCTTTAATCACGGAAACCTAGACAAATAATAATCGGTCTTAGACGTTTGTCCAATGACTTTATAAAAAGATAAATTATGTATACATATGATGATTATATACATATGATGATCAAGTGGGTTTACATATTCTCGTTTACTCATTTTAGTGTTATATGTCGATAACTCTTATACTAGTTTACTAGTTTTACCTATTTTCGTGTTTTAAGTCCAATAAACTTATTATAAGTTCTTTAACTTGTTTTAATACATGTTATACTTATATTATCAGTATATATACTTTCCATGTTGGGCCCAAATGGGTTAAGCCCAATAATAAGTTTATAAGCGTTTTAGTCCATTTTTTTAGTCCAATATGCTTAATTAGCTCGTAAATGTCCGTATTTCTTATAGTTCGGGTTTTCTCGGTTTTTACTTGTATTAGATATTTATATATCAGTATATGACTTTTATAAACTTTACATTAGACGGGTTTGGTCGTCTAAGTTATATTTGGCGAAAAACGTTAATTTTACGGCGATAGCCGAAAAAGTCGTAAAAATCAAGTTTATAGTTTTTATTACTTATAAATATTATTTCACCACCATTTATATAATTTATCCATTTAATTATCCTTTTATATATTTATATAAATAAGTTTTGTAAGTTAGTGGGTTTTTATTTTACATTTTATACATTAAAATGTGAGTGCTTATATAATAATAATAAACATTATTTCCAAAAATCTGATTTTTATCTTCATGTTCACCATTTTTACCATATCTAGAGTTCTATAATGATATAGAAGCTCATTTTTGGGTGACATGTTCTTCATATTATGTGCTACTTTTAAATTAGTTATAGCTACTGCCCATTTTAAGTTTATCATGCCTTAACAGTCCCTACAAAACTGCTTATTCAGATTAGACCTCCTAACTTGTTTTGATCATATCTCACTCATTATTTTGATTCCATTGCATGGCCAACTCTCACATGTGTATAACATCTTGTACTTACTGTAAATGGATCATACCATGCAATTTTATCAGTTCTTGTTTTAGTTTTATACTGTTTTTATACAGCCAACTAAATAATCAAGATTTTAGCCTTGTTCTTTATAGTTTTTCACCTTTTTAATCATGTTTATCAACACCAAATCCCCACATAACATTTTTATCATCATATAATCATCATATACATATACAATAGGAAATAAAATACATATTTACATAATCAAAATAACAAGAAGGTGAGGAGGACAATCTTTATACCACCATGATGATGTAGGTTATGATTTGACATGGATTTGGATGGAGAAACTTGTGCATAGCCAAGACCATCTTCAAGGCCATAAATCTTCATAAACTCCTTGTGGAAAATCAGCCTCAAGACACCAAGGAAACTCCTCCATGGATGTTATAATCACCACCATTCAAGAGAGCTTCAAAAGGGCTTCAACATGTGTATGAATAACACATGATTTCATGGATGAAATTGATCAAAAAGGGTGTTATGGTGGAGATATGGGACGGCATTTTTAGAGAGAGGGAGGAGAAAATGAAGTTGTTTGCATGTTGTGAGAATGAATGAGTGGTTTTGGTTTAGATGGTTTTGTGTAGGTGGAAGCTTACTTTGTAAGCTTAGCTTACACATGTAAGTGTTAAGCTAACACTTTGACACATCATATGATGTGTTGTAGCTAAGTGTTGGCCGGTTTTGGGGGTAGGACAAGTGTCCTACTTGTCTCATTCCCATTTATTTATGGGTACTCCTCGATTCTAGTTTCCTCGATTTGCTTGCCCTCGGGTCGTTTTACGAAAAACGTTTTTATAAATTATGAATCAACGTCACAAAACGAATCCAAATAAAAATTGTCTCATCAAAAACGGAGTTCAAAAACGTAAATACGTAATCCTAGGGTTTCCGGTTTAGTCGTAAAGGACGTTAAATTAAAATCGTAAGTCCTAATCTTTTCTCGTAAATTTGTGAGTTTATGATCCAACACAAATTTAAGACTCCAAAATAATATTCATGGACAAATTTATTTTCTGAAATGTCGGACTGTCACTAAAGACAGTGTATGTAAACGTAAGCACGTAACGTTGAATCCTCCGGTTTAGACGTAGTCGATGCTACTTCAAGACGTAAATCCAAATTTCTTCCCAAAAATAAGTGAGTTCATATTGTAACATTAAAATAATGTTTTTAAATAATATTCGAGAATAAAATATCAACCATAAATTGACGGATTGTCACACCTTTTGAATCCATTTTCCACCAAATAGGTGGATAATGTGCCATACCATGCTCTTGGGGCTTGATGAAGTCCATACATCGCTTTCTTCACTCTATACACCTTATCCGGATGTTGTGAATCTTCAAAACCAGGAGGCTTCATTACATAAACCTCCTCTGCAAGTGTGCCATAAGGAAAAGCACTCTTCACATCCATTTGATAGACTGTAAAGCCCATGCACGAAGCATAGGCTAAGAAAATCCTTATTGCCTCAATCCTTGCAACAGGTTCAAAAACCTCTTCATAGTCTATCCCTTCCTGTTGTGTATAGCCTTGAGCAACTAAACGTGCCTTGTTTCTGACCATAATTCCTCTCTCATCCTTTTTGTTTCTAAGAACCCATCTTGTCCCAATAGGTCTGACATGTCTGGGACAATCAACTAACTCCCAAACATCTTGAATAGCAAATTGGTGAAGCTCATCTTGCATTGCTTCCACCCAACTTGGTTCTTTGAGAGCATCAAAAATCTTCTTGGGTTCCTGTTGTGACAGAAAACATGCAAACAAACATGCTTGAACAAGAGGGGTATCAACCTTATTGTGAATATTGGCAATAAATCCTCCATGATTCTGATGAGACCTTCTAGTTTATACAGGAGTCATCACATCACCTATGATTAGAGAAGAAGGGTGATTCTTCATAGTAGATGTAAGTACTCCTCCTTGAATTATTGTGTTATCATCAATTTCAGTCTCCAAGTTGCGAATATCTTCTTCAAATTCTCTTCCATCATCATCTGAATGAACCTCTCCATGTCTATATGAAGGTTCACCTTGTTCAAAAACACTGGAAGAGAATGAATGGTCAAAAGAGTATCAACGCCTGAATTAGGGTTGTCAACGTTTGAGCCATCAACGCCTGAATTTGTCTTGTCAGCGCCAGATTTTCCTTTATCAGCGCTTGAAGATTCATGCATGTTTTCAACTGGTGATACTTGTGGACCACCTTTTTCCTTTCCAGCGGCAGCAAATGCATCTGTCCATATAGGAATGGTAACATACTCAAGTATGGGTGCTGATTTGTCTGCTTGTGATCCCACCTCCTTGTCAACCTGTATACCTGAAATTTCTACAGCTAGTTCTTCCACAACATTTGAAGTCACCTTCACAATGTCTAGATTAGTAACAAGCATATAATTCAAGGTTCTAGATAGAGGTTCCAAGTAAAATAACCAATTTGGTCCACTCTTAGGATCACTAGGTTTACTTTCTAAAAACCTAACATGTACTTTTTCAAGTATACGTTTTTCTTTCTTAGGGTAAACTCTATATCCTGTACTCTGCACTGAATAGCCCATAAAGTAGCCTTCATCACCTTTAGCACTAAATTTTCCTAAGGCATCACTAGTGTCTAAAACAACTACATGACAGCCAAAGGGTTTAAGAAAACCAATATTAGGTTTTTTACTCCAAAATAGCGCATAAGGTGTCTTGTTGTGTATCTTGTTGATTAATGCCCTATTCTGAACATAACAAGCTGTATTCATAGCCTCAGCCCAAAATGCAATTGGAAAGTGAGCATCAGCCAACATAGTCCTAGCTGCTTCTATGAGTGTTCTATTTTTCCTCTCAACCACCTTATTTTGATGTGGGGTTCTAGCTATTCTAAATTGTCTAGTAATCTATTTCTTGGCACAAAAGTCATCTAACAGCTTATTTCTAAACTCACCACCATTATCACTTCTAAATGTTTTAACCTCATTCCTAGTGTTTTTCTCCAATTGGGTAATAAAGTTAATCAAAACATCAGCAGTTTCACTTTTTAAAGCCAAAAAGAAAGTCCAAGTAAATCTAGAAAAATCATCAGTGATGACAAAACAGTAGATTTTACCATTTAAGCTTTCTATATTAGTTGGACTAAACAAGTCCATATGCAGCAAGTGAAGTGGTTTAGAACTAGAATGCACAAGATTAGACTTAAAGGAGACTTTGTGTTGTTTGCCTTTAAGGCATGCAACACAAGAGTGGTCATTGTGGAAAGCCTTTTTAGGTAAACCATCAACTAAACCATGTCTCACAAGTCTATTTATGTTCTTAAAATTAATGTTCCCTAACCTTCTGTGCCAAAGATTACTCTCATCAACTGAAGCCTTAGCATATAGACATGACAGATTATTATTCATCCTAATTCCATTAAGATTCACATTATAAATGTCCTTATGCCTAGGTGTTCTATAATCAATGAATTTCTCATCATGTATTTTAAAATCCTTGCTTAACACCAAGCATTCAGTATCAGTAAAAATAACTTTATTTTTGTTATCACAGACCTGCGATACACTAAACAGATTATAGTCAAGTTCTTTTACCAAAAATACGTTCTCAAAATGCAAATTGTTGGTGATAAGAGTGTCTATGCCAGTGATAGTTCCATATCCCCCTCCAAAGTACACTTTGTCACCATCTTTAATGGAGGTAAAGTTTGTCAAGTAATCTTCCTTCCCCGTCATGTGCCTAGAGCATCCACTATCCCAATATCCATAAACATTAACCTACTTTTGAATTCCCTGCACATGAAGAAAACAAATTAGTTTTCTTTGGGAACCCAAGCCTGAGCAGACTTGGATTTATTTGGTTGTTCAACAAGAACAGACTTAGTCCTTATGACAACCCCTTGTTCATCCCTTTTTGGTTAAAAAACCCAATTAACCCCAATTGGTTTAGTTATGACCTTTGAAATGTAATGAAATCTGTTACAAGTCATAGAAATCCCATCTGAATTAGGGTTTTGGTCTTGTTTAGGTCTCCAAGATAAGCTAGAAGAAGCTTTAGACCCCTTTCCCTTTGGTTGCAAGTATTTGGTATTACTTGGTCTAGCAGCGTTTGAAACATTCCTGTCAGCGTTAAAATTGTTCTTGACAACGCTGAAATTACCTTTATCAGCGTTGAACCTAGGGTTTGCTACAGGAACCCATTGTCTGTTAGACCATGTATTGGTCTTTTGAAAAGGCCTTTGTCCATAAGTATTAGACCCATTAGTAAAGAATGGGCTGGTCTAATGACTTGTGTACTTTGCTGGACAAAAGGTTTGGGTTTGACCATGGTTGACTTTCTATCAGCATTGACCTTTGAAGAATTGACACATTTATAAGCCAAATGTGAAAAGCTTCCACAAGAATAACAGGTTAATCTAGACATAACTCTAGGTCTAGATGTAAAGAAACCTGTCCCATTGTCACTAACTTGACTTTTTGGTGACCTAGGTTTTCTATACATTTCTCCATATTTAATACTAGATTTTCTATCAACGTTTAAGCCAAGGTCAACAGTCTTTCCAGTACTAGGATTGATCACTTTTATGGGTGTTGACTCATTTGGGATGTCACTAAGCATGCCACCCTTAACAAATAAAGTAGGGTTGGCTTTCTTCTATTGGTCTAAATCTGTTAATTTCTGCTTATATTCCTCTACTGGGGTAAAAACTCTAGGTGGGGGAATAAATTCCTCTTCTTGGAGTTCTGGTATATCAGTCTAAGACAAATCCTTTCTAAGGACACCATAAAAGTTCCTAGCAGGTGGTGGAACACCAGCATACTCTTTCATCCCAATCCCACTCATATCCCTAGAATCCCTTTGTTCACTGACACATTTTTCTAGGGTTTGAGAAGCTTTATCAAATTTTAGAATTTTAAGATCTACATTATCTTTGTTTTTTATAGCCTCATCTAACTTAGCTTGTATAACACCATTGGATCTCTCCAAGATGTTCCTAACCTCAACACTAGCATTTAGATCATGAGTCAAAATATTGATTTGATCTTTTAGGTCAAGCTCCATTTTCTTATATTCACCCACAATCTTTTCAATTTGAGTAAGAGCAAGTTGATAATTAGATAACTTGCATTTTTTCATCAAAAACATCTGATTTTAATTTTAAAACTTCTTTGTTAAGCTTTTCAGTGTTTAGACGACAACCCTTACTACAAAATGCATCATCATATACCTCATTGTCTGATGAAGATGGAGAATGTGCCATGAGAGCATAGCGAACATGCTCCTCTTCCTCCTTTTCTGCAACCAAGGCCTTGTTCTCTTCCACATCCTTGGCCAAAAAGCTCCAGTCCCAGCCAACACCATCAATCTCTTGCATGGCAACCATAGCTTTTGTATCTTCATTCTTGACGATTTGGCTTGAAGGCTTTCTAGCATCAGATCTTCTTGGAGATCTACACTCTCTCATAAAGTGACCCATTCTATGGATATTGTAACACTCAACCTTGGATTTATCAAACCCAGCAGTGTCTTTAGCATTAAAAGCCATCTTCTTCCTGAATCTTCTATTCCATCGATTAGCCCTTATGCTTTCAAGTGACATATTCCACTTTATATCCATCTCCTCCAAGTGCTCATCACTAATTTTCTCAAGGTCCTCATATGTAATCACTGAACCATTGGGCAATGAAGCAATGTATGCACATATTGTATCAAGATCAATACCAGCAGGCTTAACTCTTGGTGAGTCAGCATTGTATGTGTCAGCGTCTAAATGTGAGGCGCTGACAGAGATTGATCTAACATTGACACAAGGTGATCCAGTAACAGGGTGCATGTATGACTCCCTTTGATCAAATTGACCTTCACTATGTGAGAAGAAGGCCATATTTCCATTGGTAGACTTGCTTCCTTGATCCAAAAGGATTTCACTTTCTATAATGCTCAGTTTATTGTAGACGTCATCAAAAGTGGAACTTTGGTGAGTATTATTAGCAATCATAGACCTTGCTTCAATATTCCATGCATCACCAAGACTTTTAAGGAAAGTGGTGATGATATCAGAATCATCATGCACTGTTCCCATAAATGACAACTTGCTTGTATTGTCAAGAAGTCTGCTTCTCACTCCACTTATCTTTTCATTGGGAAGAGCTTTGAACACATCATACTCATGCAAGAGTTGCTTCTTTTTCTCTGAGGCAATATCATCATTACCACCATAAGTAACTTGAAGGGCTACCCAAAGTTCTTTGGCAGATTCATAGCCTCTATACTTGTGCTGATTTGCTTGTCCCAAGGAAATCTTGAGGATGCTTAGAGTTTTCATGTCATTCCTTCTCTTTGAAATGTCCTCAACTGAGACAGCTCTTCCATCTTAAGGTTTTTCTTTTTGATCCTCCACACTTGAGCCTGGAGTTGATCTTAGAGTGATAGCAGCTTGGATCTTGGCAGCCTTATCGAATGTGTTACCATATTCAATAATTTCCCATAGGGTATGATCATGGATTTGAAGATACTGCTCAAAGTTGAACATCCACAGCTCAAAGTTGTATGGGTCTAGCATGGGGATCTTAATGTTATGGCTTGAGGAGGAGGTTAACTCTGGAGTAGACATGTTGTTTGGATATTAGGGTTTTCTTGAAAATTAGGGATTTTGGCGATTTAGGGTTTTTGTGTTCTTTGGATCAAAGTTCCTCAACAAGCTCTGATACTATTTGTTGATCCCAACTTAGATCGATTTAGCTTTGCGTAAACGAGATTAAATCAAGTTAAACACTTAGAGAAACTTTGTTGTATAAACAATTCAAGTACTATGCAGAATTAATACTTGAATGAAGAACAAACAAAACAGATAAACCAAACTTTCACTTTGATTGATTAATCGAACTTGCGTACAATGGAAGTGTGAAAAACATATATTGAACTAAAACCTAAAGGCCTCCTTTTATAGATTAAGGAACCTTGTAAAAGAGTCTACGTATCAGCTATTTTAGGTAAAGATAAACATAAGAAATACATTGTCGAACATATCTTTACTAGAAACATAAAACGTGTAGACTAAGTATCCTGTCAGTGCTTGACTTCTTCTTATCAACGCTTGACTTCTTCCTGTCAATGCTTGTCTTGACAATGCTTGATTTCTACCTATCAACGTCCAATTTCCTCTTGTCAGCGTCCAAGTGTCTTGGCTACATTTTATTCCCAACAGAAATATGATCCTTTCATCTTTTCTCAAGATTTTCTCGACTCTTTCGACACTCTTAAAGTTAAATTAACTAAGGCACCGGTCTTAGTCTCTCCAAATTGGGAGTTACCTTTCGAGCTCATGTGCGATGCTAGTGATTTCGCGGTAGGATCGGTTTTAGGTCAACGAGTTAACAAACACTTCCAACCAATCCAGTATGCTAGTAAGACAATGACGGGGGCTCAATTGCATTATACCACTACCGAAAAGAGCTTTTAGCCGTAGTGTATGCTTTTGAGAAATTATGCCCCTATCTTGTGCTTTCCACCACCATTGTTTACACCGACCATTCCGCCTTGAAATACTTGTTGACCAAGCAAGATGCTAAACCGAGACTCCTTCGTTGGGTTTTATTCCTACAAGAATTAAAAATCGAAATTCGTGATAAAAGGGAGTGGAAAACCTAGCCGCGGATCATCTTAGTAGACTCAAAGATCCTTATCAAGGGAAACTTCCAAATCAAGAGATTAATGAATCTTTCCCCTTGAGACCTTAATTTCTATTAATTCCAATCTTGATGATACCACATGGTTTGCGAACATTGCAAACTATTTGGCGGGTGGTGTTCTTATCGAAGGGTTAACGTCCCAACAAAAGAGAAAATTCTTTAAGGATATTAAGCACTATTATTGGGACGAACCGTATCTTTTCAAGCAATGTGCGGATCTTATCATTTGTAGGTGTGTTGATGGGTCGCCGGCTATACAAATCCTTGAAGCTTGCCACAAAGGACCCACCGGTGGTCACTTTGGTCCTAACTACATCGCTAAGAAAGCTTTCAACTCGGGATTCTATTGGCCCACCATTTATCATGACGCTCATGAAATGGTTAAGCGTTGTGATGCTTGCCAAAGACAAGCTAAGATCACACATAAAGATGAGATGCCTCAAAATTTCATCCAAGAGTGTGAAATCTTTGACGTATGGGGCATCGACTTTATGGGGCCATTTCCATCATCCAAAGGGAACAAGTACATCCTCGTATTCGTTGAATACGTATCCAAATGGGTTGAAGCAAAGGCTTTACCTACTAACGATGTGAGCGTGGTTGTGAACTTCTTGAAACAATTGTTTGCTCGATTCGGTGTGCCTCGTGCTATTATTAGTGATCGCGGGACTCATTTTTGCAATGATCAGTTCGCAAGAGTCATGGCTAAGTATGGTGTCAATCATCGACTTTCCAAGGCGTATCATCCAAAAACTAATGGTCAAGCCGAGGTTTCCAACCGTGGACTTAAGCGAATCTTAGAGCGTACCTTGGGAGAGCATCGTGCCTCATGGGCCGATAAATTAAATGATGCTTTATGGGCTTTCTGTACCGCTTATAAGACACCTATAGGTTGTACTCCTTATCGCCTTGTGTACGGAAAGGCGTGCCACCTCCTCATTGAGTTGGAGCATAAGGCTTATTGGGCCTTGAAATGGGCTTATTTTGACATAAACAAAGCCGATGATCTTAGGAAAATGAAACTCAATGAACTTAATGAACTTAGGAATGAGGCTTATGAGAATTCGTTGATCTATAAGGAGAAGACTAAGCTCATTCATGATTCTAGGATTAAGAACCGAGAGTTCCACATTGGTGATCAAGTTTTACTCTTTAACTCTCGGTTGAAAATCATTTTGGGAAAACTTAAGAGTCGTTGGTCCGGTCCATTCATAGTGGCCCAAATCTTCCCTTATGGCACCATTGAGCTATCTCAACCAAATGGGCCGAACTTTAAGGCGAATGGACAACGGGTTAAGTTGTATTTTGGAGAGTACATCTCTCATGAGATGATTCCATCTCTCTCCACGTTTCCCTTGAATTGAATTCGGGAAATCGAGTCGAGCTAGAGACACGTGATAAATAAATCAAGCATCGTATAACTAGGTTAGATTTTTACCTTTTCCACCCTTTTTCACCTTCACCCATCTTCACCAATAAGTGTAGGGAGAGCCAAGTAGGTTGTGTTTTATGATGTTGTGCAGGGACATGTGCTTTAATGATCCACTTTTGGTGCTTTTGACGTGACCGGTGATCCCGTGTTCCTAGTTTCTTCGATTCGTTTTTGCTATCGTGATTCAATTTTGTATATAAATAACTTGAATAAATGTAATCACTTTAGTTGTCTCTTCCTTAGCTCGATTTAAACAAAGTGCACAATGTCCTATGTGTAAGGGAGTTTACTTCCACTTGCTTAAACATTAAGGACAATGTTTATATTAAGTGTAGGGGAGACTTCTATCAAAGTAATAAGTGGGATTTTCCATTAATATGTCCTCATTTTAACCGGGAGATTTAATTTTTCAACGTTTTTCAAAATTTTTGATCTATTTTGGCCTAGTAGTATTTTTCATTTATTTTCTTTTATCTACTTTCCTTTTGTCATCACTAACATATGTATATATTCCATAATAAAGTCAAAAATAAAGAGAAAAAAATGAATAAATAAAATGGTTTTAACAAGTTTAGACGTCTTTGATATATTAGGCCCGTCGTGAATATTTTGACTCAACTCGAGTTTACTTACCCAAGTTTACTCTAGCTAGTATCCTTAACCATATGGACCTTAATTGGTTTACTAGGCTAAGCATCCACGAGTCTCATTCCTTGAGATTTTAAATTGTGGAGAACGAGAAATGATAGAGTCAATTATAAGTTTTGTATTCTTTTTCTCCCATCACTTGTCAAATAATAATTGCAATAAATAAGGTCGTACGATTTGAAAAGTTACTTAGCTTCTAGCCCAAAATCGCTTAAAAGTTGCTCGGGATTAATTAGAGTTCATAGCCAAGGCATAACTTATTGAAGTGGGACAGGAAGATTGGCGTATCCAAAAAGGCCCTAACAAGGCATGAGGATATCCGAGTCCAAAAAGGCCCTCACAAGGCATGAGGATTCACTTTTTTTGCTAGAGATCCTAAGATGATGTGAAGATCATTAATCCAAATCAATATGAAGGATCAAGACACACGAAGAGATGCAATTACTCCCCTAAAGATCATGGAGAAGTCTATCCAAAAAAGACCCTAACAAGGTATGAGGATAAATAGATCCAAGTCTGAAAAGGAGGCGGATCGTTGTATATCAAAATCCTAAATAAAGACAAGGATAAATGAAGAAGTCGTGGTCAAAGTTTGAAGCATCTCTCACTCCAAATTAAGATGTATACCAAAATGAAGAGAAGACCATAATTTCAAGAACGTCTCTCAAGATTTGAAGTTTGAAGTCAATGCCAAATATCGGTCCGAGAAAGGTCTCAAATCATGAAACGAGTTATGCCAAGATATGAACTTTTTGAGGTTTCGAGAAGCAGTTTTAAAATATTTTTTCCTTTAGCTAACTATTGATTAAATCGTCCTACTTTATTTTCGGCCTTAATAAATTATTGAAATAAGTAAAAAATGAATCCTCGTGATCATTCAAGACAAAAATAAAATACAAGAGATACACTATAGGAATAAGGGGGTTTAAGTGAATAATTAAACCACATGAGTAATTATTAGTTTTACTAACTCATAATTACAATGATCTCGTTTTTACGCTTGTATGGGGAACGTGAAACTTGAGGGTGATTAATATTCATGACATCAAAGCCCTAATCTAAGTCTTAGATTTCTTTACGAGTTACTTCCATCAAACAATTTCAAAGTCAATAAATTGAACAAAATTGTTATATCTTTTATCTTTTCATCGTTTTAAGTTTCTTTTCATTATAGTAGTAATAGTATATCGTAATAAAGGCTAAGGTGGGTTAATTATGATGAAAAATGTAAAATTGTGCATTGCATGGGGACATTGCAATGGTCAAGTGTAGGGTATTTAATAAGTGTGTAAACACTTATCCTTTTACCACTTAAATTAATGAAAAACGAGACCAAAACGTGTAATTAATATCGTAAATGTCGGAATTATGCGTGGTTTATGTTTTTGTTGTGAAATAGGTACAAAAGATCAAAAGGAAAGAAAACACGGGATTACACGGTCATTTATCGAAGAAAAAGTCGAAGATAAAGTTAAAGGACCAAAAAGTGCCAAAAGAATGAAGTTTGGAGGGCTAAAGATGAAGATTTGATGCAGATTTTACAACAAGGACCATTTTTGCCAATCTCCAAAGTCATCCACTAATAAACCAAATTGAAGAGCACAAAATTACGAAGCCAACGGTCCAGACCTCGCGTCGTAACTCCTCAAGGTTTATTTTCTATGAATTTTTAAAGTTTATTAAGTTTTTAAATTAAATAAATAGTTTTTAATAATTAACTAATATAAAAAAAATAAAAAAATATTTTTTCCGAAATTTAATAAAAATAAAAATAAAATGAAGTTTTTTTAAAAAATAAATTAATTTTCATAATATATATTATTATTATTATTATTATTATTATTATTTTAAATAAACATCACATCATTAGAATTATTATTATTAATATAAATAAAACCAAGTCAAAGCTGGTCAAGGGGGTCAACGCCGGTCAAACAAAGCCACAGAAAGGGTCATGTACAAACTTTTGCATATATATAATTGAAAGGTTGCTTGGCACACTGGCTAGCACTTTCAGCTTTGGCACAACCCACCCGCGTTCGAGCCTCAGCTTGGACATGGCTGGGTATATATTGCCTTTGCCACGTGGCACCACCTTAGTGGTCCACGTGGCCGACCCGAACCAGAACCAGACCGGTCCAGACCAGCCGGTCCAGACCCGAACCAGAACCAGACCGGACCGGTTCAGACCAGCCGGTCCAGACCCGAACCAGACCTGGTTCAAACCGGTCCAGACCGGTTGACGTCATGCTGACGTCAACATCCACGTGGCGGCGGCTGGCCAATGCCAGCGCCACGTGGCACTTATTGTGTGCTAATGATTGCAGGTATAGGTGGTGGCGCCGACATTTTAGTCCTAGGTTGCAGGGCTGTTGGCCAATAGAGTGGCGACACGTGGCAGTGGCAGGGCGGCGCTAACATGTCAGTCCGAGGTCAGAGGTGGAAGTGGCGGCTGGCGGCTGTCCAATAGGAGTGTGCCACGTGGCACCTGGCACGCGTCAGTCCGAGGTTCAGAAGATGGCAGGCTCATGATCCCATGTGTATACAGCTGTCTCCCACTATGCGATATATTCAAAGTTTCACACGCATAAAAAGAGGCCAGCTGTCCAAGTTTCAGAGAAAACAAAGCATTTGCTTAACTTTGAAGCAAAAATTAGAATAGGAAATTACTAAATTACCCCCAATTTTGGTTGCCTATATAAAGCACCCCTCCCCTGTATTTTTCACATGTTTTTCATATTATTTAGTTTACACATAGTTTAAGTTGTATTTACCTTTTAAGTTTTGTACAAGCTTTTCAAGCTTTTTCAATATTAATAAAAATAATCTTCTAGCTTAATCTTTTAGCTTATTCTCTTTCTTCCTTTCTTTTTACTTTTCTTAATAATCTAGCTTATTATTTGGGATAAGTTTATATAACTTTTTCCTAGTAAGTTATATTTACATACAAGCTTATTTAAGCTTATGGTTGCCTTATTTTCGTAGATCTAGCTTATTGTTGGAGTAATCAATTAATTAGCTTTTTAGCTTTTTAAATCTCATAAGTTCTAAGCTTAGGCTTACAACTTATTTATAAGCTATCTTTTTATTTAAGCACTTTTAGTTTTTATCTATTAATTTTTTAGATCTATTAGTTTTAAGCTTTAAAAATCAAAATACTTTCAAAAAAACAAAAAAAATAGTAAGATCTATTAGCTTTTTATATTAAATAGTTCCGATCTCTAAGTTTTGAATTTGAAAATTAAAGTATTTTTATAAATCCTTTAAAAATAGTTAGATCTATTAGGTTTTTAAATAGATTAAGTAGATCTATAATTTTTAGCTTTAAGATTTAAAATACTTTTAGAAAATATAAAAAATATTCTAGATCTATAAGTTTTAATTAAATTTCTTTATCATATAATAATTATTGCTTATTATCCTAACCTTTTATGTTTTCTTTGATCTCGGCGTATCGATCTATCACTTTTGAAGAGAAGCAAATGGGTTGAATAGTTTTGGTTGATTAGTTCAATTAGTTAGAGCGATTGGTTGGCGAAAGTTGTGTAGTTTTAGGTAAATTGAGAGGCCGTGTACTTTACGGGCCAAATTCGGGTTTTGATTTTGATAGTTTTGGTATTGGGAGGCCGTGTACTTAACGGGCCATATTTTGTTGATGTTGTTGATGTTGTTTGTTTAGAGCGGTTATCTTCGGACTACGGGTACTAAAGTTCTCCTTTTTATTTTTCTAGCTTTATCACTTTAGTTTTATTAATTAGATCAATATAATTTAAATTGTTTTTAATAAAATTATATTTTTCATAAAAAACAGGTTTAATTAGTTTTAGTTATTATTATTGTTTTAAAATATAGATTTAAAAGTTTAAAAATTAGATTTCATTTAGATAAGCTCATTATTAGTAAAAAGTTTACACCTTTTTGTGATTATTAAGCTTATTAGTATATAAATCTTGTAGCTTTATCATCTAAAATGATTAATAAGCTTAAAAGGTTGAAGCTTTATGCTTATTTTTAAGTTTATCTTTATTGATTCCATTTTTCGTCACTATTACTTGATATTACGTGCTTGCGTTAGATTAATTTCGCATTTAGATTTATTTTTAATTATAGTTTATTTTTGTTGCATCTAGATCTATATTTGTATTTTAATTTTACATTGCAATTTTAAGTAATTTTATGTGAATTAATTGCGCTTTTACTTTTATATAGTCCTTAGCCTACATATTTTCTCCATTTTTAGCTTAAATAGACATAGATTACCAAGTAATTATTATTAACCAAAAACAAATAAATCTTGTGTTAAGTTGTGAATCAATTCGAGTCGAGTCGAGGATAAAACGATATATACTTAAAAATTGCTATATTACATACCCTCTCTCTTGGGTTGTGCTTATTTTCCAAAGGTTTTAGCACAAAAATATATTTCCTCTATGCTTCTTTTTATGTACAATCACCACTTCAGAATATGCTATGGTATCATCTTTGCTGAGGTAGTTGCTTACTTGTCCAAGCTCTGTGGAAATTAGTTCATTGGTTGAGGTTGAGTGGAAAGTAAAGAATTAATTGGAGTTTTACCCCTTCGTCAAGCTTGTCTAGTAAAAAGTACTATATGGAATTTCACGCCTTTTATATTTGTTGTAACAACTCGTTGACTATGGGCAAAAAGGGGACGGGTTTTGGGTTTTTTGTGTCAGGGATTAGGTTATTGGTTGTCATACGGCCTAAAATTATCTCAAAGTAGTATTAACTTTGAAGTTAACTATTGCTAAGTTAAGCCATGACACCATTAGTAATTTTGTTAATTAGGGACTAATGGTGCAAATGGAAAAGGACTAAAAAGGTAAAACATATTAACAATAAGGATCAATTGGTACGTTTATGATAAATGGGGGGTATTTTAGGGATTTTGGATATTAATGAAAGTATTTTGAGAGAGTTAGGGTTTTATAAACCCGTTAAATGATTTCCCGGCTTCTACTTTGTACACTTCTTCATTTCCTGTATTCGTTTTGTCATTTCTTGGCCGTTTTATTGTGTTTTCTTGATATCCATAACTGCACATACACAAACAACAAAATAAGAATATATATGGAACATCTGATGATATTATATATGTTTTAGTCCATTTTCAAGAAATAAAGATGTGTGTTTTAGTACACATTAGGATCTCTTCGTGCATTCCAACGGAGTTTCACAATACGGATACAACTTTTCTTGAGTTGTTTGACCTCGTGGTCTATGATATCCATGGTCTCTTCTACAAAGTTGAGTTTTTCGTCAAGGTAGATCTCCTCCAAAGGAAATACAAGTGGTTCATTGGATAAACATTTCTTCAAATTGTAAATGTGGAAAACATTATACACTCGGCTAAGCTCTTGTGGTAACTCCAAACGATAAACTATGGGACCAACTCTCCCAATGATCTCGAGGGTTCAACTTCCCACGTTTCCCACGAACTACACCCTTCTAAGGTGCAACCTTCAACATGACTCTATCTCTAACCTTAAAATCAAGAGGTTTACGTCTTTTGTCAATATAACTCTTTTGACGGTCACGTGCCGCTTGCATACGGCTCTTGATCTTGAAAATCTTCTCGGTTGTCTCATGAACGATCTCGGGCCCGGTGAGTTGGGTATCTTCAATATCCGCCTAACAAACTGAACGATACTTTCTACCATACAGTGCTTCAAACAGTGTAGCCTTAATACTCGTATGATAATTGTTATTGTATAAGAATTCACCAACGGTAGATGTGTATCCCATCCATTCCCAAAGTTGGTCACGCAAGTTCCCAACATGTCCTCTAATGTCTGAATGGTCCTCTCACTTTGACCATCAGCTTGGGGATGATACACAATGCTCATATCCAATTGCGTTCCTAATGCCTTTTGCGATGATTGCCAAGATCGTAAGGTAAATCAGCTATCATGATCTGAGATTATTGACACAGGCACACCGTGCCTTGTGACTACTTCTTTCAAGTACGTCCTTGCTAACTTATCCATCTGATCAGACTCCTTGACCGGTATGAAGTGAGGTGATTTGGTAAGTTAGTCAACTATGAACCAAATCGTGTCAAATCCAGCTAACATCTTAGGTAGCTTCGTGATGAAGTCCATAGTAATATTTTCACATTTCCATTCTGGCAAATCGGGTTGGACTAATAAACCTGGTGGTTTTAGATGTTCGGCCTTGACCATTGTACAAGTTAAGCATTTGCCAACGTAGGTGGCGATTTCATGTTCGACCACTAATACAACATCTTAAGGTCATGATGCATCTTGTTAGATGTTGGATGGATAGAGTATATTGACTTATGTAACTCATGCATAATCAAAGATTGTAGATCGCCATGACATGGTAAATGTAACACCCTATTTTGATAAATGGAATGTCACGTGTGATTATGGCGTGTCATCAAAGCATACAAGGATAAATGTCTTAAACATTACATGACCATAAAGGAAATACCGGAAACAAACATCAGTGCCCCAAAGTAAAATCTCATCACACACAAACATAAGTACTGTAAATGAAAAGGACTAAACAATGTCCATGTAAATGAGTAGCAAAATGTATGAATAAATGCATAAAGTAATGAAGGCTAGAAACCTTCCAATCCATACGCACGTACGCTTAGAGTCTACGAGCGTCCCTAAGTACCTACCTTTTTGGGAACATGAAAGAAAAACGGTTGAGCATAACGCTCAGTGCACGGATATACAAGCATAGAATGAATAACATAAGCATAAACAACATATAGCAGCGGAATTGATTAAGTCCTGGAAAACCTAATATAACTTAGTAAAATTGGTTTTATAGTTTGAAAAGCCTTATGTTTATCTTATGAAAACTGTTTAACATGTTAACCATTAGACAATATAGGTCATGAAATATCAACGTGCATGAATACTTGGAGGGGTGACCTCATCATGCAATTAGAGGGGTTACCTCTAATTAATATAAGTTTGGGTAGGAGGGATAAGCTCCTTGTGAAGGATGCAAGGCACACACAACATTCACCTGAATAATCTGTAAAAACATGAAATCTAGGATGCACCCATACGCCCCACATGATAATATAATAAATGGCCAAAAGCTGAAAGGGACGCCACGAGCTATCACTCCGCCGTGGTGAAGTCATAACACTGGTGCCTCCAGTGTTATGGTTATGGTACCTCCATAACTAGGTGAAACTGGTCATGCATGTATATGGCTTAGGCATTTAATTAAACATAAGCAAATCAACACATATAAAACATATACTGGGAAAACAGTTGGCTGCATACGGGGAATCTTAATAAGGAAAGAACATCCATACTGAAAGGATGGAGAATCTGTACCTTATGTCCAGTGAACGAAGAAGACGAACGGAAGAGAGTCCTACTTCGATCTCACTAATGCTACATAAATAATATACGTGTATAAGTGTTCTGATTAGTGTGTAAGTAACTGGTTCTATATCATGTCTTAGCTTGTCTTATATGTTCATGTCTTGTTTTACTGATTATAACGTTATGTTGTGTTCATCATGTATTATGTATATTCTAATTAAATATTACTTGTATTTCTTGTATTATTATACTTGTTGTGTAATAATAAGTAACTTTCTAAAAATAGTAGGTTTCCTAAAGTAGAAAGTTTCCAAAAATAGAAAGTTTCCAAAAATAGGTTAACTGCTTAAAATAGATAAGTTTCTAAAAATAGAAAGTTTCCATAAATAGATTAGCTGCTTAAAATAGATAAGTTTCTAAAAATATAAATTTTCCATATTTAGAAATAATCTGGATTATTAAGCTAATAAAATAAGCTTAAGTTTTACTGATTAATATTCAAAGTCATGTGATTAATAGTATAGTGTATTAATTAATACATGTAAATTAAATAAACTATGTGTTATAAGATTTAATTAAATTTAGCATGATTTAATTAAATTAAAGTGTATAAAATACTTAGGTTAAAACATGTATTAATATTTATTATTAATATAACCTAAGTCATGGAAATTAATTAATTATATGTCATGTATTAATAATTAACTAATTACTATAATCTAAATTTCATGATTAAATATTTAGGTTAAAATCATGTACAACCTAAGTCATGTTTTAATTAAATTAATTATATAACATGTTAAATTATTTTAATTAATCTTGTAAATAAATGAATGCACATGTAAAATAATAAAACTTGTAAAATAAAATAATAAAACGAACCCATGTATTATTTTATTAAAACATGTCTTGAACCGGACCCGCGAACCCATGAACCGGCCCGAATCAAACCCCACCGAAAACAATAGCAAACTGGCCCAAGCCGGTTGCCCCTGCCTTCGGTTCATTTCCACCGGCTGTGTGCCGGTGGTCTTGCCCCTCTCGGCCCAGCCGCTGACCACATCGGGTTCCCACCGACCGTGTGTTGGTGGTTCCCCCTGCTGGCTACGGTAGGTTCCCCCTGCTTGCCTAAAATAGCCACCGGCTTAATCCGATGGTGGGGTTGTGTTTGCCGAGACAAACCGAACACAAGGACACCCCCGACTCACGTCGGGCTGACTTGCCCTTACTTCCAACCGAACACCCAACCCCACCGAGACCTTGTTTCGTGTGGTGGCGCGATCCAAACGACACCGAGAGTCGTGAGACTCTCGGTTTGTGTGGCGGTCGAACACCATAACCAGAAAATAAACCAAACCATTTACCCCACTATGATTTTACTTGTTTTTAATCTTGTTTTATTAAACCCCCATTGATCATACACGCAATAAACATAAAAAGAAAATAAAAAGAAGGGTTTTCGGATTAACAAAATACGTGGAATCAATAAGGAATGAAAACACGAACACGTACTAACGATTTGTTAAACAAAAATCAATGAACACCTCTTGTTTCTTGTGGTAGCCATCGGCCAAAGGAGAGAGAAAGGGAGATTTAGGGTTTTTAGTTTTTATGAAAACTCTGTAATGTTTTTGTTTCCACTTTTATTATTTTTAACCAATCAAAACATGGGTTGGGCCCCCTCCTTCTTGTCTAGCCGCGGCTTGTAGGGCCCCCAAAGGGAAACCCGTAATTTAAACGTGTTCTAATATATTACGTGTTCTAGTGTTCGTATTTACGTGACATTATTATTTAATGTTCGTGTTATTATATATATACTTGTACGTAATCGTAATAATAGTTACGTAAATACATAATAATATGCTCGTGATTATTTACGTTCATGTTTTCATGTTCGTGATTATAATTATTGTTGATAATAATTATTGTGTATTAATATGCTTAAATACTTATCGTGTAATAACACGTACGTAATACTTGTAATTAATATTCGTGAAATGTAAACATGTTATAAAAGGAAGGTTTTAAGCATGTACGTATGATTATATGTGTACTGTTCATGGTAAAAGCATGCGGGTTTTACAACTCTTCCCCCATAAAAAGAATAATTCGTCCCCGGATTATAGATAATGTAAACTGGAAAAGAGGAACATACCCGAATTCAAAATGTGAAATGAGGGTAAGAAGTCCGGATAGACTCCTCGGTCTCCCAAGTGGCTTCCCACTCGGTATGATCCCTCCAAAGGATTTTGACGAATGGAATCGCCTTCCTCCCCATGACTCGTTCTTGCCTGTCAAGAACTCGTTCGGGTTCCTCTATGAAAGTTAGATCTCCACGAATCAGTTCCAGTGGATACTGAACCATATGAAGGGGGTGATACTTGTACCCTCTGAGTAAGGACACATGGAAAACATCGTGAACATGAGAAAGCTGCAGAGGTAACGCTAAATGATAAGATACTTCACCGACTCGCTCAATGACATCAAACAGTCCGATGAATCGAGGACTGAGCTTCCCTTTGATTCCAAAACGTCTAACACCACGTGCCGGCGATACCTTAAGGAAGACGTGATCTCCTACGTTAAATTGTAAGTCCTTACTATGCTTGTCTGCATAACTCTTCTGACGTGACCGTACTTCTTGCAATTTCTGCTTAGCTACTGCGACCTTCTCGTTGGTCAACTTTATCGTAGCTGGTCCTTCAAGTGTTCGCTCACCAACCTGATCCCAGCAGATTGGGGCGCAACACTTCCTGCCATACAACATTTTGAATGGAGCACACTGATACTTGCGTGCCAGCTGTTGTTGTATGCAAACTCTACCAGACATATGTAATCGCCCCAATCTCCTGTCCATTCCAACGCACATGACCTCAACATGTATTCTAATGTCTGAATCATTCGCTCCGATTGCCCGTCTGATTGAGGATGAAAAGCGGTGCTAAGCTTAAGTTTTGTACCCCAAGCTTTTTGCAGACTCCTCCAAAATCATGAAGTGAAACGAGGATCTATGTCCGAGACGATGTTGGATGGAGCACCATGAAGTCTCATGATCTCCTTCTTGTAAGTATCGGCGATTTTACTGACCGGATCTTCCTTGCGGATCAGTAAGAAATGAGCTGACTTAGTAAGTCGATCAACGATAACCCAAATCGCATCATGCCTCCTCTTTGTCTGTGGAAGACCGGTAACAAAATCCATGGTGATCTTGTCCCACTTGCACTCTGGAATATCTAACGGTTGTAGAAGACCACCAGATCGCTGATGCTCGATCTTAACCTGCTGGCAGGTAAGACATTTGGAGACGTAAGTCGCAACATCCTGTTTCATACCACTCCACCAAAAGTATTGCTTGATGTCATGGTACATCTTGGTCGAACCAGGATGAATAGAGAATAGGGAGCTATGAGCCTCAGCTAACAATGCTTCCCAGAGTTCTTGATCATCAGGAGCACAAAGTCTCGTACCCTGCCATAAGATACCGTCTGCATCTACTCGAAATTCTATTTGCTTCTCCAAATTCTGAATTATCTCCCAGATTTCACCATCATCCTTCTGAGCTTCCTTGATCCAAGAGAGTAACTCAGGTTGCACTCTAAGATTAGCCCAGTAACCGTGTTGTCCATGTACCATGATCTCAATGTCTAGTCGCTCTATGTCTCTATAGGTCCATAGTTTCTTAGGATTAAGCAATGTTTGATTTATCTAATGAATGGAATGGAAAAGGAAGAACTTATAGAGAAGAGAGAGAATAGAAGAAAGATGGAAAGTGTGAAATATCAAAGTGTTCAACCCCTCTTAACATGCTAGGAGGGGGTATATATAGCCCACCCTACATGTGGGCTATATGGGCTATATCTTAATGTATTGGATCACGAGCCCAATACATGAATATACCGTTGGAGTAACCGATCCTTTCTAAATACGTAAAAACATATTTCCAACAATCTCCCCCTAATGGAGGTCACTCCAAGTTGCAATGTCCTAAATATTCTATAGCTCGTGATCTATGCTAACAATGATGTGACCGAGACTTTCTTTAGAAAAACGTATTTCCAACAATCTCCCCCTAAGGGAGGTCACACCATTTAACAAAATCTTAAACCTAGCATACTATGCTTGAGTCTTCGATCTTGTTCTTGTGAATATGCAGATGAGATCTTTGATTTAGTCTTGAGCATGTTTCCTTGCCTTGACCTTGTGCATTCATCACTTGTGAAATTTGCCTCTTCGTGACTTCATGTTCCACATACTTATACCTTTATAAATTCTTGAAAGCTTCAGAGTTTGATACAGCGGAAGACTTGACTTTCAGACTTTCTTGAATTTGTTGAAGTATTAACTGTATGTAGTATAAGCATGTGGTGACGACTCTTCTGGATTTTACACCACAATGCCACCTTCTTGTTACGTTGCATAAGACAGTTAACAACAAAACATATACACGAATGAAATGGCCTTGAACATTTCATTCTAATTCGGTAGCATTTTACTTCCGGTCGGTGAAGACCGTTGGACGATATTAAATATCGTACTTGTGGCAGGTAGTTTCAATTAAGAACCTCCTTGACAAGATTTTGCGGGTAAACCCATTCTCTTTATTCGACCGTCCAAAGCTGACTGCGAACATAAAGAGTGAATCATTTGGATAATAATATTCGCATGATTTGAAGCCGTCAATTCATATTCCTGGAACAAGTTAAATTCAATAAAGAACCGTACCATCGTTGCTTTCCAGTTGTCACTAGCTTGATTCATATAGAATCTTGCAAGTTACCTACCAAGTGCTGTTTGAAGTTAACACTAGAAGGATTTCCATTCGTCACTGTAAATACTTAATAGTATTACTCTGAATGTTCTGGCAAGATCACTAAGATATTGCATAGAGGCCTGGAACGTGTTTAAGTTCAGTTAAGAATTAAACCGCTATTGCTTTCCAGTTATCACAAGTTTGATTCATAAAGAATCGTACCATCGTTGCTTTCCAGTTGTCACTAGCTTGATTCATATAGAATCTTGCAAGTTACCTACCAAGTGGTGTTTGAAGTTAACACTAGAAGGATTTCCATTCGTCATTGTAAATACTTGATAACATTACTCTGAATGTTCTGGCAAGATCACTAAGATATTGCGTAGAGGCCTGGAACGTGTTTAAGTTCAGTTAAGAATTAAATCGTTGTTGCTTTCCAGTTATCACAAGTTTGATTCATAAAGAATCGCACAAGCCACCTACCATGAGCTTTTTTATATTCACTCAAGAAGGATTTCCATCTTCATTGTAAATACTTTCGTATTACTCGGATGTTCAGGCAAGATCATGAAGATTTTGCGTATGACTCTTAAGATCTTACTTACTTTTCACAGTGTGTGAAGAAGCAAGGAATTATGAAAGTGTGTCCTGATGAGATATTTGATGATCTCAAATGGCTCTAGACTCGATCGTGCATTTTGGATTTTAGTGATCGGAGGCTGGAGAGGAGTGTCACCATTTCAATACCAATTTATTCGGAGTGAATAAATCAATAGATAATGTGTTGTCTCCGTGTGATTAAAACAAATACCTTTTAAGAGATATCTGAGTTAGCTGGGATGGGTTGTGCATTGCATCACTGGGTCCATGATGTCTATCTTCAATATCTAGCATCATTAAAAATGATCTCAATAGCATATGTATTTACCCAGTTTCTGCCTAAGGTTGTAAGGAGGGCTTCTTTCTTTACACCCTTTATCTTTACACTTCTTTTTCATTCTTCAACCCCTTCAATGCTTACCAATATGTCATAGCTAGCACCTTGTTGTGATTGTTCAAGTGCTAACTTAAGTACTTGGTCGGCATTCTGCTACGTTCACAATCTTTCTCCATCTTTCCTAAGGACTACTATTTCTAGCAATGGAATGTCCTTGGGAAGATTCCTCCGGTTCTAGAAGAATCATTAGACTTTAACCTATCCTACCATCCTTATGTCACCACAATCGTCACTGTCGTGAATAGAGATGTTTTGGGTAAGTGTATGTCACCATGAAATCCATTTTGATATCCAAATCCATTTTGCTCCCCCTTAACATATGCCACGATATTCGAAAACATTTCGCACTTGTCGGGATGAGCCAGCACATTAAGTCAAACCATTATATTGATTGATCTCATTATTAAATCATATTTTCTCCCCTATATTAGAAATATTAACCCAATCAATGTTTTTAATATCATCTGATTTAATAATGTTTTAAGAAAATTTGGGAAGAAAAATGCAAATCCAATAATCTTCATGATTTTCACAAGATCCCCCTCAAATTAATGAGGATGTACTAGAACCGTAAATTAAATACCTTTTAAACACAAGTGTAAGGTATTTATCACGTGCAAAGATCATATATGATAATGTATTCACAAGATTAGCAATTTATGAGGTTGGACCTGAATGATGGAGAACATCATATGAAAGAAGCACATGGTTCTTGTTCACGAATGTTGGTCGCCTCATCACGTCTGAAGTTATCTCTTGACTCCATGTGTACGATTGATATCGTTGTCTTGACACCAATATGTGAACTTGGCACTTTCGGCGTCAAAGATTTTGAATGCTGGACAATTGCTCCCCCTCAATTGTTTACCCGTGTTATATTGAAAGAGTTGTAGTCGCCGTTTGAATAGTCTCATCGTCGAGTATGTAGATATCAATTGTAAATTGCTACGGTTGGTGGAGATGATAACTTCATAAAAACAAGATTTCTCTTGTTTTAACAAATAAATGCACTGACACGTACATAAATTCGTGTTAGATTGTGTTATTACGTAAACACAATCCCTTACATGGTTATAAAGTAAACCATGCCCGAGAAAATTAATTCCCGTTTTTGAGTCAAAGCTTTCCGGTGAAATGCTTGACTTGAGTATGAAAATCGAGTTACTATCTAAAATAATAGCAAGCCATTTTGAGCATGTTTTAAAACATTTGAACTTCTGCTCGAACTTTATTTACAACCCCGTGTCATTATTGAATGACATTTCTGGTATCGTAGATATTATCGATTCCAGAAGACATGCTCTTTTTATCAATACAATTTTTAAACACATAATTTTGAAAGATTTAGAAAAACCTTTTGAAAAATTCTCGAAAAGTTGTGTTCATTGTTTTCAAAATCAATTACTTGAGCTTAAGATGTTGAATATCTTACAAAACGAGCTCAAGTCTGAGAAGTTGTAAACTTCCCGTTGTGAGGATAAGTTTATCATCGGCGATAAACTATCCTTTTAACAAAAGAACGAGTCCTAAGTTGACATTTACTTAGAAGTAGTTTTCATGAGCTTGAAAAACTTTGAATATTTTAACGTAAAGCTCATGACCGAGAAAGATGAATTTCTCGTTGAGAAGAAAAGTTCTCTTATTTAAAAGATACACTTTACTTTATGAGCTTAAAACTTGGAATGTTTTAATACAAGCTCATGACCGAGAAAAAATAATTTCTCGTTTCGAGGATGAGTTATCTTTAAAGATAAGCTTTCCTATAAATGAAGTCCGAGTTACAGTCTGATATTTAACTGTAAGTCATTGTGCATGAGCTTAAAAACTTCTAATGTTTTAATATAAGCTCATGCCCGAGAAAAATTAATTTCTCGTTGTAAGGATAAGTTTATCACCGGTGATAAACTTTCGTTTCCTTGAGGTCCGGGGCATAATCTGAAATATAATTATACGCCATTCTGCATGAGCTTAAAAACTTCGAATGTTTTTAATATAAGCTCATGCCCGAGAAAAATTAATTTCTCGTTGTTAGGATAAGTTTATCGTCGGTGATAAACTTTCCTTTATTTGAAAATCGGGTCATCATCTGATATTTAATGATGAACCATATACACGAGCTTAAAACCTTTAAATAGTTTAAATGTAAGCTCATGTCCGAGAAAATTTAATTTCTTGTTTTTGAGGATAAGTTTATCATCGGCGATAAACTTTCCTTTATTTGAAGTACGGGTCATCGTCTGAAATTTAACGATGAGCCATATACACGAGCTTAAAACCTTTGAATAGTTTAAATGTAAGCTCGTGTCCGAGAAAATTTAATTTCTCGTTTTTGAGGATAAGTTTATCATCGGCGATAAACTTTCCTTTATTTGAAGTACGGGTCATCGTCTGAAATTTAACGATGAGCCATTTTACACGAGCTTAAAACTGTTGAATAGTTTTAATGATAGCTCGTGTCCGAGAAAATTTAATTTCTCGTTTTGAGGGTAAGTTATCGTTGACGAGATAAACTTCCCTTTCTTTGAAGTTCGGGTCACAGACTATGATTTGACTGTGAGCCATTGTGCATGAGCTTAAAAACTTTGAATGTTTTTTATATAAGCTCATGCTCGAGAAAAATTAATTTCTCGTTTTGAGGGTAAGTTATCGTTGCGTAGATAAACTTCCCTTTCTCTGAAGTTCGGGTCATCGTCTGTCATTTAACGAGGAGCCATATACATTTTCTGATAATGTGCTTTCGGCTGAAGAATCGATGATGATTTTGATTAAAAAAGTGAATATCTAAAAAGATAAGGAAGGAATCTGAGATTTGACCATTTTCTGTTATTTTTTCATTTGGTTCGAGATTTGATCATTTGTGTATGGGTTGAGTCGGGTCTAAGGCTGTTTTGAGTCGAGTATGTGATTGTGTGTTCGAGGGTTTGTGAGGTTTGGGTCTTAGGTTTGTGAGGGTTTGTTAGTCTTGTTGGTCTGTTTTGAATCAAGAGTCGAGTCTAGGTTTGAGACTGAGTAAAGATTAAAGTCGAGAGAAGTCTGGTTTGTGATGAACGAGTTATAGAGTTCGAGGGTTAGGAGCTGTTAGTTTGGTCAAAATGATTTGAGTCCAAGTTTTATCTGAGTCAAAACTTTGTTTGTATCGCAATATGGAGTCAGATCATCGCAATATTGAGTCAAACTAAACAAAAGTCGTCGCAGTGATTGATCGTACTTAGATTGCACTCGTACATAGATCGTACTCAGATCGTACTCAGATCGCACTCAGATCGCACTCAGATCGCACTCAGATCGCACTCAGATCGCACTCGTGATCGCACTCGTGATCGCACTCGTGATCGCACTCGTGATCGCACTCGTGATCGCACTCGTGATCACACTCGTGATCGCAGTCGTGATCGCAGTCATGATCGCAGTCGTGATCGCAGCTTCGGTCGTGACTTTGATCGTGACTTTGATTGTAAGATGGCTATCGCAGTTTACAAACCTTAGGGTTTATGCGATCGTAACGAACAAACTTGGACCTTTCCGATGGAGTATAGATCGAAATTTACAAACCTTTCTGAGATAAAATTGATACCTGATAAAACTAATGTACAAGAAACAGTGCTAGTTGCTATGAGACAATATTGATACAGTTGCTAGAGACCAAAGATAGACAAGAAAAATGGAACCAAAGTTTGACAAAACTTATAACTTAAAAAACGATAAATTTGAGAACTTTAAGGAAAAGATTTTAGAATATAAAAAAAATTTGATCTAAATAACTTGAACTTAAAGAAAAAGATAGACAAGAGAGAAAAAAATTGTAAAAGAATAAAATTTAACCACCAAATCAATAGATAAAAACACGCCAATCCGAAAAAGCAACCAAGGCTCTTGATACCAATTGTAGGTCCATAGTTTCTAAGGATTAAGCAATGTTTGATTTATCTAATGAATGGAATGGAAAAGGAAGAACTTAGAGAGAGAAAGAAGAGAGATAAAAGAGAGAGAATAGAAGAAAGATGGAAAGTGTGAAATATGAAAGTGTTCAACCCCCTCCTAACATGCTAGGAGGGGGTATATATAGCCCACCCTACATGTGGGCTATATGAGCTATATCTTAATGTATTGGATCACGAGCCCAATACTTGAATATACCGTTGGAGTGACCGATCCTTTCTAAATACGTAAAAACATATTTCCAACAGTCTCTTATAATTTCCTCCTCAATTTTAATGTCGTTTATCATTCCGGACTTTCTACTAAGTGCATCTGCCACTACATTCGCCTTGTCGGGATGTATTGTAGATTAATGTCATAATCCTTTAACAGCTCTAACCATCTCCTCTGTCTCATTTTCAATTCACGTTGAGTGAATATGTACTTCAAGCTCTTGTGGTCTGTGAAAATGTCATATGATTCTCCATACAAGTAGTGCCTCCATATTTTTAATGCAAACACGACTGCTGCAAGTTCTAAGTCGTGCGTAGGGTAATTTTCCTCATAAGGCTTAAGCTGCCGTGAAGCGTATGCGATCACTTTCCCATGTTACATGAGAATACAGCCAAGTCCCTTCCCCGATGCATCACTGTAGATTTGAAATCCACCTGTACCAGATGGGAGAATAAGAATCGGTGCAGATACTAACTTCTGCTTTAGGTCTTCAAATCTCTTCTCTCTTTCTTCAGTCCAAACGAATTTCTCCCCTTTTCGCATCAGTTTGGTCAATGGTAGTGCTAAGCGGGAAAAGTTCTCCACGAACCTACGATAGTAACCAGCTAAGCAAAGGAAACTGCGAACATCAGTTGCTGATGTCGGTCTTGGCCATTTGTTAATAGCCTCAACCTTTGTTGTATCCATGGTGATTCCTTCTGCTGATACAATGTGACCTAAGAACGCCACCTTGTCTAACCAGAACTCACACTTGGAGAATTTAGCATACAGCTGCTTCTGGCGAAGAATCTGTAACACTGTACGAAGATGGTCTTCGTGTTCCTCCTTGGACTTAGATAATATCAGGATGTCATCAATGAAGACAATGACGAACTTGTCCAGAAATTCATGGAAGATTATGTTCATCAAATCCATGAACACAGCTGGAGGATTGGTAAGGCCAAATGGCATGACTACGAATTCGTAGTGGCCATAGCGTGTACGGAAAGCAGTCTTGGCTATTCCTGCTCTTTAACCCGTAGTTGGTGATAGCCCGACCTCAGATCATTTTCGGAGAAATGTTTGGCCCTTGGAGTTGGTCAAACAGATCGTCAATGCGTGGTAGAGGATACCTATTCCTGATGGTGATCTTGTTGAGCTCGTGATAATCTACGCAAAGACGCATACTGCCGTCCTTATTTTTCACGAATAAGACCGGTGCGCCCCATGGAGATGCGCTCGGTCGAATGAAGCCTCGTTCCAAAAGTTCTTGCAAATGATCCTTCTCCTCCTTCAACTCTATGGGAGCCATGCGATAAGGAGCCTTGGAAATCGGCTCAACTCCTGGGATGAGCTTGATGTTAAACTCTACTTCACGTGCAGGTGGTATGCCCGGAAGTTCTTCTAGAAATACATCTGGAAATTCTGACACTATCGGTTGATTCTGAATTGATGGAGAGTCAGCATCCATGTCGTGAACAATAGCTAGATAGCCCTTGCAACCATGTGAAAGTAATGCACGTGCTTGCAGGGTTGATATGATTTGTATAGACCTTCCGGGTACGAACCCGTTGTGAATGTACTCTGGTGCATTAACATCACCGAAGATGACTCAATATGAATGGCAGTCTATGGTAGCATGATGTTTGGATAGCCAATCCATGCCGAATATCATGTCAAAATCATTCATGTCCAGCGGAAGTGCGTCAACAGGACGAATCTTGTCGTCAAACTCTAGGGGAAGTTTCTTGTACACATGTGTTATGCGTACAGAGTCTCTTAAAGGCGTGGAAATGTTTAGTACATTCTCTAATGGCATGGGGGTTATCCTAACATTCTTAGCATAAGCAGTAGAAATGACCGAATGAGTAGCCCCCTTGTCAAATAGAACACATGCAGCTTGAACATACATATACAAGATTCCAGTGACGGTACCTGTAGACTTGTTGGCCTGATCGCGAGAAGTCGTGTAAACGCGTCCACTAGTAGGAGGCGGCTTAGTATAAGCATGTCCAGATGTGCCTTCCATCTCGCCCTTGCGGCAGTCCTTCATGCGATGACCAGTAAGGCCACACTTATAGCATGCGTCGCTGTCGCGGCGACATGGCTGTGGGTGCCTACGGTTGCAGGTAGTGCAAAGAGGATGAGTATACCCTCCAGCAGGTGCCCTTGCTGGCTGGGAGACTGTCAATAATAGTATACATGAGACATGGCTTATAGGTACAAAGGACAATGCGGAAAATTCGTAAGATGTAGTACCAGTGATAGTTGGACGGTTAGGCTGTGAACCTCTTTGGTTTTGGTCCCTCCCGTTACCATGATTCCTGGTAGAAGATTGCTAATGTGTTAGAATTATGAACTATTACATGTAATCATAATAAAAATGAGTAAGTGTAAGGACCTGCTGTTGTTGGAGTTTCCAGCGTTGTTACGGTAATTATCATTACCGCCACACCTACCCGTAGCAGAACGGTTGTGAGTCTGACCGTTTCCCTTGGGTTGAGTAGGCTGTTGTTGAGTAGCTGGCTGAGACCGGTCCCCAGTCTTCTGCCTGGAAGATGCAATTTAAAAGAGATATAAATATTGACATGTACTGAAAGAATACGGTTTGGTCACCGCTGAATAACAAATATTTACCTCTTCTCGGGTCTCTCTGCTTCTGCGAACTGTTCTCTTTCTTGCAGCATCTCCAGCTTACGTAATGCATCGGCCACTTGTGCCACCGTGTGAAACGTAGCACACACCAAGTTGTTGGCGACCGATGTACGAAGAGCCCACCGGAAGTGGTATGCTTGCTCTTCGGCAGTACCTGCTTCTGCGCCAAGAAAACCAGCCAAACAAAGAAAGCGATGCATGAACTCGTTGATGTTCTCCCCAGCTCTCTGTCTGATCCCATGGTACTCCCTCTTCAACTTGTCTTGCTCAGCTTTGGGAAAGAACTGTCCCATCACTAACTCCCTGAACTGAACCCAAGTCAAACCAGCAACCCAATCATCACCTCCCTTAGACTGCTTCAGTGCCTTCCACCATGCCAGCACATCACCTTCGAACCTGTAACAGGCCAACCTCGACTTGAAGACGGGGTCACAGCCCATAGCATCGAAGATCTTCTCAATGTGAGCCAACCAGCTTTCAGCTTCACTGGGGCTATATGTTTTCTCGAATGATCGAGGGCGTAGCTTGTTGAATCTCTCCAGCCATGTGACCAATGTTGCCGGAGGAGGGTACTGGTGATGTTGCTTATTGTTGGCAGCCTGCACCTCAGCCCTGATTTCGTTCCTCAGTTGAGGAAGCATAGCTTGCATCGCAGCTTGGACTGCTGCATTGAGTTGTTCATGCTCGCGTGTGAGAACCATCTGACAGTATAACATAAAAATACATGATTAAACAGATCAAAACATAAAATATATACATGAAAAAAATTTATACCAATAAATCATGAGAAAAATTTTATGCCGGAAAACTAGTACATGAATGCATGATGTAGTTTTATGAAAACCTTTATATGCGCGAGAGTGAACGCCTATGGTTAGTTCACTCAAAACAAAAGACATGACGAGGGGACGCCAATGGGTCGGTCCCAAAGTTAAAAGTTTCGATAAAAGCACATGCGACTAAATAGGGCCAGTCTTGTACCAACCATTACTTAGTCATAAACTTGCGATAATGACATATATATGAATGCATGAAAATAATGAATGCATGAAAATAATGAATGCATGAAAACCGACTTTTAGTTCTAGGAAGACCATAGTGATTACACACTAACCACATGTCGTGTTTTGAGAGCCTACAGGTCTAAGCCTTGGCTCTGATACCATAATTGTAACACCTTATTTTGCTAAATGGAATGTCACGCGTGATTATGGCGTGTCATCAAAGCATACAAGGATAGATGTCTTAAACATTACATGACCATAAAGAAAATACCGGAAACAAACATCGGTACCCCAAAGTAAAAGCTCATCACACACAAACATAAGTACTATAAATGAAAAGGACTAAACAATGTCCATGGAAATGAGTAGCAAAATGTATGAATAAATGCATAAAGTAATGAAGGCTAGAAAGCATCCAATCCATACGCACGTACGCTTAGAGTCTACGAGCGTCCCTGAGTACCTGCCATTTTGGGAACATGAAAGGAAAACGGCTGACCATAACGCTTAGTGCACGGATATACAAGCATAGAATGAATAACATAAGCATAAACAACATATAGCAGCGGAATTGATTAAGTCCTGGAAAACCTGGTATAACTTAGTAAAACTAGTTTTATAGTTTGAAAACCCTGATGTTTATCTTATGAAAATTGTTTAACATGTTAACCATTATCCAATATAGGTCACGAAATATCAACGTGCATGAATACTTGGAGGGATGACCTCATCATGCAATTAGAGGGGTTGCCTCTAATTAATACAAGTTTGGGTAGGAGGGATCAGCTCCTTGTGAAGGATGCAAGGCACACACCACATTCACCTGAATAATCTGTAAAAACATGAAATCTAGGATGCACCCATATGCCCCACATGATAATATAATAAATGGCCAAAAGCTGAAAGGGACGCCACGAGCTATCACTCCGCCGTGGTGAAGTCATAACACTGATTCCTCCAGTATTATGGTTATGGTACCTCTATAACTAGGTGAAACTGGTCATGCATGTATGTGGCTTAGGAATTTAATTAAACATAAGCAAATCAACACATATAAAACATATACTTGGAAAACATTTGGCTGGATACGGGGAATCCTAATAAGGAAAGAATGTCCATACTGAAAGGACGGAGAATCCGTACCTTATGTCCAGTGAACGAAGAAGACGAACGGAAGAGAGTCCTACTTCGATCTCACTAATGCTACATAAATAATATACGTGTATAAGTGTTATGATTACTGTGTACGTAACTAGTTCTATATCATGTCTTAGCTTGTCTTATATGTTCATGTCTTGTTTTATTGATTATAACGTTATGCTGTGTTCATCATGTATTATGTATATTCTAGTTAAATATTACTTGTATTTCTTGTATTATTATACTTTTTGTGTAATAATAAGTAACTTTCTAAAAATAGCAGGTTTCCTAAAATAGAAAGTTTCCAAAAATAGAAAGTTTCCAAAAATAGAAAGTTTCCAAAAATAGGTTAACTACTTAAAATAGATAAGTTTCTAAAAAAAGAAAGTTTCCATAAATAGATTAGCTGCTTAAAATAGATAAGTTTCTTAAAATAGAAAGTTTCCATATTTAGAAATAAGCTGGATTATTAAGCTAATAAAATAAGCTTAAGTTTTACTGATTAATATTCTAAGTCATGTGATTAATAGTATAGTGTATTAATTAATACATGTAAATTAAATAAACTATATGTTATAAGATTTAATTAAATATAGCTTGATTTAATTAAATTAAAGTGTATAAAATACTTAGGCTAAAACATGTATTAATATTTATTTTTAATATAACCTAAGTCATGGAAGTTAATTAATTACATGTCATGTTTTAATAATTAACTAATTACTATAATCAAAATTTCATGATTAAATACGAAGGTTAAAATCATGTATTATTAATAATAATAATAAACCTAAGTCATGTTTTAATTAAATTAATTATATAACATGTTAAATTAATTTATTTAATCTTGTAAATAAATGAATGCACATGTAAAATAATTAAACTTGTAAAATAAAATAATAAAACGAACCCATGTATTATTTTATTAAAACATGTCGTGAACCGGACCCGCGAACCCATGAACCGGCCCGAATCAAACCCCACCAAAAACAGTGGCAAACCGGCCCAAGCCGGTTGTCCCTGCCTTCGGTTCATTGCCACTGGCTGTGTGCCGGTGGTCTTTCCCCTCTCGGCCCAGCCGCTGATCATACCGGGTTCCCACCGACTGTGTGTCGGTGGTTCCCCCTGTTGGCTGCGGTGGATTCCCCCTGCTTGCCTAAAATAGCCACCGGCTTAAGCCGATATTGGGGTTGTGGCTGCCGAGACAAACCGAACACAAGGACACCCCCGACTCACGTCGGGGTGCCTTGCCCTTGCTGCCAACCGAACACCCAACACCACCGAGACCTTGTCTCGTGTGGTTGTGTGATCCAAACGACACCGAGAGTCGTGAGACTCTCGGTTTGTGTGGCGGCCAAACACCATAACCCGAAAACAAACCAAACCATTCACCCCACCATGATTTTACTTGTTTTTAATTTTGTTTTATTAAACCCCCCCCCCCCCCCCCCCCATGATCATACATGCAATAAACATAAAAAGAAAATAAAAAGAAGGGTTTTCGGATTACCGAAATGCGTGGAATCAATAAGGAATGAACAAACGAACACGTACTAACGATTTGTTAAACAAAAATCTATGAACACCTCTTGTTTCTTGTGGTAACCACCGGCCAAGGGAGAGAGAAAGGGAGATTTATGGTTTTTAATTTTTATGAAAACTCTGTAATGTTTTTGTTTCCACTTTTATTATCTTTAACCAATCAAAACATGGGTTGGGCCCCCTCCTTCTTGTCTAGCCGCGGCTTGTAGGGCCCCCAAAGGGAAACCGTAACTTAAGCGTGTTCTACAATATAAAGTGTTCTAGTGTTCGTATTTACATGACATTATTATTTAATGTTTGTGTTATTATATATATACTTGTATGTAATCGTAATAATAGTTACGTAAATACATAACAATATGCTCGTGATTATTTACGTTCATGTTTTCATGTTTGTGATTATAATTATTGTTGATAATATTATCGTGTATTAATATGCTTAAATACTTATCGTGTAATAACACATATGTAATACTTGTAATTAATATTCGTGAAACGTAAACATGTTATAAAAGGAAGGTTTTAAGCATGTACGTACGATTATATGTGTACTGTTCATGGTAAAAGCATGCGGGTTTTACAGTAAACAACTCTTATTATCTAGGCTCCGAGCGGGGTTCTAACTTCTTTATCATTCCTTCAATATCCTCAGTCTTAAAATTTTTTTGCCTCAACCGCTTCCTTCTAAGCCTTGAGAATTAAATACGGGAGATCTAAGACAATGGTCATCACCAAGGCTCTCACCCTATAAACTCTCTCCTTTTGACTCAGAGCGTCTGCTATGACATTTTCCTTGCCCGGGTGATAACGAATCTCGCAATCGTAATCATTGAGCAGTTCCAACCATCGTCGGTGTCTCATGTTGAGCTCCTTATGATTTAAGATATTTCGTAGAATCTTGTGGTCGGTGAATATAACATACTTTATACCATAGAGGTAATCTCTATAGATCTTAACCACTGCTCCTAATTCTAGATCATGGGTTGCGTAATTCTTCTCGTTGTCCTTTTGTTTTCTAGACGCATAAGCAATGACCTTAGTCCTTTTTATCAACTATAACACCCCACTTTGATAAGTGGACCATTACGTGTATTTATAGCGTGTCATCAAAGCATGCAAGATAATATGTACTAAACATACATGACCAAAAGGGAAAACCGGAATCAAACATCGGTTCCCAACATAAGCCCAAAACACAAATAAAGTAAATGTAATGAGAAGAACAAAACAAGTGACCAAACAAGCATAAGTATAAGAAGGCAAAAGGAGAAGAAGTCTAAGGCAACTTCCATCCTATGCACGTCCTCCAAATGCTCAAGTCTGTCCATGGGTACCTGTCGTATTGGGACATGGAAGAAAAGTAACGGCTGAGCAATACGCTCAGTGAACGGATATATATGACATGGTAAAAATGTCTGAAATATAAGTAAAGACTGAAAAAGCAGCAGAAAAGTATAAGTCCTGGAAAAACCTGGAACATGTTTATAAAACTTGTTTTATAGTTTGAAAAGCTTATGATTAACTTATGAAAACTGTATTTTAAATTTAGCCAAGAGCCCATATAGGTCATGAGGTGTCAACGTGCATGAATACTTAGAGGGGTGACCTCATCATGCAATTAGAGGGGTTGCCTCTAATTATACTGGTTTGGTAGGAGGGATCAACTCCTTGTGAAGGATGCAAGGCACACACCACATTCACCATGAAAATCCTGAAAAACATGTAACTAGGATGCACCCATACGCCCCACATGATAATACAAAAAAATGGCCAAAACTAAAAGGGACGCCACGAGCAATCACTCCGTCGTGGAGAAGTCAAAACACTCATGCATCCATTGTTATGGTTATGGTACCTCCATAACTAGATGAATTGGCATGCATGTATATATAGCTCATGCATTTAAAATAAAACATAAGCATTCAAAACATATAAAATAACTACGGAAAATAGATGGCTGCAAACGGGTAATCCTAATAAAGGAAGAGAATGTCCATACTGAAGGACGGAATATTCGTACCTTATGTCCAGTAATTAAGCTAGAAGGAAAGCTGAACGATCCACTCCGACTTCGCGGATGCTACATAAATAAGGGACGTGTATGAGTCGTCTGATTACTGAGTGTGTTACTGGTTCTTTGTGTTCTTAACTTATTTTGTATGTTCTTGTCATGTTTTACTGTTTTAAATGTTATCTTGTATTTATTCATGTTTTACATGTATTCTAATTATGTATTTCATGTATTCTTGTATTACTATACTTATAGTGTCATAGTAAGTAACTTTCTAAAAATAGCAGGTTTTGAAAAAATAGAAAGTTTCCAAAAACAGAAAGTTTCCAAAATTAGTAAGTTTCCAAAAATAGAAAGTTTCCAAAAATAGTAAGTTTCCTGAAATAGAAAGTTTCTATAAATAGAAATAATCTGAAGTAATAAGTCTAAAATATAAGCTAGTGTTTATTAGTCATAAGTTATAAGTCATGATGATTTATTAGTAAAGTTTATTAAATTAAATACTTAGGCTAAAGTGATTATAAATTAATAATGAAAATGCATGGTTTATTAATTAACAATGCGTCATGATAATTTAATAAAACTTTACTTTATACAATTAATTAAATCAAAGCATGATTTTTAACTTAATTGTACCATATTGAAATACTTAGGTTATTTCATGATTAATTTATATAAATTAATATAACCTAAGTTCATAGTTAATTTAATTTTACATGTGCTAATATAAATTAAATTAACCAAACAAAATTTTAATATTTAACATGTCGTTATTAATTTAATGTATACAAATTAAATTAATTAAGAAAATGATTTATAACTTGATTAATAAACTTGCTTTATAAACGTTAAACCAACACCTCCTCGTATTAAATCCCGTGAAAACCCGAACCTGAACCGAGCCTACACCGAGACACCTATGTCTTGGTTGGCCTCGAACCATGACCCCACCACAACCACAAAGGTATTGTTGTTGGTTAGCCAGGCTAGCAACTAGACCTTGCCAGTAGCCACTATTGTTGTCGTTCGTCCCACTACTGACCAACTACAGCCGGTCTCCCCCTGACGCGACCAGCACTCCTACCGTTGGGCATTTGGCTTGCGGCTGGACAAACAAAACAGCCACTGAGAGTTGAGCTCTCGGTTGGCCGAATTAAACCAACCCCAAACCCGAATCTCTTCCATGTTAAATCTTTTTAATAGCATGTTTATAGCAATGGTTTAATAAGATTCAAGAACATAAGAAAAATAATTAAAAGATTAAGAGTTTAACGATACCGAATGTTGGAAAGGTTTAGGATTAAGATCACGAACATGAACCCTTAATTAATCAAAGATCAAGACACTTTTCTTTCCCTTTTCCTTTGTAATAGCCGGTGGCCAATCCTCCATGGTGGCTAGGTTTTTTACTAATTTTTGCTAAAGTGTAAAAATAAATGGAAAATGGATTTTCCTTGATTAGTTGATTGATTAATTAGGCCGGGCTAAGCCCTTATCTTTGCTTCACTCTTTCAGGCGGGCCACTAAGGCCCTTTTACAAATATTTGATTTCTCGTGTTTAAAATAGTTATCGTGTGTGATCGTGTTTAGTTCTCGTGTTTAACCCTTGTCATGAATTAAGTATTATACGTAAATACTTATCGTGTTTTAATACTTAGTTATGTGTAACACTTGTAGTAATTAATTAATATACGTAGTTTTTGGATTTAATGTTTGTGACACGTGTCGTGTATTATTAAATGTAAAGTTTTAATTTAATCTTTTTCATACGTTTAATGTTCTTGGTATTTTAATGCAGGTTTTACAACTCTTCCCCTCTAAAAAGAATAATTTGTCCTTGAATTAAAGATGTGATATACATGGAAGGGACGTGGACGTGACGTGACTGAAAGGAACAATGGAACGTGACGTGACTAAAAGAATAATCTGAATTATGGGAGGAAAAGGATGAGAAATCCAGATGGACTCCTTCGTTTGCAAGTGGCTTCCCGCTCGAAACGGTCCTCTAAAAGATCTTGGCGGAAATAATATTCTTGGTCTTCATGACTTTGTTTAGACGATACAGAAAAGTTTCTGGTTATCAACGTAAGATAGATCCTCATGAGTCTGATCGAGCGTATGAGAAATAACGTGCAAGGGTAAATGAATGTTATGATGCAAAACAACTTGGAATAATATAACGTCTGAGCAACGATGTACGAGACATACTGAAACGTAGTACGTGAACAATTGTGAACGAGATACGTGAATAATTGTGAACGTGATACGTGGAGATATGGAAAATATAATATGAGAAAACATATGATGGACGTGATATGTGCAACATATCATGAACGTGATAGGAGAAACGTGGAATGAACATGACATGTGTAACATATCATGAACATGGATAACCGAGGAGGTAACGTCAACCGATAAGAGGTGAGACGTGAAACGCCTGTCTAAGGATGGAACGTTTATTAAACTTAAGTCTGGTCTACCAAGCTTCCTGCAAAACTTTCCAGAATGAAAAGTGAAACGTAAATCTTAAGCTAGAATACGATCATGAACGTGAATGGTGCCATGAACGTGAGTGCTAAAATAGATCGTAAACTTGAACAAAGACGTGAACGTAAATAATGAACTCAAGCGTGAACCTTTATATGATATGATAGCTGAAGAAATGCCAAGTGATCGTACGATCTTTGGCTGGAAAATATCTAAAAATCTGCTAAGTATGAAATCTTTGTAGATTGAATGGATATGCAGACTCGGTCACCAAGTCGAAAACAACTCAGATAGCATCATGCTTCCTCTGAGTCTGCGATAGTCCGGTGACAAAATCCATGGAGATCTTGTCCCTTCTCCGTTCATCGTTCCAAATGGTGGAAATAGCTCCTAGTCTGTTAGTGTTCTATCTTAGCCTGCCGGTATGTCAGGTACTTAGATATGAACATAACTGTATCTTGCTTCATAGAAACTGGATAAATAGAAGTTTGGAAAACTATGAGTCTCTAAAATTAGAATTCTCTTAGTGTAGGATTCTCTATTACACCTAATATAGTGTAAGGTTTCTCTCCTTTATGCGTAAGCTGAGTCATGGTAAGATTAATCGTGAGAATCAATATGATTCAGAGTGTCACTGGAATCAACCAGAATTTGTACTAGAAAAATTTCAGGGTGAAATTTAATCTATCGTAGAGTTCGTAACATAGAGTGAATAAGGTCTTCATGCTCTTCTCTAGACTTAGAGAAAATCATATTGTCATTGATTGGAAACTGATAACGAATTGTCAGCATGATCGTAAGTCAATCTTGAAAAAAATGCTTAGCATCCTGTAATCGATCATATACGTTGTCAATACATTGAGGAGGATAACGGTAAAGAAGGATGATTTGTTAAAATCGACAGTAGTCGACACATAATCTCGTGTTACCGCCATTCTCCTTAATAAACAAAACCGGTGCACACCATGGTGATACACCTGGCGAATGAGATTCTTCCAACATCTCGTGCAGCTGTTCCTTCAACATGCTCAACGTTAAGTTCCATATTGTGGATAAAGTATACTCGGAGGTCTTTCCGGAAATACATCTGGGAAATTATGAAATAATCGGTTCATTATGAATAAACGAACTTTAGAAGTCGTGTCATAAATTATAGCTAGAAATTATTCGCAGCCATGGGATAACAAACACGTGCTTGCAAAGCATAAATAATTTGTACAGATTTTCCTGATGGAAAACCATTGTAAAACCGGCATGCTTTTACCATGAACAGTACACTAATAATCGTACGTATGAGATTAAAACTTTCCTTTTATAACATGAATACGTTTCACGAATATTAAGTACAAGAATTTACGTACATGTTATTACACGATAAGTATTAAGTACGTGTTGATACACGATAACTATTAATTATAATAATTATAACCAAACATTAATCACGAATACGCATTTTATATTATTGCACGATAAACAAGTAAATACTTATTTTAATATTCCATGACATTAAAATTTACTTAACACGATTAATATTATTACATATTGATACTTGAATTTTCTGTTGGTTTGTTGTGGTGTGAAGGAAACAAGAAGGAAACAAGCTTCCATTCTTATCCATTTCTTTTCCATTTTTTGTACCAAGTACTCTCCATACCAGCATCCAAAAGGTTCTGCACAAGCCCGGGCTTGTTTGGAGGTGGCTTTTCAGCCATTGTGGGACCTGGATGTGGGTCCCACAAGGTAAATCCCTTGGCTTGAACTTTTTTGTCCTCAAATTGGTGATTTGTGTGATTTGGTGAAATTGTATGAAAGTTGTTTAAATGTTTGGTGTATAGTTTGATTATACTCACTTAAGGTTTATATGCATGTTATAAGCTATTACAATCAGATTTGGTAGGATTTAAAAGCATTTGGTGTGTTAAAAAGTGATTGCTGAAAATTAAAGGGGTGTTTGGATCTGCATACTAGTTCAAATAGGAGTTAGATTTTGGCTTGCAATAAGCTCAAACACACTCATTAGGTTGATATTATGTGATATATGTACTTGGCTTTCAGTTTGGTAAAGTTTCAAAGCAAATTGCACGTTTTAAAATTGGTAAGTAGCTAAAAACAGCAAGGTCCTTTATCTGCCTGTTTTTTGTAATAATTGCTCATCAAATCTTGAAAGCTACTAGATATTAGGTCCATTTAGGATTGTGTATAGCTTGTATGTCATTTGGTTGATTTGTATGCAAGATTTAAAGGTTTGAAATTCGTTTTTGTGCAAGTAAACCAAGTGCACTGTTCATCAGAAACATTTGTGCTTAAACAGTCACCTTCTTGTGCTTATTTTGCTTGATTTTTGTGAAAAACTTGTTTGTTTTTTAGCATAAATTGACTCCCTACACTCAACTGAGTGTAGGGGTGCCTTATTGCCCAAAGATAAGCTCAACATAAGCTTTCCTAAGCTTATTGGTCAACTGACCAATTTTTAACACTAACAGTGGGAACAAAGTTCCCCCTGCTTGCACAATTATTTCCACTGCTTGACTAGCAGACAAAACCAAGCAAGTGTCACTATCAGAATTCTCACTTTTTTGTCTTTAGTGACTGAAAATAGGATTTAGGACCTGATTTTTGTTTCATAATTTTTATTATTTAATTTTTGATTTTTCTGTTTACTTAGATTTTTTGTTACTGTTCATTTGATATTTTTTAGTTTAAATAGCTATTTTAATTACTTTTTAATTTCTGATTTTTGTCTTTTAGTGACAAAAATAATTGTTTTTCAGTTTTAAGATTTTTCATAGACTTAGAAAAATGTTTTAAGATTTTTAGTTTAAAAAGTTTTTACTGCTCACTTTTTAATTATTTTTTAGAATTAATTTAGTTTAATTAGGGTTTATTTTCAAACTATTTTTGTCTTTTAGTGAAAAATTTTATATTTTTCAAATTTTTCATTTTTCTACTGTTCTTTAGTATAATTTAGGATTTTTAAAATTATCAAATTATTTTCGGCATTATTTTATTATTTTTTATAATTAATTTAGTTTAAAAATAGTTTTTAGTGTTTTAAAAATAGAAAAATAGTTTTAAAAATTTAGGAGAAATACTATTTAGTCATTAAATAATATAAGTAACTTATTAGTTCAATAAAATAATATTTTGGACATTTTGTTAATTATATTTGATTTTAGGGCTTTAATTAGCATTTAAAATTGAATATTTAATTAATAAAAGGTTTTAAAATATTTTAATTGGATTTTTATTCTTATTTATATTATTTTAGACTTAGTTTTAACTTTTAATTAATTTTTAGGTTTAAAATTTTTAATTTGTAGCTTTTTACGGTTTTACGTGAACGACCTTTTCGTCTTAGCTTAATCCGTCATCGTAACCGTCATTCTCTTCTTACCCCATTTCTATTTTCTTTTTCTCAATATAATCACAAACCATTAATCAATTCATTACACAACGCACTTGCCTCCTTGGGAAACGAACTTGAACTTATTTGGTCATTAGTGCTCGGTTTTCCTAAACCGACACTTAACGCTTACCATTATTTTGGTACTCTTTTCCTAAAGGGTAGCAAAAACACTATCAAAATGCCATAAGCTTGTAGCTTATGGCTTTTGATATAGTAAAACTTAGTAAAAAAATGGAAAAACTGATTTTTCTGAAAATCTTTTTGAGACCTTAGAAAACAACAAGCCTTGAAATTTTGAACACGTTTTAAACAAGAACAACTTCAGCAACACCAAGAATCCAAATACATTTTCACTTTTTGGAATCTTAGATTTCTGAAAATATCAAAACCTTTTAAAAACCTTTTTGAAAACTGAAAATTCAAAATGTTTTACCAAATAATGATGGAACTTAGATTCTAGCCAACCTTAATACCAACTTCTATAAATCATAAAAGGAATTATATTTCATAAAAAATACCAACTTTATATTTAATAAAAAGGGATTACAAAAGAAATTTGCTAGAAACTAGAAGAAAGGGTATGGGACACATACGTCCCATATTTATACAAGATAAGGAAGATTCTAGAGACTAAAACCCTAGCTAAGTAAATTTCCATCCTTGCCCTTGAGTCTTGACTGAATTCTTGGTCAAATTAGCAACATGTGATGTTACAGCTGTTAACAAGTGATCCCAAACGTTTATTTGAGCTTGGGGACAAAGAAATTCGATCCATCCGTTGGTTTTTTCCCCTCCTAGGGTTTAGGTGAAAGAGACGGGGCAGGGAGGGTCCCAGGGGTCACATGGGTTGGTAGGGTTCAAGTTTTAGGTGTGGGTTTGGGTGAGATAAAGGATAATTAGGGATCTGGAAGTTATGGGATTAAAACCCTTTGGTTTGGGGTGAATTGGACCTGGGTGTTCTAGGGTTTATGGGTGTTAATAGGGAAGGTTTAATCTGAATTGGGGAAGGATTAAGATTTGAATTTATGTTTAGTGGGAAAAAAATACTGATTTAATAATCAGTATTTAAGAGATTGGGTGGAAATTTGAGGTGGAAGGGGAATGGAGTGTGATTGGTGGATGGTGGTGACGTGGATGACGTGTCAAGCAGGGAGTGGTGGGGTGAAGTTTGGTTGTCTGGCCAGTATAACCCCCCATGTTTCATTGTTTGTTAACTTGGTAATAAATAGCTATCAACTCCATTTTTCTTCACAACAACTTTGCCATGGTTGTCAAATTTGGCACAACAGCTTTGCAAACTTTGCATAAGGACCATAAATGTACTTTTGGGCATTCTTCAAGGGCTCATAGTGTAATTTCTTGACATTTAAGGGACCATAATGCAATTTATGAGTTTTGCAAGGGTATAAAATGCCAAGTCTTTAAAAGATGAGGGACCATTATTGTACAATCTTCAAACTTCAAGGACCATTTTGGAAATTCATGAATCGGGTCCGGTTCATTGTGCGGCTTCGTTTCCCGTGTTCGTTTTTGATTGATTCTTGTGATCTTTTTGTCATTTCCTCAATATCCGTACCTAAAATACACAAGCAACAAACACGAGCATATATTTGGCAGTTTTAATGATATTTAATGCATTTTAAGCCCGATTTGGACGATAAGACTATGTATAAAAGCAGTCTCATCACTCCCCCATACTAAACTATTGACGTGCCCTCACGCAATGCTAGAATAAAGTATCGTAGCATCTCCAAAATTCATTTTTATTCATTTTATTTGAACGATAAACTAGCTACACTACTACTATTACTACTACTTGTGTTTTAGACATAATGTATGATTTTCATCGCAAAATGGGACGTTTAGGTTCATAGAATAAGAACACGTTAATGCTTCGTTAGAAATGATTTCATCGTCCTCGATTTTCACCCTAAATCCATGCCAAGCGTGCAACGAGATCATTGTCATTATAAGTTAGTAATGCTAACACTACTCATATGCCCTAATCACGTACTTATCCTCCCATTATTCCTAAGTTGTATCTCTTATATTTTATTTTGTCTTGAATGTTTCACGAGGATACATTGTTTGACTTATGCGATAATAGAGATTTAGGTCTAAAAATAGAGTCCTAACGGTGTAACCAAGACCATCAAATCAATAACCCCTCCCAATAGACAACGATGTCAAAAAATTAAGTTGACAAGAAGAATCGATAAACACGGTTTTATAACGGTTTTGAACATGAGACTTATTACCAAGGCTTTTATACGCCCCCTAACGGAAGGGCCTTATTATCTTTGGTTTACCTCCATCTTTTATTCAACTTCGCGATGAAGCTTTTATTATGACTTCGGTCTTGCCTTGCCTTTTATTATCCGCCTCATCGGTGGTTTTATTAGCCAAATACGTATATCCTCACGCTAAGGCAAATTTTGGATCTTTAAAGCTTCGAAGATTAAGGCTTGATTCACTTTCAATTTTGCATAGATTTTTCGGCCTTGTGGGGCTTCAAATTGTTTGCTAGATTTAGGTGAGCACTTGAAATCTTATTATTGGGTGAAGCTTTTGATTATTCGGGTGCCAATACTTCAAAACCGTGACGCTGGCGATACCTTAATGTCTTCCCAATTTAATTACTTGGAAGCTACTAGAAAAGACTAGAAACCCAACAATCCTAACTAAACCGCTAAGTCAATATTTATTAAGCAAAAAATATTTACATGCGAAGGGAGAATAAGCAAACAACAAGAACACATGAGTTTTGAAAGAATACGAGTACTCTACGTTTAGCATAGTAACTTATAATTAACTCTATCATTTCTCGTCCTAATTTAAGAGACTTAGCCTAATGTGTAGTTAAGGAATCAAAGCTAAGTTCTCAACACGTACGGTCGAGTCAAAAATTACTCTTATTCTCGCCATCGGAAATTCTACATTCGTGTCTTCAAACACTTATAAAACATGAGAAAAAATTTAAAATTTGGCCATTTTTAGCCTTATTTTGCAACGAAACGATAAACAAAAAGATAAACTTTGGAAAGCGTGAAGGTTTGGCAAGGCAAGTATCTATTCCCCCCCCATACTAAAGTTAAACATTGTCCTTAATGTTTCGAGTCTAGGGGTGCAAGCACCCCCATACTAGAGACGTAGTCGAATGCCTAATCTAGCATGGAAAGGGTGTAACCAATAAATTAATATCCGTTTATGAAGTGTGCTAAAAACTTAAGGTTAGAACATCAAAAGGATATATCATTTGGATATTGAGAAAGTCTTCAAAGCAAACGATCGAGTGCTCCCATAAAATAAACACGAGAGGCTCCAATCGTGAAGATCATGATCTAAAAACCACAATTCACAAACAACCACGAAACAAAGGTTGGAAGGGCACAAATCCCCTCACATTAACTAATTAGAAAGCAATAATATGTACATGGATAAGCATGGGTCTCCCCCACGAGGCACCTTGTTTTTTATAACCGAGTCAAAAGCTCGACTCGAATCCCCATAAATGTGATCATTTAGGGATTATCATGGTAGGTCAATTTTTAGTGAGGCTTACATGATAAACAAGGCTCAAAAACAACCGGTATTAAGGACTAAGTCCTTTGATGGTGCAAAACACCGGGATCGAAGATGGCGTTCTCGTTTTCATTGGAAAAACAAATCAACGCCACTTCATCGTGTGTCAACACAAACCCAAAGGGTTTCAAGAAAATAGATGAGAAGAAATAGAAGGGTGGAACAATGGGTAAGTCATAAAAACATTGAGCTACTCGAGGTAGACTCGCACCAATCAAATAGAAAGATTTTCCATTTATTGCATCGGTGGAAGACCGAGATTTCCCTTTATAAGCAATTCCGGGATCAAATATCTCGTCCTCGGTGGAGAAAGGGGAGGGAACATAAGGGGCTTCCCCCACACTAGGTCCACACAAAGCATCGTCAAAAGGAGAAGACGAGCTTGTAGTACTCAATACTCGTGGTGATGACGGAGTTAGCATTGTAGAAAAATCTTTTAAATCTAATTTAAAATATTTCCCTTTTTCATCTTTTAAACTCTCCTTATGAAAACCCGACTTAATTATGTCAAAAATATTTGGTGTTTCTAAAGCAATGTTAGTCACACTAAAAATTCTCACATTTGAAAACCGTTTTGGCTTAGGTGGTGGTAAGTTCTCAAAACGTTTGTCAACAAAGAAAACTCCCCCATCGGGATCAACATATTCATCATCCGAAGAATCATTCGTGATTGGAATCGTAGGCTTAATACTCTTAACCTCCACCGGCGGAGGGGACGGAAAATCGTTTTTATCATCAACTCCTAAAACTCTTTTTGAAATCTTTTTACAAATGTTTTTGATAGGACTAACATTGTTCAAAGACGTGATAGAATACACATGAGAAAGTGTGGAGTTTTGAGTTGCATTTATGACGAGTTCTTCCTCATTGAAACGAAGAGTGATTTTCCTAGCATGCACATCGATAAGTGCTCTCGAGGTATCCAAAAATGATCGACCTAAAATTAGAGGAACTTTAGGATCGATGGGGATGTCAACAACAATAAAGTCTACGGGATAGTAGAACTTTCCAACTTTCACGAAGACGTCCTCGGCTACTCCACAAGCTAGAATCGTAGAATGATCGGCCATCTCGATTGACATTCTTGAAGGAGTGAGATTGGGAGATTGAGCGACTTAAAAATCTCAAGAGGCATCAAATTAATACTAGCACCAAGATCGGCCAAGGCGTAGCATTCCTCCATATCTTGTATAGCACATGGGATTAAAAACTTGCCGGGATCACCGACTTTTTGAGGTATGCGGCTAAGAAAAACCGATGAACAACTAGACGATTTTTGCAATTTCTCTTTGTTATTCAACATACTTTTAAAGTTTGCTGCAAATCGAGGAATCATGACCAAGGCGTCGGCAAAACTTATATTAAAATGCAAGTCACGAAACATTTTCATAAAAAGTTCAAATTGATAATTATTTCGTTCTTGTGCCTTTTCCTTGTTTCGTCTTGAAGGGTAAGGTAAGGGTGGTGTGGGTTGGGGCATAGGCAAAGGCCTTGGAATCTCGGGTTCCACTATTGGTATTGGTTCAACCGTAGGTGTGGTTTGAGCGGTACTTCGTGGGCTTGGAATTTGCTCCTTTTCTACCACTACCTCGGGTTCTTTCTCTTTTTCCTTCTCCATAGAAGTACTTGGACGAGAAATGGGTTCTTTGAAAGTTTTACCACTACGAGTAGTAATAACCTTCAATTCTCCTTTCGGGTTTACGATGGTGTCACTAGGAAGACCACCCGAAGAAGAAGGTTTACACATGATAGCTTCAAACATTTTTCCCATTCGGTCTTCAAACTTAGATTGCCTAGCATCCGCTCTTAACAACTCTTGCTTAATCTCATGTTGACCTTGCTCCACTTTTTGTTGATTTTGTTGGAGACGTTGAACATTTCCTTCCATTTTATTAGTATGAGTCTTAAGTTCATTAGCAAGTTCGTTTTTAAGCTCGTTTTTCAACTCGGATCTTAAGCTAACCATTTCACGTTGCATATTATCAAACTTAGCATCGTTTGCTTTTGCATAATTCAAAAATTCTCCTTGAAGATTTTTGGTGTGATCATTTTGAAAACCTTGTGTGGTAGTTTGAAAATCACGGTTTTGGTTTTGGTTTGAAATTTGCCCATTTCCACTTTGATAATTACCCTTGTTGTAGTTACGTTGATTTCCTTGATAAGCACCACTTTGATTGTTGTTTCGATAGTTATTAGCATTTTGATTTTGTGGAGCTTGATTTTGGCGGGAACCTTGACCGTTTTAGTTATAAGTTCCCGTGGCTACATAAGCACTCGAAGTGTTACCATCCGCGGTAATGCACTCGGAAAAATCATGAGCTACACCACACGAAATACAACTCTTAGCAACCGCTTTAACCGAAGCGGAATTTGAAGCTTCTTGAGCTTTCCAATGGGACATAAGAGTCGAAAACCTATCGAAAAACCGATTATCCTCATTTGCTTCATCTTGCAAGGCATTAATGCTACGAGACGATGACGAACCCAAATTGGCAACACTCGGTGTGTTACAAGGGCTATAAACCTTAGACCTATTTTCAATGATTTTCAAAGCCTCTTCGGTTGTTTTGCACAAAAAATTACCACCCGCGGCGGCATTTAAGTAATCTCGTTCATGATCATTAAGCCCATTATAAAAAGTGTCAATTTGATGCAATTCGGAAAAATCATGGTGTGGACATTCATGTAACATTTCTTTAAACCTTTCCCAAGCCATTGAAAAAATTTCATTAGATCTTTGTGTAAATCGTGAAATCTCGTTTTTCAAATGTGTTGTTTTAGATGGTGGAAAAAATTGATTCACAAACTTAGAAACGAGATCAACCCACGTCAAAATCGAATTTGGGGGTTCTTTCTCGAGCCATATCTTGGCGGGTCCATCTAACGAGTATGGAAACAACATCATCTTAATGGCCTCGTGTGGTACATCCTTAAACTTGCTTGTTGCGGTGAGACGATTAAATTGCCTAATGTGATAATGTGGGTTGTCTTTTTCGTGTCCGTGAAACTTGTTTGCTTGAAGCATAGACATTAAACCCGTCTTGATCTCGAAGTTCTCCGCAAGGATGGCGGGAATCAAAATGGCCTCTCCAAAACCCTCGGTGGGTGCTTGAAGCAACTCCATCATAGTACGATTAGCCATGATAGCTTCTTTTTCTACAATAGGTTCCTCACTTGGAGTCTCTTCACTAGAAATATTAGGAGTAGGTGTTGCCTCCTTTCGGTTTCTACGTTTACGTGCACGTTTTGCTTGATTGTGAGTAAGCATAACGTCACGTACAACGAGGGGATGAGCAAAGAAGATTCTTTTTGGTGTTTTTAATTTTTTCAATTTTTTTGGATTTTTGATTGTTTTTACTTTTTTTTGGATTTTGGAATTGTATTAGGTAGACAATAATCTAAAAATCTCCTCCTTAATCAAATCTCTTGATTAAAGAAGCCTCAAGGAATGAAAACGATCACGTGAAGTGAACGCCTTCGATGACTTTAGAACGTTGGTGGAACACCAAAACGTTCAAGAGGGTTTAATCAAATGAAACCAAGAAAATATATATGATACTTAATAATACTTTGGGCGGCAAAACCCTCGATTAGCTCTCAAAATCAAATACTCACAAGCAAGCGGGGAAACGAGGCAGCGCGAAGCACTTAAGAGCCTTTTTCCTTAGGATATATTTTATAATATCCGCCTTATACCCACCTTATAGTTTGTATTTTCAAAATCGAGCTTCTCGAAAGTATTTATCTATTTTTGCCTTTTTTTCTTTGGTTTGAGATTCGAATACAATGATTGGGTAATGACCTCCCAAGTCAAGGTTGTGATTTCTCACGTATTTGGAGTACTTGTGTATTTATTGTTCTACGTATACAATATAGTAATAGTATTCACAAAAAAACGAAAAACCGATAATACGTATTAGTAGAGTGCTACTAATACAAATACTTATTATGGCTATATATAAACAACAATTGTTCAAATCAAAACACAACACGCCTCCCTGGCAGCGGCGCCAAAATTGATGTAGTGTTTTTGCTACCCTTTAGGAAAAGAGTACCAAAATAGTGGTAACCGTTAAGTGTCGGTTTAGGAAAACCGAGCACTAATGACCAAATAAGTTCAAGTTCGTTTCCCAAGGAGGCAAGTGCGTTGTGTAATGAATTGATTAATGGTTTGTGATTATATTGAGAAAAATAAAATAGAAATGGGGTAAGAAGAGAATGACGGTTACGATGACGGATTAAGCTAAGACGAAAAGGTCGTTCACGTAAAACCGTAAAAAGCTACAAATTAAAATTTTTAAACCTAAAAATTAATTAAAAGTTAAAACTAAGTCTAAAATAATATAAATAAGAATAAAAATCCAATAAAAATATTTTAAAATCTTTTATTAATTAAATATTCAATTTTAAATGCTAATTAAAGCCCTAAAATCAAATATAACTAACAAAATGTCCAAAATATTATTTTATTGAACTAATAAGTTACTTATATTATTTAAAGACTAAAAAGTATTTTTCCTAAATTTTAAAAACTATTTTTCTATTTTTAAAACACTAAAAACTATTTTTAAACTAAATTTATTATAAAAAATAATAAAATAATGCCAAAAATAATTTGACAATTTTAAAAATCCTAAATTATACTAAAGAACAGTAGAAAAAATGAAAAAATTTGAAAAATATAAAAATTTTCACTAAAAGACAAAAACAGTTTGAAATTAAACCCTAATTAAACTAAATTAATTCTAAAAAATAATTAAAAAGTGAACAGTAAAAACTTTTTAAACTAAAAATCTTAAAACATTTTTCTAAGTCTATGAAAAATCTTAAAACTGAAAAACAATTATTTATGTCACTAAAAGACAAAAATTAGAAATTAAAAAGTAATTAAAATAGCTATTTAAACTAAAAAATATCAAATGAACAGTAACAAAAAATCTAAGTAAACAGAAAAATCAAAAATTAAATAATAAAAATTGTGAAACAAAAATCAGGTCCTAATTCCTATTTTAAGTCACTAAAGACAAAAAAAGTGAGAATTCTGATAGTGACACTTACTTGCTTTTGTCTGCTAGTCAAGTAGTGGAAACAATTGTGCAAGCAGGGGGAACTTTGTTCCCACTGTTAGTGTTAAAAATTGGTCAGTTGACCAATAAGCTTAGGAAAGCTTATGTTGAGCTTATCTTTGCGCAATAAGGCACCCCTACACTCAGTTGAGTGTAGGGAGTCAATTTATGCTAAAAAACAAACACGTTTTTCACAAAAATCAAGCAAAATAAGCACAAGAAGGTGACTGTTTAAGCACAAATGTTTCTGATGAACAGTGCACTTGGTTTACTTGCACAAAAACGAATTTCAAACCTTTAAATCTTGCACACAAATCAACCAAATGACATACAAGCTATACACAATCCTAAATGGACCTAATATCGAGCAGCTTTCAAGATTTGATGAGCAATTTTTACAAAAAACAGGCAGATAAAGGACCTTGCTGTTCTTAGCTACTTACCAATTTTAAAACATGCAATTTGCTTTGAAACTTTACCAAACTGAAAGCCAAGTACAGATATCACATAATATCAACCTAATGAGTGTGTTTGAGCTTATTGCAAGCCAAAATCTAACTCCTATTTGAACTAGTATGCAGATCCAAACACCCCTTTAATTTTCAGCAATCACTTTTTAACACACCAAATGCTTTTAAATCCTACCAAATCTGATTGTAATAGCTTATAACATGCATATAAACCCTAAGTGAGTATAATCAAACTATACACCAAACATTTAAACAACTTTCATACAATTTCACCGAATCACACAAATCACCAATTTGAGGACAAAAATTTTCAAGCCAAGGGATTTACCTTGTGGGACCCACATCCAGGTCCCACAATGGCTGAAAAGCCACCTCCAAACAAGCCCGGGCTTGTGCAGAACCTTTTGGATGCTGGTATGGAGAGTACTTGGTACAAAAAATGGAAAAGAAATGGATAAGAATGGAAGCTTGTTTCCTTCTTGTTTCCTGCACACCACAACAAACCAGCAGAAAATTCAAGAATCAAACTGCCATAAGCTTGTAGCGTATGGCTTTTGATACAGTAAAACTTAGTAAAAAAATGGAAAAACTGATTTTTCTGAAAATCATTTTGAGACCTTAGAAAACAACAAGCCTTGAAATTTTGAACACGTTTTAAACAAGAACAACTTCAGCAACACCAAGAATCCAAATACATTTTCACTTTTTGGAATCTTGGATTTCTGAAAATATCAAAACCTTTTAAAAACCTTTTTGAAAACTGAAAATTCAGAATGTTTTACCAAATAATGATGGAACTCAGATTCTAGCCAACCTTAATACCAACTTCTATAAATCATAAAAGGAATTATATTTCATAAAAAATACCAACTTTATATTTAATAAAAAGGGTTCACAAAAGAAGTTTGCTAGAAACTGGAACAAAGGGTATGGGACACATACGTCCCATATTTATACAAGATAAGGAAGATTCTAGAGACTAAAACCCTAGCTAAGTAAATTTCCATCCTTGCCCTTGAGTCTTGACTGAATTCTTGGTCAAATTAGCAACATGTGATGTTACAGCTGTTAGCAAGTGATCCCAAACGTTTATTTGAGCTTGGGGACAAAGAAATTTGATCCATCCGTTGGTTTTGTCCCCTCCTAGGGTTTAGGTGAAAGAGACGGGGCTGGGGAGGGTCCCAGGGGTCACATGGGTTGGTAGGGTTCAAGTTTTAGGTGTGGGTTTGGGTGAGATAAAGGATAATTAGGATTCTGGAAGTTATGGGATTAAAACCCTTGGTTTTGGGGTGAATTGGACCTGGGTGTTCTAGGGTTTATGGGTGTTAATAGGGAAGGTTTAATCTGAATTGGGGAAGGATTAAGATTTGAATTTGTGTTTAGTGGGAAAAAATACTGATTTAATAATCAGTATTTAAGAGATTGGGTGGAAATCTGAGGTGGAAGGGGAATGGAGTGTGATTGGTGGATGGTGGTGACGTGGATGACGTGTCAAGCAGGGAGTGGTGGGGTGAAGTTTGGTTGTTTGGCCAGTATAACCCCCCATGTTTCATTGTTTGTTTACTTGGTAATAAACAGCTATCAACTCCATTTTTCTTCACAACAACTTTGCCATGGTTGTCAAATTTGGCACAACAGCTTTGCTAACTTTGCATAAGGACCATAAATGTACTTTTGGGTATTCTTCAAGGGCTCATAGTGTAATTTCTTGACATTTAAGGGACCACAATGCAATTTATGAGTTTTGCAAGGGTATAAAATGCCAAGTCTTCAAAAGATGAGGGACCATTCTTGGACAATCTTCAAACTTCAAGGACCATTTTGGAAATTCATGAATCGGGTCCGGTTCATTGTGCGGCTTCGTTTCCCGTGTTCGTTTTTGATTGATTCTTGTGATCTTTTTGTCATTTCCTCAATATCCGTACCTAAAATACACAAGCAACAAACACAAGCATATATTTGGCAGTTTTAATGATATTTAATGCATTTTAAGCCCGATTTGGATGATGAGACTATGTATAAAAGCAGTCTCATCACATATATTAAATTAACACGACAAGTTACGTACATAATGTTTACGTCTAACACGTATGAGAAAAACTATGAGAATTTACGACATTTTAAAAACATGAATCGCGTAACATTATCAAGTCGCGGAATTAATAGAAGTATAGGGTCTCAATTGGGTTGTTATGCGTTTAGAATGGGGCAAGGCATATGGGCCGAGGCCCATGTTGTTCACAAACCGACTAACATAAAATAAAGGACGGGAGGGAGTGTTTTATTAAGAAAAAAAAAGAAAAGATGAAAACAGGAAAACCCTAATCATAAAACATGGTGGCCGCCGTATATTTTTTGGTGTCCTCTACCTGCCGACGTTATACACAACAAGAGAAAGAACAACAATCGTGGGTCAATTCTAGAAATCAAGGATGATTCGAGGTTTGTGATTCTTAAAACCCTAAATGCATTAGTGAGATCAGAGTAGGACTCTCTTCTGTTCGTCTTTTCCGTTCACTGGACGCAAGGTACGGATTCTTCGTCCTTTTAGTATGGACATTCTTTCCTTATTAGGATTTCCCCGTATGCAGCCAACTGTTTTCCCAATATATGTTTTATATGTTTTGATACTTATGTTAGAATAAATGCCTAAGCCATATACATGCATGACCAGTTTCACCTAGTTATGGAGGTACAATAACCATAATCACTAGAGGCACCAGTGTTATGACTTCACCATGGCGGAGTGATAGCTCGTGGCGTCCCTTTCAGCTTTTGGCCATATTTTTATATTATCATGTGGGGCGTATGGGTGCATCCTAGATTACATGTTTTTACAGATTATCAGGTGAATGTGGTGTGTGCATTGCTGTAATACCCAGAAACCGAGGTCACTTATCTTACCCTAAATTAAGCCTATTTTTGAAATTTTTAAGAAATTTTATTTACTATATAATTTATCGTTTTGGTTGAAACCAATGTTTGAGGTCGTAATCTTGACGATTGACGATTTAAGAAGAACGATGACGACTACGATCCCGACGGATGCCAAATTTCTATGTTTATTGTCGCTTTATCGATATTATAATTTTTCGAGGATTTTACTTTCGGTTCGTGTTAAGTCGAGTCAAGTGCGTTTTATTTCTTTCCGGGTGCATTTAAATTGTCCTAAAAGTATTTTGGAGTGTTCGGGATGACCCCCGACTCCCGCAAAATTTTCCAAGTGGACTAGTAAGTCATTCCCGCAAACATTTGAGGTCGTTTTTAAACAAGGCCAAAAGAATACTAAAATAACATTCACACTCAAAATTTTTACTCCCTCTCTTTCTTTTCTCTCTAGGCCGCCGGCCATACCACACCACCACCACCACCATATTCAAATTTTCTTGTTTTTTATTAATTCTAATTAAAGACCACACTTTCAAAACTTTTTGTTAGTACTAATCCAAGGTTTAATCCAACATGCATTAACTTGATTTTCCAAAAATTAAAAGATTTTTCAAAAGTTTGATTTGATGTAATTAAACTTGATGCATGTTTAATTTGGGTTTAGATTATGTTAATTCATCAATTAAAGTAACCAAAATTGGTTTGGTTTGGGTGTTTTGATCACCAACAACCCACGGCCAAATAAGGGTGTTTGGTGGATCATGGTGTTTGATGGTTTTTGCTTGTGGGTTATGTTTAAGTTGTTGTTTTAGGTGTGTTTGAGTGGGTAAAACTTGTTGCATGTTTGTTTTGATAAATGGGTTTTAGGATGGATTTGATGTTCTAGGTCTTAAGGACTGATTAGGGTGTTTAGAAATGGTTATGAGTTGTTAAGTTAAGGCTAGGTGTCGTTAAAATGGTTTGGAAACAAGTGTTGAGGTGATTTTGAAGTAGTAATTTTTAGGCAGATTGTTTAAGGGTTTTTTTGAATATCCTAAGCTTAGATACAGGTCATGAATATAGAATGTAGTTGTAGGGCTTGTTCTTAGCTACATTTTGGTATAAAGTAGAGCTTACGACTCCTAACGAGTCAAAAGTTATGATGTTTTGAAAATACGTGTACCGGGAGATGAGAACCTACATAATCCGAAATTATGTTTGGTTTTGGGTCAAATCCCGGGGACCATAGATAGAGTTTGGTAATTGATTAAAAGTTAATTTTTGGTCTCAAACCTGCATTTGTGAGTCTATTATTAGGCTTAGGTGTTTAACGGGTCAATGGTATATTTTAAATGGGTCAAACAAGTCCAACATGGTCAATGTGCAAAATCAGTCCGAAAAATGTATGTCTAGTAATGTGTTGAGTAACGGGTCATAAAAGTGAGAACTTTTAATGGGATTAAAAATGGGTTTTCTACAGGTCATGAGGTATTTTTGTGAATTTTCTTAAATTTTATAAAAGGGTTTAAGTCTTAGAAAACAGCCCATACTTTTGGTAAGTATCGGCGAAAAATGTAAAAACGGTAGTAACGTTAATAACGTAGATGAATCGTATAAAACTAATAACGACTACTTGTTTGGTTTTGGGCGTGAGTTTGTAATTATCACAATTGACTAATATATACATATTATACAGTACTTAAAGTTTTATAAATGAGATTGACTCATTACGCGTTATTGCTTGTTAGGTGTTCAATTTCCCGGGCATCCTCATCATCGTCAGTGATCGTCATTCGTATCGTCGACTACTTCTATATACATAAGGTGTGAATTTGTAGCCTCGCTTACTACTGTTTTAAATTGTTTTTACCTACGAGGGAGATGCATGCTAGTTTTATAAAATGAACATATGTCATGAATGATTGTTGGAGCCGAATATTGCCTTAAATTGTGTTGAGTAACTAGTTGCAAAAGACCTTATATTCATGAACTATTAACTATTGTTTAATCCTTGTGTGGATTGAAAATAGCCGCTTATACAATTGATAGTAATATGGGGTTGACGACCCTATCCGAGACGAGGGCTAGTACGTTGAGTACCCCCTGCGGACGGATAACTTGTGATAAGAGATAAGGTATAATTGCAACTGATGCCTTTAGAAGGGGCAATGGTTTCATCTTAATCACGCCGGTAAATTTTACGCGGGTGATTGAGTTAACGGATTAGTGTCATGACCTTAAACACAATTGTCATAACCTTGATAATAGATTGTTTGACCGACAATTCTATGAATGATCGTGAATGATTTTTATAACACATATGTTCAAAATGAGATTGTAAAACCTATGAGTTCCACTCAACATTATTTGTTGACCCAATTTAGCATGTGTTTCAGGTAATCGATGAAGTATAGCATGGAGCATGCAAAGGATGGGAGTTGTGTGTGGCTTGGCAGTCTACTTGTTTTCCACCCATTATTTAACTTGAACACTTTTATTTTTCTGTCATGTGAACAAAAATGTATCTTTTGGGGTTGAAATATGTGGGGACCAAACGCAAACTCTCTGTTGTATCATCTTGGGATTTGGAAAACCGTAGGCTTGTATGTTTTTAACAATGTTTAAATTGTGCTTAAACATTTACGTCTCTTTGAGTCGTTTGATATAGCTTGTGTGTGATGATAACTGCCTAGCACCCAAATGTTGTAGTTCCGCTGCGCATAGCATTTGTAGGGGTGTTAGAGATTGGTATCAGAGCCATGAGTTATAGAGAACTAGGTCGTTTTGAAAAATCCTAAACTATAACTTTTGTGTCGTAAGAAATTGTCCAAGCACACAACTATCCTGCATGGCTCCAGTAAGGTTTATTTTGGTATTGATGGTATAGATGTATACCTTTGAGTTGAAGTAATATGTGAGTATTTATTACGTAGATATTGAACTACTATATGTAAACATTGGAATTGTACGTGGAGTACTCGATACCGTAATTCTTATATTATATATGCATGAGCATCATATTATCGCATTTTGGGCATGTGTACCACCTTTGCATTGCATTTGCATGCATATATTTATAAATATTGAATAATAATCTTACGTACCCTCCAAAATTCTCTGTTATTGCAGAAATGGCCGAGGTACCGCCTAACGGAAATGGAGACGAATACGTCGAAGGACACGAAGGGGGAAATGTTGGAGCAGTTGTTGAAGGACAAGCCGAGACGGACAATGTGCAAGCTCAGGACCCCGATCGAAGGAGTACTACCGTCCCAGGCCTACTCGTATTTCTCATCTGATTGGTATGCCAAGTATCCCTAGAAGTTTGGAGGCTGCAGCAAGTGCTAATTCCATTCATCAAGACATCGCAAGAATTACCTGCCCCGGACCAAGAGCTTATGGTGACGTTCCGCTTTTCTTGAGAAGAATTGAGAGACTCATGTACGAACGGTACGTGGTGGAAACTAGAGTAATCAAAAGGTTTGACGAGAATGAGAGAGCACATCAGAAGTTATTGGCAAGAACTGCAAGGGCTGAGTTCGATGGAGTAGCGAATAAGAGTGATATTAATAGTTTGATATCGATGATAGCAAACCTGAGTACCATTCTTGAGCGGGTTAAGGAAGATCAGGCTGGGTTGGCTAGGATGCAGAGTTGGGAGCACCGTGTTAGAGCATCCCTGCCACAAGATTGGAGATTTATAGATGACTCTGAGCTGGAGGCTAATGATTTCATGGTCCAGCCACCCGCCAGGGGTGAGTGTGTCACTTTAGGGAATCAGGTAGCATTGGAGTTTGGATCTACTTCTGGAACAAAGAAGGTAACTGAGTGTGAGCCGAGTGATAAGGGGAAGAGGAAGATGGACGAGGAAGAAGAAGACAGTGAGGAAGAGCCCGAAGAGGATGAAGAAGAACCACCATCCAAGAGGTCGTGTGGATCACCACGTGACTAGTTACTTGTATTTTATTTTATCTTTTGATCGTTGTAATCGAACTATTTTATACTCCAGTATGATGGTATTGTGATGAAAACTTGATAACTTTAAGTTTGTTGGTGTATGGTTGTAGTGGCATTACTTGTCACAGATTTTGGTTGATCTATCAATGCAATCAATGTTTACCTTTCATAATCTATGATAAGTCTTTAATTTGCTCTTTTGTGATGTGACTGATGAATATTATTAACCTTGTAGTGATGTGTTGTTGTACTTATATTATGTCTTGAAAGAGAAATCCATCTTAATCTTGATGTGTATACTTACCTTGTTTTCTATTTTCCCTGTCTTTGCAGAGAGGTGTAATTGAGAATTCACCATGCCTCCAAAGCTGACAGCTAACCGTGTGAACACAATGATTCAAGAAGCAATTGCCAATGCACTCGAAGCGGATCGTGCAAACCGAAACCCAGATCAAGGTGGAAATGCAGGAAGACAGCAAGTCCCAAAGGAGTGTTCTTATGCTGGTTTTATGAAATTGGTCCCACCCAATTTCGTGGCACTGGCGGAGCCTTAGAACTCCGAAGATGGTTGGAGAAGATCGAAAGCACTTTTGAAATTAGCGGGTGCTCAGAGGCAAATAAAGTCAAGTTTGCAGCTGCTACTTTCCTCGATGACGCCTTAAGTTGGTGGAACAATCAAGTGGCCACTGTCGGATTAGCGGTAGCAAATGGGAGGACTTGGACTGCTACCAAGGCACTCTTGACCAAAAAGTTTTGTCCCGAAGAAGAGCTGGGTCAGCTAGAAGACGAGTTACGACATTTGTCTTTGAGGAATAACGACATCACCGCATATACAAGGAGGTTTAATGAGTTGAGCCTTTTGTGTCCCGGTGCCTTCGCTGATGATCACAAGAAAATGAAGCAGTACATCAAGGGTTTGTCAAGCAATATCAAAGGTGAGACAACTTCATCAAAGCCTGGGTCATTCGATGAAGCAGTCCAAATGGCTCACGCACTAATGGATGTCAAGCTGCAAGATAAGAAGGACTACATTGCCGAGGGGAACAAGAGGAAGTGGGAGGCAGCTCAGGGGAATCAATCCCAAGGTCAAAATCGTTAGGGAAACCGTAACAACCAAGGTCAGAACCGCAACCAGCAGTTCAACCAGAGAAGAAATGATGGGATGAGAGTTGTCACTACCCCTAGAGGAGCTAAGGTGAATCCTCATTGTGGTCGATGTAATTTGTACCATATAGGGAATTGCCCACCTACATGTAGCAAGTGTGGAAAAGCGGGTCATAGAGTTGCAGATTGTCGAGCTAAAGGGGTGGCTACTGGAGCAAATGCCACGAAGGTAATGGTTTGCTTTGGTTGTGGAGAAAGGGGGCATAAGCAAGGGAACTGCCCGAAAACTGGGAATAGGCAAGGAGGAAATAATGCTGTTGTTGTGTATCGAGTAGGTACCACTGATAAACCGCAAGGCCCGAATGTGGTTACCGGTACGTTTCTACTTGACGCTCGTTATGCTACTGTATTGTTTGATTCTGGTTCCGACAAGAGCTTTGTAGATGTAAAATTTAGTCGTCTTATCAATAGAGAACCGGTAATGCTAACAACTAACTATAATGTGGAATTAGCCGATGGGAAGATTGTTAGTACAAATTCTATACTAAGAGGGTGTACCTTGAAGTTAGGGAATTATGCCTTTGATATCGACTTAATGCCTATAGAGCTAGGATCTTTCGACGTGATCGTTGGGATGGATTGGTTAATGGCGCATAGTGCGGTAATCGTTTGTGGAGAAAGATTAGTCCAAATCCCGTTGAGGAATAGGGTTTTGACTGTGAAGGGAGATGAATGTACTTCTCGTTTGAAAGTAATATCTTTCTTGAAAATGATGAGGTATGTGGAAGACGGATGTAATGTGTTTCTGGCACAAATTTCTAGCGATGGTGAAATAGAGGAAAAGTTGGAAGAGGTGCCTGTAATTCGAGAATATCCGGAGGTTTTTCCTGATGAGTTTTCGGGTTTACCGCCCTCCCGTGAAGTCGAATTTCGAATCGATTTGATGCCAGGAGCCGCACCAGTTGTTCGTGCACCTTATCGATTGGCACCGTCAGAGCTGAAGGAGTTATCTGATCAATTGAAAGAATTGATGGATAAGGGGTTTATGCGACCGAGCTCATCACCATGGGGAGCGCCGGTGTTGTTTGTAAAGAAGAAGGATGGGTCGTTTAGGATGTGTATCGACTATAGAGAGCTCAACAAGTTGACGGTTAAGAATCGGTATCCATTGCCGAGGATTGACGATTTGTTTGATCAGTTGCAAGGTTCCTGTGTGTACTCAAAGATCGACTTGAGATCAGGGTATCATCAACTGCGAGTTAGAGAGGAGGATATTCCTATAACTGCCTTTCGTACGCGGTATGGACATTTTGAATTCCGAGTGATGCCTTTTGGGCTAACAAATGCGCCTGCAGTATTCATGGATCTTATGAATCGAGTGTGCAAGCCGTATTTGGATAAGTTTGTCATTGTATTCATTGATGATATTCTTATTTACTCCAAGAGCAAGGAAGAACACAAGAAGCACTTGAGGAAGATATAAGAGCTGTTGAAGAAAGAGAAGCTGTACGCGAAATTCTCAAAGTGTGAATTTTGGTTAGAATCTGTACAATTCCTTGGGCACGTAATTGATAGCAAAGGAGTTCGTGTGGATCCCGCCAAGGTTGAGGAAATTAAGGAATGGTCGGCACCGACTGAAGTTCGACAATTTCTTGGTTTAGCTGGTTATTATCGGAGATTCATCGAAGGGTTTTCGTTGATTGTAAAGCCGTTGACCAAGCTTACTGAGAAGAATCGGGTGTTTGAATGGAGAGATGATGAAGAAATCGCTTTCAAGACACTTAAGGACAAATTGTGTTCTGCTCCGATTTTGTCATTGCCAGAAGGAATCGAAGACTTCATGGTGTATTGTGACGCGTCTCGTAAGGGTTATGGAGCTGTGTTGATGCAGCGTGAGAAGGTGATCGCTTACGCGTCGAGACAATTGAGGAAGAATGAAGAAAACTACACTACACATGATTTGGAATTGGGAGCTGTAGTTTTTGCGCTTAAGTTGTGGAGACACTACTTGTATGGGACTAAGTGTGTTGTATTCACTGACCACAAGAGTTTGCAGCACATTTTAGACCAAAAGGAGTTGAATATGAGACAAAGGCGATGGGTGGAACTACTGAGTGACTATGACTGCGAGATTCGCTACCATCCTGGCAAGGCGAACATTGTAGCGGATGCACTTAGTAGGAAGGATAGAGAGAAACCTTTGAGAGTCAGAGCATTAGTTATGACTGAGGGTGTTGATTTGACTGAAACAATATTGAAGGCTCGAGAGAAGGGATTAATGAAAGAAAATGTTGGTGCTGAGAATCTGGGAAGACTGTTCAAACCTCTTTTTGTGGTTAGGTCAGACGGGCTGAGATATTTTGAGAATCGGATTTGGTTACCACTATGTCCATCCGAGGAAGGAATGCCTAGAGTACGAGATTTGGTTATGAACGAGTCTCATAAGTCGAAGTACTCGATACATCCTGGAGCGGATAAGATGTATCATGATCTGAAGAAAGTCTACTGGTGGCCGAATATGAAGGCGGAGATTGCTCGTTACGTTAGTAAGTGTTTGACTTGCGCGAAGGTCAAAGATGAACATAAGAAACCGTCTGGGTTGTTGGTACAACCTGAGATCCCAGAATGGAAATGGGAAAGGATCGTTATGGATTTCGTGACGGGTTTACCTAGAACTCCTAGTGGATGTGATATGATTTGGGTAATAGTGGATAGATTGACGAAATCTGCTCACTTTTTACCTATGAAGAAGACGGACAACATGGAGAAACTTGCCAGTGTGTACGTGAAGGAGATTGTTTGCAGACATGGTGTACCTTTATCGATTATTTTGGATCGCGATAGTATGTTTACTTCGGAATTTTGGAAATCTCTTCAACGTGCGATGGGCACCGAATTGAGTTTGAGCACGGCCTATCACCCTGAGACTGATGGCCAAAGCGAACGAACTATTCAGACGATGGAGGACATGCTCCGAGCATGCGTGATTGATTTCGGAGGAAGTTGGGAACGCCACTTACCTTTAGTGGAGTTTTCGTATAATAACAGTTATCATGCGAGTATTAAGGCTGCACCATTCGAAGCGTTGTATGGAAGGAAGTGTAGATCTCTTGTGTGTTGGAGCGAAGTAGGAGAGAGTCAATTGACTGGGCCCGAGATGGTTTTGGAGACGACAGAGAAGATTGTGCAAATTAAGAACCGTTTACTTGCTGCAAGAAGCCGACAGAAGAGTTATGCCGATAATAGAAGGAAACCGTTGGAATTTGAGGTCGGAGACATGGTCATGCTTAAGGTTTCGCCGTGGAAGGGTGTGATTCGTTTTGGGAAGAAAGGAAAGCTGAGTCCAAGGTATATTGGATCGTTCAAGATTGTTAAACGAATTGGACCGGTAGCATATAAGTTAGAATTGCCGAATGAGCTTAGTGCTATTCACGACACGTTTCACGTATCAAATTTGAAGAAGAGTTTGGCGGATAAGGAATTGGTGATTCCTTTGGACGAGATTCAACTTGACGATAAATTGCATTTCGTGGAGGAACCAGTGGAGATTATGGACCGAGAGGTTAAGAGGCTGAAGCATAGTAGAATTCCCATTGTGAAGGTACGATGGAATTCTAGGCGTGGACCGGAATACACTTGGGAACGTGAGGACTTTTTCAAGGAGAGAGATCCTCACCTGTTCCAGCGGCAATAAATGTGAGTATAAGAAGAGGCGAGCACCGGGACGTCGCTCTCTTTAAGGAGGGGTGGATGTAATACCCAGAAACCGAGGTCACTTATCTTACCATAAATTACGCCTATTTTTGAAATTTTTAAGAAATTTTATTTACTATATATTTTATCGTTTTGGTTGAAACCAATGTTTGAGGTCGTAATCTTGACGATTGACGATTTAAGAAGAACGATGACGACTACGATCCCGACGGATGCCAAATTTCTATGTTTATTGTCGCTTTATCGATATTATAATTTTTCGAGGATTTTACTTTCGGTTCGTGTTAAGTCGAGTCGGGTGCATTTTATTTCTATCCGGGTGCATTTAAATTGTCCTAAAAGTATTTTGGAGTGTTCGGGATGACCCCCGACTCCCGCAAAATTTTCCAAGTCGACTAGTAAGTCATTCCCGCAAACATTTGAGGTCGTTTTTAAAAAAGGCCAAAAGAATACTAAAATTTCACACAAGGACCCTACAAATTTACAAAAAGGAAAAGGGGGGAAACACACACAACATTTCACACTCAAAATTTTTACTCCCTCTCTTTCTTTTCTCTCTAGGCCGCCGGCCATACCACACCACCACCACCACCACATTCAATTTTTCTTGTTTTTGATTAATTCTAATTGAAGACCACACTTTCAAAACCTTTTGTAAGTACTAATCCAAGGTTTAATCCAACATGCATTAACTTGATTTTCCAAAAATTAAAAGATTTTTCAAAAGTTTGATTTGATGTAATTAAACTTGATGCATGTTTAATTTGGGTTTAGATTATGTTAATTCATCAATTAAAGTAACCAAAATTGGTTTGGTTTGGGTGTTTTGATCACCAACACCCCACGGCCAAATGGGGGTGTTTGGTGGATCTTGGTGTTTGATGGTTTTTGCTTGTGGGTTATGTTTAAGTTGTTGTTTTAGGTGTGTTTGAGTGGGTAAAACTTGTTGCATGTTTGTTTTGATAAATGGGTTTTAGGATGGATTTGATGTTCTAGGTCTTAAGGACTGATTAGGGTGTTTAGAAATGGTTATGAGTTGTTAAGTTAAGGCTAGGTGTCGTTAAAATGGTTTGGAAACAAGTGTTGAGGTGATTTTGAAGTAGTTATTTTTAGGCAGATTGTTTGTAACACCCCACTTGGATAAGTTGACCGTTACGTGTATTTATGGCGTGTCCTCAAAGCATAAGGTAAATGTCCTAAAACATTAAATGACCATAACAGAAATACCGGAATAAAACATTGGTAATCCAACCAAGCTCAAAACATGAAAAATAAAATACTAAAGGAAAGGACTAAATAATATCCAAATAAGCAGAATAATGTGAGTACATAAAGTAAGAAGTCTGGATAGCTTCCATCCAAATGCACATGCTCTCAGAATCCTAAGGGCGTCCTGGTGTACCTGCCGTTAGATCATGAAAGGGAACTACGGCTGAGCATAACGCTCAGTGAAAGGATATAAAGCATGATAAGGAATTACTAAAATGAAACAGATGATGAAATACTAGAGCTGTAAGACTGATAAGTAAAGTTGCACCGGAAATCTGTGTATAATCTGTAAAGACTGATTTATAAATAATAAAGCTGAACTGTTATCTGTTAAATCTGAAAACATGCATTTACTGTATTTTAATTGCCATAGCTTATATAGGTCATGTGCTGTAACAACGTTGCATGAATAACTGGAGGGGTGACCTCGTCATGCTGTAGAGGGGTGACCTCTAAATAACTGTAGAGGGGTGACCTCTAAATACTATGCTGGGCGGAGGGATCAGCTCCAATGTGAAGGATGTAGAGCACACACCATATTCACCTTGATAACTTGTAAACTGATAAGCCTAGGATGCATCCATACGCCCCACTAAACATACTGATAAAATGGCTAAACTGAACATGAGTGGGACGATGTAGGATATCACTCTCCTACATATGAGTCACGACACCAGTGCCTCTAGTGTCATGGTTACAGTGCCTCCATAACTAGTACTACTGAGTGGTCATGCTTGTATATAAGGCTCAGGCAATTTAACTTAATTATAAAACTGATTTTTGTTAATTCTTATAACATATAAATAGGGAAAACAATTGGCTGCAGACGGGAAATCCTAATCATGCATAGAAGGGAAGTCCTTACTAAAAGGACGGAAAATTCGTACCTCGTGTTCAGTAACTGACTGAAGATGAAAAACAGATGAAACTCCTACTCTGACTTCACGTGAGCTACATGAATAAAGGACGTGAATGAGTTGTCTGATTACTGGATACTATTATTGGTTCTTCCTGTTCTGAATTTGGTTTAATATGTTCTTGTAGTTTTACGGTTTGTGTATATTCTGATAACTCTGAATGTTGTTAAGTATTTCCGATTAATATAATACATGTACTCTGATTAATGTATAACCTGTACCCTCGTGCTCTACATATATATACTATTAATAGTAACCTGCTAAAAATAGAAAGTTTCCTTAAATAGAAAGTTTCATAGAATAGAAAGTTCCCTTAAAGTAAAATTAATTAAGTCTTGAATTATTAAGCTATGTTTAATTATAAGCATTATATTAATTAGTCATGTTTTAAATAATTCCAATATTAATTAAATATATCTTGATAAGCCCTTTTACTAAGTCGTGAAATAATAAGATAAATTAATTAAGCCGTGTTTAAATTTTACCAATAATTAAATAAGTTAATTATTTTATAAGCCCGAATCAATAAGCCAAAAATAAATAACCCTAAAATTTATAAGTCAAAATTAAATAAGCCTAACCTTATTAAGCCAATTTAAATAAGCCGGACATCGCGATGTGCTCGACCCGTAGTTCACTGTTCATCGTACGAATACAAGATAGAAATTAAATGGACGAATTGTACCCCTTTCGTGTGAACACAAAACAATGGAAGATTATAACATTCGTGTGAATGCAAAAATAAAGGGAAGACTTACCGTGTGAACACAAACAAAAGGCATAATGCCATTCGTTTAAATTAAATGGGAGGATTATCATTATACCGTGTGAACACAAAATAAAGGGAAGGATATAACATTCGTGTGAACATAAAAACAAGTGGAAGAATGATACTCCAATTCTCGTTTTTTTTTCCTTCTCTGTTCTTTGTTTTAACCATCGGCACACCAAGGGGAAACCCTAAATCTGTTTTTGTGTTACTGTATTATGACAAGTGAGTATGGGGTAAAACCCAGTATATTTTCTTTGCCACATGGGCCGGGTTTAAGGGCCTATAGTCTTCTTTCTTTTCTTTTAAAAACGGCCGGCCCACAAAGGTTGTGTGGGTTTCCGTTGTTTTTTTTTTTACTTTTAAATTTCATCGTATACTCGTATATATTTATCGTGTTTTAATTTCTGAAAAGGTAATAATTTTTTTCTGTAAAAAAACTACCTACGTAATAGTTTCTGAAACTTAATAATTATTTTTTGAATAATTATTTATTTGAACTATTTAATTAAAACTGAGACAGCATGATTTCTGTTAACGTTTAATTAAAGCTACGACTACGTGTATTTAATATTCGGGGATTTTAAATACGGGTTTTACAATTCTTCCCCTCTAAAAATATTTCGTCCTCGAATTAGAGACACGATGATGCTGTGGTTTTACAATTCTTCCCCTCTAAAAAGGAGAAATTCGTCCTCGAATTAAAGGTAATAAGCCGATGAATTATAAGAACTGAAAGAACACATAAACTGAAAAGACAATTAAGCTGAAGGATAATTTGTCTTCTAATTAAGACATAATGCTGCTGATAGGTTTAAACTGACATGACTGAAATGATCATGTAACGTGACATGGCTGATGAGAAACATGGAACATGACATGACTGAAAGGACTTAACTGGATTTATTGAAGGAAAAGGAATGAGATGTCCGGATGGACTCCTCCGTTTCAGGTGGCCTCCCGCTCGAAACGATTCCTTCAAAGGTCTTACATAATAAATAAAATCTTGGTCCTGATGACCCTGTCCTGATGATGCTGAATAGTTTCTGGTTCCATACTTAAGATGGATTTTTTGAATCTGATTGAATGAAATGAGCTGCAGCATGTAGTATACATGAAACGGTATGTACAATTATCCTGAAAAGATAACCTTTATATCTCTGAGCAAGCTGTCGAGAATATATAGGGACGAACTACGTGAACAATTGTGAACGTGCTACGTGAGCAATTGTGAATGTGGTTCGTGATCATAAAAGTAGCGTTGTGCATGAAATATGTCATGTATGTGATACGTGAAACATACTGTGAGCGTGATACTAGAACATATCATGAACGTATGGTGACTGAGGAAGGAATGTTAACCGATACGTTCTGAGATGTGAAACGTGTGCCTGGTTATGGAAAAGCTATGCTACACTTGAGTCTGGTTTCCTTAGTTTTCTGTGACCATACACGTTAACAAGCTGGGAAACGTGTATCGTGAGATGAAACACGAATTTGAACGTGAACAATGTTATAAACGTGAACATGAGCTTAAATCATGAGATAGCATAAAACATGAACTGAAATGGCATCATATTGCCAATGAGACGTAACCCGTGGAAGTAAAGATAAAGAACGTGAATGTGAACGCACACATGATCGTGAACATGAACGTGAGCGCGATTTCGTGAACGCTAATTTCTATCTGACGAGATTGTTGATGGAATACTTTGAAATCATACAATTTACTACGGAATTCTCCGCAGGTCCACTACTGCGTAATCCTTTCGGATGAAATAAAACGCGTAGGCTGATTACATGGTCGACAATGACTTAGATAGTATTATACTTTTCTGCGTCTGTAGTAAACTGATAACAATCTCCATGGTGTCTTGTCTCCTTTCGGTCCAGAATTTCTACTGGTGGTAATAACTTTCTAGCATGACGGCATTCTATCTTGAACCTGCGGTATGTCAAGCATCCAGACATGAACATAGCTGCATCAATGTGTGATACTACTTCTATCAAAATCTGCCTGGGATTCTGGGACGTTCTAGTGGAAATCTGGCTGAATAGTCATGGAAGGATTTTAGTGAGAACTATCAGCAATTTTTTTTTTGCGATAGTAGTCAATTGAGTTCTAGAAAATTATACTTCGTTCCCAGGCGTCAGTCGGGACCATCAGGTGATGGCCTTCACCTGCGGAGGATTGTCTGAAATTTCTTTCTGCTGAAATATGGTAACTCAGAAATGCCGCTTTGTTCAAGTGAGGTTTATATCTGGAAAGTTGTGTATAAAAATAACTCCTATTGAAGATTATGTACAGCTGTGAGAAAATGAGTCTCGTGTTCTTGTCTAGCATTAGGCAAATCAGAATGTGATCAATGAATATACTGATGATATTGCCTGAGAGTCATGAAAAAAAAAATTATTCATAATTTCATAATATAGCTGGAGCATTAGGGAGCTCAGAAGTATAAAATCAAAATTTTTAGAGAGACTATAATATGTGCAGCAGCAGTCTGGAAACGTCATGTTCTTTCTCTCACCACTGATGGTAGCATCAACGAAATTTGTTCTGGAAAATGTTTAAAACATCATAGCAGGTCAGATAAACCTGCTATTTATGGAATGAACATTGATTAAGAGTGGTGATCTTGTAAAAAATTTAGTGATCGATACATGATCTCATGATACCGGCCTTCTTCCTGATAGACATAAACGGTGCACTTTCTGGTGGTGCGCTAGGGCGAATAAGGCCTCGTTCCGGTAACTTTTGCAGCAAATGCTGCAACTCTTTAACTTAGCTGAAGCCTTGCAATAAAGATTTTTGAAAACAGGTTTCGTTCTTGAGACTAACTTGATGTTAAATTATGTCTTGTGGTCAGGAATGAATTTCTGGAAAACCTTCCGGAATTACATCTGGAAACTTTGGGATAATCTGTTGATCATGAATTTAAGGAATTTTAGAATTCGTATCATGAATGGTGACCAGAAGTCTTCGCAGCTAAAAGATAATAATTCACGTGTTCGTAAAGCTGGAACAATTTGTACTAATTTTTCTGGCAGGAGTAAAATGAATATGTTCAGGGTTGGTAAGACGGATCTCGTCGTTAACTGAAAATAAAACTTTAATAAATATGGTGATACTGTTGAGTCCTTTCTGGCTGAGAGGCAGGTAACTACCTAATTTAAGATAAAGCTGACATAGGAACACGTGAAGTAAACATAGAGACTTTTCACTGAATGTGTTCATCTGTAACCTCACAGAATGAATATTGTGTGCTTAACCTGAATAATACTCTAGTGGTGGTGACTGAATTTTTAACGATCTGATTCATGCATGGCATAATAGAACGCGTATACCCCTTTCTGAAGGGTACCCTGAATTATTGAGGGTCTGGTTTAGAAAACATACTGGAGTTATGAGTTCTGACTCTTATTTTGAGAAAAGAATCGTATGACGTATACCATGACTGGTGTCCTGATATGTGTCTTCCGAAATGATACCTGAGACCTATGTCTCGACTGATGTCTTGACATGTGTTTTATTGGATGAATCTGGACAAGGCTGATAAATTTTGGTAACTGCTAGGATTGGCGGACCAGTTAGACTACTGACCTCTGTATTTCTGGTCACGTCCATTCCGGAGTTCCGATGGTTACTGACTGATTAATTATAAGCACGGTGGTTGTCACTATTTCTTTGTCTGTCAATATATGACGGTCATTATCATGACCGTGATTCATGTAACTATTATGCTGAGGCGCTGGCTGGGTTCCGGTTCCCACTCTTCTGAATGAAAAGTTAGCTAAGTGGAGTGTGACATCTAGCTGAGAAGGTAAAAGTATGGAATGGAATGGTAATGTCTGATGGTTGAAATTTATTCTTGTCAGAAATTTCAAATTTATAGTTTTCGTGTTTATTCTGCAGAGTCTTTATAGTATAAGCAGCATCAGTATCTTGAGAAATCTCCAAAGTATCAGCAGCATCAGCATTTGTGAGGTCTTTTAAGTGTTAGCGACATCAGCATCTGGCAAAATCTTCATCTCACGAGCAGCATCAGCATCTGGTAGAATATCGACAAGCGGAAATGCCTGAGGTAATTAAGGATCGATTAACAATATCCATGGAGTAGGGTACTTGGAGTACACCTGGACTACTGTACATGAAGTACAAAATGAATACTGCACATGGAGCATATCAGAGACACCGTACGTGGAGTACATGTGAAATACTGTACATGGAGTATAACTGAGACACTATACATGGGGTACATATTGAATACTGTACATGGAGCTGGTGGGAATTTTATGGGATGATCGATACTGGGGTCGCTTGTCTGACATTATCGAAGAAATAATTTGATTTAAACGGTAGTAAACTGAACTAAAACAGTTAACATGATAGCCTGGTAATTTCTGTGTGGACTTAAAGCTGGTTGTATAGGGTTTCAAGAATATGATTAAACAGAATTTCAACAATGGTCAGTATGAAGACATGACTGATAAAGCTCAAACCTGATTATTATGAAAACATGATTTAACTGTAACCCCTTCTGTATCTTAGCATGAAAACATCATCACCTTGGTGAAAACATAATCCTCATAAGGCGACATGAACTTAGTCAGCATGAAAACGACATTCACGTGAAAGTATAAACTTGACTGATACAAATAACACAGAAGAATAATCAACTGAGGTTTAACATCAACTGATGTGGATAGGTATGGTTTAATCCACAGTATTCATAGTAGGAAGCATGTGACTAAGTATGGGCGATTCTGTTTCGATCCATACCTGTCAAAATTTTCTAAGAACTGTCATGTATAGAAATTTACCATATGGGACTAAATATGGATTGGCTGTAGTCCAATCCATACTTGTCAAAAAAATTTAAAATTTCATGATATGACAAGGTGAACAACTATGGATCGGTTCACAAAACAACATCCGACTATAAAGCATGAAAATTTGATCTGAACATTGGTGAATGTATATGGGTTGGTTCACCAAGTAATATTCAACTGAAAGCATGAATCTGTCAAGAGTAAGGATGAACGCCATTGGGTCGGTTCACCAATACAAAAATCTGAACGAGCAAGGGTGAACGCCTATGGGTCGGTTCACCAAAACAAAAATTCGCAGAAAAGCACATGCGACTAAATATGGCCATTCATTTACCAACCTTTTACTTAGTCAAAAACTTTAAGAAAATGATTGATAATTGAAGAAAACTGACTAATACATGCAGTGGCGGACGTAGGAAATTTCAGTGTGGGGGGCAAAAAAAAAATTTTAACGATAACAAGACGAAAAAACTAAAATTCGAATAAAAAGTGAAGTATTATAACTTAAAAGTTAATGATTTCTAGGTTTTATAGTGTTAAAAGTTGGAATTAGATGAGTGAGTGGGGGGCAATTTGAAATTCTAGTGGGGGGCATTTATAAAAAACGCTCAAATTTTTTTAAAAAATACACTAAAAACTCGTCTTTTTGGTCGAGCTATGGGGGGCGCCGCCACCCCGTACTTATACTATACGTCCGCCCCTGAATACATGCATGAGACACATGAAAGATAACAACGCCAAAATCTGGGAAGTTCCTGGTGACTACCCACTAGTCACAGGTCAAGTTTTAGAGCTTACAGGTCGAACCTTGCGCTCTGATACCATAATTGTAACACCCCACTTGGATAAGTGGACCGTTACGTGTATTTATGGCGTGTCATCAAAGCATAAGGTAAATGCCCTAAAACATTAAATGACCATAACGGAAATACCAGAATCAAACATTAGTAATCCAGCCAAACTCAAAACATGAAAAATAAAATACTAAAGGAAAGGACTAAACAATGTCCAAATAAGTAGAATAATGTAAGTACATAAAGTAAGAAGTCTGGATAGCTTCCATCCAAATGCACATGCTCTCAGAATCCTAAGGGCGTCCTGGTGTACCTGCCGTTAGATCATGAAAGGGAACTACGGCTGAGCATAACGCTCAGTGAAAGGATATAAAGCATGATAAGGAATTACTAAAATGAAACAGATGATGAAATACTGGAGCTGTAAGACTGATAAGTAAAGTTGCAGCAGAAATCTGTGTATAATCTGTAAAGACTGATTTATAAATAATAAAGCTGAACTATTATCTGTTAAATCTGAAAACATGCATTTACTGTATTTTAATTGCCAGAGCTTATATAGGTCATGTGCTGTAACAACGTTGCATGAATAACTGGAGGGGTGACCTCATCATGCTGTAGAGGGGTGACCTCTAAATAACTGTAGATGGGTGACCTCTAAATACTGTGTTGGGTGGAGGGATCAGCTCCAATGTGAAGGATGTAGAGCACACACCACATTCACCTTGATAACTTGTAAACTGATAAGCCTAGGATGCATCCATACGCCCCACTAAACATACTGATAAAATGACCAAACTGAACATGAGTGGGACGATGCAGGATATCACTCTCCTGCATGTGAGTCACGACACCGGTGCCTCTAGTGTCATGGTTACGGTACCTCCATAACTAGTACTACTGAGTGGTCATGCTTGTATATAAGGCTCAGGCAATTTAACTTAATTATAAAACTGATTTCTGTTAATTCTTATAACATATCAATAGGGAAAACAATTGGTTGCAGACGGGAAATCCTAATCATGCATAGAAGGTAAGTCCTTACTAAAAGGACGGAAAATCCGTACCTCGTGTTCAGTAACTGACTGAAGATGAAAAACAGATGAAACTCCTACTCTGACTTCACGTGAGATACATGAATAAAGGACGTGAATGAGTTGTCTGATTACTGGATACTATTATTGGTTCTTCCTGTTCTGAACTTGGTTTAATATGTTCTTGTAGTTTTACGGTTTGTGTATATTCTAATAACTCTGAATGTTGTTAAGTATTTCCCATTAATATAATACATGTACTCTGATTAATGTATAACCTGTACCCTCGTGCTCTACATATATATACTATTAATAGTAACCTGCTAAAAATAGAAAGTTTCCTTAAATAGAAAGTTTCATAGAATAGAAAGTTCCCTTAAAGTAAAATTAATTAAGTCTTGAATTATTAAGCTATGGTTAATTATAAGCATTATATTAATAAGTCATGTTTTAAATAATTCCACTATTAATCAAATATATCTTGATAAGCCCTTTTACTAAGTCGTGAAATAATAAGATAAATTAATTAAGCCGTGTTTAAATTTTACCAATAATTAAATAAGTTAATTATTTTATAAGCCCGAATCAATAAGACAAAAGTAAATAACCCTAAAATTTATAAGTCAAAATTAAATAAGCCTAACCTTATTAAGCCAATTTAAATAAGCTGGACTTCGCGATGTGCTCGACCCGTTGTTCACTGTTCATCGTACGAATACAAGATAGACATTAAATGGACGAATTGTACCCTTTCGTGTGAACACAAAACAATGGAAGATTATATCATTCGTGTGAATGCAAAAATAAATGGAAGACTTACCGTGTGAACACAAACAAAAGGCATAATGCCATTCGTTTGAAATTAAATAGGAGGATTATCATTATACCGTGTGAACACAAAATAAAGGGAAGGATATAACATTCGTGTGAACATAAAAACAAGTGGAAGAATGATACTCCAATTCTCGTTTTTTTTTTCCTTCTCTGTTCTTTGTTTTAACCGTCGGCACACCAAGGGGAAACCCTAAATCTGTTTTTGTGTTACTGTATTATGACAAGTGAGTATGGGGTAAAACCCAGTATATTTTCTTTGCCACATGGGCCGGGTTTAAGGGCCTATATTCTTCTTTCTTTTCTTTTAAAATCGTCCGGCCGACAAAGGTTGTGTGGGTTTCCGTTGTTTTTTTTTACTTTTAAATTTCATCGTATACTCGTATATATTTATCGTGTTTTAATTTCTAAAAAGGTAATAATTCTTTTCTGTAAAAAATACCTACGTAATAGTTTCTGAAACTTAATAATTATTTTCTGAATAATTATTTATTTGAATTATTTAATTAAAACTGAGACAGCATGATTTCTGTTAACGTTTAATTAAAGCTAAGACTGCGTGTATTTAATTTTCGGGGATTTTAAATACGGGTTTTACATTGTTTAAGGGTGTTTTGAAAATCCTAAGCTTAGATACAGGTCATGAATATAGAATGTAGTTGTAGGGCTTGTTCTTAGCTACATTTTGTTATAAAGTAGAGCTTACGACTCCTAACGAGTCAAAAGTTATGATGTTTTGAAAATACGCGTACCGGGAGATGAGAACCTACATAATCCGAAATTATGTTTGGTTTTGGGTCAAATCCCGGGGAACATAGATAGAGTTTGGTAATTGATTAAATGTTGATTTTTGGTCTCAAACCTGCATTTGTGAGTCTATTATTAGGCTTAGGTGTTGAATTGGTCAATGGTGTATTTTAAATGGGTCAAACAAGTCCAACATGGTCAATGTGCAAAATCAGTCCGAAAAATGTATGTCTAGTAATGTGTTGAGTAACGGGTCATAAAAGAGAGAACTTTTAATGGGATTAAAAATGGGTTTTCTACAGGTCATGAGGTATTTTTGTGAATTTTCTTAAATTTTATAAAAGGGTTTAAGTCTTAGAAAATAGCCCATACTTTTGGTAAGTATCGGCGAAAAATGTAAAAAGGGTAGTAACGTTAATAACGTAGATGAATCGTATAAAACTAATAACGACTACTTGTTTGGTTTTGGGCGTGAGTTTGTAATTATCACAATTGACTAATATGTACATATTATACAGTACTTAAAGTTTTATAAATGAGATTGACTCATTACGCGTTATTGCTTGTTAGGTGTTCAATTTCCCGGGCATCCTCATCATCGTCAGTGATCGTCATTCGTATCGTCGACTACTTCTATATACATAAGGTGTGAATTTGTAGCCTCGCTTACTACTGTTTTAAATTGTTTTTACCCACGAGGGAGATGCATGCTAGTTTTATAAAATGAACATATGTCATGAATGATTGTTGGAGCCGAATATTGCCTTAAATTGTGTTGAGTAACTAGTTGCAAAAGACCCTATATTCATGAACTATTAACTATTGTTTAATCCTTGTGTGGATTGAAAATAGCCGCTTATACAATTGATAGTAATATGGGGTTGACGACCCTATCCGAGACAAGGGCTAGTACGTTGAGTACCCCCTGCGGACGGATAACTTGTGATAAGAGATAAGGTATAATTGCAACTGATGCCTTTAGAAGGGGCAATGGTTTCATCTTAATCACGCCGGTAAATTTTACGCGGGTGATTGAGTTAACGGATTAGTGTCATGACCTTAAACACAATTGTCATAACCTTGATAATAGATTGTTTGATCGACAATTCTATGAATGATCGTGAATGATTTTTATAACACATATGTTCAAAATGAGATTGTAAAACCTATGAATTCCACTCAACATTATTTGTCGACCCAATTTAGCATGTGTTTCAGGTAATCGATGAAGTATAGCATGGAGCATGCAAAGGATGGGAGTTGTGTGTGGCTTGGCAGTCTACTTGTTTTCCACCCATTATTTAACTTGAACACTTTTATTTTTCTGTCATGTGAACAAAAATGTATCTTTTGGGGTTGAGATATGTGGGGACCAAACGCAAACTCTGTGTTGTATCATCTTGGGATTTGGAAAACCGTAGGCTTGTATGTTTTTAATAATGTTTAAATTGTGCTTAAACTTTTACGTCTCTTTGAGTCGTTTGATATAGCTTGTGTGTGATGATAACTGCCTAGCACCCAAATGTTGTAGTTCCGCTGCGCATAGCATTTGTGGGGGTGTTAGACTTGCATCCTTCACAAGGATCTGATCCCTCCTACCCAAACTTATATTAATTAGAGGCAACCCTCTAATTGCATGATGAGGTCACCCCTCCAAGTATTCATGCACGTTGTTATTTCATGACCTATATTGGCTTAATGGTTAATCAGTTAAATAGTTTTCATAAGATAAACATAAGGCTTTTCAAACTATAAAACCAGTTTTACTAAGTTATACCGGGTTTTCCAGGACTTATATATTTCTGCTGCTGTTAAGTCTTTATTATGTTTCAGTCATTCATACTATGTCATATATCCGTGCACTAAGCGTTTTGCTCAGCCGTTACTTTCCATTCCATTTCCCAAAACGGCAGGTACTGAAGGCTCGAGCATTTGGAGGACGTGCATAGGATGGAAGCTGTCATAGACTTCTTCTCCTTTTGCCTTCATATACTTATGCTTATTTAGTCATTTCTCATTTCCTTTACTTTATTTATGTTTTGGGCTTATGATTGGGAACCGATTTCCCTATGCTCATGTATGTTTTACTACATATTACCTTGCGTGCTTTGATGACACGCCATAATCACGCGTAACGGTCCACTTATCAAAGTGGGGGGTTACAATTATGGTATCAGATACAAGGCTTCGACCTGTAGTCTCTAAAACATGACATGCGACTAGTGGGTAGTCACCAGGAGCATCCTAAGCCAACGCTTGTTATTCCACGTATTGATGTTTTCAGCACATTGTTGTTTTAACCATGATGTTTTCAGCACCTTGATGTTTTAAGCTTGATGTTTTCATCAACACTGTTTTACTAATATGGATGAACAATCGTCATTCACATTTAGTTACGTGTAAAACCCGTAAAAATAAGGTCATAATTTAATTATAATTTTCAATTATTTTGAAGTATTTTATAACGTTAAATATTATTATGTTTAACGGTTTAAGTTGAAACCGATATTAAATATTATATTTTAATATTTTGACGAGTAACGAGGACTACTAGTGATCGTGATACCGACGGATGCCAAAAATTTTATATTTTATTATCGATCGTTTCGATATTTAATATTTTTGACGATATCGTTTTAATTACGTATCGAGTCGTTATATTATTATTTTTCGTGTGCGTTTAAACTTTTTAGTATTTCTACGAAACCCGAGTCTCGTAAATATTTTAAAATTTACAATTTACATTTTCTACCCTTTTAAACTATTTTATTACATTTTGGACCAAAACTATCACAAATTGGCAAAAACTACCCTAACCTTACACTATATAAATGAATTCCACTAACTCATTTCCATTTTTAAATTCATTTCACCAAAAATTCATCTTCCTTCCCCTTTTTCTTTCCTTTTGCCATACACCACATCAACAAAACTCTCCAAATTTTTGATCTTCTTCATTGAATCTTCCAAAATCAAGCAAAGTCCCATCCTAGATTTTCAAAGGGCTACAATTTGGTATAAAATTTTCATACATGCAACCATATAAATTTTTCAAGAAAAGTTGGTTATGTTTGATCCAAATTTGTTGTATGCATGTGTTAGTAGTGATGATCAAAAGATTTTCATGCTATGTTTTTGCTAAAAAGTTGATTTTTAATTTTTGGGTTTTTGATTTTGATGATGATACAAGTGTTAGGATTGGTTTATAATGATATTAGGGGCTTAGGTTGATGACAAAAGTTGTTGGAATTGATCAAAAACATGATTTTGTAAGAGATTTTAATAGTCAATTTTGGGCAGTAGGTTTGAGGTCATTTTCGGAAATCTTAAGTCTGAATATAGGATGATATGATGGGATTATGTTGTAGAGAATTTCTTTAGCTTCGATTTGATATAAAGTAGGCCTTCCAACTCCAAACGAGGTGAAAGATACACTAGTTCGATTTTCGTGTACCGGGAGACGAGTGTTGACACAATCCGAAAATTGTTGTCGATATTTGGATCGAATCTCGGGGACTATAAAATGAGTTTCAAAATGACTCAAGGGCTGTTCTCAGGCTCCAAGTTTAGCATTTTGAGTCTATTTTTAGAATCAAGTGGCGGTTTTACAAATGGAGTTGTTTAGAATGGTCAAAATGGTTTCGTAAGTCAAGGTCGCTAAACTGTCCGGATTTTGTGATTCAAAGATGAGTCGGGCAGGGAACTTTAGAAGTAAAATCTTTTAATGGGCTCTTGGGAGGACTTTCTACATATATTAAGTGAGTTCTCTGAGTAGTATCATAAAAAGTTGATATGTCTAAGTATGGGAAAACGGCTTGGACATTCGGTATGTTCCGGCAGATTATTATTAAAGGCGTAGAATAATAAAATGAATATATAGGAGAGTGTAATAGTATCACTTGTATCGTTTTCTCTCGAGTTGTCGTGATTTTATACTTGAGTTTGATTTTATTAAGTATCATTTATTTCTCGAGTCTATTATTAATGTACGCACCCTATTTGCTAGGTTGCGGTTATCGTGTTTTTCGGGCATCTACTATCGTCGGCGATCGTCTTCAACTACTATAAGTACTAAGGTGAGTCTATAGCCTCGCTTTATACTAGTTATTAAATGATTTTAAACCCGGGAGGGGGAATACATGTTTTATAAACTTAGAACACAAGATTTTTATGGTATGCTTTGTCCCTCTATGAATGGACCCGTGGTTGCCTTTAAATTGCATTAAGTGATTGCCTTTGTTAAAACCTCAATTATGGACCGTTAATTAACCTATGATGGGTTAACCGCTAGTACAATTAATAGATCTATGGGGGAAGCCGCCCCGGTTCAGTTTTTGTGGACTTGTCATAGAAGCTTAGGCCCGACCACCACACTGTTTGAACATATTGTATTGAGAAGTCAGGTATACGGCAATGTACCAATAATCTGGAGGTAACTGACAATTAATAAATCTCCTGTCTTATCAGACCTCTAAAGGGAGTGTTTAAGGGCTCGGTTCCATGAGCTTATTGCAATTTATGCTATATACTATTATTATTGTTGATGCAAATTATTATTTGATGCTTATAAGCATGCCACAAACTTATAATCTTTGCTTGTGTTCAAATTGATTACATAAACCTATAGATTCACTCGGCATTTTTGCTGATTGTTTTTCTCACATGTATTTCAGGTAATCAGGAAGGGTGAAGCTTGGAGGTCACGAGAATGAAGTTGTGCACTGCTTTTGTTGTTCAAACTCTTTGATTTATTTATCGTTCCATTTTTAAAACAAACTAATATCTTGTTTTAACTTATCTTTGGTAACGATTACTTGGGACTACGCTACTCTGACAAATGTTTTAGGAACGATAAATCTAAAACGTCTCTTTTCGAGTCGTTCTTTATAAATTATGTGTTGTTTTATCATTGTTTAGCACCCAAAGATGTATTCCGCTGCGTGTAAATTTGGGGGTGTTAAATTACGTGTCATTGTTTCGTGCATGATGTTCTTCGTGAACTGTGACTATGTGGACTGAACCCCAGTAGTTCATAATTAGTCACATAAATTTTTTTCTGACAAGTTTTGGACAGATGATTTTTACTTATTTATGTTTCGTGTATCATTGTTGAAGGAATTTTGACTAAGTAATGCTTGTTACAGGACTGGCCCTATTTAGTCACATGTGCTTTTATCGAAACTTTTAACTTTGGGACCAACCCATAGGCAGCCTCGCGCCCTGTCATTTTGTTTTGGGTAAACTGACCATAGGCGTTTACCTTCGCACATAAAATTTTTACAAACTGCATCATGCATTCATGCACTGTTTCTCGCATAAAAATTTTTTCATGATTATTGCATAAAATTTTGTTCATGTTTAGTTATATTATGCTCTAATCAGATTAATCATATCAATTTTGTATTGTGAACCGATCCATGGTCGTTCACACCAGTGATTTTCAAATTTCATCTCATTACAGTCATATTTATTTCATGTCCACTCATTAAAATTTTCATGATCTTTAGGTCGATTATGTTTTCATGCTACCATGGTTAACTTCATTTTCATGCTGATTATGTTTTTACTCCTTCATGATTAATTTCATTCCAAGATTTTTCATGATGATTTCATTTTCATGTTGAGTATTTCTTAAGTCTCCTTGTGTTGATTATGTTCTCATCATGTTGAGCATGCCCTCATGCTATACATTGAAGGACTTCATAAAATCCTATTTTTATGATAGTCATGGTTGGTTTTCATTAATCATGCTTTCATGATAATCATTGTTGAATTTCGTTTCACCAACCTTCTGGGTGTCTTCCCTATGTAACCAGAATGATGTCTATGCTGATATTGCTAGGCTATCATGATGATCAATCCAGTTTTGTCTTCAAACCGGTTAACCAATTATTCCCTGTAAAATCATGTCAGATGATCGACCCATATTGATCATTCCATGTGCATTCCATGTGTACTCCATGTACCGTATTCCATGTGTATTACACGTACCATAATATATGTGTACTTCACTTACAATACTCCATGAGTATTCACTAGTCGATTCTAAATCATCTCATGCGTATTCCACTTGTTGAGGTTCTACAAGATGCTGATGCCGCCCATAACTTGGAGTTGTTACTAAAGGTTGATGTTGCTGACTAGTTGGAGACGCTACGAGAGGTTGATGATGTTCACTACCTAGAGATCCTACAAGACGAAGACAAAGGCGTTAGAGCAAAGCAATAGACGATTTCCATCAATCATTGTCCCTAATTCTTAGTTACATGTCACACGTCATTCAGTTGTCGTTCCAGTCATATGAGTGTGAACCGGTACCAGCCGGCCACTCAGCTGAATAGTTACATGAATCGCAGTCATGAGAATGACCGTCATGGAACTGACAGACAAGACGATAGTAACCACTGCTATGACAATAACTATCCTATAAATCGCAACAGAAGCTCCGGTTACGGACGTGATCAGAAATACAAAAAGGTCATCAGTCTAACCGAGCCGCCAAATTCTGGCATAATAACCCAAGAGTTTCAATTTTATTCGTATGAAATCTCGGGACACATGTCAAGACATCAATCAAGACACATGTCTCACGTATAATTTCTGAAGAAACATGTCAAAGACACTAGTCAAGACACATGTCATGCTTATTTATTTATTTATTTTCAAGACACGAGTCAAGTCACATGACTCACGTCCAATTCTGGAACATCCCTAAATAATTCAGGGTACCCTTCAAAGGGTATATCCATTTTGTTGTGCCATGTATAAATCAGGCCACAAGAATTTCAGTACCATCATCGGCGTATTATTTGCGTGTGGGCACGCAGGGTTCGTTCTAAGTGATACAAGCAAAACACATCCAGTGAAATCTGTCACGTTCACTTCATGACACTTCCATTTCTTGAACCCATATTTCAAACATTCATGGCCACAAAGGACGCCATTCGTATCACCCATGTATATGATGGTTTTCCTTCAGCCTAATGATAAGATCCAAGCTGCTAACGCATTACCTTGGACATATGCGAGTTGAATTAAAACTTAATTATGGACTACGAACAACACACCATGCTACGATTCATGATTATGTACAGCAATGTTCAGGCTCCTGAATACATTCAGCATGGTTTTCCATCAGGAAAATCTGTACAAATTATCTATGCTTTGCAAGCACGTGCTTTGTTAGCCATGACTGCTAAAATTTTCTATCCTTCAGTTAAGACACGACCACCGAAGTTCCTTTTACACATAACCAGTCGATTATTCCAAATAATTCCATACATTCCAGAAGAACCTTCAATGAGAAGAACGGTAACATGAGATTATGTGTCGACTACCGTCGATTTAAGCAAATCACCATTCATAACCGTTATTCTCCTGCACGTATTGACAACATGTCCAATCGACTTTAGGGTATTAAGAACTTTTCCAAGATCGGATTCATGATCATGTTGCCAACAGTGACGAGTAAAAGAGCAGCACATGTCCATGACTGCTATTCGTACACGACTCGGTCATGCTAGATTCATGATTTTGAATTAGTCTCATCAATGCTCCAGCAGCATTATGGACTTAATAAAATGAGTTTCCATGAACTCATAAACAAATTCATCAGCGTTTTCATCTAGGACAACCTAATCTTCTCTAAAGTCTAGAGAACAACAGGAAGACCATATTTGCACTATGTTGCAAATTCTACGACAGGAGAAATTTCACCCTGAAATTTTCCAATATAAATTCTGGTTGATTATAGTGACACTTTGAATCACATTGTTCTCATGGATAGTCTTACCACGACTAAGATTACGCATAAACGAAAGAATCCTACACTATATCATGTGTTATAAAGGATCCTACATTAATAGAAGTCTAATTGTAGAGGCTCATGGATTTCCAAACTTCTATGTATCCAGTTCTAGGGAACAAGATGCAGTTATGTTCATATCTAATTTCCATACATACCATCAGGTTAGGATAGAACACCTACATACTAGTAGCTATCTCCACCGGGAACACTTTCCGAATGGAAATAGTACGGTAACTCCATAGAATTGCCAGCAGTTTGACCAAGTCTGCAAAATCCTTGCATCCACAAGATTTCACAGTAGTAGACTTTCAGATATTTCAGCCAAAGATCATACGATCACTTGGCCTCTTTCGGCTATCAAATCAGATTTAAGCTCACGTTCGAATTCATTATTACGAACACGTCTTTATCCAATTTCATGATTTGATTATGCATTCACGTTCATGAACTATTCACGTTCATGATCATATTCTAGCTTACGATTTAAGTCCCACTTTTGTTCTGAGAAGTTTACAAAAAACTTGGGAGACCAAACTCGAGTTCAATAAACTTTTCATCTTCAGACGGACGCTTCACGTCACATTTCGCGTCTTACCTCATACCGTTTAGCATTTATCATACAAGTTGTTCTATGTTCACGATATGTTTCACATGTCATGTACATTCCAGGTTTCACATATCACGTTCACGATATGTACACGTATTATTGTTCATCATACGCTTTGCATATTACACTCACCATATCTACACGTATCACGTTCACAATTGTTCACGTATCACGTTCACAATTGTTCATGTACTACATTTCAGTATGTCTCGCGTATTATTGCTACGACGGGGCTAATATCAGTCGTCTAAGTTATTTTGCATCGTAACGGTTCATTTACACTTGCACGTTAATTCGTATCCACTCGATCGAATTCAGAAGGATTTATATTAAGGTGATACCCAGAAACTTTTACGTATTGTCAGGTCAAGGTCATGAAGACCAAGATTTATCATATGTGTCAAGATCTTGTGGAGGAACCATTCCGAGAGGGAAGCCACTTGGAAATGGAGGAATCCATCCGGATTCTATCCTCTCATCCTTCTATAATTCAATTAAATTCTTTTCAGGCACGTCACATTCCACGTCCATATTCTTTCAGTTTACGTTATCTATAATTCGAGGACGAATTATTCTTTTAGGGGGGAAGAGTTGTAAAACCCGCATGCTTTTACCATCAACCGTACACTAATAATCGTACGTATGAGATTAAAACTTTCCTTTTGTAACATGAATACATTTCACGAATATTAAGTACAAGAATTATGTACGTGTTATTACACGATAAGTATTAAGTACGTGTTGATACACGATAATTATTAATTATAATAATTATAACCAAACATTAATCACGAATACGCATTTTATATTATGGCACGATAAACAAGTAAATACGTATTTTAATATTCCACGACATTAAAATATACTTAACACAATTATTATTATTACATATATTAAATTAACACGACAAGTTACGTACATAATGTTTACGTCTAACAAGTATGAGAACAACTATGAGAATTTACGACATTTTAAAAACACGAATCACGTAACATTATCAAGTCGCGGAATTAATAGAAGTATAGGGGCTCAATTGGGTTGTTATACGTTTAGAATGGGGCAAGGAATATGGGTCGAGGCCCATGTTGTTCACAAACTGACTAACATAAAATAAAGGACGGGAGGGAGTGTTTTATTAAGACAAAAAAAGAAAAGATGAAAACAGGAAAACCCTAATCAGAAAACATGGTGCCACCGCATAATTTTTGGTGTCCTTTCCCTGCCGACGTTATAAACAACAAGAGAAAGAACAACAATCGTGGGTCAGTTCTAGAAATCAAGGATGATTCATGGTTTGTGATTCTTAAAACCCTAAATGCATCATTAGTGAGATCGGAGTAGGACTCTCTTCTATTCGTCTTTTCCGTTCACTGGACGCAAGGTACGGATTCTCCGTCCTTTCAGTATGGACATTCTTTCCTTATTGTGATTTCCCCGTATGCAGCCAACTGTTTTCCCAGTATATGTTTTTATGTTTTGATACTTATGTTAGAATAAATGCCTAAGCCATATACATGCATGACCAGTTTCACCTAGTTATGGAGGTACCATAACCATAATCACTGGAGGCACCAGTGTTATGACTTTACCACGGCGGAGTGATAGCTCGTGGCGTCCTTTTCATCTTTTGGCCATATTTTTATATTATCATGTGGGGTGTATGGGTGCATCCTAGATTACATGTTTTTACAGATTATTCAGGTGAATGTGGTGTGTGCCTTGCATCCTTCACAAGGAGTTGATCCCTCCTACCTAAACTTATATTAATTAGAGGTAACCCCTCTAATTGCATGATGAGGTCACCCCTCCAAGTATTCATGCACGTTGTTATTTCATGACCTATATTGGCTTAATGGTTAATCAGTTAAATAGTTTTCATAAGATAAACATAAGGCTTTTCAAACTATAAAACCAGTTTTACTAAGTTATACCAGGTTTTACAGGACTTATACATTTCCGTTGCTATTAAGTCTTTATTGTGTTTCAGTCATTCATACTATGTCATATATCCATGCACTGAGCGTTTTGCTCAGCCGTTACTTTCCTTTCCATGTCCCAAAACGGCAGGTACCCAAGGGTCGAGCATTTGGAGGACGTGCATAGGATGGAAGCTGCCATAGACTTCTTCTCCTTTTGCCTTCATATACATATGCTTGTTTAGTCATTTCTCATTTCCTTTACTTTATTTATGTTTTGGGATTATGTTTGGGAACCGATATTTGATTCCGGTTTTCCCTATGGTCATGTATGTTTTACTACATATTACCTTGCATGCTTTGATGACACGCCATAATCACGCGTAACGGTCCAATTATCAAAGTGGGGGGTTACAACCATGCTGAATGTATTCAGGAGCATGAACATCACTGTACATAATCTGATATAAATGGCGACCAGTTGTAGCATGGTGTGTTGTTCATAGTCCATAATGTTGATCCCTTTGGTTGGATCTATATTCTGTTAAGAATTAGTATAATAGTTTGTAATCAAACAAAAACACTTTGAGCACTCTTACTAACACCAAATAAGTTATGCGGAATCTAACTTATAAAGCACAGAAGAACAGAATTACTTTTAACTATTCGATTCTCTTATTAATCGACTTGAATGAGGTACATAAAAGAAATTGTACCTATGTTCCTTTTATAGAGTAAGGAACCCTATAAACCTTAGAATATTCTATAAAGATAACTATATCACAGACGATATATTATCAATATTCTAACTATTTAGGTATATCACATAAGATATACTCTAACTATAACTATGACATATCTCATACAAAGATATATTCGTCCTAATCATCATAGCAGTACTTACTTTATAAGTAGCAGTACTTACTATGTACCGCGTTAACACTAACGGTACTTACATAACACTAACAGTACTTAGAATATACTAATGGTACTTGACACTTAACAAATAATTCCCAACAATCCTCCCCTAAACAAGAAATGATAACTTGTTGTCTTCTTGTTTCTTTTGTACTGGATGTATTAAAAATACATGTCTTCAGTCTTTCCTTCATCCTTGGATTGAACTTGGTAATTTGTTTTTGTATCCAACTGAATGTAGCCAAACACTTCAAATATAGATCTTCTTCTGATAAGATAATCTTCAAACATTATGAGTATCATCTTTGTCTTCAAACTATGATCTTCTTGTGTCTTCTAAACATTCATTCATCTTTGCAGCATCAGTTATTGTCTTCTTGAGTTTAGTCCTTGAACTCTTGATCATAAATCTTTGTCTTGATTTGATGATAACAAAACCTTCTAAGTATTATTTTTTTTTTAATATTTCTTTGCTTGCAATCTTCATACCTGAAATAAAACAGTTAACAACAAACACCAATCTGTATTGGCTTCATGATTTTTAGCAAATCACCAGCTATTAACGGATTTGATAAATTCTTTACCAGTTAGCCGTACACTCTGGAATAGCCAATACTTTATTCACAAAGAATAAGGTGTAATGAAAACCTTATAATTTTTGGTAAATTGTCAACCATCAACGGATTTGATGTAGTCTTTACCTAGTACCATTTGTCTAGGACTAGCCAACTCTTTGTCTCGAAACAAGGTGAGTTAGAGCCATATAGTTTTTAGCAAACTATCAGCTTTCAACGGATTTGATAAGTCTTTACCACAAACCGTTTGCTTATGGACTAGCCAGTTCTTATGTGTGTTAGACATGGTGAACTAAGAACTATTTGTGAAGTGTAACTGAAAGCCAAACACTTAAGATTCTTTCTCAACTTCTTCCTCATCTTTCAAATCCTTGATTTGTTGTTTAACCATTCTGATCAACTCCAAAGCATCAGCAGACTCTTCTATAACTTCTAATTGTTGTTCTAACATCCTTTCCAACAATTTTCTTTTGAAGGGGTAAGTTTTCTCTTGCAGCATATAGTATGTAACATCATCTACATCCAAAATATGCAATCCACATAACCTGTAATATCTCCAGTAACTAGGAACCTGATCCTCTAATACCTTCAACATTTCTTGATCACAGTTGTGTGGCTCATACGTAAAGAGAAATTCCCTATATAATAGTGATACTTCAGTTTTACCTACACTGGCTTCTTGAACTAACCTTAAAAGATCTTGAATATCTTGTCTGTCAAGAATGTGAAGAATATCTTCCAAAAGTCTGAATATTCTTGTTGTGCCATCAGTTCTCTGAATTCCATGAGCTTCAAGTCCTTGATCTGTAGAGTAAATCCACTTAACAATGGATGTTCTTTTTCCAAAAATCTTTGTATCAATACATTGATCTTCAAATTTCACAATCTTTAAGTACTTCTTTAAGCCTCATCATCATCACTATCTTCTGTTGTTGTTTTAGCTCTCTTAGCTTTCTTCTTTAGCTTTGTTGATCTTTTCCTTTTAACACTCTTGGAAATTCCCTCAAGTTCTGTTGAACCCTCTTCTAACCTTGTATGTACCGTTTCCTCAGTATGTACTGTGTATGTACTGCTTGTACATTTTCAGTCTGAGCAATACCTTGAGTTTCAACTCCTGTATTCATTCTTTGAGCAGTCTCTTCTTCCCTTGAACTTACTTTCTCCTTTCTATTCTTCCTCACATAAGTGGTCTTGATAGGTGGAGATGTACTTGTAGGTTCAGCAGTACTTGGCTCAATTCTAGGAGTACTACCAAATTGTCTTTGTTGTTGCAGATGTTTCTTGAATTCTTCAACAGCTTTCTTGTCTGCTTCAGATCCAATCTCAACAAAATTCAATTCAGTCCTCTTACTTTGCTCATACAAAGTTTTGATTTCTTCAAAATTCTTTTTGACCAGCTGAATATGAGTAAATCCTTTAACTTTCTTTAGAAAGTTCATCATCTGATTTCTAATCTGCATAGTAGTTGGAGGCTTAATCTTTTCTTTCCTTCTCTTTTCAGCAAAGAATCTTTGTTGCTCCCTTACCAGATCATCAATCAATTTTGATTTCTCTTCTTCATCATATGCATCTCTCTCTTCAACTATCAATGAGTCTGCAAGAAGCTCACTAGCATGTATCTCAGCTCGAATCCTATCATACTCTTGTATGTTCCATTCTTGCTGTATCCTTTTAGCTTCTAGCAAATCTTGATTTGCTGCAAGTTCTTCCTGCAATTCATTTTCACGAATTTGTGCTTGCATTCTATAAGCAAATTCCTCATCATGGTCTATTTGATTAAATCTGTACATGACTTTGTTTATATCATCATATGAATCACTTTCATCTTCAGATTCTGATAATAATTGCTTCTTCCCCTCATCCTTTGGATTAATCTTAGGTAACTTCTTCTTCAGCTTGGCAGCTACTTCTTCATTAGCTAGCTGTTGAATGACTATACCTTTTTTAGGGTGTGAAGCTTGAACTTTCTTACCTTGAATTTGATCCTTTGTGGCAAGAAATTCTTGTTGTGTCTTTTTCTCTACTTCTGCTTGCTTAGTCTTCTCAACTAAATTCTTCTTTAAATCAAGTAGCAATTGAGCTAAAGTCTCATTTTCTCCAAAAGAAGTTTGACTTTCTAGTGAAGGATGATCACCAGCGGTACTTGCAATCGACTTAGTTGGCTTAGCAGTACTTGGGTCTTCAACAATGTCAGCAGTACTTGCAGTCGGCTTAGTTGGCTTAGCAGTACTTGGATCTTCAACAATGTTGACTTCATCAGTATTAGACACACTTGTTTCTTCGATCACTAGCGTATCCCTAGATACTTTTTCTTCCATAGAAGCCATCATATCAACTTGCACTTCTTCAGTCTTATCTGATTTATTGCTTTGTGGTGATGGAGCAGGAAACTGAATAGAAATTTCCTCCAACTTCTCATAGAAAGCACTCCAATTAGCTTGAAGTGGTGATTGAACTGATGGTTCTGGCTAAGTTGCCAATGTTTCTGCAACTTGTGGATCCTCTGGCTGATTTACCAACTTTTCTTGAACTTGTGGTTCCTCTTGCTGAGTTACCAACATTTCTTGAACTTGTGGTTCCTCTGGAGTAGGTTGTGGGTCTTGCTGTTGAATCTCCATATCTGAAGGTCCATCCACACCAGTCTCTAAACCAGTTCCATCTTTATGAGTCCCCATGACATCTTCATCCAATTCAAAATTGATGTCATTTCCAGAGATCCTTGTCTGATTATCAGAAGAAGGTGGTTGTTCTTCATTATTCCTTCCCCGTTCTTCATTATTCCTCCCCTGTTTGGTTGCATTCAGTTGCCTTTTCTTGTGGTTTCTAGAACAATGATAATCTTTATGAATCAAGAGGGTTGATGTTTTTCTAGAGAGAGAAACTTAGAGAGAGAAGTGAAAGAAACTTGTATATTGAAAAGTAAGAACTGAACAACCAACACCTCTTTCCATGGTAGAAAGAGGTTTAAATACCCCAAGTCCTTAATGGACTTGGGCCTCCGGCCCATGAACATGCTCATGGGTCGGGCTATTTAATAAGTGAAACTAAACATTACTACGAGCCTATAACTACATTGTTGGAGTGACCGAGACTTTCTATATACGTAAAACATATTTCCAACAATCTCCCCCAAAGAGAGGTCACTCCAAATTTACAAAGTCCTAATCTAGCATGTTAGATCTTGTTCTTGAGCTCGTAGTCTTCTTTTCTTTCTTTTTCTTTCTTTTGTGAATATGTGTTGAGTAACATCAGCCTTTTTCTTGGAACACGTTCTTTTGGCCTTTCACGTGTAGTCTTTATTTTCTTGTGATGTTCGCCTCTTTGTGACTTCATGTCCCACACACTTATCCTTTGTTGATTTCTTGAAAGTTTCAGAGTTGATACAGCGGAAGACTTTTAGGTCATACTTTCTTGAATTTGCAGGAGTATTTGATCCAGAAGGAATAAGCATGTGAGGACGTCTTTAACAGGTACACCACAACGCCACCGTCTTCAACAGGTACACAACAACGCCACCGTATTCAACAGGTACACAGCAATGCCACCGTCTTCGAATGCAGCAACATAATAAGACACGAATAAAATGGCTTTGACATTTTATTCTAATTCGGTAGCATTTTACCTCCGGTCGGTGAAGACCGTTGGACGATATTAGATATCGTACCCGTGACGGGTAGTTTCAATTAAGTAATTTCCTGACAGGATTTCGCGGGTAAACCCGTTCTCTTTATTCGACCGTCTAAAGCTGACTGCGAACATAAAGAGTGAATCATTTGGATTAAAAATCCTTATGATTGAAGACCTCAATTCATGAAACCTGGAACAAGTGAATTTTAATTAAGATATTCACCGTCGCTGCTTTCCAGTTGTCACAAACTTAATTCAAATTGAATCTTTCTTGTCACCTACCAAGTGCTGTTTGATGTTAACACTAGAAGGATTTCCACTCGTCACTGTGAACACTAAAGAGTGTCACTCTGAGTGTTCTGGCAAGATCATACGATAATGCGTAGAGGCCTAGAACGAGTTTAAGTTCAATTAAGAATTAAACTACTGTTTCTTTCCAGTTGTCACAAGATTAGTTCTTAAAGAACCGCACGTGTCACCTACCATGAGCTTGTTTGATGTTGGCTCAAGCAGGATTTCCATCTTCACTGTAATACTTGCGTATCACTCGGATGTTCTGGCAATATTACAAGAATATTGCGTAGGACTCATAAAGATCTCTTACTTTTCACAGTGTGTGAAGAAGCAAGGAATAAATGGAAAGTGTCCTAATGAGACTTTTGATGATCTCGTGGCTCTAGACTCGATAGTGCGTTTTGATTTAGTGATCGATGGCTGGAGAGGAGTGCCACCTATTCAATATTAGTCTATTCGGAGTGAAAAAACCAATAGATAACGTGTTGATCTCCGTGTGATTAAAACAAATACCTTTTGAGAGATATTTGAGTTAGCTGGGGAGGGTTGTGCATTGCATCACTGGGTCCATGATGGCTTTCTTCAATATCGAGAATCATTAACAAATGATCTCAATAGCATATGTATTGACCCGGTTTCTGCCTAAAGTTGTAAGGAAGGCTTCTTTCTTTACACCCTTTATCTTTACAATTCTTTTTCATTCTTGAACCCCTTCAATGCTTACCAATACGTCATCACTAGCACCTTGTTGTGATTGTTCCAGTGCTAGCTTAAGTACTTGGTCGACATTCAGCTACGTTCACATTCATTCTCCATCTTTCCTAGGACTTCTAGTTCTATCTTGGGAGTTGTCCTTGGGAAGATTCCATCGGTTCTGATGAATCATTGGGATAATACCTATACCTACCACCCTTTTGTCACCACATCCATCGTGGGTTAAGTGTGTTTTGGGTTGATATAGTCACCATGAAAAATCTTTGAAAAATCACTTAAAGTATTTGTGATATTGTAATCAAAGTTTTTGTGCCTTAAGTGTTTTGATCATCAAAAACGCTCCCCCTTAACTTGTGCATTACACATGTTAAGTTGGTTTATCTTTTAAGCCTTTTTCATTGTTTTAGCCAAATATCATTAAGTCTCCTTAATCCCATTTTCTCCCCTTTCCAAAATGTTAACCATCAATATTTTGGATATTAATGGATTAACCGGTCTTTGGGTAATAAAATGAAATTAGATGTTGGCCAAAGAAAATATTAATGCTCCCCCTCAAATTAATGAGGGTAAGTTGTAGTGCTTGAGTATGATTTGTTTGAAAGATTTAGAATCTCGAGAGAAATTCTTGAAAAATATCATACTTTTACACTACAACAAGTCATAAAAGTTGATTAAGCAAAAAGTAACATATTCACAATTATAGACATATGGAGTTGACCTGTTATAAGACGAACCATAATTAATTGGTTTGTTCCGTGAACCGATGATGAGCTCCATATGGTCGTCCACCGACGAATCGTTCTATGCTTCGTAGCAACCGGCGCTTCCTGAGAAGTTCTTCAATCTTCTTGATTGCGTACTTTGCTCCCTTGATGCACTGGCTTGTCCAGGCGTAGGTGACTGCTGGAAGCGGTTGTTTGGCATTGAGAACCGTCAGATCATCTCGAACTTGCTTGAGCGTGCCATCGCTGAATTTGTGCAGTTCGGAGAATCGCATATACTGCATGATGCCAGTCTCATTTGGGTAGAAGATACCTGCTTCCGGTGTGGTTGTCCCCATGTACACCTTCTTGTTCTTATGGAAATTACTGAGTGGAGTCGTATGGGGACGTTCCAGGTTTAGCTTCTTCTGATAGCTTTCTACACCAAGTTGAAAGTCTTCCACCCGGTTCTGAATGACGATTTTCCTAGCATATTGGCGAAAGTTGGAACTCAAGGCAATGACAATCTCAGGTGATAAGTGGTCAACTTTTTCTTGAGCCAATAGCAGCAGGAGATCTTCGATGTCTACAAGTTGAAGGTACTGAAGATCACTTTCATCAATTCGGTATTCTTTCTCATCAGTACGTTTAAAGACGATTACGTTCAACTAATCATAGCTGAATATCGTCTGAGTGGTTACTCCTTGAATGCTTTTGATCCTGTGTGTTGATACAATGGAAGAACCTTTCTTAGGACGGTGGAAATGATTGTAGGCAAGTCTTTTCTTCGCATTCCAGTGAGAGATGCCAAGTGCTGCATAAGTGTCATAGAACTGGAGCACTTTCTTTCTCCATATGGTTCCAGGTACTTTATTCTCTATCCATGGAACATTCTCCAAGTTAATCGCCTTAACCATAGTGAGTGACGTGGCATATTTCTTTGCTCCATTCTCAAGGTATTCAAGACCGTGAGAAACAAAGTGTTCTATTGGTATTGTTGCAGAACCGGCAATGACCGTTGGTGTAAGAGGTCACAACACGGGAGTTTGAATTCCTGTAGTTGTCGCTCTCATTGCTTTGGTAAGCTCATTCAAATGATATTCTGCTTCATTATGGCTGATCTTCAAAGTATCAAAGAAGTCCACGTTTGCAGCTGCCATTTTGATCAAATCTGGAGTCATTGTAGGTTGCCCATGAGAATACCGTAGAAAGGCCGAGAAATCGATAGGGTTATTGAGGAATTGAGTCATCTCCATTTCAGTTGCAGTGGCAAAAGGATGTTGTGGTGCTGCATTTGTTAGCCAAAGTTGCTCCTGTACCGTGTCATCGATGATTAAAGATTCAGCAAATGTTGGTTCTGGTACATTTAAGTCATCAACTTCCATATCAACGTCATGCTGAACTGCAGATGGTGTTGAAGGTTGATTTTGCATCACCGGTATATCATCGTGAGGTTCTTCTTGAAGCATTGGCTCTGTCGATTCTTCTGCTTGCATATATTCTACAGATTCATTGTGAGATCAGTAGTAAAATCTGGTGCAGTAGATATACCTGTATCGAGTTGCTGAGTTTCTGGTATAGTAGACTCTATTGTCTTTTCAGCGGTTTCAGCAATGTTTTCTACAGCTTCCTCTAAACCCTTCTCAGTAGCTTTGTCACTGTCATCCTTATTAGGCTCTTCGGCATTAGTACCTGTTTTGTCATTCTGATCACCCGTGTTGGTTCCATTACCATCGTCATTATCATCATCGTCATCCTCATCGTCACCTGTATCTTCGTCCTTATCTTCATCGTCATCCTTATCCCCTTTTTCCTCATCCTTTTCTTCCTCCTTATATCCGTCCTTATCTTCTTCCTCATTTTGTTCATTGTCACCATCATCCTCCTCATCGTTACCCTCATCTTCTTCCTCCTCTAGTTCGTCTTCATCGTCAGACTCAGAGTCGGTAGTGTCTGCAGGTGTCTCTTCAATGATTACTTTGTTGAGATATTGCAGAACTTTTCGTTTGTGTTTCGATTTATGAGCTTTCATATCTAGCAGACGTGTCTGTAACATTGTCATGAGTTGAAGTGTAGATAAACCATTACCGAGAAGATTTGGTACCTGTTGATCAACATAGGACTTGACTTCTCGTCGAATGATCGTGGTCATCTGCTCGTCAATTGACCCAAGAAAAGCAGCATTTTCTTTGTCACGGGTTTTCTTCTCTTTAAGAAATGATTTGTGTTTTGCTTTAAGTCTAGACACTCTGTCTGTTAGTTTCTGAAGTGTAGGCTCATCAGGTTGTGGTTCCTTGGGAGGAGTGGTGAACCTTTCAGTCAATGTAGCTATTTGTGTAGCTTGAGCCTCCAGCTGTTGTTGAAGAGACTGGATCAGTGGATCATTGACTGTGAGGAAGGGATTGGATGTGGATGATACTTGTGGTTTTGCTGGTGGAGGTGTAACCATAACTGTTAAAGTGGTGGTGGATGATACTGGTTGTTGAAGGATAGGTGTTGATGTAGATACAGTGATTAGGGCGGTGGTTGATACAAGTTGTTCAGCTGTGGATGACGGTGTAGATTCAGTGGTTATGATGGTGGTTGATACTGGTTGTGCAGCAGGTGCCGGGGTGATAACTGGTGTAATGACCTCACTGATGACCGGGGTGGATAATGGTGGAGTGGTGGTGGATGTAACAGTAGTTATGGGAACATCCACCATTGCTTCGTTTGTTGACGGATCAGTGTTTATGACCTCAACACCCTCCCCTTCTAAATTAAGATATTTTAAAACGTCATCAGAGCCAGAAGTAGACTTACTTTGAATTTGAGTCTCTGGTATGAGAGTGGCATGAGCATCATCGTTTAACACCATGTGAGTTGATTCTGGTAAAGAGGTGGTAATATTGGCGTCTCGATACATCATACTTGTATCTGTGTCTGCACTGCTCTCACGTTCTTCACTCTGCTCGCAACTTTCAAAGTGGTAGTTATCAGCATCTTCATAGGCATCTTCCTCGATAGGATCTTCATAAAATGCCATGTCAGCATCAGGATTGCCGAATTCTGCTAAGTCCTCAAACATTCTTGAACCTGATCCTGTGGAAAAAGCTTCCTGTCTGCTTTGTTGAAGAACGATACGCAGTTGTTTGGCTTCAGAAATTTGTTGTTGAGCAGGTTCTTCTGAAGCAACACTTGCTTCTTTACCCTTAGTCTGCTTTGCTTTCTTTGGCTTTCGAAGTGGTATTTCTTCCTGTTCTTCCTCTGTTTGGGTCATTTCAGCATCTTCATCATCTTCATCAACTAAATGCTCTTTCCCTGTGCCTTTGTCTTTTGATGAAACAGTCGATTGGCGCTTGGAAATTCTTTTCTTTCGTTTTCCTTTTTGGGTCTCTGCTTGTTTTTCGGAAGGATCTGCATTTGCTCGTTTAAAGTGTGCTTCAATATCTTTAAGCATCTCTCTGTAGTGATCACTTTCCCTTATATCGTCATTCATCATGATTGCTGGCACTGGAGCTGGTCTGAGTTTATATTTTGTGAATTGATTATCCGCAGTCATAGTGTCTAACACATCGTCATCATCTTGAGTATGATAGAAGAAGTTCCCGTGATGATCAATATCTGGGTCACTCTTCATGAAGTGATTGATAATGAGTTTTGTGAACCTTGGAAATGGAAGATGCACCGCGTTTCTCTTGGAACTTGTGAATTGATGACAAAATTCTTCCCAAAGTTGTAAAGCATAATCCACTTTAGATCCGGTGTAGAGACCCCAAAAGATAACTGCCTGAGCGGGTCGCATTGCGTCTGATCCGCGAATCTTGGAAGTAAGGCACTTTACTAAAGTGATGAGAATTGCTTTCCAAGGTTGTCCAATATGTGACGTGTTAAACTGTGAAAGAAAACTAATTTCACCCTCATAGTTCAATTCTCGGATTACTCTAAGTAGTTCTTCTGCATCTGGATCAGGCACAAAGTGTTCCCCTTTTGCAAGCTTTGGAAGCTTAAATAGTTGCCTAAACTGACGCAGGTCAAATGTCAAGGCTTTGTTGTTCATAGTAAAGGAGATTATCTTCTTTGACAATTGCTTTGCTTGTGTGATTGAAGCAGTTGCCCAAAATTCATGCATGTATACTTCAGGAACCGATGCAGTGACACGTAATGCATCCTTTATTGGTGAACAATCTAGGATGTCTGTTGCGATTTTGAATGCCGCCAAAGAAGGATCAAAATTGTCTCTCGGACGAAAATTGTTTGGTGCATGTTGCATTCGAGCATTAAGTGGAACAAGGATAAGATCTAATTGTTTTTGTTCTTCTTCGGTTATCGACATTTTCCTGCTTTTTGATTAACACGAGCACACTTGATATATATATATATATATATATATATATATATATATATATATATATATATATATATATATATATATATATATATATATATATATATATATATATATATATATATATATATATATATATATATATATATATATATATATCATAAACTATGTAAATCCTAAACATTGGAAATAAATCACAACAAATGTCACCATACATGTTTGAGTAACAAAATACAAGCATTGTTCATAAGGACAAAGTTCATACATGCAGAATCACATCTAAAATAGAGAGATATGCCAAAGACAATTTATTCTAATGAAGTCACAACCTAGCATAAGTTACTTGAAATATTTGGATTTCTTGGTTGTCCTAACCATAACTTCGGTAGGTTTAGGTTTGGTTTTAACCACAACCTCAATTAGTCTTGGTGTGATTTCAACCACAACTTCACTAGGCTTTGGTTCAGTTTCAACCACTACTTCAGTAATTTTAGGAGTAACTTCAACCCAGATTTCAGTAGGCTTGAACACAGGGTTAGACAACGATGAAACATTGTCTTCCATGGCCTGGATGCAAAACACAAGACATTGAATAAGTAATTTGTATCTCTTTTGTTTACAGAATAGTCAACTTATTAAATAAGATGACCTTCTGTAATAAGAAACCGTTCAAGTATTCTTATGAGATAAAATTATTCAAGTTCAATATGACTTGGTCTCGTTTTAAAGGCCCTAATTTACTTAAAGCCTAATAAAGTGGGAGTGAAGACTAGGCAGATATCAAAAGAAAGTCTAAGGCATATGCACAACTCTTAAAGTCCATAACCAGCCTAACAAGTGTAACAACAATATAGACCTATATCGCAAGCTAAAAGATATTCAAAGCAGATGTATTGCAAAACTAAAGTCAGTATAGTGCTTAACATGTTTGAACAAACTTGCAAATTTTGTCCATTGTAACAATGCATCGTATTGCACTTATCGTAGTGAACTCATTGTATTGTATACATCGTACTAGACCCATTGTGCTACCCCATCGTACTCTACTCATCGTACTCTACCCATCGCATTGGTGCAATTGTGCTAACCCATCGTATCCTACTCATCGCACTAGAGCGATCGTACTAACCCATCGTAGCCTACCCATCGCATTGGTGCAATCACAATGAACCCATCGCATCGATCCATCCCAACGGACCATCGCAACGATCCATCGCAACGGACCATCGCAACGATCCATCGCAACGGACCATCGCAACGATCCATCGCAACGACCATCGCAACGATCCATCGCAACGGACCATCGCAACGATCCATCGCAACGGACCATCGTAATGAGGCATCGCAGCGAAGGGAACGTATAAAGGCCATCGCAGTCAATGCGATAAGAATCGATCGTAGCCATAGATCGCATTCTTGGTGATAAAACCGAGGTTAATCTTAAGTGAGCAATTTCGGGACAAGGACGATGTTATAAGCCAACCTGTTAATAACCAATGTTTATCTAGTCCATATGAACAAATCCTAGTTCTAAAAACTCATTTTCATCAATAATCTAGAAACCCTAAATTGGTTCAGATTCAAATGGATATTTGTTTGAGTTTAATGAGATGAGCAGGATATATAAACATTTAAAAATCATAAGCATAGACGAACATAGTTATACCTAGATCGGATTCAAAAGGAGGCACAAAAGATGGTGTAACAAGCTCTTAACAATGGCGGATGGAAAAAAAACAAGTATGTGTGTGTTTGTTGAGAAGACAGACGAACGAAGTGGGGGGTGTTTATTTGACTCTGGTCAAACCATGTTGCAATAATTTGCAATTTGGTCCCCCTTTATTGCAAGTGTGCAATTGTTTTCCCCCAAGGTGTAAAACACTTGTAAAAACACGTGAACTAGCTAACACTTAAACCCGTAACGTCTTATCTTATAAAACAAACACGACAACAACCTCTTAAAGCTTAATTTAAAACAGGCTATTCCTCAAACCACAGAAGATTACAAAGCATATAGTGATGAGAATGGTCGGTTTATAATTTCTGACAAAAAAACCTTTGTGAAGATGAATTTTAATTCCAAAAGCAATATAATATTTACTCCCCTTATACATAGACCCGTTTTCTATTTAAAGAGTTGTAGTCATTGTTTTTAACAAAACAAATATCCAAGAAGACTTTTTCCAGTTTAGTGTTTTTAAAGAACGATTCTGGTGGCAATAAGATTTCTCTTATTTTGATAAAATAAGTGCACTGATGCGTACACGAATTTGTGTTAGACCAAGTTATAAAGTAAACTTGGTCCCTTACAAGGTTTTAAAGTAAACCTTGCCCGAGAAAATTAATTCCCGTTGTGAGCCAACGTTTTCAAAAGAAATACGTGACTTTAATGCGAAAAACGGGTTGCAGTCTGAAATAACTACAAGCCATAATGGGCATGTTTTAAAACTTGTACAAATTTTATACGGACTCTATTTATGGCGTCGTGTCAATATTAATCGACATTTCTAAAGCCGTAAATATTACTGTACTAAAAGACATGCCCAACTTGAAAACGAAAAATATTTTTAGATTTTCTTGATTTTATATTTTTTTATGGATTTTCTATGTTTTATATTTTTTATGGTTTTTCTATGTTTTATATTTTTTTATTTTTCTTTTGTTGGTTTAAATATATACGATAATATACAAGATCACGATCAAAGGATACGCGAGAATAGTTTACCACTACTATTCTTCAGATTCTTCTGCCAACTCCTTAAGTGTCGCTGGTGAGAATGATTTCAAGCCTAGCTTTTCGATCAAAAACTCGATACGTCCTCGATCTAAGGCCTTTGTGAATATATCAGCCAGCTGATACTCAGTGTTGACGAAGTACAGTTCAATCACTCCATTTTCCACTTTCTCCTTGATGAAGTGGTAGCGGATATCAATGTGCTTTGCTCGAGAATGTTGAACGTAGTTGTAGCACAGAGCGATTGCACTTTTGTTATCACAGTACATCGGGATTTTGTTGAATCCAATACCGTAGTCAGTCAATTGTGATCTCATCCAAAGAACTTGAGCACAACAACCGGACATAGCGATGTATTCAGCTTCCGTACTTGATATCGCAGCGCTTTTCTGTCTTTTTGATGCCCAACTAACAAGTCTATCTCCAAGAAGTTGCACACTGCCAGAAGTGCTACGTCTGGTATCTTGACACCCGGCATAATCCGCATCTGCATATGAAATTAGTGCAATAGAGGAATCCTTCGGTTACCACAGACCACGATGAAGTGTTCCTTTTAGATACCGAAAGATCCTTTTCACAACATGTAAGTGCTTTTCGGTAGGCCGAGCCTAATACCGGGCACACATGCCTATAGCAAATTGCAAATCAGGCCTGCTAGCAGTCAGATAGAGAAGGGTGCCGATCATTCCACGGTAAAGTTTAGGATCGACAGCTATCCCTTCCTTATCTTCATCTAACTTGGATCTCTCCACCATTGGAGTATCCACGGGGTCACTGTTTTCAAAATGATATTTCTTTAATGATTCAAGAGCAAATTTGGATTGATTAATAAAGATGCCTCTGGGATTCTAAGAAATTTGCAACCCTAATAAAAATGAAATTTTTCCTATCATCGACATCTTAAAGCGTGTAGACATAATTTTCTCAAAACGGTCAGACAATCGTTGATTAGTAGTAGCAAATATTATATCATCAACATAAATTTTTACCAGTATCATGTCGTTGTCCTCCTTGAGAATGAATAATGTTGGGTCCACTTTGCCTTTGGAGAATCCTTTGGAGATGAGATACGACGATAAGAGATCGTACCACGCGCGTGGAGCTTGTTTCAAAACGTAAAGAGCCTTCTTGAGCTTGTACACGTGATTAGGATACTCTGAATTGACGAATCCATTCGGCTGGCTTACATAGACATCTTCCCTTAATTCACCATTGAGAAATGCCGTCTTAACATCCATTTGGTAGACGATCATATTCATGTGAGCAGCATAAGCAAGGAATAGTCTAATTGCCTCCAATCGTGCAACACGAGCAAAGGATTCTTCAAAATCAATACCCAAAGCTTGTTTGTAACCTCTAGCAACCAATCTAGCTTTGTTTTTTAGCACACTACCTAACTCATCGAGTTTAACCTTGTATACCCACAACAATGTCAAGATTTCAACGTTGCTGGGTAACGGAACTAATTCCCACACTTCAAGACGTTGGAATTCATTAAGTTCCTCTTGCATGGCTTCAATCCATGATGATTTGGTCATGGCTTGTTGCCAGTTTTTAGGCTCAGTGTCTGAAAGAAATGCATCAAAATAGCAATATAATGCATGTTCTTGGAGTTGATGTCGTGTTAAGACTGGTCGATCGATGTCACCAATAATATTGCGGATTGGATGATCCTTTGTCCATTTAGTGTTGTGAGTTTCAATCCGTGGTGGTCGGGAGTGAACGATTGCAGGAGCTTCCTCTGAGGTAGACGCACCGGTAGGGTCTTCAGGTATTTGTGAACCAAAGAAGGGAAGCTCTTGCAAGTGAGCATATTCTAAATCATGATCATAGAGATCCTCTTCAACATCATTAGGAACGAATGGGGGTGAAGATTCAGGTGTTGTTTGTGAATTAGTATGGGATGGGACATCTGGTTCAAGAGTAATTGTAGATGCCTCAGATTAATTTCCATTATCTTGAGCAACAACTTCGGGAATCGGAGCTACTACTATAGGTGCAGGAGAATCATTACTCGGTGGATCAAAGAATTCATCAAACATAGGTTGAAATAACTTATCCCACTCGGACCTTGTAGGTGGTATAAATGATGGAGAAGTAGGATTGTTGGGAATTAATCAGGAACTGATTGTACCGGTTCCCATCTCGTGTAATGCGGGTTCAGAGCTGTGTTGCTCAGAAGCCATCGCTGTCAGCTCATCAAAATCGACATCTAAAATTCTACTATCTTGCCAAGACGACGGTTATAAATTCGGTAAGCTTTCTTTGCAGGCGAGTAACCAATGAAAATTCCAATATCAGCCTTCGGTTGAAGTTTTCCCAGATTCTCACTATTTGTGTTTGGATAGCAAAGTGCACCAAACACATGAAGATATGAAATATCGGGTTTGTGTCCATGAAGTAGCTCATATGGATTTTTACCATGACGTTTGCGAATGATGGAGCGGTTTTGGGTATAACATGCGGTTGCCACTACTTCAGCCCATAAGAATAAAGGAGCATTCGCATAAATCAACATAGTTCGAGCAGCTTCCATAAGTGTACGGTTACGTCTTTCAACGACACCATTTTGTTGTGGAGTGCGAGCCACAGATGTTTCATGAGAAATACCAACCTTTTCATAATAATTTCAAAGAGTCTGATTAACGAACTCAGTGCCGTTATCAGTCCAAATGCGGCGAACAGTAGCATTACGACGTACTTGGATCATCTTTAAGAAAATAATGATATACTCTGGTGCTTGATCCTTGGATGCTAAAAAATTTACTCATGTAAACCTTGAGAAATCATCCACTATGACGAGGATGTATTTTCTACCACTCACACTAGCCGTACGCATTGGCCCGCAAAGATCCATGTGCAAAAGATACAGTGGTTCTTGGTTGGTGTCTTCTGCTTTAGGTTTGTAAGATTTCTTGGTGCTTTTCCCCAATGAACACGCGGAACATAAGTGATCCTTGTCGAACTTAAGTTTTGGAAGACCACGAACAAGTTCGTTTCTAGCCAAATGGTTAATATCATCAAAGTTAAGATGAGATAACCGTCGATGCCACAACCATGACTTGGTCTTAGATGCTTTGGAGAGTAGGCAAACAGGAGAGGCGGCCATCATGTTTTGAATAGACAAAGTATAGAGATTATCCCCTCGAGAACCCTTTAACAAATCATTTCCAACAAGATTGTGAATGACGCAAGTATGTTGTCGAAAGGCCACTTCAAGGTTTGAATCGCAAAATTGTCCTACTGAGAATAGATTGTGACCAAGTCCCTCCACATAATAAACCCTTGAAATCGTAACATTCCCAATTTGGTATTCACCATAACCCATAATCTTTGCAATATGGTCGTTGCCGAATTTAACCGTTCCTAGAAACTTGCTGACGAAATTTCTGAGCATCGAGCGGTCTCCAGTCATATGTTTGGAGCACCCCGAGTCCAAATACCAAAGAATAATTTGGACGACCTGAAAATATTACCAAACACAGACGATGTATCGGATTCTAATTGTTCTTCTGAGTTAGCAGGTACAGATATAATTATCTTAGATTTGCTATCAGACGAAACTTTAGGCTTCCAGATTTTCTTACTAGTGGTTGGCTTAGATTCTAGTTGTCTAGTATTCTGAGATACTTTTTGACTGGGGACATTACCACTGGTAGGCACAATAGTGGGGGCAAACCTAGTTAAAGGGCGCTTTTTCCATTTCTTAGTGCTAGTGTTCCTATTTAAAGGGCGCTTAGACCTAACTTCCGTGGATGTGATCCTAGTTAAAGGGCACTTAGTTCCATTAGCAGTAAAGGTCCTACCAGTGGGTTTCCATTTCCACCCAACTTGGGTGAATTTCTTCCCTGTTGGAATCCATTCAATATTGTTCTTAATAGCATACATTTCATTCACGTGATCAACAAGGCATAAATCATGACGCTGAGAAAACATGCATTCATTACAATTCCAACATTTCGCATTAGAATTCACATTTTGCTTAGGTTTCCACTCATAAAGAGAACCTTTTGTCTTAGCTACATGATTCTTTTTATTTAAAACTGAAATAACATTCCTAGGGTGTACTTCTACTTTCTTCTTCTCATTCCTATTAATGGAAGGCTTGATCCTATCTTTCTTGTCTTGAGATCCTTTAGCCTTAGTGGACACATTTACTCCTGTAAAAGCCAAGGGAACATTAGTTACAGATTTTGACTTAGCCTTGATGGGTGTGTTTAAAACGGGCTTAGCTCTTGGGGTCTTATTAAATGGAGTAATGGCAATGGTGGTTTATTGTTTAGATGGTACAGATATTGGTTGCCCAATGTACTCTAAGTATGCTAAACAGTCCTGAACGCGATCCACATATAATAAAAGCTCATATACGCTATGACTTGTGGGATTATGTTCACGCATTTCATCAATAATCTCTCTAGCTAGATCAGCATGTTCTAAAGCATTTTTCATATATGTGGCAAACTTAGTGAGACTTTTCCTAAATTTTGGATCCCGATATAGCACACGTGGGTTGGGTTTGGGAGCACTAGAGGTCGAGGCAGAGACAGTAGCTGAATTATCAACACTTTCTCGTCCTTTGAGTTGAAGTGTCTCCTTTAATTCTACTATAACCATGTTTTTGTGTATGAGCTGAATTTGTAGGTCAGAGGATTCCTCACATTTCCTGTTCAGTTTGTCAATTAATGACTTTTGTTCTGTCGCATTAAAAGCGAGGTGTTCTTCTATTGAACCAGAATTTTGTGAGTCACCCTTCCTTACTTGTTCACGCTCTCCTAGTATAGAATTAATTCTATTTTCTAGGACATGATTTTTAGTCTCTGCAGCCTCTAGTTCCGTTTTTGTTTCTAGTAATTCTCTCTTAATTCTCATCATCTCTTTCTCTAAATTTTGAACCATCTGAATCATCTTGTCACTTGTCTCAACGGAGTTGCCACCATCATTTAGTTTTGAGAGAGTTTCATTTTTAGATTGATTCTCAATTTCAAGAGATATAGAATGTTGTTGAAGCTCATTAAAACTTTTTGAAAGTGTATTATACGAATCTTGAAGCTTTAAAAATTCAGCGTTGGATTCATGACAAGAATGATTATCTACAGTATCCACATGTTCAACAATATTCACAGATTCATGCACATCATCACAAATATTCACAGTAGATGAAATTTCATGAGTATATTTAACAGTAACAACTTGCATCACTTCGAGAGACACCATGTGTTCTAAAAACCGGTCATATTCGGATAAAATCTTTTCCTTTTCAATTAAGTGTTGTTCATAAGCATCATCCATTTTATTGAAAACTTTTTGAACTTCACCAATTTCAAAACTTAAATTACACGCTAGATCATAGACTCCTTGTTTAATATGGTCCACAAACGGAACGATCTCTTTCTCAAACACCGTTTTCATGTGTTCGAACGCCCATTCTCCAGCGGTTTGAGCCGTTGAAGTCGTACATTCCAAAATGACCTTGTCAAACTCGATAAGGTATTGCCCAATCTCTTCCAAGCTGAGCTTTACCGTACTAACCGGTGGAAGATTCTTAGGAATTTCCTTTGGTTTGTCCGAGTTAACGAGTGTAGGAATTATACTAAGGCATTCTCTAGTAGGCATGAAAGTGGATGTTTGGAGAGTTCTCTTTTGCATATTAAAACGAATTCTAAGATCTATTGTGGCATTTTTTGCATTCATTTGAGCATAATCATATTCAGGATATGTAGAAAGTAATTTTAACCGCTTTTCATCATATGGTGTCATACTCTCAGAATCATTTGAGAACACAATCGGATCTAATACCAATCCTAACTTGGTTGCATCATAAAGTCGTGGGTTGTGGTTAAGCGCTTGATTTGCATACCCCGGGTTAGGTGGTAAGTCTATAAGACGCGATAGATTGAACTCTTTAAATGATGCATGAAACAAGTGTACTAGATGTGAAGCGGCATATTGTTTTAAAAGCTTAAGTTCCATTTCCTTTATTCTTTCAGACGTCTTAAGTTCCATTTCAATATGTTTGGACTCAAGAATTTCAAAATCCGTTTGAAGTTGTTGAAAATTAGTAACGACTGTCTCTTTTTCTTTAAGTTCATTCGAAAGATTTGTTCTTAAACTCTCAATTTCTAGCAGATTGTCCATTTGGACTTTCCTAAACCTATCAAATTCAGAATTGGTTAAGGTAGTGGACACAGGAGTCATTTCCAAGGTTTTAACCTTGTCCTTATGCAAAGCAAGCTCGGCCGATAAAGTCTGATTAGCATTAAGGGTTTCAAGGATCGTATTATTCATTCGGCTAAGCAAAGATGCCGGGACCCTAACCAAATCAGGTTGAGCAGACGAATTGGTAGTCGTAATAGCTCCCGGTTGTGGTTCACTCAAAGTCTGAGGACTTGCAATGATATTGCTATCATTGTTTGTCTCGTCGATTGAGTTACTAACCACCGGAGGCTGTTCCGAATACACAGACATTTGCTCAACTTGATAAGGTACAATACTATTATCTGTAGCAGTATTTGGTACCTCAGAAATGGTATCAGCTCCATATAGTGAAAGGTTTGCCATAAGAGCTGCTTTGGCGGTGTTAAGATCATCACAATCAGAGTCATATGCATCCAAATCATCACATTGATATGCAGCATTGTTGGTGATGACTGTTGTGAGACCATCAGTTTCCGCTACTCCCGGATCTGCAAGGAATGCTAATTCTTCTTCATCAAGCTCACGACCTTGGGCTTGAGCATTCACCAGGTAAATCTTCTCCTTAAACCATGTGTCGTCTCTTTTCCTCTTAGGCTGCTTGCATTCTCGGGCCATGTGCCCTTCCCCTTTGCAGTTGTAGCAAATAACCATCTTCATTTTACCAGTGCTGTTTGCCCTTGTAGCAGTAGTAGTGGATGAACGTGCACCAGCAATAGATGAATTCGATCTCCCTTGAAGTGGTTGCACCATGACTCTTCCGTCCTGAATTGTTGCCTGTTGTCGAGAGTTAGACGAGTTCCTTAACTGATTGTTAGTTGTTGCTGGACCTCTGTAACCTCGTTTGTTCAATGTTTGACTTAAATAAGCAGACATCAGAGCAAGGATTTCAGTAGGGCTATCTCCTTGTCTAAATTCAGGGACAGGGATGTCATCTTCACAGTAGAATGCTGGTGCTGCTTGAGCTACAATCTGATTGGTTGGAGCACTGACTTGTTATGAGTAATGAGGTTGAGGAGCCTCAAGTTGTGGATAGGTACTCGCAAGGTTGGTGGGAGGTTGATACGGTGAATACTGGTGTGAAGCATAAGGTAATAGGTGTGAATCTCCTTGTGATGATGATGTTGCTGGTTGGTGATAAGATGTTGGCGGCGGTGGCAGAATCGAGTATTGTGGGAAGCTTGGTGTTTGATACACAGGTTGATATGAAGATTTGTGTCCTAAAGCAAGTTGAGAGTTGTGGTATGACAGTGTAGGATGGTTTGCCAATAATGCCATTGGTTCATGATAAGGTCCTTGAGAAATTCGGTTTTGGATCACATGCTTCTCATGTTGTTGTAAGAAAGCATAGAGTTGATCTAAGTTGGACTTGTGGAGATCACGAATCATCTTGACATCAGTCACATATTGACTCCATTCAGGGGGTAGTGTGTTCAAAAACTTGGTGTTTAATTGAAACTGTTCAATCCTTAGATTATAGACATTCATGTCATTCATCAAAGTGGTAAAACGCCAGTAAAAATCATGAAGTGTCTCCCCTGGAATGTATTTGAACCTATCAAACAAATCATACAGTTGAAACTCTCGTTCTTGCTTAGTGAGAGATGTCCCTTGTAGCAAAACCGCAAGTCGATCCCAAAGATCCTTGGCCACTTTATGTTCACTCACCATTCTAAAGATATCGGGTGGAAGGGCTTGAAGAATTGTCTGAACAGCCCTTTCATCGGCATCTGCAATGATTTTGTTGGCATCGGTTAACTCATGATACTCCCTTGCCCTTGTCACATTGTTGACAGTAACCTCTCCCCAATCTAATGGACCTTTGTCAATTGATTGTAGCATAAGTCGACCACTTTGTTTGCCCATGATGTACGTTCTCATGCGACTTTGCCATGATTCAAATAAATCTTTGATGAGCAAAGGTGGGCGAGTATCGGTACCCGAAATGATTGAGATATCGGTAAGAGAGGTCATTGTCGGCATATGTGAATGTGTATTCATTTTGTGATCCCTTGAAACAAGATTATCAAATATGATCGAGCAATGAAATAAGATTATGTGTTTTAATGTTGTTTAACTAAAGATATTAAGATCTTTTGATTGTGTGTTTTTTCTAATGTCTCCAAATAAAAACAAAGATGGAAAATCCTCTAAGTGTTGAAAAACTATGTCTGATCGTACTTAATCGGACTCCCAGATCGTGTTGCGATCGTACTCCCCTATCCTAGTGAGCTATCATACTCCCCTATCCAAGTGAGCTATCTTACTCCCCTATCCTAACCTGATCGTACCCTGATCGTAGTGAGACTGATTGTACCATGGTTGTAGTGAGACTGATCGTACCCTGATCGTAGCGAACGTGATCGTACCCGGATCGTAGCGACCTGATCGTACTAAGCAATCGAAGTATAGATCGTACTTTGGATCGTGCTGATGGATCGTACTAAGCAATGGATTCTTGATCGTACTTTGGATCGTGCTGATGGATCGTACTAAGCAATGGATTCTTGATCATACTTTGGATCGTACCTATAGATCATACTACGTGATCGTAATGGTGGATCGTAGCGTGGATCTAAGTTATGATCGCAGTTAGATCGTAACAATGGATCGTGACTAAGGATCGCAAGTAGAAACCCCCAGGGTTTATGCAAGCACAAAGTCAGATCGTATCCTTAAAAAACAGTCTGAGACATGAGATCACCAAGAAAGAAAGGATTTTTACCTTGAAAAACGTGATTCTAACCAAACGAATATCACCAAATCATTACTAGAACTATTTAGAAGATATGTAGATCACTTGGAATCAAAGAACACGAAAAAAATTTGTAACTTTTGGAAAATCAATCAAAAACACATGAACACACTTAAAAAAGGTATGAACAACACAAAACCAATCTTTATTTCATCCCATAGCTCTTGATACCAATTGTAGAATAATGATAATCTTTATGAATCAAGAGGGTTGATGTTTTTCTAGAGAGAGAAACTTAGAGAGAGAAGTGAAAGAAACTTGTATATTGAAAAGTAAGAAATGAACAACCAACACCTCTTTCCATGGTGGAAAGAGGTTTAAATACCCCAAGTCCTTAATGGACTTGGGCCTCCGGCCCATGAACATGCTCATGGGTCAGGCTATTTAATAAGTGAAACTAAACATTACTACGAGCCTATAACTACATTGTTGGAGTGACCGAGACTTTCTATATACGTAAAACGTATTTCCAACATGGTTCCTAAATCTTTGCTTCTTGATTGCAGATTTCTGAACAAATCTATATTGCCTCATCCAAGGTGACACTTTGTTCCTTAACTTGAGTAGGCTAGCTTCCAATTCAGCAATTTTCTTGTCTTGAACAAGCTTTTCTTTCTGCAATACCTGTACCTGTTGGGACAAACTTGTACACAAAGCAGTTAAATTTGCAACATCCACCACCTCTGGTGCTTGTGCTTGTGGTGAACCACTAGCAGCAATAGAAGCAGCAGGTGTATGGATCATCTCATCAGTGATTGGTGGAACACCAACATTGTGAGAAGAAGATTGTGAATCTTCTAGAGAGTGTGAACTCTGGTGAGAAGGAGTTTGCTGAGAAGCACTAGCATTGCTAGGTTCCTCACCTTCTTGATTGGCAGGTTGGGCTAACATATGAGCAAACAATGGTGTTACTGATCCTGTAAAGGCATTGCCTTATTTGGTCAAGAAAGAGAAAGTTCTCTTTGTGAATGAAGGAACATCCCATGTATCATTTAATTCTGGTAGGTTAGGTATTTGGTCACTAACTAAAGTCTGAATGAATCTAGGATACATTAAGAACTTCTTAGTCCCTTCCAAATTCCTAGTCATGCCTTCAAAAAATAACTTTGAAAACTTAAAAACCCTGTTATTTGCTAGACAAATACCAGCAGATGCCAATGCAGCAGGTATTTGATCAAAAGATGTACTTTTTGAACTTAAACAGTGAATAATAGCATGAAAAAGCAATTTCCATTGAGGTGAAAATAACGCTTTAAAGAAAGTAAGACTTTCCCTACCACCCCCATAGCCCATGGCTACAAGGCCATCATGAATCTCTGTATTATGAAACATACTAAGTCCATTTTCGTCATTTAGTCTCAAACTTGCTCGTAGCAGTACCTCAGTGACATATATATTCCTATGATTCACCCTAGCCTTAATGCAAGGTTGATTAAAACGAGTACCTAACACAGCAGTATCCCAAAATTGTTCAACAATGGGTATAGAGACAACTGGACTTACAGTGAGTGTGAAACGAACATGACTTCGAGATAGGAAACCAAGCATCTCATGGAAATCAAGAGAGTCATCATTCGTAGCAAGATTCGCAACCAAATTATGCTTAGAGATTACTTGTAAAGCAGCCATTAGTATTTTTGATGATCGAAAGATTAGAGAGAAGGTTATAGAAACAAGAGATAAAAATAAAAGATTAGGTGAACCAATTGTGTAATTGGGGTAAGTATTTAAGTAAATAACAAACCCAAGCGCGAAGAAACCGCCAAATTTACAAAAGAGACCCTAACGGTACAACGGACATGTAGCGGTACATGGAACATAAGCGGTACTTGGTTTTGTGCTAGCGGTACTTGGAGTGACAACGGTACCTCACAATTTTGACCAGTTAATGCTTTCCACTAGACATGTAACCTCTTTTATCTTTTTCTATAAACCTACAAGAACATCAAAAACACAAAACATAGACTATACAATAAAAATTATATAAAAAAAAAACTTGTACAGCTATTACCTCCCCTCAACATATGCAGCATGTTATTGGTTGAGCATACCAATGTGTGTTACCAAGGATTCGAATCTCTTTGCATCAAATGCCTTGGTCAACAAATCAGCTACATTGTTGTCTGTATGAATCTTCAAGACTTGAATAAGCTTTTTGTCATAAGCATCTCTTATAAAGTGATGTCTTATTTCAATATGCTTAGTCTTGGAGTGAAATACTGGATTTTTGACAATGCATATAGTACTTTCATTATCAATGTAAATCTTGGTGTTCATGAAGTTAAACCCATATTCCAACAATTGATTTTGAATCCAAAGTACTTGTCCACAGCAATGAGCAGCAGCTACATATTCAGCTTCAGTTATAGAAGTAGCAACAATGGTTTGCTTCTTACACTGCCATGATATGAGTCTTCTGCCTAGAAATTGACAACCTCCTGTTGTGGATTTCCTATCATGATTTGCTCCGGCATAATCACTATCTGAGTAAGCTTCCAATTCAAAGGTGGAATCTCTAGGATACCATAATCCTAAATTAGGTTGACGTTTAAGATATTTAAAAATCTTCTTTACAGCATGTAGATGTGACACCTTTGGATGAACTTGGAATCTTGAACAGGCACACACAGCAAACATTATATCTGGTCTTGAAGCAGTAAGATAGATCAATGAACCAATCATTGACCTATATAGATGAATTTCAACATCTTCTCCATGTTCATCTTTTGATAAAGATTTCTTGGCTTCAAAAGGTGTGCTTGTACTCCTTGTATCCATACATGAAAATTTCTTTAAGATTTCAGCAACATATTTATCTTGGCTGATAAATATTCCATCTTTCCTTTGTCTGACTTGTAGTCCCAAAAAGAAAGTTAGTTCTCCCATAGAACTCATTTCAAATCTTCCTTGCATCAAAGCTTCAAACTCTTCACACCATGTCTTCTTGGTAGAACCAAAAATGATGTCATCAACATAGACTTGAACTAGAATGATGTCTTTGGCATTTTTCTTGATGAACAGATTTTTGTCAATGGTTCCTCTCCTATATCCATGTTCTAGTAGAAAGTTGGATAAAGTTGCATACCAGGCTCTTGGAGCTTGATGCAGACCATAAAGTGCTTTGATAACTTTGTAGACTCTATTGGGGAATTTAGGATCTGCAAAACTTGGAGGTTGTGAGACATATACCTCCTCTGAAATAGTACCATATAGAAAGGCACTTTTCACATCCATTTGATAGACTATAAATCCCATATATGATGCAAAGGAAAAAAAATAATCTAATGGCTTCTATCCTTGCCACTGGTGTAAAAACCTCATCATAGTCTATCCCTTCTTCCTGTCTATAGCCTTGAGCAACAAGTCTTGCCTTGTTCCTCACAACAACCCCTCTTTCATCCTTCTTGTTCCTAAAGAACCATCTAGTACCAATGACTCTTTTACCTAAGGGAAGATCCACAAGAATGCAAACTTTTTGTAGCTCAAATTGTGTTAATTCTTCTTGCATGGCATCTACCCAACTTTCTTCATCAAGAGCCTGAGAGATGTTTTTGGGCTCTACTTGAGATAAGAAACAGGCAAACAAACAATGCTGAGTATCTTTATGATTTGTTCTCTGCTGTTGTTTGACATAACTCACTAGAGCATGAGTTTCAATATTGGTTTGCAGTTGTCTTCTGGTTTGTACAGCAGATTTTGGATCACCAATAATCTGTGTATTAGGATGGTTGTTATTGACTTTATGAATGGGAATAGAACTGACTGGAATTTCTGTTTCCAAATTGTTGAAATCAGTTACTACACCCTGCTCATCATAGGAAGCTTTGGAGAAGATTCCTTCAGCTAGACTGGCATATAAGTCTTCATCGTCCAATTCTTGCAAAATCTCTTCTAGTAAGTCAACAGATTTGGCAGATTTTGACTTAGCAGTACTTGCAGATGAAGTACAGCTAGGTATAGTATGTACTGCTGAGTGTTGTGACTCAAAAGATTCTTCTCCTGAATGCTTATTAGCAAATGTAGCATTCTTTTCTTGATCTTGAAGCCTCTGTAGCTCCTGGGAGGCTTGATCATCATTTAATGGCATGGTTTGCTTCTTGGGAGTTGCAGACATGGGTGTAACAGTAGGCATGTTGGGCACATAGATATGAATATCATCATCTGATGAAGAAACATCTTCTTGAGTACCTTCATTAGTTGCACTTGACTCCTCACCTGCATTGTTAGTTTGACAATCCTTTTGAAAAGAGTAGTAATCCATGGAGTTAGTTAGATAATCTAAATCAAACATCCAAGCATATCCTATTCTTGGAACATTGGGTTTATTTTCTAAGAAATTGACATGAGCATTTTCTTCAACTTTCTTAGTTGCCAAATTATAAACCCTATATGCTTTACTTTGCAATGAATATCCTACAAGATATCCTGGATCAGACTTTCCATCAAACTTTCCCAAATAATCAAGAGTATTTAGTATGGACACATGACACCCAAAAGGTTTTAAATGACTTATGTTTGGCTTTACATTAGTCAAGAGTTCATAAGGTGTTTTGTTTTGAGGCTTAGTTACTAGGACTTTATTTAACACATAACATGCAGTATTGATTGCTTCTGCCCAAAAGGTGTTCGGCAAAAGTGAATCAGCCAGCATAGTTCTAGCAGCCTCAATTAATGTCCTATTCTTCCTTTCAGCTACTCCATTCTGTTGTGGAGTTCTAGGATTACTAAATTGTCTCTTAATTCCTTTAGACCTAGAGAATTCATCAAAATCAGCATTCTTAAATTATGTTCCATTATCAGTCCTAATGATTAATACCTGTTTAGTGAACTGCTTTTCAACTAAAGTGATAAAATCCTTTAGTAATTCACTTGTTTCACTTAAGGGCTAAAAAGAAAACTCAACTAAATCTACTATAATCATCAGTTATGACTAGACAAAAGGTCTTATGACTAATGCTTCTGATAGAAACTGGACCAAATAAATCCATATGCAAGAGATGCAAAGGTTTTGTCACAGTTTTTACAGTCTTGGTCTTACAAGAGGCTCTATGTTGTTTACCTTTTTGACAAGCAGCACATGTGAAATCATTTTGAAAAGATTTGTTAGGTAGACCTCTAACCAAATTCCTTTTTACCAATCTATTAAGATTCTTGAAATTCACATGACCTAACCTTCTATGCCATAAGTTTGACTCATCTAAAGAAGCCTTAGCTAGAAAACATGTAATACCACCTGTTGGAGTAATAGTATGAAGATTAAAGGTGTACATATTTTCTTGCCTTGGTACTTTAAGCAGTATTTGAGATTCCTTAGACATCTCAAAGTCTTTGGACAACACCAAGCAGTCTTTGTCTGTGAATAGCACCTTGTTCGTCTTATCACACATTTGTGATACAGAAAAGAGATTGAACTCATTCAATTCTTTTACAAAGAAAACATCTTCAAACTCCAACTTTTCTGTGTTGATTTTCCCTTTGCCAGTGATTTTACCTTTGCTACCCCCAAAGGCCACTGGACCTCCTCTGAATTCTTCAAATTCAGCAAGAAAATCTTTGTTTCCTGTCATGTGTCTTGAGCATCCACTATCTACAATTCCTTTATCTTTTAATTCATCAATGAGATGCCCCTGCACACAAATAAAGCTCATTAGTTTTTAACAGGGACCCAAGCCACATTTGGCTCGAATCTTGTGGGACCTACACATTTAAGAGTTTGTACTGAAGCATTTCCAGTAATGCTACTTTTACTCTTATACTTCATGGTTTCATTTATGTAGTCAAATTCATAGGGTGACTCTATGTGCTCTGACTTCTTTGACTTAAGTACTGCTTTAGCGGTACTTGCTTTAACACATGGTATATCTCTTTTAGGAACCCACGTTTGTACTGGTTTGTTCTTGTCCTTACTTCTAGGTGTTTTAATTTTTTCAAAAACTTTCTTAGAAGTCTTGGAGAACATTGGTTTTACTGACTTTTAACCATCAGTACTTAAGTGTGGTCTAGCAGTACTTATAGGTTTAGACTTGCCGGTACTTAGTTTACCAGACTTTAAGGATACAAATCCTTGATTCATAAGTACTGCCCTAGGAACAAAACTTTTGGTAGGATTATTTTTAATCTGTTTAACTACCCTTGTGTGATCAAACTTAGGTTTGTCATCTTTAAGTTTATGTTTCCTATAACCCTGTGCATTTTTCCCATTACTGTTGTTCATGACCCTTTGTGTAGCCTTTTGTTTCACAATTTTATCTTCATGTAATGTACAGTCTTTGATAAAATGATTTAGACTACCACAAACATAACATCATTTTCTTCTTAAAGAAGACCCAAAAGGTTGTTTTGACTTTACTTTTTCAACACCTATCCACCCTTTTTGACTTTATTATGTTGTACATTGTTTTCCAATATCTTGCTAGGAGTTTTTACCTGCTTGGGAGCAGAACTAGTCTTAGATTCCTCATAAACAAAGTTGTTCATTAAAGGTGGATAAACAATATTCTTGGTCACAGCAGTATTTTCTTATGACACAGTACTAGAGTTAAAGACATTATTAATCTTAGGTTCTTCTAACTCTATACTAGTATTGTTGGGAATTAAATGTAGACAGTCCACTCGAACGCCGACAAGAAGAAAACAAGCGTTGATAAGAAGAAAACAAGCGTTGACAGGAAGAAGTCAAGCGTTGATAGGTTGAAGACAAGCACTGATAGAAAGATATGGTCTACGTGTATTTTGTTTCTAGTTTGTTTCTAGTAAAGATAGGATCAACATTGTATTTTCTATAATTATCTTTACCTAGAATAGTTGATACGTAGACTCTTGTACAAGGCTTCTTATGTCTATAAAAGAAGACCTTTAGGTTATGTTTCATATAAGTTTTTCATACGTTAAACACTTTCATTGTAAGCAAGTTCGATTCAATCAATCAAGTGAAAGTTTGTTTTACATCTTTTGTGTGTTCTTGTTTAAGTGTTAATTCCGCATAACACTTAAATTACTTTATACATAAACAAAGTTTCTCTACGTGTATAACTTGATCTAATCTCGTTTACACAAGCTAAATCGATCTATGTTTGGGATCAACAAGTGGTATCAGAGCTTGTTGAGAAACTTTGATCTAAAAGAACACAAGAACCCTAAATCACCAAAACCCTAATTTTCACAAAACCCTAAAAACATCATGTCTACTCCAGAAGTAACCTCCTCCTCCTCAAACCACAACATCAAGATTCCCATGCTAGATGCAGACAATTTTAAGCTATGGAAGTTCAACTTTGAGCAATATCTACAAATCCATGACTATACTCTCTGGGAGATTATTGAATATGGAAACACATTCAATAAAGCTCAAAAGATTTCAGTTGCCATTGCTACAAGATCAGCTGTTCAAGATGCTCTGAAGCAGATAAGAAAGAAAAACCTGAAGATGGTAGAGCTGTGTCTGCTGACGACATAGCAAAGAAAAGGGTTGATATGAAAACCCTAAGCATTCTGAAACTCTCTTTGGGAGAAGAAAATCAGCACAAATACAGAGGTTATGAGTCTACAAAAGACCTTTGGGCAACCCTTGAAGTTGCATATGGTGGTAATGATGATACTGTGGAAGAGAAAAGGAAGCAACTCTTACATGAGTATGCTGTTTTTAAGTCTCAACCTAATGAGAAGCTAAGTAGTGTGAGAAGCAGACTTCTTGACATTACAAGCAAGTTGTCCTTCATGGGGACAGTAATTGGTGATGTTGACATTATTGCCACTTTTCTTAAAAGCCTTGGTGATGCATGGAAGATTGAGGCAAGATCTATAATTGCCAACAACACTCGCAAAAGTTCTACTTTTGATGATGTCTACAACAAACTGAGGCTGTTGGAGAATGAAACTCTTTTGGATCATGAAAGTAAGTCTAGCAATGGTAACATGGCCTTCTTCTCACATAGTGAAGGTCAATTTGATCAGAAGGATTCATACATGCACCCAGTTACTGGATCAACATGTGTCAACGCTGGATCATGTCCTGTCAACGCCTCACATTCAGACGCTGACACATACAAAATTGACTCTCCAAGAGTTAAGCCTGCTGGTATTGATCTGGATATTGTGTGTGCATACATTGCTTCATTGCCCAATGGTTCAATGATTACATATTAGGACCTTGAGCAAATAAGTGATGAGCATTTGGAGGAGATGGATATAAAGTGGAACGTGGCTCTTGCAAGTATCAGAGCAAACAGATGGAATAGAAGATTCAAGAAGAAGATGACCTTTAATGCAAAGGACACTGCTGGATTTGATAAATCCAAGGTTGAGTGCTACAATTGTCATCGTATGGGGCACTTTATGAGAGAATGTAGATCTCCAAGAAGATCTGATGCTTGAAAACTCTCAAGCCAAATTGTTAAGGCTCAGGATCCCAAGGCCATGGTGGCAATGCAAGAAATTGATGGTGTTGGATGGGACTGGAGTTATTTGGCTAAGGATGAGGAAGAGGATAAAGCTTTGGTTGCTGAGATAGAAGAAGAAGAGCATGTTCAATATGCTCTCATGACACACTCCTCATCTTCATCAGACAATGAGGTATATGATGATGCTTTTTGTAGTAAGGGTTGTCGTTTGAATACTGAAAGACTTAACAAAGAGGTTTTAAGATTGTTAGGAGATGTGAGTACTGAGAGATACAAGTTATCTAACTATCAACTTGCTCTTACTCAAACTAAAAAGACTGTAGTTGAGTATAAGAAAATGGAGCTTGACCTAAAAGATAAAATAAATATCTTAAAACATGATTTAAATGCTAGTAATGATATTAGAAACATCATGGAAAGGGTCAATGCTGAATTACAGGCTAAGTTAGATGAGGCTATCAAGAATAAGGATAATGTAGACCTTAAAATTCAGAGATTTGATAAGGCCTCACAAACCCTAGGAGAATGTGTTAGTAAACAGAGGGATTCTAGGGACATGACTGGGATTGAGATGAAAGAGTATTCTGGTGTTCCACCACCAGCTGGGGACTTCTATGGTGTCCAAAGAAAGGACTTATCTTGGACTGGTTTACCAGAACTCCAAGAAGAGGAATTTATTCCTCCACCAAGAGTCCTTACCCTAGTAGAGGAATATAGGCAAAAGTTGACTGATTTGAATGAATGGAAGAAAGCCAACCCTACCTTGTTTGTCAATGGTGGAATGCTTTGTGATAGTCCAAATGAGTCGACCCCTATCAAAGTAACAAACCCAATCACTGGAAAGACTGTTGACCTTGGCTCAAACACTGTTAGAAAACCTAGCATTAAGTATGCAGAAATGTATAGAAATACTAGGTCACCAAAAAGGCAAGTTAGTGATACCAATTGTGGAAACCTTGGTAATGGAACAGGTTTCTTTTCTTCTAGACCTAGAGTTATGTCTAGAAAAGCCTGTTATACTTGTGGTAGCTTTTCACATTTAGCCTATAAGTGTGTCAACGCTTCCAAGGTCAACGCTGACAAAAGGTCAAACACTATCAGACCTAAAACTTTTGTAGAGCAAAGTCCACAAGTTGTTAGACCAGCCTCATTCTTCACTAAAGGGTCTAACACTCATGGACAAAGACCTTTTCAGAAGACCAATACATGGTCTAATAGGCAATGGGTTCCTGTAGCAAACCCTAGGTTCAACGCTGATAAGGGTAATTTCAGCGTTGACAAGACCAAATCTAATGCTGACAAAAACGTTGCCAGACCAAATAATGGTAAATATTTGCAACCATGGGGAAAGGGGTCTAGAGCTTCTTCTAGCTTGACATGGAGACCTAAGCAAGAACAAAACCCTAATTTTAATGGGATTTCTATGACCTGCAACAGATTTAAATATATTTCAAAGGTCATCACAAAACCAATTGGGTTTAACTGGGTGTTTCATCCAAAAAGGGATGAACAAGGGGTTGTTATGAGAACTAAGTTTGTTCTTGTTGAACAACTAGATGAATCCAAGTCTGCTCAGGCTTGGGTTCCCAAAATAAACTAATTTGTTTTCTTTATGTACAGGGCATTCAAAAACAGGTGAATGATTATGGTTATTGGGATAGTGGATGCTCTAGGCACATGACTGGGAAGGAAGATTATCCTACAAACTTCACTCCCATTAAGGATGGTGATAAGTTTACTTTGGAGGCGGATATGGAACTATCACAGGCAAAGGAACTCTACTCACCAACAACTTGCGTTTTGAAAACGTGTTTCTGGTAAAAGAACTTGATTATAATCTTTTTAGTGTATCACAAGTTTGTGATAACAAAAATAAGGTTCTTTTCACTGATACTGAATGTTTGGTGTTGAGCAAGGATTTTAAAATGCCAGATGAGAAATTTATTGACTATAGAACAACTAGGCATAAGGACATTTATAATGTGAATCTTAATGGTATTAGGATGAATAATAACATGTCATGTTTTTATGCTAAAGCTTCAATTGATGAGAGTAATCTATGGCACAGGAGACTAGGGCACATTAACTTTAAAAATATAAACAGACTTGTGAGACTTGGTTTGGTTGATGGTTTGCCTAAAAAGGCTTTCCACAATGACCACTCTTGTGTTGCATGCCTTAAAGGCAAACAGCAAACGGTCTCATTTAAGTCTAAACAGGTGCACTCTAGTTCTAAACCACTTCACTTGCTGCATATGGAACTGTTTGGTCCAACTAATATAGAGAGTTTGAATGGTAAATCATATTGCTTTGTCATCACAGATGACTTTTCTAGGTTTACTTGGACTTTCTTTTTAGCTATGAAAAGTGACACTGCTGATACTTTAATTAACTTTATTAACCAAATTGAGAAGAAAACTGGTAATGAAGTTAAGATGCTTAGAAATGATAATGGTGGTGAGTTTAGAAATAAACTGTTGGATGATTTTTGTGCCAAGAAAGGGATTACTAGACAGTTTAGTGTTGCCAGAACCCCACAGCAAAATGGGGTTGCTGAGAGAAAGAATAGAACCCTAATTGAAGCAGCCAGGACTATGTTGGCTGATGCTCACTTTCCCATAGAGTTTTGGGTTGAGGCTATGAATACAGCTTGTTATGTTCAGAATAGATCATTGGTCAACAAGATACATAACAAAACACCTTTTTGGGGAAGGAAACCTAATATTGGTTTTCTTAAACCTTTTGGTTGTCATGTAGTTGTATTGGATACTAGTGATGCCTTAGGTAAATTTAGTGCTAAATGTGATGAATGCTATCTCATGGGTTATTCAGTGCAGAGTAAAGGATATAGGGTTTACCTTAAGAAGGAAAAATGTATACTTGAAAAAGTACATGTTAGGTTTTTAGAAAGTAAACCTAGTGATCCTGAAAGTGGTCTAAATTGGTTGTTTATCTTCGAACCTCTATCTCGGACTTTGAATTATATGCCTGTTACTAATCCAGACATTGTGAAGGTAACTTCAAATGTTTTGGAAGAACCAGTTGTTGATGTTTCAGGAACACAGGTTAATGAAGAGGTTGGATCACAAGCAGACTAGTCATCTCCCATACTTGAGTATGTCACTGTTCCCATATGGACAAATGCTTTTGCTGCTGCTGCTGCTGCTGGAAAGGAAAATGGTGGTCCCCAAGTATCACCAGTTAACAACATGCATGGTCCTTCAAGCGCTGACAAAGGAAAATCTGGCGCTGACAAGACAAATTCAGGCGTTGATGGCTCAAACGTTGACAACTCTAATTCAGGCGTTGATGGCTCAAACGTTGACAATCTTGGTTCAGGCGTTGACAACACCTTTGCCCATCTTTTCTCTTCAAATTATGAACAAGGTGAACCTTCAAGCAGAAATGAGGAGGTTCATTCAGATATTGATGGAAGAGAGTCTGAAGAAGATATTGGTAACTTGGATGATGAGATTGATGACAACAGACTTTTTGAGGGAGGAGTTCTTACTTCTACTATGAAGAATCACCCCTCTTCTCAAATTATTGGAGATGTCATGTCTCCTGTTCAGACTAGAAGATCTCATCAGAATCTTGGAGGTTTTATTGCCAATATACACAAGAAGGTTGATACCCCTCTTGTTCAAGCATGTTTGTTTGCCTGTTTTCTGTCACAACAGGAACCCAAGAAGATTTTTGATGCTCTTAAAGAACCAAGTTGGGTGGAAGCAATGCAGGATGAGCTTCACCAATTTGCTATTCAGGATTTTTGGGAGCTGGTTGATTGTCCCAGATATGTCAGACCTATTGGGACAAGATGGGTTCTTAGAAACAAGAAAGATGAAAGAGGCATTGTGGTCAGAAACAAGGCACGTTTAGTGGCTCAAGGATATACACAAGAGGAAGGGATAGACTATGAGGAGGTCTTTGCACCAGTTGAAAGGATTGAGGCTATAAGGATATTTCTAGCCTATGCTTCCTGCATGGGATTTACTGTCTATCAAATGGATGTGAAGAGTGCTTTCCTTTATGGAACAATTGTTGAGGAGGTATATGTTATGCAGCCTCCTGGTTTTGAAGATCCAGAGCATCCAGAAAAGGTGTATAGAGTCTAGAAAGCTATGTATGTACTTCATCAAGCCCCAAGAGCATGGTATGGTACATTGTCCACCTATCTAGTGGAAAATGGATTCAAAAGGGGCACCATAAACCAGACCTTATTTACAAAGAAGACTGGTAAGGATGTCTTACTTGTTCATGTTTATGTTGATGATATCATCTTTGGCTCTACCAACCCAAAGATGAGTGAAGACTTTTCCAAGCTTATGACAAACAAATTTAAGATGAGTGCAATGGGGGAGATGAACTTCTTTCTAGGGTTACAAGTTCAGCAGAAAGAAGATGGTATCTTAATCTCTCAGGATAAATATGTGGCAGAAATCTTGAAGAAGTTTGGCTTTTCTCCACATGAAAAGAGGGTCAGTACTCCTATGGATAGAGAACACCCTTGGGGAAAAGTTGGAGATGGAAAAGATGTGGATGTCAGGCACCATAGATCAATGATTGGTTCATTGATGTATCTCACAGCCTCAAGACCTGACATTATGTTTGCTGTGTGTGCATGTGCACGCCATCAAGTGACTCCCAAAGAGTGTCACCTTCATGCTGTCAAGAGTATCTTTAGGTACCTTAGATGTTATCCAGATCTTGGATTATGGTATCCAAAAGATTCACCATTGGAGCTTATTGCCTACTCATACAGTGACTATGGTGGTGATAAATTTGATAGAAAATCCACAACTGGTGGATGTCAGTTTCTTGGGAGTAGGTTGATATCTTGGCAATGCAAGAAACAAACAGTGGTGGCCAATTCTACAACTGAAGCAGAGTATGTTGCAGCAGCTGCTTGTTGTGGACAAGTCTTATGGATTCAGAACCAGCTGTTGGATTATGGGTATAATTTCATGCATACCAAGATTTTTGTAGACAATAACAGTACTTTATGCATATTAAAAATCCTGTATATCATTCTAAAACAAAACACATAGAAATTAGACATCATATTATAAGAGATTGTTTTGAAAAGGGTTTAATACAACCAGATAGGGTTGACACATAAGAAAATGTGTCTGATTTATTAACTAAACCTTTTGATACTGGAAGGTTTCAATACTTGGTAACAAGTATTGGAATGATCAATCTCACTTAATATGTGTTTTGGGATCTTATTGTAAAAGTATGTACAGGATATGCATTGTTATTGGTCTTTTTGAGAAGTTAGATTTTCCACTATGTTTGTCCAACGCTGACAAAGGTTACCTTAACGCTGACAAGTGTTATCGTGACGTTGTCAGCAACAATGTTAGTTTTGTGGTTTTTGATCTAAGTGTGCAGGCGTTGTTAGCATTGTACCATTGGATACAGAGTTGCTTATGGATCCTTGGAGAATCAATTAGAGCATGTTTCAATTTATGAATGATGGTTGGAATATTTATATTCCTATCTTGACATAAATTTTTATATTCATGCATATTATTGGGCAACATATGTATCACAGTTTAAGGGGAGGTTTTAGGAACCTTTAGGACTTTTGGGTATTCTATAATACTCTTATCACAATTCTAGATTGTGTCCACAGGTGAGTATGAGTTAGTTTACTAAATCATGAGGCACTGTAGCATGCAAAGTTGATATACTATGCATGCTGCAAAGACATTTTTGGCCTAAAATTGGATGTGGTCTGTTGGGAGACTTGGGAATGATTTACAATGGGTTTTACCTGGGAGTTACAAGGAATTTTATAAGATAACTTAGTTGTTAAGAATTTTTGTTAGCAAGGGACACTAGAGGACTGTTATGTCTATCTTGCATAAGCAAGTGTGCATAACTGGACAGTGCTTGCCGCCCTATAATAATTATCAATTTATAGGTTATCTTCACTAGGATAAATTACTTTGTTAAGGTCCTTTTTCATTTTTATTACTTTTATTTTTGGACGCTGACATGTATTTTTCCAAGCGTTGTTATGACCAATTTATACGCGGACATGGCTTTAGCAAACGTTGACAAGAATATAGCCGTTGGGCGTTGATGGGTTATTTTTTACCGTTGACACTCATTGGGACCTACCCAGTTGTTATTTTTGACGAATTTTGGGGCCGTAATTTTGGGAGCAGATAACTTTTAGTTAATGCACAAGATAAGTTATTTTCTTTTCAATATTTTCATCATTATATTTTGAAAATAGTTGCCTAATTTTTTACCAATCACATGTGCCTATCTCTTCTATATATTTGGCTCCTATTTTTAAACAGGGTACCTCATATTCTTGTCTAACAAATTTCTCCTATAATTCATCTTTCTCAATATTCACAAACAGCTTTCTTCAACAATGGCACCAAAGTTTAAACCAAGTGACTTGGTATTGGGATTCAGGAGTCAACACAACATGATTTCTTATTTGGACGCTGATGATACTCTGTTTCCACAATACACCCAGATGGTGGCGTATTTGAATGCATCTCTGATACACGCGATTTTACTAGTTGAAAGTTCGTTTCTCGGAATCTCCTCGAATTGATCACAGCTCTAGGTGGAATGATTTGTTCTTGGTGACAAAACGTGGATTTGGTTTTCTATTCTAAATAAATGAAGTAAATAAAGATTAAAACCAGTAACAGTTAATCAATAAAACTTGAATTAAAATTAAGCAATTAAATGGTAAAGCTGTAAAAAAAACCTTACTAAAAAACTTGCTCTATTCGGAATATTATGCTACCCGGAATAAACTTGCCATGCGGAACAATTCACTCTATGCGGAAAAAATAGGCTATTCGGAATATTGGATTATGCGGAATAAACTAGCTCTATGCGGAATGTTTCCCTACTCGGAATAAATTGACCATGCGGAATAACATTGCCATTCGGAATAATCTCTATGCTGAATAAAAAGGCTATTCGGAATCTTTGGCTATTCGGAATAAAACAAGCTATGCGGAAAAATCAAGACTACTCGGAATAATGGAAACTATATGGAAAAATCAAGCTATGCGGAATGTTTAACCCTATTCGGAATAAACTGACAATCCGGAATAATAAGAAAAATTCCGAATAAAGGAGAAAGAAAGTAGGCTATTCGGAATATATGAATATTCCGAATAAGGGACAAAGCTAATTGACTATTCGGAATGTCTGGAATTGGAAGAACAGAAACAGTAGAAAACAGGGGAAACGAATTTTAACCCAATCGAACCAAATAAACAAAAACGGTTTAACCAAATTAACCACAAATAATCTATTAACCACAAGAATCAAATCCCAATCATAAAAACACAAATTCAACAACTTCTTAAGATTAAAACTCAACTAAATAAGAACTTAGGCACTTTGAATAAGAAGATGATGATGAACAAGAGGAATGAAAAGATTAAATAAAAACTTGTATTGATGATTAAGATTCAGTAAACAAAATGAATGATTAAACTTACAAGATCTTAGAACAAAAAGAAAATTAAAATCACCAAACACCCTAATGGTGTTGGTGATGCCTACGAACAGAAAGAGAGAAAAAAGGAGGAAAAAAACTTAATGAAAAGTGTGAAGGGAAATCTTTATATAGGTCTCCCTTTTGGTTGGTGAGTGGACTTTTCTCCCTATCTTCTTGTCTTCTCGTCTTTTCAGAAAAGTTGACGTTTTCGATTCTGATTCGGGATTTTTCGACGATTAAATTCAACTCGTCTTTTAATTTCTTCGTTTAATAGACTTGAGTTTCTTCGACATATGTAAATCTTCCATCTTTGGTCCTTTTCTTCGATAAATCTTCAAATAGGCCCATTGACTTCAAATCTTTTGCATTTCTTGGACAATAGACTTCGTCTTTATTCTTTTTCCTTGATAAAACCCGTGCAATCCCATGTTTTCTTCAATAATCATCCGGTTGACTCTGAAAACACAATAAACACAAAAACCACATATAATTCCAAACAAATGATATTAAACACGCGTTTTGGTCTTGTTTTAGCCAGAAATAAGTGGTAAAAGGATGGGTGTTTACACACCTATCAAATCCCCTACACTTAACCAATGCCATGCCCTCATGCAATGCTTAGTGATAAAGCAAATTTACATTTTTCTCATAATCAATGAACCTTGGCCTTATTAACATACTACTAAACAAAAATTAAAGTACTAAGAGAAACCAAAACTTTAAAGTAAACAAAAGGATGGAAAAAACTTGCAAAGAGATCAAGGACTTACATTAGGGCTTTGGTGCTGCGAAGATTTATCATCCTCAAGTTTCACGTTCCCCAAACTAAGCTTAAAAACGAGATCATTGTTATTATAAGTTAGCATATCAAACACTTACACACATGGCTTAACTAAATGCTTAAACTCCCTTATTCCTAGAGGGTATCTCTTATATTTTATTTTTGTCTTAGAATGATCATGAATATGCATTTTTGGACTTATTTCGATAGTTTATTTAGGCTGAAAGCAAAGTAGGACGATTTGATCAATAGTTAGCTAAAGGACAAAATCTCTTAAAACTACTTCTCGGGATATCAAAAAGTTCATATCTTGGCATAACTTGGTTCACGATTTGAGACCTTTCTTGGGCCGATATTTGGCATGTACTTCATACTTCATATCTTCGAGAGACGTTCTTGAGATAATGGTCTTCTCATCGTAATAGAGTTTCTTCACTTGGAGACTTTTGAGGGGTACTCCAACTTTGTTGACCACGACTTCATGATTATTTCTTCAATCTCTAATTGGGATTTTGAGATACAACGATCCGCCTCCTTTTCGGACTTGGATCTATTTATCCTCATACCTTGTTAGGGTCTTTTCGGATAGACTTCTCCATGATCTTTATGGGAGTTGATTGCTTTTCGTCGTGAGTCTAGATCCTTCATATTGATTTTAGGAATAATGCTTTTCACATCACCTTGGATCTTTAGCAATAAAATGGAATCCTCATGCCTTGTTAGGGCCTTTTTGGACTCGCCAATCTTCGCGCCCCGCTTCATAAGTTATGCCTTGGCTATGAACTCTTATCATTACCGAGCAACTTTTAAACGATCTTGGGCTAGAAGCTAAGTAACCTTTCAAATCGTACGACCTTACTTATTGCAGATAAATTATTAGCAAGTGATGGGAGAATAGGCAAATAATTACACCAAGTGAACTTGTGCAAGATTACCGACTTATAATAGACTCTATCATTTCTCGTTCTCCACAATTTAAAATCTCAAGTAATGAGACTCGTGGACACTTAGCCTAATAAACCAATTAAGGTCTACATGGTTAAGGATACTAGCTAGAATAAACTTAGATAAGTCTATTCGGGTTGAGTCAAAATAATCGCAAGGGGCCTAATATGTCAAAGATTTCAAAACTAGCTACACCACTTTATTAATATTTTTGACTTTATTGCGGGATATATACATATGAAAGCAATGATAAAAATTTAAAAATTACGACTAAATGGCCAAAGTTAATTAAAAATTTGAAAAATGTTGAAAAAGATGATTTTCTGGTTAAATGAAGGCATTTTCATGGAGAAGTCCACTTAAAACTTCGATAGAAGTCCCCCCTACACTTAAGATAAACATTGTCCTCAATGTTTAAGCATGTGGGAAAAGTCTCCCCTACACTTAGGACATTGTGCACGTTGGTTAACTCAATTTAAGGAAGAGACGACTAACGTGATCAATTTCAAATGTGAATATGAAGAAAATTGAATCACGATAGTTGAGAGATAGAACCGGATTTCGGATAACACGGGAGCACGGTTCTTCAAAGGTTCCAAAAGTGCATTCATCCCTGTAATCACATCACCACACAAAGACAAACACCTATATAGGTCCCCCTACACTTAGGAGGTTAAAACGAAAAGGGATAGATACTCGGGCTGCCTCCCGAGGAGCGCTTGTTTTTTATAACCGAGTCACGAGCCTGACTCGACCCAGAATTAGTTCATGGGGAACGTGGTGAGGGATGGAATCATCTCCTGAGAGATGTCCTCACCAAAGTACAACTTCACTCGTTGGCCATTCACCTTAAAATTAGGTCCATTAGGTTGAGCGAGCTCGAGAGTACCATATGGAAAAATTTGGGCAATGGTGAATGGGCCGGACCAACGAGATTTCAGCTTGCCCGAAAATATTTTCAACCGAGAGTTAAAAAGTAAGACTTTGTCTCCAACATGGAACTCTCGGTTCTTAATCTTAGAGTCGTGAATGAGCTTAGTCTTTTCCTTATAGATCAAAGAATTTTCATAAGCCTCATTACGGAGTTCATTCAGCTCATTGAGTTGGATCTTGCGTAGGTCACCGGCTTTGTTGATATCAAAATTAGCCCACTTCAAGGCCCAGTAGGCCTTGTGCTCCAACTCAATGGGGAGGTGGCACTCTTTCCCGTACACGAGACGATATGGTGTACAACCAATCGGAGTCTTGTATGCGGTACGAAAAGCCCACAAAGCATCATCAAGTTTATCAGCCCATGAGGCACGATGCTCTCCCACGGTTCTTTCCAGAATTCGCTTTAATCCTCGGTTGGATATTTCAGCCTGGCCATTAGTTTGTGGGTGGTAGGCGGTGGAAAGACGATGAGTTACACCATACTTAGCCATGACTCTTGCGAATTGGTCATTGCAAAAATGAGTCCCGCGATCACTAATAATGGCACGAGGCACACCGAATCTAGCGAATAGCGATTTCAAAAAGTTACAAACCACCCTTGCGTCATTAGTGGGTAAAGCTTTCGCTTCAACCCATTTGGAGACGTAGTCAACGGCTACAAGGATGTATTTGTTTCCTTTAGAAGAAGGGAATGGCCCCATAAAGTCGATACCCCAAACATCAAAGATTTCACATTCCTGAATGAAATTCTGAGGCGTCTCGCCTTTATGTGTGATCTTGCCTTGTTTTTGGCAAGCATCACATCGTTTAACCATCTCGTGAGCATCACGATAGATGGTGGGCCAATAAAATCCCGAGTCAAACACTTTTTTGGCAGTGTAGTTGGGACCAAAGTGACCACCGGTGGGTCCTTTGTGGCAAGCGTCAAGGATTTCCAAAGCTGCCGGTCCATCAACACATCGGCGAATAATCAAATCAGCACATTGTTTGAATAGATACGGGTCATCCCAAAAGTAAGTCTTAATGTCGTTAAAGAACTTCTTCTTTTTCTGGGATGTTAACCCGTCAACGAGGATTCCACCCGCCAAGTAGTTTGCAATGTCCGCAAACCACGGGGTTTCATCAGCAGTCGAGTTGATAGACATTAAGGTCTCCAGGGGAAAAGAATCATTGATTTCTTTGTTCGGATGATCCCCTTGGTAAGGATCCTCAAGTCTACTGAGATGATCCGCGGCTAGGTTTTCAGCTCCTTTTTTATCGCGAATTTCGATTTTAAATTCTTGGAGTAGCAAAACCCAGTGAAGAAGTCTTGGTTTAGAATCTTGTTTAGTTAACAAGTACTTCAACGCGGAATGATCGGTATAAACGATGGTGGTGGAAAGGACAAGATAAGGGCGGAACTTTTCAAAGGCATAAACAACAGCTAAAAGCTCTTTTTCGGTTGTCGTGTAATGCAATTGAGCCCCCGTCATTGTCTTGCTAGTGTAATGGATCGGTTGGAAGTGTTTGTTCACTCTTTGGCCCAAAACCGCTCCAATAGCAAAGTCACTAGCATCGCACATCAACTCGAAAGGTAGCTCCCAATTAGGGGTAACCAAGACGGGTGCCTTAGTTAGCTTATCCTTAAGCGAGTTGAAGGCTTCAAGACACTCTTTGGAAAAGATAAAAGGAGTATCTTTTTCCAAGAGGTGGGTCATCGGGCGAGCGATTTGAGAAAAATCTTTGATGAATCGACGGTAAAAGCCCGCATGACCGAGAAAACTTCTCACACCCTTCACGGTTGAAGGTGGAGGCAACTTAGCGATAACATCGACTTTAGCACGGTCTACTTTAAGACCGGCTTTGGAGATCTTGTGTCCTAGCACGATGCCCTCTTTTACCATGAAATGGCATTTTTCCCAATTAAGAACAAGGCGAGTGTCTTCACACCGCTTCAGCATACGTTCTAAATTGGCAAGGCAAGCAGAGAAAGAATCGCCATAAACCAAGAAATTATCCATGAATACTTCCATAGTGTCTTCCACCATGTCATGGAAGATAGCCATCATACACCTTTGGAATGTCCCAGGAGCATTGCATAAACCAAAAGGCATACGTTTGTAAGCAAATGTTCCATAGGGACAAGTGAATGTGGTCTTTTCTTGGTCCTTGGGATCGATGGGAATTTGAAAATACCCGGAGAAACCGTCTAAAAAGCAGTAATAGTCATTACCAGCTAGACGCTCGAGCATTTGATCCATGAAAGGAAGAGGAAAGTGATCTTTTCTCGTGGCATCATTGAGCTTGCGATAATCAATACAAACTCTCCACCCAGTAACGAGACGAGTGGGAATCAACTTGTTGTATTCATTGGAAACAACAGTTATTCCGCCCTTCTTGGGCACACAATGGACGGGACTTACCCACGGCGAATCCGAAATAGGGTAGATCAAGCCGGCATCTAGAAGTTTGATAACCTCTTGTTTGATGACGTCATGAATTCGAGGATTAACCCTTCTTTGGCTCTGGATTGCGGGTTTAAAGTCATCTTCCATGAGAATCTTGTGAGTACAAAAGTTCGGATCAATTCCGCGGATGTCGGAAATTTTCCAAGCAATTGCCTTCTTATGATCTTTAAGCACGGCGATGAGGCGAGATTTCTCTTCTTCTTTCAAGTCCTTCACAATGATGACGGGCGACTTCATCTCTTCTTCAAGGAACACGTACTCGAGATGGGGCGGCAACTCCTTAAGTTCTAAATCCGGAGGATTTTCGATGGGAGGCGTTTTCAAAGTCGGAGCATCGATAGCAATAACCGTGGGAGATGGTGGAGAAAGATTGTCTTCTTTAAGAATATTTTCAATAAGGCGAAGATCTTCATCCCAATTGGTGGTAGAATCGTCATTAGCTAAGTTCACATCTCCCATGGTGGCTTCCAAATCTTTCCAAAGGAAATCACTTTCTCCAAATAGAGATAGTGATGAATCGATAGAGGAAACGGTCTCAACATTGGGAAGAGAGGTAGGAATACTTTTGCAAGCATCTTTGAAGTGTTCTTCACAAGCCTCATCAAGAACGTCAATACAATTAACACTCTCGTTAGAATAAGGCTGTTTAGACAACTTTCCCATGTTGAAAACGATTTTATCGTCACCCACTCTCATGATCAGCTCACCGGCTTCAACATCGATGAGAGTGCGACCGGTACTCAGGAATGGACGACCAACAATCAGTGGCACACGAGGGTCCATATCGTAGTCGACGACGACGAAATCGGCAGGAAAAGTGAATTTGTCGACTCCTACAAAGACGTCTTCGGCTATCCCCACTGGATAAGCAACCGTACGGTTAGCTAATTCCAAAGTCATTTTGGTGGGGACTAGCTCAGGGAGAGATAATTGCTTCCAAACGCTTAAGGGCATTAAGTTAATACTGGCGCCTAGATCGGCTAGGGCCATGCAATTCTCTACTCCCGGGAAGTTACAAGGGATTAAGAAACGACCCGGATCACCAAGCTTGGTTGGCAATTTCCTTAAGAGCACTGTAGAGCAATTCTCATTAAGTTGGGTGTTAGCAATATCAAGAAGCTTCTCCTTGTCACTAAGAAGATCTTTGAACATTTTCGCGTACTTAGGCATGTGAGCGAGAGCCTCAGCGAAGGAGATATTGAAATTCAGTTGTTTAAACGTTTAAAAAAAGTTCGAAACCTGAATATCGTCCTTGCTTTTGAGCTTCTCTTTCCTCAACCTTGAGGGATAAGGTATATTGGAAGAAGAGGAAGGCTTTGGGAGAATAGGATCACTCACATCCTTGGGTGGAGGAGGGGTAGAAGTAAGAGGTGGAGAAGTTGGGGAAGGATAAGGGTGAGGAATAGGAGCAGGTGACTCGTTCTCCTTAGTCACAACCACCGGGGGAGGTATAGGAAGCTCGGGTTCCTTGGTACCTTTGCCACTGCGAGTGATGATTGCTTTCATCTCCCCTCTTGGATTCACAACGGTGTTACTCGGAAGAGTAACCGAAGAAGAGGGTTGATTACCTTGGAAAAAACTAGCCATCATATTCTTTAAGTCATTCGTTTGACTATCCAAAGTGTTTCTCATATCAGCTCTCAGATCGTTCCCTTGTTTCACCAGGTCTGATTTCAAGTTGAGCACTTCCCGCTGAAGATTTCCCACGATCACATCGTTAGTCCTCATGTAGGTTTCCACTTCTTGGTGTAAAGCGGTGGGTTGGTTGGGAGGAGCATTGTATGCGGGTGGTTGATAAGCAGGTTGTTGGTAAACTTGGTTGTTTCTTTGAGGTGGTTGTTGTTGTTTGTGAGGTGGTATGTATGGTCCACGAGATTGTTGTTGTTGTTGAGGGCGGTTGAGGTTTTGTTGTTGGTTTGGGTTGCTAGGAGTAAAACCGGGTGGTGAGAGATAGTTGTTAGAGCGGTAGCTAAGCAAGTTACGGTCACCTTGAGGTCGATCTTGATAAGCAGGTTGAGGATAGGTACCGTATGCTGCATTCACATTCTCAGAAGGGTAGTCTTGGGTGGCAGTACAAGTGGTGTAAGAGTGAGGACCCCCGCATATCTCACATGGTTGGTTGACAGCATTGACTTGAGCGTTTTTAGCGTTGATGCTGTTGGTGTTGTTGGCGGTGTGGGTAACAAGCGATTCAAGAAGCGTAGTAATTTTGTCAAGTCGCTTGTCGCTGTCACTAGTACTAGCACCAGCGACATTGGTCCGAACACTCTTGGTTTGCACACGAGACTTATTCTCAATGATATCCCAAGCGGCATTAGAAGTCTTAGCCAAAAGATTACCCCCCGAGGCACTGTTTAGTGAATCTTGGTCATTCATGTTTAAACCATTATAAAAAGTATTAATTTGGTGCACTTTGGTAAAACCATGTTGTGGGCATTTTCTCAAAAGGTCTTTGAAACGGTCCCAAGATTCACTAAACGACTCATCGTACATTTGTTCAAAATTGATAATTTCATTCCGCAAAGCGGTAGTACGAGAGGGTGGGAAAAATTAGTTGATAAACTTGGTCTCCAAATCCGTCCACGAAAGAATACTTTGTGGCGGTTCCTTAGCAAGCCAATGCCGGGCTTGTCCCTCTAAAGAAAAGGGAAAAAGTTGTAAACGGATTACCTCTTGTGGAACACCATTGAATTTGACCGTATTCGTGAGTTGCAGAAATCTTTTGATGTGGTCATGTGGATCATCAATGGTACGTCCCAAGAATGGTTGAGCAGAGACCATCTGGATAAAGCCGGATTTGAGCTCGAAGTTGTTGGCTGCAATCGCGGGTATAACAATTGGATCATCGTTACCATCTACATGTGCTTGCAGAAGTTCAATCATCGGGCGATTATCCGGTAGAGGCTCATTGTTGTTGTTATTATTGTTGTTGAAAGGTGGATTGTTATTGTTATTATTATTGTTTTGAGGTGGGTTATTGTTGTTGTTTTGTACACCGGCCATGTCTAAGTCTTCGAGAGGCTCGGGCTCTTGATAAGACGTTGATCGTGTACGCATGCACCTGCAAAAGAACTAACAAGGCAGAAACAAAGCAAAAATATTTTTGATTTTTATGTTTTTTTTAATTTTTAGGATTTTTGAAAATTTTATATTTTTTTGTGTTTTTGAAATTTTTTATGAAAAAGTAACGTTCACGGCGAACGGATCCCAAAATCCAAGTTCTCACAAAAAACTGTTGATCTTAACGAGAAGAGCCGGCAGCGGCGCCATTTGATACACGCGATTTTACTAGTTGAAAGTTCGTTTCTCGGAATCTCCCCGAATTGATCACAGCTCTAGGTGGAATGATTTGTTCTTGGTGACAAAAAGTGGATTTGGTTTTCTATTCTAAATAAATGAAGTAAATAAAGATTAAAACCAGTAACAGTTAATCAATAAAACTTGAATTAAAATTAAGCAATTAAATGGTAAAGCTGTAAAAAAACCTTACTGAAAAACTTGCTCTATTCGGAATATTATGCTACCCGGAATAAACTTGCCATGCGGAACAATTCACTCTATGCGGAAAATATAGGCTATTCGGAATATTGGATTATGCGGAATAAACTAGCTCTATGCGGAATGTTTCCCTACTCGGAATAAATTGACCATGCGGAATAACATTGCCATTCGGAATAATCTCTATGCTGAATAAAAAGGCTACTCGGAATCTTTGGCTATTCGGAATAAAACAAGCTATGCGGAAAAATCAAGACTACTCGGAATAATGGAAACCATGTGGAAAAATCAAGCTATGCGGAATGTTTAACCCTATTCGGAATAAACTGACAATCCGGAATAATAAGAAAAATTCCGAATAAAGGAGAAAGAAAGTAGGCTATTCGGAATATATGAATATTCCGAATAAGGGACAAAGCTAATTGACTATTCGGAATGTCTGGAATTGGAAGAACAGAAACAGTAGAAAACAGGGGAAACGAATTTTAACCCAATCGAACCAAATAAACAAAAACGGTTTAACCAAATTAACCACAAATAATCTATTAACCACAAGAATCAAATCCCAATCATAAAAACACAAATTCAACAACTTTTTAAGATTAAAACTCAACTAAATAAGAACTTAGGCACTTTGAATAAGAAGATGATGATGAACAAGAGGAATGAAAAGATTAAATAAAAACTTGTATTGATGATTAAGATTCAGTAAACAAAATGAATGATTAAACTTACAAGATCTTAGAACAAAAAGAAAATTAAAATCACCAAACACCCTAATGGTGTTGGTGATGCCTACGAATAGAAAGAGAGAAAAAAGGAGGACAAAAAACTTAATGAAAAGTGTGAATGGAAATCTTTATATAGGTCTCCCTTTTGGTTGGTGAGTGGACTTTTCTCCCTATCTTCTTGTCTTCTCGTCTTTTCAGAAAAGTTGACGTTTTCGATTCTGATTCGGGATTTTTCGACGATTAAATTCAACTCGTCTTTTAATTTCTTCGTTTAATAGACTTGAGTTTCTTCGACATATGTAAATCTTCCATCTTTGGTCCTTTTCTTCGATAAATCTTCAAATAGGCCCATTGACTTCAAATCTTTTGCATTTCTTGGAAAATAGACTTCGTCTTTATTCTTTTTCCTTGATAAAACCCGTGCAATCCCATATTTTCTTCAATAATCATCCAGTTGACTCTGAAAACACAATAAACACAAAAACCACGCATAATTCCAAACAAGTGATATTAAACACGCGTTTTGGTCTTGTTTTAGCCAGAAATAAGTGGTAAAAGGATGGGTGTTTACACACCTATCAATCTCCTATTAGGTATGCTCTTTCTCATGCTCCTCTCATCCCTGTCACTCATATTAAACAGTTTTGGAACACTGTTAGTTCCTCAACAATTAATAATGTGACTACATTATCAGCTATTGTTCATGGGCGTACTTGGGTGGTTACTGAAGCCTTGGTTCGCCAGGATTTGCATCTTGATGATGTAGATGGTATAACCACCCTTCCCATTAATGAAATAGAACAAGGACTTAGGGCTTGGGGGTATCCTTTCCCTGATGAGGTCACTTTAAACAAATATCATAAACAAGAGTTTCCCCCAGCCTGGAAGTACCTCATACATGTCATCCTACAATGTTTGAGTCTCAAGTGTACTGCACATAATGAAATTAATAGATCAATTGCTACTGCAATTGTGTGCATTGCAAATGGACAAAAGTTTAATTTTTTAAAACTGATTTTTGATGGCGTGTGTAAAAACAAAGGGAATAAGATGACTTTGGCTTATCCCAGATTTTTGCAAATGGTTTTTGATGTGCAAAATTATTGCACAAGGGATCATGATGATTTTTATGAGATCCCTGTGCAAAAGAAAGCTATTTTTACCAAGATGAACTCACCCCCTCACCGTGAATTACCCTTCACCTAAGCTATGCTTGTTGTTATTGCAGCAGCACAACCTCAACCAGACCCACAACCACAACTTGACACAATACCAGAACCTTTACCTTCACCTCGACACATGAAAATTGACCAAGAACCCTTCAATGCTGACACATTAACTATTGGCGTTGACACAAGTAATCCAAACGTTGATACCTTTCCTTCACAGACCCAAACACCCCTTAACCTTCAATCTACCAGCCACTCTACATCATCTTCTACCCCACCTGAATATAGGTTGCAAAAACGCCCAAGGACTACTGGAGTGTTCTCCTCTAGTGGTCCTAGCCATGTAGCAGAGAGAACCACCACCACAAGTGTGGTTGGTACTATGGATGAGGCTGGGACTATTGGTTCTGGATTAGATGCAGGCCAAGACAGTCCTAACATCTTTAAGACCTCATCCATGCCCCATGACTCTAAATTGGGAGGTCAAATACCCATTTTAGAGGAGGGCAGATTGGAACCATACACATTGATGGAATTGACGGATGTCTGCATTAGCTTGCAAAAGCAAAATGCAGACCTGGTACAAACAGTCAGTACATAAGGCCTTGAACTCAAGCAATTGAGGGAGAGGATTGTCATTTTGGAGAATGCTAGCACTACGCGTGGCGTGGAGGAATCTTCCAAAGGGGAGGATGAGCAGATTAATGTGAGTGATAAAGGCTCACATGATGGAGAATCTTTGGGTGTTGCTGAAGCCCTCACTGAATTGAAGAAGCAACCAGGTTTTGATACATCTCTGGTTACTCCTACAAATTTAAACTTGTCTTTTACAGCTATGTTGGAACAATTTACAAGAGACGCTGAGACAAGTAAGTTGGGCGTTGACAAGCAAAATTTGAACGCTGACACACCAAGCGCTGACAAGAGTAATTTGGGCGCTGACACAAGGAATTTGAGCATTGACAGACCTGCAGATATGGTTGATGTATTCCAGTCATCAGCTATCATCAAAGAAGTATCTTCACAGGTATTACCATCATCCTTACCAATCATTGATCCATTAGATAAGGGTAAAGAAATTATGGTAGAAATAGAAGTTCCAAAGGATGCAGCACAAGTAGAGTTTGATTCAAGGTTGGCTGCACAACTTGTGGAACAAGAAAGAAAGAAGGTTGGTGAATCACCATTTGTTGTTACTTCTAAGGAACAAGAAGGAAGTGATGAAGAAAGTTCAGATTCAAGTGTGATGATAATAGAACAACCAGAAAGACTTGAATATGGTGATGACTTGGCAAGAGAGAAGCTTAGAGAGTTAAAATTGCAAGTAGACTTTGATATGCCAGGAGTAGTTCAGATGTACCATGCTTGGGAGAATAGGATTATGGAGACTCCATATTTGACTATTTCAGACCAAATTTGGGGATTGGAGATTCTTCTAAGAGTTCAAAGAGACTGCAAGGTTATTCTGAAACATAAGGCTAGCAATGTTTTCTCACTGTTGAAGAGGGATAGAAGAGAGCTTTACTACATGTTACTCAAATGTCATGGAACTGGATGGACCTTCAAGAAATTGCAGCGATTATCTTTTCAAGAATTGGAGTACAAGGCTTATCCCATTTGGGCAAAAGTGCAGGAAATGAACACTTTAAGACTTCTTTCAGATGAAAGGAAAGAAGAACTTGTAGAAGAGTTGGAGATTCAGAAGGCAATGATTGTTCCAAGGCCTTTGAAGAAGGGAGTTCCACTTGAGTTTCCTAGAGATCTAAATAAAGTGGTTCCCAGTGAAGCTGTTCTTAGAAGGAGCATCAAGCTCTCACCCATGGAAGCTTCAGATATGGTACAAGTGTTACCTCTTGATGCCAGAAACCCTATCATTAGCTATGAAGAAGATGCAAGTGGGTTTTGGAAGATTGGCAGATATGGGAAAGAGGTACACACATTTACTACTCTTATGTCTCTCTTTGCAAGTATGGATAGAGAAGACTTGGCAGACCTTTGGAGGTTGTTGATGGCCAAGTATGAGACTGAAGCTCCTACTTCAGTCAATGGAATAAAATTTTGGTCAACATTCAAGAGAATGTGTGCACCAGAAGAAGAAGATCCTGTTTGGAAGGATCTTGAGGATGATATCAGTGGTCTTCAATGGCGTTTGTATTTAGCTGCTGGTGTGTATTATTTGAGCTCTACAAAGTTTGTTGAGTATCTTCTTGTAGATGCTCAGTATCCCATGTCCAAAGAAGTTTTGGAAAAGATGAAGACAACACAGCTGGAGATTGACTATTCAAGTGACGTGGCCAAAGATTTGATTAGGCATGTTTATTACCAATATGATAAGATTTGTAAGATTCCTCCTAGTTCTTAATTTTTATTCAGAAACTTGATTACTAGAGTAGATATCAAGTTTAGGGGAGGATTGTTGGGAATAAAATGTAGCCAGTCCACTTGAGCGCTGACAAGAAGAAAACAAGCGTTGATAAGAAGAAAACAAGCGCTGACAGATCAAGTGTTGACAGGAAGAAGTCAAGCGTTGATAGGTTGAAGACAAGCACTGATAGAAAGATATGGTCTACGCGTATTTTGTTTCTAGTTTGTTTCTAGTAAAGATAGGATCAACATTGTATTTTCTATAATTATCTTTACCTAGAATAGTTGATACGTAGACTCTTGTACAAGGCTTCTTATGTCTATAAAAGAAGACCTTTAGGTTATGTTTCATATAAGTTTTTCATACGTTAAACACTTTCATTGTAAGCAAGTTCGATTCCATCAATCAAGTGAAAGTTTGTTTTACATCTTTTGCGTGTTCTTGTTTAAGTGTTAATTCCGCATAACACTTAAATTACTTTATACATAAACAAAGTTTCTCTACGTGTATAACTTGATCTAATCTCGTTTACACAAGCTAAATCGATCTAAGTTTGGGATCAACAAGTATCATTACAAGAGGGCATGAAAAATCCTGATAATTGTGGAGGAACTGCCTTCATTCCTTCAGCATATCTATCATTTTCAGGTGTATCATCTACCTTACTAGAACTATCAAAAATCCCTTTTGATAAGTATTTAGTAGTTAAGGTTATCCCAGGTTGATCCTTAATATATCCTAGGCCTGTTTTATCATAATACCCCATTTGTGAATTAATCAATTTTCCCAATCCCTTAGAGGATTGTTACCAATGACTAATCACTTCCCTTTCATTACAAAGACTGGTTTTTAAAGCTTCATTTTCTGAATTTATTTTTAAAAGTTGTTTTTCAAAAGCTTTTATTTCCACATCTTTTTCCCTCATTTGAAGAGTCAAAATCCTTATTTTCTCTTCATAGTTTTGTTGAGCCTTTTTGTACAAAACTATATTTTCTTCTAATGTAACAATACCCTGTTTGAAAGCTTTTACTTCTACAGTGCATGTGTTAACCTTTTGATATTGTTCCTCTAGTTCTACTTTTAGGCTATTAAATTTAAGAATACAATCTTTAGAACAAGGATGTACCTCAGTATCTTCATGTGAGAGAGCCATTAGTCCAATCTCTTCTTCTTCTTATTCTTCTACCCAATTCACCACTCCATCTACAGTAACCAATGCTTTGGTTCCTTTAGGACTCATGTTGTTTCCTTTTGGAAAGCTTTCAGTTATTCTATGACTGGTTCTATAGCTGGTTTTGGACTTCTGATTGCTAGTCTCAGCTTTATCTCTAGAGCATTCTCTTGCAAAGTGTCCATTCCTTCCACAGTTATAGCATTCAACTTTGAACTTGTCATATCCTAATGGCTCATTAGGATCAACAGTCATTTTCTTCCAGTCCTTTTGAAGAACCTATTAGATCTTACTGACACCATAGCAGCTTGCCATTTAAGATCCATCTCTTCAACATCAGCATCATCCATTTGGAACAAGTCATTGAGAGTTATTCTTGGCCTGTTGTCTTGTCCAGCAAAGAATGAGAAGGCATCATTGTCACTAAACAATGGTGAAGACCTTCCATGTGGATTTTGAGAGACTATTGGACTGCTTTCAATACTTTGTGGATAAGTACTGCTTGTAAGTCCTCCAGCGGTATTTGTGAAGTATGTATCGCAGCTAGATCCACTAGCGGTATTTTAAAAGTAAGTACCAATGTTCCCATCTGACACAAAAGCCAAGTTAGACTTTGAAGTAGTTGTTGTCTTTACTTCAGTGCCTTTCACATCGATCTCATATGCTCTAAGATTGTTGTAGAGATGATCAAACGGAATTGTTTCCAAATCATCTCTTGTGATGAAGTGCATAGCCATTGCTTTCCACTCTGGTGGAACACTTCTTAAGAATTTTAGATCTGCTTCTTCATTAGGAATTACTTGTCCATAAACCGCTAACTGAATAAGCAACTTACTGAACCTTCCATATCCACCATGTATTCCCTCTATACTGGTAATTGAGAAGTTATCAAATTCTTGCTTAAGAACAATCTTTTTAATTTTCTTAGATTTGTCATTGCCTCTAAATCTAAGTTTTATAGCATCCCACATAGCTTTGGCATCTTTATAGTGATGAAAGCTTGGTAGAATGTCTTCAGAAAGAGCCATAGCCAAAGCAGTTCTTGCTTTTCTTTCTTTGATCTCTGCTTGTACCTCCTCAGCAGTCACAGCAGGTAGAACATAGCATGTATTGTCTGGCAACCAGTGTAGCTTCTTTGGTGTATTCCCATTCTTGATAACTTGCCACACAGTATGATCTGTGTGATTCAAGTAATGTTCCATCTGCATAGCCCAAGTCTCATAATTGTCACCTTTGAGAACTGGGAGTTTAACAGCAGACATAGTATGAGAAGGTGTTGGTGTAGAGGTAGCTACAACATTCACGATTTGAGCACCTTGTGCTGGTGCAGGATGCACAACTTGTGGTTGTCCCTGTGGAATAGGATCAGGGATCTGAGCATCATCCAAGTGAGCATTATCACCATCTGGTTGAGACATTGAGATTTGGTATGTGTGGAGTGTTTGAGATTGTGTTCTTCTTTTCCAGAGTTTCTCAACAAGCTCTGATACCACTTGTTGATCCCTTTGGTTGGATCTATATTCTGCTAAGAATTAGTATAATAGTTTGTAATCAAACTAAAACACTTTGAGCACTCTTACTAACATCAAATAAGTTATGCGGAATCGAACTTATAAAGCACAGAAGAACAGAATTACTTTTAACTATTCGATTCTCTTATTAATCGACTTGAATGAGGTACATAAAAGACATTGTACCTATGTTCCTTTTATAGAGTAAGGAACCCTAGAAACCTTAGAATATTCTATAAAGATAACTATATCACTAACGATATATTATCAATATTTTAACTATTTAGGTATATCACATAAGATATACTCTAACTATAACTATGACATATCTCATACAAATATATATTCGTCTTAATCATCATAGCAGTACTTACTTGATAAGTAGCAGTACTTACTATGTACCGCGTTAACACTAACGGTACTTACATAACACTAACAGTACTTAGAATATACTAACGGTACTTGACACTTAACAAATAATTCCCAACACATAATCAGAATCATATTTAACTCGCATCTGTCTGAGGGAAGTGCGTTAGCAGATTGGATCTTATCATTAGACTGAAGGAAAACCTTCATACACATGGGTGATACGAATGGTGTCCTTTATGGTCATGGATATATGAAATATGCGATCGAGAAATGAAAGTACCATGTCAATACATGAAGTAGACGTGGCAGATTTCACTGAATGTGTTTCTCTTGTCTCACACAGAACGAACACTGCGTGTCCAAACGTGAACAATACGTCAGTGATGGTGCTGAAATTCTTGTGGCTTGACTAATACATGGCACAACAGAGTGGTATACTCCTTGGGGGTACCCTAAATTTCTTAGGGCCTAGTTGCAAAGTTATACATGAGTCATGTGTCCTGACTCATGTATTGAGAAAACATGTGTATGACATGTGTCTTGACTGGTGTCTTGACATGTGTCTTCAGAGAACATACGTGAGACATGTGTCTTGACTGATATCTTCACATGTGCCTCGAGATGTGAAACGAATAGAAAATCTTAGGTTGCCATGCCAGAATTAGCGGATCAGTTAGAACGCTGAGCCTTGGTATTTATGATCACGTCCGTTACTAGAGTTTCTATTGCTATAGCAAGAGTGGTTGTTGTCACGGTAGTTGTCCCTATTCCCTTGTCTGTCAGGTCCATGACAGTCATTATCATGACTGTGCTTCATGTAACTTCCAGCTGAGTCGTCGGCGGATGCCGGTTCTTACTCCTATGCTGAAAAAACAACTGAATGGCACGCGACATATGACTGAGAAGGTAAGGATATGAATAAATGGTAACGTCTGGTGGATGAAGTATAATTCTAGTCTGGTTGCTCTGATCTATAGCCTTTATCATTGTTCTGTAGAATCTCCAAGCTGCGAGCCGCATCATCCCTTGAACAACATTGGTGAGTGGAAAAAACATCTAAGAAACTAGAGAATCGATTAGTACTACACATGGAGTGCGGTGACTAGAATACCTCCGAGATGTGGTACATGAAGTACACATGTGGTTCGGTACGTGGAGTACTGTTGGGTCCTCGAAATCGTGTAATTTTAACACAATTGACCGATTAACTACTAATAACACAACTTGTACTTTTCAACGTCTAATTCATTATTAGTATAGCTATACCAAATATTTATACCCGGTTGTTCGCGGAATAACAACCGGGATTGAATGACAAGTTTCTCTCTTGATGAACAAGAGAGGAAGAATCCCTATCAATACATCTTTTGTGTATTTGTGAAATGGAAAACTTATCTAACTCTACCTACAACCTATCTATTTATAGGAAAAGAAAACTAAAGCTTCCAAAGGAAGCTTTCACTAAAGTGAAGCCCATGTGTTCTTTCCCATCATAGTACAAAAGTAAATATTGCTTTTGACTTCCTTATTGGATGTACAAGTAACCACTCTTGTACTCTTGTCTTCTAGCAAGTTCCTGCCAATATCTTCATGTTGTAATTCGAGAGTTAGATGAACATCGTTCAGCTTGGTTTGTCACTCCAAGCTGAACATAAGGCAACTTCATTTAGGTCTGTCCTTCAGATGTTGATCCGCATCAGCTATTGAAGTGAAGACTTTGTCTTCAAAGAACTCTGGAAGTGCTGGTGCTGAATTGTCTTCAGCAAGACTGGTGCTTGACCTGGTGCTCAAGTGTCTTTAGAAAATTCTGAAGATGTCTTCAGCAATTCTTCAAGTCTTCAGCTGGTATTTTATATTCAAATACTTGCGAGGAACAATTGGGTCAAATCTTGACCCAACAATCTCTCCCTATTTGGATATAAAAATAGCCCGAGTTATCGTCTTCTTTGTTCAAGCCTTCTTTGTCCGCTGACCAGTCACTAAAGCTTGATATCTTGAAGATGACAAACTGAGTTTTTTTCACTCTGTACATACACTAGTCTATTTGTTTTTCAAATTCTAATACAACAATCTCTCCCTATTTTGACATAAGAATAGCCTAAGTGAAATCATCATATGTGAATGAGCACATACAACTTCTTCTCAGGTTTTGATCTTACAAAGAATACAAATGATAAACAAATTCAATACATATTCTTTATTGTTGTAGTTGCAAGAAAAATAAACTCTTAAGCCTGAAACAATAAGATCAACAACCATTTTGAAGTCACATTATGGTGTAAGGTTTAGAGTTTCCATAAGTGCAGCAACTTGGCTTAGTGAACGGTTTAACAGTTCAGTGGTTCAGGTACCTGGAGGTTTAAACTTTTGTTGTCTTAGAGGATTCACGTAGTGGTGATCAGTCACTTTGTAATACACTTCAACAACGAAATTTCAACTTCTACTCCACAATATTACCTGAGCAAACACAATCCTTTTTCAAACCCATTCAGCTATTTTCATTAAGGCTGATCATACACTAAACTTTAATCAACCAGCTTCATTCTTTTGACAATTAAATCTTGGATGGAAATTTCTTCATACGCTGCATCCAACACTTCACTTCCTCGACACACCTAAAACCATTGCGTTTTACAAACACACCCGCTCCCTCTTCAGGTTGTTTTTTTAAGGTTTAGAAAGTGTTCTGTTGTGAGATTGGTTTTGGAGTATAATTTGTTCTTGTAGAATTTGATGAATGAAACATGGTTCTTACGCTCCTCATGTATCATAACCATTTTTTTATGCTTCCTGTTTCAATATTAGTGTATTTTTCTCCCTCAAAAATTGCATAACCATTAGCAATTTTTGAAAGTTTACACTAATAATTTTGCAATAAAACAATAGCATCACGACGTGAGTGAAGTTTTTACCTGCTGAAGGTTCAGTCAGAACATGCTGAAGGTTCGTACAAATTGCTGGAGGTTCACCTTGAGGTTCAAACTTCGAGTTTGAGCTTTAGATCTTGCTGAAGGTTCAGTGATTGCTGGTGGTTCAGGTTTAGTGGTGAAGGGGGTCCCCATTTCTACTAGAGGGGTCAGAACTGCTGAAGGCGCTCAGTCTGAAAGTTTTGATTGCTGAAGGTCCAGTCAAGTCTACTAGAGGAGGTTCATAACTGATGGAGGGTTCAGCAACTAGTGAAGGGGTTCAGTTCTGCTGAAGGGGTCCAGTCTTGCTGGAAGGTTCAGTCCAGTCCAGTCCAGTCTTGCTGGAGGTTCAGTAGTGAACAGTTCAGAACTGCTAACGGGGGTTCAGGTTCTTCTGGCGATTCAGTAATAGGGCTTGAGTAGTGGCTTCAGTTGTGCTTCAACATCTTTTGCCATGAGCTTCAGTTTCAGTATGTAAGTACTGACTAAATAATCAGTATTTGGTTTCGGTATCTTCAACTTTTGGAAGCTCCAGTGTTTATCCCACTGACCAACATTATGTTCAAAGCACTGAACAAACTTTTTCATTGGGTCAGGTTATAAAGACCCCCTTAAAACCCCTATATATACCCCTGATTTCTAATTTTTTAAAATTTTTTTATTTTTATTTTTATTTTTATAATTTTGGTTTTGTTATAAAACTGTGAATCGAAAAATACGGAATCAAAAAAAATAAAGTTTAACAGGTTAAAACTGTTAAACAGTAAAAAATACGGAACAAAAACTGTCCAAAAAAACTAAAAGACAAAAAGTACACAAATAGTGTACTTTTTTACCTCTTTTTGTAGGGTAAGGGTACCAATAGGGTACCCTTTTCACTTACACAAAACCGTCAGTTTCTTGAAACACTGAATAACCTCTTCATTCATATACAATTTGAACATCAGTATACCACCAATTCCCTTATCAGTTTCCAGACTGAACCTATTAATTTTTTGGCATGCCCCAACCTCAACAACCTTTTATCCAATCAGTATATAATACTGAACAACCACTTCATCAACTTTTCTTTAAAGCTTCACATACCCCTATTTTTTAAACCAAAACAACCCTTCCACTTCACTGATTTCTTTCATCAGCTCAAATACACCCTTTTTTTCATCAGTTACCACTGACGCTACTCACATCTTTAGCTTCTTTTTAAAGCTGGTCATATCAACTCTTTCTTCATGACCAATCCCGTTCACACGAGATCCCAACACCTTCGAGAATCCTTCAATCACCAACCTACTCGCAATCCCAACACACAATAAAAAATCAAATTAATTAAATACACGAATTCCATCCTTTGGCCCTAAAGAGGGAATCCATTCTTAGCTTTTCGCTTTGATTTTTTTTATGGTTTTTGTGAGATCAAGATTGGAAACAGCTGACCCATACATCAGTTTCGTTTTCTTTAAAACAAAGAATACTGATTTTTTATTTTATTTGATCTATTAATAGATTGGATGTGTGAATCTGTGATATGTCTAAATATGGGTAATTGGATTAAAGGTGACGATAAAGCTATCATATCAGTGATGGTGGATTTTAATTCGACTGATATAAGATTGAACTTGGATCGATGTGTTTTTTTCTTGAATAGATCTTTGGGTTTTGAAATTCGTGGTTGATTTTTTGAGTTATGTTTTTTGTTTGGTTATGATAAATCAAGATGTGAATCTGGGTTTTGTTGACCGAATATGTCTTTTTTGTAATGGGATTCGGTGGTGATGTTTTTTGTTTGGATAAGATTTTGGATAAGTGGGTTTTGTCTTCAAAACAGAATGTTTCTCTCCCTCAAGAACTATATTTTCAACAACAGTCCTTGAACACATCTTTTGAAAAATAAGAATAATTCACCCGCTCTTATACCACTTGTTGGGTCTTCGAAATCGTGTAATTTTAACATAATTGACCGATTAACTACTAATAACACAACTTGTACTTTTCAACGTCTACTTCATTATTAGTACAACTATACCAAAGAATTATACCCGGTTATTCGCGGAATAACAACCGGGATTGAAGGACAAGTTTCTCACTTGATGAACAAGAGAGGAAGAATCCCTATCAATACATCTTGTGTGTATTTTTGAAATGGAAAACTTATCTAACTCTGCCTACAACCTATCTATTTATAGGAAAAGAAAACTAAAGCTTCCAAAGGAAGCTTTCACTAAAGTAAAGCCCATGTGCTCCCATGTGTTCTTTCACATCATAGTATAAAAGTAAATATTACTTTTAACTTTCTTATTGGCTGTATAAGTAACCACTCTTGTACTCTTGTCTTCTAACAATTTCCCGCCAATATCTTCAGGTTGTAATTCGAGAGTTAGATGAACATCGTTCAGCTTGGTTTGTCACTCCAAGCTGAACTGAAGGCAACTTCATCCAGGTCTGTCCTTCATAGGCTGATCCACATCAGCTATTGAAGTGAAGACTTTGTCTTCAAAGAACTCTGGAAGTGCTGGTGCTGAATTGTCTTTAGCAAGACTGGTGCTGGACCTGGTGCTCAAGTGTCTTCAGCAAATTCTGAAGATGTCTTCAGCAATTCTTCAAGTCTTCAGCTGCTATTTTATATTCAAATACTTGTGAGGAACAATTGGGTCAAAACTTGACCCAACAATCTCTCCCTATTTGGATATAAAAATAGCCCGAGTTGTCGTTTTCTTTGTTCAAGCCTTCTTTGTCCGCTAACCATCTTTAGTCAATGAAGCTTGATATCTTGAAGATGACAAACTGAGTGTTTTTCACTCAGTACATACACTTATTCTATTTGTTGTTAAAATTCTAGTCGAACAAGTACACATGGAATACGGTACGTGGAGTACACATGAAGTTCACATGAGATGATTGATATGGGTGTCAACCATCTGACATGATCAGAGGAAGGTAAAAGATTAAATGGCTAAAACCAAACTGAACAGGACAACTTAATAATCTAGAAAATTTAGCGTAGACATAATTCTAGTTGCGTAAGAAGCACAAAAGCATGATTAAACGAAATCGAATGATGGCCAACATGAAAACATGATTACTGAAAACCAACCATGACTATCATGAAGGCATGATTAAATACAATCTATCCATGTCTAGCATGATAGCAAAGGCAACACGAAGAAACATGAAACAAAGTTAACATAAAGGGGCATGAAGATATAATCAGCATGAAAACGAAGTTTAACCATGATAGTATGACAACATAATCGACATAAAGAAACATAACCATTAATGAGGGGACATGAAAGAAATACGACTGTAATGAAATGAAATCTGAAAATCACGGGTGTGGACGACCATGGTCGGTTCACAAAACAAGATTGACATGAGTAAGGATGAATGCCTATGGGTCGGTTCACCAAACAAAATTGACATTGGAAGGGTGAACGCCTATGGGTCGGTTCACAAAACAAAATTGACATGAGCAAGGGTGAACGCCTATGGATCGGTTCACCAAAACAAAAATGACATGAGCAAGGGTGAACGCCTATGGGTCGGTACACCGAAACAAAAATTCAAATGAAAAGCACATGCGACTAAATATGGCCAGTGTTGTACCAACCATTACTTAGTCAAAATACCTGCAACAATAATACTTGAAAATAAATAAGTGAAAATCAATTGTCAACAAAACTTAATAGAAAACGTGTGACTAAGTATGAACTACTTTGGTTCAGTCCATATTAGTCAAAATTCACAAGGAAACATCATGCATAAAACAATGACATGTAACTAATTATGGATGAGTATTGATCAATCCATATTAGTAAAACAGATCCGAGCAAAAACATCATGGTTAAAGATAATAAGGTCCTGAAATTGTAAATACGTGGAATGACAAGCGCCGGCTTAGGAACATCCTAGTGACTACCCACTAGTCACAGGTCAAGTATTAGAGCCTACAGGTCGAAACCTTGGCTCTGATACCATAATTGTAACACCCCACTTTGATAAGTGGACCGTTACATGTATTTATGGCGTGTCATCAAAGCATGCAAGGTAATATGTACTAAACATACATGACCAAAAGGGAAAACCAAAATCAAACATCGGTTCCCAACATAAGCCCATAACACAAATAAAGTAAATGAAATGAGAAGAACAAAACAAGTGATCAAACAAGCGTAAGTATAAGAAGACAAAAGGAAAAGAAGTCTAAGTCAGCTTCCATCCTATGCACGTCCTCCAAATGCTCAAGTCTGTCTACGGGTACCTGCCATTTTGGGACATGGAAGAAAAGTAACGGCTGAGCAATACGCTTAGTGAACGGATAAATAGGACATGGTATGAATGAATAAAATATAAATAAAGACTGAAAAAACAGTTGAAAAGTATAAGTCCTGGAAAAACCTAGAACATGTTTATACGACTGGTTTTATAGTTTGAAAAGTTTATGATTAACTTATGAAAACTATATTTTAAATTTAGCTAAGAGCCCATATAGGTCATGAGGTGTCAACGTGCATGAATACTTAGAGGGGCGACCTCATTATGTAATTAGAGGGGTTGCCTCTAATTATATTGGTCAGGGTAGGAGGGATCAACTCCTTGTGAAGGATGCAAGGCACACACCACATTCACCATGAAAATCCTGAAAAACATGTAACTAGGATGCACCCACACGCCCCACATGATAATATAAATAAATGGCCAAAACTAAAAGGGACGTGACAAGCAATCACTCCGTTGTGGGAAAGTCATAACACTGGTGCCTCCAGTGTTATGGTTATGGTACCTCCATGACTAGATGAACTGGCATGCATGTATATATAGCTCCGGCATTTAAAATAAAACATAAGCATTCAAAACATATAAAATAACTAGGGAAAACAGATGGCTGCAAACGTAGAATTCTAATAAAGGAAAATAATGTCCATACTGAAGGACGGAATATCCGTACCTTATGTCCAGTAATGAAGCTAGAAGGAAAGTGAATGATCCACTTCGACTTCGCGGATACTACATAAATAAGGAACGTGTATGAGTCGTCTGATTACTGGGTGTGTTACTGGTTATGTGTGTTCTTAACTTATTTTATATGTCCTTGTCATGTTTTACTATTTTAAATGTTATCTTGTATTTATTCATGTTTTACATGTATTCTGATTATGTATTTCATGTATTCTTGTATTACTATGCTTGTAGTGTCATAATAAGTAACTTTCTAAAAATAGCAGGTTTCCAAAAAATAGAAAGTTTCCAAAAATATAAAGTTTCCAAAATAATAAGTTTCCAAAAATAGTAAGTTTCCAAAAATAGAAAGTTTCCAAAAATAGTAAGTTTTCTGAAATAGAAAGTTTCTATAAATAGAAATAAGCTGAAGTAATAAGTCTAAAATATAAGCTAGTGCTTATTAGTCATAAGTTATAAGTCATGATGATTTGTTACTAAAGTTTATTAAATTAAATACTTAGGCTAAAGTGATTATTAATTAATAATGAAAATGCATGGTTTATTAATTAACAATGTGTCATGATAAATTAATAAAACTTTACCTTATACATTAATTAAATTAAAGCATGGTTTTTAATTTAATTATACCATATTAAAATACTTAGGTTATTTCATGATTAATTTATATAAATTAATATAACCTAAGTTCATAGTTAATTTAATTTTACATGTGTTAATATAAATTAAATTAACCAAACAAAATTTTAATAATTAACATGTCATGATTAATTTAATGTATACAAATTCAATTAATTAAGAAAATGATTTATAACTTGGTTAATAAACTTGCTTTATAAACGTTAAACCAACACCTCCTCGTATTAAATCCCGTGAAAACCCGAACCCGAACTGAGCCCACACCGAGACACCTATGTCTCGGATGGCCTCGAACCATGACCCCACCACAACCACAAAGGTTGCGGTCTTGCTACTTGTTAGTCCCATAACACAAGATTCTAGAGAGAGAAAGGGAAGAAAAGTAGAGAGAGAAACAAGAGAGATGGTGGAAGGTTTTTTACTATTAGAGAGAGAAAGTAAATGTAACCAACACCCTCTTCCACACATGGAAGAGGGTATATATACCCACGAACCAATGGGATTTCCATGGGCCGTGGGTTTGTTTCCATGGGCCGGGCTTGGCTTACACTCGGTCTTACGCCCCTAACTTAGACAATATTAGCTTAAAGTCCAAGCCAGGTTAACCCGACTAACCTATTACAATACAAGACCTTTAACGACTAAGATGACCTATTACATTCTTGTTCGACTATATAAAATATAGGGCTAACAATCTCCCCCAATGTATCGGTCATCTTAAAAAGCTTAAAAAGCATAAGATGATTGAGAGAATACATTCTTGTAGAGGAGATCTTCCTGCTTTGGTCTTGTATCTTGGTCTTGATCTTGTTTGTAACGGCTTTGTTCCTTCATGCTTTTGTGATCTTTATCTTGAGCCTTTGTCATTTGACTTTGAGTGCTTGAGATCTTCAATCTATTCTTGATAGTGTTCATCTTTAGCGCTTGTGACAAGATGACCTATTACATTCTTACATTCTTAAGTATCTTGATTATCGCCATCTTTTGCTCTTGTGATTTCTGAATTGACATCGGTTACACAGCTACGCCACCTTCTTGATATGCAACAACATATATAGATACGGATAAAATGGCTTTGAACATTTCATCCTAACTCGGTAGAGTTTTACCTCCGGTCGGTGAAGGCCGTTTAGACGGTATTAGATACCGTACCTGTGATCGGGTAGATTCGATTAAGAATCTCCTTGACAGGGTTTCCTGGCGGTAATAGCCAGTTCTCTTTACTCGACCGTCTTAAAGCAGACTGCGAACGTAAAGAGTAAATCATAAAGATAAATTATCCGTCTGATTAGAGTCATCAATTCAGAATTCCTGGAACAAGTTTGATTCAATAAGAATCGCACCATTGTTGCTTTCCAGTTTGTCACAAGCTTGATTCATAGAGAATCTTGGGAGTTGACACTGGAAGGATTTCCATTCGTCACTGTGAACACTAATGATTGTCACTCTGAATGTTCTGGCAAGATCACATGGATTTTGCGAAGAAACCTGGAATCAAGTTTGAATCAATTAAGAATCCAAACTTAGTTTCTTTCTAGTTCTCACAAGTTTGATTCGTGTAGAATCGCACAAGTTACCTACCATGAGCTTGTTTGATGCTAGCTCAAGCAGGATTTCCATCTTCATTGTGAATCGTATCACTCAGATGTTCTGGCAATATCATAAGGATAATGCGTAGGACTCGATTGTGTCCTAATGATTTGATACATAGATCTCGTTTTGGCTCTATACTCAATAAGTGCATTTTGGTAATCGGAGGCTAAAGCAGACTGCCACCTTTTCAATATTAACTAACTCGGAGTGAGAGAGTCAATAGATACGTGTTGATCTCCGTGACAATGAGACAAGTTTCTTTTGAGAGAAACTCGAATGGCTGGGGAATAGTTGTGCATCGCATCACTGGGTCCATGACACTTATCTTTGATAGATGTGTTAACCCGGTTTCTGCCTAAGTTGCATGGAATATGCAACTCCTTCAATGCTTACCAATACGTCATCACTAGCACCTTCTTGCGATTTTTCCAGTGCCAACTTACGTAATTGGTCCGCATTCAGCTTCATTCAACTCCATCTTTCCTAAGGACAGCTATTTCTAGCTATGGAATGTCCTTGGGTAGATCCCTCTGGTTCTGGTTGGATCATAGAACTTATTTTCCTATCCTAAACCACCTTTTGACTCCATCGTTCCGTCGTGGATAGTAGGTTGTTTTGGGTAAAGATCGTAACCATAAAACCATTGAAAACCATTCAAAGTGTTTGATAAAAATCAAAACTTTTAGCACTTGAAAGTTTTACATTTTCGAAAAGCTCCCCTACACACATGCATCAATATACGAAATAGTTTAGCATGTGAAGGAAAGAGTTTCACTTGAGTCATTAAGATCACATGTTGCGATATATTACATTTTAATCACATTTTCTCCCCCTATCTCTAATATAAAAACATAATATTAGAGATACCAATGGATTAAAATATGACAATTTCTAAAATCAATTGGGAGAGAAACATGTGTGCACGCATGAATCATGGAACATTAAGTCGGGTTGCTCCCCCTCAACAATATATGTGTGTCTTGAGACAAAATTTGACAAAATTTTGGAAAAACGACACCACAAAATATGTTGAGGTACGGATATGAGATGCCTTTTCCGATATTATATATTACATTTGACAATTTCATATCAATTTCGGAATGTGTTAGATACATAAAATATGACAATTTTAGAGATGTACCCCAACAACATTAAAGGCTTGATTTTAAAACGCTCCCCCTCAAAAATTGATCAAAATAACATATGACAATTTTGAGATATAAAAACCACATATGAGGAAGGGAGTGTTGAACACACAATTTTGAAAGATCTAGAAAAACCTTTTGAGAAATTCTTGAAAAATTGTGTTCAACGGTTTTAAAATAATCAGGATAGAAGACTTCTCTTCTATTGCTTAGGGAAAGCGCACTGAAACGTACACTTCCCTTTCGGGTCCGTTTTTCATGAGATCAAAACTTTGATTGTTTTGTGACTAGCTCATGACCGAGAAAAGTAAATTTCCCGTTGTGAAGGATAAGTTATCATCCGTGATAAACTTTCCTTAAGTTGAAGTTCGAGGTCTAAGCTGACATTTACTTAGAAATCGTTTTTCATGAACTTAAAAACTTTGAATGTTTTTATGAGAAGCTCATGACCGAGAAATATGAATTTCTCATTGAGAAGGATAAGTTATCATCCGAGATGAACTTTCCTTAGTTGAGGTCCGAGTCCTAAGTTGTGATGTGCTTAGAAGTCATTATGAGATAATATCAAGCAGCTTCATTTGCCAAAACCTCCAAGTCTTCTGGAGTCATATACTTCATACCAATACGGCCAACGAGATACTAAAACCTATTTCGTGATAAGGCTTTTGTAAACAAGTCTGCTATCTGGTACTCAGTTCTGACAAAGTATAATTCCACGAGACGACGTTCCACTTGTTCCTTGATGAAGTGATATCTGACTGTGATGTGCTTGGTACGGGAGTGTTGAACCGGATTGCATGATATGGCTATGGCTGACTTTGAGTCATAATAGATAGGTATTTTATCAAAGTGGAAGCCATAATCCGTGAGTTGAGTTCTCATCCAGATGACTTGAGCACAACACGCGGATAGAGCCACGTATTCTGCTTCAGCTGATGAGAGCGAAGTGCAATCCTACTTCTTTGACGACCAGCACACAAGCTTGTCTTCCCCTAGAAATTGTACGCTACCAAAAGTGCTTTTGTGACTATCAAGGCAACCTGCGTGAGCAGAATCTAAAAAAGTTGTTAGATGAAAATCGGTTTCTTCGGATACCAGAGTCCCATGTGAATGGTATTCTTAAGGTACCGAAAGATCCGTTTAACCTCTTTGAGGTGCTTTTGAGTAGGTCTGGCTTGATATCGTGCACAATAGCATGTGGCATGATGAATATCAGGCCTGCTGGCTGTAAGGTACATAAGTGACCCGATCATACTGCGATATCGCGTTTGATTTACGGGATATGAGTACAAGCCAGCGTCTAGGGATTTGGTCGACAATGGTGTACCAACGCGAGCACATGAGGTCATACCATGCTTTTTAAGTATCTCTTGAGCATATTTAGCTTGGTTAATGAAGATACCATGTGGGGATTGATGAATCTGGAGGCCTAAAAAGAATTTTAGCTCCCCCATCATTGACATTTCAAATCTACTGTGCATTAATTTTTCAAAACGTTTTGAAAGTTTTGGGTTCGTAGAACCAAAAATAATGTCATCAACATAAACTTGCACTAGTAGTATGTCATCCCCATATTTATTAATAAATAGAGTAGGATCAATAGAACCTTTGGATAATCCTTTGGAAACCAAGAAGTTTGATATTTCTTCGTACCATGCCCTTGGAGCTTGTTTAAGTCCATATACAGCCTTCTTAAGACGATAGACTTTGTCAGGATGATGAGGATCGATGAATCCTTCCGGCTGATTCACATACACTTCTTCCTTCAAATGACCGTTGAGAAAAGCAGTTTTAACGTCCATCTGAAAAAGCGTGAAGCCCTTATGTGCAACATAAGCAAGGAATATCCTGACAGCTTCCAAACGAGCAACTGGAGCGAATAATTCATCGTAGTCTATGCCTTCTTGTTGACGGCATCCCTTAACCACAAGACGAGATTTGTTTTTGATGATGGTTTGTTCTTCATCCAGTTTGTTTTTCCAGATCCATTTGAAATCTAAAACTGACATTCCATAGGGTCTGTCAACAAGTTCCCAAACATTTAGGCGTTCAAACTGATGAATTTCTTCTTGCTTTGATCAATCCACGCATGATCAGTCATGTCTTGTTTGATGTTTGTAGGTACAGTTGAACTCACGGTGAGTGCATACATACACACATCGCCATCGATTTCGAGTTGTCTGCGTGTTCGAACTGGTTGTGAAGGATTTCCAATGACTTGCTCCAATGGATGATCACGTGTCTAATGGTGAGTGGATGGATATCGTTGGTAGAATGTATGCATGTTGGAAGGATCAACATGTTGAGTAGAAGACTCTCCAACTTTGTGTACCGGTGTACCAAACGGATTGATAAATTTCTTCTTCGTCAGGTTGTGCATCGACTGCTTGATTGTTGTGTCCTCCTTCAGCATTGACGGTTGGTGACGTTGGTTGTATGACAGTTTCTTGAGTTTGTTGAGTATCCAATGGAATAGTCTCTTGAGCAACGGTTGCTGAAGTAGAGGCAGTTGTGTCTTGTTGATTTTGTTCGGGTGCATCAGCAGTATTGACAACAAAATTCTTTGACACAACTTGATTGTTTCCATAGTAATATTCATCAAACATGGATCATATAAATCAACCAACTCATTCATTTGTGTCGTAACCGTTGAGTCTGCTGTAGGAGTGCTTTCTTGACATTCTAGCACGGGATGTACACTGTTTTGTGTAAAATCCATGATTTTAGCATGATTTTATGTAATGAAATTTCACCCATTAAATCTTGGAACACAAATTCATGTATTATATTTCTATAAATCATGTAAGAATTTGTCCAATGTGCACATATAATTTTACATACATACTTGTTGTAATAAATTTGACTATTTAAACTATGTACACAAAACAAGTAGTAAAAATGCATAACCAACATTTGATGAAACAACACTTAACAAAAATTGGAAAAATATGCTACACCATGTGTATGTGGCCGTATATGTGTGTATGCACATTATAGGCATGCCTAAACTTTCTTGGACTAGCCCAAGGTTATGTATTCCTTATGTTCTAGCCTAACACAAGCCCACACAAGCCCACCCTCTCCTTTGGATAGCCTTACACGACACATACATGCATATGTGGAAGAAGAAGGGTTGTCTTGGAAAGGGAAGAGCCTACACTTGGCACAAGTGTTCTTACTAAGGCAATCATGCCTTTTGCATTCTCTTTCCCTCTCTCATCTTTAAGCCGAAACACACACATTCCCATCTCTCTTACATGAAACCTCACTTCTCTCTTCATCTCTCTCTCTCAATATTTCGGCTATAAGCCACAAAACTCCAAAGTTGATTCATTAAATCAACTAAATCTTTGTCACATCTTGATTACAAATCATTTGGTAGCATCATTTCTCTTGGAACCACTATAAACAAGCCCTAGCCGAACCATTATAGGCCACGGCTTAATTTATACATAAGGTTTTCTCCATCTTCAAGATTAGATCTCTAATCTCTTGGTTCATCTAGATCCTCCTTAGTAACTTTTTAGCAAGAAAGGTATATACATCATGATCTTCTATTTCTTCAAGCATGCATCATCATACATCTATAAACACAAGTCTATAACATGTAACAAAAAACAAGATTTATAAAGCCATGACCATTATAGGTCACGACATATTTATAAAAATCATGCTCATGAATTAAAATCTTTTAATAAGAAACCTATAACTTGTATCCTATGTTTTAAACTTCATTTAAAAACCATATGAGACGTTTTGTAAATCTAAATGTTGCATGAGTTACAAATCTTGTTTTAAGGGACTATGGTTAAATCAATAGTCATACATCTCATAAAATGAATGTGTGTAACCTAAAAATCTTGAAGACCATGACCTTAAAGGTCACGGCATACATGGTTAGTATATATAGGATTTATGTGTTAAGTTTGGATGATGGAATATGAAATGTTACATGTTAAATGGACTATTAAAAATCTTCAAAGTAACTTATGTGAATATATATAGCCGTGGATTACATATGTGTGTACATAGATCTATATTTTATTTCTAGGTCTAGATATAGTTTAGATCTCATTTTGGACTTGTGACTTATTTTCTTGATGTGTACATAGCTAGATCTATGTTTGTAACACTTATAAATTACATGCAACCTTAAAATGAGACTTGACTTATCTTAATAAGCTATAAAAAATCTTAGCCGTGGGATATAAGCTTCTATTAGGGCTTATGACTTACTTGTAACCTTATAACACACCTAGATCTAATTTGGTAGAACACATAAAACAAATTTTAAGTTTTATTCATCTATTTAGATTTAAAACTAAATATTAATAAGCTCATAATAAACTTATAAGAATATCCTAAGTAAAAGCATACATAAAATATAAAGTAATGTTAATGGACTAATTAAGTCCATGAAATGGTAATCTAAAACTTAATGGACCCAATAAGCCCATTTGATAAATCTTAGTAACTTTAATGGACTTAAGATTACACTTAGGCCCATTTAACTGATTAAAGGACTTAAAAATGTATTAAGCCCAATAAATGATTTAAAGGCCCATTTAAATAGATTAGTGGACTTGGAATATATTTAAGCCCACTAAAATAGCCCATTAGGTGTTTAGCCCATTTAAATGAGCCCATATAAAGTTTGAATATTAAAATAAAAGTTTTTATAATAAAATATAACTATAAAAACTTTTTGGATGAAAATGACAATTTATGAAACTTAAGGACTAAAGCCGTAACTTATGAAACTTGTTTTGATAAACTAGTAAACACAAGGACTAAAAATGTAAATATCCAAAAGTCTAGGGTTTAATAAATACTATCCGTGACAAATTAAACCCTAGGGACCATTTTGGAAAGTTTCTAAAAGTTATTTTGTCATTTTATAACCCTAAGGACTATTCTTGTAATTTTCCGAAACTTAAAGAAGTCCTAGGGGCTGTTTCTGCCATTAACCGAAACTTTAATAAGCCCTAGGTACTAGATATGTAAAATCCGAAAGTTATATTGTTTAAAAATATAGAGGGACTAGTTTTGCCATATTCCAAAACATTAACAAGCCCTAACCCTAAAACCTATTTTAATTATAATAAAACATAATTAAAATACTTAGATCATAAGAATTAAGGTATAAATTCTTAAGTTTAAATTATTTTATATTATAATAATTTATAGAAACTTTAAAGTTAAATAAAATATTATATTTTTTTTACTTTAGGAAATAATTTTATGAACAACTATGAATATGTAATACTCATACATAAACTTATATACTTTTAGAAAAATAAAGTTTATAAGAACGATAGATAAATTGAATGTTAATATTTAAGCAGAACATCTTACGTCCTACTTAAAATATGAAACTTAAATATTAAAGTTTAATTGAATGAGTATAATACATAAACTACGAACATGAACTAATATTAAGTAAAATCTTTATGTTTACTTAATAATAGTAAATGAGTGATTATAATACTTGAACAGAAAAACGTAAATTAATATTTTAAGTAAGACCTTATATGTCCACTTAAATAAAGAAACTTAATTGTAAGTTGAATGATTACTATAAATACATGTATGCTAACTGATATTAATAGTTAATCATTTTATAGAGATGGAACTTATATAAATAAGTTAAATGAATATTGATGATACTTGAACTACGGTTATTTAGATAAATACGGTAGTATAAATGAACTGACTAAAATCTGTATAAGCATACATATATGTTCTTTGTACTAAAATTTGTATAAGCATACTATCTATTTATGTAAGTTGAATGATTACTATAAAGTTCATATGTTCTTTGGCGTGAGCTTTAATTGGATATTCGTATTAAACAGCAATTGCCTACTCCTAGGTGAGTTTATAGCCTTATATAAACTTTTGATAAAACTTTCCCCTTTTGGGAAAGAAAATATGCAAACACATAATGGACACAACTGGATTGTATAAACTTGACTGTGATTGATTATTATTGAAACTGTTAAATTGTTGTAAATCGCCCGAATGTTATAAATAGATCTATTAGGGATTGACCATCCCCGTCTGGGTGAGTCATGCTCACTATGCCTTGGCCGGGACAACAGACGTATACCATGTTGGAACTGGAATGGGTATCTTTTTGTAAGACACTACGTCCTCAACTGTTGAGGACTACGGCGGTTAAGCTTCAGTTTTTAATAATAAACAAATGTTATCTATATTTTAGTAAGAATGCTTTGTGCATTATTACTTCTATGATTATTGTATGTCCAAACTAACTAATTGTTAAAAACTATAAATTCACCAACTTTATGTTGACCCCCTTTAGTATGTTTTGCACAGGAATATGAAGTTAGTACGTGGTGTGTGCATGGTCTCCAACATCTTAGAAATCTGCATCATAGGACTCATCAGGGGTTCTATTTGGGAAACATAAACAATCACCTTCTATCATGTTTTAAAACAATTATATTTTATTTGTTAGCAATCATGTAAACTGATTTAAATAACTCTTTATCTTATGCTCTATGGACTATATGCTATCGATCCACCCTAGTGACATCTCCGTTGATATTTCCGCATATTTTGACCCTACCCGGGGTGTCACAGAGAATGGTATCAGAGCATTAGTTATAGAGAACCAGATAAATTTTTAAATAAAATAAAAATAAAATGATTTTTCTTTTATTTAAAACTAAACTATAACTTATAAAACTCTTGTTGGGATTTTATTTTGGGACCGTAATAGTTAAGCATATAGATCTTAGGGCATTTTATGCTATGTGAACTAATTGTATATATATATATATATATGTTTACTAAACTTGATTATTAATACTACTTAGTGAGTTATTGCTATGAAAATGTTAGACGTGCTAAACTTGAAAATTTTTACACTACATAGTAAAATACTGAAATGAGAATATGAGTAATACTAAACCAAACTTCGCACTTACCAATTTGATAAATAAACTATTTAAATGATAGTACACACACACACACACACACATATATATATATATATATATATATATATATATATATATATATATATATATATATATATATATATATATATATATATATATATATATTTATATATATATATATATATATATATATATATATATATATATATATATATATATATATATATATATATATATATATATATATATATATATATATATATATATATATATATATATATATATATATATATATATATATATATATATATATATATATATATATATATATATATATATATATATATATATATATATATATATATATATATATATATATATATATATACTAGTGGCAAAACCCGTCCGATGGACGGGTATGACTTCTGATTATCGTTTAACTTTTTATTTCTTGGCAAGTATTTCTTTGTAAATTTATTTTTTAGTATAGTTGTGTTTTAATACGTTATTAATTGGCATGACTTGTTTTTTTGTGTCTATGTTTTTTATATACAAAAATAAATGTTTGTATGTTTTTTGGATATATATTTTCTTTTAAATATCGTTGATGGGCGGGCATGACTTATAATAATCGTTTATACTTTTTTATTTTCCAAAATATTGATGTTAAAAAATTGTTTATTCGACAAAAAAAATTAAGCATGGTAGTATTGTTTTTCAATTTTAGCTACGTGGGTATTTAAAGAATTAATAAATTACAAATATTTTTAAAATTTTATACAGTTAATAACGAATAAAAAGAAACAAATTATAATGCCATAGGAAGAAATAGAAGTTAATAAATTATTCGTCATGCTTTTAGTACAAATTAAAGTAAAGTTTCTTTATACATAATATTTTATACACAATATTTGGTCATTTAAGTTTTATATTTACTATCTCTATTACAAAATAAAATCTTCGGACTCTTGTCATATTTTCTTTATGCGCTTGAATTAATGTTCTAAATAGCGTAAGGCGTGATGTGGCGGCAAGGATAAGCCTCAAACTTTTGCAGTTAAGACGAAACTTTTGCGTCTTTAAAGCGTAGCGTGGCAGCATGGCTAAGCCTCAAGCTTTTGCAGTTAAAGCAAAACTTTTGCGTATTTAAGGCGTGACTTAAGACTACACAAAAATATGAAATTATTTATATATTTATATGGTTTCTATAGAGACCGGGGTTTAAAAAAATGTTGTATGATACAATGATTTTCAATGGGGTTCAATTATATGTCTCGGTATCCTCTCGAATTGATCTCGGTTCTAAGTAGAATGATTGTTCTTGGTTACTAAAAAGGGGTTTAGTTTTCTAATCTACTAAAAAGTTTAAATGTATTAAAATGAAAACTTAAATAAAAAACAATTAATTAAATATCAATTAATAAAACTTGAATTAAAAATTAAACTTAAAAATTAAAAATTAAAATATAAATATAAAATAAGGAAATAGTAAGAAACAGTAAAACAGTAACACAGTAACACTTAAAGAAAATTGATTCGGAAGTTTGACCTTGATTCGGAAGTTCACTCGGAAGTTTATTCGGACCCTTGATCTGGAACTTTGTTCAGAACCTTCATGCGGAACTTGATTCGGAAGTTAGTTCGGAACTTTCTTCGGAAGTTGATTCGGAACTTTCTTCGGAAGTTGATCCGGAACTTTCTTCGGAACTTTGAGTCTGAAGTTTATTCGGAACTTTAGGAACTCATTCGGAAGTTTTGTTCATCCGGAACTTTGTATTCATTCGGAACTTTGTGTTCATCCGGAACTTTTAAAACTCATTCGGAACTTTTAAAGGAAAAACTCATTCGGAAGATTTTAAAGGAAATTTATTCGGAACTTTTCAAAGACACATTCATTCGGAACTTCTTACTCATTCGGAACTTTTTGAAAAACTATTCATCCGGAACTTTTTATGTTCATTCGGAAGATTGTGTTCATCCGGAACTTTTGTTCATCCGGAAGTCTGGGAAACACTCAAGAACAGTAACAATACCAAAAAAACAGGGAAATCGATTTTAAGCTAAAAATCACCAAGTTTTTCACCAAAAACTTAAATAAACTAATCACTAAGCATCTACTAACCATAAACTACAAATCCCATCAACAAAAACATAAATCCCAACAACTTTTGAAGATCAAAACTCAACCAAATAATAACTTAAGAACTTGAAATAAAAGATGATGATGAACAAGATGAAATGGAAAGATTAAACAAGAACTTGTATCGATGATTAATGTTTTAACAATCACAAAACAAAGATTAAAATTATAAGATTTGAAGAACAAAGATTAAAATCACCAAACACCCTAGTGGTGTTGGTGATACCTACGAAACAGAAAGGAGAAAAAGAAAGAGGAGAGAAAAACTAAAAACTGAATGCAAGGTGTGTGAGGGGAACCCTTTATATAGGTGTTCCCTTTGGTTGGTGAGTGGGCTTTCTCCTGTTCTTCTTGTCTTCTCGTCTTTTCAGAAAAGTTGACGTTTTCGATTCTGATTCGGGATTTGTTGTCGATTAAATTCAACTCGTCTTTTAATTTCTTCGTTTAATAGACTTGAGTTTCTTCGACTTTTGTAAATCTTCCATCTTTGGTCCTTTTCTTCGATAAATATTCGAATAGGCCCAGTGACTTCAAATCTTTTGCATCTCTTGGACAATAGACTTTATCTTGAGTCTTTTTCTTCGGTAAAACCCGTGCAATCCCTTGTTTTCTTCAATATTCATCCGGTTGGCTCTGAAAACAAAATAAACACAAAAACCACGCATAATTCCAAACAAATGATATTAAATACTTGTTTTGGTCTCGTTTTAGCCAGAATTAAGTGGTAAAAGGATGGGTGTTTACACACCTATCAAATCCCCTACACTTAACCATTGCCATGCCCTCATGCAATGCTTAATGATAAAGCAATTTTACACTTTTCTCATAATTAATCAACCTTGGCCTTATTAAAATACTACTTAAACAAAAATTAAAGTACTAAGAGAAATTAAACTTTAAAGGAAACAAAAGGATAGAAATAACTTGCAAAGAAACCAATGACTTACATTAGGGCTTTGGTGCTGCGGAGATTTATCATCCTCAAGTTTCACGTTCCCCAAACTAAGCTTAAAAACGAGATCATTGTTATTATAAGTTAGTAAATCAAACACTTACACACATGGCTTAATTAAATGCTTAAACTCCCTTATTCCTAGGTGTATCTCTTATATTTTATTTTTGTCTTAGAATGATCATGAAGATGCATTTTTGGACTTATTTCGATAGTTTATTTAGGCTGAAAGCAAAGTAGGATGATTTGATCAATAGTTAGCTAAAGGACAAAATCTCTTAAAACTGCTTCTCGGGATATCAAAAAGTTCATATCTTGGCATAACTCGGTTCATGATTTGAGACCTTTCTCGGGCCGATATTTGGCATGTACTTCATACTTCATATCTTGAGAGACGTGCTTGAGATAATGGTCTTCTCATCGTTCATAGAGTTTCTTCACTTGGAGACTTTTGAGGGGTACTCCAACTTTGTTGACCACGAATGATTATTTCTTCAATCTCTATTTGGGATTTTGAGATACAACGATCCGCCTCCTTTTCGGACTTGGATCTATTTATCCTCATACATTGTTAGGGTCTTTTCGGATAGACTTCTCCATCATCTTTATGGGAGTTGATTACTTTTCGTCGTGAGTCTTGATCCTTCATATTGACTTTGGGAATAATGCTTTTCACATCACCTTGGATTTTTAGCAATAAAATGGAATCCTCATGCCTTGTTAGGGCCTTTTCGGACTCGCCAATCTTCGCGCCCCGCTTCATAAGTTATGCCTTGGCTATGAACTCTTATCATTACCGAGCAACTTTTAAACGATCTTGGGCTAGAAGCTAAGTAACTTTTCAAATCGTACGACCTTACTTATTGCAGATAAATTATTAGCAAGTGATGGGAGAATAGACAAATAATTACACCAAGTGAGCTTGTGCAAGAATACCGACTTATAATTGACTCTATCATTTCTCGTTCTCCACAATTTAAAATCTCAAGTAATGAGACTCGTGGATACTTAGCCTAATAAACCAATTAAGGTCTACATGGTTAAGGATACTAGCTAGAATAAACTTGGATAAGTCTATTCGGGTTGAGTCAAAATAAACGCAACGGGCCTAATATGTCAAAGACTTCTAAACTAGCTACACCACTTTATTACTATTTTTGACTTTATTGCGGGATATATAAATATGAAAGCAACGATAAAAATTTAAAAATTACGACTAAAAGGCCAAAGTTAATAAAAAATTTGAAAAATGTTGAAAAAGATGATTTTCTGGTTAAATGAAGGCATTTTCATGGAAAAGTCCACTTAAAACTTCGATAAAGTCCCCCCTACACTTAAGATAAACATTGTCCTCAATATTTAAGCATGTGGGAAAAGTCTCCCCTACACTTATGACATTGTGCACGTTTAGTTAACTCGAGTTAAGGAAGAGACGACTAAAGTGATCAATTTCAAATGTGAGTATGAAGAAAACTGAATCACGATAGTTGAGAGATAGAACCGGATTTCGGATAACACGGGAGCACGGTTTTTCAAAGTTTCCAAGAGTGCACTAATCCATGTAATCACATCACCACACAAATACAAACACGTATAGAGGTCCCACTACACTTAGGAGGTTAAAACATAAAAGGATAGATACTCGGGCTGCCTCCCGAGGAGCGCTTGTTTTTGATAACCGAGTCACGAGCCTGACTCGACCCAAAATTAGTTCATGGGAAACGTGGTGAGGGATGGAATCACCTCCTGAGAGGTGTCCTCACCAAAGTACAACTTCACTCGTTGGCCATTCACCTTAAAATTAGGTCCATTAGGTTGAGCGAGCTCGAGAGTACCATATGGAAAAATTTGGGCAATGGTGAATGGGCCGGACCAACGAGATTTCAGCTTGCCAGAAAAGATTTTCAACCGAGAGTTAAAAAGTAAGACTTTGTCTCCAACATGGAACTCTCGGTTCTTAATCTTAGAGTCGTGAATGAGCTTAGTTCTTTCCTTATAGATCAAAGAATTTTCATAAGCCTCATTACGGAGTTCATTGAGCTCATTGAGTTGGATCTTGCGTAGGTCACCGGCTTTGTTAATATCAAAATTAGCCCACTTCAAGGCCCAGTAAGCCTTGTGCTCCAACTCAATGGGGAGTTGGCACGCTTTCCCGTACACGAGACGATATGGTGTACAACCAATCGGAGTCTTGTATGCAGTACGAAAAGCCCACAAAGCATCATCAAGTTTATCAGCCCATGAGGCACGATGCTCACCCACGGTTCTTTCAAGAATTCGCTTTAGTCCTCGGTTGGATATTTCAGCCTGGCCATTAGTTTGTGGGTGGTAGGCTGTGGAAAGACGATGATTTACACCGTACTTAGCCATGACTCTAGCAAATTGGTCATTGCAAAAATGAGTCCCACGATCACTAATAATGGCACGAGGCACACCGAATCTAGCGAATAGAGCTTTCAAAAAGTTACAAACCACCCTTGCGTCATTAGTGGGTAAAGCTTTGGCTTCAACCCACTTTGAAACGTAGTCAACGGCTACAAGGATGTATTTGTTTCCTTTAGAAGAATGGAATGGCCCCATAAAGTCGATACCCCAAACATCAAAAATTTCACATTCTTGAATGAAATTCTGAGGCATCTCGTCTTTATGTGTGATAGTGCCTTGTTTTTGGCAAACATCACATCGTTTAACCATATTGTGAGCGTCATGATATATGGAGGGCCAATAAAATCCCGAATCAAACACTTTTTTGGCGGTGTAGTTGGGACCAAAGTGACCACCGGTGGGTCCTTTGTGGCAAGCATCAAGGATTTCTGAAGCTGCCGGTCCGTCAACACATCGGCGGATAATCAGGTCGGCACATTGTTTGAATAGGTAAGGGTCGTCCCAAAAGTAAGTCTTAATGTCAGTGAAGAACATTTTCTTTTGTTGAGACGTCAACCCTTCCTTGAGAATTCCACCCGCCAAGTAGTTTGCAAAGTCCGCAAACCACGGGGTTTCATCAGAATTCGAATTTATAGACATTAAGGTCTCCAAGGGAAAAGAATCATTGATTTCTTTGTTCGGATGATCCCCTTGGTAAGGATCCTCAAGTCTGCTGAGATGATCCGCGGCTAGGTTTTCAGCTCCTTTTTTATCGCGAATTTCGATTTTAAATTCCTGGAGCAGCAAAACCCAGCGAAGAAGTCTTGGTTTGGAATCTTGCTTTGTCAACAAGTACTTCAACGCGGAATGATCGGTATACACAATTGTTGTAGAAAGGACAAGATAGGGGCGGAATTTTTCAAAAGCATAGACAACAGCTAAAAGCTCTTTTTCTGTTGTCGTATAATGCAATTGTGCCCCCGTCATTGTCTTGCTAGCGTAATGGATTGGTTGGAAGTGTTTGTTCACTCTTTGTCCCAGAACCGCTCCAATAGCAAAATCACTAGCATCGCACATCAACTCAAAGGGAAGCTCCCAATTAGGGGTAACCAAGACGGGTGCCTTAGTTAGCTTATTCTTAAGCGAGTTGAAGGCTTCAAGACACTCTTTAGAAAAGATAAAAGGAGTATCTTTTTCCAAGAGGTGGGTCATCGGGCGAGCGATTTGAGAAAAATCTTTGATGAATCGACGGTAGAAGCCCGCATGACCCAGAAAACTTCTCACACCCTTCACGGTTGAAGGTGGAGGCAACTTGGCGATAACATCGACTTTAGCACGGTCTACTTCAAGACCGGCTTTGGAAATCTTGTGTCCCAGCACGATGCCTTCTTTTACCATAAAATGGCATTTTTCCCAATTCAGAACAAGGCGAGTGTCTTCGCACCGCTTAAGCATACGTTCCAAATTGGCAAGGCAAGAAGAGAAGGAATCCCCGAAGACCGAGAAATCATCCATGAAGACTTCCATGGTTTGTTCAACCATGTCATGGAAGATAGCTAACATGCACCTTTGGAAAGTCCCGGGGGCATTACATAAGCCAAAAGGCATCCTTTTGTACGCAAATGTGCCATAGGGACAAGTGAATGTTGTCTTCTCTTGATCTTGGGGATCGATGGGTATTTGAAAATAACCCGAGAAACCATCAAGAAAGTAGTAATATTCATTACCCGCTAAACGTTCAAGCATTTGGTCCATAAAAGGTAGAGGGAAATGATCCTTTCTCGTGGCATCATTGAGTTTGTGGTAGTCTATACAAACTCTCCACCCAGTAACGAGACGAGTGGAAATCAACTCGTTGTGTTCATTGGGAACAACGGTTATTCCGCCCTTCTTGGGCACACAATGGATTGGACTAACCCATGGTGAATCCGAAATAGGGTAAATCATACCCGCATCAAGAAGTTTGATAACCTCTGTTTTGATGACTTCATGGATTTTTAGATTCACCCTTCGTTGGCTTTGAATTGTGGGCTTAAAGTCGTCCTCCATGAGAATTTTGTGTGTGCAGAAGTGAGAATCAATTCCACGAATATCAGAAATTTTCCAAGCAATAGCCTTCTTATGATCTTTCAGCACGGTGATAAGTCGGGCTTTTTCTTCTTCCTTTAGGTCCTTAGCAATGATGACTGGCGACTTCTTCTCTTCTTCAAGGAATACATACTCGAGATGGGGCGGCAACTCCTTAAGTTCTAAATCCGGAGGATTTTCGACGGGAGGCGTATTTAAAGTCGGAGTATCGATAGCAATAACCGTGGGAGATGGAGGAGAAGGATTGTCTTCGTTGAGAAGGTTGTCAAAGAAATGCATGTCTTCATCCCCATCGATGGGAGAATCATTAGTAGCTAGATTCACATCTCCCATGGTGTCGTCAAGATTGTTCCAAAACAAATCACTTTCTCCAAATAGAGACAGTGATGAATCAATAGAGGTAACGGTTTCAACATTGGGAAGAGAGGTAGGAATACTTTTGCAAGCATCTTTGAAGTGTTCTTCACAAGCCTCATCCAGAACGTCAATACAATTAACACTCTCGTTGGAATAAGGTTGTTTAGACAACTTTCCCATGTTGAAGACGATTTTATCGTCACCCACTCTCATGATAAGCTCACCGGCTTCAACATCGATAAGAGTGCGACCGGTCCTCAGGAATGGACGACCCACGATCAAAGGAACACGAGGGTCCATCTCGTAGTCGACGACGACGAAATCGGCAGGAAAAGTGAATTTGTCGACTCCTACAAAGACGTCTTCGGCTATCCCCACTGGATAAGCAACCGTACGGTTAGCTAATTCCAAAGTCATTTTGGTGGGGACTAGTTCATGGAGAGATAATTGCTTCCAAACGCTTAGAGGCATGAGATTAATACTGGCACCTAGATCGGCTAGGGCCATGCAATTCTCTACTCCCGGGAAATTGCAAGGGATTAAGAAACGACCCGGATCACCAAGCTTGGTTGGCAATTTCCTTAAGAGCACTGCAGAGCAATTCTCATTAAGTTGGGTGTTGGCAATATCAAGAAGTTTTTCCTTGTCGCTCAGAAGATCTTTAAACATTTTCGCATACTTAGGCATGTGAGCGAGAGCCTCAGCGAAGGAGATGTTAAAATTCAATTGTTTGAACATTTTAAGGAAGTTCGAAACCTGAATATCGTCCTTGCTTTTGAGCTTCTCTTTCCTCAACCTAGATGGATAAGGTATATTGGAAGAAGAGGAAGGCTTTGGGAGAATAGGATCACTCACATCCTTGGGTGGAGGAGGGGTAGAAGTAGGAGGTGGAGAAATTGGGGAAGGAGAAGGATGAGGAATAGGAGCAGGTGACTCGTTCTCCTTAGTCATAACCACCGGTGGAGGTATAGGAAGCTCGGGTTCCTTGGTACCTTTGCCACTGCGAGTAGTGATTGCTTTCATCTCCCCTCTTGGATTCGCAACGGTGTTACTCGGAAGAGTACCCGAAGAAGAGGGTTGATTACCTTGGAAAAAACTAGCCATCATGTTCTTCAAGTCATTCGTTTGACTATCCAGCGTGTTTCTCATGTCGGCTCTCAAATCGTTCCCTTGTTTGACCAAGTCTGCTTTCAAGTTGCGCACTTCCTGTTGGAGATTATCCACGATCACATCGTTAGTCCTCATGTAGGTTCCAATGTCTTGATGTAATGCGGGGGGTTTGGTTGGAAGGAGCATTGTAAGCGGGTGGTTGATAAGCAGGTTGCTGGTAAACTTGGTTGTTTCGTTGAGGTGGTTGTTGCTGCTTGTGAGGAGGGATGTATGGTATACGAGGTTGTTGTTGTTGTTGAGGAGGGCGATTGAGGTTTTGTTGTTGGTTTGGGTTGGTAGGAGGAAAACCGGGTGGGGAAAGATAATTGTTAAAGCGGTAGCTAAGCAAGTTACGGTCACCTTGAGGTCTAGCTTGATAAGCGGGTTGAGGATAGGTGCCATATGCTGCATTCACATTTTCAGCAGGGTAGTCTTGGGTGGCGGTACAAGTGGTGTAAGAGTGAGGACCCCCGCATATCTCGCATGGTTGACTAACAGCATTGACTTGAGCGTTTTTAGCGTTGTTGCTGTTGTTGTTGTTGACGGTGTAGGTGACAAGCGATTCAAGAAGCACAGTGATTTTGTCCAGTCGCTTGTCGCTGTCACTAGTGCTAGCACTAGCGACATTGGTCCGAACACTCTTGGTTTGCACACGAGACTTATTCTCAATGATATCCCAAGCAGCATTGGAAGTCTTAGCCAAAAGATTACCCCCCGAGGCACTGTTAGTGAATCTTGGTCACTCATGCTTAAACCATTGTAAAAAGTATTAATTTGATGTACTTTGGTAAAACCATGTTGTGGGCATTTTCTTAAAAGATCTTTAAAACGATCCCAAGATTCACTGAACGACTCATCGTACTTTTGTTCAAAATTTATGATTTCATTCCGCAAAGCGGTAGTACGAGAGGGTGGGAAAAAGTAATTGATAAACTTTGTTTCCAAATCCGTCCACGAGAGAATACTCTGTGGCGGTTCCTTAGCAAGCCAATGCTGGGCTTGTCCCTCTAAAGAAAAGGGAAAAAGTTGTAACCTGATAACCTCTTGTGGAACACCATTGAACTTGACCGTGTTGGTGAGTTGCAAGAATCTCTTGATATCGTCATGTGGGTCATCAATGGTACGCCCCAAGAATGGTTGAGCAGAGACCATCTGGATAAAGCCTGATTTGAGCTCAAAGTTGTTGGCGGCAATTGGAGGTATGACAATTGGATCAGTGTTGCCGTCTACATGAGCTTGCAGCAGTTCAATCATCGGGCGATTATCCGGTAGAGGCTCATTGTTGTTATTATTATTCATGTTGTTGAAAGGTGGGTTGTTGTTGTTATTATTGTTGTTTGGAGGTGGTATGTTGTTGTTGTTTTGTACACCGGCCATGTCTAAGTGATCGAGAGGCTCGGGCTCTTGATAAGACGTGGATCGAGTGCGCATACACCTGCAAAAGAACGAACAAAGAAAAGCAAAGCAAAAATATTTTTGGTTTTTTATGTTTTTTAATTTTTTTGTATTTTTGAAAATTTTATATTTTTTAGGATTTTTTGAAAATTTTTATGAAAAAGTAACGTTCACGGGGAACGGATCCCAAAATCCAAGTTCTCACAAAAAACTTTTGATCTTAACGAGAAGAGCCGGCAGCGGCGCCACTTGATACAATGATTTTCAATGGGGTTCAATTATATGTCTCGGTATCCTCTCGAATTGATCTCGGTTCTAAGTGGAATGATTGTTCTTAGTTACTAAAAAAGGGGTTTAGTTTTCTAATCTACTAAAAAGTTTAAATGTATTAAAATGAAAACTTAAATAAAAAACAATTAATTAAATATCAATTAATAAAACTTGAATTAAAAATTAAACTTAAAAATTAAAAATTAAAATATAAATATAAAATAAGGAAACAGTAAGAAACAGTAAAACAGTAACACAGTAACACTTAAAGAAAATTGATTCGGAAGTTTGACCTTGATTCGGAAGTTCACTCGGAAGTTTATTCGGACCCTTGATCTGGAACTTTGTTCAGAACCTTCATGCGGAACTTGATTCGGAAGTTAGTTCGAAACTTTCTTCGGAAGTTGATTCGGAACTTTCTTCGGAAGTTGATCCGGAACTTTCTTCGGAACTTTGAGTCGGAAGTTTATTCGGAACTTTAGGAACTCATTCGAAAGTTTTGTTCATCCGGAACTTTGTATTCATTCGGAACTTTGTGTTCATCCGGAACTTTTAAAACTCATTCGGAACTTTTAAAGGAAAAACTCATTCGGAAGATTTTAAAGGAAATTTATTCGGAACTTTTCAAAGACACATTCATTCGGAACTTCTTACTCATTCGGAACTTTTTGAAAAACTATTCATCCGGAACTTTTTATGTTCATTCGAAAGATTGTGTTCATCCGGAACTTTTGTTCATCCGGAAGTCTGGGAAACACTCAAGAACAGTAACAATACCGAAAAAACAGGGAAATCGATTTTAAGCTAAAAATCACCAAGTTTTTCACCAAAAACTAAAATAAACTAATCACTAAGCATCTACTAACCATAAACTACAAATCCCATCAACAAAAACATAAATCCCAACAACTTTTGAAGATCAAAACTCAACCAAATAATAACTTAAGAACTTGAAATAAAAGATGATGATGAACAAGATGAAATGGAAAGATTAAACAAGAACTTGTATTGATGATTAATGTTTTAACAATCACAAAACAAAGATTAAAATTATAAGATTTGAAGAACAAAGATTAAAATCACCAAACACCCTAGTGGTGCTGGTGATACCTACGAAACAGAAAGGAGAAAAAGAAGGAGAGAAAAAACTAAAAACTGAATGCAAGGTGTGTGAGGGGAACCCTTTATATAGGTGTTCCCTTTGGTTGGTGAGTGGGCTTTCTCCTGTTCTTCTTGTCTTCTCGTCTTTTCTGAAAAGTTGACGTTTCGATTCTGATTCGGGATTTGTTGTCGATTAAATTCAACTCGTCTTTTAATTTCTTCGTTTAATAGACTTGATTTTCTTCGACTTTTGTAAATCTTCCATCTTTGGTCCTTTTCTTCGATAAATCTTCGAATAGGCCCAGTGACTTCAAATCTTTTGCATCTCTTGGACAATAGACTTTATCTTGAGTCTTTTTCTTCGGTAAAACCCGTGCAATCCCTTGTTTTCTTCAATATTCATCCGGTTGGCTCTGAAAATAAAATAAACACAAAAACCACGCATAATTCCAAACAAATGATATTAAATACGTGTTTTGGTCTCGTTTTAGCCAGAATTAAGTGGTAAAAGGATGGGTGTTTACACACCTATCATTGTACATAATTAATAATGTTAAACTACTATTTTTATATGTAATCGTCTTCATTTAAAATAATAAAAAAATAAATTCAGTGTTAAATCAAAAAAATTGTCATGCCTCACGCATTTGCCCGTCATGTTCCGCCTTTTCACGTCTTATCTCACGCGCCATGCCTAGAACCCAAGCTATGGTCTATTTCGTAACGGCGAGACCACGCCTCATGCCTTAACGACGTCATAATGCGCCTATAGTAAATAAACATAATAAATATTAGAAATGGTAAAACATAAGAAAAACAAAAAATACCGCGAAATTAACTTGTCGATTTTACACTAAAGATAATGATTATGTTTTATATACAAAATAATGATGTCTATTCAAATATAACATACTCTTTATAATATTCGATAGGAAAAATGACGGACATATACATTTTGGCCTATTAAGAAGTTAAGCCAAGGATATGGAACTGTAAGTGGAGTATGCATAATCAATATAACATAAAACAGACTAAATCTAATTACTCGTCTATAATAACTCCTGGATCATAAACACACATTTATCAACTCATGTATAATGATGCACAGGTAAGCTAACACGTCAAGTAATCCTAAGGACCAAAACTTTACTTGTACGCTGATGTTTTCATTATGTTATATCTGATTTGTACATTCTTGTAGGCTGATGTTAGTAGACTGGAGGAAATAAGTAATCCCAAACACCTCCTTTTACTTGTAGTCTTATGTTTTTGTTATGTTTTTTAGATTTGTGCATTAAGTGGACAAAGTAAGTAAATCCCAAAGCACCCGCTTACTACTTGCAGGGTGTTGTACGAAGTATATAAATGATGGATTGAGTTATTTTCTTTCTCTCAGAACTGAATTCTTGTAGACGTCTGCACTTAACCCCTATTCTGAATAAATGTACGATTGATCGATTCGAAACCTATTGTCTTAGTATCTTAGAATTAGGAGAACTTGTGTATAAAGCTACATGGGATCAAATTTGTGGGAAAACTCTTTAGAAATCATATATTTTGTACAATTCTAGTATTAACATTGTAGGAATAATCATTTTTTGGCAAGACTTGAGAGCCAATAACAAAGTGGAGTTACGATTACTAAATCATCTTGACTTTAAGGTTTCAATCAAAATATATGCATATGACAGTTATGTATGATTCCAAAAGCTTAAAAAGATTTTTTTTATATAAAAATAAACTCATTCGGATATATGTTTCACCAACTCTAGACGCTTACAGCATCAGCCAAACCTATAAAGATCAACATACCTATCATCCTTCGCTGCTATCGTCTTGCGTGTCGTTATCCTTTACCTAAGAAAGTTTCCCAGACAGCGTTCTTGTACGATGCCTGTTGCATCTTTCGGCATTTAAGCTCTCTCAAAAGCTGCACCCTTTACTGACTCGTCTTTCGCATTTTCAACACCGGGCTCTCTCAAAAGCTGGCATTTTTTTCCCATTTTCTCCTTATCAAAGACTGATCCATGGTTGCAGCTTTCACATATCTGTAATTGTAGAATATCTACTTTTATTTAACATAACTCCAAAATCAAATGATAACACATTTGGGATCCCTAACATCCATAAACCATGAGGACACACCAATAATTGAATATGCAACATATGTTGTCTTTCAAAACCTTTAAGTAACAGGTTAACCAAGACGTACCTTATGTCTAAACCTCATATCTAAACCTCATATCGCTAGGTTACTTCCACTATCTTTTTCAAAATAATTTCTTGATGAACCTAGGATTTGTTCAACTTTGTAATGATATCAGATTAGAGGTGAGAAGGTGTCTCGAACGAATTTAAGAATGTAAAAAAGGAACAAAAAAAGAAAAAACAAAAGGCATGGTGTCGTAATGACTTTTGTACCGTGGGTGGCCCGATATTATTCTGATATGGTGTGACCGATTTTCATTAGTTGAAAGCCCTTTTTGTGGGAAAAAGCGCTTCATATATCAGACACTTATTACTCCACATGTGTCAGATGCAATTACCAAAATATTCTAACAGAAGTACATTAGCTTTTCTTAGAAAACATGTATAAGCTAATCATATTCTCGTCTCACTTAGATCATTTTATTAGTTATTTAAAGTGATCGAGACCTCAAACCATATGAAAAGGCCAATAACAAAAACAAGACCAACAAAATCAAAGTTTATGTGAATTGACTTCTAACCAATAAAAATGCCAAGTCCCAACAAAATCATACTTGCTTTCCCATAACTAAATAACTGTTGATTAACAATTGTGCTTTTCAGTGGGGGGTCTTCATACATTGTGCGTAGTCCTGTTAGGTTTCCATCAGTACCACTTAGAAGCTGTAGGTGTCCCTTTACACTCAAATACGACTAATGTCTATAAGTGGTAAAATAACTAAATAATTGGGGCGGGACATGTAAGTAGCTGGTGTAACAGGGTTTACAAAAATTTGTCCATGAAGAAATTTTGAGTACTGTATTTGTATTTTACAAAGCCTTAGACAAAAGAAAAGTGTAGGGTGTGTTTGGAGATGCATTTAAGGGGGTCAAATAATAAGTATCAAATAATCAGATCAGTTCATGAGTAGCATCATCATATTATTCTACGGTCATTTTAACTTGAGAGGTGTTTGCAGTTACGATCCATAAACGTCAGCTACTAATATATTATATTCCAAACTTATTTTATTATTTTTAACAGACAGTTGAGCGCCTAGAAAATACTATATATGTGGTGGTCCAACAACCTTTAGACAGGTCCGATTATTTATATCTATCTTTGTATTTAATTGCTAGATAAATTTAGCAAAATGGTTGCGTAATCTGCACATGGTGCACCTCAAACTATCACCAAACTTCCATTTCAAATAATTTTTATATACTTCAACATATTCTGTGGTTCAGGCAACTGTTCCTCGTATTCTTAGTGACACAAAAGAGGTGTTTTTCAGAAAAACTTTTATCCGCAGCCGCAAACCATACAACTTACATGCTTCCGCCTAAACATACTAAATATTCACTCAGAAAATGCTCACTCCTAAACTTAGAAGAAAATGCTTACTCGGAAAGGTGATATCTTTAGCACCGGTGTCACGTCCATTTGCTAACCTATTCATCCAAAATGTATCATTATATACCTCAAGTTGAAGCAAGTAAATTATCACTCAATCTACCGCCAGAAAATGGTATAAGTTCTAAGTAGTAGGCACATACACTTTAATAGGTAGACATGTTAGAAACTATTGGCTTGCGCTTCATAGGAGGATCAAGAAGTGGTGCATTAACACATCGTGCAGAAAGAGTGGAACCTGAGAGTCTAGCTGCAAGAGCTTCAAGAAGAACATATAAACAATCTTCATATTCAAGGTTAGTACATAATGAAGGTTTTGTAAACAAGGTGGACTTGTTTTAGACTGGGCCGATTGTGATTGTTGAGATAAGTTTACGTTTTCTGGTTTGATCTTTATAAACAATCTTCACGTAGTAATCAATAAATGAAAGCAAGAATCAGTAAGAATGTAAAAAACATATATAAAGAAACCAATATATCATGTAATCATCACTCTAATTTTGACCTATAAATTTCAAATTTGTATAAAATTGTCTTTTTTCTTTCATTATTTGAATGGGGAAAGTAACCTAACATTTCGATTATCTTACATTTACCCTCAATAAGCTATAGTAACATAGTAACTTACCTATTTCTCAATTTAGACGGTTATATGTAATGTTGTTAATGCTTCTTGGTGATACGTGCTCGAGCAATCGCAATTCGCTGTTACTGTCTTTACTAAACAAATCATCATCCACAATCGTTTTATAGCCATCAGGTAGTGACTTAATGAAGTCATGAGCATAGGCATCCATATACTATCTTTGTTTTCACACATAAGGTGGCCAATTTCGAACATTTTTACATATGAACTTTTTAACATTTTCTGTAAGTAAATGGTTGCGTGAAAAAATTACACTTGGTGAACTAATTACCAACACGACTTTATTTTAATGATATATAAACACAAAAAATACTGCAAAAATCCAACACGAATCATCTTTATTTTTTAAAAATATTGCAATTCACTGTTACTGTCTTTATTTTAAGCGATAGTAACATAGTTTAACTACCAAAACGATTTTATTTTGTTATGGAGAATCATCTTTGGTTTATACATTAATTGTTCACTACTTCACCAAATGTAGAAAACGAAATTATTTGAATATAAAAAAATGAAAAGGCAGATTCATATACTATTATTATCAATAATGCTACAACCTATTCTGAATATTATCATACCTTTTGTCTTCAGGTACCGCACCCAAGCCAGGATGCCTGACACCCAGCAAATGTTGCATGCGAATATGAGGCCTCCCATTCCTGGTCCCCAATTCCACTATAATATAATCAGCCGAAAAGGACCGTTTCCCTTGTCAAAATCATTTAGCGGGCAACTATCATTACATAATATATTACTCTATATTAATTTAAAGGGTCAGCAAGCAGTCAATAATATGGTTAACAGTATTACAAAATGCAAAAAAAACATAAATTCCTAAAACCTACAAAGGTATAAAAGGCAGTAAACCACGGTGTACCTTATCTTGGAATTATTTTTCTACTTCAGAAGATTCAAATGCATTGCCATTATCCCAGCTGGCAGCAGGATGGTCAACCAAAGCGTTTAACCTCCAACAGCTAGCACAATATACTCGAACATTCCTATGGAGCAGTAGCACATTAATGTCTGTTTTGGCTAAGTTGTCATTCCAGGCACGCAAACACAAGCAACTATTACTATTCAACCAAAGTAGATGTATAAAAAACAATTAAGAACATAACGTCTGATTTAATCTGGTCAGATAGGAACTTATCAATCATCTGAACTCCATTTTGGTCAGATAGGTTGACAAATTATCTTGTCATATAGGAACCCTTATTTATAGAACAAAAAACACTTGAGGCGGTAAGAAGTGTTCCTCTAAGGCTTCAAAAAGCACCACCTCCAATCGCTTTACGTACGGTTGTGCATCAAGTGTCACGAGACGACCCCATTGCTTCGCCTCGCATCACGTCTCAGGCGAAAAAAGGCGCACTTTTTAAACCATGACAATAAGTGTGAATGAGTGTTGCTTTACATGGGATAAACCTGATGCAAGTTTCAAGCATTTATCAAACTGACCAGTGACACATTTCGAAAATTTTGATTTATTACAAATTTAGCTTAGAGAGAAATATTGCCTCGTGTGCTCGCCCTTGTATCAGATTTAGTTGCTGCAAACCATAACCACCTCCCTCGACTCGGTAATAATTTTTTCTTTATGTTTTTGGTCTACGAATAAATCTCTTATTCACGCTGAGAATGTAAACGGCAAACACATACCTGCCACATCAATGTTTTTTCAATATTCAACTACTATAGCATAGCCTGTGAACTTCAATTTCTAAGACGAGCATGCAGATATGCATGTTTTCATATGGTTCGCTACAAACTACATTACCCTTTACAGTACATTTTTCTTTAATTTTCTTTTGAATGTGGCCCATCTATGATACCGGTGCTATTAACTTCCACATCGACATATTTTACTACATTTACAGACCTATGTACATACAGATTTGTATGCTTCTAACAAATCTTCTCATTTTCCATCTCAAACAGCATAATGCAGATTTTATAAAGGTATTAGAGCAATATGATACATACCTGAATCGATACAGTGGAAGCAATCGATTTGAGTTAGTTTTAGCAGCAACAAAACTCCTGACTCTTGAAAAAATTTGCACATGTATCGGGAGCTGCTCGTGACAGCCTCTACCTACACCATTCATATAAAGGGACTAATTCCACTTAAACTTGAAATCCAAACATTAGGTAGGAAACTTAAAATCAGCTGCCATAAACGATGAATCTGAAGTCTTTCTATCAGCCACATGCATCTCCACAACCTCGTTGGTTGTCTGTTTGTTGTGATTTACAGTCATATCACAGACTCGTTAAAGAGAAATTAAATTCCAGAAAACATAGTTAACAAAATTGGATTGCTTATTAAAACCGGGTAAACTATTTTCCCACCACTACGAATAGTTTTTATACGACAGTCTCTAATTTAAAACCAAATACTCTACAACTTGATATATTATCTATTATCTAAGCCTACTTATAGGAAATTCCTTATTTGTCCCAAAATAAGCAACTAAGTGAAAACAGTTTGGACTTGACATCAGATTTAGACACACTGACATCAGATTTAGACACATGTAGATGAGACAAGCAATACATGTAGCCGACACAAACTGAGCTAAATCATTATGCGTGAAGCCCAGCTCGAATAACTAAAAGTAGCGGTCACTTATTCATACAACTTGTATCATGCTCTTCACTTAAAGAACAATAATAGTTGCACAATAATCCGAAGTTGGACATGTTTCTAAATGCAAACCTGATTTTAGATTTAAACTCAGAGAGTGCAGAAATCTCATCGCTGTCCACAATTAGTATGGATGAACCACTTGAGTGGCAGACTGACCTGGTAGGTAGTTAATGAAAGAAAAAAATATAACGTCAATACTGGATATAACAAAAATTTGTTATAAATCATCACATAAACTATTATTTTATTACAAAATAAGCAAGGACACATTGAAGGATATGAAACTGAGCAATCCCAAATACTTCCTAATCCAATGGTCACGTCTTCATTCTGAGCATAACTTAAACTATTCCATAAGAAAAGTAGCAGGAAAATTTGATAGTCGTCATTTAGTCAAACCCTATAGAGTAGACGATTTCTATACAACATGGACCTACCTGCAAGTTTTGTAGACATGGTATCCTCCTACTTTTAGTAGGTTGAAACCATTGGTCAAAACGCCAAACTGCAACAAATAAAACAGGCCAATATAAGATACAAAATTTGACTATGGGAAGAATACTACATCCAATAAGATGAGATCAATTCTAAAATAAAAGCTCTACCTAGAGGACTTTCAACAACAAAAACATCAATGCAAAATATCCATATAAACTCAGTGACAATGATGGGGATTGAGTGAGGAGGAATATATCTCAGGCGGGGGCTGCTTCAATATTGTAAATATATCCGTAGCTATATCTTTTGTTAGCATGTTGCTATGAGCCCAATAATCAACAAACTCATCCCTGCATACGTGTCAACTGTCAAGACAAACATAGAAAAATAAGAAGTAAATGGCACAATATGCATCAGTAACAATAAGATCATACATGAAATTATTTTAACTTAAATAAAAATAAGCAAATGGCACAATATCAATCAATATAGAACTATATATAAAGGCAGAAACAATTATTTAATCAATGTAATCAGTATAAAACTAATCACATATATTAGTATATGACACACCATTTAATCAATTATAATAACAGAAATTGCTATATTTGTTAGTCATCACAGATTCAAGTGTTGCATCAATAAAGAATCTTGTCTTATAAGTGTAACACCCCCACATTTGGTATGCGCAGCGGAACTACAACAATGGGTGCTACACAGTATTCATTGCACACAAGATATATCAAACGACGCTAAAAAGACGTCGACTTAAAACTTGAAATTTAAAATTGTTAGATAATACATGTCCACAGTTTTTCCAACCCCAAATAGTGCACAGAGTTTAGCGTTTTCGGTCCCCATGAATCTCAACCCAAAAACTTCAGTTTTACAACCACATGACATTAAACATAAAAATTGTTTAAGTAGAAAAGGAGGGAAAAACAAGCGGACACCAAGCCGTACACACAACATCCATCCCATGCATGCTCCATCCTACTTCTCAGCGGTTACCTGAAACACATGCCAAAAATTTGGTCAACGAAAACGTTGAGTGGAATTCATAGGTTTTACAATCCATTTGAACGTATATATAATAAAAACCATTCGTGATCATTTATAGTCTTGTCGATCAAACAAACTATAATCAGGATACTGACAATTGTGTTTAAGCTCATGACACTAATCCGTTAACTCAATCACCCGCGTAAATATACCGGCATGATTCAGATGAAACCAGTGCCCCTTCTAAAGGCATCAGTTGCAATTATACCTTATTTCTCATACAAAATAATCTACCGCAGAACTTACTATAAGTACAGCTTCTCGGCTAGCATTGGGTCGTTAACCCCGTAGTACTACAAATTGCATAAGCGGCTATTTCCCCCTACTCGAGGGCAAGACAATAGTTAATAGTTCATGAATTTAGGGACTTTTGCAACTTTGGTACTCAACACAATTTCTAAGGCAACTTTCGGGTCTAACAATCATTCATGATATACGTTCCTTTTAAAAACTAGCATGCATTTCCCTCGCGGGTAAAACAATTTGAAATAAGTATAAGCGAGGCTATAAATTCACACCTTAGATATTAAGTAGTCGGTAGTTCGAGGAGTGATCACTGACGATGTTACGGATGCCCGGGTAAATCAACACCTATCACAAATAACGCGTAATGAGTAATCTCATTTAAATACTTACGGTTCTGTATAAAATACATATATACAAGTCACTTAAGACAAATATAACTCACGCCAAAAACAAAAACAACAAGTATCATTCATTTTATACCATTCATTCTTATAACCTACGTTGTCCATTTTTACACGTTCTCGCCGGTACTTGACTAAAGTACGGGCTGTTTTACCTTATTAAACCATGCTTATAAAATTTGACAAAATTTCCAAAAATCCTATATGACCTGTAGATAACATGTTTTTAAGCCCAACAAAAGTTTTCACTTTTACGACCCGTTACGCAACTCATTTCCACGACTACATTTTACGGGCTGAAATTGCGCTTCGACCAATTTTGACCACTTTGACCTATATGAAAAATACCTTTGACTTCCTTGACTCATAAGTCAACATATAGACTCATTTGTACAGGTTAGGGACCAAGTTTTGACCCTTGATCATTTACCAAATTATACTTGTGACCCTCGGGATTTGACTAAAACTTTGCACAAATCCGGATTGTGAAAGTCCTCGTCTCCCGGTACCCGATCTTTAAAATGTCATAACTTTTAGCTCGTTTTGAGTCACGGGCTCTACCTTATACCAAATTAAAGCTAGAAAAACCCTCTATCACTACATTTAGTTTTCAAGACCTGGAACAAAAATCATTTTTCCAAAATAGACCAAATGTTTCTGCCTAAAAATGACCATACCAAAAACATGCTTAGACTCGATTCCAAGACTTCTAACCAACACTAAACATCATTCTAAGCCTTCCTAAACATATCCTAACATCAAACTTCCATCCTACCCCTATTGATCAACCAATCTCAATATCAAGAATCAAAGAAAATAGACATGCAAGTAATAAAACCTATATGAATCTTCCTAAAACAACAAACCAAACACAAATATAACATGCAAATTCAACAACCACCATGGCTCCCCAAACACCCCCTTTGCCGTGGGGTTTGGGTGACCCAATCACCACAACCAAATTAATTTTGGTGGGTTTTCTTGGTGTTTATACTTCCATAACACTTAAAATTAACATGCATTAGCTCTTTAAGCCTCAAAAACGAATTTGGATCATATGGAAAAATCTTGAAAAATTTTTATCAATGCATGTTGGATTTGAGCACATGAATAGGTGGGTAATGACCAAACTAAGCGTGGTCTAACCTTAGATTTTTGAAAAATCAAGTGGAAAAGATTTTTGGTGGATTTTTGTGTGGGTTTGGGGTTGCCGTGAGTTTGAGAGAGAGAGAAGAGAGTGATGGTTTGATTTTTGGTGCAAGTGTTGTATGTGTTTGTGTGTGTTTCAATTTTGGCCCTTTTTGATAGTTAGGGGGGACCTTTGTGCAATTTTGGGCTTCTTTTGTCCTTAAATAGAAAACGACCTCAAAACTTTGCGGGTTTGACTCATTTGTCAATTTTGAAAATTTTACGGGAGTCGGAAATCTTCCCGAATGCTCCAAAATATTTTTGGGATACTTTAAATGTACTTGGAAGGCTATAAAACTCACCCGACTCAACTTAACACGTACCGTAAATAAAATTCTCGAAAAATTACATTATCGATAAATCGTCAAAAATTATATAAAATTGGGCATCCCTCGGGATCGTAATCGTCATCGTCCTTCTTAAAACGTCAAACGTAAAAATTATAACCTCGAACATCGGCTCTAACCAAAATACTTATAATTATAGAAATTAAAATTTATCAAAAATTTCAAAAATTAGCGTAATTTAGGGTATCGTTAATGACCTTGATTCTAGGGTGTCACATCCACCCCTCCTTAAAGAGAGCGACGTCCCGGCGCTCGCCTCTTCTTGTAATCACATTTCGTGCTACTGGAACAAATGAGGATACCTTTCCTTGAAAAAGTCCTCACGTTCCCAGGTGTATTCCGGTCCACGCTTAGAATTCCATCGGACCTTCACAATGGGAATCCTACTACGCTTCAACCGCTTGACCTCCCGGTCCATGATTTCCACAGGTTCTTCCACAAAGTGCATTTTGTCGTCTAGTCGAATCTCGTCCAAAGGAATCACCAATTCCTTGTCCGCCAAACTCTTCTTCAGGTTCGATACGTGAAACGTGTCATGAATAGCACTAAGTTCGGTCGGCAATTCTAACTTGTACGCTACTGGTCCAATTCGTTCAACGATCTTAAACGGTCCAATATACCTCGGACTCAACTTTCCTTTCTTTCCAAAACGAATTACACCCTTCCATGGCGATACCTTGAGCATAACCATATCTCCAACCTCAAACTCCAACGGTTTCCTTCGGTTATCGGCATAACTTTTCTGTCGGCTTCTCGCAGCAAGTAGTCGGTTCTTGATCTGCACGATCTTCTCTGTCGTTTCTAATACCATTTCGGGTCCAGTCAATTGACTCTCCCCTACTTCACTCCAACACACGGGCGATCTACACTTCCTTCCATACAATGCTTCGAACGGTGCCGCTTTGATACTCGCGTGATAACTATTATTGTACGAAAATTCCACTAGAGGCAAGTGGCGTTCCCAACTTCCTCCAAAATTGATCACGCATGCTCGGAGCATGTCCTCCATCGTTTGAATCGTTCGTTCACTCTGGCCGTCAGTTTCCGGGTGATAAGCCGTGCTTAAACTCAGTTCGGTGCCCATCGCACGTTGAAGCGATTTCCAAAATTCCGACGTAAATCTACTGTCGCGATCCGAAATGATCGATAACGGCACTCCATGTCTACAGACGATCTCTTTCACGTACACGCTGGCGAGTCTTTCCATGCTGTCCGTCTTCTTCATAGGTAAGAAATGAGCAGATTTCGTCAACCTGTCCACAATTACCCATATCATATCGCTTCCACTAGGAGTCCTAGGTAAACCCGTCACAAAATCCATTGCGATTTTCTCCCATTTCCATTCTGGGATTTCCGGTTGTACCAACAATCCAGATGGTTTCTTATGTTCTGCCTGAACCTTCGCGCAAGTCAAACACTTACTGACGTAACGAGCAATATCTGCCTTCATATTCGGCCACCAATAGACTTTCTTCAGGTCGTGGTACATCTTATCCGATCCGGGATGTATCGAATACTTCGACTTATGCGACTCATTCATAACCAATTCTCGAACTCCAGGCTTTCCTTCCTCAGATGAACACAATGGTAACCAAATCCGATTCTCAAAATATCTTAGTCCGTCAGACCTAATCACGAAAAGAGGTTTCAACATTCGTCCCAAGTTCTCGGCTTCAACATTCCCTTTCATCAATCCTCTCTCCTGAGCCTTCAGTATGGTTTCGGTTAAGTCAACGCTCTCACTCATCACTAAAGCTCTAACCCTCAAAGGTTTCTCCCGTTCTTTCCTACTCAGTGCATCCGCTACAACATTCGCCTTCCCAGGGTGATAGCGAATTTCACAATCATAATCACTCAATAGTTCAACCCATCGTCTTTGTCGCATATTCAACTCCTTTTGATCTAAAATATGCTGCAAACTATTGTGATCAGTGAATACAACACACTTTGTCCCATACAGATAGTGTCTCCACAGCTTCAACGCAAAAACTACCGCTCCTAATTCCAAATCGTGCGTCGTGTAGTTCTCCTCATTCTTCCTTAATTGCCTCGACGCGTAAGCTATCACCTTTTCACGTTGCATTAATACTGCTCCGTAACCTTTACGAGACGCATCACAATACACCACGAAATCTTCGGTTCCCTCAGGCAATGATAAAATCGGCGCGGAACATAACTTATCCTTGAGCGTTTCGAAAGCAAGCTCTTCCTCATTTCCCCATTCATACACCCTATTCTTCTCGGTAAGCCGCGTCAATGGTTTCACAATCAACGAAAATCCTTCAATAAACCTTCTATAATACCCAGCTAAACCCAAAAATTGTCGAACTTCAGTCGGCGTCGTCGGTGCTGACCATTCCCTGATCGCTTCGATCTTAGCAGGATCTACACGAACTCCCTCACTATCAATCACATGACCTAGAAACTGCACTGATTCCAACCAAAACTCACACTTAGAGAATTTTGCATACAGCTTCTCCTTCCTTAACAACTCCAAAATCTTTCTCAGGTGCTTCTCGTGCTCCTCCTTACTTTTAGAGTAAATAAGTATATCGTCGATGAAAACAATAACAAACTTATCTAGATACGGCTTGCACACGCGATTCATAAGATCCATGAATACAGCAGGCGCGTTCGTCAACCCAAACGGCATCACTCGAAATTCAAAGTGTCCATACCGCGTACGAAAGGCAGTTACAGGAATATCCTCCTCTCTTACACGCAGTTGATGATACCCTGATCTTAAATCGATCTTTGAGTATACACTGGAACAGATCAATTGCAAGGTTCAAATAAGTCGATATCAAAAGCGTAATTTCCTAACTTCAAGGTACACCCTTTCAGTATAGAATTCGTACTAACAATTTTTCCATCGGCTAATTCAACATTATAACTAGTCGTTAACAACACCGGTTCTCTATCGATATGACGACTAAATCTAACGTCTACAAAACTCTTGTCGGAGCCAGAATCAAATAAAATACTAGCATAACAAGCGTCTAGCAAAAACGTACCGGTAACCACATTTGGACCTTGTGGTTTATCAGCAGTTCCCACTTGATACACAGCTGCCGCATTATTTCCTCCCCGTCTGTTTCCTGTCTTCGGGCAATTTGCTTGCACATGCCCTCTTTCTCCACAGCTATAACATCCTCTCATCCTGATAGCATTAGCCCCAGTGGCTACTCCTCCCGTTCGACAACTAGCAGTCCTATGACCTGCCTTTCCACACTTGCCGCATGCCGGCGGGCAATTTCCAACATGATACAAATTGCACTTTCCACACTGGGGATTCACTTTCACACCTCTAGGGTTCGTCACTGCCCTCATCCCTTCATTCCTTCTTTGATTAAACTGCTGATTACGGTTCGGCCCATGGTTGTTTCGGTTTCCTCCTCGGTTCTGGCCTTGGGATTGATTGTTTTGTGTCGCTTCCCATTTCCTTTTGTTGCCTTCAGCAATGTAATTCTGCTTGTCCTGAAGCTTAACGTCCATCAAAGCGTGAGCCATTTGAACCGCTTCGTCAAACGTTCCAGGTTTCGACGAAGTTGTTTCACCTTTGATGTTGCTAGATAAACCCTTAATATACTGCTTCATTTTCTTGGCATCATTGGCAAATATGTCCGGACACAAAAGACTTAACTCATTGAATCTCCTGGTGTAAGCAGCTATATCGTTGTTCTTCAAGGTTAAATGCCTCAATTCGTCCTCCAATTGCCCCAATTCCTCCTCTGGGCAAAACTTCTTTGTCAACAAAGCTTTGGTCGCATTCCACGTCCTTGCATTCGCTACAGCCAATCCAACCGTAGCTACCTGGGTATTCCACCAACTTAACGCATCATCCATAAACGTAGCCGCTGCAAACTTCACTTTATCTGCTTCTGCACAACCACTGATTTCAAACGTACTTTCAACTTTCTCCAACCATCGCCTAAGTTCTAGGGCTCCACCCGTTCCACGGAACTGCGTGGGACCGCACTTCATAAAGCTAGAATAGGTACACACTCTCGGGGCTGGTTGTCTCCCCGCGTTCCTTCCTGGATCCTGATTTCTCCCAGCTCGGTCCGCTTGCAACGCATTTGCTATCGCTTCCTGAATCATGGTGTTAACACGATCGGCAGTCAACTTTGGAGGCATTGTTTTATCGAATATCTCTTTCTGCAAGACAAGAAAAATAGAAAAACAATGTAAGTATTCATATCAAGTTTCCCAGACATAAAATACATACAACGACACATCACTACGGAGTTACTAATATTCATCAATTCACACCACAAAAGATCAAATTTAAGACATATCACAGATCATGAAAGGTAACATAGATTGTATTGATAGTTAACCAAAATCGTGACAAGTAATGCCACTACAATCATTCACCACAAAACATCAAGTACTTGAGTTTCTCGTCATAATACCATCATACAAAGGTCTAAAATAGTTCTATTACAATGATCAAAGAAAAATACAAAACAAGTAACTAGGCATGTGGTGATCCACACTGCCTCTTGGATGGCGGCTCGTCGTCGTCTTCCTCGGTTTCCTCATCACTCACGTCCTCATCCACATCATCCACTTTTCCCTTTCCTTTCTCATCTGGCCCACATTCTGTTTCCTTTCTCGTCCCTGATGTGGATCCATGCTCAATCGCTACCTGATTTCCCACCGAAATACAAGCACCTCCAGTAGGCGGCTGAACCATGAAGTCGTTCGCCTCCATCTCCAAATCGTCCACGAATCTCCAATCCGGGGGCAATGAATCCCTCACACGATGCTCCCAACTCTGCATCCTCGACAGCCTCATCTGATCTTCCCTCACACGATCAAGACTAGCACTTAAATTCGCAACCATTGATTTTAAACTGTTGATGGCACTTGTGTTCATCATCCCATCATACGCAATCCTTGAAGTCCTTTCCAACAGTCTTTCGTCTGCCTTGTCATTCTCATCGAATCTACTGACTACCCTTGATTCCACTACATACCTCATGCACATCGATCCTTCCAACCCTCTCACAGTCCGTCGCACGTCATGATAATTCCTCGGTCCGGGACAGCAAATTCTTGGGATGCCTTGATGAAGAGAATTTGCGCTCATTGCACCTTCGGCTCTTCTGGGGATATCTGGTACACCAACCAGATGGGAAGTACGCATAGGCGTGGGACAAGTAGTTCTCCTTGAGTCGGGGTCCTGGGCTCGTACGTCGTTACCGTTATCGTTAGGCGGTACCTCGGCCATTCCTGCAATAACAGCGAATTTTGGAGGGTACATAAGTAATTATACAATAATTATAAATATATGCATGCAAATGCAATGCAAAGGTGGTACATATGCCCGAAATGTAATAATATGATGCTCATGCATGATTAATATGAAAATTACGATGTCGGATATTTCACGTAAAATTTAACGTCTACATATAGTAATTCCATACTTATATAATAATTACCCACATATATACTTTACTCAAAAGTATACGTCAAACGCCATAAATACAACAATAAATCTTACCGGAGCCATGCAGGATAGTTGTGTGTGCTTGGACCCTTTCTTACGACACCAAAAGTTATAGTTTAGGATTTTCAAAAACGACCTAGTTCTCTATAACTCGTGGCTCTGATTACCAATCTGTAACACCCCCACATTTGGTATGCGCAGCGGAACTACAACAATGGGTGCTACACAGTATTCATTGCACACAAGATATATCAAACGACGCTAAAAAGACGTCGACTTAAAACTTGAAATTTAAAATTGTTAGATAATACATGTCCACAGTTTTTCCAACCCCAAATAGTGCACAGAGTTTAGCGTTTTCGGTCCCCATGAATCTCAACCCAAAAACTTCAGTTTTACAACCACATGACATTAAACATAAAAATTGTTTAAGTAGAAAAGGAGGGAAAAACAAGCGGACACCAAGCCGTACACACAACATCCATCCCATGCATGCTCCATCCTACTTCTCAGCGGTTACCTGAAACACATGCCAAAAATTTGGTCAACAAAAACGTTGAGTGGAATTCATAGGTTTTACAATCCATTTGAACGTATATATAATAAAAACCATTCGTGATCATTTATAGTCTTGTCGATCAAACAAACTATAATCAGGATACTGACAATTGTGTTTAAGCTCATGACACTAATCCGTTAACTCAATCACCCGCGTAAATATACCGGCATGATTCAGATGAAACCAGTGCCCCTTCTAAAGGCATCAGTTGCAATTATACCTTATTTCTCATACAAAATAATCTACCGCAGAACTTACTATAAGTACAGCTTCTCGGCTAGCATTGGGTCGTTAACCCCGTAGTACTACAAATTGCATAAGCGGCTATTTCCCCCTACTCGAGGGCAAGACAATAGTTAATAGTTCATGAATTTAGGGACTTTTGCAACTTTGGTACTCAACACAATTTCTAAGGCAACTTTCGGGTCTAACAATCATTCATGATATACGTTCCTTTTAAAAACTAGCATGCATTTCCCTCGCGGGTAAAACAATTTGAAATAAGTATAAGCGAGGCTATAAATTCACACCTTAGATATTAAGTAGTCGGTAGTTCGAGGAGTGATCACTGACGATGTTACGGATGCCCGGGTAAATCAACACCTATCACAAATAACGCGTAATGAGTAATCTCATTTAAATACTTACGGTTCTGTATAAAATACATATATACAAGTCACTTAAGACAAATATAACTCACGCCAAAAACAAAAACAACAAGTATCATTCATTTTATACCATTCATTCTTATAACCTATGTTGTCCATTTTTACACGTTCTCGCCGGTACTTGACTAAAGTACGGGCTGTTTTACCTTATTAAACCATGCTTATAAAATTTGACAAAATTTCCAAAAATCCTATATGACCTGTAGATAACATGTTTTTAAGCCCAACAAAAGTTTTCACTTTTACGACCCGTTACGCAACTCATTTCCACGACTACATTTTACGGGCTGAAATTGCGCTTCGACCAATTTTGACCACTTTGACCTATATGAAAAATACCTTTGACTTCCTTGACTCATAAGTCAACATATAGACTCATTTGTACAGGTTAGGGACCAAGTTTTGACCCTTGATCATTTACCAAATTATACTTGTGACCCTCGGGATTTGACTAAAACTTTGCACAAATCCGGATTGTGAAAGTCCTCGTCTCCCGGTACCCGATCTTTAAAATGTCATAACTTTTAGCTCGTTTTGAGTCACGGGCTCTACCTTATACCAAATTAAAGCTAGAAAAACCCTCTATCACTACATTTAGTTTTCAAGACCTGGAACAAAAATCATTTTTCCAAAATAGACCAAATGTTTCTGCCTAAAAATGACCATACCAAAAACATGCTTAGACTCGATTCCAAGACTTCTAACCAACACTAAACATCATTCTAAGCCTTCCCAAACATATCCTAACATCAAACTTCCATCCTACCCCTATTGATCAACCAATCTCAATATCAAGAATCAAAGAAAATAGACATGCAAGTAATAAAACCTATATGAATCTTCCTAAAACAACAAACCAAACACAAATATAACATGCAAATTCAACAACCACCATGGCTCCCCAAACACCCCCTTTGCCGTGGGGTTTGGGTGACCCAATCACCACAACCAAATTAATTTTGGTGGGTTTTCTTGGTGTTTATACTTCCATAACACTTAAAATTAACATGCATTAGCTCTTTAAGCCTCAAAAACGAATTTGGATCATATGGAAAAATCTTGAAAAATTTTTATCAATGCATGTTGGATTTGAGCACATGAATAGGTGGGTAATGACCAAACTAAGCGTGGTCTAACCTTAGATTTTTGAAAAATCAAGTGGAAAAGATTTTTGGTGGATTTTTGTGTGGGTTTGGGGTTGCCGTGAGTTTGAGAGAGAGAGAAGAGAGTGATGGTTTGATTTTTGGTGCAAGTGTTGTATGTGTTTGTGTGTGTTTCAATTTTGGCCCTTTTTGATAGTTAGGGGGGACCTTTGTGCAATTTTGGGCTTCTTTTGTCCTTAAATAGAAAACGACCTCAAAACTTTGCGGGTTTGACTCATTTGTCAATTTTGAAAATTTTACGGGAGTCGGAAATCTTCCCGAATGCTCCAAAATATTTTTGGGATACTTTAAATGTACTTGGAAGGCTATAAAACTCACCCGACTCAACTTAACACGTACCGTAAATAAAATTCTCGAAAAATTACATTATCGATAAATCGTCAAAAATTATATAAAATTGGGCATCCCTCGGGATCGTAATCGTCATCGTCCTTCTTAAAACGTCAAACGTAAAAATTATAACCTCGAACATCGGCTCTAACCAAAATACTTATAATTATAGAAATTAAAATTTATCAAAAATTTCAAAAATTAGCGTAATTTAGGGTATCGTTAATGACCTCGATTCTAGGGTGTCACAATAAGCAACTTGTAAAGTGCTTCAACCTAAGAGATATACATAATTAGAAGGTAATCCCTTCTTTGCCAAAGTAATGCTGGCTTCTAATAGAAAGGAAAATGATGATACATTTCAATCGAGTTTGGTAACACTTTCCCCAAATAGGTCAAGTCAACTTCACTTCTTATTACAAATTACAAATTCTATAATTAAATCTCAATATATTTTTTTGGTGCAATAACTACTTACCTATGTATCAAAAATTATAATCTCAGAAAAGATAAGCATTTACATGATTACTTTTATGAAACAATCAAAGATGAATACTACACCATCAGGTTTCAATAATCAACTTAATGCATATCCAAACACCCCCACAACCGAATACAATCCGTTTCAGCCTTAACTAACCTTGCAAACTCCTCAATCTCATGAATTATTCTATATGCAAATGTGGTTTTCATCTTCGGATGTGTAGGCATCAAGGATAGCATCTAGCAAAAATCTCAGCCTCTTTGAGAGTTCCATATGTGATTGTCTGGATACTACCCCTTAGGATGTTTTGAAATTGACTTATTACAAATAATCATGATCTAAAAAATGATAAGGGTCATTGACATCTTCAAAAAGAATTCTCTGAATTTATGCACAAAATGTTGAGCAAATATAGATTACCTCCCTATCATAAACAAAAGGTTCAAAAGAAGATACAATGAGACTAAAGGTAGTTAAGTAATCACTCAAGAACATGTCGGAAAAAAGCTCCTTAGCAAGCTAATCGTCAAATTTAATAGCACCTTTGAGGTTCGTGGCTGACTTGCTGCTGAAAACACCCCATGTCGAAAGTTTCATTATAAGCTAAAAAAAGTAGTAAAAAAACAAAACAGAGATATACATAGGTTTCGGCTACAGGTATAATATGCTTTGCACCTTTAACATATTATGTTCGTGATCCTTTATAACTTAAAGAAATAAAAACTACATAAAGTAACACAAAACATATTTAGCACAAGTCATTCATCCAGATAGTTATACACCAAACATATCCAGATACTTCAACATGCGATAAGAGGTGACATACCTTTAGGTGTAGGTCCATATGATCAAAGATGACACATAGCTTGCACAAAAACAAATCATGACTAATGAGAATAATTTAACATAACAAATTGAAAACAAATAAATTAAACCATGATTACAAATTGAAAACAAATAAATTCAACCATGATTTCCTGTAGGTAATCATCGAATCGATTGAGAGGATTGGGAATAATTTTAGGGAATCGATTGAGAGGACTGTAGATAATTTTACGAATATGCCGAGTGGGGAAGTTATGGTATTGTGAAGTTTTATGTGTTTTTTATAGGATGCGATCAAGTTTTTGGGTTATGGAATTTGTAAGCCCAGTTCATAAGCCCGTGACACGTAGGATTAGAGAGATAGTTGATGATGTGGCAAATCCCTCCTCTTATATATAATGTAAAGATATATATATAAGTATTAATATTTGTAACCTTAAAACATTATTATAATTGTTTAAAAGGGGTATATTTCATAAAGCATGTAATCTAAATAATATTGTTCTTTGTTTGTAAGCTTATACTCACTTCAAACTTAAAATAATACTATTTCAGAGCATCATGACTCCGCCTACTGCATCCACGACTCTTCTACCCAGAGTAGCTCCTACCCCAGTTGTTTGTTCATCCCCACGATCGACGCAGTGTGGATGGTTGTCAGCCTCGGATTCAGAGGATGACCCAACCATTGAAGCTGTACTCCCAGAGGACCCTTTTTCTATCTCAGCATCAGCCACACCGGCCCCAACCTCTATGGAGGAGGACCGGGTCCCTCCTAGCATACCATCTTCCATGCCTCCATCCTTATCATCAGGCTATTTCTCTGGGCCGGCACCCGTCTCCACTTATGAGACCGGGGGAGGCTCCGGGGCAGGGCGTGTCGATTCCGTCCAGGACCAGATCTCCGCACTGGCTGCACGCCAGGAACGAGAGATATCTGATCTCCGCAGCTAGTTGACAGTCAGTCAACAGAGCCATGTCTTCATCTATGAACGTATCGACACTCTTTTCCGCACTATAAGGAGAGACTCCTAGACTGCTAAGGGCATTCAGGCTAGGACGGACGAGGCACATAAGTGGTTATTGGATGAGAACTACCACCTCCACCAGCGCATTCAGGTCATGGAGGGTCTGCAGCATCAGACCCATGCTGCTCTTGCCGCTCAAGAGCAATCATTATCTATTTTCTTTGATCTCGCCACTGTCCGGCATGATGAGGTTATTGGGGAGATGGTTTATCTTCGAGGGGTCGTCGATAGACTTCGGAACCAGCTACTGTCTGCACTCCGTACGCTCAAGGAGACCCGAACGACAGTTCGGACATTATGGAACACCCGGAGAAACTCTTCAGCCTTACCAGCTCCATCCGCACCGTCAGCCCCAGCATCATCTAGTGGACCATCCAGGCAGGATTAGTATAGACGTACTAGACTTCTTGTACGTCATGATAAGCTCACGGGTTGCATCTCGGCTATCATGACATAGGGCCTTTGTACTTTTATTCCTTTATCAGCTTTGGTGATGTAATCCCGTACTATATCTTTTTTTTTCTTTGGGCATGTATTTTGGATATGATGTACTTAAGACAATGTGTACCACTACCCAGGGAAAGGCTAGCTAAGCCTTTGTTCCGGATTTGATATGCTCGATGAATGTTTAAAATTCCTTACGGAACTTTGCATGAAATCACTCTCTTATGTTATATATGTTGTGCAATGTATTATATTATGAAATCCTGACAGGTTATCCAAATTTGTTATGAATTTTATGCATGAAATCACTCTCTTGCAAATAATATAAAAATTGTACTAACGATTGAACTAATAATCTCATTTTGTGTATGATTATAGACAAATGGTGATTTCACGATCGAACCCCAATAATGCAATTGCCTCCAATACTGCTAATATCGAAGTACCTAAAGCTACTCATAATGTTACCGCTGCTCAACTCCGGGAGATGATTGGTGAAGGCATTTCGGCAGCTATGACAGCCAGAGAAGCTAATGTGAGCAATGTCCCAAACCACAACATGCACAGAAACAACTCCAACAAGGGTTGTTCATACCCCGACTTCTTGAAATGCAAACCCTCATACTACCGAGGAAAAGAAGGAGTTGTTGAATTGATGCAATGGTTTGAAAGACTAGAGACAGTTTTTCGCATCAACGGTTGTACTGACGAGAACAGAGTTAAGTATGCTACATACACTCTACTCGAGAGCGCCCTTACTTGGTGGAACTCTGTGGTCGCCACCCTTGGACATGCCACTTCTTATACCCTCACTTGGGACAACCTCAAGGAAAGAATGACTGAAAAGTATTGTCCCAGAGGAGAAATGAAGAAGTTGGAAGTCGAGCTGTGGGATATCAAGTTTAAGAACAATGATATCCTTTGGTACAACCAAAGATTTCAAGAGTTAAGCTTGATGTGCACCCGAATGTTTCCTCTAAGGAGTGACAAGATTGAAAAGTATGTAAGCGGACTCCCTGACAACATTCATGACAGTGTGCTAGCTTCCCGACCCACCACTGTTGAAGGTGCTATGGAATTTGCGACTGAGCTGATCAACAAGCGAGCCCGCAATCTGTCCGAGAGGCAAACAAACAACAAGAGGAAATCCGATGAAAACTCTCGTAGCCAACACCAGCAGCCTTCCAAAAAGCAAAACGTTGGGCAAGCGGATGACACTACTCCCACAACCCGCACCAATAACTACTCAGGGACCAAGCCTAAGTGTTCAAAGTGAAACTACCATCATGTTGCTGGAGGACCATGCCAAGGATGCTGCAAGTGTGTCCAACAAGGCCATTTTGCTCGCGATTGTCAAACCAATGTTGCTACCCCAGGTCGACCCAATACCAATCCTGGGAACAGCAACAAGGGCAAGTCCAATGCACGTGGGAGTGGAAGTGGGCAACAGGGAAACCGAAACCCCACTGGTGGGAGTAGTTGCGGGCCAAAGAAAGCTGTGGTATGTTACGAGTGTAACACCCCATTTTGGAAATGGAAATATCACAGCAATTATGGTGTGTCATCAAAGCATACAAGGAAAAATGTCTAAACATTACTTGACCATAAAAGGAAAATACCGGAATCAAACATCGGTAGTCCAAAAGTAAAGCTCATCACACACAAACATAGTATAAATAAAGGAAAGGACTAAACAATGTCCAAAGCATAAGTATCATGAGATAGGAAATGCATAATGTAAAGAAGGCTAGACAGCTTCCAGTCCATATGCACGTACTCTTAGTGTCTACGAGCGTCCCTGAGTACCTACCGTTTTGGGAACATAGAAAAGGAAAACGGCTGAGCAAATACGCTCAGTGCACGGATGTACAATAAAGCATGAATAGGATAAGCATATAACATATAACAGCAGAAGAAAACTAAGTCCCCAGTAACCTGGTTAAGTCTTAATAAAACTGGTTTTAATAGTTTGAAAGTCTTATGTTTATCTTATAAAAACTGTTTGTCATATTTTACCATTAGCCAGTATAGGTCATGAAAATCCACCGTGCATGAATACTTGGAGGGGTGACCTCATCATGCAAATTAGAGGGGCTGCCTCTAATTTAATATACTGGTTTTTGGGTTGAAGGGATCAGCTCCTTGTGAAGGATGCAAGGCACACACCACATTCACCATGAAATCCTGAATAAAAACATGTAACTAGGATGCACCCATACGCCCCACATGATAAATATAAATAAATGGCCAAAAGCTGAAGGGACGCCACGAGCAATCACTCCGCCGTGGTGAAGTCATAACATCAGTGCCTCTAATGTTATGGTTATGGTACCTCTATAACTAGGTGAAACTGGTCATGCATGTATATGGCTATAGGTAATCTTAATTAAACATAAGCAATCAAACACGTAACTTATACTACGGGAAAACAGTTGGCTGCATACGGGGAATCCTAATAAGGAAAGAATGTCCATACTGAAAGGACGGGAATCCGTACCTTATGTCCAGTGAACGAAGAAGACGAACTGAGAGGAAATCCTACTTCTGAATCACTAGTGCTACATAAATACATACATGAATAAGTATCTGCTTACTAAATACGTAGCTGGTTTTATGTCATGTCTTAGCTTATTTTATGTGTTCTTACCATGTTTTACTGTTTAAAAGCCTTAAACTGTGTTTATCTTACATTCTGTTTAATCTGATTAAGTATTTCTGGTATTTCATGTATTATTATACTTACTGTGTAATAATAAGTAACTTTCCAAAAATAGCAGGTTTCCTAAAATAGAAAGTTTCCAAAAATAGAAAGTTTCCAAAAATAGAAAGTTTCCAAAAATAGAAAGTTTCCAAAAATAGAAAGTTTCCAAAAACTAGAAAGTTACCAAAAATAGAAAGTTTCCAAAAATAGAAAGTTTCCAAAAATAGAAAGTTTCCAAAAATAGATTTACTGCTTAAAATAGATAAGTTTCTAAAATAGAAAGTTTCCATAAATAGATTAGCTGCCTTAATTAAATAAGTTTCCATGAATAGATTAGCTGCCTGAAATAAATAGTAAGTTTCTAAAAATAGAAGGTTTCCATAAATAGATTAGCTGCCTTATTTAATTAAGTTTCTAAAAATAGAAAGTTTCCATAATTATAAATAAGCTGGTTAAATAAGCTAAGTATATATGCCTAAGTGTTTTCATGATTATTTTCTAAGTCATATGATATAATATATAGTTTAATAATTATTTCATGTAATTTAATTAAACTATAGGTTAAAATATTTAATTAAAGTATAACATGTTTTAATTAAATAATTTAAATACTTAGGTTAAAATATGTATTATTATATATTAATAATATAACCTAAGTCATGTTAATTAATTAATTATATCCATGGTTTTTAAAATAATTAATTAATTATAAGTCTTAAATATACAAATACTTAGGTTAATTAACTTCATGATTATTAATTAATTAAATAACAAAAGTCATGTTATTAAATTAATCATATCATTTTATTAATTTAATTTTTAACCTAAGATCATAAACATAAAAAAAACTAAACATACACCATGAACCGGATCTAAGCTAAAAACAATGAACCGGACATGAAATCGACACCGTACCCCGAACCAACTCGGGGTACCCCGTGTTTTACTGCTGTCGTGGGACCCACACGCACCAACCAAGACCGTATGGTCTTGGTGGTGGTCGGCTTGGCCAAACCGAGACCCCTTCGGGTTCGGTGCAGCCTGCGGCAAAAAACAAACACCCCTTAAAACACCCTTTTGATTTTATTTAACACCAAATCATGTTAGATCCATGTTTAATTATTAGGTTTTTGTAAAAACATCACATGTTCTTGATTTATAAAAAGATTAAATCAAAAGAGAAGATTTAAAAAGGATTTACCGAATTCGTGGATCAAAAGGACGAAGAACCAACACGATCAATCACTAAAATTCCAAGATCCAAGATCACAAACCACCTCTTGTGGTGGTTGTAGGGTGGCGGCACCAAGGAGACAAGGGAGGAGGGTTTTTAGGTTTTTCTTAAAAATCTTCTGTAAAATTTTATGAGTAGTGAAAATCCCCTTTTTCCCTTTTAGTAAATTTGACAAATAGGATTGGTCCATTTGCCCTTGTAGCCGCGGGTAAGGGCCCCACTTGGGGTACCCGTACCTTTTTCCGTGTCTCGTTGTTAAGTTAAACGTTTGTGATTATTTGTGTTCGTGTTTTAAATGTTCTCGTTACGTAAATACCGTGATCTAATATATTTAATTACGCTCGTAATAAATATATATACGTAATTAATAATAGTTCGTGTTTTAATTACGTTCATGATTTCATGATCGCATGTTCGTGATTAATTATCGTCAAATAAATATTACGTGATCGTGCATAGTAAATACTTATCGTGTTCTAACACGTACGTAATACGTAAACTCCTAACACGTAATCGTAATCATGCTATAATAGGAAAGTTTTAATCTAGTACGTACGATCCTAAGGGTACTATTCATGCTAAAAGCATGCGGGTTTTACAACTCTTCCCCCCTAAAAAGAATAATTCGTCCCCGAATTATAGATAAAGTAAACTGGAAAAGAAGAATATACCCGAATTCAAAATATGAAATGAGGGTTAGAAGCCCGGATAGACTCCTCTGTTTCCCAAGTGGCTTCCCGCTCGGTATGATCCCTCCATAGAATTTTGACGAATGGAATCGTCTTCTTTCTCATGACTCGTTCTTGTCTGTCAAGAACTCGTTCGGGTTCTTCTATAAAAGTGAGATCTTCACGTATCTGTTTCAGTGGATACTGAACCATGTGAAGGGGATGATACTGGTACCCTCTGAGTAAGGACACATGAAACACATTGTGCACATGCGAAAGCTGCGGAGGTAACGCCAATCGGTAAGATACTTCACCGACTCGTTCAATGATATCAAACGGTCCGATGAAACGAGGACTGGGCTTCCCTTTAATCCCGAAGCGTCTAACACCACGTGCCGGCGAAACCTTAAGGAAGACGTGATCTCCTACATTAAAGTGTATATCCCTACGATGCTTATCGGCGTAACTCTTCTGACGTGACCGTGCCTCCTGAATTTTCTGCTTAGCTACTGCGATCTTCTCATTGGTCATCTCTATGATTTCCGGTCCTTCAAGTGTTCGCTCGCCAACCTGATCCCAGCAGATTGGGGCGCGACACTTTCTGCCATACAACATCTCAAATGGAGCACACTTGATACTTGCGTGCCAACTGTTGTTGTATGCAAACTCCACCAAACAGATGTATTCGTCCCAATCACCCGTCCATTCCAACGCACATGATCTCAACATATCTTCCAATGTCTGAATGGTTCGCTTCGACTGTTCGTCCGTTTGAGGATGAAAAGCCGTGCTAAGCTTAAGTTGTGTACCCCAAGCTTTCTACAGATTTTTCCAAAAGCGCGAAGTAAATCGAGGATCTCTGTCTGAGACGATGCTTGATGGTGCACCGTGGAGTCTCATGATCTCTCGTCTGTACGTATCTGCGCGTTTACTTACCAGATCTTCCTTGCGGATCGGTAAGAAATGAGCTGATTTGGTAAGTCGATCAACGATGACCCAAATTGCATCGTGCTTCCTTTTGGTAGGCGGAAGACCGGTAACAAAATCCATGGTGATTTTGTCCCACTTCCACTCTGGGATATCTAACGGTTGAAGGAGACCGCCAGATCGCTGATGCTCGATCTTAACCTGCTGGCAGGTAAGACATGTGGAGACGTAAGTGGCCACATCATGTTTCATACCACTCCACCAAAAGTACTGCTTGATGTCATGGTACATTTTAGTCGAACCAGGATGTATAGAGAATAGGGAGCTATGAGCTTCAGCTAACAAAGCTTCCCGGAGTTCTTGGTCATCAGGAACACAAAGTCTAGTGCCCTACCATACGATACCATCTGCATCTACTCTGAATTCCGTCTGCTTCTCCAAATTTTGTACTATCGCCCAGATTTCTCCGTCATCCTTCTGAGCTTCCTTGATATTAGATAGCAACTCGGGTTCTACTCTAAGATTAGCCCAGTAACCGTGTTGTCCACGTACCATCATCTCGATGTCTAGTCGCTCCAAGTCTTTGATGATTTCCTCTTCGATTTTAATGCCGTTGATCATTCCAGACTTCCTGCTAAGAGCATCTGCTACTACATTTGCCTTTCTGGGATGATACTGTAGATTAATGTCATAATCCTTCAACAGCTCTAACCATCTCCTCTGCCTCATGTTCAGTTCACGCTGAGTGAAGATATACTTCAAGCTCTTGTGGTCCGTGAAAATGTCACATGATTCTCCATATAAGTAGTGCCTCCATATCTTTAATGCAAACACGACTGCAGCAAGTTCCAGGTCGTGCGTGGGGTAATTCTCTTCATAAGGCTTAAGCTGCCGTGAAGCGTACGCGATCACTTTCCCATGTTGCATGAGAACACAGCCAAGTCCCTTCCCCGATGCATCGCTGTAGATTTGAAATCCACCCGTACCAGATGGTAGAGTAAGAATAGGTGCAGATACTAGCTTCTGCTTCAGGTCTTCAAAGCTCTTCTCTCGATCTTCAGTCCAGACGAATTTCTCCCTTTTTCGCATCAGTTTGGTCAATGGTAGTGCTAGGCGGGAAAAGTTCTCCACGAACCTACGGTAATAGCCAGCTAAGCCTAAGAAACTACGGACTTCCGTCGCTGATGTCGGCCTTGGCCACTTAGTAATGGCCTCAACCTTCGCTGGATCCATAGTGATTCCTTCTGCTGATACAATGTGACCTAAGAATGCCACCTTGTCATAACCAGAACTCACACTTGGAGAATTTAGCATACAACTGCTTCTGGCGAAGAATCTGTAGTACTGTACGAAGATGGTCTTCGTGTTCCTCCTTGGACTTTGAGAAAATCAGGATGTCATCGATGAAGACAATGACGAACTTGTCCAGAATTTCATGGAAGATTATGTTCATCAAATCCATGAACACTGCTGGAGCATTTGTCAGGCCAAATGGCATAACTACAAACTCGTAGTGGCCATAGCGGGTACGAAAAGCAGTCTTAGCGATGTCCTGCTCCTTGACCCATAGCTGATGATAGCCTGACCTAAGATCAATCTTGGAGAAGTGTTTGGCCCCTTGGAGTTGGTCAAACAAATCGTCAATGAGTGGCAGCGGATACCTATTCCGAATGGTAATCTTGTTGAGCTCGCGATAGTCTATGCAAAGACGCATACTGCCGTCCTTCTTCTTAACAAACAAGACCGGTGCGCCCCATGGAGATGCGCTCGGTCGAATGAAACCTCGTTCAAGAAGTTCCTGCAGTTGATCCTTCAGCTCCTTCAGCTCTATGGGAGCCATGCGATAAGGAGCCTTGGAGATTGGTTCAGCTCTTGGAACCAGCTCGATACTGAATTCCACTTCTCGTGCAGGTGGTATGCCCGGAAGTTCTGCTGGAAACACATCTTGGAATTCCAACACTATAGGTTGATCCTGAATCGATGGAGATTCAGCATCCATGTCGTGAACCGTAGCTAGGTAACCCTCGCAGCCATGTGACAGTAGTGCACGTGCTTGCAGGGTAGATATGACTTGTACAGACCGTCCGGGTATGAACCCATTATGAATGTACTCTGGTGCATTAACATCACCGAAGATAACTCGATATGAATGGCAGTCTATGGTAGCATGACACTTGGATAGCCAATCCATGCCCAAAATCATGTCGAAGTCATTCATGTCCAGCGGAAGTGCGTCGACAGGTCGAACCTTATCATCAAATTCTAGGGGAAGACTCTTGTATACATGGGTGATTAATACAGAGTCCCTCAAAGGCGTGGAAATAGTAAGCCTATTTTCTAGTGGCAAGTGAGGCATCCTAATGTTCTTAGCATAAGCAGTAGAAATAACCGAGTGACTAGCACCCGTATCGAAAAGAACACACGCAACTTGACCATACATATACAAGATTCCAGTGATGGTACTTGTAGACTTGTTGGCCTGGTCTCGAGATTTCGTGTAGACACGCCCGGAAGTAGGAGGCGGCTTGGTATCAGCATGTCCCGATGTACCCTCCATCTCGCCCTTACGGCAATCCTTCATAATATGGCCAGGAAGACCACACTTGAAGCACGCCTCAGTATTACAGCGACATGGTCCTGGGTGCCTACGGTGGCAAGTAGAGCAAAGAGGATGAGTGTATCCTCCAACAGGTGCTCTGGCTGGCTGAGAACCAGTGATAGCTGGACGGCTAGGCTGCGAACCTCTCTGGTTCTGGTCCCTACCGTTTCCATGGTTCCTGCTGCTGTTGGAGTGCCCAGCGTTGTTACGGTAATTATCATTACCGCCACGCCTATCCGTAGCAGAACGGTTGTTAGTCTGACCGTTTCTCTTGGGCTGATGAGGCTGCTGCTGAGTAGTCGGCTGAGACCGGTCCCCAGTTTTCTGCCTCTTGTCGGGTCTTTCAGCTTCCCCGAACTCATCACTCTCCTGCAGCATCTCCAATTTTCGTGCTGCATCGGCCACTTGTGATACCGTGTCCAACGGAGCACCTGATAAGTTATTGGCGATCCTTGGATTGAGAGCCCAACGAAAATGTAGTGCTTGTTCTTCATTGGTGCCTGCGGCTGCTCTCAAGACACCAGTGTAGCGAAGGAAACGCTGCATGAAGTCAGTGTTGTATTCGTCAGGTCGCTGTCTAAGGGTATAGTATTCCCTCATGAGCCGATTCCTTCCTTCCATGGGAAAGATGTTAGGCGGGGGAGGATAACCGTCGTTATGAAGAAGAGCGTCTTGCATCTCTGCATCAGCAGCTGCAAATATTGCCTAGATATTGTCTGTGTTTGCCATCTGACAGTATAACATAAAATGTATGATTAAACAGATAAAAACATAAAATATAAATATATATATGAAAAAAAAATTATACTAAAATTTCACGAGAAAAATTTTATGCAAGAAAATTTTGTGTATGAATGCATGATGCAGTTTTATGAAAACTTTTGTATGCTCGAGAGTGAACGCCTCTGGTCAGTTCACCCAAAACAAAAGACATAGCGAGGGGATGCCTATGGGTCGGTCCTAAATCTAAAAGTTTCGATAAAACACATGCGACTAAATAGGGCCAGTCCTGTACCAACCATTACTTAGTCAAAAACCCTGCAACAATGACATGTATATGTATGCTTAAAAATGATGAATGCATGAAATCAACTGTCAGTTCTAGGAAGACCGTAGTGACTACCCACTAATCACAGGTCATATTTGAGAGCCTACAAGTCGAAGCCTTGGCTCTGATACCATAATTGTAACACCCCATTTTGGAAATGGAAATATCACAGCAATTATGGCGTGTCATCAAAGCATACAAGGAAAAATGTCTAAACATTACTTGACCATAAAAGGAAAATACCGGAATCAAACATCGGTAGTCCAAAAGTAAAGCTCATCACACACAAACATAGTATAAATAAAGGAAATGACTAAACAATGTCCAAAGCATAAGTATAATGAGAAAGGAAATGCATAATGTAAAGAAGGCTAGACAGCTTCCAGTCCATATGCACGTACTCTTAGTGTCTACGAGCGTCCCTGAGTACCTGCCGTTTTGGGAACATAGAAAAGGAAAACGGCTGAGCAAATACGCTCAGTGCACGGATGTACAATAAAGCATGAATAGGATAAGAATATAACATATAACAGCGGAAGAAAACTAAGTCCCGAGTAACCTGGTTAAGTCTTAATAAAACTGGTTTTAATAGTTTGAAAGACTTATGTTTATCTTATAAAAACTGTTTGTCATATTTTACCATTAGCCAATATACGTCATGAAAATCCACCGTGCATGAATACTTGGAGGGGTGACCTCATCATGCAAATTAGAGGGGCTGCCTCTAATTTAATATACTGGTTTTTGGGTAGGAGGGATCAGCTCCCTGTGAAGGATGCAAGGCACACACCACATTCACCATGAAATCCTGAATAAAAACATGTAACTAGGATGCACCCATACGCCCCACATGATAAATATAAATAAATGGCCAAAAGCTGAAGGGACGCCACGAGCAATCACTCCGCCATGGTGAATTCATAACATCAGTGCCTCTAATGTTATGGTTATGGTACCTCCATAACTAGGTGAAACTGGTCATGCATATATATGGCTATAGGTATTAATAAACATAAGCAATCAAACATGTAACTTATACTACGGGAAAACAGTTGGCTGCATACGGGGAATCCTAATAAGGAAAGAATGTCCATACTGAAATGACGGGAATCCGTACCTTATGTCCAGTGAACGAAGAAGACGAACTGAGAGGAAATCCTACTTCCGAATCACTAGTGCTACATAAATACATACATGAATAAGTATCTGCTTACTAAATACATAGCTGGTTTTATGTCATGTCTTAGCTTATTTTATGTGTTCTTACCATGTTTTACTGTTTAAAAGCCTTAAACTGTGTTTATCTTACATTCTGTTTAATCTGATTAAGTATTTCTGGTATTTCATGTATTATTATACTTACTGTGTAATAATAAGTAACTTTCCAAAAATAGTAGGTTTCCTAAAATAGAAAGTTTCCAAAAATAGAAAGTTTCCAAAAATAGAAAGTTTCCAAAAATAGAAAGTTACCAAAAATAGAAAGTTTCCAAAAATAGAAAGTTTCCAATAATAGAAAGTTTCCAAAAATAGAAAGTTTCCAAAAATAGATTTACTGCTTAAAATAGATAAGTTTCTAAAAATAGAAAGTTTCCATAAATAGATTAGGTGCCTTAATTAAATAAGTTTCCATAAATAGATTAGCTGCCTAAAATAAATAAGTTTCTAAAAATAGAAGGTTTCCATAAATAGATTAGCTGCCTTATTTAATTAAGTTTCTAAAAATAGAAAGTTTCCATAATTAGAAATAAGCTGGTTAAATAAGCTAAGTATATATGCCTAAGTGTTTTCATGATTATTTTCTAAGTCATATGATATAATAGATAGTTTAATAATTATTTCATGTAATTTAATTAAACTATAAGTTAAAATATTTAATTAAAGTATAACATGTTTTAATTAAATAAGTTAAATACTTAGGTTAAAATATGTATTATTATATATTAATAATATAACCTAAGTCATGTTAATTAATTAAATATATCCATGGTTTTTAAAATAATTAATTAATTATAAGTCTTAAATATACAAATACTTAGGTTAATTAATTTCATGATTATTAATTAATTAAATAACCTAAGTCATGTTATTAAATTAATCATATCATTTTATTAATTTAATTTTTTACCTAAGATCATAAACATAAAAAAAACTAAACATACACCATGAACCGGATCTAAGCTAAAAACAATGAACCGGACATGAAATCGACACCGTACCCCGAACCAACTCGGGGTACCCCGTGTTTTACTGCTGCAGTGGGACCCACACGCACCAACCAAGACCGTATGGTCTTGGTGGTGGTCGGCTTGGCCAAACCGAGACCCCTTCGGGTTCGGTGCAGCCTGCGGCAATAAACAAACACCCCTTAAAACACCCTTTTGATTTTATTTAACACCAAATCATGTTAGATCCATGTTTAATTATTAGGTTTTTGTAAAAACATCACATGTTCTTGATTTATAAAAAGATTAAATCAAAAGAAAAGATTTAAAAAGGATTTACCGAATTCGTGGATCAAAAGGACGAAGAACCAACACGATCAATCACTAAAATTCCAAGATCCAAGATCACAAACCACCTCTTGTGGTGGTTGTAGGGTGGCGGCACCAAGGAGACAAGGGAGGAGGGTTTTTAGGTTTTTCTTAAAAATCTTCTGTAAAATTTTATGAGTAGTGAAAATCCCCTTTTTCTCTTTTAGTAAATTTGACAAATGGGCTTGGCCCATTTGCCCTTGTAGCCGCGGGTAGGGGCCCCACTTGGGGTACCCGTACCTTTTTCCGTGTCTTGTTGCTAAGTTAAACGTTTGTGATTATTTGTGTTCGTGTTTTAAATGTTCTCGTTACGTAAATACCGTGATCTAATATATTTAATTACGCTCGTAATAAATATATATACGTAATTAATAATAGTTCGTGTTTTAATTACGTTCATGATTTCATGATCACATGTTCGTGATTAATTATCGTCAAATAAATATTACGTGATCGTGCATAGTAAATACTTATCGTGTTCTAACAAGTACATAATACGTAAACTCCTAACACGTAATCGTAATCATGCTATAATAGGAAACTTTTAATCTAGTACGTACGATCCTAAGGGTATTATTCATGGTAAAAGCATGCGGGTTTACAACGAGTGTGGAACCTCTGGGCATGTGAGACCCGATTGTCCCAAGTGGGCCAAATAGAAGAAGGACAACAAGGGAACTCCTTCACAAGTGTACATGGCCGACAATGCCCAAGCAAATCCAGGCTCCAACATCGTACCTGGTACGTTCTTACTAAACTAATGATATGCATCTATCTTGTTTGATACATGTGTAGACCAAAGCATTACAATTGCTAAATTTAGTAAGGTAATGGAAATCCCGCCGATAGTTCTAGACTCCCATTATACGGTGGAATAGTCGACGGAAAAGTTATGATAGCTAAACACCATCATTCGAGGTTGTTCCTTAAAACCCTCCAAGTCGCCGTTTTACATCAATCAGATCCTAGAAAGTCTTGATAGCTATAATGTCGTCATTAGCATGAATAGACTAGCAAGTATCACGCAATTATCCTATATGACCAAAAATTGGTTCGTATACCTTGGAGAGTTGAAACCTTGATTATACTGAGGAGCCATAACCTCGATATAATTAACACTAGATATAGTGTCATCTCTAGCACCAACAGGTCAGAGAGTACTTGATCCAGAAATACCCCATTTCCTTAACCTGTTTCTCCCCTGCCTAAGCCTGAAAGACACATTCAACTCACCATGGGTGTATTTTGTAGGACTATGTTCGACATCCCCCGTAAGGAAATGTTGAATGTCCCATGTTTTTGGACATTCCTTTTTCCTCTTTGGGTCTAATTAGTTCGACAATACCATCACCCACTAGACTCTGGGAGATGTGATTTCCTCTCTTTAGAAGTCAGAATTTGTACAAATTTTAAACCAGTAATAGTGAGCGCATGACCCTTGTTACGACACCCTGCAAAGCGCGCACTTCTTTATTCTTGGTATCTTCTTTATTTCCACCATTTGATGTACTTCTTTTCTGCACTTCTCTCTCTCAACCCCGCGGCGAATGAAGCAGGTTCTTTGCAACTTCTTACGCAATCGCCATCAACAACAATTTTAACCTCTTTGTTGGGTAGAAACATTACTACTATTAACTAATGCCGTGTCCCGCCAGCTCGAGGTAAAATCGTAAGTCTTTTCTTAAAGCGGTTGATATAGGAGGGGTTAAAGTTAAAATGTTTTATTTTACCTTCAACCCCCAATTTTTCATCCTCGGGTATGGAGATATAACCTGTATCTCACTCATGAAGAGGATGCAGATATAGTACATCCCCAGCTTCCCCAGCATATAAAACATGATGGCGTGTCCTCCTCATATCAGAAACCATTTACAATGGATTTGTCCTCCTAACCAAATCCACAACGCCATTGGTCTTCTCCTAGATCCTGGAACGGTATGACTACGACGTCTGTTGGGAAGCCCGCGCCTATCCATCCACAGCAGCAGTCTCCTTTACTGCTCAATCGGATGTATAGTGCGATCCGGATAAAGATCCCTTTGCATTCCTTCCCTATCCATCCACAACAGCAGTCTCCTTTACTGCTCAATCAGATGTATAGTGCGATCCGGATAAAGATCTCTTTGCATTCCTTCCCTATGCATCCACGGAAGCAGTCTCCTTTACTGCTCAATCGGATGTATAGTGCGATCCGGATAAAGATCTCTTTGCATTCCTTCCCTATCCATCCACGGCAGCAGTCTCCGTTACTGCTCAATCGAATGTATAGTGCGATCCGGATAAAGATCTCTTTGCATTCCTTCCCTATCCATCCACGGCAGCAGTCTCCTTTACTGCTCAATTGGATGTATAGTGCGATCCGGATAAAGATCTCTTTGCATTCCTTCCCTATCCATCCACGGCAGCAGTCTCCTTTACTGCTCAATCGGATGTATAGTGCGATCCAGATAAAGATCTCTTTGCATTCCTTCCCTATCCATCCACGGCAACAGTCTCCTTTACTGCTCAATCGGATGTATAATACGATTCGGATAATGATTTCCCTGCATTGCTCCTATTCATCCATAGCATTAATCTCTTCTACTTCTCAACCGGATGAATAGTGCAACCTGGATAAAAATCTCTTTGTAGTCTCTTCTATTCACCCGTAATGACAGAAACTTCCATTAATGCCAAATCAGGCGTATAAGAGAAACCTAGGTATAGACCACTTCACGTTCATGCCGCCATCCGTGCCTAAGAGAGCGAGAGAGAGAGAGAGAGAGAGAGAGAGAGAGAGAGAGTCTGAAACGAATCCGACTTAGAACATCTTTTACTTAAAAGATAACTACGTTTTTAATAGCTTTGAGGACAAAGCTAAAATAACGGGGTGGTGCTGTAAAATCCATGATTTTACCATGATTTTATGTAATGAATTTCACCCATTAAATATTGGAGCACAAATTCATGTATTATATTTCTATAAATCATGTGAGAACTTGTCCAATGTGCACATATACTTTTACATACATACTTGTTGTAATAAGTTTGACTATGTAAACTATGTACACAAAACAAGTAGTAAAAATGCATAACCAACATTTGATAAAACAACACTTAACAAAAATTGAAAAAATATGCTACACCATGTGTATGTGGCCGTATATGTGTGTATGCACATTATAGTCATGCCTAAACTTTCTTGGACTAGCCCAAGGTTATGTATTCCTTATGTTCTAGCCCAACACAAGCCCACCCTCTCCTTTGGATAGCCTTACACGGCACATACATGCATATGTGGAAGAAGAAGGGTTGTCTTGGAAAGGGAAGAGCCTACACTTGGCACAAGTGTTCTTACCAAGGCAATCATGCCTTTTGCATTCTCTTTCCCTCTCTCATCTTTAAGCCGAAACACACACATTCCCATCTCTCTTACATGCAACCTCAGTTCTCTCTCCATCTCTCTCTCTCTCTCAATATTTCAGCTATAAGCCACAAAACTCCAAAGTTGATTCATTAAATCAACTAAATCTTTGTCCCATCTTGATTACAAATCATTTGGTAGCATCATTTCTCTTGGAACCACTATAAACAAGCCCTAGCTGAACCATTATAAACCATGGCTTGATTTATACATAAGGTTTTCTCCATCTTCAAGATTAGATCTCTAATCTCTTGGTTCATCTAGATCCTCCTTAGTAACTTTTTAGCAAGAAAGGTATACACACCATTATCTTCTATTTCTTCATGCATGCATCATCATACATCTATAAACACAAGTATATAACATGTAAAAAAAAACAAGATTTATAAAGCCATGACCATTATAGGTCACATCATATTTATAAAAATCATGCTCATGAATTAAAATCTTTTAATAAGAAACCTATAACTTGTATCCTATGTTTTAAACTTGATTTAAAAACTATATGAGACGTTTTGTAAATCTAAATGTTGCATGAGTTACAAATCTTGTTTTAAGTGACTATGGTTAAACCAATAGTCATAGATATCATAAAATGAATGTGTGTAACCTAAAAATCTTGAATACCATGACCTTAAAGGTCACGACATACATGGTTAGTATATATAGGATTTATGTGTTAAGTTTGGATGATGGAATATGAAATTTTACATGTTAAATAGACTATTAAAAATCATCAAAGTAACTTATGTAAATATATATAGCCGTGGGTCACATATGTGTGTACATAGATCTATATTTGATTTCTAGGTCTAGACATAGTTTAGATCTCATTTTGGACTTGTGACTTATTTTCTTGATGTGTACATAGCTAGATCTATGTTTGTAACACTTATAAATTACATGCAACCTTAAAATGAGACTTGACTTATCTTAATAAGCTATAACAAATCTTAGCCGTGGGATATAAGCTTCTATTAGGGCTTATGACTTACTTGTAACCTTATAACACACCTAGATCTAATTTGGTATAACACATAAAACAAATTTTAAGTTTTATTCATCTATTTAGATTTAAAACTAAATATTAATAAGCTCATAATAGGCTTATAAGAATATCCTAAGTAAAAGCATACATAAAATATAAAGTAATGTTAATGGACTAATTAAGTCCATGAAATGGTAATCTAAAACTTAATGGACCCGATAAGCCCATTTGATAAATCTTAGTAACTTAAATGTACTTAAGATTACACTTAGGCCCATTTAACTAATTAAAAGACTTAAAAATGTATTAAGCCCAATAAATGATTTAAAGGCCCATTTAAATATATTAGTGGACTCGGAATATATTTAAGCCCACTAAAATAGCCCATTAGGTGTTTAGCCCATTTAAATGAGCCCATATAAAGTTTGAATATTAAAATAAATTTTTTTATAATAAAATATAACTATAAAAACTTTTTGGATGAAAATGACAATTTATGAAACTTAAGGACTAAAGTCATAACTTATGAAACTTGTTTTGATAAACTAGTAAACACAAGGACTAAAAATGTAAATATCCAAAAGTCTAGGGTTTAATAAATACTATCCGTGACAAATTAAACCCTAGGGACCATTTTGGAAAGTTTCTAAAAGTTATTTTGTCATTTTATAACCCTAAGGACTATTCTTGTAATTTGCCGAAACTTAAAGAAGCCCTAGGGGCTGTTTTTACAATTTTAGTAAAGTTACAAAACCTAGATATAACTAGGGGGACTAAATCTGCCATTAACCGAAACTTTAACAAGCCCTAGGTACTAAATATGTAAAATCCGAAAGTTATATTGGTTTAAAATATAGAGGGACTAGTTTTGCCATATTCTGAAACATTAACAAGCCCTAATCCTAAAACCTATTTTAATTATAATAAAACATAATTAAAATACTTAGATCATAAGAATTAAGGTATAAATTATTAAGTTTAAATTATTTTATATTATAATAATTTATAGAAACTTTAAAGTTAAATAAAATATTATATTTTTTACTTTAGGAAATAATTGTATGAACAACTATGAATATGTAATACTCATACATAAACTTATATACTTTTAGAAAAATAAAGTTTATAAGAACGATGGATAAATTGAATGTTAATATTTAAGCAGAACATCTTACGTCCTACTTAAAATATGAAACTTAAATATTAAAGTTTAAATGAATGAGTATAATACATAAAGTACGAACATGAACTAATATTAAGTAAAATCTTTATGTTTACTTAATAATAGTAAATGAGTGATTATAATACTTGAACAGAAAAACGTAAATTAATATTTTAAGTAAGACCTTATATGTCCACTTAAATAAAGAAACTTAATTGTAAGTTAATGATTACTATAAATACATGTATGCTAACTGATATTAATAGTTAAACATTTTATAGAGATGGAACTTATATAAATAAGTTAAATGAATATTGATGATACTTGAACTACGGTTATTTAGATAAATACCGTAGTATAAATGAACTGACTAAAATCTGTATAAGCATACATATATGTTATTTGTACTATCTATTAAGACTGTACTATCTGATTAGGCATAACTTTGGCGTGAGCTTTAATTGGATATTCGTATTAAACCGCAATTGCCTACTCCCAGGTGAGTTTACAGCCTCATATAAACTTTTGATAAAACTTTCCCCTTTTGGGAAAGAAAATATGAAAACACATAATGGACACAACTGGATTGTATAAACTTGACTATTGATTATTATTGAAACTGTTAAATTGTTGTAAATCGCCCGAATGTTATAAATAGATCTATTAGGGATTGACCATCCCCGTCTGGGTGAGTCATGCTCACTATGCCTTGGCCGGGACAACAGACGTATACCATTTTGGAACTGGAATGGGTGTCTTTTTGTAAGACACTACGTCCTCATCTATTGAGGACTACGGAGGTTAAGCTTGAGTTTCTAATAATAAACAAATTTTATCTACATTTTAGTAAGAATGCTTTGTGCATTATTACTTCTATGATTATTGTATGTCCAAACTAACTAATTGTTAAAAACTATAAATTCACCAACTTTATGTTGACCCCCTTTAGTATTTTGCACAGGAATATAAAGTTAGTACGTGGTGTGTGCATGGTCTCCAGCATCTTAGAAATCTGCATCATAGGACTCGTTAGGGGTTCTATTTTGGAAACATAAACAATCACCTTCTATCATGTTTTAAACAATTATATTTTATTTGTTAGCAATCATGTAAACTGATTTAAATAACTCTTTATCTTATGCTCTATGGACTATATGATATCGATCCACCCTAGTGACATCTTCGTGGATATTTCCGCATATTTTGACCCTACCCGGGGTGTCACATTTTGTGTAGGTGCCATTGCTGGACATTGAGGTGCGGGACTTGAGCTGTTGTGATCAAGTACCATATGTGGCAATTCGTCAAAGTTCACATGAATTGTTTCGACAATAATCTTTGTTCTCTTGTTATAGACCCGATATCCTTTCGACAATGTAGCATACCCCACAAAAATACATGCATCACCTTTTTCTTTCATCTTGTCGAGATTTTCACCATCTTTAAGAATGTAGCATAAAGATCCAAATACGTGAAAGAATTTGACAGTAGGTTTCCTGCCATTGATGATGTGGTAAGGTGTCTTTTCATGTCTAGGGATTACGAGTGAGCGATTCTGAGTGTAATAGGCAGTTGCAATAGCTTCAGCCCAGAAGAATAGTGGTAATTTTGAAGCAGAAAGCATTGTTCGAGCTGCCTCAACCAAAGTGCGGTTCCGTCTTTAGACAACGCCGTTTTGTTCAGGATTTCGAGCAATAGACGTTTGATGTTCGATGCCTTCTTCTTGAAAGTAAGACTGCAAGTTCTTGTTCAAAAATTCAGTACCCCTATCCGTTCTTACGGTTAAGACTTGAGCTTGAAGATTACGTTGTATCATCTTGAGAAAGTTTTTGAGAACCTATGGTGTTTCATCTTTGGACCTTAAGAAGAAAGTCCATGTGTATCTAGAGTAATCATCAACAATCACGAGAATATACTTTTTCCCGTTAATACTCTCTACACGCATGGGACCACATAAATCCATGTTCAGAAGTTCTAATCGTCCTTTTGAGCTTGGGATAGTCTTTGTTTTGAAAGACTTTCGTTTTGCTTTCCCCAACTCACAAGAAGAACAAAGATGGTCTTTGACGAATTTTAACTTAAGAAGACCGGTCACAATATCATTCTTCGGAAGCAAGTTGATGGTGTCAAAGTTGAGATGTGACAATCGTTGATGCCATAACCATGCTTGAGATGATGAAGCTTTAGCCATTAAACAAATTGGATTTGTTAAAGATGTGTCTTGAAGAGTAACTGTGTAGAGATCAGAACCACGAGAACCTGTAAGAAGGTCATTCCTATCGTAGTCTCTAACATAGCAAGTAGATTTCGGAAAAGCCACTTCCAAATCCGCATCAGAAAATTGACCAACCGAGAATAAATTGTGATTCAGTCCCTCAACGTAATAAACCATTTTGATAGTTATATTTCCTTGAACCAAATCTCTGTATCCGAGTATCGGTGCAAACTGATCATTTCCGAACCGTACCGTACCCAGAATCTTCTCCACGAAGTTAATGAGAAGCTTGAGATTTCCCGTCATGTGCTTTGTGCACCCGGATTCCATTATAAATACGATGATTTCGATGAGCTGCAAAATAATTAGAAGACAATGTAGCATTTGACAAATGGGAGCCCTTTATGGAAACGGGTTCCAAAATAGTAGTAGGCCTAGATTCTAAAGGCAAGCTAACATTCATAGACCCAATTAGAATAGGGGTGGTCTTAGGTACCCATTTGTATCCGGGTGGTGTAAATCTCGAATACCCCCGTGTACATGTCCTAATCATGTTCTCATATAGCTTCTTTAATCTGTTTTGTTTACGCAGAGTAGTGGAGTCTAACGCACTTAGTTTCTTAAGTGGTTGATCAGTGGATTGGTTCAAAGTTCTTGTGGGTTCTCTAGTACTAGTGGGCACAAGAATAGGCTTCCTAGTTCTAGTATTCACGCCATTATGATTAAGAGCACTGATAGGTATAGTAAATACGTCTTTTAGGAAAAAGAACGTATAAGTGCGGTAAGTATTAATCGACGCGATTAAGGAAAACCGTGAAGACGAATAAATTCCAAGTTCGTTCTCGAAGGAGGTGTGTGTTATGTATGCCAATTATGTAAAATAACAATGTTTGGATTAGTGACGTTTTTGGTTGAGAAGAGAAAAAATTAAAAGACGAGCTACGACTACGTTTAAACTACGACGAATTAACGTAAAACGCGAACGTAAATACGTAAAACGTGACGAAATTAAAAATTAAACCTAAAAATTAATTAAAAGATTAAACTAAGTCTTAAATAATATAAATAAGAATAAAAATCCAACAAATATATTTTAAAACCTTTTATTAATTAAATATTCAATTTTTAATGCTAATTAAAGCCCAAAAATTAAATATAATTAACAAAATGCCCAAAATATTAATTTATTGAACTAATAACTAACTTATATTATTTAAAGACTAAAAAGTATTTTTCTAAATTTTTAAAAACTATTTTTCTATTTTTTAAACACTAAAAACTATTTTTAAATTAAAATAATCCTAAAAAATAATAAAATAATGGCAAAATTAATTTAACAATTTTAAAAATCCTAAATTATCCTAAAGAACAGTAGAAAATTGAAAAAGTTTGAAAAATGTAAAAATTTTCACTAAAAGACAAAACAGTTTGTTAATTAAACCCTAATTAACTTAAATTAATTATAAAAAAATAATTAAAAAGGTGAACAGTAACTAATTTTAAAACCAAAAATCTTAAGTTAATTTTCTTAATCTATAAAAAATTTTAAAACTAAAATATATAAACTTTTTACACTAAAAGACAAAATCAGAAATAAATAAAAGTAATTAAAAAGGCAATAAACCTAAAAATTATCAGATGAACAGTAGAATAAAAATTAATTAAACTGAAAAATTAAGAATTAAAAAAAGAAAAATATAGAAAAAAGAATTAAATCCTAACTCTAAATTTGGACCACAAAAGAAAAAAAAATAAGATCTGTGATAGTGACACCTAGCTAGTTTTGTCCTTTTGCCCAGCAGTGGGAACTTGTAACAAAGACAGTGGGAACTTTTTCCCACTGGTAATGTAAAAAAAACGGGCTGTGGAAAGATGAGCTTGGATTATGCTTGTTACTTGGATTCTTTGGACAAGAGGGGCACCCCTACACTCAGTGGAGTGTAGGGAGTCAAGATAATCAAGAAAATGAGCAAGCTTAACACAAAAATCACACACACAAGCTCCCAAACAGTCACTGATATGCTTTTGCTATGTCTGTGAACAGTAACTGATGTTTTAGGCACTAGGACGAATTTCAAGAGCTCATATCTTGCATACAAATCAAACAAAACAAATAAAAACTATCTATAATCCTATATTACCCTATTATCTAACAGCTTTGCAAATTAGTGGGCAGATTCAAGCTAAAAATAGGCAGAAAATGACACTAACAGATTTATGCTAGTTTATACTAATATAAGCATGCAATTTTGCTTACAATACTACCAAAGCCAATTCCTAGGACAGAAACAATCTATTGCTAACATACAAAGTTAACCTAGGTGGGATTTAGACCAAAAGCTAAGGCTTAAATCAGCTTAAACACTATTCCCAAACACCCCCTTATAAATCAGTAACTAAGATTTATCAAGCCAAGTGCATTAAATTCTAACCTAAATTGCCCTAAGCCTATCAAAACATGCATAATATCAACTAGCAACATATAAGAAACGGATTTAACAGTATTCCAACAACTTATGCTACATCCACATATACAAATCCACATAAACCATGAACAAAAGCTTTCCAAAGTGGTTCAAGCCTAACCTGGGCTGATTGCCTTCCAAAGGAGCTTTATTGAGCTTATGAAGATGGATGTAAGATGCTGATGTAGAGAAAGAATGTGGGGACCACAGCAGTCCCAAACACACTCAACATATCTTCAAACTTGGACTTTTGAACACCTTGAAATATTACAAACCTGCCAAATAGAAAAAGAGAAAAAACTGACCTGTTGAGATGAGCCAATAAGCTCTAAGCAAGCTTATGGATTAAGCTTCTTAAAGCTTATTAGCTTATAAGAAAAATGAAACAGATTTTCTTTTCTTGAATTTTTTTTTTTGAAACCAAATACTTGAAACCTACTTTAGACTTATAAAAACCTTTTCACCAACCTGATTTCAAACATGAAAAATCCACTTTCACTTCATTTCCATGTAAAAATTTAAGTTTTGAAAAGTTCTTTCAACATAAACCTTAAACAGGAACACAAAACGGATTTTTGAAAATTTAAGCTAAATGAAAACTTGAGAATTAAAGCTAAACTTGGGATAATTTAAAGATTAACTACAAAGCAATAAAAGGGAACTCAGTGATGTGTACAAAGAAGAAAATTTCATTGTCATTACTCTTTTAAAAAACATACACAAAACTGGAACAAAATTCATGTGACATGCCACAATGAATTTATACTACTTCATAGAAAAATCTAGAATCCTACCAAAGCTAAAACCCTAACAAGTGGATTTCCTTAACTGTCCTTGAAGTTTGAATAAAAGTCTTGGGTCAAAGAGCAGCCCCATGTGATTGATTCTGCCATCTTCTTGTATTCTTGTGGATGTTAGCTGTTGTACTTTGATCTTGGACGTTCATTGAAACTTTGGGACCAAGTATAATGTTTCCACCATTGGATGTGTTTTTTTCCGGTTTTGTTGTGAAAGTGAGAGGGCAGGGGAGGTGGGGTTGAGTCACATGGGTTGGTTGGGGTGATGGTTAAGAGTTATCTTAGGATTAGGTAATAATGAATCATAGTTCTGGAAACTATTGATGATTATCCCTTTGATTCGGATGAGTTGGGGATTAGGGTTTATGAGAGCAGATTAAGGGATAATTAGGGAAGGAGGATGAGCAGTGTTTGTTTCCCCCCAAATTAATAAATAAAAAACGGGTTTAAAAAAGATTAAGTTAGTGGGTTATGTTGACCATTTGACTTGGGCTAGGGTGGGTAATATGGTGGGCTGTGGGGTGGTAATTACATTACCAGTCCAAAAATTAACATCCGTTAGCATTACCTTGCAAATCCAGTCCTTATGGCATTACACCATTAGTCCTTTAGTGAAAATAAGGACTAATGGTGTGTATTCTTTAAGACTCAAGGGCTTAACTTAGCATGACTTCAAACTTTAGGGACCCCAATGCATCTTTGAACATTCTTAGAGGTAAAAAGTGCCAAATCTTCAAAGTTGAGGGACCAAAGTTGCCAATTCTTCAAACTTCAAGGGTAATTTTTGGAAAATTCATATTTGGGCCCGGTTCTTTGTGCGGCTTCGTTTCCCGTGTTCGTTTTTGCTTGATTCCTTTGATCTTTTGGTGAATTCACGATATCCATACCTAAAATACACAATGAACAAACATAGGCACATATATGGGTATTTTGACGATATTTTAAGCGTTTTAAGCCCATTTTGGACGATGAGACTATGTATAAATACAGTCTCATCACTCCCTCATACTAAACCATTGCCGTGTCCCCACGTAATGCTAGAATTAAGTATCGTAGCACTTCCAAAATTCATTTTATGATGACTATTATTCAAGACATAAAAATAAACTACTTCATGTGTTTTAGACATAATGTAATGTTTTCATCACGAGAATGTGACTTTTGGGATCATAGAACAAGAACACGTGAATGCTTCGTTAGAAATAATTTCTTCGTCCTCGATTTTCACCCAATTCCATGCTAAGCGTGTAACGAGATCATTGTTATTATAAGTTAGCAACACAAGCACATCTCATGAGTGTTAATTACGAACCTAAACTCCCTTATTCCTAATTGGTATCTCTTATATTTTATTTTGTCTTAATGATCACGAGGATACATCATCGACTTATGCGTGAATAGAGATTAAGTCTAAAAATAGAAACTTAACGGTGTAACCAAAATCATCAAATCAATAATTCACCCCAATAGACAACGATGTCAAAAAATTAAGTTAACAAGAAGGATCGATAAACACGATTTTATAACGGTTTTGAACATGAGACTTATTACCAAGACTTTTATACGCCCCCTAACGGAAGGGCCTTATTATCTTTGGTTTACCTCCATCTTTTATTCAACTTCGCCATGAAGCTTTTATTATGACTTCGGTCTTGCCTTGCCTTTTATTATCCGCCTCATCGGTGGTTTTATTAGCCAAAGACGTATATCCTCACGCTAAAGCGAATTTTGGATCTTTAAAGCTTCGAAGATTAAGGCTTGATTCACTTTCAATTTGGGCATAGATTTTTCGGCCTTGTGAGCTTCAAATTTTTGCTTAATTTAGGTGAGCACTTGAAATCTTATTATTAGGTGAAGCTTTCGATTATTCGGGTGCCAATACTTCAAAACCGTGACGCTGGCGATACCTTAATGTTTTCCCAATTTAATTACATGGAAGCTACCAAAACAAATTAGAAACCCAACAATAGTGACTAAACCGCCAAATCAATATTTATTAACAATTATTTATGCAAAAGCGTTGGGAGAATAAGCTAATAATTACTACACATAAGATCGTGACGATTACGAGACTTATAAATAACTCTATCATTTCTCGTCCTCATTTAAGAGACTTAGCCTAAAAAGTTAAGGAATCAAAGCTAAGTGCTCAACACGCACGGTCGAGTCAAAAATTACTCTCGTTCTCACCATCGGAAAACCTACATTCGTGTCTTAAACACTTATGAAAAACAAGAAAATTTTTAAAATTTGGCCATTTTTAGCCTTATTTTGCAATAAAACGATAACAAAAAGACGAATATTGGATTGCGTGTTGACGTAAGCAAGGTGAAGTATCTACTCACCCCCCCATACTAAAACTAAACATTGTCCTCAATGTTTCGAGTCTAGGGGTGTAAACACCCCCATACTAAAGACGAAGTCGAATGCTTAATCTCGAGCATGGAAAGGGTAAAACGAATAACCTATAGCCGTTTATGAATTATGCTAATAAGATAAACGTTAGAACATAAAAGGATATCATCGGATATCGGAATCTCCAAAGGCAACGATCGAAGCTCGAGTGATCCGTAAAACGAACACGAGAGGCTTCAATGATGTCGATGAACCTAATAAATCACAATCACAAACAACCACGAAACAAAGGTTGGAAGAGCACAAGTCCCCTCGTTACATTAAACTAAGAAAGCGATAATATTTACAAGGATAAGCATGAGAATCCCCCACGAGGCACCTTGTTTTTGATAACCGAGTCAAAAGCTCGACTCGAATCCCCATAAATGTGATCATTTAGGGATAATCTTGGTATGGTCATTTTTGGTGGGGCTTACATGATAAACAAGGCCCATGGAGTACTTTAAAAACCCGATAAACGTATACCGGGGTCAAAGATAGCGTCTTCGTTTTCGGATGAAAGACGAAACAACGCTACTCCAACGCAAACCCCAATGGGGTAGAAGAAAAGAGATAAGAAGTAGAAAGGTGGGGCAATGGGTAAGGCAACATAATGAGCTACTCGAGGTAGACTCACACCAAGCAAACGAAAAGATTTTCCATTTATTGCATCGGTGGAAGACCGAGATTTCCCTTTACAAGCAATTCCGGGATCGTAAATCTCGTCCTCGATGGAGAAATGGGAGGGAACATTTGGGGCTTCCCCCACACTAAAACCACACACACCATCGTCAAAGTAGTAGACGAGGTGGTAGCACTCATAACACGATGTGATGACGGAGTTAAACATGTAGAAAAATCATTTAAAACATTTTTAAAATCCTTTCCTTTTTCATCGTTCAAAAACTCTTTATGAAAACCCGATTTGATAATGTTGAAAATATTTGGCGTGTCAAATTCAAAATTAGTCGCGCTAAAAATCCTCACATTTAAGTCATTGGTGGGAGGGGGTGGCGGATTATATAAGTTCTCAAAACGTTTGTCAATAAAGAACACCGCCCCCTCGGGGTCTACATACTCGTCATCCTCATGAACGTCGATCTCATCGATTTCCTCATCAAAGATAGGCTTGTCAAACCAAGGTTTGTCATTCCCCTCCTTGAGTATCTTAGAAACTCTCTCGAAAAGATCACGATCAAGCACGAAACCATCATTCTTTTGTGGGGATCGTTGATAAGTTAGATCCTCACAAATGTGGTAAACGTCATTCTCAAATGAGGAGTGTTGATAAGGTAACTCCTCGAGAATGGGATTTTTGGTGGTCACATGAGTTGGTTCGTCATCGAAAATAAGACGTTCCAACTCATTTAGTTCATCCTCGATTTTGGAAAGATCGACCTCACTCGTAGGTGGAAGTGAAGGCATAAGAGCTAGCTCTCGTTCAATGATTTCCTCAATCTCGGGATCAAACTCATAATCATCGTACTTCACATGTTTCTTTTTAGGAGAATCAAAAATAGCATGTGGATGTCGAAGTACATGATCAAGCTCGGCAAAATCGCCATCGTCATCGTCAAAGAAAGAGTCGATGTGAGCACTCACAACCATGGACTTACAAGCACTAGGGCTATGCTTAGGTGACTTTTCTAAGACGAGAGGATCGATGTCGATAAACCCTTTAGCCTCAACGGGTGTTGGGCTAGGCAAAGGAGGCACTTCGATGGAGTTAGAAGTTGAAGCCTCAAAGACGTGGTCCTTCGAAGGTGGTGAAGACGAATCCATTTTGGTCATTGTCGTGATGGCATTAACGTCACCCTTCGGAATTGGTGTTTCACTTGTTTCGCTAAAAACATCCCAAAGTGAGTTTTCATCCATAAATTTACACATACCCTTTTGAATTAGGTACACGTATTCTTTGTCATTAAAATCATCATCTTTAAAACCGTTTTTCTTAATTCTTTCAAAACATGCATCAAGCTTCATTCTTTCCGCCAAAGTAAACATTTTGAAATCATTAGAATTTGAATTAGGTTTTGAAACCTCGGTTTTTTCATTCTCATAAAATCCTTGGGATTTTCTAGCGAAAAAGTCTATTTTCTCATCCCCATATCTCATAGTAAGTCTCCCCTCGTGAACGTCGATTACGGTTCTAGCCGTCGATAAGAATGGTCGGCCTAAAATAATGGGACATTTAGGGTCACACTCGTAATCGGATATAACGAAATCCGCGGGAAAAACAAACTTTCCAATCCTAACATAGACATCCTCGGCTATTCCAATTGGTATTAGTGGAGTACAATTTGCAAGCTCGATTGTCATGTTCGTGGGGGTAAGCGAAGGCAATCTCATCAATTTCCAAAGAGAATGAGGCATGAGATTGATGCTAGCACCTAAATCGGCAAGGGCTAAACATCCCTCAATCTCGGAAAAATCACAAGGTAATAGAAATTGGCCCGGATCCTTTTCCTTTCTCGGCATACGCCTTTTGGGTTTTTTAAGAAGGATCGAAGCACAAGTTTCTTCAAGGGTTACTTTGGTAAGGTCGACAAAGCTCTCTTTTTGAACCGTGGATGTAATTTGAGGTACACGAGGGTGTGCACTCTTTTCCTTTGTCGCCACGTTCATCCCCTCGACTTTAGAACAAGAGGACGTCTTAGAAGTCGAGGGTTGAGAGGGATAAACAACACGGAATCCTTCAAGGTTAGGGGTAATCACACGACCTTTCTCACGAGACGAGGCGGCTTTACATTGTTCTTTCGGATTAGCAACGGTGTCACTAGGTAACGAACTTGATGACGAACCCGAGGCTTTGTTCATTATAGCCGAAAACATCTTTTTTATATCAATTTGCCCTTGCTCAATCTTCGTGTTTTGCAATTTCAATGTATTAGAAAAATCGTTTTTCAAAGTACCAATTTCTCCCTCTAATCGTCTCATATTAGCCTCATTTGTTTTCATGTAATTTTGAAAATCGTTTGACGAACTATTTTGATTAGAATTAAAGTTCCCTTGGTTTTGATTGTTTCTTTGAAAATTTCCTTGATTACCACTTGAAAAATTGTTTCCTTGATTGTTATCTCTATTTTGCCAAGTTATATTACGACCTTGGTTATAACCTCCTTGATTTTGATTCGAAAAATTTCCTTGTTGATTATTTCCTTGAAAATTGTTTCGATTTTGATAATTGTTGCCTTGGTTATAATTTCCTTGTTGTGATGGACCGGCGTTATTTTGATTAGAAAAATTGTTGTTTAACGCACTCACATTCGACGTTTGGCCATCCGTAGCCGCACACTCGTAATAATTATGAGGTCCACCACAAAACGTACACGAAACCTCAACCGCTTTCACCGTAGCGGGAGCGTCTTTCTTTTGCATCTCAATGAGATAAGACGTGAACACATTCGTTAACTTGTCGACTTTCGCATCAACTCTCTCAATGTCGCGATTAGAACTACTAACATTAGCGACATTGGCAACACTCGGTGCGTTGCGGAGTTGGTAAACCTTGGATCGGTTTTCGATAATTATCAAAGCTTCTCTCGGAGTCTTACACAAAAAGTTGCCACCGGCGGCGGAATTCAACGAGTCTTGTTCGTGAAAATTAAGACCGTTGTAAAACGTATCGATTTGGTGCAACTCGGAAAAACCATGGTGAGGACATTGCCTAAGCAATTCCTTAAAACGATCCCACGCGTCTCTAAAAGATTCATTCGGTTTTTGCTCAAATTTTGTAATCTCGTTTTTGAAAAACGTTGTCTTAGACGGTGGGAAAAAATAATTAACGAACTTGGAAACGAGATCCTTCCACGTAACTATCGAATTAGGTGGCTCTTTCTCGTACCAATCCTTGGCGGCACCATCGAGCGAGTACGGAAAAAGCATAAGCTTGACGACATCGGTGTCGACGTTCTTAAACTTGCTCGTGGCCAAAAGACGATCAAAATTCCGAATATGGTCGTGAGGATTATCGGCTTCACGACCTCGAAACTTCGTAGCTTGGATCAACGAAAGCATTCCGCTTTTGATCTCAAAATTCTCCGCCTCGATAGCGGGAATTACGATCGCGTCTCCATAACCCTCGGTGGGCGCTTGGAGCAATTCCATCATAGAACGATTGTCGGCCATCTCCTCTACGGTTTCTTCAACAACGATATTAGGAACGTCGGTTTCTAATTCTCGTCTACGTCGTCGATTCCTTCGATTACGATTGCGTCGATTCGAAGCTTCACTAGAATTGGAATAATCCTTCGATCGAGTGCGCATGCACTAAGCGTAGAATGGGTGGTAGCAAAGAAGATTCTTTTTGCGGCTTTTCGATTTTTTCAATTTTTTTGGTTTTTTAATTGGTTTTTTAATTTTTTTGGATTTTTGAATGTATTACGTAGACAAAAATCTACAAATCTCCCCTCGAATCGACTTTCTCGATTAAAGGAGCCTCAAAGAATGAAAACGATCACGTGGAGTGAACGTTCTCGATGACTTTAGAACGTTGGTGGAACACCAAAACGTTCAAGAGGGTTTAATCTTGAAAACACAAGCAAATATAATATACGTAGATAATACTTGGGCGGCAAACCCTCGATTAGCCCTCTTTCTCAAAACACGCACAAGCAAGCGGAGGAAACGAGGCGGCGCGAAGCACTTAAGAGCCTTTTTCCTTTAGGTCGTGAAATACAACCGCCTTATACCCACCTTATAGTTTGTGTTAATTGAAATTAAGCCTCACGAAAGTATTTATCTATTTTGCCTTTAAACTTTTGCTTTAGATTCGAATACAATGATCGAGTGATGAAATCCCGAATCAAGGTTGTGATTTCTCACGTATTTGGAGTACTTGTATATTTATTGTTCTTACGTAGTACAATATAGTAATAATATATTCACAATAAAAACGAAAACCAATATATCTACAATATAGTAAAGATTGTTGTGTTTAATTTAGGAAAACTAAACACGATTTATTTGGATATTATAATATAATAGAGAAAAATAACAAAAATGAGTATGTACGATATTCACGCTTTCCAAAAAAATTGAAAAGCTAAAACGCACTACTCACACAAACACGATACTAATAATAATGGCACACAAACACCTCCCCGGCAGCGGCGCCAAAATGATAGGTATAGTAAATACGTCTTTTAGGAAAAAGAACGTATAAGTGCGGTAAGTATTAATCGACGCGATTTAGGAAAACCGTGAAGACGAATAAATTCCAAGTTCGTTCTCGAAGGAGGTGTGTGTTATGTATGCCAATTATGTAAAATAACAATGTTTGGATTAGTGACGTTTTTGGTTGAGAAGAGAAAAAATTAAAAGACGAGCTACGACTACGTTTAAACTACGACGAATTAACGTAAAACGCGAACGTAAATACGTAAAACGTGACGAAATTAAAAATTAAACCTAAAAATTAATTAAAAGATTAAACTAAGTCTTAAATAATATAAATAAGAATAAAAATCCAACAAATATATTTTAAAACCTTTTATTAATTAAATATTCAATTTTTAATGCTAATTAAAGCCCAAAAATTAAATATAATTAACAAAATGCCCAAAATATTAATTTATTGAACTAATAACTAACTTATATTATTTAAAGACTAAAAAGTATTTTTCTAAATTTTTAAAAACTATTTTTCTATTTTTTAAACACTAAAAACTATTTTTAAATTAAAATAATCCTAAAAAATAATAAAATAATGCCAAAATTAATTTAACAATTTTAAAAATCCTAAATTATCCTAAAGAACAGTAGAAAATTGAAAAAGTTTGAAAAATGTAAAAATTTTCACTAAAAGACAAAACAGTTTGTTAATTAAACCCTAATTAACTTAAATTAATTATAAAAAAATAATTAAAAAGGTGAACAGTAACTAATTTTAAAACCAAAAATCTTAAGTTAATTTTCTTAATCTATAAAAAATTTTAAAACTAAAATATATAAACTTTTTACACTAAAAGACAAAATCAGAAATAAATAAAAGTAATTAAAAAGGCAATAAACCTAAAAATTATCAGATGAACAGTAGACTAAAAATTAATTAAACTGAAAAATTAAGAATTAAAAAAAGAAAAATATAGAAAAAAGAATTAAATCCTAACTCTAAATTTGGACCACAAAAGACAAATAAATAAGATCTGTGATAGTGACACCTAGCTAGTTTTGTCCTTTTGCCCAGCAGTGGGAACTTGTAACAAAGACAATGGGAACTTTTTCCCACTGGTAATGTAAAAAAAACGGGCTGTGGAAAGATGAGCTTGGATTATGCTTGTTACTTGGATTCTTTGGACAAGAGGGGCACCCCTACACTCAGTGGAGTGTAGGGAGTCAAGATAATCAAGAAAATGAGCAAGCTTAACACAAAAATCACACACACAAGCTCCCAAACAGTCACTGATATGCTTTTGCTATGTCTGTGAACAGTAACTGATGTTTTAGGCACTAGGACGAATTTCAAGAGCTCATATCTTGCATACAAATCAAACAAAACAAATAAAAACTATCTATAATCCTATATTACCCTATTATCTAACAGCTTTGCAAATTAGTGGGCAGATTCAAGCTAAAAATAGGCAGAAAATGACACTAACAGATTTATGCTAGTTTATACTAATATAAGCATGCAATTTTTCTTACAATACTACCAAAGCCAATTCCTAGGACAGAAACAATCTATTGCTAACATACAAAGTTAACCTAGGTGGGATTTAGACCAAAAGCTAAGGCTTAAATCAGCTTAAACACTATTCCCAAACACCCCCTTATAAATCAGTAACTAAGATTTATCAAGCCAAGTGCATTAAATTCTAACCTAAATTGACCTAAGCCTATCAAAACATGCATAATATCAACTAGCAACATATAAGAAACGGATTTAACAGTATTCCAACAACTTATGCTACATCCACATATACAAATCCACATAAACCATGAACAAAAGCTTTCCAAAGTGGTTCAAGCCTAACCTGGGCTGATTGCCTTCCAAAGGAGCTTTATTGAGCTTATGAAGATGGATGTAAGATGCTGATGTAGAGAAAGAATGTGGGGACCACAGCAGTCCCAAACACACTCAACATATCTTCAAACTTGGACTTTTGAACACCTTGAAATATTACAAACCTGCCAAATAGAAAAAGAGAAAAAACTGACCTGTTGAGATGAGCCAATAAGCTCTAAGCAAGCTTATGGATTAAGCTTCTTAAAGCTTATTAGCTTATAAGAAAAATGAAACAGATTTTCTTTTCTTGAATTTTTTTTTTGAAACCAAATACTTGAAACCTACTTTAGACTTATAAAAACCTTTTCACCAACCTGATTTCAAACATGAAAAATCCACTTTCACTTCATTTCCATGTAAAAATTTAAGTTTTGAAAAGTTCTTTCAACATAAACCTTAAATAGGAACACAAAACGGATTTTTGAAAATTTAAGCTAAATGAAAACTTGAGAATTAAAGCTAAACTTGAGATAATTTAAAGATTAACTACAAAGCAATAAAAGGGAACTCAGTGATGTGTACAAAGAAGAAAATTTCATTGTCATTACTCTTTTAAAAAACATACACAAAACTGGAACAAAATTCATGTGACATGCCACAATGAATTTATACTACTTCATAGAAAAATCTAGAATCCTACCAAAGCTAAAACCCTAACAAGTGGATTACCTTAACTGCCCTTGAAGTTTGAATAAAAGTCTTGGGTCAAAGAGCAGCCCCATGTGATTGATTCTGCCATCTTCTTGTATTCTTGTGGATGTTAGCTGTTGTACTTTGATCTTGGACGTTCATTGAAACTTTGGGACCAAGTATAATGTTTCCACCATTGGATGTGTTTTTTTCGGGTTTTGTTGTGAAAGTGAGAGGGCAGGGGAGGTAGGGTTGAGTCACATGGGTTGGTTGGGGTGATGGTTAAGAGTTATCTTAGGATTAGGTAATAATGAATCATAGTTCTGGAAACTATTGATGATTATCCCTTTGATTCGGATGAGTTGGGGATTAGGGTTTATGAGAGCAGATTAAGGGATAATTAGGGAAGGAGGATGAGCAGTGTTTGTTTCCCCCCAAATTAATAAATAAAAAACGGGTTTAAAAAAGATTAAGTTAGTGGGTTATGTTGACCGTTTGACTTGGGCTAGGGTGGGTAATATGGTGGGCTGTGGGGTGGTAATTACATTACCAGTCCAAAAATTAACATCCGTTAGCATTATCTTGCAAATCCAGTCCTTATGGCATTACACCATTAGTCCTTTAGTGAAAATAAGGACTAATGGTGTGTATTCTTTAAGACTCAAGGGCTTAACTTAGCATGACTTCAAACTTTAGGGACCCCAATGCATCTTTGAACATTCTTAGGGGTAAAAAGTGCCAAATCTTCAAAGTTGAGGGACCAAAGTTGCCAATTCTTCAAACTTCAAGGGTAATTTTTGGAAAATTCATATTTGGGCCCGGTTCTTTGTGCGGCTTCGTTTCCCGTGTTCGTTTTTGCTTGATTCCTTTGATCTTTTGGTGAATTCACGATATCCATACCTAAAATACACAATGAACAAACATAGGCACATATATGGGTATTTTGACGATATTTTAAGCGTTTTAAGCCCATTTTGGACGATGAGACTATGTATAAATACAGTCTCATCAAGCACAAGCATCATGATTGAAAGTACAAACACATTTTCCACATTCAACACAAACAAATTCGACATTCGAGGTCTTAGCATTTAAACTGTCATTACATGCAGTTACATACGTTTTATTCTTAGAAAACTTAAAATTACTACGGTGGTCTTCTACTTCCAACTTCTTTCCTTGACTATTGTTAGGCATGACCTTATCTTGCATTCTAGTGCTCTTAAGCTGTGGTCCGCTAACGCTAGTAGTAGGGATTACTCCTGTAGAAGAAGACACACGTTGATTAGTTTTCTTAATATTCTGAGGTAACCGCGATGTTCCAGTTTGAGTGGACTTAGTGTTCATCTTATACATTCCAGGTGATATCACATTTGTACTCTTATCATTTTCTATCTTAGGAAAAGTCTGTGGGGATTGTCCCCAAATAGATGATTTAGGGAATTTAAACGCATTAGGTTGACGAACAGCGGATGGTTTACCCAAAACAGACTTTCCTTTCATTTTCGCAATGAGTTTCTGTAACTCACTAATGGCTATGTCCCTTTCATGTAGCTGAGTTTTCAAATCATTTATTTCGAAAGATTTTTCATTTAATTGACGAAACGAAAAAGCTGCCATTTCTTGACACTTTTTATGATTATGAGATTTATCACCTTTTTGTAAAGCAAGTTCAAGAGAAATGGAGTGTTTCTCAAGTTGGGAAAAACTTTTCGAAAGTTTTTTATATGACTGAATTTGTTTTGAAAGCTCTACTTCAAGATTGCGATATTTCTCGTCCGTTTCAGACACTAGACATGCTACATGACAATATTGATCAAGATCGGTATACACACCAAGTATAGCATTCATATGGTCAGCATAGAAATATTCCTTCGAAAGTCGATCAATTTCGTTAGAAAGTTGGTGTTCTTGTGTCTTTAATTTTATTTGAAGAAAATCAACTTCATCTTCAAGAGATTTAACATAACTTAAATCAGCTAACATTTCCTCAGTGAGAGCGTTATAAAACATTTCCACATTTTTTGAAAGATCATCAATGGTTGGAACAATGCATTGTTGAATGACGACTTCTACTTGTGGGTTAGGTTTAATATTCCAAACGGTATCCCTAGAAACTTTTTCATAGTCGACGACACCTTTGTACAAATTTAAAACCCCTTGTTTTATAAACTCAAATTGCTGAACACTTTTGCTTTTCTCATCCCATTTACGTTTTTATCCAAAATTCGCTTTTCTAACAAAATTGATTATTTTTTGAAACTCCTTTTTAAAGAAACTTTATTTTATGGTTCATCACTTGGTGGTGGAACATTATTATAGATCTTTTGATCTTTTGAAAGTTCTTTTTGAGGGACAAACTTAATATGATTGTTGGAAACAGAAAGGTTTATCAAATCACTTAAGTTCGATCGACTTTCTTCTTGATGACGAAGGATTTCGTCGCAGTCAAGGGAAAGCATAAGAGCAAGATTATCAACATAACAACCGATATCATAAAGACCAGGCTTTATAGATTTAACGTTCTTGAGATATTCAGGCTTAACAAAACTCGTTTTCATATTTCTATTGAGCATATTCATAGTTTGAATAGACTGACCTGTTTTGTAAACAATGTTGTTTAACGTTTCGACTCTCTTTTCCAAATCAAGAATTTTTTCAATATCCTTTTATTCACGAGTTTTATAAAGCTCAGTGTGTTCTTTGTTAACAGACTCTAACTCAGTAATATGGAGTTTATGTAGCAGCAGTTGTTCTTCAAGTTCCGAAATCTTTTGTTTTGACATATGAATTTCGTGTGTTACTTCAGAACAATATTGTTCGTTGAGCACCTTACATTCATATACCAAACCATTAGCTATTGCAACTCGTCGATCAACTTCTTTTACATAATCACACTCTTTAAGCATGTCTATCTCCTCGGCTAAGGATGTGTTTGCTTGCTTCAGACGTTTATTAGCCTCTTTGTTTTCACTAATTTCACGTTTTAAAGAATCAATAATAGACGCAAGCAAATCACGGTCCTCTTCCGAGTCAGTATCCTGAGTAGCATTTCCGTCATCATTACACATATGCTGTGAATCCGTAGAGATATTGCTGTCCTCCGTGTCCATTACATATGTGTCCTTTCGGGTTGCTCAGGATGCCGTCGTTCATTAGCAAACACATTATAGTTATCATTTGATGGTACCTTTTCAATTGGCTCAGAGTCATAGATAGGTCCAGAATTGTCAGCATTCTCTGGAATCACTTCTTGAATCTTTTCCATGTACACATAATGTGCCTCCAACTCTTGATCATCGGCTTCATCATCAGTGTCATCACGCCAGTCAACTTCATATGCTGTGAGTGGAATTCCTGCTTCTTCTTTCTTACACAACAACATCTTTTCCTTGTGATATCCCGAATCCTTAACCCGTTTTGGCTTCTTACATTCCCTAGCCATGTGTCCAAATCCCTTGCAGTTGAAGCATTGAATCCCAGTCTTCTGCACAACCGGAGTGCCTACAGTATCTCTAGCCCCAACTTGATTCGGCATCCTCTGATTATCATACCTAGCATCACGATCATACCGAGGTGCATGATCAACTTCCTTATATCTAGCATTGGATGATGATCTGAGGTTGTTGTTGGTAGGTTTGTAGATCTTCTTATAAGTTGTGGTGAGTAAAGACATTAGTTTTTCAATCTTCTTGTCCCTTGAAGTTTGTTCATCATCACTATCTCCATCTGACTCGGTGTCATACTTTGGAGGTGGAGTGGGGACAATTGCTTTTGCTTTGTTTCTAGCAGTAGCTAGAGGTATGGCGGATGAGCTTGATGACCTTGAGGAATGTGTAGGTGGTTGTTGACGGGGAACGGGTTTCTTTGAAGTAGCAGCCACAAAAGCAATAGAGTTCGTAGATCGTTATGCCTTTTCAGCCCTAAGTTCATTCACTTCATTCTGATGTTGTTTCAATATATCATAAAGTTTGTGGTAAGATATAGTCTTGATATCCTCCCTTTGTTTGACCAAAGTCACAAACCTTTGCCATTCTGGTTTGAGTTGAAGTAGAAACTGAACATTGGCATGATGATTGAAGATGGTGCACTGATTTCTGACAAGCTCATTCATCATTTTGTAGAATCTCGAGTAATATGAGTCAATGGATACACCATCTTCGGATGTGAATTTTCCAAACTCCCAAAGTAGATTAGTCTCGAGATCTTGAACATTTATCGACTCACCTTGCTTTAATCGATGAATTGCATTCCACATTTCCATAGCATTTGGACATGCATCAACCGTGGAATAGATATCGTTATCAATCCCAGTAAGTATGTAGTTAACAACATCGGCTTCAGCTTGGAGGAGTTTCTTTTTTCTCAGCAGGACATGTGTCGAAATCTTCCATAGCTCGTGTAGTTGATGAAGTACCATCCTCTGCTTGTGTGGTAATTGGTCTGAATTCAAAAACTGGAGGTGGATTCTCAAGGCAATGACGAAGAGCGGTTCGGTTCTCCTTAGTGTCGAGAAATCTAAGGAAACGAGATCTCCACTGAACGTAGCAACCGGCAGTGAGCATAGGTGGATTACCATTGCCACCTTGTTCCAAACGAATTTGATTAGTCGTCGCATTGTTGTTGTTGTTATTAGACATGGTGAATACTTGTGAATGGATGAGGATCTTAGTGAATGTGTTGTGATTTGATTGTGGTTGAAATTCCGAAAGTTCCAAAAATTTTTTTCCCAGTCCGACAATAAATTTCCCAGTCCGACAAAATGGTAAGCCGAAAAAATTTGTATCACCAAATTTTGAAATTGAGTTAGAAATAGCCAAAAACTAGTAGAGAAAAAATTTGATTTTACTTGACCTAAAAATTTTAACTCCTTTTTTTTGTTTTTTTAATCTTCGTGTAAAATATGTTCCGAGACTAGTCTAGATAGTGGCTAAGTCTAAAAATTACTCGAACAAAAAGTCCATCGGAATACATGTCGAAATGCCCATCGGAATACCTGTCGGAATGTCCATCGGAATACCAGCCGAAATGTACGTCGGAAAGTTCTATCGGAATACCTGTCGGAAAGTACTATCGGAATACCTGTCGGAAAGTTCTATCGGAATACCTATCGGAATGTCTGTCGGAAAGTTCTATCGAAATACCTGTTCACCAAACCTGTCGGAATACTTGATCGGAATAATGATCGGAATATGTAAACCCTATTCTGATGGAATTCTGTCGGAATATCCATCGGAATATAAAGCCCTTTTCCGATGAAACCTGTCGGAATAGTACCAAATTCTCACTTTTCTCGGACAAAACTCAACCAATTCGAGATTTTAAGCCAAAAAATGATCAAAACACCAAAAAAATTTGTGTTTTTAGCCAAAGTGAATATACCAAAACTCTACCACAACTATGTAGAAGATTTGTATCAAGAAAAAACCATAAAAAACACAAAAAAAATTTGGTTCGAATGATATGGATCAAAATAGGCACGAAAATCAAGAACAGAAACACGAATCTTAAATCACCTATCCACTATAGGCTCTTGATACCAAATGTTAGTCCCATATCAATCCATAACACAAGATTCTAGAGAGATAAAGGGAAGAAAAGTAGAGAGAGAAACAAGAGAGATGGTGGAAGGTTTTTTACTATTAGAGAGAGAAAGTAAATGTAACCAACACCCTCTTCCACACATGGAAGAGGGTATATATACCCACGAACCAATGGGCTTTCCATGGGCCATGGGTTTGTTTCCATGGCCGGGCTTGGCTTACACTTGGGCTTACGCCCCTAACTTAAACAATATTAGCTTAAAGTCCAAGCCCGGTTAACCCGACTAACCTATTACAATACAAGACCTTTAACGACTAAGATGACCTATTACATTCTTGTTCGACTATATAAAATTTAGAGCTAACACTGCTGGTTAGCAAGGCTAGCCACTGGCCCTTGCCAGTAACCACCATTGCTGCCGTTCGTCCCACTGCTGACCAACCCCAGCGCCAGCTGAGAGTTGGTTCCTACCGGCCTGTCTCCCCTGACGCGACCAACACTCCCACCGCTGGGCCTTTGGCTTGCGGCTGGACAAACAAAACAGCCACTGAGAGTTGAGCTCTCGGCTGGCCGAATTAATCGAACCCCAAACCCGACTCTATTTAATTTTAAATCTTTTTAATAGCATGTTTATAACAATGGTTTAATAAGATTCAAGAACAAAAGAAAAACAATTAAAAGATTAAGAGTTTAATGATACCGAATGCGTGAAAGGTTTAGTATTAAGATCACGAACACGAACCCTTAATTAATCAAAGATCAAGACACTTTTCTTTCCCCTTTTCCTTTGTAATAGACGGCGGCCAATCCTCCATGGTGGCTAAGGTTTTTACTAATTTTTGCTAAAGTGTAAAAATGAATGGAAAATGGTTTTTTCTTGATTAGTTGATTGATTAATTGGGCCGGGCTAAGCCCTTATCTTTGCTTCACTCTTTCAGGTCGGCCACTAAGGCCCTTTTACACATATTCGATTTCTCGTGTTTAAAATAATTATCGTGCGTGATCGTGTTTAGTTCTCGTGTTTAACCCTTGTCATGAATTAGGTATTATACGTAAATATTTATCGTGTTTTAATACTTAGTTATGTGTAACACTTGTAGTAATTAATTAATACAAGTAGTTTTTGGATTTAATGTTCGTGACACGTGTCGTGTATTATTAAATATAAAGTTTTAATTTAATCGGTTTTCATGCATTTAATGTTCTTGGTATTTTATGCAGTTTTACATCAACACCATACATAGACTCTTTATGTATGCATCACAATACACCAAAAAGCCTTCACTACTCTCGGGTAGAGCTAATATAGGTGCTTTAAACAACATCCGCTTCAACATTTGGAAAGTTGACTCTTGATCTTCTCCCAACTCAAACTTCTTGTTCTTCTGAGATAACTCAGTCGTCGGTTTGGTTATTATAGAGAATCCCTCACTTAATCTCGTATAATAGCCGGCAAGTCCTAGAAATTGGCGTATCTCCTTGGTGTTGTAAGAGTCGCCCAATCCTTCACAGCCTCGATCTTAGCTGGATCAACGTATATACCACTGCTGAATTGCACTATGTTTATCTAAAACTCGCATTTGGAAAACTTTGCATATAGTTCCTCCTTCTTCAGTAGCTCTAGTATGGTCTTCAAATGTTCCTTATGCTATAAAGATATCAAATGTGCATTTCATAGTAACACTATAACTGAGTTGGCCCATAGCATTATGTCGGACTCTAAGGAAATCAAAATGTGGGGAACATGATTAAAAGTTTGAATTTTCGTTTCAATACCTTCTATTACTATTAAAAATAAGTCTAAGGCTCATGCGATACCAATGTTTATAAAAGTAGTTCAGGTATTTTGGGAATTCACCAAAATGCTTTTGAGTAGTATCACGTTCACGATAGATGTAATTACGTTTGATTGAACTTCTTGCTTCTTTTTCTGACTGAAGTTGATGCATAAACATATATGTATGTCATCCATATGATCAAGAACGGATATACCATCGAAACAGATGAATCACTCATGTTTTTTCTATGAGTTTTTTGAAAGTACGTTATTTTTTTATAAAATGTTGTATTTATAAAGTGAAATAGTAAGATTTAAATTTTTTAAAAGTTATTTGAAAATACCCGTAAGCCAACGGTTGAAAATTAAAGTGGATAAATTGTTTTCATCGTTTACTTGCTCACTATCCAGTGAGATTGTGTATGGGGAGCAAACAACTAACCAAAGTGATAAGATTAAACACAAAATATATTTTCACCCTCTTTTTTCAAATATTAATATCTCTTAAACCGTTAATCGTTATGCGAAAAAAACATACCGTTACGAAGAGCATTTAATTATCTTTCTATAGATATGCTATATGATACACTTTGGACAAAAAAAAAAATTTCGTTTTTTTTTTCACTTTTTCAAAAATTATCATATATGATACTAATATCATATATGATAAACACCGGTATCATATATGATATAACCTATCGTATATGATATAAATCAATATCATATATGATTTAACACTGTATCATATATGATGAAACAGTATTATCATATATGATATTTTACGAAAATTTTAGCAAGATAGAAAAAATGTCGAAATTAATTTTTCTTCAAAAGTATATCATAGTGCATATTGGTAGAAAGATAATTAAACGCTCGTCGCGGTGATATAATTATTTTCGTTTAACACTTAACGATTTAGAAGATATTTAAATTATAAAAAATATGTGAAAAATAAAATATAATTAATTTTATCGATTAGATGAAAATAAATGGATAGTAGGGATGAGTTCATATCCAAGAAAAATTATGTATTCAAAATAACTGCTCCCTTAATAATTAACTCTCGATCTATTTTTTTTTCTCTACAAACCAACAATAGAAATCAAATAATAAACACACCCTTAAATCTCTTACGTGTCTAGTTGCAAAAAGAAGAAACTTACACACTCTTATTTGCTCTCTAGAAACGGCTAACTGTATTTCAATTTTCAAGAAAACACACAAATGGGTTTGTGGGATTCTTTACTCAATTGGCTTCGCAGGTACTAATTCTATAACCCCTTTTCGTATTTCTCTCTTTTCTTTGTTATTTGAGCTTTTTTTTTCTTTTGTCAAAGTTTTATTTGCTAAATTTAAGATTACTTCATGTTTTTGGCACATTTTGATGTTAATCTTTGTTCGTGTTTGTAGATGCTAATGTAGGCTCTAATGTTGTTGTAAGTTGTTTACCAATATATTATAGTTATTTATCGTTGATTTTGGATTTTGACTTTCGTGGCACTTGTAGAGAATAGATGAGATATACTCATATGCACCATATTTTGAAGTGGTTGTTTTTGGTGGAATGAAATAGCATATTTTTTCTCGGAGTATAGGGGCTCCTTAGGATCGTTTTTCCTTTTATTTTCATGATTTCCTACAATTTGCCGGACTAATTGATGGGTTCTACAAGAGGTTGGCATGGCCACTTAAATAATTGCATATTTTTTTTAATCAATCACTTAATGAGGAATCCCATTACCCATAGTGTAAGTAACACAGGGTTAAATTATAAGTAAGGTTACCAATAATTCAAATATTTTAGTGTTAAGATAGTGATGCTCAGGGGCGGATGCACTCTTTAGGTACGGGGTGGCAGCGCCCCCCATGGCTAGCCGAAAAAGACGAGATTTTAGTGTAATTTTGATCTTTTTTCCTAAGTGCCCCCACCTAAAACTCATATTGCCCCCCACTCACCTATTAAAAACCCAAAATTCAACTCTTTTAACCTTATAAATTCTTCACGTATAACTAAAATTACTCGATTTATCATTACGATCATAGTTTTTTCCTCTGCATTTTATTGTTATTGTCAAAATAAATTTTTTGCCCCCCATATGTTACTTTCCTGGTTCCGCCACTGGTGATGCTAGTAAATCATAACACCAACAATCGCACTTTGACCTTGTATGCAAACTGTTGACTCGTTTGTGAAGCAACGTGATGTGTGAGCGCGAGGGAGGAAAATTTTGAATAACTTATACTTGTGTTTCTTTTTTTGGATAATAAGAGTAATGAATTCGGGTGACGTGATTATTGTGACTTGAAGTCGGACTATCCAGGGAAAGCTATTATAATCTTGTTGTATGATTATTCAGGTTTAAAATAATGATATCCAGAGTAACAGATAACAAGTTTTTAGTTTGAAAACGGGGTTATCAGCAATATTTAAAATTACCCAGTATCTTGATCTTGAGTTACATAAAACTAATATATTTACAGAAATGTTGATGCACAGGATAATCACATTAATAAGCTGATTTTTAATTATACAAGAATAGTGAAATCACATGTATTGAACTTCAATCACCTATTTTGAAGATTTAAAATAGTTGACTCAAAGTTCTAAACAGATATACAATTAAGTAAGGGGCTATCTTTGTGTTATTTTGTAACAATTTTTCATACAGTTACGTATGAGGGTAACTGTATAAAAAATTATAGTTGGAGCGGAAAAGGAAATATAATAACGCACTCTCTAACTTTTGGGCATATGCCAACTTCTTTGTTGCAGTTTTATTTATTTAGCATATTTTGACTGTTTTGCATCTTCAAGTGGTATGGGTACAAGACACCCGGACAACACAAATTTATTCATAAGATTCATAACAAAACAATCCCCTAAATCACTAGTGTGCTGATTTTTTTGAATCAAGTATAAAGCACTAATTTTGGCTTGTGTTTGAACTTAATTTGAGGTTCTCACCAATTTTCTTTATTAGCTTATTTTTTAAACAGGAAATGGAACTTTCCCTTGTAGGCCTTCAAGATGCCGGGAAGACATCTCTTGTGAATTCCATTGCGGTACGCATTTTTATTGCCTTCCGTTTTGTTTGTCTACAACTTTTTCCATGGACATGTAAATAATCTAACTTTGCCATTGCCATTTTTTATTCACCAGACAGGCGGCTACAGTAAGGATATGATTCCAACTGTACGTATCTTTTGTCTAGCAAAATAAAGTTATAATTCTTAACAATTCATGTTATGCTATTTAAACTTGTTTTTATGAAACGGATTTCAGGTAGGTTTTAATATGAGAAAAGTAACTAAGGGAAATGTGACCATAAAGCTTTGGGATCTTGGAGGGCAACGGAGGTTTCGCACCATGTGGGAAAGATATTGTCGAGGAGTCACCGCCATTCTGTAATTCTCTCACCTGCTTGCTATCTCTTAGTTTATATTTTAGATATGTTTTTTATAATTTACCAAGACGAATAAGGTAATTATAGACTTATGGTTTTTGGATGGGTTATTTACATGTGGTTGTCTGATACTGGTGTTTGGATGTGTCTATAGTTGTAATCATCTTTTAATCGTGTTGAGTGTTTAGCAAATTATGGAATTCTAAGAAAGCGGCCACGCCAACCTCCTGAAAAGGGAGGGCTTTACCTGGTTTTAGTCTGTGTGGCAGTGGGTTCAAACCCCATGGATTAGTTAGCCAATGAGTCGGAAACCATGGTTACCAAAAAAAAAAACAAAAAAATGAATGCAGTAAGGGTATGTAGGTAACTTTACTCGACTTAATGGCTCCGTTTTGCTCCGGCTAGAGTTATACCAATTATACGGAGCTTATTTGCTATTTAGTTATCCCCATATCAGTTACATAACCCTCAACAGATGCAGGTGACACAAATCTCAAAGTTGATTGATGTAATATTGCTCAACTTTGATATAAATCTTATAAAATGGGAGCGTTGATGCTAGGGTCCTATCTGTTTCAGTGTCCAGCGTTCTTTTTATCCTTTTAACAATTGTAAGAATCAGAAATTGCTTGTATTAATTTTGACAGTGCGCCAAACTGTGATTGTTTGAGAAATCTATGGATAAAATTAGGACATATAGGTATTCTTATTCTATTCGTTGATGAACAGTTTGGCTATAATCACACTTGTATCAGAACTAATTATTTAAAACATCTAAAAGATCACATAGCCGTAAGCAGAAGTTGGTTCCAGCACTAATATATGATTTATTAGGACTTTTTTAGTGAAATATAATACGCCCAAACAATATGTACCCCACAAATTGCCAGATTTAGAAGCATCTGGACAATCCCAAGCACTCTAAACCGCAAAGAAACATAATAAACTGAATGAAAACAGCTCAAATACTAAACCCAAATTAGCAATCTGAGAAAACCACTAACTTTCACCAATTCACGAAAGCACCTGAGGATATTATCCTTTGCTTTTGACCACATTTCCCCGTAATGCCAAACAACCTTTTATACCAACATCATGCAGCAGACTACCTCACACAATGTGATACAAAAGAGTACATTGAAGGCTTCATTATTGGCTTAGGATCACTCACAGCGGAACTCTACAAAATATGGCTTCGTTTCCCGCTCAGCAATATCCTGTATTACTTTATCCCAATCACAATACTGAAATAACTAAACTGGCATCACCATATCTTGAGTTCTTACCAACAGAAGGAAATCATCAACATATCCCAAAACCTTGACTACATTTTCATATCTGAACATAAGAAACCACAACACCATAATGCAGTCTTACAGCCTCACATATTATAGACCCTATGTCCGAACAGGCATCATCAGAATCTAGGATCACATAGAGTTTGAAACCAAACATACAATCATCACGTGAGGTAGTCCCATCTTTCATGACTCACAAACTTTCATAATGTACAAAACTTCAGCCTTTAAAACACACTCATTAACAGGAAACTATCTTTATGATATTTACTTACGTTAACTACATTAGGAATGATTTATTATGACTTGAAACATAATAAGAAAATGATTCACAAAACACATATTTTGAAATGGATTGCAGGTATGTGGTTGATGCTGCTGACTGGGATAGCATTCCGATAGCCAAAACAGAGCTACACGACCTCTTGACGAAACCTTCCTTGAGGGAGATTCCTTTGCTTGTTTTAGGAAATAAGATTGATAAGTCACAAGCTCTAACGAAACAAGCGTTGGTGGATCAGCTGTATGTCATTCTGCACTCATGGTCAACGTCAAAGTTTGATATATTCGTAAGGCTTGACATGCAATTTTAATTCTTTTGTCTTTCTACAGAGGTCTTGACACAATTACCGATAGAGAAGTGTGCTGCTACATGATATCTTGCAAGGACTCGGTAAACATAGATATGGTGATCGATTGGCTTATCAAACACTCCAAAACGGCAAAGTAGACCAGTTGGGTTGACTTTCTCATCTCTGTTGTTTGTTTGCAAATGGGATCTACATGACCATTTTAGTGATGGGTAGAATTTCTTTGAGCGTACATTGTCTATAATATCTATCTCAAGAATTCTTGATTCCATCCATTACCATGGAAGTCTTTTTTTATTTATCTTTCTTCTTTTATCCATTGGTCAAAACTCAAAAGGCAGAGTCTGGACTCTGGAGTCTGAACCACTGAACAATAGCACTCGTATGATATGTAAAACTCTTTGGAATTATGTGTTGTAATGATTTATTTCAGTCGGGTGTTTGAACCATGTAATATACAATGCTTACTTCCGAATTCCGATGTTTAGAGCACCTTACGAACGGTTACTTGCATAGTTAATTATTATTCACTTTTCTTGGTCCACAACTTAGTGATGAAGGGACAATGAGGCCAATGGGCTAAGCTGTTGCTTCAGCCTACTCAGAGAGGACACTGGAGTCTGAACCACTGAACAATAGCACTCGTATGATATGTATAACTCTTTGGAATTATGTGTTGTAATGATTTATTTCAGCCGGGTGTTTGAACCATGTAATATACAATGCTTACTTCCGAATTCCGATGTTTAGAGCACCTTACGAACGGTTACTTGCATAGTTAATTATTATTCACTTTTCTTGGTCCACAACTTAGTGATGAAGGGACAATGAGGCCAATGGGCTAAGCTGTTGCTTCAGCCTACTCAGAGAGGACAAGTGCAATTTTTTTTTTTGGTTCTTGGATTTAGTTGCTGTACAGATTTCCAAAAGGATGTTATGGCTTAGCCAAACAGGAGACTAGTTATGTATTTCGAAGAAAAAGATTGTATTTCTATGTTCTGCGAAAGCTGATTATAATATAACTGTATGATTATGCAAGCATACTAATTCAAAGATTTGAAACACTAGCTATCTAATACATCAAATTTGATATGATATCTTAATATTATTATGGGAAATCAGGTGACTGTGATATTCAATAAACGATAGTATAATAGTTAGCTATCATTATACATGCTGCAGGAGATATTGCAGTGTTAATTGTTGACTTTTGCTTTACACAAACATAATCAGCCTCTCGACTTGGATGTTAGGGTCTTACCGTAGTCCGATCTGATAATCAGATAATTAGTTGTAACATGTTGCATGAAATTGTGTCCGGAAGTCTGTTGCTTAACAATGTAATAGTCACTTTTTGTAGTGCTGAATGTAACAGATTCTGATATCTTGAGAAAGCAACATATTAATATGGGTTTAACATCCGTTCTACACTGGCTGATGTTGTCACGGGAGGTTCCTGGAATTGGCCAAATGATTGGTTACTTAAATTCCCAAACACGCCGTTAATTGTTGAGCACAAGGTTGACGTGCTCAAATGGAAAGATTTGCATGGCAAGCTAACCGACTTTAAAGTTGGCCATGCATGGGAAGCTATTCGGAATAGAAGCAATGAGGTCCCTTGGCATAGGCTGGTATGGTTTCCTCAGTCTATACCACATCATTCATTTCTTTTTTGGCTAGTTATGAAGGAACGTTTGAGGACTCAAGACAAGCTTAGGCAGTGGGACGTTGGAGATGGGGTGGATATTGACTCTCTGCGATGCCCCCTTGTAATACACGCCCTGATTCTTATTCCCACCTTTTCTTTGCATGCTCTTTTGCTTCTAGTGTTTGGAACCAGGTTCAACACCTTGGGTGTATGGAGGATATCTAACCCAAGTTGTGTCACATTGTTGATCACTTGCTGTATGGAGGATATCCAACCCAAGTTGTGTCACATTGTTGATCACTTGCTGCCCATTGTGACGGCCAGAACCTGTAGAAGTATTATTGGCCGCGTCCTTTTGGCGGCTACGTGCTATTATGTTTGGAGAGAGAGAAATTATCGCTTATTTAAGCGTTCGTCGGAATCCCGGAGGAAGTTTGCGACACCATTATGATCACGGTTCACCTTAAGCTGAGCACTTATCGTTTAAAAAACACGACTAGGGTTCATGCTTTTCTTAGTAGATGGAATATGCCTTCCAATTTCCGTATGTACTCTACTTAATAGTGTAGGCTTTTTGATGTAATCAATCGCGTGGCATGCCATGGATTGTAGAGTTAGGATGTCCAAGTGTTCTCTTGGGGTCATTATGGTACTATACCATCTTCCATTGTATTCTTTTTGTTGTCATTAATACCATTTATCGGGGTATCTCGTTACCAAAAAAAATAAAAAATGAGACCATTTTATCGTATTAAAACAGTGTCTTAAAATGGTCTCAAAGTAATGCTGTTCAGAGGTTGAGGCTTATATTAGGATTTTTGATGTAGCGTAAGCTACAGGTAGGGTTAGACAATTAAGTATTGTCAGACTTTGTGAGGGAGTAATAAGGTTTACTTGACCAGAGGGTTTGAGAAGAACAATTCTCGACTCTTTTTATTGATAATAAAATCTGTAGGAAAAAACAAGACCCCGACCTCTAAACATTCGACCCCTATTTATAATAGAGAAAGAATATTCTGGAAAGTAAATAAACTCCTAATTAAACTTAAACATTATGGAAAATTAAAAGATGACTAAAAACTTGGGCATAAGTGGACTGCAAAGTCGTTACTGCATCATTCTCCCTTTCTTGGAAAAAACTCGTCCTCGAGTTGTCATCAGGATATAAAGGAACATCTGGAGTAAATGCGTTCAGGTAGATCAATGATATATACATTATCATTGATTTTCTGAAGTACCTTGCAAGGACCTATTTTCCGCATCTTGAGCTTGTTGTACGTCCCAACAGGAAACCTCTCTTTTCTTAAGTGAGCCATAACTTGATACCCAACAGAAAGTGTCTTCAACCTACGATGCTTGTCACTTTGTACTTTGTAAGTCGCATTAGAAGACTCGAGTTTTTGTTTCACATCAGCTTGTATAGCTTCTATTCGTTCAGCCATGTTCTGTGCAGCGAGGCTATGGCCCGGTAGTGCGGGTAGCTGAATTAGATCAAGAGCTTGCTTTGGTGGACACTGATACACAACTTGGAATGGCGTTTTTCCTGTGGACCGGTTCACCATGTTATTGAAAGCGAACTCTGCGGGTGCAAGAAATTGATCCAACTGCTTTGGACGATCACCACAAAGACATCTTATCAGATTTCCAAGCGTTTTGTTAACAACTTCCGTTTGGCCATCAGTTTGAGGGTGAAAAGATGTGCTATAATTCAACTCAGTTTTAAACAAACGCCAAAGAGTCCTCCAAAAATGACTAAGAAATTTGGTGTCGCGATCAGATGTGATTGTAGAAGGTATACCATGCAAGCGTACAATTTCGCGAAAAAATAACAAAGCCACGTTCGAAGCATCATCCGTCTTTTTGCAAGGAATAAAATGTGCCATTTTAGAGTAACGTTCCACTACTACAAACACAGAATCACAACCTCTAGATGTGCGAGGAAGCCCCAACACAAAATCCATTGATATGTCCTCCCACGGTCCATCAGGAGTCGGTAGTGGTGTGTATAAACCAGTGTTTTGTGAATGACCCTTAGCAGTTTGACAAATAAGGCACTTAGCAACAAACTTACCCACATCTCGCCTCAAGTGTGGCCAATAGTACCGCTCCTCAACAATAGCGAGTGTCTTGTCACGACCGAAATGGCCTCCAAGACCGCCCCCATGCAACTCTTTAATCAATTGTTCTCTTAATGACGTACGCGGGATACAAAAGCGATTGTCATTGAACAAATACCCATCAACCTTTAAAAAGGGCGGCACCATTTTATTTTCCCAAATATCCTTGAAATCTTCATCATGGGCATACAAATCTTTCAAGTGGTCAAATCCAATAATTTCCGTCCTTAACGTCACCAACAACTCAGCCCGTCGACTTAATGCATCTGCAACCTTATTCTGCTCACCCGCCTTATGCTTCAACACGAAAGAAAAACGTTGAAGATAAGCGATCCATCTCCCATGCATTCTATTCATCTTCTGTTGGCTATTAAAATACTTCAATGCCTCATGATCGGTATATAGAACAAACTCTCGATGAAATAAGTATTGCTCCCAATGGTGAACAGATCGATAAATAGCATAGAACTCCAACTCATACGTCGACCACTTTTGTCGGGCTTCACTAAGTTTTTCACTAAAGAAGGCTACAGGTTTTCCTTCTTGAGATAAAACAGCACCAATTCCAAAAATAGATGCATCACACTCCAAAGTGAAAAGTTTGTCAAAGTTCGGTAATACAAGAAGTGGTGCACTTGTTAGCTTTTCTTTGATTTGTTCAAAACTAAGATCAGCCTCTACTCCCCATTGAAACTTTCCTTTCTTCATACATTGAGTGATAGGTGCCATGATAGTGCTAAAGTTCCTTATGAATCTTTGATAGAAAGTTGCAAGCCCATGAAAACTACGTACTTCACTAATGGTTTATGGTTTAGGCCACTCTTTAATTGTCCGGACCTTCTCTTCATCAACTTGAATACCATGAGAAGTAATAACGAAACCCAAGAACAACAACTTATCAGTCAAGAAATTACATTTCTTTAAGTTGATATACAACTTATTTTGAGATAATGCAATGAGAACTTCCCGTAAGTGCCTGAGATGCTCTTTTTCGGACTTGCTATATATGAGTATGTCATCAACATAAATACAACAAAAGATCCGATAAAGGGTTTCAGTACCTGGTTCATTAACCGAGAGAAGGTACTTGGTGCATTTGAAAGACCAAAAGGCATGACCATCCACTCGTAGAGACCATCCTTGGTCTTAAAGGCTGTCTTCCACTCGTCACCTGGTCGAATTCGGATTTGGTGATATCCGCTTCGTAAATCAATCTTTGAAAATACCTTTGAACCCTCCAACATATCTAGCATATCATCAAGGCGTGGAATTGGGAAACGATATGCAATCGTGATCTTATTAATTGCTCGACTATCAACACACATTCGCCAACTACCATCTTTTTTTGGAACTAATAAAGCTGGAACGGCGCAAGGGCTCATGCTTTCCCGAATTAGACCCTTCTTCAATAAGTCTTCAACTTGCTCCTGTAAGATTAGATTCTCTTTCGGGCTCATTCTGTAGTGTGGTAAGTTAGGAAGACTAGCTCTTGGAACAAGGTCAATTTGGTGTGTATGTTACACATTGGTGGTAAAGTTGAGGGTAACTCATCCGGAATGAGTGTTTTAAATTCTTCCATCAAAGGTAACACCTTTTCAGGAAACGAAACACCTTCTTGTATCGTTCCTGTTGCGACAATAGCATATATCACCGACTCACCTTTAATCTCATCTTTGAAATCTCCATGGTTCAGAATCATTAAATTGTTGCGTGTTGCTTCAGAGTCTTTTGATCTGTTGTTATCCATCAAGGGAACTAGAACCTTCTTAACACCATTTATAATAAACGAGTAAGTATTATCTTTACCCTTGTGAATTGCATTGACATCATACTCCCACGGTCGCCCGAGAATAATATGGCAAGCATCCATATCAACTATGTCGCACATGACCTCGTCCTTATATTTTCCAATCTAAAAAGGAATTTTGCATCGCTCAGTAACCTTGATCTCGCCAACAGATTTGATCCAACCAATACGGTACGGATTTGGATGTTTTTCTGTAGGTATCTTCAATCGTTGTACAATGTCCCTAGATACTATATTCTCCGTGCTACCACTATCGATAATAACATCAAAGACCTTCTGATGGATAACACACCGTGTTCGAAAGAGGTTATGTCGCTGAGATTTCTCAACTAGCTTAGGAGCTAGCATGATTCGACGAATGACACACAACTTTGATGAATATTCACCATCAGCATAAAAGTTACCATCTAAATCATCATGTGCTGCGTGGCATATATCAGTTTCAATCTCTTCATCAAATGTTTCCTCATCTACTTCATTGTAATCATGTTCCCTAGTGGTCAAATTAATCTTTCCACCAGTTGCCCTACATTCACTTGAACGATGACCACCTACCCCACACTTGAAACACTTCCCGATTACGGGTCGTGCATACGGGTTTGTAGACTTGCTGGTAAGTGTTGGAATGCTACCAGTTTGTTTTTCCTTGTCCAAGGTAGACAATTTCTGAACAGACTGTGTGCTTTCTACGTTGGATGAGGATTGTCCAGCGCTAAACTTGCTTTCTACGTTGGATGAGGATTGTCCAGCTAAACTTGCTTCTGTTTGTGGAAGGGAATAAAGTTGAACGATTATTCTTTGCAAGTTGATTTTCAGCCCTAATCGCGAGATTATAAGCGTCGTCTAACGTGTACACAGGAACAAGAGAAATTCTATCTTGGATTTATGGACGTAATCCATTGATATACCGCGTCACTTGTTGAGACTCGGTTTCTGAAAAATCATTCCTTGATGACAAACGATGAAATTCAGCGGTGTATATTTCCACGGTACGATTTCCTTGAGCATAATTTTGGAGCAGATTAAACAATATTTGATCATGATTGGGTGGAAGGAACCTCTTACTTAACTCTCGTTCCATTCTTTCCCAACTAGTGATGGGAAGTTTTTCTTGTCGCTCTCGTACAGTTTGCAAGTTCTTCCACCATGATTGCGCACCACCCTTTAACTTGTATGCAACCAGATTAACTCGACTATCCATAGGAATTTCGTAGAACTTGAAAAAGGTATCCAATTCACTCATCCAGTCTAAGAAATCTTCCACATTCATTGAACCTTGAAAAGTCGGGACATCTTTGGCTCGTTGACGGTAATCAAAATCTCTAACACCCCGGTGACCAAATCGCATTCCCCTTTCCTGTTCATCTTCATCATCGTACTCAACATCAGAATCTTCACCACCATAATTGTGTTGCTGAACATATGTTTTTTGAGGTCGACCATTCCTACGGCCCGCGTTCTGTCGCCGTGGATTAGCACGAGACGGTTGGTCTTCGCTCTCACGCGTGGTTAAAGTTGCTAGGGTTTGAGTTATTTGTTGCAACGACTTCTGGACAGTTTCCTCAAGTCGTTTAAAAGAATTTTCGAGTTGCTCAACTCGATCGTTATTAACATCGTCACCAGCCATTTATCGAATCTCAATATGGAATACAATCAACCTTAAAATTGATAAACAGAAACAAAGAAACAATCACGTATCTAAGTTCAATAGGGTTACCTGGATGAATTGCAGTTTGTAAACCAAACCGAAGAAAGATGTTTTTTTTTTTTTTTTTGGTTTAATCTTCTAATCACCAATCAAGAATCGAGTTGAAGTAGTAAAGGTCCTCCAATCGAATTGTGTTTAGGCTCTGATTACCAACTGATGTAGCGTAAGCTACAGGTAGGGTTAGACAATTAAGTATTGTCAGACTTTGTGAGGGAGTAATAAGGTTTACTTGACCAGAGGGTTTGAGAAGAACAATTCTCGACTCTTTTTATTGATAATAAAATCTGTAGGAAAAAACAAGACCCCGACCTCTAAACATTCGACCCCTATTTATAATAGAGAAAGAATACTCTGGAAGAATATTAATTCTAGAAAGTAAATAAACTCCTAATTAAACTTAAATATTCTGGAAAATTAAAAGATGACTAAAAACTTGGGCTTAAGTGGACTGCAAAGTCGTTACTGCATCAATTTTGAGTTCCGGAGCAAATTTGTAACATGTCAAACCTTTATGTTAGGTGTAGTTTTAGTCATCCCCAACTTTGATGTAATTAGGGGTCTGTGTATGCCAACATTCATTATGTACAATTGCATAGACCATTAGCGGTAGTGTAACAATAGAAGCATAGCGTGTTACCTTTATGTTCTAGCCACGATTATGGATAGGGAAGCTACTGCTACATGATATCTTGAAAGAAATCAATACTAAATAAATATAGATATTAGATATGGTGATCGATTGGATTTGTCAAAAACTCCTGGCTGAACTTATTTTAGTGTCCCATCCTCTTTCTGCTTTTAAAATTTATTTTGAGCAATGTTGATGTATCGTTGATAGTATAGTGATAATTTGAGATACGTTATAGGGTAAATTAGAAAATTACCTTTAGGAAAAAGTAATAGACTGATATTACCAATGACGAATTCAATTAAACACGATGGTGACTCAAGTTCGGTGTACACGAAGATCGAGTGAATTTGAGACGTTTCATTTTGATTTGGACAATTGATTTGAATTGGTTTTCGGTTTTTAAACTCCAATTAAAATCTACCAATTTTAAGATATTTAAAATTAACCTAAAGTGCATGAATCGTAAACCCCGCTAAATTTAAATCTAAAACAATTACTTACTTCAAAAATTAAAACTATATTTAAAGATTAATCTATTTAAAAATCTAATTAACTTTTTAGAACTAATTTACTCTATTAAAAAAATTACTTTAGAACAAATCTATTTAAAAACTATTTTTATTAAAATCTATTTATAAAATTTAACTAATAAAGACATTTTTATATATTTTATTTTTATTTATTATTTATTTTTATTAAAACTAAGATTTATTTAAAAAGTTTAATTCTATTTGTTTTTAAACGAAAATAAGGATTTACTAAAAATAAAGAACTGCCAGGCTAAGTAACACTATATTAATAAACTGTGAGAAAGATAAATCAAAAGAGCTTTGAGCTCAGTTGGGTAACACGCTGCCCCTTTACCCTTGAGGTCAAGGGTTCGAGTCCCACAAGGGACTCATTTTTGTGACAAATTTCTTTTTGGACAATAAAAAGTTAAATGTCACAGGAGTGACTTTTGGAAAGCTTGACACAATTCTTTTGTATTAAACTGATAAGGTTATCAGTATCTTGAGTTCATCAGAATAATGGATTCTGATAACAATTGACACTCAACAAATTCAAAACACAGTAACTCTAAAACTTAAATATCATACTATTATCCAATACCAAAACAGATCATAACGAAATAAACTCAATAACCAACCTGCTATAGCTAAATAACCACGACAGTAAGTAAATAGCAGATTAACATCTTCGTTATATAAAATGAATAAACTCTAAAACTGATAAGTACTACTCACGTATACAGAGCAAACACAAGCTACATACGGAGAACTGAACAGTCCTATTATAACAGATTAGAGCAGAAACAAACACTAGCAGACTCGAAAATCTAAACAAGTTTAACAACTAGTAAATCCTGTTAACTATCATTATGCACTTATTCGAATAACCAGTTATCCCAAACAGTTATCCCCAAACAGTTATCCCCAACAGTTATCCCAAACAATGAATAACCAGTTAACTATCATTAGCAAGATCTAAACAGTTATCCCCAAACGCAGATTCATTGAATCAATAACAAATTCATTATCACATAAATCATTCACACACCTTCCATAAACTAAGTATTCACTTCTAAATAAGCATTTTAAAAACTTTTAAATCGAACAGTGATGAAACTCAAGCTTAGAAACAAATAGATAACTATTTCAGAAACAAATTAAGCAGTAAAATCATTTAGCATCAAACATAAACATAAATGACATAAACATGAATTAAACAAAGATTAAATTGAATCGAACCTTTTTTAGAAACCTTTGAGCAGTAGGTTTGCGCTGAGCAACCTAATGAACCGGAAAACGAACCACCATAAATCACCATTCTTATTCAAATGAGACCACCATTCGAACCACCAAAATTAAATCGAACCAGAAACACCTCCAGTTTGTTTTTCACTTATCCAGTGGGGATAAGTTTTAATCCAATACTTTACTTTTTATATTAAATCTAAGCTATTAATTAGCTTATATTTAACATAACAAACATTATCATTGCAAAATAGTTACAAGAATTAATTTGTTAAATCAATTTAAGCAGTAAAAAGAACAAGACACGAATTAAAATAAATCAACTGATCTTTCATTAAACTCAGAAATATTACAAGATTTCAATAAAAGAAATACAAAATTAACCCTAAACCTATTTTTGCAGAATAACTTTAAAGAAAAGAAAGGATAAAGATTACAAGTAAATTGGGGGGTTTTTATAGCCTTCCCAAGGGCTTGCTGAGGAGGATATTCGAATCTCTTTGAGCATATTACTTCTGATTTTCGGCCCTTGATCTTCTATTTCTCTCTCTTTGATTGATCGGATGGTGGAGAAAACATCACTAGCACACGGATTGCCAACGTGACATCCGTGTGTGCTAGTTGTGCTTCTTTGAAGGCCTTTGATTGGTTGAATAAGATTGGTGAGGTGTTTCTTCCACTGAAAAACAGCCATGTAGCATGCTCGTTCCAACCTTTCTCTTCCTTAAACCATGGGGGTTTTATTCTCCTTTGAGTGAATTACTTGTGTAAATAAAAAGCCCCAAATAATATGGCCAAATATTGGATTTAAAGTTTGGGAACAGTAACTATTTGTTACTGGTTTTGGTGTTTTTCTGGGGATGAAGATAAATGAGGAAGAAACATAGATTATATCGAAACCTTTTAATGTGTGGAAACGTGTGTTTGTCAAGTGAGTGGGTGAATGATAGCAGTAAATGGGTGGGTGAGAGAAACACATTTAATATAAACGTGTGAAGTGGGGTAAAAGAGGAATGGTTTATTTATTCGTTCATTAACAAACCCTAGGCCTAATTCGTGTAACTCGTTCTATTTCAATTTGGGCTTGGGCCTCAATTGTTTCATCCGTTTATATTTAGCAACTTGGGCCAATTCTTTCAAAATGAATTTATGCAAATGAACTTTACACCATAAATGGGCCTTCAAGCCCATTAAGCTAATGTGGGTCCCACTAGGCCCATAAACTTCATAAATGATGAAATCCTCTAAAGTCGAGCTCGATTTTGGCTTCATTGATCTTTTTCTTCAAACTCGTGCCGGTTTTGCCGGTTTTCGCGAACTTGGTACCTACACACATCAAAACAACAAAACAACATATACAAGGCATTTTTGATACATTTCATGCATAATTTCATAGTTTTAAGATACAAATGATATGAGTAATTACACTCATATCAAATGTACTACAAAATGTATACCGAAGATCCTTGGTTCCTTTCATTACTGTGACAACCCTGGTTTTGAGGTTCGTCACTTAGTTTTATTTTGTGCTAGTTACGTGTCTTTATGTGTTTATGTGCTTATTGGTGTGTATAGATTGTGGTTTGGATATCGTTTCCGGTACGGGGTACCTTGTGAATGAAACGATGTGTGATGATTTCATGTTCATGAGCTCATATGGTAGTGACTATGAAGTGAAATGGTGTTATTTAGTGGTTTTACGTATACGTATATGTATTATAGAAAATCGTGTTTTTACGATTTACGGTTTAACATTTAGAGGTCTCGGATGAGGTAATTAGTCATATGGATATTTTTCGGGATGGTTTTAAGTCATTTAGGACTTAGTTATAAAGTTTATTTCAAAATTTGAGATTTTTTTTAAAAGTGTATATTTTACGTTTTTTACGGTAAAACGCGTAAATTTGACTAGTTTTACGGTTTTGAGGTTTTGGAGGCTTTAGGAGCTGAAATAAATTAAGAAAAATTAAGGTAATATTATTAGTACTAATATTAATAATAAAAAGGAAAAAAAAACGAAATTAAATGGGTATAGGTCGGTTATGTGAAAAAAAAGAAAAGAAAAGGGGAAAAAAGGGAAAAAGGGAACCGGGCTTTTGTATTTGGGCTAGGACTGGTTAAGATTAATTATATAAGGTTTTTATTTATCAAAACACTTCATAAAATCCCTGGAGATCAATAAGGAGTCGAAATATACAAGGGTGGAATTAGGGTTTTCATAAAAATCTTGGTTTTTCATAAATCAAAGGTAAATCTTTATAACCCTTTTTAATTAAAGTGTTTTAATTCTTTCTCAATCATCTTATGATGGATTTAGGTTAGGGTTTAATTTTAAAAACAGTAAATTAATGTTGAATTAATCATTATATGATGATCACATAAATTAGGGCTTGTAATTAGAGGGATTATGGTTAATTAATGAGGTTCATTTTGTTAAACTCGTTTTTAAAAACTGGGCAGAATTTTGAGTCAATTGTTTTGATCATATCGGGAGTTCTAGGAACATTCAAGATGCGATCCAAGTATCCCTGAAAAGGTAATGAAGTGGCTTTCCAATTCAAGAAACGAGAACTAAATTGGAGGTCGGGAAGTGGGTCAAAAACAGGTTACAACAGTCGGAGGTCAAAACAGTTTTGTAATCAGCCTGTTTTCTTTTTAAGTTTTAGGTTGTTTGGGGTACTTAGGGTTGCATTGGGATCTTCTCACGAACGTGAGAGATGTTTTATATATTGTAGTAAGTATCCGCACTTGGGCTAAGGTTTTGGTTTAGGGTAGACCCCTTAATGGTAACAAACTTTTAGTACATTTAAAATTAGGAAATCTGGAATGACAAAAGTAGATATATGTATATCGGGGCCTTAACAGTAGCTTTAAGGTTAGGTCAAGTGGGAAGTGTTAGCCAACATACGTAAGGGTATGAATATTCCTTTTACAGAAACCATGGGTATGTTTAAGTGGACGTTTGACTTAAAGTTTTGAGACCTAAAAACTGGGACTGTTTTGGGTAAAATATGAACGGGTTAGTTATTAAACTTAACCAAGTTAAGGACTTGTTAAGGAAGGGTAATGGGGTGATTAGAGCTTGCCAATGAGGTAATTATACGGGAATAGACTAGATGTCCATCATAGGTTGATGAGCCATCTTAGTGATTGGTTCGTGTATTGATTTCGTGTTTTTGGTTTGTTAGCTTGTTGCTAGTGCGAGGACTTGTGAAGAAGCTATCAGGTGAGTTTCATAGTCCCATGTTTACTATTGTTTTTGACTTCCAGATGGGATGGAAGAGACACTGTGTTGAATTATTTTCTAAATTAATGCTGTGAATATTTTAAGGTTTGAGATGGACTTGTGTGTACATTTATGTGATTAACTGCTATGTGATTCTTGTTTGTGTGTGATCTGGATTGGAAAGGTACATAGGTGTATGGGCGCCTATGGGACCTATGGTTAATGATAAGGCGTGATGCCTTGGAAATTGTGATTGTTGGTAAGGCATGATGCCTTGGAAATTGTGATTGTTGGTAAGGCGTGATGCCTTGGAAATTTTGATTGTTGGTAAGGCGTGATGCCTTGGAATTGTAATGATTGATTGAACTTGAATGCTAGTTGTTAGTACATGATTGTAGCGCATTGTCCATATGTTTATTGGTTTATGGTATTCACAGCTTATGACTTGTCTTGTGTTGGAGTCTAAACCTATGACTCTCACCAACTTTATGTTGACGTGTTTTAGTGTCTCTTTCAGGTGATACTATGGTTAAGCATGAGAACATAAGTGGCTAGGATTGGAGAAGCTTAGGAGTGCATATAGAAGGAGAATCCCCGTTTCCTTCTTAGTTTTATTTGATTGTTCATTTTAATAAGTGATACTGTGGCACACATATGATTGTTTTGGTATGTTATTTGTTGTCTTGGGTAAGAAGTAGGACTGTTACTTACTTACCTAGACTCCTGCATGTTGAGATATTGTCATGACATATGTGTCACCATTTATGACATTTCTTATTTCATTTAGTTATCTCTATAGACACGCCATGTTGTGATGATATCCATACGTCGCGCCCCATATTCCGCCATGGTGGGGTGTGACAGAATGGTATCAGAGCCAATGGTTATAGAGAATTAGGTTGCCTAGTCGCGTAGCCTAGTCTATAGCTTAAGGGTCCCTGCATATAGGCGTCATAGGAGTATGTGTGCTTTTTATATTAATTGATGTGTTTGGATGTTATTTATTGCGATGTTTTCACTAGTATGAATTGAACTGTAGTATGTTCATACTTAGTCACCTGTTATTTTCTTTTCGGGTTTGTGACTAGTGCGGGTTGAACCATAATCGTCCACGCTAGTCACTGTTGTATTTTGCTTAATTGGTACATTATAGTACATAATTTAGTACAAGGTAGTTTTTATCTTTTATCGAGTTATTCTACATACCTGAGGTGTGTTATTTTTCTTTTGATGTTTAATTCATGTTCCCTAAGAACCGTGTGGTGGTTCGAGTTACTAGGAGTAGGTGGATAGGAAGGGTTTTAAGCTGTTTCCACTCTTACGGGCGACATGACTTATAACTGATTATGTTTTCGTTTTGGATTTAGTCTAGGCTGTTTTTCTTTTTATGTTTAATTCATGTTCCCTAAGAACCGTGTGGTGGTTCGAGTTACTAGGAGTAGGTGGATAGGAAGGGTTTTAAGCTGTTTCCACTCTTACGGGCGACATGACTTATAACTGATTATGTTTTCGTTTTGGATTTAGTCTAGGCTGTTTTAGCTAGACTATGGATTTCTGTATTCTGAGAGTTTGACTATGTTATTTTAATAGTTGGAGTTTTGAACCTTTGTTATGTGGTTATGAGCTTATGTGAGTAGATAGATTTATGTGTTATGTGTTGTATTGATTCTTATAAGTGTCATCATAGGAGGGAGTGCATTGGGGAAAGGGTAATTGTATAAGTATGATGGCCAACATAGTTATACAAGTACCACAACTTCAATGGGTTCCTAAGTATGATTGCATGAAAGAGGGTTAGTACATGCTTGTATATGATGAGATGTGGATTTTTGGTATATTTATAATATATGGGTTTTGTGCCTTGTTGTGGTATGGTGAGATGGTGAAAAGGTGATTACTCGTATGGAAAAACGAGTGTATGACGCGATCGACTTGATATGTATGATAACGAGTATGTTTTGGGAGATTTAATAGGTATATATATGCGGATGTATATATACTACTACGTGTTAGGTTATGGTATATGGTCGTTCACTAGTTATTATAACTTGAACGTACCTTGTGTTTGTTCGTGTTTTATGGTGCTGGAGTTTGTTGGAGTTCCAACGTCGTTTTGAATCTTTTGAAGTGTGTCTTGTAGCGTATTCTTTGAGTTTCGTATTTCACGTGTACGTTTTAAAATAGTGTTTTTGGTTTCAAGTCTATTGAAATAACTTGGGGTTTCTTTTGAGATAATGAAATTTTTTGTGTTGGGTCTTACATTTCTTTTGGTCGGTATATATTGAGAAAAAGGGGGACTTGGAAATCTATTATAGGGTTAGATAGTTGGTTGTATTCGTTAAAATAAGGGTAAGGTGTTGGAGTCGTGTTTGAAACAAGGTGCAACATAAGATTTCTTTTTAATCAACACTTATTTATTTCAAATTCTAAAAGACTTTCTTTAAAATAGAGCGAAGTAAAATTTCTTTCTACTTACATAGTTTATATAATTGGGTTTAACCGATTCACGTCATTTATAATTATTAATACGAGGTTAAATTGAGTTTATGAAGGTTACACATACAATTATATCTGTCATTTAAAAGAGGTATATTAATCACTAAGTCTATTCTTTAGTTTTTTTTAAACAACTAGTATAAAACTGATTTGGTCATAACTTGTTCGTTTTTAGAGTTTTTTGAGTGATTCAAAAGCCAAAGATTATGTCCTCGGAACGTACTTTTCAAATATTCAGAATGTAAAGTCATGGGAGGTCAGTATCTTGGCCGAAATGTTTGTACAAGTGTCGGGTTAAAGGTTGAGTTTGAATGGTAGTTTATTTTTATGATTTGGGATGCACGGGATACCTAGTTTTCGAGTTGAGTTTTGAGTTCGTCAAGAGGGTTGTTTGTAGATTGTTTGAGTCACATAGATGTGGGAGGTAATAATAATAAAAAAAGAGATATATATTCTTTTGGAAAAATGTCGATCTTTTGCACGGTTTAAATAATATGTCGCGGGGCGTAATATGTTTTGGTTGCCATTGGGTGTTTCTTGGATTATTTTTTGTTGTCATGGGTCATTTTGAAATGATACACGTTTTGGGTTTGAGTTTTCTTTTGAGTCTCGTGGTTTTTGACTTGTTTTAACTGGTGCACGTGAAATGTCGTTAGTTATCCGTGGGTTGATTCATTGATCGTATCTGATGGATTCAGGATGTAGTTTTGGTTTCGTATGGTTCGGGAGCGTTGAGGTAGTCATATGAAGACTTGGTAGCGCCTACACGCGTAAGTAGGTGACCATGAGAGAACGGTCAGAATACCCTTAGTGGGGAGGAAAGAAGTTCGTAGAAGAACTAATGTGGTCATGAGGTCTCTTAGGAGTACCAAGGAGATGAATAGAGATTTGTGGGATACTAGCACAAGTAACGCGCCATAGAGAGTGTTGGAAGGGGATACAATACCTCAAAGGTATTTATGATTGTGCGTAAGGCATGTAAGTTTTCCGAAAATTTCCTGAGATTTAGTAGGTTTGCCTATTACTGTGAGGTAGAACCATAAGTAGAGCAAGTAGGAGAAGTGAGAGGAGTTGGAGTTAGTGCATTTCCAAGGAAATTGTAGATGGAATGATTCCAAGAACAAGAGTTGATGGAAATTGCAACGGATGCAAGGTAAAAATTGAGTTGCTTAGTAGTAGATTGGATGTGGAAAGCGGTTGAGTGGTCTGATGAGAGGAAGCATTGGTCTTTTAAAATGTGTGTAGAATTTTTCAAGTAGAACGAGGTAGGAATTTATTCGTATTGCCGCTAAGAGAGGGTGCAAGGAGGACATAGTTGAAACTGCCAAGGAGGTGGTATGAACGCTTTGGGTTTATGGTTATGCATTTGGCTTCGCCAAAGCACTAGCGGTTTTCATGGAATCAATGAACCGAGTGTACATGAACGTATATAAACGAGTTGTCATCAGGAGCATCGACGACATCTTGATCTACTCAAATATAAGAAGGAGAGTGAGGCGAATTATGTGTTGGTTTTGGAGTGGAGTTATACGTGAGATTTTCGAGTGTGAGTTTTAGTATTAAGTTTACTATGATGAGCAGTTAGAGATGGTGGCATATCATGAAACCAGCAAGGGCGAAGTGAAGAAGGATGAGGAAGCGTTTTGGAGGCTGAAGAGGTGGATTGGATTATGAGCCGATCTTGGCATTATCAGAAGGACCGAATGAATTCGCGAAGCATGACGATACGTGGAGCAAGGATTTGGACGCGTACGAGGACGACAAAGAAAGGCGATCGCTTATACGTTGCAGGAACCGAAGATTTGGAAGAACTAGATGGACTTAGTTAGTGGGGCTGGATTGTTATATCTGCCTAGAATGCTAGAGGCATTTGGTGTACGAGACGTGGAGAATGATCTATACGGATCATGAACGTCTCCAACACATATTCAATCATCTTGATTGAACTTTTGACAAAGGTGATGGGTGGAGTTAAGTGATGAAAGAAAATTGCAAGGCCAAGTACCATCTGGGAAAGGCAAGCATGGTTGATGAGACATGGAATAAGAAGAATGAAGTGAAGCTGAGAAGGACTTGAACTATATGGATGACGTATTAGGATGGTTTGGATGAAAGATGTAGGTTGCACGAGTTGAGTTGTCTAAAGCAGAGAACACGTCAACATGTATGTTGCGTGGCTTAGACAATCATATGGAGAAAGGGACGTAGACTATACTTCCTACATAGATAGGAGTAGCTTAGAAAGGGGCGATGTAAGGACGAAGTTGGTGGAAGGGATACATAATGCAGTGGAGGATTAAGTACGATGAGAGTTGAGTGATAGTCGATAGACTGACTAATTCATCACCTATTTCAAGAGGAATGAGAAGTCACGTAGTTGGGAAGTTGGAAGAATTGCGTATGGATGTGAGGGAATCAAGGGTTTTGCGTAAAGGTTAGCCTAATATGTATGGAGTGCCTTATGAAGGACTCTGGCGAGGGAAGAAACGAGGGGAAGCATCACATCGTAATGTATGGTAGGGAGTTAGGAAACTCATTAGCGATGGCTGAGTTTTCATATAGTGATCGTTATCATACTAGAAGTCGATAAATGCCATTTGAGGCACTATATGAAAAGATAGGGTGAGTTGTCCCCAATGTGGACTAGAATTGGTAAAAGAGGCTACTAATGTGGTAATGATGTTGTGGAAAGGATGAGAGCAACAAGGGATGCTATGTAGAAAAGGAGGAAACCACTAGAGTTAGTGACAAAGTTGTGTATGAAGTTTCACCCATAGTAACGGGTGGTACGTTTCGGTAAAATGGAAGAGTTGATGTAGAGTTTTGTAGGTCCATCTATGATCTTTGGAAAGATCGGACCATTAGCTTATGAGCATAGAATTACCTGGGGGAAATTGAGTGGTATACATGATATATTTCATGTATTAAGATTGGTAAATGTTGTTGAGAATGCATATTTGCATGTTCGGTTATTCGGGACTTGTGTTAATAAGAGTCTTTGTTTTATCAAAGAGTCATTTGTGAGATTTATTGACTGTGAGGTCAAGAGTTTGGCAATGAATTTAGATATTGTTGGTTAGTATATGTGGTAATTTGAGACTTCAACTAAAGTTCACGTGGAAATGAGAGGAGTTCACTTAGAACAAGTATCCTCATGTGATTTGTTGTTTGTGTGTTTGATCCTAAGGAGTAAATCTCGGGACGAGATTTCTATTAGGAGGGAGTGATGTGACAACCCTGGTTTTGAGGTTCGTCACTTAGTTTTATTTTGTGCTAGTTACGTGTCTTTACGTGTTTATGTGCTTATTGGTGTGTATAGATTGTGGTTTGGATATCATTTCCGGTACGGGGTACCTTGTGAATGAAACGATGTGTGATGATTTCATGTTCATGAGCTCACATGGTAGTGACTATGAAGTGAAATGGTGTTATTTAGTGGTTTTACGTATACGTATATGTATTATAGAAAATCGTGTTTTTACGATTTACGGTTTAACATTTAGAGGTCTCGGATGAGGTAATTAGTCATATGGATATTTTTGGGGATGGTTTTAAGTCATTTAGGACTTAGTTATAAAGTTTATTTCAAAATTTGAGATTTTTTTAAAAGTGTATATTTTACGTTTTTTACGGTAAAACGCGTAAATTTGACTAGTTTTACGGTTTTGAGGTTTTGGAGGCTTTAGGAGCTGAAATAAATTAAGGAAAATTAAGGTAATATTATTAATACTAATATTAATAATAAAAAGAAAAAAAACGAAATTAAATGGGTATAGGTCGGTTATGTGAAAAAAATAAAAGAAAAGGGGAAAAAAGGGAAAAAGGGAACCGGGCTTTTATATTTGGGCTAGGACTGGTTAAGATTAATTATATAAGGTTTTTATTTATCAAAACACTTCATAAAATCCCTGGAGATCAATAAGGAGTCGAAATATACAAGGGTGGAATTAGGGCTTTCATAAAAATCTTGGTTTTTCATAAATCAAAGGTAAATCTTTATAACCCTTTTTAATTAAAGTGTTTTAATTCTTTCTCAATCATCTTATGATGGATTTAGGTTAGGGTTTAATTTGAAAAAACAGTAAATTAATGTTGAATTAATCATTATATGATGATCACATAAATTAGGGCTTGTAATTAGAGGGATTATGGTTAATTAATGAGGTTGATTTTGTTAAACCCGTTTTTAAAAACTGGGCAGAATTTTGAGTCAATTGTTTTGATCATATCGGGAGTTCTTGGAACATTCAAGATGCGATCCAAGTATCCCTGAAAAGGTAATTGAAGTGGCTTTCCAATGCAAGAAACGAGAATTAAATTGGAGGTCGGGAAGTGGGTCAAAAACAGGTTACAACAGTCGGAGGTCAAAACGGTTTTGTAATCAGCCTGTTTTCTTTTTAAGTTTTAGGTTGTTTAGGGTACTTAGGGTTGTATTGGGATCTTCTCACGAACGTGAGAGATGGTTTATATATTGTAGTAAGTATCTGCAATTGGGCTAAGGTTGTGGTTTAGGGTAAGACCCCTTAATGGTAACAAACTTTTAGTACGTTTAAAATCAGGAAATCTGGAATGACAAAAGTAGATATATGTATATCGGGGCCATAACAGTAGCTTTAAGGTTAGGTCAAGTGGGAAGTGTTAGCCAACATACGTAAGGGTATGAATATTCCTTTTACAGAAACTATGGGTATGTTTAAGTGGACGTTTGACTTAAAGTTTTGAGACCTAAAAACTGGGACTGTTTTGGGTAAAATATGAACGGGTTAGTTATTAAACTTAACCAAGTTAAGGACTTGTTAAGGAAGGGTAATGGGGTGATTAGAGCTTGCCAATGAGGTAATTATACGGGAATAGACTAGATGTCCATCATAGGTTGATGAGCCATCTTAGTGATTGGTTCGTGTATTGATTTCGTGTTTTTGGTTTGTTAGCTTGTTGCTAGTGCGAGGACTTGTGAAGAAGCTATCAGGTGAGTTTCATAGTCCCATGTTTACTATTGTTTTTGACTTCCAGATGGGATGGAAGAGACACTGTGTGGAATTATTTTCTAAATTAATGCTGTGAATGTTTTAAGGTTTGAGATAGACTTGTGTGTACATTTATGTGATTAACTGCTATGTGATTCTTGTTTGTGTGTGATCTGGATTGGAAAGGTACATAGGTGTATGGGCGCCTATGGGACCTATGGTTAATTATAAGGCGTGATGCCTTGGAAATTGTGATTGTTGGTAAGGCGTGATGCCTTGGAAATTGTGATTGTTGGTAAGGCGTGATGCCTTGGAAATTTTGATTGTTGGTAAGGCGTGATGCCTTGGAACTTTAATGATTGATTGAACTTGAATGCTAGTTATTAGTACATGATTGTAGCGCATTGTCCATATGTTTATTGGTTTATGGTATTCACAGCTTATGACTTGTCTTGTGTTGGAGTCTAAACCTATGACTCTCACCAACTTTATGTTGACGTGTTTTAGTGTCTCTTTCAGGTGATACTATGGTTAAGCATGAGAACATAAGTGGCTAGGATTGGAGAAGCTTAGGAATGCATATAGAAGGAGAGGCCCCGTTTCCTTCTTAGTTTTATTTGATTGTTCATTTTAATAAGTGATACTGTGGCACACATATGATTGTTTTGGTATGTTATTTGTTGTCTTGGGTAAGAAGTAGGACTGTTACTTACTTACCTAGACTCCTGCATGTTGAGATATTGTCATGACATATGTGTCACCATTTATGACATTTCTTATTTCATTTAGTTATCTCTATAGACACGCCATGTTGTGATGATATCCATACGTCGCGCCCCATATTCCGCCATGGTGGGGTGTGACAATTACCATTTAGCTCGGTTAGGACTTAGGCAGCAACCGTAATTTAAACTTTGATAATGATGGTATCAATCTTGAACTTCACAGTACTTCTTTTGGAACTAAAACTCATGTGACAAATTTAGAAAATTATGAGGAGCACATTTCTGGGCATTTTTTTTGTCACAGCAGTAAATAAGCCACAATTCCAATAGGAATCAATTTATTCTATGGCTTCTTAATGTAAATAGGACGAGTAGTCGAAGGAGAACGACTGTGTACCCGGTCCCAGGACCCGGGACGCTCGATCACATGTTGGGATGTGGTTAGTACCAACCACAGGCTAGGACTACTTACTAGTTAAATACTACTGGGCCCAAAGGATCACTAGCACTTATGTATATAGTAAACGAGTACCCGCTTATAGTGGCGGAAATCTTTAACGGCAAGTGTTTCGTGTAACATTAGAAAAAACATGTAAAGTCCAAAATTTAATTATGGTTGTGCCATGTGATAATTCAACTCAAATAAAAATTCTTAACATGTGTAAGTAATCATATAACGAGATGAAATAATTAAAATCTAGATAAATATCAAATAAATGTCTATCATGTAACGTTTATGCTTACACGTATCCAATGCCTATAAAGACGACTATCCATGCATAGGACACAACATTTTACAGCGACGAATAGTTATAGTGGAAACATTTTTGTTATTGTTTCGTGTAACTTTTAGGCAAAAGTTATTTTTTTTCTAGAAATAAAGGGACACATCCAGACCTATTTGATGGCGATGATAGTTAAGGCGGGCCGACCTGACCCGAGCTATTTTAGACCCAGCCAATTCAGCTAGGACATCTATTTATTTCAGTCATTATCTTTAAAGAGATGTGATCTTTATCTTTAGGAAATTTGGTCTTTATCTTTAGGTCTTTATCTTTAGGAATTTGTTAGCTATTATTTAGGGTTTTCTTTTGGTTTATATTTGGGATTCTGGCTTTGCATTAAAGGCTGTTTTTTATTATTGAAATCAAAAAGTACGTTTCTGGGAATTTTTCTGGAGTTTTTTCTATTTACCTCTAATCTGCACAAGAAACTGCATCAGTTGGTATCAGAGATCAGCAAGTTACCAATGGCTTATAATGCAAGAGATCAGCGAGGTCATCGACAACAAACCCGTAGAGAAGCTGACAGAGGCAACGAGGATGATTGGCGGGATCCCCGTGACATTGCAGAGATCGCGAGGTTGCAACAGCGGGTCCGGGACCTGGAATTGCAACAGGAAGAACGCTTTAGAGGAGAGACCGACACAGACCCCGACGTCTAGGACGACGGTGATCGTAATCGGAACCCTTTCGGGCGGCGCAGCCCATGAAGAGGACAATATGTGACAGACCCGATTCGCAGCATGGGAGTAAAAATTAATGTTCCAGAATTCGATGGCAAGGCGCAACCGGACGACTTCATCGACTGGCTAAGCACAGTTGAACGTGTCTTGGATTTGAAAGACATTCCCGATAAGTATAAGGTAAAATTCTTTGCTATTAAGTTACATAAATATGCATCATTATGGTGGGATCATATAAAAAAAAGAGAGCTCAAGAGGGACGATCAAAAGTTGAAACATGGTCAAAGATGAAGAAGCTACTGTGTGAGAAGTTTCTACCGGTAAACCACCGACAACAATCTTTTCTTGAATATCATGATTTCTCACAACGGACCTCTACCGTTGAGGAATTTATCGCTGAGGTTGATAGGCTACGAATGAGGTGTGGTTTTGAGGAACCGGAAGAACAAGTTATTGCCCGATTTTAGGGCAATTAAATCCCGAAATTTCCAATATTGTTCAACTTCAACCTTACTGGACCTACAATGATGTATGTAGCTTAGCTCTAAAAGTGGAGAAACAAGCTAAAGCAAAAACCAAAAGTGTCCAGTATAAACCAAACATTAGCCGAACCGACACTTTCTGGTCGCTGAATAATTTTTCACCTAATAGTGGAAGCAAGCCCAACCCAAATACTCCGTCCACCGCCCCCATTTTATTGACCAGGTGTTTTAAATGTCAAGGAATAGGTCACTTTGCACGGGACTGCCCAAATCAGCAACTTGTCACTCTCACTAAAGACACACCGCCTGTGTATGATAGGTATGATACAGACAATGAAGGAGAGGAAACTAAAGCTAAAGGTAAAGTTTGTTCACTCATCATTGACGGGGGAAGCTGCGAGAACATGGTAGCCTCATGTATGGTGGAGAAGTTAGCTTTATTAGTGGAACCTCACCCTGAACCGTATCAGTTGACATGGTTAAAAAAAGGGAATATTGTCAAGGTTAATCAACGGTGTTTGGTACAGTTTTCTATTGCCAACCGCTACTCCGATGAGGTGTGGTGCGAAGTTATCCATATGGATGCGTGTCATGTATTATTAGGGCGTCCATGGCAATATGACAGACGTACGAAGCATGATAGGTTTAAAAATATGTACTCGTTTAGAAAGGATGGAATCAACATCACTTTGGCACCCTTTGATTATAGGGGAACGGGAACTGAAGCACTCATTCTAACTAAATCCGGCTTCCTCTATTTTAATCGACACACCTCGCCGCCATTTCTCTATGCTCTTGTGATCGCTGAACAGAATAGTCTTCATGAAGAAACGCCGGTTGAAGTTAAAACCATCCTTGATGAGTTTAAAGACATATTCCCCGATGAAATACCTCCGGGATTACCTCTCATGAGGGAAATTCAACATTGCATCGACTTTGTTCCTGGTGCAATGATACCTAATAAACCAGCATATCATATGAATCCAAAGGAGTTTCAAGAACTACACAGACAGGTAACCGAAATTCTTGCTAAAGGTCTTATTCGAGAAAGTATGAGCCCTTTTGCTGTTCCCGCATTGTTAGTACCCAAACAAGGTGGTGCCTATCGGATGTGTATTGATAGTCGTGCTGTTAATAAAACAACTATCAAATACCGTTTTCTAATACCCCGGTTCGAAGACCTCCTCGATCAGTTACATGGTGCATCAATTTTCTCAAAAATCGATCTTCGTAGCGGCTATCATCAAATCCGTATGCGTCCAGGGGATGAGTGGAAAACAGCCTTTAAAACGCGAGATGGCCTTTACGAGTGGATGGTTATGCCATTTGGGCTATCAAACGCCCCTAGTACATTCATGCGATTGATGAACCATGTTTTTAAGGACCTCATTGAGTGGTGCGTTGTTGTTTATTTTGATGACATCTTGGTGTTTAGTCAGGATATTACCCAACACATTCGTCACCTTCGAGATGTGTTCTCCATTCTACAAAACCAAAAGCTGTTTGTAAACCAAGCCAATTGTCACTTTTTATCACGGGAAGTACTTTTTTTGGGCTACGTCGTCTCGGGAAACGGAATACGCATGGATGAATCCAAGGTCGAAGCAATCACGACATGGCCCACACCAACATCCATTCACGAGGTAAGGAGCTTTCATGGTTTGGCTTCATTTTATCGTCGTTTTATTCGGAATTTTAGCTCCATCGTTACTCCTATCACCAATCGTATTAAAGGGAGTCGTTTTGTTTGGACCCTTGCTGCTAATAATGCTTTTGAAGAGTTAAAGAAAAAGGTAATCCAAGCCCCCGTGTTAGCACTACCTAATTTCCAGGTTGCTTTTCAAGTAGAGTGTGACGCGTCCGGAGTAGGAATTGGCGGTGTTCTTAGCCAAGACAGTCGTCCCATCGCTTTTTTTAGTGAAAAGCTAAATGAAGCGAGGAAGAAGTATAGCACATACGATAAAGAGTTTTATGAAATTATAAGGAGCCTAGAGTATTGGCGCCACTATTTGTTACCAGGATAGTTTGTGTTATATTCGGATCACCAGGCCCTTTGATTCATTAATGGGCAACACAAGCTCAGTGCAAGACACACCAAGTGGGTGGAGTATCTCCAAGATTTTACCTTTGTCATCCGTCACAAAGCGGGTACGATCAACACAGTTGCTGATGCCCTCAGCCGGCGAGGTGCTCTACTCACATCACTAGAGGTCCGAGTTGAGGGGTTCGAGGTTTTTCGTGGTCTCTATCCTGATGATCCTGATTTTGCTAAGGTGTGGAAGCTGTGTCATACACCAACTGGGTTACCTGGTAAGAACTACTCAATTCATGATGGGTTCCTGTTTAAAAACCATCAGTTGTGTTTCCCAAAGGGTTCACTACAGGATTCTATTATTTTAGAAAGTCACCAGGGGGTTAGCTGGACATTTTGGAAGAGATAAGACTGTTAAGTTAGTACAAGAACTTTTTTTGGCCTAAGATGGTCGCTGATGTGTCGCGTATTGTTGATCGGTGTCGAAGTTGTCATGTAGCCAAAGCTCAACATTCGAATGCAAGGCTTTATACCCCGTTACCAGTCCCAGAAGGTCCTTGGGAAGATGTTAGTCTCGACTTTGTTGTTGGCCTTCCTCGTACTCAGCGTCAGAAAGACTCCATCATGGTTGTGGTTGATCGGTTTTATAAAATGGTGCATTTTGTTCCATGTGCCAAAACATATGATGCTATCCAAGTTGCACGCCTCTATTTTGCTGAAATTGTCAAACTACACGGAGTGCCTAAATCTTTGACTTCTGACCGTGATGTTAAATTTGTGGGGCATTTTTGGAGGACATTGTGGAGACGGTTGGGTTCACGACTCCATTTCAGTAGTGCACATCGCCCTCAAAGTGATGGTCAGACGGAGGTCACAAATCGTAGCCTTGGGAATCTCTTCCGTAGCCTCATTGGCAATAATCAACGGTAGTGGGATGTAATATTTCCACAAGCTGAATTTGCTTATAACCGGTCTCCACATCGATCTACAGGGCGAAGTTCGTTTTTTGTAGTTTATGGGCGAAATCCGTTCACCCCATTGGATCTCGCACCTTTGGCCGCTACCGAACATTTTTGTGCTGAAGGGGAGGAGCGAGCGGAACAAATCAAGTCAATACATCAGCAAGTGCGAGACCAAATTGTGAATAATATTGTCTATGTCTATCAAAGGCGTGCCAATGTACATCGTAAGAGGATGGTTTTTAAATAGGGTGATCTTGTGTGGATCCATTTGAGCAAAGAAAGATTTCCTAAGGGACGTGCGAGAAAGATTCAGCCTCGTGCAGATGGTCCGTTCAAGGTTTTGGAGCGTATCATTGATAATGCGTATAACCTCAAACTACCAAGTCACTACAACGTTTCTGCCACATTCAATGTTGCATATTTGAAGCCATTTGTTGTTGAGGAGGCTGACTCGTTTGACTCGAGGGCGAGTCCTTTCGAAGAGGAGGAGAATGATAGCGATGATAGTTAAGGCGGGCCGACCCGACCTGAGCTGTTTTGGACCCAACCAATTCAGCTAGGACATCTATTTATTTCAGTCGTTATCTTTAAAGAGATGTGATCTTTATCTTTAGGAAATTTTGTCTTTATCTTTAGGAATTTGTTAATGCAATAATGCCTAAAAACGTTACTTGCATTTTTCGGTCTCGCTTAGTTTTGATTACGACAATATGTAAAAACAAGCATTTACGAAAACAACGAAAAACGAATTCTTGAGTTCAAGTATTTTTCATTTTACCCATTTTCACTTAAGGTATGGATAAACAAGTACTAACCTTAATCAAGTGATCAAGTGATTTAATCTTTTCTTAAAACTCACTTTTTATTAAGTGTGACAAGTTTTTATTAAACTTTCTTTTTAAGAAAATGTTTTATTAAATTAATTATTTGAAAATTTGAAAATGGCATATTCTTCTTTGGTTAGGAATATTCTATCAGGATATTTTTAAACCAGATATTACCTCCACCACTAAAGGACAAAAAGGGAGCCGAGTCTAGTCCAGCGGTTCCTTAGCTCCTAGGCGGTTCCTTATCGATAAGGTACCGCGGGCTAAGATAAGGAACCGCGGGCAGATATAGCTGTTGGCCCTTTGTCCTATAACTAGTGGACCATTCTCAGCTTTTCAACTCACCTCTTTTGCACATCTATTTCCAGATTCAAACACTCTTCTTTAATCACTCAAATCTTTGATCATTTGTTTGATTACTACTTGTTTAAGAAGTGAATCTTGTTCTTCCATCCCTTTTTAACAAGAAGATTTCACATATTTCCTCAAGCCTAAGTTTTTGACAACCATATTTTAACAAGTAAATATAAGAAACTATTCAACCCCCCTTCTAGTTTCTACAGAATTTGTTAGCTATTATTTAGGGTTTTATTTTGGTTTATATTTGGGATTCTGGCTTTGCATTAAAGGCAGGTTTTTATTATTGAAAGCAAAAAGTACGTTTCTGGGAATTTTGCTGGAGTTTTTTTCTATTTACCTCTGATCTGCACAAGAAACTACATCACTTTTATTTGCCTTTAATCCACTGGCTTAGATTAATCTAAGATTCAATTAATTAATCTCTTTAATTTCACACACACTACCCACCACCAACAACCACCGTCATCATCATCTCCACCGCCAACCACCGTTACAACCACCTCTCACCATCATCATCATCGTTATCATCTCCACCACCAACCACCGTCTTACCACCATCATCTCCCAAACACCTCTTCCACGTCTTTAAACCACCTTAACTGTCTGATAAGATGGATAATGAAGATGCTGATGATGAAGTCAGCTCACTTATTATGTATATTAATGTTTCTAAATCATATACCATGATCTAAAGACATCTTACATATAGCTCGACCAGGTACTATGATCTTATTTGAGTTTCTTTCATATAGTACCAACATACTGTTATGTGGCAAAGTCTAGTAAAGGGTCTTAAATGTCATTTTCATAAGTTGGAGGTCTATTATGTAATTTTCCATCTTGTTAAACATCCTTATAACAATTGTAGCAGGAAGGAGATGAGGCAATGAATAAAATGATAAAAGTTCTTCTTCTATAATTCTCTCTGTCACTCATTTGAGTGTTTCCTATCACACTTTTACCGATCCTCATTGAAAGCTATTCTAAGTCCCTAGCTTTCCTCGTTGATCTGAGGATTAATTAACCACTGAGCTTTAGCTTGGTCTTAATCAAATCCGGATCATATCACTAGTATCAGAGCTATACGCTCCTCGGTAATTCATCACAAAGGTTTTGGAGATCAGTATCTTAAAAAAAATCTCGAATTAGCGCTTCTGCTACATAATGGAGGTCAAGCGTATGGAGGAAAGTTTAGAATCTTATGTAAATGATATTTTTGACTGAATTGATCGAAGTCAGTAGTTAAATTGTGTGCAAATATCTAATATACAGAACCTAGTTTCTAAGATGTCAAAACAAATTGAAAATTTTGGGTCCAGAAATAGGAAGCCAAGATATGAAGGTAGACTAGGTAGTAATGGATTGAAAATAGATAAAACGAATGTTGAAACACTTTTTCCAGGAAATAGAAAGATTGATTTTGATCATGAATTAGGAAATGTTGAGGTTGGACATAACCTGTTTGATAAAATGTCAAAACTAAACTTTGGGGCTAGTGATAAGGTGTTTGTTGAAATGCCTAAAGGGGATAATAATCCAACATCTGCAGATGATATTGGAGCATTAGGTGGTCCGTTTTCAAGGATAAAAAGGCTTAAGCAAATTTCTAGTGTTAAGGAGTACCATGAGACTGTTGTTGGTGCACTTGACCGTTCACAACTTTCACCCAAATATGGCATTTGTGATTTCGTTGATGGTCTTGAAGAAGAAATCCAATGTATGGTGAGGTTGTTTAAGCCTAAAACCATTAATGAGGCATATTATTTAGCTAAGTTACATGAAGCGACACTTGAAGCAAGGAAACCCAAGGAGCTTAGTAGAACAACCTAGTTACCCACTCAAAACAGCCCACAAGAAGAATATCCTAAAGAACTTAGGATTGTCGATTTTTATGCTATAGATACAAAATTTCAAGCACTTTTACAATCTGATGCAACCACAAGAGTTCAATCTAAAGAGCTTTTGAATGTACAAGTCAGTATGGGTGGAAAAACAATTTTTGAAAAATATGATGGGTATAAGGTTGATGCGACCAGGGAAATGAAGAATATAGATGTAGAAGATATTCAAAAAGTTGGATGTAGTGAAGAAAATAAAGAAGTGGAATTAAAATCTGAGGCACAAACATTTCAGTATGAAGAGAATTTATATCACAAATTTGGCACAAGTTGGAACACAATTTTGGAGAGACAAGTTATAATGGAATCAACGGATACTATTGAATTAGCAAAAGTATGGTCTAATGTTGTGGGTGGTTATACAAGTAATGTTTCTGATTCAAGAATAGGCAAGATAGCGAAACAAGCTGGAATGCTTAAAAGTATTAAAGAGTTGGAGTTAAATGATGTTGACAAACATGGTAAGGTTATTAGTGTTTCACTAGTTAAAGCCAAGAAAAGAGGGCACTTAAGTAGTGATAATGGTATAAATACGTCTTTTAGGAAAAAAGCGTATAAATCGGTAAGTATTAAACAAATGATTTAGGAAAATCAAGTGCTTATGACCCTTTTGTGAGTTCGTTCTCGAGGAGGCTTAATGTGTGTGCTAAACTTGATGGTATTTGAGATTAATATTGAGAAAAGAAAAGGGTAAAGAAAATGATGACGATTACGACTAAAATTAAACTACGACGAATGGTAAAACGTAAAAACGTGATGAAATTTAAAAATTACTCTAAAAATTCCTAGAAAATCATAATAAATTCCTAAAAATCAAATTAGAGTTTACCAAAAATCAAAACTTTTTCAAACCTTTTAATTAATTAATAATTAATTTTTTAATGCTAATTAAAGCCCTAAAAATCAATTTAAATATTAAAAAGCCCAAAATAAGATTTTTGAATTTGTAAACCTCCAAAATAACTTAATGAAACTAAAAAGTATTTTTGCAAAATTTAAAACTAATTAAAACTATTTAAAATGATTAAAAATTAAAATTAAATATTAAAATAATATTAAAAAACAAAATTTAAAAGAAATTCTAAAAACTTGCAAACTAATTTATTTTAACTTAATAAAACCAGAAATGAAAGTGAAATGACCTAAGTACCCCTATTGGGCCTCCAAATGGGCCAAAAGTGAAAACAGTCCAAGCTTAATGGGCTTTTTGGCCCAATAAGCAAAAAGTCAACCAAATAAGCTGAAAAGTTCCAGTCTAGCTTAAAATCATATTTTAAACAAAAAAACTCTAAAGGCCCAAAAGCTAAAAGTGAACTTATCACAGCTTAATAAGCACTCAGCTTATTCTTAATGGACTTTTTGGCCCATTAATCCATAAGCTAATGCCATAAGCTGAAAATTCACACACATCCTTCTCTTGTACTTATAAAGCTGTTTGTAAAAAGAATTTTTGAATAAGCGCAATAAATAAGCTTGAAATAAACATAAGCTCTATAAAGAAAACGACAAAATATTCGTTTTTGAGTTCTAGGCTGATTCAAGAGCTGATTCAAGTTGCAAAATGTTTGAAATGACTTAATTAAGCTAAGTAATCAAAAATATTTTCAATAAGCACACTGAATAAGCTGAAATAAGGAATAAGCACTTTTGGAAAAAGACAAAGTAGTTTGTTTTCTAGTCAAACTTCAAAACCAAAAGCTACAAGCTACCAGATAAGCTATTTAGGTAAAAATAATAAGATCTATCACAAAAGAAAAGTTGTTGCACAATGAAATAAGCTAGAAATGTTTATCAATAAGATGTTGACCAAATTGCACTAACTGTGGCAAGCAGCAGTGGGAAAGGAGTTCCCATTGCTTGTGAACTGATTTTTGTTTTTAGTGAGATTCACTTTGTTTCTTTGGACAATAACGACACCCCTACAACCAGTGAGTTGTAGGGAGTCAAGAATAAGCAAACAAACAACAATGCAATAAGCCAAATGATATAGTTTAAGCAATTAGTACACAAACATGGAAATAAGCTATGACTGATGAAATAAGCAGTTTAAGCAAGAATAAGCCAGCCAAACATCACCAAAAGCACACAACAGCAATAATAAACTTAATCAAGCATATGTAAACTGATTTCATGTAATGGTTCAAAGTTTAGATCTAATATCAAGCCTATGTTACTTAACTGATATAACTGATGAACACAAATACCCTTTTGCTGAACTACTTGACCAAAATATGAGATTTAAAGCCACAAATCAAACACTCAGGTTGCAAAAACTTTGATTAATCACTTTTTAGCCTTAGTTTAGCATGCAAACTAGGTGATGACCAATTTTCAGTTCATAAACAACTAAAACAAGCTTGATTTTAGCAAAGATTCAGTTTCAGTGTTCTAGTTCACTAGATGAGCAAAGTTCCACCCTAAACCAACCTAATAACAGATGCAAACACAAAAGAACTCTTAACACCTACTAAATTTATACTAGCATGCAATCCCAAACACTGGTTAAGAACTTATAACAAGATTTCAACAAAGCAGAATGTTTTTCAGTCCAAGAAAATCTTAAACAAGCACTCAAACAACAATAATATGAACTAAGAACAAGTTATCATGCGTCAAACATCATCATACAATAGCAGATACCAAAATCACTTTGAAAAGGTCATAAAAGGGAGAAATTTATGCAAACCTCAGGGATGTACTTCCACACCCCCGAATGTTTGAGCTTTAGTGATAGCTAAACAATCACTAGCTTCCAATAAACATCCCTGCTAAGATCAACAAGTTAAGAAACAATAGGTTATATAAAGAAAATTAAAAAGATCTTGGTGATTTTGAGTAAACCCCACAAGTTTTGCAGTCCAAATATATGAACCTACTACACCTTGATTTGTTCAATCAGGGTGTTATGGTCATGCATATATCCAAACCTTAAAGCAATGGGTCTTATCACCTCAACCAAAAACCTTAAGCTGTTTGAAATATCCAACACTTGAAAACTGAAAACCTTTTGAAACACCACTTTAAAACTTAAAAACTTTTTGAAACAAACTTAAAACATGTAAACAATAATAGGAAAAGTAAAGTTGGGACTTGGGATTCGTCAACAGATTTCAAACTTTTTCATTCCATGAACAAAAATATACAGAAAAGTGACCAAAGGAAAAACCAAGAACAAGAGTAATGAAAGTAACCTAAGGCCTTTATATAGGCTACAAATGAGTTCTAGAAAGCTGAAAAAACTAAAAACCCTAATGTATGAAGTTCCAAAATTGCCCTTGAAATTTGAATATATTGAACACATGTGAAGATTTCTTGGCTGTTTGTGGAGATGCTTAGGAAGTAAGCATGTGTATGATTGTGGTAAAAATACGTGTTTAGGAAAATAACGTATAATGGGCAAGTATTAAACTCGACGATTTAGGAAAACCGACGAATCGAATAAGTGCGAGTTCGTTCTCGAAGGAGGTGTATGTGTTATGTGCCAATATAATAAAATGATGTTTGGATTAGTGACGTTTTTTAGAGAGAAAGATTTAAAAATAAAGACGATTTACGCTAAAAATTACACTACGACGTAAAAAGCGAAATCGCTAAATTCGACGAAAAATTAAACTCAACTAAAAATCACCAAATTTTAAATGTAAGTTAAGAAAAGTCTAATTAAAACAAAAGTGAAAAGCAAATTTTGCAAAACCTATTTAATTAATTTATATTAGACTACGACGAGAATTAAACGTATACGTAAAACATAAAATGCGACGAAATTACAAATTAAAGCTAAAAATAAATTAAAAATTAAAACTAAGTTTAAAATAATATAAATAAGAATAAAAATTCAATAAATAAATTTTATAACTTTTTATTAATTAAATATTTAATTTTAAATGCTAATGAAAGCCCTAAAATTAAATATAATTAATAAAAAGCCTAAAATATTATTTTATCAAACTAAAATCTTACTTATATTAATTAAAAACTAAAAATTATTTTTCCTAAATTTTTAAAACTATTTTTCTGTTTTTTAAAGGCTAAAAACACTTTTTAAACTAAAATAATGATAAGAATAATTTTTCTCTTCTAAAAATTCTATTTTAACTAAACTAACAAGGGGAAAATGAAAAAAGTTTGAAAAAACAGAAAAAAATGGCTAAAAACAAAAGTACCCACCAGACAACAGGCTTGTCCAAGATCAGTGTTGTCCGATATCGGACAACACTAAAAAAACAAAAAAAATGCAGCGTTCACGGACAACCAAGAGAAATGCTACTGTATGGTTTTTGGAGCATGTTTTTTTTGTTTCGAGTTTGTTTGTCGATGTTTTTGGGCAAAAACGGCACCCCCACAACCTTTGAGTTGTGGGGAGTCAACAAACACACAAAGATACAAACACAATACACAGAAACCTCAAAATCAAAGCGATATCCTAACTGTTACAACAGGAAGGGTAGATCTGTTGGGTCTGGTAGCCTGCTGTGACAAAACAGTGACTAGTGTGGGGATTTTGACCCACAAAAACCTACACAACACCTTAGACCAGACAATGCACCCACAATATAACCTAAAACCTAAGTGTTGGAAACATTTTAAACCAAAACTCACTAATTTAGACCCTATAAAATCTACTGATGTGTTATATAGGCAGAAACAATGGGGTGCTGATGTAATTAGTCAATGGTCGAATTTCAACAGCCTCTATAAGCTCCAAAACTTCTCCAAACCTCAAGCTTCCACTTACTACTGTGGAAACCTTGGTTTCCGAATCTTTGAAGCTACTAGGAATGCACCATGTTCATATGATTAGATAATCAAAGCGGAATTCGAACATGACACATTAACAAGGTGTTTAGGCACGATAAACATGAATTAAAACAATTGGACTATTCATTATATTAATAACAAACAATCACTAGACGTGTATACATTGAATCCCACGTCTAGTCGACATACGCTTTAGGTTTACATTGTGAATATGAATGATAAATAAAACCTAAGACCCTTGGTTCCTTTTATAGTGTAAGGATTAGGGTTTACAAGAGATAAAATCAAATAAACAAGTAAATCTTCTATTTAAATAAACTTATGCAGAATATCTTGCATGTTTATCTAAATAGAAGCTTCCATAAGCTTCTTGTCTACGTTTCTATCAACTCTTAAATTGCATGTAACAATGCTTGGATTGCACATGACAACTCTTGAGCCAAAAACGCTTAGTTTGTTCTTGTCAACGCCTAAATTGCTCTTGACAACGCTTAGACAATATCTTCATGTTTTCTTCGTTTTTGAGTTTCTGCCACATCAACTTTTTGACCCAACAATCTTCCCCTAGTTGATGGTGGCAAAACTCTATGTGTATCTCTTGTAAGTTGTACATGATCTTCAAATTGCTTCCCCTCAAGTGTAGCATGTATTTCTTCCCGTTTTTTTCACATCAACAGGGAAGTAAACAATGTATGCAATCTTTGAAGATTCTACAAATGTAGCTCTATGTAATGATCTTGAAGAAAAATAAATAAGATATTCTTGATGTAGAAGTAGAATAACCCAACCTTGTGTTTCATGTCTTGTACTATCCATGTGATGAAGAACTTATACCAAATTATGCAAAAAATATAAGTAGACCTCGATCCCATTGTCAAAATCCTCATCCTTTGTGAGACACTGAGCACGATAATGTAACTCCTTCAAGTGATAGCAATTTGACCTTTGCTAGATATGACAAGTCTTCATCACCAACCATATAAAGTACGAACAAGTTACCTTTAAAGTCAGTGGCTGGAAGTGCATGACTTTAAGATATGATAGAACACAAACTCGCGAAAATCTTCTTCAATCATCAAACTTACCATAAGAATTCTTCCCCTTAAGCCAACACCTTTTCATGACAAGTCTTAATGAAATATCTTCATATGTAAAAGCCAAACGATGAATAACTCTTTCACAAGGCTACCCCGATTACATAATCTAATATCCATCAAATTCCCCATGAAAAGTTTCTAACTCGCTTTAAAATCATTAATTTCTTTTAAAAGTATCCGAGCCATAAATATCAAAATGATATTCTAAATAAAACGAAGATTCCATGTACCTTCGTGTGTAATTTCCACCTTTTTGTGTGCTCAAAACGTACCAATTTTCTCAAACAGCAGCCTTCCTTGTGTTGTCCAATATCCTCTTTATCCAAGATCTTCATCAAATGTATTGTCTGATATCGGACAATACATGTCAGCGTTTGAATGATCATATATCGGACAACACTGTCAACCTGTCAGCGTTGACTTATTCTATCAGCGTCAAAATGAAACTTGTCAGCGTCCATTCAATATGTGTCAGCGTCTACCTCTGCTGCTGACACTTTTAGTGATCACGATCCTCTTGACAGCAGCTCACTTGATAATGAAAATAGATGATCAACCATGGATTTCCAAAAGTGACAAATCACTTACAAAAGTATAAAGAATCACGTCTCTAAACTGCTATCTTTATTCCCACGTTTAATCATCATCTCAGCAAATATATCGTTACATATTTATCCAAATCCTAAGAATTTAGGAAAGAATAAACATGTAGAAAATACCTTACGAAAGTTATTCCCATAAATCACAGTAATAACTTACACGTTCCTGCCAAGAATAATTAGAGCAATATTACCTCACGTGTGTATTTGTATGCAATATTCTTCTTATAATACTGCCAAGTTATATTCCCTATAAATAAGGGTTTAAACCAACGAGCAGTTATGTATTTTCCAAAATTAGGTCATACACACGCCAAGTAATCAATTGCTTCCAAAGTTATCATTATCATCTTTGATTGTCTTCCACAGACCTTTGGCTGTATATCATTCTTGCTGCAGTATTCTTCAATCAAACCAAAACACAAATCTTCCATGAATTTAGGGCATAAACAAAGATCATGTTTTCTGAATAAACCAATTGCAACAACAAGTATCAGCAGCCATTTAAAGTTTGCTTAGAGTTTTTACAAACCCTAAACTCAACTTTGAGTCGTTTAGTTTTACTAGGGATCATCATTGATCAATAGACCAATTCACCAAGGCTAGCAAAACAACATTATGAACAGGAAAACAACACCTTTTTCTGTTTAATAATCATTTTTAGGGTTTGGCATAAACCCTAATTCATTATTTTATGTGAAACAGAAAATCTGAAAACCACCTCTACAGCCAACTTCGACGCCTAATAACTTTTGATTGAGGGCTAAACAGAACAATCCCTCCGGTGTATGTTTAGATATATGTATGTAGAACACACATATAAAATTTCGTGACGATCCAACAGTTCAATCAAAAGTTATGACCTTCTGAATACTGTTGCGCACACAAAAACGTCCAGAAAAACCCTAGACGGATTTTTCTTTTCTTCACTACACGAACACCTTTTGGTCCTAGCATCACGAGCCACGAGGCTCTGATACCACTTGTTGATCCCAAACTTAGATCGATTTAGCTTTATGTATATGAGATTAGATCAAGTAATACACTTAGAGAAACCTTTGTATATGTTTATGACAATCTAAGTGTTATGCGGAATTAACACTTAAACAAGAACACACAAGATATAAACAAACTTTCACTTTGATTAATGATATTAAACTTGCTTACAATGAAAGTAGTTTACGAATGAAAACTTATATCAAACATTAACCTAAAGGTCTTCTTTTATAGACATAAGAAGCCTTGTACAATAATCTACGTATCAGCTATTCTAGGTAAAGATAAATATAGAAAATACATTATTGTTCCTATCTTTACTAGAAGTAATCTAGAATACAATAAACGCGTAGACTATATCTTCCCATCAGTGCTTGTCTTCAATGTATCAACGCTTGACTTTATCTTGTCAACGCTTGAGCTGTCAGCGTTTGTTTTGCTTCTGTCAACGCTTGTTTTACTCTTGTCAGCGCTCAAGTAGATTGGCTATAATTTATTCCCAACAACTACACCTAATCTAACACCTAATCTAGTTGTGATAAAGATATCAACACCCAAAACTCGATAATTTCTACCAAATGAGGCCTACTGATGATGAATGTCCCTTATGCAAAATGTTTCAAAAAAAATACATAAGCAAACTCACTTCCTATTCTCAAATACTTAAAGTCATAGTGAAAAGCACATACTAACTCCTATCTAAGTGTGTTTAGTCTTCTTATAACATGCAAGGAACTCTCCTAGTGCAAATAATAAACAGATCCAAACACCCCTACAATCTAGAAATAAGATACTTTTCAAAGGAAATCTTCAAAGAAACCTACCAATCCTCACAAACTTACATGAAACCATTACCAAACAGCATATTATACTAATTTAACACAACTCATCATCATAACAGTAACAAATACAAATTTACCAATTTCAATTTTTATTTCAGAAAAATATGGAAAAAGGGGGTTCACACCTTGAGAGGTGGATGCCACCAGCTTGTCCTATCAATGTGAACAAAAGAGAAGATTGAACATGTCTTGAGCTCTTTTTGCTGATAGGTCTACAACAGACCCGAAAAAGAGGCAACGAAATGGGATGAGTGGCCTTCAATCCTGAAATAAATCAAATCCAAAAACGATCAAGTACGATAAGCTTGACAATAAGGTCATTTGTCAAATGATCTTATTGTTAGCTTGTTGTACACTAAGCTTACAATAAAAAAAAGCAAAGTTGATTTTCTGAAAATAACTTGGTAAATAAAAGATTTTTTCTTTCTCTCTTTTTTTTTCTTTTTTTTGCAAAGATGTAATTTGGACAGAAAATTAACAATATATAACAAGAAACCTTATAAATTTAGATGTCAAACAAATTTATAAAGAACCTATCTTATATTGGATCTCAAAAAGAGTTTTAACAAAATTTTGTAAACACTTTTGATATACTGTAAACATAAACAGGCTGAAACTAACTTGCATAAATTTTAAAGCTTACACTATAAGAACATTAAAATTGGAACTCAGCACACAATTGATAAAGATTAAAAATTAAATTTTATTAATTTTGAAAAATTTAAAAACAATGGCTGGAACGGGGAATAAACAAGGGTGTTAAATCTTGGTTAAGGGTGGATTAGGTTTAAAAAAGTGTTAAGGAGGGAAATAAAATCTGATTAATTAATCAGTTATTTAAATGTGGGTGGGAGGTGACGTGGAGTGAAGGTGTGTGGTGATTGGGTAGTCAACTGGTCAAAGTGAGGTGTCGGCTTGGGAGTGGATGTTGAATGTTTGGTTATCTGCCCCATTTTGGCCCCTATCTTCTTTCTTCTTGTAAAATAAACTTTAACAGCCCAAAATTTTAATCCCCTTTATAATGGAAGTTTCATTCTTTCCATTTTGGCCACCAAACTTTATCAAGCAAGTTCACAAGGGTATTTATGCATATTTTGCATTCTTCAAGGACCAATCTTATACATTCTAGTTATTTTAGGGACCCTTTAGTAATTTTTGAGTTTTACAAGGGTATAAAATGACAAGTCTTCAAAAGAGAGGGACCAATCTTGCCAAATCTTCAAACTTCAAGGACTTTAAAGGAAATTCATGATTCGGGTCCGGTTCTTTGTGCGGCTTCGTTTCCCGTGTTCGTTTTTGCTTGATTCTTGTGATCTTTTGTTGATTTCACGATATCTGTACCTAAAATACACAATGAACAAATACAAGCATATATTTGGGTATTTTGATGATATTTTAAGCGTTTTAAGCCCGATTTGGACGATGAGACTATGTATAATTACAGTCTCATCACTCCCCCATACTAAACCATTGCCGTGCCCTCACGTAATGCTAGAATTAAGTATCATAGCACTTCCAAAATTCATTTTATGATGGCATTTATTGAAGACACAAACTTAAATAAACTACTACACGTGTTTTAGACATAACATATTGTTTTCATCACAATTAAGTGACTTTTGGGATCATAGAACAAGAACACGTGAATGCTTCGTTAGAAATAATTTCGTCGTCCTTGATTTTTACCCAATTCCATGCTAAGCGTGTAACGAGATCATTGTTATTATAAGTTAGCAACTCAATCATATCTCATGAGTGTTAATTACAGACCTAAACCCCCTTATTCCTACTTGGTATCTCTTATATTTTATTTTTGTCTTAATGATCACGAGGATACATCATTGACTTATGCGTGAATAGAGATTAAATCTAAAAATAGAGTCTTAACGGTGTAACTAAAATCATCGAATTAATAATTCATCCTAATAGACAACGATGTCAAAAAATTAAGTCAACAAGAAGGATCGATAAACACGATTTTAGAACGGTTTTGAACATGAGACTTATTATCAAGACTTTTATACGCCCCCTAACGGAAGGGCCTTATTATCATAGGTTTACCTCCATCTTTTATTCAACTCCGCCATGGAGCTTTTATTATGACTTCGGTCTTGCCTTGCCTTTTATTTAACCTCGCCATGAGGTGTTTATTATGGCCAAAGACGTATATCTTCACGCTAAAGCGAATTTTGGATCTTTAACGCTTCAAAGATTAAGGCTTGATTCACTTTCAATTTGGGCATAGATTTTTCGGCCTTGTGAGCTTCAAATTTTTGCTTAATTTAGGTGAGCACTTGAAATCTTATTATTAAGTGAAGCTTTCGATTATTCGGGTTGCCAATACTTCAAAATCGTGACGCTGGCAATACCTTAATGTTTTCCTAATTTAATTACATGGAAGCTACTAAAACAAATTAGAAACCAACAATAGTGACTAAACCGCTAAATCAATATTTATTAACAATTTATTTATCAAAAGCGTGGGGAGTATAAGCTAATAATTACTACACATAAGATCGTGAAAGATTACGTGACTTATAAATAACTCTATCATTTCTCGTCCTCATTTAAGAGTCTTAGCCAAGTTAAGGAATCGAAGCTAAGTGCTCAACACGCACGGTCGAGTAAAAAATTACTCTTATTCTCACCATCGGAAAACCTACATTCGTGTCTTAAACACTTATGAAAAACTAGAAAATTTTTAAAATTTGGCTATTTTTAGCCTTATTTTGCATAAAACGATAACAAAAAGATGATATTTTGGATTGCGTGCTGACGTAAACAAGGTGAAGTATCTACTCACCCCCATACTAAAACTAAACATTATCCTCAATATTTCGAGTCTAGGGATATAAACACCCCCATACTAGAGACGAAGTCGAATGCTTAATCTCAAGCATGGAAAGGGTAAAACGAATAACCTATAAGCCGTTTATGAATTATACTAATAAGATAAACGTTAGAACATAAAAGGAAATCATCGGATATCGGAATCTCAAAAGGCAACGATCGAAGCTCGAGTTATCCGTAAAACGAACACGAGAGGCTTCAATGATGACGATGAACCTAATGAATCACAATCACAAACAACCACGGAACAAAGGTTGGAAGAGCACAAGTCCCCTCGTTAACTAATTAGAAAGCAATAATATTTACAAGGATAAGCATGAGAATCCCCCACGAGGCACCTTGTTTTTGATAACCGAGTCAAAAGCTCGACTCGAATCCCCATAAATGTGATCATTTAGGGATAATCATGGTTTGGTCATTTTTAGTGGGGCTTACATGATGAAAAAGGCCCAAAAGCAACCGGTACTAAGGACTAAGTCCTTTGATGATGCAAAATACCGGGATCGAAGATGGTGTCCTCGTTTTCATGGGATAAACGAACCAACGCCACTTCAACACATGCTCGAACCCCAAAGGGGTAGAAGAAAAGAGAGGAGAAGTAAAAAGGTGGGGCAATGGGTAAGTAAAACTTATGAGCTGTTCGAGGTAGACTCACATCAAGCAAATAGATAAGTTTTCCATTTATTGCATCGGTGGAAGACCGAGATTTCCCTTTATAAGCAATTCCGGGATCATAAATCTCGTCCTCGGTGGAGAAATGTGAGGGAACATAAGGGGCTTCCCCCACACTAGATCCAAACCAACCGTCGTCAAAAGGAGTAGACGAGGTGGTAGCACTCATAAAACGCGGTGATGACGGAGTTAAACATGTAGAAAAATCTTTTAAATCACATTTAAAATCCTTTCCTTTTTCATCGTTTAAAAATTCTTTATGAAAACCCGATTTGATAATTTCGAAAATATTTGGCGTGTCAAATTCAAAATTAGTCGCGCTAAAAATCCTCACATTTAAGTCATTGGTGGGATGGGGTGGCGGATTATATAAGTTCTCAAAATGTTTATAAATAAAGAACACCGCCCCCCGGGGTCAACATACTCGTCATCCTCATGAACGTCGATCTCATTGATTTCTTCATCAAAGATAGGCTTGTCAAACCAAGGTTTGTCATTCCCCTCCTTGAGTATCTTAAAAACTCTCTCGAAAAGATCACGATCAAGCACGAAACCATCATCCATTTGTGGGGATTGTTAATAAGTTAAATCATCACGAATGTGGTAAACGTAATTCTCATTTGAGGAGTGTTGATTAGGTAACTCCTCGAGAATTGGATTTTGGGTCACATGAGTTGGTTCGTCATCTAAAATAAGACGTTCCAACTAATTTAGTTCATCCTCGATTTTGGAAAGATCTACCTCACTTGTAGGTGGAAGTGGAGGAAAAAGAGCTAGCTCTCGTTCAGTAATTTCCTCAATCTCGGGATCAAACTCGTAATCATCGTACTTCACATGAGAAGAGGTCTTTTTGGGAGAATCCTCAAAAATGGCATGTGGATTTCGAAGTACGTGATCAATCTCGGCAAAATCGCCATCGTCATCATCAAAGAAAGAGTCGATGCGAGCACTCACAACCATGGTCTTATAAGTCGAATGACTATGTTTAGGTGACTTTTCTAAGACGAGAGGATCGATGTCGATAAAACCTTTCGCCTCAAAGGGTGTTGGGCTAGGAAAAGGAGGTACTTCGATGGAGTTAGAAGTTGAAGCCTCAAAGACGTGGTCCTTCGAAGGTGGTGAAGACGAGTCCATTTTTGTCATTGTCGTGATGGCACTAACGTCGCCCTTCGGAATTGGTGTTTCACTTGTTTCATCGAATACATCCCAAAGTGATTTTTCATCCATAAATTTACACATACCCTTTTGAATTAGGTACACGTATTCTTTATTGTTAAAATCATCATCTTTAAAATTGTTCTTCTTAATTTTTTCAAAACATGCATTAAACCTCATACTTTCCGCTAAAGTGAACATTTTGAAATCATTAGGTTTAGAAACATTAGGTTTTGAAACCTCGGTTTTTTCATTATCATAAGACACTTGGGATTTTCTCGTGAAAAAGTCCATTTTATCCTCCGCATATCTCATAGTAAGTCTCCCCCCGTAAACGTCGATTACGGTTCGAGCCGTCAATAAAAATGGCCGGCCTAAAATAATGGGACATTTAGGGTCACACTCATAATCGGATATAACAAAATCCGCGGGAAAAACAAACTTTCCAACTCTAACATAGGCATCCTCGGCTATTCCAATTGGTATTAATGGTGTACAATTTGCAAGCTCGATAGTCATGTTCGTGGGGGTAAGTGAAGGCAATCTCATCAATTTCCGAAGAGAATAAGGCATGAGATTGATGCTAGCACCTAAACCGGCAAGGGATAAACATCCCTCAATCTCGGAAAAATCACAAGGTAATAGAAATTGGCCCAAATCCTCTTCCTTTCTCGGCATATGCCTTTTGGGTTTTTTTAAGAAGGATCGATGCACAAGTTTCTTCAAGGGTTACTTTGGTTAGGTCGATAAAGCTCTCTTCTTGAACCGTAGATGGAATTTGAGGTACACGAGGGTGTGCACTCTTTTCCTTGGTCACCACGTTCACCCCATCGACTTTAGAACAATAAGACGTCTTAGAAGTCGAGGGTTGAGAAGAAGGAACAACACGAAATCCATCATGGTTAGGGGTAATCACACGACTTTTTCCATGAGACGAGGCGGATTTACATTGTTCCTTCGGATTTGCAACGGTGTCACTAGGTAACAAACTCGATGAAGCACCCGAGGCTTTGTTCATAATAGCCGAAAACATCTTTTTATATCAATTTGTCCTTGCTCAATCTTCGTGTTTTGAATTTTCAAAGTATTGGAAAAGTCGTTTTTCAAAGTACCAATTTCTCCCTCTAATCCTCTTATATTAGCCTCATTCGTTTTCATGTAATTTTGAAAATCGTTTGACGAACTATTTTGATTTGAATTAAAGTTCCCTTGGTTTTAATTACTTCTTTGAAAATTTCCTTGATTCCCACTTGAAAAATTGTTTCCTTGATTGTTGTTTTTTGAAAAATTCGAGTTTTGTTTGTTGTCTCTATTTTGCCAATTCAAATTCTGACCTTGATTATAACCTTGATTTTGATTCGAAAAATTTCCTTGTTGGTTATTTCCTTGAAAATTGTTTCGGTTTTGATTAAAATTATTGCCTTGGTTATAATGGCCTTGTTGCGATGGACCAGCGTTGTTTTGATTTTGATTTGCAAAATTGTTGTTTAACGCGTTTACACTCGACGTTTGGCCATCCGTAACCGCACACTCGTAATAATTACGAGGTCCACCACAGAACGTACACGAAGTCTCAACCGCTTTCACCGTATCGGGAGCGTCTTTCTTTTGCATTTCGACGAGAAAAGACGTAAACACATTCGTTAGCTTGTCGACTTTCACATCAACCCTATCAATGTCGCGATTAGAATTACTAACATTGGCGACATTGGCAACACTCGGTGCGTTGTGGAGTTGGTAGACCTTAGATCGATTCTCGATAATCATTAAAGCATCTTTCGGAGTGTTACACAAAAAGTTGCCACCGACGGCGGAATTCAACGAATCTTGTTCTTGAAAACTAAGACCGTTGTAAAACGTATCGATTTGGTGCAACTCGGAAAATCCATGGTGAGGACATTGCCTAAGCAATTCCTTAAAACGATCCCACGCGTCTCTAAAAGATTTCAGTTTTTGCTCAAATCTCGTAATTTCATTTTTGAAAAACATCGTCTTAGACGGTGGGAAAAAATGATTAACGAATTTGGAAACGAGATCCTTCCACGTAATTATTGAATTAGGTGGCTCTTTCTCGTATCAATCCTTGGCGGCACCATCGAGCGAGTACGGAAAAAGCATAAGCTTGACGACATCGGTGTCGAAGTTCTTAAACTTGCTCGTGGCCAAAAGACGATCAAAATTTCGAATGTGGTCGTGAGGATTATCGGCTTCACGACCTCGAAACTTCGTAGATTGTATCAACAAAAGCATTCCGCTCTTAATCTCAAAATTCTCCGCTTCGATAGTGGGAATTACGATCGCGTCTCCATAACCCTCGGTGGGCGCTTGGAGCAATTCCATTATCGAACGATTGTCGGCCATCTCGTCTTCGGTCTCTTCAACAACGATATTAGGGACGTCGGTTTCTAAATCTCGTCTACGTCGTCGATTCCATCGATTACGATTGCGTCGATTCGAAGCGTCGCTAGAATTAGAATAATCCTTCGATCGAGTGCGCATGCACTAAGCGTAGAATGGGGGGGGGGGGGGGGGTAGCAAAGAAGATTCGTTTTGGGGTTTTTCGATTTTTCAATTTTTTTGGTTTTTGATTGTTTTTAAATTTAATTTTTTTTTTGGTTTTTGGTGTATTACGTAGACTCAAATATACAAATATCTCCTCGAATCAATTTATCGATTAAAGAAGCCTCAAAGAATGAAAACGATCACGTGGAGTGAACGCCTTGGATGACTTTAGAACGTTGGTGGAACACCAAAACATTCAAGAGGGTTTAATCCTGAAAACAAGCAAATATATATGATACATAGATAATACTTGGGTGGCAAACCCTCGATTGGCCCTCTTTCTCAAAACACACACAAGCAAGCGGGGGAAACGAGGCGGCGCTAAGCACTTAAGAGCCTTTTTCCATTAGGTCATGAAATACGACCGCCTTATACCCACCTTATAGTTTGTGTTAATTGAAATTAAGCTTCACGAAAGTATTTATCTATATTGCCTTTAAACTTTTACTTTGGGTTTGAATACAATGACCGAGTGATGAAATACCGAATCAAGGTTGCGTTTTCACGCTTTTGGAGTACTTGTATATTTATTGTTCTACGTATGTACAATATAGTAATATATTCACAAGAAAAACGAAAACGATGATGGGATATCTAGAATATAGTAAAATGATTGATCTGTGTTTAGTTTAGGAAAACTAAACATGATTTATTTGGATACTATAATATAATAGAGAAAAATAACAAAAATGAGTATGTACGATATTTACGCTTTCCAAAAATTGAAAAGAAAAAACGCACTACTCACACAAACACGATACTAATAATGTCAACTCAAAAACACCTCCCCGGCAGTGGTGCTAAAATGATTGTGGTGAAAATACGTGTTTAGGAAAACAACGTATAATGGGCAAGTATTAAACTCGACGATTTAGGAAAACCGACGAATCGAATAAGTGCGAGTTCGTTCTCGAAGGAGGTATGTGTTATATGCCAATATAATAAAACGATGCTTGGATTAGTGACGTTTTTTAGAGAGAAAGATTTAAAAATAAAGACAATTTACGCTAAAAATTACACTACGACGTAAAAAACGTGAAATCGTAAAATTCGACGAAAAATTAAACTCAACTAAAAATCACCAAATTTTAAATCTAAGTTAAGAAAAGTCTAATTAAAACAAAAGTGAAAAGCAAATTTTGCAAAACCTATTTAATTAATTTATATTAGACTACGACGAGAATTAAACGTATACGTAAAACGTAAAACGCGACGAAATTAAAAATTAAAGCTAAAAATAAATTACAAATTAAAACTAAGTTTAAAATAATATAAATAAGAATAAAAATTCAATAAATAAGTTTTATAACTTTTTATTAATTAAATATTTAATTTTAAATGCTAATGAAAGCCCTAAAATTAAATATAATTAACAAAAAGCCTAAAATATTATTTTATCAAACTAAAATCTTACTTATATTAACTAAAAACTAAAAATTATTTTTGCTAAATTTTTAAAACTATTTTTCTGTTTTTTAAAGACTAAAAACACTTTTTAAACTAAAATAATGATAAATAAAAATAATAAAATAATGATAAAAATAATTTTTCTTTTCTAAAAATTATATTTTAACTAAACTAACAAGGGAAAAATGAAAAAAGTTTGAAAAAACAGAAAAAAATGGCTAAAAACAAAAGTACCTACCAGACAACAAGCTTGTCCAAGATCAGTGTTGTCCGATATCGGACAACACTAAATAAACAAAAAAATGCAGCGTTCATGGACAACAAAGAGAAATGCTACTGTATGGTTTTTCGAGCACGTTTTTGTTTGTTTCGAGTTTGTTTGTCGATGTTTTTGGGCACAAACGGCACCCCAACTGTAACACCAGTGAAAGTGTCGTATGATGCTAAGTTATTGTCTCAAGAGTTGTTCAGTATGAGCATCTCTCTTAAGTTGCGACTCACTTGTGGATGTGATATCCCGAGCCCAACATCATTTATTTAATCCTATTTTACGAATATTTTTGAGATTTTTAAGAAATTTCGTTTGTTATATAATTGACGATTTAAGTTGAAACCAACGTTTACGGTCGTAATTTAATGTTTGACGATTTAAGAAGAACCGAAAACGACTACGATACCGGCGGATGCCCAAAACTTACATTTTATTATCGATTGATCGATATTTGAGTTTTTCGAGATTTTATTTTTATTACGTGTTAAGTCGAGTCGGAACCATGTGTATATTCGTTTTGTGTGCGTTTGAACCATTTAAAAGTATTTTTGAGTGTTCGGGACGACCCCGACTCCCGTAAATTTTCAAAATCAACTAGTGAGTCGTTTCACGTTACTAAGTTGTGTCGTTTATTTAAGAGGCCAAAAGATAGCCAATTTGTCAAGACTAACCCTCCCAATTTTCACAAAAGAAAAATGTGTGCACACACACTTCATTTTTTTCACTTCCAAAATTGAAAGTTCTCTCTCTCCCCTCTCCTTGAAGCCGCCGGCCATACCACCACCATAAACCACCACCATTTTTTTAAACTTGATTTTGAAGAAAATATGCAAAGACCAACCTTCCAATTCACCTTGTAAGTAAATCCCACTAACAAAAACACACATGCATCCATGAAATCTTTCAAAAATTTATGATTTTTCAAAAACATGTTTTAATCTAATTAAACCCGTTTATTGTTTAATTCATGTGTTTATAATGCTAATTAATCCATAAAATAAGATGGGTTTTATGTTATTGGTCTTCCACAGCCCCTAAAAGCCACGAAATGTGGGTGGTGTTGGGTGTGTTCAAGGTGTTTGATGGAATGTGTCATGGGTTTGTGTCTAGATTGATGTTTAGGGTGTGTTTGAATGGTTTAAACATATTGCATGCTTAAATTTGTGTTTGGGTTTTATGAAGATTTTGATTATTAGGGTGTTAGGACTGATTAGAGTGTTTGAGTATGATTAGGAGTGCTTAGGTTGATGCCTAGTGTCGATAAATGGGTTTGAAAACGAGCGTTGGGATGATTTTGGTATGGGTGATTTTAGGCAGAAAGTTTGAGGTGTTTTCGTAAAAATTATTTTGTAAACAGGTCTTGTGGTTAGGATGTAGTTGTAGAGCTTTGTCTTAGCTTCGTTTCGGTATAAAGTAGAGCTTACGACTCCAAATGAGTCAAAAGTTATGTTACTTTGAAAATACGTGTACCGGGAGATGAGAACCAACACAATCCGAATTTGTGTTTGGTTTTGGGTCAAATCCCGGGGACCATAGATTTAGTTTGGTAAATGGTAAAAGGTTGATTTTTGGTCTCAAACCTTCATATTTGAGTCTATTATAAGACTTAGGTGTCAAATGGGTCAATGGTACATTTTAAATGGGTCAAATGAGTCAAACTTGGTCAATGTGCAAAATCAGTCCGAAAAACGTAGGTTTAGTAATGTGTTGAGTAACGGGTCGTAAAAGCGAAAACTTTTAATGGGATTAAAAATGGGTTTTCTACAGGTCCTAAGGTATTTTTGAGAATTTTCCCAAATTTTATAAAGGGGCATAAGTTTAGGAAAACAGCCCATACTTTTGGTGAGTATCGGCGAAACCGTAAAATGGATAGTAACTTTAATAACATTGATAAATGGTATAAGTCTAGTAACAACTACTTGTTTGACTTTGGCGTGAGTTTTCATAAGCATTGAGTGTGTTTGCATTTGCGTGTGTTTAGTACAATAATGTACGCGGAGTATTGATTTGGTTTACGTACCTTGATTTTTAGGTCAAGTGTTTGATTTTCCCGGGCATCCACGTCGTCGGTGACATTTCTCGTTACGTCTTCGCTAGAACCACTACTACTACGCAAGGTGAGTCTATAGCCTCGCTCTTTACTTATTTCAAATGTTTTTACCCGCGAGGGGGATACATGCTATTTAAATGGAAATGAACATAAGTCATGAATGATTGTTGGACCCGAATGTTGCCTTGAAATTGTGTTGAGTACCTAGTTGCAAAAGGCCCTAAATTCATGAACTATTAACTATTGTCTTGCCCTTGCGAAGGGGGAAATAGCCGCTTATACAAAGTGATAGTACTATGGGGTTGACTACCCTATCCGAGACGAGGGCTAGTACGTTGATACCCCCTGCGGACGGATAATTTGTGATAAGAGATAAGGTATAATTGCAACTGATGCCTTTAGTAGGGGCACTGGTTTCATCTGAATCACGCCGGTAGTTATTACGCGGGTGATTGAGTTAACGGATTAGTGTCATGAGCTTAAACACAATTGTCTCATCCTTGAATAATAGATTGTTTGCGCGACAATGCTATTGAATGATCATGATTGGTTTTTAATACTTATGTTCAAACTTATGATTTGATAAACCTATAGATTCGCTCAACCTTTGTGTTGACAGTTTTAAGCATGTGTTTCAGGTAACCAAGATTTATAGCAGCGGAGCATGCGAGGATGGAAGTTGTTGTGGCTTGGCGGTCTACTTTGTTTTTCTTCCCTTTTATCACTTAAATCGTTTATATTATGTCATGTGAACGAAAATGTACTTTTGGGTTGAGATTCAGTGGGGACCTAAACGCAAACTCTGTTTTGTATCATTTTGGGAATTGGAAAACTGTAGACTTGTATGATTTTAATAATGTTTAAATTTATGTTTAATCTTTTACGTCTCTTGAGTCGTTTAATATAGCTTATGTGTGATGATAACTACGTAGACCCAAATGTTGTAGTTCCGCTGCACATAGCATTTGTGAGGGTGTTATAGATTGGTATCAGAGCCATGAGTTATAGAGAACTAGGTCATTTTGAAAAATCCTAAACTATAACTTTTGGTGTCGTAAGAAATTGTCCAAGCACACAACTATCCTGCATGGCTTCGGTAAGATTTCTTTAGCATTGCTTTATATTTTAGATGTATCCCTCAAAATTGACGTGAATTCCCTAGTATTTATTAAGTAAATACTTTGATATATATTGAGATATATTGTTGTGTACGTGATAGGTGTGTAAACACCCATCCTTTTACCACTTAATTCTGGCTAAAACAAGACCAAAACACGTATTTAATATCATTTGTTTGGAATTATGCGTGGTTTTTGTGTTTATTGTGTTTTAAGAGCCAACCGGATGAATATTAAAGAAAACATGGGATTGCACGGGTTTTACTAAAGAAAAAGACTCAAGATAAAGTCTATTGTCCAAGAGATGCAAAAGATTTGAAGTCACTGGGCCTATTCGAAGATTTATCGAAGAAAAGGACCAAAGATGGAAGATTTATAAAAGTCGAAGAAACTCAAGTCTATTAAACGAAGAAATTAAAAGACGAGTTGAAATTAATCGACAACAAATCCCGAATCAGAATCGAAAATGGAAACTTTTCTGAAAAGACGAAAAGACAAGAAGAACGGGAGAAAGCCCACTCACCAAACAAAAGAAACACCTATAAATAGGCAACCCCTCACACACATAGTTAGTTAGTCTGGAGTTTTCCTCTCCTCCCCTTTTTTCTCCTTTCTTGTTCGTTTCTTCACCATCACCACTAGGGTGATTGGTGATTTTAATTTTTGTTTTTCCAATCTTGTTGTTTTCATCTTTGTTTAATCTTGTTAAAACACTAATCATTTAATACAAGTTCTTTGTTTAATCTTTCCATTTAATCTTGATCATCTTCATCTTTATCTTCAAGTTCTTGAGTTTATTTTTCATGATTTGATCTTCAAAAGTTGTTGGGTTTTGTGTTTTTGTTGATGGGATTTGTAGCTTATGGTTAATAGATGCTTTGTGTTTAGTTTAATTTAAGATTTGGTGAAAAATTTGGTGATTTTTGGATTAAAACGATTTTCCTTGTTCTTAGGGAACTGTTACTGTATCTAGGTTTCCAAAACTTCCGAATCAAGCAAAAAGTTCCGGATGAGCTTGAACTTCCGAACGAAGCAAAAAGTTCCGGATGAGCTTGAACTTCCGAACGAAGCAAAAAGTTCCGGATGAGCTTGAACTTCCGAATGAACATTAAAAGTTCCGAATGAGTTTTGTTTTCAAAAGTTCTGAACCAATTTCCTTAAAAACTTCCGAACCAAGCATAAGTTCCGGACCAAGCCAAAACTTCCGAACGAAGCCAAAAGTTCCGGACCAAGACAAAACTTCCGAACGAAGCAAATCTTCCGGACCAATTTCAGACTTTCGAATCGGAAACTTCCGAACCGATTTTTACACTTCCGAATGAAGCTTAACTTCCGAATGAAGCTTAACTTCCGAATGAAGGATAGACTTCCGAATGAAGGATAGACTTCCGAATCAGTTATCTTTTGCGCATTTTAAAGGTTTACTGTTTCTTTACTGTTTCTTTACTGTTTCTTTATTTTAATTTTTATTCTTATTTTAATCTTAATTTTAATTTCAATTCAAGTTTTTATTAATCGTCATTAAATTAATTATCTTAAATTTAAGTTTAAATTTTCGATCATTTAACATTTAGTAGGTTAGAAAACCAATCCCTTTTATTTAGTAACCAAGAACAATCATTCCACTTAATACTGAGATCAATTCGAGAGGATTCCGAGAATCGAACTTTCAACATAATAAAATCCTTGTATCAAATGGCGCCGCTGCCGGCTCTTCTCGTTAAGATCAAAAGTTTTTTGTGAGAACTTGGATTTTGGGATCCGTTCCCCGTGAACGTTACTTTTTCAAGAAAATCTTCAAAAACAACTAAAAATATAAAATTTTCAAAAATACAAAAAAAAAAAAAAAAAAAAACATAAAAACCAAAAATATTTTTGCTTTGCTTTTCTTTGTTCGTTCTTTTGCAGGTGTATGCGCACTCGATCCACGTCATATCAAGAGCCCGAGCCTCTCGATCACTTAGACATGGCCGGTGTACCACCTCCAAACAATAATAACAACAACAACATGAATAATAACAACAACAATGAGCCCCTTCCGGATAATCGCCCGATGATTGAATTGCTGCAAGCTCATGTCGATGGCAACACGGATCCAATTGTTATACCACCAATTGCCGTCAACAATTTCGAGCTAAAATCAAGCTTTATCCAGATGGTCTCCGCTCAACCATTCTTAGGACGAACCATTGATGATCCACACGACCATATCAAGAGATTCTTGCAACTCACTAACACGGTCAAGTTCAATGGTGTTCCACAAGAGGTTATAAGGTTACAAATTTTTCCCTTTTCTTTAGAGGGACAAGCCCGGCATTGGCTTGCTAAGGAACCGCCACAGAGTATTCTCTCGTGGACGGATTTGGAAACAAAGTTTATCAACTACTTTTTTCCACCCTCTCGTACTACCGCATTGCGGAATGAAATCATAAATTTTGAACAAAAGTACGATGAGTCATTCAGTGAATCTTGGGATCGTTTTAAAGATCTTTTAAGAAAATGCCCACAACATGGTTTTACCAAAGTACATCAATTTAATACTTTTTACAATGGTTTAAGCATGAGTGATCAAGATTCACTGAACAGTGCCTCGGGGGGTAATCTATTGGCTAAGACTTCCAATGCTGCTTGGCATATCATTGAGAATAAGTCTCGTGTGCAAACCAAGAGTGTTAGGACCAATGTCGCTAGTGCTAGCACAAGTGACAGCGACAAGCGATTGGACAAAATCACTACGCTTCTTGAATCGCTTGTCACCCACACCGTCAGCAACAACAACAGCAACAACACCAAAAACGCTCAAGTGAACGCTGTCAGCCAACCTTGTGAGATATGCGGTGGTCCTCACTCTTACACAACTTGTACCGCCACCCAAGATTACCCTGCTGAGAATGTGAATGTGGCATATGGCACCTATCCTCAACCTGCTTATCAAGCTAGACCTCAAGGTGACCGTAACTTGCTTAGCTATCGATCCAACAACTATCTTTCACCACCTGGTTTCCCTCCTACCAACCCAAACCAACAACAAAACCTTAATCGCCATCCTCAACAACAACAACCTCGACAACCATACATCCCACCTCACAAGCAGCAACAACCACCTCAACGTAACAATCAAGTCTACCAACAACCTGCTTACCAACCACCTGCATACAATGCTCCTCCCAACCAAACCACCACTGCATTACACCAAGAGGTTGCAACCTACATGAGAACCAATGATGTGATAGTGGGAAATCTCCAAGAGGAAGTGCGCAATTTGAAAGCAGACTTGGTCAAGCAAGGAAACGATTTAAGAGCCGACATGAGAAACACGTTGGATAGCCAAACTAATGATCTGAGGAACATGATGGCTAGTTTCTTCCAAGTTAATCAACCCTCTTCTTCGGGTACTCTTCCGAGTAACACCGTTGCGAACCCAAGAGGGGAGATGAAAGCAATCACCACTCGAAGTGGCAAAGGTACCAAGGACCCTGAGCTTCATATACCTCCACCGGTGATTGTGACTAAGGAGAACGAGTCACCTGCTCCTATTCCTCATCCTTCTCCTTCCCCAATTTCTCCACCTCTTCCTTCTACCCCTCCTCCACCCGTGGTTGTGAGTGATCCTATTCCCCTAAAGCCTTCCTCTTCTTCCAATATACCTTATCCTTCAAGGTTGCGGAAAGAGAAGCAAAAGAGCAAGGATGATATTCAGGTTTCGAACTTCCTAAAAATGTTCAAACAACTGAATTTCAATATCTCCTTCGCTGAGGCTCTCGCTCACATGCCCAAGTATGCAAAAATGTTTAAAGATCTTCTGAGCGACAAGGAAAAGCTCCTCGATATTGCCAACACCCAACTTAATGAGAATTGCTCTGCAGTACTCTTAAGGAAATTACCAACCAAGCTTGGTGATCCGGGTCGTTTTCTTATCCCTTCCAATTTCCCGGGATTAGAGAATTGCATGGCCCTAGCCGATCTAGGTGCCAGTATTAATCTCATGCCTCTAAGTGTTTGGAAGCAATTATCTCTCCCAGAGCTAGTCCCCACCAAAATGACTTTGGAATTAGCTAACCGTACGGTTGCTTATCCAGTGGGGATAGCCGAAGACGTCATTGTAGGAGTCGACAAATTCACCTTCCCTGCTGATTTTGTTGTCGTCGACTACGAGATGGACCCCCGTGTGCCACTAATTGTTGGTCGTCCATTCCTTAGGATCGGTCGCACTCTCATTGATGTTGAAGCCGGTGAGCTTATCATGAGAGTGGGTGACGATAAAGTAGTCTTCAACATGGGAAAGTTGTCTAAACAGCCTTATTCATATGAGAGCATTAATTGTATTGACGTTCTTGATGAGGCTTGTGAAGAACACTTTAATGATGCTTGCAAAAGTATTCCTACCTCTCTTCCCAATGTTGAGACCGTGTCCTCCATTGATTCATCGTTGTCTCTATTTGGAGATAGTGATTTATTTTGGAACAATCTTGAAGATACCATGGGAGATGTGAATTTAGATACTAATGATTCTCCCACCGAGGGGGATGAAGACATGAATTTCTTTGACTATCTTCTCACTGAAGACAATCCTTCTCCTCCATCTACCACGGTCATTGCTATCGATACTCTGACTTCGAATACGCCTCCCGTCGAAAATCCTCCGGATTTAGAACTTAAGGAGTTGCCGCCCCATATCGAGTATGTATTCCTTGATGAAGAGAAGAAGTCGCCAGTCATCACTGCTAAGGATTTGAAGGATGAAGAGAAAGCCCGACTTGTTGCCGTTTTGAAAGATCATAAGAAGGCTATTGCTTGGAAGATTTCTGATATTCGTGGAATTGATCCTCACTTCTGCACACATAAAATTCTCATGGAGGACGACTTTAAGCCCACAATTCAAAGCCAACGAAGGGTGAATCCAAAAATCCATGAAGTCATCAAAACAGAGGTTATCAAACTTCTTGATGCGGGTATGATTTACCCTATTTCGGATTCCCCATGGGTTAGTCCAATCCATTGTGTGCCCAAGAAGGGCGGAATAACCGTTGTTCCCAATGAACACAACGAGTTGATTCCCACTCGTCTCGTTACTGGGTGGAGAGTTTGTATAGACTACCGCAAACTCAATGATGCCACGAGAAAGGATCATTTCCCTCTACCTTTTATGGACCAAATGCTTGAACGTTTAGCGGGTAATGATTATTACTGCTTTCTTGATGGTTTCTCGGGTTATTTCCAAATACCCATCGATCCCCAAGATCAAGAAAAGACTACATTCACTTGTCCCTATGGCACATTTGCTTACAAAAGAATGCCTTTTGGCTTATGTAATGCGCCCGGGACTTTCCAAAGGTACATGTTAGCTATCTTCCATGACATGGTTGAACAAACCATGGAAGTCTTCATGGATGATTTCTCGGTCTTCGGGGATTATTTCTCTTCTTGCCTTGCCAATTTGGAACGTATGCTTAAGCGGTGCGAAGACACTCGCCTAGTTCTGAATTGGGAAAAATGCCATTTTATGGTAAAAGAAGGCGTCGTGCTTGGACATAAGATCTCGAAAGCCGGTCTTGAAGTAGACCGTGCTAAAGTCGATGTTATCGCAAAGTTGCCTCCACCTTCAACCGTGAAGGGTGTGAGAAGTTTCCTGGGTCATGCGGGCTTCTACCGTCGATTCATCAAAGATTTTTCTCAAATCGCTCGCCCGATGACCGACCTCTTGGAAAAAGATACTCCTTTTATCTTTTCCAAAGATTGTCTTGAAGCCTTCAACTCGCTTAAGGATAAGCTAACTAAGGCACCCGTCTTGGTTACCCCTAATTGGGAGCTGCCTTTTGAGTTGATGTGCGATGCTAGTGATTTTGCTATTGGAGCGGTTCTTGGACAAAGAGTGAACAAACACTTCCAACCGATCCATTACGCTAGCAAGACAATGACTGGGGCACAATTGCATTATACGACAACCGAAAAAGAGCTTTTAGCTGTTGTCTATGCTTTTGAAAAATTCCGCCCCTATCTTGTCCTTTCCACCACCATTGTGTACACCGATCATTCCGCGCTGAAGTACTTGTTGACAAAGCAAGATTCCAAACCAAGACTTCTTCGCTGGGTTTTGCTGCTCCAGGAATTTAAAATCGAAATTCGCGATAAAAAAGGAGCAGAAAACTTAGCCGCGGATCATCTCAGCAGACTTGAGGATCCTTACCAAGGGGATCATCCGACCAAAGAAATCAATGATTCTTTTCCCTTGGAGACCTTAATGTCTATAAACTCGAAGCCAAATGAAACCCCGTGGTTTGCGGACTTTGCAAACTACTTGGCGGGTGGAATTCTCAAGGAAGGGTTGACGTCCCAACAAAAGAAGAAGTTCTTCACCGACATCAAGACTTACTTTTGGGACGACCCTTACCTATTCAAACAATGTGCCGACCTGATTATTCGCCGATATGTTGATGGATCGGCAGCGTCTGAAATTCTTGATGCTTGCCACAAAGGACCCACCGGTGGTCACTTTGGTCCCAACTACACCGCTAAAAAAGTGTTTGATTCGGGAGTTTATTGGCCCTCCATATACCGTGACGCTCACGATATGGTCAAACGATGTGATGTTTGCCAAAAGCAAGGCAAAATCACACATAAAGACGAGATGCCTCAGAATTTCATTCAAGAGTGTGAAATCTTTGATGTTTGGGGTATCGACTTTATGGGGCCATTCCCTTCTTCTAAAGGAAACAAATACATCCTTGTAGCCGTTGACTACGTTTCAAAGTGGGTCGAAGCCAAAGCTTTACCCACTAATGACGCAAGGGTGGTTTGTAACTTTTTGAAAGCTCTTTTCGCTAGATTCGGTGTGCCTCGTACCATTATTAGTGATCGTGGGACTCATTTCTGCAATGACCAATTTGCTAGAGTCATGGCTAAGTACGGTGTAAACCATCGTCTTTCCACAGCCTACCACCCACAAACTAATGGCCAGGCTGAAATATCCAACCGAGGACTTAAGCGAATTCTGGAAAGAACCGTGGGAGAGCATCGTGCCTCATGGGCTGATAAACTTGATGATGCTTTGTGGGCTTTCCGTACTGCTTACAAGACCCCGATCGGCTGTACGCCTTATCGTCTTGTGTACGGGAAAGCGTGCCACCTCCCCATTGAGTTGGAGCACAAGGCCTATTGGGCCTTTAAGTGGGCTAATTTTGGTATAAACAAAGCCGGTGACCTACGCAAGATCCAACTCAATGAGCTGAATGAACTCCGTAATGAGGCTATGAAAATTCTTTAATCTATAAGGAAAGGACTAAGCTCATTCACGACTCTAAGATTAAAAACCGAGAGTTCCATGTTGGAGACAAAGTCTTACTTTTTAACTCTCGGTTGAAAATCTTCTCGGGAAAGCTCAAATCTCGTTGGTCCGGCCCATTCACCATTGCCCAAATTTTTCCATATGGTACTCTCGAGCTCGCTCAACCTGATGGACCAAATTTTAAGGTGAATGGCCAACGAGTGAAGTTGTACTTTGGTGAGGACACCTCTCAGGAGGTGATTCCATCCCTCACCACGTTCCCCATGAACTAATTTTGGGCCGAGTCAGGCTCGTGACTCGGTTATCAAAAACAAGCGCTCCTCGGGAGGCAGCCCGATTATCTATCCTTTTATGTTTTAATCCCCTAAGTGTAGGGGGGACTTCTATACGTGTTTGTCTTTGTGTGGTGTGATTACAGGGATAAGTGCACTCTTGGAATTTTTGAAGAACCGTGCTCCCGTGTTATCCGAAATCCGGTTCTATCTCTCAACTATCGTGATTCAATTTTATTCATACTCACATTTGAAATTGATCACTTTAGTCGTCTCTTCCTTAACTTGAGTTAACCAACGTGCACAATGTCATAAGTGTAGGGGAAACCTTTTCCACATGCTTAAACATTGAGGACAATGTTTATCTTAAGTGTAGGGGGGACTTCTATCGAAGTTTTAAGTGGACTTTTTCATGAAAATGCCTTCAATTAACCGGAAAATCCTATTTTTCAACATTTTTCAAATTTTTTTTATTAACTTTGGCCATTTAGTTGTAATTTTTAAACTTTTATCATTGCTTTCATATGTATATATCCCGCAATAAAGTCAAATATTAATAAAGTGGCGTAGCTAGCTTAGAAGTCTTTGACATATTAGGCCCGTTGCGTTTATTTTGACTCAGCCCGAATAGACTTATCTAAGTTTATTCTAGCTAGTATCCTTAACCATGTAGACCTTAATTGGTTTATTAGGCTAAGTATCCACGAGTCTCATTACTTGAGATTTTAAATTGTGGAGGACGAGAAATGATAGAGTCAATTATAAGTCGGTATTCTTGCACAAGCTCACTTGGTGTAATTATTTGCCTATTCTCCCATCACTTGCTAATAACTTATCTACAATAAGTAAGGTTGTATGATTTGAAAAGTTACTTAGCTTCTAGCCCAAGATCGTTTAAAAGTTGCTCGGTAATGATAAGAGTTCATAGCCAAGGCATAACTTATGAAGCGGGGCGCGAAGATTGGCGAGTCCGAAAAGGCCCTAACAAGGCATGAGGATTCAATTTTATTGCTGAAGATCCAAAGTGATGTGAAAAGCATTATTCCTAAAATCAATATGAAGGATCAAGACTCACGACGAAAAGCAATCAACTCCCATAAAGATCATGGAGAAGTCTATCCGAAAAGACCCTAACAAGGTATGAGGATAAATAGATCCAAGTCCGAAAAGGAGGCGGATCGTTGTATCTCAAAATCCCAATTAGAGATTGAAGAAATAATCATGAAGTCGTGGTCAACAAAGTTGGAGTACCCCTCAAAAGTCTCCAAGTGAAGAAACTCTATTATGATGAGAAGACCATTATCTCAAGAACGTCTCTCGAAGATATGAAGTATGAAGTACATGCCAAATATCGGCCCGAGAAAGGTCTCAAATCGTGAACCAAGTTATGCCAAGATATGAACTTTTTGATATCCGGAGAAGCAGTTTTAAGAGATTTTGTCCTTTAGCTAACTATTGATCAAATCGTCCCACTTTGCTTTCAGCCCTAATAAACTATCGAAATAAGTCCAAAAATGCATCTTCATGATCATTCTAAAACAAAAATAAAATATAAGAGATACACCTAGGAATAAGGGAGTTTAAACATTTAATTAAGCCATGTGTGTAAGTGTTTGAATTGCTAACTTATAATAACAATGATCTCGTTTTTAATCTTAGTTTGGGGAACGTGAAACTTGAGGGTGATAAATCTTCGCAGCACAAAAGCCCTAATGTAAGTCATTGATCTCTTTGCAAGTTATTTCCATGTAGCTATTTTCAAGTGAAAATGGTTTTCTATCCTTTTAAGTTTTAATTTCTTTTAGTACTTCAATTTTTGTTTAGTGATAGGTGTGTAAACACCCATCTTTTCTACCACTTAATTACAATAATAACCGGACCAAAACGTGTATTTTATGTCTTTTATGTCGGAATTATGCGTGGTTTGTGTTTTTGTTGTGATTTAGGACGAAAAGGTGAAAAGTGGAGAAAACACGGAAATTCACGGGCATTTACGGACTTTTATTGAAGAAAAGGATGAAAGACGAAGTCAAGAAGTCAAAAGTGGATAAAGAACGGAAGTCCAAGACCAATTCTGAAGATTTATCGAAGAAAAAGTCAAAAGACGAAAGTTTACTTAAAGCCGAGGAACTCAAGTCTTATTTATCGAAGAATTAAAAGACGAGTCCAAAGAAATCCCGAGCCAAAAGTCATCACATTCCAAGATTAACAAAAAGATTAAGAAGGAAGGACTTGATGGTGCAATTAACAAGAAAGGAAGGAGAGAGGAAGCTTCCCCTAACCACTCCCTAATCACCTATATAAACCCTCATTTTCATTCATTTACTCTTGTTGACTAATCGTGACAATTAGTTCTTCCATCTTTATTTTATGCACATTTAATTACTTGTCTTGCACTTTTAATTACCTTTAATTTTCAAGTAAGTGTTTCTTTAATTTCTTGCACCTTTACTTTATCTTGTTGATCTTAATCTTCTTCTACCTTTCTTTGATTTACACGTTTTTAATTCGTTGATTTGTTAAAGATTTGATTTTTATGCTTTTGATTGTTTTAAACTTCTTATTTTCATAGCTTATTTGATTTATTTTTCAAGTTTATATAGTTTTTACAAAAGTTATTTTTATATAAAAAGTTGTTTTTCTTAAAGTTTATCTTTTTCATATTTTAAGAGTTGTTAACTTTCAGTTTTATAGCTTATTTTTACACGGTTTTACCTTAGTTTTTCGTCTAGTGCTTATTAGGATTATAGCTTAATTGTTAAGTTTATTTTTGGTACTTTTCTCCGTATTCCGATTGGATCAATCGGAAAAGGGTTTTACTTTCCGATTGGTGGACTCTGGTATTCCGATCTGGGTGATTTTTGAGTATTCCGATTGGTGTGTGGTGACAAACATTCCGATTGGAGCTCAGTACAACATTCCGATTGAGGTGCAAGTTTGGTTATTCCGATCGTGTTAAGTGACATATTCCGATTAGGTGTTCCAATCTTCATTCCGACCAGGTCTACCATATTCCGATCAAGGTAAGCCTTCATTCCGATTGGAGGTGGTTTGAGTATTCCGATTGGATTGGTCTAGTGATATTCCGATCTGAGTTGAGTGACAGCTATTCCGATCAGTTATCCTCTACATATTCCGATTGTATATTCCGACGACATCATTCCGATCAGGTAAAGGTGTACCGATCGGAATACATTCCGATTGGGAATTACTTTTAGTACTTTGTCTTGTTTTATTTTTACGTTATCATTTTAATTCTTGTCTAATTTTAATTCTCGTCGCACTTAAATTTGTAGTCATTTAATTATCTTACTTTCCGTCAAGCTTTTAAATATCGCACCTTTCTTTTAATTAGACTTAGATTTATTTTCTCGCACTTTACTAATACTTGCCCTTTACTTAACGACATTTACTTTTAAGTTTTTGCTCATTTAAAATTAAAAACCAACCAAAAATATTTTGTTTCACCAAAATAAAACTGAGTCACATAGAAAACTAAGATCAATTCGATTAGACCACATCAACGAACTTAATCTTAAATTTTTATACGGGCTAAAAACCGTGTATTAAATGGCGCCGCTGCCGGCTCTTTTCGTAAAGATCAACAGTTTTTTGTGAGAGACACGTTGCTTTTTGGGATCCGTTCACTTGTGAGCGTTACTTTTCTTGCATAAAAAATAAAAAATCATAAAAAAAAAAATAGAAAATTGATAAAAAAAATCATAAAAATTAAAATTTTCAAAAATCCAAAAAGATTTTATCTTTATTGTGTATATATATTGTCTTTGTGTTTGGTTTTGTTTTCTTTTGCATTTTCAGGTGTATGCGTACTAGATCTTCTAATTATCAAGAGCCCGAGCCTCAAGAAGATTTAGATATGGCAGGTGTTAACAACAACATTCCACCGAACCTGAATAATAACAATAACAACAATGCTCTTCCACAGCCCGATCTTCGGACCATGGAAGAACTTTGTCAACCAACCATGTTTGGACGAGGAGGACCGATTGCGCCGATGCAAATCAACGCTCCTGAGTTTTCGTTGAAGCACCACATGATTCAGCAAGTACAAACCAACCCATTCCGTGGACTGCCTGATGATGATGCCAACAAACACCTCGACAAGTTCATTACTATCACTCAGAGCATGAAGTTGGCTGGTGCCACAATGGATGAGCTTCGCCTACAACTCTTTCCACACACTCTATTACATCATGCCGAGAAATGGTTTGATCGTCTCCCGAAGAATTCTATTCACACTTGGGATGACATGACTCAACGCTTTTTGTCGCGCTACTTTCCACCATCCATGGTCACAAGCCTTCGCAATCAGATCAGCGGTTTCATGCAAGATCCCGATGAATCTCTTTTCGATGCATGGGAGAGATATAATGTCTTGATCGACCGTTGTCCAAACCACAACATGCTTCCGGTCACCTTGATCGATACTTTCTACAACGGTTTAACTTTTCGAGATCGTGATACGATCAATGCAGCCGCCGGTGGCACATTCATGAAAAGGAGACCCGAGGAGTGTAGAGAGTTAATTGAAAACATGACTACTCACCACAAGAACTGGGATTCCTCTGCTTCTTCTAGGAACAACCCGAGAGTCAATGTTTCCTCAACCTCAGCAAACCCTGAGATGACCGAACTCACCCGCATGATGACTGAAATGAGCAAAAGTATTACGCTTCTCGCTTCCAACCAACAACAACAACAAGTTAAAGCAGTAGCTAATCTTTGTGAGACATGCGGCGGTCCTCACTCATACACCGATTGTCCTTCGACACAAGGAAATCCGGAAAATGTGTATGCAGCTTACGGTAATTATTCACCGGAAAATTACCAAGCTAGACAACAAGGGGATAGAAATCTGCTGAGCTACCGTTCCAACAACTACCTTTCACCCGGTTTTTCTCCTCAAAACCAAAACCCCGCAAACAACTATACTAGAAGCAACCAAATCCCACCAAGAGCTTCTAATCCTTATCACCCACCCACCCAACAAAACCCACCCAGTAATCCGGATGTTGAGGCCATCATGAGAACCCAAGGAGAGCAAATCAAGAACTTGCAGAGCCAAATTATCAATCTTAAAGGAGATATCACAAAGCAAGGAAATGAGATAAGATCCGAGCTTCGAAATGATATTCAATCCTCCTTCAGCAATCAAACCAATGATTTGAAGAATATGCTTGCTAGTTTCTTGCCAGCCGCTCAACCCTCTTCTTCGAGTTCTCTACCTTCAAACACCGTCACTAATCCGCGAGCCAATGTGAGTGCTATTACTACTCGTAGTGGAGTCACCATCATAGGACCACCAATCCCACCCCCATCATCTACACCTCCTCCACCACCCTGTATCCCTACTCCTCCTACACCTAGTATTAGTGCACCATTACCGTCTTGTGCCTCGACGTGATGAAGTTCCCACAAATGACCCTTCAACATCTCAACCTTTACCTACACCTGCACCTTCACAACCCAAACCCAATATCCCATATCCCTCTTGCTTGGGCAAGAACAAAATGCTAAACAAGGAGGACGCTCAAGTGACTAGCTATATCAAGATGATTTCTCAAATGAACTTCAACATTAGCTTTCTTGAGGCACTTGTCCACATGCCCAAATTTGTTAAAGCATTTAAGGAATTGCTTAGCAAGAAGGAGAAGCTTATTGAACTCGCCAACACACGCTTAAATGAAAACTGCTCAGCAGTTATTCTTAAAGAATTACCGGAAAAGCTTGGAGATCCCGGTCGATTTGTGTTGCCTTGCGTGTTCAACAAAACTGAAGAATTTACTGCCCTTGCTGATCTCGGGGCTAGTATTAATTTGATGCCTTTGAGTGTTTGGAAAACACTATCATTGCCCGACCTCACTCCAACAAAGATGACTCTTGAACTTGCAAATCGCACTCTCGCTTACCCTGTTGGTATAGCCGAAGATGTGTTTATCAAAGTTGGCACATTTACTTTCCCGGTCGATTTTGTCGTAGTTGATTATGAAATGGACCCTCGTATTCCTTTAATACTTGGTCGGCCATTCTTGAGAACCGGACGTGCTTTAATAGATGTGGCCGAAGGTGAGTTAATCTTACGAGTCGGGGATGATTCTAAAGTTTTTAGAATGGGGAAGCTTACAGGCAAATCTTTTGGAGGCCGAGAATCAGTGAATATGATAAATGTGCTCGATGACTTTACCGTCTTTGACAATCCTCTATTCGAGTCTTCCACTCATAATCCACTTTTTAATGATGATGTGGATGATTCTCACTCTACTTTGGACGCTTCTCCCATTTTTGATTCTCCACCGGTCTTTGATGCTTATGATGATGATGATTCTAGCTCAGATTCGGATGATTTTGATTGTACTTCTGAGTATCCCGAGCTGCCCACATATGATGATTTTGATGAGGCTGATACTCTCTCGAGCGATTCTTCACATGATGAAGATCCTCAGCCATCACTCGATCCTACTTTGGACGATTACTCATTCGAGGAAGATTTCTCTATGTTTCTTAATACATACTTCTCGCATGAGAGTGATGCGCCTCCTCTGGACTTTGAATCTTATCGTCTTGATCCTACTTTGGATTTGAAGAAAATTTTATCCAAGGAGAAGAAACCGGTCGACACCGAAATCCGTTGCACGTATGATTTGACACCTCTTTGTCCCACTTCTGAGGACGAGGTTGTGCTTCTTTGCGGATCTTCTTCACACTCGGCTGAGCCTGAGTGCTATTTTCCCCTAAAGGAAAAGGTGTTCGACCCCGGTATTGAAGTCTTTAAGCCATCTCAGTATCCACCTGATGAAATAAAAGGAAAAATCTTTGGAAATCTTGAAGACATGCTTGCACCACTTCATCCTTGCTTCTACTGTGCTCCATCACTGCTTAAGGGAACCTTGCCACTTCTCTTTTGGCTTGCCTTGTTCGCCTTAAGCTCGTTCTTATTGATGGATGAAAACTATGTCTTTGATCCTGGTGGATTTGTTTCATGCTACTTCCGTTGATGATCAAGGTCGAGTCAGGCTCACGACTCGGTTAACAAAAACCAAGCGCTTCTTGGGAGGCAACCCATGCATCCATCTTTTCTCTTTCTTTACCATAAGTGTAGGGGGGACCCTTTTGATTGCTATTTCCTCTCCTCACTTCTTACTCAGGGATTCGAGCTTCAATGATCCACTCTTGATGATTCTTGACGACCCGTGATTCCGTGATCTACTTCTTCCCGGTTCTATCCTAAACTCTTTTCGATTCACTATTTTATATTTTCTCAATATTAAAATAGGAATCTCTTTAGTGGTCTTTTCCTTAGCAAGATTTAAACAACGTGCACAATGTCCTAAGTGTAGGGGAGTTTCCTCCCACATGCTTAAACATTGAGGACAATGTTTATCTTAAGTGTAGGGGGGACTTCTATCGAAATTAAGTGGCCTTTTCCTTGTTTTTGTCCTCATTTTAACCGGAAAATCAATTTTTCGACATTTTTCAAAATTTTTGATCTATTTTGGCCTATTAGTTTTTCCCTTTGTATAGTTATTTTCTTTCCTCATTAGAATAAATGTTTAATAAGTGGTTTTAATTTTCAAACGTTGTGAATCTTTTGACTCAATTCGAGTTTACTCTAGCTAGTATCCTTAACATGTTTAAGTCAAGTTTTGCTAGGCTTTTATTTAGGGAGCTATAAAACGCGAAAGTCTTAACTCTCAAGGGTTAAGAACAAGAACTTTTCGCAAGTTCCTATAATTGATCCTAGAGAGTCGGTTATCAAGGGAACTTTAAGATGCGATTTCTAAGCTTGAAAAAGTCCAAGAATTTGCAAGATCCTATAGGCGACTCGAAAACCCAAAACTTTGATTTAATAGGCTAAGTATCCACGAGTCTCATTACTTGAGATTTTAAACTGTGGAGAACGAGAGATGATAGAGCCAATTATAAGTTCGGTATTCTTTCGTAAATTTATGTGAGTTAATTATAAGCCTATTCTCCCATCGCTTGCTAATAAATTTATCTGCTAATAAATAAGGTTGTACGATTTGAAAAGTTACTTAGCTTCTAGCCCCAGATCGTTTAAAAGTTGCTCGGTAATGACGAGAGTTCATAGCCAAGGCATAACTTATGAAGCGGGGCGCGAAGATTGGCGAGTCCGAAAAGGCCCTAACAAGGCATGAGGGCTATGTTTTGTTGCTAAAGATCCAAAAGTGATGTGAAGAATCATTTATCAAAAATCAATATGAAGGATCGAGACACACGACGAAAAGCAAAAACTCCCAAAAAGTCATGGAGAAGTGTATCCGAAAAGACCCTAACAAGGTATGAGGATAAATAGATCCAAGTCAATAAAGGAGGCGGATCGTTGTATATCAAAATCCAAAATAAAGATTGGAGAAAAATGAAGAAGTCGTGGTCCATATATGAAGAATCTCTCAAAAATTCCAAGTGAAGAAATTCCAATTATGAAGAGAAGACCATTATTTCATGAACGTCTCTCAAGATTTGAAGTATGAAGTCGCTGCCAAATATCGGCCCGAGAAAGGTCTCAAATCGCGAACCAAGTTATGCCAAGATATGAACTTTTTGATATCCCGAGAAGCAGTTTTAAAAGATTTGGTCCTTTAGCTAACTATTGATTAAATCGTGCACTTTATTTTCAGACTTAATAATTATCTAAATAAGTCAAACAATGCATCTTCGTGATCATTCAAGACAAATAATAAAATATAAGAGATACCCATAGGAATAAGGGAGTCTAAGTGAATAATTGGCCCACATGAGTTCGTGTTAGTCTACTAACTTATAATAACAATGATCTCGTTTTTAAGCTTGGTTTGGAGAAAGTGAAAAGTTGAGGATGACGATTATTCATGACATTTTCAAAACCTAAGGTATGCTTTTAATTTCTTTGCTTTGCATTTTTATAATCTTCTATCTCTTTAATAAAGGCCAATGTGGATTGATTATGATGAAAAGTGTAAACATGCTTTGTAACTAATGCATTGCATGAGGACATTGCAATGGTCAAGTGTAGGGGATTTGATAGGTGTGTAAACACCCATCTTTTCTACCACTTAATTACAATAATAACCGGACCAAAACGTGTATTTTATGTCTTTTATGTCGGAGTTATGCGTGGTTTCTGTTTTTGTTGTGATTTAGGACGAAAAGGTGAAAAGTGGAGAAAACACGGAAATTCACGGGCATTTACGGACTTTTATTGAAGAAAAGGATGAAAGACGAAGTCAAGAAGTCAAAAGTGGATAAAGAACGGAAGTCCAAGACCAATTCTGAAGATTTATCGAAGAAAAAGTCAAAAGACGAAAGTTTACTTAAAGCCGAGGAACTCAAGTCTTATTTATCGAAGAATTAAAAGACGAGTCCAAAGAAATCCCGAGCCAAAAGTCATCACATTCCAAGATTAACAAAAAGATTAAGAAGGAAGGACTTGATGGTGCAATTAACAAGAAAGGAAGCTTCCCCTAACCACTCCCTAATCACCTATATAAACCCTCATTTTCATTCATTTACTCTTGTTGACTAATCGTGACAATTAGTTCTTCCATCTTTATTTTATGCACATTTAATTACTTGTCTTGCACTTTTAATTACCTTTAATTTTCAAGTAAGTGTTTCTTTAATTTCTTGCACCTTTACTTTATCTTGTTGATCTTAATCTTCTTCTACCTTTCTTTGATTTACACGTTTTTAATTCGTTGATTTGTTAAAGATTTGATTTTTATGCTTTTGATTGTTTTAAACTTCTTATTTTCATAGCTTATTTGATTTATTTTTCAAGTTTATATAGTTTTTACAAAAGTTATTTTTATATAAAAAGTTGTTTTTCTTAAAGTTTATCTTTTTCATATTTTAAGAGTTGTTAACTTTCAGTTTTATAGCTTATTTTTACACGGTTTTACCTTAGTTTTTCGTCTAGTGCTTATTAGGATTATAGCTTAATTGTTAAGTTTATTTTTGGTACTTTTCTCCGTATTCCGATTGGATCAATCGGAAAAGGGTTTTACTTTCCGATTGGTGGACTCTGGTATTCCGATCTGGGTGATTTTTGAGTATTCCGATTGGTGTGTGGTGACAAACATTCCGATTGGAGCTCAGTACAACATTCCGATTGAGGTGCAAGTTTGGTTATTCCGATCGTGTTAAGTGACATATTCCGATTAGGTGTTCCAATCTTCATTCCGACCAGGTCTACCATATTCCGATCAAGGTAAGCCTTCATTCCGATTGGAGGTGGTTTGAGTATTCCGATTGGATTGGTCTAGTGATATTCCGATCTGAGTTGAGTGACAGCTATTCCGATCAGTTATCCTCTACATATTCCGATTGTATATTCCGACGACATCATTCCGATCAGGTAAAGGTGTACCGATCGGAATACATTCCGATTGGGAATTACTTTTAGTACTTTGTCTTGTTTTATTTTTACGTTATCATTTTAATTCTTGTCTAATTTTAATTCTCGTCGCACTTAAATTTGTAGTCATTTAATTATCTTACTTTCCGTCAAGCTTTTAAATATCGCACCTTTCTTTTAATTAGACTTAGATTTATTTTCTCGCACTTTACTAATACTTGCCCTTTACTTAACGACATTTACTTTTAAGTTTTTGCTCATTTAAAATTAAAAACCAACCAAAAATATTTTGTTTCACCAAAATAAAACTGAGTCACATAGAAAACTAAGATCAATTCGATTAGACCACATCAACGAACTTAATCTTAAATTTTTATACGGGCTAAAAACCGTGTATTATTTAGTAGTATTTTAATAAGGCCAAGGTTGATTAATGATGAGAAAAGTGTAAACTTGCTTTATCACTAAGCATTGCATGAGGGCATGGCAATGGTTAAGTGTAGGGGATTTGATAGGTGTGTAAACACCCATCCTTTTACCACTTAATTCTGGCTAAAACAAGACCAAAACACGTATTTAATATCATTTGTTTGGAATTATGCGTGGTTTTTGTGTTTATTGTGTTTTCAGAGCCAACCGGATGAATATTGAAGAAAACATGGGATTGCACGGGTTTTACTGAAGAAAAAGACTCAAGATAAAGTCTATTGTCCAAGAGATGCAAAAGATTTGAAGTCACTGGGCCTATTCGAATATTTATCGAAGAAAAGGACCAAAGATGGAAGATTTATAAAAGTCGAAGAAACTCAAGTCTATTAAACGAAGAAATTAAAAGACGAGTTGAAATTAATCGACAACAAATCCCGAATCAGAATCGAAAACGGAAACTTTTCTGAAAAGACGAAAAGACAAGAAGAACGGGAGAAAGCCCACTCACCAAACAAAAGAAACACCTATAAATAGGAAACCCCTCACACACATAGTTAGTTAGTCTGGAGTTTTCCTCTCCTCCCCTTTTTTCTCCTTTCTTGTTCGTTTCTTCACCATCACCACTAGGGTGATTGGTGATTTTAATTTTTGTTTTTCCAATCTTGTTGTTTTCATCTTTGTTTAATCTTGTTAAAACACTAATCATTTAATACAAGTTCTTTGTTTAATCTTTCCATTTAATCTTGATCATCTTCATCTTTATCTTCAAGTTCTTGAGTTTATTTTTCATGATTTGATCTTCAAAAGTTGTTGGGTTTTGTGTTTTTGTTGATGGGATTTGTAGCTTATGGTTAATAGATGCTTTGTGTTTAGTTTTATTTAAGATTTGGTGAAAAATTTGGTGATTTTTGGATTAAAACGATTTTCCTTGTTCTTCGGGAACTGTTACTGTATCTGGGTTTCCAAAACTTCCGAATCAAGCAAAAAGTTCCGGATGAGCTTGAACTTCCGAACGAAGCAAAAAGTTCCGGATGAGCTTGAACTTCCGAACGAAGCAAAAAGTTCCGGATGAGCTTGAACTTCCGAATGAACATTAAAAGTTCCGAATGAGTTTTGTTTTCAAAAGTTCCGAACCAATTTCCTTAAAAACTTCCGAACCAAGCATAAGTTCCGGACCAAGCCAAAACTTCCGAACGAAGCCAAAAGTTCCGGACCAAGCCAAAACTTCCGAACGAAGCAAATCTTCCGGACCAATTTCAGACTTCCGAATCGGAAACTTCCGAACCGATTTTTACACTTCCGAATGAAGCTTAACTTCCGAATGAAGGATAGACTTCCGAATGAAGGATAGACTTCCGAATCAGTTATCTTTTGCGCATTTTAAAGGTTTACTGTTTCTTTACTGTTTCTTTACTGTTTCTTTATTTTAATTTTTATTCTTATTTTAATCTTAATTTTAATTTCAATTCAAGTTTTTATTAATCGTCATTAAATTAATTATCTTAAATTTAAGTTTAAATTTTCGATCATTTAACATTTAGTAGGTTAGAAAACCAATCCCTTTTATTTAGTAACCAAGAACAATCATTCCACTTAATACTGGGATCAATTCGAGAGGATTCTGAGAATCGAACTTTCAACATAATAAAATCCTTGTATCAGTACGTTGAGTACTTATCATCGTAATTTGAAAATTCCTGTAAAGATTATCGTATATGTTGCATGTAATTGGCATAACGGGCTACATTGCATTACATGGCAACACCGCGTTGTAATCCTACGTGTATGTTGGAATGATTTTTATGTAAAAATATGTATATACTATGGTATTTAAAGGCATTGCACGTGAAGCAATGGTCCTTGAGTGATTATCGTACATGTTATAATGCGGTTTTGTTGAGAATTCGGCCTTACCGCTAATTATCAATCTTGATAATTAATTTATTGTTCGTATAACCGAATATGAACCTCGTTTGATACTCTAGATATGTAAATAACGCTTCGTAACATGTTGTATACTGACTAGATTGATCTCTATTGTCGTTATCGCACTGTGATGTGTCATTTTTGGGACACCTTCTTTTTGGATCGTAAATTACTAACGTACTATTTTATTTCCTTTATTCCTTATGGGTTTGATATATTAGTTCGCGTAACTATAACATAACCGAAGTATAATCAACGATGCGTACATCGTGGCGGCGAATCATGTATGTATATTATGAAATGTGGTTGAGGCGTGTCGCCATTTAAATCGTTTTATCATCCTACTTGGATTTAAATATGCATTTTAAAATAGACTAGCGTTGTGATCAATCGTGATAACTTGGAATTTGGTTGGTTTTTGTGTTAACTTTGTGGAGTACGATTTCGAGACTCATCCGAGGCCGATAACAACACTTAGTTGACATACGTATTCTCGCTTCGTTTATTTCATTTTGTTTTGTTGTTTCATTATTTTGAATTCGATATTTTACATGTCGAGGTCCGGCATTTGTGTGAGTTAAATAAGCATTAAACTTTGTTGATTGAATGGTTTAAACATAAAGTGTTTTACATATTTAATACTTGGCGGATGAAACTTTTGGATAAAAATGACCTATGATATGCCTTTTAACAAGTAAAATTCGTATAGAGAATAAAATGGATAAAGTGGAATTATTTTTTTCTTTTAACTTTGGTTGGTATATCATAATAAGTAATTTATATTACTCGTAAAATCCTTGTTTTTATATATTAATAATTTGATACTAGAAGCTAGTGATGGATTTGTTAAGATTTTGTTTAATTTAATTTGAAAAAGGAGTTTATAATAAAATTGACGATATGACTGTTGAGTATATGTAACTTTGGATTTAGTATGAATTAATTTCGAGTCAATGTAGCAAACTTTTGGCATAATTTGTAACATAAAACATGAGTAGAAGATGTGGACATGTGTTTTGGAGCTAGAAACTTTGTAAAATTGGTTTTATTTTAAACATAAGGTTATGTTTACGTATGCATTGGTATAAACTAGAACTCGTCACTTGTTGTAGTAAATAAAATGGGATAAAATCGGAATGTACACCTTAAGTAAGAAATTATAATGCTTGAAATGAATTATAAAATCTTGATGGAACGTCATTGGAAATCATTTGTTTGTTTAATTGTCGTTATAGAGAATCACTATGCATAACTCGATGATGTTTGTTTAAAATCGTTTGAAAAATCTTTTGTTTTATTCCACTACGAGATGTGTTAATTTTAAAATCACTTGATAATGGGTTAAAGATTTAAAATTCGAATTTTCTATATTTTAGAATTATTGAAATAAGCATTTTGATTATTTATTATTATTATTGAGATTCAAGTGTCGGCTAAAATTAGTAATTTACCTGAGATAATACTACGTGAAACTTCTTTAGCATTTGAGTCGAATTACGCGAATATGATTTAACAAAACAGTTTTAATTAAAACGTGTGTATAATAAAATGTCAAGGTTGATTTTAAGAGTTAATTGGACTAGTTTGAGTCGTGTTGGATATGTGTATATATGTGATAATATAAGTCGTAATAATAAAAATGTAAAACTTGGAAAATTCTTACTTTATACGTTTTGGTACTTAAGATATGAACATTAACGAGATTTTGACACAAGTATGGAGATTTTCAAACCTAATGATTTGTCAATTATGATAACCGAGTCACCGCATCTACTAATGTTAATAATTTCCGAGAGATTGAAATTTTTCCAGAAATGAAAACGTTGTAAAGATTGGAAAATGAAAGGTATAAATTCTTTAATGGTGTAACACAAATTAAAAATGTGTAAATGTTCGGTTTTACAATATACCAGGTAACAGTAACTAGAAAATGCAAATGGATTACCCAACAAACGAATATTTGTATTATTGTCTTAAGATGTATATATATAATGTTTTGAGTCACGATGGCGATCGTACGACATCCCTTCTTTGATTTTGCGAGTCTATATCTGAACTTGGGTAGTAATGGGATTGTTCATTTAATATTGTCTATGGTATGAAACCGTTATTTATTTTTAAAATACTACTTCGCTATTACTTGAAAATATGGGTAGTCACCCGGTGTATTTTTGTCCTGTTAATGGACGCTGTAACTTTTCTTCTTACGGTTAATGGAACCTAAAATTCTGTATTTACTTGAATGATGCTATAAATCTTCATTAAATTGGTTATTTATTTATATTGAACAAAAGAGAGGAGGCGAAGCCGCTTTACCGAATAGTAGAGGTGAAAGAACTCGATCTTTCTGGTGAAATTGTTTCTATTCGACCAAGTGATTATTCTTCTCTCCCCGTATACCCTTGGCGGAATGCGTGTGCAACTCGAGACGATGGGAATTATGATCGTTGTTTTATTTTTGACGCTTGTGTTGATATTCAATTTTTACTCCATGTATTCGTAGATCGCAGTTGTTGTCCCGAGACTTTTGTCATATATTTGAAGTATCTTCATTTCTAATGTAGTAAATTTCAGTTGGCAATTATATTGCTCGTTTACCTTGTTCGATCTCATTGATTTTTGACTTTATTACTTGTTGTGTTTGCAATGATCTTTAATCTTGAACCACCTTACCGTTATTTTGTGAGTAGTATATTTTGAAAATATGTATGAGTGTGAAATGTTTCGTTTAACCAAATGTAAATGGTGTCGATTTATTTACTTAATTATTTATTCATTTTTGTTTTCTCATAAATAGGCAAAGTAATGTATGTTTCCAAAGTGGACGAAAAATGTTTGATGTGTTTCTTAAAACGATGGTAACAATATTTTCCCATTTCAAATTTCATTTCAAATGGTTTAATTATTTTGAAGATTAGGTCGAAAACTTTCATAGTCATATTTGGTATGTAATTAATAATGTTTGTGCCGTCACTCGATCCTCAATTATGCACAGCTTAGCTAACTATGCATAATTCGGGAAGAGTCCTGTTTTGTTGGTTGTTGTTGCTTGATCCTTAAGTATGCATGATCTAGCTAATTATGCATAGTTTAGGAAGGGCACTATCGTGTCAAACAAATTGGTCATCTTGAAACTTGTAGTGTTTTGATAAACGTTTGGATGAGAACGTTTCTTTTTAAAATGGTGGATCATTTTTGCAAGTAGTCGTAATTTCTTTGATTCTTAAAGAAATTTTTTGAATTTTCTTGTGTTCTTTGAAATCTTTTCTTTTGTTTGGCGTTGACTTAGTAAGTCACTGTGACCGAGTAATTTTGGAAAATGTTTTTATGTGTCTGTGTAACGTGCGAATTTCATCAAAATCATGAGGGTGTTGATTAAATACCTAAGGGGCTCGTATCGACACTGAGAAGAGTTTTTAACAAAAATAGAAGACTGCCGAAGTAGAGGAACCCCGAGTTCGAATAACTCCGAGGGAAATAAAGAAGACTTCTCCTGCATCAAACGTATCGTACCTTATTTATTTTATTTTCTCGTTCTTTTGACATGTTTAACGACAAGCGATAAACTGTTGCAGTTTACCAACTGTGCATCGGTAGTTGGAAGACAATTCCATTGCCGTCTTCGTTTATTTAAGTGAGGAATCCTCTTTGCTTAACTCAACCATCCTTGATTATCGATGGTTAAACGATAGATATCCATAGTTGATGTTTTGTGGTAAACCCTTGCCTTTCATGTATTTATGTGGTAAGTGATCTGGTCGAGTGATCGTAAGTTGTGAGAACTTGAGACGACATTGTCCAATGAAGTCTGATCATGGAGAACACGTGCCATGTAATATATTTCTTTTTATATTTAACTGTGAACGGTGATGCTTGTTGAGGTTTTGACCACGTTTGGGACGAAAGTGAGATGGTGTTCTTGTAATATCTTTCGTGTATGAATCCATGGGTGAGCGCCCTGCGATGACATATGTATGTATTTTATTTCTTTTTGGATATGCATCCATAGCTGGCAAGTTCGTAAACCTTCTTTAACTTGCAATTTTCTTTTGACTGGACTCATCCGAGAAATATGTCAACATTTCTTATTTTATCATGGCTTGGCTGATTAGCAAGCATGAGTTAACTTGGTTGAACTTATTTACTTGGCATGGTTTGGCTATTTCGCAAACATGTCGTGATACAGCTTTATGTGCTTCATAATGGCTTTTATGTTTGATTGGTTTGTGATGTTTTCGAGAGAGTTATGTATACGTCAAATGATTAACGTATCGATGAATTCGTTTTTTTGGAAATAGGTTTGTATATGTAGGTTTTTCGTACACGTTTTAGGAAAAACGCGTATGAGTGGCAAGTATTAAGTTATACGCTTTAGGAAAAACGTAAAACCGAATAAATGCGGGTTCGTTCTCGAAGGAGGTGTGTATTATGTGTGCCAATTATGTAAAATCACAATGTTTGGATTAGTGACGTTTTTGGTTTAGAAGAGAAAAATTAAAGACGAGTTACGACTACGATTAAGCTACGACGAATTAACGTAAAACGCGAACGTAAATACGTAAAACGTGACGAAAATAAAAATTAAACCTAAAAATTAATTAAATGATTAAACTAAGTCTTAAATAATATAAATAAGAATAAAAATCCAACAAATATATTTTAAAACCTTTTATTAATTAAATATTCAATTTTTAATGCTAATTAAAGCCCAAAAATTAAATATAATTAACAAAATGCCCAAAATATTAATTTATTGAACTAATAACTAACTTATATTATTTAAAGACTAAAAACTATTTTTCTTAAATTTTTTAAACTATTTTTCTATTTTTTTAAACACTAAAAACTATTTTTAAGTTAAAATAATCCTAGAAAATAATAAAATAATGACAAAATTAATCTAACAATTTTAAAAATCCTAAATTACCCTAATGAACAGTGGAAAATTGAAAAAGTTTGAAAAAAGTAAAAATTTGCACTAAAAGACAAAACTATTTAATAATTAAACCCTAATCAACTTAAATTAATTATAAAAAATAATTAAAAAGTGAACAGTAACTAATTTTTAAACTAAAAATCTTAAATTAATATTCTAAATCTAGGAAAAATTTTAAAAGTGAAAAATATAAGTTTTTTACACTAAATGACAAAAACAGATATATTAAAAAGTAATTAAAATAACAATTAAACCTAAAATAATCTAAATGAACAGTAACTTAAAACTAAACTATACTGAAAAATCAAGAATTAAAAAAGAAAAATATAGAAAAAAGAATGAAAGTCTAATTCCTAAATAACCCCACTAAAGACAAAAATATTGGAATCTGATAGTGACACTTCTTGATGTTTCTGTCTTTTAGTGTAGCAGTGGCTACAACAAAGCTATCAGTGGGAAAGGAGTTCCCACTGACAGTATAAAAAAACGGGCTGTGGACAAAAGTGCTTGTAACTTGCTTGATTTTGAGTTTTAACTGGAAACAAAGGCACCCCCACACTCATGGAAGTGTGGGGAGTCAATCAAAACACAAAAAACACACAGCTTAAACAACAAAAATCACACCAAGGAGCAATAATCAGTTACTGTAAACAGAAACAATGGCTTGGGGTGTTTGCTGATGCACTTGGTCAAAAGTTGAGATTCACACCACCAAAATTCTCACAACACACCTTCAAATAACAAATAAACTACTAGCAATCCTATAAAGTCCTATAATCTAACATATCATGCAGAATGGAAGGCAAATTTAAGCTAAATCAAGCAGTTATGAAGGGCTTTCTGATTTTAGCTATGTCACCAAGAAAATGAGCATGCAAAAGTTGTTTACACCTATCAAAATTCAAACCATGCAACCTAATATATATAACTACCCTACTGAGATGTGTTTAAGCCGTTTTTAAGCTAAATATCAGTCAAGATCCTAACCTAATAAGCAGACCCAAACACCCCCTTATATTCAGAAACTTGACAATAACAAAGAAATACCCATTAATTCACTTAAACTTTAACTGATAATCAACAAATCAATCAACAAAACATCAAAGAACACAAACCAAATACTATACTAACACACAAAAGCATCTCATGACAAGCAGATCACATAGCATGTACTTCAAAACCAAAAGGAGGGTTCAAGCTTTTTACCATGTGAGACATACATCCATGCCCCACTAAGGCCGCTGATGCCTTCTCCTTATAGCTTAAAGCTAGCTTATGGGGAGGGCTTATGATGGTTGCTTAAGTAGAGAGATGATGGTATTGGACCTCAAAAGTCCAAGTACCCAATATATCTTCAAGGGGGAAATGATCCTTAGAACCTGCCAAAAAGAGAAAGCCAAGAAAAAGTGAGCTGATTCAAGCTATAAGCAATAAGCTAAGCTTATTGGTTAAGCTAGCTTATGGCTTACTGCTAAAAAAAAGAGAGTATATAAAAAAAAAACGTGAAACTGATTTTCTTCTTGAAAATTTGTTGAAACCACCAAACTTGAAATCTTTGATCTATATTACCCAACAATCAATTCACATAAACTAAGAACCCAAAAACAGCTTCCACTTTCACTTCAATCTGTTATGAATTCTCAATCCATGGGACTCAAAAACGTTTTTGCCAAAAAAATGATTTTTGAACAAAGAAGCCTTTTTGATAAAATAAACTTACACTAATTTTGCAAATAAAGTAAATGATTATGCTACAAGAATCAAAAGGAACACAGTATTTTGCAAGAACTTAATTTTTCATTGTCATTAATAGATTAATTTTTTACAAAAAAACTGGAACAATGTAAAGGTTCACAACCCGAAACTTTAAATACTAATACATGGAATAGTCTAGAATGAGAATAAAATATTACAAAGACCTAAACCCTAATGGCTGATTTCCAGTCTTGCCCCTTGAAAATTCTTGGTCAATCTTCATCATGTGATGTGCCAGCTGTGAGGAATGATCTTGGACGTTCCTTGCAAGCTTTGGGACCAAGTTTTGAATAGGAGACGTTGATGCACTGCTTGGATTCTTTATTTGCTATTTTTGACAAAACAGGGGAGCATGGGGGACCACTTTGGAGTCACGGGGTGAACAAAGTGAGTGGTGGGTTTTGATGTAGGCCAAGTCAATTATCCATCTGGAATTAATGGGGTGAAACCCCTTTGATTTGGTGATAAACGAGATTAGGGTTTATGATAGGGATTAGGGAGAATTTAGGGGAGATGGGTGAATAGTGTGTGTTTGGCGCCCCTAAATCAATATAATAATCCGTTTAAAAACGAATTAAGTATAAATTTAGGTTTGACTGGGTTGGGTTTGACTTGGGTATGGTTGGGTAAGTATGGATCCGGGTTTGTAAATTGGGTGGGTCTGGTGACGTGTAAGGCTAGGATAGGTTGTGGGAGTTTGAGTGTTTGACATTTTTAGTCCCCTGCTTTCTTCCCTCTTTCCATTTGAGTTTTATCCAGCCAAGTTGCAAATCCTTTGTATTAAGGTTTGGTCAAGTTGTCAAAAGTGGCACATGGTTTTAGCAAACTTTATAACAAGGACCAAACATGTAATTTAAGTTATCTTCAAGGACCATTCATGCATTATCTTGACATTTTAGGGACCCACAAGTAATTTTGAGGATTTACAGGGGTATAAAATGTCAAGTCTTCAATTCTTGAGGGACCAATCTTGCCAATCTTCAAAACTTCAAGGGTATTTTTGGAAATTCCACTTTTGGGCCCGGTTTCTTGTGCGGCTTCGTTTTCCGTGTTCGTTTTTGCTTGATTCCTTTGATCTTTTGGTGAATTCACGATATCCATACCTAAAATACACAATGAACAAACATAGGCACATATATGGGTATTTTGACGATATTTTAAGCGTTTTAAGCCCGATTTGGACGATGAGACTATGTATAAATACAGTCTCATCACTCCCCCATACTAAACCATTGCCGTGTCCCCACGCAATGCTAGAATTAAGTATCGTAGCACTTCCAAAATTCATTTTATGATGACATTTATTGAAGACATAAATTTAAATAAACTACTACACGCGTTTTAGACATAATGTATTGTTTTCATCACGAGAATGTGACTTTTGGGATCATAGAACAAGAACACGTGAATGCTTCGTTAGAAATAATTTCGTCGTCCTCGATTTTCACCCAATTCCATGCTAAGCGTGTAACGAGATCATTGTTATTATAAGTTAGCAACACGATCACTTCTCATGAGTGTTAATTACGAACCTAAACTCCCTTATTCCTACTTGGTATCTCTTATATTTTATTTTTGTCTTAATGATCACGAGGATACATCATCGACTTATGCGTGAATAGAGATTAAGTCTAAAAATAGAAACTTAACGGTGTAACCAAAATCATCAAATCAATAATTCACCCCAATAGACAACGATGTCAAAAAATTAAGTCAACAAGAAGGATCGATAAACACGATTTTATAACGGTTTTGAACATGAGACTTATTACCAAGACTTTTATACGCCCCCTAACGGAAGGGCCTTATTATCTTTGGTTTACCTCCATCTTTTATTCAACTTCGCCATGAAGCTTTTATTATGACTTCGGTCTTGCCTTGCCTTTTATTATCCGCCTCATCGGTGGTTTTATTAGCCAAAGACGTATATCCTCACGCTAAAGCGAATTTTGGATCTTTAAAGCTTCGAAGATTAAGGCTTGATTCACTTTCAATTTGGGCATAGATTTTTCGGCCTTGTGAGCTTCAATTTTTTGCTTAATTTAGGTGAGCACTTGAAATCTTATTATTAGGTGAAGCTTTCGATTATTCGGGTGCCAATACTTCAAAACCGTGACGCTGGCGATACCTTAATGTTTTCCCAATTTAATTACATGGAAGCTACCAAAACAAATTAGAAACCCAACAATAGTGACTAAACCGCCAAATCAATATTTATTAACAATTTATTTATGCAAAAGCGTTGGGAGAATAAGCTAATAATTACTACACATAAGATCGTGACGATTACGAGACTTATAAATAACTCTATCATTTCTCGTCCTCATTTAAGAGACTTAGCCTAAAAAGTTAAGGAATCGAGCTAAGTGCTCAACACGCACGGTCGAGTCAAAAATTACTCTCGTTCTCACCATCGGAAAACCTACATTCGTGTCTTAAACACTTATGAAAAATACGAAAAATTTTAAAATTTGGCCATTTTTAGCCTTATTTTGCAACAAAACGATAACAAAAAGATGAATATTGGATTGCGTGTTGACGTAAGCAAGGTGAAGTATCTACTCACCCCCCATACTAAAACTAAACATTGTCCTCAATGTTTCGAGTCTAGGGGTGTAAACACCCCCATACTAGAGACGAAGTCGAATGCTTAATCTCGAGCATGGAAAGGGTAAAACGAATAACCTAAAAGCCGTTTATGAATTATGCTAATAAGATAAACGTTAGAACATAAAAGGATATCATCGGATATCGGAATCTCCAAAGGCAACGATCGAAGCTCGAGTGATCCGTAAAACGAACACGAGAGGCTTCAATGATGACGATGAACCTAATAGATCACAATCACAAACAACCACGAAACAAAGGTAGGAAGAGCACAAGTCCCCTCGTTACATTAAACTAAGAAAGCGATAATATGTACAAGGATAAGCATGAGAATCCCCCACGAGGCACCTTGTTTTTGATAACCGAGTCAAAAGCTCGACTCGGATCCCCATAAATGTGATCATTTAGGGATAATCTTGGTATGGTCATTTTTGGTGGGACTTACATGATAAACAAGGCCCAAAAGTACATGGAGTACTTTAAAAACCCGATAAACGTATACCGGGGTCAAAGATAGCGTCCTCGTTTTCGGATGAAAGACGAAACAACACTACTCCAACACAAACCCCAATGGGGTAGAAGAAAAGAGATAAGAAGTAGAAAGGTGAGGTAATGGGTAAGGCAACATAATGAGCTACTCGAGGTAGACTCACACCAAGCAAATAGATACGATTTCCATTTATTGCATCGGTGGAAGACCGAGATTTCCCTTTACAAGCAATTCTGGGATCGTAAATCTCGTCCTCGGTGGTAAAGTGTGAGGGAACATTTGGGGCTTCCCCCATACTAAGACCACACCAACCATCGTCAAAAGGAGTAGACGAGGTGGTAGCACTCATAAAACGCGGTGATGACGGAGTTAAACTTGTAGAAAAATCTTTTAAAACATTTTTAAAATCTTTTCCTTTTTCATCGTTCAAAAACTCTTTATGAAAACCCGATTGAATAATGTTGAAAATATTTGGCGTGTCAAATTGAAAATTAGTCGCGCTAAAAATTCTCACATTTAAGTCTTTGGCGGGAGGGGGTGGCGGATTATATAAGTTCTCAAAACGTTTGTCAATAAAGAACACCGCCCCCTCGGGGTCTACATACTCGTCATCCTCATGAACGTCGATCTCATCGATTTCTTCATCAAAGATAGGCTTGTCAAACCACGGTTTGTCATTCCCCTCCTTGAGTATCTTAGAAACTCTCTCGAAAAGATCACGATCAAGCACGAAACCATCATTCTTTTGTGGGGATCGTTGATAAGTTAGATCCTCACGAATGTGGTAAACGTCATTCTCAAATGAGGAGTGTTGATTAGGTAACTCCTCGAGAATGGGATTTGTGGTCACATGAGTTGGTTCGTCATCGAAAATAAGACGTTCCAACTCATTAAGTTCATCCTCGATCTTGGAAAGGTCGACCTCACTCGTGGGTGGAAGTGAAGGCATAAGAGCTAGCTCTCGTTCAATGATTTCCTCAATCTCGGGATCAAACTCATAATCATCGTACTTCACATGTTTCTTCTTAGGAGAATCAAAAATTGCATGTGGATTTCGAAGTACGTGATCAAGCTCGGAAAAATCGCCATCGTCATCGTCAAAGAAAGAGTCGATGTGAGCACTCACAACCATGGACTTACAAGTCAAATGACTATGCTTAGGTGACTTTTCTAAGACGAGAGGATCGATGTCGATAAACCCTTTAGCCTCAACGGGTGTTGGGCTAGGCAAAGGAGGCACTTCGATGGAGTTAGAAGTTGAAGCCTCAAAGACGTGGTCCTTCGAAGGTGGTGAAGACGAATCCATTTTGGTCATTGTCGTGATGGCATTAACGTCACCCTTCGGAATTGGTGTGTCACTTGTTTCGCTAAAAACATCCCAAAGTGAGTTTTCATCCATAAATTTACACATACCCTTTTGAATTAGGTACACGTATTCTTTATCATTAAAATCATCATCTTTAAAACCGTTTTTCTTAATTCTTTCAAAACATGCATCAAGCTTCATTCTTTCCGCTAAAGTAAACATTTTGAAATCATTTGAATCATTAGGTTTTGAAACCTCGGTTTTTTCATTCTCATTAAATCCTTGGGATTTTCTAGAGAAAAAGTCTATTTTCTCATCCCCATATCTCATAGTAAGTCTCCCCTCGTGAACGTCGATTACGGTTCTAGCCGTCGATAAGAATGGTCGGCCTAAAATAATGGGACATTTAGGGTCACACTCGTAATCGGATATAACAAAATCCGCGGGAAAAACAAACTTTCCAATCCTAACATAGACATCCTCGGCTATTCCAATTGGTATAAGTGGAGTACAATTTGCAAGCTCGATTGTCATGTTTGTGGGGGTAAGCGAAGGCAATCTCATTAATTTCCATAGAGAATGAGGCATAAGATTGATGCTAGCACCTAAATCGGCAAGGGCTAAACATCCCTCAATCTCGGAAAAATCACAAGGTAGTAGAAATTGGCCCAGATCCTTTTCCTTTCTCGGCATTCGCCTTTTGGGTTTTTTAAGAAGGATCGAAGCACAAGTTTCTTCAAGGGTTACTTTGGTAAGGTCGACAAAGCTCTCTTTTTGAACCGTGGATGGAATTTGAGGTACACGAGGGTGTGCACTCTTTTCCTTGGTCGCCACGTTCACCCCATCGACTTTAGAACAAGAAGACGTCTTAGAAGTCGAGGGTTGAGAGGGATAAACAACACGGAATCCTTCAAGGTTAGGGGTAATCACACGACCTTTCTCACGAGACGAGGCGGCTTTACATTGTTCTTTCGGATTAGCAACGGTGTCACTAGGTAATGAACTCGATGACGAACCCGAGGCTTTGTTCATAATGGCCGAAAACATCTTTTTAATATCAATTTGCCCTTGCTCAATCTTCGTGTTTTGCAATTTCAAAGTATTTGTAAAGTCGTTTTTCAAAGTACCAATTTCTCCCTCTAATCGTCTCATATTAGCCTCATTCGTTTTCATGTAATTTTGAAAATCGTTTGACGAACTATTTTGATTAGAATTAAAGTTCCCTTGGTTTTGATTACTTCTTTGAAAATTGTTTTGATTCCCACTTGAAAAATTATTTCCTTGATTGTTATCTCGATTTTGCCAAGTTATATTACGACCTTGATTATAACCTCCTTGATTTTGATTCGAAAAATTTCCTTGTTGATTGTTTCCTTGAAAATTGTTTCGATTTTGAAAATTGTTGCCTTGGTTATAATTGCCTTGTTGTGATGGACCCGCGTTATTTTGATTTGAAAAATTGTTGTTTAACGCACTCACATTCGACGTTTGGCCATCCGTAGCCGCACACTCGTAATAATTATGAGGTCCACCACAAAACGTACACGAAACCTCAACCGCTTTCACCGTAGCAGGAGCGTCTTTCTTTTGCATCTCAATGAGATAAGACGTGAACACATTCGTAAGCTTGTCGACTTTTGCATCAACTCTCTCAATGTCGCGATTAGAACTACTAACATTGGCGACATTGGCAACACTCGGTGCATTGCGGAGTTGGTAAACCTTGGATCGGTTCTCGATAATTATCAAAGCTTCTCTCGGAGTCTTACACAAAAAGTTGCCACCGGCGGCGGAATTCAACGAGTCTTGTTCGTGAAAATTAAGACCGTTGTAAAACGTATCGATTTGGTGCAACTCGGAAAAACCATGGTGAGGACATTGCCTAAGCAATTCCTTAAAGCGATCCCACGCGTCTCTAAAAGATTCATTCGATTTTTGCTCAAATTTTGTAATCTCATTTTTGAAAAACGTCGTCTTAGACGGTGGGAAAGAATAATTAACGAACTTGGAAACGAGATCCTTCCACGTAGTAATGGAATTAGGTGGCTCTTTCTCGTACCAATCCTTGGCGGCACCATCGAGCGAGTACGGAAAAAGCATAAGCTTGACGACATCGGTGTCGACGTTCTTAAACTTGCTCGTGGCCAAAAGACGATCAAAATTCCGAATATGGTCGTGAGGATTATCGGCTTCACGACCTCGAAACTTCGTAGCTTGGATCAACGAAAGCATTCCGCTTTTGATCTCAAAATTCTCCGCCTCGATAGCGGGAATTACGATCGCGTCTCCATAACCCTCGGTGGGCGCTTGGAGCAATTCCATCATAGAACGATTGTCGGCCATCTCCTCTATGGTTTCTTCAATAACGATATTAGGAACGTCGGTTTCTAATTCTCGTCTACGTCGTCGATTCCTTCGATTACGATTGCGTCGATTCGAAGCTTCACTAGAATTGGAATAGTCCTTCGATCGAGTGCGCATGCACTAAGCGTAGAATGGGTGGTAGCAAAGAAGATTCTTTTTGCGGTTTTTTGATTTTTTCAATTTTTTTGGTTTTTGATTGGTTTTTTAATTTTTTTGGAATTTTTGTTGTATTACATAGACAAAAACCTACAAATCTCCCCTCGAATCGACTTTCTCGATTAAAGGAGCCTCAAAGAATGAAAACGATCACGTGGAGTGAACGTTCTCGATGACTTTAGAACGTTGGTGGAACACCAAAACGTTCAAGAGGGTTTAATCTTGAAAACACAAGCAAATATAATATACGTAGATAATACTTGGGCGGCAAACCCTCGATTAGCTCTCTTTCTCAAAACACGCACAAGCAAGCGGAGGAAACGAGGCGGCGCGAAGCACTTAAGAGCCTTTTTCCTTTAGGTCGTGAAATACAACCGCCTTATACCCACCTTATAGTTTGTGTTAATTGAAATTAAGCCTCACGAAAGTATTTATCTATTTTGCCTTTAAACTTTTGCTTTAGATTCGAATACAATGATCGAGTGATGAAATCCCGAATCAAGGTTGTGATTTCTCACGTATTTGGAGTACTTGTATATTTATTTGTTCTTACGTAGTACAATATAGTAATAATAATATTCACAAGAAAAACGAAAACCAATATATCTACAATATAGTAAAAGATTGATTTGTGTGTTTAGTTTAGGAAAACTAAACACGATTTATTTGGATATTATACTATAATAGAGAAAAATAACAAAAATGAGTATGTACGATATTCACGCTTTCCAAAAAATGAAAAGCAAAAACGCACTACTCACACAAACACGATACTAATAATAATGGCACACAAACACCTCCCCGGCAGCGGCGCCAAAAATTTGATGTAGGTTTTTCGTACACGTTTTAGGAAAAACGCGTATGAGTGGCAAGTATTAAGTTATACGCTTTAGGAAAAACGTAAAACCGAATAAATGCGGGTTCGTTCTCGAAGGAGGTGTGTATTATGTGTGCCAATTATGTAAAATCACAATGTTTGGATTAGTGACGTTTTTGGTTTAGAAGAGAAAAATTAAAGACGAGTTACGACTACGATTAAGCTACGACGAATTAACGTAAAACGCGAACGTAAATACGTAAAACGTGACGAAAATAAAAATTAAACCTAAAAATTAATTAAATGATTAAACTAAGTCTTAAATAATATAAATAAGAATAAAAATCCAACAAATATATTTTAAAACCTTTTATTAATTAAATATTCAATTTTTAATGCTAATTAAAGCCCAAAAATTAAATATAATTAACAAAATGCCCAAAATATTAATTTATTGAACTAATAACTAACTTATATTATTTAAAGACTAAAAACTATTTTTCTTAAATTTTTTAAACTATTTTTCTATTTTTTTAAACACTAAAAACTATTTTTAAGTTAAAATAATCCTAGAAAATAATAAAATAATGACAAAATTAATCTAACAATTTTAAAAATCCTAAATTACCCTAATGAACAGTGGAAAATTGAAAAAGTTTGAAAAAAGTAAAAATTTGCACTAAAAGACAAAACTATTTAATAATTAAACCCTAATTAACTTAAATTAATTATAAAAAATAATTAAAAAGTGAACAGTAACTAATTTTTAAACTAAAAATCTTAAATTAATATTCTAAATCTAGGAAAAATTTTAAAAGTGAAAAATATAAGTTTTTTACACTAAATGACAAAAACATATATATTAAAAAGTAATTAAAATAACAATTAAACCTAAAATAATCTAAATGAACAGTAACTTAAAATTAAACTATACTGAAAAATCAAGAATTAAAAAAGAAAAATATAGAAAAAAGAATGAAAGTCTAATTCCTAAATAACCCCACTAAAGACAAAAATATTGGAATCTGATAGTGACACTTCTTGATGTTTCTGTCTTTTAGTGTAGCAGTGGCTACAACAAAGCTATCAGTGGGAAAGGAGTTCCCACTGACAGTATAAAAAAACGGGCTGTGGACAAAAGTGCTTGTAACTTGCTTGATTTTGAGTTTTAACTGGAAACAAAGGCACCCCCACACTCATGGAAGTGTGGGGAGTCAATCAAAACACAAAAAACACACAGCTTAAACAACAAAAATCACACCAAGGAGCAATAATCAGTTACTGTAAACAGAAACAATGGCTTGGGGTGTTTGCTGATGCACTTGGTCAAAAGTTGAGATTCACACCACCAAAATTCTCACAACACACCTTCAAATAACAAATAAACTACTAGCAATCCTATAAAGTCCTATAATCTAACATATCATGCAGAATGGAAGGCAAATTTAAGCTAAATCAAGCAGTTATGAAGGGCTTTCTGATTTCAGCTATGTCACCAAGAAAATGAGCATGCAAAAGTTGTTTACACCTATCAAAATTCAAACCATGCAACCTAATATATATAACTACCCTACTGAGATGTGTTTAAGCCGTTTTTAAGCTAAATATCAGTCAAGATCCTAACCTAATAAGCAGACCCAAACACCCCCTTATATTCAGAAACTTGACAATAACAAAGAAATACCCATTAATTCACTTAAACTTTAACTGATAATCAACAAATCAATCATCAAAACATCAAAGAACACAAACCAAATACTATACTAACACACAAAAGCATCTCATGACAAGCAGATCACATAGCATGTACTTCAAAACCAAAAGGAGGGTTCAAGCTTTTTACCATGTGAGACATACATCCATGCCCCACTAAGGCCGCTGATGCCTTCTCCTTATAGCTTAAAGCTAGCTTATGGGGAGGGCTTATGATGGTTGCTTAAGTAGAGAGATGATGGTATTGGACCTCAAAAGTCCAAGTACCCAATATATCTTCAAGGGGAAATGATCCTTAGAACCTGCCAAAAAGAGAAAGCCAAGAAAAAGTGAGCTGATTTAAGCTATAAGCAATAAGCTAAGCTTATTGGTTAAGCTAGCTTATGGCTTACTGCTAAAAAAAAGAGAGTATATAAAAAAAAAAACGTGAAACTGATTTTCTTCTTGAAAATTTGTTGAAACCACCAAACTTGAAATCTTTGATCTATATTACCCAACAATCAATTCACATAAACTAAGAACCCAAAAACAGCTTCCACTTTCACTTCAATCTGTTATGAATTCTCAATCCATGGGACTCAAAAACGTTTTTGCCAAAAAAATGATTTTTGAACAAAGAAGCCTTTTTGATAAAATAAACTTACACTAATTTTGCAAATAAAGTAAATGATTATGCTACAAGAATCAAAAGGAACACAGTATTTTGCAAGAACTTAATTTTTCATTGTCATTAATAGATTAATTTTTTACAAAAAAAACTGGAACAATGTAAAGGTTCACAACCCGAACCTTTAAATACTAATACATGGAATAGTCTAGAATGAGAATAAAATATTACAAAGACCTAAACCCTAATGGCTGATTTCCAGTCTTGCCCCTTGAAAATTCTTGGTCAATCTTCATCATGTGATGTGCCAGCTGTGAGGAATGATCTTGGACGTTCCTTGCAAGCTTTGGGACCAAGTTTTGAATAGGAGGCGTTGATGCACTGCTTGGATTCTTTATTTGCTATTTTTGACAAAACAGGGGAGCATGGGGGACCACTTTGGAGTCACGGGGTGAACAAAGTGAGTGGTGGGTTTTGATGTAGGCCAAGTCAATTATCCATCTGGAATTAATGGGGTGAAACCCCTTTGATTTGGTGATAAACGAGATTAGGGTTTATGATAGGGATTAGGGAGAATTTAGGGGAGATGGGTGAATAGTGTGTGTTTGGCGCCCCTAAATCAATATAATAATCCGTTTAAAAACGAATTAAGTATAAATTTAGGTTTGACTGGGTTGGGTTTGACTTGGGTATGGTTGGGTAAGTTTGGATCCGGGTTTGTAAATTGGGTGGGTCTGGTGACGTGTAAGGCTAGGATAGGTTGTGGGAGTTTGAGTGTTTGACATTTTTAGTCCCCTGCTTTCTTCCCTCTTTCCATTTGAGTTTTATCCAGCCAAGTTGCAAATCCTTTGTATTAAGGTTTGGTCAAGTTGTCAAAAGTGGCACATGGTTTTAGCAAACTTTATAACAAGGACCAAACATGTAATTTAAGTTATCTTCAAGGACCATTCATGCATTATCTTAACATTTTAGGGACCCACAAGTAATTTTGAGGATTTACAGGGGTATAAAATGTCAAGTCTTCAATACTTGAGGGACCAATCTTGCCAATCTTCAAAACTTCAAGGGTATTTTTGGAAATTCCACTTTTGGGCCCGGTTTCTTGTGCGGCTTCGTTTTCCGTGTTCGTTTTTGCTTGATTCCTTTGATCTTTTGGTGAATTCACGATATCCATACCTAAAATACACAATGAACAAACATGGGCACATATATGGGTATTTTGACGATATTTTAAGCGTTTTAAGCCCGATTTGGACGATGAGACTATGTATAAATACAGTCTCATCAGTACCTAATATTGCGACAAGGTGATTTTGTACGACTAGTAATAATTACTTCGTCTTGTATATTCTGAACGTTTTCGATGGGGTTATGTGTGACCCGTGCGATTTTATTTTGTGAGTAGTTGTTTTTATGAGACGATGAACCAAGTGAAAGGACGATTCGAAAGTTGGAAGAAATGCTCCGAACGTGTGTGATTGATTTTGATAGTTGTTGAGATTGATACTTGCCGTTGGTAGTACCTTTGTACAACGACATTTACCCTGTTAACAATGAAGCTACAACATTTGAAGAAAATGTTGATGAAAATGTAGATCGCCAGTTGGATAGAATGAAGTAGGAAAAAGTCAGTTGAATGGACTTGAAATGATTTGAGAGGCTACGGAAGAGAAGGTGTAGATTAAGAATCACTTGTTGACTGCGAGAAGCTGTGAGAAGAGATGTGTTGATAACCGTAGGAAGAATTTGGGAAATTGAAGTGGAGATCATGGATCGAGATGTTAAAAGATTGAAGCAAGGTATAATACTCATCGTGAAGGTGTAATGGAACCCGAGACGTGAACCAAAGTCCACATCGGAACGTGAAGACCTCTTTAGAAAGTAGTACCCTTATCTTCCTAGTAGTACAAAATGCGAGTATAAGAACCGGAGAGCGTCGGGACGTCGCTCCCTTAAGGAGGGGAGGATGTAACACTAGTGAAAGTGCCGTATGATGCTAAGTTATTGTCTCAAGAGTTGTTCAGTATGAGCATCTCTCTTAAGTTGCGACTCACTTGTGGATGTGATATCCCGAGCCCAACGTCATTTATTTAATCCTATTTTACGAATATTTTTGAGATTTTTAAGAAATTTCGTTTGTTATATAATTGACGATTTAAGTTGAAACCAACGTTTACGGTCGTAATTTAATGTTTGACGATTTAAGAAGAACCGAAAATGACTACGATACCGGCGGATGCCCAAAACTTATATTTTATTATCGATTGATCGATATTTGAGTTTTTCGAGATTTTATTTTTATTACGTGTTAAGTCGAGTCGGAACCATGTGTATATTTGTTTTGTGTGCGTTTGAACCATTTAAAAGTATTTTCGAGTGTTCGGGACGACCCCGACTCCCGTAAATTTTCAAAATCAACTAGTGAGTCGTTTCACGTTACTAAGTTGTGTCGTTTATTTAAGAGGCCAAAAGATAGCCAATTTGTCAAGACTAACCCTCCCAATTTTCACAAAAGAAAAATGTGTGCACACACACTTCATTTTTTCACTTCCAAAATTGAAAGTTCTCTCCCTCCCCTCTCCTTGAAGCCGCCGGCCATACCACCACCATAAACCACCACCATTTTTTTAAACTTGATTTTGAAGAAAATAAGCAAAGACCAACCTTCCAATTCACCTTGTAAGTAAATCCCACTAACAAAAACACACATGCATCCATGAAATCTTTCAAAAATTTATGATTTTTCAAAAACATGTTTTAATCTAATTAAACCTGTTTATTGTTTAATTCATGTGTTTATAATGCTAATTAATCCATAAAATAAGATGGGTTTTATGTTATTAGTCTTCCACAACCCCTAAAAGCCACGAAATATGGGGGTGTTGGGTGTGTTCAAGGTGTTTGATGGAATGTGTCATGGGTTTGTGTCTAGATTGATGTTTAGCGTGTGTTTGAATGGTTTAAACATATTGCATGCTTAAATTTGTGTTTGGGTTTTATGAAGATTTTGATTATTAGGGTGTTAGGACTGATTAGAGTGTTTGAGTATGATTAGGAGTGCTTAGGTTGATGCCTAGTGTCGATAAATGGGTTTGAAAACGAGCGTTGGGATGATTTTGGTATGGGTGATTTTAGGCAGAAAGTTTGAGGTGTTTTCGTAAAAATTATTTTGTAAACAGGTCTTGTGGTTCGGATGTAGTTGTAGAGCTTTGTCTTAGCTTCGTTTCGGTATAAAGTAGAGCTTACGACTCCAAACGAGTCAAAAGTTATGTTACTTTGAAAATACGTGTACCGGGAGATGAGAACCAACACAATCCGAATTTGTGTTTGGTTTTGGGTCAAATCCCGGGGACCACAGATTTAGTTTGATAAATGGTCAAAGGTTGATCTTTTGTCTCAAACCTGCATATTTGAGTCTATTATAAGACTTAGGTGTCAAATGGGTCAATGGTACATTTTAAATGGGTCAAATGAGTCAAACTTGGTCAATGTGCAAAATCAGTCCGAAAAACGTAGGTTTAGTAATGTGTTGAGTAACGGGTCGTAAAAGCGAAAACTTTTAATGGGATTAAAAATGTGTTTTCTACAGGTCCTAAGGTATTTTTGAGAATTTTCCCAAATTTTATAAAGGGGCATAAGTTTAGGAAAACAGCCCATACTTTTGGTAAGTATCGGCGAAACCGTAAAATGGATAGTAACTTTAATAACAATGATAAATGGTATAAGTCTAGTAACAACTACTTGTTTGACTTTGGCGTGAGTTTTCATAAGCATTGAGTGTGTTTGCATTTGCGTGTGTTTAGTACAATAATGTACGCGGAGTATTGATTTGGTTTACGTACCTTGATTTTTAGGTCAAGTGTTTGATTTTCCCGGGCATCCACGTCGTCGGTGACATTTCTCGTTACGTCTTCGCTAGAACCACTACTACTACGCAAGGTGAGTCTATAGCCTCGCTCTTTACTTATTTCAAATGTTTTTACCCGCGAGGGGGATACATGCTATTTAAATGGAAATGAACATAAGTCATGAATGATTGTTGGACCCGAATGTTGCCTTGAAATTGTGTTGAGTACCTAGTTGCAAAAGGCCCTAAATTCATGAACTATTAACTATTGTCTTGCCCTTGCGAAAGGGGAAATAGCCGCTTATACAAAGTGATAGTACTATGGGGTTGACTACCCTATCCGAGACGAGGGCTAGTACGTTGATACCCCCTACGGACGGATAATTTGTGATAAGAGATAAGGTATAATTGCAACTGATGCCTTTAGTAGGGGCACTGGTTTCATCTGAATCACGCCGGTAATTATTACGCGGGTGATTGAGTTAACGGATTAGTGTCATGAGCTTAAACACAATTGTCTCATCCTTGAATAATAGATTGTTTGCGCGACAATGCTATTGAATGATCATGATTGGTTTTTAATACTTATGTTCAAACTTATGATTTGATAAACCTATAGATTCGCTCAACCTTTGTGTTGACAGTTTTAAGCATGTGTTTCAGGTAACCAAGATTGATAGCAGCGGAGCATGCGAGGATGGAAGTTGTTGTGGCTTGGCGGTCTACTTTGTTTTTCTTCCCTTTTATCACTTAAATCTTTTATATTATGTCATGTGAACGAAAATGTACTTTTGGGTTGAGATTCAGTGGGGACCTAAACGCAAACTCTGTTTTGTATCATTTTGGGAATTGGAAAACTGTAGACTTGTATGATTTTAATAATGTTTAAATTTATGTTTAATCTTTTACGTCTCTTGAGTCGTTTAATATAGCTTATGTGTGATGATAACTGCGTAGCACCCAAATGTTGTAGTTCCGCTGCACATAGCATTTGTGAGGGTGTTATACCAACAACCTTTGAGTTGTGGGGAGTCAACAAACACACAAAGATACAAACACAATACATAGAAACCTCAAAATCAAAGCGATATCCTAACTGTGACAAAACAGTGACTAGTGTGGGGATTTTGACCCACAAAAACCTACACAACACCTTAGACCAGACAATGCACCCACAATATAACCTAAAACCTAAGTGTTGGACAAATTTTAAACCAAAACTCACCAATTTAGACCCTATAAAATCTACTGATTTGCTATATAGGCAGAAAAAATGAGGTGCTAATGCAATTAGCCAATGGTCGAATTTCAACAGCCTCTATAAGCTCCAAAACTTCTCCAAACCTCAAGCTTCCACTTACTACATCTAACACCTAATCTAGTTGTGATAAAGATTTCAACACCCAAAACTCAATAATTTCTACCAAATGAGACCTACTGATGATGAATGTCCCTTATGTAAATTTTTTCAAAAAAAATACATAAGCAAACTCACTTCCTATTCTCAAATACTTAAAGTCATAGTGAAAAGCACTTACTAAATCCTATCTAAGTGTGTTTAGTCTTCTTATAACATGCAAGGAACTCTCCTAGTGCAAATAATAAACAGATTCAAATACCCCTACAATCTAGAAATAAGATACTTTTCAAAGGAAATCTTCAAAGAAACCTACCAATCCTCACAAACTTACATGAAACCATTACCAAACAACATATTATCCTAATTTAACACAACTCATCATCATAACAGTAACAAAGACAAATTTACCAATTTCAATTTTTATTTCAGAAAATATGGAAAAAGGGGGTTCACACCTTGAGAGGTGGATGCCACCAGCTTTTCCTATCAATGTGAACAAAAGAGAAGATTGAGCATGTCTTGAGATCTTTTTGCTGATAGGTCTACAACAGACCCGAAAAAGAGGTAACGAAATGGGATGAGTGGCCTTCAATCCTGAAATAAATCAAATCCAAAAACGATCAACTACGATAAGCTTGACAATAAGGTCATTTGTCAAATGATCTTATTGTTAGCTTGTTGTACAGTAAGCTTACAATAAAAAAAAAGCAAAGTTGATTTTCTGAAAATAACTTGGTAAATAAAATAATTTTTCTTTCTCTCTATTTTTTTCTCTTTTTTTTTGCGAAGATGTAATTTGGACAGAAAATTAACAATATATAACAAGAAACCTTATAAATTTGGATGTCAAACAAATTTATAAAGAACCTATCTTATATTGGGTCTCAAAAAGAGTTTTAACAAAATTTTGTAAACACTTTTGATATACTGTAAACATAAACAGGCTGAAACTAACTTGCATAAATTTTAAAGCTTACACTATAAGAACAGTAAAAATGGAACTCAGCACACAATTGATAAAGATTAAAAATTAAATTTTATTAATGTTGAAAAATTTAAAAACAATGGCTGGAACGGGGAATAAACAGGGGTGTTAAATCTTGGTTAAGGGTGGATTAGGTTTAAAAAAGTGTTAAGGAGGGAAATAAAAACTGATTTATTAATCAGTTATTTTAATGTGGGTGAGAGGTGACGTGGAGTGAAGTTGTGTGGTGATTGGGTAGTCAACTAGTCAAAGTGAGGTGTCGGCTTGGGAGTGGATGTTGAATGTTTGGTTGTCTGCCCCATTTTGGCCCTCTATCTTCTTTCTTCTTGTCAAATAAACTTTAACAGCCCAAAAGTTTAATCCCCTTTATAATGGAAGTTTCATTCTTTCCATTTTGGCCACCAAACTTTATCAAGCAAGTTCACAAGGGTATTTATGCATATTTTGCATTCTTCAAGGACCATTCATGTACATTCTTGTTATTTTAGGGACCCTTTAGTAATTTTTGAGTTTTACAAGGGTATAAAATGACAAGTCTTCAAAAGTAGAGGGACCAATCTTGCCAAATATTCAAACTTCAAGGACTTCAAAGGAAATTCATGATTCGGGTCCGGTTCTTTGTGCGGCTTCGTTTCCCGTGTTCGTTTTTGCTTGATTCTTGTGATATTTTGTTGATTTCACGATATCCGTACCTAAAATACACAATGAACAAACACAAGCATATATTTGGGTATTTTGATGATATTTTAAGCGTTTTAAGCCCGATTTGGACGATGAGACTATGTATAATTGCAGTCTCATCAGTGGGGCGTTGATCTACTGGCACATTTTTTTTCTTCGTCCTCAAAAGGTGTAGGGGAGGGTGTGATAGGTCATGTGAGTTAAGTGGGGAAAAAAGTATGAGATGGGTTTGGTTAAGTGAGCCCTTAATCACAATTCTGGAGCATATTAACATGTAATTTCAAGTGATTAAGAAAAACCCAAATCGTGTTCTTGGTTAAATAATGGTGAGTTTGATCCAGTTTATGGGTTTGGATTAGTGTTAACCACCAATTTTCAAACTTAATTAATTAAGTTTAAAACTGGTTAGTGGATGGGTGAGGTGGCGAAATGGTGAGTGGTGATTGGTTGTTTTGGTGAGTGGGGTGAGGTGTCACTCCCTGATTAGTCTAGGTAATATTGATTGTCTAACATGTTTAGTCCTTCCTTTTCTTTCTTTGTTTCATTTTCAGTTTAAAAAGCTTAAACTTGGACTCCCTTTGTTAATGAAGTTTTAAACTTCACATTTTGGCCACATATTTTTGCAAAATTTATCAAAGGGTATTTCTTGTAATTTTTTGAATCTGCAAGGACTATTCTTGACATGTCTTCATTCTTTAAGGTCTTCACTTGTATCTTTGTCTTTGTGGAGGACTAAAAGTGACAAGTCTTCAGTTTGGAGCGACCAATCTTGCCAATTCTTCAAAGTTGAGGGTCCTTTTTGTAAATTTGACAAAATTTAGGGACCAAACTTGTGATTATGAATAAACAATGGTATAAAGTATCAATTATTCAATAATGAAGGACCCTTCTTGCACAATCTTCAATTCTTCAAGGACTTTTCTTGGAAAATCCACTCTAGGGTCCGGTTCATTGTGCGACTTTGTTTCCCGTGTTCGTTTTTGATTGATTCTTGTGATCTTTTGTTATTTTCTCGATATTCGTACCTAAAATACACATTGAGCAAACACAAGCATATATATCCCACTTTTTATGATATTTTCATCGTTTTAAGCCTGTTTTGGACGATGAGACTATGTATAAAAGCAGTCTCATCACTCCCCCATACTAAACCATTGCCGTGCCCTCACGTAATGCTAGAATAAAGTATCTTAGCACCTCCAAAATTCATTTTTATGGACTTTTATTGAATCATAAACTTACTACACTACTACTACTTGCTACTACTTGCGTTTTAGACATAATGTTGGATTTTCATCACAAAATGGGACGTTTAGGTTCATAGAACAAGAACACGTGAATGCTTCGTTAGAAATAATTTCGTCGTCCTTGATTTTCACCCAATTCCATGCTAAGCGTGTAACGAGATCATTGTCATTATAAGTTAGTAATGCTAACACTACTCATATGCCCTAATCACGTACTTAGACTCCCTTAATCCTAAGTGGTATCTCTTAAGTTTTAGTTTTGTCTTAAATGATCATGATGATACATTTTTGGCTTATGCGATGATAGAGATTAAGGTCCAAAAATAGAGTCACAAAACGGTGTAACCAAGACCATCGAATTAATAACCTCCCCTAATAGACAACGATGTCAAAAAATTAAGTCAACAAGAAGGATCGAGAAACACGGTTTTATAACCGTTTTGAACATGAGACTTATACCAAGACTTTTATACGCCCCCTAACGGATGGGCCTTATTATCATAGGTTTACCAGCATATTTTATTCAACTCCGCCATGGAGCTTTTATTATTACTTCGGTCTTACCTTGCCTTTTATTTAACCTCGCCACGAGGTGTTTATTATGGCCAAAGACGTATATCCTCACGCTAAAGAGAATTTTGGATCTTTAAAGCTTCAAAGTTTAAGGCTTGTTCACTTTCAATTTTGCATAGATTTTTCGGCCTTGTGGGCTTGAAATTTTTGCTTGATTTAGGTGAGTGAGCACTTAAAATTATTATTGGGTGAAGCTTTTGATTATTCGGGGTGCCAGTACTTCAAAACCGTGATACTGGCGATACCTTAATGTTTTCCCAATTTAATTACATGGAAGCTACTAGAAAAGACTAGAAACCAACAATCAAGACTAAACCGCTAAGCCAATACTTATTAGCAAAATATATATACAAGCGAAGGGAGAATAAGCAAACATATAGAACACATGAGTTTTTGAAAGAATACGAGTACTCTACGTTTAACATAGTAACTTATAATTAACGCTATCATTTCTCGTCCTCGTTTAAGAGACTTAGCCTAATATTAAGTTAGGGAATCAAAGCTAAGTGCTCAACATGCACGGTCGAGTAAAAAATTACTCTTATTCTCGCCATCGGAAAATCTACATTCGTGTCTTAAACACTTATGAAAACATGAGAAATTTTTTAAAATTTGGCCATTTTAGCCTTGTTTTGCAACAAAAAGATAAACTTTGGAAAGCGTGAAGGTTTGGCAAGGCAAGTATCTATTCACCCCCATACTAAAGTTAAACATTGTCCTCAATGTTTCGAGTCTAAGGGTAGGATACCCCCATACTAGAGACGAAGTCGAATGCCTAATCTAGCATGGAAAGGGTGAAACCATTAAATCAATAGCCGTTTATGAAGTGTGCTATAGGACCTAAGCTTATAACATCAAAGGATATATCATTTGGATATCGAGAAATTCTTCAAAGCAAACGATCGAGTGTTCACGTAAAACGAACACGAGAGGCTCCAATCGTGAAGATGATCATCTAAAAACCACAATTCACAAACAACCACGGAACAAAGGTTGGAAGGATACAAATCCCCTCATATTAGCTACATTAGAAAGTGATAATATGTACATGGATAAGCATGGGAACTACCCCACGAGGCACCTCGTTTTTTATTATCGAGTCATGAGCTCGACTCGATCCCCTCAATACTAATTATCATTGGGGAAGGTGACTTGGTCGAGGTTGTCCAAAGAAGGGACTTCCCCACCAAAGTAGTGCTTCAACCTATGTCCATTCACCTTGAAATTAGGTCCATCATCTTGAGCTAGCTCGATGGTCCCATAAGGAAAAACTTGTGTTACGATGAATGGACCCGACCAACGGGATTTCAGTTTTCTGGAAAATATTTTCAAACGAGAATTAAAAAGTAACACGTGATCACCAACGTTAAAAACCCGGTTTTTTAATCTTTGAATCATGAAACTTTTTAGTATTTTCTTTAATAATCAATGAATTTTCATAAGCATTATCACGTAATTCATCCAAATCATTAAGTTGTATTTTCTGGTGATCTCCCGCGGTCTTCAAATCAAAATTTGCATGCTTTAGGGCCCAATATGCCTTGTGTTCAAGTTCAATAGGCAAATGGAAATTCTTCCCATACACCAACTTATAAGGAGTGCACCCGATTGGGGTCTTATAAGCGGTGCGAAAGGCCCATAAAGAACATCAAGTTTGTCGGACCAAGACGCACGGTTCTCTCCTATTGATATTTCCAAGATCCTCTTCAAAGCTCGGTTTGAAACCTCGACTTGCCCACTCGTTTGTGGGTGATAAGCCGTAGAAAGGCGATGTGTAACCCCACATTTCCTTAGAACCTTTTCGAATTGGTCGTTACAAAAATAGGTTCCACGATCGCTTATAATAGCATGAGGGGTTCCAAACCCAGAGAACAATTGCTATAAGAACTTGACCACAACACGAGCATCATTCGTAGGCAAAGCCTTAGCTTCCACCCACTTAGATAAGTAGTCAACCGCAACGAGGATATACTTGTTACCATGAGATGATGGGAAGGGACCCATAAAATCAATTCCCCAAACGTCAAAGATTTCAAAAACTTAGATTATATTTGGGGGCATTTCATCCTTTTGTGATGATTTTCCTTGACGTTGGAATGAGTCACATGACTTGACAAGTTCCTGTGCATCTCGATAAATAGTAGGCCAAAAGAAGCTGGCATCAAACACTTTCTTAGCCGTGAGATTAGCACCGTGATGACCTCCCGTAGGGCCTTCATGACAAGCTCTAAGGATGTTAGTAGCTTCGGTGCCAAAAACACAACGTCTAATGATTTGATCCGCACAAGTCCGAATTAGATAAGGGTCTTCCCCAAAGTAGAACTTGACATCACGAAAGAATTTTCTTTTGTTGAGTCGTCATACCCTTAATGATGAAGTTCCCCGCATGGTAATTTGCGATGTCCACAAACCATGGGGTGGTGGAATCTTCCTTGGAATTTACTACACCAAGTGTCTCGAGAGGAAATGTTTCGGTGATTTCCTTGTTCTCGTGCACATTTTGGTGAGGATCTTCCAAACGAGAAGGTGATCGGCCGCAAGATTCTCGGCTCCTTTTTTGTCCTTTATGGTGACATCAAATTCTTATAGGAGGAGAATCCAACGAAGCAATCTCGGCTTTGCATCAAGCTTAGAAAAGAGGTACCTGATAGCCGAATGATCCGTATACACTATGCTTTTGGTCAAGACGAGATAAGGTCGAAAATTTTCAAATGCATATACCACGGCAAGTAATTCCTTTTCTGTTGTGGTGTATTTAAGTTAAGCCTCGGTCATCGTCTTACTAGCATATTGAATAGGAAAGAAGTGCTTATCATGACGTTGCCCCAAAACGGCCCCAATAGCGTAATCACTTGCATCAAACATTAGCTCAAAGGGGAGGTTCCAATTGGGAGCAACAAGAATGGGAGTTTCAGTAAGTTTCCTTTTAAGAATCTCAAAGGCTTGTACACAATCTTCGTTAAAGACAAAAGGAGCATCTTTTTCGAGGAGGTGTGTAATGGGTCAAGATATCTTTGAAAAGTCTTTGATGAATCGAAGATAAAAGCCCGCGTGGCCTAGGAAACTCCTAACTCCCTTAACGGTTTTAGGATGAGGTAATTTGGCGATGACGTCTATCTTAGCTTTTTCTACCTCAATCCCCGCTTTCGAGACCTTGTGCCCTAAGACGATTCCTTTACACATAAAATGACATTTTTCCCAATTGAGCACAAGGTTGGTTTCCTCACAACGTTTTAGCATTCTCTCAAGGTTCGACAAACACGAAGTGAACGAACTACCAAACACGGAAAAGTCATCCATAAAGACTTCCATCGTCTTCTCGATCATGTCATGAAAAATAGCCATCATACACCGTTGAAAAGTTCCCGGTGCATTGCAAAGTCCGAATGGCATTCTACGATAGGCAAACGTTCCATATGGACACGTAAACGTAGTTTTTTCTTGATCACTAGGATCGATGGGGATTTGAAAGTAACCGGAAAACCATCTAAAAAGTAGTAGAAATAGTTTCCCACAAGTCTCTCCAACATTTGATCCATGAAGGGCAAGGGAAAATGGTCTTTACGAGTGGCGTCATTTAACTTACGATAGTCAATACACACCCTCCAACCGGTCACAAGTCGAGTTGGAATTAACTGGTTGTCATCGTTTGCCACAACGGTCATTCCTCCCTTTTTAGGGACACAATGAATGGGGCTCACCCAAGGGCTATCAGAAATAGGGTAAATCATTCCCGCGTCAAGGAGTTTAAGGACTTCCTTTTTGATGACGTCGTGAATTTTGGGGTTCAGCCTTCTTTGACATTGAATTGCGGGCTTGTAGTCCTCCTCCATTAAAGTTTTGTGTGTAGAAAATTTTGGGTCGATACCCTTAATGTCGGATAATTTCCACGCAACTGCACCTTTGTGAGCCTTCAAGACATCGATAAGTGCGGTTTTTTCTTCATCCGAAATATCCTTCGCAATAATAAGTGGCAATTTATCGTCTCCTTCTATACATATTCAAGATGAGGAGGAAGATCTTTCAACTCGAGGATTAGTGGTTCCTCGATTGAAGATTTGGGTTCGATACTCATAACCTCCACCGGCGGAGGAAATGGGAAATCGTTAAGAAAATCCTTGAGAATCGAAAAGTCCTCTTTGTCATCGAGGTCTTCGTTAGAAGTTAGAGGTACATCAAACTCTTCCAAAGTAAAACCACCTCCTTCAAATGGAGTGAAATATGGTATCGAATTATCAAGAATTGGATCGAGCATAGTGGGATTGCCACTATTTGCTTCATCGGTAAAACCCAAAATTTCTTGTGAAAATTATTCGCAAACGACATCGATCATATCAACATGGTTCATAGTCGCGATAGAATAAACGTGAGAAAGTTTGGAATATTGAGTTGCGTTTATAACAAGTTCCTCGTCGTTGAAACGTAAGGTGATTTTCCTAGCATGCACATCAATAACTGCCTTAGACGTATCTAAAAACGAACGACCTAAAATAAGATGAACTTGAGGATCCGTGGGAATATCGGCTACGATAAAGTCTACCGGATAATAGAACTTTCCCACTTTCACAAAAACGTCTTCGGCCGTTCCACATGCGGGAATTTTAGAATGATCGACCATCTCGATAGACATCTTTGTAGGAGTAAGATTAGGTAGATTGAGCCACTTGAATATGTCAAGAGGCATCAAATTGATACTAGCACCAAGATCGGCCAAGGCGAAGCATCCTACCATATCTTGAATACCAAACAGAATTAAGAATTTACCGGGGTCATCGACTTTTTGAGGAATGTGGTTAAGATAAACCGATGAACAACTAGACAATTTTTGCAATTTCTCCTTGTCGTTCAACATACTCTTAAAGTTGGCGGAAAATCGAGGCATCATGATTAAAGCGTCGGTAAAACTTATGTTGAAATGCAAATCACGAAACATCTTAATAAAGAGCTCAAATTGATATTTGTCACGTTCTTTCAATCTCTCCTTATGACGTCTCGATGGGTAAGGTAAGGGTGGTGTTGGGTGGGGCATAGGAATAGCATTTGGAATCTCGGGTTCTAATGTTGGTAAAGGGTCGACCGTAGGTGTGGTTTGAGCGGTACTTTGTGGGATTGTAATGTGCTCCTTTTCGACCACCACCTCGGGTTCTTCCTCAACTTCCTCCACTGTTGGAGTAATTGGTTGAGAAGTCGGTTCCTTAAAGGTCTTACCACTTCATGTGGTAATCACTTTCATCTCTCCCTTCGGGTTTGACACGGTGTTACTAGGAAGACCACCCGAAGTAGAGGCTTTCTTCATCATGACTGCTTCTAAAATAGCATTGAGCTTAACGTCTTGCTTAGCGGCACTTTGGTCTATCCTTTGTTCAAGCCTAGATTGAATTTTTTCAATTTTGTTGTTTTGACCTCTAATTTGATTAGCAAAATTGTTTTTCAACTCAATTTTCATGTTGGCATTTTCCCTAACAAATTTGCTAAATCCTTTGTGTTTTTAGCCGTTTCCCTAGCCTGACTAGCCAATTGCTCTTGGATATTTTCAAGAATCTTGTCATTTGCCGTAGCGTAATTAAAAAAGTCATTTGGAACCTCTTTAATGTAAGCATTTTGAAACCCTTGACTCGGGTTTTGAAAATTACGGTTTTGATTTTGGTTTTGCACTTGACCACTAGTCCCTTGATTCCCATAGTTGTTACCCTTATAATTGTTCCTTTGATTTCCTCGGTAACCAACTTGATTGTTGTGATAATTGTTAGCATTTTGATTTGGTGGAAAACCCGGTGGAGTCAATTGATTAGTGCGGGTAACTTGATCGTTTTGGTTATAAGTTCCCGTGGCCGCGTAGGCACTCGAAGTGTTACCACCGGCGGTAATGCACTCAGAGAAATCATGAACTCCACCACAATAAACACAAGAAACCTCAACCGCTATAGCCGTTGCAAGAGTGGGTTGTTCACCAACTTTAAGCTCAATCAACAATCCTTTAAGCTTATCAAAAGTCTTGTTTTCCAAATTAGCCTCTATTTGGAAAGCATCAATGGTATGTGACAATGAAGGCGAAGACGAAGCCTTGTTAACACTCGGTGTGCTACGATGGCTATAAACCTTGGACCTATTCTCAATGATCAACAATGCTTCCTCGACCGTTTTACACAAAAAATTACCACCCGCGGTGGCATTGAGATAATCTCGTTCATGATCGTTCAAGCCATTGTAAAACGTGTCGACCTTATGTAAGTCGGTGATAGTTGAGTTTTTACTACTCTTTAGGAAAAGAGAGCAAATAGGGCAAGTATTGAGCACGACGATTTAGGAAAACCGTGTACAAATGACCCAAAGTGGGGATCGTTCTCAAGGAGGCTAGTGTGTTATGTGTGTAATGACTTGGATTAGATTTGTGATTATACTTTTGAGAAAGAAAAATAGAAATGAGATTAGATGAGAATGATGGTTACGAAGATGGATTAAACTAAGACGACAAAGGCGTTCACGTAAAACCGTAAAAAGCACCAAATTTAAAATTTTACCCTAAAAATTCCTAAAAATTACCAAAAATCCAAAATAATATTCTAAGAGTTTACAAAAAATCCAAACTTGCCAAAACCTTTTAATTATTTAGATAATGACTTTTTAATGCTAATTAAAGCCCTAAAAATCACAATTAATTATTAAAAAGTCCCAAACAAGATTTTAAAGTTTGTAAACCTCAAAAATACCCTAATAAAGCTAAAAGGTATTTTTCAAAATTTTAAAATCACTAAAAACTATTTTCAAACAGTTAAAAACTACTAAAATCAATTAAAACTTAAATTAATTCTAGAAAATAATTAAAAGACTCTAAAAATATTTGGAAAGTTTCAAAAATCCTAAATAAGTGTTTAGAACCTAGGAAAAATATAAAAACTTAGAAAATCAGACTTTTAATTTTTAATAATAAAATAATATTAAAATAATATTAAAAATCCAAAAATCATAAAAAATTCTAAAAACTTGCAAACTAGCTTAATTTAACCTAAATAACTCAGAAATGAAAGTGAAATTACCTAAATACCCCTAATGGGCCTAGAAAATGGGCTAAACCCAAAACAATACCTTATTGGGCCAAATTTGGGCCCAATAATAAAAAGTGATCAAAATAAGACCAAAAAGCATAGGTTGACTCAAAATTTGATTTTAAACAACTTTTTCCAAAGGCCCAAAAGCTGAAAGTGTGAAATAAGCTAGCTTATACCAAGCAGCTTATTCTTAATGGGCTTTTTGGCCCATTAAGCTATAAGCCAATGCCATAAGCTAAAATTTGACACACAAGCTTCTTTTGACCTAAATAAGACTTATGCAAAAAGAAATTTGAAATAAGCCCAAGGAATAATCCTGAAAATGCAATAAGCAATCTATAGAAAACTACAAAATAGTCGTTTTTGAGTTCTAGGCCACCCCAAGTGCTGATTCAAGTTTCTATAGCTTCTAAATGACTTAATTAAGTAAAATCAACAAAGAGTTTTCAAATAAGCTGACTCAATAAGCTGGAAAAAGCAAATAAGCACTTATGTAAAAGTCAAATAAGTTGGTTTTCTAGTAAAAAGTCAAAGTCAAAGTCTAATAAGCTCCAGTCTACTTAAATGGGTCAAATAATGAAGACCTATCACAAAAAATAAGTTGTTGCAAGTCTGGATAAGCTAGAATAGCTTATTGATAAACTGAGTTCAAAATTACACTGGCAGGGGCTAGTTTTGGGTGTTGAGCAGTGGAAACTTTTTCCACTGCTTGACTTGTTTGACTTTTTGTCTTTAGTGACTTTTTTGGAGATTCAGATTACACAAAGGCACCCAAATGATCTTTGGATCAAAAGGAGTCAAGAACAATCAAAATATCACAATCACAAACACCCAATTGATACAGTTTAATCAATCAATCACCAGATATGATACAGACATGAACACTTAAGAAGTTGAGCACTTATAAGCAGTTTTAGCACAAATCAGCTAGCCAAATTCAACAAAATGCATACACAAGCTATTATAAACTCTAATAAGCAAGTCTAAACAGGTTTCATGCAATGATTAAAAGAATTAAGCAAGATTCAAGCCAATGAAAGTTACTGATGAACACTAACACATGCAGTTTTACACTTTGCTGATGTATTTGACACTTAAGCCAGATTCAACACCTCAAATCTCTCAAACAGGTTAAAATAACTTTGTTTAAACCACTTTTAACCCTAAGCATGCATACACACTAAGTGTTCCCAAAATCCTAGGTCAAAACAGGCAGTAACAAAGATTATATACCAGATTGTTTGATTCAAGGCTTCAAACCCAAAAACTTGCAGTAAAACACTCTCAACCAAGCATATATCAGATATAGAACACAAACTCAAACTTTCCTCAACACAATAACAAGTTACAATCTCAAACAGATAGACCCAAACACCCCTTAATCTTTTCAAAATCAAATTTTTCAAAGGCAAAGTGAGATTTAAGGCCACCCAAGCTCAGATAAACACAATAACAAGTAAGATTAACAGATTCAAGACGATTTAAGCCACAAAATTCACAAGAACACAAGCCACATACAAATATCACCAAAAATCAAGATTTTAAGCAGATTTTAGGATTAAGTATGCAAACCTCATGGATGTACATCCACACCCACGAATTTATGAGCTTATGTACTAGCAAGAACAAGTACAAGCTTCCAATAACACCCCTGCTAAGAATCAACAAGGTTAGAAGCACAAGTATAAAAATCAGAAACTTGAAAAATCTTGATTAATGCAACCTTGTTACCCCACACTTGATTATTCCCAAGTTATAAGCCTTACCACACCTTAATCAACTCAATTAGGATGCTATGATCAGCCCTATAACCCAAGAATTCCAAGATAGAAACAAGAACTTTGCAAAATATCAAGAAAATGAGAAAATGTGCAAACTTTTGCACACTCCTCTTTTGAAAACAGGTTTTAAACTTCAAAATCAGTAAACTAATAACATAAACAAGCAATAATAAGATGGCACTTGGTCTTTCTTCAAAACACTTAACTCAAATTTTATAAACTGAAAAGGGATTTACAAGTGCTTGAACAAAGGAAAAACCAAAAGCAAACGTCTAAGTGAGACCCTATGGCTTTATATATAGCCTTACATGTGAACTAAGAACAGCTAAAAACTCTAAACCCTAATGCTTGAAGTCCCAAAATTGCCCTTGTAGCTTTTTGAACTTTTGAGGATCATGTGACTGAATTTGGCTTGTAGCATGAGTTGGCAGTGTGAAAACTTGATCAAAGGGTGAAAAATAAGCTTAGGATTGAAGCAGGATCCTTGGACGTTGGATGTCTGTCCTCTTCTTGTCTTCTTGTCCAAAGGTGAAAAACAGGAGAATCTTGTGAGCTGGGTGGTGATGTGGCAGACTTTTTGAAAGTTGGGATGTGATTAAGGTCACCTTAATCACAAATCTGGACAATCTTAGGGGCTAATTTCAACAGGATTAAGAAAACCCAATTTGATGAAGAACACCAAGAACATGGTTTTTAATCTTCTTTTGTGTTTAAAAATATGTTTAGCGCGTTATTTAACTAATCAGATTAATTAGTTAAATAAAGGCTGAGTGGATGTGTGAGGTGGACAAAGGGTGGAAGGGGATTGGTGGGTTTTGGTGAGTGGGGCACGTGTCATGCCTTGGTTGGACTAGGTATCTTCCTTTGTCTGCCAACTTTAGCCCCTATTCTTTCCTTTTCCATTCATTTTGTAAATAACCAGCCACAAATACGAATCCTTTGTATTTTAAGTTTCCATTTTCACACTTTTGCCCCAAATACTTTTTCAAAGTATTTTCAGGGGTATTTCTTGCCATTTTTGAATTCTTCAAGGACTAATTTGGCATTTTGATGATGGATAATGGTCTTGACTTGTATGTTGAGCATTTTGGAGGACTGAAATTGCCAAGTCTTGTTTGATGAGGGACCATTCTTGCCAAATGTTGAAAGTTGAGGGTCCTTTTTGTATTTTTGGGATTTTCAAAGGACCAAACTTGTATTTTATTGTACTTTGAAGGACTTCATGATGTATTTGACTTTGTGGAGGATAATGTTTGACAATTTAGCTTTGTTGAGGGGCTAAACTTGCCAAATCTTCAAAGTGGAGGGCCCTTTTTGTAATTTTGACAAACTTTAGGGACCAAACTTGTAATTATGAGGATACAAGGGTATAAAGTGTCAATTCGTCCATATTGGAGGACCCTTCTTCATAATTCTTCAAATCTTCAAGGGTTGATCTTGGGAAAGTCTTCATTAGGGCTTGGTTCATTGTGCGGCTTCGTTTCCCGTGTTCGTATTTTCTCAATATCCGTACCTAAAATACACAAGTAACAAACACAAGCATATATATGGTTATTTTGATGATATTTAATGCATTTTAAGCCCTATTTGGAAGATGAGACTATGTATAAAAGCAGCCTCATCACTCCCCCATACTAAACCATTGCCGTGCCCTCACGCAATGCTAGAATAAAGTATCGTAGCATCTCCAAAATTCATTTTTATTCACTTTATTGAATGATAAACTAGCTACACTACTACTATCGCTACTACTACTTGCGTTTTAGACATAATGTATGATTTTCATCGCAAAATGGGACGTTTAGGTTCATAGAATAAGAACACGTGAATGCTTCGTTAGAAATACTTTTATCGTCCTCGATTTTCACCCCATTTCCATGCCAAGTGTGCAACGAGATCATTGTTATTATAAGTTAGTAATGTTAACACTACTCATATGCCCTAATCACGTACTTATCCTCCCATTATTCCTAAGTTATATCTCTAATATTTTATATTGTCTTGAATGTTTCACGAGGATACATTGTTTGACTTATGCGATAATAGAGATTTAGGTCTAAAAATAGAGTCCTAACGGTGTAACCAAGACCATCAAATCAATAACCCCTCCCAATAGACAACGATGTCAAAAAATTAAGTTGACAAGAAGAATCGATAAACACGGTTTTATAACGGTTTTGAACATGAGACTTATTACCAAGACTTTTATACGCCCCCTAACGGAAGGGCCTTATTATCTTTGGTTTACCTCCATCTTTTATTCAACTTCGCCATGAAGCTTTTATTATGACTTCGGTCTTGCCTTGCCTTTTAATATCCACCTCATCGGTAGTTTTATTAGCCAAAGACGTATATCCTCACGCTAAGGCGAATTTTGGATCTTTAAAGCTTCAAAGATTAAGGCTTGATTCACTTTCAATTTTGCATAGATTTTTCGGCCTTATCGGGCTTCAAATTGTTTGCTTGGTCTAGGTGAGCACTTGAAATCATATTATTGGGTGAAGCTTTTGATTATTCGGGTGCCAATACTTCAAAACCGTGACGCTGGAGATACTTTAATGTCTTCCCAATTTAATTACACGGAAGCTACTAGAAAAGACTAGAAACCCAACAATCCTAACTAAACCGCTAAGTCAATATTTATTAAGCAAAAAATATTTACAAGCGAAGGGAGAATAAGCAAACAACGAGAACACATGAGTTTTTGAAAGAATACGAGTACTCTACGTTTAGCATAGTAACTTATAATTAAATCTATCATTTCTCGTCCTCATTTAAGAGACTTAGCCTATTGTGTAGTTAAGGAATCAAAGCTAAGTGCTCTACACGCACGGTCGAGTCAAAAATTACTCTTATTCTCGCCATCGGAAAATCTACATTCGTGTCTTCAAACACTTATAAAACATGAGAAAAATTTTAAAATTTTGCCATTTTTAGCCTTATTTTGCAACAAAACGATAAACAAAAAGATAAACTTTGGAAAGCGTGAAGGTTTAGCAAGGCAAGTATCTATTCACCCCCATACTAAAGTTAAACATTGTCCTCAATGTTTCGAGTCTAGGGGTGCAAACACCCCCATACTAGAGACGTAGTCGAATGCATAATCTAGCATGGAAAGGGTGTAACCAATAAATTAATAGCCGTTTATGAAGTGTGCTAAAAACCTAAGGTTAGAACATCAAAAGGATATATCATGGATATTGAGAAAGTCTTCAAAGCAAACGATCGAGTGCTCCCATAAAACGAACACGAGAGGCTCCAATCGTGAAGATCATGATCATCTAAAGTCCACAATTCACAAACAACCACGGAACAAAGGTTGGAAGGGCACAAATCCCCACACGTTAACTACATTAGAAAGCGAGAATATGTACATAGGATAAGCATGGGACTCCCCTACGAGGCTCCTCGTTTTTTATTACCGAGTCATGAGCTCGACTCGATCCCCTCAATACTAATTATCATTGGGGAAGGTGACTTGGTCGAGGTAGTTCAAGGATGGAACTTCCCCGCCAAAGTAGTGCTTCAACCTATGTCTATTCACCTTGAAGTTAGGACCATCATCTTGAGCTAGCTCGATGGTCCCATACGGAAACACTTGAGTCACGGTGAATGGACCGGACCAACGAGATTTCAACTTACCGGAAAAGATTTTCAAGCGAGAATTAAAAAGCAAAACTTGATCCCCAATGTTAAAAACCCGGTTTTTAATTTTAGAATCATGCAACTTTTTAGTTTTTTCTTTATAAATCAATGAATTTTCACAAGTAATGTCCCTCAATTCATTCAATTGCATTTTCCGGTGTTTTCCCGTGGTCTCCATATCATCATTACAATGCTTTAGGGCCCAGTAAGCCTTGTGTTCTAACTCGATAGGCAAATGACAATTCTTTCCATACACAAGCTTATAGGGAGTGCACCCAATGGGCGTCTTATAAGCGGTCCTAAAGGCCCATAAAGCATCGTCCAACTTATCCGACCATAATTGACGGTTTTCCCCAACGGACCTCTCCAAGATCCTCTTCAAAGCTCGGTTTGAAACCTCGACTTGCCCACTCATTTGTGGGTGATAAGCCGTAGAAAGCCGATGTGTAACCCCATATTTCCTTAGGACCCTTTTGAATTGGTCGTTACAAAAATGGGTTCCACGATCGCTTATGATAGCACGAGGGGTTCCAAACCGAGAAAACAAGCTTTTCAAGAACTTGACTACCACACGAGCATCATTGGTGGGCAAGGCTGTGGCCTCCACCCACTTAGATAGGTAGTCAACCGCAACGAGAATGTACTTATTACCATGAGATGATGGGAACGGCCCCATAAAGTCTATACCCCAAACGTCAAAGATCTCACACACTTGGATGATGTTTTGTGGCATTTCATCTTTTTGTGAGGCTTTTCCTTGTCGTTGGCATGAATCACAAGACTTCACAAGATCTTGTGCATCTCGGTAAATAGTAGGCCAAAAGAAGCCGGCATCAAACACCTTCTTAGCCGTGAGATTAGCACCGTGGTGACCACCCGTGGGTCCCTCATGGCAAGCTCTAAGGATGTTAGAAGCTTCGGTGCCAAATACACAACGTCGAATGATTTGATCAGCACAAGTTCGAAACAAGTAAGGGTCGTTCCAAAAGTAGAACTCGACGTTACGAAAGAATTTTCGTTTTTCTTGAGTCGTCATACCCTTAACGATGAAGTTACCCGCATGGTAATTTGCAAAATCCGCAAACCATGGGGTGTAATAATCAAGCTTAGAATTCACTACACCAAGTGTCTCGAGCGGAAATGTTTCGGTGATTTCCTTGGGCTCGTAAACACTTTGGTGAGGATCTTCCAAACGAGAAAGATGATCGGCCGCTAGATTCTCAGCTCCTTTTTTGTCAACGATTTTGTGATCAAATTCTTGAAGGAGGAGAATCCAACGAAGTAATCTAGGCTTAGCATCTTGCTTTGCCATGAGATACTTAATAGCCGAATGATCCGTATACACTATGCATTTAGCTAAGACGAGGTAAGGTCGGAATTTCTCAAATGCATACACCACGGAAAGGAACTCCTTCTCCGTTGTAGTGTATTTAAGTTGAGCCTCGGTCATTGTCTTGCTAGCATAGTGAATAGGAAAGAAGTGCTTTTCATGACGTTGCCCCAAAATGGCCCCAATAGCGTAATCACTAGCATCACACATGAGCTCAAAGGGGAGGTTCCAATTGGGTGCAACAAGAATGGGAGCTTCGGTAAGTTTCCTCTTAAGGATTTCAAAGGCTCGTACACAATCTTCGTCAAAGACAAAACGTGCCTCTTTTTCAAGAAGATGTGTAATGGGTCGAGAGATCTTTGAAAAATCCTTGATGAATCGACGATAAAAGCCCGCATGGCCTAGGAAACTCCTAACTCCCTTAACGGTTTTGGGATGAGGTAATTTGGCGATGACGTCTACCTTAGCTTGATCTACCTCAATCCCCGCTTTCGAGACCTTGTGCCCTAAGACGATTCCACTCTTAACCATAAAATGACACTTTTCCCAATTGAGCACAAGGTTGGTTTCCTCACAACGTTTCAACATTCTCTCAAGGTTCGACAAACACGAAGTGAACGAATTACTAAACACGGATAAGTCATCCATGAAGACTTCCATCGTCTTCTCGATCATGTCATGAAAAATAGCCATCATGCACCTTTGAAAGGTTCCCGGTGCATTACAAAGTCCGAATGGCATTCTACGATAGGAAAACGTTCCATATGGACACGTAAACGTAGTTTTTTCTTGATCACAAGGATCGACGAGAATTTGGAAGTAACCGGAAAAACCATCTAAAAAGCAATAGAAATCATTTCCCGCAAGACGCTCCAACATTTGGTCCATGAAGGGCAAGGGAAAATGGTCTTTTCGAGTGGCTTCATTCAACTTACGATAGTCAATGCACACTCTCCATCCGGTCACGAGTTTAGTGGGAATCAACTCGTTGGCATCGTTTGGCACAACGGTCATCCCTCCCTTTTTAGGGACACAATGAATAGGACTCACCCAAGGGCTATCGGAAATAGGGTAAATCATTCCCGCGTCAAGGAGTTTAAGGACCTCCTTTTTGATGACGTCGTGAATTTTGGGGTTCACCCTCTTTTGACTTTGGATTGCGGGCTTGTAATCCTCCTCCATTAAGATTTTGTGGGTACAAAACTTGGGATTGATTCCCTTAATGTTGTATAACTTCCACGCAATTGCCCCTTTATGATCCTTAAGAACATCGACAAGTGCGGTTTTTTCATCATTTGAAAGTTCCTTCGCAATAATAACCGGCAACTTGTCGTCCTCCTCCAAATAGACATACTCGAGATGAGGAGGTAAATCTTTCAACTCGAGGATAGGTGGTTCCTCGAGTGAAGATTTGGGCTCGATACTCATAACCTCCTCGGGTGGAGGGAACGCGAAATCGTTGAGAAAATCCTTGATAATCGATAAGTCCTCATCGTTGTCGAGGTCTTCGTTACAAGTACGTGGAACATCGAATTCTTCCAACGTAAAACCACCACCTTCAAATGGAGTGAAGGTTGGTGTCGAATTATCAAGAATTGGATCTAACATAGTGGGATTGCCACTAGTTTCTTCATCACCAAAACCTAGAACTTCTTGTGAAAATTCCTCGCAAACCACGTCAATCATATCAACGAGGTTTATGGTTGCAACAGAATAAACATGAGAAATTTGAGAGTTTTGAGTTGCGTTTATAACAAGTTCCTCGTCGTTGAAACTTAAGGTGACCTTTCTAGCATGAACATCGATCAAAGCCATAGACGTATCTAAAAACGAACGACCTAAAATGAGAGAAACTTGAGGATCCGTGGGGATATCAACAACGATAAAGTCTACGGGATAGTAGAACTTCCCCACTTTCACAAAAACGTCTTCCGCCAAACCACATGCGGGAATCGTGGAATGGTCGGCCAACTCGATAGACATTAGTGAAGGAGTAAGATTAGGATGATTGAGCGACTTGAAGATTGCAAGTGGCATCAAGTTAATGCTAGCACCAAGATCGGCCAAGGCGAAGCATTCCTCCATATCTTGGATTGTACATGGAATCAAGAATTTACCGGGATCACCGACTTTTTGAGGTATGCGATTAAGATAAACCGACGAACAACTAGAAAATTGGTGCAATTTCTCCTTGTTGTTCAACATACTCTTAAAGTTAGCAGCAAATCGAGGCATCATGACCAAAGCATCGGCGAAACTCACATTAAAGTGCAAATCACGAAACATTTTCATAAAAAGCTCAAATTGATAATTGTCGCGCTCTTGACGTTTCTCCTTCCTAAGTCTCGATGGATAGGGCAAAGGTGGTGTGGGTTGAGGCATAGTAGGCATAGCCTTCGGAATCTCGGGTTCCAATGATGGTAATGGGTCAACCGTAGGTGTGGCATGAGCGGTACTTCGTGGGATTGGGACATGCTCCTTTTGGACCACCACCTCGGGTTCTTCCTCAATTGCTTCCTTCGTAGGAGCAATTGGTTGAGGAGTCAGTTCCTTAAGTGTCTTACCACTACGTTTGGTAATCACTTTCATCTCACCCTTAGGGTTGGATACGGTGTTGCTAGGAAGACCACTCGAAGACGGTTTACACATTATTGCCTCAAACATAGACGAGATTTTATCTTCAAACACGGATTGCCTCTTCTCGGCTTTAATCATTTCTTGTTTAATCTCGTGTTGCCCTTGTTCCATTTTTTGTTGGTTTTGTTGTAACCTAGTGACATTTCGTTCCATCTTGTTGGTGTGGATTTTAAGTTCATTAGCTAACTCATTTTTCAACTCTTTCTTCAAGTCGTTCTTAAACTCGGATCTTAGGCTAATGATTTCTCTTTGAATGTTGTCAAACCTAGCATCATTCCCACTAGCGTATTCAACAAACTCACTTGGAAGATCTTTCAATGTTTGCAAACCTTTGTTGTTTTGAAAATCATTTTGATTCTTGTTTGAAACTTGATTATTAGCCCCTTGATTCCCATAGTTTCCCTTGTTGTAATTGTTTTTGAAACCAACTTGATTGTTGCGATAGTTGTTGTTAGCATTTTGATTTGAACCAAAACCCGGTGGAGTCAATTGATTAGAGCAGGAAACTTGACCGTTTTGGTTGTAATTTCCCGTGGCCGCGAAGGCACTCGAAGTGTTACCACCGTTGGTAATGCACTCGGAGAAATCATGACCTCCACCACAATACATGCAAGAAACCTCAACCGCTTTAGCCGTAGCGGGAGCACTTTGTTCACCAACTTTAAACTCAATCAAAAGTCCTTTTAGCTTATAAAAAAACTTGTTTTCCAAGTTCGCCTCAATTTGGCAAGCATCGATGGTAGTAGAAAAAGAAGGTGAAGCCGAAGACGAAGCCTTACGACCACTAGACGTGCTACGAGGACTATACACCTTAGATCTATTCTCAATTATCACCAAAGCTTCCTCAACCGTTTTACACAAAAAATTACCACCCGCGGCGGCATTCAAATAATCCCTTTCATGATCATTAAGTCCATTGTAAAACGTGTCAATTTGATGCAAGTCGGAAAAACCGTGATGAGGACATTCATGTAACATTTTCTTAAACCTATTCCAAGCCGTTGAAAAACTTCCATTAAATTCTTGTGAAAACTTTGAAATCTCGTTTTACAAGTGCGTAGTCTTAGAGGGCGGAAAAAATTGGTTCACAAACTTAGACACGAGATCCTTCCACGTCAATATAGAATTGGGTGGCTCTTTCTCTAACCAAATTTTAGCGGGCCCCGCTAAGGAATACGGAAAAAGCATCATCTTAATCGAGTCTTTCGAGACATCCTTAAACTTGCAAGTGGCGGTAAGACGATTGAATTGGCGGATATGGTTGTGTGGATTGTCCTTCTCATCACCACAGAATTTGTTGTTTTGGATCATCGACAACAAACCCGTTTTCACCTCAAAATTCTCCGCAAGGATAGCATGAATCACAATAGCCTCTCCATAACCCTCGGTGGGTGCTTGAAGTAACTCCATCATAGTTCGATTCGCCATGGTTGGTGCTTCTCTTACAATGGGTTAGTCAATAGGAGACTCCTCACTAGAAAGATTGGGAGTGGGAGTTTTGTTCTTTCGTTTACGTGTACGTCTTGCTTGATTACGAGTTAGCATAAACGTCACGTACAACGAGCGGACAAGCAAAGAAGATTCTTTTTGGTGTTTTGTATTTTTCTATTTTATTTTGTGGTTTTTGATTGTATTAAACTTTTTGGATTTTGGTGAATGTATTAGGTAGACACAAATCTACAAATCTCCTCCTTAATCAAATCTCTTGATTAAAGAAGCCTCAAGGAATGAAAACGATCATGTGAAGTGAACGCCTTCGATGACTTTAGAACGTTGGTGGAACACCAAAACGTTCAAGAGGGTTTAATCAATTGAAACCAAGAAAATATATATGATACTTAGTAATACTTTGGGCGGCAAAACCCTCAATTAGATCTCAAAATCAAATACTCACAAGCAAGCGGGGAAACGAGGCGGCGCGAAGCACTTAAGAGCCTTTTTCCTTAGGATATATTTTATAATATCCGCCTTATACCCACCTTATAGTTTGTATTTTTCAAGATTGAGCTTCACGAAAGTATTTATCTATTTTTGCCTTTTTCTTTGGTTTGAGATTCGAATACAATGATTTGGTAATGACCTCCCAAGTCAAGGTTGTGATTTCTCACGTATTTGGAGTACTTGTGAATTTATTGTTCTACGTATACACTATAGTAATAGTATTCACACAAAAACCGAAAACCGATAATACGTATTAGTAGAGTGCTACTAATACAAATACTATTTATGGTTAGTATATAAAAACAACAATTCCAATCAAAACACAACACGCCTCCCCGGCAGCGGCGCCAAAATGAAAGTTGAGTTTTTACTACTCTTTAGGAAAATAGAGCAAATAGGGCAAGTATTGAGCACGACGATTTAGGAAAACCGTGTACAAATGACCCAAAGTGGGGATCGTTCTCAAGGAGGCTAGTGTGTTATGTGTGTAATGACTTGGATTAGATTTGTGATTATACTTTTGAGAAAGAAAAATAGAAATGAGATTAGAAGAGAATGATGGTTAAGAAGATGGATTAAACTAAGACGAAAAAGGCGTTCACGTAAAACCGTAAAAAGCATCAAAACTAAAATTTTACCCTAAAAATTCCTAAAAATTACCAAAAATCCACAATAATATTCTAAGAGTTTACAAAAAATTCAAACTTGCCAAAACCTTTTAATTAATTAGATAATGACTTTTTAATGCTAATTAAAGCCCTAAAAATCAAAATTAATTATTAAAAAGTCCCAAACAAGATTTAAAAGTTTGTAAACCTCAAAAATACCCTAATTAAGCTAAAAAGTATTTTTCAAAATTTTAAAATCACTAAAAACTATTTTTAAACAATTAAAAACTACTAAAATCAATTACAACTTAAATTAATTCTAGAAAATAATTAAAAGACTCTAAAAATTTTTGGAAAGTTGAAAAAATCCTAATTAAGTGTTTAGAACCTAGGAAAAATATAAAAACTTAGAAAATCAGACTTTTAATTTTTAATAATAAAATAATATTAAAATAATATTAAAAATCCAAAAATCATAAAAAATTCTAAAAACTTGCAAACTAGCTTAATTTAACCTAAATAACTCAGAAATGAAAGTGAAATTACCTAAATACCCCTAATAGGGCCTAGAAAATGGGCTAAACCCAAAACAGTACCTTATTGGGCCAAATTTGGGCCCAATAATAAAAACTGATCAAAATAAGCCCAAAAAGCACAAGTTGACTCAAAATTTGATTTTAAACAACTTTTTCCAAAGGCCCAAAAGCTGAAAGTGTGAAATAAGCTAGCTTATACCAAGCAGCTTATTCTTAATGGGCTTTTTGGCCCATTAAGCTATAAGCCAATGCCATAAGCTAAAACTTGACACACAAGCTTCTTTTGACCTAAATAAGACTTCTGCAAAAAGAAATTTGAAATAAGCCCAAGGAATAAGCCTGAAAATGCAATAAGCAATCTACAGAAAACGACAAAATAGTCGTTTTTGAGTTCTAGGCCACCCCAAGTGCTGATTCAAGTTTCTATAGCTTCTAAATGACTTAATTAAGTAAAATCAACAAAGAGTTTTCAAATAAGCTGACTCAATAAGCTGGAAAAAGCAAATAAGCACTTATGTAAAAGTCAAATAAGTTGGTTTTCTAGTAAAAAGTCAAAGTCAAAGTCTAATAAGCTCCAGTCTACTTAAATGGGTCAAATAATGAAGACCTATCACAAAAAATAAGTTGTTGCAAGTCTGGATAAGCTAGAATAGCTTATTGATAAACCGAGTTCAAAATTACACTAGCAGGGGCTAGTTTTGGGTGTTGAGCAGTGGAAACTTTTTCCACTGCTTGACTTGTTTGACTTTTTGTCTTTAGTGACTTTTTTGGAGATACAGATTACACAAAGGCACCCAAATGATCTTTGGATCAAAAGGAGTCAAGAACAATCAAAATATCACAATCACAAACACCCAATTGATACAGTTTAATCAATCAATCACCAGATATGATACAGACATGAACACTTAAGAAGTTGAGCACTTATAAGCAGTTTTAGCACAAATCAGCCAGCCAAATTCAACCAAATGCATACACAAGCTATTATAAACTCCAATAAGCAAGTCTAAACAGGTTTCATGCAATGATTCAAACAATTAAGCAATATTCAAGCCGCTGAAAGTTACTGATGAACACTAACACATGCAGTTTTACACTTTGCTGATGTATTTGACACTTAAGCAAGATTCAACACCTCAAATCTCTCAAACAGGTTACAATAACTTTGTTTAAACCACTTTTAACCCTAAGCATGCATACACACTAAGTGTTCCCAAAATCCTAGGTCAAAACAGGCAGTGACAAAGATTATATAGCATATTGTTTGATTCAAGGCTTCAAACCCAAAAACTTGCAGTAAAACACTCTCAACCAAGCATATATCAGATATAGAACACAAACTCAAACTTTCCTCAACACAATAAAAGTTACAATCTCAAACAGATAGACCCAAACACCCCTTAATCTTTTCAAAATCAATTTTTTCAAAGGCAAAGTGAGATTTAAGGCCACCCAAGCTCAGATAAACACAATAACAAGTAAGATTAACAAATTCAAGCAGATTTAAGCCACAAAATTCACAAGAACACAAGCCACATACAAATATTACCAAAAATCAAGATTTTAAGTAGATTTTAGGATTAAGTATGCAAACCTCATGGATGTACATCCGCACCCACGAATTTATGAGCTTATGTACTAGCAAGAACAAGTACAAGCTTCCAATAACACCCCTGCTAAGAATCAACAAGGTTAGAAGCACAAGTATAAAATCAGAAACTTGAAAAATCTTGATTAATGCAACCTTGTTACCCCACACTTGATTATTCCCAAGTTATAAGCCTCACCACACCTTAATCAACTCAATTAGGATGCTATGATCAGCCCTATAACCCAAGAATTCTAAGATAGAAACAAGAACTTAGCAAAATATCAAGAAAATGAGAAAATGTGCAAACTTTTGCACACTCCTCTTTTGAAAACAGGTTTTAAACATCAAAATCAGTAAACTAAGAACATAAACAAGCTATAATAAGATGGCACTTGGTCTTTCTTCAAAACACTTAACTCAAATCTCATAAACTGAAAAGGGATTTACAAGTGCTTGAACAAAGGAAAAACCAAAAGCAAACGTCTAAGTGAGACCCTATGGCTTTATATATAGCCTTACATGTGAACTAAGAACATCTAAAAACTCTAAACCCTAATGCTTGAAGTCCCAAAATTGCCCTTGTAGCTTTTTGAACTTTTGAGGATCATGTGACTGAATTTGGCTTGTAGCATGAGTTGGCAGTGTGAAAACTTGATCAAAGGGTGAAAAATAAGCTTAGGATTGAAGCAGGATCCTTGGACGTTGGATGTCTGTCCTCTTCTTGTCCAAAGGTGAAAAACAGGAGAATCTTGTGAGCTAGTTGGTGATGTGGCAGACTTTTTGAAAGTTGGGATGTGATTAAGGTCACCTTAATCACAAATCTGGACAATCTTAGGGGCTAATTTCAACAGGATTAAGAAAACCTAATTTGATGAATAACACCAAGAACATGGTGTTTAATCTTCTTTTGTGTTTAAAAATATGTTTAGCGCGTTATTTAACTAATCAGATTAATTAGTTAAATAAAGGCTGAGTGGATGTGTGAGGTGGACAAAGGGTGGAAGGGGATTGGTGGGTTTTGGTGAGTGGGGCACGTGTCATGCCTTGGTTGGACTAGGTATCTTCCTTTGTCTACCAACTTTAGCCCCTATTCTTTCCTTTTCCTTTCATTTTGTAAATAACCAGCCACAAATACGAATCCTTTGTATTTTAAGTTTCCATTTTCACACTTTTGCCCCAAATACTTTTTCAAAGTATTTTCAGGGGTATTTCTTGCCATTTTTGAATTCTTCAAGGACTGATTTGGCATTTTGATGATGGATAATGGTCTTGACTTGTATGTTGAGCATTTTGGAGGACTGAAATTGCCAAGTCTTGTTTGATGAGGCACCATTCTTGCCAAATCTTCAAAGTGGAGGGCCCTTTTTTTAATTTTGACAAACTTTAGGGACCAAACTTGTAATTATGAGGATACAAGGGTATAAAGTGTCAATTCTTCCATATTAGAGGACCCTTCTTCATAATTCTTCAAATCTTCAAGGGTTGATCTTGGGAAAGTCTTCATTAGGGCTTGGTTCATTGTGCGGCTTCGTTTCCCGTGTTCGTATTTTCTCAATATCCGTACCTAAAAAACACAAGTAACAAACACAAGCATATATATGGGTATTTTGATGATATTTAATGCATTTTAAGCCCTATTTTGAAGATGAGACTATGCATAAAAGCAGTCTCATCAGTCGGAAAAACCGTGATGTGGACATTCATGCAACATTTCCTTAAACCTATTCTAAGCCGTTGAAAAACTCTCATTGTATTGTTTTGAAAATTTTGAAATCTCGTTCACGAACTTTGAAACGAGATCCTTCCACGTCAATATAGAATTGGGTGGCTCTTTCTCTAACCAAATTTTAGCGCCCCCGCTAAGGAATACAGAAAAAGTATCATCTTAATCACGTCATTCGAGACTTCCTTAAACTTGCAAGTCGACGTAAGACGATTGAAATGGCGAATGTGGTTATGAGGGTTGTCCTTTTCGTCACCACGAAACTTGTTGTTTTGGATCATGGACAATAAACCCGTCTTAACCTCAAAATTCTCTGCAAGGATAGCGGGAATCACAATCTCTTCTCCATAACCCTCGGTGGGTGCTTGAAGCAACTCCATCATAGTACGATTATCCATGGGAGCTTCTTGTTCTACGATGGGTTCGTCAATAGGAGATCCTTCACTAGAAGGTGTTGGTGTTCCTTCCTTTCGGTTTTGTCGTTTACGTGCACGTTTTGCTTGGTTACGACTTTGCATAAACGTCACCTACAACGTGGGGATGAGCAAAGAATATTCTTTTTGGTGTTTTTACTTTTTCCAATTTTTTTGTGCTTTTGATTGTTTTTAAAATTTTTGGATTTTTCTTATGAATTACGTAGACACAAATCTACAAATCTCCCCTCGAATCGATTTCTCGATTAAAGGAGCCTCAAGGAATGAAAACGATCACGTTGAGTGAACGCCTTCGATGACTTTAGAACGTTGGTGGAACACCAAAACGTTCAAGAGGGTTTAATCTTTGAAACCAAGCAAATATATATGATACGTAGATAATAATTTGGTCGACAAACCCTCGATTAGCCCTTTTTCTCTTAACACGCACAAGCAAGAGGGGGAAACGAGGCGAGGCGAAGAACTTAAGAGCCTTTTTCCCTTAGGTCGTGAATTACCGCCTTATACCCACCTTATAGTTTGTGTTAATTAAAATCAAGCTTCTCGAAAGTAATTATCTATTTTGCCTTTTTCTTTTGCTTTAGATTAGATTACAATAATTGAGTGATGAAATCCCAATTAAGGTTGCGTTTTCACGCTTTTGGAGTATTGTAGATTTATTGTGATACGTAATACAATATAATAATATTTCTTCACAAAAAACAAAAACCCGATAATACGTATGATTAGAGTGCTAATCACACAAATACTTATTATGGCTAATATCAAAAACAAAATTTTTCAAACTCAACACAACACACCTCCCCGGCAGCGGCGCCAAAAGGATAGTGGTATAAATACGTCTTTTAGGAAAAAGAGCGTATAAAGCGGTAAGTATTAAACAAATGATTTAGGAAAATCAAGTGCTTATGACCCTTTTGTGAGTTCGTTCTCGAGGAGGCTTAATGTGTGTGTTAAACTTGATGGTATTTGAGATTAATATTGAGAAAAGAAAAGGGGAAAGAAAATGATGACGATTACGACTAACATTAAACTACGACGAATGGTAAAACGTAAAAAACGTGATGAAATTTAAAAATTACTCTAAAAATTCCTAGAAAGTCACAATAAATTCGTAAAAATCAAATTAGAGTTTACCAAGAATCAAAACTTTTTCAAACCTTTTAATTAGTTAATAATTAATTTTTTAATGCTAATTAAAGCCCTAAAAATCAATTTAATTAATAAAAAGCCCAAACTAAGATTTTTCAATTTGTAAACCTCCAAAATAACTTAATTAAACTAAAAAGTATTTTAAAAAATTTAAAACTAATTAAAACTATTTAAAATGATTAAAATTAAAATTAAATATTAAAATAATATTAAAAATTCAAAATTTAAAAGAAATTCTAAAAACTTGCAAACTAATTTATTTTAACTTAATAAAACCACAAATGAAAGTGAAATGACCTAAGTACCCTTATTGGGCCTCCAAATGGGCCAAAAGTGAAAACAGTCCAAGCTTAATGGGCTTTTTGGCCCAATAAGCAAAAAGTCAACCAAATAAGCTGAAAAGTTCTAGTCGAGCTAAAAATCAGATTTTAAACAAACAAACTCTAAAGGCCCAAAAGCTGAAAGTGAACTTATCACAGCTTAATAAGCACTCAGCTTATTCTTAATGGGCTTTTTGGTCCATTAAGCCATAAGCTAATGCCATAAGCTGAAATTTCACACACATCCTTCTCTTGTACTTATAAAGCTGTTTGTAAAAAGAATTTTTGAATAAGCTCAATAAATAAGCCTGAAATAAGCAAAAGCTCTATAAAGAAAACGACAAAATAGTCGTTTTTGAGTTCTAGGCTGATTCAAGAGCTTATTCAAGTTGCAAAATGTTTGAAATGACTTAATTAAGCTAAATAATAAAAAAGATTTTCAATAAGCACACTGAATAAGCTGAAATAAGGAATAAGCACTTTTGGAAAAAGACAAAGTAGTTTGTTTTCTAGTCAAACTTCAAAACCAAAAGGTACAAGATACCAGATAAGCTATTTAGGTGAAAATAATAAGATCTATCACAAAATAAATGTTGTTGCACAATGAAATAAGCTAGAAATGCTTATCAATAAACTGTTGACCAAATTGCACTAACAGTGGCAAGCAACAGTGGGAAAGGAGTTCCCACTGCTTGTGAACTGATTTTTCTTTTTAGTGAGATTCACTTGGTTTCTTTGGACAATAATGGCACCCCTACAACCACTGAGTTGTAGGGAGTCAAGAATAAGCAAACAAACAACAATCCAATAAGCCAAATGATATAGTTTAAGCAATCAGTACACAGACATGGAAATAAGCTATGACTGATGAAATAAGCAGTTTAAGCAAGAATAAGCCAGCCAAATATCAGCAAAAGCATACAACAGCAATAATAAACTTAATCAAGCATATTTAAACTGATTTCATGCAATGTTTCAAAGTTTAGATCTAATATCAAGCCTATGTTACTTAACTGATATAACTGATGAACACAAATACCCTTTTGCTGAACTACTTTACCAAAATATGAGATTTACAGCCACAAATCAAACACTCAGGTTGCAAAAAATTTAATTAGTCTAGGTAATTTTGATTGTCTGCCATGTTTAGTCCTTCCTTTTCTTTCTTTGTTTCATTTTCAGTTTAAACAGCTCAAACTTGGACTCCCCTTGTTAATGAAGTTTTAAACTTCACATTTTGCCACAATTTTTTTTGCAAAGTTTATCAAAGGGTATTTCTTGTAATTTCTTGAATCTTCAAGGACTATTCTTGACATGTCTTCATTCTTCAAGGTCTTCACTTGTATCTTTGACTTTGTGGAGGACTAAAAGTGATAAGTCTTCAAATTGGAGGGACCAATCTTGCCAATTCTTCAAAGTTAAGTGTCCTTTTTGTAAATTTGACAAACTTTAGGGACCAAACTTGTAATTACGAATAAACAAGGATATAAAGTGTCAATTCTTCAATAATGAAGGACCCTTCTTGTAAAACCCGCATGCTTTTACCATGAATAGTGCCCTTAAGATCATACGTCCTAGATTAAACTTACCTTATTTAAGTATTGATCACATTCACGTGCTATTAATTTAGTAAGTACATACGTGTATAACATGATAAGTATCGTTTACGTACGAAATCATGATAAATATTTAATAAGTATTCACGTGAACATAATTAAATCATGAACACCATTAAAACACGAACTAAAATAATTACGTAAATACATATAATATAATTACGAGCATAAATAAATACGATAAGATGCATAATAAAATAAACGTAAACACTTAAAACACAAACACGATTAACCACGAACGAACACGAAACATCGGGACACGGGAAAATGGTACGGGAACCCCATGTGGGGCCCCATACCCACGACACACAAACCAAGGTGGGCTAAGCCCATTAACTTTAAGCATGAAAGGGGGGGGGGGGGGTAATGGTAAAAACTCTTTTCATTAGTCACATTTCAAGAAATAAACATTTAACCTAAAAAGTTTTCCTCTCCTCCTCTTTGTTCTCTTGTGTGCCGCCACCTATAACACCACCATAGGTGGTGGTTGGTTGATTTTGATCATAAAAATAAGTGCTATAAACCGTGTTTGTTCATCATCTTCCAAGCTACGTGTTGGTATATCATTTCTTAACCTTTCTTTTCATTTCTTTTAATATTTGATTATTTTTATGAACATGTTATTATTGTTTTTACAAAAACACATTAATTGTTTTTACAAAAACACATTAATTAAACATTGATCTAACATGTTTTGATCATTAATTATATCAAAGGATGATATAAGGGGTGTTTGTTTTTGGGCCGCAGGGTACAACCGACCCCAAGGGGGTTCGGTTTGTTTTTGCCGACCACCACCAAGACCTTTTAGGTCTTGGTTGGTGCGTGTGGGTCCCACGGCAACAAGGGGACACGGGTACCCCGGGTTGGTTCGGGGTACGGTGTCGAATTCATGCCCGATTCATGGTTCGTTGGTTAAAACCCGATTTATGCTAGATGTTAATTTTATGAATTATGAACTTAGGTTATAAATTAATTAATAAAATGATATATTAATTAATAACATGACTTAGGCTAATTTAATTATTAATTAACATGAAATTATTTTAACCTAAGTATTTTCATATAGTAAGCTTAGAATTAATTAATTATTTTAAACCATGCTTATAATTAATTAATTTAACATGACTTAGGTTATATTATTAGTACATAATAATACACATTTTAACCTAAGTATTTAATTCTATTTTAATTAAAACATGTTATATTTTAATTAAAATACTTTAACCTATAGTTTAATTAAAATACATGGAATAATGATTAAACTATACATTATATAATATGACTTAAGAAATAAGCATATAAACACTTAGGCTTATATACTTAGCTTATGTAACCAGTTTAAATCTAATTATGGAAACCTTCTATATATGGAAACTTGTTTATTTCAGGCAGCTAATCTAATTATGGAAACCTTCTATATATGGAAACTAATCTGTTTTAAGCAGTAATTCTATTTTAGGAAACTTTCTATTTTTGGAAACTTTCTATTTTTGGAACTTTCTATTTTTGGAAACTTTCTATTTTTGGTAACTTTCTATTGTTAGAAACTTTCTATTTTTGGAAACTTTCTATTTTTGGAAACTTTCTATTTTTGGAAACCTGCTATTTTTGGAAAGTTACTTATTCATGCACAATGAGTATAATAACACATGAAATACCAGTAATACTTAATCAGATTAATCAGAACATAAGATAAACACCGATTAAGGCTTAAAACAGTAAAACATGACTTAAAACATATAAAATAAGTTAAGATAAGGCATAAAACCCAGTACGTATTTAGTGATTCGATACTTATACACGTGTGTATTCATGTAGCGTTAGTGATCCAGAAGTAGGAGTCTTTCTTCCGTTCATTCACTGGACTTGAGGTACGGATTCCCGTCCTTTCAGTATGGACATTCTTTCCGTATTAGGATTTCCCCGTATGCAGCCAACTGTTTTCCCAGTACTTGTTTTATTGTTTTTGAATTGCTTATGTTTAATTTAGCATAACATATAGCCATATACAAGCATGACCAGTTCACCTAGTTATGGAGGTACCATAACCATTACATTGGAGGCACCAATGTTATGACTTCCCCACGGCGGAGTGATTGCTCGTGGCATCCTTTTCAGTTTTGTCCATATTATTATATCATGTGGGGCGTATGGGTGCATCCTAGTTACATGTTTATACAGGATTTCACGGTGAATGTGGTGTGTGCCTTGCATCCTTCACAAGGAGTTGATCCCTCCTACCCAAACCAGTTTATTAATTAGAGGCATCCCCTCTAATTTGCATGATGAGGTCACCCCTCTATGTATTCATGCACGTGACCTTTTCATGACCTATATGGGCTAATGGTAAATATGTTAAAACAGTTTTCATAAGATAAACATAAGGCTTTTCAAACTATAAAACCAGCTTTCTCAATACTTAACAAGGTTACTCAGAACTTAGTCTTCCGCTGTTATATGTTATATGCTTATCCTATTCATGCTATATTGTACATCCGTGCACTGAGCGTCTTGCTCAGCCGTTTTCCTTTTCTATGTTCCCAAAACGGCAGGTACTCAGGGACGCTCGTAGATTTCAAACGTACGTGCATATGGACTGGAAGCTTTACTGCCTTTCTTTACTTTATGCATTTCCTTTATTTTAAATATAGCTTGCAATGGACATTGTTTCGTCCTTTCCTTTTACAGTACTTATGTTTGTGTGTGATGAGCTTTACTTTTGGACTACCGATGTTTGATTCCGGTATTTTCCTTTTATGGTCAAATAATGCTTAGACATTTATCCTTGTATGCTTTGATGACACGCTATAATTATGCGTAATATTCCATTATCAAAATGGGGTGTTACAATTATGGTATCAGAGCCAAGGTTTCGACCTGTAGGCTCTCAAAATATGACTTGTGATTAGTGGGTGGTCACTACGGTCTTCCTAGAACTGACAGTCGTTTTCATGCATTCATCATATTTTTATGCATACATATATAATGTCATATGTTACAAGGTTTTAACTAGTAATGGTTGGTACAGGACTGACCATATTAGTCGTATGTGCTTTTATCGAAACTTTTAACTTTGGGACCGACCCATAGGCGTCCCCGCGCCATGTCTTTTATTTGGGTGAACTGACCATAGGTGTTCACTCTCGAGCATACAAAAGTTTTCAAAACTGCATCATGCATTCATACACAAATTTTCTTGCATAAAATTTTTCTCTGATTTATTTGCATAAATTTTTTTCATGAATATATATAAATTTTATGCTTTGATCTGTTAATCATATGTTTTATGTTATACTGTCAGATGGTTATCACACGCGAGCAGGAGCAACTGAATGCAGCCATCCAAGCTGCAATGCATGCTTTACTTCCTCAATTGAGGAATGACATCAGGGCTGAGGTTCAGGCTGCAAACAACCAGCAGCAACAGCAAGTACCTCCTCCTCCTCCTCCTCCAGTGACATTAGCAGTGTGGCTAGAAAGATTCAACAAGCTCCGTCCTAGAGCTTTTGAGAAGACCGATAGCCCCAGCGATGCTGAAAGCTGGTTGGCTCATATCGAGAAGATTTTCAATTCTATGGGTTGTGACCCCGCATACAAGGCGAGGTTGGCATGCTACCGGTTTGAAGGCGACGTACTCAGCTGGTGGCTAGCATTGACGCAGTCAGAAGGAGGTGATGATTGGGTTGCTGGATTGACATGGGCGTAATTCAAGGAGAGAGTGATGGAGCAGTTCTTTCCCAAGGCAGAGCAGGACAAGCTCAAGCGAGAGTACCATGGGATACGACAAAGAACGAGCGAGAATAGCAACGAATTTATGCAGCGCTTTCTTCGCTTAGCTGGTTTCCTTGGAGCAGCAGCTGGTACTCCTGAGGAGCAGGCACACCACTTTAGGTGGGCACTTCGCACTTCGGTCACGAAAAATATGGTGTGTGCTACATTCAATACAGTAGCACAAGTGGCCGACGCAGCGAGGAAGCTAGAGATGCTGCAGGAGCGAGATGAGTTCGGGGAAGTTGAAAGACCCGACAAGAGGTAAACATTCGCATTCAAGCGGTAACCAAACCGCATCCTATCATTATATGTTCAATAATCATCTCTTAAACTGTATCTTCCAGGCAGAAAACTGGGGACCGGTCTCAGCCGGCTACTCAGCAACAGCCTCATCAGCCCAGAGGAAACGGTCACACTAACGACCGTTCTGTTGTGGAAAGGCGTAGCGGTAATGATAATTACCGTAACAACGCTGGACACTCCAACAACAGCAGGTCTAATATTTATGCATTTTCTTACGATTTCATGTTATATCTCTTATGCTGACACTATATTAATCTCTACCAGGAACCACGGTAACGGAAGGGACCAGAACCACAGGGGTTCGCAACCTAACCGTTCAGCTGTCAGTGGTAATCATCTTATGACGCATATGTCTTATACTCGTGCATATACCTTATCTTACACATTTTGTCATCAGTAGGCCCTCAGCAAGCAAGGACTCCTGCTGGAGGATTCACTCATCCTCTTTGCAATACTTGCCATCGCAGACACCCTGGCCCATGTCGTCGCGATACCGACGCGTGCTTCAAGTGTGGCCTCCCTGGCCATCGTATCAAAGATTGCCGTAAGGGTGAGATGGAAGGTACCTCGGGTCATGCTGATAGTAAGCCGCCTCCTACCACTGGGCGTGTCTACACGACATATCGCGATCAGGCCAACAAATCTACAGGTACCATTACTGGAATTTTGTATATGTACGGCCAAGCTGCATGTGTTCTTTTCGATACGGGTGCCACTCACTCAGTTATTTCTACTGCTTATGCTAAGAAAATTAGGACGCTTCCCTTGCCATTAGAGAACAGACTTACTATTTCCACGCCTTTGAGGGACTCAGTATTAATTACTCATGTATACAAGAGTCTTCCTCTAGAATTTGACGATAAAGTTCGTTCAGTCGATGCACTTCCACTGGACATGATTGAATTCGATATGATTCTTGGCATGGACTGGCTATCCACGCACCATGCTACCATAGATTGCCACTCATATCGGGTGATCTTCGGCGACATTAATGCACCAGAGTACATTCATAACGGGTTCATACCCGGACGGTCTGTACAAATCATATCTACCCTGCAAGCACGTGCACTACTGTCACATGGCTGCGAGGGTTATCTAGCTACGGTTCACGACATTGATGCTGAATCTCCGTCGATTCAGGATCAACCAGTAGTGTCGGAATTCCAAGACGTTTTTCCAGCTGAACTTCCAGGCATACCACCTGCACGAGAAGTGGAATTCAACATTGACCTTGTCCCAGGAGCTGAACCAATCTCTAAGGCTCCGTACCGTATGGCTCCCATAGAGCTGAAGGAACTGAAGGATCAACTGAAAGAACTTCTCGAACGAGGGTTCATTAGACCGAGCGCATCTCCATGGGGCGCACCGATCTTGTTTGTTAAGAAGAAGGACGGCAGCATGCGACTTTGCATAGATTACCGTGAACTCAACAAGATTACCATCCGCAATAGTTATCCACTGCCACGTATAGACGATCTGTTTGACCAACTTCAAGGGGCCAAACACTTCTCAAAGATCGATCTAAGGTCAGGCTACCATCAGCTAAGGGTTAAGGAGCAGGATATTGCCAAGACTGCTTTTCGTACCCGCTATGGCCATTACGAGTTTGTACTTATGCCATTCGGCCTGACTAATGCTCCAGCAGTATTCATGGATTTGATGAACAGAATCTTCCATGAATTTCTAGATAAGTTCGTCATTGTATTCATCGATGACATCCTGATTTTCTCAAAGTTCACGGAGGAACACGAATACCATCTTCGTACGGTACTACAGATTCTTCGTCAGAAGCAGCTGTATGCGAAATTCTCCAAGTGTGAGTTCTGGTTAGACAAAGTGGCATTCTTAGGTCACATTGTATCAGCAGAAGGAATCACTATGGACCCAGCGAAGGTCGAGGCCATCACTAAGTCGCCAAGACCGACATCAGCGACAGAAGTCCGCAGTTTCTTAGGCTTAGCTGGATATTATCGCAGATTCGTGGAGAACTTTTCCCGCTTGGCATTACCTCTAACCAAACTGATGCGAAAAGGAGAGAAATTCGTCTGGACGGAAGAACGAGAGAAGAGCTTCGAAGACTTAAAGCAGAAGTTAGTATCTGCACCTATTCTTACTCTCTCATCTGGTACAGGTGGGTTTCAGATCTACAGTGATGCATCGGGGAAGGGACTAGGTTGTGTTCTCATGCAACATGGGAAAGTGATCGCGTACGCTTCACGGAAGCTTAAGCCTTATGAAGAAAACTACCTTACGCATGACTTGGAACTTGCTGTAGTTGTGTTTGCATTGAAAATATGGAGACACTACTTATATGGAGAATCATGTGACATTTTCACGGACCACAAGAGTTTGAAGTACATCTTCACTCAACGTGAACTGAACATGAGACAGAGGAGATGGTTAGAGCTGTTAAAGGATTATGACATTAATCTACAGTATCATCCCAGGAAGGCTAATGTAGTAGCAGATGCACTTAGCAGGAAGTCCGGAATGATCAACGGCATTAAAATCAAGGAACAGAACATAAGAGACTTGGAGCGACTAGACATCGAGATCATGGTACGTGGGCAGCACGGATACTGGGCGAATCTTAGAGTAGAACCCGAGTTACTCTCTAGGATCAAGGAAGCTCAGAAGGATGATGGAGAAATATGGGCGATAATTCAGAATTTGGAGAAGCAGACAGAATTCAGAATGGACGCAGACGGTATCGTTTAGCAGGGCACGAGACTTTGTGTTCCTGACAACCAAGAGCTCCGGAAAGCATTGTTAGCTGAAGCTCATAGCTCCCCATTTTCTATACATCCTGGTTCGACGAAGATGTACCATGACATCTGACAGTACTTTTGGTGGAGTGGTATGAAACAGGATGTAGCCACTTATGTCTCCAAATGTCTTACCTGCCAGCAGGTTAAGATTGAGCATCAGCGATCTGGCGGTCTCCTTCAACCGTTGGATATTCTAGAGTGGAAGTGGGACAAAATCACCATGGATTTTGTTACAGGTCTTCCGCCTACTAAGAAGAAGCACGATGCTATTTGGGTCATCGTTGATCGACTCACCAAATCCTCTCATTTCTTACCGATACGCAAGGAAGACCCGGTAAGTAAACTCGCAGATACGTACAGAAGGGAGATCATGAGACTCCACGGTGCTTCCTCCAGCATCGTCTCAGACAGAGATCCTCGTTTCACGTCGCGATGTTGGAAAGGTCTGCAAAAGGCTTGGGGTACACAACTTAAGCTTAGCACGGCCTTTCATCCTCAAACTGACGGACAGTCGGAGCGAACGATTCAGACATTGGAAGACATGTTAAGGTCATGTGCGTTGGAATGGACAGGTGATTGGGACAATTACATCTGTTTGGTCGAGTTTGCATACAACAACAGCTGGCACGCAAGTATCAAATGTGCTCCTTTCGAAATGTTGTATGGCAGGAAGTGTCGCGCCCCGATCTGCTGGGATCAGGTGGGAGAGCGAACACTCGAAGGACCAAAAATTATAGAGATGACCAACGAGAAGATCGAGGTAGCTAAGCAGAAGCTGCAGGAAGCACGGTCACGTCAGAAGAGCTATGCCGACAAGCATCGTAGGGACATACATTTTAACGTGGGAGATCACGTCTTCCTCAAAGTTTCGCCGGCACGTGGTGTTAAACGCTTCGGGATCAAAGGGAAACTCAGTCCTTGTTTCATCGGACCGTTTGATATCATAGAACGAGTCGGTGAAGTATCTTACCGATTGGCGTTACCTCCTCAGCTTTCGCACGTGCATAACGTGTTTCATGTGTCCTTACTCAGAGGGTACAAGTATCATCCCCTTCACATGGTTCAGTATCCACTGGAACAGATACGTGAAGATCTCACTTTCATAGAGGAACCCGAACGAGTTCTTGACAGGCAAGAACGAGTCATGAGAAGGAAGACGATTCCATTCGTCAAAATCCTTTGGAGGGACCATACCGAGCGGGAAGCCACTTGGGAAACCGAGGAGTCTATCCGGGCTTCTTACCCTCACTTCATATTTTGAGTTCGGGTATGTTATTTCTTTTCCAGTCTATTTTATCTATAATTCGGGGACGAATTATTCTTTTTAAGGGGGAAGAATTGTAAAACCCGCATGCTTTTACCATGAATAGTGCCCTTAAGATCGTACGTCCTAGATTAAACTTACCTTATTTAAGTATTGATCACATTCACGTGCTATTAATTTAGTAAGTACATACGTGTATAACATGATAAGTATCGTTTACGTACGAACTCATGATAAACATTTAATAAGTATTTCACGTGAACATAATTAAATCATGAACACCATTAAAACACGAACTAAAATAATTACGTAAATACATATAATATAATTACGAGCATAAATAAATACGATAAGATACATAATAAAATAAACGGAAACACTTAAAACGCGAACACGATTAACCACGAACGAACACGAAACATCGGGACACGGGAAAATGGTACGGGAACCCCATGTGGGGCCCCATACCCACGGCACACAAACCAAGGTGGGCTAAGCCCATTAACTTTTAGCATGAAAGGGGGGGGGGGGTAATGGTAAAAACTCTTTTCATTAGTCACATTTCAAGAAATAAACATTTAACCTAAAACGTTTTCCTCTCCTCCTCTTTGTTCTCTTGTGTGCCGCCACCTATAACACCACCATAGGTGGTTGTTGGTTGATTTTGATCATAAAAATAAGTGCTATAAACCGTGTTTGTTCATCATCTTCCAAGCTACGTGTTGGTATATCATTTCTTAACCTTTCTTTTCATTTCTTTTAATCTTTGATTATTTTTATGAACATGTTATTATTGTTTTTACAAAAACACATTAATTAAACATTGATCTAACATGTTTTGATCATTAATTAAATCAAAGGATGATATAAGGGGTGTTTGTTTTTGGGCCGCAGGGTACAACCGACCCCAAGGGGGTTCGGTTTGTTTTTGCCAACCACCACCAAGACCTTTTAGGTCTTGGTTGGTGCGTGTGGGTCCCACGACAACAAGGGGACACGGGTACCCCGGGTTGGTTTGGGGTACGGTGTTGAATTCATGCCCGATTCATGGTTCGTTGGTTAAAACCCGATTTATGCTAGATGTTAATTTTATGAATTATGAACTTAGGTTATAAATTAATTAATAAAATGATATATTAATTAATAACATAACTTAGGCTAATTTAATTATTAATTAACATGAAATTATTTTAACCTAAGTATTTTCATATAGTAAGCTTAGAATTAATTAATTATTTTAAACCATGCTTATAATTAATTAATTTAACATGACTTAGGTTATATTATTAGTACATAATAATACACATTTTAACCTAAGTATTTAATTCTATTTTAATTAAAACATGTTATATTTTAATTAAAATACTTTAACCTATAGTTTAATTAAAATACATGGAATAATGATTAAACTATACATTATATAATATGACTTAAGAAATAAGCATATAAACACTTAGGCTTATATACTTAGCTTATGTAACCAGTTTAAATCTAATTATGGAAACCTTCTATATATGGAAACTTGTTTATTTCAGGCAGCTAATCTAATTATGGAAACCTTCTATATATGGAAACTAATCTATTTTAAGCAGTAATTCTATTTTAGGAAACTTTCTATTTTTGGAAACTTTCTAATTTTGGAAACTTTCTATTTTTGGAAACTTTCTATTTTTAGTAACTTTCTATTTTTGGAAACTTTCTATTTTTGGAAACTTTCTATTTTTGGAAACCTGCTATTTTTGGAAAGTTACTGTTGGGTCTACTAGATGTAGATCTTGCAGCCTGTCAGGACCGGTGAATGACTTCTGTAATCACAAGTCAAATCACAAAGAGACTCTATACACAATATGAATGTAAAATATAAATGTAATCAATAAGAACAGAATAACTATAAAGACTCGATCCTTTCTAAGGATTTCTAATATTGATAACCACTAGAACTACGTTTGGTGAAGGTGTGTCTAACCCTTCTGCCTAAGGTTCCTTTTATACTACAAGGAAACCCTAATACATCATTAAAGAAAACGTGTAAAATTGATATGCATATCCTTTCCTAACATATCTCATGCATATCCTAACAGAATATTAAGTAAATAATAAAGTTTGACTTCGACTAGGACCAGGAGCAGGACTTTCTCCTACTACTACTAGGACCAGGAGGAACTACATACCTCCTAGTCTACCTATTACATATCACTATTACAATGGTCCTAACAATCCTCCCCTAAACTTGAATTTGACCAGTTGAGTTCAAGTTTCCTGGAAAACATGCAAAGAAAGCTCGAGGATTGTATCAGCAAAACAAATAGCAGCATCAACAAGATAAGAATCAGAGTAACCGCCGCAACATGAAACACTAGAAGCTTCTCCAAAGCTTGTAACAAATCAGCATCGTGTTGAATCTTTTCAGCAACATGAGCAGATTTGATGAGCCTTTACCAAGTAGCTGCTCGCTCTTGGGCTAGCTAGGCATTCTGGTGGAATAAGCATCACCCTGGGAGACTAGAACCCAGCCTAACTCTTAGAACGTGAATCAATGGTGAGTGGGAGTACCCTGATGATTTTAGGCAAACCATCACAGCCGTCAACGGATTTGATGCGTCTTTACCAGAAGCCGTACCCCTCTGGACTCGCCAACTCTTAGCAATGAAGCATCGATGAGTTGAACACCCTATAGCTTTAAGCAAGCTATTACAGCTATCAACGGATTTGATAAGATCTTTACCAAGAGCCGTACCCCCTTGGATTAGCCACTTTTCAGTCCAAGACTATGGCAAGTGAAAACCATCCAGTTTTGGGTAACCTGGCAACCATCAACGGATTTGAGAATCGCACCAGGAGCCGTACCCTCAAGGTGAATCAACTTTTTCTTGTCGATTAGACATGGTAAGTTGAGAACCATTTGTTGTGTGGACCACGTCCAACACCAAGTGAAGCCAAATACCAGGACAAGCACAAACAGTAACCAGAACCCACAATGTGAAGCAGCCAAGGGATATTATTCACAAATATAAAATCTAAACTGTGTTAAAAGTATAAGCAGATATTATATAAAAAGTATATATTTTTTTTTAAATTAGTTTTTTTGAACTATAAAGAATGAAGTTCACCAATCACTTTACATATTGGTGAAAAGAATGAGTAATAAGAACAAATGAACAAAAATACAAAACAAAACCACTTACAACCCAAGCACATCACATACCAGAAGCAGCCGTCTTATCTACTATCAACCGCGCCTGAATACCTTCTACCAATGTCGTGGCCATAGATGACTCATTTCCAGATGGAGCAGTAGAAATTTGCAAATGACTCGCCAACATCGCCTCCATCGAAGAAATAGTTAAAGGATACTCCACATCCGTCAGCATAAACACCATATGACCAGATTCAAATTCCAACATATGAACACCACATCCAGCATATAGCTTCCAGCGTAGAATCTCCCATTGCATTTGATCCTTCCATATGCCCGAAACAGGAGCATTAGGAGGAGCATCCAACATTAGCTTGAGATCAGCCCAGATACGCAGACCAGGCCATGAAGACACAGCCATTAGGTCAAACGGCATACTAGAATCAACAAGTCCATACAACGCCATAAGATCCATACGGTCAGCCCAAGACAACACACCCTGCAAACCCGTTGCCAATCGCACAGACCCATCACTCAAAGTAATCCGATGGGATACGCCACCAGGAAGTGTTGTAGAACGCTCAACCGTATAACCAGTAATGTTCCCATTGCCCAAGGGTAAGTCAGAATCGCTGTCAGAAGCTGCATCAATTAAATTCTCAGGATCACGCTTCTCAAACGGAACTGTCTTACCACGGCGAATACGACGAGCTTGTTTCTGGCGAAGGGAACGTCTAGTTGTGGGATCAGTAGGTGTGGGTTCAACCTTTACCCTAACCTCAACAGCAGCAGGAGGAGCAGTAGAAGTAGACTCATGAATATGCCCACCCAATGGACCAATAGGAGCTGCACCAAAAGTAGGATTAGGTTGAGTTCCAGGAACTGGTGGTGATGGAGATGGCACATCAGATGTAGTAGGTATGGTGGTGGTAACAAAGGTGGTTGTAGGAACATGTGTGGTGGTGGTAGGAACAGGTGTGGTGGTAGAAGCATGAGTGGTGGTGGTAGTAAAAAGATGGTGGTAGCAGGACCAGCAGTAGAACCCAAAGGAGCAACCAAAGGTGAAGTAGAAGGACCAACGGAAGTAGCAACAAAACCAGATGGACTAGCAGTAGAACCAGGAGTAGGTGCAGACGAAGGACCAGTAGAATCACCAGGCGTAGAAGAAGTCACACCACGAGGATGGTAAATAAATATTTCCGGAATAGGTTGACTCTGACGCTTAACCATCTTTTCATAAAGGGCCTTGAGCTCTTCAAAAGTCAAAGCCCGCACCCAGGCCCACGTCCAAGGAGCATTAAAATGAGCAGCAGAGTGATATTTCACATAACGTTGAATCTGCTGGCGCTCCTCAGTCCGAGATAACGGTCTGTTCTTTCTCTGTTTCCGAAGTTCTGCAGCAAGAGCCAACTGGTGCTTACGCATCAAGACCATAGCCCTCGGAATACAATTGTGTTCATCAACATCGTCACCCAAAAGATCTTTAAACTGAGCATAATCCCGGGTGAGAACAGTCAAAACTTGCATCCATTCACTATCACTCCAATGCATGGCATCATGCTGAATTTGTTCACGCCTTCGCTGTCGAAGCTCTTCCTCAGCAGCCCTATCAGCTTCATCAATCTCAGCTTGAACCCGACGAGCCGCCTCCTCACCTAGCCTGTCCTCTTCAATCTGACGACGGGTACGCTTGCGAGATGGGGATGGAGCATCAGTCATTGGGGCCTTGCCCTTCGGATCATGAGAGGGACCAACATGAGAACCAGCAGCAGGAACAGAATCACCACCCATAGAAGTGGGAATAGCACCAGGAGAAGGAACAATGGAGGACGTCGGAGGAACTGGCAAATCATCATAAACCTTATCAGCAAAGGCAGCCTTTGCCAATAATGTCAAACCATCCTCAACATTCTCCGTACCCTCCTCATCAGAGTCTGAATGGATCACATGCTTCTTGCGACGCCGTTGCTGAGTTTCCAATGCTCTGATGCGATCAGCCAAAGGAAGAACAAACTCCCGAGTAAGTTTCTAATGTTGGTTCAGATCAGCTTCCAAACAAATCATCCGCTCATGGTACCTACGCATAAGATCAAGCAAAGATATCAGTGTAGTAGGCTCCTCCGCCTGCCCACCAAGAGAACTTGGATCAGGGAAAGCATCATTGGAGCCCGAAGCAACATATGGGTCAACATGTGGAGTACTAGCATCAAACGGTTTATCAGTTGAGTGTGGGGCAGGACTAGGAGGTGGAGTCTCCACAAATGGAGACTTGTGTGGGACTGAAGAAGGACCAGCCTTGGAAGGGGATGATTTTTCAACCACCACCTCCTCAACCAGCACCTCCTCAACCACAGGAGTGGCACCAGCAGTAGGAGCCTCCTCCTCCATGGGGTCATCATCAATCACAACAAACTCAGGAGCCTCCTCCTCCTCACCCATAGGACCCTGAGCCAATCCCAACATGGCCTCAGTCAAAGGCCTCCAATCCCTAGTAAACCCATTGACCATATTGTAATACACTTTAGCTGTAAGCTTAGACGGTACATGCTCAGTCCTATCACGAGGAATGCAAACTAGGATTTGCTGAAGAAACCTAGGGTACATAAGAAACTTCTTTCGCGAACCAGCATTAGACAAATTACTAACCATCCCCTCAAATAGATAATGAGAAAAGTTAAAAACTCTACCCTGGGCTAAGCAAATAAGACCAGTAGCCAAAGGAGTAGGGAAAGCATCCCAACTCCCAGACTTGGGGCTCAAACAATGGATTAAAAAGTGGACCAGAAGCTTCCATTGGGGGGAAAACCTATTTTTCTGGAAGTTAAACTTCCCCCCATGTTCATATCCTAAAGCAGCCATCCCCTCTAATACCTCCACATTGGGGATTGATTCAACACCACCCTCATCCTGAAGATGAAGAGAAGAGCGAATAGAAGCCTCATTCACCACATATGCACGTCCATCTATGGTAGCATGGAGTGCACGTGGACGACCAGCCACATTCACAAGTTGAGCAGACGCCCAAAATTGACGAATCACACTATCATATATGGTGGGACAGACAGTAAATGTAAACCTTAGGTTAGAAGCTTCAATGAAATCCAAGATGTCAGCAAAATTTTCACGATGTGGACCATCACCCAGATAAGCAACACGGTTGTGAGCAGGTTGGTAAGCAAGAGTAGCCATGGATCTTGATTAATTGATGGAAGAAGGATTGTGATTAGGGTGAAGAGAGTAGGAGCGGTTTTGTGTGTGTGTTTATTGTAATGAGTGAGTCAAGGGTGTATATTGACCATAAATAGAGAAAGTGGTAACTGTTCATTGACCCCTATTAATGGGGGTTGCCCTTTCAAATTAAGCCATAATTGCATAATAACCACTTGCCCTTTTTAACATAATTACCAACTCCCAATTAACCATGCATAATTTAAAACTGTAAATACAAGGATTGGGAGCGTTGACCAAAAGTCAAAGCACACAATGGTCAAACTAGGAGCAAAGCGTGATTAACAAAGGACAAAAGGAATGAACAGTATGCCAGAGCAGTACCAGGAGCCAAACACCACTTCACATGGAAGGATTTTAAACCACCAGAAGCCAACCAAGTAGAACTAGAAGCTGACCAAGGAGGACCAAAAGCTAGTCATGTAAGGCCATATCCACCAGTAGAGAGCAAAATCCTCCATCAGAAGCACCACACATCATCAGAACCAATAAAATATGTTGTTAAAATCTATCAATACGTTAGTCTGTCCTAATATGTACACAAAGCCTCCCCTTAGGCTTTGCCTCCCCTCAAACCTAGACCTCAAGGATTGACCATCCCAATATGAACCACCAAGTGGTTAAACCGAGGACCATCAAAAGCTTTAGTCAGCAAATCAGCAACATTGTCATCCGTATGAACTTTAAGAACCTGTATCAGCTTCTTCTCATTGGCATCCGTATAAAATGATGCCGAATCTCAATATGCTTCGTCCGCTGATGAAAAACCAGATTCTTCACAATGCAAATAGTGCTTTGATTGTCAATAAAAATTTTGGTATTCATAAAATTGAAACCATAATCCAACATCTGATTTTGGATCCACAAAACTTGTCCACAACAACTAGCAGCAGCAACGTATTCAGCTTCTGTTGAAGAAGTAGCTACTATTGTCTGTTTCTTGCATTGCCATGAATTAAGTCGACGACCCAAAAACTGACAACCACCAGTAGTTGACTTCCTGTCATTATTAGCACCAGCATAGTCACTATCACTATAGGCTTCTAGAACAAAAGGTGATTCTCTAGGATACCATAGACCCAATTTAGGTTTAGCCTTGATACACTTGAAGATCTTCTTCACTGCATTTAAGTTCGAAACAGTTGGAGTCACCTGGTGTCTAGAACAAGCACTTACTGCAAACATGATGTCCGGACGTGATGCAGTCAAATACATGAGGGAGCCAATCATAGATCTACATCTTGACCTGGATGAGATGGATCTTAAATGGCAGATGGCCATGCTTACTCTTAGGGTTCACAAGTTTGAGAAGAAAGCAGGAAGGAAATTTAACTACAACCCTCGGGAGTCAGCAAGATTCGATAGAAGCAAGGTGCGATGCTATAACTGCCAGCAACAGGGTCACTTTGCAAGGGAGTGCCCTAGCAAGAATGATCAGGAGAAGAACAGGTACTCCGCTTTCAAGGTTCAAGAGATAAAAGATGACAGGAAGGCATTGGTATCTGTTGACTCTATGGTCAACTGGAATGATCATCAGGCTTCTACTCTGGAATCAGCTGAGTCCTCGACTGACGTGTTTGCAATGATTGCTGGGAATCTATCTGATGCAGAAGAAGCAGACCAGTTTGCTCTTATGGGCATCTCACCTCAGGTACAACATTGTCCTCTTGGTTGTCATGATAAATATTCAAAATTGTTGTCTCAATTTAATGAAGTAAATGATCAAAATGATAAGTATTTTTTAGAGGTTCAAGCCTATAAGGCTTCATTAAATATTTTGGAACAACAAAAGAAGTGGTTACAAGATACACAACGTGCGTATGAGGATAACATCAGGATACTAAGCATTGATTTAGAAAACACGACAAATATGCTTAAATATACAGAAACAGAAAGAGATGCTAGTATCAAAGAAAAAGAGGAGATGCAAGCTAAATTCTCGAAGTGGTATCAGAGCCTGGGAGGGTCTCTATACAAGAAGAATCAAGTTTTCTTTTTACTGACATTTTTTTATTATTATGTCTGCCTCAACTTCTACTCAAACAGGAGAAGACAGCACTCCTAAAATTGTGCAACCTCAGCAGATACTGGCTACGGTCTCTAACACGAATGGTAAATTCCCTCTTCTGAAAAAGGGTGAATATGATAACTGGGCAATGAAGATGGAATGGTGGATCACCAACACTGATCAAGATCTCTGAAAGATCATTCTGAATGGGAATAGCAGGAAGCTTACTGGACGTGACAAGAATGGTAATATTACCCTTCTTGACCCTAAATCTCATGAGGAAATCATAGCTATTCAGAAGGAGGTAAAAGCAAAAACGATTTTGCTTCAATCTCTTCCTGAAGATCACATGGGTGACTTCTACCATTTGGATGATGCCCGAGAGATCTGGAATGGCATAAAAGCAAGGTTCGGTGGGAATGAGGAGTCAAAGAAAATGCGAAGGTCCATGCTGAGAGATGCATTCACAGAATTCAAAATCTCAGAAACTGAAGGTCTAAATCAAGGGTATGATAGGTTCCAGAAGATATTGAGCCAGTTGAATCAACTTCGGTCAAAGCCTGATGATGGTGATATTAATGCAAGGTTTCTTAAAGCCTTACCCTACTCATGGAATCAGGTGGTGATCTCTCTCAAAGCCAAAGGTGGGCTTGACTACATACCTCCTAGTCTACCTATTACATATCACTATTACAATGGTCCTAACAATCCTCCCCTAAACTTGAATTTGACCTGTTGAGTTCAAGTTTCCTGGAAAATGTGCAAAGAAAGCCCGAGGATTGTATCAGCAAAACAAATAGCAGCATCAACAAAATAAGAACAGAATAACTATAAAGACTCGATCCTTTCTAAGGATTTCTAATATTGATAACCCTAGAACTACGTTTGGTGAAGGTGTGTGATATGAGTGATTTTACTCATATCATTTGTATCAATAAACGAACTTAAAAGGCTTATTTTTATGATATTGGCATTGCATTTGCTTGTTTTGTTGTTCCGTGTGTGTAGGTACATAAACATCAAAAATATCACAAGAACCGACAAAAACCGGCACGAGAATGAAGATGTTATCAAAATCCAATGACGGGATTCAAGTTTGAAGACAGGTGGGACCCACGTGTGTCTATTGGGTCCAAAAGCTCAATAAAAGGCCCAAGTTATTTAGTTTAGTGGAAATCAAGCCCTTAAAGCCCAAATCCTATAATTCATGGGACGGATGTGTGCAATATTGGGCTGCAAGCCCAAATCTTTTTCACAAGTAATATTAATGGTCGAATCTTAATAGGACGTGAAAAGTTTAACAGTCATCACACGTTTTTAACCTACTTCACAATATTCACACTGTTTCCAACCACACAATTAAAATAACCATCAGTTATTTCCTATGTTGTTTTTTTTCTTTCTCTCCTTCTTCACCCAAATAACCAGACGCCTCTTTGTTACCTTTTCACACAAAAACCCTAATTAATATTTATTGATTAAAACACATAAAAATTGGGGCTTTTTGGTTTATCCCACTCGTGTGATTCACACGAGTTGGTAATTAATTCCCCAATGTTATCGGAAGGCATGAGTGGCAGAGATTGGGACGTGGCATCTTACTACTGGCTATGACAACGCATCATTTCTATTCCTCCAATGAAAAAGAGACACTTCAGCTTACAACAAGCACAAAGAAGCACAGAAACGCCAGGCTGGCAATCCGAGTGAAGGTGCGCTCATATCCATCCTTGGATCATAACAGAAAAGAGAGAGAAGGAGAATAAGAAGATCCAAGGGCTATTATGAAGATGGAATATTCCAAATGAGATCCGGATATCCTCTCAGCAAAGCCATTGGGGAGGCTATAAAAACCCCCAATTAGCTTGTAAAAAATCATCCCTTTTCCTAGTATAGAGTTATTATGTCAAAATTAGTATAGAATGTATTTTTAAATCTTGTAATGTTTGAGGTAAATTTTAGTCAATAAAATCTTACAGTTTTTTAATCTGTTTCGCTTTACTGTTAACTTTATTATATTATTCTTGAATTTATTTGATTTCGTCTTATATTAATTTTGATATTTAGACTTGTGATTAATCTCAAAAGCTTTTTAAATAGCTTTTTGGGATTGATTTGAACTAAGTTTGGGAACCGGTTTATCCTACTGATAAATCGAAGAAATTTAGTTGTTAGTTTAATATGATTGATGGATCGATTTGGTTCATGTTTTGGTGATTCAATAAAGATGGTGGTTCGGGTATAATATTCAGTCTAGCCAGTTCAGCGCTGAGCTACATCTCAACGGTTTTCTCCAAAATGGTTAGGCTAGTTATTATTTTTAGATATTTGATTTAACATGTTATCTGTGATCTGCTTTGTTTTATTCGATTTAGGTTTGATCGTTTTTGATTTGGTAAAGTGAATATGATTTATGAATGGAAGGTTTGAGTTTTAATTAGTAGAAATCTTGAATCTGTTTTTAGGTTGTTTTAGTCGATTAACTTACTGATGAAGTTTGCGTTCCCAGTTTGTGTTTGGTAGTTTAAACCTCGGGTTTATTAATTGTTCTAATGATTTAATCAGTGCCTGTGTTATGAGCTTGGGTACTTGCTGGATTTTAGGATATAATGAATGTTTTAGCCATATGTTATGAACTGTTTAGGAATTTGCTTGGTTAGATTTATGTTTGATTCAGCCTTTTTCGTGAGTCTAGCTGATGTGTTATGTTACATTAGGTAGTTTTTTGCATCTTGTTTTGATTTGCTGCTACACATTAGACCCGTGTAGATTAGCTTCCGAGTTTCATTAAGTTTTTATAGCTGGTATGTCTAAAACTTTAGTTTCTGTTTATTCTTACTGGATTACTGAATGCTTGACTTTCTGGTTGACCTATAATCTGTTTTCGCAAGCTGAGTATATTTCTGAGTATGACTGTTACTGATTTTCTGTATTAACTTGTTTTACTGTAATTTTCATTTTAGAGTTCTTTGAGGTTTTAGTACTGGTATATTTGTTTTTATTTGACTGATCTTTTCTTACTGGATGTTTGCCATTTTATCTCTACAAACTGATTTGGAATGTTTAATATTACTGTTTAATTTGTTTTATATTTCTGAATTATCAATTTGTAAAGGGACGTTTGGTTTTACATATTTTAAGTCAAAATCTGATCAATATTTAAATTCCAAAAAAAAAAAATCGTCATTAATGGGATTCGAACCTGTGACCTCTCGGTCACAGGCCTAACGCCTTAGCCATCTAATCTAGCTTTTCTTTTGTATCTTTGTACTGATTGTTTAACTAATATTGCTTAATTAAGGTAGGCTGGCAGTTTTATTCAATAATTTTCTATTCATAGTTTTATTTTATTAAATGATTAGTTTATAAAACTTAAACTTATAAAGTTTCTAAATAATAAATGTAATTAAAATAAAAATAAAAAATAAAAAAATAAAATAAAATAAAATAAAAAAATGTTTTTATTTTAAAAGTTTAATTAGTTTATTAATTAGATTTTTATAAAGATTAGATAACCATAGTTTTTATAAGTAGATTTGTTTGTAAATATTTGTGATAAAGTAAATTAGTTTTAAAAGTTATTAAATAAATTTATCTTATAGATTTTTAGAAAGTTTAATTTTTATGATTTTTAATTAGTTTAATTTTAAATAGTGTTTTACTTTTTAAATAAGTAATTAGTTGTGTTTTAGATTTTAAAATAGGCAGAGGTTACGATTCATGCACTTTAGGATTATTTTAAATAGCTTAAAAGTTGTAGAACTTAATTGTAGTTTAAAAACCAACGACACATTCAAATCAATTGTCCAAAACGAAACAAAACGTCTCAAATTCACTCGATCTTCGTGTACAACGAACTTGGTTCATCATGTGTTTAATTGAATTCGTCATTGGTAATATTAGTCTATTAATTTTTCCTAAAGGTAATTTTCTAATTTACCCTATAACGTAATCAAATTATCACTATACTATCACGATCACATCAAAAATTTTGGCACCGCTGCCGGGGATCTTGTGTACGATTCGTCTTTGTGGAGATTTGTTGATCGTTGATTTGAAGACCCTTTCCGTCCTCGGAAAGTTTTGTTATTTTCTTATTATATAGTATGTATCGTTTTTATGAAAAATACCAAAAATAATCTTCTTAATCCTCTATCATGTTTAATTCTTTTCCTCACCCTCTAAATTTTAATTCTTCCTTCGTCGATTATGCTGGGTGTGGAGAACCGTTATATGGTTTTTCACCATGTCGGTGGTGCACGTGTGAGCGTTGTGGAAATGACTTACGTCACGATATACGTGTTAGATTTTGTCCTTATTGTAGTGAGATTACTTCATATGGAAATCCGAATTTTTCGAATAATTCTCTCGATTTCAATCCACCTCCACACCCCACATACGAGACACCCTCGAGTGAGTTTTGTGGAAACGATTCTCATTTTGGTGATGATTTTTCGCATCGATTCTCGCTTAATTATGAGCAAGAACCGAGCTACAATCAAAACTTTAATGATGATCGTTATCCACAAGATTTACCGAGTTTATCACAACAATATCTTTGTTGTGAGTATTGTGGAGGTCCTCACGAGAGTTCTTGTTGTCAACCGAGAGATCAAAATTTTTATGAGCCTAATCCTTGCTATAATTTGATTCCTTCCGGTTTTGACCATTCTCCACAATATTCTTTCGATATTGAACGATTTGAAACAACGAATCAAAGAAATGTTGAAATTGTTGAAAAAAGTATTGAAGACTTGTTGCTTGAAAAGAGACAAATTAATCGAGAGATTAATGACATTACAAATGAATTGGGGAGTCGACGATTTCATGGAGAAATAATTGATGAGGGATTTAAAAGATATTGTGAACTAAGGATTAGACAACTTTCGCAAGATTATAATGGTTTAAGCATTGAAATTCGTGAGAAAGAACGAGCTCAAGCGGAAGCAAAATCTCTTGCTAATCGTGAACTCGAGCGTTCTCTTCTTTTGGATGATGATGAGGATAGTACTATTTCTTTACGAGATCTTATTGCTCTACATCCTTCGTCTAGTGCTATCGTGTGTCCTATTCGTATCTTGCCGGCTATTGAGCCCGAGGATTCTCCCATCCTAGATGATGAGGAAATCTCTCATGACATCACCACTCCTATTCATGATTCTTCCACCGTGGAGCCCGAAAATTCTCTAAGCAAGGGGGACGAGCCTATTAGCACTATTCTTGTTCAAAACCCAAGAGAGTTTGACGGTATTTCCAATGAGATGTGTGATTTGCCACATTGTGATGACTCGACTTCTTCCATTCACTTTGATATTTTCTCCAATTCTAATGATGAAAATTGTGATGGAAATGAAGATTTTGAGGATGATTCGACTTCTAGTGAATTTTCTAATGAGGAGTTCTCCGATGAGCTTTCTTATAAAGATGATATTCACGACTCGGATTTTGAGGGGTTCGCCGATGAACTTACTTTTCTTCACCCATTTCCATCGGGAAATGAGGATAATATCAATCCGTTTTATGAGAGGTTCACTTTTGAACTTGCTCCTTTAGACCCATTTCCACCGGGAAATGAGGTTGATTTGACTATTCCGATCCTCGAGAAGTTCTCCGATGAACTTACTCATTTAGATGTGGAAGACGTGATTCTTTGTGATAAGTTATCCAACGTCTATCTTCTCATTTCTAGGATCGAGGCTTTAAATTCTAAGCCTTATCCCAAGTCTTTTTCTCCATCTCCTATTCCCGTTGAGGATAGTGATCCGCTTATGGAGGAGATTGACACTTTTCTTGCTTCTCATGATTCGATACCACCGGGTGTTGATGATATCGACCCGGAGGGGGACGCTCTCTTTTTAGAGAATTTACTTGATGATGATTTCGTCCCAAGTCCTCCTCCCACCCACTTTGACCTTAATGTGAGGGGTTTTCATGTGTCTTATATTGAGTACCATGACCCTATTGATCACATTTCTAAGGGTGAAATGGTCGTTAAAGCTAAGAATGTTGATTCCACTTTGGATGTGATTTTTATCCTACCATTACCATGTGCTTTCTATGATCATGGATTAGCATGGGGGGATGACACCGTTTATCCTTTCCTTTCTCCACCGAGGACGAGGTATTCGATCCCGGAATCGTTTATTTAGGGAAATCTCGGCCTTTCACCGATGTAATAATTGAAAGATTTTTCGATCATCTTGGTGCGAGTTTATCTCGGGGAGCATGCTTTATCCATACCATTATTTGTGACTTCCATCTCTTTTTAGAGATTTGTGTTGGAGTTTCATCCTTTCGTTTGTCATCCGACAACGAGGATGAGATCTTTGACCCCAGCATCGCGCTTTATCATGGATTTTATTCCATTATTCCGGTTTTTACCACTTTCCCTAAGGACCAATGAATGCGGGGATCGAGTCGAGCTCATGACTCGGTGAACAAAAATGAGGTGCCTTGTGGGGGAGTCCCATACATTCTATCTTCTTTCTATTTTCTAACAACTAATAAGGCTTGATCTTTCAAGCTCGTGCTCGTGTTTTGTTGTGTTGTGATCTTAGGTACGACCCTTATATTTGAAGACTCTCGTGTTCGGTTTTTGCCGGTCCACTTGATCTTCCATGCTTTGAATGCCAAAAAGGGGCACACTTTCTATCCCTTGATTATTATTGACTAACGTTTTATCTTGAGGCATAATTAATAAACGGCTTATAGATTTGCGTACTCTTTCCATGCTAGGAGATTGCATTAGACTCTTCGTGTCTTAGCAAGGGGGTGTTACTCTTGAGCTAAGAAACATTGAGGACAATGTTTGGTTTTAGCATGGGGGAGTCAATCGATATAATCGCTTGCAATTGCTTTTGTCGTGTCCAAACGTATTGTTTTTCTCATTTTTCAATAAAATTTTAAATTTTTTGTGTTATTTTTAAGTTTTAATAAAGAAAATAAGTGTTTTTGACTCGAATGTAGGCTTTCAATAAGAATAGTTTTTGACTCGACTTGGGTTTTAACCTTAGCTTTTCCTTAACGTATTTGAATTAAGTTTTGCTAGGCTATTATATAGGGAGCTTTAAAACACAAAAGTCTTAATTCATACGAGTTAAGAACAAGAACTTTTCGCAAGCTCCTATAATTGATCCTAGAAAGTCTTTTATCAAGGGAACTTTAAAACGCAAATTCTAAAACTTGCAAAAGTTTAAGAAGATGCAAGATCCTATAGATGACTTGAAAACCCAAAACTTTGATTAAATAGGCTAAGTATCCATTTATGGAGAACAAGAGATGATAGAGTCAATTATAAGTTTGGTATTCTTTCGGGAATTTATGTGAGTTAATTATGAGCCTATTCTCCCATCGCTTGTTAATAAATCTTATTTGCAATAAATAATGTTGAACGATTTGAAAAGTTACTTAGCTTCTAGCCCAAGATCGTTTAGAAGTTGCTTGGTGTGGATTAGAGTTCATAGCCAAGGCATAACTTATTGAAGCGGGATGCGAAGATTGGCGAGTCCAAAAAGGTCCTAACAAGACATGAGGGCTATGTTTTATTGCTAAAGATCTCAAGTGATGTGAAGACTCATTTATCAAAAATCAATATGAAGGATCGAGACACACGACGAAAAGCAAAATACTCCCAAAAAGTCATGCAGAAGTCTATCCAAAAAGACCAAAAATAAGGTATGAGGATAAATGAAGCCAAGTCCAAAAAGGAGGCGAATCGTTGTTAATCAAAATCCCAAGTAAAGATTAGAGAAAAATGAAGAAGTCGTGGTCCAAGTATGAATCTCTCAAAACTTCAAGTGAAGAATTATTATGAAGAGAAGACCATTATTTCGTGAACGTCTCTCAAGGTTGGAAGTATTAAGTCATTGCCAAATATCGGTCCGAGAAAGGTCTCAAATCGCGAAACAAGTTATGCCAAGATATGAACTTTATGAAGTCCCGAGAAGCAGTTTTAAAAGATTTTGTCCTTTAGCTAACTATTGATTAAATCGTTCACTTTATTTTCGGCCTAATAAATTATCGAAATAAGTCAACAATGCATCTTCGTGATCATTTAAGACAACAATAAAATATAAGAGATACACCTAGGAATAAGGGAGTCTAAGTGAATAACTGGCCCACATGAATTCGTGTTTGTCTACCAACTTATAATAACAATGATCTTGTTTTTGCACTTGGCATGGAGAAGTGAAAAGTCAAGGACTTATAATTCTTAAAGTTATTTTATGTCTTTGCAAAATAAATTGTCAAAAGTTGAATAATGGTATAGATATAGTTTTATTTTATCATTGCGTGAGGACACGGAAATTGCTTAGCAAGGGGGAGTTTGATATGAGTGACTTTACTCATATCATTTGTATCAATAAACGAACTTAAAAGGCTTATTTTTTATGATATTGGCATTGCATTTGCTTGTTTTGTTGTTCCGTGTGTGTAGGTACATAAACATAAAAAATATCACAAGAACCGACAAAAACCGGCACGAGAATGAAGATGTTATCAAAAGCGAATGACGGGATTCAAGTTTGAAAACAGGTGGGACCCACGTGTGTCTATTGGGTCCAAAAGCCCAATAAAAGGCCCAAGTTATTTAGTTTAGTGGAAATCAAGCCCTTAAAGCCCAAATCTTATAATTCATGGGACGGATGTGTGCAATATTGGGCTGCAAGCCCAAATCTTTTTCACAAGTAATATTAATGGTCGAATCTTAATAGGACGTGAAAAGTTTAACAGTCATCACACGTTTTTAACCTACTTCACAATATTCACACTGTTTCCAACCACACAATTAAAATAACCATCCGTTATTTCCTATGTTGTTTTTTTTCTTTCTCTCCTTCTTCACCCAAATAACCAGACGCCTCTTTGTTACCTTTTCACACAAAAACCCTAATTAATATTTATTGATTAAAACACATAAAAATTGGGGCGTTTTGGTTTATCCCACTCGTGTGATTCACACGAGTTGGGAATTAATTCCCCAATGTTATCGGAAGGCATGAGTGGCAGAGATTGGGACGTGGCATCTTACTACTGGCTATGACAATGCATCATTTCTATTCCTCCAATGAAAAAGAGACACTTCAGCTTACAACAAGCACAAAGAAGCACAGAAACGCCAAGCTGGCAATCCGAGTGAAGGTGCGCTCATATCCATCCTTGGATCATAACAGAAAAGAGAGAGAAGGAGAATAAGAAGATCCAAGGGCTATTATGAAGATGGAATATTCCAAATGAGATCCGGATATCCTCTCAGCAAAGCCATTGGGGAGGCTATAAAAACCCCCAATTAGCTTGTAAAAAATCATCCCTTTTCTTAGTATAGAGTTATTATGTCAAAATTAGTATAGAATGTATTTTTAAATCTTGTAATGTTTGAGGTAAATTTTAGTCAATAAAATCTTATAGTTTTTTAATCTGTTTCGCTTTACTGTTAACTTTATTATATTATTCTTGAATTTATTTGATTTCTCTTATATTAATTTTGATATTTAGACTTGTGATTAATCTCAAAAGCTTTCTAAATAGCTTTTTGGGATTGATTTGAACTAAGTTTGGGAACCGGTTTATCCTACTGATAAATCGAAGAAATTTAGCTGTTAGTTTAATATGATTGATGGATCGATTTGGTTCATGTTTTGGTGATTCAATAAAGATGGTGGTTCGGGTATAATATTCAGTCTAGCCAGTTCAGCGCTGAGCTACATCTCAACGGTTTTCTCCAAAATGGTTAGGCTAGTTATTATTTTTAGATATTTGATTTAACATGTTATCTGTGATCTGCTTTGTTTTATTCGATTTAGGTTTGATCGTTTTTGATTTGGTAAAGTGAATATGATTTATGAATGGAAGGTTTGAGTTTTAATTAGTAGAAATCTTGAATCTGTTTTTAGGTTGTTTTAGTCGATTAACTTACTGATGAAGTTTGCGTTCCCAGTTTGTGTTTGGTAGTTTAAACCTCGGGTTTATTAATTGTTCTAATGATTTAATCAGTGCCTGCGTTATGAGCTTGGGTACTTTCTGGATTTTAGGATATAATGAATGTTTTAGCCATATGTTATGAACTGTTTAGGAATTTGCTTGGTTAGATTTATGTTTGATTCAGCCTTTTTCGTGAGTCTAGCTGATGTGTTATATTACATTAGGTAGTTTTTTGCATCTTGTTTTGATTTGCTGCTACACATTAGACCCGTGTAGATTAGCTTCCGAGTTTCATTAAGTTTTTATAGCTGGTATGTCTAAAACTTTAGTTTCTGTTTATTCTTACTGGATTACTGAATGCTTGACTTTCTGGTTGACCTATAATCTGTTTTCGCAAGCTGAGTATATTTCTGAGTATGACTGTTACTGATTTTCTGTATTAACTTGTTTTACTGTAATTTTCATTTTAGAGTTCTTTGAGGTTTTAGTACTGGTATATTTGTTTTTATTTGACTGATCTTTTCTTACTGGATGTTTGCCATTTTATCTCTACAAACTGATTTGGAATGTTTAATATTACTGTTTAATTTGTTTTATATTTCTGAATTATCAATTTGTAAAGGGACGTTTGGTTTAACATATTTTAAGTCAAAATCTGATTAATATTTAAATTCCAAAAAAAAAATCGTCATTAATGGGATTCGAACCTGTGACCTCTCGGTCACAGGCCTAACGCCTTAGCCATCTAATCTAGCTTTTCTTTTGTATCTTTGTACTGATTGTTTAACTAATATTGCTTAATTAAGGTAGGCTGGCAGTTTTATTCAATAATTTTCTATTCATAGTTTTATTTTATTAAATGATTAGTTTATAAAACTTAAACTTATAAAGTTTTTAAATAATAAATGTAATCAAAATAAAAATAAAAAAATAAAAAAATAAAATAAAATAAAATAAAAAAATGTTTTTATTTTAAAAGTTTAATTAGTTTATTAATTAGATTTTTATAAAGATTAGATAACCATAGTTTTTATAAGTAGATTTGTTTTTAAATATTTGTGATAAAGTAAATTAGTTTTAAAAGTTATTAAATAAATTTATCTTATAGATTTTTAGAAAGTTTAATTTTTATGATTTTTAATTAGTTTAATTTTAAATAGTGTTTTACTTTTTAAATAAGTAATTAGTTGTGTTTTAGATTTTAAAATAGGCGGAGTTTACGATTCATGCACTTTAGGATTATTTTAAATAGCTTAAAAGTTGTAGAACTTAATTGTAGTTTAAAAACCAACGACACATTCAAATCAATTGTCCAAAACGAAAAAAAACGTCTCAAATTCACTCGATCTTCGTGTACAACGAACTTGGTTCATCACGTGTTTAATTGAATTCGTCATTGGTAATATTAGTCTATTACTTTTTCCTAAAGGTAATTTTCTAATTTACCCTATAACGTAATCAAATTATCACTATACTATCACGATCACATCAGTGTGTCTAACCCTTCTGCCTAAGGTTCCTTTTATACTACAAGGAAACCCTAATACATCATTAAAGAAAACGTGTAAAACTGATATGCATATCCTTTCCTAACATATCTCATGCATATCCTAACAGAATATTAAGTAAATAATAAAGTTTGACTTCGACTAGGACCAGGAGCAGGACTTGCTCCTACTACTACTAGGACCAGGAGGAACTACATACCTCCTAGTCTACCTATTACATATCACTATTACAATGGTCCTAACAATTACTTATTATTGCACAATGAGTATAATAACACATGAAATACCAGTAATACTTAATCAGATTAATCAGAACATAAGATAAACACCGATTAAGGCTTAAAACAGTAAAACATGACTTAAAACATATAAAATAAGTTAAGATAAGACATAAAACCCAGTACGTATTCAGTGATTCGATACTTATACACGTGTGTATTCATGTAGCGTTAGTGATCCAGAAGTAGGAGTCTTTCTTCCGTTCATTCACTGGACTTGAGGTACGGATTCCCGTCCTTTTAGTATGGACATTCTTTCTGTATTAGGATTTCCCCGTATGCTGCCAACTGTTTTCCCAGTACTTGTTTTATTGTTTTTGAATTGATTATGTTTAATTTAGCATAACCTATAGCCATATACAAGCATGACCAGTTCACCTAGTTATGGAGGTACCATAACCATAACATTGGAGGCACCAATGTTATGACTTCCCCACGGCAGAGTGATTGCTCATGGCGTCCTTTTCAGTTTTGGCCATATTATTATATCATGTGGGGCGTATGGGTGCATCCTAGTTACATGTTTATACAGGATTTCACGGTGAATGTGGTGTGTGCCTTGCATCCTTCACAAGGAGTTGATCCCTCCTACCCAAACCAGTAAATTAATTAGAGGCATCCCCTCTAATTTGCATGATGAGGTCACCCCTCTATGTATTCATGCACGTGACCTTTTCATGACCTATATGGGCTAATGGTAAATATGTTAAAACAGTTTTCATAAGATAAACATAAGGATTTTCAAACTATAAAACCAGCTTTCTCAATACTTAACCAGGTTACTCAGAACTTAGTCTTCCGTTGTTATATGTTATATGCTTATCCTATTCATGCTATATTGTACATCCGTGCACTGAGCGTCTTGCTCAGCCGTTTTCCTTTTCTATGTTCCCAAAACGGCAGGTACTCAGGGACGCTCGTAGATTTCAAACGTACGTGCATATGGACTGGAAGCTTTACTGCCTTTCTTTACTTTATGCATTTCCTTTATTTTAAATACAGCTTGCAATGGACATTGTTTCGTCCTTTCCTTTTACAGTACTTATGTTTGTGTGTGATGAGCTTTACTTTTGGACTACCGATGTTTGATTCCAGTATTTTCCTTTTATGGTCAAATAATGCTTAGACATTTATCCTTGTATGCTTTAATGACACGCCATAATTATGCGTAATATTCCATTATCAAAATGGGGTGTTACACTTCTTGCACAATCTTCAATTCTTCAAGGACTTTTCTTAGAAAATCAACTCTAGGGTCCGGTTCATTGTGTGGCTTCATTTCTCGTGTTCGATTTTGATTGATTCTTGTGATCTTTTGTCATTTTCTCGATATTCGTACCTAAAATACACATTGAGCAAACACAAGCATAAATATGGCACTTTTTATGATATTTTCATCGTTTTAAGCCTGTTTTGGACTATGAGACAATGTATAAAAGAAGTCTCATCAAGTAGCAACTTGATTGCTGATGTTATTGTAATTTTTGAATGAAAACCGGGTTTAAAGGTGTGTTCATTTGAAAATTAGAGAAAAACTCAACATGGTTTGAATGAACACAAAGTTGTTTATATGATTAAGATTTGTTCATTCGTGTTGAGAGCCGAACTCCATCATAAGTACGATGATGGATCACTTAAGTCATGTTTCCTTAGTAGAAAGTTTAGGAGCTCAAAAAGGTTACAATGTGTAATCAATTCTCAACCCTGACTACCTGTAGAAAGTAAAAAAGAAAATACAGGGACTGATATGATGTGGTTTGCACGTCAGTACATGAAGCTTAAAGAAAGTGAGTTGCTTTCACACGATCCAAGGATTTTGAGGAAGCTTGGATTTGATAAAATTCGAAATATGTATTTGAATGAGTATTTGAAAATTATTTATGTGGGTGGTGTTACAGCTAGAAATAAAGGACTGTACATGTATCGAACTTGTAAAAAAGTAGATTTTGAGGGTCAATTATATGTTGTTCATTGCCGCGTGAAGTTGTTCAAAAAGTATTATCTTTCGGTTACTACAGAATGCGCCAAACGAATAGATGTTGATGCATATCAAGCATATATTCTTGCATTACTATTGGGATCACTTGAATGTGCTAAAGATGAATCAAGAGATTGTTTGTTGCTGATTTATGATGAAATATCGAAAGAAATGAACTCCATGTGCTCATGTTCCTTTGATTTTGTAAACACGGTGGTTGAATTAATTCTTATTGAAAGGCTCAACACTATTTTGCAACTACCAGAGTTGTCTACTTTGCATACTGACCCAACCAACCAAAAGACAGTGATTATCATCACTTGTAAGTATCAACAAAAGAAGAACTCCAACAAGCCACTTTTGTTCATCTTGGAGCTTGGATCAGAAGGTAACCAGGTGTGGTATCATAATTTGAACATATTACTAGTTTAGGAAGCAAATATTAACACTAATTCTGCACTCGTGCATTACAAAATCTTAATTTCTATACACATGGGATGCTCTTCTGTTCCTGATGTAATATTGAAGAATGCACTTCTACAAATACTCAAATTGTTTCATATTGCATTTAAAGTAATGCAGTGCTATATGGAAGTCCATTCCAACAAAAATTCTAAAGACTTTTTAGAATTCATTTATGTTGACTTTTTTTATAAGTTAACCTAAGCTCAGAAGAAAGATCCATGGTATTGATGCCAATAGTCTTGAAGTAGGGCTAATCAAGAATAAGCTCAAAACTGTAGACAAGTGGTTAGTCAAGTGGAAGTGGAAGAAGCTATACGGAAGAACAATGAGTTTTTGGAAGAAAGATACCGATGCTCTTGATCCTTAGGGTCAAGGATCTTTTAAAGAGGAGGGTATTGTTATGTGTCTAAGTCTAGTAAGGGGTCTTAAATGTCATTTGCATAAGTTGGAGGTCTTTTATGTAATTTTCCATCTTGTTAAACATCCTTATAACAATTTTAGCAGGAAGGAGATGAGGCAATGAATAAAATGATAAACTTCTTCTTCTATAATTCTCTGTCACTCATTTGAGTGTTTCCTATCACACTTTTACCGATCCTCATCGAAAGCTATTCTAAGTCCCTAGCTTTCCTCGTTGATTGGAGGACTAATTAACCACTGAGCTTTAGCTTGGTCTTAATCAAATCTGGATCATATCACATACTTTATAATTGTCCCGTTTTACTATTTAAGCAAGTATGTGTTATTCAAAGATGACTTGTCCCGATTTTGTTTCTTTTGTCTTTCTCAGGACTTCCATCCAAAAATAGCAGATTTTGGGTTGGCAAGACGTGGTCCGATAAATGCTGATACACATCTTTCCACACAAGTAATGGGAACATATGGGTATTGATGAGGCTGCAATTATACATAGTCTCATCGTCCAAATCAAGCTTAAAACGCTTAAAATATCATCAAAATACCTCAAAATATGCTTGTATTTGTTCATTGTATATATTAGGTACGGATATCATGAAATCAACAAAAGATCACAAGATTCAAGCAAAAACGAACACGGGAAACGAAGCCGCACAAAGAACCGAACCCGAGAAATGAATTTCCAAAAATACCCTTGAAGTTTTGAAGATTGTCAACTTTGGTCCCTCATCTTTGAAGATTTGGAAAGAAAGGCCCTTGGTGAATTCATTTGTATAAGAAGTATCCTTGAATATTGAAGACATGTCACTATGAGCCCTTGGAGTATGCATTTATTGCATTTATAGCCCTTGAAAAAAGTTTATCAAAAACTTTGTGGCAAAAGTAGAAAAATGAAAACTTCATAACAAAGGGATAATGGTTTTGGCTATTTAAAATATGAAGTGCAAACAAGAAGGGAGTTAAGGGGCTGTTTATGTCCAGACCACCAAACCTACACCACCCACTCACAGCCCGCCACATCATCACCCCACCAATCAAACCCCTACACATAACCCTCCATTGCCACGTCTAAACCCACTACTACTTTTTGTTTAACTGATTTTGTTAATCAGTTATATAAAACATGGGAAACAACTTTCAAAACTAATCTAACCCCTAATCATAATCTAATCACCACTGTACACTCATCCCCTCTCCATAAACCCTAATTACCAAAGGTACTAAACCAAAGGGGTTTTTGGTAATAGCTTCCAGAAACACGATTAAACATACCCTAACCACAACCCACCATTAAAAACACTCACCTGTGACCTCTAATGGTCCCCACCATGTCCCCTACTCCCTTATTTTTGGCAAAGAAGGACTTTTCAACAGAGAATCAACGACCCTAGCTCATTTCTCCCTCCTAAAGAATGAATGAACATCCAAGATTACTCCAAGACAATTGGCAATAGTCCAAGACTCACATGATACCAGTTTTGACTGAAATTCAAACAAGAAGACCAAGGGCATTATAGGATTTTTATGTATTAGGGTTTAGCATTCTAGTATCTTCTTAGCTAGCTTATAAAAAGGGCATTCGCATGTGAATGCACCCCTTGTTACAGATTTTATTCATTTTGTAAAGTTTTTTCATCAAATATTTAAAGTAATGAAAAAACCTTGCATTTGTTTATCTCTGAGTTTCAAATTAGTTTAAGACGTTTTTTTATTGTTTGGGTTTCAGTTTGTGCAAGAATGTTTAAGAATTCACCAATGTTTTATCAAAACTGTTTTTGGTTTTAACTTTGGGACCCAAGGCTTTATAAGCTTTTTCATAAGCTATTGATTTGACAAATCAAGAGTTTATGAGGTTTATATTCCCTTGTTTACTTACTGCAACCTTATTTAAAAGTTTGGATTTTATAGATTTTTTCATAAATCTATTTCTTGTTCTCTGTTTTTTTATTATAACAGCCTAATAGAGCTTTCAAGCTCAAGCTAGCTGGCAATTAGCTGGAGGTTTGTAACCTTTTGAAGGTTTGGGTTTTGTTTTCATTGTTTCAACAGGTTCAAATAGAAGACATATTGGGTGGTATTGGGACTATTGTAGTCCATACCACCATCATTCTCTACAAACAAGCAACCTTAATATCCTATAAGCTCACTTATTTTTCTAATAGGAGATGGCATTATCAGCCATAGTGGGGCCCGAATATGGGTCCCACAAGGTATAAAATCCTGGGCTTGAACCCTCCTTTTTGGTTATAAATTTGTGAACTTGGTATGGTTTTGAGATTAGTTGGTTTGCATGATTGATTACTGTTTTATTTATGCTCATTGGTTGATTATAAGTGTGTCTTATTTGACTAGAAGTAAGTTTGAGTGTTTTTATTGAAGAGTCCTTGTTAAAAATTGGTTAACAGATTATAAGGGGGTGTTTGGATTTGTGGTTTTAACTGAATTGGGTGACACATTATGGTTTAAAATCAGTCTAAACATTCTTATTTAGTTAGTGATAGGTGTTAGTGATAGCTTGCTTTAAGTTTGGTAGGTCAATATAGAAGTTTGCATGTTTATGTTTTTACCAAAAAACAGTCAAATATAATCAGCTTGCTAGAACAAGCTAGATTTTGATTTTAACTTCTTCAAAATTTGTAATCAGTTAAAGTTATTGATAACATAGGATTACCAGTTGTTGCTTTGTGATTTGGTAGTTTTTTGTGTAAGGTATGGCCTATTAAAAGTCGTCCTAGTGCATAGTATATCAACAAAGTTTCCCAGATATCCATTTTGTGTATCAGTGACTGCAAATTGACCATTTGTGTGCTTATTGTGTGTTGGAATTGCTAATTTTTGTTTGCTGTGACTCCCCACAACCCAACTGGTTGTGGGGGTGCCTTTGCTTGCCAAAAACAACAAGAAACGAGCACCAAAAGTGCCCAAATCGTGTCACTGAGGTCATCAGTGGGAACAAGTCTACCCACTGACACCCCTTTGTCTATCCATGACAAGTTTACTAGGTCCAGGTCTGAGAGCATTTTGCTTCGATTTGTGGGCAATTCGTGTTAGATTTAAGTTTGGTTTGTAATTTAGTAGTGCTAGGTGACTGGTTATTAAGTTGGTTTAGAAGAAAAAGAAAAAAAAAGTTTTAAAATTTTTTTGGCGTGGCCAGGACTCGAACCTACGCCACCACGACCACAACACACTCACTCTACCGTTTCCCTAGGGACTTTATCGATAATACCTTTGCAACATTTATTACTTAAGGGGTGAGTTGTTTATAGCTTAATATATAAGTTCGTGACCTGATAAGCCTATTTATGGCTTATTGGGTTAAGCATTTAGCTATTTTAATTTCTCCTAGGTCTGTTTTTCAGTTTAGTATTTTTTAAACAAAAAGTAGATTTTTCACTTTTATATTTAATTTTTTATTAATACTTTTAGTTCACGTTTTTATAAATTAGTTTAAAAATAGGAAAACGTTGTTTAAAAATTCAGAAAAATAATTTTTAAGTTTTAATTAGTTTATTTTAGGTTTACAACCAAAAACGTTTTCATTTTCACTCTTTTTTAATTTTATTTTATTTTGAGTTTTTTTAACAAACTTTAAAATTTAATATAAAATTATTAAAAAGCTTTTGGAAATTTTTGTTTTCATTTTTGTTTTAGTTATATTTTTCTTAGCTTAAAATAAAATTTTGGTGATTTTTAGTTGACTTTTACTTTTTCTCGCGTTTTACGATTTCGCGTTATTTACGTCTTAGTGTAGTTTTTTTGCGTACATCGTCTTTATTTTTCTTTCTTTCAGAACCAAAAACGACACTAATCCAAACTTGATTTTATATTATATTGGCTAAACAACACACACCTTTGCCGAGAACGAACTCGCATTTATCGAGCATTCGCGTTTTCCTAAACGTGAACGTTTAATACTTTTCGATTATACGCGTTTTTCTAAAACGTGTACGATTTTACTACATCAATTTTGGCGCCGCTGCTGGGGAGGTGTTTTTGTGTGCCTTATATATATCGTGTTTGTGTGAGTAGTGCGTTTTTGCTTTTCAATTTTTGGAAAGCGTAAATAACGTACATACTAATTTTTGTTATTTTTTCTTACTATATTATAGTATCCAAATAAAACGTGTTTAATTTTCCTAAATTAAACATACAACAATCATTTTAATATATTGTAGATATATTGGTTTTCGTTTTCTTTGTGAATATTATTAATATATTGTATACGTATCACAATTAATTTACAATATCTCCAAAAGCGTGAAAACGCAACCTTAATTGGGATTTCATCACTCAACTATTGTATTCGAATCCAAATCAAAAGTTTAAAGGCAAAATAGATAAATACTTTCGTGAGGCTTAATTTTGATTAACACAAACTATAGGGTGGGTATAAGGCGGTTGTATTTCACGACCTAAGGGAAAAAGGCTCTTAAGTGCTTAGCACCGCCTCGTTTCCCCCGCTTACTTGTGCGTGTTTTGAGAAAGAGGGGTAATCGAGGGTTTGTCGCCCAAGTATTATCTACGTATCATATATATTTTCTTGTTTTCAAGATTAAACCCTCTTGAACGTTTTGGTGTTCCACCAACGTTCTAAAGTCATCGAAGGCGTTCACCCCACGTGATCGATTTCATTCCTTGAGGCTCCTTTAATCAAGAAATTGATTCGACGAGAGATTTGTAGATTTGAGTCTACGTAATACACAAAAAATCCAAAAACTTTAAAAAACAATCAAAAACCAAAAAAATTTGGAAAAAACGAAAAACCCTAAAAAGAATCTTCTTTACTACCCCCTTATTCTACGCTTAGTGCATGCACACTCGATAGAAGGATCATTCTAATTCTAGCAACGCTTCGAATCGACGCAATCGAAATCAAAGGAATCGACGACATAGACGAGATTTAGAAACCGACGTTCCTAATATCGTTGTTGAAGAGACCGTAGACGAGATGACCGACAATCGTTCGATGATGGAATTGCTCCAAGCGCCCACCAAAGGTTATGGAGACGCGATCATAATTCCCGCTATCGAAGCGGAGAATTTTGAGATTAAGAGCGGAATGCTTTCATTGATACAAGCTACGAAGTTTCAAGGTCGTGAGGCGGATAATCCTCACGATCACATTCGGAATTTTGATCGTCTTTTGGCCACGAGCAAGTTTAAGAATGTCGACACCGATGTCGTCAAGCTTATGCTTTTTCCGTACTCGCTCGATGGTGCCACCAAGGATTGGTACGAGAAAGAGCCACCTAATTCCATAAATACGTGGAAGGATCTCGTTTCCAAATTCGTTAATCATTTTTTCCCCCGTCTAAGACGACGTTTTTCAAAAACGAGATTACGAGATTTGAGCAAAAACTGAATGAATCATTTAGAGACGCGTGGGATCGTTTTAAGGAATTGCTTAGGCAATGTCCTCACCATGGATATTCCGAGTTGTACCAAATCGATACGTATTACAACGGTCTTAGTTTTCAAGAACAAGATTCGTTGAATTCCGCCGCCGGTGGCAACTTTTTGTGTAAGACTCTGAAGGATGCATTAATGATTATCAAGAATAGATCCAAGGTTTACCAACTCCGCAACGCACCGAGTGTTGCCAATGTCGCCAATGTTAGTAATACTAATCGCGACATTGAGAGGGTTGATGCGAAAGTCGACAAGTTGACGAATGTGTTTACGTCTTTTCTCATTAAGATGCAAAAGAAAGACGCTCCCGCTACGGTGAAAGCGGTTGAGGCATCGTGTACGTTGTGTGGTAGACCTCATAATTATTACGAGTGTGCGGCTACAGATGGCTAAACGTCGAGTGTTAACGCGTTAAACAACAATTATTAAAATCAAAACAACGGGGTCCATCACAAGGCAATTATAACCAAGGCAACAATTTTTCGAATCAAAATCAAAAGAATTTTCAAGGAAATAATCAACAAGGAAATTTTTCAAACCAAGGTTATAATCAAGGTCGTAATTTGTGTTGGCAAAATCGAGACAACAATCAAAACTCGAATTTTCAAAACAACAACAATCAAGGTAACAATTTATAAAATGGTAATCAAGGGAATTTTCAAAGAAGTAACCAAAACCAAGGGAACTTTAATTCAAATCAAAATAGTTCGTCAAACGATTTTCAAGAATATATGAAAACGAATGAGGCTAATATGAGACGTTTAGAGGGACAAATTGGTACTTTGAAAAACGACTTTTCCAACACTTTGAAAAACCAAAACACGAAGATTGAGCAAGGACAAATCGACATTAAATAAATGTTTTTGGCTATTATGAACAAGGCCTCAGGTGCGTCATCGAGTTCGTTATCTAGTGACACCGTTGGAAATTCGAAGGAACAATGTAAAGCCGCTTCGTCTCGTGAGAAAATTCGTGTGATTACCCCTACCCTTGATGGATTTAGAGTTGTTCCTTCCTCTCAACCCTCGACTTCTAAGACGCCTTCATGTTCTAAAGTCGATGGGGTGAACGTGGCGACCAAGGAAAAGAGTGCACACCCTCGTGTACCTCGAATTCCATCCACGGTTAAAAAAGAGAGCTTTATCGACCTTACCCAAGTAACCCATGAAGAAACTTGTGCTTCGATCCTTCTTAAAAAACCCAAAAGGCATATACTGAGAGAGGAAGAGGATCCGGGCCAATTTCTTTTACCTTGTGATTTTTCCGAGATTGAGGGATGTTTAGCCCTTGCCGATTTAGGTGCTAGCATCAATCTCATGCCTCATTCTCTTTGGAAGTTGATGAAATTGCCTAGACTTAACCACACGAACATGACTATCGAGCTAGCAAATTGTACGCTAATAAGTGTGTAAGTACTTATCCTTTTACCACTTAAAACAATGAAAAACGAGACCAAAACGTATATTTAATATCGTAAATGTCGGAATTATGCTTGGTTTGTGTTTTTGTTGTGAAATAGGTACAAAAGATCAAAAGGAAAGGAAACACGGGATTTCACGGTCATTCATCAAAGAAAAAAAGTCAAAGATAAAGTCAAAGGTACAAAAAGTGCCAAAAGAATGAAGTTTGGAGGGCTAAAGATGAAGATTTGATGAAGATTTTACAACAAGGACCATTTTTGCCAATCTACAAAGTCATCCACTAATAAACCACATTGAAGAGCACAAAATTACGAAGCCCACTGTCCCGACCTCGCATCGTAACTCCTCACGGTGTGTTCTCTTTGAATTTTTTAAGTTTAATTAGTTTTTAAATTAAATAAATAGTTTTTAATAAATAAATAATAAATAAAAATATATTTTCGTAAATTAATAAAAATAATAAAAATAAAAGTTTTTTATTTTATAATAGTTAGTTTAGTTTTGAAATAATTAATTTTGATTTTTAAATATTTTTAGTTTTAGTAGTTTTATTTTTATTTATTTTTATCTATTTTTAAACTAACACAAAAATATTAAAAAGAAAAAAAAATAGCATGTGTGTTTCTTTTATTAGTAATTAGGTGCATGTTTCTAGAAGATTAAAGATGGTGGAGTTGGTTAAAGTAGATTAATCAAGAGCCCTTGGATAAAAGAATAATGAAAGGTGAAGATGGTGATCCATATTGGTCTATCTAAAAGTATATTTCATCCTATTTGTGGAACACATCATCACCTACCAAATGACCAAGATGCCCTCAAGTTAAAGAAGAGAAGGTGATTAAAAGCCTAAAAAGACTAATCTACCCCAAACACCTTGACTTCAACTATAAATAGCACCTCATTTTTCTTCATTTTGTATGCAGATTTTAGGTAGCTAAATAATGTCAATTTTATTTCTTGTTTTTTATATTTATTTCCTTTCAACTTTGTACTAAGCTTATTATTAAGCTCTTTTAATATTAATAAAAGTCAAGTTTTAGCTTATTCTCTTAGATTATTCTCATTCTACCTTTCTTTATCTTTTTTACTTTTAATAATCTAGCTTATTATTTTGGGATTAGTTTTTATAACTTTTTCCAAATAAGTTAAGATTTACATAAAAGCTTGGAATATGTCATCTTATTTCAAGGTTATTGTTGCCTTATATTCCTAGATCTAGCTTATTGTTGGAGGATTTATTTAATTAGCTTTTTAGGTTTTTAAATCTCATAAGTTCTAAGCTTAAGCTTACAACTTATTTATAAGCTAGTTTTTTATTTAAGTATTTTTAGTTTTTATCTATTAGTTTTTTTTAGATCTGTTAGTTTTAAGCTTAAAAATCAAAAAATACTTTCATAAAACCAAAAAATAGTTAGATCTATTAGTTTTTTTATATTAAATAGATTAGATCTATAAGTTTAAATTTAAAATTTAAAGTAATTTTATAAATCCTTAAAAAATAGTTAGATCTATTAGGTTTTAAATAGATTAAGTAGATCTATAATTTTTAGATTTTAAATTTAAAATACTTTTATAAAACATAAAAAAATTTATAGATCTATTAGTTTTAATTAAATCTCTTTATCATATAATAATTATTGCTTATTATCCTAAACTTTTATGTTTTCTTTGATCTCGGCGTATCGATCTATCACTATTGGTAAAGAGCTTATCGTTGATTAATTTGGTTCAAGTTGATATGATTGATTAATTTGGTTAGAGATTGATTTGGTTGGCCGTGTACTTTACGGGCCGGGATTTGCTTAGTTTTGGTTTGGTATTGGTTGGTCGTGTACGTTATGGGCCGTATTTTGTTGATGTTGTTTGTTTAGAGCAGTTATCTTCGGACTACGGGTACTAAAGTTCTCCTTTTTATTTTTCTAGCATAATGGCTTTAATTTTATTAATTAGATCGTTATAGTTTAAATTGTTTTTAATAAAATTATATTTTTCATAAAAAAAACCTGTTTAATTAGTTTTAGTTATTATTATTGTTTTAAAATATATATTTAAAAGTTTAAAAATTAGATTTCATTTAGATAATCTTATTATTAGTAAAAAGTTTACACCTTTTTGTGATTATTAAGCTTATTAGTATATAAAGCTTGTTGTTTTATCATCTAAAAAGATTAATAAGCTTAAAAGGTTGAAGCTTTATGCATTATATTTTAGTTTATCTTTGTTGATTTCTTTTTTTGTCACTATTACTTGTTATTACGTGCTTGCATCTAGATTAATTTCGCATTCTGAATTATTAATATTTTTAATTATAATTTAGTCTTGTTGCATCTAGATCTAAATTAGTAGTTTAATTTTATTTTACATTTTAGATTAATTTTATTTGAACTATTTGCGCTTTTATTTTTATATATTCCTTAGCCTACATATTTTCCCCATTTTTAGCTTAAATAGACATAGATTACCAAACAATTACTATTAACCAAGAACAATTAATCTCTTTGTTAAAGTTGTTGATCAATTCGAGTCGAGTCGAGGATAAAACGATATACTATAAAAAAACGGTTATTATACGCCTTTAAAACCAATTGGAATAGCCGAGGATGTCTATGTTAGGATTGGAAAGTTTGTTTTTCCCGCGGACTTCGGCATATCTGATTACGAGTGTGACCCTAAATGTCCCATTATTTTAGGCCGACCCTTTTTATCGACGGCTCGAGCCGTAATCGACGTTCACGGTGGGAAACTAACTATGAAATATAGGGAGGAGAAAATGGACTTATTCACGAGTAGATCCCAAATTTCAAATGATCATGTTAAAACCGAGATTTCAAATTCTAATGATTTCAAAATTTTAACTTTAGCGAAAAATATGAGGCTTGTTTCATGTTTTGAAAGAATTAAAATGAACGGTTTTAAAGATGAGGATTTTAATGATAAAGAATATGTGTACTTAATTCAAAAGGGTATTCGTAGATTTATGGATGAAAAGTCATGTTGGGATTTATTCGGTGAAACAAGTGAACCACCAATTCCGAAGGGCGACGTTAGTGCCATCACGACAATGACCAAAATGGACTCGTCTTCACCACCTTCGAAGGACCATGACTTTGAGGCCCATACTTCTAAGCTCATTGAAGTGCCTCCCACTCCTAGCCCCAAACCCATTAAGGCTAGGGAAGTGGCCCAACCCAATGCAATCTCACCCATCATAGAAATCTTACCTAAGCATAGCCCAAGGGCTTGTAAAACCATGGTTGTGACTCTCGAGAAATCCGCTCAAGAACTTGCTCACATCGAAACTTTCTCTGATGACGATGGTTATTTTGCCGAGATCGAGCATATACTTGCTAATCCGCCATCCATCTTCGAGTATTTAACCTTTGATAAATCTTCAAATGAAGAGGAAGATCTCATGTCAGAAATTTCTTATAATGATGAGAATGACGATACTTTCACAACGTACTCGAATTCCGTATACGAGCCTATTTTTCATCATAATCCCATTTTTGATGATTAATTCGAGAACGTTGACGACCATATCATCGATCCTCCTTCGTTTCACAACTATGAGGATGAAGAATTCTATAAGGAGGTCGATGAATTTCTCGCTATAGACACAAGTCCTATTCTCGAGGAGTTACCTTATAAACACTCCTCATTTGAGAATGACGTTTACCACTTTCGTGAGGATCTAACTTATCAACAATACCCACAAAAGAATGATGGTTTCGTGCTTGATTGTGATCTCTTCGAGAGAGTTTCTAAAATCATCAATGAGGGAAATGACAAACCGTGGTTTGACAAGCCTATCTATCACAAAGAAATCAATGAGATTCACGTTCATGAGGATGACAAATATGTTGACCCCGAGGGGGCGGTGTTCTTTGTTGATCAACGTTTTGAGAACTTATAAAATCTACCACCCCTTAACCACGACTTAAATGTGAGGATTTTTAGCGCGACTAATTTTGAATTTGAAACGCTAAATATTTTCGACATAGTCAAATCGGGTTTTCATAAAGAGTTTTTGAACGATGAAAAAGGAAAAGATTTTAAAAATGATTTAAAAAATATTTTTCTACATGTTTAACTCCGTCATCACCGCGTTTTATGAGTGCTACCACCTCGTCTACTCCTTTTGACGACGGTTGGTGTGGATTTACTGTGGGGGAAGCCCCTTATGTCCCCTCACATTTCTCCACCGAGGACGAGATATTCAATCCCGGAATTGCTTGTAAAGGTAAATCTCGATCTTCCACCGATGCAATAAATGGAAAACTTATCTATTTGCTTGGTGTGAGTCTACCTCGAGTAGCTCATAAGTTTTCCTTACCAGTTGTCCCACCCTTCTATTTCTCACCTCTTTTCTTTAGCCTCTTTGAGGTTTTGCTATCGGTTGAAGTAGCGTTGTTTCGTCTTTCATCCGAAAACGAGGACGCTATCTTTGACCCCGGTATACGTTTATCGGGTTTTTAAAGTACTCCACGTATTTTTGGGCATTGTTTATCATGTAAGCCCCACCAAAAATGACCAAACCATGATTATCCCTAAATGATCACATTTATGGGGATTCGAGTCGAGCTTTTGACTCGGTTATCAAAAACAAGGTGCCTCGTGGGGGATTCTCATGCTTATCCTTGTAAATATTATCGTTTTCTAATAGTGTAACGAGGGGACTTGTGCTCTTCCAACCTTTGTTCCGTGGTTTTTTGTGATTGTGATTCATTAGGTTCATCGTCATCATTGAAGCCTCTCATGTTTGTTTTATAGATCACTCGAGCTTCGATCGTTGCCTTTGGATATTCCGATATCCGATGATATCCTTTTATTTTCTAACGATTATCTTATTAGCATAATTCATAAAGGCTTTTAGCTTATTCGTTTTACCCTTTCCATGCTCGAGATTAAGCATTCGACTTCGTCTCTAGTATGGCGGTGTTTCACCCCTAGACTCGAAACATTGAGGATAATGTTTAGTTTTAGTATGGGTAATAAGTGTGAAAACACTTATCCTTTTACCACTTATTTCCAATAATAACAAGACCAAAACGTGTATTTTATGTCGTAACAGTCGGAATTATGCGTGGTTTGTATTTTTATTGTGTTTTAGGACCAAAAGATTAAGAAGGAAGAAAACATGGGCTATCACGGGCTTTTATCGAAGAAAAAGACTAAAGACGAAGTCTAAAGATCGAGAATGCAAAAAGAACGGAAGTCCAAGGCCTATTCTGAAGATTTATCGAAGAAAAAGTCTAAAGACGGAAGTTTAATGAAGTCGAAGAACTCAAGTCTAATTGTAGAAGAAAATTATAAGACAAGTTCAACTTATATCGACAAATCCCGAGACGACGTCGAGAAAGACAAAGAAATTAAATCGAGTCGAGACTGTTGGGTCAAAAAGTTGATGTGGCAGAAACTCAAAAACGAAGATAACATGAAGATTTTGTCTAAGCGTTGTCAAGAGCAATCCAAGCGTTGACAAGAGCAAATCCAAGGTTGACAGAAGCAAGCATTGTCATGTACAATCCAAGCATTGTCATGTACAATGTAAGCATTGTTAGAAACGTAGACAAAGAAGCTTATGGAAGCTTCTATTTAGATAAACATGCAAGATATATTCTGCATAAGTTTATTTAAATAGAAGATTTACTTGTTTATTCATCATTATCTCTTGTAAAACCCTAATCCTTACACTATAAAAGGAACCAAGGGTCTTAGATTTTATTCATAACTTTCATAAAAAATGTAAACCTAAAGCGTGTGTCGACTAGACGTGGGATTCATTGCATACACGTCTAGTGGTTGTTAATTATTAATATAGTTAACAATCCTTTTGTTTTAATTCATGTCTTGTGCCTAAACACCTTGTTAATGTGTTATGTTCTAATTCCGCTTTGATTATTTAATCATATGAACATGATGCATTCCTAGTAGCTTCAAAGATCCGGAAACCAAGGTTTCCACAATTGGTATCAGAGCTTGTTGAGAAACTTTGATTTGAAGAACGAAATCCAATATCGTGAGGTGAACCAGGCTAAGGAAGAAGGTGAAGAAGAATCTGATGATGTTTTCAGTTAAGGCCACGTCTACTTCAAATTCCACAAGTTCCAATTCATCTTTATGTTCTGATAGTGAGGTATGTGATAACTCTTCTTGTAGGTTAAATACTGAAAGACTTAACAAAGAGGTTTTAAGATTGTTAGGAGATGTGAGTACTGAGAGATGAAAGTTGTCTAACTGTCAAATTGCTCTCACTCAAACTGAAAAGACAGTTTCTGAGTACAAGAAAATGAAGTTTGACCTAAAAGATAAAATTAATATCTTAAAACATGATTTAAACTCTAGTATGGATATTAGAAACATCATGGAGAGAGTCAATGCTGATTTACAGGCTAAGTTAGATGAGGCTATCAAAAATAAGGATAATGTGGACCTTAAAATTCAGAGATTTGATAAAGCCTCACAAACCCTAGAAAAATGTGTTAGTGAACAAAGGGATTCTAGGGATATGTCTGGGATTGGGTTGAAAGAATATGTTGTCGTTCCACCACCTGCTGGGAACTTCTATGGTGTCCATAGAAAGGATCTCTCTTGGACTGGTATTCCAGAACCCCAAGAAGAGGAATTTGTTCCTCCACCTAGAGTTCTTTCCCTAGTTGAGGAATATCAACAAAAGGTTATTGACCTAGAAGATTGGAAAAAGGCCAACCCCACTTTATTTGTTAAAGGTGGGATACTTAGTGAAAGTCCATTTGTGCCTACACCCATTGAGAGTCCAGTAGTATCTACACCTATCACTGTGACCAATCCCGTCACTAGAAAAGCTGTTAATCTTGGCTCCCCAATTAAGAAACAACCTAGTGTTAAATACGCTGAAATGTATAGGAAACCTAGGTCATTCAGAAGCCAAGCAAGTGTTAATGGGACAGGGTTTTATCAGTCTAAGCCTAAGTTTGTGTCCAAAAAGGCTTGTTACTCATGTGGGAGCTTCTCACATTTGGCCTATAATTGTGTCAGTAGATACAATTCATTCGATGACAATAGGTCATCCAATGTCAACCATAGACCTTTTGTCCACACTAGACCACAAGCTACTAGACCAGCTCCTTTCTTCTCTAAGGCAGCTAATACCCAAGGTCAAAGACCCTTTCAAAAGACCAACACTTGGTCAAACAGGCAGTATGTTCCTATAGCAAACCCTAATCTGGGCGCTGACAAGAACAAATTCAGCACTGACAAGAACAAATTCAGCGCTGACAAGAACAAATTCAACGCTGACAAGAACAAATGCAGCGCTGACAGCTCCAAGTTTGGTATGAGACCTTATTTTAGACCATATAAACAAAGATACTTGGTTAGTAAGGGTCAAGGGTCTAAAGCATCATCCCACTTAACATGGAAACCTAAACAAGAGCAAAACTCCAATTTTAATGGTATTTCAATGAGTTGCAATAGACTTAAATATCTTGAGAAGGTCATTACTAGACTCATTGGAACAAATTGGGTGATTAGGTCCCAAAGGAATGAACAGGGATTTGTGGTAAAGAATAAGTCCACTCTAGTTGAACAACTAGACAGATCCAAGTCTGACAAGGCTTGGATCTCCAAAGAAAACTAATTTGTTTTCTTTTTGAGCAGCCTATCCAAAAGCAGGCTAATGATCAAGGATATTGGGATAGTGGATGCTCAAGGAACATGCATTGTTGGTCTTTCCACTGTCATTATTTTTATCCACTGACATGTTATCTCTACTCATTATTGTGGGAAATGGTAGCCTCTGTTGGTGTGTTTTTGTGGGTTTTATCTAACTATGCAGGAAAATGGAGCTATATTTGGATGGATACAGAATTGCAAACTTTTATTTATGATGGTTGGAGTGTTTACATTCCTATCTTGAGATAAAATTTTGCTTCTTCACATATAATGATTTGTATGCTTCTGTTAATGGGAGGTAAACCTTTAGGTTTTTGGGTACTCTTAGAGCACTCTTGCACAATTCTAGATTGTGTCCACTGGTGAGTACGATTTAGTTTTCTAATTTGTTAGGCACTGTAGCATGCAAAGTTGATATACTGTGCATGCTGCCAAGACTTTTGACCTAAAATTGGGTGTGGTCGTATGAGTGACTTGGGGTAGATATATTTTTGGGTTACTTGGGGAGTTGCAAAGGTTTTATATGATTTAACTTTCTCTTTGGGGCATTTGTGAACAAATGACTCTGGAGTTCATGTGTGTCTATCATGCTTTTGCATGAGTGTATGCATGAACAGTGTTTGTCACTCTTGCTTATTAGAGACTAGTTAATTTCCTTAGGATTATTACCTTTGTTTATGTTCTAACTAAAGTTTTCCATTCGCAAGTCCATTTTATGCTATGACATCTTAGTTGATGTCATTTGTAAACTTCTTTATAGTCCCAAAATGTTTCATCACCCTTACATTTTTCAAATTTTTTGATATCTGGAAGCCTAATGATTATTGAGATGTTTTTCCTAGTGATTGACATCTAGTAGCAGCAGAGATCACTTTCACAAGGGTGTATAGTGTTATGGAGATGGCTGAGACTATTGGCACTAGCTTTAATGCAGGTCAAGTCAGTCTTATCATCAGTAAGTCAATCCCCATGTCCTATGAATCAACATTGAGGATTCATTTCCCGAATGTGGATGAGGATAGTATGAAACCTTTTACGTTAATGGAATTGACGAATATCTGTATTAGCTTGTATATGCATAATACAGAAATGGTACAAATTGTCAAGGATCACTGTTTTGAACTGATAGACTTGGAAGCTGATGCAAGGAGGATGTTATTAGTTCCGTCCTTGTATATTGATCTTGGAGAGGAGTCTTAAAAAAGGGAGGAGCAATCGAATTTGAGTGACAAAAGTGATAAAGAAATCTTCAAAGACTCTACAGGTGCTGAAGATGATTAAGACCAAGTGAAGGCTGACTATACAAGTGATTTGAGTGATTGACTTTTCGAGATTTATTATTACTCAAATTCAGGGATAAGTATATTTGTAAGAATCCTCTCTGTATGTTTTATTTTATTCAGAAACTTGATTACTAGAGTAGATATCAAGTTTAGGGGAAGATTGTTTGGAATAAAATTAGCTAAGTCATTGGAACGCTGACAAGAGGAAATTGGACGCTGACAAGAGTAAACGAGGCGCTGACAGGTGAGACGCTGATAAGAATTATCAAGGCGTTGACAAGAAGAATCATAACACAAAGACAAGGACTAAATCTGCCAATGAGGAATTCTTCAAGCTGGTGGATAAAATATGAAGATAAGAATTCAAAATATATTCTTAATGTTTAAAAAGATTTAGTCAATAAGTTATGTTTATCTTATGTCTTTTCCTAAAATAGTTGATCTTATCTTTTTGTACAAGGCTTCTTAAACCTATAAAAGGAGGCCTTAGGGTTAGACATAAGACACATCTTTTTCACACACCTCTTCCACATATCTCATAACACTTTCATTGTAATCATTCATTGATATTATTAATCAAAGTGAAAGTTTTGTTTACTTTGTTTTGTTCTTTGTTCTAAGTGTTAAATTCCACATAACACTTAGTTTGTTCAATACAACAAAGTTTCTCTACGTGTTAAACTTGATTTAATCTCGTTAACACAAAGCTAAATCGATCTAAGTTTGAGATCAACAAGAAGCAATCGAATTTGAGTGACAAAAGTGATAAAGAAATCTTCAAAGACTCTATAGGTGCTGAAGATGATTAAGACCAAGTGAAGGCTGACTATACAAGTGATTTGAGTGATTGACTTTTTGAGATTTATTATTACTCAAATTCAGGGATAAGTATATTTGTAAGAATCCTCTCTGTATGTTTTATTTTATTCAGAAACTTGATTACTAGAGTAGATATCAAGTTTAGAGGAAGATTGTTGGGAATAAAATTAGCTAAGTCATTGGAACGCTGACAAGAGGAAATTGGACGCTGACAAGAGTAAACGAGGTGCTGACAGGTGAGACGCTGATAAGAATTGTCAAGGCGTTGACAAGAAGAATCATAACACAAAGACAAGGACTAAATCTGCCAATGAGGAATTCTTCAAGCTGGTGGACAAAATATGAAGATAAGAATTCAGAATATATTCTTAATATTTAAAAAGATTTAGTCAATAAGTTATGTTTATCTTATGTCTTTTCCTAAAATAGTTGATCTTATCTTTTTGTACAAGGCTCTTTAAACCTATAAAAGGAGGCCTTAGGGTTAGACATAAGACACATCTTTTTCACACACCTCTTCCACATATCTCATAACACTTTCATTGTAATCATTCATTGATATTATTAATCAAAGTGAAAGTTTTGTTTACTTTGTTTTGTTCTTTGTTCTAAGTGTTAAATTTCGCATAACACTTAGTTTGTTCAATACAACAAAGTTTCTCTACGTGTTAAACTTGATTTAATCTCGTTAACACAAAGCTAAATAGATATAAGTTTGGGATCAACAAGTGGTATCAGAGCCTCGTGGCTCGTGATGCTAGGACCAACAAGGTGTTCGTGTATGGTGAAAAGAAGAAAAATCCGTCTAGGGTTTTTCTGGACGTTTTTGTGTGCGCAGCAGTATTCAGAAGGTCATAACTTTTGATTGAACCGTTGGATCGTCACGAAATTTTATGTGTGTGTTCTATACGCATATATCTAGACATCCACCGGAGGGATTGTCGAGTTTTGTCCCCTATCAAAAGTTATTAAGCGTCAAAGTGGGCTGCAGTGATGATTTTCAGATTTGCATAAAATCATGATTTAGGGTTTCTCCAAACCCTATATCGATTTTGAACAGTAAGAGATGATTTGCAGTTGGGTTATGTAATGAGTAGAAGCAAGAAAAAGGTTTTACAAAAACCCTAAATTGATCCTTAAACCCTAAGTTAGGGTTTTAAAGCTTAATATTATTTTTAGGGTTTCAAAAACCCTAGATCCATTCATAATGTTTCTGAATCTCGCTAAATTTACTGTGTTTGAAGAGGAAACATATTGGCAGTTTGGCTTATGGATGACGGTAAAGATGTGGGTTTGGATATTAAAGCTACTATTACAAAAGGAGATGTCTCGTAGGGTTTGTTCTCGAGATGTTTCAAATGATGGAAAAGACGAAAGTTAAGGTACGGGATATTCAATGATGGCTGTCAATTTGTGAGTTGTTAAAACAGACGAAATCTTTTCATACCAAGATACATCATATTTGAATGGTTTTCGATTCTTATTGGTGTAAAAGGGTGTGTTCACACGAAGGGTTAAGAAAGTGAATATTCTATTCACATGAATGGAAAATAGCTCACAGTAGACTCACGGTGTGTCATTATTGAGTACAAGTTTGGAGGTCAATTACATGTATATTCTTTCATGATTTATACGTGATATTTAAGGTATAAGGGTGACCAAGATTTGGTTTATCTTTGGATGAGATTTTATAAATTAGAATGAAATAAAGATGTGGATCAATTAAAAAGGCTGTCAAGATAGAAGGTGGGATAAACACGCATGATACTTGGGACATGTTATTTTTCACGTGGGTTTACTATCATATGGAATGGACTGGTTTGAAGCTTTTGTTTGTTTGTGGCCCGATTGATTACTCATGGATACTTTATAGTATTTATGTCAATTGCTAATTTGAATCGTGTGAACGCAGTAAAGAAAAAAAAAGATGTACTATGATTGTCAAGATAGTGACGTGAGATCGAGATTTGTGTTCACACGGTGGTTGAATTGTGATTGGATGAAGCACAGTGACATTAATATTCCTATTATGGATGCAATTTATTTTGGGAATATTAGTGTAAAGACAAAGTGACGTTGATATTCATGTTTTATGGCGCTGACAAAAAGGTGACGTTGACAGGTAATAAGTTAAGTGTTGTTGGAAAAACGTTGACATGAGTTGTCCGAGAAAAGGTTTGTTCAAACGTTGATAGGTGTTGTCCGATATGTTACAATACAGATGGAAAGATATTGGACAGAGGGAGATGTTGGACAACAAAAGAATGGCTGCTGTTTGAGAAACTTGGTACGTTTTTAGCACACAAAAAGAGGTATTTACACGCAAAGGTACATGGAATCTCCGTTTTTATATAGAATATCAAGTTGATATTTATGGCTCGGATATTTTTACAAGGAGTAAATGATTTTTAAGTAAGTTAGCAACAATTCATGAAGACTTTGATTGATATTAGAGTATGTAATCGGGATAGCCTTGTGAAAGAGTTATTCGCTAACATCTTTTACATATAAAGATATTGGTTCATTAAGACTTGTCATGAAGAGGTGTTGGCTTAAGGGGGAGAATTCTTATGGTAAGTTTGATGATTGAAGAAGATTTTCGCGAGTTTGTGTTCTATCATATCTTAAAGTCATGCACTTCCAGCCACTGACTTCTAAGATAACTTGTTCGTGCTTTACATGGTTGGTGATGAAGACTTGTCAAAATCTAGCAGTTGTAGATGCTATCACTTGAAGGAGTTACATTATCGTGCTCAGTGTCTCACATAGGATGAGGATTTTTGACAAACGGATCGAGGTCTACTTATACTTTGTACCATGAGTATAAGTTCTTTATCACGTGGATAGTACAAGACATGGAACACAAGGTTGGGTTATTCTACTTCTACATCAAGATTACTTTATTTATTTCTCTTCAAGATCATTACTTAGAGCTACATTTGGAGAATCTTCAAAGATTGCATACATTGTTTACTTCCCTGTTGATGTGACAAAAAGGGGAAGACATACATGCTACACTTGAGGGGAAGCAATTTGAAGATCATGTACAACTTACAAGAGATATACAAAGAGTTTTGCCGACATCAACTAGGGGAAGATTGTTGGGTCAAAAAGTTGATGTGGCAGAAACTCAAAAACGAAGATAACATGAAGATTTTGTCTAAGCGTTGTCAAGAGAAATCCAAGCGTTGACAAGAGCAAATCCAAGGTTGACAGAAGCAAGCATTGTCATGTACAATCCAAGCATTGTCATGTACAATGTAAGCATTGTTAGAAACATAGACAAAGAAGCTTATGGAAGCTTCTATTTAGATAAACATGCAAGATATATTCTGCATAAGTTTATTTAAATAGAAGATTTACTTGTTTATTCATCATTATCTCTTATAAAACCCTAATCCTTACACTATAAAAGGAACCAAGGGTCTTAGGTTTTATTCATAACTTTCATACAAAATGTAAACCTAAAGCGTGTGTCGACTAGACGTGAGATTCAATGTATACACGTCTAGTGGTTGTTAATTATTAATATAGTTAACAATCCTTTTGTTTTAATTCATGTCTTGTGCCTAAACACCTTGTTAATGTGTTATGTTCTAATTCTGCTTTGATTATTTAATCATATGAACATGATGCATTCCTAGTAGCTTCAATGATCCGGAAACCAAGGTTTCCATAATTGTTTTTTTTAAACAAAACTTAGATCGATTTAGCTTTGTGTTAACGAGATTAAATCAAGTTTAACACGTAGAGAAACTTTATTGTATTGAACAAACTAAGTGTTGTGTGGAATTTAACACTTAGAACAAAGAACAAAACAAAGTAAACAAAACTTTCACTTTGATTAATAATATCAATGAATGATTACAATGAAAGTGTTATGAGATATGTGGAAGAGGTGTGTGAAAAAGATGTGTCTTATGTCTAACCCTAAGGCCTCCTTTTATAGGTTTAAGGAGCCTTGTACAAAAAGATAAGATCAACTATTTTGGGAAAAGACATAAGATAAACATAACTTATTGACTAAATCTTTTTAAACATTAAGAATATATTCTGAATTATTATCTTCATATTTTGTACACCATCTTGAAGAATTCCTCATTGGCAGATTTAGTCCTTGTATTTATGTTATGATTCTTCTTATCAACGCCTTGATAATTCTTATCAGCGTCTCACCTGTCAGCGCCTCGTTTACTCTTGTCAGCGTCCAATTTCCTCTTGTCAGCGTTCCAATGACTTAGCTAATTTTATTCCCAACAGAGACGAGAAGAAAGAAAGAAGAAAGCTTAAGCACTTAATCTCCCCACCTCCTATAAATACCCCCCCTAATGTGTCATTAGGAGGGTGGTTAGTTTTTAGAGTTTTTAGTTAATTTTAGTTTTATTAAGTTTGTTTTTAATTTCTCTCTAGTTTTCCTTTCAAGGTTATTAAATTTATATTAATCTTGTAATCTTTTGATATTAATCTTTAATCAATCAAGCTTATTTCCTTAATTTTCATTCTTCCTTTCTTAATAATCTATGGTTTTGCTTTGATAATCATGTAGTGGATGTGATTTTGTTGATTTTGGTGTGTTTGGCTTATTGATAATAAGTTGATTTTGGTAAGTTTAATATTTTGATAAAAAGTGCTTTTTGATTTCTAGCTTATTTAGTGTTTTAAAAGTTTTTAAATTGTGGCTTGTTAGTTTTTATTAAAAATCTATTTGGTTTAAGTTTTGGTATGTGCTTATTTTTGGATTTGCTTATTTGTTAAGTTTAAGTGATATTCGGGTTTACTAAACCCCTTTATTCCGAATATAGCATTCTTCCCTTTATTCCGGATAGTGTGCTTCACCTTATTCCGGATAAGAGCCCAAACCAGTATTGCGGATAAGAGTTTTGTTATATTTTTCCGGATAAGCATCACTAGTTCTAGTATTCCGGATAGTGTCCCGGATAAGCCTCTCAACAAAGTATTCCAAATATATCCAACTACCTTTTATTCCGAATAGCAATCAGTTCTTCATTCCGGATAGTCACCTTCAGGTTATTCCGGATAAGCATTTCCAAGTTATTCCGGATAAGCCCCTTTATTTCCCTATTCCGGATAAGCATTTTATTTCGTTGCGGATAAGCTCTCGGTCAAGAATTCCGGATAACATCTCCAACTGATTCCGGATAAGATGCAGAAACAAAGATTCCGGATAAAGCTTCAAACCATTTATTCCGGATAAGTAAAAGGAAATATTCAGGATAAGCTTTCGAAGTCACGTTTTTCCGGATAAGCTGTTAAACTTTATTCCGGATAACCTCAAGTACAAACATTCCGGATAGGCTGTATTTCTTCATTTTGGATAACATTCCGGATAAGGGTTGGTTATTTCCATTTTTTAATTTAAACTTTATTTTTCCCGCCATTTTACTTAGCTTTATTCTAACTTGTCTTGTTTTAGTTTAAATCTTTAAAGTTTACATTTTTATAAGTTTTAATCATTTACTTTTAAAATCTTTAAAGTCTTCATTTTTAGTTTAAATTTTCAAGCTTTCATTTTTATTTATTTACTCAACGACGTTTTCACTTTTAGATTAAAATAGATAATCGAACTTTTTTTATTTTCCATCAAGAACGACTGAGTCGCACTTTCTACTAGTAATCAATTCGAAAAGATCGGACGATAACTTTTATATACTTGGCTAAAAACCTCGTATTAAATGGCGCCGCTGCCGGCTCTTTTCGTTAAGATTAACGGTTTTTAGTGAGAGACGCGTTGGATTTTGGGATCCGTTCATCTTTGAACGTTATTTTCCTTGCTTTAAAATTTTAAAAAAATCCGTAAAAATTAAAAAATTTCCAAAAATACAAAAAAATAGAAAACATAAAAAACCAAAAATAAATATTTCTTGTCTATTTTTCTTTTCCTTTTGTAGGTGTGCATGCGTACTCGTGCTCGTAAGAAGAAAGCAATTCAAGCCGAAGTCATTACTCCACCTATTGTCACTATGGACAATCAACCAATGATCGAGCTTTTGCAATCGCACTTAGAGGGCAACACCGATGCTATTGTTATACCCGAGATTGGAGCCAACAATTTTGAGCTCAAATCCGGCTTGATTCAAATAGTCTCTGCTCAACCTTTCTTGGGGCGTTCGCTTGATGATCCTCATGACCATATAAAAAGGGTTCTTCAACTCACAAATACGGTTAAGTATAATGGGGTTTCACAAGAAGTGATTCGCTTGCAACTTTTTCCTTTCTCCTTAGAGGGACAAGCCCGGAATTGGCTTGATAAGGAACCGCCACAAAGTATTCTTACGTGGATGGATTTAGAGACCAAATTCATCAACTACTTTTTCCCACCCTCACGTACTACCGCTTTGCGGAATGAAATCATTACATTTGAACAAAAGTACGGTGAGACATTTAGTGAATCCTGGGACCGTTTTAAGGAACTTTTAAGAAAGTATCCACAACATGGTTTTACAAAAGTACATCAAATTAATACTTTTTACAATGGTTTAAGCATGAATGACCAAGATTCACTAAATAGTGCCTCGAGGGGTAATATTTTGGTTGAGTCTTCTAATGCCGCATGGGACATCATTGAGAATAAGTCTAGAGTGCAAACCAAGAGTGTTCGGACTAATGTGGCTAGTGCTAGCACTAATGAGAGCGACAAGAGAATTGATAAGCTTACTACGATTGTTGAAACACTTGCTCTCCAAACCGCTAACAATACCAAAGCTATCAATGCTCAAGTTAATGTTTTGAGTCAATCATGTGAAACATGTGGGGGATCTCACTCATACACCGATTGTCCTTCGACTCATGACAATCCGGAAAATGTGTATGCCTCCAACGGTAACTTTTCTACGGGAGACTATCAAGCACGTCCTCAAGGTGACCGTAATTTGCTCAGCTATCGCTCAAACAACTTTCTTTCACCACCCGGTTTTCCACCACAAAACCCAAACAACCTCAGTCGAAACAATCAAAATCAACCTCGAGCTCCAAATCAATATCAAACCCAAAGAAACCCATATCCACCTCAAAGAAAGAATCAAGTTCACCAACCACCCGCTTATCAACCACCTGCCTACCATGCTCTTCCTCCCACCCAACCCGCCACATTTAATCAAGAGGTTGACACTTACATGAGGACTAATGATGTGATAGTGCAAAATCTTCAGCGGGAAATGATCAACTTGAAAGCAGATATGGTGAAACAAGGGAATGATCTTCGAGCCGATTTGCGAAACTCTTTGGCAAGTCAAACAAATGACTTAAGAAACATGATGGATATTTTCTTCCCAAGTAATCAAGCCTCTGGATCGGGTTCTCTTCCGAGTAACATCGTTGCTAATCCAAGAGGGGAGATGAAAGCAATCACCACTCAAAGTGGAAAAGGTTTAAAGGAACCCGAGCTTCCTACACCTACACCGGTGATTGTGACAAAGGAAAACGAGTCTACTTCTCCAATTCCTCCACCTTCTTTTCCTCCAATTCCTCCACCTTCTACTTCCACCCCTCCACCACCCAAGGGTGTGAGTGAGAATTCCATACCAAAGCCTTCATCTCAACCTAATATACCTTATCCCTCAAGGTTGAGGAAAGAGAAATTGAAGAACAAGGCTGATATTCAGGTTTCTAACTTTCTTAAAATGTTTAAACAACTGAATTTCAATATCTCCTTTGCTGAGGCTCTCACTCACATGCCCAAATATGCTAAAATGTTTAAAGATCTTCTCAGTGATAAGAAGAAACTTCTTGATATCGCTCAGACCCAACTTAATGAGAATTGCTCTACAGTACTCTTAAGGAAATTACCCACCAAACTTGGTGATCCGGGTCGGTTTCTCATTCCTTGTAATTTTCCCGGGGTAGATAATTGTATGGCCCTAGCCGATCTAGGTGCTAGGATAAACTTAGTGCCTTTAAGCGTTTGGAAACAATTGTCTCTACCCGAGCTAGTACCCACACGAATGACATTAGAATTAGTTAACCGTGAAGTGGACCGTGCTAAAGTGGATGTCATAGCCAAATTACCTCAACCTTCAACCGTGAAGGGTGTGAGAAGTTTCCTTGGTCATGCGGGATTCTATCGTCGATTCATTCAAGATTTTTCTAAAATCGCTCGCCCGATGACCCACCTCTTGGAAAAAGATACTCCTTTTATCTTTTCTAAAGAGTGTCTTGAATCCTTCAATCTTCTTAAGGACAAGATGACTAAGGCACCGGTCTTGGTTACCCCCATTGGGAGCTACCTTTTGAATTGATGTGTGATGCTAGCGACTTTGTTATAGGAGCGGTTTTGGGCCAAAGAGTGAACAAACACTTCCAACCAATCCATTATGCTAGCAAGACAATGACAGGGGCTCTATTGCATTATACCACTACCGAAAAAGAGCTTTTAGCTATAGTGTATGCTTTTGAGAAGTTTCGCCCCTATCTTTTCCTTTCCACCACAATTGTCTATACCGACCATTCCGCGTTGAAGTACTTGTTGACTAAACAAGATTCTAAGCCAAGACTTCTTCGTTGGGTTTTGCTCCTTCAAGAATTTAAAATTGAAATTCGTGACAAGAAGGGATCATCCTAATCAAGAGATCAATGACTCTTTTCCCCTCGAGGCCTTAATGTCTATCAATTCCAATCTTGATGACACCCCGTGGTTTGCGGACATTGCAAATTACTTAGCGGGTGGTATTCTCATCGAAGGGTTAACATCCCAACAAAAGAAGAAGTTCTTTAAAGATATTAAGACTTACTTTTGGGATGACCCTTATCTCTTCAAACAATGTGCTGATCTGATTATTCTTTGGTGTGTTGATGGACCCGCAGCTTTAGACATTCTCGAAGCTTGCCATAAAGGACCCACCGGTGGTCCCTTAGGTCCCAACTACACCGCGAAGAAAGTGTTTGACTCGGGATTCTATTGGCCCACCATTTATCATGACGCTCACGAGATGGTTAAAAATTGTGATGCTTGCCAACGCCAAGGCAAGATCACACATAAAGATGAGATGCCTCAAAATTTCATACAAGAATGTGAAATCTTTGATGTATGGGATATCGACTTTATGGGGCCATTTCCATCATCTAAAGGGAACAAGTACATCCTCGTAGCCGTTGACTACATATCTAAATGGGTTAAAGCTAAGGCTCTCCCTACGAACGATGCGAGGGTGGTTGTGAACTTTTTGAAGCAACTTTTTGCTCGATTCGGTGTTCCTCGTGCTATAATTAGTGACCGCGGGACTCATTTTTGCAATGATCAATTTGCTCGAGTCATGGCTAAGTACGGTGTCAATCACCGTCTTTCCACCACTTATCATCCCCAAACAAATGCTCAAGCCGAGATATCTAACCGTGGATTGAAGCGAATTCTTGAGCGCACTGTGGGAGAGCATCGTGCCTCGTGGGCCGATAAGTTAGATGATTCTTTGTGGGCTTTCCATACCGCTTATAAGACCCGATTGGTTGTAGACCTTATCGTCTTGTGTACGGGAAAGCATGCCACCTCCCTATCGAGCTGGAACATAAGGCATACTGGGCCTTGAAGTGGGCTAACTTCGACATCAACAAAGCCGACGATCTTCGGAAGATTCAACTCAACGAGCTCAACGAACTAAGGAATGAGGCTTATGAGAACTCATTGATCTACAAGGAGAAGACCAAGATCATCCATGATTCAAGGATTAAGAACCGAGAGTTCCACGTTGGTGATTAAGTTTTAGTCTTTAACTCTCGGTTGAAGATCTTCTCGGGAAAGCTGAAGAGCCGCTGGTCTGGTCCATTCACCGTCGCCAAAGTCTTCCCCTGTGGCACCATTGAGCTTTCTCAGCCAAACGGGCCCAATTTTAAGGTGAATGGCCAGCGCGTGAAGTTGTACTTTGGTGAGGACATCTCTCATGAGATGATTCCATCCCTCACCACGTTTCCCATGAATTAAGTTCTGGGTCGAGTCAGGCTCGTGACTCGGTTAACAAAAACAAGAGCTTCTCGGGAGGCAACCCGTTGATCTATCCTTTACCGTTTTCATAATAAGTGTAGGGGAGCCCGTATGTGTTTGTTGTCTTGTTTCTTCTAATGTGCAGGGATTTAAGCTTCAAAGATCCATTCTCGATGACTTTTGAAGAACCGTGATCCCGTGTACCCGTCTTCCCGGTTCTATCCTAAACTGTCGTGATTCAATATTTCATATCTTATATGTTCACATTGAAATCACTATAGTTGTCCTTTCCTTAGCAAGATTTAAACAAAGTGCACAATGTCCTAAGTGTAGGGGAGTTTACTCCCACATGCTTAAAAATTGAGGACAATGTCTATATCAAGTGTAGTGGGGGACTTCTATCGAAGTAAGTGGTATTTTCCATGAATTTGCCCTCATTTTAACCGGAAAATAAAAACTTTCGACATTTTTCAAAATTTTTAATCTGTTTTGGCGTTGTAGTTTTCCTTTGTTATCGTTATTTACTTTCTTTGTTAGAATAAATTTTCAATAAAGTGGTTTTAAATTTTTCAAAGTCGTGAATATTTTGACTCAACCCGAGTTTACTTATCTAAGTTTACTCTAGCTAGTATCCTTAACGTGTTTAAGTCAAGTTTTGCTAGGCTTTTATATAGGGAACTTTAAAACGCGGAACTTTATAATGCGAATTCTAAACTTGAAAAAGTCTAAGAATTTGCAAGATCCTATAAATGACTCGAAAACCCAAAACTTTGATTTAATTGGCTAAGCATCCACGAGTCTCATTCCTTGATATTTTAAATTGTGGAGAACGAGAGATGATAGAGTCAATTATAAGTTTGGTATTCTTTCGTGAATTTATGTGAGTTGATTATAAGCTTTTTCTCCAATCGCTTGCTAATAATTTTATCTGCAATAAATAAGGTTGAACGATTTGAAAAGTTACTTAGCTTCTAGCACAAGATCGTTAAAAAGTTGCTCGATATTAATTAGATTCATAGCCAAGGCATAACTTATTGAAGCGGGATGCGAAGATTGGAGAGTCCGAAAAGGTCCTAACAAGACATGAGGGCTACATTTTGTTGCTAAAGATCCAAAAGTGATGTGAAGAATCATTTATCAAAAATCAATATGAAGGATCGAGACACACGACGAAAAGAAAATACTCCCCTAAAGATCATGGAGAAGTCTATCCAAAAAGGCCCATATCGTTGTATATCAAAGTCCAAAATAAAGATTGGAGAAAAATGAAGAAGTCGTGGTCCAAGTATGAAGAATCTCTCAAAACATCAAGTGAAGAAATTCCTATTATGAAGAGAAGACCATTATTTCATGAACGTCTCTCAAGATTTGAAGTATGAAGTCACTGCCAAATATCGGTCCGAGAAAGGTCTCAAATCGTGAAGCGAGTTATGCCAAGATATGAACTTTATGAGGTCCCGATAAGCAGTTTTAAAAGATTTTGTCCTTTAGCTAACTATTGATTAAATCGTCCTACTTTATTTTCAGCCTAAATAACTATCTAAATAAGTCAAACAATGTATCCTCGTGATCATTCAAGACAAAATTAAAATATAAGAGATACACCTAGGAATAAGGGAGTCTAAGTGAGTAATTGGGCCACATGAGTTCGTGTTAGTTTGCTAACTTATAATAACAATGATCTCGTTTTTAAGCTTGGTATGGGGAACGTGAAACTTGAGGATGATGAACATTCATGACTGCCAAAACCCCAATGTAAGTGTTTGATTTCTTTACTTGTTTTGTTCTTTTAGTTTCCTTAGTATATAGTATTTAATAAAGGCCAAGGTGGGTTATCTATGATGAGAAATGTAATCTGTGCTTTGAAATTAATGCATTGCATGAGGGCATTGCAATGGTCTAGTGTAGGGGATTTAATAAGTGTGAAAACACTTATCTTTTTACCACTTATTTCCAATAATAACAAGACCAAAACGTGTATTTTATGTCGTAAAAGTCGGAATTATGCGTGGTTTGTGTTTTTATTGTGTTTTAGGACCAAAAGATTAAAAAGGAAGAAAACATGGGCTATTGATGTATGGTGGAATGTATATGTGATAATTAAGATACATTATAGGGTAAATTAGAAAATTACCTTTAGGAAAAAGTAATAGACTAAAATTACCAAAGACGAATTCAATTAAACACGTGATGAACCAAGTTCGTTGTACACGAAGATCGAGTGAATTTGAGACGTTTCGTTTCGTTTTGGACAATTGATTTGAATTGGTTTTCGGTTTTTTAACTAGAAATTAAATCTACCAATTTTAAACTATTTAATTATCCTAAAGTGCATGAATCGTAAACCCCCAAAACTATTTAAATCTAAATCAATTACTTAAAATTAAAACTATTTAAAATTAAACTATTTAATAATCTATAAAAAATTAATCTATTTAATAAAAATAACTTTTAATCTATTTTTAGAAATCTAATTAACTATTTAAACTAACTAAATTTATTAAAATCAAATCTAATTTTAAAACTATTTTTATTTAAAATAATAAAAATCTAATTATATAAAAACTAATTAAACTTTTAAATTTAATAAAAACATTTTTATTTTATTTTTATTTTATTTTGAACTAATTATTATTTCTAAAAACTCAAAATTTACTATAATAAAAATATTATTAAAACTTAAACATTTAAAATCGTAAATCTAATTAAAACGAATTTAAAGTCAAAATCTGCTAAATTTAGTTCTACTATATTAATCAACAAACTGTTAATAAAATCAAATGAGCACTGAGCTCAGTTGGCTAACATGTTGGCCCTGTGACCAGGAGGTCACAGGTTCGATTCCCATGAGGAACCATTTTTTTGGGATTATTTTATGATAAATAAAAAGATGAAAAATGGTCATAGGAATGACCTTTGTAAAGCTTATTTTTATTTAAGTTGTTAGGAAACAGCTTATGGGCTTATCAAATCAATTGGATCTGTCAAACTATGATATTCAGTAAAGTAAAATAATATCAACAAAGCAGCATAAGATTAAACAAACTTATACCCTAAATAATCCAACACAAATCAACAGTAAGCAACAAGAATTTAAAACCAAACACACCCAATATAGGAGTGCTGGCCGAATTCTAATATAATTAAGCAGACTGAATCAAACTCTACAGACAAGGAAACAAATCAGAAAATCCAGACCCAAACAATAAAATTTGGATAACTGATAAGTAATAGATCAGTTCAAATCATACCCACAAAGCAGTAATAACGAACATAATAGCCACTTAATATGAAAAATCAGTAAAAGCAGACACAAAACAACTACAATAGTCTAATTGAGAAGCTAGAAGTAAATAATCAAAACCAAATTGGACAAATTAATTCTACTTAACAAATGAATACAGTTCTCGCAGCAAACATGATATCAATAATAATAAACCGAAAACAATATGCTTCAGCAGAAACTTAATTCTCACAAACCTATTTCAGATTCTAAAGACTTCAACTAATTTATCACCTCAAACAGATTTAAGATCTAATACACAGATCCATATCTATTCAAACTTGCAGTAATATCAGACAGATTCACGAATACGAATTCATGACTCAATCCATCAGACTTAACACTTAAACCAATTATACACTAAACATTTACTCACTAAACAGATTAATCCAAACAATAACATCAAATAACCAAAAGTAATTAGCAACTCTTCATTATCATTAAACTAACTTATTCTAAATACATTAAAATTAAAAATAGATGCACACCTTTTGGAGAAACCATTGGGCAGAAAGTTGTGCTGAACAACTTTATGAACCGGCATCAATACCACCATGATCGACCACCATCTTAAAACGAACCACAAACACCATCATATCTCGAATCAGATTTTTATCGGTCAAACAGTGGGTTTGACTTACATCCTAGCTTCACTTATATTATTTAAGTCAAACTATTAATTCAGTTTGATCATATAACATTGAATATAATAATTAAAATAGACAGTAAATTAATGTGTAAAAATTTAACAGTAAAACTTGAAATTAAAAGGAGATGCACGAATGAATTTTTATTAATTCAGTAAAATGATACAAAACTATTAAATTGAAAATACAATTAATCCTACCTCTATTTTATCATTATAACAGTAAAGAGAAAATGGAATGAATAAATTACAGGAAGAAAGAGGGTTTTTATAGCCATCCCAAGGCTGTTGAGGAGAGTATATTCGGATCTTCGAGAGCATATTCCATCTTCGATTTTAACCCTTAGATCATCTATTCTGCTTTCTCTCTCTTGTTTGCTTTGATCCTACGGTTGATAAGACACAACTAGCACACGGATTGCCAACGTGGCATCCGCTTGTGCTAGTTGTGTTTCTTGGATGATGAAGTGTCCCCTTTTGATTGGAGGAATAGGAGTGGTGATGTGTTTCCTCCATTTATCCGCTGCCACGTACCCCTCGCATCCATCTTTTCTCTTCCTAAAACTTAGGGGATTTAATTCCCCCACACTTGAATTACACGTGGGAGTGAAAACCCCCTTATTTACTTGAGTGATTTATCAATTAGGGTTTGGGGTACAATAAGTTTACATGTTTATTTTGAAAGAGAAGGGTAAATGGGAGAGACACACATAGAGTGTATCGAAAATTATTTAATGTGTAAAAGTGGGGTGACAAAAAACGTGTGGTTATGAGATACGTTTATTGAGTGGTTGAATGAATATGTAACGTGTATATACACGTTGACTCATGGTGAAATAGCACATTCGTTTGTAAACCCTAATGGGTTTAAAGGCCCAAACAAACGTCCCATTTTTCTTTTTAGTTTGGGAATGATATGGGCTTTAGGCCATATAAAGCTTAATCCGTCTCATGACATTTGTGGTGTTGGGCTTTTCATGGGCCAAAGGTTAAAACTTCCATCCGTTTATTAGTATTTTGGTCCTATTGGGCTTTGACCCAAAAGTGACAAGTTTTATTTCCTCAAATGGGCTTTTGGGCCCATTTACCTAATTATGGGACCCACAATGCCCAATATCTTCATTAAAGATTAATTCCGCTAAAGTTCTCGAAATTGGCTTCTTCATATTTTTCTTCAAACTCGTGCCGGTTTTGCCGATTTTCGCGAACTTGGTACCTACACACATTAAAACAAGAAACAAACATATACAAGGCAAATCTCATACATTAAATGCATTATTTCATTGTTTTAAGCTACAAATGATATGAGTAAAATCACTCATATCAAACTCCCCCTTGCTAAGCAATTGCCGTGTCCTCATGCAATGATAGAATGAAACACTAACTACACCTTTATTCAACTTTTGATAACTTTATTTTGCAAATACATAATGTATTGCTTTCATTATTTGAAAAATAACTTTTAGGATCATAAAACTCAAATAGATTCCTCGTCCCCGACTTTTCACTTTTCCATGCCAAGTGCAAAAACAAGATCATTGTCAATCATAAGCCCCAAAATTAAACCAACTCATACAAGTAATTTGTGTTAAACTCAATCTCCTATTATTCCTAATTGTATCTCTAGATTTTATTTGTCATTCACCCAAAGGCTCATTTGACTTTATTTTGATATTTATTAGTCCAAAAATGAAGGCAAGAACGGTGTAAACTCAACACTCAAAACCTAACCTCGACTTCAAAAACCGTTGTCACTAAAGAAAGCCCACATCAAGGATAACTTAACACGATTTAGGGATAAATCCTCGGACCCGAAATTTGGCTAATATGGCTACTTAAAAGCAATAATAAAAACCTCCAAAGTCAATTATGACCTTATATGGAGTTAGCAACAACTACATCATAACACCTTGTGGCTCTTTAAGATGCAATTGTTCTCCTTATTTAAAATCCACACCCTAAGGCTCCTTGGACAAAAATAAGGGAATAGACAACACCATCCCACCTTACGGATCATGATGATGAAGCAATTTTTATTCAACACGCCCCTTGACATACACCCTAAGGCTCTAATGACAAGGTTAGTGCTACATGACTCCCACCCGAAGGCTCCTAGAGAACATGTTTTTATTTATTCTTCTTTATTAATATGATATTTATAGTAAGCCAAATTTCCGCAATCCCATGATCAAAAGTCCATGACGCTGACACCCTTAATGTGTTCTCACTTTAATTACAAGGGAAGAAAAAGAAAGAGTAACGAGTTAAGATATCAAGCCTAAACCGCTAAAAACTTCATTTATTAAGCAATTATTATTCAAGTGTGGAAAGTAAATACGAGGAGATTAAATCAAACATAAAAATACTTGCACAAAGAAGAACTTAACCTTAGAAACTTATGATTGAACTCTATCATCTCTTGTTCTCCATATTGTAAAATTCCAAAAATGTGAAATCAATGGATACTTAGCCTATTAAATCAAAGTTTTAGGTTTTCAAGTCATCTATAGGATCTTGCATCTTCTTATACTTTTTCAAGTTTTAGAATTTGCATCTTTAAGTTCCCTTGATAAACGACTTTCTAGGATCAATTATAGGAACTTGCGAAAAGTTCTTGTTCTTAACTCGTATGAATTAAGACTTTCACGTTTTAAAGCTCCCTATATAAAATCCTAGCAAAACTTAATTCAAATACGTTAAGGAAAAGCTAAGGTAAAAACCGAGTCGAGTCAAAAACTATTTTTATTATTTACATTTGTGTTATTTTATTTATTAAAACTTAAAAAATAACACTAAAAATATAAAATTTTATTGAAAAATAAGAAAAAACAATTAGGTTTGGACATGACAAAAGCAATAGCAAGCGATTATATCGATTGACTCCCCCATGCTAAAACCAAACATTGTCCACAATGTTTCTTAGCTCAAGAGTAACACCCCCTTGCTAAAACACGAAGAGTCTAATGCAAAATCCTAACATGGTAAGAGCACGCAAATCTATAAGCCGTTTATTAATTATGCCTCAAGATAAAACGTTAGTCGATAAAAATCAAGGAATAAAGAGTGTGCCCTTTTTTTGGCATTCAAAGAAAGGAAGATCAAGTGGATCGGCAAAAACCGAACACGAGAGTCTTCAAATATTGGGGTCATACCTAAGATTCACAACACAACAAAACATGAGCACGAGCTTGAAAGATCAAGCCTTATTAGTTGTTAGAAAATAGAAAGAAGATAGAATGTATGGGACTCCCCCACAAGGCACCTCGTTTTTGTTCACCGAGTCATGAGCTCGACTCGATCCCCGCATTCATTGGTCCTTAGGGAAAGTTTGATGATCCGGGACAACCTCCGCAGGTATGTCCCCTCCAAAGTAGTGTTTCACACGATGACCATTCACCTTAAAGTTAGGCCCGTCTTTTTGAGCTAGCTCAACGGTGCCATAAGGGAAAACTTGCGCAATGGTAAATGGTCCGGACCAACGGGATTTAAGCTTGCCCGAGAAAATCTTAAGTCTAGAGTTGAATAAGAGGACTTGATCACCAACATTGAAAATGCGGTTTTTGATCTTAGAGTCATGAATCCTCTTAGTCTTCTCTCTATAGATCAAAGAATTTTCATAAGCTTGATCTCTTAATTCACTTAGTTCATTTAATTGAACCTTGCGATGATCACCCGCGGTCCTCAAATCAAAGTTACAATGCTTAAGAGCCCAATACGCCTTATGTTCGAGTTCAATTGGCAAGTGGCATGCTTTTTCGTAGACCAACCTAAATGGTGTACAACCAACTGGCGTCTTGTAAGCCATACGGAAAGCCCACAATGCATCGTCCAATTTATCCGACCATGAAGTGCGATTCTCTCCAATAGAACGCTCCAAAATCCTATTAAGAGCACGGTTTGAAACCTCCACTTGACCACTTGTTTGAGGGTGATAAGCCATAGAAAGTCGATGAGTGACACCATATTTCTTTATAACTTTTTCAAATTGTTCATTACAAAAATGGGTCCCACGATCACTTATAATAGCCCGCGGAGTTCCAAACCTAGCAAAGAGTTGTTTCAAAAAGTTCACCACAACTCGAGCATCATTCGTGGGCAAAGCCTTAGCTTCAGCCTATTTAGACAAATAGTCCACGGCTACGAGAATGTATTTATTTCCTTTCGAAGATGGAAATGGCCCCATAAAATCGATCCCCCACATGTCAAAGATTTCACAAACTTGGATAATGTTTTGAGGCATTTCATCCCTTTGTGAGTTCTTTCCTTGACGTTGACAAGCATCACAAGTCTTGATCAAGTCTTGGGCATCGCGATATATGGAAGGCCAAAAGAAGCCGGCATCAAAGACTTTCTTCGCGGTGGCATTGGCACCATGATGTCCCCCGGTGGGTCCCTCATGACAAGATTTAAGGATATCTTGAGCTTCTTTTCCAAACACGCACCTACGAATCACTTGATCCGCGCACACACGAAACAAATAGGGGTCGTCCCAAAAGTAATAGGATATATCCTTGAAAAACTTTCGTTTTTGTTGGGACGACATACCCTTGATCACAAACTTCCCCGCATGGTAATTTGCTATGTCCGCAAACCATGGGGTACTATCATCACCACGAAAAGCAATCATACCAAGCGTCTCGAGAGGAAATGTTTCATTGATTTCCTTGTTCTCACGATCACTTTGGTGAGGATTCTCAAGTCGAGATAAATGATCGGCCCCGAGATTCTCGGCTCCATTTTTGTCTAGAATTTTGACATTAAATTATTGAAGGAGGAGAATCCACCGGAGCAACCTCGGCTTAGCATCTTGTTTATTAAGAAGATATTTGATAGCCGAGTGGTCCGTATACACTATGGTTTGAGACAAGACGAGATATGGTCTAAACTTTTCAAAAGCATACACAACGGCAAGTAACTCCTTTTCCGTTGTAGTGTACTTTGTTTGAGCATCCGTCATAGTCTTACTTGCATAGTGTATAGGCAAGAAATGTTTTGACTTACGTTGCCCCAAAACCGCACCTACCGCATAATCACTAGCATCACACATAATTTCAAAAGGTAGGTCCCAATCCGGGGCAACCAAGATTGGAGATTCGGTTAACTTCCTTTTAAGCATCTCAAAGGCTTGAATACACTCATCCGAAAAGATGAAAGGAGTCTCTTTTTCCAAAAGATGGGTCATAGGCCGAGCTATCTTAGAGAAGTCTTGTATAAAACGTCGATAGAAACCGGCATGGCCGAGAAAACTCCTTACTCCCTTAACGGTGGTGGGTGGAGGCAATTTGGCAATCACGTCGATTTTAGCCCTATCAACCTCAATACCGGCCTTATAGATCTTATGTCCTAACACAATTCCCTCTTTGCACATGAAGTGACATTTTTCATAATTAAGAACAAGATTCGTTTCCTCACAACGTTGCAACATTCTTTCAAGGTTAGAGAGACATGAAGTGAAAGATTCCCCAAAAACCGAAAATTCATCCATGAAGACTTCCATGGTTTTCTCGATCATATCATGGAAAATGGCCATCATACACCTTTGGAATGTCCCCGGAGCATTGCATAGTCCAAAAGGCATGCGACGATAAGCAAATGTTCCATAAGGACAAGTGAATGTGGTATTTTCTTGATCACGAGGGTCAATGGGGATTTGGAAATAGCTGGAAAATCCATCCAAAAAGCAATAGAATTCATTCCCCGCTAGTCTTTCTAACATTTGATCCATAAAAGGTAATGGAAAATGATCCTTCCTAGTGGCATCATTAAGTTTCCTATAGTCAATACAAACACGCCAACCGGTCACAAGTCTAGTAGGAATCAATTCATTATCCTCATTAGTAACAACCGTCATTCCTCCTTTCTTTGGAACACAATGCACGGGGCTAACCCACGGACTATCCGAGATAGGGTAGATCATTCCGGCGTCTAGAAGTTTAGTGACTTCCTTTTTGATCACCTCATGAATCTTTGGATTGACCCTTCTTTGATTTTGGATAGCGGGTTTATAATCATCCTCCATTAGAATTTTATGAGTACAAAACTTTGGATCTATACCCTTAATGTCGGAGATTTTCCATGCAATGGCCCGTTTATGCTTCTTAAGCATTTTGATAAGCTCATCCTTTTCGTTTTCCTTTAATCCCTTAGCAATAATCATCGGTAACTTATCCGATCCCTCAAGAAAAGCATACTTCAAATGAGTGGGGAGTTCCTTAAGTTCTAATTCGGGTGCTTCCTCAATAGATGTTTTCACTTTAGTCTCATTTTCATTCACAACATTTAAATCCATAGGTGGTGATTCAAAAAGATCAATATTTAACAATTTTTCAATCAAAGCAATATCTCCCTCGGGATCAAAATTCTCACTATCAAACTCACTAGGATCAAATGGTGTGCTAAGGTAATCATCAATTTCCTTTTTGATTTTTGAATAACCATTATTCTCAATCACTTCAAGAACGAAGTCACCTCCCTCAAATAGAGTGATTGGAGGTTTAGCCGAAGAGATAATAGGATTCGATGAAGTGGGATTGCCGCTTTTAGAAGAAGCCGAGAATCCAAGCACTTCTTGAGAATATTCTTCACAAGTAACATCAATCACATCGATTTGATTAATTGATTCCTCGTAATACTTGGAAGAAAATTTAGAGATATGACCAATATCAAACGTGATATTTTCATCATCAACTCTTAAAGTCAATTTCCCCGCTTTCATGTCAACTAAAGCACTAGCCGTCATCAAAAACGGTCTTCCCAAAATTAGTGGTAAACGAGAATCTTCGGGATAATCGTAAACCACAAAGTCCGTTGGAAAGACGAGTTTCCCTACTTTGACAAACACGTCCTCGGCTATACCTTTTGGTAAGGCGATCGATCGATCCGCTAGCTCGAGAGTCATCTCAGTAGGTGTAAGCTCGGGAAGTGATAACCTTTTCCATACAGAAAGAGGCATCAAATTAATGCTAGCACCAAGATCGGCTAAAGCTAAGCATACTTCCATATTAGGGAAATCACATGGTATCACAAACTTGCCCGGGTCTCCAAGCTTATTGGGAAGCTTTTGTGTAAGAACCGCGGAATAATTAGCATCTAAAGATGTAGAAACTTCAACCAATTTCCCTTTATTATTCATCAATCTCTTAATAGTCGAAGCAAACTTAGGCATGTAAAGCAATGCATCCGCGAAACTAACATTAATATAAAGATTCTTAAACATCTCTAAAAAGTAGTCATTTGAGCATTGGACTTTTCGCGGAGCTTCTCTTGGTTAAGTCTTGAAGGGTAGGGTAGTGTGGGTTTAGTCTTCGGAAGCTCGGGTTCTGGAATAGGCAGTTGGTCTACCTTTGGTGGAATAGGAATTTCCTTTTCTTTAACCACCTCGAGTTCTTGCTCCACTTCCCTCACCGGAGAGATACTCACATGTGGAAGCAAAGGTCCGTCTAAAGCTTTCCCACTACGTGTGGTTATAACTTTCATCTCACCCTTCGGGTTTGGAATGGTATTGCTAGGTAAGCCACCCGAAGACGAGGAAGGTTGACTCATAAAAGATTCAAACATCGAAAGCAATTTGTTTTGACTTTGCTCCATACTTTGTTGCATACGATTTTGTTTTGCTCTAGCCTTTGTTGATTAAGCTCAATCTTATTGTTTTGCCCTTTAATCGTATTTTGAAAATCAAGTTTCAAAGTATTAATTTGCCCTTGAATGTTGTTTTGAAAAGCTTTCATATTTGCCTCATTTGACTTGATATAGCTTGACAACTCATTTTGATTATTGTGAAAACCATGATTGTTTTGATTAGCATTAAACCCATTTCCTTGATTATAATTCCCTTGGTTACCACGGTTAAAATTATTCCCATTGTTTCCATTGTTGTACCTATTTTGAACCGGTGGAAAACCCGGTGGAGCAACATGATTTTGACGAGGAACTTGACCGTTGGAGCCATAAGTTCCCGTCGCGGCAAAAGCACTAGCTTGATCAAACCCTTGAACAAGCATAAATAGGATGTGCTCCACCACATGATACACAAACACTCTCAACCATATTAATGGATCTATGAGGATTCTTCCTAATCTCATTCAACAAAGTCGCGAATCCACTATCAATCTTAGAGTCCAATCTAGCAATCTCGATATTAGAAGAATTCACATTGGAAACACTCGGTGTGTTTTGTGAATATTGTGCTCTAGACTTATCCTCAATTATTATCCACGTGTCTCTCGGAGTTTTTCTTAAAAGATTACCACCCGCGGCGGCATTTAAAGAATCTTGTTCAATCATATTAAGCCCATTATAGAAAGTATATATTTGATGCAATTCCGAGAAACGGTGGTGTGGACATTGTCTTAACAAACCTTTAAATCTTTCCCAAGCAACCCCAAACGATTCATGCACTTTTTGTTCAAATTTAGTGATCTCGTTCTTAAAGTGTGTTGTCTTAGATGGTGGAAAGAAGTAATCCGGAAACTTAAACACTAAATCATCCCATGTTAAGATCGAACCCGGTGGTTCTTTCTCATACCAAAGCTTAGCATTACCCTCGAGCGAGTATGGAAAAAGCATGAGCTTAATCGCGTCATTCGGCACATCTCTAAACTTGAGAGTCGAGGTAATTCGAAGAAAATTCCGAATGTGAGAATGTGGGCTATCGGTCTCGTTGCCATGAAATTGGTCGGCACGAATGAGCGATAAAAGACCCGTCTTAATCTCAAAATGATCCGCCAAAATAGCCGGCACAACGATTGCTTCCCCATACCCTTCGGTGGGTGCACGGAGAAATTCCTCCATTGTTCGGTTATCGGCCATCTCTACAACAATAGGTGGAAGCTCGGGTTCCACTATTCGTTGTTGACGATTTCTATGTATACGAGGAATATTTTCAAGCCTATTAAAATCAATCACAAGAAGAGAAGAACGTAATTGCATACACTACAAAGACGAGAATTTAGAGGATTGAAGAAAAGAAATTAGACAAGAAGAAGATTATTTTTGGTATTTTATTTGGTATTGCTCAATCAAAAATTATCGAAAAAAAAAACAAGGAATAAGGATAACTACTATGGAAGCAAATTACCCTCGGTCGACTTTGAAACGATAGGTGAAAACCTAAACGTCTCGAGGTTCAATAAGTAAACTACAAAAAATAAGATTTATTACTACTTGAGTCGGCAAACCAATAATAGGTCGTCCCTCTCAATATACACACAAGCAAGCGGGGAAACGAGGTGGCACAAAGCACTTAAAAACCTTTTTCCTTAGATGGCCTTTTATAGCACGTCGCCTTATACCCACCTTATAGTTTGTATAAATCGAGTTCAAACTTCTTATTAGTATTTATCTATTTTGCCTTTTATTTTTGTTTTGGATTCGAATACAATAGCTAGGTGATGAAATCTCAACTAAGGCCTTATTTGATAAGTATGTAAATTTATTGTTCTACGTAATACAATATATTATTCACAAAAAACGAGAAAAATGATACATACTATATAATAGAAAAATAACAAACTTTCCGAGGACGGAAAGGGTCTTCAAATCAACGATCAATAAATCTCCACGAAAACGAATCGTACACAAGATCCCCGGAAGCGGCGCCAAAATTTTTGATGTATGGTGGAATGTATATGTGATAATTAAGATACGTTATAGGGTAAATTAGAGAATTACCTTTAGGAAAAAGTAATAGACAAAAATTACCAAAGAAGAATTCAATTAAACACGTGATGAACCAAGTTCGTTGTACACGAAGATCGAGTGAATTTGAGACGTTTCATTTCGTTTTGGACAATTGATTTGAATTGGTTTTCGGTTTTTTAACTAGAAATTAAATCTACCAACTTTAAACTATTTAATTATCCTAAAGTGCATGAATCGTAAACCCCCAAAATTATTTAAATCTAAATCAATTACTTAAAATTAAAACTATTTAAAATTAAACTATTTAATAATCCATAAAAAATTAATTTGTTTAATAAAAATAACTTTTAATCTATTTTTAGAAATCTAATTAACTATTTAAACTAACTAAATTTATTAAAATCAAATCTAAGTTTAAAACTATTTTTATTTAAAATAATAAAAATCTAATTATATAAAAACTAATTAAACTTTTAAATTTAATAAAAACATTTTTATTTTATTTTTATTTTATTTTGAACTAATTATTATTTTTAAAAACTCAAAATTTACTATAATAAAAATATTATTAAAACTTAAATATTTAAAATCGTAAATCTAATTAAAACGAATTTAAAGTCAAAATCTGCCAAATTCAGTTCTACTATATTAATCAACAAACTGTTAATAAAATAAAATGAGCACTGAGCTCAGTTGGCTAACACGTTGGCCCTGTGACCAGGAGGTCACAGGTTCGATTCCCATGAGGAACCATTTTTTTGTGATTATTTTCTGATAAATAAAAAGATGAAAAATGGTCACAGGAATGACCTTTGTAAAGCTTATTTTTATTTAAGCTGTTAGGAAATAGCTTATGGGCTTATCAGATCAATTGGATATGTCAAACTATGATATTCAGTAAAGCAAAATAATATCAACAAAGCAGCATAAGATTAAACAAACTTATACCCTAAATAATCCAACACAAATCAGCAGTAAGCAACAAGAATTTAAAACCAAACACACCCAATATAGGAGTGCTGGCCGAATTCAAATATAACGCAATTAAGCAGACTGAATCAAACTCTACAGACAAGGAAACAAAGCAGAAAATCCAGACCCAAACAATAATATTTGGATAATTGATAAGCAATAGATCAGTTCAAATCATACCCACAAAGCAGTAATAACGAACATAATAGCCACTTAATATGAAAAATCAGTAAAAGCATACACAAAACAACTACAACAGTCTAATTGAGAAGCTAGAAGTAAATAATCAAAACCAAAATGGACAAATTAATTCTACTTAACAAATGAATACAGTTCTCGCAGCAAACGATATCAATAATAATAAACCGAAAACAATATGCTTCAGCAGAAACTTAATTCTCACAAAACTATTTCAGATTCTAAAGACTTCAACTAATTTATCACCTCAAACAGATTTAAGATCTAATACACAGATCCATATCTATTCAAACTTGCAGTAATATCAGACAGATTCACAAATACGAATTCATGACTCAATCCATCAGACTTAACACTTAAACCAATTATACACTAAACATTTACTCACTAAACAGATTAATCCAAACAATAACATCAAATAACCAAAAATAATTAGCAACTCTTCATTATCATTAAACTAACTTATTCTAAATACATTAAAATTAAAAATAGATGCACACCTTTTGGAGAAACCATTGGGTAGAAAGTTGTGCTGAACAACTTTATGAACCGGAATCAATACCACCATGATCGACCACCATCTTAAAACAAACCACAAACACCATCATATCTCGAATCAGATTTTTATCGGTCAAACAATGGGTTTGACTTACATCCCAACTTCACTTATATTATTTAAGTCAAACTATTAATTTAGTTTGATCAAATAACATTGAATATAATAATTAAAATAGACAGTAAATTAATGTGTAAAAGTTTAACAGTAAAACTTGAAATTAAAAGGAGATGCACGAATGAATTTTTATTAATTCAGTAAAATGATACAAAACTATTAAATTGAAAATACAATTAATCCTACCTCTATTTTATCATTATAACAGTAAAGAGAAAATGGAATGAATAAATTACAGGAAGAAAGAGGGTTTTATAGCCATCCCAAGGCTGTTGAGGAGAGTATATTCGGATCTTCGAGAGCATATTCCATCTTCGATTTTAACCCTTAGATCATCTATTCTGCTTTCTCTCTCTTGTTTGCTTTGATCCTACGGTTGATAAGACACAACTAGCACACGGATTGCCAACGTGGCATCCGTTTGTGCTAGTTGTGTTTCTTGGATGATGAAGTGTCCCCTTTTGATTGGAGGAATAGGAGTGGTGATATGTTTCCTCTAGTTATCCGCTGCCACGTACCCCTCGCATCCATCTTTTCTCTTCCTAAAACTTGGGGGATTTAATTCCCCCACACTTGAATAACACATGGGAGTGAAAACCCCCTTATTTACTTGAGTGATTTATCAATTAGGGTTTGGGGTAGAGTAAGTTTACAGGTTTATTTAGAAAGAGAAGGGTAAATGGGAGAGACACACATAGAGTGTATCGAAAATTATTTAATGTGTGAAAGTGGGGTGACAGAAAACGTGTGGTTATGAGATACGTTTATTGAGTGGTTGAATGAATATGTAACGTGTATATACACGTTGACTGATGGTGAAATAGCACATTCGTTTGTAAACCCTAATGGGTTTAAAGGCCCAAACAAACGTCCATTTTTTCTTTTTAGTTTGGGAATGATATGGGCTTTAGGCCATATAAAGCTTAATCCGTCTCATGACATTTGTGGTGTTGGGCTTTTCATGGGCAAAAGGTTAAAACTTCCATTCGTTTATTAGTAGTATTTTAGGCCTATTGGGCTTTGACCCAAAAGTGACAAGTTTTATTTCCTCAAATGGGCTTTTGGGCCCATTTACCTAATTGTGGGACCCACAAAGCCCAATATCTTCATAAAAGATTAATTCCGCTAAAGTTGAGCTCGAAATTGGCTTCTTCAATCTTTTTCTTAAAACTCGTGCCGGTTTTGCCGATTTTCCCGAACTTGGTACCTACACACATTAAAACAAGAAACAATCATATACAAGACAAATCTCAACATTAAATGCATTATTTCATTGTTTTAAGCTACAAATGATATGAGTAAAATCACTCATATCAGCTATCACGGGCTTTTATCGAAGAATAAGACTAAAGACGAAGTCGAACGATCGAGAATGCAAAAAGAACGGAAGTCCAAGGCCTATTCGGAAGATTTATCGAAGAAAAAGTCTAAAGACGGAAGTTTAATGACGTCGAAGAACTCAAGTCTAATTGTAGAAGAAAATTATATGACAAGTTCAACTTATATCGACAAATCCCGAGACGACGTCGAGAAAGACAAAGAAATTAAATCGAGTCGAGACGAGAAGAAAGAAAGAAGAAAGCTTGAGCACTTAATCTCCCCACCTCCTATAAATACCCTCCTAATGTGTCATTAGGAGGGTGGTTTGTTTTTAGAGTTTTTAGTTAATTTTTAGTTTTATTAAGTGTGTTTTTAATTTCTCTCTAGTTTTCCTTTCAAGCTTATTAAATCTTTACATTAATCTTGTAATCTTTTGATATTAATCTTTAATCAATCAAGTTTATTTCCTTAATTCTCATACTTCGTTTCTTAATAATCTATGGTTTTGCTTTGATAATGATGTAGTGGATGTGATTTTGTTTATTTTGGTGTGTTTGGCTTATTGACAATAAGTTGATTTTGGTAAGTTTAATATTTTGATAAAAAGTGCTTTTTGATTTCTAGCTTATTTAGTGTTTTAAAATTTTTTAAATTGTGGCTTATTAGTATTTCTTAAAAATCTATTTGGTTTAAGTTTTGGTATGTGCTTATTTTTGGATTTGCTTATTTATTAAGTTTAAGTGATATTCGGGTTTACTAAACCCCTTTATTCCGCATATAGCATTCTTCCCTTTATTCCAGATAGTGTGCTTCACCTTATTCCGGATAAGAGCCCAAACCAGTATTGCGGATAATAGTTTTGTTATATTTTTCCGGATAAGCATCACTAGTTCTAGTATTCCGGATAGTGTTCCGGATAAGCCTCTCAACAAAGTATTCCGGATATAGCCAACTACCTGTTATTCCGAATAGCACTCAGGTCTTCATTCCGGATAGTCACCTTCAGGTTATTCCGGATAAGCATTTCCAAGTTATTCCGGATAAGCCCCTTTATTTCCCTATTCCGGATAAGCATTATATTTCGTTGCGGATAAGCTCTCGGTCAAGAATTCCGGATAACATCTCCAACCGATTCCGGATAAGCTGCAGAAACAAAGATTCTGGATAAAGCTTCAAACCATTTATTCCGGATAAGTAAAAGGAAATATTCAGGATAAGCTTTCGAAGTCACGTTTTTCCGGATAAGCTGTTAAACTTTATTCCGGATAACCTCAAGTACAAACATTCCGGATAGGCTGCATTTCTTCACTCCGGACATTCCGTAAAAGGGTTGGTTATTTCCAGTTTTTAATTTAAACTTTATTTTTCCCGCCTTTTTACTTAGCTTTATTCTAACTTGTATTGTTTTAGTTTAAATCTTTAAAGTTTACATTTTTATAAGTTTTAATCATTTACTTTTCAAATCTTTAAAGTCTTCATTTTTAGTTTAAATTTTCAAGCTTTCATTTTTATTTATTTACTCAACGACACTTTCACTTTTAAATTAAAATAGATAATCAAACTCTTTTTATTTTCCACCAAGAACGACTGAGTCGCACTTTCTACTAGTAATCAATTCGAAAAGATCGGACGATAACTTTTTTATACTTCGTAAAACCTCGTATTAATGGGGGGGGGGGTGAGTAGCTCCTTCACCTTGCTTACGTTACCACGCAATCCAATTTTCATCTTTTTGTTATCGTTTTGGTACTAATAAGGCTAAAAATGGCCAAATTTTAAAATTTTTTCTTGTTTTTATAAGTGTTTAAGACACGAATGTAGGTTTTCTGATGGTGAGAATAAGAGTAATTTTTGACTCGACCGTGCGTGTTGAGCACTTAGCTTCGATTCCTTAACTTTTTAGGCTAAGTCTCTTAAACCAGGACGAGAAATGATAGAGTTAATTATAAGTTACGTAATCTTTCACGATCTCATGTGTAGTAATTATTAGCTTATTCTCCCCACGCTTTTGTTTAAATAAATGCAATAAGTAAGGTCGTACTATTTAAAAGGTTACTTAGCTTCTAGTCCAAGATCGTTTAAACGTTGCTCGTGTTTGAATAGAGTTCATAGCCAAGGCATAACTTATTGAAGCGGGATGCGAAGATTGGAAAAGTTCCAAAAAGGCCCTAACAAGGCATGAGGAACTCCATTTTGTTGCTAAAGATCCAAGATGATGTGAAGTATCATTATTCCAAAATCAATATGAAGGATCGAGACACACGACGAGAAGTAATATACTCCCCTAAAGATCATGGAGAAGTCTATCCAAAAAGACCCTAACAAGGTATGAGGATAAATATTTCAATATCCTAAAAGGAGATGAATCGTTCTATTTCAAAATCCCAAATAAAGATTGAAGAAAAATGATGAAGTCCTGGTCCAAGTTTGAAGAAATTCCATATATGAAGAGAAGAACATTATTTCAAGAACGTCTTCCAAGATTTGAAGTTCGAAACACATGCCAAATATCAGTCCAAGAAAGGTCTCAAATCGTGAAACGAGTTATGCCAAGATATGAACTTAAGGAGATTACGAGAAGCCGTTTTAAAAGATCGTGTCCTTTAGCTTACTATCAATTAAATCGTGCTACTTTATTTTCGGCCTTAATAAATTATCAAAATAAGTCAATGATGTATCCTCATGATCATTAAGACAAAAATAAAATATAAGAGATACACTGTAGGAATAAGGGAGTCTAAGTACGTAGTTAACACTCATGAGTAATGATTGTGTTGCTAACTTATAATAACAATGATCTCGTTACACGATTAGCATGGAATTGGGTGAAAATCGAAGATGACAAACTTATCTCTACGAGGCATTCACGTGTTCTTATTCTTTAACCCTAAAAATCACTTAAACATGATGAAAACAATACATTATATCTAAAACACGTGTAGTAGTTTATTTAAGTTTACGTCTTCAATAAATGTCACCAAAAAATGAATTTTGGAAGTGCTATGATACTTAAATCTAGCATTGCGTGGGGACACATCAATGGTTTAGTATGGGGGAGTGATGACACTGCAATTATACGTAGTCTCATCGTCCAAATCAGGCTTAAAACGCTTAAAATATCATCAAAATACCTCAAAATATGCTTGTGTTTGTTCATTGTGTATTTTAGGTACGGATATCGTGAAATCAACAAAAGTTCACAAGATTCACGCAAAAACAAACACGGGAAACAAAGCCGCACAAAGAACCGGACCCGAGAAATGAATTTCTAAAAATACCCTTGAAGTTTTGAAGATTGTCAACTTTGGTCCCTCATCTTTGTAGATTTAGCAAGAAAGGCCCTTGGAGAATTCATTTGTACAAGAAATATCCTTGAATATTGAAGACATGTCACTATGAGCCCTTGGAGTATGCATTTATTGCATTTATAGCCCTTGAAAAAAGTTTATCAAAAACTTTATGGCAAAAGTAGAAAAATAAAAACTTCATAACAAAGGGATAATGGTTTTGGCTGTTTAAAATATGAAGTGCAAACAAGAAGGGAGTTAAGGGGCTGTTTATGTTCAGACCACCAATCCTACACCACCCACTCACAGCCCGCCACATTGTCACCCCACCAATCAAACTCCTACACATCACCCTCCATTGCCACGTCTAAACCCACTACTACTTTTTGTTTAACTGATTTTATTAATCATTTATATAAAACGTGGGAAACAACTTTCATAACTAATCTAACCCCTAATCTTAATCTAATCACCACTGTACACTCATCCCCTCTCCATAAACCCTATTTCCAAATGTACTAAACCAAAGGGGTTTTTGGTAATAGCTTCCAGAAACATGATTAAACACCCCCTAAACACAACCCACCTTTCAAAACACTCACCCGTGACCTCTAATGGTCCCAACCATGTCCCCTACTCCCTCATTTTTGGCGAAGGACTTTTCAACAGAGAATCAACGACCCCAGCTCATTTCTCCCTCCCAAAGAATGAATGAACGTCCAAGATTGCTCCTAGACAACTGGGAACAGTCCAAGACTCACATGATACCAGTTTTGACTGAAATTCAAACAAGAAGACCAAGGGCATTATAGGATTTTTATGTATTAGGGTTTATAATAACTGGCTTTTTGCCAAGTATAAAAATTTGTTCGTCTCGATTCAATTCAAATTGATTTCCGGTTGAAAGTGCGACTCAGTCGTTTTTGGTTAACAAAAAGAAAATACGGTTATCTATTTCTAAGTAAAAGTTAAATGCGAATAGTAATAAAAATAAGCTAAAAACAATTAACTAAAAATAACGAAACAATATAAATAATAAAACGTGAATTTATTACGAAACAATTAATAAAAATAAATCTAAAAGAAGAAATTAACTATCGACTCTAAAATAAAGTTTACTTAATGAAAAAGGAGAGAATAAAACTAAGTGGGTACTTAAAAGCTAAACGAGGCAAAACCTAAAACGGGTACTAAATAAAAGATAAAACTTGAACTTTACGAAAAAATATTAATTTTAAAATGAGACGAAAAATTCAACTAAAAATACTAACTTTCAAAATTAAAATCGGAACAACTTTCAGATTAAACTAAACAATTACGGAACAATGCTAAAAACTAACCAAGCAAGTAGCCTAGTAGCTGGAAGCCGGCTACCTGGTCAATTTTGCGCCAAAATTGCTAAGCAGGCAGCTTAGCATGTCAACATTTTCGCAATACAGATTCCTTCGCTATTGCTACAGTACTTTTCAGAATAATATTTCTTCGCAATATAAGTTTTTTCGGAAAAACTTGTTTTTTCGGAAAAACATGAGTTTTTCCCAAAAATTGAGTTTTTCCCAAAAAATAAGTTTTTCCCAAAAAATGAATTTTTCCTGAAAAGTGAGTTTTTCCCAAAAAAGGAATTTCGGAATAATGGTATTTTCAGAGAAATGACTAATTTCAGAAAAACAAGTAATTCAGAGAAAACTAAATTCAGAAAAAAGGAAATCTTCGGAATGTTAAAACCCTTTTGCGAAGATATGATAGACAAGTTCAGTAACATTAAAAATTCACGAAATAAGCTAAAAATAAGCACAAATCAAATAAGCAATTAACCAAAACTTAATCTAAAACACTTTTAAGAAAAACTAATTTAATCACAAATCAAAAACTTCAAAAATACTTATAAATCTAAAAATTCAAAATCAACTTTTAATAAAATAAACTAATAAAAACACTTAATTAAAGATAAGCAAAATGAAACAATAAGCATCAAACACAATAAGCTATAAAAATCAAACACATAAAAACCAATAAGCACAATCAATCAAAAGCATCAATAAATCAATAAACATCAAGATTAAGCAACTACATGATCATCTAAATCAACACAAGATTAATAATAAAGAAAGGAAGAATGAGAATGATTAATTGAAAAGCTTGATTAAGATTAAGATAAGATCTAATACAAGATTAATGAAAAAGATTAAAACATGAAATAACAGCTAGAGAGAGAAAGTGAAAACTAGAGAGAGAAAGTAAATCTACACTACTCCTAATCTAAACTAACTAACCCCTAGAGAAAGTAAAAACTAGAGAGAGAAAGTAAATCTACACTACTCATAATCTAAACTAACTAACCCCCTCATAATGACACATTAGGAGGGTATTTATAGGAGGAGTAAAATGTTGGTGCTTTCTTCCTTCTTTCTTCTTGTCTCGACTCGATTTAAATTCTTTGTCTTTCTCGACGTCGTCTCGGGATTTGTCGATATAATTTGAACTCGTCTTATAATTTTCTTCTTTAATTAGACTTGGTTCTTCGACTTCATTAAACTTCCGTCTTTAGACTTTTTATTCGATAAATCTTCAGAATAGGTCTTGGACTTCCGTTCTTTTTGCACTCTTGATCTTTTGACTTCGTCTTTTCTCGTTTTCTTCGATAAAAGCCCGTGAAAGCCTGTGTTTTCTTCCTTTTTCATCTTTTGGTCCTAAAAGACAATAAAAACACAAACCACACATAATTCCGACATTTACGACATAAAATACACGTTTGGCTTGGTTATTATTATAATTAAGTGGTAAAAGGATGGGTGTTTTCACACATATCAAATCCCCTACACTTGACCATTCCAATGCCCTTATGCAATGCATTAGTTACAAAGCACGCTTTACATTTTTCATCATAATTAACCTACCTTGGCCTTTATTAAATATAATTAAAGGAAGAAAAAAATAAAGAGATTGAAGACTTACATTGAGGCTTTGGATTGTCATGAATGTTTATCATCCTCAAGTTTCACGTTCCCCAAACCAAGCTTATAAACGAGATCATTGTTATTATAAGTTAGAAAACTAACACAAATTCATGTGGCCCAATTATTCACTTAGACTCCCTTATTCTTAGGTGTATCTCTTATATTTTACTGTTGTCTTAAATGATCACGAGGATGCATTGTTGACTTATTAAGATAGTTATTAGGCTGAAAATAAAGTAGGACGATTTAATCAATAGTTAGCTAAAGGACAAAATCTTTTAAAACTGCTTTTCGGGACCTCATAAAGTTCATATCTTGGCATAACTCGCTTCACGATTTGAGACCTTTCTCGGACCGATATTTGGCAGCGATTTCATACGTCAAATCTTGAGAGACGTTCATGAAATAATGGTCTTCTCTTCATAATAGGAATTTCTTCACTTGAACTTTTTGAGAGATTCTTCATATTTGGACCACGAATTCTTCATTTTTCTCCAATCTTTATTTGGGACTTTGATGTACAACGATCCGCCTCCTTTTAGGACTTGGATCTATTTATCCTCATACCTTGTTAGGGCCTTTTTGGATAGACTTCTCCATGATTTTTAGGGGAGTATTTTCTTTTCGTCGTATGTCTCGATCCTTCATATTGATTTTTAGTAAATGATTCTTCACATCACTTGGGATCTTTAGCAACAAAATGTAGCCCTCATGCCTTGTTAGGGCCTTTTCGGACTCGCCAATCTTCGCATCCCGCTTCAATAAGTTATGCCTTGGCTATAAACTCTAATTAATACCGAGCAACTTTTAAACGATCTTGGGCTAGAAGCTAAGTAACTTTTCAAATCGTACAACCTTATTTATTGCAATTAAATTTATTAGTAAGCGATGGGAGAAAAAGCTTATAATCAACTCACATAAATTCATGAAAGGATACTAAACTTATAATTGACTCTATCATCTCTCGTTCTCCACAATTTAAAATCTCAAGGAATGAGACTCGTGGATGCTTAGCCAATTAAATCAAAGTTTTGGGTTTTCAAGTCATCTATAGGATCTTGCAAACTCTTAGACTTTTTCAAGTTTAGAATTCGTATTTTAAAGTTCCCTTGATAAACGAATCTCAAGGATCAATTATAGGAACTTGCGAAAAGTTCTTGTTCTTAACCCGTGAGAGTTAAGACTTTCGCGTTTTAAAGTTCCCTATATAAAAGCCTAGCAAAACTTGACTTAAACACGTTAAGGATACAAGATAGAGTAAACTTGGATAAGTAAACTCGGGTTGAGTCAAAAGATTCACAACGTTTAAAAATTAAAACCACTTTATTAAACTTTATTTTATCAAAGAAAGTAAATAACGATAACAAAGGAAAAACTACTAGGCCAAAATAGATTAAAAATTTTGAAAAATGTCGAAAAATTAGATTTTTCGGTTAAAATGAGGACAAATACAAGGAAAAGCCCACTTAACTTCGATAGAAGTCCCCCATACACTTAATATAAACATTGTCCTCAATGTTTAAGCATGTGGAAGTAAACTCCCCTACACTTAGGACATTGTGCACGTTGTTTAAATCATGCTAAGGAAGATAAAACTAAAGTGATTCTTATTTTAATATTGAAAAATATAAAATAGTGAATCAAAAGAGTTTAGGATAGAACCGGGAAGACGGGTACACGAAATCATGGGTCGTCAAAAGTCATCAAGAATGTATCTTTGAAAGCTCGAATCCCTGCACATGATAAGAAAGAAAACAACAAACACATACTAGGGTCTCCCCTACACTTATTAGAAAAACGAAATAAAAGGATACATAATCAGGTTGCCTCCCGAGAAGCGCTTGTTTTTGTTAACCAAGTCACGAGCCTGACTCGTCCCCGAATTAAATGGTCCATGGGGAAGCCTCAAATATAATATCGGGATCAAAGACCTTGTCCTCGTTCCCGAAGGACATTAATAAAGGAGAGGCACGAGGATAAGTCTTAAAGGGTAGAAAAGTCCTTTCAACATACGAAAAGTACGTGAAATCATGATCCACGGGAGGTGGGGTGGGTAAAGGAATCAAAATGTCATCCCCAAAAGACATATGATTATCACTAATCGGCAAGGCCGTAAAGGTGTCAATCATGGAATGGTCAATGCCCGGGTCAAAGCACTCATGCTCCGTAATGGTGTCTAAAGGAGTGGATGAAAGGTGCTCGGGAGGGGGACTTGGGACGATATCTTCATGTAGCAAATTATCAAAAATAATATCCCCCTCAGTGTCATCATCATCAATACCTAGAGGTATTGAGAGAATGTCGATTTCCTCCATAGCTGTATCATTATTCTCAACTAACAGACAGAGGTAAAGACTCAAAAATAGGAGCAGAATTCAACGCTTCAATCTTAGCAATAAGAAGATGAACTTTCAATAATTTGTCGCGAAGAATAACGTCTTCCACCTCATCTACAAGACCAAGTTCAGTGGTGAACTTCTCGTATGGTGGAGAGAATAAATCAACATCGCCTTCATCGCCCGGAGGAGAAGGAGAAATTTCAAAAGTGAAATTCTCATAGCATGGAAAAAAATCATCATCATTAAGAGCGACCTCGTCCGTAGGCTCCACAAAATTCGGTGCATCACAAATCTCCTCAAAGAATTTATCAAGACCAAAATCACTAATCTCACTCGATGTATCACTATCCTTAGATGCATTAGCGATATCAAGAGTAGGAGTAGTAATCTCAGAAGATAGGTTTAGATCATAGATATCATCCTCGTCATCATCATAATAGTAGTATGGACGCACAAGAGGGGGAGTATAATCACTAAGATTAGATACTTGTTCTTGTTGTTGTCGCTTTTCCTCCTCCCTTGCTTCGCGTATGCTAGCTAATTATTGTTGAATGTATTGAAGTGTATTCAAAAAATTGGCTCGTTCTTCTTCACACATTCCAACAGAAGGTTGATGATCGAGGGTGTATTGTGGGGGCTCAAAATTTTGAAAACCGGAATTATAGCACGGATGTGGCTCATAGTAATTCATCGGTTGAGAAGAATTAGAACACAGATTTTGTTCATAATAATCCATCGGTGAAGAAAAATGAGGACATTGGCTCATAATAATTCATTGGCTGACAATAAGAAGTATCGTGAGGGCCCCCACAATGATTGCAACATGGGTATTGAGAGAAACCCGGTGCATTTTGTTGATATGGATCGTCATATATGGGAGAGGGTGAAATAGTGTCATTAGAAGAGAATAATGAATAGAAGTATGAATTGATCGAATTGCACGATAGACAACGGCCAAATTCGTAATTAGGGATATCCATTCCACACCGTTCGCATGAACACCATTGACAGGATTGACTACCAGAAGATGGTCTTCCACACCCTACACAGTCAACAAACGAATCCATTAAGAACAATAGATAAGCAAGAAGAATATTTTTGGTGCAAAACTTTCGAAAAAGAAATGCTTTTTATGATTTTTCAAATGTTTTTGGGATTTTTGAAAATTTTTAGGCAAGAAAAATAACGTTCAAAAGTGAACGGATCCCAAAATCCAACGCGTCTCTCACAATAAACCGTTAATCTTCACGAAAAGAGCCTGCAGCGGCTCCATTTAATAACTGGGTTTTTGACAAGTATAAAAATTTGTTCGTCTCGATTCAATTCGAATTGATTTTCGGTTGAAAGTGCGACTCAGTCGTTTTTGGTTAATAAAAAGAAAATATGGTTATCTATTTCTAAGTAAAAGTTAAATGCGAATAGTAATAAAAATAAGCTAAAAACAATTAACTAAAAATAACGAAACAATATAAATAATAAAACGTGGGTTTATTACGAAACAATTAATAAAAATAAATATAAAAGAAGAAATTAACTATCGACTCGATAATAAAGTTTACTTAATGAAAAAGGAGAGAATAAAACTAAGTGGGTACTTAAAAGCTAAACGAGGCAAAACCTAAAGCGGGTACTAAATAAAAGATAAAACTTGAACTTTACGAAAAAATATTAATTTTAAAATTACACGAAAAATTCAACTAAAAATACGTAACTTTCAAAATTAAAATCGGAACACCTTTCAGATTAAACTAAACAATTAAGGAACAATGCTAAAAACTAACCAAGCAAGCAGCCTAGCAGTTGGAAGCAGCCAGGCTACCTGGTCAATTTGGCGCCAAAAATTGCTAAGCAGGCAGCTTAGCATGTCAACATTTTCACAATACACATTTCTTCGCAATTGATACAGTACTTTTCAGAATAATATTTCTTCGCAATATAAGTTTTTTCGGAAAAAAAATCGTTTTTCGGAAAAAATGATTTTTTCCCAAAAAATGAGTTTTTTTCCAAAAAAATGAGTTTTTCCAAAAAAATGAGTTTTTCCCAAAAAATGAGTTTTTCCCAAAAAATGAGTTTTTCCTGAAAAGTGAGTTTTTCCCAAAAAAGGAATTTCGGAATAATGGTATTTTCAGAGAAATGACTAATTTCAGATAAACAAGTAATTCAGAGAAAACTAAATTCAGAAAAAAGGAAATCTTCAGAATGTTAAAACCCTTTTGCGAAGATATGATAGACAAGATCAGTAACATTAAAAATTCACGAAATAAGATAAAAATAAGCACAAATCGAATAAACAATTAACCAAAACTTAATCTAAAACACTTTTAAGAAAAACTAATTTAACCACAAATCAAAAACTTCAAAAATACTAATAAATCTAAAAATTAAAAATCAACTTTTAATAAAATAAACTAATAAAAACACTTAATTAAAGATAAGCAAAATCAAACAATAAGCATCAAAAACAATAAGCTATAAAAAACAAACACATAAAAACCAATAAGCACAATCAATCAAAAGCATCAATAAATCAATAAACATCAAGATTAAGAAACTACATGATCATCTAAATCAACACAAGATTAATAATAAAGAAAGGAAGAATGAGAATGATTAGTTGAAAAGCTTGATTAAGATTAAGATTAAGATCTAATACAAGATTAATGAAAAAGATTAAAACATGAATTAAAAGCTAGAAAGAGAAAGTGAAAACTAGAGAGAGAAAGTAAGGGCTTGTTTGTTTTTTTTAAAAAGTCTGAATTACGTCTGAGTCTGACCGGTCAGACGCGGTCAGACGTTTTTGTTGTTTGTTTTTTTCTTACGAGTCAGACGTGAGTAAGAGGATGAACCTCTCACGCAGTCAGAGGTGTTGATAAGGTCTTATTACCCCTGACTCAATTCTTCAAACACTTCAAACCTTTCATTTACCTCCCACCCCCTTCAAATCCTTCACCCACTTTCGTCTGCTGTCGTTACCACCACCCCCAAACCCTTCAAGGTTTAAGATTCAAGATTGTTTTTGTTATTTTACAACAGATTTCTTCTTGTTATTGTTGTTTTGTTATGATGTTGTTTGTCTTTGTTGTTATTTGTTAAAAGGATTCTGTGCAAGAAAAAAAAATAAAAGGATAAGGTGAAGTGGTGGTGATGGATGGTACATGGAAGAAAGACAAACAAATGAAATGAAAAAGAGAATTTTGTGGCTGTTGTTTGTATTAGGTTTAGCACTTTAGCTCCTATTAGATATTAACATTGGGCTTATATCTTGTACCAAGATAACATTGGGCTCAATATTTAAAGGTTAAGATCGGGCTAAATTTAAAGCTGTGTTACAAAACTATATTTGATATGAGATTCATGCTTTGTGTAGTCCAATTGTTGTAGAAGCATGATGATTATTTTAAGATACGTAAAGTTTTATTACATTAAAATAAAAATATGTGATAGGATAATTTAATTTAAGAATTTATTATTATGTTAAATACATAATGAAATGTTTTGTTTGATGTTTACATGAGTTATTTATTCAAATCATATTATTATTGTTAAATATATACTTTAAAAAACAGGCCATTCAGACAATTACAAAAAACAAACAATATTTTTTCACTCAGATTCAGACATTATGACCACCTCCTACCAGTAAGAGGCGGTAGTCAGATTCAGACGTAAAACATCTTAATAAAACAAACACCACCTAAATCTACACTACTCCTAATCTAAACTAACTAACCCCCTCCTAATGACACATTAGGAGGGTATTTATAGGAGGAGTAAAATGTTGGTGCTTTCTTCCTTCTTTCTTCTTGTCTCGACTCGATTTAAATTCTTTGTCTTTCTCGACGTTGTCTCGGGATTTGTCGATATAAGTTGAACTCGTCTTATAATTTTCTTCTTTAATAAGACTTGGTTTTTCGACTTCATTAAACTTCCGTCTTTAGACTTTTTCTTCGATAAATCTTCAGAATAGGCCTTGAACTTCCGTTCTTTTTGCACTCTTGATCTTTTGACTTCGTCTTTTCTCGTTTTCTTCGGTAAAAGCCCGTGAAAGCCCGTGTTTTCTTCCTTTTTCATCTTTTGGTCCTAAAACATAATAAAAACACAAACCACGTATAATTCCGACATTTACGACATAAAATACACGTTTTGGCTTGGTTATTATTATAATTAAGTGGTAAAAGGATGGGTGTTTTCACACCTATCAGTTTAGCATTCTAGTATCTTCTTAGCTAGCTTATAAAAGGGCATTCGCATGTGAATGCACCCCTTGTTCCAGATTTTATTCATTTTGTAAACTTTTATCATCAAACATTTAAAGTAATGAAAAAACCTTGCATTTGTTTATCTTTGAGTTCCAAATTAGTTTAAGACGTTTTTTTTATTGTTTGGGTTTCAGTTTGTGCAAGAAACTTTAAGAATTCACCAACGTTTTATCAAAACTGTTTTTGGTTTTAACTTTGGGACCCAAGGCTTTATAAGCTTTTCATAAGCTATTAATTTAACAAATCAAGATTTTATGAGGTTTATATTCCCTTGTTTATTTACTACAACCTTATTTACTTTGAAAAACAATTAGTTTCAAAAGTTTGGATTTTATAGATTTTTTCATAAATCTATTTCTTGTTCTCTGTTTTTTTATTCTAACAGCCTAATAGAGCTTACAAGATCAGGCTAGCTGACAACTAGCTTGAGGTTTGTAACCTTTTGAAGGTTTGGGTTTTGTTTTCATTGTTTCAACAGGTTCAAATAGAAGACATATTGGGTGGTATTGGGACTGTTGTAGTCCATACCACCATCATTCTCTACAAACAAGCAACCTCAATATCCCATAAGCTCACTTATTTTGCTAATAGGAGATGGCATTATCAGCCATAGTGGGGCCCGAATGTGGGCCCCACAAGGTATAAAATCCTGGGCTTAAACCCTCCTTTTTGGTTATAAATTTGTGAACTTGGTATGGTTTTGAGATTAATTGGTTTGCATGATTGATTACTGTTTTACTTATGCTCATTGGTTGATTATAAGTGTTTTTTATTTGATTAGAAGTAAGTTTGAGTGTTTTTTATTGAAGAGTCCTTATTAAAAATTGGTTAACAGATTATGAGAGGGTGTTTGGATTTGTGGTTTTAACTGAATTGGGTGACAAAGTATGGTTTAAAATCAGTCTAAAAATTCTTAATTAGTTAGTGATAGGTGCTAGAGATAGCTTGCTTTAAATTTGGTAGGTCAATATAGAAGTTTTCATGTTTAAGTTTTTACCAAAAATAGTCAAATATAATCAGCTGGCTAGAACAAGCTAGATTTTGATTTTAACTTCTTCAAAATTTGTAATCAGTTAAACTTATTGATAACATAGGATTACCAGTTGTTGCTTTGTGATTGGTAGTGTTTTGTGTAAGGTATGGCCTGTTAAAATTCGTCCTAGTGCATAGGATATCAGCAAAGTTGCCCAGAAATCCATTTTGTGTATCAGTGACTGCAAATTGACTATTTTTGTGCTTATTGTGTGTTGGAATTGCTTATTTTTGTTTGCTGTAACTCCCCACAACCCAACTGGTTGTGAGGGTGCCTTTTCTTGCCAAAAACAACAAGAAACGAGCACCAAAAGTGCCCAAATCGTGTCACTGAGGTCATCAGTGGGAACAAGTCTACCCACTGACACCCCTTTGTCTATCCACTGACAAATTTACCAGGTCCAGGTCTGAGAGTATTTTGCTTCGATTTGTGAGAAATTCGTGTTGGATTTAAGTTTGGTTTGTATTTTAGAAGTGCTAGGTGACTGGTTATCAAGTTGGTTTAAAAGAAAAATAAAAAAAGAGTTTTAAAAAGTTTTGGCGTGGCCAGGACTCGAACCTGTGCCACCACGACCACAACACACATACTCTACCGTTGCCCTAGAGACTTTATCGATAATACATTTGCAACGCTTATTACTTAAGGAGTGAGTTGTTTATAACTTAATATATAAGTTCGTGACCTGATAAGCCCATTTCTGGCTTATTGGGTTGAACTTTTAGCTATTTTAATTTTCCCTAGGTCTGATTTTCAGTTTAGTATTTTATAAAACAAAAGGTAGATTTTTCACTTTTATATTTAATTTTTTATTAATATTTTTAGTTCACGTTTTTATAAATTAGTTTAAAAATAGGAAAAAGTAGTTTAAAAATTCAGAAAAATAACTTTTAAGTTTTAATTAGTTTATTTTAGGTTCACATCTAAAAAAGTTTTCATTTTCACTCTTTTTTAATTTTTTTTAATTTTGAGTTTGTTAATAAACTTTAAAATTTAATATAAAATTATTAAAAAGTTTTTGGAATTTTTTTTTTTCATTTTTGTTTTAGTTATATGTTTCTTAGATTAAAATAAATATTTGATGGTTTTTATTTGACTTTTATTTTTTGTCGCGTTTTACGATTTCGCGTAATTTACATCGTAGTGTAGTTTTTACCGTACATCGTCTTTATTTTTCTCTCTTTCACAACCAAAAACGACACTAATCCAAACTTGATTTTATATTATATTGGCTAAACAACACACACCTCCGCCGAGAACGAACTCGCATTTATCGAGCATTCGCGTTTTCCTAAACGTGAACTGTAACACTCTCAATTTTCGTATCGGTACAGCGGAAGGGTCTTTTAGAGTGTTACGGGATAGCACAATAACTCCAATCATAGACAACACATAAAATGGTTGTACAAGGTTTAACATACATTCATTCGATAAAAAGTTTTAAAGTGTACAACAGGTCCCAAATTATACAGGTCATTAAGTTTACAAAACATAGATCGAATGAACATTTTTATTATTATGTGGGCCATCAGAGTCGATCTCCATCCGGATTACCTTCAAGCACCTGAGATAAAAACATGCAAAAATCATATCAGCGAATGCCGAGTGAATTCATAGAGTTTAATAAAACCGTTATATAAAACAATCGTTTAAATCAGAACACAAGTATAATATCAGAAGTAAGTCCTCATATTGCTAGTCAGGCAATATATAATTCAAAGCATACATCTTAAACCGTCCATGAGACCGTAGCCTCAATATTACCATTATAGGTAATATTATTATCGTTATTAGCATCGTTATCGTATTGTATTGAAAAACATTTGGATTATTATTAGCCGCATGACATTGTTACCTTACTATCACAACAACGGGCCGCGAACCCGACAAACATTTTGCCCATCTCAGTTAGCGTGTCGTCACAAAAGTCACGCTATGTAAATCTTCTCATACATAAATTCGCTTACCAATCAATGTGGTACGACGGGGATCAACCGTCAAGGCGTGAACTGGGGTGATCGTCCCCAAATAGTACTATCATATGCATAAGCGTCTACCAAATCCCGGTAGTTCACAATTCATGCTAATGGGACTTTGAGTGACATAACCTAACTACTAATAATCCTTTTTATATCGTTTGTAGGGTCATAGCATCATTCGGGTCCATATCATTAAGCATACCATCGGGACTACTTGTGTTCTATTTTTATCAAAAACTAGCATGTTATCTCCCTCGCGGGTTTACAAATCATTTTATAAAACATTTAAAAGAGTGCGAGGCTATGAACTCACGTTAATAATGAAAGGCGGATTATCGGCTACGGGCGTGCTTCGGTCACGGAAACCTATATAAATAATAATCGGTCTTAGACTTTTGTCCAATGACTTTATCAAAATAACAATATACATATGATGATTTTTTACATATGATGATGATCAAGTGGGTTTGTATATTCTTATTTACTCATTTTAGTGTTTATGTATTTGTAACTTTTTACTAGTTTACTAGTTTTACCTATTTACATATTTTAAGTCCAATAAGCTTATTATAAGTTCTTTAACTTGTATTAATCCATTTTATACTTGTATTATCAGTATTTATACTTTACATGTTGGGCCCAAATGGGTTAAGCCCAATAAGTAATTTTTATAAGTGTTTAACTTATTTAGTTAAATTATTAGTCCAATATGCTAACTTAGCTCGTTAATGTCCGTATGTCATATAGTTTGGGTTTTATCGGTTTTTACTTGTATTAGGTACTTATATATATCAGTATATGACTTTTAAAAACTTTACATTAGACGGGTTTGATCGTCTAAGTTTTAATTGGCAAAAAACGTTAATTTTACGTTAATAGCCGAAAAAGTCGTAAAAATCATGTTTATAGTTTTTATAACTTATAAATATTACTCAACTACCATTTTTATAAAGTGTCCATTTATTTAACCTTATACATATTTATATAAATGAAATTTATAAGTTAGTGGGTTTTAATTTCACCTTTTATACTATATTAGAGAGCTAGGAGTCATCACTCCAAGTGAGGGGTTTTTGGGGTGCCACGTCAGCGAAACCCACTCACTCACTCACTTGGAAAAATCAGGGGAGTCGTCACTCCAAGTGACTCCCCTTTGTGGGTCCCACTTTTTTTTTTATCACATTTTCAAACTAAATTAATTCATTTCATAAATAAAAATAAATATTACAATCCTAAAAAAATAGAAAAATACAACTTCGAATAAAAAAAAACGAAAAAATTACGAAAAAAATTAGGAAAAAAACTACTAGTTTGAGGAGTCTTCGGAATCTTCAACGTCGCGGTATTGATTGGTATTTGTCATTTTTGCACGTAGACGAGCCTTGATTTCTTCTTTTTTAAAGTTTATAAACGCGGCCGTCTCGGGATCCATGTTGGAGGTGTCATAGTTGAGAAATTTCAACTCCTCCGTTTCGGCAATCGTGTCGTCTTTGCGTGTCGAAGCCGCATACGCTTTTTGCGAGGCTTCACGACGGAGACGAAGGTCATAGGTAACCGCGTCTTCAAATCGAGACGAGTTACTTCCTCCGGTACTCGCCGATGTTTCCGAACGGCTTTTTTTCCCGGACCGTTCTTTACCCGCGGGGCGGGGTCGTTGATCTCGTTGGAATAGTTCGTCCGTGTTCATCGGCATCGAAAACGAACCGCCATCCTCGTTCTCGGTCAAATCAACCGGGGAAACCTCGGGTGCGTCCCATTTCGGGGACTTCCTCAAAACATTCCATGCCTTTTCGTGATAAAACGAGGCATTTCTATTCTCGTCCGCGTAAATGGCCCGAGCCCGTTCAATCACATCAACCTCGCTTCGCCACTTTTTTTGTTCCGATGACATTTCTTGTAGATGGCGTGCCACTTCATAATATTATGATGCATCGGATTCCACTTACCCGTGAGCATGTCTTTGGTACGTTCTTGATGATTTCTTTCGTTAAACACTCGGGTAATCCGAATCCAAAGAGTGTCTCTTTTTTGGTGACGCCCAACTTTCGGATCTTCGGATGTCGCGATGTAACACTCGGCAAGCACGGCTTCTTCGTCCTTGGTCCACCGACCAAGACCTTCATTCGGAACGGGTTCTTTTGATTTTTTTGCGGGGTTTTTCTTTCGGGTTTTTTTGTTGGTTCGGTTTCGGGTGGTGGAGATTGGAGTGATTGGCGTCTTTGGGTATAGGCTAAATAATCGTCTTGTTGCTTTTGTATAAAAGCTTGATCTTCGGGAGTCATCGGACCGTGGGTAGGAAATCCGGGGAATTGTGGGTTGGACGTAGTTCCGTCACCGCCACCCATGTTGGATTGAAGGAGGTGGGTGAATCCGAACCAATTTTCGCCGGCCATTTTGATTGTGTTTGTGTTTGTGAATGACAGAATGATAAAAGAGAGAATGATTTGTGTGTGTGTGTAAAAAATGATATAGGTAATGTAGTATATATAGGGATTAAAATTGAAAAAAAAAATTTATTTTTTAAAAAACTAGCCGTTTTGGTGCATTTAATTTAAAATTTTTTTTTTTTAAATGGAAACTAGCCGTTAGGCATTTAAAACAAAAAAAAAAATTTTTTTTTTCAAAAAAAAACGGCTAGTAGCCGTTATGTTTAAATAATTTTCAAAAAAAAAATTTTTTTTTTTAAAAACCAACTCACGCCCCGTGAGTATAACCGCGCCGGGGCTCAACGCCGCTGGTTTTTGGGCTCAGGGGAGTCATCGCGCGCTCCGCGCCGTGGGTTTGGCACCCCACGGCGCCACCACTCCCAGGCCTCTTATTTGAGTGCTTATATAATAGTATTAAACATTAATTCTTCAAAATCTGATTTTTAGTTTCATCTTCACCATTTTTATCATATCTAGAGTTCTATAATGAGATAGAAGCTCATTTTTGGATGGCATAAACTTCATATTTTGCGCTACAAATAAGTTAGTTATAGCTACTGCTCATTCCATGTCTAACTATCCTTAACAGTCCCTACAAAACAGACTATTCAGATTAGCACACTCATCTTGTTTTGATCATATCTCACTCATTTTGATGATTCCATTGCATGGCCAACTCTCACATGTGTATGACATCTTATACTTACTGTAAATGGATTCCACCATGCAATTTTATCTGTTTAATTCTTGGTTACTTACTGTTTTTATACAGCCAACAATTTAAGCATGATTTTAGCCTTGTTTCTTATGGTTATTCATCTTTTTAAGCATATTTATCAACACTTGATCCCTACACAACATTTTTATCATCATATATTCATCATATACATATACAATAAGAAAAAAAATACATTTGATCTTTACAAAAATAACAAGAAAAATGGAAAGGATGATCTTCTTTACCAACCAAGATTATATCTTGTTTTTGGAAGACAACAACTTGATAAACACCAAATATATCTCCAAGATCACCAAACACCAAGATAGTTTGTTGGGAAATTAGCCCTATGACACAAGCAAATCACCTCCTTTGTTGTTAAAATGGCCACCAATCAATCAAGGCTTCAAGGTTTCTTCATAATATGGCTAGATAACATGTAACTTGTGGCTAGAAAAGATCAAATGGTGGTGTGGTATGGTGATGTGGGACGGCAACTTAGAGAGAGAGGAGAGTTTTGAGTTGTTTGCATGTGAGAAATGGAAGCAAATGGTTAGTGTTAATGGTTTTGTGGTTTAGGTGGAGATGAGTAGCTTCAAAATGAAGCTAAGTTACAAGTGTAAGCAAATTTGGTGTAAGGATGCCACATCAAAGGATGTGGTGTCCTCCTTTGGGCCGTCCCATAGATAGTGGGGTGGGATAAATTAGTTTGTCCCATCCTGCTAATTTACAGGTATTCCTCGATTCTAGTTTCCTCGATTTACGTGCCCTCGGGTCGTTTTACGAAAAACGTTTTTATAAATTATGAATCAATGGCACAAAACGAATCTAATAAAAATTGTCTCATCAAAAACGGGGTTCAAAAACGTAAATACGTAATCCTAAGGTTTCCGATTTAGTCGTAAAGGACGCTAAATTATGCACGTAAGCCCAAATTTAAATCCGTAAATTGTGAGTTCATCAACCAACACAAAAATAAGTTTTAAAATATTGTACGAGAAAATAATTCACTACCTAAAAATGTTAGATTGTCACAGCTTTTCCTCCTTAAAGGGATCAACGTCCTCGTGATCCATTTCATTTTGATGTCCGTTTCTTTTTGAAATCGAAGAGGTGCGGATATTTCTTCCACATTTCATCCTCTCGTTCCCAAGTAAATTCCGGTCCATGCTTTGAATTCCATCGGATCTTGATAATAGGTATCCGACTTTGTTTCAGTTGCTTTACCTCACGATCCATAACCTCTACGGGTTCTTCGATAAAATGCAACTTCCCATCTATTCGAACCTTATCCAACGAAATTTTCTCATCACTCACTGCTAGACATTTCTTCAGATTAGATACATGGAATGTGTTGTGAACACCATGAAGTTCTGGGGGTAACTCTAGTTTATAAGCCACCAGACCTACTCTAGATAAAATCTTAAAGGGTCCAATATAACGGGGATTCAATTTTCCTCGCTTTCCAAATCTTATAACGCCTTTCCATGGCGATACTTTCAACATTACTCGGTCAACCACTTTAAACTCCATCGGCTTCCGCCGCACATCCACGTAACTTTTCTGTCTACTACGGGCAGTCAACAGCCTATTCTTAATCTGAACTATCATCTTCGTAGTCTCCCGGATCAATTCCGGTCCCATGAGCTGGGTATCCCCAACTTCAATCCAACATACAGCAGATCTACACTTCCTACCATACAAAGCTTCAAACGGTGCAGCCTTAATACTAGAATGGTAACTACTGTTATATGAAAACTCTGCTAAAGGCAAATGTTTATCCCAATTCTTACCAAAATCTAACACACAAGCTCTCAACATATCTTATAGTGTTTGTATCGTCCTTTCACTCTGCCCATCAGTCTGGGGGTGATAAGCAGTGCTCATGTCGAGATTCGTTTCCAAAGATCTTTGGAGAGATTTCCAAAAATTCGATGCGAATCTAGGATCTCGATCTGAAATGATCGATACAAGCACTCCATGCTTGCATACAACATTCTCAAGGTATATACGAGTCAGCTTCTCCAGTGAGAACTGCTCTTTAACCGGAATGAAGTGTGCTGATTTGGTCAGTCTGTCGACAATAACCCAAATCGAGTTGTTTCCAGATGATGTTCTAGGAAGCTTGGTGATAAAGTCCATCGTAATTCGCTCCCACTTCCATTCAGGAATCTTTGGCTGTTGAAGTAGTCATGATGGCTTCTGATGTTCAGCTTTAACTCTAGCACAAGTTAAGCATTGAAGAACATACATAGCAATATCAGCTTTCATATTCGGCCACCAGTACAACTTCTCCAAATCATGGTACATCTTATCAGATCCCGGATGAATGGAATACTTAGATTTATGGGATTCTAACATAATCAAATCTCTTAAGCCTCCAAACTTAGGTATCCACATACGACCTCTTAAGCATTTCACTCCATCAGCTCTAACCTCTAAAGGATCTCCTTCTCCTCGAAACCCTTCATTAACAAAATTTTCTTTCTTACAAGCTTCTATTTGCGCATTTCTAATTTGCTCAGGCAAATTATAGTGCACGGTCAAGGCTAGAGAACGTACCCTGATAGGCTCTCTATCTTTCCTACATAATGCATCGGCAACAACATTGGCTTTTCTTGGGTGATATTTTATATCACAATCATAATCACTTAACAACTCTATCCATCTTCGTTGCCTCATGTTTAATTCCTTTTGATCGAGAATATACTGTAGGCTTTTGTGATCGGTGAATACCTTACACTTGGTGCCATACAGATAATGTCTCCACAACCTAAGAGCAAAGACTACAGCTCCTAACTCAAGATCATGAGTAGTATAATTCTCCTCATTCTTCCTTAATTGCCTAGAAGCATAAGCTATCACTTTCTCTCGCTGCATCAAAACAGCTCCATAGCCTCTAAGAGATGCATCATGATATACTACAAAATCTTCACTCCCGTTGGGTAATGATAAAATTGGCGCACTACATAATTTTTGCTTCAATGTCTGAAATGCTCCATCTTCATCACTTCCCCAAACGAAAGGTTTATTCTTCTGGGTAAGCCTAGTCAAGGGTTTAGCTATTAAAGAAAATTCTTTAATGAATCGCCTATAATAGCCAGCCAATCCTGAGAACTGTCGCACTTCTGTCGGCGTTGTCGGTGCAGACCAATTCTTAATGGCTTCAACCTTTGCAGGATCAACATGAATTCCATCCTTGTTAATCACATGACCAAAAATTGCACAGAATCTAACCAGAAATCACATTTCGAAAACTTAGCATACAACTTTTCATCCTTTAACAAATTTAAAATAATCCTTAAATGTTCTCTATGTTCATCTTCATTCTTAGAATAGATTAGAATATCGTCAATAAACATAATCACAAATTTGTCCAAGTAGGGCTTTCACACTCGATTCATTAAATCCATGAAAACCGCAGGTGCGTTAGTTAACCCAAATGGCATTACTTGAAATTCATAGTGTCCATAACGAGTTCTAAATGTAGTTATAGGAATATCTTCTTCACGGACGCGAAGTTGGTGATATCTGGACCGCAAATCTATCTTAGAATACACACTAGATCCTTGTAATTGATCAAACAAATCATCAATCCTAGGTAAAGGATATCGATTTTTAATTGTTAACTTATTCAGTTCCCTATAATCAATGCACATACGGAAAGATCCATCCTTTTTTCTTAACGAACAAGACTGGAGCTCCCCAAGGCGACGAGCTCGGTCGAATAAAACCTTTATCAGACAACTCCTTAAGTTGCTCAGATAACTCCTTTAATTCAGAAGGGGCTAATTGGTAAGGCGCACGTGCCACCAGTGCAGCACCAGGAATTAAATCGATTCAAAACTCTACTTGCCTTATCGGTGGAAGTCCGGGTAAATCTTTAGGAAATACCTCAGGAAATTCACAAATAATAGGTACATCTTCCAATCGTTTCTCCATAGACTCATTCTCGGTCACTTGAGCTAAGAATAAATCACAACCGTTCCTGATGTTTTTTGGACTTTAATACATGAAACGATTTTCAAACGGGATTCACCTCGATTACCATCAATTACTAACGTTCTATTCCTAAGAGGAATCTTAACCTTCTTCTCTCCACATAAAATAGTAGCATTATTCAACGACAACCAATCCATACCAATAATAATATCAAAACTACCTAATTCTATCAACATCAAATCAATCGGAAAGTAATAGTTTAAGAGATTTAGAGAGCATCCTTCTAATAGCTTATTAGTTTTCACTAATTTACCATCAGCCAATTCCACCTCGTAACTGGTATTTATCTCAACAGGTTCAATGTCAATAAGAGCACTAAATTTAGTGGATACAAAGCTCCTATCAGCACCCGAATCAAATAAAGCAACAGCATAATGATTGTTGAGTAAAAACGTACCGGTAACGACATTTGGATCCTCTTTCTTCACCTCAATTGTTCCAAGTTGATAGACACCACCCTGGGGGTTTCTTCCAGGTACAATCGCTTTCAACTTGGGGCATTCCGATTTCCTATGACCTTCTTCATTACAGTTGAAGCAAATGGTTCCCTTCTTACACCTTTCAACCTTGTGTCCAAGCTTTCCGCAATTTCGGCACTACCAGCAGTCGCCAGCATGCCTCTTGTTGCCACACTTAGGACATCTATCATCGTTGCGCGGTGTATTGTTGTTAAGAGCATTTGCATTCCCCTTTCTCTGGTTCAGACGGCGATTGAAATTCTTCCTATTATCACCTCTATCTTCACGATCACCGTCTCCCTTTCTTTTCTCACCAACACGGGCTTCATCTTCCCTTTCCTGAATTATCTGTCCAATGAGTTGGTAATCCATTCGAACAGCATCATCAATGGTCAGTGGTTTCGATGATGTCACGTGCCCCGGATGCTCTTGGTCAACCCTTTAATAAATTGTTCAATTCGGATCTCTTCGGGTTTCACCAATCGAGGACATAGCAAGGCCAACTCATGGAATCAGTTTGTGTAACTATCAATGTCCACACCTTTCATTCTCAGATGAATCAACTCTTGTTCTAACCTAATGATCACACTACGGGAACAGAATTCCAAAGTCATCCACTTCTTAATTTCAGCCCAAGGAGTAGCATTAGCAGCATCAATACCCATGAAAGCAATTCTCCCGTTCCACCAAGTCAACGCACGACTTTTAAGAGTAGCCATAGCAAAAGTCACCTTATCTTCCTCCTTACACTTACTAATCCGAAACACCGACTCATTCTTCTCAATCCACTGGATTAATCCTACAACACCTTCAGTTCCATTAAAAGGTAGAGGTTCACACTTCATGAACGTCACATAAGTACAACTACCAACTTCAGGTGCATTAGTTCCAAGTCCTCCTACATTTCCTCAAGCATTAGCATTTACATTATTAGCATTCACATTCACATTAGTACCACCAATTCCACTACCGCCAGCTCCACTACCGCCAGCTCCACTACTGCCAGCTCCACTACCGCCAGCTCCACTACCGCCAGCTTCATTTCTAGCATTTGCCATAAATTCAGTCATAGATGCGGTAACTTGTTCCGTAATAATCCTACGTACATCATCCTCAGTCACAGCTTTCTTGGGCGACATAGTTCTATAATTTCACAATTTCAAAGTATTAAGCATTCACCCAACAAGGGATTCATATAATATGGATTGAATTCATAAGCAAGATACAAATAAGGCACAATATGGAATTTAAGACAAGATACATATTTCATTGGATTTGAAACAAAAGCATTGTCTTAATTACATCCCATATCAAAGTTTCTAGCACTATTCATACTCAAAATTCGTGCCAGGTCTACTTAACTAACAAGTCGGTTCAGTCAAAGCTACAAAAGGTACAAAAGATAAAAAGGTCACTACTAAACACAGACTGGTCTACTGAGAACCGCCAGATGGTCCATCATCCATCGTCTTCTGTATCTTTGTCGGACGATCACTAGACACATCTTCAGCTGGGCGCTTACGGATCACTCCTCTTTCAACCATGTCAGCATAAAATCTACTATTCCAACCCACAGATATATTCAACTCCTTCTCAGCTTTCTCACGCATCGCACGAGCTACATTCAACTGAATCTCCATAGAATTCACCTTTTTCTTCATAGCAGCAAACTCACCACTTTCTAACACAGATAACCTCCTAAAAGCCTCATTCAACCCACGCTCTACATCAGTTAAATCCAAACTAAGCAATTCCCGCTCTTTCTCACCATCCTTAGTCTTCGACTCCAAATAAGCAACATGAGTCTGAACAACACCTAATCCAATCTCTATCATACAACTCTTAACACGGGAAGCATCTAGATCACGTCTCAAGGCCCATGGTGCAAGACCATCAATATGAGTAGCCTCTCAAGCACTAGACGACTCTCCTATCACACGTATACGAGTAGCAATACCATTAGTACCGTCAGGTGCGTTATCATCCTTATCCTCCTCTGATTCAGAATCATATTCAGACGATTCAGACATTTCATTCCTAGGTAGCTCAACCTCAGAATCAGACAAATAAACTAGTGGGGGTAAGGGCTCGCCCTCTGGAACATCGTAAGGGTAAATAAGCTCAGCTTCCTCATCATCATCAACCTCATCGTCTATACCTATATCCTCCTCGACATCCTCGTCGTCAATTTCATCATCTAAATTATCTAACCCAATCTCACCATTCTCAATATCAACATTATCAATCTCATTTTCTACCATATCAACCTGAGGGGCAATCTGATCTCCTAGTCCTATCTCGGGCTCGGGATACTCAAATGGTTCCTCCTCATCATCCATATCATAATCTACTAAGTCTAAATAAGGATCATCATCTACATTAGGTTCGGGAATATCATGGTTCTCTACAAGAATATTAGGGTCAGCCATGACAATCTGCATTTATATATATATCTCGCATTAGGATAACATACTTATTAAACAATTACATACTGAAATCACGATATATACATATATATATAAATTAAATTATATTTATCAAAATATATATCTTCTCAATAGGGCTTGTTGGTAACGTCAGAGATCTTTGGCACCGTTATAGTCAAAAGATTTTTCAAATATTTTCTCAAATGTTCATAGTTAAAAGATTTTGAAAAGTTTTGTTCAAAACCTTGGTTTTTAAAATCTTTCGTTCTCTATAACGAGAGCTCTCGTACCAAACTGTAACACTCTCAATTTTCGTATCGGTACAGCGGAAGGGTCTTTTAGAGTATTACGGGATAGCACAATAACTCCAATCATAGACAACACATAAAAATGGTTGTACAAGGTTTAACATACATTCATTCGATAAAAAGTTTTAAAGTGTACAACAGGTCCCAAATTATACAGGTCATTAAGTTTATAAAACATAGATCGAATGAACATTTTTATTATTATGTGGGCCATCAGAGTCGATCTCCATCCAGATTACCTTCAAGCACCTGAGATAAAAACATGCAAAAATCATATCAGCGAATGCCGAGTGAATTTTTAGAGTTTAATAAAACCGTTATATAAAACAATCGTTGAAATTAGTACACAAGTATAATATCAGAAGTAAGTCCTCGTATTGCTAGTCAGGCAATATATAATTCAAAGCATACATCTTAAACCGTCCATGAGACCGTAGCCTCAATATTACCATTATAGGTAATATTATTATCGTTATTAGCATCGTTATCGTATTGTATTGAAATACATTTGGATTATTATTAGCCGCATGACATTGTTACCTTACTATCACACCAACGGGCCGCGAACCCGACAAACAATTTTCCAATCTAAGTTAGCGTGTCGTCACAAAAATCACGCTATGTAAATCTTCTCATACATAAATTCGCTTACCAATCAATGTGGTACGACGGGGATCAACCGTCAAGGCGCGAACTGGGGTGATCGTCCCCAAATAGTACTATCATATGCATAAGCGTCTACCAAATCCCGGTAGTTCACAATTCATGCTAATGGGACTTTGAGTGACATAACCTAACTACTAATAATCTTTTTTATCTCGTTTATAGGGTCATAGCATCATTCGGGTCCATATCATTAAGCATACCTTCGGGACTACTTGTGTTCTATTTTTATCAAAAACTAGCATGTTATCTCCCTCGCGGATTTACAAATCATTTTATAAAATATTTAAAAGAGTGCGAGGCTATGAACTCACGTTGATAATGAAAGGCGGATTATCGGCTACGGGCGTGCTTCGGTCACGAAAACCTATATAAATAATAATCGGTCTTAGACTTTTGTCCAATGACTTTATCAAAATAACAATATACATATGATGATTTTGTACATATGATGATGAGCAAGTGGGTTTGTATATTCTTATTTACTCATTTTAGTGTTTATGTATTTGTAACTTTTTACTAGTTTACTACTTTTACCTATTTACATATTTTAAGTCCAATAAGCTTATTATAAGTTCTTTAACTTGTATTAATCCATTTTATACTTGTATTATCAGTATTTACACTTTACATGTTGGGCCCAAATGGGTTAATCCCAATAAGTAATTTTTATAAGTGTTTAACTTATTTAGTTAAATTATTAGTCCAATATGCTAACTTAGCTCATTAATATCCGTATGTCATATAGTTTGGGTTTTATCGGTTTTTACTTGTATTAGGTACTTATATATCAGTATATGACTTTTAAAAACTTTACATTAGACGGGTTTGATCGTCTAAGTTTTAATTGGCGAAAAACGTTAATTTTACGGTAATAGCCGAAAAAGTCGTAAAAATCATGTTTATAGTTTTTATAACTTATTAATATTATTCAACTACCATTTTTATAAAGTGTCCATTTATTTAACCTTATACATATTTATATAAATGAAATTTATAAGTTAGTGGGTTTTAATTTCACATTTTATACTATATTATTTGAATGCTTATATAATAGTATTAAACATTAATTCTTTAAAATCTGATTTTTAGTTTCATCTTCACCATTTTTATCATATCTAGAGTTCTATAATGAGATAGAAGCTCATTTTTGGATGGAATAAACTTCATATTATGCGCTAAAAATAAGTTAGTTATAGCTACTGCTCATTCCATGTCTAACTATCCTTAACAGTCCCTACAAAACAGACTATTCAGATTAGCACACTCATCTTGTTTTGATCATATCTCACTCATTTTGATGATTCCATTGCATGGCCAACTCTCACATGTGTATGACATCTTATACTTACTATAAATGGATTCCAACATCCAATTTTATCAGTTTAAGTCTTGGTTACTTACTGTTTTTATACAGCCAACAATTTAAGCATGATTTTAGCCTTGTTTCTTATGGTTATTCATCTTTTTAAGCATATTTATCAACACTTGATCCCCACACAACATTTTTATCATCATATATTCATCATATACATATACAATAAGAAAGAAAATACATTTGATCTTTACAAAAATAACAAGAGAAATGGAAAGGATGATCTTCTTTACCAACCAAGATTATATCTTGTTTTTGGAAGACAACAACTTGATGAACACCAAATATATCTCCAAGATCATCAATCACCAAGATAGTTTGTTGGAAAATTAGCCCTAGGAAACAAGCAAATCACCTCCTTTGTTGTTAAAATGGCCACCAATCAATCAAGGCTTCAAGGTTTCTCCATAATATGGCTAGATAACATGTAACTTGTGGCTAGAAAAGATCAAATGGTGGTGTGGTATGGTGATGTGGGACGGAAACTTAGAGAGAGAGAGGAGAGTTTTGAGTTGTTTGCATGTGAGAAATGGAAGCAAATGGTTAGTGTTAGTGGTTTTGTGGTTTAGGTGGAGATGAGTAGCTTCAAAATGAAGCTAAGTTACAAGTGTAAGCAAATTTGGTGTAAGGATGCCACATCAAAGGATGTGGTGTCCTCCTTTGGGCCGTCCCATAGATAGTGGGGTGGGATAAATTAGTTTGTCCCATCCCGCTAATTTACGGGTATTCCTCGATTCTAGTTTCCATGATTTGCGTGCCCTCGGGTCGTTTTACGAAAAACGTTTTTATAAATTATGAATCAACGGCACAAAACAAATCTAATAAAAATTGTCTCATAAAAAACGGAGTTCAAAAACGTAAATACGTAATCCTAAGGTTTCCGGTTTAGTCGTAAATGACGCTAAATTATGCACGTAAGCCCAAATTTAAATCCGTAAATTGTGAGTTTATCAACCAACATAAAAATAAGTTTTAAAATATTGTACGAGAAAATAATTCACTACCTGAAAATGTTAGATTGTCACATGAACGTTTAATACTTGCCGATTATACGTGTTTTTCCTAAAACATGTACGATTTTACTACATCAGGTATGCAGCCCTAGAGTACATTGCAACAGGTTCGTAGATTCACAATATAGAACTAGCAATTAATTTCTCAAATATAACTTTGCTATATCCAGTTATATGTTGTATGTGCAGGTTATTTGAATTGGAAGAATGACATATATGCATTTGGAGTGGTGTTACTGGAAACTCTGTCAGGCTTACGAGTTTTTAACAAGACTTGTATAATTAAAATAAAAGGAAAATTTTATTCTTCTTTTGGATGGTGGTGGGGGAAAAAGGATATATGTGCTATGCAGAATCTTCCAAAAGAGTGCTTTGGGGCCGCCAAATGCAAACTGGTACGCGCTATTTGTTGAGGAGGAATGGGAAGATGACGTGACCGTGCTTGTTCCTGCTGGTGGAGAAACTGGAGACGCTATGGCCTATGGTGATGGGAGTTGTGAACGAAGCGAAACAATGTATAGGTATAATTATATGTCTTTCCTTATGTGTGTGTATGCTTTGACATCACTGCCATTTGCATATATGGCAGTGGTCAACTTGATTTGTTGATATGCATGAAAAGCTGCTTGAAAAAACCCACGAGATTCACTTTTTACGACTTCACTTGTCGTTTATAGAGTATCATCGAAAAGCTTCTAGGAAACATATGTAAACACATGCTGGGACACTATAATTGGATGCATACATATTTTAGCTAATCCGCATATGCATATAAGAGTTACGTAGATAATATTCCTTCATGATATGTCTTTTTTATAGTGCCTGATTTAAAACCATGAAACCAACTACAACTCTTAGCACTGGACTATCCCTTTTCTAGCTATTTTCCTTCTAACTATGAATGTATTATTAAACTTATTGTCTTGCATTTGAGCATTCAAGAAATATACTTATTGTTTATTCTAGCTCTTTTCCTTCTAAATATGTCAAATAAGAAGGAATCTATCTATATGAAGGAAGATATAGAGAGCAAAGTTACCGAGTGTAATAACATAGGTTCATTTATAGAAAAAAATGACCAGCAAGCAACACTCATTTTGGATGATCATGCCCTGAATATATGTAATTTACACTATATGAGCCAACCTGCTCCTAACAAACAATGCAGTTATATGGGAAATCAATTGTTACTGCACAGTTGGCGTTACATAGGCCTCTAGTGACTCAAATGGGGTTTAATAATACAAGGCTTATGACAAATGATGAACAATTTATTTATCAAGCTGTATTGCAGGTGATAGGTGTGTAAACACCTATCCTTTTACCACTTAATTCTAGCTAAAACAAGACCAAAACACGTATTTAATATCATTTGTTTGGAATTATGCGTGGTTTTTGTGTTTATTATGTTTTCAGAGCTAACCGGATGAATATTAAAGAAAACATGGGATTGCACGGGTTATATCGAAGAAAAAGACTCAAGACGAAGTCTATTGTCCAAGAGATGCAAAAGATTTGAAGTCAATGGGCCTATTTGAAGATTTATCGAAGAAAAGGACCAAAGATGGAAGATTTTCATATGTCGAAGAAACTCAAGTCTATTAAACGGAGAAATTAAAAGGCGAGTTGAATTTAATCGACGACAAATCCCGAATCAGAATCGAAAACGTCGACTTTTCTGAAAAGACGAGAAGACAAGAAGAAAGGGAGAAAGCCCACTCACCAACCAACCACTAGGACTATAAATAGTTTCTCCCTTCACATTTTAGGGAGTTAGCTTCATTTTTCTTTTTCCCAGGTTCTTAGGATCGGTTCATCACAAACACCATTAGGGTGTTTGGTGATTTTCATCTTTTTCTTTCAATCTTGTAACTCTTAATCATTACTCTTGTTATTTTTACATTAATCAATCAATTCCATCTTTTCATTCATCTTGATCTTCATAATCTTCTAGTTCAAGTTATTAAGTTTTTATTTGATTCAAGTTTGATCTTAAAAAGTTGTTGATTTAGTGTTTTTATTGGTGGGATTTGTTACTTAAGGTATTTAAATGATTTGTGTTTAATTTGGTAAAACCTTTTTGAGTATTTTGGTGTTTAGATTGAAAATCGTTTGGTTTCTGCTGTTACTGTTCTTCGCTGCCCAGATTATTCCGAACAAGACCAATATTCCGAATAGGCGAATTCCCATTTCCCTTATTCGGAATTTTGGATATTCCGAATAGGGTTTTTCACTTTTCCCTTACTCGGAATATTTTAAATATTCCGAACAGTGTTCTTTTTCCGCATAGGCTTTATTTTTCCGAATAGGCAACATTTTCCGAATAGAACTAATTTTTCCGCATAGCCTTATTTTCCGCATAGTGTTTTTATTCAGAATAGCTTGATTTTTCCGCATAGGCAATATTATTCCGCATAACACAATTTTTCCGAATAGGACATCTTTTCCGCATAGGTGTGTTTTTCCGCATAGTGTATGTTTTCCGAATAGGCAACACTTTCCGAATAAGCTTACTTTCCGAATAGCCTTAACTTTCCGCATAGTCCGAGTTTTCCGAATAGTCTTAACTTTCCGCATAGACCATCTTTCCGCATAAGGTATATTTTCCGAATTGAGCATTTTATTCCGAATAGAATATTGCTTTCCGCATATTGTTTGTTTTCCGAATAGGGTATTTTCTGCTAGGGTATTTTTCATTTACTGGTTGATTTAAAGTTTAGCTTACTTTTTAATAGAATAGAAAACCAACTCCTTTTTGTCACCAAGAACAAATCATTCCACTTTAAACCGAGATCAATTCGAGAGGATTTCGAGAATATATTTTGAACCCATAGCAAAAAGCTTGTATCAGCAGGTGAGCATAAAAAGTTTTAGAATCATGGTTATGATATGAACTTGTAGTAAAAGTGCATACCCTGGTTTAAACGAATGGATCTGCCTAGTCAGTACTGAAGTCTTCTGTGCAGCCGTTATTATTCTGAATCTTTTTGGGTCTATATTTTGTTGATATTTAGGTTGTTTTGCTGCAGGATCTTTCCCAGCCGAAGTCAGAGGCCACTCCACCAGATGGTGCATTAGCTGTTCTACTTTTGAGACACCAGGTTTTAGTCTTCTAATATTTAAGCTCTTTTTTTGTTGATATCTCAGCTCATCTTGAAAATTGTTTTGCATATACATACCAACAAGTTAGTAAACACTACTGTATCTGGTCTTTTTCCTTGAGCATGCATTTATCAGGTTAATTTAGTTAACATTAGTAATTTTACTTGGATAAAGTAACTAGTGCAATCTTTATTATTATTGGCTCATGAGCATATATTTCTAATTGAAGATGGGATCTTGTGACAGCAAATTCACTACAAAATAAATGACATTTACTTACTCAAAGTTTTGCTTACTAATAAAATTTATAATCATTTAAGTCACTATAACTTTTCCTTACTAAAACACAATGCATATAAAAGTAAGCAAAAACATTTGCTTACTCTTTTCCCTACTCAAAAAAGAGTCATTAAAAGTTTTACACTTTTGCTTACTCAATATTGAGTAAGTAATGACCTTTAGTGCTCCCCTCTATTACTTACTTTTTTTCTTAAAAGTAGGAGTTGATAAAAATTAACTTTTGATGACTCTTTTTTAGTAGAAATTAATAGAAAATATTTTTGCTTACTCAATATTGAGTAAGTATAGACTTTTAGTGCTCCCCTGTATTATTTACTCTTTCACAATTAATTAAGTAAGAAAATGTCATAAATTTTGTAGTGATTGCTTTGTCATGGATGGTATGAAAAGAGACGGAAAGTAAGAATTGCTTTGGAGGAATTCTTGTCGACTATCAGGTGACCTTCACTTCTATAATTTTTACCTAAATTGGTATGTGTTTTATCTTAAAAAGACTAGCCTAACAAAATTAATCCCCTTTGTGGCCACGGAGGTTCACCTTCACTTCTACATAGATAATAGTCCTTCATGATATTTCTTTTTTATAGTGCCTGATTTAAAACCATGAAAACCAACTACAAGCACTGGACTATCCCTTTTCTAGCTCTTTTCCTTCTAACTATGAATATATTATTAAACTTATTGTCTCGAATTTGAGCGTTCAAGAAATATACTTATTGTTTATTCTATCTCTTTTCCTTCTAACAATGAATGTATTATTAAACTTATTGTCTTGCATTTGATCGTTCAAGAAAAATACTTATTGTTTAGTCACATTCATGTACAAGATCATTAATTGAGTATTTGCATACGATCTGTTAGCTATTAGTGTATGGATACGCTTTTTAAGTTATTGATATGAACCAGATCGATTAGGATAATATAGAACAATAAAGATAGAGTAATCGAGACGTCGAATAAGCTCTCCCAATTAACACTAAATCAATAAAACCGAAATAAACTTTAATCATATTTCTGCATATGAGATTACAGCCTTATTCCCCTCTATATATAATAGAGAGATATGCAGATAGCTAATACTTAACTTATTCATTAAGAAAATGAAATAATAGGAAACTAAATAAACTAATTATTTAACTAACATTACTAGTAAAATGCCAAGATCGTATCAGCTATCCATGTTATCTTTGCGAAAATAGTTGTAGTCTCCTCTTTGCGACATATATTATCTCCATAATTGGCTTTTTTCCTGCTTTAGACTTTTTCTGGAACAATGACATCTAAAACCATATGTTTTTAGATATTATAATAACTTGATATTCCTGCTAGCTTTCTTTTTACAACTTAGAATTTACAAGATACAATAAGAACGATGGTAACTACAGTTTATCTGACTTCCTTTTCCTGCAAGTAAGTATAAAAAATGTGTGTTTCTTATTAATGATCGGACCAAATATCAGTAAAAATCTTCTAATAAATGATTTTCCTCCCTTTTATATCTTAACTAGGCATATAAAATGCAGGATAGATTTGATTAGACCTTCTAAAGAGAACTAATAAATGATTTTTAAAAATAGTCCAAAAGCACGAGATAGGGTTGATTCAAGTATAGTCATGTTCATCGTACAAGATGTGATTTCACTAAAATAGTGAGCTGTTTTTACCTTCTATTATAATGTTTGAATCTTTCTAGGGTTCTTGATTGATGTCACCAAGCTGTATTTTAGATGGAAACTCATAGAATACCCTTTGGCTGGAAAAGGGAAAGACCTGAAGATCAAGTTTCCGAACCAAGCGTTCTCCTTGTTTACCAAAAGGTCACAACAAAGTGACCCTAACTCGAGCAATAAAAATGGTTATGAGGATTAAACGACAACCAGTCACGATCAGATAGCTACCAACTTGTCATCTGCACTTGTGGAATATCCTTTCCCAGAATCAATTGCTGCCAAAGAAAGTCATCCTCTTACCCCCTTAGTGTCATTTAACGCTTCTACCCTTGAGAATTTGGTGCCTCCAGGGTATTTAAAATACATCAATAACTTGGAAAATGAGGTCATGAATGTGTGTTTAAAAAACTATAAATTACATTGTCTTCATTTCCCTTATATCTTCTTGTTTTTGGATGCAAATTTTTATATATATATTTGTTCCGGTATGTGTATCATGTATGACACAAATTTATCTCTAGACTTATTTTATATCTACATATAACAATTTATATCTAGATATAAAAATATATATCTAGCTATAACAATTTATATCAAGATATAAAAATTTATATCTAGATATAACAATTTTATATCTAGATATAACAATTTAAAACTATGACTTAATTTATATCTAGATATCACAATTTATATCAAGATATAAAAATTTATATCTAGATATAACAATTTTATATCTATATATAACAATTTAAAACTATGACTTATTTTATATCTAGATATGACAATTTATATCAAGATATAAAAATTTATATCTAGATATAACAATTTTATGTCTAGATATAACCATTTAAAACTATGACTTATTTCATATATAAATACAACAATTTAAATCAAGATATATAAATTTATATCTAGATATAACAATTTTATATCTAGATATAATTACTTAAAACTATGACTTATTTAGATATAAAAATTTATATATGGATATAACAATTTTATATCTAGATATAGCAATTTAAAACTATGACTTATTTTATATCTAGATATAAAAATTTATATCAAGATATAATAATTTATATCTAGATATAACAATTTTATATCTAAATATAACAATTTAAAACTATGACTTATTTTATATCTAGACATAACAATTTATATCAAGATATAAAAAATTATATCTAGATATAACAATTTTATATCTAGATATAACAATTTAAAAATATGACTAATTTATATCAAAATATAAAATGTATATCTAGATATAACAATTTTATATCTAGATATAACAATTTAAAATTATGACTTATTTTATATCTACATATAACAATATATATCAAGATATAAAAAACTATATCTAGATATAATAATTTTATATCAAGATATAACAATTTAAAACTTTGACTTATTTTATATATGGATATAACAATTTATATCAAGATATAAAAATTTATATATATATATATATAACAATTTTAAAACTAGATATAAGAATTTAAAACTATGACTTATTTTATATCTAGATATAACAATTTATATCAAGATATAAATTTTTTATATCAAAATATAAAAATTTAAAACTATGACTTATTTTATATCTAGATATAACAAATTTATATCAAGATATAAAAATTTATATCTAAATATAAAAATTTTATATCTAGATATAACAATTTAAAACTATGACTTATTTTACATTAAGATATAAAAATTTAAATCTAGATATAACAATTTAAAACTATGACTTATTTTATATCTAGATATAACAATATATATCAAGATATAAAAATTTACATTAGATATAATAATTTACATTAGATATAATAATTTTATATCTAGATATAACAATATAAAACTATGACTTATTTTATATCTAGATATAATAATTTATATCAATATATAAAAATTTATATCCAGATATAACAATTTTATATCTAGATATAACAATTTAAAACTATGACTTATTTTATATATAGATATAACAATTTATATCAAGATATAAAAATTTATATCTAAATATAATAATTTTATATCTAGATATAAAAATTTAAAACTATGACTTATTTTATATCTAGATACAAAAATTTATATCAAGATTATAAAAATTTATATATATTGATATAAGAATTTTATATCTAGATATAACAATTTAAAACTATGACTTATTTTATATCTAGATATAACAATTTATATCAGGATATAAAAATTTATATCTAAATATAACAATTTTATGTCTAGATATAAAAATTTAAAACTATGACTTATTTTATATCTAGATATAACAATTTAAAACTATGACTTACTTTATATCTAGATATAACAATTTAAAACTATGACTTATTTTATATCTAGATATAACAATTTAAAACTATGACTTATTTTATATTTAGATATAACAATTTAAAACTATGACTTATTTTATATCTAGATATAACAATTTATATCATGATATAAAAATTTATATCTAGATATAACAATTATATATCTAGTTATACCTATTTAAAACTATGACTTATTTTATATCTAGATATAACAATTTATATCAAGATATAAAAATTTATATCTAGATATAACAATTTTGTATCTAGATAAAACAATTTAAAACTATGACTTACTTTATATCTAGATTTAACAATATATATCAAGATATAAAAATTTATATCTAGATATAACAAATTTATATCTAGATATAACAATTTAAAACTATTACTTATTTTATATCTAGATATAACAATTTATATCAATATATAAAAATTTATATCTAGATATAACATTTTTATATCTAGATATAACAATTTAAAACTATGACTTATTTTATTTCTATATATAACAATTTATCAAGATATGAAAATTTATATCTAGATATAACAATTTTATATCAAGATATAACAATTTAAAACTATGACTTATTTTATATCTCGATATAAGAATTTATATCAAGATATAAAAGTTTAAACTAGATATAATAATTTTATATCTAGATATAACAATTTAAAACTATGACTTATTTTATATCTAGATATAACAATATATATTAAGATATAAAAATTTATATCTAGATATAACAATTTTATGTCTAGATATAACAATTTAATACTATGACTTATTTTATATCTAGATATAACAATTTATATCAAGATATAAAAAATTATATCTAGATATAACAATTTTATATCTAGATATAATAATTTAAAACTATGACTTATTTTATATCTAGATATAACAATTTATATGTAGATATAATATTTTAAAAACTATGACTTATTTTATATCTAGATATAAATAACAAATTATATCTCGATATAACAATTTAAAAATTACTTCTTATTTTATAACAATTGTTATATCTAGATATAACAATTTATATCCAGATATAACAATTTAAAAACTATGACTTATTTTATATCTAAATATAACAGTTTATATCTAGATATAACGATTTAAAACTATGACTTATTATATATATCTATATCTAGATATTATCCCCTTAATACAACAAGGGTAATGTGAAAATACCCCATTAAAAACAATATAAATTCTATGAGGGGAGATACTTTTGACATTATATCTGCCGTTAGATATTCTATATCCCTGTTCGCCGGTATCGCTTGCTCAACCAAATCTACATCTCAACCGTGTGTTGGTTTGAAAACATGTTCACCGGTATGGGTTATTTTCCATAACCCCTTTTATAGCCATTGATTTGTTAGTATGCCATGCTGATTATTTTTTTGCATCTTTTTCAGCCGTCGATTTGTATATTACACCCAGCCATGGATCGCATCTTATCTCAAACTCACTGGTATGGTAATTTTGATGTATCCTGACCCTAGATCTATTTTTCCATCCACACACGACCATCTTCATCTCTATCTCAAAACACACTTCTCTCTCTAAAGATAGATCTCGCCACCTCTCTATCAGGGTTTGTTTGATGGTTTTGGTGTTTGCTGACGACTTTTTTTTAGTTTTGCTTTTTAGGATTTTATAAGAAGTTGGGAATCAAAAACTTCAAAAAGATAAAAGGTATGTGCATAGTCTTCAATCTGTTTTTTGATATTTGATTTTAGGATTGTCGTAATTTTATTTGGATTTGGGGTTTTTTTTTGTTGATTGGTTTTTTTCTTCCACGATCTATAATAAAGGTATGTTTGGGTTTTTATTAATTGTTTGTTTCATAGGTTTTTTTCCTCTTTTGCACACCATACGTGTGTAATTTGAAGAATTTGCACTTTATGGTACTAATGTCACTGCTTACAGGTACTTGATGCTAGGGATCCACAAGGTACAAGATGCTATCATCTAGAGAAGCATTTGAAGGAGCATTGTAAACACAAGCATATGATTTTGTTGTTAAACAAGGTAATCATGATCTATTTCAGTAAATTTGAGGTCTCTTTGTGTTCCTTGCCCCTATTTCATCTACTTTTATGATAACTTACTTGCCCGCATTTGTGCAGTGTGATTTGACTCCTTCATGGGTCACAAAAGGATGGCTTAGGGTACTATCTAAGGAATATCCTACCCTGGCATTTCATGCAAGCATCAATAAGTCTTACAGAAAGGTATGTTTATTTTACGTACCGTTGATTGTGGAATACTTGGAAGTAATTAATTTGACTATCAAACCATGAAAATTTATTGGTTGTTTCACTTGGCTATTGTGTTTCTATATGCGAGTTAAATTGAAATTGTTAGTTCTAGAAATGGTCACTTAATCTCGAAATTTGCTCTGTTAATCTCAGATATTGAATCATCCAAGGTCTGATTTCGTCCTTCTAAATGGTCAACGGTCAGCTATTGTTCAATTTTATAGTTATAAATAAACTCTTAGCTACTTGAAATGGGCATGCATGTCAAAAACAGGGGAGACCAATGGCTCTGAAAATTTGCGGCTTATCATTAATGTGCCCTTAACATTAATATTATAGCATCATAGTACTGGTGTTGTTTGATTTTAGATCTGGTTTTTGTTAGAATCTTGAAATGTTTGGTTCTGGTTTTTAAGTGATATCTGATACAAGTTCTTATTCACGTTCCCGCCTCTGAAGGCCATTATATATTTTATGTTTTAAACGAATATTTCATGTCTTTTATATGTATAGTTTGGTTGGTTCAAGAGGTTTTAGATTGTAGTTCTTCGTCTATCATGTGTTATATCACTTGATATCTTTCATTTGTTTTTGGATTATTGTCATGCGGCAATAGTGTTATGTCACAGCTAGTTTTATATTATTATGAATCTATGTGCAAGCTTAGTCTCTGCATGATGATAATCTGTACTCTTCTGTTGCTTATAGAATTCTCTGTTGTCGATGTTGAGACAATTTTCAAGACTAAAAAGTGACAAGCAAGCTATATCGGTTGGATTTTTCGGGTATCTCAATGTTGGCAAGTGATCAGTAATCAACACTTTACGTACGAAAAATGTAAGTTTTTTTAGTATCAGATGCTTTGTCGTTATAGTGCTAATAAAAATGAAGATATCAACCTCTACCCAGTTCTGATTGTATATTCTTTGTTTTCGTTTGCGAAGGTTTGCAAGGTTGACCCAATTCTTGGAGAGACTAAAGTTTGGCAATACATAACACTTACGAAGAAGATATTCTTGATTGATTTTCCTGGTGTTGTTTACGGAATCAGTGATACAGAAACGGATATTGTCTTGAAGGGCGTGGTATGTAAAACTTATCTAAGTTATTTTTCATATTCTTGATAGAGTTTGGGTTTTTTAGATCATTATTTTTTTAAAAGACCCTTTTTTTTAAATTACGATTGCATATCATTAGTATAGCTGATTAGCTTACTTAGAAGTGATAATTGTGTTCTGAAATCGCGTAGTCTTTTCATAAACGTAATCCAAATCACCCCTCTAAATTGTATAATAAATCCCAGTGTAGATTAAAAGAATAGGGATGTGATACCTTCCAAAGTTTTTGTTCCTTTTTTTATTTACAAAGTTAGTATTTTTGTGTATAAAGATGTAGAGAAAAGCAAAGAAAGGAGGCATCAAGGCTACAAGTTATGAACACGAAGTTATCTGCTATGAATAAGTTGTTAATGGAGGAGAACGATCGCTTGTAGAAGCAAGTTTCTAACTTGGTGTATGAAAACGGCTATTTCCGCCAGCAGACTCAAAACGTAATAACATTTGGTTTATTTTGATCTTGAGCTTTCCTTTTTCCCCAAATTTATGACACTTTGTTTGTCAAAACGGTATCTTTGTTAACATTTTTAATCTTTTTATGCAGACGGCGCTCGCCACGACAGACACGAGTTGTGAATCAGTGGTGACGAGCGGTCAACACCATTTGAGTCCTCAACATCCACCAAGGGATGCTAATTAAAACCCGAAACTTAAACAAAGGTACCAATTTCAAGTCTAACAATTACTAAGACTTATACATATTAAAAATTTGAATTTTGAATTAGGATATTTCAATCAATTTTTTACAGGCTTTGAGTGGTCGTCGGGCAATGATGTAAGACCACATAGAATAGAAAGATTAGAGAGAACGTGACCATGGTAAGGTATTTTCTTGCTGCATATTCTCTTCCTTTTAAATCTTAATTGATTAGCTCTTTATTGCCCCGCCTTCTGTTCTGAATTCTAGGTAGCGAAGCTTTAGCTTCACTAAATAGTAGCCATGGTCAATGTGTAGGTAGAAAAGATAGGGCATATGAATTTTTTATATATTTTAAATAATAAAATACGCCAAAAAATAAGCTAATCCGAACGCTCCATAAGAGTGACTTATAACGTGTGGTTTCAAGTGGTTTCGAACTAACTATAATAAAATGATTTTAGTTGTAGGATAATTTGAAGTTATATAGTCCTATTAAGTTGAATTTAAAGAAGCGTTCACGTGGTGAATTAAGCGGGTTGTGCCCTTTCTAATCCAAAAGGCGTTGGGTGAAAACGGGTCATTTGGAGTTTTTCTTTTTTTGACACATCGAAATTGCAAAAAAGGCGTTGCTTTTTGTGGTGACTATCTGGTAGAGTCAGTTTGCTAAAAAAAGATAAAAAAAAATCTGGTAGAGTCAGGATTAGGATAAATAGTCAAGATGCAATCGTCCATAGACATAAGGATTTTGCTAATATGTTGAAGGCACTGATATGAGTAATTTTACTCATGTCATTTGTATCTAATAACAACCAATAAATGCTTAAAATAAATGAAAATGGCATTGTATATGTTTTTTTGTTATTTCATGTGTGTAGGTACCGAAGATCGCAAAAATCGACAAAAACCGTCACGAGTTTGAAGAAAAGATCAACAAAGCCAATAACAAGTCATTTACGGATTTATCAAGTTTGACGACAAGTGGGTCCCACATTGGATTAATGGGCTCAAAATCCCATTTAAGGAGCAAGTTACTATTACTTTGGGTTAAAAAGTCCAACAAAGCCCATTATGGCCCAAAAGATGTGACGTTTTTAATAAATATGGGCTACAAGCCCATATCAAGTTCAAAAGCTATGATTAGTGGACGTTTATTTGGGCCCTGTATAACCCATTAGGTTTATATGAACGATGAATAAATATTTACCTCACTTGGTCAATATTTATAAACATTCACACTCACCTCACGTTTGTTATCCCAATCACACCACATACATCCCATTTACTTTTCGTTAAAAACAAAGATTAACCTCTTCATCCCCTCACCCCCAAATAACCAGTAAACACTGTTCACAAAAACCCTAGCAAGAAAATTAATTTGGGGCTTTTTGATTAATTCACTCGTGTGAATTCACACGAGTGGGAAATTAATTCCCCATTGTTTTCGGAAGATAGAAGTGGAAGGCATCTTTGACGTGGCACCATGTGAGTGGCTGTGACAGCACCACATTCCCTATTCCACCAATAAGGGGATGCCACATCAGCAAATAGAAAGCACAAAGAAGCACAAGAAGTGCCAGAGTGGCAATCCGTGTGACCAAGGGCGAATCACAGCCCTTGGATCATAACAAGAAGGAAAGAGAGAGACGAGATGCTTCATCAACGGCTCTAAATGATTCTTCATCAACAACCCCAAACCTCAGCCTCAGCTATTTTAACCCCCCTCTTTCTTCATTATTGGTATCCTTTTTTTTAGTCTTAGAGTTATTATGCTTAAATTAGTTTAGGATAAATTGTAATTTTTCTCTTTTCTAGTATTGTAATCGATTTCGGATTTTAATAAAAGTTAATTTGGCACTACTTTAATTCGTGTTTATTTACTGTTAAAAGTTTAATATTGCAATTTAATCTTGAATCTATTATGCTATAATAACATTGAGTTATTCAATTAAGCTAATTAATAGCTTTAATTGGACAATTAAGATTAAATTTGGGAACAAACTTCCCCACTGGAAGTTTATTGTAAAATGGTTCGAGGCTGTTAATGGTGGTTCGTAAGGAGGTTCGATGGTGGTGTTGATCCGGTTTATTTAGCCAGCTCAGCGCTGCGCTACTTCTCAAAGGTTTACTACAAAAGGTTCTAAGTCCTCTTATTTCATTGTTTTATTTTTCATGATATATTTAATCTACTCGTTTGATTGAGTGTAGCTGATGATGTGTTAGATTTATTTGATACTGTTTAGGTGTTTTATTGTATTGATCATTAGATGGATTAGAGTCATTTGGTTAAGTTTAATCTGACATTAAATCTGCTTGATTTTTTAGAATCGTTGGTTGATGTTTATTTATCTGTTAAATAAGTTTGGTTGATGTTTAATTAGTAAGCTTAGTTCAATCTGATAAGTTTAAGAACCTTAGGTCTGCATCAGTTATTTTTTTTACTTCTAGGCTGCTCAACATTAGTGTCTGCTTATAGTCTGAGATGAGTTGAAGTTGTGATGGATTAATTTAGCTGTCAAATTATGTAGTCTGCTGGTTAAATCTGTTAAAGCTGTCTAGTGAATTTATTGATAATAGGATTTGGACTAATATGTTTTTATAAAAGTTTTATATGATTTGAGTTGATGTTGCTTAGGTTTGATTTTTGTCTGATGGATCATTTGGTTTAATTATGGGTTATTTGTTTAGTATCATTTACTGATATTAGTCTTATCTTGCTGAATTTGGACCCTTTAACTCGTTTGCTTTGCGTTTTTCTTGCCTGATCTGCGTTTTTGAATTATTCAGTTTGGTGTAGTTAGACTTGCTATAGCTTTGTTCTTGTTGTGAGTATTCTGAGTTTATTTGGCTGCATTATATATTTTGTTGAGTTTCCAAAAAAAAAATTAAGCTATCAGATTCACTGATCTGATAGCTCACAAGCTGATATACTTATCATTTTTTTCATAGATTCAGTGTAAAAATCACTCCTGTGATTTTGTTACTTCTAAATGTCCAAAAATTAATTCATCCAAAAATATGTCTCTGACGAGACTCGAACCCATGACCTCCTGGTCATGGGCCAAGTGACTTAACCATCTGAGCTAACTACTCTTTTAAGTTTAATTTCAGTCATTTTAATTAATGTAGTGAGTCATATTAAAGCTGTCAGTTTTTAACTATACTTAATATTAATTTTAATTTCATTTAAATTTAAATAGTTTTACCTTTAAATTACTTTTATAAAGTTTCGGTTTAAATAATTAATCTTTAAAAACAAAATATAAAAAAAAATAATAATAAAATATTAGATTTAAGTTGTTTTATTAATTTTTAGAAACTAAATTAGTAAGTAAAAATTAGTTTTCAAGTAATAATTAGATTTTTATTCAATTTAGATTTTTAATGGCTTCATAAATAGTTTTTTAAGTGTAAAACTAATGATTCTAATTCGGGATTTGTCGTCGATTAAATTCAAGTCGTCTTTTAATTTCTTCGTTTAATAGACTTGAGTTTCTTCGACTTATGTAATTCTTCAATCTTTGGTCCTTTTCTTCGATAAATCTTCGAATAGGCCCAGTGACTTCAAATCTTTTGCATCTCTTGGACAACAGACTTTGTCTTGAGTCTTTTTCTTCCATAAAACCCGTGCAATCCCATGTTTTCTTCAATATTCATCCGGTTGGCTCTGAAAACACAATAAACACAAAAACCACGCATAATTCCAAACAAATGATATTTAATACGTGTTTTGGTCTTGTTTTAGTAAGAAATAAGTGGAAAAAGGATAGGTGTTTACACACCTATCAAATCCCCTACACTTAACCATTGCCATGCCCTCATGCAATGCTTAGTGATAAAACAATTTTACACTTTTCTCATAGTCAATCAACCTTGGCCTTATTAAAATACTACTAAAAAATTAAAGTACTAAAAGAATTTTAACTTTAAAGGAAACAAAAGGATAGAAAACCATTTTCACTTGAAAATAGCTACATGGAAATAACTTGCAAAGAAATCAAGGACTTACATTAGGGCTTCGGTGCTGCGAAGATTTATCATCCTCAAGTTTCACGTTCCCCAAACTAAGCTTAAAAACGAGATCATTGTTATTATAAGTTAGTAAATCAAACACTTACACACATGGCTTAATTATATGCTTAAACTCCCTTATTCCTAGGTGTATCTCTTATATTTTATTTTTGTCTTAGAATGATCATGAAGATGCATTTTTGGACTTATTTCGATAGTTTATTTAGGCTGAAAGCAAAGTAGGACGATTTGATCAATAGTTAGCTAAAGGACAAAATCTCTTAAAACTGCTTCTCGGGATATCAAAAAGTTCATATCTTGGCATAACTCGGTTCACGATTTGAGACATTTCTCGGGCCGATATTTGGCATGTACTTCATACTTCATATCTTGAGAGACGTGCTTGAGATAATGGTCTTCTCATCGTTCATAGAGTTTCTTCACTTGGAGACTTTTGAGAGGTACTCCAACTTTGTTGACCACGACTTCATGATTATTTCTTCAATCTCTATTTGGGATTTTGAGATACAACGATCCGCCTCCTTTTCAGACTTGGATCTATTTATCCTCATACCTTGTTAGGGTCTTTTCGGATAGACTTCTCCATCATCTTTATGGGAGTTGATTGCTTTTCGTCGTGAGTCTTGATCCTTCATATTGACTTTGGGAATAATGCTTTTCACATCACTTTGGATCTTTAGCAATAAGATTGAATCCTCATGCCTTGTTAGGGCCTTTTCGGACTCGCCAATCTTCGCGCCCCGCTTCATAAGTTATGCCTTGGCTATGAACTCTTATCATTACCGAGCAACTTTTAAACGATCTTGGGCTAGAAGCTAAGTAACTTTTCAAATCGTACGACCTTACTTATTGCAGATAAATTATTAGCAAGTGATGGGAGAATAGGCAAATAATTACACCAAGTGAGCTTGTGCAAGAATACCGACTTATAATTGACTCTATCATTTCTCGTCCTCCACAATTTAAAATCTCAAGTAATGAGACTCGTGGATACTTAGCCTAATAAACCAATTAAGGTCTACATGGTTAAGGATACTAGCTAGAATAAACTTGGATAAGTCTATTCGGGTTGAGTCAAAATAAACGCAACGGGCCTAATATGTCAAAGGCTTCTAAACTAGCTACACCACTTTATTAATAATTTTGACTTTATTGCGGGATATATACATACGAAAGCAACGATAAAAATTTAAAAATTACAACTAAATGGCCAAAGTTAATTAAAAATTTGAAAAATGTTGAAAAATATGATTTTCTGGTTAAATGAAGGCATTTTCATGGAAAAGTCCACTTAAAACTTCGATAGAAGTCCCCCCCTACACTTAAGATAAACATTGTCCTCAATGTTTAAGCATTTGGGAAAATTCTCCCCTACACTTATGACATTGTGCACGTTGGTTAAATCAAGTTAAGGAAGAGACGACTAACGTGATCAATTTCAAATGTGAGTATGAAGAAAATTGAATCACGATAGTTGAGAGATAGAACCGAATTTCGGATAACACGGGAGCACGGTTCTTCAAAGGTTCCAAGAGTGCACTTATCCCTGTAATCACATCACCACACAAATACAAACACCTATAGAGGTCCCCCTACACTTAGGAGGTTAAACGGAACAGGATAGATACTCGGGCTGCCTCCCGAGGAGCGCTTGTTTTTTATAACCGAGTCACGAGCCTGACTCGACCCAAAATTAGTTCATGGGGAACGTGGTGATGGATGGAATCATCTCCTGAGAGATGTCCTCACCAAAGTACAACTTCACTCGTTGGCCATTCACTTTAAAATTAGGTCCATTAGGTTGAGCGAGCTCAAGAGTACCATATGGAAAAAATTGGGCAATAGTGAATGGGCCGGACCAACGAGATTTCAGCTTGCCCGAAAAGATTTTCAACCGAGAGTTAAAGAGTAAAACTTTATCTCCAACTTGGAACTCTCGGTTCTTAATCTTAGAGTCGTGAATGAGCTTAGTCTTCTCCTTATAGATCAAAGAATTTTCATAAGCCTCATTACGGAGTTCATTCAGCTCATTGAGTTGGATCTTGCGTAGGTCACCGGCTTTGTTGATATCAAAATTAGCCCACTTCAAGGCCCAGTAAGCCTTGTGCTCCAACTCAATGGGGAGGTGGCATGCTTTCCCGTACACGAGACGATATGGTGTACAACTAATCGGAGTCTTGTATGCGGTACGAAAAGCCCACAGAGCATCATCAAGTTTATCGGCCCATGAGGCACGATGCTCTCCCACGGTTCTTTCAAGAATTCGCTTTAATCCTCGGTTGGATATTTCAGCCTGGCCATTAGTTTGTGGGTGGTATGCGGTGGAAAGACGATGACTTACACCATACTTAGCCATGACTCTTGCGAATTGGTCATTGCAAAAATGAGTCCCACGATCACTAATAATGGCACGAGGCACACCGAATCTAGCGAATAGAGATTTCAAAAAGTTACAAACCACCCTTGCGTCATTAGTAGGTAAAGCTTTGGCTTCAACCCACTTTGAAACGTAGTCAACGGCTACAAGGATGTATTTGTTTCCTTTAGATGAAGGGAATGGCCCCATAAAGTCGATACCCCAAACATCAAAGATTTAACATTCTTGAATGAAATTCTGATGCTTCTCATCTTTATGTGTGATCTTGCCTTGTTTTTGGCAAGCATCACAACGTTTAACCATATTGTGAGCGTCACGATATATGGTGGGCCAATAAAATCCCGAGTCAAACACTTTTTTGGCGGTGTAGTTGGGACCAAAGTGACCACTGGTGGGTCCTTTGTGGTAAGCGTCAAGGATTTCTAAAGCTGCCGGTCCATCAACACATCGGCGAATAATCAAATCGGCACATTGTTTGAATAGATACGGGTCATCCCAAAAGTAAGTCTTAATGTCGGTGAAGAACTTTTTCTTTTGTTGGGATGTTAACCCTTCCTTGAGAATTCCACCCGCTAAGTAGTTTGCGATGTCCGCAAACCACGGGGTTTCATCAGAATTCGAGTTGATAGACATTAAGGTCTCCAGGGGAAAAGAATCATTGATTTCTTTGTTTGGATGTTCCCCTTGGTAAGGATCCTCAAGTCTACTGAGATGATCCGCGGCTAGGTTTTCAGCTCCTTTTTTATCGCGAATTTCGATTTTAAATTCTTGGAGTAGCAAAACCCAGCGAAGAAGTCTTGGTTTAGAATCTTGCTTTGTCAACAAGTACTTCAACGCGGAATGATCGATGTAAACGATTGTGGTGGAAAGGACAAGATATGGGCGAAATTTTTCAAAGGCATAGACAACAGCTAAAAGCTCTTTTTCGGTTGTCGTGTAATGCAATTGAGCCCCAGTCATTGTCTTGCTAGCGTAATGGATTGGTTGGAAGTGTTTGTTCACTCTTTGGCCCAAAACCGCTCCAATAGCAAAATCACTAGAATCGCACATCAACTCAAAGTAAAGCTCCCAATTAGGGGTAACCAAGACGGGTGCCTTAGTTAGCTTATCCTTAAGCGAGTTGAAGGCTTCAAGACACTCTTTGGAAAAGATAAAAGGAGTATCTTTTTCCAAGAGGTGGGTCATCGGGCGAGCGATTTGAGAAAAATCTTTGATGAATCGACGGTAGAAGCCCGCATGACCCAGAAAACTTCTCACACCCTTCACGGTTGAAGGTGGAGGCAACTTAGCGATAACATCGACTTTAGCACGGTCTACTTCGAGACCGGCTTTGGAAATCTTGTGTCCTAGCACGATGCCCTCTTTTACCATGAAATGGCATTTTTCCCAATTAAGAACAAAGCGAGTGTCTTCACACTGCTTCAGCATACGTTCTAAATTGGCAAGGCAAGCAGAGAAAGAATCGCCATAAACCGAGAAATCATCCATGAATACTTCCATAGTGTCTTCCACCATGTCATGGAATATAGCCATCATACACCTTTGGAATGTCCCAGGAGCATTACATAAAACAAAAGGCATGCGTTTGTAAGCAAACGTTCCATAGGGACAAGTGAATGTGGTCTTTTCTGGGTCCTTGGGATCGATGGGAATTTGAAAATACCCGGAGAAACCGTCTAAGAAGCAGTAATAGTCATTACCAGCTAGACGCTCGAGCATTTGATCCATGAAGGGAAGAGGAAAGTGATCTTTTCTCGTGGCATCATTGAGCTTGCGATAATCAATACAAACTCTCCACCCAGTAACGAGACGAGTGGGAATCAACTCGTTATGTTCATTGTTAACAACGGTTATTCCGCCCTTCTTGGGCACACAATGGATGGGACTTACCCAAGGCGAATCCAAGATAGGGTAAATCAAGCCGGCATCTAGAAGTTTGATAACCTCTTGTTTGATGACGTCATGAATTTTAGGATTAACCCTTCTTTGGCTCTGGATTACGGGTTTAAAGTCATCTTCCATGAGAATCTTGTGAGTACAAAAGTTCGGATCAATTCTGCGGATATCGGAAATTTTCCAAGCAATTGCCTTCTTATGATCTTTAAGCACGGCGATGAGGCGAGATTTTTCTTCTTCGTCCAAGTCCTTAGCAATGATGACGGGTGACTTCTTCTCTTCTTCAAGGAACACATACTCGAGATGGGGCGGCAACTCCTTAAGTTCTAAATCCGGAGGATTTTCGATAGGAGGCGTTTTCAAAGTCGGAGTATCGATAGCAATAACCGTGGGAGATGGTGGAGAAAGATTGTCTTCGTTGAGAAGGTTTTCAAAGAAATGCATGTCTTCATCCCCATCGGTGGGAGAATCATCAGTAGCTAAGTTCACATCTCCCATGGTGGCTTCAAGATCGTTCCAAAACAAATCACTTTCTCCAAATAGAGACAGTGATGAATCAATAGAGGAAACGATTTCAACATTAGGAAGAGAGGTAGGAATATTTTTACAAGCATCATTAAAGTGTTCTTCACAAGCCTCATCCAGAACGTCAATACAATTAACACTCTCGTATGAATAAGGTTGTTTAGACAACTTTCCCATGTTGAAGACGATTTTATCGTCACCCACTCTCATGATAAGCTCACCGGCTTCAACATCAATGAGAGTGCGACCGGTCCTCAGGAATGGACGACCCATGATCAAGGGAACACGAGGGTCCATCTTGTAGTCGAAGGCGACGAAATCGGCAGGAAACGTGAATTTGTCGACTCCTACAAAGACGTCTTCGGTTATCCCCACTGGATAAGCAACCGTACGGTTAGCTAATTCCAAAGTCATTTTGGTGGGGACTAGCTCAGGGAGAGATAATTGCTTCCAAATTCTTAGAGGCATTAGATTAATACTGTCACCTAGATCAGCTAGAGCCATGCAATTCTCTACTCCCAGGAAGTTGCAAGGGATTAAGAAACGACCCGGATCACCAAGCTTGGTTGGCAATTTCCTTAAGAGCACTGTAGAGCAATTCTCATTAAGTTGGGTGTTGGCAATATCAAGAAGCTTTTCCTTGTCACTCAAAAGATCTTTAAACATTTTTGCGTACTTAGGCATGTGAGCGAGAGCCTCAGCAAAGGAGATGTTGAAATTCAATTGTTTGAACATTTTAAGAAAGTTCGAAACCTGAATATCGTCCTTGCTTTTGAGCTTCTCTTTCCTCAACCTAGATGGATAAGGTATATTGGAAGAAGAGGAAGGATTTGGGATCGAAGGATCACTCACATCCTTGGGTGGAGGAGGGGTAGAAGTAAGAGGTGGAGAAATTGGGGAAGTAGAAGGATGAGGAATAGGAGCAGGTGACTCGTTTTCCTTAGTCACAATCACCAGTGGAGGTATAGGAAGCTCGGGTTCCTTGGTACCTTTGCCACTGCGAGTGGTGATTGCTTTCATCTCCCCTCTTGGATTCGCAACGGTGTTACTCGGAAGAGTACCCAAAGAAGAGGGTTGATTACCTTGGAAAAAACTAGCCATCATGTTTTTTAAGTCATTCGTTTGACTATCCAAAGTATTTCTCATATCAGCTCTCAGATCGTTCCCTTGTTTCACCAGATCTGCTTTCAAGTTGAGCACTTCCCGCTGAAGATTTCCCACGATCACATCGTTAGTCCTCATGTAGGTTTCCACTTCTTGGTGTAAAGCGGTGGGTTGGTTGGGAGGAGCATTGTATGTGGGTGGTTGATAAGCAGGTTGCTGGTAAACTTGGTTGTTTCGTTGAGGTGGTTGTTGCTGTTTGTGAGGTGGTATGTATGGTGTACGAGGTTGTTGTTGTTGAGGAGGGCGAATGAGGTTTTGTTGTTGGTTTAGGTTGTTTGGAGGAAAACCGGGTGGTGAGAGATAGTTGTTAGAGCGGTAGCTAAGCAAGTTGCGGTCACCTTGAGGTCGAGCTTGATAAGCAGGTTGAGGATAGGTGCCGTATGCTGCATTCACATTCTCAGAAGGGTAGTCTTGGGTGGCAGTACAAGTGGTGTAAGAGTGAGGACCCCCGCATATCTCACATGGTTGGCTAACAGCATTGACTTGAGCGTCTTTAGCGTTTCTAGCGTTGATGTTGTTGGTGTTGCTGGCGGTTTGGGTAGTAAGCGATTCAAGAAGCGCAGTGATTTTGTCAAGTCGCTTATCGCTGTCACTAGTACTAGCACTAGCAACATTGGTCCGAACACTCTTGGTTTGCACACGAGACTTATTCTCAATGATATCCCAAGCAGCATTGGAAGTCTTAGCCAAAAGATTACCCCCCGAGGCACTGTTTAGTGAATCTTGGTCATTCATGTTTAAACCATTATAAAAAGTATTAATTTGATGCACTTTGGTAAAACCATGTTGTGGGCATTTTCTTAAAAGATCTTTAAAACGATCCCAAGATTCACTAAACGACTCATCGTACTTTTGTTCAAAATTGATATCATTCCGCAAAGAGGTAGTACGAGAGGGTGGGTTCCTTAGCAAGCCAATGCCGGGCTTGTCCCTCTAAAGAAAAGGGAAAAAGTTGTAACCGGATTACCTCTTGTGGAACACCATTGAATTTGACCGTATTGGTGAGTTGCAAGAATCTCTTGATGTAGTCATGTGGATCATCAATGGTACGCCCCAAGAATGGTTGAGCAGAGACCATCTGGATAAAGCCGGATTTGAGCTCAAAATTGTTGGCTGCAATCGCTGGTATGACTATTGGATCATTGTTACCATCTACATGTGCTTGCAGAAGTTCAATCATCGGGCGATTATCCGGTAGAGGCTCATTGTTGTTTTTATTATTGTTGTTGAAAGGTGGGTTGTTGTTGCTATTATTATTGTTTTGAGGTGGGTTATTGTTGTTGTTTTGTACACCGGCCATGTCTAAGTCTTCGAGAGGCTCGGGCTCTTGATAAGACGTTGATCGTGTACGCATGCACCTACAAAAGAACTAACAAGGCAAAAACAAAGAAGAAATATTTTTGTTTTTTATGTTTTTTATGTTTTTTAATTTTTAGGATTTTTGAAAATTTTATATTTTTTTAGGGTTTTTGAAATTTTTTTGTGAAAAAGTAACGTTCCCGGTGAACGGATCCCAAAATCCAAGTTCTCACAAAAAACTGTTGATCTTAACGAGAAGAGCCGGCAGCGGCGCCATTTGATATAAGGTTTTTGCTATGAGTTCTAGATTCTCTCGGAATCCTCTCGAATTGATCTCGGTTCTAAGTGGAATGATTGTTCTTGGTTACTACAAAAGGGGGTTTGGTTTTCTAATGTACTAAAAGGTTTAAATGCATTAACATGAAAACTTAAGTCAAAAGCAATTAATTTAATAACAATTAATAAAACTAGAATTAAAATTAAAATATAAATATAAAATGAAGAAACAGTAAGTATCACTTAAATATGCTCAAAAGAAAATTGATTCGGAAGTTGACCTTGATTCGGAAGTTCACTCGGAACTTGGTTCGGAACTTTTGATCCGGAACTTCGCTCGGAACTTTACTCGGAAGATTTGATTAGGAACTTTGGTCGGAACTTTGATCCGGAAGTTGGTTCGGAAGTTAGTCCGGAACTCTCGTTTGGAAGTTTATCCGGAACTTTCGTTCGGAAGTTTATCCGGAACTTGGTTCGGAACTTTTGCTCGGAAGTTTTCGTCCGGAAGTTTGGCTCGGAAGTTGATTCGGAACTTTCACGCGGAACTTCACTCGGAACTTTTGAAAAGAAAATTCATTCGGAACTTTTAAAACTCATTCGGAACTTTTGAAAAGCAAATTCATTAGGAACTTTTAAAACTCATTCGGAACTTTTGAAAAACATTTCATTCGGAACTTCTTATGTTAATCCGGAACTTTTTGTTCATCCGGAACCTGGGAAACTCAAGAACAGTACGACTCAGAAAAAACAGGGGAACTCGAATTCGATCCAAAAATCACCAAGTTTTTCACCAAAACTTAAACAAATCTAATCCCTAATCATCTACTAACCATAAACGACAAATCTCGAATCAGAAACAAAAAACGTCAACTTTTCTGAAAAGACGAGAAGACAAGAAGAACGGGAGAAAGCCCACTCACCAACCAAAGGGAACACCCATATAAGGAATTCCCCTCACACTTTTCATTCAGTTTTTTCATTCCATCTTTTTCTCCTTTCTGTTCGTAGGTTTCACCAACACCATTAGGGTGTTTGGTGATTTTGATCATTGTTTTTCCAAATCTTGTAGTTTAATCTTTGTCTTTTGTTTGTTCAACATTAATCAATCAATATAATCCTTCCATTTCATCTTGTTCATCTCATCTTTTTGTTTCAAAGTTTAAGTTCTTATTTGGTTGATTTGATCTACAAAAGTTGTTGGGTTTTATGTTTTTATTGATGGGATTTGTAGTTTATGGTTAATAGATGATTAGGGATTAGATTTGTTTAAGTTTTGGTGAAAAACTTGGTGATTTTTGGATCGAATTCGAGTTCCCCTGTTTTTTCTGAGTCGTACTGTTCTTTAGTTTCCCAGGTTCCGGATGAACAAAAAGTTCCGGATGAACAAAAAGTTCCGGATGAACATAAGAAGTTCCGAATGAAATGTTTTTCAAAAGTTCCGAATGAGTTTTAAAAGTTCCGAATGAATTTGCTTTTCAAAAGTTCCGAATGAGTTTTAAAAGTTCCGAATGAATTTTCTTTTCAAAAGTTCCGAGTGAAGTTCTGGGTGAAAGTTCCGAATCAACTTCCGAGCCAAACTTCCGGACGAAAACTTCCGAGCAAAATTTCCGAACCAAGTTCCGGATAAACTTCCGAACGAAAGTTCCGGATAAACTTCCGAACGAAAGTTCCGGACTAACTTCCGAACCAACTTCCGGATCAAAGTTCCGACCAAAGTTCCGAATCAAATCTTCCGAGTAAAGTTCCGAACAAAGTTCCGGATCAAAAGTTCCGAACCAAGTTCCGAGTGAACTTCCGAATCAAGGTCAACTTCCGAATCAATTTTCTTTTGAGCATTTTTAAGTGATACTTACTGTTTCTTCATTTTATATTTATATTTTAATTTTAATTCTAGTTTTATTAATTGTTATTAATTTAATTGCTTTTGACTTAAGTTTTCATGTTAATGCATTTAAACCTTTTAGTAGATTAGAAAACCAAACCCCCTTTTTTAGTAACCAAGAACAATCATTCCACTTAGAACCGAGATCAATTCGAGAGGATTCCAAGAGAATCTAGAACTCATAGCAAAAACCTTATATCAAATGGCGCCGCTGCCGGCTCTTCTCGTTAAGATCAACAGTTTTTTGTAAGAACTTAGATTTTGGGATCCGTTCACCGAGAACATTACTTTTTTACAAAAAAAAATTTCAAAAACCCTAAAAAAATATAAAATTTTCAAAAATCCTAAAAATTAAAAAACATAAAAAACAAAAATATTTCTGCTTTGTTTTTGCCTTGTTAGTTCTTTTGCATGTGCATGCGTACACGATCAACGTCTTATCAAGAGCCCGAGCCTCTCGAAGACTTAGACATGGCCGGTGTACAAAACAACAACAATAACCCACCTCAAAACAATAATAATAACAACAACAACCCACCTTTCAACAACAATAATAACAACAACAATGATCCTCTACCGGATAATCGCCCGATGATTGAACTTCTGCAAGCACATGTAGATGGTAACAATGATCCAATTGTCATACCAGCGATTGCAGCCAACAATTTTGAGCTCAAATCCAGCTTTATCCAGATGGTCTCTGCTCAACCATTCTTGGGGCGTACCATTGATGATCCACATGACCACATCAAGAGATTCTTGCAACTCACCAATACGGTCAAATTCAATGGTGTTCCACAAGAGGTAATCCAGTTACAACTTTTTCCATTTTCTTTAGAGGGACAAGCCCGACATTGGCTTGCTAAGGAACCGCCACAGAGTATTCTTTCGTGGACGGATTTGGAAACCAAGTTTATCAATTACTTTTTCCCACCCTCTCGTACTACCGCTTTGCGGAATGACATTATCAATTTTGAACAAAAGTACGATGAGTCGTTTAGTGAATCTTGGGATCGTTTTAAAGATCTTTTAAGAAAATTCCCACAACATGGTTTTACCAAAGTGCATCAAATTAATACTTTTTATAATGGTTTAAACATGAATGACCAAGATTCACTAAACAGTGCCTCGGGGGGTAATCTTTTGGCTAAGACTTCCAATGCTGCTTTGGATATCATTGAGAATAAGTCTCGTGTGCAAACCAAGAGTGTTCGGACCAATGTTGCTAGTGCTAGTACTAGTGACAGCGATAAGCGACTTGACAAAATCACTGTGCTTCTTGAATCGCTTGCTACCCAAACCGCCAGCAACACCAACAGCATCAATGCTAGAAACGCTAAAGACGCTCAAGTCAATGCTGTTAGCCAACCATGTGAGATATGCGGGGGTCCTCACTCTTACACCACTTGTACTGCCACCCAAGACTACCCTTCTAAGAATGTGAATGCAGCATACGGCACCTATCCTCAACCTGCTTATCAAGCTCGACCTCAAGGTGACCGCAACTTGCTTAGCTACCGCTCTAACAACTATCTCTCACCACCCGGTTTTCCTCCAAACAACCTAAACCAACAACAAAACCTCAATCGCCCTCCTCAACAACAACAACAACCTCGTACACCATACATACCACCTCACAAACAGCAACAACCACCTCAACGAAACAACCAAGTTTACCAGCAACCTGCTTATCAACCACCCCCATACAATGCTCCTCCCAACCAACCCACCGCTTTACACTAAGAAGTGGAAACCTACATGAGGACTAACGATGTGATCGTGGGAAATCTTCAGTGGGAAGTGCTCAACTTGAAAGCAGATCTGGTGAAACAAGGGAACGATCTGAGAGCTGATATGAGAAATACTTTGGATAGTAAAAAAAAACATGATGGCTAGTTTTTTCCAAGGTAATCAACCCTCTTCTTCGGGTACTCTTCCGAGTAACACCGTTGCGAATCCAAGAGGGGAGATGAAAGCAATCACCACTCGCAGTGGCAAAGGTACCAAGGAACCCGAGCTTCCTATACCTACACCGGTGATTGTGACTAAGGAAAACGAGTCACCTGCTCCTATTCCTCATCCTTCTACTTCCCCAATTTCTCCATCTCTTACTTCTACCCCTCCTCCACCCAAGGATGTGAGTGATCCTTCGATCCCAAAGCCTTCCTCTTCTTCCAATATACCTTATCCATCTAGGTTGAGGAAAGAGAAGCTCAAAAGCAAGGACGATATTCAGGTTTCGAACTTTCTTAAAATGTTCAAACAATTGAATTTCAACATCTCCTTCGCTGAGGCTCTCGCTCACATGCCTAAGTACGCAAAAATGTTTAAAGATCTTCTGAGTGACAAGGAAAAGCTTCTTGATATTGCCAACACCCAACTTAATGAGAATTGCTCTGCAGTGCTCTTAAGGAAATTGCCAAACAAGCTTGGTGATCCGGGTCGTTTCTTAATGTTGTCCCATATATTTGTGATGATTAAGCAATGAAGAGAGAAAGAAAATAGATAAAGAAGAGATGAATTCCTAGAGAGAGAAAGTAGTGAGAGAAAGTAGAGAGGAGATGATTAACTTGGTGAAATTAGATTAAGAAAAGAAGTTGTTACAAATGACCATCCACCCTCCTAACATGCTAGGAGGGTAGTATATATAGTCCACCCACATGCGGGCTTTAATGGACTATATATTGGGTCGGGCTTGTCTTTTGGACTTTAATTAGTTTAAATCCAAGCCCGTGAACCACGACTAAAATAACTACCTATTACTACGTTCTAATAAATATTACAATAGAAACCTATGACCGAACATTCTTGTTTGACTCAATATTTTGAGTCTAACAATCTCCCCCAATGTGAGGTCATTCCTCTTTGATATTTGGATTCCAATGGAGATTTATGAATTTCGTCATAAATGAGTCTTGAACGTGTAACAGTAGTTTTGTTCCTTCATGCTGTGATCTTTGAGCCTTTGTCGTTGTCTTTCGACTTTGTCTTTAAGTCTTGAGATCTTCAAATCATTCTTGACTTGTCTTTGACATCTTGTGATCTTGTGTCTTTATCCACATGCTCACACTATCAATTGTTGGATAAGTCTTTGGGCATGAATATGTGGTTGTGAATCTTTGACTTTGCTGAGTACACCGTGACGCCACCTTCTCGAGACAAAACATAGACACGGACTGAATGGCTTTGACATTCGTCCTAAATCGGTAGCGTTTTACCTCCGGTCGGTGAAGACCGTTATACGATATTAAATATCGTACCTGTGATCAGGTAGATTCAATTAAGAATCTCCTTGACAGGGTTTCGCGGCAGTACTAGCCGTTCTCTTTACTCGACCGTCTCAAAGCAAGACTGCGAACATAAAGAGTGAATCAATTGGATAGATATCCGCTTGATTAAAGTCGTCAATTCAAATTCCTGGAACAAGTTTGATTCTTAACGAATCTTACCATTGTTGCTTTCCAGTTGACACAAGTTTGATTCATAAGAATCTCACAAGTCACCTACCGTAGCGCTGTTTGAGGTTGACGCTAGAAGGATTTCCATTCGTCATTGTGAATATTAATGAATATCACTCTGAATGTTCTGGGAAGACCATAAAGATATTGCGTAGAAACCTGAAACGAGTTTGAATCAATTCAGAATCAAACCACTGTTGCTTTTCAGTTTTACATATGTTCAATTCATAAAGAATCTTGCATATGACCTACCGCAGTGCTGTTTGATGTTAACACTGGAAGGATTTCCACTCATAATTGTGAATACTAAGTAGTATCACTCTGAGTGTTCTAGCAATATCGCAAGGATATAGCGTAGGACTCTCTTGATCTTCATCCGTGTGTCCTATCGAGATTTTATTGATCTCTTGGCTCTAGACTCTATTTGTGCACTTTTAGTGGTCGGAGGCTGGAGCAGATGCCACCTATTCAATATCAACTATCTCGGAGTGAGAAAGTCAATAGAAGTCGTGTTGATCTCCGTGACAATAAAACAAACTTCTTTTGAGAGAAGCCTGAGTAGCTAGGAAAGGGTTGTGCTTCACATCACTGGGTCCATGATGAGTTTGTCTTCATGATGGGTTGACCCGGTTTCTGCCTAAGTTGTATGGAGGGCTTCTTTCTTTAGACCCTTTATCCTTACATTTCTTTTTCATTCTTCAACCCCTTCAATGCTTACCAAGACATCATTAATAGCACCTTGTTGTGATTGTTCTAGTGCTATCATCAGTACTTAGTCGGCATTCAGCTACGTTCACATTCTACTCCATCTTTCCTAAGGACTTCTAATAATCTATTGGATTGTCCCTGGGAAGATCCCTCCGGTTCTGGTTGGATCATAGGACTTAAACCTAACCACCCTTTTGACACCAATAACGTCGTGAATTAAAGATGTTGTGGGTATTTGATCGTAACCATGAAAACCACTTTAAATTCTAACAAAGTGTGTGAAAAACATTTAACACCTTGCTAGTTTTGTCGTTTCAGAAAAACTCCCCCGTCACATGTGCATCGATAATCGAAAGTGTTTCGCACATGTGGGTAAGAGTTAAAGTGCTTGAGTCTTATATATGATCACATTTTAATCACATTTTCTCCCCCTATCTCTAATATATAAAATCTTTTGATATTAGAGATACCAAATTTGATTAAAATATATTTTGAAAAATAGTCTTGAAAATCTTCGGGAGAAAAATGTGTTAATCTTTTGCATGAAGTTGAATTGCTCCCCCCTCAAAAATTGATCTAATGGAATTGTCATTACGAGGAGTTGATCCACATTAAACTTTTGAGGATAGGAGTTGTTGAACACACAATTTTTGAAAGATTTTGAGTATAATTGAGAAATTCTTGAAAAAATTGTGTTCAACGCTTTTTGAAAAATCAATTCTTTTTGACGAAAAGGTTTTTCTAAAGCATAAACCTGAGTTCATAGACTTTGAATGTCTTGACGAATCCACTCAAGTTTAAGAAGATTTAACTTCTTTTGCTAAGGGTAAGAGTTCAAAAGCGTACACTCCCCCGTGAATTTAGATCCGGGTTGCAATATGAAAGTGATTACAAGCCATTGTGTTGAGCTCAAAACATTGAATGTTTTGTGACAAGCTCAACCCGAGATAGATTGCTCTACCCGTTGTTGGAAATATTGTCCAAAATAGACAATTTCCTGTTGAAAAGATAGAAATGACATGTTTTGAAAAATATTTACAACTTTCATTCGAGCTTTATGTACACACCCGTGTCGTTATTGAGCGACATTTCTAGGTACGTCCATATTATTGATACTGAAAGACATGTCGAGAAGAATATTTTTGGATTATCAAAGATTTTTTACTTTTGTATTTTGCTTTTTGATTAATATTTACAGGTAGATGTTTGATAGATGAATCAAGCAGGCTTCTTTGCCAGAACCTCCAGTTCTGCTGGAGTCAAACATCTCATACCAATTTGCCTAACTAGATACGCAAACCTCTCTTTCGAAAGAGCTTTTGTAAACAAGTCAGCTAATTGGTAATCAGTTCCAACAAAGTATAATTCAACAATACCTCTTTCAACTTGTTCCTTAATGAAGTGATATCTGACATCGATGTGCTTCGTGCGGGAATGCTGTACCGGATTGCAGGAGATGGCTATGGCAGACTTTGAGTCACAGTACATAGGTACTTTATCAAAGTGGAAGCCATAATCCGTGAGTTGTGTTCTCATCCAAAGAACTTGAGCACAACACGCAGATAGAGACACATACTCCGCTTCGGCTGATGAAAGTGACGTGCAATCCTGCTTCTTGGAAGACCATCCCACAAGCTTGTCTTGACCTAGAATTTGTGCACCACCAGAAGTACTTTTACGTGTATCAAGACACCCTGCATGATCAGAATCTGAATAGGCCGTTAGAAAGAAACCGGTTTCCGTCGGATACCAGAGTCCCATGTGAATGGTATTCTTAAGGTACCGAAAGATCCGTTTAACCTCCTTGAGGTGCTTTTCAGTGGGTCGTGCTTGATATCGTGCACAATAACATGTAGCATGATGTATATCAGGTCTGCTTGCTGTCAAGTACATGAGGGACCCGATCATGGAACGATATCTCGTTTGATCTATGGGTAATCCCTCTAAATCAGCATCTAGGGATGTGGTTGATAATGGTGTCCCAACGGGGTCACATGATGTCATACCATGCTTTTTGATTATCTCTTGACAATACTTAGCTTGGTTAATGAAGATACCACTTGGGGATTGGTGAACTTGAATTCCCAGAAAGAATTTTAGTTCGCCCATCATAGACATTTCAAATCTGTTGTGCCTTACTTTTTCAAACCATTTTGAAAGTTTTGGGTTTGTAGACCCGAAAATAATGTCATCAACATAAATTTGCACAAGCAGAATGTCATCCCCATATTTATAAGTGAACCAAGTTAAATCAATGGAACCTTTTGAGAAACCTTTGGAGACCAGGAATTTCGAGAGTTCGTCGTACCACGCCCTTGGAGCTTGCTTGAGTCCATAAAGTGCTTTGTGGAGACGATACACCTTGTCAGGATAATGAGGATTGACGAATCCTTCCGGCTGCGTGACATAAACTTCTTCCTTCAAAGGACCGTTAAGAAACGTCGTCTTTACGTCCATTTGATAAACGATGAATCCCTTATGTGCAGCATAAGCAAGGAAAATCCTGACCGCTTCCATTCGAGCAACTGGTGCAAATGATTCTTCAAAATCAATACCCTCTTTCTGTCCATACCCTTTAGCCACTAGCCTAGATTTATTCTTGATGATCTTGTTTTCTTCATCCATCTTGTTTTTCCAGATCAATCGAAGATTTAATGGTGTTACATCGTATGGTCTGTCAACAAGTTCCCAGACTTTAAGTCTTTCAAATTGTTGAAGTTCATCCGTCATCGATTCAATCCAAGCATGATCGGCTAATGCTTCTTTGATGTTTTTCGGTTCAGCTGAACTCACGGCGAGTGCGAACATACAAACATCGACATCGGTGTTAAGCTGTCGTCTTGTGCGAACGGGCTGTGAAGGGTTTCCAATGACATGAACCAAAGGATGATCTCGGGTCCAATGATGTGTTGAAGGATGTCGTTGGTAGAACGTATGCATATTTGACGGATCAACATGGCGAGTAGAAGACTCTCCAGTTTCGTGTACCGGTGTACCGAATGGGTTGATGAATTCGTCTTCGTCAGATAATGCATTGTCAGCTTGATTTGTGTTCTCTGGAGCAATGACAGTAGTTGTGGATGTTGTAGGATCGATTGTTGAAGTAATATTCTGAGGAGGTAAATCTGCAGCGACCCGTGTTGAAGTAGATGAAGTTGTATCTTGTTGTTGACGATGATCGGTTTCATCATTCTTATCATGAGTGACAGCGGAAGACTTCGATACAACTTGTTTCTCCCCCGTGAAATACTCATCATACATTGGTCCATATAACATTTCCAACTCTTCAATTGTCGTGTCGACTGTCATATCAGCTCTAGGAACATTTTCTGGAACCAGCGTTGAACTTGACGGTTCATTGCTGTGGTCTTGAGCTTCGAGTTCCGTGCGGTTGTGAACGGAAGTCGTTTGTCGTTGTGGATCGGGACTTAAACTGTTTTGTTCAAGTGCCATTTCTTGAGATTCATCAAATCGGATGTGAATTGTCTCGACAATCAATTTTGTTCTTTTGTTGAACACTCTATATCCCTTAGACTGAGTTGCATATCCCACAAGAATACATGCATCACCTTTTTCTTTCATCTTATCCAACGTTTCACCATCTCGTATAATGTAACAAGTACATCCAAAAACATGAAGGTGTTTGAGTGAAGGTTTTCGATCATGAATTATGTGATATGGTGTCTTTTCGTGTCTTGGGATAATTAAGGAGCGGTTTTGTGTGTAGCATGCGGTTGACACGGCTTCGACCCAAAAGTATAGTGGAAGTTTTGAAGCGGATAATAATGTTTGAGCAGCTTCAACCAAAGTACGGTTTCGTCTTTCAACAACGCCGTTTTGTTCGGGTGTTCGAGCAATAGATGTTTCATGTTCAATCCCTTCGGCTTCAAAATACTTTCTCAGATTAGAATTCAAAAATTCTGTACCTCTGTCAGTACGAACCACTTTAACTTGAGCTTGAAGACCACGTTGTATCAATTTTAGGAAGCTGATGAGAACGTCGGGTGTTTCATCCTTGGACCTCAAGAAGTGAGTCCATGTGTACCTTGAGTAATCATCGAAAATTACCAGAATATATTTCTTTCCATTGATACTCTGAACACGCATTGGACCACACAGATCCATGTGAAGAAGATCTAATCGTCCTTTAGAGCTTGGTGTTGTCTTTGTTTTGAAGCTACTTCGTTTAGCTTTACAAAGTTCACAAGAAGAACAAAGATGATCTTTGATGAATTTCAAGCTTGGAAGGCCTCTCACAATATCTTTCTTGGAAAGCAAGTTAATGGTATCAAAGTTGAGATGAGAAAGACGTTGATGCCATAACCATGCCTGAGTCGTTGAAGCTTTAGCCATGAAGCAAATTGGAGTTGATGAAGTTGTGTCTTGAAGTGAAATTGTGTAAAGATCAGTACCCCGTGTACCGGTAAGTAAGTCATTCCCATCATAATCACGAACAAAACATGTCTTCTTTCTGAAAGCAACTTCCAAATCCGCATCACAGAATTGACCAACCGAGAAAAGATTGTGATTGAGCCCTTCGACGTAGTATACCCTTTTAATCGTGATATTCCCCTGAACCAAATCTCCATATCCTAGGATCGGTGCAAATTGATCATTTCCGAATCGGACCGTACCCAGGAACTTCTCCACGAAGTTAATTAGAATCTTGAGATTCCCCGTCATGTGCTTCGTGCATCCGGAGTCCATTACGAAGAGAATTATTTGTATCACCTGCAGAAGAGTTAGAACACGATGGAGCATTTGCTAATTTGGATACCACAGTAGTTGTGATAGTAGAATCATTAGTGTCCTTATCAACATTTAAAGGCAAACTAACACTCGTTTTCACATTTTCTGTCCTAACTTTAGGCATCCATTTATATCCGGGAGGACATTGATTAGCAAACCACCATTTCCAAGACTTACTGGCAGACTCATATAATTCCTTAATTTTGCTTCTAGGACTCTTAGTGGTGGAGTCTGATGCATTACTTTTCTTAGTGGGGGTTGCACCAGAATGGTTCACTTTGCGTTTGGGTTTACTAGCTCTAATAGGCATTGCAACTTGCTTCTTAGTTCTAGTATCTACGCCTTTGACTTTATTTATAGCACACATAGAATGATTAGCATTAGCACACTTGCCACATTTGACACAAACAAATTTCACATTCATAGCATTCAAATCATTCACAGCATTCAAATCGTCATTACATGCGATATCAGACTTTTTATTCTTAAAAACATTCAAATTCCTAGGGTGTTCTTCTACTTGCTTCATCTTCCCTTGATTCTTGTGTTTCCAGACCTTATCATTCTCTTGAGTGCTCTTAAGCTGAGGCCAGCTAACACTAGTAGTGGAGACTATTCCTGTAGTAGAAGACACATGAATATTAGTGTTTCTAGAAGTCTGAGGCGAGTGAGTATCTTTGTTTGTGGGCTTCGTGGGCATTCTATACATCCCTGGTTCAATCACATTATTGTGCTTAACGCTTGGTGCTACAGGATTCCTTATGGGTTGAGCTTGTGGTAACCTTTCCTTTCCATCCATCTTGGGGGCAAACACAGGTTTTGCAAACGAGGAATTAGATAAAGCAGATGGTTTTCCCAAGATAGAGGATCTATTCTCTTTAGAGGCATTGGGTTGTCTAACCACATTTGTCTTAATGCTGGGTTCCACAATTTTCCCACCCATTTTAGCAATGAGTTTCTGCAACTCAGCTATCGCTCTGTCCCTGTCTTGTAATTGAGCTTTCAACCCTTTAATTTCCAAATTTTGTTCATTCATTTCTCGAAATGTTTGGGAAAGTTTTTCTTGCAATTTATTGTCATGTGGAAAACGACCAACGTCTTTTTACAAAGCAAGTTCAAGTGAATGACAATGTTTTTGAAGGAAATCAGTTTTGTGTTGAAGTAACTCAAAAGTCTTTTTGTCAACATTTTCTTTACGTTTCGAAAGCTCAATTTCAAGACGTTCACATTCTTTGATCTTATCAAGATATTGGCATGCAACTTCAGAATATTCATCAATATCAGCACAAGATGTAAAATAAGCACACATAACATCTTTAGAAACGCATTCTTGCAAGAGTAAATCATATTCATCTGAGAAATCAGACTTCTCCATTTGAAGATCATCAATGTGTTTCTCAATAGATTCAACATATTTTAAATCATCAAACATTTAAGTCCGAATGAACTCCTCAAGTTGAAGAACAGTTTCTTTAATCAACGCCGTGTTTGGAATTAAGAGTTCTTTGACAAGCAAGGTAATATCTTGAGGAATCGGACGTGTCCACTCAACATTTTCACGTTTTGCCCAGTCTCTTTCAACAATAGATTTAACATTATCTATGTGGTGTTTAAGAATACCTAATGTTTTCCTACTCTTGCTTTTAGATTCATCTAGAGGGAGGTAGTTTATGTATTTGTAAACATTAGATTTCTTAGGGGCAAATGCTTTCTTCCATTGAATTCTCTTTTGTTTGCATTCTAGGAACACTTCCTCACGAGTTTTCTGAGTTTGTTTGTTAAACAGGCCATAAAGACTATTCTCATAAGCATAATTATATGGTTTCACAAACTCCTTATTAACAAGTGGTTGACTATCATCGTCCCAAAGGGCAGTCTCTTCACTATCGGCACTAACAGGCATGCAATCAAGATCTGTCCTTTCAGTCTCATCAAGATAAAGACACGGGTTCGCAGCTTGAGCTTTGGCAAGGTACTCAGGACTTGCAAAGCTAGCTTGACCCTTAAACATCGATGGAGGTGCTAGCATTCTTACGGATTGAATAGAATCATGCGTTTTATAAACAACGTTCTTCAAAAAGTCGACTTGTGCTTCTAGTTTCGTAACTTTTTCGGTTTCTTATCATATCTACTTTTGAAGTCTTGTTTTAACGCATCTACCTCTTGTTTCTTATCCTCTAGAATTTTAGCAGAATCAGTGGTGGTCATAGAGAGCTTTTGTTCAAGTTCATTAACTTTGGTATTGGCAAGGTACGTTTTTTGACGTTCATCCATTAAGAAAACATTATATTGATGCTTCTCTTTAGCTAATAACTCAAGAGTTGTATTATATTTGTTTTCAAAATCGTCCTTTTGACTTTTTAACGCACTTCCCTTGTACCCCTCAAGCTCTTTGGTTTTCTGAAGGAGCTCATCTCTATAGCTTTCAGTCATCTCAGTAGATTTGATAAGAGCAGCTTTGCATTCTTCAAAGCTTTGAGTGAGCGTAGCGTTTGCCTTCTTTAATTGCTTTTGACTCTTTTTATTTTCAGTGACATCTTTTTGTAAAGTAGCAATTAAATTAGCAAGCGCAATACGTTCCTCTTCATCATATTCATTTGCATGTTGATCATCCTCAGACTCATTATTGCACATGTCTGATGAATCGGGTGTGGTATTGCTATCAACCGTTTCCATCATACACGTGTCATTAATGGCATTGGGTAGATCACTATGCTCAGGAATATCACCAAACACATTATATTCATCAGTAGTGTGTACCTTATCGATTGGCTCAGTGTCAAAGATAGGGCCATTGTCATCTTCAGTGACTTTGAGAACTTCTTCAACCTTTGCCATGTACGAGTAATGTGCATCAAGCTCTTGATCAGAATCTTCATCATCAGTATCATCAAGCATGGCTCCTTCCTCAGCTGACAATTTAACCCCTGCTTCCATTTTCTTGCATAGCAGCATCTTTTCCTTGTGATAGCTGGAGTCTCTAACCCTTTTCGGCTTCCTGCATTCCTTTGCCATATGCCCATAACCTTGGCAATTAAAACATTGAATCCCACTCTGCTGAACCACTTGACTTCCAACCGTTTCCCTATTCCCAGTAGCAGCAGCAATCCTCTGAGCATCATACTTAGCCGTTTGTCGATCATACCTAGAAGGACTTTCACCACGTCGACGTGTGTCATACCTTGGAGGACTCTCAACATATCGGTTCTTTGTGTTGGATGATGTGCGAAGATTGTTGTTGGTGGGTTTGTAGATTTTCTTGTAAGTCTTCATTATGTAAGCAATTTGTTGTTTCATCTCTCGGTTCTTTTGAGCTTGGTCTTCATCACTATCTTCTTCAGATTAGGACTCAGATGGTGGTGATGGTGCTCTTGGCGCTTTACCTCGAGATTTTGTGGAAGATGAAGACTTAGATGATGTGGAATATCGTGGTGAGGATGATGTATTGGAGTATGGCTTAGGAGCACGAGAGTGAGGATCTTGAACATGTTGAGTGGTAGTCAGTAAAGCAAGTGGATTAGCCGTCTTGGCAACACGTTCAGCTCGAATTTCATTTGCTTCATTCTGAAATTGCTTCAAGATGTCAAAAAGTCGATGATATGAGACCTCGTCTAACTTTTCTTGTTGTTTCACCAAAGTGACGAATCGTGTCCACTCGGGTTGAAGTTGTTGAAGAAATTGGACATTGACTTGCATGGTGGAGACTTGCAGGTTATTTCTTGTCATGTCATTCATCATCTTATAAAACCTGGAGTAGTAAGAGTCAATTGATTCTCCATCCCCTGAAGTAAACTTGCCAAAATTCCAAAACAAGTTTGTTTTGACATCTTGTTTGTTGAGTGATTCTCCTTGTTGCAAGCGTTCAATAGCAGTCCACATTTCATGTGTTGTCGGGCATGCATCAACCGTGGAGTAAATATCATCTCCAATCCCACTTAAAACCATATAGATGGCTTCCTTCTCCGCATCATGCCAAGCACAATTTTCAGGTGTGAGATCAGCTCTTGTTTCATCACGTTCACTTGCAGGTATTGGATCAGTAGTATCTGTGGCTGCTCTTGGAGGAACTGAGATCTTCTTAAATATATATGGTCCATGAGTAATACATTTCCTCAAGGCATCACCATTAGGTCTTGTATCAAGATATCGTATGAAACGTGATTGCCATTGAGCATACCGACCAGATACAAGCATTGGTGGTCTCTCTTTGTTACCCGCCACCATTATGTTGTTGTTCGTCACACGATATTCGGCAGTAGAATCCATCTCAAAATTCTCTGAAATGATGAAGTGAATATGGATCTTAAGTAGATTTGTTGTGATTGTTGTTGTGGTTTAAATTCCGAAAATTGCAATTTTTCTCCAGTCCGACAATAAATTCTCCAGTCCGACAAAACGGTAGACCAAAAAATTTTGTAATCGCCAAAATTTGAAATCGAGCTAGAAATGTCCTAAAACTAGTATGGAAAAAATTTGAATTTAGTTGACGAAAAAATTTTAACTCTTTTTTTTTTTTTTTTGATCTTCGTGGAAACGATATTCCGAAACTAGTCTAGATGGTGGCTAAGTCTAAAAAATACTCAAACAAAAATTAGCAAAAAAACATGTCATCGGAATGTATGATCGGAATGTATGGTCGGAATGTCTAATCGGAATGATGATCGGAATGTATGATCGGAATGTCCCCAATCGGAATAAACCTGTCGGAATAACCTAATCGGAATGTAGATCGGAATCACTGATCGGAATGCAGATCGGAATCACTGATCGGAATACAGATCGGAATGTTTTGTCCAATCGGAATGTTGGAAGTCCAATCGGAATGTTGGAAGTCCAATCGGAATGTTGATCGGAATCCCAATCGGAATCTATAAACCCTTTTCCGATTACACCAATCGGAATGTATCCCCCTTTTCTCGGACAAAACTCAACCAATACGTGATTTTAAGCCAAAAAATGATCAAAAAACCCAAAAATTTTGTGTTTTTAGCCAAAGTAAATATACCAAATCACTACTACAACTATGTATAAGATGTAGATGAAGAAGTAAAGCACGGAAACACAAAAAAAATTTGAATCCGAGATGATTTATGGATTAAATCATTCGAATCAAATATAATAACACCAACCAATCACAAATCTACCCCGTGGCGATTGATACCAAATGTTGTCCCATATATTTGTGATGATTAAGCAATGAAGAGAGAAAGAAAATAGATGAAGAAGAGATGAATTCCTAGAGAGAGAAAGTAGTGAGAGAAAGTAGAGAGGAGATGATTAACTTGGTGAAATTAGATTAAGAAAAGAAGTTGTTACAAATGACCATCCACCCTCCTAACATGCTAGGAGGGTAGTATATATAGTCCACCCACATGCGGGCTTTAATGGACTATATATTGGGCCGGGCTTGTCTTTTGGACTTTAATTAGTTTAAATCCAAGCCCGTGAACCACGACTAAAATAACTACCTATTACTACGTTCTAATAAATATTACAATAGAAACCTATGACCGAACATTCTTGTTTGACTCAATATTTTGAGGCTAACACTTAATCCCTTGCAACTTCCCGGGAGTAGAGAATTGCATGGCTCTAGCCGATCTAGGTGCCAGTATTAATCTAATGCCTCTAAGCGTTTGGAAGCAATTATCTCTCCCTGAGCTAGTCCCCACCAAAATGACTTTGGAATTAGCTAACCGTACGGTTGCTTATCCAGTGGGGATAGCCGAAGACGTCTTTGTAGGAGTCGACAAATTCACGTTTCCTGCCGATTTCGTCGTCGTCGACTACGAGATGGACCCTCGTGTTCCCTTGATCGTGGGTCGTCCATTCCTGAGGACCGGTCGCACTCTCATTGATGTTGAAGCCGGTGAGCTTATCATGAGAGTGGGTGACGATAAAATCGTCTTCAACATGGGAAAGTTGTCTAAACAACCTTATTCATACGAGAGTGTTAATTGTATTGAAGTTTTGGATGAGGCTTGTGAAGAACACTTTAATGATGCTTGTAAAAATATTTCTACCTCTCTTCCCAATGTTGAAACCGTTTCCTCTATTGATTCATCACTGTCTCTATTTGGAGAAAGTGATTTGTTTTGGAACGATCTTGAAGCCACCATGGGAGATGTGAACTTAGCTACTGATGATTCTCCCACCGATGGGGATGAAGACATGCATTTCTTTGAAAACCTTCTCAACGAAGAAAATCTTTCTCCACCATCTCCCACGGTTATTGCTATCGATACTCCGACTTTGAAAACGCCTCCCATCGAAAATCCTCCGGATTTAGAACTTAAGGAGTTGCCGCCCCATCTCGAGTATGTGTTCCTTGAAGAAGAGAAGAAGTCGCCCGTCATCATTGCTAAGGACTTGGACGAAGAAGAAAAATCTCGCCTCATCGCCGTGCTTAAAGATCATAAGAAGGCAATTGCTTGGAAAATTTCCGATATCCGCGGAATTGATCCGAACTTTTATACTCACAAGATTCTAATGGAAGATGACTTTAAACCCGCAATCCAGAGCCAAAGAAGGGTTAATCCTAAAATTCATGACGTCATCAAACAAGAGGTTATCAAACTTCTAGATGCCGGCTTGATTTACCCTATCTCGGATTCGCCTTGGGTAAGTCCCATCCATTGTGTGCCCAAGAAGGGCGGAATAACCGTTGTTACCAATGAACACAACGAGTTGATTCCCACTCGTCTCGTTACTGGGTGGAGAGTTTGTATTGATTATCGCAAGCTCAATGATGCCACGAGAAAAGATCACTTTCCTCTTCCCTTCATGGATCAAATGCTCGAGCGTCTAGCTGGTAATGACTATTACTGCTTCTTAGACGGTTTCTCCGGGTATTTTCAAATTCCCATCGATCCCAAGGACCAAGAAAAGACCACATTCACTTGTCCCTATGGAACATTTGCTTACAAACGCATGCCTTTTGGTTTATGTAATGCTCCTGGGACATTCCAAAGGTGTATGATGGCTATATTCCATGACATGGTGGAAGACACTATGGAAGTATTCATGGATGATTTCTCGGTTTATGGCGATTCTTTCTCTGCTTGCCTTGCCAATTTAGAACGTATGCTGAAGCGGTGTGAAGACACTCGCCTTGTTCTTAATTGGGAAAAATGCCATTTCATGGTAAAAGAGGGCATCGTGCTAGGACACAAGATTTCCAAAGCCGGTCTCAAAGTAGACCGTGCTAAAGTAGATGTTATCGCTAAGTTGCCTCCACCTTCAACCGTGAAGAGTGTGAGAAGTTTTCTGGGTCATGCGGGCTTCTACCGTCGATTCATCAAAGATTTTTTTCAAATCGCTCGCCCGATGACCCACCTCTTGGATAAAGATACTCCTTTTATCTTTTCCAAAGAGTGTCTTGAAGCCTTCAACTCGCTTAAGGATAAGCTAACTAAGGCACCCGTCTTGGTTACCCCTAATTGGGAGCTTCCCTTTGAGTTGATGTGCGATGCTAGTGATTTTGCTATTGGAGCGGTTTTGAGCCAAAGAGTGAAAAAACACTTCCAACCAATCCATTACGCTAGCAAGACAATGACTGGGGCTCAATTGCATTACACGACAACCGAAAAAGAGCTTTTAGCTGTTGTCTATGCCTTTGAAAAATTTCGCCCCTATCTTGTCCTTTCCACCACAATCATTTACACCGATCATTCCGCGTTGAAGTACTTGTTGACAAAGCAAGATTACAAACCAAGACTTCTTCGCTGGGTTTTGTTACTCCAAGAATTTAAAATCGAAATTCGCGATAAGAAAGGAGCTGAAAACCTAGCCGTGGATCATCTTAGTAGACTTGAGGATCCTTACCAAGGGGAACATCCAAACAAATAAATCAATGATTCTTTTCCCCTAGAGACCTTAATGTCTATCAACTCGAATTCGGATGAAACCCCGTGGTTTGTGGACATAGCAAACTACTTAACGGGTGGAATTCTCAAGGAAGGGTTAACATCCCAACAAAAGAAAAAGTTCTTCACCGACATTAAGACTTACTTTTGGGATGACCCGTATCTGTTCAAACAATGTGCCGATTTGATTATTCGCCGATGTGTTGATGGACCGGTGGCTTTAGAAATCCTTGACGCTTGCCACAAAGGACCCACCGGTGGTCACTTTGGTCCCAACTACACCACCAAAAAAGTGTTTGACTCGGGATTTTATTGGCCCACCATATATCGTGACACTCACAATATGGTTAAACGTTGTGATGCTTGCCAAAAACAAGGCAAGATCACACATAAAGACGAGATGCCTCAGAATTTCATTCAAGAATGTGAAATCTTTGATGTTTGGGGTATCGACTTTATGGGGCCATTCCCTTCATCTAAAGGAAACAAATACATCCTTGTAGCCGTTGACTACGTTTCAAAGTGGGTCGAAGCCAAAGCTTTATCTACTAATGACGCAAGGGTGGTTTGTAACTTTTTGAAATCTCTATTCGCTAGATTCGGTGTGCCTCGTGCCATTATTAGTGATCGTGGGACTCATTTTTGCAATGACCAATTCGCAAGAGTCATGGCTAAGTATGGTGTAAATCATCGTCTTTCCACCGCATACCACCCACAAACTAATGGCCAGGCTGAAATATCCAACCGAGGATTAAAGGGAATTCTTGAAAGAACCGTGGGAGAGCATCGTGCCTCATGGGCCGATAAACTTGATGATGCTCTGTGGGCTTTTCGTACCGCATACAAGACTCCGATTGGTTGTACACCATATCGTCTCGTGTACGGGAAAGCATGCCACCTCCCCATTGAGTTGGAGCACAAGGATTACTGGGCCTTGAAGTGGGGTAATTTTGATATCAACAAAGCCGGTGACCTACGCAAGATCCAACTCAATGAGCTGAATGAACTCCGTAATGAGGCTTATGAAAATTCTTTGATCTATAAGGAGAAGACTAAGCTCATTCACGACTCTAAGATTAAGAACCGAGAGTTCCAAGTTGGAGATAAAGTTTTACTCTTTAACTCTTGGTTGAAAATCTTTTCGGGCAAGCTGAAATCTCGTTGGTCCGACCCATTCACTATTGCCCAAATTTTTCCATATGGTACTCTTGAGCTTGCTCAACCTAATGGACCAAATTTTAAAGTGAATGGCCAACGAGTGAAGTTGTACTTTGGTGAGGACATCTCTCAGGAGATGATTCCATTCCTCACCACGTTCCCCATGAACTAATTTTGGGTCGAGTCAGGCTCGTGACTCGGTTATCAAAAACAAGCGCTCCTCGGGAGGCAGCCCGAGTATCTATCCTGTTCCGTTTAACCTCCTAAGTGTAGGGGACCTCTATAGGTGTTTGTATTTGTGTCGTGATGTGATTACAGGGATAAGTGCACTCTTGGAACCTTTGAAGAACCGTGCTCCCGTGTTATCCGAAATTCGGTTCTATCTCTCAACTATCGTGATTCAATTTTCTTCATACTCACATTTGAAATTGATCACGTTAGTCGTCTCTTCCTTAACTTGATCTAACCAACGTGCAGAATGTCATAAGTGTAGGGGAGACTTTTCCCACATGCTTAAACATTGAGGACAATGTTTATCTTAAGTGTAGGGGGGACTTCTATCAAAGTTATATGTGGACTTTTCCATGAAAATGCCTTTATTTAACCAGAAAATCATATTTTTCAACATTTTTCAAATTTTTAATTAACTTTGGCCATTTAGTTGTAATTTTTAAATTTTTATCGTTGCTTTCGTATGTATATATCCCGCAATAAAGTCAAAAATATTAATAAAGTGGTGTAGCTATTTTAGAAGTCTTTGACATATTAGGCCCGTTGTGTTTATTTTGACTCAACCCGAATAGACTTATCCAAGTTTATTCTAGCTAGTATCCTTAACCATGTAGACCTTAATTGGTTTATTAGGCTAAGTATCCACGAGTCTCATTACTTGAGATTTTAAATTGTGGAGGACGAGAAATGATAGAGTCAGTTATAAGTCGGTATTCTTGCACAAGCTCACTTGGTGTAATGATTTGCCTATTCTCCCATCACTTGCTAGTAATTTATCTGCAATAAGTAAGGTCGTACGATTTGAAAAGTTACTTAGCTTCTAGCCCAAGATCGTTTAAAAGTTGCTCGGTAATGATAAGAGTTCATAGCCAAGGCATAACTTATGAAGCGGGGCGCGAAGATTGGCGAGTCCGAAGAGGCCCTAACAAGGCATGAGGATTCAGTCTTATTGCTAAAGATCCAAAGTGATGTGTAAAGTGTTATTCCCAAAGTCAATATGAAGGATCAAGACTCACGACGAAAAGCAATCAACTCCCATAAAGATGATGGAGAAGTCTATCCGAAAAGACCCTAACAAGGTATGAGGATAAATAGATCCAAGTCCGAAAAGGAGGTGGATCGTTGTATCTCAAAATCTCAAATAGAGATTGAAGAAATAATCATGAAGTCGTGGTCAACAAAGTTGGAGTACCTCTCAAAAGTCTCCAAGTGAAGAAACTCTATGAACGATGAGAAGACCATTATCTCAAGCACGTCTCTCAAGATATGAAGTATGAAGTACATGCCAAATATCGGCCCGAGAAAGGTCTCAAATCGTGAACCGAGTTATGCCAAGATATGAACTTTTTGATATCCCGAGAAGCAGTTTTAAGAGATTTTGTCCTTTAGCTAACTATTGATCAAATCGTCCTACTTTGCTTTCAGCCTAAATAAACTATCGAAATAAGTCCAAAAATGCATCTTCATGATCATTCTAAGACAAAAATAAAATATAAGAGATACACCTAGGAATACGGGAGTTTAAGCATATAATTAAGCCATGTGTGTAAGTGTTTTATTTACTAACTTATAATAACAATGATCTCGTTTTTAAGCTTAGTTTGGGGAACGTGAAACTTGAGGATGATAAATCTTCGCAGCACCGAAGCCCTAATGTAAGTCCTTGATTTCTTTGCAAGTTATTTCCATGTAGCTATTTTCAAGTGAAAATGGTTTTCTATCCTTTTGTTTCCTTTAAAGTTTAAATTCTTTTAGTACTTTAATTTTTTAGTAATATTTTAATAAGGCCAAGGTTGATTGACTATGAGATAAATGTAAAATTGCTTTATCACTAAGCATTGCATGAGGGCATGGCAATGGTTAAGTGTAGGGGATTTGATAGGTGTGTAAACACCTATCCTTTTTCCACTTATTTCTTACTAAAACAAGACCAAAACACGTATTAAATATCATTTGTTTGGAATTATGCGTGGTTTTTGTGTTTATTGTGTTTTCAGAGCCAACCGGATGAATATTGGATAAAACATGGGATTGCACGGGTTTTATGGAAGAAAAAGACTCAAGACAAAGTCTATTGTCCAAGAGATGCAAAAGATTTGAAGTCACTGGGCCTATTCGAAGATTTATCGAAGAAAAGGACCAAAGATTGAAGAATTACATAAGTCGAAGAAACTCAAGTCTATTAAACGAAGAAATTAAAAGACGAGTTGAATTTAATCGACGACAAATCCCGAATCAGAATCAAAAAACGTCAACTTTTCTGAAAAGACGAGAAGACAAGAAGAATGGGAGAAAGCCCACTCACCAACCAAAGGGAACACCTATATAAGGAATTCCCCTCACACTTTTCATTCAGTTTTTTTCATTCCATCTTCTTCTCCTTTCTGTTCGTAGGTTTCACCAACACCATTAGGGTGTTTGGTGATTTTGATCATTGTTTTTCCAAATCTTGTAGTTTAATCTTTGTCTTTTGTTTGTTCAACATTAATCAATCAATACAATCCTTCCATTTCATCTTGTTCATCTTCATCTTTTTGTTTCAAAGTTTAAGTTCTAATTCTTTGATTTGATCTCCAAAAGTTGTTGGGTTTTATGTTTTTATTGATGGGATTTGTAGTTTATGGTTAGTAGATGATTAGGGATTAGATTTGTTTAAGTTTTGGTGAAAAACTTGGTGATTTTTGGATCGAATTCGAGTTCCCCTGTTTTTTCTGAGTCGTACTGTTCTTGAGTTTCCCAGGTTCCGGATGAACAAAAAGTTCCGGATGAACAAAAAGTTCCGGATGAACATAAGAAGTTCCGAATGAAGTGTTTTTCAAAAGTTCCGAATGAGTTTTAAAAGTTCCGAATGAATTTGATTTTCAAAAGTTCCGAATGAGTTTTAAAAGTTCCGAATGAATTTTCTTTTCAAAAGTTCCGAGTGAAGTTCCGGGTGAAAGTTCCGAATCAACTTCCGAGCCAAACTTCCGGACGAAAACTTCCGAGCAAAAGTTCCGAACCAAGTTCCGGATAAACTTTCGAACGAAAGTTCCGGATAAACTTCCGAACGAACGTTCCGGACTAACTTCCGAACCAACTTCCGGATCAAAGTTCCGACCAAAGTTCCGAATCAAATCTTCCGAGTAAAGTTCCGAACGAAGTTCCGGATCAAAAGTTCCGAACCAAGTTCCGAGTGAACTTCCGAATCAAGGTCAACTTCCAAATCAATTTTCTTTTGAGCATTTTTAAGTGATACTTACTGTTTCTTCATTTTATATTTATATTTTAATTTTAATTCTAGTTTTATTAATTGTTATTAAATTAATTGCTTTTGACTTAAGTTTTCATGTTAATGCATTTAAACCTTTTAGTAGATTAGAAAACCAAACCCCCTTTTTTAGTAACCAAGAACAATCATTCCACTTAGTAACCAAACCCCCTTTTTTATGTAATTCTTCAATCTTTGGTCCTTTTCTTCGATAAATCTTCGAATAGGCCCAGTGACTTCAAATCTTTTGCATCTCTTGGACAATAGACTTTGTCTTGAGTCTTTTTCTTCCATAAAACCCGTGCAATCCCATGTTTTCTTCAATATTCATCTGGTTGGCTCTGAAAACACAATAAACACAAAAACCACGCATAATTCCAAACAAATGATATTTAATACGTGTTTTGGTCTTGTTTTAGTATGAAATATGTGGAAAAAGGATAGGTGTTTACACACCTATCAAGTAACTTTACTTAAATAAGTTTTCTTTTATTAAATAGAATATTTTTAAAAGTCTTAATTTTTAATAATATTGTTTTTAGATAAATATAGTGGGGAACAATTCATGTGGAAACCTTGGTTTCCGGATCTTTGAAGCTACTAGGAATGATCATTGTTCATATGATTAGATAATCAAAGCGGAATTAGAACAACAACCATTAACAAGGTGTTTAGGCACAATAACATGAATTAAAACAAAAGGGATTGCTCATTATATTAATAACGAACAACCACTAGGTGTGTGTACATTGAATCCCACACCTAGTCGACACACACTTTAGGTTTACATTGTATATGAAAGTTATGAATAAACCTAATACCCTTGGTTCCTTTTATAGTGTAAGGATTAGGGTTTACAAGAGATAAGAATGAATAAACATGTGAATCTTCTATTTAAATAACTATATACAGAATATCTCCAGCATATATATCCAAATAGAATCTTCTAAAAGCTTTTTTGTCTACGTTTTGTCAATGCTTGAATTGCATGTGACAATGCTTGGATTGCTCTTGACAATGCTTGATTCCATCAACGCCTAATTTCTTCTTGTCAACACCTGGAATACACATGTCAACGCTTAGACAAATACCTTCATGTTTTCTTTGTTTTTGAGTTTCTGCCACATCAACTTTTTGACCCAACTGTAACACCCCACTTGGATAAATGGACCGTTACGTGTATTTATGGCGTGTCATCAAAGCATAAGGTAAATGTCCTAAAACATTAACTGACCATAAAGGAAATACTGGAATCAAACATCGACAATCCAAACATAAGCCCAAAACATGAAAAATAAAATACTGAATGAAAGGACTAAACATTGTCCAAATAAGCGGAATAATGTAATAAATGCATAAAGTACGAAGTCTGGATAGCTTCCATCCAAATGCACATGCTCTTAGAATCCTAAAAGCGTCCTGGTGTACCTGCCGTTAGAACATGAAAGGAACTACGGCTGAGCATAACGCTCAGTGAACGGATATAAAGCATGATAAGGAATTACTGGAATGAACAGATGATGAAATGCTGGAGCTGTAAGACTGATAAGTAAAGTTGCAGCGGAAATCTGTGTATAATCTGTAAGGCCTGATTTATAAATAATAAAGTTGAACTGATATCTGTTAAATCTAAAAACATGCATTTATTGTATTTTAATTGCCAAGAGCTTATATAGGTCATGTGCTGTAACAACTGCTGCATGAATACATAGAGGGGTGACCTCGTCATGCTGTAGAGGGGTGACCTCTAAATAACTGTGCTGGGTGGAGGGATCAGCTCCAATGTGAAGGATGTAGAGCACACACCACATTCACCTGCTAAACTGTAAACTGTAGCCTAGGATGCATCCATACGCCCCACTAATAATACTGATAAAATGGCCAAGCTGAGCTGAGTGGGACGATGCAGGATATCACTCTCCTGCATGTGAGTCACGACACCGGTGCCTCTAGTGCCGTGGTTACGGTACCTCCGTAACTAGTACATAAACTAATCATGCTTGTATATAATGCTCAGGCAATTTATTTAATTCTTAACACGATTACTGATAAGTTTAAGCATAAGCTGGGGAAAACATTTGGCTGAAGATGGGGAATCCTAATCATGCATAGAAAGGAAAGTCCTTACTGAAAGGACAGAAAATCCGTACCTCGTGTCCAGTACTGAAATAAGACTGAAAGCTGGCGGATCGAATCTGACTTCACGGCTACTACATAAATAATGGACGCGAAAAATAAGTTGACTAATTACTGTTTGTATGTAATCTGATAGGTTCTGACTGTTTCTTTAACCGTTTACTGATTAGTATATATCATGTATTTCTGGTTACCGTATAATATAATATATTCTGTTATTTACAATATTACTATAGGTAGTAACCTGCTATAACTAGAAAGTTCCTTAAATTAGAAAGTTTCCAAATTAGTTTCTTTGAAAATAAGTCATTAACTAAATCCCACGTTTTAAGTAGTAAAAAGGATAAAGTTAATATCAATTAAATTTTACTAACAACATTAATAAAACAACACAATATAATTAACTTTATTTATAAAACTCATTTATGAAATGATTTAACTAATTTAAATAATTCCTTTGCTTTTATTATCATATGTGATCCCGAAAACCCGTGCTTAAACCCTCCCCGAGACACCTATGTCTCGGGTTAAACAAACCGGCTCCTTTGCTGCTGACTATCACCTCGTGGTTCCCACTGTTTCTTTTTAAGTTCCCACTGTTAGTTTAAGTTCCCACTGCCAGTTATGTTATTCCCACTGTTTTGTTTAAGTTCCCATTGTTAGTGTTCTGTTCCCACTGTTTATACACACCCAAACACCCCTGCAGGAAACTGCAGTCCCAAACGCACCCTTGCTGGAACTGCAGTCCCAAACGCACCCCTGCTGTGGTAAAACTAAACCCCAAACACCCCTGCTGTGGTTTGTGGTTCGAGTCTGGGCAAAAGAAACACCGAGACCTTGTTGTGGTCTCGGCTGGGTCGAGTAGCAACACACCGAGAGCCTTGGGCTCTCGGTTTTCGTGATCTAGACAAAAACCCGACACCCCTTGTTCACGAACCAAACCCCCTGATGGTGGTTCGGTTTGCTGCGGCTGTATAAACAAAACCACCGAGACTGTTGGTCTCGGTTTTTTTCCCGGATTCAACCAAAAACACGACACCTAGTTGGGTCGTGCAATAAACAACAGAAGGAGGATAAACAAATGCGTTTTGGCTTACCTTGGTTTACGTGAAAGAGGACAGAATTCAAACGACGTCAAATCTCTGTTTCTTACTGTTGGTTCGTCGGCAGGAAGAAGACAAACAACAACGACCTCTCTTTTTTTTTGTCTTTTTGTGTCGGCAGGTATAAGGGCCACAACCCTAATTTTTTTTTTTTGTTTACAGAAAGTGGCGAAGGGGAGGTAAAACCTCCGTCTCTTTTCTTTCTCACCCAAAAACCCAACGGGCTAAAGCCCAGTTCTCTTTTTTTTTTAAACAAACCGGCCATAAGGCCCTTTTACCTATATAACTTTCATTTTTTTATTTAATTATTTAAAAAGACTTAAGTATTATTTACGTGCCGACATATTCAATTCTCGCAACGTTTTTTACTTGCTTCGTTTAAAGTCATATAACTTGCGTGTTCGTGATTTAATTCCCGTTACGTATCTGTTTATTTTCTGAACATAAATACACACGTAATACTAATTAGCTAGTAATTAAATTATTAACCAATAATTATTTTCTGAATAATTAAATTACGTCGCGATATTAATTAAAACTGAGACTACGTGATTCTTGTTAACGTTTAATTATTTCTATAAAATAAATAATTCATCTGTAATATTTCTGAGACTAAATACTTATTATCTGAATAAACTGTAATATTTAGTATTTAAATAAACTGGGATTGCGTATTTAATTTCTGCGTTTATATCTCTGTCTAATGATTAATACTTATATAGTTATTTAAAATTAAACTGCGTATTTAAATATTCTGATTTTTAAATACGGGTTTTACAATTCTTCCCCTCTAAAAACAATAATTCGTCCCCGAATTAAAGATACGACTATACTGGGTTTTACAATTCTTCCCCTCTAAAAAGGAGAAATTCGTCCTCGAATTAAAAGTAATAAGCTGATGAGGTTATAAAACTGAAAGAACATGTAGACTGAAAAGACAATTAAGCTGAAGGATAAATTGTCTTCTAATTAAGACATAATGCTGCTGATAGGTATAAACATGACATGACTGAAGTGAAGACGTAACGTGACATGACTGAAAATGACAGGGAACGTGACATGACTGAAAGAATATAACTGGCTTATAGAAGGAAATGAATGAGAGGTCCGGATGGACTCCTTCGTTTCGAGTGGCCTCCCGCTCGAAACGATCCCTTCAAATGTCTATCATAATAAATAAAATCTTGGTCCTGTTGACCTTGTCCTGATGATGCTGACTGGTTTCTGGTTCCATACTTAAGATGGATTTTATGAATCTGATAGAATGAATAAGCTATAGCATGTAGTATACATGAAACGGTACATATAATTATTCTGAAAAGATAATATTTATATCTCTGAGAAAGCTGCTGAAAATATATAGGGATGAACTACGTGAACAATTATGAACGTGCTACGTGAGCAATTGCGAACGTGGTTCGCGATTATATAAGGAACGTTGTGCATGAAGTATATCGTGAATGGAATACGTGACACATACTGTGAACGTGATACTAGAACACATCATGAATGTATGCTGACTGAGGAAGGAATGCCAACCGATACGGCCTGAGATGTGAAACGTCTGCCTGGTTATGGAATAGTTGTGCTAAACTTGAGTCTGGTTTCCCAAGCTTTCTGTAACCGTATACGATAATAAATTGAGAAACGTGTATCGTAAAATGGCACACGAACTTGAACGTGAACAATGTTATGAACACAAACGTGAGCTTAAATAAAGAGATAGCATAAAGATGAACTGAAACAGCATCATTCTGCGAATGAGACGTAAACGTGAAAGTTAAAATAAACATGAATTTAAAGTGGGCGTAAACATACACTTGATCGTGAACATGAATTCTTTCTGATATGATGGTCAATGGAATGCCTTGAATTCATACGATTCACAGCTGAATTTCAAATTTTTTCTGCAGCTCTGCTACTGCGTGATCCTTTCGGATGGAAGAAACGCGCAGGCTGATTACATGTTTGACGAAAACTTAGATATTGTCATACTTTCTCTGAGCCTGTGGTAGCTGATAACAATTTCATGGAATTTCGTCTCATTTCTGTTCGGAAATTTCTAAGGTTTGTAGTAACTCACTAACTTAACGGCGTTCTATCTTGAACCTGCAGTAGGTCAGGCATCTAGATATGAACATAGCTGCATTAATGTGTGATGCGGATTCTATTGAAGTTTTGGTCTGGGATTATGGAAATATTCTGGTGGAAATCTGGTTGACTAGTCATAAAACATTTTTAGTGAGAACTATCGGCAATTTCTGCGGTGGTAGTCAATTGAGTTCTAGAAAATTGTACTTCGTTCACAGGCGTCAGTCGGGACCATCAGGTGATGGCCTTCACCTTCGCAGCATTGTTTGAAGCTTCTTTCTGCTAAGGTAGAATGCTCAGAAATTCCACTTTGTTCATTTGGAATTCATATCTGGACAGCTGTATATAAAGTTTTCTCCTATCGAAGATTTTGTACAACTATGAGAAGATGATTCTCGTGTTCTTCTCTAAAATTTAGCAGATCAGAATGTGATCAATGAATATACTGACGATTTTGTCTGCGAATTCGTAAAAGCAAATTTATTCATAAATTTCATACTATAGCTGGGGCATTAGGGAGCCCAGACGTATAAGTCAAAATTTATAGAGACTGTGACATGTTCAACAGGAATCTGAAAAAACATCATGTTCTTCTCTTACCACTTCTAGTGGCAGGGTCGCGAATTGTTCTGGGAATATTTAAGATATCATAGCAGGTCAGGTAAACCTACTATTTATGGAATGAGCATTGATTAAGAATGGTGATCTTGTAAAAATTTCAGTGTTCGATACATGATCTCATGATACCGGTCTTCTTCCTGATAGGTAGAAATGACACACTTCCTGGTGGTACGCCAGGGCGAATAAAGCCTCATTCCGGTAATCCTTGCAGCAAATGATGCAACCCTTTTAACTTAGATGCAACTTTGGAATAAGAGTTTTGAAAACAGGCACTATTCTTAAGAGAAGCTCGATGTTAGAGTATGTCTCATAGTTAGGGAGGAATTTCTAGAATGACATCTGGAAATTTTGTTATAATCTGCTGATCATGGATTCGAGGAATTTTAGGAGTAAATTTATAACTGGTGGCTAAAAGTCTTCGTAGCTATGGACTGATAAGTCACGCGCTTAAAAGGCAGAAATAATTGGTACAGATTTTTCTGACAGAAAGTATAATGAATATATTTGGGATTTAGTGAGACGGGTCTCGTCGTTAACTGAAAATAAGGCTTTAATAAATATGGTAATATTGTTGAGTCCTTTCTGGGTGAGAGGCAGATAACTACCTGGTTTGAGATAAAGCTGACATAGGAACACGTGAGGTAAACATGGCGACTTTTCACTAAATGTGTTCGTCTGTAACCTCGCATAATGATTACCGTGTGTTTAATCTGAATAATAATCCAGTGTGGTGACTGAATTTTAATGATCTGATTCATGTGTGGCATAATAGAACGGGTATACCCCTTTCTGAAAGGTACCCTGAATTACTGAGGGTCTCGCTTGGAAAAATACTTGTGTTAGGAGTTCTGACTCATACTCCAAGAAGATATTCGTATGACGTGTATCATGACTGATGTCCTGACAAGTGTCTTCTGAAATGATACTTGAGACCCGTGTCTTGACTGTTGTCTGGACATGTATTTTAATGGTGAGTCTGAATAAGGTTAAGAATTTCTGGTAACTGCTAGGATTGGCGGACCGGTTAGACTACTGACCTCTTGTATTTCTGGTCACGTCCGTGCCGGAGTTCCGATGGTTACTGACTGATTAATAATAAGTACGATGGTTGTCACTACTGCTTTGTCTGTCACTTTATGACGGTCATTATCATGACCGTGATTCATGTAAATATTCTGCTGAGTGGCCGGCTGAGTTCCGGTTCCCGCTCCTCTGATTGAACGGTTGGCTGAGCGAAGTGTGACATCTAACTGTGAAGGTAAAAGTATGGAGTGGAATGGTAGTGTCTGATGGTAGAATTTATTCTTGTCAGAAATTTCAAATTTATAGTTTTCGTCCTCGTTCCGCAGTCTTCATAGTATAAACGGCATCCGCATCTTGAGAAATCTCCAAAGTTCAACAGTATCCGCATTTGTGAGGTCTTCAAAGTGTTAGCGGCATCAGCATCTAGCAAAATCTTCAACTCACGAGCAGCATCAGCAACTGATAAAATATCGACAAGTGGAAACGCCTGAGATAACTGAGGATCGATTTGCAATACCCATGGAGTAGGGTACCTGGGGTACACCTTGACTACTGTACATGAAGTATAAAATGAATAATGCACATGGTGCATATCTGAGACACTGTATGTGGAGTACACATGAAGTACTGTATATGGAGTATAACTGAGACACTATACATGGGGTACATATGGAATACTGTACATGGCACTGGTGGAAATTTCATGGGATGATCGATACTGGTGTCGCTTGTCTGACATGATCAAGGAAATAAATTGATTTAAATAGTAGTAAACTGATCTGAAATAAATAACATGATAGGCTGACAATTCCTGCGTCGACTTAATGCTGGTTGTATAGGGGCTGAAAAGTATGATAAAACGGAGTTTCATCAATGTTCAGTATAAAAACATGATTGATGAAAACCAGAACATGATTTATCATGAAATAGGATTATACTGTAATCCTTCTGTATTTTAGGGTGAAAACACTATCACCTTGCAGAAAACATAATCCTCATAAGGAGACATGAACTTAGTCAGCATGAAAACGACATTCTCGTGAAAGTATAAACTTGACTGATACAAATAACATAGGAGAATAATCAACTGAGGTTTAATATCAACTGATGTGGATAGTTATGGTTTAATCCACAATATTCAAAGTATGAAGCATGTGACTACGTATGGGCGATTCTGTTATGATCCATACTCGTCTAAATTTTCTGAGAACTGTCATGTATAGAAATTTATAATCTAGGACTAAATACGGTTGGTGGTAGTCCAATTCATATTTGTCAAGATTTGATGAAATGTCATGATATGATAAATGTGAACAATTATGAATCGGTTCACAAAACAACATTCGACTAAAAAGCATGGAATTTGATCTGAACATTGGTGAACGTATATGGCTGGTTCACCAAGAAATATTCGACTAAAAAACATGAATCTGACATGAGTAAGGATAAACGCTTATGGTCAGTTCATCTATACAAAAATCTGAACGACAAGGGTGAACGCCTATGGGTCGGTTCAAGAAAACAAAATTCGCAGAAGCACATGCGACTAAATATGGTCAGTCCTGTACCGACCTTTTACTTAGTCAAAAACTTAAATAAAACTAACTGATAAATGAAGAAAACTGACTGAATAATCCATGAGAAACGTGAAAGATAACAACGCCAAAATCTGGGAAGTTCCTGGTGACTGCCCACTAGTCACAGGTCAAGTTTTAGAGCCTACAGGTCGAACCTATAGCTCTGATACCGTAATTGTAACACCCCACTTGGATAAATGGACCGTTACGTGTATTTATGGCGTGTCATCAAAGCATAAGATAAATGTTCTAAAACATTAACTGACCATAAAGGAAATACCAGAATTAAACATCGGCAATCCAAACATAAGCCCAAAACATGAAAAATAAAATACTGAATGAAAGGACTAAACATTGTCCAAATAAGCGGAATAATGTAATAAATGCATAAAGTACGAAGTCTGGATAGCTTCCATCCAAATGCACATGCTCTTAGAATCCTAAAAGCGTCCTGGTGTACCTGCCGTTAGAACATGAAAGGAACTACGGCTGAGCATAACGCTCAGGGAACGGATATAAAGCATGATAAGGAATTACTGGAATGAACAGATGATGAAATGTTGGAGCTGTAAGACTGATAAGTAAAGTTGCAGCGGAAATCTGTGTATAATCTGTAAGGCCTGATTTATAAATAATAAAGCTGAACTGATATCTGTTAAATCTGAAAACATGCATTTTTACTGTATTTTAATTGCCAAGAGCTTATATAGGTCATGTGCTGTAACAACTGCTGCATGAATACATAGAGGGGTGACCTCTAAATAACTGTGCTGGGTGGAGGGATCAGCTCCAATGTGAAGGATGTAGAGCACACATCACATTCACCTGCTAAACTGTAAACTGTAGCCTAGGATGCATCCATACGCCCCACTAATAATACTGATAAAATGGCCAAGCTGAGCTGAGTGGGACGATGCAGGATATCACTCTCCTTCATGTGAGTCACGACACCGGTGCCCCTAGTGCCGTGGTTACGGTACCTCCGTAACTAGTACATAAACTAATCATGCTTGTATATAATGCTCAGGCAATTTATTTAATTCTTAACACGATTACTGATAAGTTTAAGCATAAGCTGGGGAAAACATTTGGCTGAAGATGGGGAATCCTAATCATGCATAGAAAGGAAAGTCCTTACTGAAAGGACGGAAAATCCGTACCTCGTGTCCAGTACTGAAATAAGACTGAAAGCTGACGGATCGAATCTGACTTCACGGCTACTACATAAATAATGGACGCGAAAAATAAGTTGACTAATTACTGTTTGTATGTAATCTGATAGGTTCTGACTGTTTCTTTAACCGTTTACTGATTAGTATATATCCTGTATTTCTGGTTACCGTATAATATAATATGTTCTGTTATTTACAATATTACTATAGGTAGTAACCTGCTATAATTAGAAAGTTCCTTAAATTAGAAAGTTTCCAAATTAGTTTCTTTGAAAATAAGTCATTAACTAAATCCCACGGTTTAAGTAGTAAAAAGGATAAAGTTAATATCAATTAAATTTTACTAACAACATTAATAAAACAACACAATATAATTAACTTTATTTATAAAACTCATTTATGAAGTGATTTAACTAATTTAAATAATTCCTTTGCTTTTATTATCATTTGTGATCCCGAAAACCCGTGCTTAAACCCTCCCCGATACACCTATGTCTCGGGTTAAACAAACCGGCTCCTTTGCTGCTGACTATCACCTCGTGGTTCCCACTGTTTCTTTTTAAGTTCCCACTGTTAGTTTAAGTTCCCACGGCCAGTTATATTATTCCCACTGTTTTGTTTAAGTTCCCACTGTTAGTGTTCTGTTCCCACTGTTTATACACACCCAAACACCCCTGCAGGAAACTGCAGTCCCAAACGCACCCTTGCTGGAACTGCAGTCCCAAACGCATCCCTGCTGTGGTAAAACTAAACCCCAAACACCCCTGGTGTGGTTTTTGGTTCGAGTCTGGGCAAAAGAAACACCGAGACCTTGCTGTGGTCTCGGCTGGGTCGAGTAGCAACACACCGAGAGCCTTGGGCTCTCGGTTTTCGTGATCTAGACAAAAACCCGACACCCCTTGTTCACGAACCAAACCCCCCTGATGGTGGTTCGGTTTGCTGCGGCTGTATAAACAAAACCACCGAGACTGTTGGTCTCGGTTTTTTTCCCGGATTCAACCAAAAACACGACACCTAGTTAGGTCGTGCAATAAACAACAGAAGGAGGAGAAACAAATGCGTTTTGGCTTACCTTGGTTTGCGTGAAAGAGGACAGAATTCAAACGACGTCAAATCTCTGTTTCTTACTGTTGGTTCGTCGGCAGGAAGAATACAAACAACAACGACCTCTCTTTTTTTTGTCTTTTTGTGTCGGCAGGTATAAGGGCCACAACCCTAATTTTTTTTTTTTTTTGTTTACAGAAAGTGGCGAAGGGGAGGTAAAACCTCCGTCTCTTTTCTTTCTCACCCAAAAACCCAACGGGCTAAAGCCCAGTTCTCTTTTTTTTTAAACAAACCGGCCATAAGGCCCTTTTACCTATATAACTTTCATTTTTTTTTATTTAATTATTTAAAAAGACTTAAGTATTATTTACGTGCCGACAAATTCAATTCTCGTAACGTTTTCGACTTGCTTCGTTTAAAGTCATATAACTTACGTGTTCGTGATTTAATTCCCGTTACGTATCTATTTATTTTCGGAACATAAATACACACGTAATACTAATTAGCTAGTAATTAAATTATTAACCAATAATTATTTTCTGAATAATTAAATTACGTCGCGATATTAATTAAAACTGAGACTGCGTGATTCTTGTTAACGTTTAATTATTTCTATAAAATAAATAATTCATCTGTAATATTTATTGAGACTAAATACTTATTATCTGAATAAATTGTAATATTTAGTATTTAAATAAACTGGGATTGCGTATTTAATTTCTGCGTTTGTATCTCTGTCTAATGATTAATACTTATATAGTTATTTAAAATTAAACTGCGTATTTAAATATGCTGATTTTTAAATACGGGTTTTACACCAACAATCTTCCCCTAGTTGATAGTGGCAAAACTCTATATGTATCTCTTGTAAGTTATACATGATCTTCAAATTGCTTCCCCTCAAGTGTAGCATGTATTTCTTCCCTTTTTGTCACATCAACAAGGAAGTAAACAATGTATGCAATGTTGAAGATTCTCCAAATATAGCTCTATGTAATGATCTTGAAGAAAAATAAATAAAGTATTCTTGAAGTTGAAGTAGAATAACCCAACCTTGTGTTCCATGTCTTGTACTATCCACGTGATGAAGAACTTATAGGGAGATATAAGTAGACCTCGATCCCTTGTCAATATTCTCATCCTTTGTGAGACACTGAGCACGATAATGTAACTCCTTCAAGTGTTATGACAAGTCTTCGTCACCAACCATGTAAAGCACGAACAAGTTATCTTTAAAGTCTATGACTGGGAGTGCATGACTTTAAGATATGATAGAACACAAACTTGCGAAAATCTTCTTCGATCATCAAACTACCATAAGAATTCTTCCCCTTAAGTCAACACATCTTCATGACAAGTCAATATCTTCATACGTAAAAGCTGTCAACGAATAACTCTTTCACAAGGCTATCCCGATTACATAATCCAATAAAATTCTTCATGAATTGTTGCTAACTTACTTAAAAATCATTAATCCTTTCAAAATATCCGAGCCATAAATATCATCATGATATTCTATATAAAAACGGAGATTCTATGTACCTTCGTGTGTAAATACTACCTTTTTGTGTGCTAAAAACGTATCAATTTTCTCAAACAGCAGCAATCATAGTGTTATCCAATATCCTTCTCTGTCCAATATCTTTACCAGATGTATTGTCCAATATCGGACAATACTTATCAGCGCTTGAAATACCATATATCGGACAACACTGTCAACCTATCAGCGTTGACTTATTCTGTCAGCGTCAAAATAACAAACGTCAGCGTCAAACTAATAATTTGTCAGCGTCGAACTAAAACTTCATTCTTATCAACGTCTCGACTTATAAACATCAGCGTCTTTCGAAAACATGTACTCTACCACGTTTCTTTTAGCTATTCCTTGTTAAATTAACTCATGATCCCTGGTCCCACGAAAGATTATTATGCATGAAGTCCCTTCGTTGGACCATTGGACCAAACGAATTTAGCAAAACTCACGTCTTAGAATAAGCTGGGACCACCAATAACCATGTGAACATACACTTCTTTGATCGTGTGAACACAAAGATCCTTCACCAATAAGAAACGAGCACCATGTGAACAGAATCACTACATGTTTTCCTTTCTTGATCGTGTGAATGCAGGTCCATAGTAACCATGTGAACACACAATAATTAATCGTGTGAACACAGAATTATAAACCAATGAACACGTCCTTTTTCCCTTTTAAATCCCATAAATATCGTCCAAGAATATGTAAAATAAATACTTCATGGGTCATAACCGTTGCCAGCCAAATATGCAGTTAACAGAATGTATCATATCCAAAAATAAAAGGGATATAAATCCCTAAAGGTTAGGAATTATATACGGTATTCATCAGATCTTCCTCTTTGACCACTTATCTCCTTTGATGTGAACAATCTTACGTAACAGTCAATAGGATATAATCCCTGAACGCATGCCCATGATCTGCTTCCTCCTTTATAATCATAGATCTAGGGTTTGTTTTTACAAAACCCTAAAAACGAAAATTATGCATGAAAGCCATGAATTCACGTTTTGATCCCTATAGAAACATCCTTGAATCATAGCATCATTCTTTTTCTGTTTATAAAGATCGATCTAGGGTTTAACATAAACCCTAATTCATTATTTTATGTGAAACAGAAAACTTTGTACCTTCTATGCAGGCAACTTCGACCTCAAATAATTTTATGATAAAAGCTCAGATCGAAAATCCCTTCGGTGAGATTCTAGACACAAGTTCCAAGAATCTACAGTTCAAAAATCAAGAAGATCCAACGGTTAACGAAGGAGAGATCGTGTTTTGAACATGGTTGTTCACAGAAAACTGCATGTACCCACTGCTGACTTTGACGCTTAATAACTTTTGATTGGGGATAAAACTCGACAATCCCTCCGGTGGATGTTTAGATATGTGTATGAAGAACATACATATAAAATTTCGTGACGATCCAACGGTTCAATCGAAAGTTATGACCTTCTGAATACTGCTGCGCACACAAAAACGTCCAGAAAAACCCTAGACGGATTTTTCTTCTTTTCACCATACACGAACACCTTGTTGGTCCTAGCATCACGAGCCACGAGGCTCTGATACCAATTGTGGAAACCTTGGTTTCCGGATCTTTGAAGCTACTAGGAATGATCATTGTTCATATGATTAGATAATCAAAGCGGAATTAGAACAACAACCATTAACAAGGTGTTTAGGCACAATAACATGAATTAAAACAAAAGGGATTGCTCATTATATTAATAAAGAACAACCACTAGGTGTGTGTACATTGAATCCCACACCTAGTCGACACACACTTTAGGTTTACATTGTATATGAAAGTTATGAATAAACCTAATACCCTTGGTTCCTTTTATAGTGTAAGGATTAGGGTTTACAAGAGATAAGAATGAATAAACATGTGAATCTTCTATTTAAATAACTATATACATAATATCTCCTGCATATATATCCAAACAGAATCTTCTAAAAGCTTCTTTGTCTACGTTTTGTCAATGCTTGAATTGCATGTGACAATGCTTGGATTGCTCTTGACAATGCTTGATTCCATCAACGCCTAATTTCTTCTTGTCAACGCCTGGAATACACATGTCAACGCTTAGACAAATACCTTCATGTTTTCTTTGTTTTTGAGTTTCTGCCACATCAACTTTTTGACCCAACAATTCATGCACTTAGGATTAATTAGTTTTAAATTGGTAGAATTTATTTTAGTTTTAAAAACCGAAATCAGATTCAAATCAATTGTCCAAATCGAATCGAAACGTCTCAAATTCACTCGATCTTCATGTACAACGAACTTGGTTCACCAACGTGTTTAATTAAATCCGTCTTTGGTAATTTTAGTCTATTACTTTTTCCTAAAGGTAATTTACTAATTTACCCTATAACGTATCTTAATTATCCACCACATACATCAACATCAAAAATTTTGGCGCCGTTGCCGGGGATCTTGTGTACAATTCGTTTCGTGGAGATTTGTTGATCGTTGATTTGAAGACCCTTTCCGTCCTCGGAAAGTTTTGTTATTTTTCTATTATTATAGTATGTATCGTTTTTCGTGTTTTTTGTGATTACTATATTGTATTACGTAGAACAATAAATTTACCTACTTTTCAAATAAGACCTTAGTTGGGATTTCATCACCTAGCTATTGTATTCGAATCCGAAAAAAAGGCAAAATAGATAAATACTAATAAGAAGTTTGAACTCGATTTATACAAACTATAAGGTGGGTATAAGGCGACGTGCTATAAAAGGCCGTCTAAGGAAAAAGGTTTTTAAGTGCTTTGTGCCACCTCGTTTCCCCGCTTGCTTGTGCGTATATTGAGAGGGACAACCGATTATTGGTTTGCCAACTCAAGTAGTATTATATCTTATTTTTGTAGTTTACTTATTGAACCTCGAGACGTTTAGGTTTTCACCTACCGTTTCAAAGTCGACCGAGGGTAATTTATTTCCATAGTAGTTATCCTTATTCCTTGTTTTTTATCGATCATTTTTTATTGAGCAATACCAAATAAAAATACCAAAAATAATCTTCTTCTTGTCTAATTTCTTTTCTTCAATCCTCTAAAATTGTAAAACCCACATGCTTTTACCATGAATAGTACCCTTAAGATCGTACGTACTGGATTAAAACTTTCCTAATATAGCATGATTACGATTACGTGTTAGGATTTTACGTATTACGTACGTGTTAGAACACTATAAGTATTTACTACGCACGAGCACGTAATAATTATTTGACAATATTAATCACGAACATGCGATCATAAAATCATGAACGTAATTAAAACACGAACTATTATTAATTACGTATATATATTTATTACGAGCGTAATTAAATATATTAGATCACGATAATTACGTAACGAGAACACTAACGCGAACACAAATAATCACGAACGTATAACTTAACATCGAGACACGGAAAAAGGTACGGGTACCCCAAGTGGGGCCCCCTACCCGCGGCTACAAGGGACAAATGGGCCAAGCCCATTTGTAAATTTTACTAAAAGGGTTAAAGGATTTTTCACTACTCATTTTTACATTTACAGAAGATTTTAGAAAAACCTAAAACCCTCCTCTCTCTTCTTTTTTGGCCGCCACCCTAAGAACACCACAAGGAGGTGTTTGTTGATCTTGGATCTTGGAATATTAGTTGGTGATCGTGTTTGTTCTTCGTCCTTTTGATCCACGAAGTCGGTAAATACTTTTTAAACCTTTTCTTTTGATTTGATCCTTTAATAAATCATTTTTACAAAAACCTAATAAATAAACATGGATCTAACATGAATTTGGATTTAATAAAATCAAAAGTATGGTTTTAAGGGGTGTTTGTTTTAGCCGCGGCCTACACCGGACCCAAGGGGGTTTCGGTTTGGCCATCCGACCACCACCAAGACCATATGGTCTCGTTTGGTGAGTGTGGGTCCCACGGCAGCATCAAGACACGGGGTACCCCGATTTGGTTTGGGGTACGGTGTCGATTTCATGTCTGGTTCATGGTTTTGATTCTAGATCCGGTTCATGGTGTATGTTTAGTTTTTATGTTTTATGATCTTATGTTAAAAATTAAATTAATAAAATGACATGGTTAATTTAATAACATGACTTAGGTTATTTTAATTATTAATAATCATGAAATTAATTAACCTAAGTATTTTTATATTTTAGACTTATAATTAATTAATTATTTAAAAACCATGATTATAATTAATTAATTAACATGACTTAGGTTATATTATTAATAAATAATAATACATGTTTTAACCTAAGTATTTAACTTTATTTAATTAAAAACATGTTATACTTTAATTAAATATTTTAACCTATAGTTTAATTTAATTACATGAAATAATTATTAAACTATACATTATATCATATGACTTAGAAAATAATCATGAAAACACTTAGGATTATATACTTAGCTTATTTAACCAGCTTATTTCTAATTATGGAAACTTTCTATTTTTATAAACTTAATTAAATAAGGCAGCTAATCTATTTATGGAAACCTTCTATTTTTAGAAACTTATTCATTTCAGGCAGCTAATCTATTTATGGAAACTTATTTAATTAAGACAGCTGATCTATTTATGGAAACTTTCTATTTTTAGAAACTTATCTATTTTAAGCAGTAAATCTATTTTTTGAAACTTTCTATTTTTGGAAACTTTCTATTTTTGGAAACTTTCTATTTTTGGAAACTTTCTATTTTTGGAAACTTTCTATTTTTGGTAACTTTCTATTTTTGGAAACTTTCTATTTTTGGAAACTTTCTATTTTAGGAAACCTGCTATTTTTGGAAATTTACTTATTATTACACAGTAAGTATAATAACACATGAAATACCAGAAATACTTAATAAAATTAAACAGAATATAAGATAAACACGGTTTAAGGCTTAAAAACAGTAAAACATGGTAAGAACACATAAAATAAGCTAAGACATGACATAAAACCAGCTACGTATTTAGTAAGCAGATACTTATTCATGTATGTATTTATGTAGCACTAGTGATACGGAAGTAGGATTTCTCTCAGTTCATCTTCTTCGTTCACTGGACATAAGGTACGGATTCCCGTCCTTTCAATATGGACATTCTTTCCTTATTGGGATTCCCCGTATGCAGCCAAATGTTTTCCCCTAGTATAAGTTACGTGTTTGATTGCTTATGTTTAATTAAGATTACCCATAGCCATATACATGCATGACCAGTTTCACCTAGTTATAGAGGTACCATAACCATAACATTAGAGGCACTGAAGTTATGACTTCACCACGGCGGAGTGATTTCTCGTGGCGTCCCTTCAGCTTTTGGCCATTTATATTATATTTATCATGTGGGGCGTATGGGTGCATCCTAGTTACATGTTTTCAGTCAGGATTTCATGGTGAATGTGGTGTGTGCCTTGCATCCTTCACAAGGAGCTGATCCCTCCTACCCAAAACCAGTATATTAAATTAGAGGCAGCCCCTCTAATTTGCATGATGAGGTCACCCCTCCAAGTATTCATGCACGGTGGATTTTCATGACCTATATTGGCTAATGGTAAAATATGTTAAACAGTTTTCATAAGATAAACATAAGGCTTTTCAAACTATAAAACCAGTTTTATGAACATGTTCCAGGTTTTCCAGGACTTATACATTTCCGCTGCTATTAAGTCTTTATTATGCTTAGTCATTCATACTATGTCTATATCCGTGCACTGAGCGTTTTGCTCAGCCGTTACTTTCCTTTCCATGTCCCAAAACGGCAGGTACCCTAGAAAAGACTCGAGCATTTGGAGGACATGCATAGGATGGAAGCTGCTAGAGACTTCTTTTCCTTTTTGCCTTCATATACTTATGCTTGTTTAGTCTTTCATTCATTTCTTTTGCTTTATTATGTTTTGGGCTTATGTTTGGGAACCGATGTTTGATTCGGTTATCCATATGGTCATGTAATGTTTTATACATTTATCCTTGTACGCTTTGATGACACGCCATAATTACGTGTGACATTCCATTATCAAAATGGGGTGTTACAATTATGGTATCAGAGACAAGGTTTTGACCTGTAGGCTCTAAAACTCGACCTGTGACTAGTGGGTAGTCACCAGGAGCTTCCTAAGCCAATGTTTGTTATCCCACGTATTGATGTTTTCAGCGCATTGTTGTTTTAACCATGATGTTTTCAGCACCTTGAGGTTTTAACCTTGATGTTTTCATCGATATTGTTTTACTAATATGGATGGACAACCGTCATTCATATTTAGTTGTCATTGTTTCATGCATAATGTTCCTCGTGAACTGTGGCTATGTGGACTGAACCCCAGTAGTTCATAATTAGTCAAATAAAAAATTTTCCTGATAAGTTTTGACAGATGAGTTTCATTTATTTATGTTTCATGTATCATTGTTGCAGGGATTATGACTAAGTAATGGTTGGTACAGGACTGGCCCTATTTAGTCGCATGTGCTTTTATCAAAACTTTTAACTTTGGGACCGACCCATAGGCGTCCCCTCGCCATGTCTTTTGTTTTGGAACCGACCCATAGGCGTTCCCTCGCACATATAAAGGTTTATAAACTACATTACGCATTCATGCACTGTTTTTCAGGCATAAAATTTTTCTCATGATTTAAATTGGCATAATTTTTTTTATTTTTTATTATTTTTTTTTTCATGTCCCCTCATAAGTTATTATGTTTTTATGTCAAGTATGTTTTCATACTGTCATGGTTAACTTTAGTTTCATGCTGATTATGTTATACACTTCTTCGTGATAGATGGTTTCATGTTTCTTCATGATAATTCCGTCTTCATGTTGATTATGTTTTACGCCTCTTTTGTTATTTACGTTGTCCTGCAAGACATTGTTAGATTTCATTGAATCATGCTTTCATGATAGTCATGGTTGGTTTTCATTGATCATGCTGTGAGGCAAATCATCGTTGAATTTTGTGTAACCACACTTTAACGTTTCCGTTATAACCAGAATGATGTCTATGCTAATACTGCCAGGTTATCATGATGGTTTTCCTAACCGTTTAACCGGTATACTTTCCTTAAATCATGACAAATGATCGACCCCATACCGATCATTTCATGTGCATTCAACGTGTACTCCATGTACCGTGTTCCATGTGTATTACACGTACCTAAATCCATGTGTATTTCACTTGCAATACTGCACGAGTATTCGCTAGTCAATTCTGAATCATCTCAGGCATATGTCCACTTGCTAATACTCTACAAATTGCTGATGTCGCTCATAACTTGGAGATGTTACTAAAGGTTGATGCTGCTGACGTTCGGAGACGCTACGAGAAGCGGATGCTGTTCACAACCTGGAGATCCTACAAGATGAAGACAAATGCGTCGGAGCGATGCAATTGGACGAGAAGATGCTTCACCATCAGACGATTTCCATCAATCATGCCCCTAATTCTTAGTTACATGTCACAAGTCATTTGGCTGTCATTTCATCCATATGAGTGCAAACCGGTACTAGCCGACCACTCAGCTGAATAGTTACATGAATCACGGTCATGAGAATGACCGTAATGGAACTAACAGACAGGACGATAGTAACCACTACTATGACAGAACTATCCTAGAAATCGCAACCGAGGCTCCGGCCGCGGACGTGATCAGACATACAAAGGATCAGTAGTTCAACCGATCCGCCAAGCCTGGCGTAATAACCTAATATTGTAGTTCTATTATCTTACGTATCGTGACACATGTCAAGACATCAGTCAAGACACATGTCTCACGTATACTTTCTGAAGACACATGTCAAGACACCAGTCAAGACATATGTCATGCTTATAGTTCCAAGAAACGAGTCAAGACACATGACTCACGTCCAACTATGGAACATTTCTAAGAAATTCAGGGTACCCTCCAAGGGTATATCCATTTTGTTATGCCATGTATTAATCAGGCCACAAGAATTTCAATACCGTTACTGTCGCATCAGTGAGAACTGTCACGTTGCCGATGTCACTTTCATTTTTGTAACCATAAATCATTGATTCATGACCATGAAGGACGCCTTCCGTATTCCCACGTATACGAAGGTTTTCCTTCAGCTTAATGATGAGATCCAAGCTGCTAACGCATTTCCTCGGACAGACACGAGATGAATTTTATCCTAATTATGTACTATGAACAGCACACCATGCTACGATTCATAATTATGTACAGTAATGTTCAGGCTCCTGAATACATTCAGCTTGATTTTCCATCAGGAAAATCTGTACAAATTATCAATGCTTACAAATATGTGCGTTGTTAGCCATGGTCGCTTTTCTAGCTGTCAGTAAGACACGACTACTTAAGTCCTTTTACGCATAGCCAGTTGATTATTCCAAAATCTTCCCATATATTCAGAAGAACCTTCAAGGAGAAGGACGGTAACATAAGATTATGTTTCGACTACCGTCGATTTTTAAACAAATCACCATTCTTAACGGTTATTCTCCTCCACGTATTGACAACAGGTCCAATCGACCTTATAGTGTTAATCACTTTTCCAAGATCGAACTCATGATCATGATGCCAATAGTGACGAGTGAAAAAGCAGGACATGTCCATGACTGCTATTCGTACACGACTCGGTCATGCTAGATTTATGATTTTGAATTAGTCTCATCAATGCTCCAACGACATTATAAGAATGAGTTTCCATGAACTCATAGCAAATTCATCAGTGTTTTCATTGAGGATAACATGATTTCCTTTAAGCCTAGAGAAGAACAGGAAGACCATATCTGCACTATGTTGTAAATTCTATGACAAGAGGAAAATTTACCCTAGAAATTTTTCTGTTTGATTACAGTGACACGCTGAATCACATGGGTTTCTACGGTTAATGTTACCATGACTCAGCTTATGCGTAAAGGAGAGAACCCTACACTACATTAGGTGTTCTAGAAAATCCTACGCTAGGAGAAGTCTAGATTCAGAGACTCAGAATTTCACAAACTCCTATGTAGCAAGTTCTACGAAGCAAGATACAGTTACGTTCATATCTAAGTACCTGACATACCAACAGGTTAAGATAGGACACCAACAGACTGGAATGTTTTCATCATCTGAAATGGTGAATTGAAATGGGACAAGATCTCCACGGATTTTGGTTACCGGATTAACGCAAACTCAGAAGAAGCATGATGCTATCTGAGTTATTACAAACAGTTTGATCAAGTCTGCAAAATCCTTACATCCGCAAGGATTTCAGAACCAATAGATTGATCGGACATGTTCCAACCAAGGCTAATCCGATCACTTGGTAATCCCTCAGTTATCGGGTCAGACAAAGGTTCGCAATTGTGCTCCTTATTTACTTCACGTCTTCATTCTAATTCCACGACTTGCTTTCGCGCTCGTGTTCATGACACTATGGTATCTCGGCTTACGTTTGTACGTTCATTTTTCTCATTTTGGGAAGTTTTGCAAGAACTTGAGAGACCAGACCCAAGTTTAGTATAACTCCCTATCCTCAGATAGACGTTTCTCGTCATATTCCACGTCTCACCTTGTAGCGTTTGGCGCACCGCCATTATATTCTATGTTCACGATATGTTTCACATGTCATGTCCATTCCATGTTCCTCATATCATGATCAAGATATGTTACACGTATCATGGATCACGATATGTTTACTCACACTACACTCGCCATATCTCCACGTAGCACGTTTAAAATTTTTCACGTATCACGTTCAAAAAATTTCACGTACTACGTTTCTTTATGTCTCGCGCATCGTTTCTAATTATCAGTTAAGTCAGATTGTCTTGCATCGTAACGTTTCAGTTACCCTAGCACGTTAACTCTTATTTTCCTCGTTCGAATTTAGGGGATATACATTCCGTTGATAACCAAGAATTTCTTCGTATTCCAAGTCAAGGTTAGGAGGACCAAGATTTATCATTAGTGTCAAGATCTTCTGAAGGAACCGTTCCAAGAGGGAGGCCACTTGGAAACGGACAAGTTCATCCGGACTTTTATCCGTTTTCTCTCATCAATTAGATATGTCCTTTCAGTCACGTCACGTTCCATGTCCTTTCAAGACATGTCACGTTCCACGTTCCTTCTACCATGTCACCTGTACGTTCATTAATCTTACATACCCTCTTAGTTGATTCAGGTATGTTTCTCTTCCATTTACGTTATCTATAATTCGGGGACGAATTATTCTTTTTAGGGGGGAAGAGTTGTAAAACCCGCATGCTTTTAGCATGAATAGTACCCTTAAGATCGTACGTACTAGATTAAAACTTTCCTAATATAGCATGATTACGATTACGTGTTACGATTTTACGTATTACGTACGTGTTAGAACACGATAAGTATTTACTACGCACGAGCACGTAATAATTATTTGACAATATTAATCACGAACATGCGATCATGAAATCATGAACGTAATTAAAACACGAACTATTATTCATTGCATATATATATTTATTACGAGCGTAATTAAATATATTAGATCACGATAATTACGTAACGAGAACACTTAAAACGCGAACACAAATAATCACGAACGTATAACTTAACATCGAGACACGGAAAAAGGTACGGGTACCCCAAGTGGGGCCCCCTACCCGCGGCTACAAGGGACAAATGGGCCAAGCCCATTTGTAAATTTTACTAAAAGGGTTAAAGGATTTTTCACTACTCATTTTTACATTTACAGAAGATTTTAGAGAAACCTAAAACCCTCCTCTCTCTTCTTTTTTAGCCACCACCCTAAGAACACCACAAGGAGGTGTTTGTTGATCTTGGATCTTGGAATATTAGTTGGTGATCGTGTTTGTTCTTCGTCCTTTTGATCCACGAAGTCGGTAAATACTTTTTCAACCTTTTCTTTTGATTTGATCTTTTAATAAATCAAGAACATGTTATGTTTTTACAAAAACCTAATAAATAAACATGGATCTAACATGAATTTGGATTTAATAAAATCAAAAGTATGGTTTTAAGGGGTGTTTGTTTTAGCCGCGGCCTACACCGAACCCAAGGGGGTTTCGGTTTGGCCATCCGACCACCACCAAGACCATATGGTCTCGGTTGGTGAGTGTGGGTCCCACGGAAGCATCAAGACACGGGGTACCCCGATTTGGTTCGAGGTACGGTGTCGATTTCATGTCCGGTTCATGGTTTTGATTCTAGATCCGGTTCATGGTGTATGTTTAGTTTTTATGTTTTATGATCTTATGTTAAAAATTAAATTAATAAAATGACATGATTAATTTAATAACATGACTTAGGTTATTTTAATTATTAATAATCATGAAATTAATTAACCAAAGTATTTTTATATTTTAGACTTATAATTAAATAATTATTTAAAAACCATGATTATAATTAATTAATTAACATGACTTAGGTTATATTATTAATAAATAATAATACATGTTTTAACCTAAGTATTTAAAATTATTTAATTAAAAACATGTTATACTTTAATTAAATATTTTAACCTATAGTTTAATTTAATTACATGAAATAATTATTAAACTATACATTATATCATATGACTTAGAAAATAATCATGAAAACACTTAGGCTTATATACTTAGCTTATTTAACCAGCTTATTTCTAATTATAGAAACTTTCTATTTTTAGAAACTTAATTAAATAAGGCAGCTAATCTATTTATGGAAACCTTCTATTTTTAGAAACTTATTTATTTCAGGCAGCTAATCTATTTATGGAAACTTATTTATATAAGGCAGCTGATCTATTTATGGAAACTTTCTATTTTTAGAAACTTATCTATTTTAAGCAGTAAATCTATTTTTGGAAACTTTTTATTTTTGGAAACTTTCAATTTTTGGAAACTTTCTATTTTTGGAAACTTTCTATTTTTGGAAACTTTCTATTTTTGGAAACTTTCTATTTTTGGAAACTTTCTATTTTTGGTAACTTTCTATTTTTGGAAACTTTCTATTTTTGGAAACTTTCTTTTTTTGGAAACTTTCCATTTTAGGAAACCTGCTGTTTTTGGAAAGTTACTTATTATTACACAGTAAGTATAATAACACATGAAATACCAGAAATACTTAATCAGATTAAACAGAATATAAGATAAACACGGTTTAAGGCTTAAAAACAGTAAAACATGGTAAGAACACATAAAATAAGCTAAGACATGACATAAAACCAGCTACGTATTTAGTAAGCAGATACTTATTCATGTATGTATTTATGTAGCACTAGTGATACGGAAGTAGGATTTCTCTCAGTTCATCTTCTTCGTTCACTAGACATAAGGTACGGATTCCCGTCCTTTCAGTATGGACATTCTTTCCTTATTAGGATTCCCCGTATGCAGCCAAATGTTTTCCCGTAGTATAAGTTACGTGTTTGATTGCTTATGTTTAATTAAGATTACCCATAGCCATATACATGCATGACCAGTTTCACCTAGTTATAGAGGTACCATAACCATAAAATTAGAGGCACTGATGTTATGACTTCACCACGGCGGAGTGATTGCTCGTGGCGTCCCTTCAGCTTTTGGCCATTTATATTATATTTATCATGTGGGGCGTATGGGTGCATCCTAGTTACATGTTTTCAGTCAGGATTTCATGGTGAATGTGGTGTGTGCCTTGCATCCTTCACAAGGAGCTGATCCCTCCTACCCAGAACCAGTATATTAAATTAGAGGCAGCCCCTCTAATTTGCATGATGAGGTCACCCCTCCAAGTATTCATGCACGGTGGATTTTCATGACCTATATTGGCTAATGGTAAAATATGTTAAACAGTTTTCATAAGATAAACATAAGGCTTTTCAAACTATAAAACCAGTTTTATGAACATGTTCCAGGTTTTCTAGGACTTATACATTTCCGCTGCTATTAAGTCTTTATTATGCTTAGTCATTCATACTATGTCTATATCCGTGCACTGAGCGTTTTGCTCAGCCGTTACTTTCCTTTCCATGTCCCAAAACGGCAGGTACCCTAGAAAAGACTCGAGCATTCGGAGGACATGCATAGGATGGAAGCTGCTAGAGACTTCTTTTCCTTTTTGCCTTCATATACTTATGCTTTTTTAGTCTTTCATTCATTTCTTTTGCTTTATTATGTTTTGGGCTTATGTTTGTGAACCGATGTTTGATTCCGGTTATCCCTATGGTCATGTAATGTTTTATACATTTATCCTTGTACGCTTTGATGACACGCCATAATTACGTGTGACATTCCATTATCAAAATTGGGTGTTACAATTATGGTATCAGAGACAAGGTTTCGACCTGTAGGCTCTAAAACTCGACCTGTGACTAGTGGGTAGTCACCAGGAGCTTCCTAAGCCAATGTTTGTTATCCCACGTATTGATGTTTTCAGCGCATTGTTGTTTTAACCATGATGTTTTTAGCACCTTGAGGTTTTAACCTTGATGTTTTCATCGATATTGTTTTACTAATATGGATGGACAACCGTCATTCATATTTAGTTATGTGTCATTGTTTCATGCATAATGTTCCTCGTGAACTGTGGCTATGTGGACTGAACCCCAGTAGTTCATAATTAGTCACATAAAATTTTTTCCTGATAAGTTTTGATAGATGAGTTTCATTTATTTATGTTTCATGTATCATTGTTGCAGGGATTATGACTAAGTAATGGTTGGTACAGGATTGGCCCTATTTAGTCGTATGTGCTTTTATCGAAACTTTTAACTTTGGGACCGACCCATAGGCGTCCCCTCGCCATGTCTTTTGTTTTGGAACCGACCCATAGGCGTTCCCTCGCACATATAAAGGTTTTATAAACTACATTACGCATTCATGCACTGTTTTTCATGCATAAAATTTTTCTCATGATTTAAATTGGTATAATTTTTTTTATTTTTTATTATTTATTTATTTTTTTCATGTCCCCTCATAAGTTATTATGTTTTTATGTCAAGTATGTTTTCATACTGTCATGGTTAACTTCAGTTTCATGCTGATTATGTTATACACTTCTTCGTGATAGATGGTTTCATGTTTCTTCATGACAATTCCGTCTTCATGTTGATTATGTTTTACGCCTCTTTTGTTATTTACGTTGTCCTACAAGACATTATTAGATTTCATTGAATCATGCTTTCATGATAGTCATGGTTGGTTTTCATTGTTCATGCTGTCAGGCAAATCATCGTTGAATTTTGTGTAACCACACTTTAACGTTTCCGTTATAACCAGAATGATGTCTATTCTAATACTGCCAGGTTATCATGATGGTTTTCCTAACCGTTTAACCGGTATACTTTCCTTAAATCATGACAAATGATCGACCCCATACCGATCATTTCATGTGCATTCAACGTGTACTCCATGTACCGTGTTCCATGTGTATTACACGTACCTAAATCCATGTGTATTTCACTTGCAATACTGCACGAGTATTCGCTAGTCAATTCTGAATCATCTCAGGCATATGTCCACTTGCTAATACTCTACAAATTCCTGATGTCGCTCATAACTTGGAGATGTTACTAAAGGTTGATGCTGCTGACGTTCGGAGACGCTACGAGATGCGGATGCTGTTCACAACCTGGAGATCCTACAAGTAGAAGACAAATGCGTCGGAGCAATGCAATTGGACGAGAAGATGCTTCAACATCAGACGATTTCCATCAATCATTGTCCCTAATTCTTAGTTACATGTCACACGTCATTCAGCTATCATTTCAGCCATATGAGTGCAAACCGGTACTAGCTGGCCACTCAGCTGAATAGTTACATGAATCACGGTCATGAGAATGACCGTAATGGAACTAACAGACAGGACGATAGTAACCACTACTATGACAGAACTATCCTAAAATCGTAACCGAGGCTTCGGCCGCGGACGTGATCAGACATACAAAGGATCAGTAGTTCAACCGATCCGCCAAGCCTGGCCTAATAACCTAATATTGTAGTTCTATTATCTTACGTATCGTGACACATGTCAAGACATCAGTCAAGACACATGTCTCACGTATACTTTCTGAAGACACATGTCAAGACACCAGTCAAGACATATGTCATGCTTATAGTTCCAAGAAACGAGTCAAGACACATGACTCACGTCCAACTATGGAACATTTCTAAGAAATTCAGGGTACCCTCCAAGGGTATATCCATTTTGTTGTGCCATGTACTAATCATGCCACAAGAATTTCAATACCATTACTGTCGCATCAGTGAGAACTGTCACGTTGCCGATGTCACTTTCATTTTTGTAACCATAAATCATTGATTCATGACCATGAAGGACGCCTTCCGTATTCCCACGTATACGAAGGTTTTCCTTCAGCTTAATGATGAGATCCAAGCTGCTAACACATTTCCTCGGACAGACACGAGATGAATTTTATCCTAATTATGTACTATGAACAGCACACCATGCTACGATTCATAATTATGTACAGTAATGTTCAGGCTCTTGAATACATTCAGCTTGATTTTCCATCAGGAAAATCTGTACAAATTATCTATGCTTACAAATATGTGCGTTGTTAGCCATGGTCGCTAAAATTTTCTAGCTGTCAGTAAGACACGACTACTTAAGTCCTTTTACGCATAGCCAGTTGATTATTCCAAAATCTTCCCATATATTCCAGAACAACCTTCAAGGAGAAGGACGGTAACATAAGATTATGTTTCGACTACCGTCGATTTTTAAACAAATCACCATTCATAACCGTTATTCTCCTCCACGTATTGACAACAGGTCCAATCGACCTTATAGTGTTAATCACTTTTCCAAGATCGAACTCATGATCATGATGCCAATAGTGACGAGTGAAAAAGCAGGACATGTCCATGACTACTATTCGTACACGACTCGGTCATGCTAGATTTATGATTTTGAATTAGTCTCATCAATGCTCCAACGACATTATAAGAATGAGTTTCCATGAACTCATAGCAAATTCATCAGTGTTTTCATTGAGGATAACCTGATTTCCTTTAAGCCTAGAGAAGAACAGGAAGACCATATCTGCACTATATTGCAAATTCTATGACAAGAAGAAAATTTACCCTAGAATTTTTTCTGTTTGATTATAGTGACACGCTGAATCACATGGGTTTCTACAGTTAATCTTACCATGACTCAGCTTATGCGTAAAGGAGAGAACCCTAAACTACATTAGGTGTTCTAGAAAATCCTACGCTAGGAGAAGTCTAGATTCAGAGACTCGGAATTTCGCAAACTCCTATGTAGCAAGTTCTACGAAGTAAGATACAGTTACGTTCATATCTAAGTACCTGACATACCAATAGGTTAAGATAGGACACCAACAGACTGGAATGTTTTCATCATCTGAAATGGTGAATTGAAATGGGACAAGATCTCCACGGATTTTGGTTACCGGATTAACGCAAACTCAAAAGAAGCATGATGCTATCTGAGATATTACAAACAGTTTGATCAAGTCTGTAAAATCCTTACATCCGCAAGGATTTCAGAACCAACAGATTGATCGGACATGTTCCAACCAAGGCTCATCCGATCACTTGGCAATCCCTCAGTTATCGGGTCAGACAAAGGTTCGTAATTGTGCTCCTTATTTACTTCACGTCTTCATTCTAATTCCACGACTTGCTTTCGTGCTCGTGTTCATGACACTATGGTATCTCGGCTTACGTTTGTACGTTCATTTTTCTCATTTTGGGAAGTTTTGCAAGATCTTGAGAGACCAGACCCAAGTTTAGTATAACTCCCTATCCTCAGATAGACGTTTCTCGTCATATTCCACGTCTCACCTTATAGCGTTTGGCGCACCGCCATTATATTCTATGTTCACGATATGTTTCACATGTCATGTCCATTCCACGTTCCTCATATCATGATCAAGATATGTTACACGTATCATGGATCACGATATGTTTACTCATACTACACTCGCCATATCTCCACGTAGCACGTTCAAAATTTTTCACGTATCACGTTCAAAAAATTTCACGTACTACGTTTCTTTATGTCTCGCGCATCGTTTCTAATTATCTGTTAAGTCAGATTGTCTTGCATCGTAACGTTTCAGTTACCCTAGCACGTTAACTCTTATTTTCCTCGTTCGAATTTAGGGGATCTACATTCCGTTGATAACCAAGAATTTCTTCGTATTCCAAGTCAAGGTCAGGAGAACCAAGACTTATCATTAGTGTCAAGATCTTCTGAAGGAACCGTTCCAAGAGGGAGGCCACTTGGAAACGGACAAGTTCATCCGGACTTTTATCCGTTTTCTCTCATCAATTAGATATGTCCTTTCAGTCACGTCACGTTCCATGTCCTTTCAAGACATGTCACATTCCACGTTCCTTCTACCATGTCACCTGTATGTTCATTAATCTTACATACCCTCTCAGTTGATTCGGGTATGTTTCTCTTCCAGTTACGTTATCTATAATTCAGGGACGAGTTATTCTTTTTAGGGGGGAAGAGTTGTAAAACCCGCATGCTTTTACCATGAATAGTACCCTTAAGATCGTACGTACTAGATTAAAACTTTCCTAATCTAGCATGATTACGATTACGTGTTAGGATTTTACGTATTACGTACGTGTTAGAACACGATAAGTATTTACTACGCACGAGCACGTAATAATTATTTGACAATATTAATCACGAACATGCGATCATGAAATCATGAACGTAATTAAAACACGAACTATTATTAATTACGTATATATATTTATTACGAGCGTAATTAAATATATTAGATCACAATAATTACGTAACGAGAACACTTAAAACGTGAACACAAATAATCACGAACGCATAACTTAACATCGAGACACGGAAAAAGGTACGGGTACCCCAAGTGGGGCCCCCTACCCGCGGCTACAAGGGACAAATGGGCCAAGCCCATTTGTAAATTTTACTAAAAGGGTTAAAGGATTTTTCACTACTCATTTTTACATTTACAGAAGATTTCCTAAAACCCCTAGGATCAAATACATAATTACCACCCCACTTATAACATAATCCAACAAATAACTTCCCAAGCAATGGTGAAAAGAGTGAAGTGGTGTTCTCCAAAATGGTTTCCCATATGTTCTTCAAAAGGTGATAGGGTAAAGCTCTCAAATCTTTCACAAGTTTTCCTTTTGTTGCATCAGGCGGATACTGAGATGGTTTAGCAAGTTCTATGCCAGGATCAAAGATCCATTCCTTGATGGGAAAACAACAAGTGTTGGTTGCCTTAGAAGATTCTCCTTTGTAGTTCACATGGTGAGAGAAAGGTTGTGGAGGCATGGGTAACAACAAGCTCTTGGAAGGAACCATCATGACTTGTTTTCCTTTATCACTTTGAAAGGTTGAGGTGGGCAAGGAAGAAGGTAAAGGATCTTCATGCAATAGAGATTCTAAATAGAGTATGTCCCCCTCCTCATCAAGATATCCAAGAGTATACTCAAAAGGTATATCCACCTCTAAAAACTCATCAATCTCATCAATGATAGAATCCTCCTCATCACCATAAACATCATAGATAGGTCTATCAAAGATTGGTGATTCCTCAAAACCCAAAGAAGTATGATCATCAACAAATGGAGAATCACAAGTAGAAATCTCATCATCACTATAGTCATCATATATTGGTGTATCACAAAGAAGATATTCTTCATCACTAAAGTCCGCATGAATATCGTCATTATTATGGAAAAGTGGATTGTCATATGGAGTTTCACCAAAGTTTAGATCTTGAGGTTCATAAAAATCCAAGGATGAAGTAATGGAAGCTATGGTCTCAACATATAGAGGATCATAATTACCACTTGTGCAAGCTTCATGAAAATATTCACCACAAACTTCATCAAGGATATCAACTTGATTTACCTCCTTATCAATAACATCAATATGCTTCACGGTCTCAGGTTCATTAGATTTCGTAGACAACTTCCCCATGTTAAACACAACTCTTTCATCTCCTACCCGCATTATGAGTTCACCTTCCGCCACATCTATTAGAGTTCGACCCGTTCTCAAAAATGGCCTACCAACAATCAAAGGAACTCTCGGATCCATATCATAATCAACTACCACAAAATCCACGGGAAAGGTAAATCTATCAACTCCAACAAAAACATCTTCCGCAATTCCCACCGGATAAGCTATAGTACGGTTGGCCAACTCAAGAGTCATCTTAGTAGGAGTGAGCTCGGGAAGTGAAAGTCTCTTCCAAACCGATAATGGCATAAGATTTATGATTGCTCCAAAATCCGCTAAATCCATACAATTTTCCACCCCCGGGAAATTGCAAGGAATCAAAAACCTCCCCGGATCTCCAAGCTTAGTAGGCAACTTCTTAAGCAAAACCGCGGAGCAATTTTCATTCAAGGAAGCATTAGGCAAATCCACCAATATCTCCTTGTTAGAAAGTAAATCCTTGATCATCTTAGCAAACTTAGGCATATTGGCTAAAGCTTCTGCAAAAGAAATATTGATGTTAAGTTACTTGAACATCCTCAAAAAGTTTGAAACTTGGATATCATCCTTGTTTTTAAGCTTTTCCTTTCTCAATCTTGATGAATAAGGGAGACTTGGTTTTGGTTGTGGTTGAGTGGTTGATGAAGGATTTTCCTTATTGATTTCTTCATGAATAGGAGTGGAAGTGGGAGAAATAGGGGAACTTGAGGATGGTGAACTAGATGTAGAAGGCTTGTCACATGTAGGAACAAAAGTGGGTTTAACCATTGAATGTGTAGGAGGTAAAGGTCCTTGAGTTGTCTTTCCATTTCTTGTTGTGATAGCATTAACATTGGCCCTTGGATTTGTTTGTGTGTTAGAAGGTAGAACCCCTTGTGGTCTTTGGTTAAATGCCATTAAAAGCCTATTGGTTTGTGCCTCCATTGTAAGTTTCATTTGGTCATTCATTCTCTTTTCACTTTCACAAATCCTCCTCTCAACATACTCATGAGTCTCTTGTAGCCCATATCCTTGATTTTGAAATTGAGGGTAACCTTGATTTGGGATTTGAGAGTATCCTTGATTTGGGAAGGGTGGGAGTGGTGGATTAAATCCTTGATGTGGTGGATAAAAGTTATTTCCTTGATGTTGAAAATTGTGGGGTGCCTTGTAGTTATTCCCTTGGTAATGTGGTCTTGTGCCTTGATTCCGTTGTATCATTTGAGGAGGATTTTTGTGAGGTTGGGTGGGTGGTTGGGGTGGGAATCCCGGTGGAGTAAGGTAATTTTGGGACTTGTAATAAAGGTTATTGGGATTGATATTTGGCTTGAAGTGTTCACGATGTTCCTCTTGGTAAGCATAACATTCCCCTTGATAACCTTGCACCTTATCACATTGTTCATAGGAATGGGGACCTCCACAAGTCACACAAGAAAGAGTAATGGCATGCACATCACTTGAGGAATGATTGCCCATAGAAAGCTTCATAAAGTCATCCATCATTGTTTCTTGCATCTTTTGAGTGTTTTGCATTAATGTTTGACTTTCCTTTTGAGCTTGAGTAAATGCTTGAATGCATGAAATGAGTTGAGTTTCTAATGGTTTAGAACTTCCTTCTTGAATGACATGAACTCTTTCATCAAATTGTGTGTTGGTTTGTACCATTGCTTTGTTCTCAATAATATCCCAAGCCTCTTGAATGGATATAAGAAGAATATTTCCTCCCGCGGAAGCATTGAGTGAGTCTTGGTGATGAGGTTTAAGGCCATTATAGAAAGTAATGATTTGGTGAACTTCATCTAATCCATGGTTAGGGCATCTCCTCAATAACTCTCTAAACTCCTCCCAAGCATCACTAAAGGTTTGACTAGGTTTTTGTTGAAAGCCTATAATTAAGTTCCTCAAAGTCGTAGTCTTAGATGGGGGAAAGAACTTGTTCAAAAACTTAGTAGTGAAACCATCCCATGTGGTGATACTATCCGGTGGTTGTGTGTCTAACCAATGCTTAGCGGGATCCTCTAGTGAAAATTGCACCAATATCAACTTAATGGCATCATGGGGAACTCCATTGTACTTAATGGTGTTGCAAAGAGCAAGAAATCTTTTAAGGTGATCATGAGGATTATCATTCTTGTTACCATAGAAAGGTGTGTTTGAAACCAAGTTAATCATAGCCGTTTTTAGCTCAAATGAATTTCCGAGAATAGCGGGAATCTTGATAGCATCGGCATATCCGTGAACATTGGATTGCAAACGTTCCATCAAAGAACGAGTATCAACTCTAGCTATGGCTTCTTGTTGTGGATGAAACAAAGCACGATTCTCGTGATCGGCTTGATTGACGGTGGTGTTCCTACTCTTTCTCTTTTTCTTCCTTTTCGGAGGAAGGGGTTGTACACCAATCGGTATTTGTGCACACCCGCGAGTGAGCATGCAACTCAATACGAGGAATGAGAGAGAAGCTCTCGTGTGACTTTGAAGAGAAAAGGATTATCCCCTTCGAGTTTCAATATGAAATATCCACAAGAAAATAATAATATACGTATGTACCACTTGGGTGCAAGACCCCCAATGAAGCCTTCCTTCTTAGAATACTCACAAGTGAACGGGGGTTAGGTGGCGCGAAGCACTTAAGTACCTATTGACCCTTATATGGCATTTTATATCACATCGCCTTTCTATTCACTTAATTGTTTGTATTCTTCAAATTGTTGCTTATTGGAAGTATTTATCTATTCTTGCTTTATTTTGTTTGATCGATACACGTGTCAAGGACCGGAACGCCCCTCAACACGGTGTATTGCCTTGGCAATACTTATGGAGAATATGTGAATTGGTTGTTCTTATACGTATACGTATTTACTTATAACAATATATGGAAAATATTTTTGTATTTATGAATTTTTAAGAGAAAATACTATATGTACATAAAAACCGAGAGAATCCAATAATATATATTTTTGGGTGCAATCTCTTAGGAAAAATATTACTTTTTGAATTTTTTAATTTGTTTGGTCAATTCTTTAGGAAAAGAATTGTTTTGTTAATTTTTTAGTTTTTATATATTTTTTATATTTTTGATTTTTGATTTGTTTTTTATTTATGATACGTAAAAATAACGTTCACTAGGTGAACGGATCCCAAAAGCCAATGAAAACCGTCAATCGATAGTCTCTCGTAAAGTCAAAGAACCGGCAGCGGCGCCATTTGAAATGTATATAGTTGAAGTTCGTTTTTCTCAGTTCTTAACAAATTGAAAGTCCTAACAAGATCGAGTTTTTAATTGTTTTTTTGGTTGGTAAAGTATTTGGATATTCTATAGCTAATTCAAACAAAGCCTTGCTAAAATGAAAAATACAGTCTACTTATACGTAAAACAAAGTGCACAAACCAAAATTTTTATTCAAGTAAAATGCTTAAATGTAAATTCTACAAAATATAAGGACTGAAAATGTAAATTCTATGAAAATTAAATGCTAAAAATGCAAAGTCAAAAAGTCTAGGGACTATATGTGCAAAAATAGTTAACTATATGGACGAAATGTGAAAATTTATCAAACAAAGTAACTAATACTAACTAACTTGAAAACTGGCTAACCAATTTTAAACAAACTTGAAAATGCAAGGACCATACTTTTGCAAACCCTAATTAGTTGGAAGTTTAGCCTGTTATGGAAACTGTTTAATCCTCAAGGGACTAAAAGGCAATTTCAAAAAGATTTTAAACAAAAACGGGCACAAGGACAAATTAAGCTCGTTTTATCTTGTTTCTTGACCAAATAAGCTCAAACCACTTTCAAAAGTCTCAAAATTGAATTTAAGCTAGGCTTGTCAAAGGTAATAAGCTGAAACTTCCTAGAACTCAAATAAGCAATTTCTAATAAGCTCAAAATAAGCTAACTGATAAGCTACACATGCACAACTTGATTTTAATGAAGAAACTTGTTAAACAGCTCACAAGAAGAATGGGAAATCTAGTCTCAAAGAAAATGATCCAGTAATAAGCTCTAAAATTGAAAATAAGCTAAAATGAGCTTATGTTGACTTTCGTTGACCAGATTTTTCAAAAAGTTCAAAATCTCAAAACTTACTCATGAACACTTTCTAAATGGAAATATGAAAGAAAATTAAAAGATTTCTGAAGTAGAATTGGAGATATGAGAAATCAGTTCACTTATTTTTCACATGGAATTGAAAATGCTCAAGTGCTTATTGATTTGCTTATTTCTTCCTCAAAACTAGATACTATATAATTTCCTCTTATAAGCTAAAAGTTCAGATGTTAAGTGAGAGATGAGAAATGGTTTTATACAATTTTATCAAGAAACAAAGAATTGCCAAGCAATAGAAATTCACTACTTTCTGAAAATTTTCTTAACAAGAACTGAGCCAAAAAAATTTGTGTGCCATTTGCCTTTTTGACTAAAGACTTGACTTGAAAATGACTGAAATCATTATGCTATGACTTGATGACTGAAAAGGAACTAGAATTAGCCAAATGCTATAACTTGAAAACAACTTGCAAGCTAATCCCAAACACTACTTATCTGAACTTAAACAAACTTTTATGAAGGAATTAAAGGCAATTGACTAAACTGAATGAAAAGTAATATTAGACTAAGTTCAATGAGCTAAGTGAAATGCAAATGAACTAGTTACAAACAATTTAAAAGGCTAACACTCAAATTTACTAGTTAAGCTAAAAATGACTGATAAAGCTGAAAGCAGAACAAGTATAAGGCTAATGAGCAAGAATTAAGCTACAATTAAGCTACTAAAACACTGAAATCAGATCAAAGACTAGCTAAACACATTTTATCATGCATTCAAACAAGAATTAGCTAGGTATTGAAAAGGCAGACAACTCTTTAGTGGAACAAAAACTCAGAACTTAAAACCTTCTATCTTAGGCCTCCATTGGGGAGTAGAGAAGCGCTGAGCTTTCTAGCTAGTGCTAAACCACCACCTTAGCACTAGAAGCAACCAAATTTCTACTAATCAACAGCTACCATCATCTAAATCTCCATTAATGAACTTGAAATCTTCAAAATCTACTCAATACTTGGACTGGAATGAACTGAAAAGGATCAACAGCTACAAGTCTTCTCAATCAGTTAATCATGATCAAATGGTGATCATAACAAGCTAAAATCAGCAACAGAGTAACAAGATGCAGGGTATGAACAGTAGATGAATTGTGAATCTTTATTTATTGAATTGGAAAAGTAGTTACAAAGCTGGTAAATTGGTTACAACTAATAACAGACTCAAGAGATTGTCAGTCTCTTGAGTTGTTAAGCTAAAACTAACTGAGTTGAGAGAAAACTAAAACGTGTGTGTGTTTTCACACTTATCTACATTACAAGAAATGAAATCTATTCTATGGTATTTATTGAATGCAGATGAGAGTTGGTGAGGGAGAGTGACGTGTTGCATCCAATCGTAAGCTTCCACGTGGACAATTCTGCTTGATTGAATTTTGCAAGTGAAGGACACTTTTGGGGATTTTTGATTGAGATGATTTCATGTTAAATGAGTTGTATGGTTGTATTCGTCTCTTGATTTTGATCAACTTTGATGTTTATATCATCTTCTGAAACGCATCCTAGCTCAATCCCGTTCCTGGCAATTTTTGTTGAAGAAGATGAACACGTGGCAAGTTGTGATTTGTCTTCACTAGCTCACACGGATTGTTATCCAAGTTGGATAAAAGAATTATTGCATGGCGTAATATGATTGGTGGAGAACTAGTGAGTGCGCTGCACTGTTGGGATTTTGTGTTTATTGTGAAAACGGCGCTAGTGGCCAGGTGTCACTGATTTGGCAATCCTTGCCTCTTATTTCTTGACTCCTCATTGGTTGAGAAAAGTTCACACGGATCAAGCACTATATAACTTTCAACAAATGGCAGAATTAACCCCTCAACTTTGGCAGTTTGAACGTTTGAGCTATAATCTTCATTTCTTTGATAATTTCAGTCCTTTAACTTGCATTTTTAAACATTTAAGCCGTTTGACTTGATTGACTTGAGAGTTGACCAGATTTGACTTTGATCTTGACTTTGACAAATTTACACTTTTGGTCCTTCATCTTTGGCAGATTGTCAAGATAGGTCCTTTGTCTTTAAAGTCTTGTCACTTTTGATCTTTCTTTGTCTTTTTCATCCAATTAAGCTTAATTTTATTCTTGTTTGCTTGAAAATGCATCCTTCTTAACTATTTGCACACAAACACAAAACATACCACATAATTCCGCTTTATAGCACAAAGTTTAGGTATTTTTCTTGTGTTTTAGGGTGATTTGTTGATAAATTGATATGAGTTTTTGCTCATATCAAATCCCCTACACTTGAACATTGTCATGTCCTCATGCAATGCTATATTTTAAAGCACAAGTTTACATTTTCCTCATAATTAATCCACCTTGGCCATTATGGAATGCATCTACACTACTCTACACTATATGATGCATGATTTTGATTTTGATAATGCAATGCACAAGATACCATTCTATTTATATCTTTTTGGATTTTTCTTGAAATGGTTTGATGGAAATAACTCATAAAGAATTCAATGACTTGGATTAGGGCTTGGGTACCATGGATACTTATCACCCTCAAGTTTCACTTTCCCCATACCAAGCTTAAAAATGGGATCATTGTATTCACAAGTAAAAAGTGCATCAACTTATTCATGACAATTAAATGTGGAACCGGTTATTATTTGAGCAAATTGCTTGTGGGCAAATTTGTCATTTATTTCAAGCGTGAAGTATAAGAAATGCAAAATCCAAAAATAAGGAAGCACGGTTTTAATCCTAAGTAATCCTCTCATCCATTACTTGAAAAAACGCTCACAATTAATATAAGTCCGTTTCAAGAGTAATAAGTCATTCGCCTTATGTGTAAAATCCTCATGTCATGCTATCATAAGTAGCTACACACTCGCTAAGGAAAGAAAAATAAAACTCACGCAATAATTTACATCCGCCATCTTTTTGAGACTTTGGATCTTCAACCCCGTAACCCGTCAAGGTAATATTGGATTGGAGCAATCTATTGAATCCCCGCAACCCGTCAAGGTAATATTGGAACTCAATAGTCACTATAATTAACACCACACTGCCCCTCTTGGGAGTCTTGTATATATTTTTTTTGTTTTCTTTTTTTTTTCTAGCCACTCATTTTTTTTTCATAAGCCGCTCTTATTTTTCTTTATTCATCACTAAGAAAGTTTAAAAGAATAAAAGGAAAAACACCCGCTAAGTATTAAGCATGACATAAGTCTAGTACACATAAAACGTTCTAACTTAGAATCTTAAGACGTACTTATATCAACCATGAATGATTAGTCAAAAATGCATAAGAGATTACAAACCAATTAAAACCGTTCTTGATTATTTATTAACATATATACATGCGAAGAAATAGAGGTAAAGAAGAGAAGGGTTTAGCCACAAGTAATTATCATGAAATTTATCTAGCCCTTTTATACTTGCTTCAACTCTATCATTTCCCATTATCCACAAATTTAAAATCTCAAATGATGAGATTGGTGGATGCTTAGCCTAATAGACCAATGAAGGACTACATGGTTAAGGATACTAGCTAGAGTAAGCTAAGATAAGCAAACTTGGGTTGAGTCAAAATATCCATGGCGGGTCTAATATGTCAAAGAAGTCTAAACTTATTAAACCATGTTTTTATTATATATTTTTTTCTTTTTATATATTTTTGATGAAAGATAAAAGAAAAGATATATACAATGCAAATGTGTTATGAAAAATGATAGATGCAAAAATTATGAATGTAGATTTTTGGTGGCCAAAGTAGATCAAAAATTTGAAAAATGTTTGCAAAATTAATTTTCCAAGTTATCATGAAGATCAATGACAAGTTCTAGGTAAGGTCACTTCGATAGAAGACCCCCTACACTTAAGCTAAACATTGTCCTTAATGTTTAAGAGCATGGAAGTATAAAAACTTCCCCTACACTTATGACAATGAATAGTTGCTTATCCCAAGTTAAGGAAAGATCAACTATAATGAATTCATTTTTAAAGCACAAGGTGTCTATGAAAGATCACAATAGTAACAAAGTGAACCGGATACAAGGGCCTCCTCCATAAGCTCCAATGCATGAAATGAGAGAGAGCAACCCTACAAACACGAAGAAGACAAAAGATAGGCACCCCCCTTACACTTCATCTCGACTATATACCCTTTTATGAATCCTATCCTATCACACTCTATGCTAGATGATCTAATCCTAGTTATCCAAGCTTGATTTAAGGAGTCTCTAGTTCGACTCATCCCACACTTAAAAGTGTCTAAAACCTATCATGGAGAAGAAAAATTTTGCCCCTTTTTTAAGAAAAATCTCCATGATGAGGTAAAAAGTTTTCATTTATCAAAACTCCATAAATATCCCCCAGGATCAAATACATAATTACCACCCCACTTATAACACAATCCAACAACTAACTTCCCAAGCAATGGTGAAAAGAGTGAAGTGGTGTTCTCCAAAATGGTTTCCCATATGTTCTTCAAAAGGTGATAGGGTAAAGCTCTCAAATCTTTCACAAGTTTTCCTTTTGTTGCATCAGGCGGATACTGAGATGGTTTAGCAAGTTCTATGCCAGGATCAAAGATCCATTCCTTGATGGGAAAACAACAAGTGTTGGTTGCCTTAGAAGATTCTCCTTTGTAGTTCACATGGTGAGAGAAAGGTTGTGGAGGCATGGGTAACAACAAGCTCTTGGAAGGAACCATCATGACTTGTTTTCCTTTATCACTTTGAAAGGTTGAGGTGGGCAAGGAAGAAGGTAAAGGATCTTCATGCAATAGAGATTCTAAATAGAGTATGTCCCCCTCCTCATCAAGATATCCAAGAGTATACTCAAAAGGTATATCCACCTCTAAAAACTCATCAATCTCATCAATGATAGAATCCTCCTCATCACCATAAACATCATAGATAGGTCTATCAAAGATTGGTGATTCCTCAAAACCCAAAGAAGTATGATCATCAACAAATGGAGAATCACAAGTAGAAATCTCATCATCACTATAGTCATCATATATTGGTGTATCACAAAGAAGAGATTCTTCATCACTAAAGTCCGCATGAATATCGTCATTGTTATGGAAAAGTGGATTGTCATATGGAGTTTCACCAAAGTTTAGATCTTGAGGTTCATAAAAATCCAAGGATGAAGTAATGGAAGCTATGGTCTCAACATATGGAGGATCATAATTACCACTAGTGCAAGCTTCATGAAAATATTCACCACAAACTTCATCAAGGATATCAACTTGATTTACCTCCTTATAAATAACATCAATATGCTTCACGGTCTCGGGTTCATTGGATTTCGTAGTCAACTTCCCCATGTTAAACACAACTCTTTCATCTCCTACCCGCATTATGAGTTCACCTTCCGCCACATCTATTAGAGTTCGACCCGTTCTCAAAAATGGCCTACCAACAATCTAAGGAACTCTCGGATCCATATCATAATCAACTACAACAAAATCCGCGGGAAAGATAAATCTATTAACTCCAATAAAAACATCTTCCGCAATTCCCATCGGATAAGCTATAGTACGGTTGGCCAACTCAAGAGTCACCTTAGTAGGAGTGAGCTCGGGAAGTGAAAGTCTCTTCCAAACCAATAATGGCATAAGCTTTATGCTTGCTCCTAAATCCGTTAAATCCATACAATTTTCCACCCCCGGGAAATTGCAAGGAATCAAAAACCTCACCGGATCTCCAAGCTTAGTAGGCAACTTCTTAAGCAAAACCGCGGAGCAATTTTCATTCAAGGAAGCATTAGGCAAATCCACCAATCTCTCCTTGTTAGAAATTAAATACTTGATCATCTTAGCAAACTTAGGCATATTGGCTAAAGCTTCCGGAAAAGAAATATTGATGTTAAGAAGCTTGAACTTCCTCAAAAAGTTTGAAACTTGGATATCATCCTTGTTCTTAAGCTTTTCCTTTCTCAATCTTGATTGATAAGGGAGACTTGGTTTTGGTTGTGGTTGAGTGGTTGATGAAGGATTTTCCTTATTGATTTCTTCATGAATAGGAGTAGAAGTGGGAGAAATAGGGGAACTTGAGGATGGTGAACTAGATGTAGAAGGCTTGTCACATGTAGGAACAAAAGTGGGTTTAACCATTGAAGGTGTAGGAGGTGAAGGTTCTTGAGTTGTCTTTCCACTTCTTGTTGTGATAGCATTAACATTGGCCCTTAGATTTGTTCGTGTATTAGAAGGTAGAGCCCCTTGTGGTCTTTGGTTAAATGCCATTAAAAGCCTATTGGTTTGTGCCTCCATTGTAAGTTTCATTTGGTCATTCATTCTCTTTTCACTTTCACGAATCCTCCTCTCAACATACTCATGAGTCTCTTGTAGCCCATATCCTTGATTTTGAAATTGAGGGTAACCTTGATTGGGGACTTGAGAGTATCCTTGATTTGGGAAGGGTGGGAGTGGTGGATTAAATCCTTGATGTGGTGGATAAAAGTTATTTCCTTGATGTTGAAAATTTTGTGGGTGCCTTGTAGTTATTCCCTTGGTAATGTGGTCTTGTGCCTTGATTCCGTTGTATCATTTGAGGAGGATTTTGGTGAGGTTGGGTGGGTGGTTGGGGTGGGAATCCCGGTGGAGTAAGGTAATTTTGGGACTTGTAATAAAGGTTATTGGGATTGATATTTGGCTTGAAGTGTTCACGATGTTCCTCTTGGTAAGCATAACATTCCCCTTGATAACCTTGCACCTTATCACATTATTCATAGGAATGGGGACCTCCACAAGTCACACAAGAAATAGTAATGGCATGCACATCATTTGAGGAATGATTACCCATAGAAAGCTTCATAAAGTCATTCATCATTGTTTCTTGCATCTTTTGAGTGTTTTGCATTAATGTTTGACTTTCCTTTTGAGCTTGAGTAAATGCTTGAATGCATGAAATGAGTTGAGTTTCCAATGGTTTAGAACTTCCTTCTTGAATGATATGAACTCTTTCATCAAATTTTGTGTTGGTTTGCACCATTGCTTTGTTCTCAATAATATCCCAAGCCTCTTGAATGGATTTAAGAAGAATATTTCCTCCCGCGGAAGCATTGAGTGAGTCTTGGTGATGAGGTTTAAGGCCATTGTAGAAAGTATTGATTTGGTGAACTTCATCTAATCCATGGTTAGGCATCTCCTCAATAACTCTCTAAACTCCTCCCAAGCATCACTAAAGGTTTGACTAGGTTTTTGTTGAAAGCCTATAATTAAGTTCCTCAAAGCCGTGGTCTTAGATGGGGGAAAGAACTTGTTCAAAAACTTAGTAGTGAAACCATCCCATGTGGTGATACTATCGGATGGTTGTGTGTCTAACCAATGCTTAGCGGGACCCTCTAGTGAAAATTGCACCAATATCAACTTAATGGCATCATGGGGAACTCCATTGTACTTAATGGTGTTGCAAATTTAAGGTGACCATGAGGATTATCATTCTTGTTACCATAGAAAGGTGTGTTAGAAACCAAGTTAATCATAGCCGTTTTTAGCTCAAATGAATTTGCGGGAATATCAGGAATCTTGATAGCATCGGCATATCCGTGAACATTGGATTGCAAACGTTCCATCAAAGAACGAGTATCAACTCTATCCATGGCTTCTTGTTGTGGATGAATCAAAGCACGATTCTCGTGATCGGCTTGATGGACGGTGGTGTTCCTACTCTTTCTCTTTTTCTTCCTTTTCGGAGGAAGGGGTCGTACACCAATCGGTATTTTTGCACACCCGCGAGTGAGCGTGCAACTCAATACGAGGAATGAGAGAGAAGCTCTCGTGTGACTTTGAAGAGAAAAGGATTATCCCCTTCGAGTTTCAATATGAAATATCCACAAGAAAATAATAATATACGTATGTACCACTTGGGTGCAAGACCCCCAATGAAGCCTTCCTTCTTAGAATACTCACAAGTGAACGGGGGGTTAGGTGGCGCGAAGCACTTAAGTACCTATTGACCCTTAGATGGCATTTTATAGCACATCGCCTTTCTATTCACTTAATTGTTTGTATTCTTCGAATTGTTGCTTATTGGAAGTATTTATCTATTCTTGCTTTATTTTGTTTGATCGATACACGTGTCAAGGACCGGAACGCCCCTCAACACGGTGTATTGCCTTGGCAATAATTATGGAGAATATGTGAATTGGTTGTTCTTATATGTATACGTATTTACTTATAACAATATATGGAAAATATTTTTGTATTTATGAATTTTTAAGAGAAAATACTATATGTACATAAAAACCGAGAGAATCCAATAATATATATTTTTGGGTGCAATCTCTTAGGAAAAATATTACTTTTTGAATTTTTTAATTTGTTTGGTCAATTCTTTAGGAAAAGAATTGTTTTGTTAATTTTTTAGTTTTTATATATTTTATATATTTTTGATTTTTTATTTGTTTTTGATTTATGATACGTAAAAATAACGTTCACTAGGTGAACGGATCCCAAAATCCAATGAAAACCGTCAATCGATAGTCTCTCGTAAAGTCAAAGAACCGGCAGCGGCGCCATTTGAAATGTATATAGTTGAAGTTCGTTTTTCTCAGTTCTTAACAAATTGGAAGTCCTAACAAGATCGAGTTTTTAATTGTTTTTGGTTGGTAAAGTATTTGGATATTCTATAGCTAATTCAAACAAAGCCTTGCTAAAATGAAAAATACAGTCTACTTATACGTAAAGCAAAGTGCACAAACCAAATTTTTATTCAAGTAAAATGCTTAAATGTAAATTCTACAAAATATAAGGACTGAAAATGTAAATTCTATGAAAATTAAAAGCTAAAAATTCAAAGTCAAAAAGTCTAGGGACTATATGTGCAAAAATAGTTAACTATATGGACTAAATGTGAAAATTTATCAAACAAAGTAACTAATTCTAACTAACTTGAAAACTGATTAACCAATTTTAAACAAACTTGAAAATGCAAGGACTATACTTTTGCAAACCCTAATTAGTTGGAAGTTTAGCCTGTTATGGAAACTGTTTAATCCTCAAGGGACTAAAAGGCAATTTCAACAAGATTCTAAACAAAAACGGGCACAAGGACAAATTAAGCTCGTTTTAGCTCGTTTCTTGACCAAATAAGCTCAAACCACTTTCAAAAGTCTCAAAATTGAATTTAAGCTAGGCTTGTCAAAGGTAATAAGCTGAAACTTCCTAGAACTCAAATAAGCAATTTCTAATAAGCTCAAAATAATCTAACTGATAAGCTACACATGCACAACTTGATTTTAATGAAGAAACTTTTTAAACAGCTCACAAGAAGAATGGGAAATCTAGTCTCAAAGAAAATGATCCAATAATAAGCTCTAAAATTGAAAATAAGCTAAAATGAGCTTATGTTGAATTTCATTGACCAGATTTTTCAAAAAGTTCAAAATCTCAAAACTTACTCATGAACACTTTCTAAATGGAAATATGAAAGAAAATTAAAAGATTTCTGAAGTAGAATTGGAGATATGAGAAATCAGTTCACCTATTTATCGCAGGGAATTGAAAATGCTCAAGTGCTTATTGATTTGCTTATTTCTTCCTCAAAACTAGATACTGTATAATTTCCTCTTATAAGCTAAAAGTTCAGATGTTAAGTGAGAGATGAGAACTGGTTTCATACAATTTTATCAAGAAATAAAGAATTGCCAAGCAATTGAAATTCACTACTTTCTAAAAAATTATTTAACAAGAACTGACCCCAACTTTTTTGTGTGCCAATTGCCTTTTTGACTAAAGACTTGACTTGAAAATGACTGAAATCATTATGCTATGACTTGATGACTGAAAAGGAACTAGAATTAGCCAAATGCTATAACTTGAAAACAACTTGCAAGCTAATCCCAAACACTACTTATCTGAACTTAAACAAACTTTTATGAAGGAATTAAAGGCAATTGACTAAACTGAATGAAAAGTAATATCAGACTAAGTTCAATGAGCCAAATGAAATGCAAATGAACTAGTTACAAACAGTTTAAAAGGCTAACACTCAAATTTACTAGTTAAGCTAAAAATGACTGATAAAGCTGAAAGCAGAACAAGTATAAGGCTAATGAGCAAGAATTAAGCTACAATTAAGCTACTTAAACACTGAAATCAGATCAAAGACTAGCTAAACACATTTTATCATGCATTCAAACAAGAATTAGCTAGGTATTGAACATGCAGACAACTCTTTAGTGGAACAAAAACTAAGAACTTAAAACCTTCTAGCTTAGGCCTCCATTGGGGTGTAGAGAAGCGCTGAGCTTTCTAGCTAGTGCTAAACCACCACCTTAGCACTAGAAACCACCAAATTTCTACTAATCAACAGCTACCATCATCTAAATCTCCATTAATGAACTTGAAATCTTCAAAATCTACTCAATACTTGGACTGGAATGAACTGAACAGGATCAACAGCTACAAGTCTTCTCAATCAGTTAATCATTATCAAATGGTGATCATAACTAGCTAAAATCAGCAACAGAGTAACAAGATGCAGGGTATGAACAATAGATGAAGAAGATAAATGTGAATCTTTATTTATTGAATCGGAAAAGTAGTTACAAAGCTGGTAAATTGGTTACAACTAATAACAGACTCAAGAGATTGTCAGTCTCTTGAGTTGTTAAGCTAAAACTAATTGAGTTGAGAGAAAACTAAAAAGTGTGTGTGTTTTCACACTTTTCTACATTACAAGAAATGAAAGCTATTCTAGGGTATTTATAGAATGCAGATGAGAGTTGGTGAGGGAGAGTGACGTGTTGCATCCAATCCTAAGCTTCCACGTGGACAATTATGCTTGATTGAATTTTGCAAGTGAAGAACACTTTTGGGGATTTTTGATTGAGATGATTTCATGTTAATTGAGTTGTATGGTTGTATTCGTCTCTTGATTTTGATCAACTTTAATGTTTATATCATCTTCTGAAACGCATCCTAGCTCAATCCCGTTCCTGGCAATTTTTGTTGAAGAAGATGAACACGTGGCAAGTTGTGATTTGTCTTCACTAGCTCACACGGATTGTTATTCAAGTTGGATAAAAGAATTATTGCATGGCGTAATATGATTGGTGGAGAACTGGTGAGTGCGCTGCACTGTTGGGATTTTGTATTTATTGTGAAAACGGCGCTAGTGGCCAGGTGTCACTGATTTGGCAATCCTTGCCTCTTATTTCTTGACTCCTCATTGGTTGAGAAAAGTTCACACGGATCAAGCACTATATAACTTTCAACAAATGGCAGAATTAACCCCTCAACTTTGGAAGTTTGAACTTTTGAGCTATAATCTTCATTTCTTTGACAATTTCAGTCCTTCAACTTGCATTTTTAAACATTTAAGCCCTTTGACTTGATTGACTTGAGAGTTGACCAGATTTGACTTTGATCTTGACTTTGACAAATTTACACTTTTGGTCCTTCATCTTTGGCAGATTGTCAAGATAGGTCCTTTGTCTTCAAAGTCTTGGCACTTTTGATCCTTCTTTGTCTTTTTCATCCAGTTAAGCTTAATTTTCTTCTTGTTTTCTTGAAAATGCATCCTTCTTACCTGTTTGCACACAAACACAAAACATACCACATAATTCCGCTTTATAGCACAAAGTTTAGGTATTTTTCTTATGTTTTAGGGTGATTTGTTGATAAATTGATATGAGTTTTTGCTCATATCAGTACCCCGATTTGGTTCGTGGTACGGTGTCGATTTCATGTCCGGTTCATGGTTTTGATTCTAGATCCGGTTCATGGTGTATGTTTAGTTTTTATGTTTTATGATCTTATGTTAAAAATTAAATTAATAAAATGACATGATTAATTTAATAACATGACTTAGGTTATTTTAATTATTAATAATCATAAAATTAATTAACCTAAGTATTTTTATATTTTAGACTTATAATTAATTAATTATTTAAAAACCATGATTATAATTAATTAATTAACATGACTTAGGTTATATTATTAATAAATAATAGTACATGTTTTAACCTAAGTATTTAACTTTATTTAATTAAAAACATGTTATACTTTAATTAAATATTTTAACCTATAGTTTAATTTAATTACATGAAATAATTATTAAACTATACATTATATCATATGACTTAGAAAATAATCATGAAAACACTTAGGCTTATATACTTAGCTTATTTAACCAGCTTATTTCTAATTATGGAAACTTTCTATTTTTAGAAACTTAATTAAACAAGGCAGCTAATCTATTTATGGAAACCTTCTATTTTTAGAAACTTATTTATTTCAGGCAGCTAATCTATTTATGGAAACTTATTTAATTAAGGCAGCTGATCTATTTATGGAAACTTTCTATTTTTAGAAACTTATCTATTTTAAGCAGTAAATCTATTTTTGGAAACTTTCTATTTTTGGAAACTTTCTATTTTTGGAAACTTTCTATTTTTGGAAACTTTCTATTTTTGGAAACTTTCTTTTTGGTAAATTTCTATTTTTGGAAACTTTCTATTTTTGAAAACTTTCTATTTTAGGAAACCTGCTATTTTTGGAAAGTTACTTATTATTACACAGTAAGTATAATAACACATGAAATACCAAAAATACTTAATCAGATTAAACATAATATAAGATAAACACGGTTTAAGGCTTAAAAATAGTAAAACATGGTAAGAACACATAAAATAAGCTAAGACATGACATAAAACCAGCTACGTATTTAGTAAGCAGATACTTATTCATGTATGTATTTATGTAGCACTAGTGATACGGAAGTAGGATTTCTCTCAGTTCATCTTCTTCGTTCACTGGACATAAGGTACGGATTCCCGTCCTTTCGGTATGGACATTCTTTCCTTATTAGGATTCCCCGTATGCAGCCAAATGTTTTCCCGTAGTATAAGTTACGTGTTTGATTGCTTATGTTTAATTAAGATTACCCATAGCCATATACATGCATGACCAGTTTCACCTAGTTATGGAGGTACCATAACCATAACATTAGAGGCACTGATGTTATGACTTCACCATGGCGGAGTGATTGCTCGTGGCGTCCCTTCAGCTTTTGGCTATTTATATTATATTTATCATGTGGGGCGTATGGGTGCATCCTTGTTACATGTTTTCAGTCAGGATTTCATGGTGAATGTGGTGTGTGCCTTGCATCCTTCACAAGGAGCCGATCCCTCCTACCCAGAACCAATATATTAAATTAGAGGCAGCCCCTCTAATTTGCATGATGAGGCCACCCCTCCAAGTATTCATGCACGGTGGATTTTCACGACCTATATTGGCTAATGGTAAAATATGTTTAACAGTTTTCATAAGATAAACATAAGGCTTTTCAAACTATAAAACCAGTTTTATGAACATGTTCCAGGTTTTCCAGGACTTAGACATTTCCGCTACTATTAATTCTTTATTATGCTTAGTCATTCATACTATGTCTATATCCGTGCACTGAGCGTTTTCCTCAGCCGTTACTTTCCTTTCCATGTCCCAAAACGGCATGTACCCTAGAAAAGACTCGAGCATTTTGAGGACATGCATAGGATAGATGCTGCTAGAGACTTATTTTCCTTTTTGCCTTCATATACTTATGCTTGTTTAGTCTTTCATTCATTTCTTTTGCTTTATTATGTTTTGGGCTTAGGTTTGGGAACCGATGTTTGGTTCCGGTTATCCCTATGGTCATGTAATGTTTTATACATTTTGAAATGTAATATAATGCAAGTTCGTTTTCTCAGTTCTTAACCAATAGAAAGTCCAATCAATATCAGATTTATTATTATTCTTGGTTGTTCAAGCTTGCTTGGTAATCTATTGCTAATTCAAACAACACTATTTAAAAATGAAAAATATTAAACTACTTATACGTAAAACAAGTTGCAAATACCAATTTTTATTCAAACAAAATTCTAAAATGCAAAATATAAAACTATAAGGACTGAAAATGTAATTTCTATGAAACGTAAATGCTCAAAATGTAAATTCTATCAACTATAGGGACTAGAAATGTAAATCAGTAAACTATAAGGATCAACTATGCAAAAACTTTAACAAACTAACTAAAAATGTAACTAACCAACAAGTTCCTAACTGAATTCTAACAAATTCCAAATGTAAAGGACTAAAACTTGCAAATACCACAAAATTAGGAAATTTAGCTAGGTATGAAAACTGATTAAACCTTTAAGGACCTAAGTGCAATTTTGCTAAATTTTAAGTAAAAACGGGTAACAAGAATGAATAAGCTCGTTTGAGCTTATTACTCAACCAAATCAGCTGAAACAACTTGCAAAACTCTTAAAATCCAATTTTAGCTACGTGTGTTCAAGGAATTAAGCTAAGGCTCAAAATTAAGCAAAAGAGTGCTTATTAATAAGCTCAAAATAAGCTACAGCTTAATCCAAACAGTCACAACTTGATTTTTGTGATGAAACTGATTAAACAACTTATAACAAGAACGGGAAATCAAACTAGAAACATTTTCATCCAGTAATGAACTAGAAATCTGAAATAAGCTCTTTTGAGCTTATGTTGACCAAGTTTGACCAACTTTTTGGAAAAAGCTCAAAACTTCAAAAATCAATATTCAATACTTTCTAACTGGATTTGTGAAAGAAAATAACAACTTTGATGAAGTAGAATTGGAGAACTAAGAAAACAGTAGGTACTTTATATCAGAGAATGACAAATGCTCAGACCTGGACTAAAAAGCTAATTCCTAGCTTATTACCTAAAACTGTAGAGTTTCCTCTTAGAATCTGAAAGTTTAAGATACAAGCTAAGTCTAGAAACAAATTTGAGTAAATTTCATCAAGGTTTGAATGAATACTAGGCAAATGAAAAAGGCAAGTTTTCAAGACCAAAGCTGAATGATATCTAACCCAAACTATTTTAGTGCCAATTGCCTGATTGACTTTATGCTGGACTTGTAAATTACTTAAAACCAATTGTTATCAACTAAAGACTAGAAACAAACTCTGAAACACCAATTCTCAACACTTGAAAACCACTTAAAAGCTATTCCCAAACACACCTTTACTGAATTTTAACAAACTTTTACAAAGGCTTATAAAGTTCTGACTTAAACTGATACAAAGGCTAAAGCAAACTAGTTTTAATGGACTAAATGAAATGTATAAAAGCTGTAAACAAACAATAACCAAGGCTAGAACTCAATTAAGCTATTAAGCTAAAAAGTGACTGAAATAATGCAAGTAACTACAATTCAGAACACAAGTATGCAAGATTTAAGCAGTAACTGAACTAAGATCAATCAAACTTCAACTACTATCAAGTAAAACATGCAGCCATCAGAATTAAACTAGGAAATTGAGCATGCAATTGACTGTTTAGAGGAACAAAAATAAGAACCAAAGAACCTAGTGTAGAAATCCTTTGGGAAGAAGAGGAGCGCTGAGCTCTCTTGCCCTAGTGATAACCACCACCTATCACTAGTATTCAACAAAAATCAACCATCAAACAGCTACAATTCATCTGGAATCAATCAAACTGCATTGAAATCTCCAAAAGAACTAGGAATGAACAAATTCTGATCAAACAGCTTCTAATCTTCACAAATGTTAGTTATGATCAATGGTTGATCATAACAAAAATCAATCAGCAACAATAACACTCAACAGCAACAAGATCAAACTGGAATTTGGATAACAGAATTTGGCGGGAAAAAGGTAATTTGAATTTTATTGAATGAATTCAGTTACAAAGTTGGTTACAAGCTACTAACTAACTAACTGACTCAAGAGTTTGTCAGACTCTTGAGTAGTTAGGGGAAAAGTGAGAGAAAAAGGAAAGGGAAATTGAACTATGTGTTTTTACAATTTTAAGCTACAATCAAAAATGAAGACTAGTCTAGGTATTTATAGGCATGAGAGAAGAATTAGTTGGGGTTGGTGACGTGTCAGTGCCAATCCCAGCTTGCCACGTGGAATAATCTGCTCAATTGCATTTTCAGGTATGAACACTGAATTGGGGATTCTTGATTTAATGGATGATTTGCTAATTAATATGCACCGTTGAATTCGTCTTCCCAAATTGAGCAAGTTTGGTGTTTTGATCTTCTCATGAAACGGCTTCAATCTCAATCCCGATTCTGGAAATTTTCTTTGTGAAGAAGATGACACGTGGCGGTTTCTGATTGGCTTAAAAAGTGAGTTGTGGATTACACTGTTGAGATTGTGTAATAAATGAAAGGCGGCGGTAGTGGGTATTTATTAAGCTAATGTGGCAATCCGTGTGAGGTGTTTTCTCTCTTCTCATTGGCTGCTTGATTAATCACATGGATCACTCTTTAATATCTTTCCAAACTTGGCAAAACAAACCCCTTGACTTGGCAGATTCTTGTTTCAAGCTAGGATCTTCATTCCTTTGACATTTTTGGTCCTTTAACTTCCATAACTTGTACAAAATGGTCCTTTGACTGAGTTGACTTGATAGTTGACCAGGTTTGACTTAAATCTTGACTTTTCATAATTTGCACTTCTAGCCCTTCAACTTTCATAACTTGTCAAGATAGGTCCTTGAACTTCAAAGTCTTGTCACTTTTGATCCTCTTTTGTCTTTTTCATCCATTTGAGCTTGATTTTTCCTTGTTTGCTTGAAAATGTATCTTCTTACCTACAAAAGTGCACACAAACACAAACATACCACATAATACTGTTTTTGCCAAATAATTTGGTATTTTGCTTCATGTTTTAGGGTTATTTTTGATAAAAGGATATGAGTTTAAGCTCATATCAAATTCCCCTACACTTGAACATTGCCATGTCCTCATGCAATATTATATTTCAAGGCTTAAAAATTTACATTTCCCTCATAATTAATCCACCTTGGCCATATGAGATGCATCTACACTACTCTAAACTAGATGATGCATGATTTTGACTTTTAATAATGCAATGAATCAAAATACAATTCTATCTATATCTTTTTTGATTTTTCTTGAAATGGTTTTGATGGAAATAACTCATAAAGAATTCAATGACTTAGATTAGGGCTTGGATACCATGAACATTTATCACCCTCAAGTTTCACTTTCCCCATACCAAGCTAATAAATGGGATCATTGCATTCACAAGTAAAAAGTGCATCAACTTATTCATGACAATTAAATGTGGAACCGGTTATTAATTGAGCAAATTGCTTATGGGCAAATTTGTCATTATTCAAGTGTGAAATATAAGAAGTGTAAAATCCAAAAATAAGGAAGCACGGTTTTAATCCTAAGTAATCTTCTCATCCATTACTTGAAAAACCGCTCACAATTAATATAAGTCCATATTAAGAGTAATAAGTCATTCGCCTTATGTGTAAAATCCTCATGTCATGCTTTCATAAGTAACTACACACTCGCTAAGGAAAGAAAAATAAAACTCACGCAATAATTTACATCCGCATCTTTTTGAGATTTTGGATCTTCAACCCCGCAACCCGTCAAGGTAATATTGGATTGGAGCAATCTATTGAATCCCCGCAACCCGTCAAGGTAATATTGGAACTCAATAGTCACTATAATTAACACCACACTGCCCCTCTTGGGAGTCTTGCATTATTTTTTTTTTTTTCTTTTCTTCTTTTTTTTTCTAGCCACTCATTTTTTTCATAAGCCGCTCTTATTTTTCTTTATTCCTCACAAAGAAATTTGCAAAGAAGAAAAGGAAAAACACCCGCTAAATATGGAGCATGACATAAGTCTAGTACATATAAAACGTGCTAACTTAGAATCTTAAGACGTACTCATATCAACCATAAATGATTAGCCAAAAATGCATAAGAGATTACGAACCAATTAAAACCGTACTTGATTATTTATTAACAATTATATACATGCGAAGAAAATAGAGATAAAGAAGAGAAGGGTTTAGCCACAAGTAATTGCCATGAAGTCTATCTAGCCCTTTTACACTTGCTTCAACTCTATCATTTCCCATTCTCCACAAATTTAAAATTTCAAATAATGAAATTGGTGGAAGCTTAGCCTAATAGACCAATGAAGGACTACATGGTTAAGGATACTAGCTAGAGAGTGCTAAAATAAGCAAACTCGGGTTGAGTCAAAATATCCATGGCGGGCCTAATATGTCAAAGAAGTCTAAATTTGTTAAAACCATGTTTTATTATATTTTTCCTTTTTCCAACTTTTGATGAAAAACAAAAGAAAAAAATATATACAATGCAAATGTGTTATGCAAAAATGATTGATGCAAAAATTATGAATGCGTATTTTTGGTGGCCAAAGTAGATCAAGAATTTGAAAAATGTTGAAAATTCATTTTTCCATGTTATCATGCAAGACAATGACAAGTTCTAGGTAAGGTCACTTCGATAGAAGACCCCCCTACACTTAAGCTAAACATTGTCCTCAATGTTTAAGAGCATGGAAGTATAAAAACTTCCCCTACACTTATGACAATGAATAGACTTTGCTTAACCCAAGTTAAGGAAAGGACTACTATTAGTGAAATCATGTTTAAGCACAAGGTGTCAATGAAAAATCACTAAAGTAACGAAGTAAACCGGATACAAGGGCCTCCTCCATAAGCTCCAAAGCATGAGATGAGTGAGCAACCCTACAAACAAGCATGAAGACAAAAGAAGGTCTCCCCTACACTTATCTCCAAATCTATGCCTTTATTTCTAACCTACCACACTCTAAACCTAGTTATACAATGCTTGAGTTAATGAGTCTCTAGCTCGACTCGTCCCTCAATTAAAAGTGTCTAAAACCTATCATGGAGTAGAAAATGTTTGCCTTTGTTAAGAAAAATCTCCATGATGAGGTAAAACAAGTGTTCATTTATCAAAACTCCATAAATATCCCCCAGGATCAAATACATAATTACCCTCCCACTTATAACACAAGCCAACAACTAGCTTTCCAATCATTAGTGAAAAGAATGAGGTGTAGTTCTCTAAAATGGTTTCCCATATGTTCTCCCCAAGGTGATGGTGTAAAGTTCTCAAATCTTTCACAAGGGTTCCTTTTGTTGCATCAGAAGGATACTGAGATGATTTAGCAAGCTCTATGCCAGGATCAAAAATCCGTTCCTTAATGGGAAAACAACAAGTGTTTGTTGCCTTAGAAGATCCTCCTTTGTAGTTCACATGGTGAGAGAAAGGTTGTGAAGTGATTGGTTGTAAAAAGGTTTGGGTGGACAAAGAAGGTAAAGGATCTTCAAGCAATAAAGATTCTAGATAGAGTATGTCCCCCTCCTCATCAAGGTAACCAAAAGTATACTCAAAAGATATATCCTCCAATAAAAACTCATCACTCTCATCAATGATAGAATCCTCCTCATCACCATAAACATCATAGATTGGTTTATCAAAGATGGGTGATCCCTCAAAACCAAAGGAGGTATGATCATCAACAAATGGAGAGTCAAAAGTAGAACGCTCATCATCACTATAGTCATCATATGTTGGTGAATCACAAAGAAAAGATCCCTCATTACTTAAGTCCTCATCAAAGTGATTAGTATGGTGGAAAAGTGGGGTGTCATATGGAATTTCACTAAAGTTTAGCTCTTGAGGTTCATGAAAATCCAAGGAGGAAGTAATGGAAGCAATGGTCTCAATATGATGGTAATCAAAGTCTCCACTTGAGCAAGCTTCATAAAAGTACTCATCACAAACTTCATCAAGGAGATCATCTTGTGTTTCCTCCTCATGCACAACATCAATATGTTTTACCGCTTCGGGCTCATTAGACTTTTTGGACAACTTTCCCATGTTAAACACAACTCTCTCGTCTCCTACCCGCATTGTAAGTTCTCCTTCCGCCACATCGATTAAAGTACGACCCGTCCTCAAAAATGGCCTACCAACAATCAAAGGCACTCTAGGATCCACATCATAATCAACCACCACAAAATCCGCGGGAAATGTAAATCTATCAACCCCAACAAAAACATCCTCCGCAATTCCCACCGGATAAGCTATAGTACGGTTAGCCAACTCAAGAGTCATCTTAGTAGGAGTAAGCTCGGGAAGTGAAAGTCTCTTCCAAACCGATAATGGCATAAGATTTATGCTTGCCCCTAAATCCGCTAAAGCCATACAATTTTCCACCCCCGGGAAATTGCAAGGAATCAAAAATCTCCCCGGATCTCCAAGCTTAGTAGGCAACTTCTTAAGCAAAACCGCAGAGCAATTTTCATTCAAAGAAGCATTAGGCAAATCCACCAATCTTTCCTTGTTAGAAAGCAAGTCCTTAATCATCTTAGCAAACTTAGGCATATTGGCTAAGGCTTCCGCAAAGGAGATATTGATGTTAAGTTGCTTGAACATCCTCAAAAAGTTAGAAACTTGGATATCATCCTTGTTCTTAAGCTTTTCTTTTCTCAATCTTGAGGGATAATGAAGACTTGGTTTTGGTTGTGGTTGAGGTGTGGATGAAGGCTTTTCCTTATTGAGTGTTTCATGAATGGGCTTTGAAATTGGAAGAATGGGAGCATTTTGAGGTGGTGAAGTAGAAGTAGAAGGCTTGTCACAAGTAGGAGCACAAGTGGGTTGAACAATAGTAGGTTTAGGAGGTGAAGGATCCTTTGTTGTTGTACCACTCCTTGTTGTAATAGCATTAACATTGGCCCTAGGGTTTGTTTGTGTGTTGGAAGGTAAAGCCCCTTGTGGTCTTTGAGTTACCGCCACTAAAACCTTATTGAATTGGTCATTCATTTTCTTTTCTATAGCTTGGAATTTCCTTTCATTCTCTTGATTCATCTTTTTGCAAAAGATCCATTGTGTTAAACTCTTGTGGCACATAACCTTGAAAACCTTGAGGTTGGAAAGGTAAAGGTTGAGAGTTAAATCCTTGATTTGGTGGATAAAAGGTATTTGCTTGAGGTTGAAATTGATTGGGTGCCTTGTAGTTATTTCCTTGGTATGGTTGTCTTTGCCCTTGATTCCTTGCTAAAATTTGAGGAGGATTTTGTGGAATTTGGGTGGGTGGTTGGGGTGGGAAGCCGGGTGGAGTAAGGTAATTTTGGGATTTGTAAGAAAGGTTATTTGGATTGATGTTAGGCTTGAAGTGTTCACGATGTTCCTCTTGGTAAGCATAGCATTCCCCTTGATACCCTTGCACCTTGTCACATTGTTCATAAGAGTGGGGGCCTCCACAAGTAACACAAGAAATGGTGATGGCATTCACATTATTTGAGGAATTGTTCAATGTCATGCTCTTAAAATCTTGAAACATGCCTTGAGTAATTTCTTGTCCTTGTTTGACTGTTTGAAGGATCTCTTTAAGAAGTTGTATTTCACAAGGAGTTTGAGAAGTGTTTTGGATGACATGAACCTTTTCTTCAAATGGATTGTTTGTTTGAACCATTGCCTTAGTCTCAATAATGTTCAAAGCCTCGTGGTATGTCTTGAAAAGAATACTCCCTCCCGCGGAAGCATTTAGTGAATCTTGGTGGTGAGGTTTAAGGCCATTATAGAAGGTATTGATTTGGCTTAGATCATCCATTCCATGGTTAGGGCATCGCCTCAACAACTCACTATACTCTTCCCAAGCATCACCAAAGGATTGACTAGGTTTTTGTGTAAAGCCCATAATCAAATTCCTCAAAACCATAGTCTTTTGTGGAGGAAAGAATTTGTTCAAAAACTTAGTGGTAAAATCATCCCATGTGGTGATACTATCGGGTGGTTGGGTGTCTAACCAATGCTTAGCACTCCCATCTAAGGAAAATGACACTAACATCAATCTAATGACCTCAGGTGGAACCCCATTATGCTTAATGGTATTGCAAAGTGAAAGGAATATCTTAAGGTGAGCATGGGGATCCTCATTTTGTTTTCCAAAGAAAGGTGATGAAGAAACCATATTGATCATAGATGTATGTAGCTCAAATGTGTTAGCGGGAAAGTCGGGAATCTTAATGGCACTAACATATCCATGAATGTTGGATTGCATACGCTCATACAAAGTACGATTATCAATAGCCATGGCTTCTTGTGGTGGTGACAAAGCACGATTCTCGTGATCGGCTTGGTGGACGGTGGTGGTCTTACTCTTTCTCTTTTTCTTCCTTTTCGGAGGAAGAGGTTGTACACCAATCGGTATTTGTGCACGCCCGCGAGTGAGCATGCAACTCAATACGAGGAATGAGAGAGAAGCTCTCGTGTGACTTTGAAGAGAAATGGATTATCCTCTTCGAGTTTCAATATTAAATATCCACAAGAAAGTAACAATATATGTATTTACTACTTTGGGTGCAAGACCCTCAATGAAGCCTTCCTTCTTAGAATACTCCCAAGTGAACGGGGGGTTAGGTGGCGCGAAGCACTTAAGTACCTATTGACCCTTAGATGGCATTTTATAGCACATCGCCTTTCTATTCACTTAAATGTTCGTATTCTTCGAATTGTTGCTTATTGAGAGTATTTATCTATTCTTGCTTTATTTTGTTTGATCGATACGCGTGTCAAGGACCGGAGCGCCCCTCAACACGGTGTATTGCCTCGGCAATACTTATGGAAGATATGTAGATTGATTGTTCTTATACGTATACGTATTTACTTATAATAATATATGGAAAATATTTTTGTATTTATGAGTTTTTTAAAGGAAAATACTATATGTACATAAAAACCGAGAGAATCCAATAATATATATTTTTGGGTGCAATCTCTTAGGAAAAAGATTGCTTTTTTGGATTTTTTATTTTTTTGGTCAATTCTTTAGGAAAAGAATTGTTTTGTTAATTTTTAGTTTTTATATATTTTTATATTTTTGATTTTTTTTTATTTGTTTTTGATTTATGATACGTAAAAATGACGTTCACAAAGTGAACGGATCCCAAAAGCCAATGAAAACCGTTAATCGATAGTCTCTCGTGTAGTCAAAGAACCGGCAGCGGCGCCATTTGAAATGTAATATAATGCAAGTTCGTTTTCTCAGTTCTTAACCAATAGAAAGTCCAATCAATATCAGATTTATTATTGTTCTTGGTTGTTCAAGCTTGCTTGGTAATCTATTGCTAATTCAAACAACACTATTTAAAAATGAAAAATATTAAACTACTTATACGTAAAACAAGTTGCAAATACCAATTTTTATTCAAACAAAATTCTAAAATGCAAAATATAAAACTATAAGGACTGAAAATGTAATTTCTATGAAACGTAAATGCTCAAAATGTAAATTCTATCAACTATAGGGACTAGAAATGTAAATCAGTAAACTATAAGGATCAACTATGCAAAAACTTTAACAAACTAACTAAAAATGTAACTAACCAACAAGTTCCTAACTGAATTCTAACAAATTCCAAATTTAAAGGACTAAAACTTGCAAATACCACAAAATTAGGAAATTTAGCTAGGTATGAAAACTGATTAAACCTTTAAGGACCTAAGTGCAATTTTGCTAAGTTTTTAAGTAAAAACGGGTAACAAGAATGAATAAGCTCGTTTGAGCTTATTACTCAACCAAATCAGCTGAAACAACTTGCAAAACTCTTAAAATCCAATTTTAGCTACGTGTGTTCAAGGAATTAAGCTAAGGCTCAAAATTAAGCAAAAGAGTGCTTATTAGTAAGCTCAAAATAAGCTACAGCTTAATCCAAACAGTCACAACTTGATTTTTGTGATGAAACTGATTAAACAACTTATAATAAGAACGGGAAATCAAACTAGAAACATTTTCATCCAGTAATGAACTAGAAATCTGAAATAAGCTCTTTTGAGCTTATGTTGACCAAGTTTGACCAACTTTTTGGAAAAAGCTCAAAACTTCAAAAATCAATATTCAATACTTTCTAACTGGATTTGTGAAAGAAAATAACAACTTTGATGAAGTAGAATTGGAGAACTAAGAAAACAGTAGGTACTTTATATCAGAGAATGACAAATGCTCAGACCTGGACTAAAAAGCTAATTCCTAGCTTATTACCTAAAACTGTAGAGTTTCCTCTTAGAATCTGAAAGTTTAAGATACAAGCTAAGTCTAGAAACAAATTTGAGTAAATTTCATCAAGGTTTGAATGAATACTAGGCAAATGAAAAAGGCAAGTTTTCAAGACCAAAGCTGAATGATATCTAACCCAAACTATTTTAGTGCCAATTGCCTGATTGACTTTATGCTGGACTTGTAAATGACTTAAAACCAATTGTTATCAACTAAAGACTAGAAACAAACTCTGAAACACCAATTCTCAACACTTGAAAACCACTTAAAAGCTATTCCCAAACACACCTTTACTGAATTTTAACAAACTTTTACAAAGGCTTATAAAGTTCTGACTTAAACTGATACAAAGGCTAAAGCAAACTAGTTTTAATGGACTAAATGAAATGTATAAAAGCTGTAAACAAACAATAACCAAGGCTAGAACTCAATTAAGCTATTAAGCTAAAAAGTGACTGAAATAATGCAAGTAACTACAATTCAGAACACAAGTATGCAAGATTTAAGCAGTAACTGAACTAAGATCAATCAAACTTCAACTACTATCAAGTAAAACATGCAGCCATCAGAATTAAACTAGGAAATTGAGCATGCAATTGACTGTTTAGAGGAACACAAATAAGAACCAAAGAACCTAGTGTAGAAATCCTTTGGGAAGAAGAGGAGCGCTGAGCTCTCTTGCCCTAGTGATAACCACCACCTATCACTAGTATTCAACAAAAATCAACCATCAAACAGCTACAATTCATCTGGAATCAATCAAACTGCATTGAAATCTCCAAAAGAACTAGGAATGAACAAATTCTGATCAAACAGCTTCTAATCTTCACAAATGTTAGTTATGATCAATGGTTGATCATAACAAACATCAATCAGCAACAATAACACTCAACAGCAACAAGATCAAACTGGAATTTGGATAACAGAATTTGGCGGGAAAAAGGTAATTTGAATTTTATTGAATGAATTCAGTTACAAAGTTGGTTACAAGCTACTAACTAACTAACTGACTCAAGAGTTTGTCAGACTCTTGAGTAGTTAGGGGAAAAGTGAGAGAAAAAGGAAAGGGAAATTGAACTATGTGTTTTTACAATTTTAAGCTACAATCAAAAATGAAGACTAGTCTAGGTATTTATAGGCATGAGAGAAGAATTAGTTGGGGTTGGTGACGTGTCAGTGCCAATCCCAGCTTGCCACGTGGAATAATCTGCTCAATTGCATTTTCAGGTATGAACACTGAATTAGGGATTCTTGATTTAATGGATGATTTTCTAATTAATATGCACCGTTGAATTCGTCTTCCCAAATTGAGCAAGTTTGGTGTTTTGATCTTCTCATGAAACGGCTTCAATCTCAATCCCGATTCTGGAAATTTTCTTTGTGAAGAAGATGACACGTGGCGGTTTCTGATTGGCTTAAAAAGTGAGTTGTGGATTACACTGTTGAGATTGTGTAATAAATGAAAGGCGGCGGTAGTGGGTATTTATTAAGCTAATGTGGCAATCCGTGTGAGGTGTTTTCTCTCTTCTCATTGGCTGCTTGATTAATCACATGGATCACTCTTTAATATCTTTCCAAACTTGGCAAAACAAACCCCTTGACTTGGCAGATTCTTGTTTCAAGCTAGGATCTTCATTCCTTTGACATTTTTGGTCCTTTAACTTCCATAACTTGTACAAAATGGTCCTTTGACTGAGTTGACTTGATAGTTGACCAGGTTTGACTTAAATCTTGACTTTTCATAATTTGCACTTCTAGCCCTTCAACTTTCATAACTTGTCAAGATAGGTCCTTGAACTTCAAAGTCTTGTCACTTTTGATCCTCTTTTGTCTTTTTCATCCATTTGAGCTTGATTTTTCCTTGTTTGCTTGAAAATGTATCTTCTTACCTACAAAAGTGCACACAAACACAAACATACCACATAATACTGTTTTTGCCAAATAATTTGGTATTTTGCTTCATGTTTTAGGGTTATTTGTTGATAAAAGGATATGAGTTTAAGCTCATATCACATTTATCCTTGTATGCTTTGATGACACGCCATAATTACGTGTGACATTCCATTATCAAAATGGGGTGTTACAAAAATTCTCGTCATTTTGGTTTATGCAATTACGTTCTTCTCGACTTGTGATTGATTTTAATAGGCTTGAAAATATTCCTCGTAGAAATAGAAATCCTCAACAACGAATAGTGGAAAACGAGCTTCCACCTATTGTTGTAGAGATGGCCGATAACCGAACTATGGAGGAATTGCTCCGCGCACCCACCGAAGGGTATAGGGAAGCAATCGTTGTGCCGGCTATTTTGGCGGATCATTATGAGATTAAGTCGAGTCTTTTATCTCTCATTCGTGCCGACCAATTTCGTGGCAATGAGACCGATAGCCCGCACTCTCACATTCATAATTCTCATCCTATTACCTCGACTCTCAAGTTTAGAGATGTGCCGAATTACGCGATTAAGCTCATGCTTTTTCCGTACTCGCTCGAGGGTAATGCTAAGATTTGGTATGAAAAAGAACCACCGCGTTCGATTTTGACATGGGATGATTTAGTGACTAAGTTTATGGATTACTTCTTTCCACCATGCAAAATAACACACTTTAAGAACGAGATCACTAGATTTGAACAAAAAGTGCATGAATCGTTTGGGGTTGCTTGGGAAAGGTTTCAAGATTTTCTAAGACAATGTCCACACCACGGTTTCTCAAAATTGCATCAAATCAATACTTTTTATAATGGGCTTAATATGATTGAACAAGATTCTTTAAATGCCACCGCGGGTGTAATCTTTTAAGAAAAACTCCGAGAGACGCGTGGTGTATAACTGAGAATAAGTCTAGAGCACAATATTCACGAAACACACCGAGTGTTTCCAATGTGAATTCATCTAATATCGAGATTGCTAGATTGGACTCTAAGATTGATAATGGATTTTCGACATTGTTGAATGAGATTAGGAAGAATCCTCATGGATAGATTAACATGGTTGAGAATGTTTGTGTATCATGTGGTGGAGCACATCATAATTATGCTTGTTCAACCACGGGGTTTGATCAAGCTAGTGCCTTTGCCGCGACGGGAACTTATGGCTCCAACGGTCAAGTTCCTCGTCAAAATCATGTTGCTCCACCAGTTCAAAATAGGTACAACAATGGAAACAATGGGAATAATTTTAACCGTGGTAACCAAGGGAATTTTAATCAAGGAAATGGGTTTAATGCTAATCAAAATAATCAAGGTTGTCACAATAACCAAAATGATTTTTCAAGCTACATTAAAACGAATGAGGAAAATTTGAAGGTTTTTCAAAATAACAGTCAAGGACAAATGGCAACTTTGAAAAATGAGTTTCAAAATACGATCAAAGGGCAAAATAATAAGATTGAGCTTAACCAACAAAGAATTGAACAAATATTTAAGCAAATATTAGAGCAAAGTCAAAATCGTATGCAACAAAGTATGGAACAAGGTCAAAACAAATTGCTTTCGATGTTTGAGTCTTTTACGAGCAAACCCTCCTCTTCTTCGGGTGACTTACCTAGCAACACCATTCCAAACCCGAAGGATGAGATGAAAGCTATAACCACACGTAGTGGGATGGCTTTAGACGGACCTTTGCTTCCACATATGAGTACCTCTCCGGTGAGGGAAGTGGAGCAAGAACCCGAGGTGGTTAAAGAAAAGGAAATTCCTATTCCACCAAAGGTAGACCAATTGCCTATTCTGGAACCCGAGCTTCCGAAGACTAAACCCACACTACCCTATCCTTCTAGACTTAACAAAGAGAAGCTCCGCGAAAAGACCAATGCTCAAGTGTCTACGTTTCTTGAGGTGTTTAAGAAAATGTATATTAATTTTAGTTTCGCGGATGCATTGCTTAGCATGCCTAAGTTTGCTTCAACAATCAAAAAGTTGATGAACGATAAAGAGAAATTGGTTGAAGTATCGACATCCTTAAATGAAAGTTGTTCCGCGGTTCTCTCTAAAAAGTTTCCCAAAAAGCTTGGAGACCCCGGTCAATTTTTGATACCATGTGATTTCCCTAATATGAAAGAATGCTTAGCATTAGCCGATCTTGGCGCTAGCATTAATTTGATGCCTCTTTCCGTGTGGAAAAGGTTATCACTTCCCGAGCTTACACCTACTAAGATGACTATCGAGCTAGCGGATCGATCGACCGCCTTTCCAAAAGGTATAGCCGAGGACGTGTTAGTCAAAGTAGGAAAGCTCATCTTCCCAGCGGATTTTGTAATTTGTGATTATCCGGAAAATTCTCTGTGCCTCTTATTTTGGGAAGACCGTTTTTAAATACGTCTGGTTCTTTAGTTGACATGCAAGAGGGGAAATTGACTTTACGTTTTGATGATGAAAGTATCACTCTTTATGTTGGTAATATCTCGAAGCCTTCTTCCAAGGACGACGAGGAATCAATCAATCAAATCGATGTGATTGATGTTGCTAGTGAAGAAGTTTCGCAAGATATGCTTGGTTTTTCGGATACTTCCAAAAGTGGCAATCCCACTTCATCGAATCCGATTATCCCTTTGGCTAAACCTCCACTCACTCTATTTGAGGGAGGGGACTTCGTTCTAGAAGAGCTCAAGGATAATGGTCATTCAAAAATCGATAAGGAAATTGATGATTACCTTAGGAAACCATTCGATCCTAGTGAGTTTAATAGTGAGAATTTTTATCCCGAGAGAGATATTGCGTTGATTGAAAAGTTGTTGAATATGGATCCTTTTGAATTACCACCTATGGAATTAAAAGTTGTGAGTGAATTTGAGACTAAAGTGAAAACATCTATTGAAGAAGCACCCGAATTAGAACTTAAGGAACTTCCCACTCATTAGAGTATGCTTTTCTTGAAGGAACGGATAAGTTACCGGTGATTATTGCTAAGGGATTAAAGGAAAATGAAAAGGATGAACTTATTAAAGTGCTTAAGAAACATAAACGGGCCATTGCATGGAAAATCTCCGACATTAATGGTATAGATCCAAAATTTTGTACTCATAAAATTCTAATAGAGGATGATTATAAACCCGTTATCCAAAATCAAAGAAGGGTCAATCCAAAGATTCATGAGGTGATCAAAAAGGAAGTCACCAAACTTCTAGACGCCAAAATGATCTACCCTATCTCGGATAGTCCATGGGTTAGCCCCGTGCATTGTGTTCCAAAGAAAGGAGGAATGACGGTTGTTACTAATGAGGATAATGAATTGATTCCTACTAGACTTGTGACCGGCTGGCGTGTTTGTATTGACTATAGGAAGCTTAATGATGCCACTAGGAAGGATCATTTTCCATTACCTTTTATGGATCAAATGTTAGAGAGACTAGCGGGAAATGAATTCTATTGCTTTTTGGATGGATTTTTCGGCTATTTCCAAATCCCTATTGACCCTTGTGATCAAGAAAAGACCACATTCACTTATCCTTATGGAACATTTGCTTATCGACGAATGCCTTTTGGATTATGCAATGCTCCGGGGACATTCCAAAGGTGTATGATGGCCATTTTCCATGATATGATCGAGAAAACCATGGAAGTCTTCATGGATGACTTTTCGGTTTTTGGGGAATCTTTTACTTCATGTCTCTCTAACTTGGAAAGAATGTTGCAACGTTGTGAGGAAATGAATCTTGTGCTTAATTATGAAAAATGTCACTTCATGTGCAAAGAGGGAATTATGTTAGGACATAAGATCTCTAAGGCCGGTATTGAGGTTGATAGGGCTAAAATCGACGTGATTGCCAAATTACCTCCACCCACCACCGTTAAGGGAGTTAGGAGTTTTCTCGTCCATGCCGGCTTCTATAGACGTTTTATACAAGACTTCTCTAAGATAGCTCGGCCTATGACCCATCTTTTGGAAAAAGAGACTCCTTTCATCTTTTCGGATGAGTGTATTCAAGCCTTTGAGATGCTTAAAAAGAAATTAACCGAATCTCCGGTTTTAGTTGCTCCGGATTGGGACCTACCTTTTGAAATTATGTGTGATGCTAGTGATTACGCGTTAGGTGCGGTTTTAGGGCAACGTAAGTCAAAACATTTCTTGCCTATACACTATGCAAGTAAGACTATGACGGATGCTCAAACAAAGTACACTACAACAGAAAAGGAGTTTCTTGCCGTTGTGTATGCGTTTGAAAAGTTTAGACCATATCTCGTCTTGTCTCAAATAATATTGTATACGGACCACTCGGCTATCAAATATCTTCTTAATAAACAAGATGCTAAGCCGAGGTTGCTCCGGTGGGCTCTCCTCCTTCAAGAATTTAATGTCAAAATTCTAGACAAAAAAGGAGCCGAGAATCTCGAGGCCGATCATTTATCTCGACTTGAGAATCCTCACCAAAGCGATCGAGAGAACAAGGAAATCAATGAAACATTTCCTCTCGAGACGCTTGGTATGATTGCTTTTCGTGGTGATGATAGTACCTCATGGTTTGCGGACATTGCAAATTACCATGCGGGGAAGTTTGTAATCAAGGGTATGTCGTCCCAACAAAAACGAAAGTTTTTCAAGGATATATCCTATTACTTTTGGGACGACCCCTATTTGTTTCGTATGTGCGCGGATCAAGTGATTCGTAGGTGCGTGTTTGGCAAGGAAGCTCAAGATATCCTTAAATCTTGTCATGAGGGACCCACCGGGGGACATCATGGTGCCAACGCCACCGCGAAGAAAGTCTTTGATGCCGACTTCTTTTGGCCTTCTATATATCGTGATGCCCAAGACTTGATCAAGACTTGTGATGCTTGTTAACGTCAAGGAAACAACTCACAAAGGGATGAAATGCCTCAAAACATTATCCAAGTTTGTGAAATCTTTGACATGTGGGGAATCGATTTTATGGGTCCATTTCCATCTTCGAAAGGAAATAAATACATTCTCGTAGCCGTGGACTATTTGTCAAAATGGATTGAAGCTAAGGCTTTGTCCACGAATGATGCTCGAGTTGTGGTGAAATTTTTGAAACAACTCTTCGCTAGGTTTGGAACTCCACGGGCTATTATAAGTGATCGTGGGACCCATTTTTGTAATGAACAATTTGAAAAAGTTCTAAAGAAATATGGTGTCACTCATCGACTTTCAACGGCTTATCACCCTCAAACGAGTGGTCAAGTGGAGGTTTCAAACCGAGCTCTTAAAAGGATTTTGGAGCGTTCTATTGGAGAAAATCGCACTTCATGGTCGGATAAATTGGACGATGCATTGTGGGCTTTCCGTACGGCTTACAAGACGCCAATTGGTTGTACACCATTTAGGTTGGTCTACGGAAAAGCATGCCACTTGCCAATTGAACTCGAACATAAGGCGTATTGGGCTCTTAAGCATTGTAATTTTGATTTGAGGACCGCAGGTGATCATCGCAAGGTTCAATTGAATGAACTAAGTGAATTAAGGGATCAAGCTTATGAAAATTATTTGATATATAAAGAGAAGACTAAGAGGATTCATGACTCTAAGATCAACAACCGCATTTTCAATGTTGGTGATCAAGTCCTCTTATTCAACTCTAGACTTAAGATTTTCTCGGGCAAGCTTAAATCCCGTTGGTCCGGACCATTCACCATTTCACAAGTTTTCCCTTATGGCACCGTTGAGCTAGCTCAAAAAGACGGGCCTAACTTTAAGGTGAGTGGTCATTATGTGAAACACTACTTTGGAGGGGACATACCTACGGAGGTTGTTCCGGATCTTCAAACTTTCCCTAAGGACCAATGAATGCGGGGATCGAGTCGAGCTCATGACTCGGTTAACAAAAACGAGGTCCCTTGTGGGGGAGTCCCATACATTCTATCTTCTTTCTATTTTCTAACACTAATAAGGCTTGATCTTTCAAGCTCGTGCTCGTGTTTTGTTGTGTTGTGAATCTTAGGTATGACCCTAATCATTGAAGACTCTCGTGTCTGGTTTCTGCCGGTCCACTTGGTCTTCCTATCTTTGATTGCCAATTAGGGGCACACTCTCTTTCCTTTGATTATTATCGACTAACGTTTTATCTTGAGGCATAATTAATGAACGGCTTATAGATTTGTGTGCTCTTTCCATGTTAGGATTTTGCATTAGACTCTTCTTATTTTAGCAAGGGGGTGTTACTCTTGAGCTAAGAAAGATTGAGGATAATGTTTGGTTTTAGCATGGGGGAGTCAATCGATATAATCGCTTGCAATTGCTTTTGTCGTGTCTAAACGTAATTGTTTTTCTCATTTTTCATAAAAATTTTAAATTTTTAGTGTTATTTTTAAGTTAATAAAGAAAATAAGTGCTTTTGACACGAATGTAGGCTTTCCGTTGGTGAAAATAAAAATAGTTTTTGACTCGACTCGGTTTTTGCCTTAGATTTTCCTTAACATGTTTGAATTAAGTTTTGCTAGGGTTTTATATAGGGAGCTTTAAAACGGGAAAGTCTTAATTCATACGGGTTAAGAACAAGAACTTTTCGCAAGTTCCTATAATTGATCCTAGAAAGTCGTTTATCAAGGGAACTTTAAAACGCAAATTTTAAAACTGAAAAAGTATAAGAAGATGCAAGATCCTATAGATGACTTGAAAACCTAAAACTTTGATTTAATAGGCTAAGTATCCATTGATTTCACATTTTTGAAATTTTACATTATGGAGAACAAGAGATGATAAAGTTTAATCATAAGTTTCTAAAATTAACTCTTCTTTGTGCAAGTATTTTTGTGTTTGATTTAATCTCTTCGTATTTATTTTCCACACTTGAATAATAATTGCTTAATAAATGAAGTTTTTAGCGGTCTAGGCTTGATATCTTAACTCGTAACTCCTTCTTTTTCTTCCCATGTAATTAAAGTGAGAACACATTAAAGGTGTCAGCGTCATGGACTTTTGATCATGGGATTGCGGAAATTTGGCTTACTATAAATATCATATTAATAAGAAGAATAAATAAAAACATGTTCTCTAGGAGCCTTCGGGTGGGAGTCATGTAGCACTAACCTTGTCATTAGAGCCTTAGGGTGTATGGCCAGGGGACGTGTTTGATAAAAATTGCTTCATCATCATGAGCCATAAGGTGGGATGGTGATGTCAATTCCCTTATTTTTGTCCAAGGAGCCTTAGGGTGTGGATTTTAAATAATGAGCACAATTGCATCTTAAAGAGCCACAAGGTGTTATGATGTGATTGTTGCTAACTCCATTAATAAGGTCACAATTGACTTTGGAGGTTTTTATTGTTGCTTTAAAGTAGTCCTATTAGCCAAATTTCGGGTCCGGGGATTTATCCCTCAAATCGTTTTAAGTTATCCTTGATGTGGGCTTTCTTTAGTGACAACGGTTTTTGAAGTCGAGGTTAGGTTTTGAGTGTTGAGTTTACACCGTTCTTGCCTTTATTTTTTGAACTAATAAATATCAAATAAAGTCAAATGAGCCTTTGGGTGAATGACAAATAAAATCTAGAGATACAATTAGGAATAATAGGAGATTGAGTTTAACACAAATTACTTGTATGAGTTGATTTAATTTTGGGGCTTATGATTGACAATGATCTTGTTTTTGCACTTGGCATGGAAAAGTGAAAAGTCGGGGACGATAAATCTATTTGAGTTTTATGATCCTAAAAGTTATTTTTCAAATAATGAAAGCAATACATTATGTCTTTGCAAAATAAAAAAGTTGAATAAGAGTGTAGTTAGTGTTTTATTTTATCATTGCGTGAGGACACGACAATTGCTTAGCAAGGGGGAGTTTGATATGAGTAATTTTACTCATATCATTTGTATCTAATAACAACAAATAAATGCTTAAAATAAATGAAAATGGCATTGTATATTTTTGTTATTTCATGTGTGTAGGTACCGAAGATCGCGAAAATCGACAAAAACCTTCACGAGTTTGAAGAAAAGATCAACAAAGCCAATAACAAGTCGTTTTATTCACGGATTTATCAAGTTTGACGACAAGTGGGTCCCGCATTGGATTAATGGGCTCAAAAGCCCATTTACGGAGCAAGTTACTATTACTTTGGGTTAAAAAGTCCAACAAAGCCCATTATGGCCCAAAAGATGTGACGTTTTTAATAAATATGGGCTACAAGCCCATATCATGTTCAAAAGCTATGATTAGTGGATGTTTATTTGGGCCCTGTATAACCCATTAGGTTTATATGAACGATGAATAAATATTTACCTCACTTGGTCAACATTTATAAACAGTCACACTCACCTCACGTTTGTTATCCCAATCACACCACATACATCCCATTTACTTTTCGTTAAAAGCAAAGCTTAACCTCTTCATCCCCTCACCCCCAAATAACCAGTGAACACTATTCACAAAAACCCTAGCAAGAAAATTAATTTGGGGCTTTTTGATTAATTCACTCGTGTGAATTCACACGAGTGGGAAATTAATTCCCCCATTGTTTTCGGAAGATAGAAGTGGAAGGCATCTTCGACGTGGCACCATGTGAGTGGCTGTGACAGCACCACATTCCCCATTCCACCAATAAGGGGATGCCACATCAACAAAGAGAAAGCACAAAGAAGCACAAGAAGTGCCAGAGTGGTAATCCGTGTGACCAAGGCGAATCACAGCCCTTGGATCATAACAAGAAGGAAAGAGAGAGATGAGATGCTTCATCAACGGCTCTAAATGATTCTTCATCAACAACCCCAAACCTCAGCCTCAACTATAAAAACCCCCATCTTTCTTCATTATTGGTATCCTTTTTTTTAGTCTTAGAGTTATTATGCTTAAATTAGTTTAGGATAAATTGTAATTTTTCTCTTTTCTAGTATTGTAATCGATTTCGGATTTTAATAAAAGTTAATTTGGCACTACTTTAATTCGTGCTTATTTATTGTTAAAATTTTAATATTTCAATTTAATATTGAATCTATTATGCTATAATAACATTGAGTTATTCAATTAAGCTAATTCATAGCTTTAATTGGACAATTAAGATTAAATTTGGGAACAAACTTCCCCACTGGAAGTTTATTGTAAAATGGTTCGAGGCTGTTAATGGTGGTTCGTAAGGAGGTTCGATGGTGGTGTTGATCCGGTTTATTTAGCCAGATCAGCGCTGCGCTACTTCTCAAAGGTTTACTACAAAAGGTTCTAAGTCCTCTTATTTCATTGTTTTATTTTTCATGATATATTTAATCTACTCGTTTGATTGAGTGTAGCTGATGATTTGTTAGATTTATTTGATACTGTTTAGGTGTTTTATTGTATTGATCATTAGATGGATTAGAGTCATTTGGTTAAGTTTAATCTGACATTAAATCTGCTTGATTTTTTGGAATCATTGGTTGATGTTTCTTTATCTGTTAAATAAGTTTGGTTGATGTTTAATTAGTAAGCTTAGTTCAATCTGATAAGTTTAAGAACCTTAGGTCTGCATTAGTTATTTTTTTTTTACTTCTAGGCTGCTCAACATAAGTGTCTGCTTATAGTCTGAGATGAGTTGAAGTTGTGATGGATTAATTTAGCTGTCAAATTATGTAGTCTGCTGGTTAAATCTGTTAAAGCTGTCTAGTGAATTTACTAATAATAGGATTTGGACTAATCTGTTTTTATTAAAGTTTTATATGCTTTGAGTTGATGCTACTTAGGTTTGATTTTTGTCTGATGGATCATTTGGTTTAATTATGGGTTATTTGTTTAGTATCATTTACTGATATTAGTCTTATCTTGCTGAATTTGGACCCTTTAACTCGTTTGTTTTGCGTTTTTCTTGCCTAATCTGCGTTTTTGAATTATTCAGTTTGGTGTAGTTAGACTTGCTATAGCATTGTTCTTGTTGTGAGTATTCTGAGTTTATTTGGCTGCATTATATATTTTGTTGAGTTTCGAAAAAAATAAAAATTAAGCTATCAGATTCACTGATCTGATAGCTCACAAGCTGATATACTTATCAGTTTTTCATAGATTCAGTGTAAAAATCACTCCTGTGATTTTGTTACTTCTAAATGTCCAAAAATTAATTCATCCAAAAATATGTCCCTGACGAGACTCGAACCCATGACCTCCTGGTCATGGGCCAAGTGACTTAACCATCTGAGCTAACTGCTCTTTTAAGTTTAATTTCAGTCATTTTATTAATGTAGTGAGTCATATTAAAGCTGTCAGTTTTTAACATATACTTAATCTTAATTTTAATTTATTTAAATTTAAATAGTTTTACCTTTAAATTACTTTTATAAAGTTTCAGTTTAAATAATTAATCTTTAAAAACTAAATATAAAAAAATAATAATAAAATATTAGATTTAAGTTGTTTTATTAATTTTTAGAAATTAAATTAGTAAGTAAAAATTAGTTTTCAAGTAATAATTAGATTTTTATTCAATTTAGATTTTTAATGGCTTGATAAATAGTTTTTTTAGTGTAAAAGTAACTTTACTTAAAAAAGTTTTCTTTTATTAAATAGAATATTTTTAATAGTCTTAATTTTTAATAATATTGTTTTTAGATAAATATAGTGGGGAACGATTCATGCACTTAGGACTAATTAGTTTTAAATTGTTTATTTTTAGTTTTAAAAACCGAAATCGAATTCAAATCAATTGTCCAAATCGAATCTAAACGTCTCAAATTCACTCGATCTTCGTGTACAACGAACTTGGTTCACCAACGTGTTTAATTAAATCCGTCTTTGGTAATTTTAGTCTATTACTTTTTCCTAAAGGTAATTTACTAATTTACCCTATAACGTATCTTAATTATCCACCACATACATCAACATCAGGCACCATGCTGGAACGTGCTCACTTCATTGTTATGAGCATCTTTGATAAAGTTCTATAAGGTAGACTGTCATGGTTCAGATATCTTTGATGCTAAAAAGGCTAAATTTGTCTATGATTATGTTAAGAATTTCACTTGGCTCGACAAACATAAGATAAGTGTAGCAACTACCATATACATTAACCCGTTCCAAAGGTTAATAAGTTAGAAGTCTGATATGTATTACATCATATATCTATATTAATTCATTATCATGCAAGTAATGGCCTTGACTTTGAGATTGTGTCATATAGATATGCAAGGTGTTATCCAATTCAGTTATAGTATAAGATAGTCGTAGACACATTTCTGAAAATTACGTAGCAAAGAAAAAAGCTAACAACCGCTCCGCAAACTTACTTGGTCACTAGAGTGGTGGTGCTTTGTTGAGCTAAAGTTGTCAACTTTATTCAGAACGTCAGGTAAAAGGACTTTGTTGGTTCATATCTTCATGGCAGGAATAAAGGCTATCCATTAAGCTTTTACAAGTATCAATTTTCTGCCTGTTCAGCCAATTAATTGTAACATAATTTATCTTTTCCTTTCCGAGTGTTGGAAATATGTTTTTACGTATTTAGGAAGGATCGGTCACTCCAACGAGATACATCTAGTATGGGCTCGTGATCTATTAATGTAACAATATAAACTATAAAGCCCACATGTAGGGTGGGTTATATATACCCCCTCCTAGCATGTTAGGAGGGGTTGGTTGTTCATTTTCATTTTTAATGCAACTTCACATTTTCTCTCATTCTCTCCTTTCTATCTCTAGCTACTCTCTCTAAGATCTTCATCTATCTCTCTATTTCTTAATCATTCTATTGATTAGATAATCCAAGGATTACGTGGACCTACAATTGGTATCAAGAGCCATGAGGTGAAATAAGGTTTTTTGTTTTGTTAGTTTTTTGTTTTGTGCTCTTTTAATCAAGATTTATCCGTGGTTTAAAAATTTTTCGTGTTTTTCACCCTAAATCTTTCTTACAAATTGTCTACAAAGTTGTGGCAGGGATTTGTGCTATTCATTTTAGTGATTTACACGTAAAAGTTGAAGTTTTGGCTTGATTATTGGGTAAAAACACGAATTACAAGTGTTGATATTTTCTAGTTAAATTTCGGAATATAGGATATTATTTCGACTTTTGCTTCAGTTCACATATTCCGAATTTCTTTCAGACTTGCACATTCCGAATTTCTTTCAGACTTGCACATTCTGAATTTCTTTCAGACTTACACATTCGGAATTTCTTTCAGACTTGCACATTCCGAATTTCTTTCAGACTTGCACATTTCGAATTTCTTTCCGACTTGCACATTCCGAATTTCTTTCCGACTTGCACATTCCGAATTTCTTTCAGACTTGCACATTCCGAATTCCTTTCAGACTTGCACATTCCGAATTTCTTTCAGACTTGCACATTCCGAATTTATTTCAGACTTGCACATTTCGAATTTCTTTCCGACTTGCACATTCCGAATTTCTTTCAGAATTGCACATTCTGTATTTCTTTTAGACTTGCACATTCCTAATTTCTTTCAGACTTGCACATTCCAAATTTCTTTCAGACTTGCACATTCCAAATTTCTTTTAGACTTTGTTTCAGATTCAAGTATTCCAGAATCTAACAGACTCATATTTCAAATTCTTGTCTGACTCATATTCCAAATTTTATTTTAGGATCAAGACATTCCGCATTTTGATACAAGTCTTTATTCCGAAATTTGTGCAATACTTATTCCGGATTTAGTGAGGTTTACAGATTCCGAATTTAATAAGTATTCCGAATTTTGGCTCTATTCCGACTTTTGGTTATTCCGAAATCTTTAGCTGAAATGGATTCCGAAATCCTCATATAATATTCCGAAATTATTTGGTCTTGGAATTTTTGGTTTCCTAAGAAGACATAATTAGGGGATTTAATCAAATTTCCTTCACAAATCAAGGAATCAAGAACATTTACGGTTTATTCGGTGGTTTGTAAAATCCCGCGAATTTATTTCTCGGTTTCTCCACAAATTGTAAAACTCTATTGTTCTTTTGACAACAAAAAACACAATTAATTTCTTTGATTACTCGATCGATAAGTAATCCTTACCTTCATTTGTCATAAAATTTCAATGGATTGGTTGAATTTGACATTTTAAGAGGGAGAATTGCAGAAGATGCGAGAAGAAGCAAGAAAAAGATGTCAAGTCTTATTTACACAATTTGAGTGTCAACTCGACGAGCTTACAAAGCTCACGTATGGACAACCCTTTGTGGTAGTATTTGGTCAAGATGCTCCTTTCTTCATTGACGCCTTGATGATAAACTTGGATATTCTTCAGCAGAAAATTGACAAAGAAGACTTTAATCACATTGAATCCAAATCTGCACTTCAATTTCTTCTGCAACAATTATCGATTTTTCTTCAATTCGGTGTTGCCAAGAAAGAAAATTCAGGGCTCTGCAAGTCATTCCTTGAAGATATGCATACCGAGATTCAAGGCTTCCAAAGAACCGTGTTCAAATACGGGAACTCTCTTACGCAGTTGTTTCAAGAAAGATCACGACTTAAACTTTCTTATGATAATTGGAAGCAAGAAAATCAGATGTAGATGCAAGAGGAGAATGGTCAAACGGCTGACAATTTGGAGACTAAAGGTTGCAAGAGAATGGAATCAGGAGGAAAGCATGATACTAGTAGCACGTCAGGGAATGTTACAGACATCTCTTATGATGACACCATACCCGTTTATGACGAAGAGCCTACAAACATGGTACAATGTCATGTTGTATATGATGTATATGCTGATGAAATGCCGCATATTGAGTATTTCAAACCTAATTATGAAAAACATGTGATGGAAAAGAGTGATAGCGATACCATTTCTAATTCATCTGATGTGCGTCATAATGGGGGAGAAAGTGTTCAAAATGATAACAATCATGATAATTGCCTTATGACTGCTTCATTAACTACGTCTAATTCCAAGGTTAAAGAGCTCGAAATGATCGTAGCTCAACAATCAAAAGATCTTGAGGATGCCAAACTAGAATTTTCTAAGAAAACGAATAAATTTAAAACATATTTTGAAAAACTTGAAAAGTCAAACGTTGTTCTTGAACGAAAATTGGATCAAAAAGTTCTAGATTCTAAAGCTGAAAAGGATAATTTTTTGAAACAAATTAAGTTGCTAGAATCTAAGTTGGCATCACAAGATAAATTGCTTAAAGAGAATGAGACTTTAAAGGCTCAAGTTCAGGAAAAGGTTTTTGCAATAGCGGCTCTGAAAAAATGAGTTGAGGAAAACTAAAGGAACTAGTGTGGATACTAAGCTTGAAAAACCATCAATCTTGGGGAAACCGCCTCAAAATCAGTCTGTTAGACAACGACTGCATTTAGATCTGAGCGACAAAAATCCTCAAGACCGCGGTTTGCCTCCCAAGTTTATTTGGGTCGTCTTTCTAGACCAGTCACTCCACCAACTAGGCCTGATGTGACTAAAACTGTAAACTCCGTAAAAATAAGATCATAATTTAATTCTATTTTTCGGATATTTTTGAAGTATATGATAACGTTAATTATTATGACGTTTAACAATTTAAGTTGAAACCAAAATTGAACGTTTTAGTCTTTCATTCTGACGAGTAACGAGGACTACTAGTGATCACGATGCCAATGGATGCCTAAATATTATATTTTTAACTCGATTATTTAGATATTTGATATTTCTTAATTTTTACGTTTACGTCTTATAAATTAAATAATTATTATTTAAGTACTTGGAGTATTTTTCGACGTTTTAGAGTCGGACTGAATGAAAATAATAAAAATAATAGTTGAAGCGATTTAAAACTAAAACTTTGAAAATATGAATAAATAGTATTTTTCATTGTATCCTAAAACGTTGCTAATAACGTGAGTAAAAGAATTTACGTTTTATTTTTACGGCGAAATTTAACCGGAATAGCTAAAAATAATTAAACAAGCATTTAAATAAATAATAGCAAATGTTTTCGAAACTCGACGAAGTAAGGACTCATATTTATTGGAAAAATGATTTTAAAAACGATGGCGCAAGTCTCGTGTCTTGAATCGTCCGTTAAGTCGCCCAAACGAGCCTCGAACGCTTACTTTATAAAAGTAAATAAAACATTTACGAAACTTACCCTATACTAACACTTACTTGACACTTCAATTTAAAATACTAGTATAAAAGGGGTTTTTAACTTCATTTCTTTCATTTAACACAAACAAAACACACACAAAATCACTCTCTCCCTTCTCTCCCACTTCCAGCCGCCGGCAACAATGGCTGCCGCCGCCGCCACCGGAAAAGTTTTCCGATGAGTTTTCCGGCGAAACCACCATTTTTTTGGCATGTTTATAACTAATCCGAGACAACCCTTGATCCAAAACCCCTAAAATCGCCTCTCCTCCTCCCTTTTATCTCCAAACCGTCGCTGCCACCCTACTGTGGTGGGTTGTCGCCGGCGCCACCTTGTGGTGGTGTGTGAGTGACGAATCTACCACTTATCCTAAATGGGTATACCTTAAAAACCTTCAAAAACCCCGGATTTAATCCCGATCTACACATGCATGGTGGTTACAATCAAGATTAGACAAATAATTTATTTAGTTTATTTTATTTTATGCATGGTGGTTGTTTTGGCCGCGTTTTGATCGGAAAAGGGGGCTGCCCGCCGCCAAACCGCCACTGTGGTGGCGGCCGGACGACGAGACAGCAACAACAGCCGCACCTTTTTGGTGTCGGGCTTGTGGTGGTGATGTTTCCGGACTTGTTTCTGTTGTTGATTATTATTTGGGTGTAGATCTAGATGTATAATGATATTTGTATATTTTTACTTGTTTTTATTATTTATTTAATGATATGATAAATAAAAGTGATATATAAAATGGATAAATAAATAAATAAAGGAAATAACAATAGTGGGACATATGAAAATATATATTTTGAGGATACAATAATAATTATTATTAGGATATAATAAAATATAGAATGTAAGTATTCTGAAAATATTATAATAATAATGTTATTATTTGATATAATAGGATATTGTTATTATTATTAATAAATGATGTAATAAAATATAAAATTATTTGAGGAGATATAAAAAGAAATAAATAAAATCATAATCAATTATTTAATAAGTTATTTTTATTATTGTTATTATTATGTAAAAAGGGTGATTTATAAAAGAGATAAAATAAATAAAGAAAGGATACAATAAGATTAAAAGAGTTGGATTATAAGAATAAATATAATTATTTTTGGTTATATAATTATTATTTGAGGAAATATGGACTATATAAATAAATTAAAAAGGTATAATAGAATTGAAATGTATGAAGTACATGTATTTTAAGAATACTATAAGAATAATTATTATTATTTGATAAAATGAGATATATAATTATTTGAGGACATATAAGAAATAAATAAATAAATACATATTTAAAGAATATTGTTATTAATATTATTTTAATAAATGGTATATTAAAATATAAAATTATTTAATGATATATGGAAAGTAATTAAAATATTGATGATTGATAATTAATATATTAATTATGGTATTAATGGAAATATGGAAAGAAATTAATTAAGGAAATATGGAAGGTAATTAAAATATTAATGGTGGGAATATATAATTAATATAATAATTATGTTGATTAAGAATACCTTAATTAGACTATTGATTGACAAAAGTATTAATTGGGTATTGATTGAGAAATGTGGGAAAAATTATGTATTTTATATACATGGAAACGTTATAAAAACGGCAAGGTCATGCCGAAATTTTATAAAAATGTGTACGTTTATAATAGAAATAGTTAACGAATAAATACGTTATATAATAACTTTCGTAAAGTATTATTCCAGTTAATATGACATTTAACGTATAATTATGGTAAATAAAATTTAATGAATTACATAATAATTTTCAAACGAGTGTCGAATTATATAAAAATAACTTTGTATACATTATTAATTCTGAAGGATTATGTATATAATTTAAGAAATACATTTTTGAATGTTTGTTCTAAATAGTAATTTATGACATGAATCATTTGCGTCATTTTCACTTATAAAATATGTATACTGGATATATATATATTATATAATTTGTTTTATTATTTTATTTTACTTGGCCAACCACCAAGATTTTACGAGTTGAATTTTATTAATTTATTTTGTGTCGAGTTGATGTAACCATCCATCGGGAAAACACCAAAACCTAAACCTCACAAAACAATTGGAGCATAGCTGTGGAATTAATTACAACCGCGAAAGGATACAGTTGACGCTACATGATTATTAGCTATTTATGGTGTATTACGACTATTGGAATCAAGCCGTATAGATTATGATGCTGTGTTGATAATTATGTGATGCAGTATTGGGTTATGATATGCCGTGTGGTATTGATACTTATATTCTGCTGATTGTCTGCATCTAAGGTGAGTTCATAGCCTCGCATTTAAGTTCTTTAATGTTTTTAAAAACACGCGAGGGGATACATGCTTGTTTTAGAAAATCGAACACAAGTAGATTTTATGTGAACGTTGCAATAAGTGTTATGTAGTGACCTTTCCTTCATGAACCGTTAATTACCGATAACCGGTAAACGCTAGTGCAATAATAATAGATCTATTTTGGCCTAACAACCTATCTGGAGTATGTTGTCTTGCGAGAAGCATACGAGGATATATTGTATTTAGTATTAGGAGTGTCTCACTCCAGGTTGGGCACATGGTTAAGGTTCGGTTCGTGGCTCTAGCATTGTTTGATTGTTCTATGAATAAAATGTTATTAATCTTGCGTTCAAAGTTACTATTTATAAACTCTATGGATTCACTCAACATTTTTGTTGACTTTAAGCATGTTTATCTCATGTTTATATTGGCATGCTTGGATAGGATTGGATGCGGATATCGAAGGAAGTGGACTTGGTGAACTTTGTACATTGGATAAAAATCCTTTCTTTTAAAAAGATAAAACAAAAACTTGTATATTGCAACATATTTGAAAATAAGTTTTCTTAATTTATTGGGACCTTGTAACTCTGATCTTTCGATGAAATCATCGTTGGTAAACGTTTATATTAAAATACGTTTACTGTGACTCGTGAGCTTGTATTATGAAGTAGCACCCCAATGTTGTATTCCGCTGCGTTGTAAATGTGGGGATGTTACAGATTGGTATCAAAGCTCGAGTCATAGCGAACTAGGTCGTTTTTCAAAACCTGGACTATGACTATTTTCTAAAAATTTTCACGAGTCGTTCACCGATGTCTGATATCCGCGCGTGCAATCCTTCCCGCTTCTTTATGTGCTTGGTGCTAGGTCTTTAATTGTATATTTTATACCATATGCGTGCGTGGTATAAATTGTAATTATATACTTACGATACCGTTCTTGGACAAACTATTAGATCGCTATTTACACCTTACGATCATTCCTATGGACGTACTTTCGATTGTACTATTTATACTAAATAATAGTGTTTCCATTATCATCTGATATGGTTAATCTCGTACATATGTAATATATATACGTTACAGTATTATATATACAACTATATATATGTAACATGGTTAGATTTTGTTTGTGTTCTGGTTTGGTTTTCTCTTTTGAGCCGCGACTAAGGAACGCATGAAGAAGGCGAAAGTATTTCCTCTATAGTCTTTTTGGTAAATCATTTAAAGTAATCTCTATTACTAATGTAATCCTTTGTTTTACGACATAACTTGTTGTTGATAAATGTCTGTGATGAGATCCGTCGAAAACTTGCTTAGATTAGTTGAAAGAATGGTTGAGAAATTTTCACGATTTGAAACGCGTGTATACATGGGTCTAAACATGATATAAAATGATTTTTGGGTCAAATATAAACTTTGGCATGTTTCATAATATACGCTCGTGAAGGAACTTGTCACGTATTTGGAGGTTTGAGATTTTGTAAAAACTTATTGTTAAATTTTAAATAAGATAAAATTAATTTTTATGAATATTTTAACATAAGACAAAGCTTGTATTTTGTTATAATAAATAAACTAGAGAAAAAAATAAATATATATATATATATATATATATATATATATATATATATACACTTGATAGGTGTGAAAACACCCATCCTTTTACCACTTATTTCTAGCTAAAACAAGACCAAAACACGTATTTAATATCATTTGTTTGTAATTATGCGTGGTTTTTGTGTTTATTGTGTTTTCAGAGTCAACCGGATGAATATTGAAGAAAACATGGGATTGCACGGGTTTTATCAAGGAAAAAGACTCAAGACGAAGTCTACTGTCCAAGAGATGCAAAAGATTTGAAGTCGTTGTGCCTATTTGAAGATTTATCGAAGAATAGAGCCAAAGATGGAAGATTCATATATGTCGAAGAACTCGAGTCTATTAAACAAAAGTTTATAAGACGAGTTGGAATTATTCACCGACACTTCTAAAAATCCAAAGTCGGAAACGTTTATTTAAGGAAGCGTGAAGACTAAAGAAGAAAGAAGAAAAGAAGCCCAAAACCAAGCCCATTCACAAAACCCACAAGATATGCCTATATATATGATTCCACTTCACAATTTTGGGACACTTAGTTTTTTAGGTAGATTTTAGTTTTTTCATTCTCTCTAGTTTTAGAGAGAGAAAGTTCTAAACTTTCTCTCACTAGTTTTCATCTTTTTCTCTTCCAAGATCAAACCTTTGTAATATTTTTCATTAATCAAGTTTAGTTTTAAGCTTTTAATCTTTAATCTCATCCTTCCTTTCTTTGATTTTGATTGATTTTGGTACAAATCTCGTATTATCCGTGTTGTTCATCAATGATTTTGTGCTTAAAAAGTTAATCTTTTTATGTTTCCTAAGTTTCTACACAAATAAGCTTTGAGATCCTTGTGCTTATTGGCTTATTTGTTAGTTTTGCTTATTTATTTTTTATAAGTTTTCTTAAAAAGTTTATCTTTTTATTATTTGATTTATAAGTTTGCTTATTTAAAGTTAGAAAAGTTGTTTTTAGTGCTTATTTGATCAGCTTAATATTGGATTCGAGCTTGTTGGTGATTGGCTTATTCTATAGCTTATTCCCTAGCTTAAGTCTCGGAACAACATCATTTTCGGAAAGGGTAAAGCCCCTTTCCGATTGGATCATTCCGACCAGAGCATCCCCCCCTTTATTCCGATCGTATGATCGGAAAAGGGTTTAGGTTTTTCCGATTTGCCCCTTTTGCCATTATTCCGATTAGCATTTTTTGATTATTCTGATTGTAACGAGCTTTTGAATATTCCGATTACACCATTTCGTCCATTATTCCGATTACCTTCATTTGCCCTATATTCCGATTGTACTCATTTTGGTATTCCGATTGGCATGATTTTCAAGTATTCCGATTAGTGAAGTTTTGGAACATTCCGATTGCTCCACCTTGTCCCTTATTCCGATCATTAGCTTCTCTCAATATTCCGATCACCCGATCGGAATATATTCCGATTTGCACCTTTTCTAGATATTCTGATTAAGCTTGTTTTCCATTTTCCGATCTTACTTTCTTTTAGTACTTTTCAACTAAGTTCATATTTTTACAAAGTTTCCAAGTGTTAGTTTTTATTGAGTGTTTATTTATTTTTCTAATATAATCTTTAAGTTTTCAAGCATTTATTTTTAAACTCGTCTTTTTACTTTAATCATTTAAAACTTTAAGTTTACTCTTCGACACTTACTTATTTGTTATTAGTTTAAAGTAGATAAACAAACCAAACCCTTTTCATTAACCAAGAACAAATCATTCCACTTAGAGCCGTGATCAATTCGAGAGGATACCGAGATAAATCTGAACCGTATAACAACGCTAGTATCAAATGGCGCCGCTGCCGGCTCTTCTCGTTAAGATCAACAGTTTTTTGTGAGAACTTGGATTTTGGGATCCGTTCACCGTGAACGTTACTTTTTCATAAAAATTTTCAAAAACCCTAAAAAATATAAATTTTTCAAAAAGACAAAAAAAAAAAATTATATAAACCATAAAAACCAAAAATATTTCTTGTTTTTCTTTGTTAGATCTTTTGCAGGTGCATGCGTACACGATCCACGTCTTATCAAGAGCCCGAGCCTCTCGAAGACTTAGACATGGCCGGTGTACAAAACAACAACAATAATCCACCTTTCAACAACAATAATAACAACAACAATGAGCCTCTACCGGATAATCGCCCGATGATTGAACTTCTGCAAGCACACGTAGATGGTAACTATGATCCGATCGTCATACCCGCGTTTGCAGCCAACAACTTTGAGCTCAAATCCGGCTTTATCCAGATGGTCTCTGCTCAACCATTCTTGGGGCGTACCATTGATGACCCACATGACCACATCAAGAGATTCTTGCAACTCACTAATACGGTCAAATACAATGGTGTTCCACAAGAGGTAATCCGTTTACAACTTTTTCCCTTTTCTTTAGAGGGAGAAGCCCGGCATTGGCTTGCTAAGGAACCGCCACAGAGTATTCTTACGTGGACGGATTTAGAGACCAAGTTTATCAACTACTTTTTCCCACCCTCTCGTACTACCGCTTTACGGAATGAAATTATCAATTTTGAACAAAAGTACGATGAGTCGTTTAGTGAATCTTGGGACCGTTTCAAAGATCTTTTAAGAAAATGCCCACAACATGGTTTTACCAAGTGCACCAAATTAACACTTTTTATAATGGTTTAAGCATGAATGACCAAGATTCACTAAACAGTGCCTCGGGGGGTAATCTTTTGGCTAAGACTTCCAATTCTGCTTGGGATATCATTGAGAATAAGTCTCGTGTGCAAACCAAGAGTGTGCGGACCAATGTCGCTAGTGCTAGTACTAGTGACAGCGACAAGCGAATTGACAAAATCACTGCGCTTCTTGAATCTCTTGCTACCCAAACCGCCAGTAACACCAACAGCATCAACGCTAGAAACGCTAAAGACGCTCAAGTCAATGCTGTTAGCCAACCATGTGAAATATGCGGGGGTCCTCATTCTTACACCACTTGTACTGCCACCCAAAACTACACCTCTAAGAACGTGAATGCATCATACGGTACCTATTCTCAACCTGCTTATCAAGCTCGACCTCAAGGCGACCGCAACCTGCTTAGCTACCGCTCCAACAACTATCTCTCACCACCCGGTTCTACTCCTAAAAACCCTAACCAACAACAAAACCTCAACCGCCCTCCTCAACAACAACAACAATCTCATGGACCATACATACCACCTCACAAACAGCAACAACCATCTCAACGAAACAACCAAGTTTACCAGCAACCTGCTTATCAACCACCCGCATACAATGCTCCTTCCAACCAACCCCCCGCATTACATCAAGACATTGGAACCTACATGAGGACTAACGACGTGATCGTGGACAATCTCCAACAGGAAGTGCGCAACTTGAAAGCAGACCTGGTGAAACAAGGGAACGATCTGAGAGCTGACATGAGAAACACTTTGGATAGTCAAACGAATGACTTAAGGAACATGATGGCTAGTTTCTTCCAAGGTAATCAACCCTCTTCTTCGGGTACTCTTCTGAGTAACACCGTTGCGAATCCAAGAGGGGAGATGAAAGCAATCACCACTCGCAGTGGCAAAGGTACGAAGGAACCCGAGCTTCCTGTACCTCCACCGGTGGTTATGACTAAGGAGAACGAGTCACCTGCTCCTATTCCTCATCCGTCTCCTTCCCCAATTTCTCCACCTCTTACTTCTACCCCTCCTCCACCCAAGGATGTGAGTGATCCTATTTTCCCAAAGCCTTACTCTTCTTCCAATATACCTTATCCCTCAAGGTTGAGTAAAGAGAAGCTCAAAAGCAAGGATGATATGCAGGTTCCGAACTTTCTTAAAATGTTTAAACAATTGAATTTTAACATCTCCTTCGCTGAGGTTCTCGCTCACATGCCAAAGTACGCAAAAATGTTCAAAGATCTTCTTAGCGACAAGGAGAAGCTTCTTGATATTGCTAACACCCAACTTAATGAGAATTGCTCTGCAGTGCTCTTAAGGAAATTGCCAACCAAGCTTGGTGATCCGGGTCGTTTCTTAATCCCTTGTAACTTCCCGGGAATAGAGAATTGCATGGCCCTAGCCGATCTAGGTGCCAGTATCAACTTAATGCCTTTAAGTGTGTGGAAGCAATTATCTCTCCCTGAGCTAGTCCCCACCAAAATGACTCTGGAATTAGCTAACCGTACGGTTGCTTACCCAGTGGGGATAGCCGAAGACGTCTTTGTAGGAGTCGACAAATTCACTTTTCCTGCCGATTTCGTCGTCGTCGACTACGAGATGGACCCTCGTATGCCATTAATTGTTGGTCGTCCATTCCTGAGGACCGGTCGCACTCTCATCGATGTTGAAGCCGGTGAGCTTATCATGAGAGTGGGTGACGATAAAATCGTTTTCAACATGGGAAAGTTGTCTAAACAACCTTATTCCAACGAGAGTGTTAATTGTATTGACGTTCTTGATGAGGCTTGTGGAGAACACTTCCAAAATGCTTGCAAAAGTATTCCTACTTCTCTTCCTAATGTTGAGACCATTTCCTCTATTGATTCATCACTGTCTCTATTTGGAGAAAGTGATTTCTTTTGGAAAGATCTTGAAGCCACCATGGGAGATGTGAACTTAACTAACGACGAGTCTCCCACCGACTTGGCTGACGACATGAGTTTCTTTGAAAACCTTCTCAAAGAAGACAATTTTTCCCCACCATCTCCTACGGTTATTGCTATCCGGATGCTCCGACTTTGAAAACGCCTCCCATCGAAAATCCTCCGGATTTAGAATTTAAGGAGTTGCCGCCCCATCTCGAGTACGTGTTCCTTGAAGAAAACAAGAAGTCGCCTGTCATCATCGCGAAGGACTTGAAAGAAGAAGAGAAATCTCGCCTCATCGCCGTGATTAAAGATCATAAGAAGGCAATTGCTTGGAAAATCTCTGACATCCGCGGAATTGATCCGAACTTTTGTACTCACAAGATTCTCATGGAAGATGACTTTAAACCCACAATCCAGAGCCAAAGAAGGGTTAATCCTAAAATTCATGACGTCATCAAACAAGAGGTTATCAAACTTCTAGATGCCAGCTTGATTTACTCTATTTCGGATTCGTCGTGGGTAAGTCCCGTCCATTGTGTGCCCAAGAAGGGCAGAATAACCGTTGTTTCCAACGAACACAACGAGTTGATTCCCACTCGTCTCGTTACTGGGTGGAGAGTTTGTATTGATTATCGCAAGCTCAATAATGCCACGAGAAAATATCACTTTCCTCTTCCCTTCATGGATCAAATGCTCGAGCGTCTAGCTGGTAATGACTATTACTGCTTCTTAGACGGTTTCTCCGGGTATTTTCAAATTCCCATCGATCCCAAGGACCAAGAAAAGACCACATTCACTTGTCCCTATGGAACATTTGCTTACAAACGCATGCCTTTTGGTTTATGTAATGTTCCTGGGACATTCCAAAGGTGTATGATGGCTATATTCCATGACATGGTGGAAGACACTATGGAAGTATTCATGGATGATTTCTCGGTTTATGGCGATTCTTCCTCTGCTTGCCTTGCCAATTTAGAACGTATGCTTAAGCGTGTGAAGACACTCGCCTTGTTCTTAATTGGGAAAAATGCCATTTCATGGTAAAAGAGGGCATCGTGCTTGGACACAAAATTTCCAAAGCCGGTCTCGAAGTAGACCGTGCTAAAGTCGATGTTATCGCTAAGTTGCCTCCACCTTCAACAGTGAAGGGTGTGAGAAGCTTCCTTGGTCATGCGGGCTTCTACCGTCGATTCATCAAAGATTTTTCTCAAATCGCTCGCCCGATGACCCACCTCTTGGAAAAAGATACTCCTTTTATCTTTTCCAAAGAGTGCCTTGAAGCCTTCAACTTGCTTAAGGATAAGCTAACTAAGGCACCCGTCTTGGTCACCCCTAATTGGGAGCTGCCTTTCGAGTTGATGTGCTATGCTAGTGACTATGCTATTGGTGCGGTTCTGGGACAAAGAGTGAACAAACACTTCCAACCAATCCATTACGCTAGCAAGACAATGACTGGGGCTCAATTGCATTACACGACAACCGAAAAGGAGCTTTTAGCTGTTGTCTATGCTTTTGAAAAGTTCTGCCCCTATCTTGTCCTTTCCACCACAATCGTTTACACCGATCATTCCGCGCTGAAGTACTTGTTGACTAAGCAAGATTCCAAACCAATACTTCTTCGCTGGGTTTTGCTACTCCAAGAATTTAAAATCGAAATTCGCGATAAAAAAAGGAGCTGAAAACCTAGCCGCGGATCATCTCAGTAGACTTGAGGATCCTTACCAAGGGGATCATCCGAACAAAGAGATCAATGACTCTTTTCCCCTGGAGACCTTAATGTCTATCAACTCGACTGCTGATGAAACCCCGTGGTTTGCGGACATTGCAAACTACTTGGCGGGTGGAATTCTCGTTGACGGGCTAACATCCCAGCAAAATAAGAAGTTATTCAAAGACATTAAGACTTACTTTTGGGATGACCCGTATCTATTCAAACAATGTGCTGACTTGATTATTCGTCGATGTGTTGATGGACCGGCAGCTTTGGAAATCCTTGATGCTTGCCACAAAGGACCCACCGGTGGTCACTTTGGTCCCAACTACACCGCCAAAAAAGTGTTTGATTCGGGATTTTATTGGCCAACCGTCTATCGTGACGGTCACGATATGGTTAAACGATGTGATGCTTGCCAAAAACAAGGCAAGATCACACATAAAGATGAGATGCCTCAAAATTTCATACAAGAATGTGAAATCTTTGATGTTTGGGGTATCGACTTTATGGGGCCATTCCCTTCATCTAAAGGAAACAAATACATCCTTGTAGCCGTTGACTACTGATGTGTCGTGGATAGTATAGTGATAATTAGATACGTTATAGGGTAAATTAGAAAATTACCTTTAGGAAAAAGTAATAGACTAATAATACCAATGACGAATTCAATTAAACACGTGAGTGAGTCGAGTTCGTTGTACACGAAGATCTTATGAATTTGAGACGTTTCGTTTTGATTTGGACAATCGATTTGAATTGGTTTTCGGGTTTTAAACTACAAATTAAATCTACAAATTTTAAGCTATTTAAGATTAACCTAAAGTGCATGAATCGTAAACCCCGCCTATTTAAAATTATACAAACAATTACCTAGAAATTAAAAGCACTATATAAAAATTAAACTAATTTAAACTCATTAAAAATTTAATCTATTTAATTATCTATTAAAAATAAATCTATTTAATTAAATCAACTTTTAAACTAATTTACTTTTAAAAACTAATAAGCCATATTAAAAATTCACTTAAAATAAATTTATTTAAAAACTATTTTTATATCAATCTAAAATTATTAAAATCTATTTAATTAAAAATAAACTAATTTAACTTTTTAAATAAAAACATTTTTTTTATTTTTATATTACTTATTTATTCAAAACTACTTATTTAATGAGACTTTACTTTAATTAAAAATAAAAGTAAGTTATAAAATTAAACGTGACAAAGATAATTAAACTTAAACAAAATCTGCCAAAATGGTTAACACAATATTAATGATATAACAGATACTAAAATCAAATGAGCCTATAGCTTAGATGGCTATCACGTTGGACCCCTACCCTTGAGGTCAAGGGTTCGAAACCTGCCATGGACATATTTTTTGGAATTAATTTCTTTTTGACAGAAAGTGAAAGATACAGTCTCAGGAGAGACTTTTTGTGAGCTTATTAGCTACAAGCTATGAGGACAACAGCTTATTGAGCTTATCAGTTAATTGAACTGATAAGCAATACTTGGACAAAATAGCAAAATATCACAAACAAACAATTTAAGATTATGACTCAGTAAACAAAGTAACCAATTATGCAGAAAAATCAGCAATCAAAATCAACATTATCAAACAAAGCAGGATAAACAGCAGATCACAACTAGACACAAACTGAAACTGACTCAATCTATACCAGTTTAAATCAGTTATTCATTTAGCAAGCAAATCTCAAATCAAAGAAAAACATATTACAAGTTCAGTAACATAACTTCACGCATACAGAAAATAAGAAACAGATTAAAACTAATACTAAACTAAACACAATGCTGATTCAACTTTTCAGATAAATCAGTCTAAGTTAAATCAACCCAAAATAAACATTCTAAGGTAATTATGAATAATACTAGCAATAATCTCAGTTCTTATATCAAATTAAAACAACAAATACAAGTATCAAACAGTAAAACTATATCAACTAAACATCTAGAAATCATGAAGTAAACATTCTATCAAAAGTTTATGAAAACAGAAATCCCATTCGTTTAAAAACTATCAGACAAATCCTAAAAACTTATAGACTCCTATCAATTTTAACAAGTTACTACTCTTATCAGCTTTCATATCATAACCAAAAAAAATCAGAAATAACATCACTCAAGTACATCAAACGAGATTCATAAACAGATTATTCATAACATCATTTTTAAACTATAAACATAAGATTAAAAAGAAATCAAACCTTTTGAAGATACCGTTGAGTAGTAGGCTAGCGCTGAGCTACCTAAGAACCGAAAATGTAACCACCATTCACCATTACCAATGAATAGAGACCACCATTCAATACTTAAACATTCGAACCAAGCACCTCAATCGAACAAAATCACTTTATCACTTATCCAGTAGGGATAAGAGTGGATCCAAACTTCACTTTAAATATTAACTATAAACTATTAATTAGTTTATAATTAACAGATTAATATCATTCTTGAGAAACAGGAATTAAGACTAGTTTGTAAAAATCAATTAAAGCAGTTAAGTAAAGGAAAACGAGACAAGGTTAAAACGCAACAAACTGATTCTTTTATTAATCTTTCCAGAATATTACAAAGCTTTAAAAAGAAATACAACAATTATCCTAAATCTATTTCTACAGAGTAACATTAAAAGTAAAAGAAAGGATGATCAATACAATATTATTTGGGGGTATTTATAGCCCCCCCAAGGCTACTGATGAGAGAATATTCGCATCTTCCAAGGGATATCCCTTTCTATTCTTGACCATAGATCTTCAATTTTCTTCTCTCTCTCTTTAATATGAGGGCTGAGATGGTTCACAATAGCACACGGATCGCCAATGTGGAATCCATGTGCTAGTTGTGCTTCTTTCTTGGCCTCTGATTGGTGGGAATAGAATGATGCGTTGTTTCTTCAAATGACGAGTTGACAGGTAGCCTTGGCATACCATTCCTTCTCTTCCTTAAACCATGGGGGTTTTATTCCCCTTGGTGTGAATTAAACGAATATATGAAAAGCCCTTTAATTTAGTTACTTTTTACTGGCTAGGGTTAATGGGAACAGTGACATGGTTGACTGGTTTTAGGGTGGGGAAGAAAGTTTTTCACATAGTTTATATCGAGAGTTTTGTTTAATAATGAAAGTGAGTGGGTGGAAAAACGTTTTAATATAAACGTGAGTTGTGTGGGGTTTTATTTATGTGATAAGGGTCAAAAGAGAGTGGATGACGTGTGAGTAAACAAGTGGAATGATTGGGACGGTTCTTTTATTTATTCAAGAGATGGGTAAACGTGTGAATTTATTTATCAAGAGTGAATAAAAGAGATACGTTCTATAATAAACTTATAAAATGAGGTAACCCTAGGCCCATGATACTCATTCTTTCGTTTCTTTTCAATTCATTTCTTTCCCTATTGGGCTTGGGCCCAAAACTCATGCCATCCGTGTATAACTCTCCCATTTTGGGCCTTAATTATGGACTTGTCCAAAATTTATCCACTTAATATCTATTATTGGGCTTTTCAGGCCCAATAAGCCCATGTGGGACCCACTTGGACCATTTCACTTATTTAAATATTAAATCCTCTAAAGTTGAGCTCGGTTTAGGCTTCCTCGATCTTTTTCTTCAATCTTGTGTCGATTTTTGTCGAGTTTCGCGAACTTGGTACCTACACACATGAAAACAAGAAACAAGCATATCCAAGGCATATTTGATACAATTTGTGCAATATTTCATTGTTTTAAGCTACAAATGATATGAGTAAATACACTCATATCAAATTCCCCCATGCTAAGCAATTGCCATGTCCTCACGCAATGATAAAATAAAACTATAGCTACACCATTATTCAACTTATGACACTTTATTTTGCAAAAAATAACTTTAAGGATCATAAAAGCTTAAATAGATTCATCGTCCTCGACTTTTCACTTTTCCATGCCAAGTGTAAAAACAAGATCATTGTTATTATAAGTTGGTAGACTAACACTAACTCATGTGGGCCAATTATTCACTTAGACTCCCTTATTCCTAATTGTTTCTCTTATATTTTATTATTGTCATGAATGATCACGAAGATGCATTGTTGACTTATTTCGATAATTTATTAGGCCGAAAATAAAGTGAACGATTTAATCAATAGTTAGCTAAAGGACAAAATCTTTTAAAACTGCTTCTCGGGACTTCATAAAGTTCATATCTTGGCATAACTTGCTTCACGATTTGAGACCTTTATCGGACCGATATTTGGCAGTGACTTAATACTTCCAACCTTGAGAGACGTTCACGAAATAATGGTCTTCTCTTCATAATATTTCTTTACTTGAAGTTTTGAGAGATTCATACTTGGACCACGACTTCTTCATTTTTCTCCAATCTTTATTTGGGATTTTGATATACAACGATCCGCCTCCTTTTTGGACTTGGCTTCATTTATCCTCATACCTTATTTTGGTCTTTTTGGATAGACTTCTCCATGGCTTTTTGGGAGTATTTGCTTTTCGTCGTGTGTCTCGATCCTTCGTATTGATTTTTGATAAATGAACCTTCACATCACTTGAGATCTTTAGCAATAAAACATAGCCCTCATGTCTTGTTAGGACCTTTTTGGACTCGCCAATCTTCGCATCCCGCTTCAATAAGTTATGCCTTGGCTATGAACTCTAATCCATACCGAGCAACTTTTAAACGATCTTGGGCTAGAAGCTAAGTAACTTTTCAAATCGTTCAACCTTATTTATTGCAATAAAACTTATTAACAAGCGATGGGAGAATAGGCTTATAATTAACTTACATAAATTCCCGAAAGAATACCAAACTTATAATTGGCTCTATCATCTCTTGTTCTCCATCAATGGATACTTAGCCTATCAAATCAAAGTTTTGGGTTTTCAAGTCATCTATAGGATCTTGCATCTTCTTATACTTTTGCAAGTTTTAGAATTTGCGTTTTAAAGTTCCCTTGATAGACGACTTTCTATGATCAATTATAGGAGCTTGCGAAAAGTTCTTGTTCTTAACTCGTATGAATTAAGACTTTCGCGTTTTAAAGCTCCCTATATAATAGCCTAGCAAAGCTTAATTCAAATATGTTAAGGAAAAGCTAAGGTTAAAAACCGAGTCGAGTCAAAAACTATTCTTATTGAAAGCCTACATTCGTGTCAAAAACACTTATTTTATTTATTAAAACTTAAAAATAACACAAAAAATTTAAAATTTTATTGAAAAATGAGAAAACAATACGTTTGGACATGACAAAAGCAACTACAAGCGATTATATCGATTGACTCCCCCATGCTAAAACCAAACATTGTCCTCAATGTTTCTTAGCTCAAGAGTAACACCCCCTTGCTAAAACACGAAGAGTCTAATGCAAACTCCTAGCATGGAAAGAGCACGCAAATCTATAAGCCGTTTATTAATTATGCCTCAAGACAAAACGTTAGTCGATAAAAATCAAGGTTAAGAAAGTGTTCCCCTTTTGGCATTCAAATAATGGAAGATCAAGTGGACCAGCAAAAACCGAACACGAGAGTCTTCAAAAATTAGGGTCGTACCTAAGATCACAACACAACAAAACACGAGCACGAGCTTGAAAGATCAAGCCTTATTAGATGTTAGAAAATAGAAAGAAGATAGAAAATACTCGTTTTTGTTAACCGTGTCATGAGCTCGACTCGATCCCCGCATTCATTGGTCCTTAGGGAAAGTGGTGAAAACCGGCATATTGGAGTAAAAACCAACACAAAGCACGATGCCGGGGTCAAAGATCTCATCCTCGTTGTCGGATGACAAACGAAAGGATAAAACTCCAACACAAATCTCTAACAAGAGATAGTAGTCACAACGAATGGTATGATTATAGCATGCTCCACGAGATAAACTCGCACCAAGATGATTAAAAAGTCTTTCAATTATTGCATCGGTTAAAGGCCAAGATTTCCCTAAATCAACGATTCCGGGGTCAAATACCTCGTCCTCGGTGGAGAAAGGAATAGACAACAAGGTGTCGTCCCCCCATGCTAATCCTAAGTCATATGAAGCACATGGTAATGGTGGTACAAAAGTCTCAACCATAGTGGTTTCAACTTGCATGACTTTGTCGACCTTTTCACTCTTATGAATGTGAATAAAGGGATCATGGTACTCAATATGAGACACATGAAAAACCCGCACATTAAGATCAACACGAGTGGGAGGGAGATTGGGAATAATATAAGTTTCTCCATCCGAGTCGACATACTCATCATAACAAAAGGTGTGATCATCATCACAAACCTCATCAACCTCCTTCATAAGAAGATCATCATCACAAAGGTTGTGAGATGTAGGAGGTATGATGTTCTCAAAATCCTCTTGAAACAATGGATTATTGTTCAATGAAGCTTCAAATAGAGGATTTGAGTAAGTCACAAAAGTGTCGTCATTCTTGTCATCACAAGAAATATCCGACAAAGTATCGAGTGTATCACACTCGGATACTAGATCATCATTCTCATTCGAAGGCAATTCATCGGCGAATTCCTCGAGAATGGTAGGTAAAACACAAGAATCACGTTCGATCTCGAGATCGGAAACGTCTTCACTTCCCCGTGGAAGTGGATCAATGATAGCAAAAAGTTCATCGATGAACTTATCCAACGAATAGTCACTAACCTCACTCGGTGTGAAGCTAGGAATCAAAGGCTCTTCAATTGAAGATTGTGCCTTAGGAACATCAACATGATCCTTAGAAGAGAGTGAAATTGAGTTCATTTTCAAAGATTGTTCAATTAAAGCAATGTCACTCTTGAGATCAAAGTTCTCATTATCAAACTCACTAGCATCAAATGGCTCACTTAAGTAATCATCAATTTGTTTTTCAATCTTATCATCCTCGTGTGGAGTGAGTATAGATGAGGTAACATTACAACATGATTCAACAAAATTAGGTTTATCAATTTCTACACTTTCCAATTTCTTAGGGACCAATCTTGAAATTTTTTCCGGTTTGAAAATCATATGTTTATCCCCATGAAACAATTTAAGCTCTCCTTCTTTCATATCAACTAAAACACCGGCCGTACATAAAAATGGTCGCCCTAAAATTATAGGCGCACGAGGATTCGGCTCATAATCAATGATAGCAAAATCGGCTAGGTAAACGAACTCCCCCACTTTAACAATGACATTTTCCGCTATACCAACCAGTCAAGTGGTGGTTCCATTAGCAAGCTCAATGATCATTCGAGTGGGCATAAGTCGCAAATAGTCACGAGTTTTCCAAATGGACAAGGGCATTACGTTAATACTAGCTCCTAGATCGGCTAGAGCTTTGTATTCCCCAAGCTCATCGAAAACACAAGGTATCAAGAAGTGACCCGGATCATTATATTTCTTAGGAAAGAGATCAATTAAATCCGAGGTACTAATAACATTTAAAGTAGCCTTGGTGACATTCCAAAAGGTTTCTTTAGGTGGAACAATAAGCTCAAGCTTTCTTTCTAAATTATCATAAGCGGTGATAGCCTTAAGCTCTCCCCTCGGGTTTGGAATGGTATTACTAGGTAAGCAACCTGAAGAAGATGACGGTTTAGACATGAATTCCTCAAGCATCGAAAGCAATTTATTTTGACCTTGTTCCAAACTTTGTTGCATACGTTTTTGGTTTTGCTCTAGCCTTTGTTCAAAACGGGTTTGGTTTTGTTCAAGTCTTTGTTGATTAAGCTCAATCTTATTATTTTGCCCTTTAATCGTATTTTGAAACTCATTTTCCAAAGTTGCCATTTGTCCTTGAATGTTATTTTGAAAAGCTTTCAAATTTGCCTCATTCGATTTATTGTAACTTGACAAATCATTTTGATTATTCCCTTGAAAACCTTGATTATTTTGATTAGCATTAAACCCATTTCCTTGATTAAAATTCCCTTGGTTACCACGGTTAAAATTATTCCCATTGTTCCCATTGTTGTATCTATTTTGAACCGGTGGAAAACCCGGTGGAGCAACATGATTTTGACGAGGAACTTGACCGTTGGAGCCATAAGTTCCCGTCGCGGCAAAAGCACTAGCTTGATCAAACCCCGCGTTTAAACAAGCATAATTAGGATGTGCTCCACCACATGATACACAAACATTCTCAATCATATTAATCGATCCATGAGGATTCTTCCTAATCTCACTCAAAATCGTGTCAATCTTAGAGTCCAATCTAGCAATCTCGTGATTAGATGAATTCACATTGGAAACAACCGGTGTGTTTCGTGAATATTATGCTCTAGACTTATCCTCAATTATTCTCCACGCGTCTCTCGGTGTTTTTCTTAAAAGATTACCACCCGCGGCGGCATTTAAAGAATCTTGTTTAATCATATTTAGCCCATTATAGAAAGTATTTATTTGATGCAATTCCAAGAAACCGTGGTGTGGACATTGTCTTAACAAATCTTTAAATCTTTCCCATGCAACCCCAAACGATTCCTACACTTTTTGTTCAAATCTAGTGATCTCGTTCTTAAAGTGTGTTGTCTTAGATGGTGGAAAGAAATAATTCATAAACTTTGACACTAAATCATCCCATGTTAAGATCGAACCCGGTGGTTCTTTCTCATACCAAAGCTTAGCATTACCCTCGAGCGAGTACGGAAAAAGCATAAGCTTAATCACGTCATTCGACACATCTCTAAACTTGAGAGTCGAGGTAATTCGATTAAAATTCCGTATGTGAGAATGCGGGCTATCGGTCTCATTGCCACGAAATTGGTCGGCACGAATGAGCGATAGAAGACCCGTCTTAATCTCAAAATGATCCGCCAAAATAGCCGGCACAACGATTTCTTCCCCATACCCTTCGGTGGGTGCACGGAGCAATTCCTCCATTGTTCGGTTATCGGCCATCTCTACAACAATAGGTGGAAGCTCGGGTTCCACTATTCATTGTTGACGATTTCTATTTCTACGAGGAATATTTTCAAGCCTATTAAAATCAATCACAAGACGAGAAGAACGTAATTGCATACACTACAAAGACGAGAGTTTAGAGGATTGAAGAAAAAAAATTAGACAAGAAGAAGATTATTTTTGGTATTTTATTTGGTATTGCTCAATCAATAATGATTGATAAAAAACAAGGAATAAGGATAACTACTATGGAAGTAAATTACCCTCGGTCGACTTTGAAACGATAGGTGAAAACCTAAACGTTTCGAGGTTCAATAAGTAAACTACAAAAATAAGATTTATTACTACTTGAGTCGGCAAACCAATAATAGGTCTTCCCTCTCAATATACGCACAAGCAAGCGGGGAAACGAGGTGGCACTAAGCACTTAAAAACCTTTTTCCTTAGACGGCCTTTTATAGCACGTCGCCTTATACCCACCTTATAGTTTGTATAAATCGAGTTCAAACTTCTTATTAGTATTTATCTATTTTGCCTTTATTTTTGTTTTGGATTCGAATACAATAGCTAGGTGATGAAATCCCAACTAAGGCTTATTTGAAAGGTATTTAAAGTTATTGTTCTACGTAATACAATATATTATTCACAAAAAATGAGAAAAACGATACATACTATATAATAGAAAAATAACAAAACTTTCCGAGGACGGAAAGGGTCTTCAAATCCACGATCAACAAATCTCCACAAAAGCGAATCGTACACAAGATACCCAGCAGCGGTGCCAAAATTTTTGATGTGTCGTGGATAGTATAGTGATAATTAGATACGTTATAGGGTAAATTAGAAAATTACCTTTAGGAAAAAGTAATATACTAATAATACCAATGACGAATTCAATTAAACACGTGAGTGAGTCGAGTTCGTTGTACACGAAGATCTTATGAATTTGAGACGTTTCGTTTTGATTTGGACAATCGATTTGAATTGGTTTTCGGGTTTTAAACTACAAATTAAATCTACAAATTTTAAGCTATTTAAGATTAACCTAAAGTGCATGAATCGTAAACCCCGCCTATCTAAAATTCTACAAATAATTACCTAGAAATTAAAAGCACTATATAAAAATTAAACTAATTTAAACTCTTTAAAAATTTAATCTATTTAATTATCTATTAAAAATAAATCTATTTAATTAAATCAACTTTTAAACTAATTTACTTTTAAAAACTAATAAGCTATATTAAAAATTCACTTAAAATAAATTTATTTAAAAACTATTTTTATATCAATCTAAAATTATTAAAATCTATTTAATTAAAAATAAACTAATTTAACTTTTTAAATAAAAACATTTTTTATTTTTATTTTTATATTACTTATTTATTTAAAACTACTTATTTAATGAGACTTTACTTTAATTAAAAATAAAAGTAAGTTATAAAATTAAACGTGACAAAGATAATTAAACTTAAACAAAATCTGCCAAAATGGTTAACACAATATTAATGATATAACAGATACTAAAATCAAATGAGCCTATAGCTCAGATGGCTATCACGTTGGACCCCTACCCTTGAGGTCAAGGGTTCGAAACCTGCCATGGACATATTTTTTGGAATTAATTTCTTTTTGACAGAAAGTGAAAGATACAGTCTCAGGAGAGACTTTTTGTGAGCTTATTAGCTACAAGCTATGAGGACAACAGCTTATTGAGCTTATCAGTTAATTGAACTGATAAGCAATACTTGGACAAAATAGCAAAATATCACAAACAAACAATTTAAGATTATGACTCAGTAAACAAAGTAACCAATTATGCAGAAAAATCAGCAATCAAAATCAACATTATCAAACAAAGCAGGATAAACAGCAGATCACAACTAGACACAAACTGAAACTGACTCAATCTATACCAGTTTAAATCAGTTATTCATTTAGCAAGTAAATCTCAAATCAAAGAAAAACATATTACAAGTTCAGTAACTTAACTTCACGCATACAGAAAATAAGAAACAGATTAAAACTAATACTAAACTAAACACAATGCTGATTCAACTTTTCAGATAAATCAGTCTAAGTTAAATCAACCCAAAATAAGCATTCTAAGGTAATTATGAATAATACTAGCAATAATCTCAGTTCTTATATCAAATTAAAACAACAAATACAAGTATCAAACAGTAAAACTATATCAACTAAACATCCAGAAATCATGAAGTAAACATTCTATCAAAAGTTTATGAAAACAGAAATCCCATTCGTTTAAAAACTATCAGACAAATCCTAAAAAAATTATAGACTCTTATCAATTTTAACAAGTTACTACTCTTATCAGCTTTCATATCATAACCAAAAAAATCAGAAATAACATCACCCAAGTACATCAAACGAGATTCATAAACAGATTATTCATAACATCATTTTTAAACTATAAACATAAGATTAAAAAGAAATCAAACCTTTTGAAGATACCGTTGAGTAGTAGGCTAGCGCTGAGCTACCTAAGAACCGAAAATGTAACCACCATTTACCATTACCAATGAATCGAGACCACCATTCAATACTTAAACATTCGAACCAAGCACCTCAATCGAACAAAATCACTTTATCACTTATCCAATAGGGATAAGAGTGGATCCAAACTTCACTTTAAATATTAACTATAAACTATTAATTAGTTTATAATTAACATATTAATATCATTCTTGAGAAACAAGAATTAAGACTAGTTTGTAAAAATCAATTAAAGCAGTTAAGTAAAGGAAAACGAGACAAGATTAAAACGCAACAAACTGATTCTTTTATTAATCTTTCCAGAATATTACAAAGCTTTAAAAAGAAATACAACAATTATCCTAAATCTATTTCTACAGAGTACCATTAAAAGTAAAAGAAAGGATGATCAATACAAGATTATTTGGGGGTATTTATAGCCCCCCCAAGGCTGTTGATGAGAGGATATTCGCATCTTCCAAGGGATATCCCTTTCTATTCTTGACCATAGATCTTCAATTTTCTTCTCTCTCTTTAATCTGAGGGCTGAGATGGTTCACAATAGCACACGGATCGCCAACGTGGCATCCGTGTGCTAGTTGTGCTTCTTTCTTGGCCTCTGATTGGTGGGAATAGAATGATGCGTTGTTTCTTCAAATGACGAGTTGACACGTAGCCTTGGCATACCATTCCATCTCTTCCTTAAACCATGGGGGTTTTATTCCCCTTGGTGTGAATTAAACGAATATATGAAAAGCCCTTTAATTGATTCACTTTTTACTGGCTAGGGTTAATGGGAACAGTGACATGGGTGACTGGTTTTAGGGTGGGGAAGAAAGTTTTTCACATAGTTTATATCGAGAGTTTTGTTTAATAATGAAAGTGAGTGGGTGGAAAAACGTTTTAATATAAACGTGAGTTGTGTGGGGTTTTATTTATGTGATAAAGGTCAATAGAGAGTGGATGACGTGTGAGTAAACAAGTGGAATGATTGGGACGGTTCTTTTATTTATTCAAGAGATGGGTAAACGTGTGAATTTATTTATCAAGAGTGAATAAAAGAGATATGTTTTATAATAAATGTATAAAATGAGGTAAACCCTAGGCCCATGATACTCATTCTTTCGTTTCTTTTCAATTCATTTCTTTCCCTATTGGGCTTGGGCCCAAAACTCATGCCATCCGTGTATAACTCTCCCATTTTGGGCCTTAATTATGGACTTGTCCAAACTTTATCCACTTAAGATCCATTATTGGGCTTTTTAGGCCCAATAAGCCCATGTGGGACCCACTTGGCCCATTTCACTTATTTAAATATTAAATCCTCTAAAGTTGAGCTCGGTTTAGGCATCCTCGATCTTTTTCATCAATCTCGTGTCGATTTTTGTCGATTTTCACGAACTTGGTACCTACACACATGAAAACAAGAAACAAGCATATCCAAGGCATATTTGATACAATTTGTGCAATATTTCATTATTTTAAGCTACAAATGATATGAGTAAATACACTCATATCAACTACGTTTCAAAGTGGGTTGAAGCCAAAGCTTTCCCTACTAATGATGCAAGGGTGGTTTGTAACTTTTTGAAATTGCTGTTCGCTAGATTCGGCGTCCCTCGTGCTATTATAAGTGACAGCGGGACTCATTTTTGCAACGATCAATTTGCAAGAGTCATGGCTAAGTATGGTGTCAATCACCGTCTTTCCACCGCCTATCATCCCCAAACCAATGGGCAAGCAGAGATATCTAACCGTGGATTGAAGCGAATTTTGGAGCGTACTGTGGGAGAGCATCGTGCCGCGTGGGCCGATAAGTTAGATGATGCTCTGTGGGCTTTCTGTACTGCTTATAAGACCCCGATCAGTTGTACACCTTATCGTATTGCGTACGGGAAAGCATGCCACCTTCCCATCGAGCTGGAACATAAGGCGCACTGGGCCTTGAAGTGGGCTAACCTCGACATCAACAAAGCCGGTGATCATCACAAGATTCAACTCAACAAGCTCAACGAACTGAGGAATGAAGGTTATGAGAACTCGCTGATCTACAAGGAGAAGACAAATATCCTTCATGTCACACAAATCAAGAACCGAGAGTTCCACGTTGGTGATCAAGTCTTACTTTTTAACTCTCGGTTGAAGATCTTCTCTGGCAAGTTGAAGAGCCGCTGGTCTGGTCCATTTACTGTCGCCAAAGTCTTTCCTTATGGGACCATTGAGCTTTCTCAGCCAAATGGGCCTAATTTCAAAGTGAATGGCCAGCGTCTGAAGCTGTACTTTGGTGAGGACATCTCTCAGGAGATGATTCCATCCCTCACCACGTTCCCCATGAACTAACTTTGGGTCGAGTCAGGCTCGTGACTCGGTTATCAAAAACAAGCGCTCCTCGGGAGGCAACCCGAGTATCTATCTCTTTTTGTTTTAACCTCCTAAGTGTAGGGGGACCTATATAGGTGTTTGTATTTGTGTGGTGATGTGATTACAGGGATAAGTGCACTCTTGGAATCTCTGAAGAACCGTGCTCCCGTGTTATCCGATATCCGGTTCTATCTCTCAACTATCATGATTCAATTTTCTTCATACTCACATTTGAAATTGATCACTTTAGTCGTCCCTTCCTTAGCTTGATTTAAACAAACGTGCACAATGTCATAAGTGTAGGGGAGATTTTTCCCACATGCTTAAACATTGAGGACAATGTTTATCTTAAGTGTAGGGGGACTTCTATCGAAGTTTTAAGTGGACTTTTCCATGAAAATGCCTTCATTTAACCGGAAAATCATATTTCTCAACATTTTTCAAATTTTTTATTAACTTTGGCCATTTAGTCGTAATTTTTAAATATTAATAAAGTGGTGTAGCTAGTTTTGAAATCTTTGACATATTAGGCCCGTTGCGATTATTTTGACTCAACCCGAATAGACTTATCTAAGTTTATTCTAGCTAGTATCCTTAACCATGTAGACCTTAATTGGTTTATTAGGCTAAGCATCCACGAGTCTCATTACTTGAGATTTTAAATTGTGGAGAACGAGAAATGATAGAGTCAATTATAAGTCGGTATTCTTGCGCAAGCTCACTTGGTGTAATTATTTGCCTATTCTCCCATCACTTGCTAATAATTTATCTGCAATAAGTAAGGTCGTACGATTTAAAAGGTTACTTAGCTTCTAGCCCAAGATCGTTTAAAAGTTGCTCGGTATGGATTAGAGTTCATAGCCAAGGCATAACTTATTGAAGCGGGATACGAAGATTGGCGAGTCCGAAAAGGCCCTAACAAAGCATGAGGGCTATATTTTGTTGCTAAAGATCCAAAAGTGATGTGAAGAATCATTTATCGAAAATCTATATGAAGGATCGAGACACACGACGAAAAGCAAGTACTCCCAAAAGATCATGGAGAAGTCTATCCAAAAAGGCCATAACAAGGTATGAGGATAAAAAGATCCAAGTCCTAAAAGGAGGCGGATTGTTGTATATCAAAGTCCAAAATAAAGATTGGAGAAAAATGAAGAAGTCGTGGTCCATATATGAAGAATCTCTCAAAATTTCAAGTGAAGAAATTACTATTATGAAGAGAAGACCATTATTTCATGAACGTCTCTCAAGATTTGAAGTATGAAGTCGCTGCCAAATATCGGTCCGAGAAAGGTCTCAAATCACGAAGCGAGTTATGCCAAGATATGAACTTTTTGATATCCCGAGAAGCAGTTTTAAGAGATTTTGTCCTTTAGCTAACTATTGATCAAATCGTCCTACTTTTCTTTCAGCCTAAATAAACTATCGAAATAAGTCCAAAAATGCATCTTCATGATCATTCTAAGACAAAAATAAAATATAAGAGTACACCTAGGAATAAGGGAGTTTAAGCATTTAATTAAGCCATGTGTGTAAGTGTTTGATTTGCTAACTTATAATAACAATGATCTCGTTTTTAAGCTTAGTTTGGGGAACGTGAAACTTGAGGGTGATAAATCTTCGCATCACCAAATCCCTAATGTAAGTCCTTGATCTCTTTGAAAGTTATTTTCATCCTTTTGTTTACTTTAAAGTTTTAATTTCTCTTAGTACTTTCATTTTTGTTTAGTAGTATATTAATAAGGCCAAGGTTGATTGATTATGAGAAAAGTGTAAATGTGCTTTGTCACTAAGCATTGCATGAGGGCATGGCAATGGTTAAGTGTAGGGGATTTAATAGGTGTGAAAACACCCATCCTTTTACCACTTATTTCTAGCTAAAACAAGACCAAAACACGTATTTAATATCATTTGTTTGGAATTATGCGTGGTTTTTGTGTTTATTTTGTTTTCAGAGTCAACCGGATGAATATTGAAGAAAACATGGGATTGCACGGGTTTTATCGAGGAAAAAGACTCAAGACGAAGTCTACTGTCCAAGAGATGCAAAAGATTTGAAGTCGTTGTGCCTATTTGAAGATTTATTGAAGAATAGAGCCAAAGATGGAAGATTCATATATGTCGAAGAACTCGAGTCTATTAAACAAAAGATTATAAGACGAGTTGGAATTATTCACCGACACTTCTAAAAATCGAAAGTCGGAAACATTTATTTAAGGAAGCGCAAAGACTAAAGAAGAAAGAAGAAAAGAAGCCCAAAACCAAGCCCATTCACAAAACCCACAAGACTTGCCTATATATATGATTCCACTTCACAATTTTGGGACACTTAGTTTTTTAGGTAGTTTTTAGTTTTTTCATTCTCTCTAGTTTTAAAGAGAGAAAGTTCTAAACTTTCTCTCACTAGTTTTCATCTTTTTCTCTTCCAAGATCAAACCTTTGTAATATTTTTCATTAATCAAGTTTAGTTTTAAGCTTTTAATCTTTAATCTCATCCTTCCTTTCTTTGATTTTGATTGATTTTGGTACAAATCTCGTATGATCCGTGTTGTTCATCAATGATTTTGTGCTTAAAAAGTTAATCTTTTTATGTTTCCTAAGTTTCTACACAAATAAGCTTTGAGATCCTTGTGCTTATTGGCTTATTTGTTAGTTTTGCTTATTTATTTTTTATAAGTTTTCTTAAAAAGTTTATCTTTTTATTATTTGATTTATAAGTTTGCTTATTTAAAGTTAGAAAAGTTGTTTTTAGTGCTTATTTGATCAGCTTAATATTGGATTCGAGCTTGTTGGTGATTGGCTTATTCTATAGCTTATTCCCTAGCTTAAGTCTCGGAACAACATCATTTTCGGAAAGGGTAAAGCCCCTTTCCGATTGGATCATTCCGACCAGAGCATCCCCCCCCCTTTATTCCGATCGTATGATCGGAAAAGGGTTTAGGTTTTTCCGATTTGCCCCTTTTGCCATTATTCCGATTAGCATTTTTTGATTATTCCGATTGTAACGAGTTTTTGAATATTCCGATTACACCATTTCGTCCATTATTCCGATTACCTTCATTTGCCCTATATTCCGATTGTACTCATTTTGGTATTCCGATTGGCATGATTTTCAAGTATTCCGATTAGTGAAGTTTTGGAACATTCCGATTGCTCCAACTTGTCCCTTATTCCGATCATTAGCTTCTCTCAATATTCCGATCACCCGATCGGAATATATTCCGATTTGCACCTTTTTCTAGATATTCCGATTAAGCTTGTTTTCCATTTTCCGATCTTACTTTCTTTTAGTACTTTTCAACTAAGTTCATATTTTTACAAAGTTTCCAAGTGTTAGTTTTTATTGAGTGTTCATTTATTTTTCTAATATAATCTTTAAGTTTTCAAGCATTTATTTTTAAACTCGTCTTTTTACTTTAATCATTTAAAACTTTAAGTTTACTCTTCGACACTTACTTATTTGTTATTAGTTTAAAGTAGATAAACAAACCAAACCCTTTTCATTAACGAAGAACAAATCATTCCACTTAGAGCCGTGATCAATTCGAGAGGATACCGAGATAAATCTGAACCGTATAACAACGCTAGTATCAACACTATAAGTGTAAATTTAAATACTTGAAAGTTATTAATTAAAAGTTGAGATAAATTTTGGAAGAGCGATCGAGCATTTTAGAGTCAGTTTTAGCCATCCGGCAAAACACGATTCTTGTTCGAAAGGCCGTTGTTACCTAGAAACTCTTTACATATCTTAGGTGTATCTTGACTCATAGTATAAGCAATTTCAGTAGCAAATATATTGCCTTTTCACCTCATTCAGTCTCATTGATTCTTGATTCCTGCTATTTATACTTGCATCGATCCTTGATTTCAAACCACCTTAGCGTCATTTTATGATGTAAAATTTTTCGAGAATATATATTAATATATAAAGTATTTTATCGAACCAAATACCAAATTGTGTTGATATATTTTTTTTATTTTACAAGAAGGAGAAGGAAAAATATGTTTCCCAAGAATGAATATACAAATAGTTGATGTATTTCTAGAAACAGGTTAAAAATAATTTCTGATTCTATGTCACGTGATTTACTTATTTTCGAGAATAAGTCAAAAATGTTCATAATCTTGTATGATGGTGCAGTAATTATAAAGTTTCTTTTTGTAGCGTCGAATATGTCATTACTCGGTCCTCAGTTATGCATAGCCTAGCTAACTATGTATAATTCAGGAAGAGTCGTGACGTATTAGATGTGCCGTTGCTTGGTCCTTAATTATACATAGCCTAGCTAACTATGCATAATTCAGGAAGAGCCACGTCGTGTCAGGTCAGTCATTGCCTTCTAAAATTGTGGTTTTGAATAAATGTTTGGGTGAGAACACTTCCAAATGGTGGATCGTTATGCAAGTAATCATGTTCGATTCGACTCCGTAAGAACATGTCCCAAATTTCCTTGTATCCTTTGACATATTCTCTTTCGACTAGTGTTAGCTTAGAAAGTAACCTTGACCCAATATTTTCGTAAAACATTTTTATGGTGTCATGTACAACGTGTGAATCCCGTCTAAATCACCATGTTGGCGACGAATTACCAAGGAACCTCGTACCAAAACTAAGAAGAAACTTTAACAAGATCAGCAGACTGCCAAACCGGAGGAAAGTCGAGTTTGAGTAACTTCGAGGCCATTGAAGAAGACATCTTCCCCCGAAACGTATGTGTTCGGTCAGCTTATGTCACGGACAAATCTACATAGACTCGAGTTTTGAATTCGAGGTGTTTGATTTGTTCCTATTCTGCCTTGTGAAGTCGTATACCAACGTAGAATGCTGACTCGTATACCAACGTAGGGTTACACAAGGATGGTTCAAAAAGGAGAGCCTTCGGCGCGAGAGCCAAGCACAATGGTCGGATCCTACTAGATCCAGTGGTGTCGTCCGTCATCATCATCTGTAGGGAATAAAACGGTATGCGATGGATAGTTGAAGTTTGCCGACCGCGCATCGGTAGATGAAAGACAATCCGGGTTGCCGTATTCGTTTATTCAGTTGAGGAATCCTTGTGCTTGACTCGATCCCCTTTGATCGTCGATGATCGAACGGCGGATAGCCATAGTTGAAATTATGTGCAAAACCTTGCTTGATATGTGTTTATGTGATATTTGACTTAGTCGAGTGATCGTACATGGTGCGAGCTCGAGGTGGCATTGTGAAACGCTACCCGATCGGAAGGTAACGCGTACCTATATTACCTTGGGTATGCATCCGTTTGTGAACACCCCGTAATATCATTTTGGGTATGTATCCGTATGTGAACACCCCGTATTAAATTTTGGGTATGGATCCGTGTGTGAACACCCTCCTGTGACAAAAGTCGTTTTGGATGTGCATCTATGGCTGTCAGGCCCGTGGACATCCTTTAATATGCAAACTTTCTTTTGACTGGACATATCCAAAAATCCTGTCAAATATTCATAATTATCATGGCTTGATTATTTAGCAAGCATGAGTTAACTTGATTGAACTAATTGATTCGACATGGCTTGGTTAGTTTGCAAGCATGTCGTAATGTGATTATATGTGCTTAATAATAGCATTCAATGTTTTAATTTACGTTGTAGTGCGTTCGATGGAGTAATGTATACTCCGAATGATTTCTGCTTCGAAGAAATCTCCTTTGATGGAAGGTTTCCCTAGCGATCATGTGATTAGGTGATTTCGTATGATTAGTAACGATTACCTTGTTTTAAGTAATTATGTAACGCATTCGATGAAGTTATGTACTCTCGAGAAGATTTTCTATGACGCAATATCTTTTAACGAGCCCCGGGACGGTGCTCCCTTAAGGTGGTGAGGATGTAAACTCCGTAAAAATAAGATCATAATTTAATTCTATTTTTCGGATATTTTTGAAGTATATGATAACGTTAATTATTATGACGTTTAACGATTTAAGTTGAAACCAATATTGAACGTTTTAGTTTTTCGTTCTGACGAGTAACGAGGACTACTAGTGATCGCGATGCCAATGGATGCCTAAATATTATATTTTTAATTCGATTATTTCGATATTTGATATTTGTTAATTTTTACGTTTACGTCTTATAAATTAAATAATTATTATTTAAGTACTTGGAGTATTTTTCGACGTTTTAGAGTCGGACTGAACGAAAATAATTAAAATAATAGTTGAAGCGATTTAAAACTAAAACTTTGAAAATATTAAGAAATAGTGTTTTTCATTGTATCCTAAAACTTTGCTAATAACGTGAGTAAAAGAATTTACGTTTTATTTTTACGGCGAAAATTAACCGGAATAGCTAAAAATAATTAAACAAGCATTTAAATAAATAATAGCAAATGTTTTCGAAACTCGACGAAGTAAGGACTCATATTTATTGGAAAAATGATTTTAAAAACGATGGCGCAAGTCTCGTGTCTTGAATCGTCCGTTAAGTCGCCCAAACGAGCCTCGAACGCTTACTTTATAAAAGTAAATAAAACATTTACGAAACTTACCCTAGACTAACACTTACTTGACACTTTAATTTAAAATACTAGTATAAAAGGGGTTTTTAACTTCATTTCTTTCATTTAACACAAACAAAACACACACAAAATCACTCTCTCTCTTTTCTCCCACTTCCAGCCGCCGACAACAATGGTTGCCGCCGCCGCCGCCACCGGAAAAGTTTTCCGATGAGTTTTCCGGTGAAACCATCATTTTTTCCGGCATGTTTATAATTAATCTGAGACAACCCATGATCCAAAACCCCTAAAATCGCCTCTCCTCCTCCCTTTTATCTCCAAACCGTCACTGCCACCCTACTGTGGTGGGTTGCCGCCGCCGCCACCTTGTGGTGGTGTGTGAGTGACGAATCTACCACTTATCCTAAATGGGTATACCTTAAAAACCTTCAAAAACCCCGGATTTAATCCCGATCTACACATGCATGGTGGTTACAATCAAGATTAGACAAATAATTTATTTAGTTTATTTTATTTTATGCATGGTGGTTGTTTTGGCCGCGTTTTGATCGGAAAAGGGGGCTGCCCGCCGCCAAACCACCACTGTGGTGGCGGCCGGACGACGAGACAGCAACCACACCCGCACCTTTTTGGTGTCGGTCTTGTGGTGGTGATGTTTCCGAACTTGTTTCTGTTGTTGATTATTATTTAGGTGTAGATCTAGATGTATAATGATATTTGTTTATTTTTATTTGTTTTTATTATTTATTTAATGATATGATAAATAAAGGTGATATATAAAATGGATAAATAAATAAATAAAGGAAATAACAATAGTGGGACATATGAAAATACATATTTTGAGGATACAATAATAATTATTATTAGGGTATAATAAAATATAGAATGTAAGCATTCTGAAAATATTATAATAATAATGTTATTATTTGATATAATAGGATATTGTTGTTATTATTAATAAATGATGTAATAAAATATAAAATTATTTGAGGAGATATAAAAAGAAATAAATAAAATCATAATCAATTATTTAATAAGTTATTTTTATTATTGTTATTATTATGTAAAAAGGGTGATTTATAAAAGAGATAAAATAAATAAATAAAGGATACAATAAGATTAAAAGAGTTCGATTATATGAATAAATATAATTATTTTTGGTTATATAATTATTATTTGAGGAAATATGGACTATATAAATAAATTAAAAAGGTATAATAGAATTGAAATGTATGAAGTACATGTATTTTAAGAATACTATAAGAATAATTATTATTATTTGATAAAATGAGATATATAATTATTTGAGGACATATAAGAAATAAATAAATAAATACATATTTAAAGAATATTGTTATTAATATTATTTTAATAAATGGTATATTAAAATATAAAATTATTTAATGATATATGGAAAGTAATTAAAATATTGATGATTGATAATTAATATATTAATTATGGTATTAATGGAAATATAGAAAGAAATTAATTAAGGAAATATGGAAGGTAATTAAAATATTAATGGTGGGAATATATAATTAATATAATAATTATGTTGATTAAGAATACCTTAATTAGACTATTGATTGACAAAAGTATTAATTGGGTATTGATTGAGAAATGTGGGAAAAATTATGTATTTTATATACATGGAAACGTTATAAAAACGGCAAGGTCATGCCGAAATTTTCTAAAAATGTGTACGTTTATAATAGAAATAGTTAACGAATAAATACGTTATATAATAAATTTCGAAAAGTATTATTCCAGTTAATATGACATTTAACGTATAATTATGGTAAATAAAATTTAATGAATTACATAATAATTTTCAAACGAGTGTCGAATTATATAAAAATAACTTTGTATACCCTATTAATTCTGAAGGATTATGTATATAATTTAAGAAATACATTTTTGAATGTTTGTTCTAAATAGTAATTTATGACATGAATCATTTGCGTCATTTTCACTTATAAAATATGTATACTAGATATATATATTATATAATTTGTTTTATTATTTTGTTTTACTTGGCCAACCACCAAGATTTTATGAGTTGAATTTTATTAATTTATTTTGTGTCAAGTTGATGTAACCATCCATCGGGAAAACACCAAAACCTAAACCTCACAAAACAATTGGAGCATAGCTGTGGAATTAATTACAACCGCGAAAGGATACAGTTGACGCTACATGATTATTAGCTATTTATGGTGTATTACGACTATTGGAATCAAGCCGTATAGATTATGATGCTGTGTTGATAATTATGTGATGCAGTATTGGGTTATGATATGCCGTGTGGTATTGATACTTATATTCTGCTGATTGTCTTCATCTAAGGTGAGTTCATAGCCTCGCATTTAAATTCTTTAATGTTTTTAAAAACCCGCGAGGGGGATACATGCTTGTTTTATAAAATCGAACACAAGTAGCTTTTATGTGAACGTTGCAATAAGTGTTATGTAGTGGCCTTTCCTTCATGAACCGTTAATTACCGATAACCGATAAACGCTAGTGCAATAATAATAGATCTATTTTGGCCTAACGACCTATCTGGAGTATGTTGTCTTGCGAGAAGCATACGAGGATATATTGTATTTAGTATTGGGAGTGTCTCACTCCAGGTTGGGCACATGGTTAAGGTTCGGTTCGTGGCTCTAGCATTGTTTGATTGTTCTATGAATAAAATGTTATTAAGCTTGTGTTCAAAGTTACTATTTATAAACTCTATGGATTCACTCAACATTTTTGTTGACTTTAAGCATGTTTATCTCAGGTTTATATTGGCATGCTTGGATAGGATTGGATGCGGATATCGAAGGAAGTGGACTTGGTGAACTTTGTACATTGGATAAAAATCCTTTCTTTTAAAAAGATAAAACAAAAACTTGTATATTGCAACATATTTGAAAATAAGTTTTCTTAATTTATTGGGACCTTGTAACTCTGATCTTTCGATGAAATCATCGTTGGTAAAAGTTTATATTAAAATACGTTTACTGTGACTCGTGAGCTTGTATTATGAAGTAGCACCCCAATGTTGTATTTCGCTGCGTTGTAAATGTGGGGGTGTTACAAAAACAGATTTTTCAAGACCTAATAACATGATTGCATCTAGCATCCTTAGACATAGTTCAAAGAACACGTCTCGAACTAGTTCAAATGACGTTTGCCATAAATTTGGTCTAAGGGAAGCTAAGAAAAAGACCCAAGTAAGAAATAGACATCTCAAACCTAGCCAGATACCTTCTAGGTTACCCAACACTACTAACCGTAGCATGTCATATCCTAGGAGCATCAATCAATCATCTAGGAATTCTAGATCTTACTCGGACTTTAAATATACTACATATAAAACATGTAGGTGATAGGTGTGAAAACACCCATCCTTTTACCACTTAATTATAATAATAACCAAGTCAAAACGTGTATTTTATGTCGTAAAAGTCGGAATTATGCGTGGTTTGTGTTTTTGTTGTGTTTTAGGACCAAAACATGAAAAAGGAAGAAAACACGGGCGTTCACGGGCTTTTATCGAAGAAAAAGACAAAAGACGAAGTCAAAAGATCAAGAGTGCAAAAAGAACGGAAGTCAAAGGTCTATTCTGAAGATTTATCGAAGAAAAAAGTCTAAAGACAAATGTTTAACGAAGTCTAAGAACTAAATCTAATAAAATAAGAAAATTAGAAGACGAGTTCGTTTCATATCGACAAATCCCAAGACAACGTCGAGAAAGACGAAGAATTTAAAAGACGAAAAGACGAGAAGAAAGAAGAAAGCGTCAACACATCTCCTCCTCCTACAAATATCCTCCTTATATGTCATTAGGAGGAGTTAGTTAGTTTCTAGGCATTAGTTTATTTTACAAGGTAATTAGGAGTAGATTAAATTACTTTCTCTCTCTAGCTTTTCCTTAATGTTTTCAAGCTTTTTTACATTAATCTTGTATTGAATCTTTAATCTTAATCTTCATTTCAAGCTTTTCATTAATCATTCTCATTCTAACTCTCTTATTTTTAATCTTGTTTGATTTAGATAATTATATAGTTGTTTAATCATGTTCTTGTTTTGATTTATGTGTTTGTCTTATTATGCTTATTGGTTTTGATGTGTTTGATTTTTATAGCTTATTGTGTTAGGTGCTTATTGTGTGATTTTTCTTATTTTTAATCAAGTATTTTTAATAGTTTATTTTTATAAAAAGTTGATTTTAAATATTTAGATTATTTAGTGTTTTTAGAAGTTTTTAAATTGTGGTTTATTTGCTTTTTCTTAAATTTGATTTGGTTAAAGTTTTGGTTAAATGCTTATTAGTTTTTAGCTTATTTTTTATTATAGCTTATTGGAATTTTTGATGTTATCCGGGTTAACTAAATCCTAGCATTCCGGATAAGCATCGTAGTGATTATTCCAAATAGGATAGAGTACATATACATTCCGGATAAGTCCTATCTCTACATTCCGAATAGTAGCAAGAATCAATATTCCAGATTGGGGTTGAAGACCACATTCCGGATAAGAGTCAAATTCTTGATTCCGGATTGTAGCTCGATTTGGTATTACGGATTGTAGTTAGAATATGGATTCCGGATAGTAGTATGAACTTGATTCCGGATTGTAGTAAAAACTGAGATTCCGGATAAGCTACTTTTTATTATTCCGGATAAGACTAAAATAGTGTATTCCGGATTGTATCTTTTTTGTGCATTCCGGATTGGACTAGGATAAGTATTCCGGATAGCTTATAGAAGTTGGATTCCGGATTGTGACAGTTTCTTGGATTCCGACTTAGTTTCCTGTATTAGTTTTAAACATTTACTTTTCCCGCCATTTTACTTAGCATTTTTCAAAAGCGTTTTGTCTTGGATTATTTCAAGTTTATATTTTAATTAAGTTTTTAAATTTATTTTTATTAAGTTATAAGTTTTCGTCATTTACTTTTAAAGTTTTAATATCTTTTTCATTTCTTTTAGAAGTCTTTATCTTTAGTTTAAACTCTCAAGCTTTCATTTTCACTTATTTACTCAACGACAATTTCACTTTTATTTTAAAATAGATAATCACATTTTCTCTTTCTTTTCACCAAGAAAAATTGAGTCGCACTTACAAATGTAATTAATTCGAATTGAGGCGAGACGATAACTTTTTATATACAAAATATCTTGTATCAAATGGTGCCGCTGCCGGATCTTTTCGTGAAGATTAACGGTTTTTTATGACAAACGCGTTGGATTTTGGGATCCGTTCACTCTTGAACGTTATTTTTCGTGTCAAAAATTTTCAAAAATCCTAAAAATTAAAAATTTCAAAAAATCTAAAAACATTTAAAAATCCATAAAAAGCATTTCTTTTTCAAAGGTTTTGCACCAAAAATATTTTCTTTCACGTTAACCATTATTTTTCTATTTCTTTGTTATTCTTTTCTTGTGTAGGTGTATGCGTACTCATTCACACAAAAGGAAGTCCATTCAAGCTGCTGTCATCGAGCCTCCTCCTGTTGTTAACACAATGGATAACCTTCCAATGATCGAGCTCTTGCAGTCACATGTTGAAGGCAATGAAGATGGGATTGTGGTTCCGGCTATTGATGCAAATAACTTCGAGCTCAAGACCAGTTTCATTCAAATGGTTTCCGCAACACCTTTCTTAGGCCGCACTCATGATGATCCGCGCGATCATATCAAAAGGTTTGTTCACTTAACCAATACCGTGAAATACAATGGGGTTTCACAAGAGAAAATTTGTTTTCTCCTCTTTCCTTTCTCCCCCGAGTGACAAGCCCAGACTTGGCTTGATAAGGAACCATCCCAAAGTATTACAACATGGCGGACCTAGAGACTAAGTTTATCAATTACTTTTTCCCACCCTCACGTACTACCCCTTTGCGGAATGACATTATTAATTTTGAACAAAAGTACGGTGAGACGTTTAGTGAATCTTGGGATCGTTTTAAGGAACTTTTGAGAAAGTGTCCACAACACGGTTTTACAAAGGTGCATCAAATTAATACTTTTTATAATGGATTAAGTTTGAATGACCAAGATTCACTAAATAGTGCTTCGGGGGGTAATATTCTTGTCAAATCTATGAATGAGGCTTGGGCAATCATTGAGAACAAGGACAAAGTCCAAACCAAGAGTATTAGGGCTACTATGGCTCGTGAGAGTGAGTTGACCAATCATCTTAGGGAACTTACTTCAGCTGTAAAACAACTTGTTTTAAGAGATAACCCTCCTAACCAACATACCCATGCTCTCAATATTACTTGTGAAACTTGTGGTGGGTCACACTCTTATGCTAATTGTGATAAAGCTTATGATCAATCTCACAGGGAAATGTATGCTTACAACAACACGGAGAGAGTTCATTTCAAGCCTAATGTCGATGTTAATCACTTTTCTTACAACTCGACGAATTACTTGGCTCCACCCGGTTTTCAACAAAGACCACACCCACCCACCCATAACAACCAAGGGCCACCAAGAGAAAATTTTCAACAAAATGCAAATGTGAGGGGCTATAATGCAAACCAAAGCAATTATCAAATGCAAAATCAAGGCTTTCAAAACCAAGGTTTCAATCCTCAAGGTTTTCAATCATATAACCAATACTCAAACCAAGGTTTTCAACAACAAGGGTTCAATTTACCTCATCCACACATGGACTTGATTCTACAAAAATTAACCGATCATGAGAAAACCATGAAGGAAATGCAAGATTCCACGGATAGGAAATTCGTTCAAATGTTTCAAACCCTTCGTCCCCAAGGTGCTCTTCCTTCTACAACCGAAACAAACCCTAGAGCGAATTTGAGTGATATTACTACACGTAGTAGAGCAACTCTAGTAGGACTATCTATCCCATCCCCAGTTTCCACGCCTGGTACTAGTTCTTCATTACCGTCTCCACCTCTTACGGAAGAAGTACCAAAGACAAAACCTTTATCATCCCCACCTTCCACCTCTAAACCTTCTACTTCTCAACCTTCACCTTCTACACCTACACCACCTAAACCCAATATCCCTTATCATTCTCAGTTAGACAAGTGCAAATTGCTCACTAAAGAGGATGCTCAAGTTACTTCTTATTTGAAGATGATCTCCCAAATGAATTTCAACATTGTCCTTGTTGAAGCACTTGTCCAAATGCCGAAATTTGTCAAAGCATTCAAGGAATTGCTTAGTAAGAAGGAGAAGATGGTTGAGTTTGTTAACACACGCTTAAATGAAAATTGTTCTGCAGTCCTTCTCAAAGAACTTCTGGGACAACTTGGAGATCCCGGTCGTTTTGTGCTACCTTGTATATTTAACAAAGTTGGTATTACCGAAAATGTTTTTGTCAAAGTTGGTACCTTCACTTTTCCGGTCGATTTTGTTGTTGTTGATTATGAAATGGACCCTCGTTTTCTGTTAATACTTGGACAGCCATTCTTGAGAACCGGAAAAGCTTTAGTCGATGTTGCCAAAGGTGAACTCATTCTAAGGGTCGAGAATGATCAACAAGTTTTTAAGATGGGGAAAATTACAAGTAAATCAAATGGAAAAGAATCGGCGAAAATAATTGATGTGCTTCAAGACGAGCTTGATACAACTCCTTGGGAAAGTATAAAGTTTGATGATTTTGTGCTACATGACAATCCTCTTTTCGAGACTTGCTATGATAATCCACTTTTTCAAGACCATGTGGATGATTCTAATGATTCTTTCTCCAATTTGGATACCCTACCAATTTATGATTCTCCATCGATCTATGATGAATATGATGATGATTCTAGTTCCGATGTGGATGATTATGATGATTTTTCTTCTGAGTATAAAGACATGCCAACTTATGATGATTTTGATGATGTTGACACTCTTTCGAGTGATTCTGCAAGTGTTATGTCTTCTACTGATGATTATGCTCCTATTTTTGATGAAGATCCTCCGCCAAAAATGCTTGATCCTACTTTGGATGATTACTCATTTGAGGAAGATTTCGCCACTTTTCTTAATACATACTTTCCAAATGAGCATGATTCTCCTCTTTTGGACTTTGATTATGGTTTTTATCCTCCTTCGGATAAAAAGAAACCCGTTTCAAAGGAAAAGAAACCGGATGACACCAATGTCCGTAGTACCTATGTCTTAACACCTCTCTTCCCACCTTCTTCGAATGAGATTGTATGGTTTATGGGCGAATCTTCAAGGTCTACTGAGTCTAAGTCTTATTTTCCCCTAAAGGAAAAGGTGTTCGATCCGGGTATCACAAAGCCATCTCTAGTATCCATCTGATGAAATAAAAGGAAATACTTTTGGAAAAAATGGAGCTATGCTTTCACTTCATCATACCTTTTACCACCGTGCTCAACAATTGCTTAAGGGGACCTCGCCTACTCTTCTTTGGCTTGTCTTGTTCACCTTAAGCTTGTGCTATTTGATGGATGAAAACCATGTATTTGACCCCGGTGGATGTTCTTCAATGTTCTTACCAATGTAATCAAGGTCGAGTCAGGCTCACGGCTCGGTGATAAAAAACAAGTGCTTCTCGAGTGGCAACCCGATGATCTATCCTTTTATCCGTTTTTATAATAATTGTAGGGGGAGACCCTAGTATGTGTTTGTTGTTTTCTTTCTTATCATGTGCAGGGATTCGAGCTTTCAAAGATCCATTGTTGATGACTTTTAACGACCCGTGATTTCGTGTACCCGTCTTCCCGGTTCTATCCTAAACTCTTTTGATTCACTATTTAATATTCTTCAATATTAAAATAGGAATCAGTTTAGTTGTCTCGTCCTTAGCAAGATTTAAACAACGTACACAATGTCCTAAGTGTAGGGGGTTTACTCCCACATGCTTAAACATTGAGAACAATGTTTATCTTAAGTGTAGGAGGGACTTCTATCGAAGTTAAGTTGGTTTTTCCATGTATTTGTCCTCATTTTAACCGGAAGATTTATTTTTTGACATTTTTCAAAAATTTTGATCTATTTTGGCCTATTAGTATTTTCCTTTGTTATCCTTATTTTCTTTCATTAGAATAAATTTTAATAAAATGGTTTTAATAAGTTTAGATGTCTTTGATATATTAGGCCCGTCATGAATCTTTTGACTCAACTCGAGTTTACTTATCCAAGTTTACTCTAACTAGTATCCTAAACGTGTTTAAATCAAGTTTTGCTAGGATTTTTATATAGGGAACTTTAAAACGCGAAAGTCTTAACTCATACGGGTTAAGAACAAGAACTTTTTGCAAGTTCCTATAATTGATCCTAGAAAGTCGTTTATCAAGGGAACTTTAAAATGCGAATTCTAAACTTGAAAAAGTCTAAGAAGTTGCAAGATCCTATAGATGACTTGAAAACCCAAAACTTTGATTTATTAGGCTAAGCATCCACGAGTCTCATTCCATGAGATTTTAAATTGTAGAGAACGAGAGATGATAGAGTAAATTATAAGTTTGGTATTCTTTCACGAATATATGTGAGTTAATTATGAGCTTTTTCTCCCATCGCTTGTTAACAATTATAATTGCAATAAGTAAGGTTGTACGATTTGAAAAGTTACTTAGCTTCTAGCACAAGATCGTTTAAAAGTTGCTCGGGATTAATTAGAGTTCATAGCCAAGGAATAACTTATTGAAGCGGGATGCGAAGATTGGCGAGTCCGAAAAGGCCCTAACAAGGCATGAGGGCTACATTTTGTTGCTAAAGATCCAAAGTGATGTGAAGAATCATTTATCAAAAATCAATATGAAGGATTGAGACACGACGAAAAGCAAATACTCCCCTAAAGATCATTGAGAAGTCTATCCGAAAAGACCCTAGCAAGGTATGAGGATAAAAAGATCCACGTCCTAAAAGGAGGCGGATCGTTGTATATCAAAATCCCAAATAATGATTGGAGAAAAATGAAGAAGTCGTGGTCCAAGTTTGAAGAATCTCTCAAAAACTTCAAGTGAAGAAATTCCTATTATGAAAGAAGACCATTGTTTCAAGATCATCTCTCAAGATTCGAAGTATGAAGTCAATGCCAAATATCGATCCGAGAAAGGTCTCAAATCGAGAAACGAGTTATGCCAAGATATGAACTTTATGAGGTTTCGAGAAGCAGTTTTAAAAGATTTTTTCCTTTATCTAACTATTTATTAAATCGTTCTACTTTATTTTCGGTCTAAATAAATTATCAAAATAAGTCAACAATGCATCCTCGTGATTATTCAAGACAACAATAAAATACAAGAGATACACCTAGGAATAAGGGAGTCTAAGTTAATCATTGAGCCACATGAATTTGTGTTAGCTTGCTAACTTATAATAACAATGATCTCGTTTTTAAGCTTAGTATGGGGAACGTGAAACTTGAGGGTGATAAACATTCATGACATCCTAAGCTCAAATGTAAGTCTTCGATCTCTTTACTTATTCTCCTTTCATGTATTTTGTAATTTTCTATCTTTTTGAGTTCCTTAATGTCTTATGTTTAATAAAGGCCAAGGTGGGTTAATTATGATGGAAAATGTAAATTTTGCTTTGTAACTAATGCATTGCATGAGGGCATTGAAATGGTCAAGTGTAGGGGATTTGATAGGTGTGAAAACACCCATCCTTTTACCACTTAATTATAATAATAACCAAGCCAAAACGTGTATTTTATGTCGTAAAAGTCGGAATTATGCGTGGTTTGTGTTTTTGTTATGTTTTAGGGCCAAAAGATGAAAAAGGAAGAAAACACGGGTGTTCACGAGCTTTTATCAAAGAAAAAGACAAAAGACGAAGTCAAAAGATCAAGAGTGCAAAAAGAACGGAAGTCAAATGTCTATTCTGAAGATTTATCGAAGAAAAAAGTATAAAGACGGAAGTTTAACGAAGTCGAAGAACCAAATCTAATAAAAGAAGAAAATTAGAAGAAGATTTCATTTCATGTCGACAAATCCCGAGACAACGTCGAGAAAGACGAAGAATTTAAAAGACGAAAAGACGATAAGAAAGAAGAAAGCATCAACACATCTCCTCCTCCTATAAATACCTTCCTAATATGTCATCAGGAGGAGTTAGTTAGTTTTTTGGCATTAGTTTATTTTACAAGGTAATTATGAGTAGATTAAATTACTTTCTCTCTCTAGCTTTTCCTTAATGTTTTCAAGCTTTTTTACATTAATCTTGTATTGAATCTTTAATCTTAATCTTCATTTCAAGCTTTTCATTAATCATTCTCATTCTACCTTTCTTATTTTTAATCTTGTTTGATTTAGATAATTATGTAGTTGTTTAATCATGTTCTTGTTTTGATTTATGTGTTTGTTTGATTATGCTTATTGGTTTTGATGTGTTTGATTTTTATAGCTTATTGTGTTAGGTGCTTATTGTGTGATTTTTCTTATTTTTAATCAAGTATTTTTAATAGTTTATTTTTATAAAAAGTTGATTTTAAATATTTAGATTATTTAGTGTTTTTAAAAGTTTTTAAATTGTGGTTTATTTGCTTTTTCTTAAATTTGATTTGGTTAAAGTTTTGGTTAAATGCTTATTAGTTTTTAGCTTAGTTTTGATTATAGTTATTTGAATTTTTGATATCCGGGTTAACTAAACCCTAACATTCCGGATAAGCATCATAGTGATTATTCCGAATAGGATAGAGTACATATACATTCCGGATAAGTCCTATCTCTACATTCTGAATAGTAGCAAGAATCAATATTCCGGATTGGTATTGAAGACCACATTTCGGATAAGAGTCAAATTCTAGATTCCGGATTGTAGATCGTTTTGGTATTCTGGATTGTAGTTAAATATGGATTCCGGATAGTAGTAAGAACTTGATTTCGGATTATAGTAAAAACTGAGATTTCGGATAAGCTACTTTTCATTATTCCGGATAAGACAAAAATAGTGTATTTCGGATTGTATCTTTTTTGTGAATTCCGGATTGGACTAGGATATAGTATTCCGGATAGCTTATAGAAGTTGGATTCCGGATTATGACAGTTTCTTGGATTCCGACTTAGTTTCCTGTATTAGTTTTAAACATTTACTTTTCCCGCCATTTTCCTTAGCATTTTTCAAAAGCGTTTGGTCTTAGATTATTTTCAAGTTTATATTTTTATTATGTTTTAAAATTTTATTTTTATAAAGTTTTATGTTTTCGTCATTTACTTTTAAAGTTTTAATATCTTTTTCATTTACTTAATTTCTTTTAAAAGTCTTTATCTTTAGTTTAAAGTCTCAAGCTTTCATTTTTACTTAGTTACTCAACGACAATTTAACTTTTATTTTAAAACAGATAATCACATTTTCTCTTTCTTTTCACCAAGAACAATTGAGTCACATATTAAATCAAGATCAATTCGAATCGAGGCGAGACGATAACTTTTTATATACAAAATCTCGTGTATTAGTAGGAAATGTGTATTTAAGGCAAACCATGATTCTTGTGTCAAGAAATTCTTTAATGAGGTGAACTCCCGTGCTAGAGTTAAAACTCAGTGGTTAGCTAGAATCAAACCTATTGGTAAAGTTTGGCGCCCCAATGGTAGAACTTTCACTCTTGTAGGAAACGAGTGCCCTTTAACTAGGATAGCCTCAATTTCTACTAAGACTAATAAGGAGGAAATTCAAAAGGATGATCAATAACCTAAGCCTAATGATCCGTGTCCTCAGGTCACCTCTGGCACAAGAAAAGAAAATTATGAATCATCGCATGGTTCTAAGATAGATATCGCTAACCCATACAAAAGCATACAAACTCCAAATGAGAATGCATGTACCAAAGTCAAGGATCAACAAAAACAAACTGGTCCGATCTTTGTATACCGCTCAACTAAGGACACTCTTAGAGTTTGGTTACTGAAGAAGCAAATATCAAAGAAACCAGTGTCTCAGGGGATTTGGAGTTAAGCTTACAGAAAAATGGTTCATTAAATGACAGACGATGACCCGGGCTTCAAATAAAGGGAAGTTTATCTATGCAACGATAACTTAACCTCAAAACGAGAAATTATATTTTCTCGGACACGTGTTTACATTAAAACTATTCAAAGGTTTTAAACTCGTGTATATGGCTTACAGTTGGATCACAGATTGTAACCCGAGCATCAAATAAAAGGAAAGTTTATCGACGATGATAAAGTCATCCTCACAACGAGAAATTAATTTTTCTCGGGCATGAGATTATATTAAAAAAACATTCGAAGTTTTTAAGCTCATGCACAATAGCTCGCAATCAAATTACAGATGGTGACCCGAACTTCAAAGAAAGGGAAGTTTATCTATTCAACAATAACTTACCCTCAAAACGAGAAATTAAATTTTCTCGGATACGAGCTTGCATTAAAAGTATTCAAAAGTTTTAAGCTCATGTAAATGGTTGATCATTATATTTCAGATTATGCCCCGGACTTCAAAGAAAGGAATGTTTATCGTCGATGATAAATTATCCTCACAACGAGGAATTTATTATTCTCGGGCATGAGCTTATATTAAAAACATTCGAACTTTTTAAGCTCATGCACAATGACTGTAGATTTGTAAATCTATGCTTATGTTTTTAGAGAGAGAAAGAGATAGAAAGATGGTGGATTTCACACTTTAGAGAGAGAAACTAAGAAAGAACTATGTGTAAAATAATGAAAAACCACACCCTCTCCATCAAAGGAGAGGGTTTATATACCCAAGCCTTGTAATGGGCTTGGGCTTACACGTTTAGGCCGGCCTACACAAGTTGTAGGCTTGGCTTGGACTTGTTTGATAAATAAAGAGTGTTAACTAAACTACGAGCTATTACATGGAGTATCGTTGGAGTGACCGATCCTTCTTAATACGTAAAACGTATTTCCAACAATCTCCCCCTAAGGGAGGTCACTCCAAACAAGGGCGTTACCCGAGTTACAATAATAAAATAAACCTAGCATACTATGCTTGTCTTGAGCTCGTAGTCTTCGTCTTTCTTTTCTTTTTCTTTCTGGTGAACATGCTGATGTGATCTTTGATATCAATCTTGAGCATTAATCTCTTGCCTTGATCTTGTGCATCCATCACTTGTGATCTTCGCCTCTTCGTGACCTCACGTCCCACATACTTATACCTTAGTAATTCTTGAAAGATTTAGAGTTCGATACAGCGGAAGACTTAACTTTTAGGCTTTCTTGAATTAAATAAGATATTAGGTGCATAAAGTATAAGCATGCGGGGACGACTTCTTCTTGGATCCCGAAACGCCACTGTCTTCAAATGGCGCAACATAAGTAGACACGAAAGAAATGGCTTTGAACATTTCATTCTAAATCGGTAGCATTTTACCTCTGGTCGGTGAAGACCGTTTGACGATATTAGATATCGTACCCGTGACGGATAGTTTCAATTAAGTAACTTCCTGACAGGATTTCGCGGGTAAACCCGTTCTCTTTATTCGACCGTCCAAAGCTGACTGCGAACATAAAGAGCGAATCATTTGGATAATAATATCCGCATGATTTGAAGCCGTCAATTCATGTTCCTGGAACAAGTGAAATTCAATTAAGAACCGCACCATCGTTGCTTTCCAGTTGTCACGAGCTTGATTCGTATAGAATCTTGCATGTTACCTACCAAGTGCTGTTTGAGGTTAACACTAGAAGGATTTCCACTCATCACCGTGAACACAAAGGTATCACTCTGAGTGTTCTGGCAAGATCACTGAGATATTGCGTAGAGGCCTGGAACGTGTTTAAATTCAGTTAAGAATTAAACATCTGTTGCTTTCCAGTTATCACAAGTCTGATTCATAAAGAATCGCACAAGTCACCTACCATGAGCTTTTTGATATTCGCTCAAGAAGGATTTCCATCTTCATTGTAAATACTTTCGTATTACTCGGATGTTCAGGCAAGATCATGAAGATTTTGCGTAGGACTCTTAAGATTTTTCTTACTTTTCACAGTGTATGAAGAAGCAAGGAATTATGAAAGTGTGTCCTAATGAGATATTTGATGATCTCAAATGGCTCTAGACTCGATCGTGCACTTTGGATTTTAGTGATCGGAGGCTGGAGAGGAGTGCCACCATTTCAATACCAATTTATTCGGAGTGAATAAATCGATAGATAACGTGTTGTCTCCGTGTGATTAAAACAAATATCTTTTGAGAGATATCTGAGTTAGCTGGGATGGGTTGTGCATTGCATCACTGGGTCCATGATGTCTTATCTTCAATATCAAGCATCATTAAAAATGATCTCAATAGCATATGTATTGACCCGGTTTCTGCCTAAAGTTGTAAGGAGGGCTTCTTTCTTTACACCCTTTATCTTTACAATTCTTTTTCATTCTTCAACCCCTTCAATGCTTACCAATACGTCATAACTAGCACCTTGTTGTGATTGTTCCAGTGCTAACTTAAGTACTTGGTCGGCATTCAGCTACGTTCACAATCTTTCCCCAACTTTCCTAAGGACTACTATTTCTAGCTATGGAATGTCCTTGGGAAGATTCCTCCGGTTCTGGAAGAATCATAGGACTTAACCTATCCTACCATCCTTATGTCACCACAATCTTCATCGTCGTGAAATAAATGGGTTGTGGGTAAGTATGAATCACCATGAAATCCATTTTTGATTATGCAAATCCGTTTTGCTCCCCCTTAACATATGCCAGGATATTCGAAAACATTTCGCACATGTCGGGATGAGCCAACACTTTAAGTCAAACCATTTGTGATAATATCCCATATTAAATCACATTTTCTCCCCCATATTAAAAATATTAACCCAATCGATGTTTTTTTTTAATATCAATTGATTTAATGAAGTTTTAACAAAGGTTTTGGGAAGAAAAATGCAAGTCCGTTTTACCTTCATGATATCAAACGCATGAGATATGATACCGATTTGTAACATGATCACATATTCACCATATTAAAAAGAATTAACAAGGTTGGACCTGATGGATGAGAACATCATATGATAAGATCAAATGGTTCTTGTCAGCATATGTTGGTCGCCTCGTCACGTCTGAAGTCATCTCTTGACACCACATGTACGATTGGTATTGTTGTCTTGACACCAACTTGTGAACTTGGCGCGTTCGGCATCGAAGATTCTGAATGCTTGACAGTTGCTCCCCCTCAATTGTTGACCCGTGTTCTATCGAAAGAGCTGTAGTCGTCAGTTGAGTAGTCGCATCGTCGAGTATGTAGATACCAATTGTAGATAGCATGGTTGAAGAGATGATAGCTTCATAAAAACAAGACTTCTCTTGTTTTAACAAATAAATGCACTGAAACGTACATATATTTGTAGAGACCAAGTTATAAAGTAAACTTGATCCCTTACAAGGTTTTAAAGTAAACCTTGCCCGAGAAAATTAATTCCCGTTGTTAGCCAAAGTTTTCATAAGAAATACCTGACTTTAATGTGAAAACCGGGTTGCAGTCAGAAATAACTACAAGCCATTTAGGCATGTTTTATGAAGTATTTACAACTTTTGTACGAACTCTATTTATGGCGCCGTGTCGATATTAATCAACATTTCAAAGGCCGTAAATATTATCGTACCAAAAGACATGCCTTTGAAAAATAAAGTAAAAATATTTTTGGATTTTTCTGAATTTTTCAACTTTTATGGTTTTTATATGGTTTTATATTTTTGTATTTTGCTTTTGAGGATAAAAATATAAACAATATATACAAATGATCACCAAGGATACGGAGAATAGTTTTACCACCACTATTCTTTCGCTTCATCTGCTAGTTCCTTAAGAGTCTCAGGCGAGAAGGTTCTCATTCCTAGCTTATCGGCCAAAAATTCAATTCGGGCATGATCTAAAGCCTTCGTGAAAATATCTGCCAATTGATACTCAGATCGGACAAAGTAAAGCTCGATTACTCCATTTTCTACTTGCTCCTTGATGAAATGGTAGCTAATGTCAATATACTTCGACCGGGAGAATTGAACGTTGTTGCAGCATAAGGCAATTGCACTCTTGTTGTCACAGTACATCGGAATCTTGTTGAAACCTACACCATAGTCGGTTAATTGCGATCTCATCCAAAGAATTTAAGCACAGCAACCGGACATAGCTATGTATTCTGCTTCCGTACTTGAAATTGCAGCGCTTTTCTGCCTTTTCAATGCCCAACTGATTAGTCGATCTCCTAGTAATTGCAAAGTTCCACTCGTGCTACGCCTTGTATCTTGACAACCCGCGTGATCCGCATCTGCATATGCCATTAGTGCAATAGAAGAGTCCTTCGAATACCAAAGTCCCCGATTAATGGTTCCTTTAAGATATCGAAAGATCCTTTTAACAGTAGCTAAGTGTAATTCAGTAGGCCTAGTTTGATACCTGGCACACATACATATAGAAAACTGAAGATCAGGTCGACTGGCTGTGATATACAGAAGAGTACCGATCATTCCACGATAAAGTGTCGGATCAACGGCAACTCCATGTGGATCTGCATCAAGCTTAGTTTTCTCCACCATTGGAGTGTCCACGGGGTCGCAAGATTCCATCTTATATTTCTTAAGCGATTCAAGGGCATATTTGGATTGATTAATAAAGATGCCTCTGGGACTCTGAGATATCTGAAGACCTAAGAAGAATGATACCTTGCCCATCATTGACATCTTAAACTTGGAAGACATGAGTGTCCCAAACTCATCCGATAAGGTTTGGGTCGAGGCTGCAAATATAATATCATCAACATATATTTGTACCATAATCATATCTTTACCTCGTTTCTGAATGAACAGCGTGGGATCCACCTTGCCTTTTGCGAAGCCTTGAGTAATGAGGAATTGTGACAATAGATCATACCATGCGCGTGGAGCTTGCTTCAACCCATAAAGAGCCTTCTTAAGCTTGTACACATGATTAGGATAATTAGGATTCACAAAACCATCCGGCTGTTGAACATAGACTTCTTCCTTGATTTCACCATTAAGAAATGCCGTCTTCACATCCATCTGATAGACGATCATATTCATATGGGCTGCATAAGCGAGGAATAGTCTAATAGCTTCCAAACAGGCAACAAGTGCAAAGGATTCCATAAAGTCGACGCCCAATAATTGCTTGTATCCACGAGCTACTAGTCGAGCTTTGTTTTTCAATATTCCGCCTAACTCATCGAGTTTCACCTTGTAAACCCATTTCAAAGTGACTAACTGCACTTGATCCGGGCATGGGACAAGTTCCCATACTTCAAGACGTATAAACTCATTAAGTTCTTCTTGCATAGCTTCTATCCAACAGGATTGATTAAAAGCTTCTTTCCATGTCTTAGGTTCAACTTCAGTGAGAAAAGCATCAAAGTGACAAAACATTGCACTTTCTTGTAACTGACTTCGTGTGGATACCGGACGATTAGGGTCACCAATAATAGAATCTATAGGATGATCCTTTGTCCACTTGCTGTCATGTTCACGAATCCGTGGATTGGAGTAAACTGTAGAAGGAGCTTCCTCTGAGGTGGACGACCCGACTTGATTAGGGTCGGGAATAGATACACCAAAGAATGGAAGTTCACGCATTTGAGCGAATTCCAAATCGTGATCATCATCATCCTCTTCATCATCAATAGGCATGACATGGGTAGTTGTTACTTGTGTTGGTTGAGAATTACTTGTGGATGGTATATCTTGACCAATTGTAGGTACAGATTTATCTGATTGTGCTTCGGTTGCTGGAGCGACAACTTCGGTTACCGGAGCTATTACCTCAGGTTCTGGAGCAACAATAGTTGGAGGAGTAAAGAATTCATCAAAGAACGGTTGAAACAACGTATCCCATTCATTCCTAGTAGGTGGTATAAATGATGAAGTAGGGTTGTTTGGGACAAGACCAGAACTAATATTACTGGGTCCCATTTCATGAAGTGCGGGTTTAGAGCTGCTTTGCTCAGAAGCCATTGCTGTCAGCTCATCAAAATCAACATTCATAGTTTCAATGATCTTGCGAGAGTTACGGTTGTAGATTCGGTATGCCTTCTTTGCGGGTGCGTAACCAATGAAAATACCAATATCAGCCTTTGGTTGAAGTTTTCCCAAATTGTCACCATCATTATTTGGATAGCAAAGAGAACCAAATACATGAAGATATGATCAATCTGGTACTTTTCCATGGAGAAGCTCATAAGGTGTTTTACCATGGCGTTTACGAATTAGTGACCGGTTTTGGGTGTACACTGCTGTAGATACTGCTTCTGCCCATAAAAACAATGGAGCCTTTGCGTAAATTAACATCGTTCTAGCAGCTTCCATAAGTGTGCGATTTCGCCTTTCAACGACACCGTTTTGCTGTGGAGTGCGAGCAACGGATGTTTCATGAGAGATGCCAACTTCTTCATAATAATCACGCAAAATTTGATTCACAAATTCGGTTCCATTATCTGTACGAATGCGTCGGACAGTAGTGTTGAGACGCACTTGAATCATCTTGAGAAATCTGATGATGAATTTAGGTGCCTCATTTTTTGCTTTAAGAAATTTCACCCATGTAAACCGAGAGTAATCATCGACAATGACGAGGATGTACTTTTTGCCACTAAGACTTTCAACACGCATTGGCCCACAAAGGTCCATATGCAACAGATAAAGTTTCTCTTGGTTGGTGTCTTCAGTCTTGGGTTTGTAAGACTTCTTAGTGCTTTTCCCCATTGTACACGCGGAACACAAATGATCCTTGTGAAATGATAGTTTAGGAAGACCACGAACAAGTTCGTTTTTCGCCAAGTGATTAATAGCGTCAAAGTTAAGATGAGATAACCGTCGATGCCATAACCATGACTTAGTCTTCGATGCTTTGGAGAGAAGACATACGGGAGAAGCGGCCATCATGTCTTGTAGAGACAAAGTATACAAATTATTCCCTCGAGTACCTTTCAATAAATCAACCCCTTCCAAATTACGAATGAAGCAGGTATGCTCTCGAAAAGCAACTTCTAGGTTTGCATCACAAAATTGTCCCACAGAAAATAAGTTGTGACCGAGACCTTCCACGTAATACACTCTTGAAATTATAACATTCCCAATATGATATTCACCATAACCCATTATCTTTGCAATATGATCATTCCCAAATCGAACCGTACCAAGAAACTTGCTGACGAAATTTCTGAGCTGAGAGCGATCTCCGGTCATATGCTTGGAGCAACCAGAGTCCAAATACCAGAGAACAATTTGGACCACCTGTTTTCAATAACAACAGTAGACAATGCATTGGAAACTATTGGTTCCGGAGTGTTAGCAGATACAGATATAGAATTATCAGAATTGCTAACATTTTTGAGACCCTTAGATTTCCTGCGTTTTCTAATGTGAGTTTTAGCACTAACAGGTTTTACTGTTCCAACTTTCTTAGGTTTTGGATTATTCGCGGGCACTACAGTGGGAGTAGACCTATTTAAAGGGCACTTGGTTCCTACAGTAGTGTCAGTGTTCCTAGTTAAAGGACACGCTTGTGTTTTGGTAGCCTTGGTACTCCTAGTTAAAGGGCACGCTTTCTTTGCTGTAGTGGGAGTGATCCTAGTCAAAGGGCACATATTTCCTACCATAGTGAAAGTCCTACCAGTGGGGCGCCACATCCAACCAACTTGGGTTAACACTTTCCCAGTCGGTTTCCATTCTAATCCATTTTTCCGGGCCTGCATCTCATTCACATGGTCAATAAGGCAAGAATCATGATGACTAGAAAACATACATTCATTGCAATTCCAACATTTTAAATTAGAATTCACAGTAGGCTTAGAACGCTGCATAACCGCAGAGCCTTTAGGTTTAGCTACATGATTCTTTTTATTCAAAACAGAAATAACATTCCTAGGATGGGCTTCTACTTTCTTCTTCACTTGACTACTAGATGGGGGCAAGATCCTATCATTCTTCTTGTTTCTTTTAAGCTTAGATCTTTGAGCCTTAGTAGTGGTGCTTACTCCTGTAGAAGGCAACACGGGAATATTAGAAGCTGGTTTTGATTCCGCCTTATCTTTAGTGACCAATGTTTGAGATGGTTTAGTCCTAGGGCCCTTGTTAAGTGGTGTGACGGCTATTAGGTTCCTTTTAATTGCACTAGAGGACGAAGCTGAGATAGTGGCTGCGTTATCCACAACATTCTTACCTTTTAGAGTACGAAGTGTTTCCTTTAACTCAGCCAAGACCAGGTTCTTATCACAAATTTGTTCCCTCAAATCAGATATTTCCATCGACTTTCGATTCAATTGTTCAATCAATGATTGATTTTGTGTAGTGGTATCAACACATGCGGGCTGTACTGAATCGAAGAGTCGTGTATTTTTCTGTTTTAAGTTATCAACTTTGGACAAAATCTTGGAAACTCGATTATCTAGATCCAGTTTAAGATTCTCAGCGGCCTCAAGTACGTTCACACAGTTAAGCTCCTTAGATTTCTCTATTTCTATCGGCAAAGAGTTAGCAACTTTGTCACTTGGCTGACGCTGTTTTGATTGTAAATTCAATCGAAAATTCTTTTCAAAATTTGCATCATCGATATTAACACCTTCGAATGACGTTTCAAAGATTTCTTGAATAAATTGTTGCTTGCATTCAAGCGAAATACAATGTGTTTGAATCTCATCAAAACGTTTTGAAAGCGATGAATATGAATCTTGAAGCTTTAAAAATTCAGCGTCAGATTCGTGACTAGTACTATCTACCACGGTATCCACAGATTGAACATTATGCACAATACAATCATTATCAACACTTGTATTCACACAGACAGAAACTATATCATGAGACATCACTTGATTCAGAAGCAGATCATTATGGCGTGAAACCCGTTCTATTTCAAGTAAACTGTTTTCATAAGCATCTTCCATTTCATTGAAAATCCGTCTAACTTCTTCTATTTCCAAAAACAAATCTTGATCAATATTACGAAGACAAGCCTTAACATTGTTTACAAACGGAACAATTTCATCTCAAAACGCAGCTCTAGTGTGCTCAAAGTTCCATTCACCTTCCGTTATGGCCGTGGCCGTCGTACGTTCCAAAATGACCTTGTCAAAATTGGCTAAGTGTTGGTGAACCGTATTTAAGTTAACGGACGCCTTACTTACCGGTGGAATTAACTTCGTTAAATCCTTTTTGACGAGTGTAGGAGACGTACTAGGAAGGTTTTCATTTGACAAACTTTGGGGCACAAGAACTGTTAATTCTGCTAATTCCTTTTGTAAGTGAATGCGTGTCTTTTTCGAAAATTGATCTTTGTTATGTTGATCATAATCAATTGTATGGAATTTTGAAAGCATTTTAGAATGAGTTTCATCCCCAAGTGATTGTGTCTCCTCAGTACTACGAACAAAAGGTGCTTCTTTCGATTTGCCAATTATGGTCATATCATAAAGGCCGGGAATATATTCCTGAGCTTGTTTTGCATAACCGGGATTAGGTGGTAAATCTTGAAGACGCTTAAGTTTGAATTCTTTAAATGATTTAGTTAAAAGATGAACCTTTTCTGTGGAAGCGTATTGTTTTAAAAGCTGTTGTTCTTTGAATTTAAGAAGTTTGGTAGCATTAATTTCCGATTCAACCTTTTTAGACTCGAGAGTTTCGAAATCCATTTTAAGTTTCTGAAAATCATTGACAACCGACTCCTTTTCTTTTAATTCATTGGAAAGATTAGCTTTTAATAATTCTATTTCTTTCAAGTGTTCAATCTTTTCAAAATGAAATTGGTCAAATTCAGAACATGTTATTTTCTCTTCTTGAGGGACCATTTCAAAAGTTTTGACCTTTTCTTTATGCAACGCAAGCTCAGCAGTTAGGGTGGAATTGGTATCTACGGATTGTCTGAGGGCCATATGCATTTGATCAATTATATGTTTAGGCACCATTACCAAATCATGTTGAGCATAAGATTCCATACCCGTCGTAGCATTTGGTTGAGGTTCACTCAAATGTGTTGGATTGGGTACCACTTTATTTGAGTTACTAGTTCCCGAATGCTGTTCGAGGTTGTCATTTTCGTGCCCAACTTGATGTTGGTTTTCATCAATATTATTAGATGTGGTTGGTACCTCACTGATGACATCAGAACCGTAGTGAGAGAGATTAGCAACAAGAGCAGCTTGGGCAGAGTGAATGTCATCACAATCCGAATCGTATGCATCAAGATCATCCGCTTGATAAGCTGCATTAGAAGTGGAAACAACTGCAATGCCTTCAGTATCTGCTGCCCCTGGGTCTGCCAGAAATGCCAACTCCTCTGAATCCAAAATCTTCCCCTTAGACTGAGCATCAACCAAATACATCTTCTCACAAAACCATGCATCATCCCTTCTTCTTTTCGGCTGAGTGCATTCCCTAGCCATATGACCTTGTCCTCGGCAATTGTAGCAAGTCACAACCTTCTTAGGACCAATAGGACTCCCATTTCCACTAGCTTGAGCATTCACAACTTGATTGTTCCCAGTCCTTGTAGGAGGTCCATATGAATTTTGCCTTCCCTGAATAGGTTTCACCGTCACTTGACCATCTTGAACAGTGGCTTGTTGTCGAGGATTTGATGATGTGCGGAGCTGATTGTTTGTTGGTGGAAATCCTCTAGTGGCAACAAGTTTTGACAAGTAGGCGGTGAGATGGTTTAGAACATCAGCTGGCGTATCATTTGGAGTAAAGACCGGTGCTTGGATTGGTGGAAGTTCATTAGAGTAGAAAGCTTGTGCTGGTTGTGCTTCAATTGGAAAATATCCTTGCTGAGGAGTATAGCCCAATGGAGAAGTGTTGGTTTGTGATGGTGATGTTTGATATGGTGGTTGCTGTTGAGATTGTTGATGAACACCTTGTTGATATTCTTGTTGTGGCATCATTGGTGGTTGATAAGATGGTTGCTGTGGTTGCTGATAGATGTGTGGTGGTGGCTGCTGCAAGTATGATGGTTGTTGATAAGTATAAGCCATGTTTTGTTGAGAAGCATACATTGCAAGTGGATCATGAACTTGAGGTGTAGACAACCGATCCTCGATCACATGGCATTCATGTTGTTGAAGAAAAGCTTGAAGTTGATCCACATTGGTGTTATGCAAGTCCTTAGCCAATTTAACATCCGTTACGTATTTTTTCCATTCTGGAGGAAGAGTGTTCAAATACTTGGTGTTCAATTGAAAGGTAGGAATTGCCATGCCATAGATGTTAAGCTCATTCAACAATAGGGTAAATCTCAGATAGTAATCATTGAGAGTCTCCCCTGGCACATAGGCAAACTTATCAAAAGTATCATAAAGCTTACACTCTCGTTCTTGTTTAGTTAACGAGGTGCCTTGCATAAGAACACGAATTCTATCCCATAACTCTTTGGCAACTTTATGTTTGCTGACGAGTTTGTAGACATCTGGAGGAAGAGCTTGGAGAATGATGTTTGTAGCATACTTATCACATTTATCTTGAATCTTCATATCTCCAGTCAACTCACCCGTTGTGCGAGGACGAGTGGTCGTACCTTCCGTCACAGTACCATAATCTAATGGTCCATTTAGCACCGATGCCCAAATTAGATGTCCATTCTCCTTGTTCAACATATAAAGTTCCATTCGGGAAGTCCATTCCTCATACATAGTCTTCACCAACATTGGTGGACGATTATCCGTACCCGAGAGGATGGACTTATCCGTAAGAGATGTATACTCCATTTCAATAAGTTAAGATTTACAAAGTTGATCGAACAATGAAATAAGGTTAAGTATTTTTGTGTTGTTGTGAGTTATAATCGAGAAACAATGTTAAAATCCCCTAAAAAATGTTCTCGATAAACCAAAAATTCCAAGTCAAAATTACACACGTAATACCAGATCGGAATGCCAGATCGGAATGTCAGATCGTAATGTCAGATCGGAATACCAGATCGTAATGTAACACTGTCGGAATGATGATGGTATCGGAATGCCTAGATCGCAATGCAGAGCGGTCGAAATGTTCAGATCGCAAAGAGATATCGCAATACTCAAATCGCAAAAACTATCTCAAAGATTCAGATCGCAATGCAATGTCTATCGGAATGCTTCAGATCGCAAAGTGGCTGACAAAATTCGAGCAGAGTAACGACTTAAAATACTTCCTTATACCTGTCGGAATCTCAGATCGCAATAGCTATCGGAATGATTCAGATCGGAATAAGTGATAAAAATCCAACGATCGCAATGTAGAAACCTAACCCTTTCCGATGGTTAAGTTATTGCGATGGAGGCCCAAGTACAGTTGTACTTTCCGATGGAAGTTGCTGCTGAAATTTCGGAATGTAGAACACACCCTTTTTTTGCACTTTTGATCCAAGAAAACTGAAGTTTTAATGAAAACCAAGATACCAAGAACACGTTTAAGCACAAATTCCTATGTTACACTACCTATCACAACGATCAAACCAAAAAAAATTTTGAAGATTTCGGCCAAACACACTTATACAATACGAATTGTTTAGAAAACAATACGCAACACAAAAACAAACCTATATTTCATCCCAAGCTCTGATACCATTTGTAGATTTGTAAATCTATGCTTATGTTTTTAGAGAGAGAAAGAGATAGAAAGATGGTGGATTTCACACTTTAGAGAGAGAAACTAAGAAAGAACTATGTGTAAAATAATGAAAAACCACACTCTCTCCATCAAAGGAGAGGGTTTATATACCCAAGCCTTGTAATGGGCTTGGGCTTACACGTTTGGGCCGGCCTACACAAGTTGTAGGCTTGGCTTGGACTTGTTTGATAAATAAAGAGTGTTAACTAAACTACGAGCTATTACATGGAGTATCGTTGGAGTGACCAATCCTTCTTAATACGTAAAACGTATTTCCAACAATGACTTACAGTTAAATATCAGACTGTAACTCGGACTTCAATTTTAAGAAAGCTTATCTTTCATGATAACTTATCCTCTTAACGAGAAATTCATTTTTACTGGTCGAGCTTGTATTAAAACATTCCAAGTTTTAAGCCTCATAAAGGAAAGTGTATCTTTTAAATAAGACAACTTTTCCTCATAACGAGAAATTCATCTTTCTCGGTCATGAGCTTTCCATTAAAACATTCAAAAGTTTTCAAGATCATGAAAACGACTTCTAAGTATAATATCAACTTAGGACTTGGTCTTCAGTTAAAAAGAAAGTTTATACAAGTATTAGTAGCATAACAAAAATGCGTTCCTCGTCATTAATATGTTTGCTCGCGGCAATTGTGGCCTCTCGGGAGAATTGATGACTGCATCTTTGATGCACTGCTAGTACTAGTACATCTGAGAATTCTTAATTGGATAGTTGTAAATAGCCCCAGGGCTATGGAACAAAGGAGTATCCCGGACCTACACCGGGGCGTTGACGGTGATTTTCAAATCTCCCCAAGTAGGATTCGAACCTACGACCAATCGGTTAACAGCCGACCGCCCTCCAGACCTGCCCGACTTCCTCAACCTATCGGTCGAGTCACTTCCTTCCACTCGCCTTACAAGGACCTACTGGACTATCGGCTTTAGATAGTCATCTTCCTCCTCCTATCCTTTCTTTTCACTCGCTTCCTCTCGTCTTGCCGATGTTAACTTATCCTTAACAATGGGAAGTTTACAATTTCTCGGACTTAAGCTCGTTTCGTAAGATATTCAAAATCTTTAGCTCAAGTAATTGGTTTTCAAAAAGGGCATTTCTTCTGAAATCGATAATATCTACGATCCTAGAAATGTCGTTTAATAATGACACGGGGTTGTAAATAAAGTTCGAGCAGAAGTTTAAAAGATTTAAAACATGCTCAATATGGTTGCTATTATTTCTGATAGTAACTCGCTTTTCATATTCAAGTCAAGCATTTCACTGGAAAGCTTTGACTCAACAAAGGGAATTAATTTTATCGGGAATGGTTTATTTTATAACCATATAAGGGATTGTGTTTACGTAATAACACAATCCAACAGGAATATATGTACGTATCAGTTCATTTATTTGTTAAAACAAAAGAAATGTTGTTTCTATGATGTTATCATCTCCAAAACCCGCAACAATTTACAATTGATATCTACATACTCGACGATGTGGCTACGCAAACAGCGACTACAACTCTTTCGATAGAACACGCGTCAACAATTGAGGGGGAGCAATTGTCAAGCATTCAGAATCTTCGATGCCGAAAGTGCCAAGTTCACAAATTGGTGTCAAGACAACGATATCAATTGTACATGTGGTGTCATGAAAGATTACCTCTTTTCAAAAAGGAGGAGATAATTTCAGACGTTATGGGGGAGACCAACATTCGTGAAAAAGAACCATTTGATTCTATCAGATGATCTTCTCATCATTCAGGTCCAACCTTGTAAATTATCAATCTTGTGAATACATTATCATATATGATGTTTTCACGTGATTAGTACCTTACACTTGTGTTTAAAAGGTATTTAATTTACGTATCAAGTACAACCTCATTAATTTGAGGGGGAGCTTGTGTAAATCATGAATATAATTGGATTTTTATTTTTCTTCCAAAATTTTCTTAAAATATTATTAAATAAATTGATATTAAAAACATCGATTGGGTTAATATTTTTAATATGGGGGAGAAAATATGATTTAATATGAGAAATAATTAATCACGAATGGTTTGACTTAACGTGATAGCTCATCGCGACATGTGCGAAATGTTTTCGAATATCGTGGCATATGTTAAGGGGGAGCAAAATGGATTTGGATATCAAAATGGATTTCATGGTGACATACACTTACCCAAAACATCTCTATCAACGGCGGTGAAGATTGTGGTAACATAAGGATGGTAGGATAGGTTAAAGTCCAATGATTCTTCTAGAACCGGAGGACTCTTTCCAAGCACATTCCATAGCTAGAAATAGCAGTCCTTAGGAAAGATGGAGAAAGATTGTGAATGTATCTGAATGCCGACCAAGTACTTAAGTTAACACTGGAATAATCAAAACAAGGTGCTAGTTATGACGTATTGGTAAGCATTGAAGGGGTTGAAGAATGAAAAAGAATTGTAATGATAAATGGTGAAAAGAAAGAAGCCATCCTTACAACTTAGGCAGAAACTGGGTCAACACATATGCTATTGAGATCATTTTGATGATGCTCGATATTGAAGATAGACATCATGGACCCAGTGATGCAATGCACAACCCATCCCAACTAACTCAGATATCTCTTAAAAGAAATTTCTTTTAATCACACGGAGACAACGCATTATCTATCGATTATTCACTCCGAATATATTGATATTGAAATGGTGGCACTCCTCTCCAGCCTCCAATCACTAAAATCCAAAGTGCACGATTGAGTCTAGAGCCATTTGAGATCATCAAATATCTCACTAGGATACACTTTCATATTTCCTTGATTTCTCACACTCAATGAAAAGTAAGTAAGATATTAAGAGTCCTACGCAAAATCTTCATGATCTTGCCTGAACATGCTAGTAATACGAAAGTATTTCCAATGAAGATGGAAATCCTTCTTGAGCGAACATTATAAAGCTCATGGTAGGTGACTTGTGCGATTTTTATGAATCAAACTTGTGATAATTGGAAAGCAACATTGATTTAATTCTTAACTGAATCTAAACACATTCCAGGCCTCTATGCAATATCTTAGTGATCTTGCCAGAACACTCAGAGTGACACTCTTAAGTGTTTATAGTGATGAGTGGAAATCTTTCTAGTGTTAACATCAAACATCACTTGGTAGGTAACTTGTAAGATTCTATAAGAATCAACCTCGTGACAATTGGAAAGCAACGATGGTGCGGTTCTTAATTGAATTTCACTTGTTCCAGGTATATGAATTGACGACTTCAATCATGCGGATAATTTAATCCAAATGGTTCACTCTTTAAGTTCGTAGTCAGCTTTGGACGATCGAGTAAAGAGAACGGGGTTACCTACGAAATCTTGTTAAGGAGGTTCTTAACAAAACTACATATCACAAGTACGATATTTAAAATCGTACAATGATCTTCACCGACCGGAGTTAAAATGCTACCTAATTAGGTTGAAATGTTCAAAGTCATTTCATCCGTGTATATGTTTTGTTACTAACAGTCGTATGCAGCGTAACAAGACGGTGGCATTGCGGTGTTCGAAAAGAAGTCGTCCCCACATGCTTATACTTTCTGCACTTGATACTTCAACAAATTCAAGAAAGTCTAAAAGTCAAGTCTTCCACCATATCAAACTCTGAAGCTTTCAAGAATTTATAAAGATATAAGTATGTGGAACATGAAGTGTGACAATCCGACAATTTCAGGTCGTTATTCTAATCTCGACTATTACGTATTACGTGTTTACTTTAATGAGAATTTTAAATTATCGACTAACCAAGAAGGTTATGACTTGAATCTTAGCGTAAGAATGTCGATTAGATGAAAACCAGCAAGGAATACGTTAGGTATTGATATTATATTCTCAATTTATCATAAGAATGATTTTATTATACTTATCGTTATTTCTCGTGTTTTACATTTTACGAGTGACGAGAACTATTAGTGATCGCGATACCGACGGATGCCCAAAAATTTACGTTTTATTATTGATTGTCTCGATATTTAATATTTTCGACGTTTTTGATTTAATTACATTTTAAGTCGTGTTGAAGATATATTATCATATTTATGAAGCGTTTTAACTTTTGAAAAGTATTTTTACGAAACCCGAGTCCCGTATATATTTTTAAATTTGACTAATAGTCATTTTCTACCCTTTAAACTATTAAATTGTTTTATGATTAATAACCAAATTTTAATAAGAAAAAATGTTCTCGTGCGTCTTATCGAATTGATCTCCGGTTCAAAGTGGACTCAATCTTTTTGGCGGATAAAATAAAGATAGATTATCTATTTCTACTTAAAAGGTAAATGCAAAGAATATTAAAAATAAACTACGACAAATGACAATTAATAAAAAAAATAAAAGAGAATAAAAAAATAAGTAAATAAAAAAAACTATAACAAAAACTTTCGCAATAAAATGATAACAAAACTTCCGCAATAAAATAAAAGAAAATATTAAAACTAAATGCTATAACAAAACTTTCGGATAAAAATTAAAATAACTTTCGGATAAAAAACTAGAATGCAATAATGAAATAAAGTTGACTTTCGGATAAAAATACCTAACTGAGTTTTGGAATGAAAACGGGTTTCGGATAAATAGACAAGAAAGACTTTCACAATTAAGTGGGTTTCGGATAAATTCTAATAAATGGGTTTCGGATAGAAACCAAATTTGACTTTCGGTATAAAAAACAAAACGTGACCTTTCAGAATAAATACTTACCATTTTCGCAATAAATTATATAAACAAAACTTTTTGCCTAACTAAACTTTACAGAATATTTATTATTTTGTGTTCACACCATTGTGTTCACATGGGACTTATGATACTAAAAAGGGATATTTTTTATATTAAAACTTTCGGATGAAACAAAGTCATGGATGTTTTAATATTTGTTTATATTAAACAACTTTCGGACAATTTGCTTTTATAAAGTAACTTTCGGACAATTTGTTTTAATATATATTTTCTATAAAGTAAATTTCGGGAAACTTTGCTATTATACTTTCGGGATAAATAGCTATAAGAAACTTTCGGTATAAATTCTAAAATACTACTTTCGGATAAAAATAATACTTTAAACTTTCTGGTAAATCTAAAATTAATACTTTTTGGAAAATAGGTAAACCCTTTTCCGAAAGTGGGATATATGCAAAAACAGACCCGCTCCTAGATCCTAAAAGCCGGTACTAAAAAATAAGCTAAAATAAGACAAATTAATAACAACAAATAAGCTAAAACTAAACTACATTGATCTATGAAATAAGCCAAACACGAAACGAATAAAAACTCTAAAAATCACCAAATAAGCAAAATAAATAAAACTAATCTAAAAACATTAAGCTAATCAAATCACTCAACTTAATGATCTAAACAATAAAATAAGCAATAAGAAAAATAAGGTATAAAAATCAACTACATAAAAAGTAATAAAAACAAGAAATAAGCAACACAATCAAATAAGCAATAAGCAAAAATAAACTAACAAGATTAATCAACTCAAACATAAATTTAAATAAGAAAGGAAGAATGAGATTAATAAAAAGCTTAATGAAAAGATTAAGATTCAACAATGGAAGATTAAAGATGAAAAACTTAAAGAAAAATGAGAGAAAAGTAAAGATTACACCTGCTCCTCATTAAAAACTAATAACTACTAACTAATCTAATCTCATCAATAAAAATGATGGACTTGGAGTCTATTTATAGGTGGAGGAGTAGGTTGGTGTTGTTGCTTCCTTCTTTTCTTTTGTCTTCTCGTCTTTTCAATAAATTCGTCATTCTCGACTTTGTCTTGGGATTCATCGATAAATAAAACTGAACCCGTCTTCTAATTTCTTCTTTTATTAGATTTGGTTCTTCGACTTGTTAAACTTCCGTCTTCGGTCTTTTTCTTCAATAATTCTTTAGAATAGGCCTTTGACTTCCGTTCTTTTGCACTTTTGATCTTTTGACTTGTCTTTTGTCTTTATCTTTGATTAAATCCCGTGAAATCCCGTGTTTCTTCCTTTTTCATCTTTTGGTACTAAAACACAACAGAAACACAAACCACGCGTAATTTTGACTTTTACGACATTAAACACACGTTTTGGTCTCATTTTTATTTGTTTTAAGTGGTAAAAGGATAAGTGTTTTCACACTTATTAAATCCCCTACACTTGACCATTGCAATGACCTCATGCAATGCATTAATTTCAAAGCAACATTTACATTTTCCTCATAATTAACCCACCTTGTCCCTTATTACATACTACGACACTATGGAGACTAAAAAGATAGAAAATTTTTAAAAAAAAGATATACAATTTCACATTATTTATTTACTTGAAATCGTTTGATGGAAGAAACTTGTAAAGAAATCAAAAACTTAGATTAGGGCTTCGGTGTCATGAATATTTATCACCCTCAAGTTTCATGTTCCCCACACTTAGCTTAAAAACGAGATCATTGTTATTATAAGTTAGTAAAGCTAACACTTACTCATGTGGTTCAATTATTCATTTAGACCCCCTTATTCCTACGGTGTATCTCTTGTATTTTATTTTTAAGGTCAAAAATAAAGTAGGACGATTTAATCAATAGTTAGCTAAAGGAAAAAATCTTTAAAACGGCTTCTCGAAATCTCATAAAGTTCATATCTTGGCATAACTCGTTTCACGATTTGAGACCTTTCTCGGACCGATATTTGGCATTTACTTTATACTTCGAATCTTGAGAGACGTTCTTGAAATAATGGTCTTCTCTTCATATGTGGAATTTCTTCACTTGAAGTTTTTGAGAGATTATTTAAACTTGGACCACGACTTCTTCATTTTCCTTCAATCTTTATTTGAGATTTTGATATACAACGATCCGCCTCCTTTTCGGACTTGGATCTATTTATCCTCATACCTTGTTAGGGTCTTTTTGGATAGACTTCTCCATGATCTTTATGGGAGTAAATTGCTTTTCGTCGTGTGTCTTGATCCTTTATATTGATTTTGGAATAATGATTCTTCACATCATCTTGGATCTTTAGCAACAAAATGGAGCCCTCATGCCTTGTTAGGGCGTTTTTGGACTCACCAATCTTCGCGTCCCGCTTCAATAAGTTATGCCTTGGCTATGAACTCTAATTAATCCCGAGCAACTTTTAAATGATCTTGGGCTAGAAGCTAAGAAACTTTTTAAATCGTACGACCTTATTTATTGCATTTATTTATTGACAAGCGATGGGAGAAAAAGCTTATAATTAACTCACATAAATTCATGAAAGAATACAAAACTTATAATAGACTCTATTATTTCTCGTTCTCCATAATTTAAAATCTCAAAGAATGAGACTCGCAGATGCTTAGCCTAATAAACCAACTAAGGTCCATATGGTTAAAGATACTAGCTAGAGTAAACTCAAATAAGTAAACTCGGGTTGAGTCAAAATATTCACGACGGGCCTGATATATCAAAGCCGTCTAAACATGTTAAAACCATTTTATTTATTTTTTTATTTTGACTTTATTCATGAAATGTAATATGTACATATGATGGTGATGACAAAAGGAAAGGAGATAAAAGAAAATAAATGAAAAATACTACTAGGCCAAAATATATCAAAAAATTTAAAAAATGTCAAAAAAATATCAATTTTCCGGTTAAAATGAGGACATATTCATGGAAAAGCCCACTTAACTTCGATAGAAGTCTTCCCTACACTTAACATAAACATTGTCCTCAATGTTTAAGCATGTGGAAGTAAAATCCCCTACACTTAGGACATTGTGCACTTTGTTTAAATCTTGCTAAGGAAGAGACAACTAAAGTGATTCCTATTTCAACATTTGATAAAATTTTAAATCAAAAGAGTTTAGGATAGAACCGGTAAGACGGGTACACGGGATCACGGGTCGTCAAAAGTCACCAAAAGTGGATCTTTGAAAGCTCCAATCCATGCACATCATAAGAAACAATAAAACAACAAACACCTACTTGGCTCCCCCTACACTTATTATGGAAAACGGGTAAAGAAGGATAGATCCTCGGGTTGCCTCCTGAAAAACGCTTGTTTTTGTTAACCGAGTCACAAGCCTGACTCGACCTCGAATAATATGGTGAAGAGTTCATAGAAAACCTTGAAGAAAATCCGAACAAGTAGCATAACCCTAAGGTGAAAAGCACATGCCAAAGTAGAGTAGGCGAGGTTCCCTTAAGCAAATGGTGAGCACGGTGGTAGTAGAAGGTGTGGTAAGGTGAAAGCGTAACTCCGAATATTCCAAAAATCTTTCCTTTTATTTCATTAGATGGATACTGAGATGGCTCAAAAACTTTAATACCAGGATCGAACACCTTTTCCTCTAGGGGAAAATAAGAAAGACACTTAGTGGAACTTAAAGAAGATTCGCCCATATACCTCACAATCTCATCTGAAGAAGGTGGAAAGAGAGGTGTCAAAACATAAGTACTCTGAATGTTGGTGTCGTCCGGTTTCTTTTCCTTTGAAACGGGTTTCTTAAAGCCCGAAGGAGGGTAAAGGCCATAATCGAAATCCAAAGTAGGAGAATCATGCTCATTAGGAAAGTAAGTATTGAGAAATGCGTCGAAATCTTCCTCAAAAGAGTAATCCTCTAATGTAGTATCAAACATTGTTGGTGGAGGATCCTTATCAAAAATAGGAGCAAAAACATCATCAGAAGACACCAAAGTGGAAGAATCACTCGAAAGAGTGTCATAATCAAAATCATCATAAATTGGAATATCTTCATACTCTGAAGTAAAATCATCATAATCATCATAATCATCATAAATTGGTGGAGCATCCAAATCAGAAAAAGAATCATCAGAATCGTCCACATGTTCTTGAAAAGTGGATTATTATAGAAAGGCAAGAAACGAGGATCGTTGTGGAGTACAAAATCATTGACGTCAAGCTTTGTAGTTTCCAAAGGAGTTGTAACAAGCTCGTCTTGAAGCACATCAATCATTTTTGTCGATTATTTTCCATTTGATTTGCTTGTAATCTTCCCCGTTTTAAAATCTTATTGATCATTCCCGACCCTAAGAATTAGCTCACATTCGACAACATCGACTAAAGCTTTTCCGGTTCGCAAGAATGAGCGTCCAAGTATTAACGGAATACGAGGATCCATCTCATAATCAACAACAACAAAATCAACCAGAAAAGTGAAGGTACCAACATTAACAAAAACATCTTCAGCAATACCAACGGGGTAAGAGAGTTCGATTAGCTAGCTCAAGAGTCATACGGGTTGGTATAAGATCGGGTAATGATAACTTCTTCCAAACACTAAATGGCATTAAATTGATACTGGCCCCGAGATCGGCTAAGGCAGTACAATCTTCAATTTGAGAAAATGAACAAGGTAACATAAAACGACCGGGATCTCCAAGTTTCTCTGGAAGTTCTTTGAGAAGGACTGCAAAACAATTATCATTTAATAGAGTATTAACAAGCTCAACCATCGTCTCCTTCTTACTAAGCAACTCCTTGAACATTTTAACAAATTTTGGCATTTAGACAAGAGCTTCAAGAAGGATGATGTTAAAGTTCATTTGTGAATCATCTTCAAATAGGAAGAAACTTGAGTATCATCCTTAGTGAGCACTTTGCACTTGTCTAATCGAGACGGATAAGGAATATTGGGTTTTGGAGGTGTAGGTTAAGAAGGCGAAGGTGTAGAAGGTGAAGGTTGAGAGGTTCAAGGTTGAGAGGGTGAAGGGTTTTTCTTGTGTACAACTTTAGGAAGAGGTGGAGACGGTAATGGAGATCTAGTACTAGGCGTGGTAGTAGGAGGGATAAATGAGGGTGGAGGAGGTCAAACTGGAGTAATTGGGAAAGGGATCGAAGGTCCTACTAAAGTTGCTCCACTGCGTGTAGTAATAGCACTTACATTAGATTTAGGGTTGGTTTCGGTTGTTGATAGAAGAGAACCTTGGGGACGAAGGGCTTGAAGCATTTGAACGAATTTCCTATCCGTGGAATCTTGCATTTACTTTAATTTCTTATCTCGTTCCGAAATCTTTAGAAGAACTAAGTCTATTGGTAGATTAGGTAAATTGAACCCTTGGTGTGGAAAACCTTAGTTTGGGTATTGGTTGTATGGTGGAAAACCATGAGGATTAAAACCTTGGTGTGGATAACCTTGATTTTGCACTTGATAAGTTCCTTGATTTGCATTATAACCCCGCACATTTGCATTTGGTTGAAAACTAGCTCTTGGTGGACCTTGGTTGTTTTGGGTAGGTGGGGGTAGTCTTTGTTGAAAACCGGGTGGAGCCAAATAGTTAGTCGAATTATAGGACAAATGATTAACATCGACATTCGGCTTGAAATGAACCCTCTTAGTGTTGCTATTAGCATACACTTCCCATTGAGATTGGTCGTAAGCCTTATCACAGTTAACGTATGAGTGTGGCCTACCACATGTTTCACAAGTCGCATTAAGGGCATTCACGTGTGTAATGGGTGTGTTCTGAACATGTAAGGAAAGTTTTGTCACTATTGAAGTAAGCGCTTAAATTTGATTGTTAGTTTCACTATCACTAGTACTAGCCATAGTAGCCCTTACACTTTTAGTTAGAACTTTGGCCTTGTTTTCAATTATATCCCAAGCGACTTGTGTTGTTTTAACTAGAATGTTACCCCCGAAGCACTATTTAGTGAATCTTGGTCATTCAAACTTAATCCATTGTAAAAAGTATTAATTTGATACACTTTAGTAAAACCGTGTTGTGGTCACTTTCTTAAAAGTTCCTTTAAACGATCCCAAGATTCACTAAACGTCTCACCGTACTTTTGTTCAAAATTGATGATATCATTCCGCAAAGCGGTAGTACTTAAGGGTGGAAAGAAGTAATTTATGAATTTGGTCTCTAAGTCTGCCCATGTGGCAATACCTTGGGGTGGTTCCTTATCAAGCCAAATCCGGGCTTGTCGCTCGAGAGAGAAAGGAAAGTGGAGCAAACGAATTGCCTCTTGTGAGACCCCATTGTATTTCACAGTTTTAGTTAAATGTAAAAACCTCTTGATGTGATCGTGAGATGATCATGAGTGCGGCCCAAGAAAGGTGTTGAAGAGACCATCTGAATAAAACCGGTTTTGAGCTCAAAATTATTGGCTCCAATATATGGCACCACAATTGCATCGTCATTGCCTTCAACGTATGATTGCAAGAGTTCGATCATTGGTCGGTTATCCATGGTGTCAATAGCACGAGTCTCGATATCGGCTTGATTGGTTTTCCTCTTGCGCGCACAAGTACGCATACACCTACAAAAGAAAAATATGCACAAGAAATGGAAAAAGAAACAAAGTTAATGTAAAAAGAAAATATTTTTAGTGCAAAACTTACAAAAGAATTGATTTTTGTGATTTTTAAATGTTTTTGGGTTTTTAAAATTTTTGATTTTTTTGGATTTTTGAAAATTTGAAATTTGCAAGAAAAATAACGTTCACAAGTGAACGGATCCCAAAATCTAACGCGTCTCACAAAAAACCGTTAATCTTTACGAAAAGAGCCGGCATCGGCGCTATTTTAATAACTGAATTTTAATAAGAAAAATGTTCTCATGCGTCTTATCGAATTGATCTCCGGTTCAAAGTGGAATCCGTCGTTTTTGGTGGATAAAATAAAGATTGTTTATCTATTTGTACTTAAAAGGTAAATGCAAAGAATATTAAAAATAAATTAAGACAAATGACAATTAATAAAAAAATAAAAGAGAATCAAAAAATAAGTAAATAAAAAAAATTATAACAAAAACTTTCGCAATAAAATGAAGACAAAACTTTCGCAATAAAATAAAAAGAAAATACTAAAACTAAATGCTATAACAAAACTTTCGGATAAAAAACTAGAATGCAATAATGAAATAAAGCTGACTTTCGGATAAAAATACTTAACTGAGTTTCGGAATAAAAACGGGTTTCGGATAAATGGTCAAGAATGAATTTCGCAATTAAATGGGTTTCATAGAAATTCTAATAAATGGGTTTCGGATAAAAACCAAATTTGACTTTCGGTATAAAAAACAAAACGTGACCTTTCGGAATAAATACTTACCACTTTCGCAATAAATTGTATAAACAATTTTTTTTGCCTAACTAAACCTTTCGGAATATTGATTAGTTTGTGTTCACACCATTGTGTTCACATGGGACTTATGATACTAAAAAGAGATATTTTTTATATAAAAACTTTCGGAAGAAACAAAGTCATTGATGCTTGAATATGTTTTTTATATTAAACAACTTTCGGACAATTTGCTTTTATAAAGTAACTTTCGGACAATTTGTTTTAATATATACTTTTTTATAAAGTAACTTTCGGGAATTTTTGCTTTTATACTTTCGGGATAAATAGCTATAAGAAACTTTCGGTATAAATTCTAAAATACTACTTTCGGATAAAAATACTACTTTAAACTTTCGGGTAAATCTAAAATTAATACTTTCGGGAAAATAGGTAAACCCTTTTCCGAAAGTGGGATATACGCAATAACAGACCCGCTCCTAGATCCTAAAACCCGGTACTCAAAAATAAGCTAAAATAAGCCAAATTAATAAAAGCAAATAAGCAAAAATTAAACTAAATTAATCTATGAAATAAGCCAAACACGAAACGAATAAATACTCTAAACAATCACCAAATAAGCAAAATAAATAAAAATAATCTAAAAAATTAAGCTAATCAAATCACTCAACTTAATGAGCCAAAAAATAAAATAACCAATAAGAACAATAAGCTATAAAAATCAACCACGTAAAAAGTAATAAAAACAAGAAATAAGCAACATAATAAAATAAGCATTAAGCAAAAATAAACAAAAAAGATTAATCAACTCAAATTAAATTTAAACAAGAAAGGAAGAATGAGATTAATAAAAAGCTTAATGAAAAGATTAAGATTCCATAATGGAATATTAAAGATGAAAAGCTTAAAAAAATGAGAGAAAATTAAAGATTACACCTAGTCCTAGTTAAAAACTAATAATTACTAACTAATCTAATCTCATCAATAAAAATGATGTACTTGGAGTCTTTTAATAGGTGTAGGAGTATGTTGGTGTTGTTGCTTCCTTCTTTTCTTTTGTCTTCTCGTCTTTTCAATAAATTCGTCATTCTCGACATTGTCTTGGGATTCGTCGATAAATAAAACTGAACCCGTCTTCTAATTTCTTCTTTTATTAGATTTGGTTCTTCGACTTGTTAAACTTCCGTCTTCGGTCTTTTTCTTCAATAATTCTTCAGAATTGGCCTTTGACTTCCGTTCTTTTGCACTTTTGATCTTTTGACTTGTCTTTTGTCTTTATCTTCGATAAAAACCCCGTAAAATCCCGTGTTTTCTTAATTTTCATCTTTTGGTCCTAAAACACAACCAAAACACAAACCACGTGTAATCCAGACTTTTACGACATTAAACACATGATTTGATCTCGTTTTTATTTGTTTTAAGTGGTAAAAGGATAAGTGTTTTCACACTTATTAATGATCCACAAGAACGAAACTTTGGCAAAAACTACCCTCAACTAATCCCACTATATAAACCAAAATCTACCTAATTTCTCCACTAACACTCATTTTTCATAAAAATTCCACACAACTCTCTTTCTTTTCTCTCCTTTGCCATCCCAAAACACAAACAAAAACCCCATTGATCTTCAACTTTAAGTTTGAATCATTCAAAAATAAACAAAGTCCCATCTTAGATTTTTCAAGGTGATCACATCTATGTAAAAATTTCTCACATGCAACAAGTTTTTAATTTTTATTATGAACTAGTGTTGGATGATGATTTGATGATCTTGCATGTATTTATCTAGTGATAATCGTGTGTAGATCATTTTGTTTTGTTGAAAGAAACTTATTTTTGATTTTGGGTTTTTATTTATTTAGATTATGCAAGTGCTAGAATTAATATATGTTGATTCTATGGGATTAGGATGAGTATGATTAGATTTGGCTAAAAGTGAGATTTTGTATGAGTTTTAGATAGGTGATTTAGGATAGTGAGTTTAAAGCAGATTTTGGGTGTCTTAATGTCAAGTTATTGTTAAACTAATCAGATAGGGTTGTAGAGAATTTCTTTAGCTTCGATTCGATATAAATTAGAGCTTCCAACTCTAAACGAGTGCAAAGTTACAATAGTTTAATTATTTGTGTACCGGGTGACGAGTATCGACACAATTTGAAGTTGTTGTTGATATTTGGATCGAATCTCGGGGACTATAGAACGAGTTTTAAAAAGAGTCAAGGGTTGTTGTAAGTCTCTAAACCTCAGGCTGTGAGTCTATTTTCAAACCCGAGTGTCGGTTTTGTAAACGGAATTGTTTAGAGTAGTCAAAATAGTTTCACGAGTCAAAGGCGTAAAACTGTCCAATTTTTATAACACAAAGATGTGTCGGGTAGAAGGTCTTAGAAGTAATATTTTTGAATGAAATTTAAACTGAGTCTTATACAGGTTATGTGTGAGTTTGTCACAAAGTGTCGTCAAAAATGGAGTTGTTTAAGTAGGTGAAATAAGCTTGTACATTTGGTATGTGCCAGTGATATAAGTGAATTTACTCATATCATTTGTATCATAAAACGGGCCTAAAATGCATAAATTGTATGAAAATGGCCATGTATATGCTTCTTTTGTTTGATTCGTGTGTGTAGGTACAAAGATCACGAAAACCGGCAAAAAAACACGAGATTGAAGAAAAATCGAGAAAGCCAAAAAACAAGTTCGATTTTGTTCGCGGATTCAAGTTTTTGAAGGATTTTTGTCTTGTGGGCCCCACATTATTGGGCCTGAAAACCCATGTTTGGAAATAACTTATTTACCAATAGCCCATTACATGGCCCATAACCTCAAGTTATATGGACGGATGGTGTATTCTTCATATTGGGCTAACAGCCCAATGTCATAACTAAATAATGAAGACGTGAAGGAGTATTAGCTTGGAATGGATCCCAAAAGGCCCATTAGGGTAAAAACTCTTTAAACGGTTTACTATGAATGTGTAAGTTAAATACATCATTTTTTTTGTCAACAATCAATTATCACTCACACACTTTTATTTATTCGTTACAAACAATGCATCACCATCTATCTCTCACCTCTCAAATAACCAGAAACAACTATTTACCCCAAAACCCTAGAAAACCCATTTGGGGGTTTCTGATTTACTAACGTGTGTATTACACGCGCTACAAATTAATTCCCAATTATTTAGGATCAAGAAGATGAAGGTAAAATCAATGACGTGGCTCTTTTCCCTGCTGTGATTGGCTAAGACACATCATTCTTCCTCACTCCTCCAATCAAGATAGGACACCTCAGCATTCAAGAAGCACAACTAGCACACTTGATTTCCACTTTGGCAATCTGTGTGCTAGTTGGCTATTTACAGCCGTAGATGATAGAGAGAAGAGAGAGATTAGAAGATCAATGGCCATGAACGAGTCCCATCATCAACAAACTTTCCCCTTGTTCATCTATAAAAACCTTGAAGAAAATCAGTTATCATCCCTTTCTTTAGTTTTTAATGTTATGTTATAAAATAAGTTGTAAATTTATTTTTCTTTTTAATCTTGTAATAATCTAAGTTTTTAATTTATAAAAGTTAATTTCAGTTTTTTTTATGAAGTCTCGTGTTATTGTTATTATTAATCGTGGATTGAATTGATTTTTGTTCCATTAAACTTTGATTATCGTAACATGAAGATTGATCTTATAAGCTTGTTAATAGCTTATTGGGATTAATTAGCTCTAAGAATGGGAATTCGTTTATCCTACTGATAATTGAAAGAAATTACGAGTTTTATAATCTGGTTCGAGTACATTGGTTATACAAGGATGATGGATTGTTTACTGTTGGCGACATTTAAGCTTTAAGACGGTTCAGTGCCGATCTTCGTCTTCAACAGATCTCTCATAAAAGTTAAGTTTGATTTTTTTTTTGCATTTTAATGTTTATGTTAGTATAACTTGAGGAGAATGCTTGACTAAGTAGTGTTGATTGAGTTAGAGTAATATTCTGATTTTACTTAATTTTAGGGATTAATTTGTCTTTGGTATGAGTTTATGGATTTGATCTGTTATGTTTCATTTGGGAAGATTAACCTGAATTTGTTTTTTTTCTGGAATTAATAATAATGATTTAGATTTGTTAATCTGTTAATGGTATGTGCATTTGGTTATAAATTTAGAGTTGTTTATAGTTTATGCGAATGTTCTGTTATAATTTTATGAGGTTGTTCTTATGACCATGAATACGTTAATCTACTATTCAAAGTTTACTGACTAGTTTTCTTTTAATTGAGTGGTTTGGTTTTGAGACTCTTTGGGTTCGCTGTTTAGATAGTATTTATTGCTTTGATCATTTGCCTGTATGCTTGAACCTGTTGCCATGTTACTAGAGTTGAACTGAAATGATAGTTTACTGGTTTACATGGTTAATCTAGGTTACTGCATTGTTTAACTTGGGCTACTGTATTTGATTTGAAGTTGTGATCTAATTTGCATTTTTATCAGCTGATTTTTGATGTTTTAACTGATATTGCTGAATTTGGTTTGTTAAAAGTATGCTATTATTGTAATCTGCTGATTATTTTTTATTATTGCTATGTTTTAGTTAATTTTCTCCACTAATTTTGGTATATCTGTTACATGGATAGAGTTTTTATCTGTATTGCTTTATGAATGAAATACCTGTTTTTCTACATATTACATATCTGATGAATGTTTTGGGCTGTGAGACATTAATCTGTTATATATTTACCATACTAAAAACAAAATACATCTCCAAACATCACTACTGTGACTTCTATTTCTGATTTAAGTTGTCCAAAAAATAATTCTCCAAAGTATGTCCTCAACGGGATTCGAACCTGTGAACTCCTGGTCACAGGCCAAACGTGTTTACCATCTCTGCTAGTTTATTGTTTTGGTTATTCTTCTGTCTTGGTATTTAATATAGCTTCTGTTAAGTTGAGTGTCAGTTTTAAATAGATTAGATATCACGTTTTTTCATTTAGTTAATTCTTATAAATTGTTTTTATAAAATTTACTTTTGTAAAGTTTTAAATAGAAATATATTTTATAATTTTATAAATTTAAAAGTAGAATCTTAAATATGTTTCTAAATAAATTTGTTTTTTTAAATAATATAGATCTTAATTAATTTAGTTTTTAATAAAAAATAGTTTTAAAATAAATTTTGTTTATTAAATTGTAAAATTTACTTTTTAATAGATTTAATTAAATTTTAGATTTAATATAATTTTTAAGTTAGTTTAAATAGATTTTTAATTAGTGTCAAAGTAATTTTATTTAAATAGATAAGTTTTTAATAGATTTCTTAAATAGTTTAAATTTTTAAATAGCTCTTATTTTTAAATATTATCTTTAGATATAAAAATGGGGAACGATTCATACACTTTAGGATTAAATTAGTACAAAATTTGTAGGAGTAATTTAGTTTAAAAACTAATAAGTGTGAAAACACTTATCCTTTTACCACTTACTTCCAATAATAACAAGACCAAAACGTGTATTTTATGTCGTAAAAGTCGGAATTATGCGTGGTTTGTGTTTTTATTGTGTTTTAGGACAAAAAGATGAAAAAGGAAGAAAACACGGGCTTTCACCGGCTTTTGTCGAAGAAAACGAGAAAAGACGAAGTCAAAAGATCAAGAGTGCAAAAAGAGCCGAAGTCCAAGGCCTATTCTGAAGATTTATCGAAGAAAAAGTCTAAAGACGAAAGTTTAATGAAGCCGAAGAACTCAAGTCTAATTATAGAAGAAAAATTAAAAGACGCGTTCAAATCCCGAGACAACATCGAGAAAGACAAAGAATTTAGATCGAGTCGAGAAGAAAAGAAAGAAAGAAGAAAGCATACATGCATTCCCCACTCCCTATATAAACTTCCTAATGACACATTAGGAGGGTGTTAGTCATTAGCTAGTTTTAATTTTCTTTGTTTTAGTTTTAATTTTAGAGAGGAAAATGTTTAACTTTATCTCACTAAAACTTCATTTTTTTTCTTTCAAATTAAGCTTTGTTTAATCTTTGTATTAGAGTTTCATTAATCTAGCTCAAGATAAGATTTTTGTTCATTAATCTCTTTCTACCTTTCTTGATTTACTTTAACTTTTTTGATCTGAATATTACACATCACACGTTTGATTTGATGATTTCGTGATTAAAAGGTTAATATTTCTTGTTCCTACATAAGCTCATGTACGTATAGGCTATAAGCTCTTTGTGCTTATTGGCTTATTTCATATATGTAGCTTATTTGCTTTTCGGATTACTAAAAAGATTTAGCCTTTTTAAAGTTTCTTTTATAAAGTTTATGATTTTCGTATTATAAAAGGTTGTCAAATTTAAGCTTATTAAGTTGTTTAAGATTTGGTTATGTGAGCTTATTGGAACTGCTTATTGGAACCTTGGCTTAATTTTCATTTTCGGATTATTTGGTGGTTCATCGCAATATTGGGGATTCAAACATTCCGACGGCTGCTGGTTTCTATCGCAATAACCCATTGAGGGTTTTACTTTGCGATAACTTGTTTTTTACCCCTTATTCCGATCTGGGATTGCGATCTCTCATTACGATCGCATATTCCGACAGGACTTAAGGTTACCTTGAATCGAAACTCTGCCCAATTTTAGTTTACAACATTCCGATCCTTGTATTCCGATCTAAGCATTCCGATTGAATCATATTGCGACAGAAGTGTTTATATTATTGCAATCTGGACTTTGCGATAGGACAACTTTGCGACAGAATGGACTTTGATATTCCGATGGCTTTTCACTTATATTATTCCGATGACTTGTTTTAATCACATTCCAATGGTTTTGAGTTTTGGTGCATTCCGATAGAATTCAGTCTTACATTCCGATAGATCGTGTTTTCAAGTTTAAAAGTTTTACACAGTTTTATGTTTTAAGTGTTTTTCTAAATAATTTTTAGTTTAATCTCTTAAAAGCCTTAATTTTACACAACGACATTTAATTATTTGCCTTTAGTTTAAAATTAGATAATCAAGCCAAACCATCCTCTTGTTCACCAAAATACAATTGAGTCACACTTTCTACCAATAATCAATTCGAAAAGATCGGAACAACGAAATTATTTTATACTTGGCTAAAACTTTGTATTAAATGGCGCCGCTGCCGGCTCTTTTCGTTAAGATTAACGGTCTTTAGTGAGAGACGCGTTGAATTTTGGGATCCTTCTTTTAGGAACGTTATTTTCCTTGCTAACAATTTTTCAAAAATCCATAAAAATTATAAAAAAATTCAAAAATACAAAAAGATTAAAAAAATCATAAAAAGCATTTCTTTTCCAAAGGTTTTGCACCAAAAAGATATACATATATATATATATATTCTCTGTTTCTTTGGTATCTTTTTCTTCTGCAGGTGTATGCGTACTAGATCTTCAAATTATTCTGAGCCCGAGACTCGTGAAGATTTAGATATGGTTGGTGTGCATAACAACAATAACAACCCACCTCTACCCAATTTGAATAACAATAACAACAACAACAATGTTCCCCTACCTGATTTACGAACAATGGAGGAACTTTGTCAACCCACCATGAACGGACGCGGAGGACCGATTGCGCCGATGCAAATCACGGCTCCTGAATTTTGGTTGAAGCATCACATGATCCAGCAAGTTCAAAACGATTGCCCATTTAACGGATTACCGGATGATGATGCCAACAAACATCTAGAAAAGTTCATTACCGTCACTCAAAGCATGAAACTACCCGGTGCTTCCATGGATTTTCTTCGCCTTCACCTCTTTCCACACTCTTTATCCCATCATGCCGAAAAATGGTTTGATCGTCTCCCCAAAAACTCAATTCAAACATGGGATGACATGACTCAAAAATTATTGTCGCACTATTTTCCACCATCCATGGTCACTAGTCTTCGCAACCAAATCAGTGGATTCACACAAGAACCTGATGAGTCGCTTTTCGATGCTTGGTAACGCTATAATGTCTTGATCGACCGTTGTCCGAACCATAACATGCTCCCCGTTACTTTGATCGATACTTTCTATAATGGTCTAACTTTTCGTGATCGTGATACGATTAATGCTGCCGCCGGTGGTACATTCATGAAGAGACGACCTGAGGAATGTAGAGAGCTGATAGAGAACATGACCACTCACCACCAAAATTGGGATTCATCTGCATCTTCAAGAAATAATCAGAGGGCCAATGTTTCTTCTACATCATCTAACCCAGAGCTCACCAAACTTACTCGCCAAATAGCTAAGATGAACAAAAACTTCTTAACCATGGCTACAAACCAATTTCAACAAGCCAAAGCTATTGCACCTTCTTGTGAGATTTGCGGTGGTTCTCATTCATACACCGATTGCCCTTCCACTCTAGACAATCCGGAAAATGTGTATGCCGCTAACGGTAACTTTGCTACAGGAGGCTACCAATCACGACCACAAGGAGACCGTAACTTGCTAAGTTATCGTTCCAACAACTATCTATCTCCACCCGGTTTTTCTCCTCAAAACCAAAACCAAAACAATTTCAACCGCAACAATCAAAGCCAACCTCGAGCTACCAATCAATATCAATCCCAAAGAAACCCATATCCACCTCAAGGAAATAATTCAGCTTACCAAGCCCCACCTCTCAATCAACCCACGACATTGAACCAAGACCTCGAAATTTACATGAGGACCAATAGAGAGATGGTGATGAATCTTCAAAGCCAATTCATTAACTTGAAAGGTGACATGGCAAAACAAGGGAACGATATTCGAGCTGAGCTAAGGAATGACATGGCCAAACAAGGGAATGCTCTACAAGCCGACATGAGAAACTCTATGAATAATCAAACGAATAACTTAAGGGACATGATGGCTAGTTTTTCCCAAGTAATCAACCATCTGGTTCGAGTTCTCTTCCGAGTAACACCGTTGCTAATCCAAGAGGGGAGATGAAAGCAATCACCACTGGAAGTGGAAAAAGTTTAAAGGAACCCGATATTCCTACACCTACACCGGTGATTGTGACAAAGGAAAATGAGTCCCCTTCCTCAATTCCTCCACCTTCTACTTCCACCCCTCCACCACCCAAGGATGTGAGTGAGAATTCTATCCCAAAGCCTTCATTTCAACCCAATATACCTTATCCTTCAAGGTTGAGGAAAGAGAAATTGAAGAACAAGGATGATATTCACGTTTCTAACTTTCTTAAAATGTTTAAACAACTAAATTTCAGTATCTCCTTTGCTGAGGCTCTCGCTCACATGCCCAAATATGCTAAAATGTTTAAAGATCTTCTCAGCGATAAGGAGAAACTCCTTGATATCGCTCAGACCCAACTTAACGAGAATTGCTCTGCATTCCTCTTAAGGAAATTACCAACCAAACTTGGTGATCCGGGTCGTTTCTTGATTCCTTGCAACTTCCCTGGGGTAGAGAATTGTATGGCCCTAGCCGATCTAGGTGCTAGTATCAACTTAATGCCTTTAAGCGTTTGGAAACAATTATCTCTACCCGAGCTAGTCCCCACACGAATGACTTTGGAATTAGCTAACCGTACGGTTGCTTATCCGGTGGGGATAGCCGAAGACGTCTTCGTTGGTGTCGACAAATTCACCTTTCCGGCGGATTTTGTTGTCTTTGACTACAAGATGGACCCACGTGTTCCATTAATCGTTGGATGTCCATTCTTGAGGACCGGTCGCACTCTCATTGATGTAGCCGCGGGCGAATTAATCATGAGAGTTGGTGACGATAAAATCGTCTTCAACATGGGTAAACTTTCTAAGAAGCCTTCTGAACACGAGAGTGTTAATTTCATTGACGTTCTTGATGAGGCTTGTGAAGAACATTTCAAAGACGCTTGTAAAAGTGGTTCTGCTTCTCTTCCCATTGTTGAGACCGTTGCCTCTATTGCGCCATCACTAACTCTATTTGGAGAAAGTGATTTCATCTTGAAAGAATTTGAAGCAACTTTGGGAGATGTGGACTTAAAATATGACGATTCTCGCTCCAATTGGGATGAAGACATTCGTACCATTGAGAAACTTCTCAATGAGGACCATATTTCTCCACCATCTCCAAAAGATATCTCTATCGATGATCCGAATGTGAAAACGTCTTCCATCGAAAATCTTCCGGATTTAGAGCTTAAGGATCTGTCGTCTCATCTCGAGTACGTTTTCCTTGAAGACAATAGGAAGTCACCCGTCATCATCGCTAAAGACCTGCAAGAAGAAGAAAAATCCCGACTTATCGCCGTGCTGAAGAATCATAAGAAAGTGATTGCTTGGAAAATCTCCGATATTCGTGGAATTGCTCCTCACTTTTGCAAACATAAAATTCTCATGGAGGACGACTTTCAACCCACTATTCAAAGCCAAAGAAGGGTGAATCCCAAGATCTATGACGTTATCAAAAAAGAGGTTATCAAACTTCTTGATGCGGGCATGATCTATCCTATCTCGGATTCACCATGGGTTAGTCCAGTCCATTGTATGCCTAAGAAAGGCGGAATCACCGTTGTTCCCAATGAAAACAACGAGTTGATTCCTACTCGTCTCGTTACAGGGTGGAGAGTTTGTATAGACTATCGCAAACTCAATGATGCTACGAGAAAGGATCATTTTCCCCTTCCTTTCATGGACCAAATGCTTGAACGTCTAGCGGGTAATGACTATTACTGCTTCTTAGACGGTTTCTTGGGTTATTTTCAAATACCCATCGATCCTCAAGACCAAGAGAAAACCACATTCACTTGTCCTTATGGAACATTTGCTTACAAAAGAATGCCTTTCAGCTTATGCAATGCTCCTGGGACTTCCAAAGGTGTATGATGGCTATCTTCCATGACATGGTTGAAGAAACTATGGAAGTCTTCATGGATGATTTCTCGGTCTATGGTGATTCTTTCTCTACTTGCCTTGCCAATTTGGAACGCATGCTTAAGCGGTGTGAAGACACTCGCCTTGTTCTAAATTGGGAAAAATGTCATTTCATGGTAAAAGAAGGCATTGTGTTTGGACATAAAATCTCTAAAGCCGGTCTTGAAGTGGACCGTGCTAAAGTGGATGTCATAGACAAATTACCTCCACCTTCAACCGTGAAGGGTGTGAGAAGTTTCCTTGGTCATGCGGGCTTCTACCGTCGATTCATTCAAGATCTTTCTAAAATCGCTTGCCCGATGACCCACCTCTTGGAAAAAGATACTCCTTTCATCTTTTCCAAAGGTGTCTTGAATCCTTCAATCTTCTTAAGGATAAGCTCACTAAGGCACCGGTCTTGGTCACCCCTAATTGGGAGCTACCTTTTGAATTAATGTGTGATGCTAGCGACTTTGCTATTGAAGCGGTATTGGGCCAAAGAGTGAACAAACACTTCTAACCAATCCATTATGCTAGTAAGACAATGACGGGGGCTCAATTGCATTATACCACTACCGAAAAAGAGCTTTTAGCTGTAGTGTATGCTTTTGAAAAATTTCGCCCCTATCTTGTCCTTTCTACCACCATCGTGTACACCGATCATTCCGCGTTGAAGCACTTGTTGACTAAGCAAGATTCTAAACCAAGACTTCTTCGTTGGGTTTTGCTCCTTTAAGAATTTAACATTGAAATTCTTGACAAAAAGGGAGCCGAAAACCTAGCAGCGGATCATCTAAATAGACTTGAGGATCCTTATCAAGGGGATCATCCGAATCAAGAGATCAATGACTCTTTTCCCTTTGAGGCCTTAATGTCTATTCATTCCAATCTTGATGACACCCCGTGGTTTGTAGACATTGCAAACTACTTAGCGGGTGGTATTCTCATCAAAGGGTTAACATCCCAACAAAAAAAGAAGTTCTTTAAAGATATTAAGACTTACTTCTGGGATGACCCTTATCTCTTCAAACAATGTGCTGATCTACTCATTCGTCGATGTGTTGATGGGCCGACAGCTTTACAAATCCTTGATGCTTGCCATAAAGGACCCACCGGTGGTCACTTTGGTCCCAACTATACCGCGAAGAAAGTATTCGACTCTGGATTCTATTGGCCCACCATTTATCGTGACGCTCACGAAATGGTTAAGCATTGTGATGCTTGCCAACGACAAGGCAAGATTACACATAAAGATAAGATGCCTCAAAATTACATATAAGAATGTGAAATCTTTGACGTATGGGGCATCGACTTTATGGGGCCATTTCCATCATCCAAAGGGAACAAGTACATCCTCGTAGCCGTTGACTACATTTCTAAATGGGTTGAAGCTAAGGCTCTTCCTACGAACGATGCGAGGGTGGTTGTGAACTTTCTCAAGCAACTTTTTGCTCGATTCGGTGTTCCTCGTGCTATAATCAGTGACCGCGGGACTCATTTCTACAATGACATATTTGCAAGAGTCATGGCTAAATATGGTGTCAATCATCGTCTTTCCACCGCTTATCATCCCCAAACCAATGGTCAAGCCGAGATTTCTAACCACGGATTGAAGCGAATTCTGGAGCGTACTGTGGGAGAGCATCGTGCCTCGTGGGCCGATAAGTTAGATGATGCTTTGTGGGCTTTCCGTATCGCATATAAGACTCCGATAGGTTGCACACCTTATCGTCTTGTGTACGGGAAAGCATGCCACCTCCCTATCGAGCTGGAACATAAGGCATACTGGGCCTTGAAGTGGGCTAACTTCGACATCAACAAACCCGGCGATCTTCGGAAGATTCAACTCAATGAGCTTAACGAACTAAGGAATGAAGCTTATGAGAACTCGTTGATCTACAAAGAGAAGACCAAGATCATCCATGATGCAAGGATTAAGAACCGAGAGTTCCACGTTGGTGATCAAGTCTTACTTTTTAACTCTCGGTTGAAGATCTTCTCGGGCAAGTTGAAGAGCCGCTGGTCTGGACCATTCACCGTCGCCAAAGTCTTTCCATATGGCACCATTGAGATTTCTCAGCCAAATGGGCCCACTTTCAAGGTGAATGTCCAGCACGTGAAGTTGTACTTTGGTGAGGACATCTCTCATGAGATGATTCCATCCCTCACCACGTTTCCCATGAACTAGTTTTGGGTCGAGTCAGGCTCGTGACTCGGTTAACAAAAACAAGCGCTTCTCGGGAGGCAACCCGTGATCTATCCTTTATCGTTTTCATAATAAGTGTAAGGGGGAGCCCCGTATGTGTTTGTTGTCTTGTTTCTTATTTTGTGCAGGGATTCAAGCTTCAAAGAGTACTTTTGATGACTTTTAACGAACCGTGATCCCGTGTTCCCATCTTCCCGGTTCTATCCTAAACTCTTGTGATTCAATATTTCATATCTTATATGTTCACATTGAAATCACTATAGTTGTCCTTTCCTTAGCAAGATTTAAACAAAGTGCACAATGTCATAAGTGTAGGGGAGTTTACTCCCACATGCTTAAACATTGAGGACAATGTTTATATCAAGTGTAGAGGGGACTTCTATCGAAGTAAGTGGGCTTTTCCTTGTATTTGTCCTCATTTTAACCGGAAAATTTATTTTTCGACAATTTTTCAAAATTTTTAATCTATTTTGGCCTAGTAGTATAGTAGTATTCTCCATTGTTATCGTTATTTACTTTCCTTGCTTAAATAAACTTTAATAAAGTGGTTTTAAATTTTTCAAAGTCGTGAATAGTTTGACTCAACCCGAGTTTACTTATCTAAGTTTACTCTAGCTAGTATCCTTAACGTGTTTAAGTCAAGTTTTGCTAGGCTTTTATATAGGGAACTTTAAAACGCGAAAGTCTTAACTCTTACGGGTTAAGAACAAGAACTTTTCGCAAGTTCCTATAATTGATCCTAGAGAGTCGTTTATCAAGGGAACTTTAAAATGCGAATTCTAAACTTGAAAAAGTCTAAGAGTTTGCAAGATCCTATAGATGACTCAAAAACCCAAAACTTTGATTTAATTGGCTAAGCATCCACGAGTCTCATTCCTTGAGATTTTAAATTGTGGAGAACGAGAGATGATAGAGTCAATTATAAGTTTGGTATTCTTTCGTGAATTTATGTGAGTTGATTATAAGCCTATTATCCCATCGCTTGTTAATAAATATATCTGCAATAATAAGGTTGTACGATTTAAAAAGTTACTTAGCTTCTAGCCCAAGATCGTTTAAAAGTTGCTCGGTATTAATTAGAGTTCATAGCCAAGGCATAAATTATTGAAGCGGGATGCGAAGATTGGCGAGTCCGAAAAGACCCTAACAAGGCATGAGGGCTACATTTTGTTGTTAAAGATCCAAAAGTGATGTGAAGAATCATTTATCGAAAATGAATATGAAGGATCGAGACACACGACGAAAAGCAAAAACTCCCCAAAAAGATCATGGAGAAGTCTATCCAAAAAGGCCCTAACAAGGCATGAGGATAAATAAATCCAAGTCCTAAAAGGAGGCGGATCGTTGTATATCAAAGTCCAAAATAAAGATTGGAGAAAAATGAAGAAGTCGTGGTCCAAATATGAAGAATCTCTCAAAAAGTTAAAGTGAAGAAATTCCTATTATGAAGAGAAGACCATAATTTCAAGAACGTCTCTCAAAGATTTTAAGTATGAAGTCGCTGCCAAATATCGGTCCGAGAAAGGTCTCAAATCGTGAAGCGAGTTATGCCAATATATGAACTTTAAGAGGTCCCGAGAAGCAGTTTTAAACGATTTTGTCCTTTAGTTAACTATTGATTAAATCGTCCCACTTTATTTTCGGCCTAAACAACTATCGAAATAAGTCAAACAATGCATCCTCGTGATCATTCAAGACAATCTTAAAATATAAGAGATACACCTAGGAATAAGGGAGTCTAAGTGAATAATTGGCCCACATGAATTCGTGTTAGTCTGCTAACTTATAATAACAATGATCTCGTTTTTAAGCTTGGTATGGGGAACATGAAACTTGAGAATGATAAATGTTCATGGCAGCCAAAACCCAATGTAAGTCTTTGATTTCTTTACTTGTTTCTATCTTTTTATTTCCTTAAATGTTTATTAAAGGCCAAGGTGGGTTATTTATGATGGAAAATGTAAACCATGCTTTAAAATTAATGCATTCCATGAGGGCATTGCAATGGTCAAGTGTAAGGGATCTAATAAGTGTGAAAACACTTATCCTTTTACCACTTACTTCCAATAATAACAAGACCAAAACGTGTATTTTATGTCGTAAAAGTCGGAATTATGCGTGGTTTGTGTTTTTATTGTGTTTTAGGACCAAAAGATGAAAAAGGAAGAAAACACGGGCTTTCACAGGCTTTTATCGAAGAAAACGAGAAAAGACGAAGTCAAAAGATCAAGAGTGCAAAAGGAGCGGAAGTCCAAGGCCTATTCTGAAGATTTATCGAAGAAAAAGTTTAAAGACGGAAGTTTAATGAAGTCGAAGAACTCAAGTCTAATTATAGAAGAAAAATTAAAAGACGCGTTCAAATCCCGAGACGACATCGAGAAATACAAAGAATTTAGATCGAGTCGAGAAGAAAAGAAAGAAAGAAAAAAGCATACATGCATTCCCCACTCCCTATATAAACCCTCCTAATGACACATTAGGAGGGTGTTAGTCATTAGGTAGTTTTAATTTTCTTTGTTTTAGTTTTAATTTTAGAGAGAGAAAGTGTTTACCTTTCTCTCACTAAAACTTCATTTTTTTTTCAAATTAAGCTTTGTTTAATCTTCGTATTAGAGTTTCATTAATCTAGCTCAAGATAAGCTTTTTGTTCATTAATCTCTTTCTACCTTTCTTGATTTACTTTAACTTTTTTGATCCGAATATTACACTTCACACGTTTGATTTAATGATTTCGTGATTAAAAGGTTAATCTTTCTTGTTCCTACATAAGCTCATGTACGTATAGGCTATAAGCTCTTTGTGCTTATTGGCTTATTTCATATATGTAGCTTATTTGCTTTTCGGATTACTAAAAAGATTTAGCCTTTTTAAAGTTTCTTTTATAAAGTTTATGATTTTCGGATTTTAAAAGGTTGTCAAATTTAAGCTTATTAAGTTGTTTAAGATTTGGTTATGTGAGCTTATTGGAACTGCTTATTGGAACCTTGGCTTAATTTTCATTTTCGGATTATTTGGTGGTTCATCGCAATATTGGGGATTCAGACATTCCGACGGCTGCTGGTTCCTATCGCAATAACCCATTGAGGGTTTTACTTTGCGATAACTTGTTTTTTACCCCTTATTCCGATCTGGGATTGCGATCGCTCATTACGATCGCATATTCCGACGGGACTTAAGGTTACCTTGAATCGAAACTCTGCCCAATTTTAGTTTACAACATTCCGATCCTTGTATTTCGATCTAAGCATTCCGATTGAATCATATTGCGACAGAAGTGTTTATATTATTGCAATGTGGACTTTGCGATAGGACAACTTTGCGACATAATGGACTTTGATATTCCGATGGCTTTTCACTTATATTATTCCGATGACTTGTTTTAATCACATTCCAATGGTTTTGAGTTTTGGTGCATTCCGATAGAATTCAGTCTTACATTCCGATAGATCGTGTTTTTAAGTTTTAAAGTTTTACACAGCTTTATATTTTAAGTGTTTTTTTAAATAATTTTTTGTTTAATCTCTTAAAAGCCTTAATTTTACACAACGACATTCAATTATTTGCCTTTAGTTTAAAATTAGATAATCAAGTCAAACCATCCTTGATAACTAGCTTTTACTAGTTTCGATTGTTGTTCTCGGTATCTTAACGAATTGATCTTAGCTCTCTATGTGTGACTTAGTTGATCTTTAGTGAAAAAGAATATTTTTGGGTGATTTTAAATTTAAATGCAAAGACTTAAAAGTAAAAGTGCTCTTAAAGTAAATCTAAGTCTAATTAAAGTAAAGTGCAAGTGTTTTAAAACGTAACTAAAATTAAAGGGCACTAAAGTAAAATGACGTAAACTTAAATCTATCTAAGGCAAACTTAAAGTGCAACTAAAACTAAGGCAATTAATCTAAAAGTGCAATTAAATAAAAAGGTAAGTAAAATAAAGCTTAAAGATAAAAATCAAAGATAAAAGCTAATAAGAACCTGAATACAGCTCATTCGGAATAAACCTTCGTTTGGAACAATCACTCGTCCTAAATGTCACCTTTGGTTGAAATGATTCTTCTTCACTTGGAATATTACCAAAATCCTTGATCCGGAACAAAAGGCTCTGAATATGTCACTTATCCAAAACAATCCTTCGTTCGGAACTTGCTGATTCGGAACTCTCACTTGTTACCTTGATTCGGAAGTCTTTGGTCACTCCTTGGTTCGGAACATTCCGGATGAACCCCTTGATTCGGAAGATTTCCCTTGGTTCGGAAGTTTAAAGTTCCGAATGAACAACCTTGATTCGGAAGTTTTTGACTTCCGAATGAACAGCCTTGATTCGGAACTTTGGCCCTTGATTCGGAACTTTGGCCCTTGATTCGGAACTTTGAGTTGATTCGGAACTTTTGAAAAGTTCCGGATGAAACCCTTGGTTCGGAACTTTGGAAGTTCCGAATGAGTATGTTTGGTTCGGAAGTTTCGGACTTCCGAATGAAGAGTCTTGGTTCGGAAGTTTTGACTTCCGAATGAACAAGTTTAATCTTCCGGATGAAGCTTTGATTCGGAACTTTAGAAGTTCTGAATGAACACTTTCCACTTCCTTGATTCGGGACTTATCTGGAAAGATCAGAAACAGGCGAAAACATCCGAAGAACAAGGAAACAATAGCAGCAGGTATAATAACAATTTTAACCAAAATCAAACACATGTATTAATAAAAACAGTAACGAACCAATAATAAAGCATCAACAATCAATCAAGAACATGAAATTAAACAACTTTAACCATAATAATCAAAAACATTTTTGGATCAAAATAAAAGCATGAACATGAACATAAACACCATAAATCAAAGAATAAGAAAGGTAGATGAGAGATTGACAAGATAAAGTAAAGATTAACAATAATTAAAAGGAAACTTACTTGAAATTAAATGAATTTAAGGTGCAAGACAAGGTAATTAAATTGACAATTAATGTAAATGACAAGTATTTAAATTGTGGAAGAACTAGTGTCACCCTAGCCAACAAGAGTGAAATGATAACTAATCTAGTCTATTTATAGGGAAGACTAAAGCTTGCTTAGGAAGCTTCCTTAATTGCGTACTTAGTCCCTCCTTCTTTAATCTTCTTCTTAATTGCAAGACTAAGTCCCTCCTTCTTTAAATCTTCATTAAATGTGGACTTAAAGGACTTTTAGCTTCGGGATTTCTTTGAACTCGTCTTTAATTTCTTCAATAAATAAACTTGAATTCTTCGGCTTTTGATAAACTTCCGTCTTTTGACTATTTCCTCGATAAATCTTCAGAATTGGTCGTGGACTTCCGTTCTTTTTGCACTCTTGACTTCTTGGCTTCGTCTTTTATCCTTTTCTTCAATAAAAGTCCATAAATGCCCGTGAATGTCCGTGTTTTATCCATTTTTCACCTTTTCATCCTAAATCACAACAAAAACACAAACCACGCATAATTCCGACATAAAAGACATAAAATACACGTTTTGGTCCGGTGATTATTGTAGTTAAGTGGTAGAAAAGATGGGTGTTTACACACCTATCAATCCTCTTGTTCACCAAAAGACAATTGAGTCGTACTTTCTACCAATAATCAATTCGAAAAAATCGGAACAACGAAATTGTTTTATACTTGGCTAAAACTTTGTATTAAAAACCGATAACCCATTTGAATCAATTGTCCAAATCGAAACAAAACGTCTCAAATTCACTCGATCTTCGTGTACAACGATCTTGGTTCATCAACGTGTTTGATTAAATCCGTCTTTGGTAAATTTTAGTCTATTACTTTTTCCTAAAGGTAATTTTCTATTTTACCCTATAACGTATATAATTAATATACATTCCACGACACATCAAAAATTTTGGCGCCGCTGCCGGGGATCTTGTGTACGATTCGTCTTTGTGAGATTTGATCGTTGATTTGAAGACCCTTTCCGTCCTCGGAAAGTTTTGTTATTTTTCTATTATTATAGTATGTATCATTTTTCGTGTTTTTTGTGATTACTAGATTGTATTACGTAGAAAAATAAATTTACCTACTTCCAAATAAGACCTTAGTTGGGATTTCATCACCTAGCTATTGTATTCGAATCCAAAACGAAAAAAAGGCAAAATAGATAAATACTAATAAAAAGTTTGAAGTCGATTTAAACAAACTATAAGGTGGGTATAAGGCGACGAGCTATAAAAGGGCGTCTAAGGAAAAAAGTTTTTTAAGTGCTTTGTGCCACCTCGTTTCCCCGCTTGCTTGTGCGTATATTGAGAGGGACGACCGATTATTGGTTTGCAAACTCAAGTAGTATTATATCTTATTTTGTAGTTTACTTATTAAACCTTGAGGCGTTTAGGTTTTCACCTATCGTTTCAAAGTCGACCGAGGGTAGATTACTTCCATAGTAATTATCCTTATTCATTGTTTTTATCATTATGTCTTCATCCATCGTTTGCGTTAAGTGTGGGGGTCCATTGTATGATGGCATGTGCCCTTGTTTTCAAACGAAAGATGACTCCTCACAATTTCAATCGAACAATTACTTATGCTAGAGAAAATAAATTTTTACAAAGATTTTTTCAAAGATGATATTTTGGTGAACTATGATTTTGATGATGAAGATGATGAGGATATCTTTGATCTCACTCCATCTCATGACATCACCATTCCTATTCATGATTCTTCTACCGTGGAACCCGAAAATTCTCTAAGCAAGGGGGGCGAGCATATTAGCACTATTCCGGACACGTAATCGAACGAAGTAATAAAGTCTAGTGTTGAGATCCTTGTCCAAAACCCAAGAGAGTTCGATGGTATTTCCAATGAAACGTGTGATTTACCACAATATGATGACTCTACTTCTTCCATTCACTTTGAGATTTTATCCAATTCTAATGATGAAAATTGTGATGGAAATGAAGGTTTTGAGAATGATTCGACTTCTAGTGAATTTTCTAATGAGGATTTCTCCGATGAACTTTCTTATAAAGATGATATTCACGACTCGGATTTTGAGGGGTTTACCGATGAACCTACTCTTCTTCACCCATTTCCACCAGGAAATGAGGATGATAGTGATCCGGTTTTTGAGAAGTTCACCTTTGAACTTGCTCCTTTAGACCCATTTCCACCGGGAAATAAGGTTGATTTGACTATTCCGATCCTTGAGAAGTTCTTCGATGAACTTACTCATTTAGATGTGGAAGACGTGATTCTTCGTGAAAAATTATCCAACGTCTATCTTCTCATTTCTAAGATCGAGACTTTGAATTCTAAGCCTAATGCCAAGTCTTTCTCTCCATCTCCTATTCCCGTTAAGGATAGTGATCTGCTTATTAAAGAAATTGACACTTTTCTTGCTTCTAATAATTCGATACCACCGGGTGTTGATGAAACTGACCCGGAGGGGGACGCTATCTTTTTAGAGAATTTACTTGATGATGATTTCGTCCCAAGTCCTCCTCCCACCCACTTTGACCTTAATGTGCGGGTTTTCCATGTGTCTCATATTGAGTACCATGACACCTTTGTTCACATTCATAAGAGTGATAAGGTCAACAAAGTCATGCAAGTTGATACCACTAGTGTTGAGACTTTTACCACACCTTTACCATGTGCTTTATATGATCTTGGATTAGCATGGGGGGACGACACCGTGTTGTCCATTCCTTTCTCTCCCGAGGAAGAGGTATTCGACCCCGGAATCATTGGTTTAGGGAAATCTCGGCCTTTCACCGATGCAATAATTGAAAGACTTTTCGATCATCTTGGTGCGAGTTTATCTCGGGGAGCATGCTATATTCATTTCATGATTTGTGACCACCATCTCTTTTTGGAGATTTATATTGGAGTTTTATCCTTTTGTTTGTCATCCGACAACGAGGATGTAATCTTTGACCCCGGCATCGTGCTTTATTATGGATTCTATTCCATTATGCCTATTTTCACCACTTTCCCTAAGGACCAATGAATGCGAGGATCGAGTCAAGCTCATGACTCGGTTAACAAAAACGAGGTGCCTTGTGGGGGAGTCCCATACATTCTATCTTCTATCTATTTTCTAACACTAATAAGGCTTGATCTTTCAAGCTCGTGCTCGTGTGTTGTTGTGTTGTGAATCTTAGGTATGACCCTAATCATTGAAGACTCTCGTGTTTGGTTTTTGCCGGTCCACTTGATCTTCTATACTTTGATTGCCAAAAGGGGCACACTCTCTATCCTTTGATTTTTATCGACTAACATTTTATCTTGAGGCATAATTAATAAACGGCTTATAGATTTGCGTGCTCTTTCCATGTTAGGATTTTGCATTAGACTCTTCGTGTTTTAGCAAGGGGGTGTTACTCTTGAGCTAAGAAACATTGAGGACAATGTTTGGTTTTAGCATGGGGGAGTCAATTGATATAATCACTTGCAATTGCTTTTAATCAAGTATTAAGTCATCATATAAATGACAAAAGCAATTGCAAGTGATTATATCAATTGACAAAAGCAATTAATAGTCGTTGCACCCATTAATAGGGTTTCCACAACTTCTCGTTGTACCCATTTATTTTAATAAAACAAGCATGTTATCCCCCTCGGGAATTTTATAAAACAAGTAAACATGTTAAAAGCGAGGCTATAGACTCACCTTAGCCAATAGTGGTAATGAGACGATCGCCGACGATTAGTGATGCCCGTTTAAACACGAAAACTACAACCTACCAAATAAGGCGCGTTCGTTAATTATCGACTCAAGTATAAATTATACTTAAATAATATAAAAATCAAAATTAAAAAACCATGACAACCCCAAAAAATATAACAATACAAGTGATATTACTATATCCTTTTATCCAATATTATTCTTTTAAACACTTGCACTCTCGATATTGACCCGTCTTAAGACGCCAAGTCAACGCAAGTCAACTTATCATTTTACTTCCCTCGGACCAGTAACTAAGTCATTTATATGATGACTTAATACTTGAGTAAATCACCATGTCCAATGGCGAATACTCAACTCACGCCACATAATTACTGAACTACGTGTTCAAAATACCAATCAGCATGTACACTCCAAATGTACACATCAATCTACCCTATCTACACTTGTCCGATTTCGACGAAACTTGGTCACAAACTCACATATAATATGAATAAGACTCAGTTTAAATTTCATTCAAAAATATTACTTCTAAGGCTTTCTGCCCAACACATCTATGAGTTACAAAAACCGGACAGTTTTACGCCTTCAACTCGTAAAACCATTTTGACATGTCTAAACAACTCCATTTATAAAACCGACACTCGGGTTTGAAAATAGACTCATGAACTGAGGTTTAGACATTAATATCAGTCCTTGAACATTTTTAAAACTCATTCTATAGTCCCCGAGATTCGATCCAAATATCGACAACAATTTTCGGATTGTGCCGATACCCGTCTCCCGGTACACAAATACTATGTTGTAACTTCGCACTCGTTTGGAGTTGGAAGTCCTACTTTATATCAAATCGAAGCTAACGAAATTCTATACAACCCTATCTTAATAGTTTAACAAGATTCATACAGTAAGTAACTCAAAAATGGCCTTTTACCTACTGGTCTAAAATGACTAGTTAAAAATCATACTAAATCAACAATTTGACCCATTTTAACCAATTTTATACTTCTAATATTACCCTACAATCACTCTAATCAATCCTATATCACTTGGATGTTCATATCTTCAAAACCCAAATTTAAAATCCATACATGCAACCTTGGTTTAAAAATGCGTGCATCATTGCGCAAATTGCACGCATCAATGCGTTGCATTCAAAATTTCGCATCAAAGTGCCTAATGCAGTTTTATCCCAAAATGCGTTCGCATTAAACCGCAATTTATCGCAATTGTGTAATGCTAGCAACGGTAGCAATCGTCGCAATCTAGTACTTAGGTCATTTTTGTCAAATTTTAACCTTTTAAAATAGACCTACATATTATAAAGGCTTTTTAAATATAATACTTGCTAGAAAAACATCTAAAACAAAGACAATAACAAAAATATAGTATCTTGCATTTTGCTAAGTGTTTTTTGTCAAGATTTATTGTCAATTTATTTGTTTTACAAGGGACTATAGGCCTAATTTCAATATGCTAATAATTTGTTTTGTAACTTTATTGCATTTAGTTGGATTTAACTAATTTTTGTACTTTTTTTATACTAAACGCATCGCGTCTAAATTGCGCTCGCAATCGCATCACGCATCACGCAATCTCTTTTGAGACCTTTAGCGCAATGGATCGCAAAACGCATTTTTAAACCAAGCATGCAACAACCAAAATTTCAAATATAATATTAATAACACAACTACACAAACATAAATTAGATCAAACACCCATGATCTTCACCAATTAATTTGAAAAATATAAAAGTTTATGTATGTAAGTAAAATTTATATCAAAAGAATCACCTTCAAAAATCATGAATGGGACTTTGTTTATTTCTGAATGATTCAAAGTGAATCAAGATTTTTGGTGGTGTTTTTGTTGCTAAGGGTGTACGGCCAAAGAGAGAAAAAGAGTGAGGTGGGTGAAATTTTGTATAAAAATGATTTTTAATGAAAAACTAGTTAGTGGAAAACATTTATATAGTCCAAGGTTAGGGTAGATTTTGCCAATTAGGTATAGTTTTGGACCAAAAAGTAATTAAATAAATTAAAGGGGTAGAAAATGTAAATTGTAAATTTTTAAAACATTTACGGGACTTGGGTTTCGTAAAAATACTTTTCAAAAGTTAAAACGCTTCTTAAATATAATAATATAACTTCGACACGACTTAAAACGTAATTAATCGAAAACGTCGAAAATATTAAATATCGAGACAATCGATATTAAAACGTAAATTTTCGGGCATCCGTCGGTATTGCGATCATTAGTAGTTCTCGTCATTCGCTAAAACGTAAAACACGAGAAATAAAAATAAATACAATAAAATCATTCATATGATAAATTGAGAATATAATATCAATATCTAACGTATTCCTTGCCAGTTTTCATCGAAACGACATTCTTACGTTAAGTTTTAAACTATAACCTTCTCGGTTAGCCGATAATTTAAAACCCTCATTAAAGTAAACATAAAATATTTAATAGTCGAGATTAAGATATCGACCTGAAATTGACGGATTGTCCCATCATCCCCACCAAATTGGGATCTTCGTCCCGAAGATCAACTTGCGTTCTTCCTCGATCGCTCGTTGAAATCAAAGAGTTAAATGTATTTTGGTCCTCGTCTTGATTTCCATCAGATTTGACAATGGGAATACGACTTTGTTTTAGTTTCTTACCTTCCTTATCGATAACATCAACAAGTACTTTGATGAAATGCAACTTACCGTCGATTCATACTTCATCAAGAGAGATAATAAGATCTTCGTCAGGAAGAAGTTTCTTTAGGTTCGACATATGAAAAGTATTGTGAATTCTTTGTAGCTCTCGAGGTAATTTAAGTTTTTCATGCCGTCGGACTCACTCTCGATATCATCTCGAATGGTCAAAACAAACGGGGAATTAACTTCCCACGCTTTCCAAAATATATAACACCTTTTTCATGGTGATAGTTTTGGCATAACTTTTCCACCTACCCCGAATTCTAAGGGTTTTCGCTTCACATTATCATAACTTTCATGTCTACAACGAGTCGTTAACAAACGATTTTTAGTTCGTACGATCATTTTATTTATCAGAATAAAATGAGCAAAGTCAATCGGTCAACATTGACACAGATTAAATCATATTCAAGCTGAGTTTTCAAGAGCTTAACAATGAAGTCCATTATAATTTGCTCCTACCTCACGAATGATAACGAATAACATAGTCGTAATCACTTAAAGGCTTATTTACCTCTTTTATTTCAGAATACATTGTAGGCTCTTACTATCGGTGGATGTCGTACATTAGTGCCATACAATTAATGTCTCAATAGACGAAGAGTAAAATCACCGCACCCAATTACAAGTCGTGGGTTGTGCAGTCTCCTCATTTTTCCTAGGGTTCCTACAAGCATACACAATCAAAACAACTGCAAATCATATAGGAGATGTATCACGATCAACAACAAAATCTTTACTTCTTTCATGTAACGATAAGATTGGCGTGCTGCAGAGTTTTCTTTTCATGGTTTGAAAAGATTTCTCTTCATCAATACCACACACATACGGTTCATTCTCTGAGTTAGCTTAGTTAATGGTTTTGATATCAAAGAGAATCCTTTAATAAACCTTCAGTAATAACCAGCCAAACCTAGAATTTGTCGTACTTCAGTTGGAATAGTTGGAACATTCAAATTTTGAGGGCTTTGATTTTCACAGGAGCGACAGGTACCCCACTTTTATCAATCACATGTCAGAGAAATTGCACAGAACTAATCAAAAGATTACACTTTGAGAGTTTCGCGTAAAATTTTTCTTCTTTAACATGATAGTCCTTAAGTGTTCGGTATGTTCTTCCTCGCTCTTAGAGAAGATTAGAATATCATCAAAGAAAATGATTATGAATTTATCAAGACACGTCTTACACATACAATTCATTAAGTCAATGAATACAACAGGTGTATTGGTCAAACCAGAAGGCATAACCCTAAACTCATAATGATCATCACAAGTTCTAAACGCCGTAATAGGAATATCTTCCTCGCGTATGCGAAGTTGATGATAAGCAAAACAAAGATCAATCTTGGAGAAAACACCAGAATCTTGGAGAAAACACGAGAGTTTTGAAGTTGATCAAATAGATCATCAATTTATGGAAATGGGTAACGATTCTTGATCGTTAGCTTATTCAGCTATCGGTAATCGATACACATACGAAATGAATCATCTTTCTTCTTAGCGAATAGAATAGGAGTTCTACAAACTGACGAGCTCGGTCGAATAAAAAATCTATCAGATAGTTCTTAAAACTGCACAAATGATTCCTTTAGCTCAGATGGTGCTAATCGATATGGCGCACGTGCCACAGTTGCAGCACCAGAGATTAGATCAATTAAGAATTCTATTTGCCTTGGAGGCGGAAGCCTTGGCAAATCTTCCAGAAACACTTCGGGATAGTCACGAATGACTACAATATATCTACTCACTTTCTTTACGATTCCTTCTACGATACCTAAGCCATGAATAATCCACAACCTTTTCCGATATACTTACGAGCTCTAATGCACGAAAAGAATTTTCAATTTGGAATTATTTTTCCCTTCAGTAACCTCATCAACCTTGCCTTGAATTATGTGTCTCATGAGCTAATAAGCCATGTAGACAACTTCACAAATAGTAATTGTCTTAGAAGAAGTCACATCACCGCATTTATTCATGGTCAGCCGTGAATATACTGCTTGACCTTGACGGTTCGGGTTCCACAATTCTTGGACATAGAGGAGTAAACTTGTGGAAACACTTGATATATCTACAAATGTTAGTTCCCATCAGTCTCAGATTGTACAACACTTGCTCCATACTTTGGAAATACTTCGAGGACAAACTCCTCAGTTAACCGCTCCCTCACCTTAGTCCATGGTGTCCTATGAGCAACGATACCTATAGAAGCAAGTCTGCCATTCCATTAAATTAATGCACGACCTTGGAGAGTAGCGATTTCAAACTGTACCTTATCCTCCTGATTAGGGTCACTGATTCGGAAGACTGACGCCAGCTTTTCAACAACTGACACAATCCTCCATCATCTTTTGTCCCCTTAAGATTCTACGGTTTGCACCTAATGAATGAAGTGTAGATATAGCTTCTAACTTCAGGCACATCTCTTCCATCCGTACCACAAACATTATTGGCTCCAGCTTCAGCTCCACCGGTTCCAGTTCCACCAGTTTTAGCTTCAGCTCCAGTTCCAGATCCATCATTCATGTTGGCCATGAATTCAACTAAAGATACAACAACTTATTCACTAATAACTTGGCGCATTCGTGCTTGAGTCATAGCTTTCATTGACTGCATTAGTCTTGTGTAACACAAATCAAATCATAATTAGTATTCATTCAATGATTGCATTATACCATAGGAATTTAAAGAGAAAAGCCAAGAAAGATAATAATAGAACGATGTAGAATTAGGAATCAAAAGATAGTCATTCTATTCATCACAAACTAGTACAAGTTGTATTGTTAAGCATTATGGATAATCATCGTCTAATGCCATACAACTTAAAAGACTAGTCCTACTAACTGATGTCACAATTTAGTTAGGGATTTTTGAAAGATACTACAATTGATAAACTAATCTACTAAGATTTACTAGGTAATTCACATGGCTAAGAAGGCTCCTCGGTCCCACAAGAAAAAGATTTCTTTAGTGTTTTTCAGAGACGCTTGATATCCTCCTCAATTGGCGGTTTTGGAATAACCCCAATACAACCATCTCACGATCAAGGAATTAGAGGAACAAAATCAAAGAATAAATCAAGCAAACGAATTATGAGTCAATAAGAGTTTAATCACGCAGATGCTATATGCTTAAGCCCACGCGTTTATGAATCATTATTTCTGTGGATTGATCAAGTCCTTCTAAATAAGATTCAGAAATTTGTAGTTCAACAATTTATAATTCCCTTGTTCAAATAAATGGCCAATTTATTTCAACGATTATAAATTACTTTATTTAAGCATCGCCAACCCAGCGCAAGAGATCAAGATCGAAACAAATGAGAAACTGATTTAACAGAAAATAATCAGTGATATGATATGGAATCCTGGTTGGCATGTGAACACCATAACAATCAATCTCAATTCCTAACAATCAATAGTACCATCTCAGACAAACTTGTTTTTATCAAAACAGTATAATGTCGAAGATTAATGAAAATGTAAATTAAATTTGCTAAACGAAATGAACGAATCGATAAATCAAGTATAAGAATCAAGGAAATCAAAATCCTTGTAACCAAGAGAATATCAGCAAGAATATTAACCGTTTCGTTGGGATCATGTATATCCACAAGTTAGTTAATCTCGAGAATAACAAGATTCATTTCGGAATAGCTTCGGCGCTAGCATTAAAATGACTAGGGTGTCTTCGTGACAATCTACGTCGTATAAATCTCGTATAAGTATAAAATTATCATTTATAATTAAATAAATGAAAACATACCTTGTAATTCACAAGTACAAATAATCGATAGAGATTACAACAACATATATATATATAAATACTATCATTCTCGTCCATTGGCAACTCGGAGGTTTCGCTTGCAACAGTTATAGTTAAAAGATTTCAAAAATTCATTTTTGGAAAATCTTTTCGTTCTCTATAACTTGAGCTCTGATACCAATCTGTAATACCCCCAAATTTCGGTTATAATAGCGGAAGGGTCATTGGGTGTTACTAACATGGTTCAATCTCATAATCATAGAAAACGGCTCAAAACGAGTCGTTTTAAATAAAAACATCCATTCATTTTCATGCAATAAAAGTACAATTTCATACACGGTCCCAGATAACTTTAAGTTTACAAAACCTAGTAAATGGTAAAAATTATTTGAATGGATATAATTTATAAAAGCGGGCCAAAACATTTTAGATAAGCAAGCTTCACGAAACCGCCTTCCTCGAGTGCCTTCCTAATGGACCTGAGATAAAACATGCTAAAAAGTCAGCAAAATTTGCTGAGTGAATCTATAGAGTTTAATTTAAATAAAGAGAACACAGATATTCAAAATAACCTTCCATGGTTAATAATTTATCAAAGACAATTATGTTGTACGGACATAATTATCGGTGTCATTACATAAGCCTCGTGACATTGAACGTTAACATATATTATTTCAGCCCAACACACCTAGCCAAGTGCGTATATTTCTCTTATACAATGAATCCGATGTTTCATTACTAGTGCATCATAACACCACGCGATAGCTAGTCACGACCGGACTGGGCGTCACCCTGATAGATCTATCCATAGCATTAGCGTCACTTCGATTAACAATTCACGATTCATGGGTCTTTTAAGGCTTAACAAACTTATGTAATAACTTTCATCTAAACATACAATTAAGTTCTTTGTGTTCAATTTTAAAACAATCATGAGTTTACCACAACTTATAGTTGTACATTTCAATTTCATAATTACTTTTCAAGTAAATAGGGTTCCCACAACTTCTCGTTACACCCATTAATAGGGTTTCCACAACTTCTCGTTGTACCCCTTTATTTTAATAAAACAAGCATGTTATCCCCCTCGCGGGTTTTATAAAACAAGTAAACATGTTAAAAGCGAGGCTATAGACTCACCTTAGCCAGTAGTGGTAATGAGAAGATCGCCGACGATTAGTGATGCCCGTTTAAACACGAAAACCGCAACCTACCAAATAAGGCGCGTTCGTTAATAATCGACTCAAGTATAAATCATACTTAAATAATATAAAAAGCAAAATTACAAAACCATGACAACCCCGAAAAATATAACAATACAAGTGATATTACTATATCCTTTTATCCAATATTATTCTTTTAAACACTTGCACTCTCGATATTGACCCGTCTTAAGACGCCAAGTCAACGCAAGTCAACTTATCATTTTACTTCCCTCGGACCAGCAACTAAGTCATTTATATAATGACTTAATACTTGAGGAAATCACCATGTCCAATGCGAATACTCAACTCACGCCACATAATTATTGAACTACGTGTCCAAAATATCAATCAGCATATACACTCCAAATGTACACACCAATCTACCCTATCTATACTTGTCCGATTTCGACGAAACTTGGTCACAAACTCACATATAATATGAATAAGACTCAGTTTAAATTTCATTCAAAAATATTACTTCTAAGGACACATCTATGAGTTACAAAAACCGGACAGTTTTACGCCTTCAACTCGTAAAACCATTTTGACATGTCTAAACAACTCCATTTATAAAACCGACACTCGGGTTTGAAAATAGACTCATGACCTGAGTTTTAGACATTAACATTAGTCCTTGAACATTTTTAGAACTAATTCTATAGTCCCCGAGATTCGATCTAAATATCGACAACAATTTTCGGATTGTGCCGATACATGTCTCCCGGTACACAAATACTAAAATTGTTGTAACTTCGCACTCGTTTGGAGTTGGAAGTCCTACTTTATATCAAATCGAAGCTAACGAAATTCTCTACAACCCTATCTTATTAGTTTAACAATATTCATACAATAAGTAACCCAAAAATGGCCTTTTACCTACTGCTCTAAAATGACTAGTTAAAAATCATACTAAATCAACAATTTGACCCATTTTAACCAATTTTATACTTCTAATATTACTCTACAATCACTCTAATCAATCCTATATCACTTGGATGTTCATATCTTCAAAACCCAAATTTAAAAATCCATACATGCAACAACCAAAATTTCAAATATAATATTAATAACACAACTACACAAACATAAACTAGATCAAACACCCATGATCTTCACCAATTAATTTGAAAAATATAAAAGTTTATGCATGTAAGTAAAATTTATATCAAAAGAATCACCTTCAAAAATCATGAATGGGACTTTGTTTATTTTTAATGATTCAAAATGAATCAAGATTTTTGGTGGTGTTTTTGTTGCTAAGGGTGTACGGCCAAAGAGAGAAAAAGAGTGAGGTGGGTGAAATTTTGTATAAAAATGATTTTTAATGAAAAACTAGTTAGTGGAAAACATTTATATAGTCCAAGGTTAGGGTAGATTTTGCCAATTAGGTATAGTTTTGGACCAAAGAGTAATTAAATAAATTAAAGGGGTAGAAAATGTAAATTGTAAATTTCTAAAACATTTACGGGACTCGGGTTTCGTAAAAATACTTTTCAAAAGTTAAAACGCTTCTTAAATATAATAATATAACTTCGACACGACTTAAAACGTAATTAATCGAAAACGTCAAAAATATTAAATATCGAGACAATCGATAATAAAACGTAAATTTTCGGGCATCCGTCGGTATCGCGATCATTAGTAGTTCTCGTCATTCGTTAAAACGTAAAACACGAGAAATAAAAATAAATACAATAAAATCATTCATATGATAATTTGAAAATATAATATCAATATCTAACGTATTCCTTGCCAGTTTTCATCGAAACGACTTTCTTACGTTAAGTTTCAAACTATAACCTTCTCGGTTAGCCGATAATTTAAAATTCTCATTAAAGTAAACATAAAATATTTAATAGGCGAGATTAAGATATCGACCTGAAATTGACGGATTGTCACATTTGCCTTCATTTTTGGATTAATAAATATCAAATAAGTCAAATGAGCCTACGAGTGAATGACAAATAAAATCTAGAGATACAATTAGGAATAATAGGAGATTGAGTTTAACACAAATTACTGTATGAGTTGTTTTAATTTTGGGGCTTATGATTGACAATGATCTTGTTTTTACACTTTCCATGGAAAAGTGAAAAGCCGAGGACGATGAATCTATTTGAGTTTTATGATCCTAAAAGTTATTTTTCAAATAATAAAAGTTTTACATTATGTCTTTGCAAAATAAAGTGTCAAAAGTTTAATAAAAGTTTAGTTAGTGCTTTATTTTATCATTGCGTGAGGACACGACAATTGTTTAGCAAGGGAGAGTTTGATATGAGTAAATTTACTCATACCATTTGTATCATAAAACGAGCCTAAAATGCATAAATTGTATGAAAATGGCCATGTAATGCTTGTTTTGTTTGATTCATGTGTGTAGGTACAAAGATCACGAAAACTGGCAAAAACGACACGAGATTGAAGAAAAATCGAGGAAGCCAAAAATCAAGTTGGATTTTGTTCGCGGATTAAACTTTTTGAAGGATTTTTGTCTTGTGGGTCCCACAATTACTTATTGGGCCTGAAAACCCATGTTTGGAAATAACTTATTTACCAATAGCCCACTACATGGCCCAAAACCTCAAGTTATAGGGACGGATGGTGTATTCTTCATATTTGGCTAACAACCCAATGTCATAACTAAATAATGAAGACGTGAAGGAGTATTAGCTTGGAATGGATCCCAAAAGGCCCATTAGGGTAAAAAAATCTTTAAACGGTTTACTATAAATGTGTAAGTTAAATACATCATTTTTTTGGTCAACAATTATTTACCACTCACACACTTTTATTTATTCGTTACAAACAATGCATCACCATCTATCTCTTACCTCTCAAATAACCATAAATAAGTATTTACCCCAAAACCCTAGAAAACCCATTTGGGGGTTTCTGATTTACTAACGTGTGTATTACACGCGCTACAAATTAATTCCCAATTATTTAGGATCAAGAAGATGGAGGTAAAATCAATGACATGGCTCTTTTCCCTACTGTGATTGGCAAAGGCACATCATTCTTCCTCACTCCTCCAATCAAGATAGGACACCTCAGCATTCAAGAAGCACAACTAGCACACCTGATTGCCACGTTGGCAATCCGTGTGCTAGTTGCCTATTTACAGCCGTGGATGATAGAGAGAAGAGAGAGATAAAAAGATCAATGGCCAAGAACGAGTCTCATCATCAACAAACTTTCCCCTTGTTCATCTACAAAAACCCTAAAGAAAATCAGTATTATCATCCCTTTCTTTAGTTATTAATGTTATGCTATAAAATTAGTTGTAGGATTTATTTTTCTTTCTAATCTTGTAATAATCTAAGTTTTTAATTAATAAAAGTTAATTTCAGTTTTTTTATGAAGTCTCGTGTTATTGTTATTATTAATCGTGGATTGAATTCATTTTTGTTCCATTAAACTGTTGATTATCGTAACATGAAGATTGATCTTATAAGCTTGTTAATAGCTTATTGGGATTAATTAGCGCTAAGAATGGGAATTCGTTTATCCTACTGATAATCGAAAGAAATTACGAGTTTTATAATCTGGTTCGAGTAAATTGGTTATACGAGGATGATGGATTGTTTACTGTTGGCGACGTTTAAGCTTTAAGACGGTTCATCGCCAATCTTCGTCTTCAACGGATCTCTCATAAAAGTTAAGTTCGATTTTTTTTATTAATTTTTCATTATAATGTTTATGTTAGTATAACTTGAGGAGGATGCTTGACTAAGTAGTGTTGATTGATTTAGAGTAATATTCTGATTTTACTTAATTTTAGGGATTAATTTGTCTTTGGTACAAGTTTATGGATTTGATCTGTTATGTTTCATTTGGGAAGATTAACCTGAATTTGTTTTTTTTTTCTGGATTTAATAATAATGATTTAGATTTGTTAATCTGTTAATGGTATGTGCATTCGGTTATAAATTTAGAGCTGTTGTTATCCCTATATTTTATATAGTCGAACAAGAATGTAATAGGTCATCTTAGTCGTTAATGGTCTTGTATTGTAATAGGTTAGTCGGGAAAACTGGGCTTGGACTTTAAGCTAATATTGTATAAGTTAGGGGCGTAAGCCCAAAACAAAGCCAAGCCCGGCCCAAGGATTCTAAACCCACGGCCCATATGCCAAGGGTATATATACCATCTTCCATGTGTGGAAGATGGTGTTGGTTCACTTTTAGTTTCTCTCTCTAGTAAAAGTTTAAACCTTCCAATTCTCTCTCTTTTCTCTCTCTACTTTCCTCTCTTTCTCTCTCTAAATATCTACTAAATCTTGTGTTATGGATTGATATGGGATTAACATTTGGTATCAAGAGCCTATAGTGGATAGGTGATTGAAGATTCGTGTGTTGTGTTCTTGATTTTTCGTGGCTATTTTGATCTATATCTCTCGTCCCAATTTTTTTTTGTGTTTTTTTATGGTCTATTCTTGATACAAATCATCTACATACTAGTAGTAGTGATTTGGGTATCTTGGTTTTGGCTAAAACACAAGTCTTTTGGATCAAAAGTTGAGAAATTTCTTGTTTTTCTTCATTCCGAAATTCCAGCAAGTATCACCATCGGAAAGTACAAAGGAAATGAAGCTAGATCGCAATAACCTTTTGGTTCTACTTTGCGATCACAGGATTTAGATACCTTATTCCGATGAGACATTCCGATCGTGCATTGCGATCTGGGATTCCGACGGTTTCAAGGGATTTTTGAGTCGTTACTCTGTCCAATTTGTTTTAGCTATATTCCGATCTAAACATTCCGACAGTGCATTGCGATCTAAACATTCCGACAGGTAACATTGCGATAGGTATTGCGATCACATATTCCGATAGAACATTCCGACAGACATTCCGACAGGTACTCCGATAGTACATTCCGACGGGTATTCCGATAGGAAATTCCGACAGACATTCCGACAGGTATTCCGATGGACATTCCGACAGGTATTCCGATGGACATTCCGACAGGTATTCCGATGGACATTCCGACATGTATTCCGATGGACATTCTGATGGATATTTTGTTTGAGTAATTTTTAGACTTAGCCACTATCTAGACTAGTTTCGGAACATAGTTTACACGAAGATACAAAAATTTTCGGCTTACCGTTTTGTCAGACAGAGGAATTTATTGTCGAACTGAGAAAACTTTTTTCTTTTTTGAATTTTCGAAATTTCAATTTTAAACAAACATCATCACAACAAATCCACTAAGATCTGCAATTCATCCACAAGTATTCACCATGTCTAACAACAACATCAACATTGCAACTGCTAATCAAATTCGTTTGGAACAAGGTGGCAACGGTAATCCACCTCTTCTCACTGCCGGTTGCTACGTTCAATGGAGATCTCGTTTTCTCAGATTTATCGACGGAAAAGAAAACCGAACTGCTCTTCGTCACTGCCTTGAGAATCCACCACCAGTTTTTGAATTCAGATCAGTTACAACACAAGCAGAGGATGGTACTTCATCAACTATACGAGCTATGGAGGATTTTGACACATGTTCTGCTGAGAAAAAGAAACTCCTCCAAGCTGAAGCTGATGCTGTAAACTTCATACTCACTAGGATTGATAACGATATCTATTCCACAGTTGATGCATGTCCTAATGCTATGGAAATGTGGAATGCAGTTCATCGATTGAAGCAAGGTGAGTCGATCAATGTTCAAGATCTCGAGACTAATCTACTTTGGGAGTTTGGAAAATTCACATCTGAAGATGGTGAATCCATTGACTCATATTACTCGAGATTCTACAAAATGATGAATGAGCTTTTCAGAAATCAGTGCACCATCTCCAATCATCATGCCAATGTTCAGTTCCTACTTCAACTCAAACCGGAATGGCAAAGGTTTGTGACCTTGGTTAAACAAAGGGAAGATATCAAGACCATCTCCTATCACAAACTTTATGATATCTTGAAACAACATCAGAATGAAGTGAATGAACTAAGGGCTGAAAAGGCAGAACGGTCTGCAAATTCTATTGCTTTTGTGGCTGCTACTTCAACAAAACCCGTTCCTCGTCAACAACCACCTACTCATTCCTCAAAGTCATCAAGCTCATCCACCAAACCTCTAGCTACTGCTAAACACAAAGCAAAAGCAATTTTCCCCACTCCACCTCCAAAGTATGACACCGAGTCAGATGGAGACAGTGATGATGAACAAACTTCAAGGGACAAGAAGATTAAAGAACTCATGTCTTTACTCACCACAACTTATAAGAAGATCTACAAACCTACCAACAACAACCTTAGATCATCATCTAATGCTAGATATAAGGAAGTTTATCACGCACCTCGGTATGATCGTGATGCTAGGTATGATAATCAGAGGATGCCGAATCAAGTTGGGGCTAGAGACACTGTAGCCACTCCGGTTGTGCAAAAGACTGGGATTCAATGCTTCAACTACAAGGGATTTTGGCAGATGGCTAGGGAATGAAAGAAGCCAAAACGGGTTAAGGATTCGGGATATCACAAGGAAAAGATGATGTTGTGTAAGAAAGAAGAAGCAGGAATTCCACTCACAGCAGATGAAGTTGACTGGCGTGATGACACTGATGATGAAGCCGGTGATCAAGAGTTGGAGGCACATTATGTGTACATGGCAAAGATTCAAGAAGTGATCCCAGAGACTGATGATACTTCTGGACCCATCTATGATTCTGAGCCACTTGAAAAGGTACCATCACATGATAACTATAATGTGTTTGCTAATGAACGACGTCATCCTGAGCAACCCGAAAGCATCAATGACACATATGTAATGGACACGGAGGATAGCAATATCTCTACGGATTCAAATGTGTAATAATGACGGAAAAGCTGTTCAGGATACTGACTCGGATGAGGACCGTGATTTGCTTGCGTCTATTATTGATTCTTTAAAACATGAAATTTAGGAAAACAAAGAGGCTAATAAACGTTTGAAGCAAGCAAACACATCCTTAGTCGAGGAGATAGACAGTCTTAAAGAGTGTGATTATGTAAAAGAAGCTGATCGACGGGTTGTGATAGCTAATGGTTTGGTATATGAACGTAAGGTGCTCAATGAACAATATTGTTCTGAAGTAACACACTAAATTCATATGTCAAAACAAAAGATATTGGACCTTGAAGAACAACTGCTGCTACATAAACTCCAAATTACTGAATTAGAGTCGGTTAACAAAGAACAAACTGAGCTTTATACAACTCGTGAAGAAAACGATATTGAAAAAATTCTTGCTTTGGAAAAGAGAGTCGACACATTAAACAACATTGTTTACAAAACGGGTCAGTCTATTCAAACTATGAATATGCTTAATAGAAATATGAAAACGAGTTTTGTTAAGCCTGAATATCTCAAGAAAGTTCAAAGTGCCAAGCCTGCTCTTTATGATATCGGTTGTTATGTTGATAATCTTGCTCTTATGCTTTCCCCTGACTGCGACGAAATCATTCGTCAACAAGAAGAAAGTCGATCAAACTTAAGTGATTTAATAAACCTTTCTGATTATGATAATTATATTAAGTTTGTTCCTCCAAAATTTCCAAAGAACAAAGGATGTACAATAGTGTTCCACCACCAAGTGATGAACCCCAAAAGAAAGTTTCTTTAAAAAGGAGTTTCAAAAAGCAATCAATTTTGTTAGAAAAACAAATTTCGGATGAAAACGTAAATGGGATGAGAAAAGCAAAAGTGTTCAGCAATTTGAGTTTATAAAACAAGGGGTTTTAAATTTGTACAAAGGTGTCGTCTATTTTGAATATTAAACCTAACCCACAAGTAGAAGTCGTCATTCAATAATGCATTGTTCCAACAATTGATGATCTTTCAAAAAATGTGGAAATGTTTTATAATGCTCTCACTGAGGAAATATTAACTGATTTAAGTTATGTTAAATCTCTTGAAGATGAAGTTGATTTTCTTCAAACTAAATTAAAAACACAAGAACACCAACTTTCTAACGAAATTGATCGACTTTCTAAGGAATACTTTTATGCTGACCATATGAATGCTATACTTGGTGTGTATACCGATCTTGATCAATATTGTCATGTAGCATGTCTAGTGTCAGAAACAGACGAGAAATGTCACAATCTTGAAGTTGAGCTTTCGAAACAAATTCAGTCATATAACAAACATTCGAAAAGTTTTTCCCAACTTGAGAAACACTCCATTTCTCTTGAACTTGCTTTACAAAAAGGTGAAAAATCTCATAATCATAAAAAGTGTCAAGAAATGTCAGCTTCTTCGTTTCGTCAACTAAATGAAAAAGATTTTGAAATAAATGATTTGAAAGATCAGCTAAAGAAAGGGAGAAAGCCATAAGTGAGTTACAGAAACTCATTGAGAAAATGAAAGGAAAGTCTGTTTTGGGTAAACCATCCGCCGTTCGTCAACCGAATGCGGTTAAATGCCCCAAATCATCTATTTTGGGACAATCCCCACAGACTTTGCCTAATATAGGAAATGATAAGAGTACCAATGTGATATCATCTGGAATGTATAAGATGAACACTAAGCCCACTCAAACTGGAACATTGCGGTTACCTCAGAATATTAAGAAAACTAATCAACGTATGTCTTCTTCTACAGAAGTAATCCCCACTACTAGCGTTAGCGGACCACAACTTAAGAGCAATAGAATGCAAGATAAGGTCATGCCTAACAATAGTCAAGGAAAGAAGTTGGAAGTAGAAGACCACCGTAGGAATTTTAAGTTTTCTAAGAATAAAACGTCTGTAACTACATCTAATGACAGTTTGAATGCTAAGACCTCGAATGTTGAATTTGCTTGTGTTGAATGTGGAAAATGTGTTCGTACTTTCAATCATGATGCTTGTGCTCTTAATCATAATGGCGTGAATACTAGAACTAGGAAGCCTATTCGTGTGCCCACTAGTACTAGTGAACCCACAAGAACTTTGAACCAATCCACTGATCAACCACTTAAGAAACTAAGTGCGTTAGAATCCACTACTCTACGTAAACAAAGCAGGTTAAAGAAGCTTTATGAGAACATGATTAGGACATGTACACGGGGGTATTCAAGATTTACACCACCCAAATACAAATGGGTACCTAAGACAACCCCTATTCTAATTGGGTCTATGAATGTTAGCTTGCCTTTAGAATCTAGGTCCACTACTATTTTGGAACTCGTTTCTATCAAGGGCTCCCATTTGTCAAATGCTCTTCTAATTCTTGTGACAATCCGTCAATTTATGATTGATATTTTATTCTCAATATTTATTTGAAAATATTAATTTTAATGTTATATTACGAACTCACTTATTTTTGGGAAGAAATTTGGATTTACGTCTTGAAGTCGCATCGACTACGTCTAAACCGGAGGATTCAACGTTACGTGCTTACGTTTACATACACCGTTTTGGTGACAGTCCGACATTTCAGAAAATAAATTTATCCGTGAATATTATTTTGAGATTTTAAATTTGTGTTGGTTCACAAACTCACAAATTTACGAGAAGAGATTAGGACTTACGATTTTAATTTAACGTCCTTTACGACTAAACCGGAAACCTTAGGATTACGTATTTACGTTTTCGAACTTCGTTTTTGATGAGATAATTTTTATTAGATTCGTTTTGTGTCGTTGATTCATAATTTATAAAAACATTTTTCGTAAAACGACCCGAGGGCACGCAAATCGAGGAAACTAGAATCGAGGAATACCCGTAAATTAATGGGGATGGAACAAGTACATACTTGTCCCACCCCCACACGTGGCTAAACAAAGCTAACAACACCATGTGGTGTCAAGCTTACAAGATAAGCTAAGACACATGTCTTAGTTTACTTGTAAACTAGCAACCAACATCAAAACCACCACCTCAAACCATTTTCATTCATTTCAACACATGTAAACCACTAAACACTCTCCTCCCTCTCTCTAAAATTCGTCCCAAACTCATCCAAAACAACCCCCATTTTATCTTGATTCAACCATAAATCATATGTATAATTTACATATGATGAAAACCCATTGAAGTTATGAAGATTGGAGGTGATCTTAACATGTAAAAAGGAGTTTTTAAGGGAGTTTGGGGCTGATTTCTCAAGGTGTTTTCATGAAGAACAAGGGCTGATTTTTGGAGGAATCTAAAAATACTTGGTGATCCTAGATGTGGTGTTGATATCTCATAAGATTGGTTACCCAAAACCATGTCTTGTTCATCCAAAAGCTCATCATTTCATCACTTTGGTGGTATAAAGATTGTTCTCCCCATCCTCTTGTTATTTTGATTATGTAATCATGTATTTTCTTTCTTATTGTATATGTATATGATGAATATATGATGATAAAAATGTTGTGTGGGGATCAAGTGTTGATAAATATGATTAAAGAGATGAAAAACCATAGGTAACAAGGTTAAGATCTTGCTAAATATGATGGCTGTATAAAAATAGTTAGTAACCAAATGTTAAAATGATAAAATAGCATGGTGGAATCAATTTACAGTAAGTATTGGATGTCATACACATGTGAGAATTGGCCATGCAATGGAATCATCCAAATGAGTGAGATATTATCAAAACAAGTTTATAATACAAATCTGAGTTCACTGTTTTGGACGATTTTTAGAAAATACTTAAAGGCTGATTCAACAATATCTACAGAAGGGTTAAATGGAGCACATATCATGTAGTTTATGTCATAAATATTTGAGCTTCTATCTCTATATAGAACTCTAGATATGGCTGTTTTGGTGAACATGAAACTAAAAATCAGATTTTTAAAGAATTAATGTTTAATAGTATTATATAAGCACTCAACTAAAAATAGTATAAAATGTGAATTAAAACCCACTAACTTATATAATACATTTATATAAATATGTATAAGGATAAATAAATGAACATTTTATAAAAATCATAGTTTGATAAGTTTCATAAGTTATAAAACTATAAACATGATTTTTACGACTTTTTCGGCTATTACCGTAAAATTAACGTTTTTGTTAAATAAAACTTAGACGGTTGGACTCGTCTAATGTAAACTTTTATAAACTCATATACTGATATATAAACATATATAACAAGTAAAAACCGATAAAACCCGAACTATAAAACATACGGACATTAACGGGCTAAGTTAACGTTATTGGACTAATAATACAACAAAATGGGCTAAAACACTTATAAACTTATTTATTGGGCTTAACCCATTTGGGCCCAATATGTAAAGTATAAATACTGATAATAAAAGTATAATTGGACTAATGAATAGTATTGGGCTTATAATAGGCTTATTGGGCCTAAAACATGTAAATAAGTAAAACTAGTAAACTAGTACAAAAGTTACCAATACATAACACTATAATGAATGAGTAAAAATGTATAAACCCACTTGATCATCATCATATATATAAAATCATCATATGTATACATAATTTTTATTTTTATAAAGTCATTGGACAAGAGTCTAAGACGAGTATTATTTGTCTAGGTTTCCGTGATTGAAGCACGTACCATACATCCGAATTGCCGATAACCCGATTTCCCACATCCACGTGAGTTCATAGCCTCGCACTCTTTTAAATGTTTTTATGATATATTTTATAAACCCGCGAGGGAGATAACATGTTAGTTTTTATAAAATAGGACACATTTGTCCCGATTGTTTGTTTATTGATTTGGACCCGGATGATTGTATGACCCTATGAATGATTTAATGACCCGATAGATGAAATAAAATGGATTATTAAAGTTAGGTTATGTCACTAAAAGTCCCATTAGCATGAATTGTGAACTACCGGAATATGGTAGACGCTTATGCATATAATAGTACTATTTGGGGACGATCACCCCAGTTCGCGCCTTGACGGTTGATCCCCGTCGTGCCACATTGATTGGTAAGCGAATTTATGTATGAGAAGATTTCCATAGCGTGACCTTTGTGACGACATGCTAATTTAGATGGGCAAATTGAGTTTCGGGCTAGCTACCCGTTGTTTGGTTTAGTAAGGTAACAATGTCATGCGGCTTTTAATAATCCAATTAACGAAATATTGCTATACGCACTGAATTACAATATATTGCCTGACTAGCAATACGGGGTAATATTATTGATATTATGTTTGTGTTTTGGTTTTCATGACCATATACATATAACGGTTTTTATTTAATCTATACAACGTTATAAAACGTATTGTATGATGTTTTTACGACATTGGCTCGTATAATGATTTGTAAGGCAAATGCCTATATTATGATTTTCGATAAGGATTTGTATAAAAATGTCTTTGGCTATTTTATGGCCTATTACAATGATTTGTACGCAATGATTTTTGGTAATAATTTTATACCAAATTTATATTGATGGAATTTATTAAAATCTATGAATTCACTCGGCGTTATCGCTGACCTTTTCTTTAAACATGTTTTATCTCAGGTACTTGAAGGTAATTCTCGGGAAGAAAACAAGAATTCATGGCCCGCACTTAAATATTAATTTCCATTCAAATGCTTTGTAAAACCTGTATAAAATACAATGACTTGGGACCTATGTAATTTTGATATTTATGAATGGAAATGCTTTTATTATTAAACTGCGATTTTTAAGCGTTGTCTATGATGTGAGTAATGTGCTATCCCGTAACACCAACTAGTCTTCCGCTGTATTGAGTTGTATAAATTTGCGGGTGTTACAGTTTGGTACCAGAGCTCTCGTTATAGAGAACGAAAGATCTTTAAAACCAAGGTTTTGAATAAAACATTTCAAAATCTTTTAACTATGAACATTTTTCTAAAAATGTCTAAAAATCTTTTGACTATAACGGTGCCGAAAAATTCCCGAGTTACCGACAAGGCCAGACTGAGAAGTGTTATTTTAATATATATATATATATATATATATATATATACATATATATATATATATATATATATATATATATATATATATATATAACTTGGATTATATATATATGATGTAATTTTATTACATGATTGTTTGATGATTATTTTGATATTTATACAAGGTATTTATACGACGTAGATTGTCACAAGGAACCCTAAATCCCCTAGTAAATTAATCGAAGCTATTCTCCTAGGAATTCTAGCTATCCTAGATCTAAACCAAGTTGTGGATAATTATGATCCCAACAAATGGTTGATATTCGTAGAAATGTAGACATTAGTTGATTGTGATATTGAAAAAGAATTGGCGAGATTAAATCTGATATCGATGTCATGACGATCTTTCCTTATAGAGTGGAGTTCGACAAAACGTTACCACCAAGAAAGATGTCATCTGATTCGTTGTCATCCAATTCTTAAATTGAAATCGAAAGGGTGAATGTTGCACTTGAGGCTGTCATTGGAACCATTACCCAAAAGCCTCATGCCACTAGTACCTTTCCGATAAGTCTAATTGAATGTATGAGTCATTTCATACTAGAGACTCATTTGATAATTGTTGTTGTAAGAGCTATAGGATTGGAAATTAAGTGTTGTTCATATCGAGATTTTATTGCCCTATTAAGGTTTATGAATAAGGTTGAAAGTATTGGAGAATGATGTAGGATATCACATTGAGTATGATTTGATTGAAACTTGAATAAAGTAAAATTTAACCCGTATGGAATATGAGATTGTTAATAGAAGTCGTTAAGTCCTGTGATTGATATATAAGGTTTTAAATGATTGTTAGTTTGTGTTAAGGGTTGTTCCTAGGCCATTGTCCACTGACGAGGATGCCCAGTGTCCAAGAAATAAATTGAAGAAATCTTCTTCTGAATTGGGACCGATGGATCTTCCGGGACAGGTGGGACACCTAATGATGCTTGTAGATTAGTATTCATTGTGGTATCTTTTAAAAATAATCCCTAACTTAACTGAGACATCAGTTGGTAGGATGAGCTCTTGGAATTGTATGACATAGTGACAGATAATATGTTACGGTACAATTTTGACTTGTTTGTGATTAATGAAAAGACTACCTTTGATTGCTAAATTCTACATGTATAGATGTTATCTATCTTTTCTTGCTTGTTCCTAATGATCGCATTAGTGATGCAACCATTGAACAAGTACTCATCTCGAATTGAGTTACGTTGTGGATTATTCTTTTTGAGTGCCATCGAGGTCATGCACCTCATGATTATTTGGCTAAGCTCATTTCCTATGATAATGTGGTTAGTTCTTGGTGAACAACTCTTCATCACTCTTTTGCAGATCACTCATTGTTTTTATAAGATAAAACAGTATTCCTTGAGAAAAAAATTTAATTTTCATCACCATAAGGATTATTTAAAGTGAGATTTATAAATAATCGTTATCGAAATGAAGTTGTTTATGAAACATCTTGGAAAACTTAATTGTTTCCATGATAAAGAACACTTTGTAAATTCATTTTGAATTAAGCATGAATATATATTTTAAACATGATGACTAAGTTTTGACGAATTGAGTATTTCATCGTTAATCTTGAAATTGTATATAGTTGCGCGCCTACATACAATTTGGAATGGACCATGCAAGGCTGATTAGTAGTCACCATAAAACTGATTAATAAACACTAAATTTTCTTTGAAGATTGTGAAAGAATAAAATTTATGAGATCTGCAAGAAGTGAAAAATAAGGACATAGTGTTAGGGACACCTACATATGTGCCTGTAGCATCTATTCTTCTGAGTCGAATTTACTCATCTGTGGAAATTGTCTTATTTGACAATTGACAATTCTTTCTTGTCAAATTCTCCCGTAGTGAGATTCTTAGGAAAAGTATATGATTGCCGAGTGTTGATACCCGAATGGATGTATCGACGTTCTTATCATTTCTTTTGATTTGGTTTCATTTGAATGACCTGGGTAACGATCCGAGGAGCTTTCGAATGCGTACTTAAATTATGAAAACATAGGATATATTCATATTCGTTAAATGTTTTCGTCTGTATCTGATTTCAAATTCTCACGCATAGATTATGCGTTGACCTTACTCTTTTAATAGTAGTTGTGTCTCCAAATATCCCTGAATTTGTGAAGGATTATGAGTTATTATTAGTCTTTTGAGAAGTTCACATCTTATCGACGGCAATGAAACTATTAAGTTGATAGTGCCCGTAGAATGGATTGATTGATTATGACATGACGACATTGTCTTAATTGATGGGAACTCGAATAGAATTTCCCTAAATGATAAGATGTTGATTATCAAAAGTGATCTAAATAATTCTTGATGGATGACCATATCCTGCATTTAGACTCGAAATTATACCGTGAATGGTTGTGAACTGGTCATAGATATTATAATCTAGAAAGAACCTAATATGAATTTATTAAAAGATGTTTCTATTATCTGAATTTTTAGAAGGTATTTGTTGGTAAATTACCTAGACTTTTGCCATTAAGGCAAGTTGAAATTGGTATTGATTATATTCCCTGTGTTGCACCTGTGGCTTGCGCACTGTACGTCAGCACCATCTGGATTAAAAGTATTACCGTACAACTGAGAGAGTTGTCGGAGAAAGATTTTATTCTACCAAGCTCGTCATCATGAAGAGCTATGGTGTTATTATTTCTTATATGTATAGATTACTGTGAACTGAGTAAATCGACAATCGAAAACGATATCCATGACTCGAAATGGAAGATTTGTTCGATCATTTACAAGGTTCTAGCGTATGTTTTAAAAATTTGATCCTCGGCATGGTTATCATCAACTTCGCATCTGCGAAAAAGATTATCTATTCCAATCACTACATCCAGAACTTGTAATGAACATTATGAGTTTCATGTTATGTCGTTTGGATTGACCAATGCACATGTAGCATCCATAAATTTGGTGAATCACGTGTGTAGGCTGTAATTTGATAAATTCATGCTTGTGATCATTAAGGACCATCTATTTGTTTATAAGAATAAGAATGAGTTAATAATTATTTATAGATTGCCCTGAGTCGGCCGAGTAGTGAAAACTTGTACCTTGAATATTTAACATGTGATGAAAGACTTAATCCTTTACATTATTTGACTGTATGATTAATAGAAAATGGAAATATGTTTGACAAATGTTTTAACAAAGGATTTTTAAGGGATTATTCCCTTATACACAAATCATTTAACTAAACTCATGTTTAGGGGTAAATGTTCGTGTATACCTCAAGACAACCTAAGAGTGATTAAGGAAAACATTTAAACCATAACTTGAAATTTGAAACGACAATTTTTGCTTTTCAACTAAGAAAATTTGACCAAAGTGTAAACAAAGAACTTTTCGAACATTTATGAATCTTATTAGTTATTTTCAATAAATCAACAAAAATTGTGTTAACTAAATTCAAATTTATTTTGAACATTTTTCTATAATTAGACGAACTGAGAAAATTAAAACTTTCACGTTTACATTTCATAAAAATTTAATAATTATTATTAATTTATTTGTAATAATTATCGACGCTTTAAAAACGTCGGATTGAGAAAAACTGATAAAAATAATAGTTGAGACGAGACTAAAACTTTGAAAATATAAAGAGAGAATATCTGAGTGAATTGTGGACATGATAATTATATCATCAGGAGAGGTGAATTTAGATATCGACGCATTATGTAAAAAGGATAAAGAACCAATTAGGACATGTTCCTTAATAATGAAGGTGCAAAATAAATTGTCGAACAATATAAAAATAAACAATGCTTGTAAGAAGGATAATATAGATAATAAAAAGGGGTTCACGGCTTATGTGAACCATTAGAATTAAGAAGCCAATGGCGTTAAATATTTTAATAGGCCGTTTATGGTTGTCTAAATATGGAGGATTGTGAGATATAGTTATATTGGAATCTTGTAAGTATAAGTATTCTATTCCTGTTATTTCTGATTTAATGTATCATATCAGAAGAAGTTGTACTGATGGCAAATTATGAAGGTAGACATCGCCTCATACATTAGTAAACGTCTAACTATTGCAAAGGTCAACATCTGAATTTGATTCGATTTGGGTCATCATCGACAAACTGACCAAATCTACTAATATCATTCTCGTTAATGATAAATTCTTGATGAAGAAATTGACTCTTTTGTATTTAAAGGAGTTATGAAAACATAGTGTGCCGTATCAATCATCTCTATCAAGATCCTCGCTTCGCATCGAATTTCTAGAGATTTGCTCAGAAGTCATTGGGAACGAACCTTGATGAGAGTGTTGTTTACCATCCCAATCGAAGGGACGAGGTACAGTAACGATACAAAATACTAGAAGTCTTGTTTTATGTTTGAATGATTGACCTTTGGTAATGAACCGTATAATCTTTTTTTTCTCCTTTGGAGAGATTATCATTGAAAACTATCGTATTAGGATCGAGATCGAATCTGGTGAGGATATATATTAGAGCATCTGTAAGCAGGAGTTGGGAGGAAGACACCCGACAAACACCCATTGTGAGTTGGACATGTCTTTTAGGTTTAAGGTTTCCTATGATGGCGAACCTAACCTTACAAAATACCCGACCCACGAGACCTGAAATGATTGTTGAAATTAGGATCTGATTATTGACTGCCGGTAGTGGGCAGGAGGTTATGTGAATATGAAATGTAGATCTTGAAGTGCCAGATGGGTAGCGAAGTTATGCCAAAAATTTTAACCATGGAAAAATGAATTGATGATCTGAAAGATCATGGGATATAAGTCCCCGTTGTATGGGACCATTGAGATGATATAAAAGTTGGTTTGAAAGGCATATAAGCTGGATCTACCCTAGGACTTCAAGAGCTGCGTGAATTATGATTCGTATATCGAACTTGATGAAATGTCTATCAAGTGAGAATCTGATTGTTTCTTAGTAAAGTTTAGATCGGCGAAAAGTTGCAATCATCAAAAACCCATGAACATCATGGATAGAGAAAGTAAGTCAACATTAAGCCTGATCTTATTCCCGTAGTTATGTTTGATGAAACTCGCGTATTGTAATGAATTACACTTGTGAGAAAAGACCGAATGTGGAGGAAATACCCACATGGCTTTAACTCTATAAGAAGCGAGTAGTAAGGTAAGATGATCTTTGAGGACAAAGATCCTGTTTAGGGGTAAATGCTGTGACAATCCGTCAATTTATGATTGATATTTTATTCTCAATATTTATTTGAAAATATTAATTTTAATGTTATATTATGAACTCACTTATTTTTGGGAAGAAATTTGGATTTACGTCTTGAAGTAGCATCGACTACGTCTAAACCGGAGGATTCAACGTTACGTGCTTACGTTTACATACACCGTTTTGGTGACAGTCCTACATTTCAGAAAATAAATTTATCCGTGAATATTATTTTGAGATTTTAAATTTGTGTCTGTTCACAAACTCACAAATTTACGAGAAGAGATTAGGACTTACGATTTTAATTTAACGTCCTTTACGACTAAACCGGAAACCTTAGGATTACGTATTTACGTTTTCGAACTCCGTTTTTGATGAGACAATTTTTATTAGATTCGTTTTGTGTCGTTGATTCATAATTTATAAAAACGTTTTTCGTAAAACGACCCGAGGGCACGCAAATCGAGGAAACTAGAATCGAGGAATACCCGTAAATTAATGGGGATGCAACAAGTACATACTTGTCCCACCCTCACACGTGGCTAAACAAAGCTAACAACACCATGTGGTGTCAAGCTTACAAGATAAGCTAAGACACATGTCTTAGTTTACTTGTAAACTAGCAACCAACATCAAAACCACCACCTCAAACCATTTTCATTCATTTCAACACATGCAAACCACTAAACACTCTCCTCCCTCTCTCTAAAATTCGTCCAAAACTCAACCAAAACAACCCCCATTTGATCTTGATTCAACCATAAATCATATGTATAATTTATATATGATGAAAACCCATTGAAGTTATGAAGATTGGAGGTGATCTTAACATGTAAAAAGGAGTTTTTAAGGGAGTTTGGGGCTGATTTCTCAATGAGTTTTCATGAAGAACAAGGGATGATTTTTGGAGGAATCTACAAATACTTGGTGGTCCTAGAAGTGGTGTTGATATCTCATAAGATTGGTTACCCAAAACCATGTCTTGTTCATCCAAAAGCTCATCATTTCATCACTTTGGTGGTATAAAGATTGTTCTCCCCATCCTCTTGTTATTTTGATTATGTAATCATGTATTTTCTTTCTTATTGTATATGTATATGATGAATATATGATGATAAAAATGTTGTGTGGGGATCAAGTGTTGATAAATATGATTAAAGAGATGAAAAACCATAGGTAACAAGGTTAAAATCTTGCTAAATATGATAGCTGTATAAAAACAGTAAGTAACCAAATGTTAAACTGATAAAATGGCATGGTGGAATCAATTTACAGTAAGTATTAGATGTCATACACATGTGAGAATTGGCCATGCAATGGAATCATCAAAATGAGTGAGATATGATCAAAACAAGTTTAGAATACAAATCTGAGTTCACTGTTTTGGACGATTTTTAGAAAATACTTAAAGCTGATTCAACAGTAGCTATAGAAGCGTTAAATGGATAACATATCATGTAGTTTATGTCATAAAAATTTTAGCTTCTATCTCCATATATAACTCTAGATATGGCTGTTTTGGTGAACATGAAACTAAAAATCAGATTTTTAAAGAATTAATGTTTAATAGTATTATATAAGCACTCAACTAAAAATAATATAAAATGTGAATTAAAACCCACTAACTTATATAATACATTTATATAAATATGTATAAGGATAAATAAATGAATATTTTATAAAAATGGTAGTTTGATAAGTTTTATAAGTTATAAAACTATAAACATGATTTTTACGACTTTTTCGGCTATTACCGTAAAATTAACGTTTTTGTTAAATAAAACTTAGACGGTTGGACCCGTCTAATGTAAACTTTTATAAACTCATATACTGATATATAAAAATATATAACAAGTAAAAACCGATAAAACCCGAACTATAAAACATACGGACATTAACGGGCTAAGTTAACGTTATTGGACTAATAATACAACAAAATGGGCTAAAACACTTATAAACTTATTTATTGGGCTTAACCGATTTGGGCCGACCATGTAAAGTATAAATACTGATAATAAAAGTATAGTTGGACTAATGAATAGTATTGGTCTTATAATAGGCTTATTGGGCCTAAAACATGTAAATAAGTAAAACTAGTAAACTAGTACAAAAGTTACCAATACATAACACTATAATGAATGAGTAAAAATATATAAACCCACTTGATCATCATCATATATATAAAATCATCATATGTATACATAATTGTTATTTTATAAAGTCATTGGACAATAGTCTAAGACGAGTATTATTTGTCTAGGTTTCCGTGATTGAAGCACGTACCGTACATCCGAATTGCCGATAACCCGATTTCCCACATCCACGTGAGTTCATAGCCTCGCACTCTTTTAAATGTTTTTATGAAATATTTATAAACCCGCGAGGGAGATAACATGTTAGTTTTTATAAAATAGGACACATTTGTCCCGATTGTTTGTTTATTGATTTGGACCCGGATGATTGTATGACCCTATGAATGATTAAATGACCCGATAGATGAAATAAAATGGATTATTAAAGTTAGGTTATGTCACTAAAAGTCCCATTAGCATTAATTGTGAACTACAGGGATTTGGTAGACGCTTATGCATATAATAGTACTATTTGGGGATGATCGCCCCAGTTCGCGCCTTGACGGTTGATCCCCGTCGTGACACATTGATTGGTAAGAGAATTTATGTATGAGAAGATTTCCATAGCGTGACCTTTGTGACGACACGCTAATTTAGATGGGCAAATTGAGTTTCGGGCTAGCTACCCGTTGTTTGGTTTAGTAAGGTAACAATGTCATGCGGCTTATAATAATCCAATTAACGAAATACTGCTATACGCACCGAATTACAATATATTGCCTGACTAGCAATACGGGGTAATATTATTGATATTATGTTTGTGTTTTGGTTTTCATGACCATATTCATATAATGGTTTTTATTTAATCTATACAACGTTATAAAACGTATTGTATGATGTTTTTACGACATTGGCTCGTATAATGATTTTTAAGGCAAATGTCTATTGAAAGTCCCTAATCAATGCAATAAACCCTAATCTTAACTTAATCAACACAAGGTATTACTTTTCAAACGTAATCTTATTATTGTATAATAAAGAATTACAAGTGTTATGGATAACACCGTTTGATGACAATGTGTTGTGCACACTTTGAACAACTATAAACCCTAACTTATGAATACAGTCGTAGCTGTTTGATTCACTAAGTTATATGAAATAATGTTATGAATATCTCAAAGTGTTAAACATTAATGCATGGATACACATCCTATTTATAGTGTTACGAGACTGACCTAAATAGTACTTGATGGTGACTACACAAGCTTTTACAAGTTCCCACATCAGTCACATGATGTCCTTCTATTCTTGGTAGTCTTCCATTATGCTTTAAGGAAACAGTTGTCAAAACAGTTTCCTTTTTCATCATAGTCTCAAACACACAAATGACATGTCCAAAGTGTGCTGAGTGTTAACAGGGTATTGCCACCCCTGTTAACCCTCAACCCCTCAGAGTCCCTGATACATCTTGGCTGTTATCCATCACAGCCAGTGAGTATGTCTTCAAGTAATCTTTGACTTCCTTGACAATGTCTCTGACATGGACTCCTCTGAGGTTGCTCACAGGGACTTGGATCTCTGTGAGTCTTGCGAAACTCGCCTGCCTCCTAGGCACAGGCAAGGGACTATCTAACAGCCTAATTATGTTTAAATCTATGATCAGGGAATCTAACAAGTTTAGATTCCCAACAATCTCCCCCTATTTAAACATAAATAATGCTAGATCTAACTAAGTTAAGGAAAGTGAGTTAACAGCTTCTTCTTACTCATAACAGATCTAAACAAACATACCTCATGATTCTATTAATACTTAAAGAAAAATTACAAGTACATTACATAAGTGAAATAAAAGATGAAGGTAAAAAGGGTTGTGAATATCTTCAATAGTCATCTTTTTTAATCCTTTCTTCAGCTTCAGCCAAGTCCAATCTGTTATCTAGTTCATCCTACAAAGTCTTGGCAAACTTCTTGGAATACTCTGTGTTGATCTTGAGTGACTTCTTGTGACAAAGTAGCTGAATAGTTGAAGCTAAGCACAGCTCATCTTCCCTTTGAAAAGTATACGGGCAAGCCCTGTTCATGAATTCCATTCCTCTTTCAGGCTCTGTGTATGTCTGACCATCAACTGGGCCAACAATACCATTGGGGAGGATCAAATCCCTGTGCATGCCATCCACTTGAACATCTTCAGTAACAAAAGTTTAATTAACAATTTGAGAAATTCTTCTTCTTTTGTTGCCAGTCTTTGGGGGTTCTTGTTCAAAAAGCTGTGGTGGGGGATCAATCTTAAGTTTAGCAGCTGTTTCCTTGATCCAGGTAAACTTGGCCTTAATAGTCTTCAGCAGAAGGAAAATTGCCTGTCCATTTCTTTTGGCAGCTAAGGCTTCAAGTTCGAACCATTCTGATAACCCAAGTGTTTTTAGCCTGAAGTTGTCAAACACATTCATATTTCCCTGTTGGTTATCCCTCCATAAGATCATCTGTGGGGTGTTTGTGGATTTATGAATGGTGTATTTAAACTTGGTTATCTTGCCAGGGGCATATCTGTTGTTTACACAGGCGTCATAGTCCGCTTTGACTTTCCTTAGTGCCTCAGCGCGTTTTGCTTCCATTTCCCTCAACCTTTGTTTTTGCTTTTCTCTTTCAGGTGGTGTCATCTTCCTCAGAGTAGCTTCATTCAATTCTTTGGCTTTCTTGAGTTCATTTAATCTCTTGAATTCCTCAGCCTGTTTCTCTATTTCTTCAGGGGTTAAAGGAATCTCATTGGAAGGTGTAAAGGTTGAGAATTGGGAAAGGTCTGTGGTGGATCCTCCTGTCTCTAGCATCGCAACTATCTTCTTGAGTTTGTTGTCTGTGTCAACCAAAACTATCTCCTTTCCTTTCTTCGAGACAGAGGACTCCACACTTATGTTTTTCAAAACATCAGCTCTTCTGATAAATGCTGTCTGAGCCTGAGTTTGAATTGCTTTAGGGAGGGAGCTAACAGTGAACTTTAACTTCTTGGCAGCTGGTTCATCATCATCCCCAGGCTTGCTGGTGTTAACCAAAACCAGAGACTTTGATGAGTCAGCTCCATCTTGAGATTGTTGCTCCCCCTGAGTATTATCCTCATCATCAGGTATTATAACAGGTGTGATGACTTGGAGAGGAACAGGTGTAATGGTGGGGTTAGCTGATGATGAGCCTTGTTTAGCAGAAGCAAGGCTGAGTGTTGTATCTTTCTCAACCAAAACTATCTCCTTTCCTTTCTTCGAGACAGAGGACTCCACACTTATGTTTTTCAATACATCAGCTCTTCTGATAAATGTTGTCTGAGCCTGAGTTTGAATTGCTTTGGGGAGGGAGCTAACAGTGAACTTTAACTTCTTGGCAGCTGGTTCATCATCATCCCCAGGCTTGCTGGTGTTAACCAAAACCAGAGACTTTTATGAGTCAGTTCCATCTTGAGATTGTTGCTCCCCCTAAGTATTATCCTCATCATCAGGTTATATAACAGGTGTGATGACTTGGAGAGGAACAGGTGTAATGGTGGGGTTAGCTGATGATGAGCCTTGTTTAGCAGATGCAAGGTTGAGTGTTGTATCTTTCTCCCCCTCACGTTCATCCTGGCTTCGCAGACGTTTGGATGAACGTGATTGAAAATGCCTTGCAATCTGTTCAACAGAGGCAGCCATAGCACGTTGCCTTTTCCTTGAAGCCCTGGCAATCTTCAGCAGGAGGTTGCCATTTGCATTAGTATTGGCCTGAACACGACTGACAATAAAATTAGCATGACGGTATTGCCTGTTGCGAACCGCATCAAATTGCATGTGCATGGTTAGCTCATGTTCATGAAACATGGCAGGGACCTCTGTTTCAATGACATCCTTCACTCTAGTAGAAAGGTGACTTAGTCCTTGGGCAACACCTTTCCTGGCACCATCCTTGATTGGCTCAGTAACCGCCTCAGCCATAGCCTTTTGTATGATCCCAGGGAATGTAACAGTGAAGTTCCGCATTTCAGACTTGATCACATCCAGCTTTCTTGATAAACGTTCAATGTCTGACTGATGGTGAACAGGCTGAAGATTCTTGATGTTGAGGCTTTGCTGAGCATAGTCATCCCCCTTGGTAAGAGATCAAAGTTCGTCTGGGCAGGATGGTCAAACAAGAGAAACTCCGCTGTTGGATCATAGGCTGGGCGTTGGAAAACTGTTGTTGTTGATGTAGCAGAGTTTGGAGTATCAACAGCATCCTTGGGAGGAGAAGTCTTATCGCCAGCTGGTGTGGACACAGCTATTTCTTTGGGAGGAGAGACAGACAGCTGGTCTTCCTCATCTTCTTCATCCTCCTCATCAAACATCCCTTCAGGGATTTCATCTTCAGGCATGGACTCAATATCAGAGACATAATCCTCCAATGATAGCATTTCTTCATCAGCATTTAACAGAGGCTCTTCATCATTGGGCTTGTCTTAAGTCATTGTATCAGCCTCCTTTTCTTGTTGTACCTGAGATTCGATGACTGGCTGTACAATTTCAGCCTGCAAATTGTTGCAATTAGTAACAGGGAAAAGATAAGGGGAATGGTCGCCATTTCGCTGTCCCAGAGAGGCTGAGGGTGATTACTCAGCCACTCCAAAGGATAAATCCTTGGGATTCTTTTAAGTGTGAAAAAAATATGGTTAATGATCGCCATTCGCTGCCCCTAGGAAAGTTGTGTGTGATTATTTAGCCCCCCCCCAAAAGGTTAAAACCTTTGGGACTCTTTTGATTGTGAGACATATGCTGGTTATGGATCGCCATTCGCTGCCCCTAGGAAAGCTGAGTGTGATTATTCAGCCCCCCCCCCCAAAAGGTTAAGAACCTTTGGGACTCTTTTAAGAGTGAAACATATGTGGTTAAAGGTCGCCTGTTACGCTGCCCCTAGGAAAGCTGAGGGTGATGATTCAGCTCCCCCTGAAAGGATAAATCCTTTGGGACTCTTTTAAGGAGGGAACCAAGAGGTTGTGTGAAGTACAGCTGATCAAGGTTGAGACATTAGTGTATTCAGGTTGTTGTTAGCCTGAATACTGTCTAGAGGGTGCAGGGTCATTGGGGTGCTTTATAAACACAAATGAATCATTCCCTGGTGCAAAGACAGGGTGTACAGAAGTCTTAAAGGATTCTAAGTGCATTGACAGACTTCTATGGGTCGAGGATTACCCTAACTTCACCACTCTCTCCTACAGACAAATAAGAGTGGCTGCTTGTGAACCTCTAAAAATGTACACTGATTACCTGTGAGATATCAGCCTGATCAGGCTGGTTTCCTGTCGTCTCAGCTGACTTTGAGACACTAGACTCCTGTTGTTTGTCAGCAGATGTATCTGAATCCACATGAGTATCTGGACCAGAGGAGGTGTCAGTCTTCTTTCCCTTGGCCTTAGAAACAGCTTTGGTGTGGGAAGAAGAGGGGATTTTCTTCTTCTTAGGCTGTTGGCCATAAGAAGCCTTGGACTTGGTAGTGTGCTGCCCAGAGGTCAAAGACTTAGACTTGCCAGGCACACTAGAAGTATTCACCTTCTCAGAAGAAGGGAGCAAGGGCTTCTTAGCTGTTGGTAGTTGGTTGGCCACATTCATCATATAAGCAGTGACAGGGACATCTTAAGCTCCTATTTCTTTATAGATGGCACATGTGATGCGGTAGGACTTAAGAGCAGTCAAAGCATTGTTGTGGTAGTTGTCTCCTAGCAGACTTTCGAAGATCAGAGACAGAAAGCGCACATAGCAGATATTCTTTTCCCTGACTTGATTCCTTCCCTTTAGCTGTTCTACAAGGTTGGAGAAGAGAATGCTTCCAACATCAACATCAGCTCCCCAGATTAATCCATATGCAATAGCCTGATGGTTGAAAGACATCTGATCCTGTGATCCCTGCATTCCTCCCAGGGATTTAACAATGTGGGTGAAGAGGACACGCCATATGGGAGTGAAATACTTAATCTTCAGGGGAGATTTGGAGAGGACCTCAGCTGGTGTAAGGGCAGGGTTTACGTCATGGCATGGTTTGAGTGTGGCCAGGGCTTCTTTGACAGCCTTTTTATCAACTACCTTCAGGCATTCATCTCCATGCTTCAATCTGGCCACACTTGAGAAATCTTTAAGGGAGAAGGCGAAAGGGTGTTCATTGCATGAAAGGCTAAATGTTATGGTGTCATCAACCACCTCAGCAGAGTACCAGAATTCCCTAAGGTATTCTTGGTAAAAGGTGGATGGGGATTTGGTGAAGGCTTCACTTAGGTAACAATTCTGCATGAAACTGACCAGATCTGAATAGGTGCTATTGGGTGCCTTAATCCATCCAATGGCGTTGTTGGAGGTGAGGATACTTTCGTTGATCTCGAAGTTAACATTTGCTGCTTTAGGAACTGAAAACGCCATGGATTCGAGGTTGAAGGTGAAAGAAAATGGCGGATAGGTTAAGAGAGAGAAGAACTTAGAGAGAGAGATGATTTGAGAAATGAGAATGGTGGTGGGTGAGAAGAGAGAAGAGACAATATATATATTCAAAATATGTAAACAGTTATTCAACCGCATTAAATGCAAAGTGAGAAAATGACTGTTCAAGTAGGTCCCTTGACCTTTCAAAACTTATTTGTCTCCTCGTTATTCGAAAAATAAATGATTAAATATTTGAGAATGTTTTTTGCATTTACTTGGAAAGTAACTACCTAGTTTCATGTGAAAAACATTTAATATAGAATCAATCATTTAATGAACACATTTAATATCAAGCCACAGGCTTTGAGATATTGAGCATCCCTAGCTCAGCAACTAGCCTGTTGAACGAAGGTTCAGCCAAAGGCTTTGTAAAGATATCAGCTAGTTGCAGCTCTGTGGGAACAAAATGCAGCTCAATATCTCCATTCATTATATGATCCCTCATAAAATGATACCTGATATCAATGTGTTTGGTACGAGAGTGAAGAACAGGGTTGTTGGATATGGCAATGGCGCTGGTGTTGTCACAAAAGATTGGCACTTTGTCATACAAAATTTCATAGTCAGCCAATTGATTTTTCATCCAGAGCACCTGAGCACAACAGCTGGCTGCAGCGACATATTCTGCTTCAGCTGAAGACATAGCCACAGAGTTTTGCTTCTTAGCACTCCATCCAACCAATTTTCCTCCTAGGATTTGACAGCTGCCTGAAGTGCTTTTCCTGTCAATACAGCATCCAGCATAGTCTGAATCTGAATAGGCCTTGAGATCAAAGCCTGATTCCTTTGGATACCATAGGCCTAGGGATGGTGTTCCTTTGAAATACCTGAAAATTCTCTTAACAGCCACTAGATGGGATTCTTTTGGGTTAGCTTGGTACCTTGTACAGAGACATGTGGAGAATTGGATATCTGGACGACTAGCTGTTAGATACATGAGTGACCCAATCATGCCTCTATATAAAGTCTCATTAATAGAGACCCCTGACTCATCAGGGCCCAAGTTGTTTGTTGGAAGCATGGGGCATTTCACTGATGCACAATCAGCTAAGTCATATTTTTTAAGTAAATCCTTAACATACTTTTCTTGACAAATTGAAATTCCCTTAGGACATTGTTTAATTTGAAAGCCCAAAAAGTAAGTTAATTCACCCATCATACTCATCTCATATTTCTTGGTCATTAATTTAGCAAAACGTTTAATAAGATTGACATTTGTTGACCCAAAGATGATATCATCCACATAAATCTGCACAATGATGAAATCACTCTTATCCTTGAAGGTAAAGAGTGTTTTATCAATAGAACCCCTGAAAAATTTATTTTCAGTTAAGAAACTGGAAAGAGTTTCATACCATGCTCTTGGAGCTTGTTTCAGTCCATACATTGCCTTGTGAAGTCTATACACATGGTTGGGAAACTCGCTTTTCTCAAATCCTTCAGGTTGTACAACATAACACTTCCTCAGCCAAATCACCATTGAGGAATGCACTTTTTACATCCATCTGATACATAGTGATGTTCATATAGGCAGCATAAGCAAGGAAGATTCTGATGGCTTCAAGTCTAGCAACTGGAGCAAATGTTTCATCATAATCAATTCCTTCAGACCGAGAGAACCCCTGTGCTACCAGTCTGGCCTTGTTCCTGATGATGTTCCCAATTTCATCCATCTTATTTCTATAGATCCATCTAGTGCTTGTGATATTCTTTCCAGGTGGAGCTGGCACTAGTGTCCATACTTTGTTCCTTTTGAACTGATTGATCTCTTCTTGCATAGCAGCTACCCATCCTTCTTCTACCAGAGCTTCAGCTACTCTTTTAGGTTCAATTTGTGAGAGAAATTCAGCAAAGAGACATTCATTTGCTGAGGCTGACTCTGAGTCTTGGATTCGCTGTCTAGTTGTGACCCCAGCATTAGGTTCCCCAATAATGTTGACAAGAAGAATGTGTTGATCTCTTGACCACTTATTTTGAGGAGCTGGGGACTCAAGGACAGGAACACTTGTGGGCACAGCTGGTACAATTTGAGTTTCATCCTGCTGACTAGGAGGGCTTTCTTCAAAGACTACTTCAGTGTCAGAGTTTTCTTCAGCCATATCAAGAGGTGCTATTTCATTATCAGCAGGAGAGTCTTCAGGGATTTGAAGAATTGGTGAGTCATCAATAGCATTAGAAGGAGAAGGACTACCAGAGGTTTGAGGTTCTTCTTCATCAAGTTCCTGAGAGGTAGGAACTTCTATGTTGTGAGTAGACAGAGGGTCAAAGGCAGGGACATAAGGAGTGAGAGTGTTGGAGTGATGATGACTGGTAGGTCTGGGTTCTGTGAACTCATCACTTGGGAAAGATACATTTTCATTAAAATCAATTTCATCACCCTCTGTTCCTGTTCTCTGTATGACTTCATCATCTTCATTGAATCTAACGTGGAAGGTTTCTTCTACTTCTTGTCTTCTAATGTTGAATACTCTGAAGGCTTTGGCTGTTGGAGAGTATCCCAAGAAGAAACCATCATCAGCTTTTTCATCAAACTTTCCAAGTTTATCCCTGTAGTTATAAATAAACACAGGGCATCCATACACATGAAAATAGCTGACATCTGGAGATCTTTTTCTGAAAACTTCATAGGAAGTTTTACCATGTCTTTTGACAATGATTGATCTGTTTTGTGTGTAGCAGGCAGTGTGAACAGCTTCTCCCCAAAATTGCTTTGGTAAGGCTGCACCATTTAACATAGTTCTTGATGCTTCAATCAAAGTCCTATTTCTTCTTTCAGCCACACCATTTTGTTCAGGGGTGCCAGCTGAAGAGAAGTTCTGTGAAATCCCTTTTTCATCACAAAAAGATTCAAGTTGATGATTCTTGAATTCAGTACCATTATCACTTCATAGAGCTTTGACTCTAACATCATTCATATTTTCAACCTGTCTGATGAAGGACATGATGGTTTCAGCTGCATCACTTTTCCTTCTGAGGAAGAACACCCATGTGTATCTTGAAAATTCATCAACTATGACCAAGGTGTATTTGTTGTGATTAATGGTCTGAGGTTTGACAGGCCCAAACAAATCCATGTGAAGGAGATGTAAGCACTTGTCAATAGAGAATGATTGCCTAGTCTTGAATGAAGACTTGTGATGCTTTCCTTTGACACAGGCATAACAAGTCTTGTCTTTAGAAACCATTACTGAAGGTAGACCAGCAACCAAGTTTTGAGTGGCTATCTTGTTGATGTTCTTGAAGTTGAGATGAGACAGTCTTTTGTGCCACAGCCAATTGACACTTTCAGAGGCTTTAGCAAGAAAACAATTTGAGCTGTCTTCAGAGCACACAGCCATGTTGATGACATAAACATCTCTCCTTCTAGGTGCAATCAGCACAACATCATTGTTTTTGTTGAATATGGTTCCCTGAGTCTTAGTAAACAAAACTTTATAGTCAGCATCACACAATTGGCTGATGCTAATAAGATTGTGTTTAAGACCATTCACATATGCAACCCTGGTAAATGTAATCCCATTGCAGTTCACTGAGCCATATCCTTTTGTGTCACCTGAAGAGTTATCTCCAAACACCACCTTAGGACCTGGCTCCTTGGAGTATCTGTGCAGGTATTGTTGAATTCCTATCATGTGTCTAGAACAGCCACTATCTAGATACCATACCGATTCCTTGAGATATTTCTTTTTCATTGTGATGTCAACCCATTGTCCTGATCTTGCATCACCATTACCAACAGCTGGTTCATCCTCAGCTATCGCCATGAAAGCCCTGACTATGGTGGTATCTTCTTTATCTGAAGTCAGTGGTTCATCATTCCAATCATACGTTTCAGCAACCAACCCTTTCTTTGTCTTTTTCTCACTACCCTTCTTCTTGGACAGAGCTTCAATCTTCAAGTTCATTTGTTCTAACTCAGCTTTAAGTGCCTTGTACTTATTTTTGTAATCCTTCTTCTCAGTGTCTGATGAATTGGATTTATGAGATGAGTTATTATGTTGTTTGAACTTGTAAGGTTTGGATGAAGATGATGGATAAGAGGGTGAGGATGTCTTGGTGGAAGGACAGTCTTTTTGAAAATGTCCAAGCTTTCCACAGGCAAAGCAAGTTTCTTTTGACCTGTCAGTTGGTTTACTAGCTGATCCTACTCTTCCTGATCTTTTGAAGTATCTTCTTTTGTTGGCTAGCAAGGCTCTTTCATGGAACTCTGCATTAAGGTCTGTCAAGAACTCTTGGCTGCTACGGGTATCTTCTTCAACATTAGAATCGCTGTCATGAGGATGTGTTGCAGACATCAATGCTTTGGAAGATGCTCCTTGGACTACAAATCTTTTAGTCTCTGACTTGTAAATAGTATCAATCAGCCCTTCTTAATAATTGTACTTTCCATAGAGCTGAGCAAGGGTATCATTTTTGATTGAGTTGTTAGCTCTCTGAGTCTGATTCATGCTCAGCCACTTTCTTGGAAGGCTGTTGACAAAAGTGGCATTGATCTCAGCTTGACCAATAGTGACATCATTCATTGCTAGGTCATTGAGAAGAATCTTCAGCCTAGTATAGGTTTGCTGAACCTTTTCACCTTCAAGTAACTTGAAGGCATTGAACTGAAGTCTGAGTGCCTGAATCTTTGTCTCTCTTGTTTCAGAGGGTCCTTCAAGGCCAAGGATGAGGTCTGTCCACATTTGTTTAGCTGTGGGACACTGAATGACAGACTTCATGATATGCTTGGGAAGACAGGATATTATGATGCTTTTGAGACGTTTATCTTGGTTTTCCAATTTCCTATCAGCTGGAGTCCATTGTTTGAGAGGTTTGGGAAGAGGGTTTTCTTCAGTGGATGTAAGCGCCATGGGAATATAAGGACCATTTTCTAAAATTTCTAGAAGAAAAGGTTCAAGCCCATCAAGATATACGAGAAATTGACTCTTCCAACTGGCAAAATCTTCTTCATCAAAGACTGGTACACTAGTGACATGTGATCCACCTCTTGAGTCAAGAAGTTGGGGTAGATCATCGTCATTGGCAGGAGGGTTGAGTCTTGGTGAAGATGGGTTTGTGGAAGGTGATTGTGGTGGGTTAGAAGTTTCTGGCATGGTGGATCTTGATTATAAAACTGAGAACGATGTTTCTTGAAGGTTTTAATATCAAACACCGCTCTGATACCAATTGAAAGTCCCTAATCAATGCAAGAAACCCTAATCTTAACTTAATCAACACAAGGTATTACTTTTCAAACGTAATCTTATTATTGTATAATAAAGAATTACAAGTGTTATGGATAACACCGTTTGATGACAATGTGTTGTGCACACTTTGAACAACTATAAACCTAACTTATGAATACAGTCGTAGTTGTTTGATTCACTAAGTTATATGCAATAATGTTATGAATATCTCAAAGTGTTAAACATTAATGCATGGATACACATCCTATTTATAGTGTTACGAGATTGACCTAAATATTACTTGATGGTGACTACACAAGCTTTTACAAGTTCCCACATCAGTCACATGATGTCCTTCTATTCTTGGTAGTCTTCTATTATGCTTTAAGGAAACAGTTGTCAAAACAGTTTCCTTTTTCTTCATAGTCTCGAACACACAAATGGCATGTCCAAAGTGTGCTGAGTGTTAACAGGGTATTGCCACCCCTGTTAACCCTCAACCCCTCAGAGTCCCTGATACATCTTGGCTGTTATCCATCACAGCCAATGAGTATATCTTCAAGTAATCTTTGACTTCCTTGACAATGTCTCTGACATGGACTCCTCTAAGGTTGCTCACAGGGACTTGGATCTCTGTGAGTCTTGCGAAACTTGCCTGCCTCCTAGGCACAAGCAAGGGACTATCTAACAGCCTAATTATGTTTAAATCTATGATCAGGGAATCTAACAAGTTTAGATTCCCAACAATCTCCCCCTATTTAAACATAAATAATGCTAGATCTAACTAAGTTAAGGTAAGTGAGTTAACAGCTTCTTCTTACTCATAACAGATCTAAACAAACATACCTCATGATTTATTAATACTTAAAGAAAAATTACAAGTACATTACATAAGTGAAATAAAAGATGAAGGTAAAAAGGGCTGTGAATATCTTCAATAGTCATCATTTTTAATCCTTTCTTCAGCTTCAGCCAAGTCCAATCTGTTATCTAGTTCATCCTGCAAAGTCTGGGCAAACTTCTTAGAATACTCTGTGTTGATCTTGAGTGACTTCTTGTGACAAAGTAGCTGATTAGTTGAAGCTAAGAACAGCTCATCTTCCCTTTGAAAAGCATACTGGCAAGCCCTGTTCATGAATGCCTTTCCTCTTTCAGGCTCTGTGTATGTCTGACCATCAACTGGGCCAACAATATCATTGGGGAGGATCAAATCCCTGTGCATGCCATCCACTTGAACATCTTCAGTAACAAAAGTTTCATTAACAATTTGAGAAATTCTTCTTCTTTTGATGCCAGTCTTTAGGGGTTCTTGTTCAAAAAGCTGTGGTGGGGGATCAATCTTAAGTTTAGCAACTATTTCCTTGATCCAGGTAAACTTGGCCTTAATAGTCTTCAGTAGAAGGAAATTTGCCTGTCCATTTCTTTTGGCAACTAAGGCTTCAAGTTCGAACCATTCTGATAACCCAAGTGTCTTTAGCCTGAAGTTGTCAAACACATTCATATTTCCCTGTTGGTTATCCCTCCATAAGATCATCTGTGGGGTGTTTGTGGATTTATGAATGGTGTATTTAAACTTGGTTATCTTGCCAGGGGCATATCTGTTGTTTACGCAGGCGTCATAGTCAGCTTTGACTTTCCTTAGTGCCTCAACGCGTTTTGCTTCCATTTCCCTCAACCTTTGTTTTTGCTTTTCTCTTTCAGGTGGTGTCATCTTCCTCAGAGTAGCTTCATTCAATTCTTTGGCTGTCTTGAGTTCATTTAATCTCTTGAATTCCTCAGCCTGTTTCTCTATTTCTTCAGGGGTTAAAGGAATCTCATTGGAAGGTGTAAAGGTTGAGAATTAAGAAAGGTCTGTGGTGGATCCTCCTGTCTCTAGCATCGCAGCTATCTTCTTGAGTTTGGTGTCTGTGTCAACCAAAACTATCTCCTTTCCTTTCTTCGAGACAGAGGACTCCACACTTATCTTTTTTAAAACATCAGCTCTTCTGATAAATGCTGTCTGAGCCTGAGTTTGAATTGCTTTGGGGAGGGAGCTAACAGTGAACTTTAACTTCTTGGCAGCTGGTTCATCATCATCCCCAGGCTTGCTGGTGTTAACCAAAACCAGAGACTTTGATGAGTCAGCTCCATCTTGAGATTGTTGCTCCCCCTGAGTATTATCCTCATCATCAGGTATTATAACAGGTGTGATGACTTGGAGAGGAACAGGTGTAATGGTGGGGTTAGCTGATGATGAGCCTTGTTTAGCAAATGCAAGGCTGAGTATTGTATCTTTCTCAACCAAAACTATCTCCTTTCCTTTCTTCAAGACAGAGGACTCCACACTTATGTTTTTCAAAACATCAACTCTTCTGATAAATGTTGTCTGAGCCTGAGTTTGAATTGCTTTGGGGAGGGAGCTAACAGTGAACTTTAACTTCTTGGCAGCTGGTTCATCATCATCCCCAGGCTTGCTGGTGTTAACCAAAACCAGAGACTTTGATGAGTCAGCTCCATCTTGAGATTGTTGCTCCCCCTAAGTATTATCCTCATCATCAGGTTATATAACAGGTGTGATGACTTGGAGAGGAACAGGTGTAATGGTGGGGTTAGCTGATGATGAGCCTTGTTTAGCAGATGCAAGGCTGAGTGTTGTATCTTTCTCCCCCTCACGTTTATCCTGGCTTCGCAGACGTTTGGATGAACGTGCTTGAAAATGCCTTGCAATCTGTTCAACAGAGGCAGCCATAACACGTTGCCTTTTCCTTGAAGCCCTGGCAATCTTCAGCAAGAGGTTGCCATTTGCATTAGTATTGGCCTGAACACGACTGACAATAAAATTAGCATGACGGTATTGCCTGTTGCGAACCGCATCAAATTGCCTGTGCATGGTTAGCTCATGTTCATGAAACATGGCAGGGACCTCTGTGTCAATGACATCCTTCACTCTAGTAGAAAGGTGACTTAGTCCTTGGGTAACACCTTTCCTGGCACCATCCTTGATTGGCTCAGTAACCGCCTCAGCCACAGCCTTTTGTATGATCCCAGGGAATGTAACAGTGAAGTTGTGCATTTCAGACTTGATCACATCCACCTTTCTTGATAAACGTTCAATGTCTGACTGATGGTGAACAGGCTGAAGATTCTTGATGTTGAGGCTTTGCTGAGCATAGTCATCCCCCCCTTGGTAAGAGATCAAAGTTCGTCTGGGCAGGATGATCAAACAAGAGAAACTCCGTTGTTGGATCATAGGCTGGGCATTGGAAAACTGTTGTTGTTGATGTAGCAGAGTTTGGAGTATCAACAGCATCCTTGGGAGGAGAAGTCTTATCGCCAGCTGGTGTGGACACAGCTATTTCTTTGGGAGGAGAGACAGACAGCTGGTCTTCCTCATCTTCTTCATCCTCCTCATCAAACATCCCTTCAGGGATTTCATCTTCAGGCATGGACTCAATATTAGAGACATAATCCTCCAATGATAGCATTTATTCATCAGCATTTAACAGAGGCTCTTCATCATTGGGTTTGTCTTGAGTCATTGTATCAGCCTCCTTTTCTTGTTGTACCTGAGATTCGATGACTGGCTGTACAATTTCAGCCTGCAAATTGTTGCAATTAGTAACAGGGAAAAAGATAAGGGGAATGGTCGCCATTTCGCTGTCCCAGAGAGGCTGAGGGTGATTACTCAGCCACTCCAAAGGATAAATCCTTGGGATTCTTTTAAGTGTGAAAAAAATATGGTTAATGATCGCCATTCGCTGCCCCTAGGAAAGCTGAGTGTGATTATTCAGCCCCCCCAAAAGGTTAAACCCTTTGGGACTCTTTTGATTGTGAGACATATGTTGGTTATGGATCGCCATTCGCTGCCCCTAGGAAACCTAAGTGTGATTATTTAGCCCCCCCAAAGGTTAAGAACCTTTGGGACTCTTTTAAGAGTGAAACATATGTGGTTAAAGGTCGCCTGTTACGCTGCCCCTAGGAAAGCTGAGGGTGATGATTCAGCTCCCCCTGAAAGGATAAATCCTTTGGGACTCTTTTAAGGAGGGAACCAAGAGGCTGTGTGAAGTACAGCTGATCAAGGTTGAGACATTAGTGTATTCAGGTTGTTGTTAGCCTGAATACTGTCTAGAGGGTGCAGGGTCATCGGGGTGCTTTATAAACACAAATGAATCATTCCCTGGTGCAAAGACAGGGTGTACAGAAGTCTTAAAGGATTCTAAGTGCATTGACAGACTTCTATGGGTCGAGGATTACCCTAACTTCACCACTCTCTCCTACAGACAAATGAGAGTGGCTGCTTGTGAACCTCTAAAAATGTACACTGATTACCTGTGAGATATCAGCTGGATCAGGCTGGTTTCTTGTCGTCTCAGCTGACTTTGAGACACTAGACTCCTGTTGTTTGTCAGCAGATGTATCTAAATCCACATGAGTATCTGGACCAGAGGAGGTGTCAGTCTTCTTTCCCTTGGCCTTAGAAACAGCTTTGGTGTGGGAAGAAGAGGGGATTTTCTTCTTCTTAGGTTGTTGGCCAGAAGAAGCCTTGGACTTGGTAGTGTGCTGCCCAGAGGTCAAAGACTTAGACTTGCCAGGCACACTAGAAGTATTCACCTTCTCAGAAGAAGGGAGCAAGGGCTTCTTAGCTGTTGGTAGTTGGTTGGCCACATTCATCATATGAGCGGTGACAGGGACATCTTCAGCTCCTATTTCTTTATAGATGGCACCTGTGATGCGGTAGGGCTTAAGAGCAGTCAAAGCATTGTTGTGGTAGTTGTCTCCCAGCAGACTTTCGAAGATCAGAGACAGGAAGCGCACATAGCAGATATTCTTTTCCCTGACTTGATTCCTTCCCTTCAGTTGTTCTACAAGGTTGGAGAAGAGAATGCTTCCAACATCAACATCAGCTCCCCAGATTAATCCATATGCAATAGCCTGATGGTTGAAAGACATCTGATCCTGTGATCCCTGCATTCCTCCCAGGGATTTAACAATGTGGGTGAAGAGGACACGCCACATGGGAGTGAAATACTTAATCTTCAGGGGAGATTTGGAGAGGACCTCAGCTGGTGTAAGGGCAGGGTTTACGTCATGGCATGGTTTGAGTGTGGCCAGGGCTTCTTTGACAGCCTTTTTATCAACTACCTTCAGGCATTCATCTCCATGCTGCAATCTGGCCACACTTGAGAAATCTTTAAGGGAGAAGGCGAAAGGGTGTTCATTGCATGAAAGGCTAAATGTTATGGTGTCATCAACCACCTCAGCAGAGTACCAGAATTCCCTAAGGTATTCTTGGTAAAAGGTGGATGGGGATTTGGTGAAGGCTTCACTTAAGTAACAATTCTGCATGAAACTGACCAGATCTGAATAGGTGCTATTGGGTGCCTTAATCCATCCAATGGCGTTGTTGGAGGCGAGGATGCTTTCGTTGATCTCGAAGTTAACATTTGCTGCTTTAGGAACTGAAAACGCCATGGATTCGAGGTTAAAGGTGAAAGAAAATGGCGGATAAGTTAAGAGAGAGAAGAACTTAGAGAGAGAGATGATTTGAGAAATGAGAATGGTGGTGGGTGAGAAGAGAGAAGAGACAATATATATATTCAAAATACGTAAACAGTTATTCAACCGCATTAAATGCAAAGTGAGAAAATGACTATTCAAGTGGGTCCCTTGACCTTTCAAAACTTATTTGTCTCCTCGTTATTCGAAAAATAAATGATTAAATATTTGAGAATGTTTTTTGCATTTACTTGGAAAGTAACTACCTAGTTTCATGTGAAAAACATTTAATATAGAATCAATCATTTAATGAACACATTTAATATCAAGCCACAGGCTTTGAGATATTAAGCATCCCTAGCTCAGCAACTAGCCTGTTGAACGAAGGTTCAACCAAAGGCTTTGTAAAGATATCAGCTAGTTGCAGCTCTGTGGGAACAAAATGCAGCTCAATATCTCCCTTCATTATATGATCCCTGATAAAATGATACCTGATATCAATGTGTTTGGTACGAGAGTGAAGAACAAGGTTGTTGGAAATGGCAATGGCGCTGGTGTTGTCACAAAAGATTGGCACTTTGTCATACAAAATTTCATAGTCAGCCAATTGACTTTTCATCCAGAGCACCTGAGCACAACAGCTGGCTGCAGCGACATATTCTGCTTCAGCTGAAGACATAGCCACAGAGTTTTGCTTCTTAGCACTCCATCCAACCAATTTTCCTCCTAGGATTTGACAGCTGCCTGAAGTGCTTTCCTGTCAATACAGCATCCAGCATAGTCTGAATCTGAATAGGCCTTGAGATCAAAGCCTGATTCCTTTGGATACCATAGGCCTAAAGATGGTGTTCCTTTGAGATACCTGAAAATTCTCTTAACAGTCACTAGATGGGATTCTTTTGGGTTAGCTTGGTACCTTGCACAGAGACATGTGGAGAATTGGATATCTGGACGACTAGCTGTTAGATACATGAGTGACCCAATCATGCCTCTATATAAAGTCTCATTAATAGAGACCCCTGACTCATCAGGGCCCAAGTTGTTGGGTGGAAGCATGGGGTATTTCACTGATGCACAATCAGCTAAGTCATATTTTTTAAGTAAATCCTTAACATACTTTTCTTGACAAATTGAAATTCCCTTAGGACATTGTTTAATTTGAAAGCCCAAAAAGTAAGTTAATTCACCCATCATACTCATCTCATATTTCTTGGTCATTAATTTAGCAAAACATTTACTAAGATTGACATTTGTTGACCCAAAGATGATATCATCTACATAAATCTGCACAATGATGAAATCACTCTTATCCTTGAAGGTAAAGAGTGTTTTATCAATAGAACCCCTGACAAATTTATTTTCAGTTAAGAAATTGGAAAGAGTTTCATACCATGCTCTTGGAGCTTGTTTCAGCCCATACATTGCCTTGTGAAGTCTATACACATGGTTGGGAAACTCGCTGTTCTCAAATCCTTCAGGTTGTGCAACATACACTTCCTCAGCCAAATCACCATTGAGGAATGCACTTTTTACATCCATCTGATACACAGTGATGTTCATATAGGCAGCATAAGCAAGGAAGATTCTGATGGCTTCAAATCTAGCAACTGGAGCAAATGTTTCATCATAATTAATTCCTTCAGTCTGAGAGAACCCCTGTGCTACCAGTCTGGCCTTGTTCCTGATGATATTCCCAATTTCATCCATCTTATTTCTATAGATCCATCTAGTGCCTGTGATATTCTTTCCAGGTGGAGCTGGTACTAGTGTCCATACTTTGTTCCTTTTGAACTGATTGATCTATTCTTGCATAGCAGCTACCCATCCTTCTTCTACCAGAGCTTCAGCTACTCTTTTAGGTTCAATTTGTGAGAGAAATTCAGAAAAGAGACATTCATTTGCTGAGGCTGACTCTGAGTCTTGGATTCGCTGTCTAGTTGTGACCCCTGCATTAGGTTCCCCAATAATGTTGACAAGAAGAATGTGTTGATCTCTTGACCACTTATTTTGAGGAGCTGGGGACTCAAGGATAGGAACACTTGTGGGCACAGCTGGTACAATTTGAGTTTCATCCTGCTGAATAGGAGGTATTTCTTTAAAGACTACTTCAGTGTCAGAGTTTTCTTCAGCCATATCAAGAGGTGCTATTTCATTATCAGCAGGAGAGTCTTCAGGGATTTGAAGAATTGGTGAGTCATCAATAGCATTAGAAGGAGAAGGACTACCAGAGCTTTGAGGTTCTTCTTCATCAAGTTCCTGAGAGGTAGGAACTTCTATGTTATGAGTAGACAGAGGGTCAAAGGCAGGGACATAAGGAGTGAGAGTGTTGGAGTGATGATGACTGGTAGGTCTGGGTTCTGTGAACTCATCACTTGGGAAAGATACATTTTCATTAAAATCAATTTCATCACCCTCTATTCCTGTTCTCTGTATGACTTCATCATCTTCATTGAATCTAACGTGGAAGGTTTCTTCTACTTCTTGTCTTCTGATGTTGAATACTCTGAAGGCTTTGGTTGTTGGAGAGTATCCCAAGAAGAAACCATCATCAGCTTTTTCATCAAACTTTCCAAGTTTATCCCTGTAGTTATAAATAAACACAGGGCTTCCAAACACATGAAAATAGCTGACATCTGGAGATCTTTTTCTGAAAACTTCATAGGAAGTTTTACCATGTCTTTTGACAATGATTGATCTGTTTTGTGTGTAGCAGGCAGTGTGAACAGCTTCTCCCCAAAATTGCTTTGGTAAGGCTGCACCATTTAACATAGTTCTTGCTGCTTCAATCGAAGTCCTGTTTCTTCTTTCAGCCACACCATTTTGTTCAGGGGTGCCAGCTGAAGAGAAGTTCTGTGAAATCCCTTTTTCATCACAAAAAGATTCAAGTTGATGATTCTTGAATTCAGTACCATTATCACTTCTTAGAGCTTTGACTCTAACATCATTCATATTTTCAACCTGTCTGATGAAGGACATGATGGTTTCAGCTACATCACTTTTCCTTCTGAGGAAGAACACCCATGTGTATCTTGAAAATTCATCAACTATGACCAAGGTGTATTTGTTGTGATTAATGGTCTGAGGTTTGACAGGCCCAAACAAATCCATGTGAAGGAGATGTAAGCACTTGTCAATAGAGAATGATTGCCTAGTCTTGAATGAAGACCTGTGATGCTTTCCTTTGACACAGGCATAACAAGTCTTGTCTTTAGAAAACATTACTGAAGGTAGACCAGCAACCAAGTTTTGAGTGGCTATCTTGTTGATGTTCTTGAAGTTGAGATGAGACAGTCTTTTGTGCCACAGCCAATTGACACTTTTAGAGGCTTTAGCAAGAAAACAATTTGAGCTGTCTTCAGAGCACACAGCCATGTTGATGACATAAACATCTCTCCTTCTAGGTGCAATCAGCACAACATCATTGTTTTTGTTGAATATGGTTCCCTGAGTCTTAGTAAACAAAACCTTATAGTCAGCATCACACAATTGGCTGATGCTAATAAGATTGTGTTTAAGACCATCCACATATGCAACCCTGGTAAATGTAATCCCATTGCAGTTCACTGAGCCATATCCTTCTGTGTCACCTGAAGAGTTATCTCCAAACACCAACTTAGGACCTGGCTCCTTTGAGTATCTGTGCAGGTTTTGTTGAATCCCTGTCATGTGTCTAGAACAGCCACTATCTAGATACCATACCGATTCCTTGAGATATTTCTTTTTCATTGTGATGTCAACCCATTGTCCTGATCTTGCATCACCTTCACCAACAGCTGGTTCATCCTCAGCTATCGCCATGAAAGCCCTGACTCTGGTGGTATCTTCTTTATCTGAAGTCAGTGGTTCATCATTCCAATCATACGTTTCAGCAACCAACCCTTTCTCTGTCTTTTTCTCACTACCCTTCTTCTTGGACAGAGCTTCAATCTTCAAGTTCATTTGTTCTAACTCAGCTTTAAGTGCCTTGTACTTATTTTTGTAATCCTTCTTCTCAGTGTCTGATGAATTGGATTGATGAGATGAGTTATTATTGTTGGGAATAAATTATGGGTCAGTTCACTAGACGTTGATAAGAAGAATTCAAGCGCTGATAAGATGACATTGGACGCTGACAGCCAAGCGTTGACATTTGAAGAAGTCAACGCTGACAGCCTTGAAGACTAGCACTGATGGAATATATCTTCATACGAATCTTTTTGTTTATTTGTTTCTTTATTTGTGTATGGTAAAGATAAGCTCGACATTGTATTTTCCATTATTATCTTTACCTAGAATAGTTGATTCGTAGCTTATTGTACAAGACTTCTTAATCTATAAAAGAAGATCTTCTAGGTTAATGTTAATCATCAGTTATAATAAGTTTTCACAAGTTAAACCTCTTTCATTGTAATCAAGTTCGATCATTCTAATACAAGTGAAAGTTTGTTTAACATCTTTGTGTTTTAGATTAAGTGTTAATTCCGCATAACACTTAGTTACTTTATTCATAAGCAAAGGTTTCTCTACGTGCATTACTTGATCTAATCTCGTATACACAAAGCTTAATCGATCTAAGTTTGGGATCAACAAGTGGTATCAGAGCTTGTTGAGAAACTTTGATTTGAAGAACGAGATCTAATATTGTAAGGTGAACCAGGCTAAGGAAGAAGGTGAAAAAGAATTTGATGATGTTTTCAGTTATGGCCACGTCTACTTCAAGTTCCAATTCTTCTTCATGTTCTGATAGTGAGGTATGTGATAACTCTTCTTGTCGTTTAAATACTGAAAAACTAAATAAGGAGATAGTAAAATTATTAGATGAGGCAAGTTCTGAAAGATGCAAAGTATCTAATTATCAAATTGCTCTCACCCAAACAGAAAGAACAGTAGTTGAGTATAAGAAAATGGAGTTTGATTTAAAGGATAAAATAAATATCTTAAAACATGAGTTACATCAAAGTAAAGATATTCAAGATATCACAAACAGGGTTAATCTTGATTTGATAGCTAAGTTAGATGAGGCTAACAAAAATAAAGATAATGTGAGTCTTAAAATTCAGAGATTTGATAAGGCCACACAAACCCTAGGAGAGTGTGTTGGTAAAGAAAGGGATTCTAAGGATATGTCTGGGATTGGGTTGAAAGAATATGTTGCCGTTCCACCACCTGCTGGGGACTTCTATGGTGTCCAAAGAAAGGACTTGTCTTGGACTGGTATTCCAGAACTCCAAGAAGAGGAATTTATTCCTCCACCTACAGTTCTTACCCCAGTAGAGGAATATCAACAAAAGGTTATTGACCTAGAAGAATGGAAGAAAGCCAACCCTACTTTGTTTGTTAAGGGAGGTTTATTGTGTGAAAGTCCAAATGACCCTACCCCTATCACCACACAAGAGTCTAACCCCATCAAGATAACACACCCAACCACTGGCAAGACTGTTGACCTTGGCTCCCCAATTAAGAAACAACCTAGTGTTAAATATGCTGAAATGTATAGGAAACCTAGGTCTCTCAAAAGCCAAGAAAGTGTTAATGGGACAGGGTTTTATCAGTCTAGGCCTAAGTTTGTGTCCAAAAAGGCTTGTTATTCATGTGGGAGCTTTTCTCATTTGGCCTATAATTGTGTCAGTGGATACAATTCATTCGCTGACAATAGGTCATCCAATGTTAACCATAGACCTTTTGTCCACACTAGACCACAGGCTACTAGACCAGCTCCTTTCTTCTCTAAGGCAGCTAATACCCATGGACAAAGGCCCTTTCAAAAGACCAACACTTGGTCAAACAGACAGTATGTTCCTATAGCAAACCCTAATTTGGGCGCTGATAGGAACAAATTCAGCGCTGATAGGAACAAATTCAGCGCTGACAGGAACAAATTCAACGCTGACAGGCACAAATGCAGCGCTGACAGCTCCAAGTTTGGTATGAGACCTTATTTTAGACCATATAAACAAAGATACTTGGTTAATAAGGGTCAAGGGTCTGAAGCATCATCCTACTTAACTTGGAAACCTAAACAAGAGCAAAACTCTAATTTTAATGGTATTTCAATGAGTTGCAATAGACTTAAATATCTTGAGAAGGTCATTACTAGACTCATTGGAACAAATTGGGTGATTAGGTCCCAAAGGGATGAACAGGGATTTGTGGCAAAGAATAAGACCACTCTAGTTGAACAACAAAACAGATCCAAGTCTGACAAGGCTTGGATCTCCAAAGAAAACTAATTTGTTTTCTTTTTGAGCAGACTATCTAAAAGTAGGTTAATGATCAAGGATATTGGGATAGTGGATGCTCAAGGAACAAGCATTGTTGGTCTTTCCACTGATATTATTTTTATCCATTGACATGTTATCTCTACCCATTATTGTGGGAAAGGGTAGCCTCTGTTGGTGTGTGTTTTTGTGGTTTTTGTCTAACTATGCAGGAAAGTGGAGCTACATATGGATGGATACAGAATTGCAAACTTTTATTTATGATGGTTGGAGTGTTTACATTCCTATCTTGAGATAAAATTTTGTTTCTTCACATATAATGATCTGTATGCTTCTATTAAGGGGAGGTAAACCTCTAGGTTTTTGGGTACTCTTAGAGCACTCTTGCACGACTCTAGATTGTGTCCACTAGTGAGTGGGGGTTAGAAATAGTGAAGGCTCTTTCATTATGAAATTGTTGGAATTTCTAAACCTCGAGGCACTGTAGCATGCACGTAATTTATTTTGCATGCATGTTGCCAAGACTTTTGACCTAGAATTGGGTGTGGTCGTATGGGTGACTTGGGTTAGATATATTTTTGGGCTTACTTGGGGAGTTGCAAAGGTTTTATATGAGTTAACTTTCTCTTTGGGGCATTTGTGAACAAAGGACTCTAGAGTTCATGTGTGTCTATCATGCTTTTGCATGAGTGTATGCATGAACAGTGTTTGTCACTCTTGCTTATTAGAGTCTAGTTAATTTCCTTAGGATTATTACCTTTGTCTATGTTCTAACCAAAGTTTTCTACATTCTCAAGTCTATTTTATGCTACTTCATCTCAGTTGGTGTCATTTCTAAACTGATTTATAGACCCAAAACATTTCATCACCCTTACTTTTTTCAAATTTTTGGATATCTAGAAGCCTAATGATCATTGAGATGTTTTTCCTAGTGATTGACATCTAGTAGCAGCAGAGATCACTTTCACAAGGGTGTATAGTGTTATGGAGATGGCTGAGACTATTGGCACTAGCTTTAATGCATGTCAAGTCAGTCTTAACATCAGTAAGTCCATCCCCATGTCCTATGAATCAACATTGAGAATTCATTTTCCGAATGTGGATGAGGACAGTATGAAACCTTTGACATTAATGGAATTGACGAAAATATGTATTAGCTTGTAAAAGCATAATACATAAATGGTACAAATTGTCAAGGATTGTTATTTTGGAAGCTGATGCAAGGAGGATGTTCTTGGTTCTGTTCTTGTATATTGATCTTGGAGAGGAGTCTTAAAAAGGGGAGGAGCAATCGAATTTGAGTGACAAAAGTAATAAAGAAAGCTCCAAAGACTCTACAGGTGTTGAAGACAATTAAGACCAAGTGAAGGCTGACTATACAAGTGATTTGAGTGATTGACTTTTCGAGATTTATTATTACTCAAATTCAGGGATAAGTATATTTGTAAGAATCCTCTCTGTATGTTTTATTTTATTCAGAAACTTGATTACTAGAGTAGATATCAAGTTTAGGGGAGGATTGTTGGGAATAAATTATGGGTCAGTTCACTAGACGTTGATAAGAAGAATTCAAGCGCTGATAAGATGACATTGGACGCTGACAGCCAAGCGTTGACATTTGAAGAAGTCAACGCTGACAGCCTTGAAGACTAGCACTGATGGAATATATCTTCATACGAATCTTTTTGTTTATTTGTTTCTTTATTTGTGTATGGTAAAGATAAGCTCGACATTGTATTTTCCATTATTATCTTTACCTAGAATAGTTGATTCGTAGCTTATTGTACAAGACTTCTTAATCTATAAAAGAAGATCTTCTAGGTTAATGTTAATCATCAGTTATAATAAGTTTTCACAAGTTAAACCTCTTTCATTGTAATCAAGTTCGATCATTCTAATACAAGTGAAAGTTTGTTTAACATCTTTGTGTTTTAGATTAAGTGTTAATTCCGCATAACACTTAGTTACTTTATTCATAAGCAAAGGTTTCTCTACGTGTATTACTTGATCTAATCTCGTATACACAAAGCTTAATCGATCTAAGTTTGGGATCAACAATTATGTTGTTTGAACTTGTAAGTTTTGGATGAAGATGATGGATAAGAGGGTGAGGATGTCTTGGTGGAAGGACAGTCTTTTTGAAAATGTCCAAGCTTTCCACAGGCAAAGCAAGTTTCTTTTGACCTGTCAGTTGGTTTACTAGCTGATCCTACTCTTCCTGATCTTTTGAAGTATCTTCTTTGGTTGGCTAGCAAGGCTCTTTCATGGAACTCTGCATTAAGGTCTGTCAAGAACTCTTGGCTGCTACGGGTATCTTCTTCAACATCAGAATCGCTGTCATGAGGATGTGTTGCAGACATCAATGCTTTGGAAGATGCTCCTTGGACTACAAATCTTTCAGTCTTTGACTTGTAAATAGTATCAATCAGCCCTTCGTCATAATTGTACTTTCCATAGAGCTGAGCAAGGGTATCATTTTTTATTGAGTTGTTAGCTCTCTGAGTCTGATTCATGCTCAGCCACTTTCTTGGAAGGCTGTTGACAAAAGTGGCATTGATCTCAGCTTGACCAATAGTGACATCATTCATTGCTAGGTCATTGAGAAGAATCTTCAGCCTAGTATAGGTTTCCTGAACCTTTTCACCTTCAAGTGACTTGAAGGCATTGAACTGAAGTCTGAGTGCCTGAATCTTTGTCTCTCTTGTTTCAGAGGGTCCTTCATGGCCAAGGATGAGGTCTGTCCACATTTGTTTAGCTGTGGGACACTGAATGACAGACTTCATGATATGCTTGGGAAGACAGGATATTATGATGCTTTTGAGACGTTTATCTTGGTTTGCCAATTTCCTATCAGCTGGAGTCCATTGTTTGAGAGGTTTGGGAAGAGGGTTTTCTTCAGTGGATGTAAGCGCCATGGGAATATAAGGACCATTTTCTAAAATTTCTAGAAGAAAATGTTCAAGCCCATCAAGATATACGAGAAATTGACTCTTCCAACTGGCAAAATCTTCTTCATCAAAGACTGGTACACTAGTGACATGTGATCCACCTCTTGAGTCAAGAAGTTGGGGTAGATCATCGTCATTGGCAGGAGGGTTGAGTCTTGGTGAAGATGGGTTTGTGGAAGGTGATTGTGGTGGGTTAGAAGTTTCTGGCATGGTGGATCTTGATTATAAAACTGAGAACGATGTTTCTTGAAGGTTTTAATATCAAACACCACTCTGATACCAATTGAAAGTCCCTAATCAATGCAAGAAACCCTAATCTTAACTTAATCAACCCAAGGTATTACTTTTCAAACGTAATCTTATTATTGTATAATAAAGAATTACAAGTGTTAGGGATAACACCGTTTGATGACAATGTGTTGTGCACACTTTGAACAACTATAAACCCTAACTTATGAATACAGTCGTAGCTGTTTGATTCACTAAGTTATATGCAATAATGTTATGAATATCTCAAAGTGTTAAACATTAATGCATGGATACACATCCTATTTATAGTGTTACGAGATTGACCTAAATAGTACTTGATGGTGACTACACAAGCTTTTACAAGTTCCCACATCAGTCACATGATGTCCTTCTATTCTTGGTAGTCTTCCATTATGCTTTAAGGAAACAATTGTCAAAACAGTTTCCTTTTTCTTCATAGTCTCGAACACACAAATGGCATGTCCAAAGTGTGTTGAGTGTTAACAGGGTATTGCCACCCCTGTTAACCCTCAACCCCTCAGAGTCCCTGATACATCTTGGCTGTTATCCATCACAGCCAATGAGTATGTCTTCAAGTAATCTTTGACTTCCTTGACAATGTCTCTGACATGGACTCCTCTGAGGTTGCTCACAGGGACTTGGATCTCTGTGAGTCTTGCGAAACTTGCCTGCCTCCTAGGCACAGGCAAGGGACTATCTAACAGCCTAATTATGTTTAAATCTATGATCAGGGAATCTAACAAGTTTAGATTCCCAACACCTATATTATGATTTTCGATAAGGATTTGTATAAAAATGACTTTGGCAATTTTATGGCCTATTACAATGATTTGTACGAAATGATTTTTGGTAATAATTTTATACCAAAGTTATATTGATGGAATTTATTAAACTCTATGAATTCACTCGGCGTTATCGCTGATCTTTTCTTTAAACATGTTTTATCTTAGGTACTTGAAGGTAATTCTCGGGAAGACAATAAGAATTCATGGCCCGCACTTAAATATTAATTTTCATTCAAATGCTTTGTTAAACCTGTATAAAATACAATGACTTGGGACCTATGTAATTTTGATATTTATGAATGGAAATTCTTTTATTATTAAACGACGCGATTTTTATGCGTTGTCTATGATGTGAGTAATGTGCTATCCCGTAACACCAACTAGTCTTCCGCTGTATTGAGTTGTATAAATTTGGGGGTGTTACAATTCTTCTGCAGCTCGTCGAAATCATCCTATTCATAATGGACTCCGGGTGCACAAAGCACATGACGGGAAATCTCAAGCTTCTCATTAACTTCGTGGAGAAGTTTTTGGGTACGGTGCGGTTTGGAAATGATCAGTTTGCACCGATACTTGGATATGGAGATTTGGTTCAAGGAAATCTCACTATCAAATGGGTTTATTACGTCGAGGGAGTGAATCACAATTTATTCTCGGTGATCAGTTTTGCGATGCGGATTTGGAAGTGGCTTTTCGGAAATCTACTTGCTATGTTAGAGACTACGATGGGAATGACCTTCTTAAGTAACACTTCAAGAAACATCTTCAACAAATCCAATTTGCTTAATGGCTAAAGCTTCATCATCTCAAGCATTGTTATGGCATCAATGTTTGTCACATCTCAACTTTAACACCATCAACTTGCTTTCGAAAAATGATATTGTGACCGGTTTTCCAAAGTTAAAATTCGTCAAAGACCATCTTTGTTCTTCTTGTGAGTTGGGGAAAGCAAAACGGAAGTCTTTCAAATCAAAGACTACCCCAAGCTCAAAAGGACGATTGGAACTCCTACACATGGATTTATCTGGTCCCATGCGTGTAGAGAGTATTAACGGGAAAAAGTATATTCTCGTGATTGTTGATGATTAATCTAGATACACATGGACTTTCTTCTTAAGGTCCAAAGATGAAACACCAGAGGTTCTCAAAAACTTTCTCAAGATGATACAACGCAATCTTCAAGCTCAAGTCTTAACCGTAAGAACGGATAGGGGTACTGAATTTTTGAATAAGAACTTACAATCTTACTTTCAAGAATAAGGCATCGAACATCAAACGTCTAGTGCTCGAACTCCTTAACAAAACGGCATTGTCGAAAGGCGGAACCGTACTTTGGTTGAGGCTGCTCGAACAATGCTTTCTGCTTCAAAATTACCGCTATTCTTCTGGGCTGAAGCAATTGCAACTGCCTGTTATACTCAAAATCGTTCTCTCGTCATCCCTAGACATGAAAAGACACCTTACCACATCATCAATGGTAGGAAACCTACTGTCAAATTCTTTCACGTATTTGGATCTTTATGCTACATTCTTAAAGACGGTGAGAATCTCGACAAGATGAAAGAAAAAGGTGATGCATGTATTTTTGTGGGGTATGCGACATTATCGAAAGGATATCGGGTCTATAACAAGGGAACAAAGATTATTGTCGAAACAATTCATGTGAACTTTGACGAATTGCCACACATGGTACTTGATCACAACAGCTCAAGTCCCGCTCCTCAATGTCCAACAATGGCACCTACACAAAACAGTGTACGTCCCGTGCAAGAATGTCAACAAAGTACTCCTACAGCAGACTCGATGGATACGAAACAAATGAATGAGTTGGTTGATTTATATGATCCAATGTTTGATGAATATTACTATGGAAACAAAGAGGTTGTGTCAAAGCCTTCCGCTGTCAATACCGCTGATGCACCCGAACAAAGTCAACAAGACACAACTGCATCTACTTCGGCAACCGTTGCTCAAGAGACAATTCCAGTGGATACTAAAAAACTCAAGAAACAGTCATACAACCAACATCACCAACCGTCAATGCTGAAGGAGGAAACAACAATCAAGCAGTCGATGCACAACCTGACGAAGAAGAATTTATCAATCCGTTCGGTACACCGATACACGAAGTCGGAGAGTCTTCTACTCAACATGTTGATCCGTCCAACATGCATACATTCTACCAACCATATCCATCCACTCACCATTGGACACGTGATCATCCATTGGAGCAAGTCATTGGAAATCCTTCACAACCGGTTTGAACACGCAGACAACTCGAAACCGATGGCGATGTGTGTATGTATGCACTCACCGTGATTTCAACTGTACCTACAAACATCAAACAAGCCATGACTGGTCATGCGTGGATTGAATCAATGCAAGACAAAATTCATTAGTTTGAACGCCTAAATGTTTGGGAACTTGGTGACCGACCCTATGGAATGTCAATTTTAGATTTCAAATGGATCTTGAAAAAAAAACTGGATGAAGAACAAACCATCATCAAAAACAAATCCCGTCTTGTGGTTAGGGGATACCGTCAACAAGAAGGCATAGACTACGATGAATCATTCGCTCCAGTCGCTCGTTTGGAAAAAGTCAGGATATTCCTTGCTTATGCTGCACATAAGGGCTTCACGGTTTTTCAGATGGACGTTAAAACTGCTTTTCTCAACGGTTATTTGAAGGAAGAAGTGTATGTGAATTAGCCGGAAGGATTCATCGATCCTCATCATCCTGACAAAGTCTATCGTCTCAAGAAGGCTATATATGGACTTAAACAAGCTCCAAGGGCATGGTACGAAGAACTTTCAAACTTCTTGGTGTACAAAGGATTCTCCAAAGGTTCTATTGATCCTACTCTCTTTACTAATAAATATGGGGATGACATAATGCTGGTGCAAGTTTATGTTGATGACATTATTTTTGGTTCTACGAACCCAAAACTTTCAAAACGTTTTGAAAAATTAATGCACAGCAGATTTGAAATGTCAATGATGGGGGAGCTAAAATTCTTTTTAGGCCTCCAGATTCATCAATCCCCACGTAGTATCTTTATTAACCAAGCTAAGTATGCTAAAGAGATACTTAAAAATCATGGTATGACCTCATGTGCTCGCGTTGGTACACCATTGTCGACCACATCCCTAGACGCTGACTTGTACTTGTATCCCGTAGACCAAACGCGATATCGCAGTATGATCGGGTCACATATGTACCTTACAGCCAGCAGGCCTGATATTCATCATGCCACATGCTATTGTGCACGATATCAAGCCAGACCTTCTCAAAAGCACCTCAAAGAGGTTAAACGGATCTTCCGGTACCTTAAGAATACCATTCACATAGGACTCTGGTATCCGAGGGAAACCGGTTTTCATCTAACAGCTTTTTTAGATTCTGATCACGCAGGTTGTCTTGATAGTCGAAAAAGCACTTCTGTTAGCATACAATTTCTAGGGGAAGACAAGCTTGTCAGCTGGTCGTCAAAGAAGCAGGATTGCACTTCGCTCTCATCAGCTGAAGCAGAATATGTGGCTCTGTCCGCGTGTTGTGCTCAATTCCTCTGGATGATAACTCACTCACGGATTATGGCTTCCACTTTGATAAAATACCTATGTATTGTGACTCAATGTCGGCCATAGCCATATCTTGCAATCCGGTTCAGCACTCCCGCACCAAGCACATCGATGTCAGATATCACTTCATCAAGGAACAAGTGGAACACGTCATCGTGGAATTATACTTTGTTAGAACTGAGTACCAGCTGGCAAACTTGTTTACAAAATCTCTCTCGAAAGATAGGTTTGCTTATCTCGTTAGTATGAAGTATATGACTCCAGAAGACTTGGAGGTTTTAGAAAATGAAGTTGCTTGATATTCTCTCACAATGACTTCTAAGCACATCACAGCTTAGGACTCGGACCTCAAATAAGGAAAGTTTATCTCGGACAATAACTTATCCTTTTCAACGAGAAATTCATATTTCTTGGTCATGAGCTTCTCATAAAAACATTCAAAGTTTTTAAGCTCGTGAAAAACGATTTCTAAGTAAATGTCAGCTTAGACCTCGAACTTCAACTTAAGGAAAGTTTATCACGGATGATAACTTATCCTTCACAACGGGAAATTTATTTTTCTCGGTCATGAGCTAGTCACAAAACAATCCAAGTTTTGAGCTCATGAAACAACGGACCCGACAGGGAAGTGTACGTTTCAGTGCGCTTTCCCTATGCAATAGAAGAGAAGTCTTCTATCCTGATTATTTTAAAACCGTTGAACATAATTTTTCAAGAATTTCTCAAAAGGTTTTTCTAAATCTTTCAAAATTGTGTGTTCAACACTCCCTTCCTCATAATAGGTTTTTATATCTAAAAATGTCATATGTTATTTTGATCAATTTTTGAGGGGGAGCGTTTTAAAATCAAGCCTTTTAATGTTGTTAGGTACATCTCTAAAATTGTCATATTTTATGTATCCAACACATTCCGAAAATGATATGAAATTGTCAAATGCAATATATAATATCGGCAAAGGCATCTCATCTCCGTACCTCAACATATTTTGTGGTGTTGTTTTTCCAAAATTTTGTCAAATTTTGTCTCAAGACACACATATATTGTTGAGGGGGAGCAACCCGGCTTAATGTTCCATGATTCATGCGTGCACACATGTTTCTCTCCCAATCGGTTTTTAGAAATGTCATATTTTAATCAATTGATATCTCTAATATTATGTTTTTATATTAGAGATAGGGGAGAAAATGTGATTAAAATGTAATATATCGCAACATGTGATCCTAAAAGACTTAAGTGCAACTCTTTCCTTCACATGCGAAACTATTTCGTATATCGATGCATGTGTGTAGGGGGAGCTTTTTGAAAATATAAAACTTTCAAGTGTTAAAAGTTTTGATTTTTATCAAACACTTTGAATGGTTTTCAATGGTTTTATGGTTACGATCTTTACCCAAAACAACCTACTATCCACGACGGAACGATGGAGTCAAAAGGTGGTTTATGATAGGAAACTATGTCCTATGATCCAACCAGAACCGGGGGGATCTACCCAAGGACATTCCATAGCTAGAAATAGTTGTCCTTAGGAAAGATGGAGGTGAATGAAGCTGAATGCGGACCAATTACTTAAGTTAGCACTGGAACAATCACAACAAGGTGCTAGTGATGACGTATTGGTAAGCATTGAAGGAGTTGAATATTCTATGCAACTTAGGCAGAAACCGGGTTAACACATCTTTTGAAGACAAGTGTCATGGACCCAGTGATGCGATGCACAACCCTTCCCCAGCCATTCGAGTTTCTCTCAAAAGAAACTTGTCTCATTTTCACGGAGATCAACACGTATCTATTGACTTTCTCACTCCGAGTTAGTTAATATTGAAAAGGTGGAAGTCTGCTCCAGCCTCCGATTACCAAAATGCACTTATTGAGTCTAGAGCCAAAACGAGATCTATCTATCATCTCATTAGGACACAATCGAGTCCTACCCATTATCCTTGCGATACTGCCAGAACATCTGAGTGATACGATTCACAATGAAGATGGAAATCCTGCTTGAGCCAGCATCAAACAAGCTCATGGTAGGTAACGTGTGCGATTCTACACGAATCAAACTTGTGATAACTGGAAAGCAACTAAGTCTGGATTCTTAATTGATTCAAACTTGATTCCAGGTTTCTTCGCAATATCCATGTGATCTTGCCAGAACATTCAGAGTGACACTCTTTAGTGTTCACAGTGACGAATGGAAATCCTTCCAGTGTCAACATCAAATAGCCCTGCGGTAGGTAACATGCAAGATTCTTATGAATCGAGCTTGTGGCAAACTGGAAAGCAACAATGGTGCGATTCTTATAGAATCAAACTTGTTCCAGGAATTCTAAATTGACGACTCTAATCAAACGGATAACCGTAACCTTTTTTATTCACTCTTTACGTTCGCAGTCTGCTTTGAGACGGTCGAGTAAAGAGAACTGGCTACTACCGCCGGGAAACCCTGTCAAGGAGATTCTTAATCGAATCTACCCGATCACAGGTACGGTATCTAATACCGTCTAAACGGTCTTCACCGACCGGAGGTAAAACGCTACCGAGTTAGGATGAAATGTTCAAATCCATTTTATCCGTGTCTATATATGTTACTGCATATCAAGAAGGTGGCGTAGTTGTGCTACCGATGTCGATTCAGAAGTCACAAGAGCACAAGATGGCGATAATCAAGATACCTAAGAATGTAAGAATTTAATAGGTCATCTTAGTCACAAGGAGCACAGATGAAGATCTCAAGCACTCAAAGTCAAATGACAAAGGCTCAAGATAAAGATCACGAAAGCATGAAGGAACAAAGCTGTTACAAACAAGATCAAGACCAAGATACAAGACCAAAGCAGGAAGATCTCCTCTACAAGAATGTATTTACTCGACCATCTTATGCTTTTTAAGCTTTTTAAGATGACCGATACATTGGGGGAGATTGTTAGCCCTATATTTTATATAGTCGAACAAGAATGTAATAGGTCATCTTAGTTGTTAATGGTCTTGTATTGTAATAGGTTAGTCGGGAAAACCGGGCTTGGAATTTAAGCTAATATTGTATAAGTTAGGGGCGTAAGCCCAAAACAAAGCCAAGCCCGGCCCAAGGATTCTAAACCCACGGCCCATATGCCAAGGGTATATATACCCTCTTCCATGTGTGGAAGAGGGTGTTGGTTCACTTTTAGTTTCTCTCTCTAGTAAAAGTTTAAACCTTCCAGTTCTCTCTCTTTTCTCTCTCTACTTTCCTCTCTTTCTCTCTCTAAATATCAACTAAATGTTATGGATTGATATGGGATTAACAGCTATTTATAGTTTATGCGAATGTTCTGTTATAATTTTATGAGGTTGTTCTTATGACCATGAATACGTTAATCTACTATTTGAAGTTTGCTGACTAGTTTTCTTTTAATTGAGTGGTTCGGTTTTGGGACTCTTTGGGTTCGCTGTTTAGATAGTATTTATTGCTTTGATCATTTGCCTGTATGCTTGAACCTGTTGCCATATTATTAGAGTTGAACTGAAATGATAGTTTACTGGTTTACATGGTTAATCTAGGTTACTGCATTGTTTAACTTGGGCTACTGTATTTGATTTGAAGCTGTGATCTGATTTGCATTTTTATCAGCTGATTTTTAATGTTTTAACTGATATTGCTGAATTTGGTTTGTTAAAAGTCTGCTGTTATTGTAATCTACTGATTATTTTGGATTATTGCTATGTTTAAGTTAATTTTCTCCACTAACTTTTGTATATCTGTTACATGGATAGAGTTTTTATTTGTATTGCTTTATGAATGAAATACCTGTTTTTCTACATATTACATATCTGATGAATGTTTTGGGCTGTGAGACATTAATCTGTTATATATTTACCATACTAAAAACAAATTACATCTCCAAATGTCACTACTGTGACTTCTATTTCTGATTTAAGTTGTCCAAAAAATAATTCTCCAAAATATGTCCTTAACAGGATTCGAACCTGTGACCTCCTGGTCACAGGCCAAGCGTGTTTACCATCTCTGATAGTTTATTGTTTTGGTTATTCTTCTGTCTGGTATTTAATATAGCTTCTGTTAAGTTGAGCGTTAGTTTTAAATAGATTAGATAACAAGTTTTTTTCGTTTAGTTAATTCTTATAAATTGTTTTTATAAAATTTACTTTTATAAAGTTTTAAATAGAAATATATTTTATAATTTTAGAAATTTAAAAGTAGAATTTTAAATTAGTTTCTAAATAAATTTTTTTTTTAAATAATATAAATTTTAATTAATTTAGTTTTTAATAAAAAATAGTTTTAAAATAAATTTTGTTTATTAAATTGTAAATTTACTTTTTAATAGATTTAATTAAATTTTAGATTTAAAATAATTTTAAAGTTAGTTTAAATAGATTTTTAATTAGTGTTAAAGTAATTTTATTTAAATAGATAAGTTTTTAATAGATTTCTTAAATAGTTTAAATTTTTAAATAGCTCTTATTTTTAAATATTGTCTTTAGATATACAAATGGGGAACGATTCATCCACTTTAGGATTAAATTATTTTAAAATTTGTAGGAGTAATTTAGTTTAAAAACCGATAACCCATTTGAATCAATTGTCCAAATCGAAACAAAACGTCTCAAATTCACTCGATCTTCGTGTACAACGAACTTGGTTCATCAACGTGTTTGATTAAATCCGTCTTTGGTAAATTTTATTCTATACTTTTTCCTAAAGGTAATTTTCTATTTTACCCTATAACGTATCTAATTAATATACATTCCACGACACATCAGCCTGCAGATTTTTATCGAGGGTATAATCTAATAAAGTAAACATGTAGAAGGGTATAGAAGTACACTTGTATTGTTATTTTTTCGAGATTGTCATGGTTTTATAATTTTGAATTTTGTATTAATTAACTATGATTTATACTTGAGTCGATTATTAACGAGCGCGCCTTATTTGGTATGTTGCGGTTTTCGTGTTCGACGGGCATCACTTATCGTCGGCGATCGTCTCATTACTACTCTTCTACCAAGGTGAGTCTATAGCCTCACTTTTATACTATCTTGTAAAGGATTTTAAAACCCGTGAGGGGCATAACATGCTTGTTTTTTTAAATAGAGCACAAGGGACCCGATTGTATGCATAGATGAAAGTTATTTACATAAGTTAGCTTATAGCCACAAAGACCCACGGAATCACGAATTGTTCATCGAATGAGCACTAATACTATGGATAGATATATCGGGATGACGCCTAGTCCGATTGCGATTAGCTATCGCGTGTTGTAATGAAACACTAGTATACGCACTTGGCTAGGTGTGTTGGTGGGCTGAAATAAATATATGTTAACGTTCAATGTCATGAGACTTATGAAATAACAACGATGATTATGTCTGATCCACATGATTGTCAACCATAGAAGGTTTATTCAAAATACTTGTATTCGTTTATTTAATATAAACTCTATAGATTCACTCAGCAAATTTTGTTGACTTTATAGCATGTTTTATCTCAGGTCCATGAAGAAGGCACTCAGGGAAGGCGGTTTCGTGTAGCTTGCTTGTTTGAAATGTTTTGGCCCAATTTTTCTAAACTATGTCCATTCAAAGAAACTTTTATCGTTTGTTATGTTGTGTAAACTTTAAAACTATTTGGGACCGTGTGTGAACTGTTTTTATCTTTAAATAATGAATGAATGGATAATTTAACAAAACGACTCGTTTTGAGCCGTTTTCTATGATTATGAGCTTGAATCATGTTAGTAACACCCAATGATCCTTCCGCTGCTATGACCCGAAATTGGGGGTGTTACAGATTGGCATCAGAGCTCAAGTTATAGAGAACGAAAAGATTTTCCAAAAATAAATTTTTGAAATCTTTTGACTATAACATCTGCAAGCGAAACCTCTGAGTTGCCAATGGACGAGAATGAGAAAAGTATATATTTATATATATATATATATATATATATATATATATATATATATATATATATATATATATATATATATATATATATATATATATATATATATATATTTGCGTTCATGTGAGGACCATTCTTAAAATAAAAATGATAAGAACCAACAAAAATTTGACAAGTGTCATTTCTTTTAAACAAAATATATTAAATGCAAAACTAAATGAAAGGGTACATGAGGTATTTAACTATTGTTTTTAGTCAACCTAATAAATGTTTGAGCCATTTTGTTTTTATATAGTAACAGTTTCAGAAATCACATCTCGTTCAAAAAAAGATCGGATAGGCTTTTCATATTTCGTTGTAATGGATGTTTTTTTTAATTTGCGATGAAAACTAATATTGTGAAGCGTATATATTTTATTCAAAGTCGATGATTTTTTTCCTAATAATTGCACAAGACAAGATCCACGAGTGATATTTTTGACCATCATCATTATCATGATGTATCTTATAATATTATATTGGCTTTTTGGTTCTCATATCAACTTTACTATGCGCTTTTTTAAGCTTTTGATTAGATTTATTTACTAGATATTTTAGCATGAATTTGATTTGGTTTTATGTATGAGTTCATTAGTGGGAAATATATGTGTGTCATTTATTTTTTTCAATAGGTATCATTTGAAATTGAAGTTGGTAATGTATTTTTTCGGATATGTATCACTTGAAATTGGTGTGTATTTTTTCGGATACGTATCATTTGAGTCTTTTTCGGTTGGTTGTGTATTTTTCAGCTACGTATCATTTGGATAATTATCACTTTTTTCTTTTTAGGTGGTTGTGTATTTTTCGGATACGTGTCACTTTGATATTTTAATTTGATTGTGTATGTTTTCAGATATGTATCACTTGGGTATTTTTTTAGTTGGTTATGTATTTTTTTAATACATATCATTTTGGTCTTTTTTAGTTGGTAGTGTAGTTTTTTTGATATGTATCACTTACCTATTTTTAGTTTTTTATACTTTTTAAGTACGTACCACTTGGATTTTTTTTATTAATCGTGTATTTTTTATCATGTATCACTTGTATTACTTTGTTTCTGATTTTTTTTATTATGTAATTGTCTACCATTATTTAAAAAGTTCGATTTTATAAGTAAAAAGAAAGCGTTTTGCATTACTGTGGCGAGAAAAAACATACATTTGATGAGGCAATTGACATGCATGCTCACCTTAATAAAAGAATACTAATGTTACGTTAAGTTTGTTCAAATGATAAAAAGGGAAGAAAAAAAAACACCTGTGATGCAACAATTTAGGTCCGTGTTTTGTTATGGTGTCGTAGTATTGTGTACCGATCAAGTAAAAAATCTTAATTTTTCATTAAAAACTCGGTTAGCTAAAAACTCGATATATATCATTTTGTTTTTTTATTTAATTTGTTGTAAAAAGTTTTCAAATACGCATCATTGGGGTCTTTATAATTTGTTGTGTATTTTTACGAATGCGCATCACCTGAATCTTTTTAGTTGATTGTTAATTTTTCTGGAGACGTATCACTTGATCTTTTATAGTTGGTTGTGTATTTTATGAATACGTATCACTCGTGTCTTATATAGTTGGTTGTGTAGTTTTACGGATACGTATTACTTGGGTCTTTTTAGGTTGTTGTGTATTTTCGGATACGTATCACTTGGTTTTTATTATAGCTGATTGTGTATTTTTTTTTAAAGCGCATCATTATATTCATTTTTTAGTTGGTCGTGATTTTTATCAAACAAAAAGTAAAATAATTGTATTTTAAGTAACGTTTGAAAAAAACTTTAAGAAAGTAACGTTTGAAAAAGAGGTACAAATTGCATAACCTAATTTAATTCCTGAAAACTACTTTTATAAGCAGCCATATATATCTAACTTAATTACAAAAATGCCATCCAACTCATGTTAATCAAGTAATACCATTAAAAAGACATCTAACGGTTAAAAATGGTTCCTATTGTTTTTATTTTAAGACCGGTACTCACAATAACGCCCCTATATATATATATATATATATATATATATATATATATATATATATATATATATATATATATATATATATATATATATATATATATATATATATATATATATATATATTTGCGTTCATGTAAGAACCAATATTAAAATAAAAACAATAGGAACCAGTAAAATTGTGACATGTGGCATTTCTTATTAATATGTAAATAAATAAAATTAAAATTACAATTAACTTGTTAATAAAAACATAAGGGTATGTTAGGTATTTTAACAACTATTATAAGTAAAAGATAATCAATTTGTAATAAATACAGTCATTGCAAATTAAACTTTAAATTAATCTACAACTATTAATTAGATTCCAGAGGCATTGTGGCCATTTTATACTTCCACTTCATTGTAAAGAACTAGGGCTTATGCCCGCGCTTCGCCGCGGCGTTGAGAAATGCCGAAAAAAGAAGCCTCGTTAAAAGCATTCATTCCACTCGTGTTCATGATCAAGCAATCCTAGATCTGCACATGAAGAATAAAGAGTGAAACATGAGCCTCCAACTGTCCAAATGTTAGTAAATATATGACATCCTATCTAAATGATGTCCTAGCAGCATCCTTAAATTGAAAAGCTCACCATATGTTTGGAGGCACATAGATAATCATCCCGATAGCGAGATTCCTTTTTGTAGTCCAGTGACCCCATTCCTTTCCAGTATCCTTTTTCTAGTCACTGTATTATCAATTACAGTTTGCAATCTTGGTGATCTTTATGTGTCACCATCTGCATAATTTCCATATACACAGCAAGAACCTGCACAACCAAATTTTGTTATAAATGCCAAAGTTAAACACTATTTCTAAGTTGCATTACCGTTATTTCAGGGACAACTAATGAGCGAAATAAGTCGTCACTTTGGTGGACTAAGGACTGTTGCACAACAGAAACCCGCGTCGGAAACAAAAAAGTGACGACTTCAACATAGTTACAAATTTGGAGCTTAAGCATAGTTACAAATTTCAACCAAAAAAATGTAAGCCCTTTAAAGTAAGCTTTATCCAAACACCCCCAAAAGTTTAACACATTGATTCAATAGTTTTAGTTAAGCTTACTGAACAAATTTCATGAATAAGGTAATTTTGATAAGAGTTAACCATCATTTCATCACCCAAATCCACCCATCTCAGCCCCCATTTCAGCTCCAAACCACACACCCATGTCAATCCCCAAACTGACCCATTTTACCCCCGAATCCTAACAAAGGTCTTATGGAACACAGGATTTGAGGAACTCGTAGTAAAAGACCGATGAAACAACAACAAAAAACATGATCTTTACAGGTGCTTTATTTGTAGGAAGATAATAATACCTTTTCTTGCGCATCCTTTATTATGTCTCCGCACAACTCATCGTATGACCCGAGCTCATCTTTAGAAAGCCCTTTTACCTTGTAAAATATATACATATGAAATTATATATAGTTTATTCAAGGTCACATGAAATTATATATAGTTTATTCAAGGTTGGTTTCCTTTCCTAACGAAGAATAATAACAATTTTTTCTTTCTTTTTGAATATACATTTTCCATTTTAGTTATACTTGATTAAGTCGTTGGTTTTTAAGCTGCAAGTCTTGTATTAGCCAATAACAGACCTCTTCCATTTCCTTAAGAACTGAGCGACGAAGAACCCTACCCCTAGTAACGACATTTTAAGCGTAAACCTATATTTGAAAAAACATATAACATACAATCTCTAATCTACAATACAAAAAATTGTTGCTCTCAGACAAACAACCAAAAAATGCTCCATATCAGAGATCAAGCTACTTACTTAAGACCGGCAGAGATAACCGCAAACGCCAACTCCAACATACTACAGGAGCCTGATAGGTTAATCTTGTTGCGCGTTTTAATGCATCTGAAAGCAAAGAGACATGAAGATATTAAATGTGATGACCCTCCTGTTGGTGCTATTGATATATATTGAATGTTTATAAAAAAGTGTTTATAAAAAAGTCGTTCAAAGGTTCAAATGTTGCTTATTAAAAAGGCATGTTCAAAGGTTCGTATGTTGCTTATTAAACGGCAGTAATGCATAGATTAAGTAATATAGAAAGAAGACCATAACCTTTTTTGACATCGGGTGACATGTGTTTCGAAATATGATTCGCAGCTTGTGCTGATCCCACATCGCCAGTCGACGCAGGGCTGCTGAATGTGTTCACCATAACTCCCCCTTTTTTATCGCCATCTGATTGAACCTGTAAGTTATTATCGGTTGATTACAAAATAGCCACGAATTAAAATAACTTACAAAGGGAGAAGGTTACAAACCTCGATATTAAGGTCTGAGACGACACAATGGAGTTAACAAAGAACGTGGAAAGTATCTATTTTTGTATTTCAAGGCTCAGATAAGTGAAAGACTTAGTGTGTGCGGCTCAGAAAAGTTTCATCATTGTCATTCTCGTTGTTTGATAAGTAGTTTACGCCACAAAACCATCATGTCAGTTTTTTTACCAACATTCTACAAAGTGGATTAATACGCCATGGCTGCAAAGCTAATAGCTTGCTTCGCCAAGATGCGTATAACCTCAAACGTGAAAACGTTGGTATAAACATATGATGGCAGCGAACAAACTGCAAATGCAAGATCAACGCAAAGCTTCTAGATTATCATTAGAGTTTGATAAGTAACCGCCAGAAAAAAGAGAATATGGACGCCATGGCTGCAAAATAATCAATTTTTCCCCGCCAAGATGCACATACTCGATGCTGTAGTCAAACCGGTTATGTACGTTCAAAATTATCGTCATAGCCTTTTTAATAATTTGTAGCTACCATCTTTTAAAGGGTACTTCAAAACGATAGCAACCATACTTTAGAAAGGTATAAGCAATAGCTATATTTTTCACATCACTGAAACACGAAAACCAAATATAGTGTATATAACAAAAGAGGGAATCACGTTCCCCTAGGAACAGTCCCCTCTCACACCGAAATTTTTATATTCACTCTCCTCACACACACTATCGTATTCGTCTCTCCCACTGTAGCATCAATCCTTAAGAACGGTGACACGAATTAAAATAACTTACAAAGGGAGAAGGTTACAAACCTCGATATTAAGGTCTAAGACGACACAATGTAGTTAACAAAGAATGTGGAAAGTATCTATTTTTGTATTTCAGGCTCAGATAAGTGAAAGACTTAATGTGTGCGGCTCAGAAAAGTTTCATCATTGCCATTCCCGTTGTTTGATAAGTAGTTTACGCCACAAAACCAGTATGTCAGTTTTTTACCAACATTCTACAAAGTGGATTAATACGCCATGGCTGCAAAGCTAATAGCTTGCCCCGCCAAGATACGTATAACCTCAAACGTGAAAACGTTGGCATAAACATATGATGGCAGCGAACAAACTGCAAATTCAAGATCAGCGCAAAGCGTCTAGATTATCATTAGGGTCTGATAAGTAACGGCTAGAAAAAAGAGAATATGGCCGCCATGGCTGCAAAATAATCAATTTTGCCCCGCCAAGATGCACATACTCGATACTATAGTCAAACCGGTAATGTATTTTCAAAATTATCGTCATAGCCTTTTTAATAAGTTGTAGCTAGCATCTTATAAAGGGTACTTCAAAACGAAAGCATCCATACTTTAGAAAGGTATAAGCAATAGATATATTTTTTTCACATCACTCAAACTCAAAAACCAAACATATTGTATCTATAATAAAAGAGGGAAAGTCAAAAGGCAAAATGATAAGCAAATCTAAACAACCTGCTTATAGACACAACTTGCTTATAAACACAACCTGCTTATAAACACCACTAAAAATGAATTCCTTACATGTAATGAAGATAAGATATTCATGATTCTCATCTTTACAAATAGCCAATAATTCACATAACACGTAAAAGGAAACACCCACCGACACCACCTGCCGAACATCAACGCCGCACACCATGAACGGCGGCAACGAAGACGTCGGTGGAAACGAAACGGATTGTTGGTTCTGGGTATGCAGTCCAACCAACACAAAATACCTAGATCGCCATAAATGAGTTGAGACATCATCACATAGAAAGAGCGAGAAAATGGTGGGTGGGATGTGTGTGAGGTGAGGCAAGTAAACCATCACAAAACATATGTTTATTTTACACCTAAACCAAACGGATTAAAGGGAACGGAACAGAGAGGAAACAGAAAACTGATTGATCCAACGGTCTTGGTCAATTTTTAGAGACGACTCTTTTCTGAATTCCTATCTATAGATCTCAAATTCATAAACACCCTTTTAATAGAAATAAATTACAGAACTTTTAAAGCAACGTCTGATCGATAAACCATTCGGGATGTCGCCCTTATATTAAAGTATATAATGAGGCTAAGATTTATGAGTATAGAGGCAAGGCCAAACACCCGACATAGCTGCAATCACACGCTAGACCTGACTTCCTAGCCAAGATAGAGGGTCACCAAACTATATTTACAAAATAGAAAGGAATCATCATTGGCTCCAACATTATAGAACCACTCGGGATCTTAGCGTTATATTAAGGTATATAATGAGGCTCAGATTTATGACTATAAAAGCATGACCAAACACCGGACATGGCTGCAATCACACGCTTGGTGTGACTGCCTAGCCAAGATACACGGGTCAACAAACAACACTTACATAATGGTAAGGAATCATCATCGCCTCCAATATTATGGAAACAACCAACATTCATCTTTCTCCCCCATTTTCACCCAAAAAGGGTTTCCCTTTTCTCACACACTTGTCAGAGATGTAAGTGTCAATGGGTGATCGACCCGCCATGGCTGCAAGCACGTTACAGTGCTGCCCCGCCAAGATACGACTCGATTTAAGCATAGTGCATTTGGGAAATAATGAGCGTGTGACTTAGATGCACTTTTATTAAACTTTGTATAAAAGGGGAGACTCCGAGAACCACCTCACCTCTAAAATAAGCTTAGTCGCAGCAAAGGTAACAAACACGAAACATGGAAACATTTATAAACGCCACCATGTTTAGCTAAAGCTTATTATATGCCCACACAATAAGCCGCAACAACAACAATCACCAAGTATCAAAAAGGAAACCTTAAAAGGTCGCTTAGGCAAAACACTATTACGCCCATCCCATACAAATAGTGGCCAAAACATAGCAGGCATCAAAGATGGGTATTATTTATGAGCATATATAACGGGGCTATCGTCGCCTTCCAACAACAGCAACAACGAAAGCAACGACTGTCACGATCGTCGCCTGCCATCAATAGCGGCAACGAACCTTCCGTTTAATGAATAAAGTTGGGTCAAAAACCAAAGAGAAACCATTGTACAAATATAGTAAAGCAAAACAATATTCACCTGCTTAATAAGAAATACCAGGATGTCGGCAACCAAGATGCACACTAAAAAAGCATCTGCCTTATCACATCTGTAAGATCGAAAGAACAACCATCCATCTCCCTCATCCCATCCCCAAGATCGAAAGAACAACCAAGATCAAACCCATCGAAAAAAATCGTCTTATAAGCATCGCATATCTAAGATTGAAAGGAACCCCCAATATTTAGGACTACCAAATCTTAGATAAACCAAATCTTGGATCATTTTTTGAGTTAGGTGAGACCAATGGAGATGAGAGAGGTGATCCACACAACACACAGAGTTATGAGAAATTGGGTTTTTTATGAAGGATCTTGTAGCCACAATCAATGAAGGGGTAAAGGGACACCCACAATCAGGGGCAAATTCCTGTAGCCATTAATCAAAGGGGCAGTATTAATCACAATCACAAAGGGCAACGGATCAAAGGGGCAGTATTAATCACAAACGTATTAAGTTGAGGTGCTACAGTTGGGAGAGACGATTGTGTGTGTGAGAGAGGAGAGCGAATAAAATATGTTGGGTGTGTGAGGGGATCACTGTTCCAAGGGGAACGTGATTCCCCTCTATTATAAGGTATATAATTCATGGGTTTTAATGCACGTCATTATGATTACACTATGATAACGTATATTAATTTGACATAAATGAAATGTGTAAAGATAATGATGCCAATATACTTTATTATTACAATTGTAGTGATATATTATATTACAACACAACTTTTCAGAAAAATCTTATAAATGTTGACACAATAAACCTTTTGATATATTGAAGCAGAGTTTTAGTGAAACACAACTTTTCTCGACACATGCATAGTGACACAATAAACTTTTTTGATACATTTTTAGTTGCACATAAATTTTATGGCACATTTTTATTGACACATTTATTTTTATAATATACTTGTGGTGACACATTTATTTTTTATGATACATTTCTAGTGACATATTTATCCTATTTAATACATATTTTTCGACACACTTAATTTCTTATTACATTTGTAGCGACACATTTTTTTTGATAATTATTTGTCAATTTAAATTTACTATGACACACGTATGGATTATTTTTTATAATATGCTTAACTTCTAACAATAATTGTGTAAAGATTTGTTTTTATTTATAATAGTTATTTTTCTTCAAGATTTTATGTGTTTACTTCTTTTGGTTTACATGTATCATGAAACTCATTAAAAAAATTAAATCGGATAAATTGGCATTAAAACTAAACGAGTATGTCGTCATGAAGAAAAAGAATCATCGTAATGCATATTTTGATGGTTTTGTGAATCACTTGCAAATAAATGATATTAAATTTATACATAATACCATTAATATTTTAGTTTATTACAATCATGCCACTCATCTCATTTAAAGTTAATCTTGTTCATAATAATTGATCTAATGGTGCAAAACGGTTCTTATTGTTTTTATATTAAGAGTGGTCACCACAATAACGCTCCTCTATATATATATATATATATATATATATATATATATATATATATATATATATATATATATATATATATATATATATATATATATATATATATAGGTATAACTATGACTTTATACCACACCTCTAATCCATGTCATATGTGACATGGCACCTATTAGCCAATAGTATTTCATAAATCCCTAAAACATCTCCATTTTCCACGTTTTTGGTGGTTTCAAATCGCACAATTTTGAAAATCGCGTTTTGGATAAACAAATTTGAAAACTGCGTTTTTAAATTGCGTTTTGAAGATTGGTTTATGTCTGGGCCGATCCGGTTCAATTCCCAGGATAATATTATTTTCAAAATTTTATTAAAAATTAAGCCTTTGGTAGGATTCGAATCTGGGGCTTTCATTTAAAAGACAATGACTTTTACCAACTAAGCTAACAAATTATTTGTGTTCTTATATCCAAAACACAGTTAATATATTCCATAAAAAAATTATGGTATCTGTTTAATATTAATATTATGATCTCTTTTCATTGTTAGAAAATATCTCAAAGATATACTTCTTGATATTTTCATCCTAATCTATAATTTTCTATTAATCACGTACTAATTTATTTTTTATCAGAACCCTAATATCCACAACCCTTACGCCCTTCTAATTTTTAAATGTCTTCAATTCTTCTTTGATCCTAATGAATGTCTTCTTTGTTTTATTTTTCAGGGGATTTTTTAATCATGTTAATTGTTTTCTCAAAACCCTAATAATGAACCCACAAATCAGTGGAGAATTTATAAGAAGCTGACTACTGTAAAGTTAGGCTTTTAAAGTGTAAGTCTCATTTTACTTGAATATAATGATGTCCTATTACAGGTCATTGGCCATTCTCATGAGATAACTTTATACAGATTATAATCCCTTTGACCCATGCAGGATCTGTCATGCTTCACATTTAGTTTTAATTCTTGAGGCATATGCATTGCACCATTCGTAATATATGTATTACTTTCACGTTGATCATCTTCTGTTTTTATCTCGATTGCAGGGCCGAGCTTAGAAAACTCACCATATATTGTGTCCCTACTGATCAGGGTGGATTTTTTATTCTGGAACCTCGGCCATGGAAGTCATATATTAGTAACCATCAAGTATCACAAGTAAAATCATCTGGATTCTAACTCTACTTTTACAACTTTGCTTTTTGTGTATGATTATAATAGATATGTATTCTGAGGTGTGTTACATTTGGGATTTGGCCAAGAAAAAAAGAATGCAACAACTGTATAGGTATATTGTTAAGCTCTATTATCTTTAATTATCACATCCCTATAAAAATGAGAAGGCATAATGTTAGGCTCTGCTACCTTACTTCTTTTCCAATGTGTTTTTCAACTTGTGTTAAGATTCTTGCAGAGTATGCTAAGTCAGAAAGATCATGCGGAATTTTTTTGAGAAGATCGAGTCCAAATCCATAAGATTGGTATCGAGTTTAAAAACACCAAATGGCATCACAGACTGTTTTCAAGCTAGATGCAGACCTGGCTTCAGCAGAATCAATTGAAACTTTGAGTTAAAAAAATACCGAGCATTTGTTTTCACTTTTCATGTATAACTTCTATCCTCCATAAAGATTTCGAGAGAACAGTTAAGGAACATGAGCACCATATCAACGAGTAGAAAATTATAATGCAATATTTGAGATTAGTATTCGCTTAAAAATTAGTTTCTTATTTGCTTTCCCATTCGTTATTGCTAAATATATGATCTATTTCAAATTGTTTTCTACAACTGATTCTCTCATAGTATCCCGATAAACATATTTTTCATTAGACCATTTCGTCATCTAGGTGCATATGTATAATGAGCTTTACATCGTGTCGTTATTCGTAATATACTGTCTACAAGTCTGTAAGAATGATTTTCACTTTATATCAGTAAACTCATTCTGAGGGACTTTACTCATATTTCACAAACATCTCTATCTCTCTGCCTTTTATCACAAAGATTTTCTGTTTTGGTCATAATTGATCATGTGTGATAATTTAATTAATTCAGGACTACATCTTTTGGGTTTGATGTGAAGTTGAGACCACATTTGTTCAAATAGATAACGGGAGTGACTAAACTTGTTGCTGAGCTCGTGAAGCTTAACCCTACGAGTGAATATGGCCTGGGTTAGAGGACACGCTTATCTTGACCATGAAAGGTATCGCGGTTGGAATGCGGAACATCCGTTAAGTCCTGACTGTAACCGTGATTATAGAGTGTTCGTCTTTTGTTGACCGGCTATATCATACCTTCAATATCTATTTATAGTTGTACTTGTATCTAAATGCTTACAAATTACAACTTCTTGAATTCTCGATAGAATTAAGATTTCGCAAAAGGCTTCTTTGCATTTCTGATTATTGTTTTATGTTTTTATCGTTATGGCAGTTGATAGCAGAACTTTGGGGCACATACTTCATGGTATTTGCAGGTTGTGGCATAGTGATTGTGGACTCCAAAAGGGGCCATATGATTTGTCAAATCAGAATCGCCATGGTATAGGGGTTGGTGGTGATGGTGATGGTGATGATTTACTCAGTCGGCGAGATCTCTGGTTACAATATGTCGCTCAATGAATTTCATATTCTTTTGTGACTCGATACATAAATATACGGTCTTACATCTTAAGGTTCTTAGTAGAGTCCAAGTACACTTTGATAACAAATCTGTCGATTGTGACCATGTGAAGATAATTTTTAATGTTGACGATGAAGGTTATTTGTAGTCTCTTTTCTATCCTTAAAAGTATTTATTGATGTACATTTTGTTTGTTTTTGTTTTTAATATGGTTATGAAATATCTTGAATTTCGTTTTCAGAACTTTAGAAAACGAAGTCAGATTTAAGCTACAACATAAATATGAAAGGAGATTTATAGCATATATTAAAGAAGCTTAAGACCGAGAAGAGGCGAGAGAACTTGCACTACATGGAGATGATAGAGATAAGACTCAAAATGAAAGATCTACTGCACTTGCCACACTATTAGCTGCTCAAGAACGTATTTTGAAGGCTGACTTACTGTGCTGGTGATTGGCATAGTGACCATCCTGATATGTTGGATAACTTCTGCTCTACAATATTTTAACGAGCCTCAAGTATTCTGTATGCCGACCTACTTTGCTGGTGCTTGGCCTGGTGGCATTATGATATGTGTGGAGGCTGCGGCATATTCAAAAGCTGAATTAGTCTTTGCAGCTTGTGTAAGTCTAAATACTTCAGATTCTTCCTGTCATATACAGTTTATTTGCAAAGATAAACTCATTTGTGCAAGTAATTTGTTTTATTATAATTAATGAAAATTTGAAATTAGAGTATATTAATTTACCTGCATATTTTATCTGTTACTGAGTTGAAGTGTAGAAGAGGTGCCAAATTCTATTCTACTACATAAAACAATATAGACACAGTTCATATATAACCTGGTCCAAGTTCAGAGTCATTCTTTTATATGTATTTCTTTCTGGGCATAATGTGTTGATTTCTTCGTAGGCAGCTTAGACGTGTAATTACATATTTTATAATCTGTAACAAATCGTTTTGTAGTTTAAACAAAGCAAACTTAAAATATTGTCAAATGAATCAATGTTTTTGTTAGTTGTGTTATTTTTATGCCTTCATTTTTTTATGATTCTTTGATAGTATAAACTTGCAATATAGTGTTTCCATTCGAATTTATTGTTGGACTTTGGAAATCAGTTTTTAGTTTTAGAGATTTTAATGAAGAACATTTTTGAGAAGCTCAAACATAGAATCGAATATCTCGCCTTGATGATGAAACTTGCAAGTTGGTAAGTGTGTGGCAGATGTGAAGAGTCCCGAGGAAAGGTATCATAGGACTACGCATAGCAAGCTAAGGCAAATGCCTACTTTGAGGCACATAGAGGCTATTCATGTATGTTTTGGCAAGTCCAATTACTTTATGTCATGACATTAACACCGACAATGAATTAAGCATTATTCCTTCAAAGCTTAATCATACACTACACACACTTTTATGACATTTTCTGAATATTTTAACAAATTTGAGGCAAGTTTATGTAAAATCATAATGGGTGTTTGTCTTTGCTTTATTTCAGGCCTACGAGTTTATTTGTTCTGCTTATGTTAAATAAGACCATTTTCTTTTACTTTATTTTCCAGGCTTATGGCTACACCTCACTCATTGCATCCCCCTCGCCGCATTTGGTAAGGTATTCATAGAGTTCAGCTAATCGTTGGATCTCAGGTGCGCCAGCCAGTATTCATCAACAAAGCATATTCACAACACCAAAGACCCATCCAGTAGCAAACGAAACACCCCTGTTAGTAGCCAAACACTCCAGTTTGCAGCAAACCAAACACCCCTGTCAGTCCCCAACCAAACACTATAATAAAAAATAACGTGGATCATAATAATTAAAAAGTATAATATTTTTATGTCCATGATTAAAGTATAGTTACTCGAGTATGGTCAGTAGAAGATCCAATATTGCAAGAAAGATTTTTCAGTTCTTACCATTCTGATATTGTTTATAAAGATCTGCAGCAAAATTAAGGCTCGAGAGAAGTTCACTTTCTATGTCGTTCTACCAATATATTCACAAGTTCCTTGCTTTTCGCTACATGCTTCTCAAAAACTTTTAGAAGCAGCTTTACATTTTTCTTGAGAAATCCATGTTGGTACTTTATTTAGCCTTGACGAGGCTGCTACATCTGGTGGGAGCAACCGGAGGTGCAGTTCATGGTAAATAAGGTTCTTTTATTATTTTTTCTCCTGTTTTGATATTCTACAAAAGGGTGTTTGGCTGGTGTTAAACCAGGAACCAAACACCCCTTCTGCTACAAAAGAAGTGTTTCGTTGCTATTAAACCAAGAATCAAACACCCCTTCTTCTGCAAACCATCGTTACTACGATAGATTCCCAAGTTGTATATAATTGGTTTACGTCTTAAGTATGCAATTTAATTTTTTTGTTTAGGTCATAAGTTTGGTTTATATAAACAAGAAATCCAAGAAATAGTTGATAATGAAGAAAGACTCACCGTTAGTTACTTTTGACCTACTAATGTATTATTTTTAGTAGGCATCAGCGCATTTGGATAAAATCAAATGAGTTCCATTCGTTTTGTGGTTATTGATTGTTACTGATTTTTCAATGTTGAGCTTAAGATTGAGGGTGAGATTTTCGAGGACTACAGGTCTGTATTCGATGTTACAGACTTATGACATCTATATTTTTTTGTTGAAAAACATGTTGGATTCTGTTTTGAAAGTGTATATCTAAACTGAAGTTGTAGGTTAAAAACTATAAATCACTGTTGCTTCAAAAATTATCATCGACTGTTACGAACTTGCAGGGAAGGTTTAAGGAAGCGTACACTTTGCTTACGGGAGCATTTACAATACTTCAGCAGGATTCTGTTCTCCTCATGTTTTACTGTAGCTATAGTTTTGCTAATCATTTTAAGCCGATTAGGCCCGTTTGAGTTCTTTTCTATTCAGTTATGAAAAACGAGTCACCGGTCCAATGCATTGGGAGGTTGCGAATTGATGCCGGTATAGTTTTTAAATAAAAAGTTTGAAAATAGAGAATTTTGACGGTGTTTCTAAAAGATATTCAGTCACTTATAACTCATTACAAATGTACGGTGTCTTGGCCTTGACCACCCAAACACGACTTACAGGTGATTATCCTTACCTAATGACCTGGTAACATTGATTATGTATAAATTTTTTGATGAAAGAATAAGAAAAAGACTCAACAAATATTATGGTCAACCCATCTAGAACCGTACCAAAACTACATGTTTTGACCCGTTACCCAACCCATCCATTTTGCCAGCTGCACTAATCAGTTCAAATTAATGTGCAGTTTTTGGTCTTATCTTACGAATTAAATCAGACTTTGAAGCAGATATAGAGGCGCCGTTAACCTAGATGCATTAAACTGGCAACTTGATAGCCAATCTGAATTTGACAATGATGAAACTTTTAGTGGACTAACAAAGCGTCTGTAGAGGCCGATTGCAACAACGAAGATTTGCTTTCTGATTTGAGGTAACATTGTAGGACCTTTTAAGCAATGAACGATAAAATCCAGATTTGGAGTATTCCAAGCCACATGGATGGAAAGGACACCAGGTGTATTCGGTGTTACAGACTTACGACAACGAGGTACTGAACTATTGATGTGTTATTAGTCTGTCGGTACAACGGATTCCATAACTGACGTCGTATGAATGTGTTTTTCTGTTGGTTTTCAGGCTACCAAAAGGGACCCATCCTTTGTAACTAAAGGTGAAACGTATATTTATACTTGGTGGATCCAAAGCTTTCTTTTCACTAGGGGAGAAATTAATCAGGTTGCTGAAGCAAATGTATAGAATTTCGTTTCTTTTTAACACGAAACATAGTGGTATCAACACTTTAGTTATTAAGATCTTTCACTTTTAACGATTGGTTTACTACCTAGCAACAGGTAAGTTGTTTTCTTTTTTATATGTGATAAGGTGTAGCTGATTAAAGCAAAAAAAAACCATTAGATAGATACAGTAATTAATAACCTCGGTTTGAGTAATTCATTAGATATTTGGGAGATGAAAAAACACTGACTTAAAGGTTTTTCCAAGGAGGAGGGTAGATGACCACTCAGTTAATTATTTTCGAGATGTCTGCACAAGTAAAAGTTAATGTCAGCATATGAGTGAAATATCACTGTTTGCAACTGCTATAGCACCAGCGGAAACCTATGTGACCCATATCCAATCCCCACTTTATCGAATAACATAGTTGTTTTGTAGTACCAACATAGTGACTTGGTTTATTTATTGCTGTGCCATATTTTTACTAGAAAGTAAAGAAAATGGAGGACAATGATGACTAAAAGAAGATGACTAGATGTGTAATAAGAAACATAATCTATTACGTTTTGTTGACTTTACAGGCTCAAGCACAAGAAGAAACAAAGAACCTAAAAGGAACATATAACACGGCAGAAGTACAAACTTGTGTGGGCCGTCATAAATTTGATGATATAAAAGGAAAGGTAAGTATCTCATATAGTCTACTTGATGACGGTGTATATGATTTCAGATACTTCTCATGGTTGTCTTCATTCAACCGCTACTCCCCGTCATAGAATCTGACTAAATATCTTTAGTCCCATGCACACCGAAAGATGTTATGTTGCAGTTTCAAAGTTGGATGGTAATCTTTTCGTGTTTGGTGGCGCGACCTGTGGACATCGACTCAACACGAATAGCGTTTTCCTTTTCTTCATTTTTTGACTATTTAATCACCAACCACAATAATACTTATTTCATCTGATAATTCGTTTATTAGAATAGATGTAGGATTTATATTACAACAATCTCAGCTTCATCTTCCTTTGCAGTTTGAATTTAGATGTGTAGAATAGATGATGATTTGTGTATTTGAGCTTATTAATCTTTGCCTTATTGACAAGTAAAAATTAAGACACGTTTGGTGTGCATAGTAAAGGAAAAATGATACAGTGGGGGGTTCACAGTACTATATTGTGCTATTGTGTTTTAGTGTGCCGTACTTTATACTTTGTGTTATAATCTAATGAAGCATAGGGTTTTGATAGATCTTAGCGTGACTAATCAAGTGCCAATCTCTTTTTGCTTTAGTTTAACTTAGATTAATGTCAGTTATATTATATTTATCTTGTTTATTTAAGAAGAATTGTATATTTCTTTTATTTTTTATTTAGGTCCCTTGGTACTCCACTTAATATAATGGTTGAATCGATAGACTTGACCAGGTTATCGGATGGTCGAACGAATGACTCGATGACTCGACAGAGTCGACTCGGAGGTCGAACTTGTGACATGATGACTCGACCGAAATGACCCTGTGGTCGAACTCGTGACCCGATGACTCGAACGAATTAAATCGAACCCTTAACCAGATGAAAATTTTACTTTATAAACTTTTAAAAAATTCTTAAGTAAAAAGTGAAAAAAAATTCTTAAATAAAAATTAAAAATTTTACTTTTAAAATACTAGAAATAGAGTTCTCTCATGGTTGGCCTTTTCTCCAGTTGATATCCCTTTTTCTAATGGAAGTTTTTTTTTTCTAACCCAACCTAAACCGGGCTTATTGCTATTGATTCAATGATTCCCATAGGACGTGGTCAGCGAGAATTAATTATTGGGGACAGACAGACCGGTAAAACAGTTTCACTTCACCGACCCTAACTGAAGTTATATTGTGTGACAGGGGCTGTTCGTATGTGCTGCAAGTGGATGATGAAAGACTGAAAGCAAATTCGCCTTGAAGAATAATATTGATTACATTTAAATTTTTAACCGAATCGGTTCAGTTTAATCGATTTTTCACCTGGGATCGCTATTTTATATAAAACCGGTTACTAACAATCGGTTTGGATTGACAAAAACTGGTTTTAAACAAACCGGTTTAAATTTCAAAATTACTTATATTTTTTTAATTTACAAAATTTTTACTTTCTTTTAAACAAAAACGAGAACCACTACCTACACATATAACAAATAAACGATCATATTTTTATTTAAAAGCATACAAACCAAACAAATTAGTTGGGTGTAGCAAGAACTAATAATATGAAATTCAAACATACGTTTAACCGACATAAATTTAAAAAAATAACTTGTCCGTTGGTAGGCGAAGCTCTAAAAATCACAAAAATAGTTTCGTTTAATTTTACTTTAACAAAAATGAGTCAATACAAAAAAATATAATTAATACACAAAAGTTCAAAACAAACAAAAGTTTGAAAAAATAAAAAATAAAACCAAATCAAATTATTTTAAAAAAATTATAATATTAATATATAAAAAACTTAACGAATAAAAAAACACTAGGTATATAAAAGAAACAAAACACGATCACTGGGTGGACTGAGCTAAAATATCAACTTTTTATGTCAGTTTTCTTTACGTTTCTTTATTTTTCACGTTTTGCCAATTTTTTTTACGTGTTTATCATTTTTTTTATGTCTTGGTCAGTTATTTACGTTTTGGTTAGTTTTTCACGTTCATTCCAGTTATTTACGTTTTCGTCAATAATTTTACGTTTTCATCAGTATATTTACATTTTTTCAGTATTTTTAAGTTTCTTTCTTCGATTTAGTCCGTTTTCGTTAGTATTTTTACGTTTCATCAGTAATTTTATATTTTCGTCAGTATTATTACGTTTTCGTCAGTTTTTTTACGCTTTCATCAGAATATTTATGTTTTCGTCCGAAATTTTAAACTTTTTCTTCCATTTTTTACGTTTTCGTCAGTGTTTTTACGTTTTTGTCTGATATTTACGTTACCATCCGATTTTTTACGTCTTAGTCTAACTTTGTACATTCTCGTCAGCGTTTTTACGTTTTCATCAGTATTTTTACGTTTTCGTCAGTAATTATACGTTATCATTGTATTTTAAGTTTTCGTGAGTGTTTTTACGTTTAATGTGCAAAATATTCTGAGCAAAACGTAAAACAACGGACGAAACGTAAAAATACAGACAAAAATATAAAATACTAACGAAAACGTTAAAAAAAATTCACGTTTTTGCTTCTATTAAACTTGCGTCATTCCAATATAGGAAATTAACATAACACTGTTTTTTGTGAAATTTGGTAGTCTTTTTAAGGTTTATCCAAGTGAAAGATTTTGTTTTCATTAATGCGTGTTTGTGAGGTTTAGACACGGAATTTTTTATTAATTTTTGAAATATATACTTTTTAAATTCCGATTTAATTATTAATCTTTTAAAAATATATATTTTAACATGAATTTAAGAATCATATTATAGCAATATATCAGGTTACGGTTTCACCATCGGGGTCAAACCGATCAAGTTATCGGGTAACGAGATCGATCATTGAGTCAACCCGATCGATCACAGATAAACGTTAATTAAGCGGGTTTTACAAATTTGAGAAACTAAAAACGCATCACAACAAACCCTCCGAAACAAGAAAATAAAACGACCCCGCCCGTTGGGCGGGTTACGACGCTAGTATATATATATATATATATATATATATATATATATATATATATATATATATATATATATATATATATATATATATATATATATATATATATGGAACAGTATATATATGTTGTAAATATTTAACTATTATTTATGCTTAAAGCATAATGGATCACATTTATTTATTTATAAATGTTAATTATTTAATTATTATAATACTAATACATAATTTACATACGACGCAAATTGTCACAATAGAAATATCTGTCTTTTGACTCATTCCTCGTGAATCTTCGTTCCTTGTCTAAATTATATTCTTTAACCATTCTTGGCAAATATGAATAATGGAGCTGGTGGATCCGGTGGAGCTGGTGGATCCGGTGTAGCTGGTCGATCCGGTGGAGCTGGTGGATCTGGTGGTGCTGGCAATACTATAGCTGGCAATATTGGAGCTGGCAATACTGGAGCTGGAAATACTTGAGCTGGCAATACTGGAGCTGACAATACTGGTGTTGGAACTGGTGATGCTAATAGACCAGTGATTCCTGAAAACAAGAAGTGTACTTATACCTCATTCATGAAATGCAAACCTCCGACTTTTAAGGGTACTGAAGGTGCTGTTGGGTTAATGCAATGGTTTGAAAGATTAGAATCCGTGTTTCGAATTAGTGGAAGTGAGGAAAGAGACAAGGTGTTGTTTGACTCTGCTACTCTTCAAGGGCGAGCATTAACTTGGCGGAATGGAAGAATGGCGTCAGTAGGGATGGATGCTGCTTATGCTACACCTTGGGTTGAAGTAAGAAGGTGGATGACCGAGGAATCCTGTCCAAGGAGTGTTATTTAAAGGTTCGAACAGGAACTGTATCAGTTGAGACTGAAGGGTACTGATATCGATGGATACACTAACAGTTTCCATGAACTTGCTCTACTTTGTCCGAACCAAGTGAACCAATAATATCTGAAGGTAGAGGAGTACATTCGAGGCTTACCTGCTAAAATCCGTGGTGATGTGACCTCATCTAAACCAGCTAATATTGATGAAGCTGTTCATATGGCCTACCAACTAATGGGACAGATTATCCAAGATAAGGTTGATGGTGTTTTTGAAGGTAATAAAAGAAAGGCTGGAGTGGAAAGTGATGAGCGAGGTGATAACCGTCAATCTCACCATAGGAATCAGAACCGAAGGAGGGGTAATGCAAATGCAATGACTGAAACTGCACCTACTGATAAGGGATCTCGTTGTCAACGATGCAAAAGGGTTCATTCTGGTGAATGTGCTAAGTGTGGGAAGTGTAAAAAGTTTGGTCACAAGACCGAAGACTGTTGGGGACCACGAAAGAAAGGAGTGACGTGTTTTAACTGCCAAGGTAAAGGACACATGAGGAATCAATGCCCTGAGTTGCAGAAGAATGCACGTGGTGGAGATAATCAAGGAAAAGCCTATCAAGTAGGTGAACCCGATGCTAAGAAGAATCCAAAAGTTGTCACTGGTACGTTTTTACTAAATAACCGTTATGCTATAGCTTTATTTGATTCTGGTTCCGACAAAAGCTTTGTGTCTACAAGTTTTAGTACCTTAATTGATATCAAACTGGTCGAATTAGACGCGAGTTATGAAGTAGAACTAGCTGATGGTAAATTAGTGAGTACCAATAGTGTGATCTTAGGATGTTCTCTTAATCTTCTAAACCGTATTTTCAAAATAGACTTGATGATCGTCAAATTGGGAAGTTTTGATATAATTATTGGAATGGATTGGATGTCCAAGTATAATGCGTCTATTTTGTGTGGAGAAAAGAAAGTTAGGATTCCTTTGGATGACAAGACCTTAGTTATCGAAGGTGATAAAACTAATTCCCAACTGAAAATCGTTTCGTGCATTAAAGCTCGTAAGTATATCGAAAGAGGTTGTGAGTTATTCCTAGCTCATGTATCAGAGAAGGGATCGAAGGAGAAACGTGTCAGAAATTTTCTAGTCATTCGTGACTATCCTGAAGTGTTTTCGGAAGATTTTCCAGGGCTTCCATCTCCAAGGCAAGTAGAATTCCTAATTGATCTAATTCCTGGTGCTGCACCCGTGACACGTGCGCCATATCGTTTAGCACCATCCGAGCTGAAGGAGTTATCTATGCAGTTGCAAGAACTATTTGATAAAGGTTTTATACGACCGAGTTCTTCACCTTAGGGAGCTCGTGTTTTATTCATTAAGAAGAAAGATGGTTCGTTCCGTATGTGTATCGATTACCGAGAGCTGAATTAGCTAACGATCAAGAATCGTTACCCGCTTCCAAGAATTGATGATCTATTTGATCAAATTCAAGGTTCTCGTGTTTTCTCCAAGATTTATCTCCGTTCTCGTCACCATCAACTTCGTGTACGCGAGGAAGATATTCCTATTACGACGTTTAGAACTCGTTATGGTCATTATGAGTTTCATGTTATGCCTTTTGGTTTAACTAATGCACCTGGTGTATTCATGGACTTAATGAAACGAATTTGTAAGCCGTATTTTGATAAATTCGTGATCGTATTCATTGATGATATTCTAATCTACTCTAAGTGCAAGGAAGAGCTTGCCAAACACTTAAGGATTATCTTGAACTTGTTAAAGAACGAAAAGTTGTACGCTAATTCTCAAAGGGTGATTTTTGGCTTAGTTCCGTACAATTTCTCGGACATGTGATTGACAAAAGTGGAGTACATATTGATCCTGCGAAGATCGAAGCCATCAAGAATTAGAGTGCTCAACTACTTCAACTGAAGTACGACAATTTCTAGGTTTGGCTGGTTACTAACGAAGGTTTATTGAAGGATTCTATTTGATATCGAAACCATTAACTAAGCTGACTCAAAAGAATAAACCATATATGTGGGGCGACGACGAAGAAGAAGCTTTTCAAACCCTGAAGATGAAACTTTGTAGTGCGCCGATCTTATCTTATCGTTACCCGAAGGAAGTGAAGACTTTATTGTTTATTGTGATGCATCTCTTCAAGGATACGGTGCTGTTCTTATGCAACGTCAGAAGGTGATCGCTTATTGTTAGAAGTATTTAAAGTGATGGTCATATAATATACCGTTGCGAAGCTCGTGGAAAATGCTATTCAACAGTGTCGAGAGTTCTATGTCATTATTATGCATGAAACGAGAATTAGTCCCGAACACACAAATGAGGAAGGCCTCCTATTCATGTAAGCCTTAGTATAAAAGGCATAACCATCCTCATTTGTGTGTGTGTCTCCCATTGTATCTTTTCTCTTCTTCTTGTTTTAGAGAGAGAAACTCTCCTTAGTTTCTCTCACTAGAATCATCTACCTTGTATCTTTCTAATTCTTCTTCATCTAATCTAATCTTTCTTTTTTTGGTTTAATCTTCATCTACATTTCTATATCATTATAAGTCGTGTGTTACATTTCTAGACAGTGAAAGAAGAATGAGGAGAACTACACTACCCATGACTTGGAATTGGGCGTTGTGGTTTTTGCTATGCGACTTTGGAGACATTATCTGTATGGCACGAAGTGTACAGTATTCACTGATCATAAAAGCCTACAATACATCTTGGATCAAAAGGAGCTGAATATGAGGCAACGTCGATGGGTTGAACTCTTGAGTGATTACGACTGTGAAATTTGTTATCACCAAAGAAAGGCGAATGTGGTAGCTGATGCGTTAAGTCGAAAGGAAAGGGAGAAACCGATTCGAGTGCGTGCTTTGGTGGTGACAGTTCATAATAACTTACCTGAGTAGATTCGAAACGCACAAAACGAAGCATGTAAGAAGGACAATATTGCAGCCAAAAGATTTAGAGGAGAAGGCGAGCCGTTTGAGACGCGAGCCGATGGTGTCAAGTGTTTGAGAGATCGAATCTGGTTACCATCCTATGGTGGACTGAGAGACTTGATCATGTTAGAATCTCATAAGTCGAAGTATTCTATTCATCTTGGATCGGACAAAATGTAGCAAGACTTGAAAAAGTTATACTTGTGGCCGAATATGAAAGCTGATATGGCAACATACGTCGTCAAATGCTTAACGAGTGCAAAGTGAAAGCTGAATATCAGAAGTCGTCAGGATTACTTGTCCAACCCGAAGTTCCAATCTGGAAATGGGAGCGAATTACTATGAACTTCGTCACAAAACTACCAAGGACACCATCTGGGTTCGATGCAATATGGGTTATTGTCGACCGTTTAACTAAATCCGCTCATTTTATCCCAATCAACGATAGGTTTGGTTTGGTGAAACTCGCCGTCCTTAATCTGAAGGATATCGTGTGTAAGCATGGTGTTCCTATTTCAATCATTTCTGATAGAGACAGTCGTTTTGCTTCTGGATTTTGGAGTTCACTTCAAAAATTGTTAGGAACAAATTTGGATATGAGCACAGCCTATCATCCACAAACTGATGGGCAAAGTGAAAGAACTATTCAAACTTTGGAGGATATGTTGCGTGCTTGTGTGATAGACTTTCGAAGTAGCTGGGATAAGCACTTACCTTTGGCCGAATTCTCGTACAATAACAGTTATCACGCGACTATTAAAGCTGCACCTTTTGAAGCACTTTATGAGAGAAAATGTAGATCAACCGTGAGCTGGAGTGAGGTTGGTGATGCTCAACTCACTGGACCAGAAATGATTAGGGAGACGACGGATATGATTGTGCAAATCAATAATAGGTTGTTGTCTGCGTGAATTCGACAGAAGAGTTATGCGGATGTGAGAAGAAAACCATTGGAGTTTAATGTAGGAGATAAGGTAATGCTAAAGGTATCACCATGGAAAGGTTTTGTACGATTTGGAAGACGTGGAAAATTAAGTCCTCGTTATATCGGACCATTCGAAATTACATCAAGAGTAGGTCTCGTGGTATACCAACTTGAACTACCACAAGAACTGTATGGGATTCATAACACTTTTCATGTTTCGAATATGAAGAAGTGTTTATCCGATGAAGAACTCGTTATACCGTGGGACGAAGTTAAGGTTGATGAAAAGTTGCACTTTATTGAAGAATCAATTGAGATCATGGATCGCGAGGTCAAGAAACTTAAACAAAGCCGAATCCCTATCGTCAAAGTTCGATGGAACTCTCGGAGAGGACCGGAGTACACTTGGGAAAGAGAAGACCAAATGTGGAAGAAATTCCCTCACCTCTTTGATTTCAACAAGCGATCGGATAAGAACACAAGTTGATCCTTCGATTGCGAAGATCCTATTTTGGTGGGGATGATGTGACAATCCGTCAATTTCAGGTCGTTATTCTAATCTCCACTATTACGTATTACGCGTATACTTTAATGAGAATTTTAAATTATCGACTAACCAAGAAGGTTATGTGATAATCCGTCAATTTCAGGTCGTTATTTTAATCTCGAATATTAAGTATTATATGTTTACTTTAATGAGAATTTTAGATTATCGGCTAACCGAGAAGGTTATGGCTTAAAACTTAACGTAAGAATGTCGTTTAGATGAAAACCGACAAGGAATACGTTAGGTATCGATATTTTTCTTCTCAAATTATCACATGAATGATTTTATTGTATCTATTTTTATTTCTCGTACTTTACGTTTAACGAGTGACGAGAACTAGTAGTGATTGCGGTACCGACGGATGCCCAAAAATTTACGTTTAATTATCGATTGTCTCGATATTTAATATTTTTGATGTTTTCGATTTAATTACGTTTTAAGTCGTGTCGGAACTATATTATTATATTAATGAAGCGTTTTAACTTTTGAAAAGTATTTTTACGAAACCCGAGTCCCGTAAATATTTTCGAATTTGACTAATAGTCATTTTTTTACCCTTTAAACTATTAAATTGTTTTATGGTCCACAAGAATACCTAATTGACAAAATTTACCCTACACAACTACTACTATATATTAGATTTCCACTAGAAAAAACACACATAACAATTTTTTTATAAAAAAATTAACTCATCCTCTCTCTTTTCCCTAGTTTTGTCGTCCCCTACAAGAATTTGGTTCATGAAAAACTAAGAGAAGACCCATTCTAGTTTGATCTTGTGATCATTTTGGTATGATTTTTTCCAACATGCAACAAGTTCTAAATTTTGATAAAAACAAGAATTTGTTGAAGGTGTTTTTATGATACATGTAATGATCTTTATAGGATCATGTTATTTTTATATTGAAAGTTTGATTTTTGATTTGAGTTTTTATTTTTATGAAGCATTCAAGTGTTAATATTGATAGAAGATGATTTAAGGGGATTAGAAATGATAGAAAAGTAGATGGAATGGCTTGAAAAATTGTTTTTGTATGATTTTTAGAGAGGTGATTTAGATCAGTGAGTTTAAGGTAAATTTTGGGTGTCTTAATTCTTAGTTATTGCTAAACTAATAGGATAGTGTTGTAGAGATTTTAATTACCTGCGTTTTGATATAACGTAGAGCTTCTAATTCCAAACGAGCGTGAAGTTACAATAGTTTGATTATTCGTGTACCGGGAGACGAGTATCGACACAACTCGAAGTTGTTATCGATATTTGGATCGCATCTCGGAGACTATAGAATGAGTTTTAAAACGTTTCAACGGCTGTTGTAAGTCTTTAAACCTCAGGTTGTTAGTCTATTTTCAAATCCGAGTGTCGGTTTTGTAAACAGAGGTGTTTAGAGTAATCAAAATGGTTTTATGTGTCGAAGGCGTAAAACTGTCCGATTTTTGTAACTCAAAGATGTGTCGGGAAGAAGGCCTTAGGATTAATATTTTTGGATCAAATTTGAACTGAGTCTTAATCAGGTTATGTGTGAGTTTGTCACCAAGTTTCGTCGAAATCGGACAAGTCTAGATAGGGTAGATTGGTGTGTACAATTGGAGTGTACATGCTGATTGGTATTTTGGACACGTAGTTCAATGCTCGTGTGGTGTGAGTTTGAGTATTCATTGTTGGACATAGTGATTTACTCAAGTGTTTAGTCATTATATCAATGACTTAGTTACTGGTCCGAGTGAAGTAAAGTGATAAGTTGAATTGCGTTGACTTGGCGTCTTATGACGGGTCAATGTCAAGAGTGCAAGTATTTAAACGAATGGTGTAGAATAAATGGGATAGTATGGATTCACTTGCATTGTGATTCTTTCGGTTTTGTCATGATTTTTTAAATTTTTAGTTTTGTATTATTTAAGTTGATTTATACTTGAGTCGATTATTAACGAGCGCACCTTATTTGGTAGGTTGCGTTTTTCGTGTTTAAAGGGCATCACTTATCGTCGGTGATCGTTATCTCTACTTCTACCACTCAAGGTGAGTCTACAACCTCGCTTTTAAAATCTTTAATAGTTTTAGAAACCTGCGAGGGAGATTTCATGCTTGTTTTATTAAAAATAAAGGGTATAACTATAAGTTGCGGTAAACCAATTGAATGGTGCCACTAAATGTTGTGGAAGCTCTATTTTACTTGAAAAGTAATTATTGAAAATGAAGGGTACAACAAGATTTGCTGTAAACCCATGAATGGGTGCAACCAGAAGTTGTGGTAAGCCCTATTTGTTTTAAAATATAACACAAGGGACCCGATTGTATGCTTAGATGAAAGTTATTACATAAGTTAGTTTTAGCCTTAAAAGACCCATGGAATCTTGAATTGTTAATCGAAGGAAAGCTAATACTATGGATAGATCTATCGGGGTGACGCTCAGTCCGTTCGCGACTAGCTATCGCGTGGTGCTGTGACACACTAGTAATGAAACATCGGATGCATTGTATAAGAGAAATATACGCAATTGTCTAGGTGTATTGGGCTGAAATAATATATGTTAACGTTCAATGTCACGAGGCTTATATAATGACACCGATAATTATATCTGTACAACATAGTTGTCTTTCGATGAATTATTAACCATGGAAGGTTATTCCTGAATACTTGTGTTCAATTTTTATACTTTAAACTCTATAGATTCACTCAGCAATTTTGTTGACTTTTTAGATTATTTTATCTCAGGTCCATAAGAAGGCACTCGAGTAAGGTGGTTTCGTGAAGCTTGCATAATTGAAATGTTTTGGCCCGCTTTTATAAATTATATCCATTCAAAGAATTTTATCATATTCTGTGTTTTGTAAACATCAAGTTATCTGGGACCATGTGTAAAGTTTTATTGTAACTTGAATGAATGGATGTTTTTATCAAAACGACTTTTGAGCCGTTTTGTAAGATATTGAGCTTGAATCATGATAGTAACACCCAAGGACCCTTCCGCTTATATAACCGAAATTGGGGGTGTTACAGATTGGTATCAGAGCTCAAGTTATTGAGAACAAAAAGATTTTCGAAAAATAAATTTTGGAAATCTTTTAACTATAACAGTTGCAAGCGAAACCTCTGAGTTGCCAATGGATGAGAATGAAAGTATTTATATATATGGGATTATATATATGTTATAATCCTTATCGATTATTTGTACTTGTGAATTATAAGGTTGTTTTCATTTATTTAATTATAAATGATAATTTTATACTTATACGAGATATGTATACGACGTAGATAGTCACGAAGCCACCCTAGTCATTTTTAATGCTAGCGCTGAAGCTATTCCTGAAATTGAATCCTGTTATCCTTGATGATATTCTCTTGGTTACAAGGATTTTGATTCCTTGGTTCCTATTCTCTATCTATCGATTCGTTCTTTTCGCTTAGTAATTTAATCTGCATTTTCATTAATCTTCGGCATTCTACTATTTTGATAGAAACATGTTTGTCTGAGTTGGTACTATTGGCTGTTAGGAATTGAATTTGATTGATATGGTATTCACATGCCAACCAGGATTCCATATTATATCACTGATCATTTTCTGTTAAATCAGTTTCTCGTTTGTTTCAATCCTGATCTTTTGCATTGAGTTGGCGATGCTTAAATAAGGTGACTTATAATCGTCTTGTTGAAATGAATTGGCCATTTACTTGAACAAGGAAATTATAAATTGTTGAACCACAAATTTTTAAATCTTATTTGGATGGATTTGATCAATCCATGGAAATAATGATTTATAAATGTATGGGCTTAAGCATATAGCATTCGCGCATTTAAACTCCTATTGACTCATAATTCGTTTGCTCGATTCATTCTTTGATTTTGTTCTTCTAATTCTTTGATCGTGGGATGGTTGTATTGGGGCTGTTCCAAACCGCCACTTGAGGAGGATATCAAGCGTCTTTGAAAGACACTGTAGAAATCTTCTTCTAGCGGGCCCGAGGAGCCTTCTTAACCATATGAATTACCTAGTAACTCTTAGTGGATTAGTTTATCAATTGTAGTATCTTTTCATAAATCACTAACGAAACCGTGACATCAGTTAGTAGGACTAGTCTTGTAAGTGGTATAGCATTAGACGATGATAATCTATAATGCTTGACAATACAACTTGTATTAGTTTGTGATCAATGGAATGACTATCCCATGATTCCTAATTCTACATCGTTCTATTATTATTCTTCTTTGCTTTTCTCTTGCAAATTCATGTGGTATAATGCAACCATTGAATGAATACTCATGAATACTCATTATGATTTGATTTGCGTTGCACAAGAATCATTGATGAGATGGCATTTATACATGATCTCATCGTTCTTTTCGGGCTTTAAATGCATAAAAATGTCATAAAATACCATATATATGCTTGTGTTTGTTTACTTGTGTATTTTAGGTATGGATATCGTGAAAAAGACAAAAGATCACAAGAAACAAGGAAAAACGAACACGAGAAACGAAGCCGTACAAAGAACCGGGCCCTAATTCATGATTTATCCAACAAATACCCTTTAAGACTTGAAGACATGCAAGATTGATCCTCAATGAATGAAGAAATGACACTTAAAACCCTTGTATATTGATAATTACAAGTTTGGTCCTTTAAGTTTGTCAAAATTACACAAATGGTCCTTCAACTTTGAAGAAATGACAAGTTTAGTCCCTCAACAATTCTAAATTGTCATTAATGGTCCCTCATGAAGCCAAAGATACATTGAAGACCTTTGAAGATCAACAAAGTCCAAAATCAGCCCTTGAATTATGCAAAAGTTCCATAAATAACCCTTGATTCCCTTTTTCCAAAGTTTGGTGCCAAAAATGCCAAGGTGTGAAAGTTATTAACAAAGGAAACACGTTTTGTTGCCAAATAAACTTGCTATACAACTTTCCCCAAAAACAAAGGACCAAAAGTGACAAGCTGACACTTCAAACTCCTAAACACGCGGGTAACACTTACTGTTTGGATTTTTACCATCAAGAACACCTCTTTTACCCAGGATTAAAAAGAGGAAAACAAAGGGGGAAACCAAATTGGCTATACCCACGTGTGATTCAATCACCTCAGTCAAATCCCACAACAAAAACCTTAAATCCCACTACCAGAATGATACCCCCATTCCCACTCACAACACGACACCTGGCATTTGATCATGACATGGCAAAATCAATGATCTCAAGTCATTCCTTGGTCACTAAGCACCCAACAAACATCCAGGATTCACCCAAACCAGCTGGCAACACGCCTAGAAGATTCTGCAAGGATAGAATAGGAAATTCAGTTGCTAGGGTTTGTGAATAGTGCTAGCATGGGCATTTGCCTATAAAAGAAGACCTTAACATGTGAGAGTCCCTTTGTTCCAGTTTTAGGCTATCAATCTTTGTAATTCCTTTTTAAGTTAATAAAATTTGAATTTCATAAAATTTTGAATTCTCTTTTGTGTTTGATTAAAAGTTGGTGTTAGAATAGCCTAAATCTGAGTTCCATTTGATTGTTTAGACCTTCCTTAATCTTGTGATTAAGGCACGTCTTGGTTTATAAGGTTTTCAAGGTTCAAAATCCTTGAAATCCTAGTTTCTGATTTTGGCTATTATTGTGTACTAACCCTTAGCCATAAGCCTTAAGCTCCTTCAAACTTGTTGACACCAAGCCTGGGAAGAGTTCTAAGCCTTTGGTTGAGTTGTTTGCTGATTTGTGTTGAAGACATACCATAATCAAAGCCTTGTTCTACTTTGAACATCAACAGGCTTTGATCTTCTTCTTTGAAGGACCTTGGTCTTGTTCTAGTTGTTGAACAAGGTCCAAGGAGCATAGCTGGCCCTCCTAGGATGTTGTGGAGGGCAGGTATAATCCCTTGATTAAGTTTCCTCTAAAAATTTCATGTTACTGCCTGTTTTGGATTTGGTGCTTTGATTTTGAGTTCTTGTGTTTAAGCTGGTGATTTTTGTGTTTGATTCTGTTAGTTGCTACCTAGGAAGTGTTTTTGATCATTAAAATCAGTAGGTTATTAGTAAAAATCACAAGTTGCTTTGATAAGTAGTTGATTAAGGGGTGTTTGGGTCAACTGCATGATTTGGATTTGTGGTTTGCTAAGAGGTGGTTTTGTGTTTGCAAGTGTTGGTATCTGTTTATTGGGTGCTATTGTTCATCTGTTTGCAGGTTTTGAGGTTTGAAACACATTGATTCATAAAAAGGGCTATAAAATCTTTGTTACTTGGTGAAAATGACTGAAATTTAGGGGACACCTAGATTTAATCAAAGACTAGGGTTAACAAGTGTTAAATCTAGGTTAACTACACCAGGGAAGTAGGATTTGAGGCTTGAATTTGGATCTAGTGTCAATTAGATCAGCAAATAGTTTCTGCATATGCACCTTGTTCATCAGTAACTTTATATGCTTTGATATTGTTGTTTACTTTGATTCAGTGGTTGATTTAAGTTTATTTGTGCTTATTCATAGTTTATATAGCTTGTGTATGCATCCTGTTGAGTTTGGTTGGCTTATTCATGCTAAAACTGCTTATTAAGTGCATAACTGCTTATTTCCATGTCTGTGTATGATCTGGTGACTGTTTGATCATTTGTGGCTTATTGTGTGAACCAAATTTGGATTTTCTTGTTGCTATTGACTCCTTGTGATTCACTGATCACAAGGGTGCCCTTGTTTCCAATTGAATCCAACTAAATCTCTCTAAAAAGCTTGGTCAAATAGTCAAAGCAGTGGGAACTCCTTTCCCCTGCTAGTTACCACTACTAGTGTTAATTGGGTTTCAGCTTATCATTAAGCTATAATAGCTTATTTTAACCAGCAACAACTTGGATTTTGTAATAGGTACTCATTATTTGACCCATTTGTTCATACTGGAGCATTTGGTGGGTTGACTTTAGGGTTTGACTAGAAAACCAACTTAATTGACTTTTTCATACGTGCTTATTGGCTTATTATGCATTATTGGTTTTTCTTATTGGAATTTTGTTGATTGTTTTGGCTTATTGAGTCCATTTGTGATCTTTTGCAAGTTGAATCAAGTCCTGAGGTGCCTTATTTCTCAAAAACGACTATTTTGTCTTTTAGTGAAATATTACTTTGCTTATTTCTAGCTTATTGAGTGTGCTTTTTCAAAATTTCTTTTTACAGATCTCATAAGCATCCCAAAAGAAGGTTGTGTGTCAAATTAGAGCTTATGGCATTAGCTTATTGCTTAATGGGCTAAAAAGCCCAATAAGAATAAGCTGTTTGCTTATTAAGCTGTGATAAGCTCACATTCAGCTTTTGGACCTTTAGAGTTTTGTGTTTAGAATTAAATTTTGAGTCAGATAGGGCTTTTCCAAGTCAATTAGGCCAAGTTTGACTTTTTGGGCTAAAAAGCCCATTTGTGTTGACTGAATTTGGTTTTGGCCCATTTGAGGGCCCAATAGGGGTATTTTGGTCATTTCACTTTGATTTTCTGATTATTTAGGTTAAAATAAACTAGTTTGCAAGTTTTTAGAATTTTTTATAAATATTGGATTTTTAATATTATTTTTATATTATTTTATTATTATTTTTCAAATTTCACAATTTTCTACTTTTTACATTTTTCTTAGCTTAAATACATTAAAATAGGAATTTAGCAACTTTTAGAATAATTTTATCGCTTCTAGATTAATTTTTTTAATTATTTTAAGTTTTAATAGTTTTTAAATCATTTTAAATAGTTTTTATTAGTTTAAAATTTTCTAAAAATAGTTTTTAATCTTTTTAGGTCATTTTAGAGGTTTACCATTTGAAAAATCTTTATTTGGGCTTTTTGATAATTTATTTGATTTTTAGGGCTTTAATTAGCATTTAAAAATTGAATATTTAATTATTTAAATGGTTTGAAAAAGTTTTGATCATTGGTAAACTCTTAGTTTATTAATTTTGATTTTTGGTGAATTTTTGGTAATTTTTAGAATTATTTTTTATTTTTGTAGTTTTTACGGTTTTACGTTTTATCGTCGTAGTATTAATTTCACGTCTTCGTCATCTTCTTTTCTCATCCCCTTCTAAACCAATATTAATCTCAAATCATTTACATCTTAGTCACACACATATACCTCCTTGGGAAACGAACTTTCACACCATAAGGGTCATTAGTGCTTGATTTTCCTAAATCATCACTCGATACTTACCGCTTTTACGCTCCTTTTCCTAAAGGTCGTAATTTACCACAAACCATTTTGGCGCCGCTATCGGCGAGGTGTGTCGTGATTAATTTGCATTGTTGTTTTTAATATTAACCAAATAGTATTTGTATTAGTAGAACTCTACTAATACGTATTATCGGTTTTCTTGGTTTTTCCTGTGAAATTATTATTACTATATTGTATTAAGTATCACAACAAATAAACAATATCTCCAAAAGTGTGAAAACACAACCTTAATTGGGATTTGATCTCCTAATTATTGTATTCGAATCTCAAACAAAAAGAAAAAGGCAAAAATAGATAAATACTTTCGTGAAGCTCGATTTTGAAAAATACGAACTATAAGGTGGGTATAAGGCGGGTATTATAAAATATACCCTAAGGAAAAAGGCTCTTAAGTGCTTCGCGCCGCCTTGTTTCCCCGCTTGCTTGTGAGTATTTTGAGATTGAAGGCTAATCGAGGGTTTTGCCGCCTAAAGTATTATTACGTATAATATATTTGCTTGGTTTCTTTGTGATTAAACCCTCTTGAACAATTTGGTTTTCACCAAAGTTCTAAATTCATTCGTAGGCGTTTACTCCACGTGATCGTTTTCATTCCTTTGAGGCTTCTTTAATCAAGAGTTTGATTTGAGGAGAGATTTTGTAGATTGTTGTCTACGAAGATACACCAAAAACCAAAAAAAAATTAAATACAATCAAAAACACAAAAAAATTGAAAATCCACAAAACACCCAAAAAGAATCTTCTTTGCTCACCTTCCATTCTTCGTGAAGTTTATGATCACTCGTAATCAAGCAAAACGAGCTCGTAAACGTCTTCAAAAGCAAGCCAATCAAGAGACGTTGATTGTTGAACAACCTCCAATTGTTGAACCTATTGTAGAACAAGAAGTCGTCATGGCTAATCGTACTATGATGGAGTTGCTACAAGCACCCACCGAGGGTTTTGGAGAGGCCATTGTGATTCCCGCCATCCTTGCGGAGAATTTCGAGATTAAGACGGGTTTAATGTCGATGTTGCAAGCAAATAAGTTTAGAGGTCATGAGAAAGACAACCCGCATTATCACATAAAGAATTTTAACCGTCTCACCGCTACTAGCAAGTTTAAGGATGTTCCACATGACGCCATTAAGATGATGTTGTTTCCATACTCGTTAGATGGACCCGCTAAAATTTTGCTTGAGAAAGAACCGCCAAATTCGATTTTGACATGGGGTGATCTCGTTTCTAAGTTTGTGAACAAGTTTTTTCCACCATCTAAAACAACACATTTGAAAAATGAGATTTCACGATTTGTTCAAAGAAATAGTGAAAGTTTTTCAATGGCATGGGAACGCTTTAAAGAAATGTTACATGAATGTCCACACCATGATTTTTCAGAATTGCATCAAATTGATACTTTTTATAATGGGCTTAATGATCATGAACGAGATTACTTGAATGCCGCCGCGGGTGGTAATTTTTTGTGCAAGACGACCAATGAGGCTTTGAAAATCATCGAGAATAGATCTAAGGTTTATAGCCCTCGTAACACACCGAGTGTTGCCAATTTGGGTTCATCATCGTCGTCATCGTCTCATAGCATTAATGCCTTACATGATGAAGCTAATGAGGAAAATCGGGTTTTTGATAGATTTGCAAATCTTATGTCCCATTGGAAAGCTCAAGAAGCTTCAAATTCCGCTTCGGTTAAAGCGGTTGCTAAGAGTTGTTTGTCTTGTGGTGGAGCTCATGATCTTTCCGAGTGCATTACCGCGGATGGTAACACTTCGAGTGCTTATGTAGCAACGGGGACTTACAACCAAAACGGTCAAGGTTCCCGCCCAAATCAAGCTCCACCAAATCAAAATGCTAATAACTATCGAAACAACAACCAAGGTGGTAATTATCAAGGCAATTCACGTAACTACAACAAAGGGAATTATCAAAGTGGGAATGGACAAGTCACTAATCAAAACCAAAACCGTGATTTTCAAAACACTACACAAGGTTTTCAAAATGCTCACACTAAAAATCTTCAAGGAGAATTTTTGGATTATGCTAAAGCAAATGATGCTAAATTTGATAACATGCAACGTGAGATGATTAGCTTAAGATCCGAGTTGAAAAACGAGCTTAAAAATGAACTTGCTAATGAACTTAAAACTCATGCAAATAAAATGGAAGGAAATGTCCAACGTCTTCAACAAAATAAAAAAAAGATGGAATTAGGACAAATGAGATTAAGCAAGAATTGTTAAAAGCGGATGCTAGGCAATCAAAATTAGAGGACCGAATGGCTAAGATGTTTGAAGCAATCATGTGTAAACCCTCTTCCTCGAGTGGTCTTCCTAGTGATACCATTGCAAACCCGAAGGGAGAAATGAAGGTTATTACTACACGAAGTGGTAAAACTTTCAAGGAACCAATCTCTCGTCCAAGTACTTCTACGGAGAAGGAAATCGAGAAAGAACCCGAGGTGATAGTCGAAAAGGAGCACATTACAATCCCACGAAGTACCGCTCAAACCACACCTACGGTTGAACCAATACCAATTGTGGAACCCGAGATTCCAAGGCCGTTGCCTAATGTCCAACCCACGCCACCCTTACCTTACCCTTCGAGACGAAACAAAGAAAAATTGCAAGAACGTAACAAACAACAAATCGAGCTTTTTATAAAAATGTTTCAACGAGTGCATTTTGATGTGAGTTTAGCCGACGCGTTGTTGTATATGCCTCGTTTCGCTTCCACTTTTAAAAGTATGATGAGTGATAAGGAAAAGCTTTCAAAGCTTGCTAATTGTTCTTCGGTTTATCTTAACCGCATACCAGAAAAAGTTGGTGACCCTGGAAAGTTTCTCATTCCTTGTGACATACAAGATATGAAAGAATGCCTCGCCTTGGCCGATCTTGGTGCGAGCATTAATTTGATGCCATTTTCCATTTGGAAATCGCTTTCGCTTCGGGCTCTTATTCCTTCGAACATGTCTATCGAGATGGCCGATCATTCTACGATTTTAGCATGTGGAGTAGCCGAAGATGTTTTCGTGAAAGTGGGGAAGTTCTACTATCCCGTTGATTTTATAGTAGTTGACATCCCCGCGGATCCTCAAGTTCCTCTAATTTTAGGTCGTTCATTTTTAGACACTTCGAGATCGCTTATCGATGTTCATGCGAGAACTATCACTTTGAGATTCAACGAAGAGGAACTTGTTATAAACGCTACTCAAAACTCGAAACCTTCTCATGTTTATGCAATCACTACCATCAATCACATTGACATCGTCGATGTGGTTTGCGATGAGTTTTCACAAGAAGTGTTAGGTTTTTCCGATAGCTCGTCAAGTGGCAATCCCATAATTTTGGATCCGATTCTTGCTAATTCCACACCAAATCTCACTCCATTCCAAGGAGGCGATCTCACTTCAAATGAAATCAACAATGAAGATGAGGTGTTGATTAGTGATGATACTTCTATTCCACCATTTCTTCCGCCGATGGAAGTTATGAGTGTTGAACCAAAATCTTCAATCGAGGAACCACCTATCCTTGAATTGAAAGATCTTCCTTCTCACCTTGAATACGCATTCTTGGAAGGTGATGACAAGTTGCCGGTTATTATTGTAAGAGGTCTTGCTAATGATGAAAAAACCGAGCTCTTGAAAGTTCTTAAGGCTCATAAAGGGGCAATTACGTGGAAAATGTCCGACATTAAGGGTATTGACCCAAAATTTTGTACTCACAAGATTTTAATGGAGGAGGACTACAAACCCGCAAATCAAAGTCAAAGAAGGGTGAATCCCAAAATTCACGATGTCATTAAAAAGGAAGTTTTGAAACTCCTTGACGCGGGAATGATTTATCCTATATTCGATAGCCCATGGGTGAGCCCAATCCATTGTGTCCCTAAAAAGGGAGGAATGACCGTTGTGCCTAATGAAAACAACGAGTTGATTCCCACTCGTGTTGTGACTGGTTGGAGGGTGTGTATTGACTACCGAAAGTTAAATGACGCCACTCGTAAAGACCACTTTCCTTTGCCCTTCATGGATCAAATGTTGGAGCGACTCGTGGGAAATGAATTCTATTGCTTTTTAGATGGTTTTTCCGGTTACTTTCAAATCCCTATCGACCCTCGTGATCAAGAGAAGACTACTTTTACGTGTCCTTATGGAACGTTCGCTTATCGTAGGATGCCTTTCGGACTTTTTAATGCACCGGGTACGTTTCAACGGTGTATGATGGCGATTTTTCACGATATGATCGAGAAGTCGATGGAAGTGTTTATGGATGACTTCTTGGTGTTTGGCAATTCGTTCACGTCGTGTTTATCTAATCTCGAGCAAATGTTAAAACGTTGTGAAGAAACCAATCGTGTGCTTAATTGGGAAAAATGTCATTTTATGTGTAAACAAGGAATCATCTTAGGACATAAGGAGTCGAAGGCGGGGATTGAGGTCGATAAAGCTAAGATAGACGTCATCGCCAAGTTACCTCATCCCAAAACCGTTAAGGGAGTTAGGAGTTTCCTAGGCTACGCGGGCTTTTATCGTCGTTTCATCAAGGACTTTTCGAAAATCTCTCGACCTATGACACACCTTCTCGAGAAGGATGCTCTTTTTAATTTCAATGAGGATTGTGTTAGAGCTTTCGAAACTCTCAAAAGGAAACTAACCGAAGCTCCCATTCTTGTTGCTCCTAATTGGGAATTACCCTTTGAAATCATGTGCGATGCAAATGATTATGCTATAGGGGTCGTCTTAGGGCAACGTTATGACAAGCATTTTCGTCCTATCCATTATGCTAGTAAGACGATGACCGAGGCTCAATTAAAGTACACCACAACGGAAAAGGAATTCCTTGTCGTGGTCTATGCTTTTGAGAAATTCTGACCTTATCTCGTCTTAACTAAAAGCATCGTGTATACAGACCATTCGGCTATCAAGTATCTCTTAGCTAAGCAAGATGCTAAGCCGAGATTGCTTCATTGGATGCTCCTCCTCCAAGAATTTGATGTCACCGTGCTTGACAAAAAAGGAGCCGAGAATCTAGCGGCCGATCATCTCTCTCGTCTAGAAGATCCTCACAAAGATGTTTTCGAGAATAAGGAAATCACCGAAACATTTCCTCTCGAGACTCTCGGTGTAGTGAATTCTAAAGACACCACCCCATGGTTTGCCGACATTGCAAATTATCATACGGGCAATTTCATAATCAAGGGTATGACGACACAACAAAAGCAAAAATTCTTTCGTGACGTCAAGTTCTATTTTTGGGACGACCCTTATCTCTTTCGGGTTTGTGCGGATCAACTCGTTCGACGTTGTGTTTTTGGTACCGAAGCTTATAATATCCTTAGAGCTTGTCACGAGGGACCCACGGGTGGTCACCACGGTGTTAATCTCGCGGCTAAGAAAGTGTTTGATGCCGGTTTCTTTTGGCCTTCTATCTATCGTGATGCACACGCACTTGTGAAGTCGTGTGATTCGTGCCAACGTCAAGGAAAATCGTCTCAACGTGATGAAATGCCGCAAAACATAATTCAAGTGTGTGAGATTTTCGACATATGGGGAATAGACTTTATGGGGCCGTTCCCATCGTCTCATGGAAACAAATATATCCTCGTCGCGGTGGACTACCTTTCTAAGTGGGTGGAAGCTAAGGCTTTGCCTACTAATGATGCTCGTGTGGTAGTGAAGTTTTTGAAGCAACTATTCTCTCGGTTCGGAACCCCTCGTGCTATTATAAGCGATCGTGGAACCCATTTTTGTAATGACCAATTCGAGAAGGTCTTAAAGAAATATGGAGTTACTCATCGTCTTTCTACGGCTTATCACCCGCAAACAAGTGAGCAAGTCGAGGTTTCGAACCGAGCTTTGAAGAGGATTTTAGAAAGGTCAACTGGAGAAAACCGTGCTTCATGGTCTGACAAACTCGATGACGCTTTATGGGCCTTTAGGACCGCTTATAAGACACCTATCGGTTGCACTCCTTATAAGTTAGTCTATGGGAAGAATTGTCATTTGCCCATTGAATTGGAGCACAAGGCATATTGGGCCCTTAAGCATGCAAACTTTGACTTGAAGACCGCAGGAGATCACCGGAAAATACAATTGAATGAATTGGATGAATTAAGAGATAATGCTTATGAAAATTCATTAATTTTTAAAGAAAGACTAAAAAGTTTCATGATTCAAAGATTAAAAACCGGGTTTTTAACGTTGGTGGTCAAGTGTTACTTTTTAACTCTCGACTTAAGATATTTTTCGGGAAATTGAAATCACGTTGGTCGGGTCCGTTCACCATTACACAAGTGTTTCCTTATGGGACCATCGAGCTAGCTCAAGATGATGGTCCTAACTTCAAGGTGAATGGACATAGGCTTAAGCACTACTTTGGTGGGGAAATTCCTTCAATGGTTGCCCTCGACCAAGTCACCTTCCCCAATGATAATTAGCATTGAGGGGATCGAGTCGAGCTCATGACTCGGTATTCAAAAACGAGGTGCCTCATGGGGGAGATCCCATGCTTATCCTTTTATGCTAACTATTCACTAATAAGGGGACTTGTACCCTTTCAACTCGTTGTCTCGTGGTTGTTTGTGATTGTGTTATCTAGATCATCATCATCGTCATCTACGATTGAAGACTCTCGTGTTCGTTTACGTGAGCCTCAATCGTTTGCTTGAAGAAGTTTTTCACGAATCCATTGACATATCCTTTATTGTTCTAACAATTATCTTTTAGCATACTTAATAAACGGCTTTAGATATATTGTTGATCACCCTTTCCATGCTAGATCCTAAGCATTCGATTCTTCGTCTCTAGTATGGGGGTGCTCCACCTTTAGACTCGAAACATTGAGGACAATGTTTACTTTTAGTATGGGGGGTGAATAGATACTTGCTTTGCTACGCCCTCACGCTTTCCAACTTTCAATGTTTTGTTTTGATGCTAATAAGGCTAAAAATGGCCAAATTTTAAAATTTTTCTTAGTTTTAATAAGTGTTTTGAAGGCACGAATGTATATTTTCCGTTGGGTAGAATAAGAGATAATTTTTGACTTGATGGGCATTTGGAGCCATTTACATTCCTTAACCCGCTCAATTCAAGGTTTGCTATACTTTTATATAGGGAGCTTTAAAACGCGAAAGTCTTAACTCTTACGGGTTAAGAACAAGAACTTTTCGCAAGTTCCTATAACTGATCCTAGAAAGTCACTTATCAAGGGAACTATAAAATGCATTCTCTAAACTTGAAAAAGTCCAAGAAAGTGCAAGATCCTGTAGGTGGCTTGAAAACCCCAAACTTTGATTTGATATAGTTTTAATGAAAGCTAATCCAAATATGGCTTAATTTTGACTTGCATGGCTAAGTATTCACGAGTCTCTTTAATTAGAGGTCTTTATATAGTGAAGAACGAGAGATGATAGAGTTAGACAAGTGATCATGGTAAACGTAGAACATGAAAATGTTCTTTCAAAAACTCATATGTTTTTAATTGTGGCTTTTTCTTCCCATAAGATCAATGCATTAGGAATAATCATAATTGCAATAAGTAAGGTCGTACGATTTGAAAGGTTACTTAGCCTCTAGCGCAAGATCGTTTAAAAGTTGCTCGGGGTTGAATAGAGTTCATAGCCAAGGCATAACTTATTGAAGCGGGACGCGAATATTGGTGATCATCCAAAAAGGCCCTAACAAGGCATGAGGAGCTCTATTTTTGCTAAAGATCTAAGATGATGTGAAGTATCATTATTCCTAAATCAATATGAAGGATCGAGACACACGACGAAAAACAATTACTCCCCTAAAGATCATGGAGAAAGTCTATCCGAAAAGACCCTTACAAGGTATGAGGATAAATATATCCAAGTCCGAAAAGGAGGCGGATCGTTGTATATTAAAGTCCAAAGTAAAGATTGAAGAAAAATGATGAAGTCGTGGTCCAAAATATGAAGAATCTCTCAAAAACGTCAAGTGAAGAAATTCCAAATATGTGAAGAGAAGACCATAATTTCAAGAACGTCTTCCCAAGATTTGAAGTTTGAAGTACATGCCAAATATCGGTCCGAGAAAGGTCTCAAATCGTGAAACGAGTTATGCCAAGATATGAACTTAAGGAGATACACGAGAAGCCGTTTTAAAAGATTTTGTCCTTCGGCTAACTATCGATTAAATCGTGCTACTTTGCTTTCGGACTAATAAATACTCAAATAAGTCAATATGAATCACTTGTGATCCATGACAAATAGTTAAAAAATGCTAGTAACCCATTTCCTTTTATAATAACTAGGATTGCGGGGAGAAAAAGTATTACACAATTTGGACGTATGAGTAGTGTTAGCATTGTGACTTGTACCAACAATGATCTCGTTTTTGCACTTAGCATGGAATGTATGACAATCAAGGATGACAAAGTTTACTCTAAGGGACATTTGCTTGTTTCTATTCTTTGACCCTAAAAGTCACGTTTGTGATGAAAGTCATACATTATGTCTTTACACATCTTTGTCGTATGTGCAAGTCTTTTACTCTTCAATAAAGGTTAATAAGATTGAACTTTGGTGATTCTTAGATACTTTATTCTAGCATTGCGTGAGGGCACGACAATGGCTTAGTATGGGGGAGTGATGAGATGGCATTTATACATGATCTCATCGTTCTTTTCGGGCTTTAAATGCATAAAAATGTCATAAAATACCATATATATGCTTGTGTTTGTTTACTTGTGTATTTTAGGTATGGATATCGTGAAAAAGACAAAAGATCACAAGAAACAAGGAAAAACGGACACGAGAAACGAAACCGTACAAAGAACCGGGCCCTAATTCATGATTTATCCAACAAATACCCTTGAAGACTTGAAGACATGCAAGATTGATCCTCAATGAATGAAGAAATGACACTTAAAACCCTTGTATATTGATAATTACAAGTTTGGTCCTTTAAGTTTGTCAAAATTACATAAATGGTCCTTCAACTCTGAAGAAATGACAAGTTTAGTCCCTCAACAATTCTAAATTGTCATTAATGGTCCCTCATGAAGCCAAAGATACATTGAAGACATTTGAAGATCAACAAAGTCCAAAATCAGCCCTTGAATTATGCAAAAGTTCCATAAATAACCCTTGATTCCCTTTTTCCAAAGTTTGGTGCCAAAAATGCCAAGGTGTGAAAGTTATTAACAAAGGAAAACGTTTTGTTGCCAAATAAACTTGCTATACAACTTTCCCCAAAAACAAAGGACCAAAAGTGACAAGCTGAAACTTCAAACTCCTAAACACGCGGGTAACACTTACTGTTTGGATTTTTACCATCAAGAACACCTCTTTTACCCAGGATTAAAAAGAGGAGAACAAAGGGGAAAACCAAATTGGCTATACCCACGTGTGATTCACATCACCTCAATCAAATCCCACAACAAAAACCTTAAATCCCACTACCAGAATGATACCCCCATTCCCACTCACAACACGACACCTGGCATTTTATCATGACATGGCAAAATCAATGGTCTCAAGTCATTCCTTGGTCACTAAGCACCCAACAAACGTCCAGGATTCACCCAAACCAGCTGGCAACACGCCTAGAAGATTCTGTAATGATAGAATAGGAAATTCAGTTGCTAGGGTTTGTGAATAGTGCTAGCATGGGAATTTTCCTATAAAAGGATACCTCAACATGTGAGAGTCCCTTTGTTCCAGTTTTAGGCTATCAATCTTTGTAATTCCTTTTTAAGTTAATAAAATTTAAATTTCATAAAATTTTGAATTCTCTTTTGTGTTTGATTAAAAGTTGGTGTTAGAATAGCCTAAATCTGAGTTCCATTTGATTGTTTAGACCTTCTTTAATCTTGTGGTTAAGGCACGTCTTGGTTTATAAGGTTTTCAAGGTTCAAAATCCTTGAAATCCTAGTTTTTGATTTTGGCTATTATTGTGTACTAACCCTTAGCCATAAGCCTTAAGCTCCTTCAAGCTTGTTGACACCAAGCCTGGGAAGAGTTCTAAGCCTTTGGTTGAGTTGTTTGCTGATTTGTGTTGAAGACATACCATAATCAAAGCCTTGTTCTACTTTGAACATCAGCAGGCTTTGATCTTCTTCTTTGAAGGACCTTGGTCTTGTTCTAGTTGTTGAACAAGGTCCAAGGAGCATAGCTGGCCCTCCTAGGATGTTGTGGAGGGCAGGTATAATCCCTTGATTAAGTTTCCTCTAAAAATTTCATGTTACTGCCTGTTTTGGATTTGGTGCTTTGATTTTGAGTTCTTGTGTTTAAGCTGGTGATTTTTGTGTTTGATTCTGTTAGTTGCTACCTAGGAAGTGTTTTTGATCATTAAAATTAGTAGGTTATTAGTAAAATTCACAAGTTGCTTTGATAAGTTGTTGATTAAGGGGTGTTTGGGTCAACTGCATGATTTGGATTTGTGGTTTTCTAAGAGGTGGTTTTGTGTTTGCAAGTGTTGGTATATGTTTATTGGGTGCTATTGTTCATCTGTTTGTAGGTTTTGAGGTTTGAAACACATTGATTCATAAAAAGGGCTATAAAATCTTTGTTACTTGGTGAAATTGACTGAAATTTAGGGGACACCTAGATTTAATCAAATACTAGGGTTAACAAGTGTTAAATCTAGGTTAACTACACCAGGGAAGTAGGATTTGAGGCTTGAATTTGGATCTAGTGTCAAATAGATCAGCAAATAGTTTCTACATATGCACCTTGTTCATCAGTAACTTTATATGCTTTGATCTTGTTGTTTACTTTGATTCAGTGGTTGATTTAAGTTTATTTGTGCTTATTCATAGTTTATATAGCTTTTGTATGCATCCTGTTGAGTTTGGTTGGCTTATTCATGCTAAAACTGCTTATTAAGTGCATAACTGCTTATTTCCATGTCTGTGTATGATCTGGTGACTGTTTGATCATTTGTGGCTTATTGTGTGAACCAAATTTGGATTTTCTTGTTGCTATTGACTCCTTGTGATTCACTGATCACAAGGGTGCCCTTGTTTCCAATTGAATCCAACTAAATCTCTCTAAAAAGCTTGGTCAAATAGTCAAAGCAGTGGGAACTCCTTTCCCCTGCTAGTTACCACTACTAGTGTTAATTGGGTTTCAGCTTATCATTAAGCTATAATAGCTTATTTTAACCAGCAACAACTTGGATTTTGTAATAGGTACTCATTATTTGACCCATTTGTTCATACTGGAGCATTTGGTGGGTTGACTTTAGGGTTTGACTAGAAAACCAACTTAATTGACTTTTTCATACGTGCTTATTGGCTTTTTATGGCTTATTGGTTTTTCTTATTGGAATTTTGTTGATTGTTTTGGCTTATTGAGTCCATTTGTGATCTTTTGCAAGTTGAATCAAGTCCTGAGGTGCCTTATTTCTCAAAAACAACTATTTTGTCTTTTAGTGAAATATTACTTTGCTTATTTCTAGCTTATTGAGTGTGCTTTTTCAAAATTTCTTTTTACAGATCTCATAAGCATCCCAAAAGAAGGTTGTGTGTCAAATTAGAGCTTATGGCATTAGCTTATTGCTTAATGGGCTAAAAAGCCCAATAAGAATAAGCTGTTTGCTTATTAAGCTGTGATAAGCTCACATTCAGCTTTTGGGCCTTTAGAGTTTTGTGTTTAGAATTAAATTTTGAGTCGGATAGGGCTTTTTCAAGTCAATTGGGCCAGGTTTGACGTTTTGGGCTAAAAAGCCCATTTGTGTTGACTGAATTTGGTTTTGGCCCATTTGAGTGCCCAATAGGGGTATTCTGGTCATTTCACTTTGATTTTCTGATTATTTAGGTTAAAATAAACTAGTTTGCAAGTTTTTAGAATTTTTTATAAATATTTTTAATATTATTTTAAGTTTTAATAGTTTTTAAATCATTTTAAATAGTTTTTATTAGTTTAGAAATTTCTAAAAATAGTTTTTAATCTTTTTAGGTCATTTTAGAGGTTTACCAATTGAAAAATCTTTATTTGGGCTTTTTAATAATTTATTTGATTTTTAGGGCTTTAATTAGCATTTAAGAATTGAATATTTAATTATTTAAAAGGTTTGAAAAAGTTTTGATCATTGGTAAACTCTTAGTTTATTAATTTTGATTTTTGGTGAATTTTTGGTAATTTTTAGAATTAATTTTTATTTTTGTAGTTTTTACGGTTTTACGTTTTATCGTCGTAGTATTAAATTCACGTCTTCGTCATCTTCTTTTCTCATCCCCTTCTAAACCAATATTAATCTTAAATCATTACATCTTAGTCACACACATATACCTCCTTGGGAAACGAACTTTCACACCATAAGGGTCATTAGTGCTTGATTTTCCTAAATCATCACTCGATACTTACCGCTTTTACGCTCCTTTTCCTAAAGGTCGTAATTTACCACAAACCAATCATGCAATCAACGAAAGCTATGACTGAGGTACGAATGCGCCGAGTTATTAGTGAACGAGTTGTTGTATCCTTAACTGAATTCATGGCCAACATGAATGATGGATCTAGAATCGGAGTTGAAGCTACAACTGGTGGAACTGGAACCGGTGGAGCTAAAGTTGGAGCCAATCATGTTCGTGGTACTGATGGAACAAATGTGCCGAAATTAGAGGCTATAACTACACTTCATTAATGAAGTTCAAACCGTAGACTCTTAAGGGGACTAAAGATGATGGAGGATTGTTTTAGTTGTTGAAAAGCTGACGTCAGTCTTTCGAATCAGTGACCCTAATCAGGAGGATAAGGTGCAGTTTGAAATCGCTACTCTCCAAGGTCGTGCATTAATTTGGTGGAATGGCAGACTTGCTTCCATAGGTATCGTTACTTATAGGACACCATGGACTATGTGAGGAAGCGGTTAACTAAGGAGTTTGTCCTCAAAGTATTTCCAAAGTATGGAGCAAGTGTTGTACAATCTGAAACTGAAGGGAACTTACATTGGTAGATATACCGAGTGTTTCCACGAGTTGACTCCTTTATGTCCAAGAATGGTGGAACCCAAACTGCCAAGGTCAAGCAGTATATTCACGACAGACTAAGAATATACACAGTGATGTGACTTATTCTAAGCCATTTACGATTTGTGAAGCTGTCTGCATGGCTTATTAGCTCATGGGACACATAATTTAAGGCAAGGCTGATGAGGTCACTGAAGGGAAAAATAATTCCAAACTCAAAATTGTTTTGTGCATTAGAGCTCGTAAGTATATCGAAAAAGGTTGTGAATTATTCTTAGCTTAAGTATCGTAGAAGGAATCGTAAGAGAAGTAAGTAGAATCACTCTAGTCATTAGTAACTATTCCAATGTGTTCTAGGAGATTTTCCAGGTTTTTTGCCTCCACGGAAAATAAAATTCCAAATTGATCTAATTCTTGGTGCTGCAACTATGGCACGTGCGCCATATCGATTAGCGTCATCCGAGCTGACGGAATTATTTGTGCAGTTTTAAGAATTATCTAATGAGGTTTTATTCGACCGAGCTCGTCAGTTTGTAGAACTCCTATTCTATTCGTTAAGAAAAAAGATGGTTCGTTTCGTATGTGTATCGATTACCGAGATCTGAATAAGCTAACAATCAAAAATCATTACCCACCTCCAAGAATTGATGATCTATTTGATCAACTTCTAGATTCTCGTGTTTTCTCCAAGATTGATCTTCATTCTGGTTACCATCAACTTTGCTTACGCAAGGGAGATATTCCTATTGCGGCGTTAAGAACTCGTTGTGATCATTATGAGTTTCGGGTCATGCCTTTTCGGTTTGACCAATGCGCCTGCTGTATTCACAGACTTAATGAATCGTATGTGTAAGCCGTATCTTGATAAATTCGTGATCGTTTTCTTTAATGATATTTTAATCTGCTCTAAGAGCGAGGAAGAACATGCCGAACACTTAAGGACTATCTTGAACTTGTTAAAGAACGAAAATTTGTACGCGAAATTCTCAAAGCGTGATCTTTGGCTTAGTTCCGTATGATTTCTTTGACATGTGATTGACAAAAGTGGGGTACATGTTGATCCTGCGAAAATCAAAGCCATCGAAAATTTGAATGCTCTAACTACTCCAATTGAAGTATGACAATTTCTAGGTTTGGTTGGTTACTACTAAAGGATTAATAAGTGTGAACACTTATCCTTTTACCACTTATTTCCAATAATAACAAGACCAAAACGTGTATTTTATGTCGTAAAAGTTGGAATTATGCGTGGTTTGTGTTTTTATTGTGTTTTAGGACCAAAAGATGAAAAAGGAAGAAAACACGGGCTTTCACGGGCTTTTATCGAAGAAAACGAGAAAAGACGAAGTCAAAAGATCAAGAGTTAAAAAATAACAGAAGTCCAAGGCCTATTCTGAAGATTTATCGAAGAAAAAGTCTAAAGACGGAAGTTTAATGAAGTCGAAGAACTCAAGTCTAATAGAAGAAGAAAATTACTAGACAAGTTCAATTTACATCGACAAATCCCGAGACGACGTCGAGAAAGACAAAGAATTTAGATCGAGTCGAGAAGAAAAGAAAGAAAGAAGGAAGCACACATGCATTCCCCACTCCCTATAAATACCCTCCTAATGACACATTAGGAGGGTGTTAGTTATTAGCTAGTTTAATTTTCTTTGTTTTAGTTTTCATTTTAGAGAGAGAAAGTGTTTAACTTTCTCTCACTAAAACTTCATCTTTTCTTTCAAGTTAAGCTTTCTTTAATCTTTGTATTTGAGTTTTATTAATCAAAAAGTTCAAGTTTAAGCTTTTAATCTTTTATCTTTTTCTTCCTTTCTTGATTTTGCTTTATACTGTGATCCGAAATTTAAAGATTTGTGTTTGATTTTGATGTTTTAGTGATTAAAAAGTTAATCTTTTTATTCCTCACTAAGATTTTATACGGTATAAGCTATAAGATTGTTGTGCTTATTGGCTTATTTCATATATATAGCTTATTGCTTTTTAGTTCTCTTATAAGGTTTCATCCTTTAAAATTTAATCTTAGAAAGTTTGCTTATTTGGTGATTTGATAAGTTTTCCATTTGTAGCTTATTGAGTCTCTTTATTATTGGCCTTGTAGAGTTTTTGACAAGTGCTTATTGGCACTGCTCATTGCGTTTTTAGCTTATTTTCATTTTCGGATTGTTTGGGTTCCATCGCAATATTGTGGTTTACACTTTCCGACGGCAGCTTGTTTGTATCGCAATAACCCTTGTGGTTCTACTTTGCGATCTAGAGGTTTTTCCCCCTTATTCCGATCGGGATTGCGGTCGCTCATTGCGATCGCGTATTCCGACGGGTCTTAAGGTTACTTTAAGTCGAAGTGCTGCCCAAATTTTGTTAACAACATTCTGACAGGTTTACTTATTCTGATACTTAAACATTGCGACAGAATCATATTCCGACAGAAGAGTTTTCATACATTCCGGCAGAATTGAACCTTGTATTCCGATCTGGACATTCCGATAGACATACATTCCGATAGAATTAACTTTGTTACATTCCGATGCTTAATTTAATATTCCGACAGATTTCATTTTCTATTATTCCGATGGTTGAGTTTTAAGTTCTAAATTTACTTGTTAAGTTTATAATCACTTACGTTTTAATTTTCAAAGATTGCACGCTTTCGTTTTTAGTTTAATTTTTAAAGCTTTTAATTTTACTCAACGACGCCTTTTCTTTTAATTAGTTTTAGACAACCAAACCATTTAATTTTCCACCAAGAACGACTGAGTCGCACTAATTAACGGTAATCAATTCGAAAAGATCGGATTCAACGAACTTTCATAACTAAGTGAAAACCTAGTTATTAAATGGCGCCGCTGCCGGCTCTTTTTGTTAAGATTAACGGTTTTTAGTGAGAGACGCGTTGGATTTTGGGATCCGTTCTTTTAGGAACGTTATTTTCAACCACAAAAATTTTCAAAAATCCATAAAAATTAAAAAAATTTCAAAAATACAAAAATATTTAAAAAATCATAAAAAGCATATCTTTTCCTAAGTTTTGCACCAAAAAGATTATATATATATATATATTCTCTGTTTCTTTGGTATATTTTTCTTTTACAGGTGTATGCGTACTAGATCTTCAAATTATTCTGAGCCCGAGACTCGTGAGGATTTAGATATGGCTGGTGTGCATAACAACAATAACAACCCACCTCTACCCAATTTGAATAACAATAACAACAACAACAATGTTCCCCTACCTGATTTACGAACAATGGAGGAACTTTGTCAACCCACCATGAACGGACGCGGAGGACCGATTGCGCCGATGAAAATCACGGCTCGTGAATTTTCGTTGAAGCATCACATGATCCAGCAAGTTCAAAACGCTTGCCCGTTTAGCGGATTACCGGATGATGATGCCAACAAACATCACGACAAGTTCATTACCATCACCCAAAGCATGAAACTTCCCGGTGCTTCCATGGATTTTCTTCGCCTTCACCTTTTTCCACACACTTTATCCCATCATGCCGAAAAATGGTTTGATCGTCTTCCCAAAAACTCAATTCAAACATGGGATGACATGACTAAAAAATTTTTGTCGCGCTACTTTCCACCATCCATGGTCACTAGTCTTCACAACCAAATCAGTGGATTTACTCAAGAACCTGATGAGTCGCTTTTCGATGCTTGGGAACGTTATAATGTCTTGATCGACCGTTGTCCAAACCATAACATGCTCCCCGTTACTTTGATTGATACCTTCTACAATGGTTTATCTTTTCGTGATCATGATACGATTAATGCTGCCGCCGGTGGTACATTCATGAAGAGAAGACCTGAGGAGTGTAGAGAGCTGATTGAGAACATGACCACTCACCACAAAAATTGGGATTCATCCACATCCTCAAGATCAAACCCGAGAGTCAATGTTTCTTCTACTTCTTCAAACCCTGATATTACCGAAATGTCCCGCGCAATTGTCGAAATGAGCAAAAAGATTGAACTTTTAGCCACTAACCATTTTCAATAAGCTAAAGCTGTAGCCACGTCTTGTGAGATTTGCGGGGATTCTCATTCATACACCGATTATCCTTATACTCAAGACACTCCGGAAAATGTGTATGCCACCAACGGTAAATTTTCTATGGGAGGCTATCAAGCACGTCCTCAAGGTGACCGCAATTTGCTTAGTTGTCGTTTGAATAACTATCTATCTCCACCCGGTTTTTCCCCTCAAAACCAAAACCAAAACAGTTTCAACTGCAACAATCAAAGCCAACCTCAAGCTATCAATCAATATCAATCCCAAAGAAACCCATATCCACCTCAAGGAAATAATTCAGCTTACCAAGCCCCACCTCTCAATCAACCCACGGCATTGAACCAAGACCTCGAAACTTACATGAGGACCAAGAGAGAGATGGTGACGAATCTTCAAAGCCAATTCATTAACTTGAAAGGTGACATGGCAAAACAAGGGAACGATATTCGAGCCGAGCTAAGGAATGACATGGCGAAACAAGGGAATGCTCTTCAAGCCGACATGAGAAACTCTATGAACAATCAAACAAATAACTTAAGGGATATGATGGCTAGTTTTTTCCCAAGTAATCAAGCCTCTGGTTCGGGTTCTCTTTCGAGTAACACCGTTGCTAATCCGAGAGGGGAGATGAAAGCAATCACCGCCCGAAGTGGCAAAGGTTTAAAGGAACCCGAGATTCCTACACCTACACCGGTGATTGTGACAAAGGAAAACGAGTCCCCTTCTCCAATTACTCCACCTTCTACTTACACCCCTCCACCACCCAAGGATGTGAGTGAGAATTCCATACCAAAGCCTTCATCTCAACCCAATATACATTATCCCTCAAGGTTGAGGAAAGAGAAATTGAAGAACAAGGATGATATTCAGGTTTCTAACTTTCTCAAAATGTTTAAACAACTGAATCTCAATATCTCCTTTGCTGAAGCTCTCGCTCACATGCTGAAGTAAGCGAAAATGTTTAAAGATCTTCTCAGTGATAAGGAGAAACTCCTTGATATCGCTCAAACCCAACTTAATGAGAACTGCTCTTCAGTACTCTTAAGGAAATTACCAACCAAACTTGGTGATCCGGGTCGTTTTCTCATTCCTTGCAATTTCCCTGGGGTAGAGAATTGTATGGCCCTAGCCGATCTAGGTGCTAGTATCAACTTAATGCCTTTAAGCGTTTGGAAACAATTTTCACTACCCGAGCTTGTCCCCACACGAATGACACTAGAATTAGTTAACCGTACGGTTGCTTATCCGATGGGGATAGCCGAAGATGTCTTCGTCGGTGTCGACAAATTCACCTTTCCGACGGATTTTGTTGTCGTCGACTACGAGATGGATCCCCGTGTTCCATTAATCGTTGGACGTCCATTCCTGAGGACCGGTCGCACTCTCATTGATGTAGCCGCGAGCGAATTAATCATGAGAGTTGGTGACGATAAAATCGTTTTCAACATGGGTAAACTGTCTAAGCAGCCTTCTGAAACCGAGAGTGTTAATTTCATTGACGTTCTTGATGAGGCTTGTGAAGAACATTTCAAAGACGCTTGTAAAAGTGGTTCTTCTTCTCTACCCATTGTTGAGACCGTTGCCTCTATTGCTCCATCACTAACTCTATTTGGAGAAAGTGATTTCATTTTAAAAGAATTTGAAGCAACTTTGGGAGATGTGGACTTGCAATATGACGATTCTCCCTCCAATTAGGATGAAGACATTCGTACCATTGAGAAACTTCTCAATGAGGACCATATTTCTCCACCTTCTCCTAAGGAAATCTCTATCGATGATTCGAATTTGACTACGCCTTCCATCGAACATCCTCCGGATTTAGAGCTTAAGCTTAAGGATCTTCCGTCTCATCTCGAGTACATTTTCCTTGAAGACAATAGGAAGTCACCCGTCATCATCGCTAAGGACTTGAAAGAAGAAGAAAAATCCCGACTTATCGCCGTGCTGAAGAATCATACGAAAGCGATTGCATGGAAAATCTCTGATATTCGTGGAATTGATCCTCACTTTTGCACACATAAAATTCTCATGGAGGACGATTTTAAACCCACTATTAAAAGCCAAAAAAGGGTGAATCCCAAGATCCATGACGTTATCAAAAAAGAGGTTATCAAACTTCTTGGTGCGGGCATGATCTATCCTATCTCGGATTCACCATGGGTTAGTCCGGTCCATTGTGTGCCTAAGAAAGGCGGAATCACCGTTGTGCCCAATGAAAACAACGAGTTGATTCCTACTCGTCTCGTTACAGGGTGGAGAGTTTGTATAGACTATCACAAACTCAATGATGCTACGAGAAAGGATCATTTTCCCCTTCCTTTCATGGACCAAATGCTTGAACGTCTAGCGGGTAATGACTATTACTGCTTTTTAGATGGTTTCTCGGGTTATTTTCAAATACCCATCGATCCCCAAGACCAAGAGAAAACCACATTCACTTGTCCTTGTGGAACATTTGCTTACAAAAGAATGCCTTTCGGCTTATGCAATGCTCCTGGGACTTTCCAAAGGTGTATGATGGCTATCTTCCATGACATGGTTGAAGAAACTATGGAAGTCTTCATGGATGATTTCTCGGTCTATGGTGATTCCTTCTCTACTTGTCTTGCCAATTTAGAACGCATGCTTAAGCGGTGTGAAGACACTCGCCTTGTTCTGAATTGGGAAAAATGCCATTTCATGCTAAAAGAAGGCATTGTGCTTGGACATAAAATCTCCAAAGCCGATCTTGAAGTGGACCGTGCTAAAGTGGATGTCATAGCCAAATTACCTCCACCTTCAACCATGAAGGGTGTGAGAAGTTTCCTTGGTCATGCGGGCTTCTATCGTCGATTCATTCAGGATTTCTCTAAAATCGCTCGCCCGATGACCCACCTCTTGGAAAAAGATACTCCTTTTATCTTTTTTAAAGAGTGTCTTGAATCGTTCAATCTTCTTAAGGACAAGCTAACTAAGGCACCGGTCTTGGTTACCCCTAATTTGGAGCTACCTTTTGAATTGATGTGTGATGCTAGCGATTTTGCTATTGGAGCGGTTTTGGGCCAAAGAGTGAACAAACACTTCCAACCAATCCATTATGCTAGCAATACAATGACGGGAGCTCAATTGCATATACCACTACTGAAAAAGAGCTTTTAGCTGTAGTGTATGCTTTTGAGAAGTTCCGCCCCTATCTTGTTCTTTCCACCACCATTGTGTACACCGATCATTCCGCGTTGAAGTACTTGTTAACTAAGCAAGATTCTAAGCCAAGACTTCTTCGTTAGGTTTTGCTCCTTCAAGAATTAAGCATTGAAATTCATGACAAGAAGGGAGCCGAAAACCTAGCCGCGGATCATCTAAGTAGACTTGAGGATCCTTATCAAGGGGATCATCCGAATCAAGAGATCAATGACTCTTTTCCCCTTGAGGCCTTAATGTCCATCAATTCCAATCTTGATGACACCCCGTGGTTTGCGGACATTACAAACTACTTAGTGGGTGGTATTCTCATCGAAGGGTTAACATCCCAACAAAAGAAGAAGTTCTTTAAAGATGTTAAGACTTACTTTTGGGATGACTCTTATCTCTTCAAACAATGTGCTGATCTGATTATTCGTCGATGTGTTGATGGACCCGCAGCTTTAGACATTCTCGAAGCTTGCCATAAAAGACCCACCGGTGGTCACTTTGGTCCCAACTACACCGCGAAGAAAGTTTTTGACTCTGGATTCTATTGGCCCACCATTTATCGTGACGCTCACGAGATGGTTAAAAACTGTGATGCTTGCCAACACCAAGGCAAGATCACACATAAATATTAGATACCTCAAAATTTCATACAAGAATGTGAAATCTTTGATGTATGGGGCATCGACTTTATGGGGCCATTTGCATCATCTAAAGGGAACAAGTACATCCTCGTAGCCGTGGACTACGTCTCTAAATGGGTTGAAGCCAAGGCTCTCCCTACGAATGATGCGAGGGTGGTTGTGAACTTTCTAAAGCAGCTTTTTTCTCAATTCGGTGTTCCTCGTGCTATAATCAGTGACCGCGCGACTCATTTTTGCAATGATTAATTTGCTCGAGTCATGGCTAAGTACGGTGTCAATCACCATCTTTCCACCGCTTATCATCCTCAAACAAATGGTCAAGCTGAGATATCTAACCGTAGATTGAAGCGAATTCTTGAGCGTACTGTGGGAGAGCATCGTGCCATGTGGGCCGATAAGTTAGATGATGCTTTGTGGGCATTCCGTACCGCATATAAGACCCCGATTAATTGTACCCCTTATCGTCTTGTGTACGGGAAAGCATGCCACCTCCCTATCGAGCTGGAACATAAGGTATACTGGGCCTTGAAGTGGGCTAACTTTGACATCAACAAAGCCGGCGATCTTTGGAAGATTCAACTCAATGAGTTAAATGAATTGAGGAATGAAGCTTATGAGAACTTGTTGATCTACAAGGAGAAGACCAAAATCATCCATGATGCTAAGATTAAGAACCAAAAGTTCCATGTTGGTGATCAAGTCTTACTATTTAACTCTCGGTTGAAGATCTTCTCGGGCAAGTTGAAGAGCCGCTGGTCTGGTCCATTCACCGTCGCTAAAGTCTTCCCCTATGGAAACATTGAGCTTTCTCAGCCAAATGGGCCCAACTTTAAGGTGAATGGACAACGCGTGAAGTTGTACTTTGGTGAGGACATCTCTCATGAGATGATACCATCCCTCACCACGTTTCCCTTGAACTAGTTCTGGGTCGAGTCAGGCTCGTGACTCGGTTATAAAAAACAAGCGCTTCTCGGGAGGCAACCCGTTGTTCTATCCTTTATTGTTTTCATAATAAGTGTAGGGGGAGCCCCGTATGTGTTTGTTGTCTTGTTTCTTATTCTGAGCAGGGATCAAGCTTCAAAGAGTACTTTTGACGACTTTTGACGAACCGTGATTCCGTGTACCCGTCTTCCTGGTTCTATCCTAAACTGTCGTGATTCAATATTTCATATCGTATATGTTCACATTGAAATCACTTTAGTTGTCCTTTCCTTAGCAAGATTTAAACAAAGTGCACAATGTCATAAGTGTAGGGGAGTTTACTCCCACATGCTTAAACATTAAAGACAATGTTTATATCAAGTGTAGGGGGACTTCTATCGAAGTAAGTGGTCTTTTCCATGAATTTGCCCTCATTTTTATCGGAAAATTTGATTTTTTGACATTTTTCAAAAATTTTAATCTATTTTGGCCTTGTAGTTTTCCTTTGTTATCGTTATTTACTTTCTTTGCTAGAATAAGTTTAATAAAGTGGTTTTAAAATTTTCAAAGTCGTGAATATTTTGACTCAACCCGAGTTTACTTATCTAAGTTTACTCTAGCTAGTATCCTTAACGTGTTTAAGTCAAGTTTTGCTAGGCTTTTATTTAGGGAACTTTAAAACGCGAAAGTCTTAACTTTCACGGGTTAAGAACAAGAACTTTTCACAAGTTCCTAAAATTGATCCTAGAGGGTTGTTTATCAAGGGAACTTTAAAATGCGATTTCTAAACTTGAAAAGTCTAAGAGTTTGTAAGATCCTATAGATGACTCGAAAACCCAAAACCTTGATTTAATAGGCTAAGCATCCACGAGTCTCATTCCTTGAGATTTTAATGTGGAGAACGAGAGATGATAGAGTCAATTATAAGTTTGGTATTCTTTCGTGAATTTATGTGAGTTGATTATAAGCCTATTCTCCCTTCGCTTGTTAATAAATTTAATTGCAATAAATAAGGTTGTACGATTTGAAAAGTTACTTAGCTTCTAGCACAAGATCGTTTAAAAGTTGCTCGGTATTAATTAGAGTTCATAGCCAAGGCATAACTTATTGAAGCGGGATGCGAATATTGGCGAGTCCGAAAAGGCCCTAACAAGGCATGATGGCTACATTTTGTTTCTAAAGATCCCAAGTGATGTGAAGAATCATTTATAAAAAATCAATATGAAGGATCGAGACACACGACGAAAAGCAAATACTCCCCTAAATATCATGGAGAAATCTATCCAAAAAGGCCCTAACAAGGTATGAGGATAAATAGATCCAAGTCCTAAAAGGAGGGGGATCGTTGTATATCAAAGTCCAAAATAAAGATTGGAGAAAAATGAAGAAGTCATGGTCCAAATATGAAGAATCTCTAAAAAACTTCAAGTGAAGAAATTCCTATTATGAAGAGAAGACCATAATTTCAAGAACGTCTCTCAAGATTTGAAGTATGAAGTCGCTGCCAAATATCGGTCCGAGAAAGGTCTCAAATTGTGAAGCGAGTTATGCCAAGATATGAACTCTAAGAGGTCCCGAGAAGTAGTTTTAAAAGATTTTGTCCTTTAGCTAACTATTAATTAAATCGTTCCACTTTATTTTCAGCCTAAATAACCATCGAAATAATTCAAACAATGTATCCTCGTGATCATTCAAGAAAAAAATTAAAATATAAGAGATACACCTAGGAATAAGGGAGTCTAAGTAAATAATGGGCCCACATAAATTCGTGTTAGTTTGCTAACTTATAATAACAATGATCTCGTTTTTAAGCTTGGTATGAGGAACGTGAAACTTGAGGATGATACACGTTCATGGCAGCCAAAACCCCAATGTAAGTCTTTGATTTCTTTACTTGTTTCGTATATATTTCTATCTTTTTAATAAAGGCCAAGGTGGGTTATTTATGATGGAAAATGTAATACGTGCTTTAAAATTAATGCATTGCATGAGGGCATTGCAATAGTCAAGTGTAGGGGATTTAATAAGTGTGAAAACACTTATCCTTTTACCACTTATTTCCAATAATAACAAGACCAAAACGTGTATTTTATGTCGTAAAAGTAGGAATTATGCGTGGTTTGTGTTTTTATTATGTTTTAGGACCAAAAGATGAAAAAGGAAGAAAACATGGGCTTTCACGGGCTTTTATCGAAGAAAACGAGAAAAGACGAAGTCAAAAGATCAAGAGTGCAAAAAGAACGGAAGTCCATGGCCTATTCTGAAGATTTATCGAAGAAAAAGTCTAAAGACGGACGTTTAATGAAGTCGAAGAACTCAAGTCTAATAGAAGAAGAAAATTACTAGACAAGTTCAATTTACATCGACAAATCCCGAGACGACGTCGAGAAAGACAAAGAATTTAGATCGAGTCGAGAAGAAAAGAAAGAAAGGAGGAAGCACACATGCATTCCCCACTCCCTATAAATACCCTCCTAATGACACATTAGGATGGTGTTACTCATTAACTAGTTTAATTTTCTTTGTTTTAGTTTTCATTTTAGAGAGAGAAAGTGTTTAACTTTCTCTCACTAAAACTTCATCTTTTCTTCCAAGTTAAGCTTTGTTTAATCTTTGTATTAGAGTTTTATTAATCAAAAAGTTCATGTTTAAGCTTTTAATCTTTTATCTTTTTCTTCCTTTCTTGATTTTGCTTTATACTTTGATCCGAAATTTAAAGATTTGTGTTTGATTTTGATATTTTATTGATTAAAAAGTTAATCTTTTTATTCCTCACTAAGCTTTTATACGGTATAAGCTATAAGATTGTTGTGCTTATTGGCTTATTTCATATATATAGCTTATTTCTTTTTAGTTCTCTTATAAAGTTTCATCCTTTAAAAGTTAATCTTAGAAAGTTTGCTTATTTGGTGATTTGATAAGTTTTCCATTTGTAGCTTATTGAGTCTCTTTATTATTGGCCTTGTAGAGTTTTTGACAAGTTCTTATTGGCACTGATCATTAAGTTTTTAGCTTATTTTCGTTTTCGGATTGTATGGGTTCCATCGCAATATTGTGGTTTACACTTTCCGACGGCATCTTGTTTGTATCGCAATAACCCTTGTGGTTCTACTTTGCGATCTAGAGGTTTTTCCCCCTTATTCCGATCGGGATTACGATCGCTCATTGCGATCGCATATTCTGACGGGTCTTAAGGTTACTTTAAGTCGAAGTGCTGCCCAAATTTTGTTAACAAAATTCCGAAAGGTTTACTTATTCCGATACTTAAACATTGAGACAGAATCATATTCCGACATAAGAGTTTTCACACATTCCGATAGAATTGAACCTTGTATTCCGATCTGGACATTCCGATAGACATACATTCCGATAGAATTAACTTTGTTACATTCCGATGCTTAATTTAATATTCCGACATATTTCATTTTCTATTATTCCGATGGTTGAGTTATAAGTTCTAAATTTACTTGTTAAGTTTTTAATCACTTACGTTTTAATTTTCAAAGATTGCACGCTTTTGTTTTTAGTTTAATTTTTAAAGCTTTTAATTTTACTCAACGACGCATTTTCTTTTAATTAGTTTTAGACAACCAAACCATTTAATTTTCCACCAAGAACGACTAAGTCGCACTAATTAACGGTAATCAATTCGAAAAGATCGGATTCAACGAACTTTCCTAACTAAGTGAAAACCTAGTTATTAAGGTTTATTGAAGGATTCTCTTTGATATCAAAACCATTAACTGAGCTAACTAAAAAGAATGAACCGTATGTGTATGGTGTTGAAGAAGAGGAAGATTTTCAAAACATGAAATGAAAACTCTGCAGCACACCAATCTTATCGTTACCCGAAAGAAGTAAAGATTTTGTTGTTGATCGTGATACATCTCTTAAAGGATTTAGAGCTGCCTGATTTGTGTATGCTTGTAGGAAACCTAGGAAGAATGACGAAACTACACAACCCATGCATTGTTATTGGGTGCGGTGATTTTTACTCTTTGTCTATGGAGACATTAATTGTATGGCACTAAATGTACGGTATCCAACGAAAGAAAGAGCCTACAATGTATTCTGGAATAAAAAGATGTAAAAAAGCCTTTAAGTGATTACGATTGTGTTATTCTTTATCATTTGGGAAGTAGGAGAAAATTACAATGGACTTCATTGTTAAGTTCTCGAAAACTCAGTCTAGATTTAATTCAATTTGTGTCAATGTTGACCGATTTACTATGCTCATTTCATTCCAATAAATAAATCGATCGCGCTAACTAAGAATCGTTTGTTAACCACTCGTAGTAGACATGAAAGCTCTGATGATGTGAAACGAAAACCTTTGGAACTCGAGGTAGGTGGAAAAGTTATGTCAAACTATCACCATGGAAGAGGTGTTATATATTTTAGAAAATGTGGGAAGTTAAGTCCCTGTTCGTTTGGACCATTCGAGATAATATCGAGTGTAGGTCTAGTGACATGAAAACTTGAATCACCTCGAGAGTTACAAGGAATGCACAATACTTTTTCATATGTCGAACCTAAAGAAATTTCTTCCCAACGAAGACCTTATTATCCCTTTTGACGAAGTAATCGACGGTAAGTTGCCTTTCATCAAAGAACTTGTTGATTGTAAAACTCTACATTTTTAGAAGTTCTTAATTGGTTACTATGTAAAACGTAAATAAGAGGTAGTGCATTTTAATGGTTAAATGTAGTATTAGTTACTACGTAATAAATAAATCTTGATATGATGATTACCATTGACATGTATCAATATTAATGAAATTAAGTCAATATTGATGTCTCACTATTTCTTAATGTATCGACTCATTATTTTGTGTATATGGTATTCTTTTAAATGTCATTAAATGACCATTCGTGAAGTTTAAATTCACGTATGTAACTTGTGAAAACTCAAAATTGATATATAAATGGGCTTGGTCAAATGCAATAAGTTATCCCACTTTTCTAGATGAGTTACTAATATAAATAGATATCACGTTACTAATACCCACAACACCAAAAGAAAAGAAAAACTCTACAACAACTTTAATATAAATGACGGCAACAAGGAACAAGGATATGGTTCGGGATTTGTTTAAGCATTGAGTCGACATTCGTTTTTCAGATTCAGTACGTCAATAATGCATCGAGATCAATCAAGAGTGAACTTCCTTGGACTATCTCTACAAGAGAGTATGCTTGTGACGTTTGAGGTACGGATTCTTATATTCAATATTCGCCTTTTGAACTACTCATACGCGATCTAGTCTTATTCATTAACTGTGAATGCGATATTAGGGGTTTCTATTTTTGCTACGAACTAAAACGCCAGTTTTGATTCCTATAAATCTTACAATGAACTCCCATGTTCCTTATGCTTTTTAATTTCGATATTTGCTTTGTATCTCATACACGAGCACACCTATTTGTCACTATTTATTTTGTTCCAAGTAATCATTTAAAAATTCTTAAATGTCTTATTAATACTTGATTACATTGACTTGATATGGAAGAAAAAGTTGTTCTCAATATATGAAATATAAAGTTAATTTATGAATTTGATACATGGCTACTGTGCTTTTAAATATCATTCATGCGTATAGAAAAATTGAGTAGTTAACAAAACTATTTTAAGATCTTTTGTATCTAATTTTGATAGACAAATTATGTTTTTGACACCAATGTTTAGTGAAAGTTTTATTTATTCCTAAACTCAGAAGAATTATTGCAAAACAATGATGCTTAGACCAATCTTTGTTTAGCTTAATTAAAGGTTGTCATTTATTAGCAATTATGGAGAATAGAATGGTTTTGAATGTAGAAACATAAGAAATTACTCTTAAATGTACTTTACAAATCATACGAGCATGGCCTTTTGTTGCAATTTATTTGTTCATGAAAAAGAAGAACTTGGTCCATGCATACTGGTTTATTATTATAAAGCCATCAGAAGCGAAACGATGAGATTTTCGTATATAAATAATGAGGCGTAAACTTTCATTAGTCTAATACATTTTGATTAAAATAAGTTGTTCTATAAATAAGTTGTAATGGTTGTTGAATATGAAACATATTGATAGTGATTTTTTTAGACTAAATAATGTTAGATATATAACCTAATCATTTTAAAAAGGATGACCACATTAGTAATAATTGGGATGACCATAAATGATACTCCTACTAATCATTTGAAGATATAAATTGACAACATTAGTAATAATAGTTTTTTATTTTACGTAAACCATGTGACAAAAAATAAGTTTGAAATTTCATTAGGTGTCGGGATTTGTTATTGTACGGATATCTCTATCTCTCTGCTATTATTATGATTATTTGTTTCTTTCATTTATTTTATTGACCATACGAGTATATCTACTCTCTTTTCAACCATTATTTATTTGCATGAATATTCGATCTCTCTTTTTAAACATTATATGTTTGTACTGATATTCTATCTTCCACTCTCGGTACATATTATTCGATCAATAAATATTTATTTTGGATAGCGATAAGATTCGTTGGTCTTTTCGTTTGCATTCGATATCGGTAAAAATATTCTATCTTTTCTTTTAATAGGGTTCTCATAACACTCGATTTAAATTATTTGTTTCGACATTCGTTCGCTACTCATTTGACATAAGCCTTTTTAATTCATCTGATATATCCTTCATTTGCCATTGCCATGATATGAACTTATTCGTTTCTTTTAGACATTACCTTTTAATATCCACTCTCTTTTAAATCATTATTTACTTGTACGGATATTCGGTTCATTATTAAAGAACACTCTTTTACTCTTTCTTACACAACTCCATTTGATAAATCCCTATGCCATTGCTATCTTCCCACATCCTTAGTTGCTGTTTTGATATGATCCCTAAATTCCTTTGCCTTGTTATGATCCCGTTATTGTTATGCCTTTATATGATCCCCATTTGAATACTTATATTTTTTCTAGTTATTATGCCTTTGAAATGAACCCTTATGCCCGAGCCATATTTTGTATCTAGTTATGGGGTACCATGACAATGTCATACGATGCACCGGTGACATGACACTACCTGGGGCGGTGTGATTGGATCCCCGGCGTTCCCTTTTGGTGCACATAATTATTATATTATTCTGAGCGCGGGTGCTAGTCATGAGCTAGTGCACGTGCTATTGATATTTGTTTTGCCAGGAGCGTATGAATGCATCCTAGGCATTTGTTTGATATGATATGATGTGATTTAATGTGATAGGTTTGTGTGTGTAATACACGCCGTCACTTTGGTACATAGGAGTCGCTATCCTAGTACACATATATGATTATTTGGTTGATTTAGATATGTGATTTGATATGTGTGCTCGTGGGCTATTCTTGTCTTTCATTAACCCTTTTTATTCATCCACTTAGTCATACTTATGTTCATACCTTGTGATATCTTCATTATTGTTATCTCTTTTGCCTTAAACCATATTTGTTATATCCGTTCACTGGGCGTTTTGCTCAGCCGTTTCTTTTTCCATGCGGCAGGCATTAAGGGGGAGATGGGGCATTGAGAGAGTTTAGACTTACCTAGATTCACCCATGTTTATAATAAATCTTAAGACATTTTATGATTCGATACTTTGCATTTTGGACCCCGTTGTTTTGGGGATTTCTGTTTATTAAGATATTACTTTAAGTATTTTGGATTTAATAAAAGTTTCATTTTAGCCCTTTTAAAAAATGATGTATCTGATGTGACACGATAGTAGTAGCACTTTGTCTCTTTTCGGAGCGGGGTGTTACAATTATGGTATCAGAGCGTCTACGACCTAGGATTGGCCTGTGTGGATTGGGTAGATTAGGCTTTCGCGCGTACTCTGATAATATCGTTATTTTTCTTTGATACTTGATCGTTTTTGCGAAGTTTTGTCATAATAGTAGGGAGCTTCGTACTAAGATGTTCCACATCAATATTACGCTTTGGCTGAGTGGTTGGGTTTACGATTTAAAGTGCCTTTGCTCTCCAAACGTTTATAGAATGGCTTCTAAAATATGATGGCCCGAACAATGACGTTTTCATCTTACTCGTTTCTTTCGTATATACGTGCTTATGTTTCATTTTCGTTTCACTATATCATTTTGCTTCTGGTTCGACTGAGCGTATGATGGGATATTCTCTGAAGAATGGTGGAAGCGATGATGAAGGACGTAGAGACGACGAGCTAGATGCTACCAAAAGGCGTGACATTCGACTAACGTATAAGGTACTATTATAATAAATTCTCGATCGATCTGATAGTATTTATTCGATTTGATTTTGGAAGATGCGTTCAGTGATTCTTTTTGTTGGCAACTTTTCGTTCCAAATAAATTATTTTGTGACCTACTAGCGTATTCGAGTTTGTATTTATCGATCATTTCCTTTCCGAAACCTAAATCGTGTGCTTAAAGTTTTGATCCGTTGGAAGAATTCCGTAAATGTTATATGTGCGCTATATGTGGTTCGTATACATTTGATCCGATTTGTGTGTTTTTGTATTCGTTTTAATTTAATCGTCCTATTATAATTTCGCGGCCGAAATTTTCTTTTTAGAGAGGAGGAATTATAAAACCCATAATACTACTTTAATTTCGAGGATGAAATTTTATTTTTAGAGGGGAAGAGTTGTAAAAACCATAAATTTCGGTTATATCTTATATAACCTAAGTCAAATAATAAAAAAAATTGACCTTTGAAACTTTAAATTATAAGTTTTGTGAATGATAAATATCATATTTTTTTATCCTTCTTATATAAAATTTGGAGAACCGAATTCGTAAGTTATAGTGGATTTTAATATTCTATAAGTTATATGTCACTTATTAATGACTCGAAGGAAAGCTTCATTGACCGATATTTTGATAAAATTTTAAAACACCAACTTTTAGTGTTGAAAATTTTATTTTTCATAACTAAACGATTATTCATTTCTTAAATTTTACAGACGAAATTTCTTTCAAGAGTGTAACGATGTAAAACTCTACATTTTTAGAAGTTCTTAATTGGTTACTATGTAAAACGTAAATAAGATGTAGTGCATTTTAAAGGTTCAATGTAGTATTAGTTACTACGTAATAAATAAATCTTGATATGATGATTACCATTGACATGTATCAATATTAATGAAATTAAGTCAATATTGATGTGTCACTCTTTCTTAATGTATCGGATTCTTATATTCTGTATATGATATTCTTTTAAATGTCATTAAATGACCATTCATGAAGTTTAAATTCACGTATGTAACTTGTGAAAACTCAAAATTGATATATAAATGGGCTTGGTCAAATGCAATAAGTTATCCCACTTTTCTAGATCCGTTACTAATATAAATAGATATCACGTTGCTAATACCCACAACACCAAAAGAAAAGAAAAACCCTACAACCACTTTAATATAAACGACGACAACCAGGAACAAGGATACTGGTTCAGGATTTGTTTAAGCATAGAGTCGACATTAGTTTTTCAGATTCAGTACGTCAATAATGCGTCGATATCAATCAAGAGTGAACTTTCATGGACTATCTCTACAAGAGAGTTTGCTTGGGACGTTTGAGGTACGGATTCTTATATTCGATATTCGACTTTTGAACTACTCATACGCGATCTAGTCTTATTCATTAACTGTGGATGCGATATTAGGGGTTTCTATTTTTGCTACGAACTAAAACGCCAGTTTTGATTCTTATAAATCTTACAGTGAACTCCTATGTTCCTTATGCTTTTTTATTTTGATATTTTTTTTGTATCTCATACACGAGCATACCTATTTGTCACTATTTATTTTGTTCCAAGTAATCATTTTAAAATTGTTAAATGTCTTATTAATACTTGATTACATTGACTTGATATGGAAGAAAAAGTTGTTCTCAATATATGAAATATAAAGTTAATTCATGAATTTGCTACATGGCTACTGTGCTTTTAAATATCATTCATACGTATATGAAAAATTGAGTAGTTAACAAAACTATTTTAAGATCTTTTGTATCTAATCTTGATTGAAAAATTATGTTTTTGACACCAATGTTTAGCGAAAGTTTTATTTATTCCTAAACTCAAAGAATTATTACAAAGAATGATGCTTAGACCAATCTTTGTTAAGTTTTAAATAAAGGTTGTCATTTATTAGTACTTATGGAGAATAGAAAATTAACATGGTTTTGAATGTAGAAACATAAGAAATTACTCTTAAATGTACTTTACAAATCATACGAGCTGGCATTTTGTTGCAATTTATTTGTTCATGAAAAAGAAGAACGTGGTCCATGCATACTGTTTTATTATTATAAAGCCATCAGAAGCGAAACGATGAGATTTTCGTATATAAATAATGAGGCGTAAACTTTCATTAGTATAATACATTTTGATCAAAATAAGGTGTTCTATAAATCAGTTGTAGCGGTTGTTGAATGTGAAACATATTGATAGTGATTTTTTTAGACTAAATAATGTTAGATATATAACCTAATCATTTTAAAAGGGATGACCACATTAGTAATAATTGGGATGACCATAAATGATACTCCTAATAATCATTTTAAGATATAAGCTGACTACATTAGTAATAATAGTTTTTTATTTTACGTAAACCATTTGACAAAAAATAAGTTTGAAATTTCATTAGGTGTCGGGATTTGTTAATGTACGGATATCTCTATCTCTATGCTATTATTATGATTATTTGTTTCTTTTATTTATTTGATTGAGCGTACGGAAATATCTACTCTCTTTTCAAGCATTATTTATTTGCACGAATATTCAATCTCTCTTTTTAAACATTATTTGTTTGTACTGATATTCTATCTTCCACTATCGGTACATATTATTCGATCAATAAATATTTCTTTTGGCTAGCGATAAGATTCGTTGGTCTTTTCGTTTGCATTCGATATCGGTAAAAATATTCTATCTTTTCTTTTAATAGGATTCTCATAACACTCGATTTAAATTATTTGTTTCGACATTCGTTCGCTACTCATTTGACATAAGCCTTTTTAATTCATTTGATATATCCTTCATTTTCCATTGCCATGATATGAACTTATTCGTTTCGTTTAGACATGACCGTTTAATATTCACTCTCTTTTAAATCATTATTTATTTGTACGGATATTCGGTTCATTATTAAAGAACACTCTTTTACTCTTTCTTACACAACTCCATTTGATAAATCCCTATGCCATTGCTATGTTCCCACGTCCTTAGTTGTTTTTTTGATATCATCCCTAAATTCCTTTGCCTTGTTATGATCCCGTTATTGTTATGCCTTTATATGATCCCCATTTAAATACTTATATTTTTCCTAGTTATTATATCTTTGAAATAAACCCTTAAGCCCGAGACATATTTTGTATCTAGTCATGGGGTACCATGACCATGTCATACGATGCACCGGTGACATGACACTAACTGGGGCGGTGTGATTCGATCCCCGACGTTCCCTTTTGGTGCACATAATTATTATATTATTGTGAGCGTGGGTGCTAGTCATGAGCTAGTGCACGTGCTATTGACATTTGTTTTGCAGGGAGCGTATGGATGCATCCTAGGTATTTGTTTGATATATAATGTGATTTAATGTGATAGGTTTGTGTGTATAATACACGCCGTCACTTTGGTACATAGGAGTCGTAATCCTAGTACACATATATGATTATTTGGTTGATTTGGATATGTGATTTGTTATATGTGCTCGTGGGCTATTCTTGTCTTTCATTAACCTTTTTTATTCATCCGCTTAGTCATCCTTATGTTTATACCTTGTGATATCTTCATTATTGTTATCTCTTTTGCCTTAAACCGTATTTGTTATATCCGTTCACTGGGCATTTTGCTCAGCCGTTTCTTTTTCCATGCGGCAGGCATTAAGTGGGAGACGGGGCATTGAGAGTTTAGACTTACCTAGATTCACCCATGTTTTTAATAAATCTTAAGACATTTTATGATTTGATACTTTGTATTTTGGACCCCGTTGTTTTGGGGATTTTTGTTTATTAAGATATTACTTTAAGTGTTTTGGATTTAATAAAAGTCTCATTTTAGCGCTTTTAAAATATGATGTATCTGATGTGACACCATAGTAGTAGCACTTTGTCTCTTTTCGGAGCGGGGTGTTACAATTATGGTATCAGAGCGTCTACGACCTAGGATTGGCCTGTATGGATTGGGTAGATTAGGCTTTCGCGCGTTAATATTTTTACGAAACCCGAGTCCCGTAAATATTTTTAAATTTGACTAATAGTCATTTTCTACCCTTTAAACTATTAAATTGTTTTATGGTCCACAAGAATACCTAATTGACAAAATTTACCCTACACAACTACTACTATATATTAGATTTCCACTAGCAAAACACACATAACAATTTTTTATATAATTTTAAGTCATCCTCTCTCTTTTCCCTAGTTTTATCGTCCCCTATATCAAACAAAACACCTTTTGATCTTGAAAATTTACTTTGATTCATGAAAAACTAAGAGAAGACCCATTCTAGTTTTGATCTTGTGATCATTTTGGTATGATTTTCTCCAACATGCAACAAGTTTAAAATTTTGATAAAAACAAGAATTTGTTGAAGGTGTTTTTATGATATGCATGTGATGATCTTTATAGGATCATGTTATTTTTATATTTAAAGTTTGATTTTTGATTTGAGTTTTTATTTTTACGAATCATGCAAGTGTTAAGATTGATAAAAGATGATATTATGGGATTAGGAATGATAGAAACGTGGATGGAATGGCTTGAAAAATTGTTTTTGTATGATTTTTAGATAGGTGTTTTAGATCAGTGAGTTTAAGGTAAATTTTGGGTGTCTTAATTCTTAGTTATTGTTAAACTAATAGGATAGTGTCGTAGAGATTTTAATTACCTTCGTTTTGATATAAAGTAGAGCTTCTAACTCTAAATGAGCGTGAAGTTACAATAGTCTGATTATTCGTGTACCAGGAGACGAGTATCGACACAACTCGAAGTTGTTATCGATATTTGGATCGAATCTTGGGGACTATAGAATGAGTTTTAAAAAGTGTCAATGGCTGTTGTAAGTCTTTAGACCTCAGGTTGTGAGTCTATTTTCAAACCCGGGTGTCGGTTTTGTAATAGGAGGTGTTTAGAGTAATCAAAATGGTTTCATATGTCGAAGGCGTAAAACTGTCCGGTTTTTGTAACTCAAAGATGTGTCGGGCAGAAGGCCTTAGGAGTAATATTTTTGGATGAAATTTGAAATGATTCTTAATCAGGTTATATGTGAGTTAGTCACCAAGTTTCGTCAAAATCGGACAAGTCTAGATAGGGTAGATTGGTGTGTACGGATGGAGTGTACATGCTGATTGGTATTTTGGACACGTAGTTCAATGCTCGTGCCTCGTGAGTTTGAGTATTCACTGTTGGACATAGTGATTTACTCAAGTGTTTAGTCATTATATCAAAGAATTAGTTACTGGTCTGAGTGAAGTAAAGTGATAAGTTGACTTGCGTTGACTTGGCGTCTTATGACGGGTCAATGTCAAGAGTTCAAGTATGTAAACGAATAGTGTAGAATAAATGGGATAGTATGGATTCACTTGCATTGTGATTCTTTCGGGTTTTTCATGGTTTTTTAAATTTTGAGTTTTGTATTATTTAAGTATGATTTATACTTGAGTCGATTATTAACGAGCGCGCCTTATTTGGTAGGTTGCGGTTTTCGTGTTTAAAGGGCATCATTTATCGTCGGTGATCGTTAACTCTACTTCTACCACTCAAGGTGAGTCTACAGCCTCAATTTTAAATTCTTTAATTGTTTTAGAAACCTGCGAGGGGGATTTCATGCTTGTTTTATTAAAAATAAAGGGTATAACTATGAGTTGCGGTAAACCAGTTGAATGTGCCACTAAAAGTTATGGAAGCTCTATTTTACTTGAAAAGTAATTATTGAAAATGAAGGGTACAACAAGAATTGCTGTAAACCAATGAATGGGTGAAATCAGAAGTTGTGGTAAGCCCTATTTGTTTTAAAATATAACACAAGGGACCCGATTGTATGCTTAGATGAAAGTTATTACATAAGTTAGCTTTAGCCTTAAAAGACCCATGGAATCATGAATTGTTAATCGAAGGAACGCTAATACTATGGATAGATCTATCGGGGTGACGCTCAGTCCGGTCGCGACTAGCTATCGCGTGGCGTTGTGACACACTAGTAATGAAACATCGGATGCATTGTATTAGAGAAATATACGCACTTGGCTAGGTGTGTTGGGCTGAAATAATATATGTTAACGTTCAATGTCACGAGGCTTATGTAATGACACCGATAATTATGTCCGTACAACATAATTATCTTTCGATGAATTATTAACCATTGAAGGTTATTCCTGAATACTTGTGTTCGATTTTTATACTTTCAACTCTATAGATTCACTCAGCAATTTTGTTGACTTTTTAGCATGTTTTATCTCAGGTTCATAAGAAGGCACTCGAGGAAGGCGGTTTCGTGCAGCTTGCATATTTGAAATGTTTTGGCCCGCTTCTATAAATTTTATCCATTCAAAGAATTTTTATCATATACTGTGTTTTGTAAACTTCAAGTTATCTAGGACCATGTGTAAAGTTATATTGTAACATGAATGGATGTTTTTATCAAAACGACTCGTTGTGAGTCGTTTCCTATGATATTGAGCTTGAATCATGATAATAACACCCAAGGACCCTTCCGCTTATATAACCGAAATTGGGGGTGTTATAGGTTATGACTTGAAACTTAGCGTAAGAATGTCGATTAGATGAAAACCGGAAACGAATACGTTAGGTATCAATATTATATTCTCAATTTATCATAAGAAGGATTTTACTATATTTATCTTTATTTCTCGTGTTTTACATTTTTACGAGTGACAAGAACTATTAGTGATCGCGATACCAACGAATGCCCAAAAATTTACATTTTATTATCGATTGTCTCGATATGTAATATTTTCGACGTTTTCGATTTAATTACGTTTTAAGTCGTGTTGAAGCTATATTATTATATTTATGAAGCGCTTTAACTTTTGAAAAGTATTTTTACGAAACCCGAGTCCCGTAAATATTTTTAAATTTGACTAATAGTCATTTTCTACCCTTTAAACTATTAAATTGTTTTATGATCCACAAGTATGCAACTTTGGCAAAAACTACCCTCAACTTATCCAACTATATAAACCAAAATCTACCTAATTTCTCCACTAACACTCATTTTTCATAAAAATTTCACACAACTCTCTTTCTTTTCTCTCCTTTACCGTCCCAAAACACAAACAAAAACCCCATTGATCTTCAATTTTAAGTTTGAATCATTCAAAAATAAACAAAGTCCCATCTTAGATTTTTCATTATGATCACATCTATGTAAAAATTTCCCACATGCAACAAGTTCTTAATTTTTTTATGAACTAGTGTTGGATGATGATTTGATGATCTTGCATGTGTTTATCTAGTGATAATCATGTGTAGATCATTTTGTTTTCTTGAAAGAAATTTATTTTTTATTTTTTATTTTTATTTATTTAGATTATACAAGTGTTAGAATTATTATATTTTGATGCTAGGGGATTAGGATGAGTAGAAAAATGATTAGAATTGGCTAAAAGTGTGATTTTGTATGAGTTTTAGATAGGTGATTTAGGGCAGTGAGTTTCAAGCATATTTTTTATTGTTAACCTAATCAAATAGGGTTGTAGAGAATTTCTTTAGCTTCGATTTGATATAAAGTAGAGCTTCCAACTCCAAACGAGTGCGAAGTTACAATAGTTTGATTATTCGTGTACCGGGAGACGAGTATCGACACAATTTGAGTTGTTGTCGATATTTGGATCGATCTCGGGGACTATAGAATGAGTTTTAAAAAGAGTCAAGGGTTGTTGTAAGTTTCTAAACCTCAGGTTGTGAGTCTATTTTCAAACCCGAGTGTCGGTTTGTAAACGGAATTGTTTAGAGTAGTCAAAATAGTTTCACGAGTCGAACGCGTAAAACTGTCCGGTTTTTATAACACAAAGATGTGTCGGGCAGAAGATCTTAGAAGTAATATTTTTAAATGAAATTTAAACTGAGTCTTATACAGGTTATGTGTGAGTTTGTCACCAATTTTCGTCGAAAACAGAGTTGTTTAAGTAGGTGAAATAAGCTTATACATTTGGTATGTGCCGGCAGATTTTTATCGAAGATATAATCTAATAAAGAAAATATGTAGAAGGGTATAGAAGTACACTTGTATTGTTACTTATTCGGGATTGTCATGGTTTTATAATTTTGAATTTTGTATTATTTAAGTATGATTTATACTTGAGTCGATTATTAACGAGCACGCCTTATTTGGTAGGTTGCAGTTTTCGTGTTTGACGGGCATCACTTATCGTCGGCGATCGTCTCATTACTACTCTTCTACCAAGGTGAGGCTATATCCTCGCTTTTATACTATCTTGTAAAGGATTTTAAAACCCGCGAGAGGGATAACATGCTTGTTTTTTTTAATAGAACACAAGGGACCCGATTGTATGCTTAGATGAAAGTTATTTACATAAGTTAGCTTATAGCCACAAAGACCCACGGAATCATCAATTGTTAAACGAATGAACGCTAATACTATGGATAGATCTATCGGGATGACGCCCAGTCCGATTGCGATTAGCTATCGCGTGGTGTAATGAAACACTAGTAATGAAACATCGGATGCAATTGTATAAGAGAAATATACGCACTTGGCTAGGTGTGTTGGTGGGTTTAAATAAATATATGTTAACGTTCAATGTTATGAGACTTATGAAATAACAACGATGATTATGTCTGATCCACACGATTGTCAAACATGGAAGGTTTATTTAGAATACTTGTGTTCGTTTATTTAATTTAAACTCTATAGATTCACTCAGCAAATTTTGTTGACTTTATAGCATGTTTTATCTCAAGTCCATGAAGAAGGCACACAGGGAAGGTGGTTCCGTGTAGCTTGCTTGTTTGAAATGTTTTGGCCCGCTTTTTCTAAACTATGTCCATTCAAAGTAACTTTTATCGTTTGTTATGTTGTGTAAACTTTAAAACTATTTGGGACCGTGTGTGAACTGTTTTTATCTTTAAATTATGAATGAATGGATATTTTAAGAAAACGACTCGTTTTGAGCCGTTTTCGATGATTATGAGCTTGAATCATGTTAGTAACACCAAATGAACCTTCCGCTGCTATGACCCGAAATTGGGGGTGTTACATGAAGTCACGAGGAGGCGAATATCACAAGTGATGAATGCACAAGCTCAAGGCAAGCAAACATGCTCAAGACTAAAGTCAAAGATCACATCAGCATATTCACAAGAACAAGATCGAAAACTCAAGCATACTATGCTAGGTTTAAGATTTTGTAAAATGATGTGACCTCCCTTAGGGGGAGATTGTTGAAAATACGAAATTCCAAAGAAAGTCTCGGTTACATCATAGTTAGTATAGATCACGAGCTATAGACTATTAAGGACTTTGTCTCTTGGAGCGATCTCCCTTAGGGGGAGATTGTTGGAAATACGTTTTTACGTATTTAGGAAGGACCAGTCACTCCAACAAGATACATCTAGTATGGGTTCGTGATCTAGTAATGTAACAATATAACCCATAAAGCCCACATGTAGGATGGGCTATATATACCCCCTCCTAGCATGTTAGGAGGGGTTGGTTGTTCATTTTCATTTTTAATACACCTTTACATTTTCTCTCATTCTCTCCTTTCTCTCTATAACATGTTAGGAGGGGTTGGTTGTTCATTTTCATTTTTAATACAACTTTACATTTTTCTCTTATTCTATCCTTTCTCTCTCTAAGATCTTCATCCATCTCTCTATTTCTAAATCATTCTATTGATTAGATAATCGAAGGATTACGTGGACCTACACCGAACAATTCACCATTTAACGTATTGATAAGTGTGAAAACACTCATAAATTATGATCCAAAAACCACTTAAAACACAATCAAATACATTATATTTAACCTTTAAATATCAAAATTACGTGGGTATTTGTGTTTTTGTGTTTTCAGGTAAACAAGATGCATTTTGAAACAAAGACGCGTTTTCAATGATTTTTTATGATAGGAGACGAAAAAAAGGACGAAAGAAGCTTTCAAGCACCTTACTTGCCATTATTTACCAAGATCGAGGGCTTAAGTTGCAATTTCTACAAAGACGAAGGATGAAAAAGGAGTTTAGCTTAAAAGTTATAACACTTTTATAACTTTTGAAAAGATTAAAATTGAAGGACCAAAAAGAAAATAAAAGGGAAAGTTTATTTCAATATATTCGGTCAAAGTCATGTTTTCAACTCATCACATACACGTCTCCTTCATCCCTGAAACGAAGAGAGAAATAAAAGAGATATGAGTAACAGACGCTCCATCCTTTCTCACTACATAACCTACAAATCAATATCAAGAAAAATCTACAAAGATTCAAGAGAAAATCAAAGAAGCAAAAGTGATAAGCTTTTCCTCTTCTAGAAGAAGATGGTATTTAATTGGACCAAGATGGAAGAATGAAGAAACGCCCAATTCGGGTTTAGAGATGATAAAGAACCATCAACCTCGTATTTACACGTGGCATGATCTGATTAGAGGCAACACGTCACACCACCACCACTCGACGTCTATAAATACCAATGAAGCTCTTCATTTGAAAGCGGTTAGAGTAGGAGTAGAGTTACAAATAGTTAGGTGTAGCTTTAGGTAGTTAGAATTTCATATTGATTCACATCTAGTTAGTTAACTTTGTAATGTTTTCAGTTTAGACAGTTGTAACTGATTCTTTCTTTCTTCCATTAATGAAGTTCTAAGTTTTCATTGATAAAACCTTATGTTACTTAACTCTTCTCTCGCTATATTGCTTTACTGATTTGATAATCAAACTCTTGAAATGACGTTATGATTTTCAGTTTCTAACTATTTGATATTGTGAAATGGTTATGATGTAATAGCATAGGAATCTGTTAAAATTCAGTTTTCTATTACGTTTGAAAGTATTGATGTTGTGAATTGAGTTTGAAATCTATTCTCTAGTCTCTAACATTCTCAACTGATTTTAGTTTTCGTGTTGGTTAAACACAAATGTTTTTCTGTTGAGTTGATATAATAAACTAGACAGTCATAAAATTAATCAGTTTAATAGTTAGTTTTTGGAATATGATGCTGGTCTGATCGGCTTTGTAAGTGGCATTAGAGTTTTGGTTAGAAGTTTGAAGAAATCGCTCATTAAAGATCAGTTCACGTAGGTCTAAGCTTAGAAGGTTTTGTTTGGTTTCTCGTATTGGTTTGATTTTGCAGGAGCACTCATAGTTTATGCAGGTTTCGAATTCACAAAGTTTCTGTTTAGTTTTGCTGATAAATTTCACAGGTGTTTGGATTCGCCAAAGAATAGATAACAGATCATCAGTAAAGTTCAAAAGTTGTATTTTATTTTTGAAGGTGTTGTTTGTTTAAAGCGAGCTCAACGCTCCGCTTCACCCACAACGGACTCATCCCTAGATGTGCAGGTCCTATCATTTTTACTTTCTGCAAGTTTAGTGATCTGATAGCTTAATTTTGATTAGAGCAGATCCTTGTTTGCAATTTGTGTTTAATTGCTTGTTATCTGAAGTTGAGTATCTGTTCTTATTACACTCTATATGATTTTTGAAGTAGCTTCATTACTTTTTCATTCTTGTGTTAACTCTATAACTAGTGTTTCGTATTCCTAGTGAATAAGCTTCTTTTAGCAGCTCTTGCATATAAATCATATAGATCAAAGGTCCTTTCTTATTAACTAAGATGGTTTGATTTGGTTAACTATAACAGTAGAATTCATGTAGTTAATGGGAGGTGATTAATTTTGATTACTAGTAGGATTAGGAGCTTATTGAGATTTCAGTTTTCTTAAAATAGCTTGATGGTTCAGCAAACTCAACTTTTTGTTAGTGTGTAGTGAGCAAATGAAGTTAATAATGAATCTTCGCAATTTTCATTTCATAAAGATACAAGTTGTTAAATAGTTGGTCCATTAGGTTGTAGTATTACTGGCTGTAATAGTAGTCCTAACATTTAAAAGATTTACAAGTAAGTAGGATGTTAATGACAGTAGCCACAATTGTATATACTGTTGGACTAATTCATTTTCAATTCGTTTGTTAAAAGTACAATTTTAATCCTTTACTTTTATACTTGCCATTACGATCACAGCCCACAATAGTTAGTGATAGGATTCGTTAGACCCACTGTTAACATGTTAGTTGCACTCTAAGTCCAATTCGGTTAGTTCGCACTATTGGGCCAGTAGGTTAGCTGGGCTTTAGAAATTATATTGTACGAATAGTTGTTGGGCTTTGTACTTTGTTGGGCTGTCATTGTTTACTTTTAATTTGAACTGATTTCACAGCAGATAGAGTTTTAAGTTGCTTTATAAATTGTTTGTTAAATTTGTTTTACCATTTTAATAAAATTGCACTTTTAGTTTTAATATTTTGTATTAGTTTTAATAGATTGTGCTTTTGTATCTTTGTGCAATTAAATGTCGTTTATGCAGTTTGTTTTAGATAGTACGTATACGTAGATAGTTATTATTTTTACTTTTTAAATGCTTTGTACCAATTAGACATAAATTCCAAACCAGATTTTATCACCAAAAACAATTAAGTCATACTTGAAATTGTTATATTAATTCGATTAGATACCGAGACAAAACGATACTCAAAAATCAAATATTAAATGGCGCCGCTGCCGGTTCTTTTCGTGAAGATTAACGGTTTCGAGTGAGACTAATAACTGGGTTTTTGCCAAGTATAAAAATTTGTTCGTCTCGGTGTCTAATCGAATTGACTATTGGTTTAAGTGTGACTCAGTCGTTTTTGGTGAAAAAGAATATTTTTGTCGTTGTTGTAAAATAAAATTGCAAAACTTTAAAGTAAAAGGCAAGGTAAATAAGCTATAAATGATTAAAAAGTAAATGACGAGAAATTAAGACTTTGAAAGTAAATTAATTAAAAAACGAGAAATTAAAGCTTGACGAAAAGTAAATAAACGATATTAAAAAAACAAATATGAAAACGAAACAATTAATAAAAATAAAACTAAACGAAGAAATTAACTATCGACTCGAAATTAAAGTTTGCTTAATGAAAAAGAAGAGAATAAAAATAAAATGGTACTTTAAAACTAAACGAGGCAAAACATAAGGCGGGTACTAAATAAAAGATAAAACTTAAACTTTTGGAAAAAATACTAACACTAAAAATTGATGAAAAATTCAAATAAAAATACGTAACGTTCAGAATTAACAACGGAACAACTTTCAGATAAAACTAAACAATTACGGAACAATACTAATAAATAAAAAAAATAAAAAGCTAGCAGGCAAGCAGCTGGAAGCAGCCAGGCTAGCTGCTCAATTTGGCGCCAAAACTACTAAGCAAGCAAGCAGGCTGCTAACTTTTCGGAATATGTACAGTAATCTTCGCAATATGTGGTTTTTTCGGAATGTGATTTCTTCGCAATATCTTATTCTTCGGAATAATACTTTTTCACAACTATTTTTTTTTCGGAATAAAGCTTTTCAGAACTTTCTTCGGAATAAATCTTTTCAGAACTTTCTTCGGAAAAATGATTTTTTCGGAACTTTTTGTTTTCAGATTTTTCGGAATAAATGATTTTCAGACTTTTTACTTTTTAAGAAAAAAGATAAGATTTCAGAGAAATGGCATATATTCGGAAAAGCAATAATTTCAGAAAAAATGACAAATTCAGAGAAAACTTCGGAATAATAAACCCTAATCCGAAAAAGTGAAAAATCAGATAGACAGATACAGTAACATTAAAAATTCACGAAATAAGCTAAAAATAAGCACAAATCAAATAAGCAATTAACTAAAACTTAATCTAAAACACTTTTAAGAAAAACTAATTAAACCACAAATTTAAAACTTGAAAAATACTAATAAAAGTAAAAATTAAAAATCAACTTTTTATAAAATAAACTAATAAAAACACTTAATTAAAATCAAATCAAACACACAATAAGCTATCAAATCAATAAGCTAACACAATCAAAAACATAAAAACATAACAAACAATCAAATAAGCATAACAATAAGCACATAAACATAAAGATTAAATCAAAACAAGAAAGGTAGAATGAGAGATTAATAAGAACCTGATTAAAATAAGATTCAACAATTAAAAGTAAAGATTAAACTTACAAATTTAAGATGGAAGACAAGGTAATTCAATGACAATTAAGTAAATGACATTAAGAAAAGTGCAAGTAATTAAAGGTGGAAGACTAGTTTGTCAAGTTAGCTAACACCTCCTAATGACTCATTAGGAGGGTATTTATAGGAGGATTAGTATGTCTTGATGCTTTCTTCCTTTTCTTGTCTTTTCGTCTTTATAAATTCTTCGACTTTTTAGACTTTGTCTCGGGATTATTTGAACTCGTCTTATAATTTCCTCATTTATTAGACATGAGTTCTTCGACTTCATTAAACTTCCGTCTTTAGACTTTTTCTTCGATAAATCTTCAGAATAGGCCTTGGACTTCCGTTCTTTTTGGACTCTTGATCTTTTGACTTCGTCTTTTTTTTCTTCGATAGAAGCCCGTGTTTTATTCCTTTTTCACATTTTGATCCTAAATCACAACAAAAACACAAACCACGCATAATTCCGACATTTACGACATAAAATACACGTTTTGGCTTGGTTATTATTATAATTAAGTGGTAAAAGGATAAGTGTTTTCACACTTATTAAATCCCCTACACTTGACCATTGCAATGTCCTCATGCAATGCATTAATTACAAAGCAAGTTTTACATTTTTCATCATAATCAAACCACATTGGCCTTTATTAAAGAGACAGAAAATTATAAAATATTCAAAGGAAGAAGTAAAAAGATCAAAAACTTACCTTAGGGTTTTGGAAATGTCATGAATGTTCATCATCCTCAAGTTTCATGTTCCCCATATCAAGCTTAAAAATGAGATCATTGTTATTATAAGTTAGCAAACTAACACAAACTCATGTGGGCCAATTATTCACTTAGACTCCCTTATTCCTAGGTGTATCTCTTATATTTTATTGTTGTCTTGAATGATCATGAAGATGCATTGTTGACTTATTTTGATCGTTATTTAGGCTGAAAATAAAATGGGACGATTTAATCAATAGTTAGCTAAAGGACAAAATCATTTAAAACTGCTTCTCGGGACCTCATAAAGTTCATATCTTGGCATAACTCGCTTCACGATTTGAGACCTTTCTCGGACCGATATTTGGCAGCGACTTCATACTTCAAATCTTGAGAGATGTTCATGAAATAATGGTCTTCTCTTCATAATAGGAATTTCTTCATTTGAACTTTTTAAGAGATTCTTCATATTTGGACCACGACTTCTTCATTTTTCTCCAATCTTTATTTGGGATTTTAATATACAACGATCCGCCTCCTTTTAGGACTTGGATCTGTTTATCCTCATACCTTGTTAGGGCCTTTTTGGATAGACTTCTCCATGATCTTTTTGGGGAGTGTTTGCTTTTCGTCGTGTGTCTCGATCCTTCATATTGATTTTTGATAAATGATTCTTCACATCACATTGGATCTTTAGCAACAAAATGTAGCCCTCATGTCTTGTTAGGACCTTTTCGGACTCGCCAATATTCGCATCCCGCTTCAATAAGTTATGCCTTGGCTATGAACTCTAATCAATACCGAGCAACTTTTAAACGATCTTGGGCTAGAAGCTAAGTAACTTTTCAAATCGTACAACCTTATTTATTGCAATTAAATTTATTAGCAAGCGATGGGAGAAAAAACTCATAATTAACTCACATAAATTCATGAAAGAATACCAAACTTATAATTGACTCTATCATCTCTCGTTCTCCATAATTTAAAATCTCAAGGAATGAGACTCGTGGATGCTTAGCCAATTAAATCAAAGTTTTGGGTTTTCAAGTCATCTATAGGATCTTGCAATTTCTTAGACTCTTTCAAGTTTAGAATTCGCATTTTAAAGATCCCTTGATAAACGACTTTCTAGGATCAATTATAGGAACTTGCGAAAAGTTCTTGTTCTTAACCCGTAAGAGTTAAGACTTTCGCGTTTTAAAGCTCCCTATATAAAATCCTAGCAAAACTTGACTTAAACACGTTAAGGATACTAGCTAGAGTAAACTTAGATAAGTAAACTCGGGTTGAGTCAAAAGATTCACAACGTTTGAAAATTAAAAACCAGTTTATTAAAAATTTATTCTAGCAAAGAAAGTAAATAACGATAACAAAGATAAAACTACTAGGCCAAAATAGATTTAAAATTTTGAAAAATGTCGAAAAATTGATTTTCCGGTTAAAATGAGGACAAATTCATGGAAAAGCCCACTTACTTCGATAGAAGTCCCCCTACACTTAATATAAACATTGTCCTCAATGTTTAAGCATGTGGGAGTAAACTTCCCTATACTTAGGACATTGTGCACGTTGTTTAAATTTGTTAAGGAAGAGACAACTAAAGTGATTCCTATTTTAATATTGAAGAATATAAAATAGAGAATCAAAAGAGTTTAGGATAAAACCGGGAAGACGGGTACACGGAATCACGGGTCGTCAAAAGTCATCAAGAATGTATCTTTGAAAGCTCGAATCCCTGCACATGATAAGAAAGAAAACAACAAACACATACTAGGGTCTCCCTCTACACTTATTATAAAAACAGAATAAAAAGGATAGATAATGCGGGTTGCCTCCCGAGAAGCACTTGTTTTTGTTCACCGAGTTGTGAGCCTGACTCGACCTTGATTATCATGGTAAGAAGCTTGAAACACATCCACCGAGATCAAATACATGGTTTTCGTCCATTAAATAGCACAAGCTGAAGGCGAATAAGGCAAGCCAAAGAAGAGTAGGCAAGGTTCCCTTATGCAAAGATTGAGCACGGTGGTAGAAAGTAGGATGAAGTGCAAGCATATCTCCATTGTTTCCAAAAATCTTTCCTTTTATTTCATCAGATGGATACTGAGATGGCTTAAAAATTGCAATACCGGGATCGAACACATTTTCCTTTAGGAGAAAATAACACTCGGGCTCAGTAGACCTTGAAGAAGATCCGCTCATAAATCGCACAATCTCATCCTCAGAAGGTGGATAGAGAGGTTTCAAAACATAAGTACTGCGGATATTGGTGTCTTCCGGCTTCTTCTCCTTTGAAACAGTATTTTCATATCCGAAGGTGGATAAAGACCATAATCATCAAAGTCTAAAAGAGGAGAATCACTCTCATTTGGGAAGTAAGTGTTGAGAAAAGTAGCAAAGACTTCCTCAAATGAGTAGTCATCCAAAGTATGATCAAGTATTGTTGGTGGAGGATCTTCCTCAAAAGTAGGTGCAAGGTCATCATGTGAAGAATCATGATACAATGATTTTCATTGGGTTCAGAATTAGTCTCGGTATCTCCTCGAATTGATCACGGTTCTAAGTGGAATGATTGTTCTTGGTGACAAATAGGGGGTTTGGTTTGTTTATCTAATTTAAAATAATAGCAAATAAATGTAAGTGGCGTTGAGTAAATTATAAGCTTTGAAAGATTAAACTAAAATAGCGAGTTAAGAAATAAGAGCTTGAAAACGTAAAGAGAATATTAGAAAAATAATTTGAAAACTTGACTAAATTAAAGCTTAAAACTTTATAAGACTTTAAAACTTAGTGCATCGGAATATAAGAAATGCAAAGTTGTCGGAATGTCACAATCATCACCATCGGAATACTCAAAAAATTATCCATCGGAATGTTTCAAGTGAAGATCCATCGGAATGTTCATGTTTGTTACCATCGGAATAATTAAGATCAAGCTGTCGGAATGATGTCTTATCGGAAAGTCAGATCGGAATATCAAAGAACCCTTCGTCGCAATGTCAGATCGAAATAAGGTAAATAAAAATTGGCCAGAGTTTCGACTTAAAAAGGACCTTAGTCCCATCGGAATGTGCGATCGCAATAAGCGATCGTAATCCAGATCGGAATAAGGGGGAATTACCAACCTATCGCAAAGTAGAACCCACTCTTGGGTTATTGCGATACAAATCAGAAAACCGTCGGAATATGTATAAACCCTGATATTGCGATGGAAGGAATGTAATTCCGAAATTGGTGGCAACTTAAAAAACTCAATAAGCAAAATCAATAAGCTAAGTAATCCGAAACTTAAATAACTTAAAAAGCTTAAATTCGACAACTTGTAAAACGTAAACAATTATAAACCGTATGAAACGGACTTAAAAATGATTAAAACCCTTGTGAAATCCGAAAAGTAATAAGCTAAACTTGAAATAAGCTACTAAGCATTAAGAGCTTATAGCCTATACACGTAAGAGCTTAACAAGGAGTAAAAAGACTACCCTTTCAACCTTTAAACACCAAACGAAATCAATCCGTATGGATTATGGTTTTCGGATCAAAAGCAAAGTGAAACCAAGAAATGAAGAAGAAGATTGACGAACACAAACTTAAACTTAAACTTTTAATTAAAAGAACTCAAAGTACAAAGATTAATGAAAAGCTTAAAATTTGAAAGATGAAAACAAAGAAAAATCTAGTGAGAGAAAGTTTGGAACTTTCTCTCTCTAAAACTAGAGAAAATGAAAAACTAAAACTAAGACTAACTAAGTGTTCTAAATTTGTGAAGTAGAATCATATATATAGGCGTGTGATATGGGCTTGTGAATGGGCTTGGGTATCGGGCTTCTTTTCTTCTTTCTTCTTTAGTCTTCACGTTTCTTTAAATAAACATTTCCGACTTCGGATATTGAGAAGTGTCGGTGAATAATTCCAACTCGTCTTATAATCTTTTGTTTAATAGACTCGAGTTCTTCGACATATATGAATCTTCCATCTTTGGCTCTATTCTTCGATAAATCTTCAAATAGGCACAATGACTTCGAATATTTTGCATCTCTTGGACAATAGACTTCGTCTTGAGTCTTTTTTCTTCGATAAAACCCGTGCAATCCCATGTTTTCTTCAATATTCATCCGGTTGGCTCTGAAAACACATTAAACACAAAAACCACGCATAATTCATAACAAATGATATTAAACACGCGTTTTTGGTCTTTGTTTTAGTAGGAAATAAGTGGTAAAAGGATGGGTGTTTTCACACCTATCAAATCCCCTACACTTAACCATTGCCATGCCCTCATGCAATGCTTAGTGATAAAGCAAATTTACATTTTTCTCATAATTAATCAACCTTGGCCTTATTAACATACTACTAAACAAAAATTAAAGTACTAATAGAAATTAAAATTTTAAAGTAACAAAAGGATAGAAAACCATTTTCACTTGAAAATAGCTATATGGAAATAACTTGCAAAGAGATCAAGGACTTACATTAGGGCTTTGGTGCTGCGAAGATTTATCACCCTCAAGTTTCACGTTCCTCAAACTAAGCTTAAAAACGAGATCATTGTTATTATAAGTTAGCAATCAAACACTTACACACATGGCTTAATTAAATGCTTAAACTCCCTTATTCCTAGAGGTATCTCTTATATTTTATTTTTGTCTTAGAATGATCATGAAGATGCATTTTTGGACATATTTCGATAGTTTATTTAGGCTGAAAGCAAAGTAGGACGATTTGATCAATAGTTAGCTGAAGGACAAATCTCTTAAAACTGCTTCTCGGGATATCAAAAAGTTCATATCTTGGCATAACTTGGTTCACGATTTAAGACCTTTCTCGGGCCGATATTTGGCATGTACTTCATACTTCATATCTTGAGAGACGTTCTTGAGATAATGGTCTTCTCATCGTTAATAGAGTTTCTTCACTTGGAGACTTTTAAGGGGTACTCCAACTTTGTTGACCACGACTTCATGATTATTTCTTCAATCGTTAATTGGGATTTTGAGATACAATGATCCGCCTCCTTTTCGGACTTGGATCTATTTATCCTCATACCTTGTTAGGGTCTTTTCGGATAGACTTCTCCATGATCTTTATGGGAGTTGATTGCTTTTCGTCGTGAGTCTTGATCCTTTATATTGATTTTGGGAATAATGCTTTTCACATCACTTTGGATCTTCAGCAATAAAATTGAATACTCATGCCTTGTTAGGGCCTTTTCGGACTCGCCAATCTTCGCGCCCCGCTTCATAAGTTATGCCTTGGCTATGAACTCTTATCATTACCGAGCAACTTTTAAACGATCTTGGGCTAGAAGCTAAGTAACTTTTCAAATCGCATGACCTTACTTATTACAGATAAATTATTAGCAAGTGATGGGAGAATAGGCAGATAATTTCACCAAGTGAGCTTTGCGCAAGAATACCGACTTATAATTGACTCTATCATTTCTCGTTCTCCATAATTTAAAATCTCAAGTAATGAGACTCGTGGATGCTTAGCCTAATAAACCAATTAAGGTCTACATGGTTAAGGATACTAGCTAGAATAAACTTAGATAAGTCTATTCGGGTTGAGTCAAAATAATCGCAACGGGCCTAATATGTCAAAGACTTCTAAACTAGCTACACCACTTTATTGATATTTTTGACTTTATTGCGGGATATATACATATGAAAGCAACGATAAAAATTTAAAAATTACGACTAAATGGCCAAAGTTAATTAAAAATTTGAAAAATGTTGAAAAAGATGATTTTTCGATTAAATGAAGGCATTTTCATGGAAAAGTCCACTTAACACTTCGATAGAAGTCCCCCTACACTTAAGATAAACATTGTCCTTAATGTTTAAGCATGTGGGAAAAGTCTCCCCTACACTTATGACATTGTGCACGTTGTTTAAATCAAGCTAAGGAAGAGACGACTAAAGTGATCAATTTCAAATGTGAGTATGAAGAAAATTGAATCACGATAGTTGAGAGATAGAACCAGATTTCGGATAACACGGGAGCACGGTTCTTCAGAGATTCCAAGAGTGCACTTATCCCTGTAATCACATCACCACACAAATACAAACACCTATATAGGTCCCCCTACACTTAGGAGGTTAAAACAGAAAAGGATAGATACTCGGGTTGCCTCCCGAGGAGCGCTTGTTTTTGATAACCGAGTCACGAGCCTGACTCGACCCAAAATTAGTTTATGGGAAACGTGGTGAGGGATGGAATCATCTCCTGAGAGATGTCCTCACCAAAGTACAACTTCACTCGTTGGCCATTCACCTTAAAATTCGGTCCATTAGGTTGAGCGAGCTCAAGAGTACCACATGGAAAAATCTGGGCAATGGTGAATGGGCCGGACCAACGAGATTTCAGCTTGCCCGAAAAGATTTTCAACCGAGAGTTGAAGAGTAAAACTTTTTCTCCAACTTGGAACTCTCGGTTCTTAATCTTAGAGTCGTGAATGAGCTTAGTCTTCTCCTTATAGATCAAAGAGTTTTCATAAGCCTCATTCCGGAGTTCATTCAGCTCATTGAGTTGGATCTTGCGTAGGTCACTGGCTTTGTTGATATCGAAATTAGCCCACTTCAAGGCCCAGTAAGCCTTGTGCTCCAACTCAATGTGGAGGTGGCACGCTTTCCCGTACATGAGACGATATTGTGTACATCCAATCGGAGTCTTGTAAGCGGTACGAAAAGCCCACAAAGCATCATCAAGTTTATCAGCCCATGAGGCACGATGCTCTCCCACAGTTCTTTCAAGAATTCGCTTTAATCCTCGGTTAGAGATTTCAGCCTGGCCATTAGTTTGTGGGTGGTAGGCGGTGGAAAGACGATGATTGACACCGTACTTAGCCATGACTCTTGCAAATTGGTCATTGCAAAAATGAGTCCCGCGATCACTAATAATGGCACGAGGCACACCGAATCTAGCGAATAACGACTTCAAAAAGTTATAAACCACCCTTGCGTCATTAGTAGGTAAAGCTTTGGCTTCAACCCACTTTGAAACGTAGTCAACGGCTACAAGGATGTATTTGTTTCCTTTAGATGAAGGGAATGGCCCCATAAAGTCGATACCCCAAACATCAAAGATTTCACATTCTTGTATGAAATTTTGAGGCATCTCATCTTTATGTGTGATCTTGCCTTGTTTTTGGCAAGCATCACAATGTTTAACCATCTCGTGAGCATCACGGTAAATGGTGGGCCAATAAAATCCCGAGTCAAACACTTTTTTGGCGGTGTAGTTGGGACCAAAGTGACCACCGGTGGGTCCTTTGTGGCAAGCGTCAAGGATTTCTAAAGCTGCCGGTCCATCAACACATCGGCGAATAATCAAATCGGCACATTATTTGAATAGGTAAGGGTCGTCCCAGAAATAATGTTCAACATCTTTAAAGAACTTTTTCTTTTGTTGGGATGTTAACCCTTCCTTTAGAATTCCACCCGCCAAGTAGTTTGCAATATCGGCAAACTACGGGGTTTCATCAGAAGTCGAGTTGATAGACATTAAGGTCTCCAGGGGAAAAGAATCATTGATGTCTTTGTTCGGATGATCCCCTTGGTAAGGATCCTCAAGTCTACTGAGATGATCCGCGGCTAGGTTTTCAGCTCCTTTTTTTATCACGAATTTCGATTTTAAATTCTTGGAGTAGCAAAACCCAGCGAAGAAGTCTTGGCTTGGAATCTTGTTTAGTCAACAAGTACTTCAACGCGGAATGATCGGTGTAAACGATTGTGGTGGAAAGGACAAGATAGGGGCGGAACTTTTCAAAGGCATAGACAACAGCTAAAAGCTCTTTTTCGGTTGTCGTGTAATGCAATTGAGCCCCAGTCATTGTCTTGCTAGCGTAATGGATTGGTTGGAAGTGTTTGTTTACTCTTTGGCCCAGAACCGCTCCAATAGCAAAGTCACTAGCATCGCACATCAACTCGAAAGGCAGCTCCCAATTAGGGGTAACCAATACGGGTGCCTTAGTTAGCTTATCCTTAAGCAAATTGAAGGCTTCAAGACACACTTTGGAAAAGATAAAAGGGGTATCTTTCTCCAAGAGGTGGGTCATCGGGCGAGCGATTTGAGAAAAATCTTTGATGAATCGACGGTAAAAGCCCGCATGACCAAGGAAACTTCTCACACCCTTCACGGTTGAAGGTGGAGGCAACTTAGCGATAACATCGACTTTAGCACGGTCTACTTCAAGACCGGCTTTGGAGATCTTGTGTCCTAGCACGATGCCCTCTTTTACCACGAAATGGCATTTTTCCCAATTAAGAACAAGGCGAGTGTCTTCACACCGCTTAAGCATACGTTCTAAATTGGCAAGGCAAGCAGAGAAAGAATCGCCATAAACCAAGAAATCATCCATGAATACTTCCATAGTGTCTTCCACCATGTCATGGAAGATAGCCATCATACACCGTTGGAACGTCCCAGGAGCATTACATAAACCAAAAGGCATGCGTTTGTAAGCAAATGTTCCGTAGGGACAAGTGAATGTGGTTTTTTCTTGGTCCTTGGGATTGATGGGAATTTGAAAATACCCGGAGAAACCGTCTAAGAAGCAGTAATAGTCATTACCCGCAAGACGCTCGAGCATTTGATCCATGAAAGGAAGAGGAAAGTGATCTTTTCTCGTGGCATCATTGAGCTTGCGATAATCAATACAAACTCTCCACCCAGTAACGAGACGAGTGGGAATCAACTCGTTGTGTTCATTGGAAACAACGGTTATTCCGCCCTTCTTGGGCACACAATGGACGGGACTTACCCATGGCGAATCCGAAATAGGGTAAATCAAGCCGGCATCAAGAAGTTTGATAACCTCTTGTTTGATGACGTCATGAATTCGAGGATTAACCCTTCTTTGGCTCTGGATTGTGGGTTTAAAGTCATCTTCCATGAGAATCTTGTGAGTACAAAAGTTCGGATCAATTCCACGGATATCGGAAATTTTCCAAGCAATTGCCTTCTTATGATCTTTAAGCACGGCGATGAGGCGAGATTTTTCTTCTTCTTTCAAGTCCTTCGCGATGATGACAGGCGACTTCTTGTTTTCTTCAAGGAACACGTACTCGAGATGGGGCGGCAACTCATTAAGTTCTAAATCCGGAGGATTTTCGATGGGAGGCGTTTTCAAAGTCGGAGCATCGATAGCAATAACCGTGGGAGATGGTGGAAAAAGATTGTCTTCTTTGAGAAGGTTTTCAAAGAAACGCATGTCGTTATCCCAATCGGTGGGAGAATCGTCATTAGTTAAGTTCACATCTCCCATGGTGGCTTCAAGATCTTTCTAAAAGAAATCACTTTCTCCAAATAGAGACAGTGATGAATCAATAGAGGAAACGGTCTCAACATTGGGAAGAGAGGTAGGAATACTTTTACAAGCATCTTTGAAGTGTTCTTCACAAGCCTCATCAAGAACGTCAATACAATTAACACTCTCGTTGGAATAAGGTTGTTTAGACAACTTTCCCATGTTGAAGACAATTTTATTGTCACCCACTCTCATGATAAGCTCACCGGCTTCAACATCGATGAGAGTGCGACCGGTCCTCAGGAATGGACGACCAACAATTAATGGCACACGAGGGTCCATATCGTAGTCAACAACGACGAAATCGACAGGAAAAGTGAATTTGTCGACTCCTACAAAGACGTCTTCGGCTATCCCCACTGGATAAGCAACCGTACGGTTAGCCAATTCCAAAGTCATTTTGGTGGGGACTAGCTCAGGGAGAGATAATTGCTTCCAAACGCTGAGAGGCTTTAAGTTAATACTGGCACCTAGATCGGTTAGGGCCATGCAATTCTCTACTCCTGGGAAGTTACAAGGGATTAAGAAACGACCCGGATCACCAAGCTTGGTTGGCAATTTCCTTAAGAGAACTGCAGAGCAGTTCTCATTAAGTTGGGTGTTAGCAATATCAAGAAGCTTCTCCTTGTCACTAAGAAGATCTTTGAACATTTTTGCGTACTTAGGCATGTGAGCGAGAGCCTCAGCGAAGGAGATGTTGAAATTCAATTGTTTAAACATTTTAAGAAAGTTCGAAACCTGAATATCGTCCTTGCTTTTGAGCTTCTCTTTCCTCAACCTTGATGGATAAGGTATATCGGAAGAAGAGGAAGGATTTGGGAGAATAGGATCACTCACATCCTTGGGTGGAGGAGGGGTAGAAGTAAGAGGCGGAGAAATTGGGGAAGTAGAAGGATGAGGAATAGGAGCAGGTGACTCGTTTTCCTTAGTCACAATCACCGGTGGAGGTATAGGAAGCTCGGGTTCCTTGGTACCTTTGCCACTGCGAGTGGTGATTGCTTTCATCTCCCCTCTTGGATTCGCAACGGTGTTACTTGGAAGAGTACCCGAAGAAGAGGGTTGATTAACTTGGAAGAAACTAGCCATCATGTTTTTTAAGTCATTCGTTTGACTATCCAAAGTGTTTTTCATATCAGCTCTCAGATCGTTCCCTTCTTTCACCAGGTCTGCTTTCAAGTTGAGCACTTCCCGCTGAATATTTCCCACGATCACATCGTTAGTCCTCATGTAGGTTTCCACTTCTTGGTGTAAAGCGGTGGGTTGGTTGGGAGGAGCATTGTATGCGGGTGGTTGATAAGCATGTTGCTGGTAAACTTGGTTGTTTCTTTGAGGTGGATGTTGTTGTTTGTGAGGTGGTATGTATGGTCCACGAGATTGTTGTTGTTGTTGAGGAGGGCGGTTGAGGTTTTGTTGTTGGTTTGGATTGTTAGGAGTAAAACCGGGTGGTGAGAGATAGTTGTTCGAACGGTAGCTAAGCAGGTTCCGGTCACCTTGAGGACGAGCTTGATAAGCGGGTTGAGGATAGGTGCCATATGCTGCATTCACATTCTCAGAAGGGTAGTCTTGGGTGGCGGTACAAGTGGTGTAAGAGTGAGGACCCCCGCATATTTCACATGGTTGGCTGACAGCATTGACTTGAGCGTTTTTAGCATTGATGCTATTGGTGTTGCTGGCGGTTTGGGTAGCAAGCGATTCAAGAAGCGCAGTGATTTTGTCAAGTCGCTTATCGCTGTCACTAGTACTAGCACTAGCGACATTGGTCCGAACACTCTTGGTTTGCACACGAGACTTATTCTCAATGATATCCCAAGCAGCATTGGAAGTCTTAGCCAAAAGATTACCCCCTGAGGCACTGTTTAGTGAATCTTGGTCATTCATGTTTAAACCATTATAAAAAGTATTAATTTGGTGCACTTTGGTAAAACCATGTTGTGGGCATTTTCTCAAAAGGTCTTTGAAACGGTCCCAAGATTCACTAAACGACTCATCGTACTTTTGTTCAAAATCTATAATTTCATTCCGCAAAGCGGTAGTACGAGAGGGTGGGAAAAAGTAGTTGATAAACTTGGTCTCCAAATCCGTCCACGTAAGAATACTCTGTGGCGGTTCCTTAGCAAGCCAATGCCGGGCTTGTCCCTCTAAAGAAAAAGGAAAAATTTGTAAACGGATTACCTCTTGTGGAACACCATTGAATTTGACCGTATTGGTGAGTTGCAAGAATCTCTTGATGTGGTCATGTGGATCATCAATGGTACGCCCCAAGAATGGTTGAGCAGAGACCATCTGGATAAAGCCGGATTTGAGCTCAAAATTGTTGGCTGCAATCGCGGGTATGACAATTGGATCATTGTTACCATCTACATGTGCTTGCAGAAGTTCAATCATCGGGCGATTATCCGGTAGAGGCTCATTGTTGTTGTTATTATTGTTGGTAAAAGGTGGGTTATTATTGTTATTATTGTTTTGAGGTGGGTTATTGTTGTTGTTTTGTACACCGGCCATGTCTAAGTCTTCGAGAGGCTCGGGCTCTTGATAAGACATTGATCGTGTACGCATGCACCTGCAAAAGAACTAACAAGGCAAAAACAAAGCAGAAATATTTTTGGTTTTTATGTTTTTTTTTAATTTTTTAGGATTTTTGAAAATTTTATATTTTTTTTATTTTTTTAGGGTTTTTGAAAACTTTTATGAAAAAGTAACGTTCACGGTGAACGGATCCCAAAATCCAAGTTCTCACAAAAAACTGTTGATCTTAACGAGAAGAGCCGACAGCGGCGCCATTTGATACAATGATTTTCATTGGGTTCAGAATTAGTCTCGGTATCTCCTCGAATTGATCACGGTTCTAAGTGGAATGATTGTTCTTGGTGACAAATAGGGGGTTTGGTTTGTTTATCTAATTTAAAATAATAGCAAATAAATGTAAGTGGCGTTGAGTAAATTATAAGCTTTGAAAGATTAAACTAAAATAGCGAGTTAAGAAATAAAAGCTAGAAAACGTAAAGAGAATATTAGAAAAATACTTTGAAAACTTGACTAAATTAAAGCTTAAAACTTTATAAGACTTTAAAACTTAGTGCATCGGAATAAAAGAAATGCAAAGTTGTCGGAATGTCACAATCATCACCATCGGAATACTCAAAAAATTATCCATCGGAATGTTTCAAGTGAAGATCCATCGGAATGTTCATGTTTGTTACCATCAGAATAATTTAGATCAAGCTGTCGGAATGATGTCTTATCGGAAAGTCAGATCGGAATATCAAAGAACCCTTCGACGCAATGTCAGATCGGAATAAGGTAAATAAAAATTGGCCAAAGTTTCGACTTAAAAAGGACCTTAGTCCCGTCAGAATGTGCGATCGCAATAAGCGATCGCAATCCATATCAGAATAAGGGGGAATTACCAACCTATCGCAAAGTAGAACCCACTCTTGGGTTATTGCGATACAAATCAGAAAACCGTCGGAATATGTATAAACCCTGATATTGCGATGGAAGGAATGTAATTCCGAAATTGGTGGCAACTTAAAAAACTCAATAAGCAAAATCAATAAGCTAAGTAATCCGAAACTTAAATAACTTAAAAAGCTTAAATTCGACAACTTGTAAAACGTAAACAATTATAAACCGTATGAAACGGACTTAAAAATGATTAAAACCCTTGTGAAATCCGAAAAGTAATAAGCTAAACTTGAAATAAGCTACTAAGCATTAAGAGCTTATAGCCTATACACGTAAGAGCTTAACAAGGAGTAAAAAGACTACCCTTTCAACCTTTAAACACCAAACGAAATCAATCCGTATGGATTATGGTTTTCGGATCAAAAGCAAAGTGAAACCAAGAAATGAAGAAGAAGATTGACGAACACAAACTTAAACTTAAACTTTTAATTAAAAGAACTCAAAGTACAAAGATTAATGAAAAGCTTAAAATTTGAAAGATGAAAACAAAGAAAAATCTAGTGAGAGAAAGTTTGGAACTTTCTCTCTCTAAAACTAGAGAAAATGAAAAACTAAAACTAAGACTAACTAAGTGTTCTAAATTTGTGAAGTAGAATCATATATATAGGCGTGTGATATGGGCTTGTGAATGGGCTTGGGTATCGGGCTTCTTTTCTTCTTTCTTCTTTAGTCTTCACGTTTCTTTAAATAAACGTTTCCGACTTCGGATATTGAGAAGTTTCGGTGAATAATTCCAACTCGTCTTATAATCTTTTGTTTAATAGACTCGAGTTCTTCGACATATATGAATCTTCCATCTTTGGCTCTATTCTTCGATAAATCTTCAAATAGGCACAATGACTTCAAATCTTTTGCATCTCTTGGACAATAGACTTCGTCTTGAGTCTTTTTTCTTTGATAAAACCCGTGCAATCCCATGTTTTCTTCAATATTCATCTGGTTGGCTCTGAAAACACATTAAACACAAAAACCACGCATAATTCCAAACAAATGATATTAAACACGCGTTTTGGTCTTTGTTTTAGTAAGATATAAGTGGTAAAAGGATGGGTGTTTTCACACCTATCAAATCACTCGAAAGAGTATCGACATCCTCAAAGTCATCATAAGTTGGCATGTCTTTGTACTCAGAAGAAAAATCATCAGAATCATCCATGTCAGAACTAGAATCATCATCATAGTCATCATAGGTTGGTGGAGACTCATGAATTGGTGGAGGATCTAAATTAGAGAGAGAATAATCCACATCATCGTGGAAAAGTGGATTATCGTAGTAAGAATCGAAAAGAGGATTGTTGTAGACGACAAAATCATCGAGCACATTAATCATATTCGCCGATTCTCTTCCATTGGATTTGGTTGTGATCTTCCCCATTTTAAACACTTGTGCATCATTCCCGACTCTTAAAATGAGCTCACCTTCGGCAACATTGACTAATGCTTTTCCGGTTCTCAAGAATGGCCGACCAAGTATTAACGGAATACGAGGGTCCATTTCATAATCAACAACAACAAAGTCGACCGGAAAAGTGAAGGTGCCAACTTTAATAAACACATCTTCGGCAATACCAACGGGGTAAGCGAGAGTGCGATTTGCAAGCTCAAGAGTCATCTTTGTTGGTGTAAGATCGGGTATTAATAACTTTTTTCAAACACTTAAAGGCATCAAATTTATACTTTCCCCGAGATCGGCTAAGGCAGTAAATTCTTCGGTTTGGTTAAAAGTACATGGTAGCACAAAACGACCGGGATCTCTAAGTTTTTCCGGAAGTTCTTTAAGAAGGACTGTAGAACAGTTTTCATTCAATCGAGTATTAACAAACTCGGCCATCTTCTCCTTCTTATTAAGCAATTCCTTAAACATCTTAACAAATTTAGGCATTTGGGCAAGAGCTTCAACAAGGCTAAAGGTGATGGTCAGTCCCGAAATCTTCTTCAAATAGTTAGACACTTGAATGTCATCCTTGGTGAGCAATTTGCCCTTGTCTAAGCGAGAAGGATAAGGGATATTGGGTTTATAGGTGGAAGGTGTAGCAGGTAAAAGTTGAGATGTTGAAGGTTTAAAGGTGGAATGTGGGGTTGGTGAAGGGTTTTTCTTGGGTACTTCAGTAAGAGGTGGAGACGGTAATGGAGAACTAATACTAGGCATGGGAGTAGGAGGGATAAATGGTGGTGGAGGAGGTGTAGATGGAGTAACTGGGGGAGGGGTAGATGGTCCTACTAAGGTTGCTCCACTGCGTGTAGTAATAGCACTTACATTCGCTCTCGGGTTGGTGATGGTATTTTAAGGAAGAGAGCCCCGAAGTAGAGGGTTGAGTACTTGGAAAGAAACTAGCCATCATATTCTTCAAATCTTTCGTTTGATTGCTGAAGGAGGTTTGCATATCATGTCGAAGCTCGGTTCTAATATCATTCCATTGCTTAGTGATATATCCTTTCAAGTTGATGATTTGGCTTTGAAGATTCTTAACTAGCTCTCCTTGGGTCTTCATGAAAGTTTCAACATCATGATTAATGGGTGGTGCTTGTTGAGCGGGTGGGTGATAAGAATTAGAAGCTCGAGGTGGGTTTAGGTTGCTTCTATTGTAGTTGTTGGGGTTGTGGTTTTGAGGAGAAAAACCGGGTGAAAGAAAGTTGTTAGAAAGGTAACTTAGCAAGTTACGATCACCTTGAGGTCGGGCTTGGTAGTTTTCCGTTGAATAGTTACCATGAGCCGCATACACGTTTTCCGGATTGTCATGAGTAGAAGGACAATCAGTGTATGAATGAGGACCGTCACAGATCTCACAAGAAGTTGCAACAGCTTTAACTTGTTGTTGTTGATTTGTAGCCAAGAGTTGCATGTTTTCTCATTTCGACCATTACGCGGGTCGATTCGGTGATATCAGGGTTTGAAGAAGTAGAAGAAACATTGACTCTCGGGTTTGATCTTGAAGATGCGGATGAATCCCAATTTTTGTGATGAGTAGTCATGTTCTCTATAAGCTCTCTACACTCCTCAGGTCTTCTTTTCATAAATGTGCCACCGGCGGCTGCATTAATCGTATCACGATCACGAAAAGTTAAACCATTGTAGAAAGTATCAATCAAAGTAACGGGGAGCATGTTATGGTTTGGACATCGATCAATAAAAACATTATATCGTTCCTAAGCATTAAAAATTGATTCATCGGGTTCTTGATTAAATCCACAAATTTGATTTCGAAGGCTCGTGACCATGGATGGTGGAAAGTAGCGCGACAAAAAGCGTTGAGTCATCTCATCGCAATTATGAACTGAATTCTTCGGAAGACGATCAAACCATTTTTCGGCATGGTGGGATAAGGTGTGTGGAAATAGGTGAAGGCGAAGAAAATCCATAGTGACCCCGGGCAACTTCATGCTTTGAGTAACGGTAATGAACTTGTCGAGGTGTTTGTTGGCATCATCATCCGGTAATCCGCGAAATGGACAAGTGTTCTGCACTTGTTGGATCATATGATGCTTCAATGAAAACTCTGGAGCCGTGATTTGCATAGGCGCAATCGGTCCTCCTCGTCCATTCATCGTAGGTTGACACAACTCCTCTATCGTTCGAAGGTCAGGTGGTGGAACATTGTTGTTGCTATTCATGTTGGGGTGGGGTGGATTATTGTTGTTGTGTACACCAGCCATATCTAAATCTTCACGAGTCTCGGGCTCTGAATAAGTTGAATATCTAGTACGCATACACCGACAAAAGCAAAAGAAAAAGATACCAAAGAAATAGAGAATATATATGTACGTGTAAAAATAAAAATAAAAATATTTTTGGTGCAAAACTTTGAAAAAGAAATGCTTTTTATGAGTTTTTAATTGTTTTTGTATTTTTAAAAGTTTTTAATTTTTATGAATTTTTGAAAATATTTGACACGAAAAATAACGTTCACGAGTGAACGGATCCCAAAATTCAACGCGTCTCTCACAGAAAATCTTAATCTTTACGAAAAGAGCCGGCAGCGGCGCCATTTAATAACTAGATTTTACTCAGTTAAAAATTAAGTTCGTTGAATGTGTCTATTCGAATTTACTATTGGTTTAAGTGTGACTCAGTCGTTTTTGGTGAAAAAGAATATTTTTGTCGTTGTTGTAAAATAAAATGGCAAAACTTTAAAGTAAAAGGCAAGGTAAATAAGCTATAAATGATTAAAAAGTAAATGACGAGAAATTAAGACTTTGAAAGTAAATTAATTAAAAACGAGAAATTAAAGCTTGACGAAAAGTAAATAAACGATATTAAAAAAACAAATATGAAAAGGAAACAATTAATAAAAATAAAACTAAACGAAGAAATTAACTATCGACTCGAAAATAAAGTTTGCTTAATGAAAAAGGAGAGAATAAAACTAAAATGACACTTTAAAACTAAACAAGGCAAAATCTAAGGCGGGTACTAAATAAAATATAAAACTTAAACTTTTGGAAAAAATACTAATACTAAAAATTGATAAAAAATTAAACTAAAAATACATAACTTTCAGAATTAAAAAAGGAACAACTTTAAGATAAAACTAAACAATTACGGAACAATACTAATAAATAAACAAGCTAGCAAGCAAGCAGCTGGAAGCAGCCAGGCTAGCTGCTCAATTTGGCGCCAAAACTACTAAGCAAGCAAGCAGGCTGATAACTTTTCGGAATACGTACAGTAATCTTCACAATATGTGGTTTTTCGGAATGTGATTTCTTTGCAATATCTTATTCTTCGGAATAATACTTTTTTCACAACTATCTTTTTTTTCGGAATAAATCTTTTCAGAACTTTATTCGGAATAAATCTTTTCAGAACTTTCTTCGGAAAAATGATTTTTTCGGAACTTTTTGTTTTCAGATTTTTCGGAATAAATGATTTTCAGACTTTTTACTTTTTCAGAAAAAATAAGATTTCAGAGAAATGACATATATTCAGAAAAGCAATAATTTCAGAAAAAATTGACAAATTCAAAGAAAACTTCGGAATGATAAACCCTAATCCGAAAAAGTGAAAAATCAGATAGACAGATACAGTAACATTAAAAATTCACGAAATAAGCTAAAAATAAGCACAAATCAAATAAGCAATTAACTAAAACTTAATCTAAAACACTTTTAAGAAAAACTAATTAAACCACAAATTAAAAACTTGAAAAACACTAATACAACTAAAAATTAAAAATCAACTTTTTATAAAATAAACTAATAAAAACACTTAATTAAAATCAAATCAAACACACAATAAGCTATCAAATCAATAAGCTAACACAATCAAAAACATAAAAACATAACAAACAATCAAATAAGCATAACAATAAGCACATAAACATAAAGATTAGATCAAAACAAGAAAGTTAGAATGAGAGATTAATAAAAACTTGATTAAAATAAGATTCAACAATTGAAGTAAAGATTAAACTTACAAATTTAAGGTGCAAGACAAGGTAATTAAATGACAATTAAGTAAATGACATTAAGAAAAGTGCAAGTAATTAAAGGTGGAAGACTAGTTTGTCAAGTTAGCCAACACCTCCAAATGACTCATTAGGAGGGTATTTATAGGAGGATTAGTATGTCTTGATGCTTTCTTCCTTTTCTTGTCTTTTCGTCTTTTTAAATTCTTCGACTTTTTCGACTTTGTCTCGGGATTATTTGAACTCGTCTTATAATTTCTTCATTTATTAGACTTGAGTTCTTCGACTTCATTAAACTTCCGTCTTTAGACTTTTTCTTCGATAAATCTTCAGAATAGGCCTTGGACTTCCGTTCTTTTTGCACTCTTGATCTTTTGACTTCGTCTTTTGTCTTTTTCTTCGATAGAAGCCCGTGTTTTCTTCCATTTTCACATTTTGATCCTAAATCACAACAAAAACACAAACCACGCATAACTCCGACATTTACGACATAAAATACACGTTTTGGCTTGGTTATTATTATAATTAAGTGGTAAAAGGATAAGTGTTTTCACACTTATTAGAGACGTATTGGATTTTGGGATCCGTTCACTTTGAACGTTACTTTCACGTATTATAAACCAAAAACTTAAAAAAAATAAAAAAGATAAAAATTAAAAAATTAAAAAATCACAAAATCAATTCTTTTCCTCAAGAATTGAACCAAAAAAATAAAAAATTCAAAAAGTAATCTTTCTCCTAAAAATTACAACAAAAATATATTGTATATATCAGTTTTCATCGTTTTTACGTACATATTATATTTTCTTTAAAAAATCAAATAAATACAAAAATATTTTTGATATATTATTATATGTAAATAAGTATCGTAGATACGAACACTCAATACACATACTTTCATAAGTATTGCTTTTGCAATACACCGTGTTAGGGAGCGTTCCGGTCCTTAACACGTGTATCGATCAAATTTAATTAAGGCACAATAGATAAATACTGCAATCTACTTGATCTTGAGAAAGAGGCCACTGTGTGGGGGGTATAAGGCGAGTGTATTTCACATTTTAAAGAAGAAGGCTCTTAAGTGCTACGTGCCGTCCCGTTTCTCCGCTTCCTTGTGGGTCTTTCAAGAGTGATAGTGGAGAGTGGTGTGACACCCAATTAGTACTTACATATATTATACTTTCTTGTGGATATTAATTATTGCACCTCGAGGGAGATAATCTCTTCTCCTTCAAAAGTCGACCGAGAGCTCATCTCTCACTCCTCGAGTTTATTTACACGTGTACTCGCACGCGTGTAACCATACCACCTTTGGTGTATTACTTCCTTCCCCGAGGAAGCTTTAAACGTCATTCTCTTGTATATATATTCGACCACCTTGTTACACATGGATACTCGTTCCATGTTGGAGATTTTGCAACAACGATCCGCCAACGCTAATTATTCACCTTGTTCGAATTATTGTGGTCCACACGATACTTATTTATGTGATTAAAACAATGGATATTATGTGGAGGGTTATGCTTATAATGGAACCGAGAACCCTAATTTTCAACCTAACCTTCAAATGGACTACACTTGTAACGACTATATGGGATATTCCGGTTTTTCATCACAACCTTCACCATCATTTCATGATCAAACCTTTAATGAGCCATACCAAAACCAAGAATTTTCCAATTATGGAGGTTTTCAAAATAATGATAATTTTCAATGCTATAATCAAGATACTTTTAAAAATCAAGGATTTTCACATTATGAGGGTTTTCAAAATGAAGGAATTTTTGAAGGTTACAATCATGAGAACTTTCATAATCATGACTCTTTTCAAAACTATAATCCACCTAATTATAGAAATCCACCTTCACCCTATTCTTCAACTTTTTCATGTGAGTTTTGTGGAAATGCACCCCATTATGGTTATGATTGTCGACCGAGGGATCCGCCTTCTTATGCCCCTAATATTTTCACTGAGTCGCATTCTTTACTTGAGCAAATAAACGAGTTTATCGATGGAGTTTATAAGGAGTTTGATAGTAAGGAAGACATAAGCGTCAAGGAAATGCACAATACATGTCTGTGGTTAAAGAAAAGGATTACGTCTGCTGAGGGAGCGGAAATTAAGACTTGGCAAATTAATGATAAGGAACTCGGTGATATGTGTCGTGAATGGTTGAACAAATTTTCTCGTCAACTCAGAAAATATTTAGATGATTTAATCTTTAAGATTGATACGATCGAGATCGAGAAAGAAGAACAATATCGTGCTCGTATGCATTATCGATGCTCCTATGATGATTGTGAGGGACCTTCGATTTGTATGACACTTAATGATGACACACCTTCATCACCTTTACCTCACATGGAACCCACCGACTCTTTAACCATCGGGGACGAGCCTCTTAGCACTAATAAAAACACCGATTTAGATAAATTAACCGCTTTTAGTGTTGAGAACCTTATCCCAATCCAAAGAGAGCTTAGAGTGTTTCCAATGAACCATGTGACGAGCTTTGTATTGATACATCTTATCCTCATGATCACATTGAGATTTCATCACACGTTGACCTTCATGCTACTACTAGTGATTTTGGTGACTTTGATCTTGATGACTTATTCAAAGAAAGGGATAATGAGATTGAGGAAGAGTTTGTGCAAGACTTGCCACAATGGAGGATGATGATCGTGATTCTAGTAAAGCATCTTATGCTATATCATCTGATGGCTTGTCTTGTCAAGATAACATTCCTAATTTGGATGAAGAACTTACTCTTATTGGAAATATGGATCCTTATCCTCTCCCACCTTATGATTCTTGTGACGCAACCTTTGATGATCCTTATGATAGTGATGAGTCCTTTACATCCGATGATGAATCAATGTCCTCTATGACTCCTTCACCTATTCATAGTGATTTTGTGATTCATTCCAATCCTCTTTTTGAAACATAATTTGATAACCCACTTTTCCACCATGATGAAGAAACCAATGATGATTTTAGTGATGATGAACCTTCTCTTTGTGATACACTAATATATGATGATTATATTGATGATGAGTTTTCCACTTGTGAATCTCCATTTTTTGATGATCACACTTCCTTGAGTTTTGAGGAGTCACCAATCTTTGACATACCAATCTATGATGACTACAGTGATGAGGAGGGGTCTATCATTGATGAGAATGAGGAGGTTCTAAAGATTGAAAGATTGCTTAGGGAAGATGAATTGATAGATAAAAAAATTGAAGATTATCTTTAGAGAGATGATATTGTGGTTGATACATCTTCTTCTAATTCGGATGAGGACATTCGTGAAATAGAGAGATTGCTTTATGAGGATACCATTCCCACTCAACTTTCTCATGAACCTTCACATATTACTCTTTCTTGCCCACCTTTTGATGATGATGAGGAGCACCACATGGATATACTTGTTATGAATGTTTGGATACCTACACCTTCATTGTCTCATGATGCTTTGATATCTAAGGGGGAATCTTATATGGTTGATACGAGTTCATCTTCTTATTTTCCCATGAAGGGAAAGGTTTTTGATCTTGGGATACATAAATTTGAGACACCTTGGTGTTGTCCCATATATTTGTGATTAAACAAGAAAGAAAGGTAGATAAAAGATGAATTCTAGAGAGATAAAGTAGTGAGAGAAAGTAGAGAGAAAATGGTTGGAACTTTTGGAGGATTAGATTAGAGAGTGAAAATGAAAATGGCCAACACCCTTCCTAACATGCTAGGAAGGGTATTTATAGCCTTTGCCTACATGTGGCATAATGGGCTATATGATTATGGGCCGGGCTTTCCTTTTGGGCTTTGGTTACTTATGAATGAACATTAGCTTAAAGTTAAGCCCGTAATACACGACTAACCTTCTACCTATTACAATGTTCTAATATACGATACATAATAAACATATGACCGAGCATTCTTGTTTGACTCAATATTTTGAGGCTAACAATCTCCCCCAATGAGAGGTCATTACCCTTTATGAGAGGTAATAACTAGGTTTTCACTTAGTTATGAAAGAGATGTTGTCCGATCTTTTCGAATTGATTAATGGTAGAAAGTGCGACTCAGTCGTTCTTGGTGGAATAATAAATGGGGAAAAGTTATCTATTTTAAACTAAAAATAAAAATGTCGTTGAAAGCTTGAAAATTTAATCTAAGATAAAACAAGTTAAAACAATGCTGAGTAAAAAGGCGGGAAAAATTAAAGTTGGAAAATAGAAACAATTCAGAAAACTGCCAATTACACTAAGTCTGAAAATTGGAATTTCATAGAAATCATATCTTCGGAATAATGGTATCTTCGGAAAAATGGTATTTTCAAAAAAAGGAGCTTCTTCGGAATAAAGAGATTTTCAGAAAAAAAATGGGATTTTCGGAATAACAATGTTTTCAGAGAAAGAGGTTTCTTCGGAATAATGAAGTTTTCATAGAAAATGACATTTTCGGGATAAAGGACTTTTCAGAGAAATTGTGATTTTCGAAATAACTGACTTTTCAGAAAAAAGAAGAGTTTTCGGAATAAACATCTTTTCAGAAAAATGGGTTTCTTCGGAAAAAGGAATGTTTTTGGAAAAATGGTGTTTTCAGTAAAATAATGTTTTCAGAAGAAAAGGACTTTTCAGGAAAATGATATCTTCTGAATAAAAGGTTTTTCGGAATAATTGGTTTTCATAAAAATGATGAATTCAGAGAAAAGGGAATTTCAGAATAATTTCTTTTTAGAGAAAGGAGTGTTTTCAGAGAAACAAAACCCTTTTCCGAAATAGCTAGAGAACAGACACAGTTAAACAGTAATGTCAAAACTTAAGAAATAAGCCACGAAAAAGCACAAACCAAACAAGCAATTAACCAAAACTTTAACCAAATAAATTTTAAGAAGAACTAAATAAATCACAAATTAAAAACTATAAAAACATTAAATAATCAAAACATTCAAAATCAACTAATAAGCAATTCTATAAATCTACCAAAACAACTTAATCAAAATAAGCCAAACACTAGAAGATCAAATACCACAATTAGCTCAAAACATCCACCACATCAAAACTACAAGATCAATCACATGAATAAAACAATCACTTAATCAAAGAGATGAGATTAACTACATGATTATCAAGATTAAGAAAAAGATTAAGAAAGGTAGAATGAGAATTAAGAAAATAAGCTTGATTGATTAAAGATGAATATCAAAAGATTACAAGATTAATGTAAAGATTAACAAGTTTGAAAGAAAAACTAGAGAAAAGAATAAAACACACTTAAAAATTAAACTACAACTGTTAAGAACTAAAACACCTAACACCCTCCTAATGACATATTAGGAGGGTATTTATAGGAGGTGGGGAGATTACATGTTTAAGATATCTTATTTCTTTCTTCTCGTCTCGACTCGACTTAATTTATTTGTCTTTCTCGACGTCGTCTCGGGATTTGTCGATATAAGTTGAACTTGTCTTATAATTTTAGACTTGAGTTCTTCGACTTTATTAAACTTCCGTCTTTAGACTTTTTCTTAGATAAATCTTTAGAATTGGCCTTGGACTTCCGTTCTTTTTGCATTCTCGATCTTTCGACTTCGTCTTTAGTCTTTTTCTTTGATAAAAGCCCGTGATAGTCCACGTTTTCTTCCTTTTGCATCTTTTGGTCCTAAAACACAATAAAAACACAAACCACGCATAATTCCGACTTTTACGACATAAAATACACGTTTTGGTCTTGTTATTATTGGAAATAAGTGGTAAAAGGATAAGTGTTTTCACACTTATTAAATCCCCTACACTTGACCATTGCAATGTCCTCATGCAATGCACTAATTTCAAAGCACGGTTTACATTTTTCATCATAGATAACCCACCTTGGCCTTTATTAAATACTAAACACTAAGAAAACTAAAAGAACAAAATAAGTAAGAAATCAAAGACTTACATTGGGGTTTTTTGGTTGTCATGAATGTTCATCATTCTTAAGTTTCACGTTCCCCATACCAAGCTCAAAAACGAGATCATTGTTATTATAAGTTAGCAAACTAACATGAACTCATGTGGCCCAATTATTCACTTAGACTCCCTTATTCCTAGGTGTATCTCTTATGTTTTAATAATGATCACGAAGATGCATTGTTTAACTTATTTCGATAGTTATTTAGGCTGAAAATAAAGTGGGACGATTTAATCAATAGTTAGCTAAAGGACAAAATCATTTAAAACTGCTTCTCGGGACCTTTTAAAGTTCATATCTTGGCATAACACGTTTCACGATTTGAGACCTTTCTCGGACCGATATTTGGAAGCGACTTCATACTTCAAATCTTTGAGAGACGTTCTTGAAATTATGGTCTTCTCTTCATAATAGGAATTTATTCACTTGAAGTTTTGAGAGATTCTTCATATTTGGACCACGACTTCTTCATTTTTCTCCAATCATTACTTTGGACTTTGATATACAACGATCCGCCTCCTTTTAGGACTTGGATCTATTTATCCTCATACCTTGCTAGGGTCTTTTCGGATAGACTTCTCCATGATCTTTAGGGGAGTATTTGCTTTTCGTCGTGTGTCTCGATCCTTCATATTGATTTTTGATAAATGATTCTTCACATCACTTTTGGATCTTTAGCAACAAAATGTAGCCCTCAAGCCTTGTTAGGGCCTTTTCGGACTCGCCAATCTTCGCATCCCGCTTCAATAAGTTATGCCTTGGCTATGAACTCTAATTAATACCAAGAAACTTTTAAACGATCTTGTGCTAGAAGCTAAGTAACTTTTCAAACCGTACAACCTTATTTATTGTAGATAAATTTATTAGCAAGCGATGGGAGAATAAGCTTATTATCAACTCACATAAATTCACGAAATAATACCAAACTTATAATTGACTCTATCATCTCTCGTTATCCACAATTTAAAATCTCAAGGAATGAGACTCGTGGATGCTTAGCCATATAAATCAAAGTTTTGGGTTTTCGAGTCATCTATAGGATCTTGCAAATTCTTAGACTTTTTCAAGTTTAGAAATCGCATTTTAAAGCTCCCTTGATAAACGACTCTCTAGGATCAATTATAGGAACTTGCGAAAAGTTCTTGTTCTTAACCCGTGAGAGTGAAGACTTTCGCGTTTTAAAGTTCCCTACATAAAAGCCTAGCAAAACTTGACTTAAACACGTTAAGGATACTAGCTAGAGTAAACTTAGATAAGTAAACTCGGGTTGAGTCAAAATATTCACGACTTTGAAAAATTTTAAAACCACTTTATTGAAAATTTATTCTAGAAAGGAAAGAAAATAACCATAACAAAGGAAAATACAACTATACAACTGGGCCAAAATAGATTAAAATTTTTGAAAAATGTTGAAAAATCAAAATTTCCGGTTAAAATGAGGACAAATTCATGGAAAAGACCACTTACTTCGATAGAAGTCCCCCTACACTTGATATAAACATTGTCCTCAATGTTTAAGCATGTGGGAGTAAACTCCCCTACACTTATGACATTGTGCACTTTGTTTAAATCTTGCTAAGGAAAGGACAACTATAGTGATTTCAATGTGAACATATAAGATATGAAATATTGAATCACGACAGTTTAGGATAGAACCGGGAAGATGGGAACACGGGATCACGGTTCGTCAAAAGTCAACGAGAATGGATCTTTGAAGCTTTAATCCCTGCACAGATGAAGAAACAAGACAACAAATACATATGGGGCTCCCCCTACACCTATTATGAAAACGGTAAAGGATAGATCACGGGTTGCCTCCCGAGAGGCGCTTGTTTTTGTTCACCGAGTCACGAGCCTGACTCAACCCAAAACTAGTTCATGGGAAACGTGGTGAGGGATGGAATCATCTCATGAGAGATGTCCTCACCAAAGTACAACTTCACACGCTGGCCATTCACCTTAAAATTGGGCCCATTTGGCTGAGAAAGCTCAATGGTGCCATAGGGAAAGACTTTGGCGATGGTGAATGGACCAGACCAGCGGCTCTTCAACTTGCCCGAGAAGATCTTCAACCGAGAGTTAAAAAGTAAGACTTGATCACCAACGTGGAACTCTCGGTTCTTAATCCTTGCATCATGGATGATCTTTGTCTTCTCCTTGTAGATCAATGAGTTCTCGTAAGCTTCATTCCTCAGTTCATTCAGTTCGTTGAGTTGAATCTTCCAAAGATCACCGACTTTGTTGATGTCGAAGTTATCCCACTTCAAGGCCCAGTATGCCTTATGTTCCAGCTCGATAGGGAGGTGGCATGCTTTCCCGTACACAAGACGATAAGGTGTACAACCAATGGGGTCTTATAAGCGGTACGGAAAGCCTACAAAGCATCATCTAACTTAGCGGCCCACGAGGCACGATGCTCTCCCACAGTACGTTCTAGAATTCGCTTCAATCCACGGTTGGAAATCTCGGCTTGACCATTGGTTTGGGGATGATAGGTGGTGGAAAGACGGTGATTGACACCATACTTAGCCATGACTCTTGCAAATTGATCATTGCAAAAATGAGTCCCGCGGTCACTGATGATAGCACAAGGAACACCGAATCGAGCAAAAAGTTGCTTCAAAAAGTTCACAACCACCCTCGCGTCGTTCGTAGGGAGAGCCTTAGCTTCAACCCATTTAGAAACGTAGTCAACGGCTACGAGGATGTACTTGTTCCCTTTAGATGATGGGAATGGCCCCATAAAGTCGATGCCCCATACATCAATTTCACATTCTTGTATGAAATTTTGAGGCATCTCATCCTTATGTGTGATCTTGCATTGTCTTTGGAAAGCATCACAATGTTTAACCATGTCGTGAGTGTCACGATAAATGGCGGGCCAATAAAATCCAGAGTCGAATACTTTCTTCGCGGTGTAATTGGGACCAAAGTGACCCCCGGTGGGTCCTTTATGGAAAGCATCAAGGATTTGTACCGCTGCCGGCCCATCAACACATTGACGAATAATCAGATCAGCACATTGTTTGAAAAGGTAAGGGTCGTCCCAGAAATAGTGTTCAATGTCTTTAAAGAACTTTTTCTTTTGTTGGGACGTTAACCCTTCCTTGAGAATTCCACCCGCTAAGTAGTTTGCAATATCCGCAAACAACGGGGTGTCATCAAGATTGGAGTTGATAGACATTAAGTCTTCAAGGGGAAAAGAGTCATTGATCTCTTGGTTCGGATGATCCCCTTGATAAGGATCCTCAAGTCTACTTAGATGATCCGCGGCTAGGTTTTCCGCTCCCTTTTTGTCACAAATTTTGATTTTAATTTCTTGAAGGAGCAAAACCTAACGAATAAGTCTTGGCTTAGAATCATGCTTAGTCAACAAGTACTTCAACGCGGAATGATCGGTATACACGATGGTGGTAGAAAGGACAAGATAGAGGCGGAATTTTTCAAAAGCATACACTATAGCTAAAAGCTCTTTTTTGGTAGTGGTATAATGCAATTGAGCCCCCGTCATGGTCTTGCTAGCATAGTGGATTGGTTGGAAGTGTTTGTTCACTCTTTGGCCCAAAACCGCTCCAATAGCAAAGTCGCTAGCATCACACATCAATTCAAAAGGTAGCTCCCAATTAGGGGTAACCAAGACCAGTGCCTTAGTTAGCTTATCCTTAAGAAGATTGAAGGATTCAAGACACTCTTTAGAAAAGATGAAAGGAGTATCTTTTTCCAAGAGGTGGGTCATTGGGCGAGCAATTTTAGAAAAATCTTGAATGAATCGACGATAAAAGCCTGCATGACCAAGGAAACTTCTCACACCCTTCACGGTTGAAGGTGGAGGTAATTTGGCTATGACATCCACTTTACCACGGTCCACTTCAAGACCGGCTTTTGAGATTTTATGTCCAAGCACAATGCCTTCTTTTACCATGAAATGGCATTTTTCCTAATTTAGAACAAGGCGAGTGTCTTCGCACCGCTTAAGCATGCGTTCCAAATTGGCAAGGCAAGAAGAGAAAGAATCACCATAAACCGAGAAATCATCCATGAAGACTTCCATAGTTTCTTCAACCATGTCATGGAAGATAGCCATCATACACCTTTGAAATGTCCCAGGAGCATTGCATAAGCCGAAAGGCATTCTTTTATAAGCAAATGTTCCATAAGGACAAGTGAATGTGGTTTTCTCTTGGTCTTTGGGATCGATGGGAATTTGAAAATACCTATAGAAACCGTCTAAAAAGCAGTAATAGTCATTACCCGCTAGACGCTCAAGCATTTGGTCCATGAAAGGAAGGGGAAAATGATCCTTTCTCGTAGCATCATTGAGTTTGCGATAGTCTATACAAACTCTCCACCCGGTAACGAGACGAGTAGGAATCAACTCATTGTTTTCATTAGGCACAATGGTGATTCTGCCTTTCTTAGGCACACAATGGACGGGACTAACCCATGTTGAATCCGAGATAGGATAGATCATTCCCGCATCAAGAAATTTGATAACCTCTTTTTTGATTACGTCATGGATCTTAGGATTCACCCTTCGTTGGCTTTGAATAGTGGGTTTAAAGTCGTCCTCCATGAGAATTTTATGTGTGCAAAAGTGAGGATCAATTCCACGAATATCGGAGATTTTCTACGCAATCGCTTTCTTATGATTCTTCAGCACAACGATAAGTCGAGATTTTTCTTCCTCTTTCAAGTCCTTAGCGATGATGACGGGTGACTTCTTGTTGTCTTCAAGGAAAACGTACTCGAGATGAGACGGCAGATCCTTAAGCTCTAAATCCGGAGGATTTTCGATGGAAGGCGTAGTCAAATTCGGTTCATCGATAGAAATATCCTTAGGAGATGGTGGAGAAATATGGTCCTCATTGAGAAGTTTCTCAATGGTACGAATGTCTTCATCCCAATTGGAGGGAGAATCGTCATATTGCAAGTCCACATCTCCCAAAGTTGCTTCAAAGTCTTTGAAAATGAAATCACTTTCTCCAAATGGAGTTAGTGAAGGAGCAATAGAGGCAACGGTCTCAACAGTGGGTAGAGAAGAAGAACCACTTTTACAAGCGTCTTTGAAGTGTTCTTCACAAGCCTCATCAAGAACGTCAATGAAATTAACACTCTCGTTTTCAGAAGGCTGCTTAGAAAGTTTACCCATGTTGAAAACGAGTTTATCGTCACCAACTCTCATGATTAATTCGCCAGCGGCTACATCAATGAGAGTGCGACCGGTCCTCAAGAATGGGCGTCCAACGATTAATGGAACACGGGGTCCATCTCGTAGTCAACGACAACAAAATCCGCCGGAAAGGTGAATTTGTCGACATTAACAAAGACGTCTTCGGCTATCCCCACTGGATAAGCAACCGTACGGTTAGCTAATTCCAAAGTCATTCGTGTGGGGACTAGCTCGGGTAGAGACAACTGTTTCCAAACGCTTAAAGGCATTAAGTTTATACTAGCACCTAGATCGGCTAGGGCCATACAATTCTCTACCCCAGGGAAGTTGTAAGGAATCAAGAAACGACCCAGATCACCAAGTTTGGTTGGTAATTTTCTTAAGAGGACTACAGAGCAATTCTCATTAAGTTGGGTCTGAGCGATATCAAGGAGTTTCTCCTTATCACTAAGAAGATATTTAAACATTTTGGCATACTTTGGCATGTGAGCGAGAGCCTCAGCAAAGGAGATATTGAAATTCAGTTGTTTAAACATTTTGAGAAAGTTAGAAACCTGAATATCATCCTTGTTCTTCAATTTCTCTTTCCTCAACCTTGAAGGATAAGGTATATTGGCTTGAGATGAAGGCTTTGGAATGGAATTCTCACTCACATCCTTGGGTGGTGGAGGAGTAGAAGTAGAAGGTGGTGGAATTGGAGAAGTAGAAGTTGAAGGAATAGAAGGTGGAGGAATTGGAGAAGGAGACTCGTTTTCCTTTGTCACAATCACCGGTGTAGGTGTAGGAAGCTCGGGTTCCTTTAAACCTTTTCCACTTCGAGTGGTGATTGCTTTCATCTCCCCTCTTGGATTAGCAACGGTGTTACTCGGAAGAGAACCCGAACCAGAGGCTTGATTACTTGGGAAGAAACTAGCCATCATGTTCCTTAAGTCATTCGTTTGACTTGTAAAAGAGTTTCGCATATCGGCTCGAAGATCATTCCCTTGTTTCATCATATCTGCTTTCAAGTTGGCCATTTCCCGCTGATGATTTTGCACTATCGCATCATTAGTCCTCATGTAGGTTTCAACCTCTTAGTGTAATGCATTGGGTTGGTTGGGAGGAGCATGGTAGGCAGGTGGTTGATAAGCAGGTTGTTGGTAAACTTGGTTGTTTCTTTGAGGTGGATATGGGTTTCTTTGGTTTTGATATTGATTTGGAGCACGTGGTTGGTTTTGATTGTTGCGATTAAGGTTGTTTGGGTTTTGAGGGGGAAAACCGGGTGGTGAAAGAAAGTTGTTTGAGCGATAGCTGAGCAAGTTGCGGTCACCTTGAGGACGTGCTTGATAGCCTCCTGTAGAATAGGTACCGTTGGCGGCATACACATTTTCCGGATTGTCATGAGTCAAAGGACAATCGGTGTGTGAGTGAGATCCCCCACATATTTCACAAGATTGACTCAAAGCACTAGCTTGAGTAGTGATAACTTTGGTATTGTTGGCGGCTTGGAGAGCAAGTGATTCAACAAGCGAAGTAAGCTTGTCAATTCTCTTGTCGCTCTCATTAGTGCTAGCACTAGCCACATTAGTCCGAACACTCTTGGTTTGCACTCTAGACTTGTTCTCAATAATATCCCAAGCGGCATTAGCAGAGTTAACCAAAATGTTACCCCCCGAGGCACTATTTAGTGAATCTTGGTCATTCATGCTTAAACCATTGTAAAAAGTATTAATTTGATGTACTTTTGTTAAACCATGTTGTGGACACTTTCTTAAAAGTTCCTTAAAATGGTCCCAAGATTCACTAAATGTCTCACCGTACTTTTGTTCAAAAGTAATGATTTCATTCCGCAAAGCGGTAGTACGTGAGGGTGGGAAAAAGTAGTTGAGGAATTTGGTCTCTAAATCCGTCCACGTAAGAATACTTTGTGGCGGTTCCTTATCAAGCCAATGCCGGGCTTGTCCCTCTAAGGAGAAAGGAAAAACTTGCAAGCGAATTACCTCTTGTGAAACCCCATTATACTTAACTGTATTAGTTAGTTGAAGAAACCTTTTTATATGGTCATGAGGATCATCAATTGAACACCCCAAGAAGGGTTGAGCAGAGACCATTTGAATGAAGCCGGATTTAAGCTCAAAGTTGTTGGCTCCAATCTCGGGTATGACAATAACATCGGTGTTGCCCTCTACGTGCGATTGCAAAAGCTCGATCATTGGTTGATTGTCCATGGTGACAATAGGTGGAGTAATGACTTCGGCTTGAGTTGCTTTCTTCTTACGAGCACGAGTACGCATGCACACCTACAAAAGGAAAAGCAAAATATACAAGAAATATTTTTGGTTTTTATATGTTTTTATATGTTTTTCTATATTTTTTTGTATTTTTGAAATTTTTTTAATTTTTATGGATTTTTTGAAAATTTTTAAAGCAAGGAAAATAACGTTCAAAAATGATCGGATCCCAAAATCCAACGCGTCTCTCACTAAAAACCGTTAATCTTAACGAAAAGAGCCGGCAGCGGCGCCATTTAATAACTAGGTTTTCACTTAGTTATAAAAGAGATATCGTCCGATCTTTTCGAATTGATTAATGGTAGAAAGTGCGACTCAGTCGTTCTTGGTGGAATAATAAATGGGGAAAAGTTATCTATTTTAAACTAAAAATAAAAATGTCGTTGAAAGCTTGAAAATTTAATCTAAGATAAAACAAGTTAAAACAATGCTGAGTAAAAAGGCGGGAAAAATTAAAGTTGGAAAATAGAAACAATTCAGAAAACTACCAATTACACTAAGTCTGAAAATTGGAATTTCATAGAAATCGTATCTTCGAAATAATGGTATCTTCGGAAAAATGGTATTTTCAGAAAAAGGAGCTTCTTCGGAATAAAGAGATTTTTAGAAGAAAAAAAATGGGATTTTCGGAATAACAATGTTTTCAGAGAAAGAGGTTTCTTCGGAATAATGAAGTTTTCATAGAAAATGACATTTTCGGAATAAAGGACTTTTCAGAGAAATTGTGGTTTTCGGAATAACTGACTAATCAGAAAAAAGAAGGGTTTTCGTAATAAAGATCTTTTCAGAAAAATGGGTTTCTTCGGAAAAAGGAATGTTTTCGGAAAAATGTTGTTTTCAGTAAAATAATGTTTTCGGAAGAAAAGGACTTTTCAGGAAAATGATATCTTCGGAATAAAAGGTTTTTCGGAATAATTGGTTTTCATAAAAATGATGAATTCAGAGAAAAGGGAATTTTGGAATAATTGCTTTTCAGAGAAAGGATTGTTTTCAGAGAAACAAAACCCTTTTCCGAAATAGCTAGAGAACAGACACAGTTAAACAGTAATGTTAAAACTTAAGAAATAAGCCACGAATAAGCACAAACCAAACAAGCAATTAACCAAAACTTTAACCAAATAAATTTTAAGAAGAACTAAATAAACCACAAATTAAAAACTATAAAAACATTAAATAATCAAAACATTCAAAATCAACTAATAAGCAATTCTATAAATCTACCAAAACAACTTAATCAAAAATAAGCCAAACACTAGAAGATCAAATACCACAATAAGGTCAAAACATCCACCACATCAAAACTACAAGATCAATCACATGAATAAAACAATCACTTAATCAAAGAGATGAGACTAACTACATGATTATCAAGATTAAGAAAAAGATTAAGAAAGGTAGAATGAGAATTAAGAAAATAAGCTTGATTGATTAAAGATGAATATCAAAATATTACAAGATTAATGTAAAGATTAACAAGTTTGAAAAAAAAACTAGAGAGAAAAATAAAACATACTTAAAAATTAAACTACAACTATTAAAAACTAAAACACCTAAGACCCTCCTAATGACATATTAGGAGGGTATTTATAGGAGGTGGGGAGATTACATGTTTAAGCTATCTTATTTCTTTCTTCTCGTCTCGACTCGACTTAATTTCTTTGTCTTTCTCGATGTCGTCTCGGGATTTGTCGATATAAGTTGAACTTGTCTTATAATCTTAGACTTGAGTTCTTCGACTTTATTAAACTTCCGTCTTTAGACTTTTTCTTCGATAAATCTTTAGAATTGGCCTTGGACTTTCGTTCTTTTTGCATTCTCGATCTTTCGACTTCGTCTTTAGTCTTTTTCTTTGATAAAAGCCCGTGATAGTCCATGTTTTCTTCCTTTTGCATCTTTTGGTCCTAAAATACAATAAAAACACAAACCACACATAATTCCGACTTTTACGACATAAAATACACGTTTTGGTGTTGTTATTATTGGATATAAGTGGTAAAAGGATAAGTGTTTTTACACTTATTAAGAGGTCATTACCCTTTGTCATTTGGAGATTTGTAGAGATTACTAATCTCGCCATAAATGAGTCTTGAACGTGTGTAATGGTAGTCTTTTTTGTTCATGCTGTGATCTTTGAGCCTTTGTCGTTGTCTTTCGACTTTGTTTTTTTTTATCTTGAGATCTTCAAATCATCCTTGACTTGTCTTTGCCATCTTGTGATCTTGTGTCTTCATCCACATGCTCACACTATTAATTATTGAATATGTATTTAGGTATGAGTATGTGGTTTTGAATCTTTGACTTTGCTGTGTACACCGTGACGCCACCGTCTCAAGACAAAAACATAGACACGAACTAAATGGCTTTGACATTCATCCTAAATCGGTAGCGTTTTACCTCCGGTCGGTGAGGACTGTTATACGATATTAAATACCGTACCTGTGATTAGGTAGATTCAATTAAGAATCTCCTTGAAAGGGTTTCACGGCTGTACTAGCTGTTCTCTTTACTCGACCGTCTCAAAGCAAGACTGCGAACATAAAGAGTGAATCAATTGGATAAATATCCGCTTGATTAAAGTCGTCAATTCAAATTCCTGGAACAAGTGTGATTCATAAAGAATCTTACCATTGTTGCTTTCTAGTTGACATAAGCTTGATTAATAAGAATCTCACAAGTCACCTACCGTAGCGCTGTTTGAGGTTGACGCTAGAAGGATTTCCATTCGTCACTGTGATTATTAATGAATATCACTCTGAATGTTCTAGCAAGACCATAAAGATATTGCGTAGAAACCTGAAACGAGTTTGAATCAAATCAGAATCAAACCACTGTTGCTTTTCAGTTTTACACATGTTCAATTCATAAAAAATCTTACATATGACCTACCTTAGCGCTGTTTGATGTTAACACTGGAAGGATTTCCACTCATCATTGTGAATACTAAGTAGTATCACTCTGAGTGTTCTAGCAATATCACAAGGATATAACGTAGGACTCTCTTGTTCGTCATCCGTGTGTCCTAACGAGATTTGATTGATCTCTAGGCTCTAGACTCGATTTGTGCACTTTTAGTGATCGGAGGCTGCAGCAGATGCCACCTATTCAATATCAACTATCTCGGAGTGAGAAAGTCAATAGAAGTCATGTTGTTCTCCGTGACAATAAAACAAACTTCTTTTGAGAGAAGCTTGAGTAGCAAGGAAAGGGTTGTGCATACATCACTGGGTCCATGATGAGTTGTCTTCATGATGTGTTGACCCGGTTTCTGCCTAAGTTGTATGGAGGGCTTCTTTGTTTACATCCTTTATCCTTACATTTATTTTTCATTCTTCAACCCCTTCAATGCTTACTAAGACATCATTACTAGCACCTTGTTGTGATTGTTCCAGTGCTAGCATCAGTACTTAGTCGGCATTCAGCTACGTTCACATTCTACTCCATCTTTCCTAAGGACTTCTAATAATCTATTGAATTGTCCCTAGGAAGATCCCTCCGGTTCTGTTTGGATCATAGGACTTAATCCTAACCACCCTTTTGACACCAATAACGTCGTGAATTAAAGATGTTGTGGGTATTTGATCTTAACCATGAAAAACCACTATAAATGTCTAACAAGGTGTTTAAAAAATATTTAACACCTTGATAGTTTTTTCGTTTCAAAAATGCTCCCCCTTCACATGTGCATCGATAATCGAAAGTGTTTCGCACATGTAGGTAAGAGTTAAAGTCCTTGAGTCTTATATAAGATCACATTTTGATAATATTTTCTCCCCCTATCTCTAATATATAAAATCTTTTGATATTAGAGATACCAAATTTGATTAAAATATATTTTGAAAATAGTCTTGAAAATCTCTAGGAGAAAGATGTGTTAATCTTTTGCATGAAGTTGAAATGCTCCCCCTCAAAAATTGATCCAATTGAATTGTCATTGCGAGGATATGATCCACATTAAACTTTTGAGGATAGGAGTTGTTGAACACACAATTTTTGAAAGATTTTGAATATCACTGAAAATTTTTTGAAAAAATTGTGTTCAACGCTTTTTGAGAAATCCATTTTTTTGGCGATATGGTTTTTCTAAAGCATAAACTTGAGTTCATAGACTTTGAATGTCTTGACAGATCCACTCAAGTGTAAGAAGATTTCTCTTCTTTTGCTGAGGGTAAGAGCACGAAATCGTACACTCCCCCGTGAATATAGATTCGGGTTGCAATCTGAAAGTAATTACAAGCCATTGTGTTGAGCTCAAAATGTTGAATGTTTTGTGACAAGCTCAACCCAAGATAGATTGCTCTACCCGTTGTTTGGAAATATTGTCCAAAATAGACATTTTCCTTTATTAAAAGTAGAAATGACATGGTTGGAAAAAATATTTACAACTATCATTCGAGCTTTATGTAAACACCCGTGTCGTTATTGAGTGACATTTCTAGGTACGTCCATATTATCGATACTCAAAGACATGTCGAGAAGAATCTTTATGGATTTTTTAAATATTTTTAATTTTGTGTTTTGCTTTTATGTGTTTTATATTTTTGTATTTTGCTTTTTCATAGATATTTACATGTAGATGTTTGATAGATGAATCAAGTAGGCTTCTTTGCCAGAATCTCCAGTTCTGCTAGAGTCAAACATCTCATACCAATTTTCCTAACTAGATACGCAAATCTCTCTTTCGAAAGAGATTTTGTAAACAAGTCAGCTAATTGGTAATCAGTTCCAACAAAGTGTAGTTCAACAATACCCCTTTCAACTTGTTCCTTGATGAAGTGATATTTGACATCAGTGTGCTTCGTGTGGGAATGTTGTACCGGATTGCAATAGATGGCTATGGCAGACTTTGAGTCACGGTACATAGGTACTTTATCAAAGTGGAAGCCATAATCCATGAGTTGTGTTCTCATCCATAGGACTTGAGCACAACACATACTCCACTTTGGCTGATAACAATGATGTGCAATCCTGCTTCTTGGAAGACCATCCCACAAGCTTATCTTGACCTAGAAATTACGCACCACCAGAAGTACTTTTTCGTGTATCAAGACATCCTGCATGATCAAAATCTGAATAGGCCGTTAGAAAGAAACCAGTTTCCCTCGGATACTAGAGTCCCAAATGAATGGTATTCTTTAGGTACCGAAAGATCCCTTTAACTCCTTGAGGGGCTTTTCAGTGGGTCGTGCTTGATATCATGCACAATAACATGTAGCATGTGATATATCTGGTCTGCTTCCTGTTAAGTACATGAGGGAGCCGATCATCGAACGATATTTCGTTTGATCTATGGCATCTCCCTCCAAATCAGCATCTAGGGATGTGGTTGATAAAGGTGTCCCAACGGGGTCACATGAGGTCATACCATGCTTTTTGATTATCTTTTGACAATACTTAGCTTGGTTTATAAAGATACCACTTGGGGATTGGTGAACTTGAATTCCTAGAAAGGATTTTAGTTCGCCCATCATTGACATTTCAAATTTGTTGTGCATGAATTTTTCAAACCATTTTGAAAGTTTTGGGTTTGTGGACCCGAAAATAATGTCATCAACATAAATCTGCACAAGCAAAATGTCATCCCCATATTTATAAGTGAACAAAGTTAGATCAATGGAATCTTTTGAGAAACCTTTGGATACCAGAAACTTTGAGAGCTCATCGTACCACGCCCTTGGAGCTTGCTTGAGTCCATAAAGTGCTTTGTGTAGACGATACACCTTCTCAGGGTAATGAGGATTGACTAATCCTTCCGGCTGCGTGACATAGACTTCTTCCTTCAAAGGACCATTAAGAAACGTCGTCTTTACGTCCATTTGATAGACAATGAATCCCTTATGTGCAGCATAAGAAAGGAAAATCCTGACCGCTTCCAAACGAGCTACTGGTGCAAATGATTCTTCAAAATCAATACCCTCTTTCTGACCATACCCTTTTGCCACTAGCCTAGATATGTTCTTGATGATTGTGTTTTCTTCATCCATCTTGTTTTCCAGACCCATCGAAGATTTAATGGAATTACATTGTATGGTATGTCAACAAGTTCCCAGACTTTAAGTCTTTCAAATTGAAGAAGTTCATCTTGCATCGATTCAATCCATGCATGATAAACCATGGCTTCTTTGATGTTTTTCGGTTCAACTGTACTCACGGCGAGTGCGAACATACAAATTTCGCCATCGGTGTTAAGCTGTCGTCTACGAACGGGCTGTGAAGGGTTTCCAATTACTTGAACCAAAGGATGATCTCAGGTCCAATGATGTGTTGACGGATGTCGTTGGTATAACGTATGCATATTTGACGGATCATCATTGTGAGTAGAAGACTCTCCAGTTTCGTGTACCGGTGTACCGAGTGGGTTGATAAACTAGTCTTCGTCAGATAATGAACTGTCTGCTTGATTTGTGTTCTCTGGAGCAATGACAGTAGTTGTTGATGTTGTAGGAGCGGTTGTTGATGTGATATTCTGAGGAGGTAAATCTGTAGCAACCCGTGTTGAAGTAGATAAAGTTGTATCCTTTTGTTGACGATGATCGGTATCATCATTCTTATCATGAGTGACAGCGGAAGACTTTGATACAACATGTTTCTCCCCCGTGAAATATTCATCAAACATTGGTCCATATAACATTTCCAACTCTTCAAGTGTCGTGTCCACTATCATATCTGCTCTAGGAACATGTTCAGGAACCAGCTTTGAACTTGACGGTTCATTGTTGTGGTCTTGAGTTCCGAGTTCCATGCGGTTGTGCACAAAAGTCTTTTGTCGTTGTGGATCGGGACTTAAACTGCTTTGTTCAAGTGCCAATTCTTGCAATTCATCAATTCTGATATGAATAGTCTCGACTATATTTTTTTTGTTCTCTTGTTGTACACTCCGTATCCCTTAGACTGAGTTGCATATTCCACTAAAATGCATGCATCACCTTTCTCTTTCATCTTGTCCAAATTTTCACCATCTCGAATAATGTAACACGTACATCCGAAAACATGAAGGTGTTTGAGTGAAGGTTTGCGATCATTAATTATGTGATATGGTGTCTTTTCGTGTCTTGGGATATTTAAGGATTGGTTTTGTGTATAGCATGCGGTTGACACAGCTTCGGCCCAAAAGAATAATGGTAGTTTTGAAGCAGATAATAATGTTCGAGCAGCCTCAACTAAAGTATGATTTCGTCTTCAACAACTCCGTTTTGTTCAGGTGTTCGATCAATAGATGTTTCATGTTCAATCCCTTCAACTTCAAAATATTTCTTCAGAGTTGAATTCAAGAATTATGTGCCTCTGTCAGTACGTACCACTTTTACTTGAGCTTGAAGACCACGTTGTATCAGCTTAAGGAAGTTAATGAGAACCTCAGGTGTTTCATCCTTGGACCTCAAGAAGTGAGTCCATGTGTACCTTGAGTAGTCATCGACAATTACCATAACGTATTTCTTCCCATTGATACTTTGAACACGCATTGGACCACACAAATCTATATGAAGAAGATCTAACCGTCCTTTAGAGCTTGGTGTAGTCTTTGTCTTAAAGCTACTTCGTTTAGCTTTACAAAGCTCACAAGAAGAATCAAGATGATCTTTGATGAATTTCAAACTTGGAAGGCCTCTCACAATATCTTTCTTGGAAAGCAAGTTGATGGTATCAAAGTTAAGATGAGAAAGACGTTGATTCCATAACCATGCCTGAGTCGTTGAAGCTTTAGCCATGAAGCAAATTGGAGTTGATGAAGTTGTGTCTTGTAGTGAAATTGTGTAAAGATCAGTACTGCGTGAACCGATGAGTAAATCATTCCCATCATAATCACGAACAAAACATGTCGTTTTTCTGAAAGCAACTTCCAAATCTGCATCACAGAATTGACCAACCAAGAAAAGATTGTGATTGAGCCCTTCGACGTAGTATACCCTTTTTATCGTGATACTCCCCTGAACCGAATCTCCATATCCTAGGATCGGTGCAAATTGATCATTTCCGAATCGGACCGTACCCAGGACCTTCTCCACGAAGTTAATTAGATACTTGAGATTCCCCGTCATGTGCTTCGTGCATCTGGAGTCCAGTATGAAGATAATTATTTGTATCACCTGCAGAAGAGTTATAACACGATGGAGCATTTGCTAAATTGGATACCACATTAGTTATGATTTCAGAATCATTAGTGTCCTTAGCAACATTTAAAGGCATACTAACACTCGTTGTCACATTTTCTATCCTAACTTTAGGCATCCATTTATATCCTGGAGGATATTGATTAGCAAACCACCATTTCCACGACTTGCTAGCAGACTCATACAATTCCCTAATTCTGCTTCTAGTGGTCTTAGTGGTGGAGTCTGATGCAATACTTTTCATAGGGGTGGTTACACCAGGATGGTTCACTTTGCGTTTGGGTTTTCTAGCACTAATAGGCATCGCAGTTTGCTTCTTAGTTCTAGTAGCTACGTTTTTGACATTATTCGAAACACACATAGCATGATTGGCATTAGCACACTTTCCACATTTCACACAAACAAACTTAACATTCAAAGTGTTCAAAGTCTAATCATTCAAATAGTCATTACACGCGATTCCAGACGTTTTATTCTTAGAAACATTGAAAATCCTAGGGTGGTCTTCTACTTTCTTCATCTTTCCTTGAATTTTGTTTTGCCAAACCTTTTCATTCATGTGAGTGCTCTTAAGCTGAGGCCGGCTAACACTAGCAGTGGGGACTACTCCTGTAGTAAAAGACGCACGTCTATTAGTGTTTCTAGAAGTCTGAGGTGATTGACTTTCTTTGTTGTGTGTGGGTTTAGTGGCCAATCTATTCATCTCTGGTTTAATCACATTTGTGTTCTTAATGCTTTGTGATCGAATATGTGTTCTAAGAGTATTCTGTGGTAACCTATCCTTCCCATCCGTATTGGGGGCAAACGCAGGTTTTGCAAATGCAGAATTAGAGAAAACAGATGGTTTTCCCAAGACATAGGGCCTAGTCACTTTGTGCGCGTTGGGTTGTCTAACAACAGGTTTCTTAACACTAGGTTCCATAATTTTCCCACCCATCTTAGCAACGAGTTTCTTCAACTCTGCTATCGCTATTTCCCTCTCTTGTAACTGAGCTTTCAACCCTTTAATTTCCAAACTCTTTTTTTTCATTTCTCGACACATTTGGGAAAGTTTTTCTTGTAATTTATTATCATGTGGAAAACTTCCTATGTCTTTTTGCAAAGCAAGTTCAAGAGAATGACAATGTTTTTGAAGGAAATCAGTTTTGTGTTGAAGTAACTCAAAAGCCTTTTTATCAATATTTTCTTTACGTTTCGAAAACTCAATTTCAAGACGCTCACACTCTTTGATCTTATCAAGATATTTGCATGCAACATCAGAGTATTCACCGATATCAGCAGAAGATTGAAGAGTAACACACAAAATATCTTTGGAGAGACATTCTTCTAAGAGTAAATCATATTCATCTGAAAAACGGACTTGTCCATTTAAAGATCTTCAATTTCTTTCTCAATAGACTCAACATATTTTAAATCATCAAACATTTCAGACCGAATTAATCTTTCAAATTCAAGAATATTTTATTTTAATGTGGTCGTGTTCAGTATTAAGATTTGTTTGATAAGCACAGTTATATCTTGAGGAATTAGCTTTTTCCGCTCGTCATTTTCTCGTTGTTTCCATTACTTGTCAACAATGGATTTAATATTATCAATGTGATGTTGTAGAAACCCAAATGTCTGCCTACTCTTGCTTTTAGAAGCATCAAGAGGCAAGTAGTTGATGAACTTAGAAACGTTTGTTTTCTTAGTGGCAAAAGCTTTCTTCCATTGAATTCTTCTTTATTTTCTTTCTTGAAACAATTGCTCACGAGACTTTTGTTTTTGTCGAGAGAAAAGACCATAAAGACTGTTTTCATACGCATAATTATATGGTTTCACAAACTCTTTATTGACTGGTGATCTACTCTCCTCTTCCCAAAGGGATGTCTCATCATTACCAAGAGGATATTCAGGATCGGTCCATTCAGACTCATCTATATAAAGGCGCGGGTTCACAGCTTGAGCTAGGGCAAGATAATCAGGACTTGCAAAGCTAGCTTGAACCTTAAACATAGACGGAGGTGCTAGCATTCTAACGGTTTGAATAGAGTCATGCGTTTTATAAACAACCTTCTTCAAAAATTCGACTTGTGCCTCTAGTTTCGTTACTTTTTCAGTATCTTTTTCATGTCGACTTTTGAAATCTTGTTTTAACATTTCAACCTCTTGTTTCTTAACCTCAAGAATTTTAGCAGAGTCGGTGGTATTCATTAAAAGTCGTTGTTCAAGTTCGTTAACATTAGTGGTAGCAAGATACGTTTTTTGACATTCGTCCATTAAGAAAACATTATATTGACGCTTCTCTTTGGCTAATAGCTCAAGAGTTGTATTATATTTGTTTTCAAAATCGTCCTTTTGACTTTTTAACGTACTACCCTTGTACCCCTCAAGCTCTTTGTTTTTCTAAAGAAGCTCATCTTTATAGCGTTCAATGGTCTCACTAGATGTAATTAGTGCGGCTTTGCATTCTTCAAAATTTTGAGTAAGTGTAGCGTTTACCTTTTTTAATTGCTTTTGACTCTTTTTAGTTTCTTTGATGTCTTTTTGTAGAGTGCAATTAAATTAGCAAGCGAAAAACGTTCCTCTTCATCATATTCATTTGCATGTTGATCATCCTCAAACTCATTATTGCACATGTCTGATGAATCAGGTGTGGTATTACTATCACCCGTTTCCATCATACATGTGTCATTAATGGCATTGGGTAGCTCACTATGCTCATGAATATCACCAAACACATTATATTCGTAAGTGGTGTGTACCTTATCGAGTGGCTCAGTGTCAAAGATAGGGCCATTGTCATCTTCAGTGACGTTGAGAACTTCTTCAACCTTTGCCATGTACGAGCAATGTGCTTCTAATTCTTGGTTGGAGGCTTCATCATCAGTGTCATCAAGCATTGCTCCTTCCTTAGCCGAAAATTTGACCCCTGCTTCCATCTTCTTGCATAACAACATCTTCTCTTTATGATAGCTAGAGTCCCTAACCCGTTTCGGCTTTCTACATTCCTTTGCCATATGCCCATAACCTTAGCAATTATAACACTGAATCCTACTTTGTTGAACCACTTGCGTTCCAACAGTTTCCCTATTCCCAGTAGCAGCGGCAATCCTCTGAGTATCATACTTGGCAGTTTGTCGATCATACCTTGCAGAACCCTCAACATGTGTTGGATTACGTCGATCATACCTAGAAGGACTTTCACCACGTCGGCGTGTGTCATACCTTGGAGGATTCTCAACATATTGGTTCTTTGTGTTGGATGATGTTCGAAGATTGTTGTTGGTGGGTTTGAAGATTTTCTGGTAGGTCTTCATAATGAAAGCAATTTGTTGTTTCATTTCCCGATTCTTCTGAGCTTGATCTTCATCGCTATCCTCTTCAGATGATGACTCAGATGGTGGTGATGGTGCTCTTGGTTCTTTGTCACGTGATCTTGTGGAGGATGAAGACTTGGATGATGTGGAATATCGTGGTGAGGATGATTGAATGGAGTATGGTTTTGGAGTACGAGATCGATGATCTTGAGTGGTAGACACTAGAGGATTAGCCGTCTTTACAACTCGTTCAGCTCGAATTTCATTTTCCTCATGCTGAAATTGTTTCAAGATATCAAAGAGAGTCTGATAGTTTAACTTGTCTAACTGCTTCTGTTGTTTCACCAAAGTAACAAAACGTGTCCACTCTGGTTGAAGTTGCTGAAGAAATTGCACATTGACTTGCATGGTGGAGACCTCCAAATTGTTTCTTGTCATATCGTTCATCATCTTGTTGAATCGTGAATAATAAGACTCAATTGATTCTCCATCCAATGCAGTAAACTTACCAAAATTCCAAAACAAGTTTGTTTTAACATCTTGCTTATTGAGTGATTCTCCTTGTTGCAAGCGTTCAATAGCCGTCCACATTTCTTGTGTCGTAGGACATGCATCAACCGTGGAATAAATATCATCTCCAATTCCACACAGAATCATATAGATCGCTTCTTTTTCTACATCATACCAAGCACGCTTCTCTGGTGTAAGATCAGATAAAGTTTCTTTTCTTGTGGTTGCGGTTACTTCTGGAGTAGTGTCTGTGGCTGGTGTATGAGGAACAGTGATATCGGAGAACACATATGGTCCATTGTTAATACATTGCCTCAATGCATCACCATTAGGTCTTGTATCAAGATAGCGAAGAAAACGTGATTGCCATTGAGCATATCGACCAACCACAAGCATTGGTGGTCTCTCTTTGTTACCCGCCACCATTATGTTGTTGTTCGTCACACGATATTCTGCAGTAGAATCCATCTCAATATTCTCTGAAATGATGAAGTGAATATGGATCTTAAGTAGATATGATGTGATTGAGTTGTTGTTGAAATTCCGAAAATTGCTATTTTTCTCAGTCCGTCAATAAATTCCTCTGTCCGACAAAACGGTAGACCGAAAAATTTTGAATTACCAAATTTTGAATTCAAGTTAGAAATAGCCAATAACTAGTAGGGAAAAAGTTTGATTTTACTTGACCTAAATTTTTTTGAATTCAAGTCCGACAAAACGGTAGACCGACAAAACGCAATACCAGATCGTAACCTCGAACGCAACACTAATCGCAACACCAGATCGTAACCTGGATCGCAACACTGATCGCAAAACCAGATTGTGACCTCGATCGCAACACTGATCGCAACACTAGATCGTAGCCTTGATCGCAACTCCTTAATCGCAACTCCTGGATCGCAGCCTTGATTGTAACTCCTTCATCGCTACTTTGATCGCAAGACGTGATCGCAAGTTGTAATCGTAACACCGATCGCAGTTTCAGATCGCAACGTGGATCGTAATATGTGATCGGACTATTAGATCGCAAGTAGAAACCCCAGGTTTATGCGATCGTAATATCCGAATCCTAACCAATAAAAAGTTCGAGAGTTTTAGACAACAAGAAAGATGAGACTTTTACCTGGGAATTCGTGTTTCAATCCAAACCAAAGTAACCAAAATCTTACCACAAGTATGTAGATAATCTATAGTATGATTTAGAACACGAAACTCAACGAAAAACAAGAAAATACTTGAATTTGAGATGATGATAGGAGTAAATCACACGAACCAAATATTATAGCAACAACGAATCACAAAAACTACTCCATGGCGATTGATACCAATTGTTGTCCCATATATTTGTGATTAAACAAGAAAGAAAGGTAGATAAAAGATGAATTCTAGAGAGAGAAAGTAGTGAGAGAAAGTAGAGAGAAAATGGTTGGAACTTTTAGAGGATTAGATTAGAGAGTGAAAATGAAAATGACCAACACCCTTCCTAACATGCTAGTAAGGGTATTTATAGCCTTTTCCTACATGTGGCGTAATGGGCTATATGATTATGGGTCGGGCTTTCCTTTTGGGCTTTGGTTACTTATGAATGAACCTTAGCTTAAATTTAAGCCCGTTATACACGACTAACCTACTACCTATTACAACGTTCTAATATACGATACATAATAAACATATGACCGAGCATTCTTGTTTGACTCAATATTTTGAGGCTAACACTTGGTTTTCATCTACTCCACTTAAAAGTGTGACTTCTATTGAGATGGGATTCTTGTATGAGCTTACTTTTGTGATGCTATCTACTTTGGAGTTGTTCACATGTAGAGATGGAAACTATGTATTTGATCCTGGGGTACTTCCTATTTGAGAGATTTCATGTGTTGGACAAACTTGAGACACGTTGGACCGTTCCATTTATCGAGGCGGATATTGTAAATCTCATAGTAAATGGCAACGTGCTAAGTTTGATTGTATCATGTGAGATGTTATTTAAAGTCAATATCTTTTATTCTCCATGATGGTTTCCCCAAGGAAAACCTAATTCAGGGCCGAGTCGAGCTAGAGACTTAGGGTTAAAAAAACTCAAGCATTTAATAACTAGGTTAAAAAATGTAGGGTAGATCTTAATCGGTTAGGTTTAATAAGAGGATGTTATAGTAGAGTTGAAGTGGAGGGGTACCTTTCTTTGTCTTTTGGTGTTTGTTTCAAGGGTTGCTCTCTCTCATTTCATTCTTGGAGCTCATGGAGGAGGCCCGTGTATCCGGTTCACTTCGATTAGTTTTTGCTATTGTGATATTCAACACTTGTGCCTAAAAAGAATATACTTTAGTTGTCTCTTCCTTAGCTCGAGTTAAACAACGTAATCAGTGTCATAAGTGTAGGGGAGTTTACTCCAATACTCTTAAACATTGAGGACAATGTTTATCTTAAGTGTAGGGGAGACTTCTATCGAAGTGACCTTACCTAGACCATTGTCATTGACTTCATGATAATTGGGAAATTAATTTTTCAAACATTTTTCAAATTTTTGATCTACTTTGGCCACCAAAAATACGCATTCATAATTTTTGCAAATCACTTTTGCATTGTATATATTTCTTCTTTTATTTTCATCAAAAATATATAAAAAGGAAAAAAATATAATAAAGGATATGGTTTAAAAAATTTAGAATTCTTTTACATATTAGGGCCGCCATGGATACTTTGACTCAACCCGAGTTTGCTTATCTAAGCATTCTCTAGCTAGTAGCCTTAACCATGTATACCTTTATTGGTTTATTAGGCTAAGCATCCACTATTCTCATTATTTGAGATTTTAAACTATGTAGAACAAGAGATGATGGAGTTTGAAATAAGTGTAAAGGGCTAGATAAACCTCATATTCATTAAATGTGGCTTTTATATCCCCTTTCGAAACTTTTACTTTCTTGTCAACGCATGTATATATGTTAATAAATAATCAAGAATGGTTTTAATTGGTTTGTAGTCTCTTATGCATTTTTGACTAATCATTCGTGGTTGGTATAAGTACGTCTTAAGATTCTTAGTTAGAACGTTTTATGTGTATCATACTTATGTCATGCTTAATACTTAGCGGGTGTTTTTCCTTTTAATTTTTTCAACTTACTTTGTGAGGAATAAAGAAAAATAAGAGTGGCTTATAAAAAAAATGAGTGGCTAGAAAAAAAAGAAAAAAGAGAAAAAGAAAAAGAAGAAAAAAGTAATTATACAAGACTCCCAAGAGGGGCAGTGAAGTATTAATTATAGTAACTATTGAATTCCAATATTACTTTCACAAGGGTTGCGGGGATTTGATAGTTGCTCCAATCCAATATTACCTTGACGGGTTGTAGGATTGAAGATCCAAGGTCTCAAAAAGGCGTCGGATGTAAATTATTGCGTGAGTTTTATTTTTCTTTTCTTAGCGAGTGTGTAGCTACTTATTAATGCATGACATAAGGATCTTACACATAAGGTGAATGACTTATTACTCTTGAGTCAGACTTATATCAATTGTGGGCGGCGAGTAATGGATAAGATGGTTACTTAGGACTAAAACCGTGCTTCCTTATTTTGAGATTTTACATTTCTTATATTTCACGCTTTAAATAATGACAAATTTGCCCAAAAGCAATTTGCTCAAATAATAACCGGTCTTAGAGGCATAATAAGTGGGGATATAAGAGTAACACAATTAATCTTTATAAATGAGTTGATGCACTTTCACTTATGGATAATAATATAGGAATTTTTAGTTAATTCTTTTAATGTCTATTTTTCGTTCCTCGACTCACTCGAATTGATATCCAATTTAAACGTGGATTAATTGTTCTTGGTAAAAATACTTTGTTTGGTATTTTAAAAACTAAAATATATTAAAAACTATTTAATCTAATTGAAAAGAAAATATTTAATAAAAAAAATCTTAATTAAAACTAATTAAACTATTTTAAAACAAATCTATTTTAAAAATGTTAAACTAATTTTAAACTATTTAGAATGAATCTATTAAACAAATAACTAATTAAAAACTATTTTTATAAAAACTATTAATTAAAATTAAATAAGTAAATTATATATTTTATATTTTTATTTTTTATTTTTTTTATTTTTTAAAACTTTATATAAGTAAATATAAAAAAAACTTTTAAATTAATTAAACAAAAACTTATAATTAAACTAATTTAAATAAACTGACAGCAACTAATAAACCTATATTAATTACTAAAACTGTATTAAAACACAAATAGAAGACTAGAACGAATGGTTAAAGCGTTGGGCAGTTAAACGGAGGGTCATGGGTTCGAGTCCTAGGAAGGACGTTTTTGTTTATATTTTTTTTATGACTGATAGAAATCAGTTTAACACTAGCAGATCAAATAAACCTGCTAGCTTATATTTAGCAAAATAATAACAAGCAAATAACTCAAATAAGCAAGTCTAAACTAAACAGGAAATAAGCAAATTCAAAACAGACAATAAGCAATAAGTCTTAAACTGAAAATAAGCAAATGAATCTAAAACAATCAAAATTTCATCAAAACTAACCAATAACTAGAAAAACTTAATAAGCAAAGAAGATCTAAACTTAATAAGCAAATAATAATCAAACCTCAAAATAAGCAACTAACCAAATAAGCCAATCTAAACTAGCAGACTTAAAAAACAAACTACCAAACAAACTTAAATACCAAATAACCAGCAGACTATATGATTTAAGCAGCAACCATTTAAGTCAAAAACAAAAACGAACTCAAATATTAGAAAACAAATATCAGAAAATATCAAAAAACAAACTCAAATATAAACAAACTCAAACACAAACACAAATCAGCTAAAGCAAAAGTAGATTAAGATATTAAATCTAAGCAGAATTCAATCTAAATCAAATAAACAGATAGCCCAATTAAATTAGACAAGCTTAAACAATAAAAATCATAACACCTCTAAATAACATAAACATTGAACAAAACTAAGAACATGAAAACTAAAAATGAAGATGAACCTGGTGACGAATCCTTTGAGCAAAAGAGATGCGCTGAGTACTCTTTTAATTGAACTGAGACCACCCTTTAAACATCAGCACCCTTCGAATCACGAATATCAACTTCAAACCATATTTAAGATAAACTTCCCAGTGGGAGAAATTTATTAACCACTTTTACTTTAATTAATTTAACCAAAAACAGATTAAAGAGTAAATTTCAATAAAATTTGAATAATTAAAGAGACAAGACTAAACCGAAAGAAATTTTATTAAAAATAGAAATTCATTACAAATACTGGAAAGGAAAAATTACAATTAACCCTAAAAACTATTTTGCATAATAAAATTAAAGTAAAAAATGGCACCCCAAATTACAGAATGATGGGGGTTTTTATAGCCAACCCCCATGGCTTTTGGTGAAACTTGGTGAGCAAGGAGAGAAATCTTGACCCTTCAATCCATCTTTCCTCTTTCTCTTTCTTCAATTAGCTTGATCAACGGCTGAAACTCGTTCTTGTGCACACGGATCGCCAGGCTGGATTGAATATGTGTTTCTTGTGCTTGTTGTAAACTGATGTGGCAAATAAGGATTGGAGGATGGGTTGTGGTGATTTGTTTAAACCAATCAGGAGAGGGATAGGAGCCATGTCACTTGAGGACCACCATTATGTTGCTCCGATAAAGATGGGGATTTATTTCCCCAACGTGATTTACACGCGCCTCACAAAACAAGAAGCCCTATTTTTTTTACTGATTAGGGTTAAGGGAGGGTGGCTGTGTATTTTTTTTCTTTGGTTGTAACGAAAGGGAGAGAAAAGGGGGTAGGGTTTGGTGTGTGAGTGAGTTGTGGGTAAAAACAAAACGTGAATGGAGTAAATGGTTTTGACTCAATAACTTTTCATCCGTTTTTGTTTAGTAAATCACAATGGGTCCTAAAGCCCATTACACACGGATTACTTACCAAAAAAATGAAGTGGGCTTGGGCCATTTAATTAAAATCCAGCCGTCCCATAATTTTATCAAATGGGCCATAAATTGGGCTTTGAATCCAAAAGATAGTAGACTCCATCCTCTATTGGGCTTTCAGGCCCAATAAGCATTCCCACAAGGCCCAATTAACTCCAATAAGATTAAATCCACTAAAAATGAGCTCGATTTCGGCTTCCTTGTTCTTTCCTTTAAACCCATGTCGATTTTGCCGGATTTCGTGATCTTTGGTTCACTTTTGGTTCCTTGACTTTGACTTTGCCTTTTTCTTGGACTTTTCTTCAACAATTGACCGTGAAATCCCGTATTTTCATTCCCTTTGATCTTTTGTACCTATTTCACACAAAAACACAAAACCACGCGTAATTCCGACTTTTACGATATTAAACACATTATTAGGTCTTGTTTTTCCTTCATTTTAGCGGTAAAAGGATAAGTGTTTTCACACTTATTAAATCCCCTACACTTGACCATTGCAATGACCCCATGCCATGCATAATTTTAAAGCATAAAGTTACATTTTTCTCATAATTAATCCATTTTGTCCTTTATTAAGATATACAATTATTACTACGATGAAAAGATAAAAACCTTTAAAGGAAACAAAAGTTATAACAATTTATTAACTTGGAAATTATTTGATGGAGGAAACTCGTAAAGAAATCTAAGACTTAGATTAGGGCTTTGGTGTCATGAATATTAATCACCCTCAAGTTTCACGTTCCCCATACCAAGCTTAAAAACAATCATTGTTTACCATAAGTTCTTAGGTTAAAACCACTTATATAAGACAATTGTGTAATACTCTTTCTCCAATTCCTAAGTTGTATCTCTAGCTTTTAAGGATTGTCATTCACCCGTAGGATCATTTGACTTATTTGATAATTATTAGTCCAAAAATGAAGGTAAAACGGCGCAAACCCGACACTCAGAACCTAACCTTGTCCTAAAAAACGTTGTCACTAAAGTAAGCCCACATCAAGGATAATTTAACACGATTTGGGGAATAAATTCCCGGATCCAAAATTTGGCCAATAGTACTACTTATTAATTATTCCTCCAAAGTCATGTAGACTTTATGTGGAGTTTAGCAAGTTCACATCATATACCCTTAGGCTCTTTAAGATGTAAAAATGCTCCTTATCTATTGTCCACACCCTAAGGCTCCTTGAACGATAAACAAGGGAATTGATTTTTGATCAATTTTTATTCAACACTTACCATGCCATATACCCTAAGGCTCTAATGACAAGGTTCGTGCTACATGCCCCACGCCCTAAGGCTCCTTGAGGTCATGTTTGAATCTTATTCTTTCTTTATTTATTATATATATATTAGGCCAAATTCCGTGGTCCCATGGTCTGAATACCTCCTACTTAGTGGTTATGAGCCACCTTAGTTGGAAGTCCACAACGCTGGCACCCTCAATGTGTTCAGGCTTTAATTACAAGGAGATAAAAGATTTGGCTAAGAGCTAAGATATCAAATCTACACCGCAAAAATCCTCATTTATTTAGTAATTAAATATACAAGCGGGAAGAAAGAGACACAAAAACTCATATAAGCAAGAATTAACCCTTAAACTTATTATCAACTCGATCATCTCTCGTTCTCCATAATTTAAAATCTCAAGGAATGAGACTCGTGGATGCTTAGCCTAATAAACCAATTAAGGTCCATATGGTTAAGGATACTAGCTAGAGTAAACTTGGATAAGTAAACTCGGGTTGAGTCAAAATATTCACGACGGGCCTAATATATCAAAGACATCTAAACTTGTTAAAACCATTTTATTCATTTATTTATTTTTTTACTTTATTCTTGAAATGGAAAATATAAATACGATGCGATGACAAAAGAAAAGAAAATAAATGGAAATACTACTAGGCCAAAATAGATCAAAAATTTGAAAAAATGTTGAAAAATTTTAATTTTCCGGTTAAATGAGGTCAAATTCATGGAAAAGCCCACTAAAATTCGATAGAAGTCCCCCTACACTTAATATAAACATTGCCCTCAATGTTTAAGCATGTGGGAGAATAAACTCCCCTACAGTTAGGACATTGAGTACGTTGTTTAAATCGAGCTAAGGAAGAGACAACTAAAGTGATTACATTTATTCATCTTATTTATATACATGTATGAATCACAATAGTAAAAACTTATCGAATAAACCGGGTACACGGGAACACAGAAACATGGGTCGCGTCAAAAACACCAAAAGTGGATCAGTAAAGCACATGTCCCTGCACAACATCACAACACAAACAACCTACTTGGCTCCCCCCCTACACTTATTGGTGGAAATGGGTGAAGGCGAAAAAGGGTGGAAAGGATGGAAAAGGTAAAAATCTAACGTAGTTATACAATGCTTGATTTATTTATCACGAGTCTCTAGCTCGACTCGATTTCCCGAATATCATCATTCAAATGGGAAAATCATGGGAAAACCAAGATTTCCAAGGGAGGAAAATCTCTCCATGATAAAGGGTGAAACATAGTCATGCAAGGAATACCCCAAGAACAATCCACCCGGGTCAAACACATAATTTCCATCACGAAAGGAAATAAACCCCGAGGTGGTAAAATCACACAAGGATAAGTCGAGTGGGGTATCCTTAGGCAACAATCTCTTAAATGAAAGGGTGGTATGGTGATATGGTAAGGATATCACAAAAGTCTCTATTCCGGGATCAAACACCAGTTCCTTAACGGGAAAATAGCAAGAGGTGTTGACATTTAAGCTCAAAATATCATCATAATCCAAAGTGGGAAAGTCATCCTCTTCCAAACTTGATGTGAAAACATAAGTATCATCGGAGTCATAGGAAAACTCTTCCTCGTGAGGAAAATAGGTATTTAGAAAGATATATAAATCCTCCTCAAATGGAATATCCTCTAAAGTAGGAATGATCTCTAAGAGTGGAGGATACTCCTCAAAAGTCATGACTTCTAAAATTAGGGTATAAAAGTCAAAAGGAGTTTCCATAATGGAAGAATCACTCATAGAGATATGAGGTACATTGAGGACATGAGATGGGTCATCAAAAATAATGAGATCACTTCAAGAAGTGTCATCATTGTAATCATCAAAGATTGGTGGATCAAAAATGGGTGGGTCAAAAGTGGGTGGGTTAAAAGATAGGTCTTCTAAACCGAAGATAGTGTGATCACTTAAAGAAGTGTCATCACTATAAGTATCATAAATAGGAGTTACAAAAATTTGAGGCTCTAAGGGAAGGGATGAAGTTATCACAAAATCATTTTGATTAGACTTTTGAATTCCAAAAGGATTAATAAAAATCTCTTCATTATCATAATTAAGAACATCAATCATATTGACCGACTCTTTTCCATTTGATTTTGTTGTGATTTTTCCCATTTTAAAAACTTGTTGTTCATCCCTAACCCTAATAATTAACTCCCCTTCGGCCACATCAACTAAGGCTTTTCCGGATCTTAAGAATGGTCTACCAAGTATTAACGGAATACGAGGATCCATCTCATAGTCGACGACGACAAAGTACACGGGAAAAGTGAATGTACCAACTCAAACAAAAACGTCTTCGGTAATACCAACGAGGTATGCGAGAGTTCTATTGGCTAACTCGAGAGTCATGCGAGTCGGTACAAGATCGGGTAACGATAATTGTTTCCATACCGAGAGTGGCATAAGATTGATGCTAGCGCCGAGATCCGCTAAAGCCATACAATCATCAATTTGAGGAAACGAGCAAGGTAACACGAATCGTCCGGGATCTCCTAGCTTTTCGGGAAGCTCTTTGAGAAGAATCGCGGAACAATTCTCATTTAAACGAGTATTAACGAGCTCTACCATTTTTTCTTTCTTATTGAGAAAATCTTTGAACATTTTCACAAATTTAGGCATTTGAGCAAGTGCTTCAATAAGGCTAATGTTAACATTCACTTGGGAAATCATTTTCAAAAAGTTGGAAACATGAACGTCATCTTTGGTGAGCACTTTAGCCTTGTCCAACCTAGAGGGATAAGGGATATTGGTCTTTGAAGTTGAAGGTTGAGAAGGAGAAGGACTCGCTTCTTGAACAACCTTAGGGTTAGGCTCATTAGGCAATGGAGAACTAGTACTAGGAGTGGTAGTGGGAGGAATCACCTAAGGGGGAGTAGGATTAATCATTATGATCTCCAGGCCTTGTCTCTCCTTTATCGGCGAAGAGATGGAAGGTCCCACTAAAGTAGCTCCACTTCGAGTAGTGATAGCACTCACATTAGCACCAGGGTTAATCTCGGTATTAGAAGGTAAGGCTCCTTGAGGTCTAAGGGCTTGCAACATTTGCACGAACTTCCTATCGGTGGACTCTTGCATTTGTTTCATAGTTCTCTCATGTTAGGTCAATTTTTGTAGAACCAAGTCCATTTGAGGATTATGCATGTTCATTTGATTATACCCTTGATTGTTAAAACCTTGATTGTTAAAACCTTGATTAGGAAAACCTTGGTTATTAAAACCTTGATTTTGAGTATTAAACCCTTGGTTTTGCCTTTGAAAATTCCCTTGATTTTGATTAAAATCCCTTGCATTTGAATTCCCTTGAAAATTACCCATTTGAGGACATTGGTTCCTATTTTAGTATTGTGTATTTTGGGCGGGTGGGGTGGTCTTTGTGGAGCTACAAAACCCGTGGGAGCCAAATAGTTAGTACTCTTATAAGATAAATGGTTAACATCAACATTTGGTTTAAAGTGAACCCTCTCATTTGCATTGGTGTTATAAGCATAAACTTGTTGTTGTTGATTGTAAACCTTATCACAATTATAATACGAATGTGGTCCACCATAAGTCTCACACGTTTCACAAGTCTCTTTTAAGGCATTCACTTGACCATTGATGGCTTTGGTATTGTTAGCGGTTTGTAGAGAAATTGTTTCAACAAGCGAAGTAAGCTTATCAAGTCTCTTGTCGCTCTCACTAGTACTAGCACTTGCCATAGTAGCCCTAACACTCTTGGTTTGTACTTTTGCCTTGTTTTCAATTATTGCCCAAGCCTCCTTCATGGATTTCACAAGAATATTGCCCCCCGCGGCACTATTAAGTGAGTCTTGGTCATTAAGAGTTAAACCATTGTAAACGTATTGATTTGATGCACTTTTGTAAGACCATGTTGTGGACATTTTTATAAAAGCTCCTTAAAACGATCCCAAGACTCACTAAACGTTTCCCCATACTTTTTGTTCAAAGGTAATGATGTCATTCCTTAAAGAGGTGGTCCGTGATGGTGGGTAAAAGTAGTTAATGAACTTGGTCTCTAAATCCGCCCATGTAAGAATGCTTTGGGGTGGTTCCTTATCAAGCCAAATCCGGGCTTGTCCTTCGAGGGAAAAAGGAAAGAGCAACAAACGTATTGCTTCTTGAGTCACCCCATTGTATTTCACCGTATTCGTCAAATGGATAAATCTCTTAATATGATCATGGGGGTCATCTTGGGAACGGCCCAAAAATGGTGTAGCGGAAACCATTTGAATAAAACCCGTTTTGATTTCAAAATTATTTGCTCCAATTGCGGGGACAACGATAGCGTCATCGTTTCCCTCAACGTGTGATTGAAAAATCTCGATCATAGGTCGGTTATCCGTTGCCATCGTATTGTCGAAAGCGCGATTCTCGGGATCGGCTTGAGTGACGGTCTTTTTGTTCTTCTTCTTCTTTTTGGAAGAATTAGAAATATTTGGTACACCACTCGTTATGTGTGCACGCGCACGAGTGCGCATACAACTAAACTCAAGGAATGAGGTAGGAGACCTCGATCGACTTTGAGAGGAAAGGGATTATCTCTCTCGAGGTTTAATATGAAAAAACTACAAAAAATATATACGTAATACTACTTGAGTTGGCAAACCAATAATCGGTTGTCCCTCTCAATATACGCACAAGCAAGCGGGGAAACGAGGTGGCACAAACCACTTAAAAACCTTTTTCCTTAGACGGCCTTTTATAGCGCGTCGCCTTATACCCACCTTATAGTTTGTATAAATCGAGTTCTTAGTATTTATCTATTTTGCCTAGATTTTTTTGTTTTTGATTCGAATACAATAGCTAGGTGATGAAATACCAACTAAGGTCATATTTGAAAGTAGGTAAATTGATTGTTCTACGTAATATAATATAGTAAAAGAAAAATCTTTTTGTATTTTTTAGAAAAATATATATTCAAAATAAAAAGCGAAAGAAATCGAAATAAGAAAAATAATAATAATACGTAATATTTTTTTTGTGTAATACTTTATAAAAAGTATTACTTTCGAATTTTTTAATTTTTTTTGTGCAAATCTTAGGAAAGAGTTTGCTTTTATGATTTTTTATTTTTTTTGTATTTTTAAGTTTTTGATTTTTTTATGTTTTTTATTTTTTAACAATAAAAATAACGTTCAAAATGAACGGATCCCAAAATCCAAAGCTTCTCACACAAAATCGTCAATCGTAACGAGTGAAGCGGCAGCGGCGCCAATTTAATATAGGAATTTTTAGTTAATTCTTTTAATGTCTATTTTTCGTTCCTCGACTCACTCGAATTGATATCCAATTTAAACGTGGATTAATTGTTCTTGGTAAAAATACTTTGTTTGGTATTTTAAAAACTAAAATTTATTAAAAACTATTTAATCGAATTGAAAAGAAAATATTTAATAAAAAAAAATCTAAATTAAAACTAATTAAACTATTTTAACACAAATCTATTTTAAAAATTTTAAACTAATTTTAAACTATTTAGAATGAATCTATTTAAACAAATAACTAATTAAAAACTATTTTTATAAAAACTATTAATTAAAATTGTAAATTATATTTTTTATATTTTTATTTTTTTATTTTTTTTATTTTTTAAAACTTTATAAAAGTAATATAAAAAAAAACTTTTAAATTAATTAAACAAAAACTTATAATTGAACTAATTTAAATTAACTGACAGCAACTAATAAACCTATATTAATTACTAAAACTGTATTAAAACACAAGTAGAAGACTAGAACGAATGGTTAAAGCGTTGGGCAGTTAAGCGCAGGGTCATGGGTTCGAGTCCTAGGAAGGACGTTTTTGTTTATATTTTTTATGACTGATAGAAATCAGTTTAACACTAGCAGATCAAATGAACCGATTAGCTTACAATTAGCAAAATAATAACAAGCAAATAACTCAAATAAGCAAGTCTAAACCAAACAGGAAATAAGCTGATTCAAAACTGACAATAAGCAATAAGTCTTAAACTGAAAATAAGGAAATGAATCTAAAACAATCAAAATTTCAGAAAACTAACCAATAACTAGAAAAACTTAATAAGCAAATAAGATCTAAACTTAATAAGCAAATAATAATCAAACCTCAAAATAAGCAACTAACCAAATAAGCCAATCTAAATAGCAGACTTAAAAAACAAACTACCAAACAAACTTAAATACCAAATAACGAGCAGACTATATGATTTAAGCAGCAACCATTTAAGTCAAAAACAAAAACGAACTCAAATATCAGATAACAAATATCAGAAAATATCAGAAAACAAACTCAAACATAAGCAAACTCAAACACAAACACAAATCAGCTAAAGCAAAAGCAGATTAAGATATTAAATCTAAGCAGAATTCAAACTAAATCAAATAAACAAATAGCCCAATTAAATCAGACAAGCTTAAACAATAAAAATCATAACACCTCTAAATAACATAAACATTGAACAAAACTAAGAACATGAAAACTAAAAATGAAGATGAACCTGGTGACGAATCCTTTGAGCAGAAGAGATACGCTGAGCACTCTTTTAATTGAACCGAGACCACCCTTTAAACATCAACACCCTTCGAATCACGAATATCAACTTCGAACCATATTTAAGATAAACTTCCTAGTGGGGGAAATTTATTAACCACTTTTACATTAATTAATTTAACCAAAACAGATTAAAGAGTAAATTGCAATAAAATTTAAATAATTAAAGAGACAAGATTAAACCGAAAGAAATTTTGTTAATAATAGAAATTCATTACAAATACTGGAAAGGAAAAATTATAATTAACCCTAAAAACTATTTTGCATAATAAAATTAAAGTAAAAAATGGCACCCTAAATTACAGAATGATGGGGGTTTTTATAGCCAACCCCCATGGCTTTTGGTGAAACTTGGTGAGCAAGGAGAGAAATCTTGACCCTTCAATCCGTCTTTCCTCTTTCTTTTTCTTTAATTAGCTTGATCAACGGCTGAAACTCGTTCTTGTGCACACGGATCGCCAGGGTGGATTGAATATGTGTTTCTTGTGCTTGTTGTAAACTGATGTGGCAAATAAGGATTGGAGGATGGGTTGTGGTGATTTGTTTAAACCAATCAGGAGAGGGATAGGAGCCATGTCACTTGAGGACTAGTGATGAGATGGCATTTATACATGATCTCATCGTTCTTTTCGGGCTTTAAATGCATTAAAATGTCATAAAATACCATATATATGCTTGTGTTTGTTTACTTGTGTATTTTAGGTATGGATATCGCGAAAAAGACAAAAGATCACAAGAAACAAGGAAAAACGGACACGAGAAACGAAGTCGTACAAAGAACCGGGCCCTAATTCATGAATTATCCAAGATTAAACCTTGAAGACTTGAAGAAATACAAGATTGATCCTCAATGAATGAAGAAATGACACTTAAAACCCTTGTATATTCATAATTACATGTTTGGTCCCTTAAGTTTGTCAAAATTACAAAAATGGTCCTTCAACTTTGAAGAAATGGCAAGATTAGTCCCTCATCAATTCTAATTTGTCAATTATGGTCCCTCATGAAGTCAAAGATACATTGAAGAGCTTTGAAGATCAAGAAATTCCAAAATCAGTCCTTCAAATATGAAAACATGGCAAAAATAACGCTTGAAATCTTTTTGGAAAAGTTTTGTGCCAAAAGTGTAAAGATGAGAACTTATTTAACAAAGGGAATGGAATTTTGTTGGCTGAAAACATTTTTTACAACTTTCCCCAAAGAACAAGGACCAAATGAGTATAACTGAAACATTCAAACAAGTCTTTGCGCCAAACACTAACCTTTCCCCCATTTTTGGATCAAAAAGTTTACTATTCACCATTCATCCACCCAGAATTACCATCACTTAAACCAAAGGGTAAAATCCAATTACCCTGGCACATGTTTGATTCACCTCACTCTAAAACTATCCCAACAATAAAATCCCTCTTCTCCACTCACCAAGGACCCCACACCCAAACCCGTTCCACCTATCACTTGACAACTTCCTCACTAAGGAATGCCACCTGTCAAGATCAACGATTTACATTCATTCCTTGGCCCCAATGCATAAATGAACACTCAGGACCAAATTGGACAGCTCATAGCAAGGATTCGTCTAGAAGCACTCAAGGGCAATATTGAGAATTCACATCTAGGGTTTATAAATAGTGTTATGTAAGCATTTGCCTATAAAAGGAGACCTCAACTTGTGAGAGTCCCTTTGTTCCAGATTTTAGCTTTTAAATCTTTGTAATTCCTTTTTATTAAATAAAGTTGGATTTTCTGAAAATTTATGATTTCCCTTTATGTTTTATAAAAGTTTGGTATCTGATAAGCTAAAGTCTGAGTTCCTTATTCATGTTTGAAGGTTTTTGAGGCAAGGTTTTAAGCAATAAAACATGTGTTTCAAAAAATCAGAAAGTTCTTGTTATTTGTTCATCATTGTGGTTTGTTGTTCTTAGCAGGTACAAGGAAGCTGGTACTTGTTTTGCTAGTACCTCAGCTCAAATAATCCAAGGCTTGGATGTAAGTCTTGGAGGTTTGCATCCCTCTCCCTTTTCATTTTTCTGATTTTCATATGGTTTTTGGTGATTTTGCATGTTTTATGGTGAACCTGTGTTTTGAGGCTTGATTTGTGTTTCTGAGGTTGATTATCAGTTGTAGGGGTGGATTAGATCTTGTTTGATAGGTTAAAACACAACAATCCTTTGGAAGATTGCAAAATCAGATTCCAAAGGGGTGTTTGGGTTAACTGATTCAAAGGGATTTGACCCTTCCTTTGTTGTTGTTTTTGCTTCTTTTGGATTGGTATCTGTATATTGGGTTCCAAGTGACATTTATCTGCAAGCTTTGTGCATATAAACACCTAGAATCAACAATAGGCTCTAAAATCTTGTATACTTGTTGAAATTGGCTGTGGTTTAAGGGACACCTAGATCTAATCATAGACTAGGGTTAACAAGTGATTAAACCTAGTTAGTTACACCAGGGAAGTAGGATTTGAGTGTTGAAATTGGATCTTTGGTCATTTATATCAGCAAAGTGTGCTATTGTTCTTGAAGTTCATATCAGCAAGTTTAATCTGCTTTGATCTTGTTCCATACTTTGATCCAGTGATTGATTTAAGTTTTTTTGTGCTTAATAACAGTTTATATAGCTTGTGTATGCATCTGGTTGAATTTGGAGTGCTTATTCTAGCTTAAAACTGCTTAAGTGTATCTCTATGCTAGATCTGAGCATTTTTTATTTGTCTGTGCTAATTGGTGATACTAAAGTGTGTTTTTGTGCTTGATTGTGACTCCTTGTGATTAACTGATCACTTGGGTGCCCTTGTCTTCCAACAAAACATACATAATCTCTCTAAAATCAAAGGTCAAATATTCAAGGCAGTGGGAATTAGTTCCTACTAAAAGTTCCCCCTGCTAGTGTTAATTGGACATCAGCTTATCAATAAGCTATTCTAGCTTATTTTAACCAGCAACAACTTTGATTTTGTAATAGGTGCTCATTATTTGACCCATTTGTTCATACTGGAGCATTTGGTGGGTTGACTTTAGGGTTTGACTAGAAAACCAACTTAATTGACTTTTTCATAAGTGCTTATTGGCTTATTCCAGCTTATTGGTTTTGCTGATTGGATTTTGGTTGATTGATTTGGCTTATTAAAGTCATTTGTAACATTTTGCAAGTTGAATCAAGTCCTGAGGTGCCCTAGAACTAAAACGCGACTATTTTGTCTTTTAGTGGATTTGTACTTGGCTTATTTCTGGCTTATTGAGTGTGCTTTTTCAAAATTTCTTTTTACATATCTCTTTAGTATCCCAAAAGAAGGTTGTGTGTCAAATTAGAGCTTATGGCATTGGCTTATTGCTTAATGGGCTTAATGGCCGAATAAGAATAAGCTGGTTGTTCATTAAGCTGTGATAAGCTCACTTTCAGCTTTTGGGCCTTCAGAGTTTTGTGTTTAGAATTAAATTTTGAGTCAGATAGGGCTTTTCCAAGTCATTTGGGCTTATTTTGACTTTTTGGGCTAAAAAGCCCATTTAGGTGGTCTGATTTTGCTTTTAGCCCATTTGGGGGCCCATTAGGGGTAATTTGGTAATTTCACTTTCATTTTCTGTTTATTTAGGTTAAAATAAACTAGTTTACAAGTTTTAAGAATTTTTTATAATTTTTGGATTTTTAATATTATTCTAATATTATTTTATTATTATTTTTCAAATTTCACATTTTTGCACTTTTTATATTTTTCTTAGCTTAAATACATTAAAATAGGATTTTTGCAACTTTTAGATTAACTTTATCATCTTTAGATTAATTTTTATAATTATTTTATGTTTTAATAGTTTTTAAATCATTTTAAATAGTTTTTCTTAGTTTTAAAATTTATAAAAATAGTTTTTAATCTTTTTAGGTCATTTTAGAGGTTTACCAATTGAAAAATCTTTATTTTGGCTTTTTGATAATTAATTTGATTTTTAGGGCTTTAATTAGCATTTAAAAATTAATATTTAGTTAATTAAAAGGTTTGAAAAAGTTTTGATCATTGGTAAACTCTTAGTTTATTTATTTTGATTTTTGGTGAATTTTTAGTAATTTTTAGAATTAATTTTTATTTTTGCTCATTTTACGGTTTTACGTGTAGTCGTAGTAAGTAATTAATTTCACGTATTCGTCATTCTCTTTTCTCATCCCTTTCTTTCAAATATTAATCTCAAACCAATTACGAATTATTCACACACATATACCTCCTTGGGAAACGAACTTGAACTTCATTGGGTCATTAGTGTTTGATTTTCCTAAATCAACACTTAATACTTACCGCTCATTTACGCTCTTTTGTTTTCCTAAACAAGAGGTGTATTTTACCACAATCATTTTAGCGCCGCTGCCGGGGAGGCGTGTCGTGATTAATTTGTCTTGTGTTTTTAATATTAACCATAAATAGTATTTGTATTAATAGAAATCTACTAATACGTATTATCGGCATTTTGGTTTTTCTTGTGAAATTATTATTACTATATTGTATTAAGTATCACAATCAATACAAAATATCTCCAAAAGTGTGAAAACACAACCTTAATTGGGATTTGATCTCCTAATTATTGTATTCGAATCTCAAACAAAAAGAAAAACGCAAAAACAGATAAATACTTTCGTGAAGCTCGATTTTGAAAAATACAAACTATAAGGTGGGTATAAGGCGGGTATTATAAAATATATCGTAAGGAAAAAGGCTCTTAAGTGCTTCGCGCCACCTCGTTTCCCCGCTTGCTTGTGAGTATTTTGAGATTAAGGCTAATCGAGGGTTTTGCCGCCCAAAGTATTATTACGTATAATATATTTGCTTGGTTTCTTTGTGATTAAACCCTCTTGAACAATTTGGTTTTCACCAAAGTTCTAAATTCATTTGAAGGCGTTCACTCCACGTGATCGTTTTCATTCTTTTGAGGCTTCTTTAATCAAGAGTTTGATTCGAGGAGAGATTTGGTAGATTGTTGTCTACGAAGATACACCAAAATAAAAAAAAAATTAAAAACAATCAAAAACACAAAAAAATTGAAAATTCACAAAACACCCAAAAAGAATCTTCTTTGCTCACCTCCCATTCTTCGTGAAGTTTATGATCACTCGTAATCAAGCAAAACGAGCTCGTAAACGTCTTCAAAAGCAAGCAAATCAAGAGACGTTGATTGAAGAACAAACTCCAATTGTTGAACCTATTGTAGAACAAGAAGTCGTAATGGCTAATCGTACTATGATGGAGTTGCTACAAGCACCCACCAAGGGTTTTGGAGAGGCCATTGTGATTCCCGCTATCCTTGAGGAGAATTTCGAGATTAAGACGGGTTTAATGTCGATGTTGCAAGCTAATAAGTTTAGAGGTCATGAGAAAGACAACCCGCACTACCACATAAGGAATTTTAATCGTCTCACCGCAACTAGCAAGTTTAAGGATGTTCCACATGACGCCATTAAGATGATGTTGTTTCCATACTCGTTAGATGGACCCGCTAAAATTTGGCTTGAGAAAGAACCGCCAAATTCGATTTTGACATCGGGTGATCTTGTTTCTAAGTTTGTGAACAAATTATTTCCACCATCTAAAACAACACATTTGAAAAATGAGATTTCAAGATTTGTACAGCGAAATAATGAAAGTTTTTCAATGGCATGGGAACGATTTAAAGAAATGTTACATGAATGTCCACACCATGATTTCTCGGAATTACATCAAGTTGATACTTTTTATAATGGGCTTAATGATCATGAACGAGATTACTTGAATGCCGCCGCGGGTGGTAATTTCTTGTGCAAAACGACCGATGAAGATTTAAAGATTATCGAGAATAGATCTAAGGTTTATATCCCTCGTAACACACCGAGTGTTGCCAATTTGGGTTCGTCATCGTCGTCATCGTCTCGTAGAATTAATGCCTTACATGATGAAGCTAATGAGGAAAATCGTTTTTCGATAGATTTGCTAATCTTATCACTCATTGGAAAGCTCAAGAGGCTTTGAATTCCGCTTCGGTTAAAGCGGTTGAAAAGAGTTGTTTATCTTGTGGTGGAGCTCATGATCTTTCCGAGTGCATTACCGCCGGTGGTAACACTTCGAGTGCTTACGTAGCAACGGGAACTTATAACCAAAACGGCCAAGGTTCCCGCCCAAATCAAGCTCCACCAAATCAAAATGCTAATAACTATCGAAACAACAATCAAGGTGGTAATTATCAAGGCAATTCACGTAACTACAACAAAGGGAATTATCAAAGTGGGAATGTACAAGTCACTAATCAAAACCAAAACCGTTATTTTCAAAACACTACACAAGGTTTTCAAAATGCTCACACTAAAAATCTTCAAGAAGAATTTTTGGATTATGCTAAAGCAAATGATGCTAAGTTTGATAACATGCAACGTGAGATGATTAGCTTAAGATCCGAGTTGAAAAACGAGCTTAAAAACGAACTTGCTAATGAACTTATAACTCATGCTAATAAAATGGAAGGAAATGTTCAACGTTTTCAACAAAATCAACAAAAGATGGAACAAGGACAACATGAGATTAAGCAAGAATTGTTAAAAGCGGATTTAAGGCAATCAAAATTTGAAGACCGAATGGCAAAAATGTTTCAAGCAATCATGTGTAAACCTTCTTCCTCGGGTTGTCTTCCTAGTGATACCATTGCAAACCCGAAGGGAGAAATGAAGGTTATTACTACACGAAGTGGTAAAACTTTTAAGGAACCAATCTCTCGTCCAAGTACTTCTACGGAGAAGGAAATCGAGAAAGAGCCCGAGGTGATGGTCGAAAAGGAGAATATTACAATCCCACGAAGTACCGCTCATACCACACCTACGGTTGAACCAATACCAATTATAGAACCCGAGATTACAAGGCCGTTGCCTAATGTCCAAACCACACCACCCTTACCTTACCCTTCGAGACGAAACAAAGAGAAATTGCAAGAACGTAACAAACAACAAATCGATCTTTTTATAAAAATGTTTCAACAAGTGCATTTTGATGTGAGTTTAGCCGACGAGTTGTTATATATGCCTCGTTTCGCTTCCACTTTTAAAAGTATGATGAGCGATAAGGAAAAGCTTTCAAAGCTTGCTAATTGTTCTTCGGTTTATCTTAACCGCATACCGGAAAAAGTTGGTGACCCCAGAAAGTTTCTCATTCCTTGTGACATACAAGATATGAAAGAATGCCTCGCCTTGGCCGACCTTGGTGCGAGCATTAATTTGATGCCATTTTCCATATGGAAATCGCTTTCGCTTCCGGCTCTTACTCCTTCGAACATGCCTATCGAGATAGCCGATCATTCTACGATCTTAGCATGTGGAGTAGCCGAAGATGTTTTCGTGAAAGTGGGGAAGTTCTACTATCCCGTTGATTTTATAGTAGTTGACATCCCCGCGGATCCTCAAGTTCCTCTAATTTTAGGTCGTCCATTTTTAGACACCTCGAGATCGCTTATCGACGTTCATGCAAGAACTATCACTTTGAGATTCAACGAGGAGGAACTTGTTATAAACGCTACTCAAAACTCAAAACCTTTTCATGTTTATGTAATCGCTACCATCAATCACATTGACTTAGTAGATGTGGTTTGCGATTAGTTTTCACAAGAAGTGTTAGGTTTTTCCGATAGCTCGTCAAGTGGCAATCCCACTATTTTGGATTCGATTCTTGCTAATTCTACACCAAATCTCACTCCATTCCAAGGAGGCGATTTTACTTCAAATGAAATCGACAATGAAGATGAGGTGTTGATTAGTGATGATACTTCTATTCCACCATTTCTTCCGCCAATGGAAGTTATGAGTGTTGAACCAAAATCTTCAATCGAGGAACCACCTATCCTTGAATTGAAAGATCTTCCTTCTCACCTTGAATACGCATTCTTGGAAGGTGATGACAAGTTTCCGGTTATTATTGCAAGAGGTCTTGCTAATGATGAAAAAACCGAGCTCTTGAAAGTTCTTAAAGCTCATAAGGGGCAATTGCGTGGAAAATTTCCGGCATTAAGGGTATTGACCCAAAATTTTGTACTCACAAGATTTTAATGGAGGAGGACTACAAACCCTCAATTCAAAGTCAAAGAAGGGTGAATCCCAAAATTCACGATGTCATAAAAAAGGAAGTTTTAAAACTCCTTGACGCGGGAATGATTTATCCTATCTTCGATAGCCCATGGGTGAGCCCAATCCATTGTGTCCCTAAAAAGGGAGGAATGACCGTTGTGCCTAATGAAAACAAAGAATTAATTCCCACTCGTGTTGTGACCGGTTGGAGGGTGTGTATTGACTACCGAAATTTAAATGACGCCACTCGTAAAGACCACTTTCCCTTGCCCTTCATGGATCAAATGTTGGAGCGACTCGCGGGAAATGAATTCTATTGCTTTTTAGATGGTTTTTCCGGTTACTTTCAAATCCCTATCGACCCTCGTGATCAAGAGAAGACTACGTTTACGTGTACTTATGGAACGTTTGCTTATCGTAGGATGCCTTTCGGACTTTGTAATGCACCGGGTACGTTTCAACGGTGTATGATGGCCATTTTTCATGATATGATCGAGAATTCGATGGAAGTATTTATGGATGACTTTTTGGTGTTTGGCAGTTCGTTCACGTCGAGTTTATCTAATCTCAAGCAAATGTTAAAACGTTGTGAAGAAACCAATCTTGTGCTTAATTGGGAAAAATGTTATTTCATGTGTAAACAAGGAATCGTCTTAGGACATAGGTCTCGAAAGCGGGGATTGAGGTCGATAAAGCTAAGGTAGACGTCATGGCCAAGTTACCTCATCCCAAAACCGTTAAGGGAGTTAGGAGTTTCCTAGGCCACGTGGGCTTTTATCGTCGTTTCATCAAAGACTTTTCAAAAATCTCTCGATCTATGACACACCTTCTCGAGAAGGATGCTCCTTTTAATTTCAATGAGGATTGTGTTAGAGCTTTCGAAACTCTTAAAAGGAAACTTACCGAAGCTCCCATTCTTGTTGCTCCTAATTGGGAATTACCCTTTGAAATCATGTGCGATGCAAGTGATTATGCTATAGGGGCCGTCATAGGGCAACGTTATGAAAAGCATTTCCGTCCTATCCATTATGCTAGTAAGACGATGACCGATGCTCAATTAAAGTACACCACAACGGAAAAGGAATTCCTTGCCGTGGTCTATGCTTTTGAGAAATTCCGACCTTATCTCGTTTTAACTAAAAGCATCGTGTATACCGACCTTTCGGCTATCAAGTATCTCTTAGCTAAGCAAGACGCTAAGCCAAGATTGCTTCGTTGGATGCTCCTCCTCCAAGAATTTGATGTCACCGTGCTTGACAAAAAAGGAGCCGAGAATCTAGCGGTCGATCATCTCTCTCGTCTAGAAGATCCTCACAAAGATGTTTTCGAGAACAAGTAAATCACCGAAACATTTCCTATCGAGACTCTCGGTGTAGTGAATTCTAAAGAAACCACCCCATGGTTTGCCGACATTGCAAATTACCATGCGGGCAATTTCATAATCAAGGGTATGACGACACAACAAAAGCGAAAATTCTTTCGTGACGTCAAGTTCTATTTTTGGGACGACCCTTATCTCTTTCGGGTTTGTGCGGATCAACTCGTTCGACGTTGTGTTTTTGGTGCCGAAGCTTCTAATATCCTTAGAGCTTGTCACGAGGGACCCACGGGTGGTCACCACGGTGCTAATCTCACGGCTAAGAAAGTGTTCGACGCCGGCTTCTTTTGGCCTTCTATTTATCGTGATGCACACGCACTTGTGAAGTCGTGTGATTCGTGCCAACGTCAAGGAAAATCGTCTCAACGTGATGAAATGCCACAAAACATAATTCAAGTGTGTGAGATTTTCGACATTTGGGGTATAGACTTTATGGGGCCGTTCCCATCGTCTCATGGTAACAAGTATATCCTTGTCGCGGTGGACTACCTTTCCAAGTGGGTGGAAGCTAAGGCTTTACCTACTAATGATGCTCGTGTGGTAGTGAAGTTTTTGAAGCAACTATTCTCTCGGTTCGGAACCCCTCGTGCTATTATAAGCGATCGTGGAACCCATTTTTGTAATGACTAATTCGAGAAGGTCTTAAAGAAATATGGAGTTACTCATCGTCTTTCTACGGCTTATCACCCGCAAACGAGTGGGCAAGTCGAGGTTTCGAACCGAGCTTTGAAGAGGATTTTAGAGAGGTCTATTGGGGAAAACCGTGCTTCATGGTCCGACAAACTCGATGATGCTTTATGGGAATTTAGGACCGCTTATAAGACACCTATCGGTTGTACTCCTTATAAGTTAGTCTATGGAAAGAATTGTCTTTTGCCCATTGAATTGGAGCACAAGGCATATTGGGCCCTTAAGCATGCAAACTTTGACTTAAAGACCGCGGGAGATCACCGGAAAATACAATTGAATGAATTGGATGAACTAAGAGACAATTCTCATGAAAATTCATTGATTTTCAAAGAAAGACTAAAAAGTTTCATGATGCAAAGATTAAAAACCGGGTTTTTAACATTGGTGATCAAGTGTTACTTTTTAACTCTAGACTTAAGATATTTTCCGGGAAATTGAAATCTCGTTGGTCGGGTCCCTTCACCGTTACACAAGTGTTTCCTTATGGGACCATCGAGCTAGCTCAAGATGATGGTCCTAACTTCAAGGTGAATGGACATAGGCTTAAGCACTACTTTGGTGGAGAAATTCCTTCAATGGTTGACCTCGAACAAGTCACCTTCCCCAATGATAATTAGCATTGAGGGGATCGAGTCGAGCTCATGACTCGGTAATCAAAAACGAGGTGCCTCGTGGGGGAGATCCCATACTTATCCTTTTATGCTTACTAATAACTAATTAGAGGGGATTTGTGCCCTTCCAACTCGTTGTCTCGTGGTTGTTTTTGATTGTGCTATCAAGATCATCATCATCTACGATTGAAGACTCTCGTGTTCGTTTACGTGAGCCTCTATCGTTTGCTTGAAGAAGTTTTTCACGAATCCATGACATATCCTTTATTGTTCTAACAATTATCTTTTAGCACAATTCATAAACGGCTTTAGATATATTGTTGATCACCCTTTCCATGCTAGATACTAAGTATTCGACTCTTCGTCTCTAGTATGGGGGTGATCCACCTTTAGACTCAAAACATTGAGGACAGTGTTTACTTTTAGTATGGGGGGTGAATAGATACTTGCTTTGCTACAACCCTCACGGTTTCCAACTTTCAATGTTTTGTTTTGTTGCTAATAAGGCTAAAAATGGCCAAATTTTAAATTTTTTCTTAGTTTTCATAAGTGTTTTTAAGACAAGAATGTATATTTTCCGATGGGTAGAATAAGAGCTAATTTTTGACTTGATGGGCATTTGGAGCCATTTACATTCCGTAACCCGCTCAATTCAAGTTTTTCTAGACTTTTATATAGGGAACTTTAAAACTGTTGGGAATAAAATGTAGCCAGTTCACTTGAGCGCTGACAAGAGTAAAACAAGCGTTGATAGGAAGAAAAAAAACACTAACAGATCAAGCTTTGACAAGAAGAAGTCAAGCGTTGATAGGTTGAAGACAGGCACTGATAGGATGATGTAGTCTACACGTATTATGTTTCTAGTAAATATAAGTTCAATATTGTATTTTCTATAATTATCTTTACCTAGAATAGTTGATACGTAGACTCTTGTACAAGGCTTCTTATGTCTATAAAAGAAGACCTTTAGGTTATGTTTAATAATAAGTTTTCATACGTTAAAAACACTTTCATTGTAAGCAAGTTCGTTATTATTAATCAAGTGAAAGTTTGTTTACATCTTTGTGTGTTCTTGTTTAAGTGTTAATTCCGCATAACACTTAGATTACTTTATACATAAACAAAGTTTCTCTACGTGTATAACTTGATCTAATCTCGTATACACAAGCTTAATCGATCTAAGTTTGGGATCAACAAGTGGTATCAGAGCTTGTTGAGAAACTTTTGATCTTAAAGAACACAAGAACCCTAAAATCACCAAAACCCTAATTTTCACACAACCCTAAAAACAGCATGTCCAATCCAGAAGTAACCTCCTCCTCCTCATTGCCCAACATCAAGATTCCCATGCTTGATGCAAACAATTTTGAGCTGTGGAAGTTCAACTTTGAGCAATATCTGGGGATCTATGACTACACTCTCTGGGAGATTATTGAATATGGAAACACATTCAATAAAGCTCAAAAGATTGCTGATGCCATTGCTATAAGATCAGCTGTTGCTGGATGTTCAGAAGCAGATAAGAAAGAAAAACCTGATGATGGTAGAGCTGTGTCCGCTGAAGACATAGCAAAGAAAAGGGTTGATATGAAAACCCTAAACATTCTAAAACTCTCTTTGGGACAAGAAAACCAGCATAAATACAGAGGTTATGAGTCTGCAAAAGACATTTGGGCAGCCCTTGAAGTTGCATATGGTGGCAATGATGATACTAAGGAAGAGAAGAAGAAGCAACTCATGCATGAGTATGCTGTTTTCAAGGCTCAACCTAATGAGAAGCTTAGCAGTGTGAGAAGCAGACTGCTTGACATTACAAGCAAGCTGTCCTTCATGGGGACAAAAGTTGGTGATGTTGACATTATTTCCACTTTTCTTAAAAGCCTTGGTGATGCGTGGAAGATTAAGGCAAGATCTATACTTGCTAATAACACTCACAAAAGTTCTACTTTTGATGATATCTACAACAAACTGAGGTTGTTGGAGAATGAAACTCTTTTGGAGCATGGAAGTAAGTCTACCAATAGCAACATGGCCTTCTTCTCACATAGTGAAGGTCAATTTGATCAGAAGGACTCATACATGCACCCAGTTACTGGATCATCATGTGTCAACGCTGGATTATGTCCTGTCAACGCCTCACATTCAGACGCTGACACATACAAAATTGACTCACCAAGAGTTAAGCCTGCTGGTTTGGATCTGGATACTGTGTGTGCATACATTGCTTCTTTGCCCAATGGTTTAGTGATTACATATGAGGACCTTGAGCAAATAAGTGATGAGCACTTGGAGGAGATGGATATAAAGTGGAACATGGATCTTGCAAGTATAAGAGCAAACAGGTGGAATAGAAAGTTTAAGAAGAAGATGACCTTTAATGCAAAGGACACTGTTGGATTTGATAAATCCAAGGTTGAGTGCTACAATTTTCATTTTATGGGGCACTTCATGAGGGAATACAGATCTCCAATAAGATCTGATGCTGGCAAACCCTCAAGCCAAATTGTTAAGGCTCGGGATCCTAAGGCCATGGTAGCAGTGCAAGAAATTGATGGTATTGGATGGGACTGGACCTATTTGGCTAAGGATGGGGAAGAGGATAAAGCTTTGGTTGCTAAGATAGACGAAGAAGAGCATGTTCAATATGCTCTCAAGGCACACTCCTCCTCTTCATCAGATAATGAGGTATACGATGATGCTTTTTGTAGTAAGGGTTGTCGTTTGAATAATGAAAAACTTAACAAAGACGTTTTAAGATTGTTAAGTGATGTGAGTACTGAGAGATGCAAGTTGTCTAACTATCAAATTGCTCTCACTCAAACTGAGAAGACAGTTTCTGAGTATAAGAAAATGGAATTTGACCTAAAAGATAAAATAAATATCTTAAAACATGAGTTGAATGCTAGTAATGATGTTAGAAACATCATGGAAAGGGTCAATTGTGAATTATAGTCTAAGTTAGATGAGGCTATCAAGAATAAGGATAATGTTGACCTTAAAATTCAGAGATTTGATAAGGCCTCACAAACCCTAGGAGAATGTGTTAATAAATAGAGGGATCCTAAGGACATGACTGGGATTGGGATGAAAGACTATACTGTTGTTCCACCACCATCCGGGGACTTTTATGGTGTCCAAAGAAAGGACTTATCTTGGACTGGTTTACCAGAACTCCAAGAGGAGGAATTTATTCCTCCACCAAGAGTCATTACCCCAGTTGAAGAATATAGGAAAAAGTTGACAGATTTGGATGAATGGAAGAAAGCCAACCCTACCTTGTTTGTTAAGGGTGGATTGTTGTGTGAAAGTCCAAATGAGTCTACCCCTATTAAGGTAACAAACCCAATCACTGGCAAGACTGTTGACCTTGGCTCAAACACTGTTAGAAAACCTAGCATTAAGTATGCAGAAATGTATAGGAATACTAGGTCACCAAAAAGCCAAGTTAGTAATGATGGAACAGGTTCCTTTTCTTCTAGACCTAGAGTTGTGTCTAGAAAAGCCTGTTACACTTGTGGTAGCTTCTCACATTTAGCATATAAGTGTGTCAACGCTTCCAAGGTCAACGCTGTTAAAAAGTCAAACATTGTCAGACCCAAAACGTTTGTGAAGCAAAGTCCACAAGTTGTTAGACCAACCCCATTCTTCACTAGAGGGTCTAACACTCATGGACAAAGACCATTTCAGAAGACCAATACTTGGTCTAATAGGCAATGGGTTTCTGTATCAAACCATAGGTTCAACGCTAACAAGGGTAATTTTAGCATTGACAAGACCAAATCCAACGCTGACAGAAACGTTGCCAGACCTAAATATTTGCAACCATAGGGAAAGGGGTCTAAAGCTTCTTCTAGCTTGACATGGAGACCTAAGCAAGATCAAAACCCTGATTCTAATGGGATTTCTATGACCTGCAACAGATTTAATTATATTCCAAAGGTCATTACAAAACCAATTGGGGTTAACTGGGTATTTCATCCAAAAAGGGATGAACAAGGGGTTGTTATGAGAACTAAGTCTGTTCTTGTTGAACAACCAGATGAATACAAGTCTGCTAAGGCTTGGGTTCCCAAAGAAAACTAACTTGTTTTCTTTATGTGCAGGGCATTCAAAAACAGGTCAATGATTATGGATATTGGGACAGTGGATGCTCTAGGCACATGACTGGGAAGGAAGATTACCTAACTAACTTCACTCCCATTAAGGATGGTGATAAGGTTTACTTTGGAGGTGGATATGTAACTATCACAGGAAAAGGAACTCTTCTCACCAAGAACTTGCGTTTTGAAAACGTGTTTCTGGTAAAGGAACTTGATTACAATCTGTTGGGAATAAATTAAGGCCAGATCACTTGAGCGCTGACAAGAACAAATCAAGCGTTGATAGGAACAAAGCAAGCGCTGACAGCTCAAGCGTTGACAAGTTAAAGTCAAGCGTTGACACATCGAAGACAAGCACTGATGGAAGATATAATCTACACGTTTATTATATTCTAGAATACTTCTAGTAAGGATAGAAACGACAATGTATTTTCTATGTTTATCTTTACCTAGAATAGTTGATACGTAGCTTATTGTACAAGGCTTCTTAGTCTATAAATGAAGGCCTTTAGGTTAATGTTCAATATATAAAGTTTTACATAAGTTTTCGTTCATAAACATCTTTCATTGTAAGCAAGTTCGACATTGATAATCAAAGTGAAAGTTTGTTTATATCTTGTGTGTTCTTGTTTAAGTGTTAAATTCCGCATAACACTTAGATTCACAAATCATATACAAAGGTTTCTCTACGTGCTATACTTGATCTAATCTCGTATACACAAAGCTAATCGATCTAAGTTTGGGATCAACAAGTGGTATCAGAGCTTGTTGAGGAACTTTTGATCTTTGAAGAACACCAGAACCATATACGAACACCAAAACCCTAATTTTCTCAGAAACCCTAAAAACACCAAAACCCTAACAACATGTCTGAAGCAATAACCACCTCCTCTTCACCCTTACCAAACATCAGGATTCCCATGCTTGATGCAACCAACTTTAACTTATGGAAGTTCAACTTTGAACAATATCTGGGGATCTATGACTACACACTCTGGGAGATTATTGAATATGGAAACTCATTTAATAAAGCTCAAAAGATTCAGGATGCCATTACTCAAAGATCAGCTGTTGAAGGATGCCCTGATGAAGATAAGAGAGAAAAACCTGGAGATGGTAGAGCTGTAGGTGCTGAAGATATTGCAAAGAAAAGGGTTGACATGAAAGCCCTAAATATTCTGAAAGTCTCTTTGGGACAAGAAAACCAGCACAAATATAGAGGCTATGAATCTGCTAAGGATCTTTGGGAAGCACTTGAAGTTGCATATGGTGGCAATGCAGACACTAAGGAAGAAAAGAAAAAGCAACTTCTGCATGATTATGCTGTCTTCAAAGCTCAACCCAATGAGAAACTGAGTAGTGTGAGAAGCAGATTACTTGACATCACAAGCAAGTTGTCCTTCATGGGGACACAAGTTGGCGATGTTGACACCAATGCTACCTTTCTTAAAAGTCTTGGTGAGGCATGGAAGATTGAGGCAAGATCTATTCTTGCCAATAATACTTACAAGAGCTCCTCGTTTGATGACATCTACAACAAACTAAGACTATTGGAAGATGAAACTCTTTCAGAACATGGGAGCAAACCTAGCACCAGCAACATGGCCTTCTTCTCTCATAGTGAAGGTCAATTTAATTAGAAGGACTCTTTTATGCATCCAGTTACTGGATCATCATTTGTCAGCGCTGGAACAAGCCCTGTCAACGTCTCCTTTTCAGACGCTGACACATTCATGAATGACTCCCCAAGAGTTAAACCTGCTGGTTTGGATTTGGATACTGTGTGTGCTTATATTGCTTCTTTGCCCAATGGTTCAGTGATTACATATGAGGACCTTGAGCAGATAAGTGATGAGCACTTGGAAGAGATGGACATCAAGTGTAACATGGCTCTTGCTAGTATAAGAGCAAATAGGTGGAATAGAAGGTTCAAGAAGAAGATGACCTTCAATGCTAAAGACACAGCTGGATTTGATAAATCCAAAGTTGAATGCTACAACTGTCATCGTATGGGACACTTCATGAGGGAATGCAGATCTCCTAGAAGATCTGATGCTGGTAAACCCTCAAGTCAGATTGTTAAAGCTCAGGATTCCAAAGCCATGGTTGTAGTTCAAGGAATTGATGGTACAGGATGGGATTGGAGCTATCTGGCTAAGAATGCTGAAGAGGACAAAGCTTTGGTTGCTGATATTGAAGAAGAAGAGCATGTTGAATATGCTCTCATGGCACACTCCTCCTCTTCATCTGATAATGAGGTATATGATGATGCTTTTTGTAGCAAAGGTTGTAGGTTAAACACTGATAGACTTAACAAAGAGGTGTTAAAACTAAAAGATGATATGAGCACTGAAAGGTGTAAATTGTCCAATTACCAACTAGCTCTTACTGAAACTGAGAAAACCGTTTCTGAATACAAGAAAATGGAATTCGACTTAAAAGATAAGATCAATATCTTAAAACATGAGCTAGAGGGTAGTATGGATATTAGAAACATCATGACAAAGGTCAATAGAGACCTACAGGCTAAGTTAGATGAGGCCATTAAGAATAAAGATAATGTTGACCTCAAGATTCAAAGATTTGATAGAGCCACCCAAACCCTAGGAGACTGTGTAGCTAAGCAAAGGGATCCTAAGGACATGACTGGGATTGGGATGAATGATTACTCTCTGGTTCCACCACCAGCTGGTGACTTCTATGGTGTTCCTAGAAAGGACTTGTCTTGGACTGGGATACCAGAATGCCAAGAAGAGGAATTCATTCCTCCACCAAGAGTTGTCACTCCAGTGGAAGAGTATCAACAAAAATTGACTGACCTAAATGAGTGGAAGAAAGCTAACCCTACTTTATTTGTTAAGGGAGGTTTTCTATGTGAGAGTCCTAATGAATCACCACCCATTAAAGTTACTCATCCAATCACTGGTAAAGCTGTTGACCTAGGCTCAAACACTGTTAGAAGACCTACCATTAAATATGTAGAGATGTATAGGAATAATAGGTCACCCAAGAGCCAAGTTAGCAATCATGGAACAGGTTCTTATCTACTAGACCTAAGGTTGTGTCTAAGAAAGCCTGTTACACTTGTGGTAGCTTTTCACATTTGGCATACAAGTGTGTCAACGCTCCCAAAGCCAGCGCTGATAGGAACAATTTCAGCGCTGATAGGAAGAAAGTCAACGTTGTTAGGAAGTCAAACGTTGTCAGACCCAAACCTTGTGTGCAGCAAAGTCCACAAGTGATTAGACCTGCCCCATTCTTTTCTAGAAGGTCTAACACTCATGGACAAAGACCTTTTCAAAAGACAAACACCTGGTCAAATAGGCAATGGGTTCCTGTAGCAAACCCTAGGTTCAACGCTGACAAGGGTAATTTCAGCGTTGACAGGTCAAAATCCAACGCTGACAGAAACGTGACTAGACCTAAATATTTGCAGCCACAAGGTAAGAGGTCTAAAGCTTCTTCAAGCTTAACATGGAGACCCAAGAAAGATCAAAACCCTAATGATAATGGAATTTCAATGACTTGCAATAGATTTAATTATATTTCAAAGGTCATTACCAAACCTATTGGGGTTAACTGGGTATTTCATCCTAAAAAGGATGAGAATGGGGTTGTTGTGAGAACTAAGTCTGTTCTTATTGAACAACCAGATGAATCCAAGTCTTCTGAGACTTGGGTTCCCAAAGAAAACTAATTTGTTTTCTTTATGTGCAGGGCATTCAAAGACAGATCAATGATTATGGATATTGGGATAGTGGATGCTCAAGGCACATGACAGGAAAGGAAGACTATCTGACGAACTTCACTCCTATTAAAGATTGTGATAAGGTATACTTTGGAGGGGGCTATGGCATCATTACAGGCAAAGGAACCCTTCTCACAAATAATCTGTGTTTTGAGAACGTCTTCCTGGTAAAAGAACTGGATTATAATCTGTTTAGTGTATCACAAGTTTGTGATAACAAAAATAAGGTTCTTTTCACTGACACTGAGTGTTTGGTGTTAAGCAAGGATTTTAAGATCCCTGATGAGAAATATATTGAGTATAGAACACCTAGGCATAAGGACATATATAATGTGAATTTAAATGGGATTAAGGTGAATAAAAATATCTCTTGTTTTTATGCTAAGGCCTCAGTAGATGAAAGTAATTTGTGGCACAGGAGACTAGGGCACATAAATTTTAAAAATATAAATAGACTTGTGAGGCTTGGTTTAGTTGATGGTTTGCCTGAGAAGGTCTTCCACAATGACCACTCTTGTGTTGCATGTCTTAAAGGCAAGCAGCACAAGGTCTCATTCAAGTCCAAGCAGGTGCATACTAGTTCCAGACCTCTTCATATGCTTCACATGGACCTCTTTGGTCCAACAAATATAGAGAGTTTGAATGGCAAGTCATATTGTTTTGTTGTCACAGATGACTTTTCTAGGTTTACTTGGACATTCTTTCTAGCTATGAAGAGTGACACAGCTGATGTTCTTATTGATTTTATCACTCAGATTGAGAAAAGGTCTGGAAATGAGGTTAAAATGCTTAGGAGTGATAATGGTGGAGAATTTAGGAACAAGAAGCTAGATGATTTTTGTGCCAGGAAAGGAATTACTAGGCAATTCAGTATTGCTAGAACCCCACAACAAAATGGGGTTGCTAAAAGGAAAAATAGAACCCTAATTGAAGCAGCCAGAACAATGTTGGCTGATGCTCACTTTCCTATAGCCTATTGGGCTGAAGCTGTTAATACAGCATGCTATGTGCAAAATAGAGCATTGGTTAACAAAATCCAGATTAAAACACCTTATGAGTTACTTTGGGGAAGAAAGCCTAATATTGGTTTTCTCAGACCTTTTGGATGTCATGTAGTAGTATTAGATACTAGTGATGCCTTAGGGAAATTTAGTGCAAAAGGTGATGAAGGTTACTTCATGGGGTATTCAGTCCAGAGCAAGGGTTATAGGGTTTATCTTAAAGAGGACAAACGTGTTGTTGAGAGAGTACATGTTAGGTTCTTAGAGAATAAACCTAGTGATCCTGAAAGTGGTCCCAATTGGTTGTTTGATTTGGAACCCTTATCTAGAACTTTAAATTATATGCCTGTCACTAATCCAGACATTGTGAAGGTAACTTCAAATGTTGTGGAGGAACAAGTTGTTAATGTTTCAGGTACACAGGTTCATGAGAAGGTTGGATCACAAGCAGAAAAGGCATCTCCTACATTTGAATATGTCATAATTCCCATTTGGACAGATGCTTTTGCTGCTGCTGCTGCTGCTGGACAAGATAATGGTGGTTTCCAAATACCACCAGATACAAACATGCATGGTTCTTCAGGCGCTGACAAAGGTAAATCTAGCGCTGACAAGACCAATTCAGATGTTGATGGCTCAAACGTTGACAACAACATTTCAAGCGTTGTTAGCCCAAGCGCTGACAAACAAGGTTCAGACGTTGACAACACCTTTGCACATCTTTTCTCTTCCACTTTTGAACAAGGTGAACCTTCCAATGTTCATGAAGAGATTCCTGTTGACCAAAGAGAGTCTGATGAAGAAGATATTGGCAATATAGAGCGTGAGGTTGAGGACACCAGACTTTTTAAAGGAGGGGTTCTCACCTCCACAATGAAGAATCACCCCACATCTCAGATCATTGGTGATATTATGACTCCAGTTCAGACAAGAAGATCTCATCAAGGTCTTGGTGGGTTTATTGCCAATATACACAAGAAGGTTGATACCCCTCTTGTGCAAGCATGTTTGTTTGCATGTTTTCTGTCACAAGAAGAACCCAAGAAAATATTTGATGCTCTCAAAGAACCAAGTTGGGTGGAAGCAATGCAGGATGAGCTTCACCAATTTGCAATTCAGGATGTTTAGGAACTGGTTGATTGTCCTTGATATGTCAGACCTATAGGGACAATATGGGTTCTAAGTAACAAAAGAGATGAAAGAGGTATTATGGTCAGAAACAAGGCAAGGTTAGTGGCTCAAGGTTATACACAAGAGGAGGGGATAGACTATGAGGAGGTCTTTGCACCAGTTGCAAGGATTGAAGCTATTAGGATTTTTCTAGCCTATGCTTCCTGCATGGGCTTCACAGTCTATCAAATGAATGTCAAGAGTGCTTTCTTGTATGGCACCATTGTTGAGGAAGTTTATGTAATGCAACCTCCTGGTTTTGAGGATCCAGAGCATCCAGATAAAGTGTATAGAGTCAAAAAGGCTATGTATGGCCTTCATCAAGCCCCTAGAGCATGGTATGGTACTTTGTCTACCTATTTGGTGGACAATGGATTCAAGAGGGGCACCATAGATCAGACACTCTTTACAAAGAAGAAAGGCAAAGATGTGTTGCTTGTGCAGGTCTATGTTGATGATATCATTTTTGGGTCTACTGATCCAAAGATGAGTGAGGATTTCTCCAAGCTTATGACAGACAAATTCAAGATGAGTGCTATGAGGGAGATGAACTTCTTTCTTGGTTTACAAGTTCAGCAGAAAGAGGATGGTATCTTCATCTCCCAGGACAAATATGTTGTTGAAATCTTGAAGAAGTTTGGCTTTTCTCCACATGAAAAGAGGGCTACTACTCCTATGGATAGAGAACACCCTTGGGGAAAGATTGGAGATGGGAAAGATGTTGATGTCAGGCATTATAGATCCATGATTGGATCCTTAATGTATCTTACTGCTTCCAGACCTGATATCATGTTTGCTGTGTGTGCATGTGCACGTCATCAAGTGACTCCCAAAGAATGTCACCTTTATGCTGTGAAGAGGATCTTTAGGTACCTAAGATGCTATCCTAGTCTTGGTTTGTGGTACCCAAAGGATTAACCATTGGAGTTGATTGCATATTCAGATAGTGATTATGAAGGTGATAAGTTTGATAGGAAATCCACAACTGGTGGATGTCAGTTTCTTGGGAGCAGGTTAATATCTTGGCAATGCAAGAAACAAACAGTGGTGGCTAATTCTACAACTGAAGCAGAGTATGTGGCTACAGCAGCATGTTGTGGTCAAGTGTTGTGGATTCAGAACCAGCTGTTGGATTATGGGTATAATTTCATGCATACTAAGATATTTGTTGACAATAATAGTACTTTATGCATCATTAAGAATCCTGTACATCATTCTAAAACTAAACACATAGAAATTAGACACCATTTTATAAGAGATTGCTTTGAGAAAGGATTAATACAACCAGATAGGGTTGACACTGAGGAAAATGTGTCAGATTTATTAACTAAACCTTTTGATGCTGGAAGATTTCAATACTTGGTAACAAGTATTGGAATGGTTAATCTCACTTAATATGTGTTTTGGATTCTTTTTGTAAAAGTATGTACAGGATGATGCATTATTATTATTGGTCTTATTGATGATTTAGATTTTCCACTATATTTTTCTAACACTGACAAAGGTTGCTTGAACACTGATAAGTGTTTTTGCAACGTTGTCAGCAATATAATTGTCTAACGCTGACAAAGCTTCCTTCAACGCTGTCATGTGTTATCGGGGCGTTGTCAGCAACAATGTTAGTTTTGTGGTTTTCAATCTAAATGTGTAGATGGTGTTAGCAGTATACCATTGGATACAGAGTTGCTTATGGATCAATGGACTAGCATTTGGACATGTTTTTATTTATGGATGATGGTTGGAATGTTTCATTCCTATCTTGACATAAATTTTTTATGTTCATGCATGATTTTAGCAAACTTTTTGTATCATCGTTTAAGGGGAGGTTTTAGGAACCTTTAGGATGTTTGGGTATCCATATGATACTCTTATCACAATTCTAGATTGTGTCCACAGGTGAGTATGGGTTAGTTTTACTAAACCATGAGGCACTGTAGCATGCATAGTATATCAACTTTGCATGCTGCCAAGACATTTTTGGCCTAGAATTGGTTGTGGTCTGTTGGGAGACTTGGGATTGATTTTGATATGGGATTTACCTGGGAGTAACAAGGATTTTATAAGGTAACTTTGTTGTTAAGAGTTTTGGTTAGCAAGGGACACTAGAGGACTGTTATGTCTATCTTGCTTATGCAAGTGTGCATAACTGGACAGTGCTTGCCGCCCTATAATAATTATCAGCTTTTGGTTATCTTCTCTAGGATAAATTACTTGTTAAGGTCATTTTTCACTTTTTAAAACAATTTTATTTTTGGACACTGACAAGATTTTTCCAAGCGTTGTTGTGACCAAATTGGACGCTGACATGGCTTTAGGCGAACGTTGACAAGATTATAGCCGTTGGGCGTTGATAGGTTATTTTTGACCGTTGACACTCAATGGGACCTACCTAGTTGTTACTTTTTGACATATTTTCAAGCCGTAATTTTAGGAGTTGTTACTTTCATTAAATGCATGAGATAACTTATAACTTTTTCAATATTTTCATGATTAGTTTTTGAAAATCTTTGCCTATTTTTGGGCCAATCACATGCATTCTTTATCTCCTATAAATTTGGCTCCTATTTTTAAACAGGGTATCTATAATTCTTGTCTAACACTTTTCTCTTATCAACTTCATCTTCTACACTTCAAATTAACAGCTTTTATCAATGGCACCAAAGTTTAACTCAGCAGAATTAGAATTGGGGTTCAAGTCTCAACATAACATGATTGCTTATCTTTTTGCTGATAATGATTTGTTTCCTCAATACACACAAATGGTGGCGTATTTGAACGCATTCCCACTAAGGTATGCTCTTTCTCATGCTCCACTCATTCCAGTCACACACATTAAGCAGTTTTGGAACACTGTTCGTTCCTCAACAGTTAATGGAGTGACCACATTAACTTCTATTGTTCATGGGAGGTCTTGGGTGGTTACTGAGGCCTTGGTACGCCAGGCCTTGCATCTTGATGATGCTGATGGTGTAGCCATCCTTCCCATAAATGAAATAGAACAAGGGCTTAGGGCTTTGGGATATCCTTTTCCTGATGAAGGTACTCTTAATAAGTATCATAAGCAGGAATTTCCCCCAGCCTGGAAGTACCTCATCCACATCCTCCTTCAATGTTTGAGTCCCAAATGTACTGCACACAATGAGATCAATAGATCCATTGCAAGTGCTATTGTGTGCATTGCAACAGGGCAAAAATATAACTATTCTAAAATGATTTTTGAAGGGATGTGTAAAAACAAGGGGACAAAAATGACTTTAGCTTATCCCCGTTTTCTGCAAATGATTTTTGATGATCAAGGTTACTGTTCAAGGGATCACAATGATTTTTATAAGATCCCTGAACAAAAGAAAGCTATTTTTACGAAGATGAATTCACCACCTCTTAGAGACTTACCTTTAACCCCAGCCATGCTTGCTGTTATTGCAGCAGCACAACCCCAACCAGACCCCCAACCTCAAATTGACCCTCAACCACAACTTGAACCCATTCCTGAACCTTCACCCTCACTTGAACAAATGCAACTTGACCAAGAACCCTTTGACGCTGACACATCAAATGTTGGCGTTGATGTGCCTATTTCCAACGCTGACACACAACCTTCACAATCCCAAACACCCCTTAACCAACCCACATCTACCCATTCTTCCACACCATCTTCCACACCACCTGAATATAGGTTGATGAAACGCCAAAGGACTACTGGAGTGTTCTCCTCTGGTGGTCCTAGCCATGAAGCAGAGAGAACCACCACCACAAGTGTGGCTGGTGACCTGGATGAGGCTGGGACTATTAGTTTTGGCTTAGATGCTGGCCAAGGCAGTCCCACCATAATTAAGTCCTCATCCATGCCCAATAAATCTGACTTGGGAGGTCAAATCCCCATTTCAGAAGAGGGCAGACTGGAACCAATGACTCTTTTGGAATTGACGGTAGTCTGCATTAGCTTGCAAAAGCAAAATGCAGACTTAGTACAAATTGTCAGCTCACAAGGCCTTGAACTCAAGCAATTGAGGGAGAGGATTGTTGTTTTGGAAAGTGATCATGCTAGGAGGGGTATGGAGGAGTCTTCCAAAGGGGAGGAAGATCAAAGAAATCTGAGTGATAAGGGCAGTCAAGATGGTCAATCAATGGATGTTGCTGAAGCCCTTACAACTTTGAAGGAACAAACAGGTTTTGATATGTCCTTAATCTCTCCAACCAATCTAAATTTATCATTTACAGCTATGTTGAGAGAGGTTACACAAGGCGCTGAGGGAAAATATTTGAGCGTTGACAAGACAAATTTGGACGCTGATAGAAGTATTTTGGGCGCTGATAGGATAAATTTGGACGTTGACAGACCTGCACATGAAGGTGATGTATTCCAGTCATCATCTATCATCAAGGAAGTTTCTACTCAGGTATTACCATCTACCTTACCAACCATTGCACCATCAGATAAGGGTAAGGGTAAATTGGTAGAAGAAATTGTTCCAAAGGATGCAGCCCAAGTTGAATTTGATAGAAGATTGGTTGAACAAATGATGGAACAAGGTAAAAAGGAAAAGTCACCATTTGTTGTGACTTCTGAAGAAGAAAGTGATGGAGCTAGCTCAGACTCAAGTGTGATGATTATAGAACCAGAAAGGCTTGAGTATGGTGATGAGCTTGCTAGGGAAAAGTTGAGAGATTTAAAATTGCAGGTTGACTTTGACATGCCAGAGGTGGTTCAAATGTACAATTCTTGGGAAGAACGCTGCATGGATAATCCAGACTTGACCATTTCAGATCAAATATGGGGTTTGGATCTTCTTCTTTGAGTTCAGAAGGATTGTAAGGTGATTTTGAAGCACAAGGCAAGCAATATTTTCTCAGAATTGAAAAGGGATAGAAGAGAGCTCTACTTTATGTTGCTCAGATGTCATGGAGTTGGATGGACATATCAGAAGTTGAAGGCTTTGACATTTGATGAGTTGGAACATAGGGCTTATCCTATTTGGGTGAGAGTGCAGGAAGCAAACACTCTCAGACTCCTTTCAGATGAAAGAAAGGAGCAACTTGCAGAAGAAATGGAAATCAAGAAAGCTATGATGATTCCCAAGCCAATGAAGAAGGGATTTAAACTTGAGTTTCCAAAAGATATGAATCCACTATATCCAAGTGAAGCAGTTATAAGAAAGAGCCTCAAGCTCTCCCCATTAGAAGCTTCAGATATGGTGCAAGTGTTACCATTAGATTCCAGGAATCCAATTGTGAGTTATGATGAAGATGAATGTGGATTCTGGAAGATTGGCAGATTTGGTAAAGAGGTACACACTTTTACCACTCTCATATCTTTATTTGCAAGTTGTGATAGAGAAGACTTGGTGAACCTTTGGAGGTTACTAGAGACCAAGTATGAGGCTGAAGCACCAACTTCAGCTAATGGAATAAAACTTTGGACCACATTCAAAAGAATGTGTGGGACAAAAGAGGAAGATCCTGAGATATGGAAGGATCTTGAAGATGACCTCAGTGGTCTTCAATGGAGGTTATATTTAGCTGCTAGTGTATACCATTTGAGTTCTACAAAGTTTGCTGAGTATCTACTTGTAGATGCTCAGTATTTCATATCCAAGGCTGTTTTGGAAAAGATGAAGGACACTCAGCTGGAGATAGATTATTCAAGTGACGTGGCAAAGGATTTGATCAGATTTATTCATTATCAATATGAGAAGATTTTTCAGAATCCTCCAAGTTCTTAATGCTTATTCAGAAACTTGATCATAAGAGTGGATATCAAGTTTAGGGGAGGATTGTTGGGAATAAATTAAGGCCAGATCACTTGAGCGCTGACAAGAACAAATCAAGCGTTGATAGGAACAAAGCAAGCGCTGACAGCTCAAGCGTTGACAAGTTAAAGTCAAGTGTTGACACATTGAAGACAAGCACTGATGGAAGATATAATCTACACGTTTATTATATTCTAGAATACTTCTAGTAAGGATAGAAACGACAATGTATTTTCTATGTTTATCTTTACCTAGAATAGTTGATACGTAGCTTATTGTACAAGGCTTCTTAGTCTATAAAAGAAGGCCTTTAGGTTAATGTTCAATATATAAAGTTTTACATAAGTTTTCGTTCATAAACATCTTTCATTGTAAGCAAGTTCGACATTGATAATCAAAGTGAAAGTTTGTTTATATCTTGTGTGTTCTTGTTTAAGTGTTAAATTCCGCATAACACTTAGATTCACAAAGCATATACAAAGGTTTCTCTACGTGCTATACTTGATCTAATCTCGTATACACAAAGCTAATCGATCTAAGTTTGGGATCAACACAATCTTTTTAGTGTATCACAAGTTTGTGATAACAAAAATAAAGTTTTGTTTACTGATATTGAATGCTTGGTGTTAAGCAAGGATTATAAAATCCCAGATGAGAAATATATTGACTATAGAACACCTAGACATAAAGACATTTATAATGTGAATCTTAACGGGATTAGGATGAATAATAATATGTCCTGATTTTATGCTAAAGCTTCAGTTGATGAGAGTAATCTATGGCACAGGAGACTAGGGCACATAAACTTTAAGAATATAAACAGGCTTGTGAGACTTGGCTTGGTTGATGGTTTGCCTGAAAAGGCTTTCCACAATGACCACTCTTGTGTTGCATGTCTTAAAGGCAAGCAACACAAGGTCTCATTTAAGTCTAAACAGGTGCACTCTAGTTCTAAACCACTTCACTTGCTACATATGGACCTGTTTGGTCCAACTAATATAGAGAGTTTGAATGGTAAATCATACTGCTTTGTCATCACAGATGACTTTTCTAGGTTTACTTGGACTTTCTTTTTAGCTATGAAAAGTGACACTGCTGATACTTTAATTGATTTTATTACTCAGATAGAAAAGAAAACTGGTAATGAAGTTAAAATGCTTAGAAGTGATAATGGTGGTGAGTTTAGAAACAAGCTATTGGATGATTTTTGTGCCAAGAAAGGGATTACTAGGCAGTTTAGTGTTGCCAGAACCCCACAGCAAAATGGGGTTGCTGAGAGAAAGAATATAACCCTAATTGAAGCAGCCAGGACTATGTTGGCTGATGCTCACTTTCCCATAGATTTTTGGGCTGAGGCTGTAAATACAGCTTGTTATGTTCAAAATAGAGCATTGGTCAACAAGATACAGAACAAAACACCTTATGAGTTACTTTGGGGAAGGAAACCTAATATTGGTTTTCTTAAACCTTTTGGTTGTCATGTAGTTGTACTTGATACTAGTGATGCCTTAGGTAAATTTAGTGCAAAAGGTAATGAAGGCTATTTCATGGGTTATTCAGTGCAGAGCAAGGGATATAGGGTTTACCTTAAGAAGGAAAAACGTATACTTGAGAGAGTAAATGTTAGGTTTTTAGAGAGTAAACCTAGTGATCCTGAAAGTGGTCCAAATTGGTTGTTTGACTTGGAACCTCTATCTAGGACTTTAAATTATATGCTTGTTACTAATCCAGAGATTGTGAAGGTAACTTCAAATGTTGTTGAAGAACAAGTTGTTGATGTTTCAGGTACACAGGTTAATGAAGAGGTTGGATCACCAGCAGAAAAGTCATCCCCCATACAAGAGTATGTCACTATCCCCATATGGACAGATGCTTTTGCTGCTGCTGCTGCTGGAAAGGAAAATGGTGGTCCCCAAGTACCACCAGTTAACAACATGCATGTTCCTTCAGGCACTGACAAAGGTAAATTTGGCGCTGACGGGACAAATTCAGGCGTTGATGGATCAAACGTTGACAACAACATTTCAGGCGTTGATAACTCAAACGCTGACAATCTTGGTTCAGGCGTTGACAACACTTTTGAGCATATATTCTCTTCCAATTTTGAACAAGGTGAACCTTAAAATATACATGAAGAGGTTCATACAACTATTGATGGAGGAGAGTCTGAAGAAGATATTGGCAACTTGGAGAATGAGATTGAAGACAACAGACTTTTTGAGGGAGGAGTTCTCACTTCTACAATGAAGAATCATCCCCCTTCTCAAATTATTGGGGATGTCATGACTCCTGTTCAGACTAGAAGATCTCATCAGAATATTGGTGGATTTATTGCCAATATACACAAGAAGGTTGATACCCCTCTTGTTCAAGCATGTTTATTTGCCTGTTTTCTGTCATAACAGGAACCCAAGAAGATCTTTGATGCTCTCAAAGAACCAAGTTGGGTGGAAGCAATGCAGGATGAGCTTCACCAATTTACTATTCAGGATGTTTGGGAGCTGGTTGATTGTCCTAGGTATGTCAGACCTATATGGGTTCTAAGAAACAAGAGAGATGAAAGAGGCATTGTGGTCAGAAACAAGGTACGTTTAGTGGCTCAGGGATGTACACAAGAGGAAGGGATAGACTATGAGGAGGTCTTTGCACCAGTTGCAAGGATTGAAGCTATAAGGATATTTCTAGCCTATGCTTCCTATATGGGCTTCACTGTCTATCAAGTGGATGTGAAGAGTGCCTTCCTTTATGGAACAATTGTTGAGGAGGTATATCTTATGCAGCCTCCTGGTTTTAAAGATCCAGAGAATCCAGACAAAGTGTATAGAGTCAAGAAAACTATGTATGGACTTCATCAAGCCCCAAGAGCATGGTATGTCATATTGTCCACTTATTTGGTGGAAAATGGATTCAAAAGGGGCACCATAGACCAGACATTGTTTACAAAGAAGGCTGGTAAGGATGTCTTACTTGTTCAGGTTTATGTTGATGATATCATCTTTGGCTCACCAATCCAAAGATGAGTGAAGACTTTTCCAAGCTTATGACAGACAAATTCAAGATGAGTGCAATGGGGGAGATGAACTTCTTTCTAGGGTTATAAGTTCAACAGAAAGAAGATGGTATCTTCATCTCTCAGGATAAGTATGTAGTAGAGATCTTGAAGAAGTTTGGCTTTTCTCCACATGAAAAGAGGGCTACTACTCCTATGGATAGAGAACACCCTTGGGGAAAAGTTGGAGATGGAAAAGAAGTGGATGTCAGGCACTATAGATCAATGATTGTTTCATTGATGTATCTCACAGCCTCCAGACCTGATATCATGTTTGCTGTGTGTGCTTGTGCACGTCATCACCTTTATGACTCTCAAAGAATATCACCTTTATGCTGTCAAGAGAATCTTTAGGTACCTAAGATGTTATCCAGATCTTGGCTTGTGGTACCCAAAAGATTCACCATTGGAGCTTATTGCATATTCAGACAGTGACTATGAAGGTGATAAGTTTGATAGAAAATCCACAACTGGTGGATGTCAGTTTCTTGGGAGTAGGTTGATATCTTGGCAATGCAAGAAACAAACAGTGGTGGCCAATTCTACAACTGAAGTAGAGTATGTTGCTGCAGCTGCTTGTTGTGGACAAGTCTTATGGATTCAGAACCAGCTGTTGGATTATGGGTATAATTTCATGCATACCAAGATATTTGTTGACAATAACAGTACTTTATGCATTATTAAAAATCATGTACATCATTCTAAAACAAAACACATAGAAATTAGACATCATTTTATAAGGGATTGTTTTGAAAAAGGTTTAATACAACCATTGTAACACCCCACTTGGATAAGTGGACCGTTACGTGTATTTATGGCGTGTCATCAAAGCATAAGGTAAATGTCCTAGAACATTAACTGACCATAAAGGAAATACCGGAATCAAACATCGGTAATCCAAACATAAGCTCAAAACATAAAAAGTAAATGCTGAAGGAAAGGACTAAACAATGTCCAAATAAGCAGAATAATGTACGAAGTGCATAAAGTAAGAGGTCCGGATAGCTTCCATCCAAATGCACATGCTCTCAGAATCCTAAGAGCGTCCTGGTGTACCTGCCGTTAGAGCATGAAAGGAACTACGGCTGAGCATAACGCTCAGTGAACGGATATAAAGCATGATAGGGAATTACTAAAATGAAACAGATGATAAAATACTGGAGCTGTAAGACTGATAAGTAAAGTTGCAGCGGAAATCTGTGTATAATCTGTAAAGCCTGATTTATAAATAATAAAGCTGAATTGTTATCTGTTAAATCTGAAAACATGCATTTATTGTAATTTAATTGCCAGAGCTTATATAGGTCATGTTCTGTAACAATGGTGCATGAATAACTGGAGGGGTGTGTTGATCCCAAACTTAGATCGATTAAGCTTTGTGTATACGAGATTAGATCAAGTAATACACGTAGAGAAACCTTTGCTTATGAATAAAGTAACTAAGTGTTATGCGGAATTAACACTTAATCTAAAACACAAAGATGTTAAACAAACTTTCACTTGTATTAGAATGATCGAACTTGATTACAATGAAAGAGGTTTAACTTGTGAAAACTTATGATAACTGATGATTAACATTAACCTAAAAGATCTTCTTTTATAGATTAAGAAGTCTTGTACAATAAGCTACGAATCAACTATTCTAGGTAAAGATAATAATGGAAAATACAATGTCGAGCTTATCTTTACCATACACAAATAAAGAAACAAATAAACAAAAAGATTCGTATGAAGATATATTCCATCAGTGCTAATCTTCAAGGCTGTCAGCGTTGACTTCTTCAAATGTCAACGCTTGGCTGTCAGCGTCCAATGTCATCTTATCAGCGCTTGAATTCTTCTTATCAGCGTCTAGTGAACTGACCCATAATTTATTCCCAACAATCCTCCCCTAAACTTGATATCTATTCCAATGATCAAGTTTCTGAAGAAAAACTTAAGGCTTAGGAGGAATCTTGCAAAAACTTCTTATGTTGGTGATAAACATTTCTAATCAAGTCCTTGGCCACGTCACTAGTATAATAAATCTCCAAGGGTGTCTACTTCATCTTCTCCAATACTTCTTTGGACAAGAAATAGTCAGCATCCACAAGTAGATACTCTGAAAACTTTGTAGAGCTCAAATGAAACACACCACAAGTAGAATAAAGCCTCCAATGAAGATTACTGAGGTCATCTTCAAGATCCTTCCATATGGCAGGATCTGCTTCCCTTGGACCACACAAAGTCAAAAATGTGTGCCATAGTCTTATTCCATTTGCTGAAGTAGGTGCTTCAGCTGTATACTTGGCCTCTATTAGTCTCCATAGATGCACCAAGTCTTCTCTGTCTATGCTTGCAAAGATAGAAATAATTGAAGTGAAAGTGTGTACCTCCTTCCCAAATCTGCCAATCTTCCAAAATCCACACTCATCTTCATCAAAACTTATGATTGGATTTCTGTCATCTAGAGGTACTACATTAACCAAATCTGAAGCTTCCAATGGAGAAAGCTTGAGATGCTTCCTTATGACAGTTTCAGTTGGATAATACACATCCATATCTTTGGGAAATTAGAGAGGATCTCCTTTCTTCACTGGTCTTTGAGCAATCCTCATCTCCTTTTGAATCTTCATTTCCTCAGCAAGCTCTTGTTTCCTTTCTTCTGAAAGAAACTGGTAGACATTATTTTCTTGCACATGCCTCCAAATAGGATGTGCCCTATACTCTAGCTCCTCAAAAGATAAAGCCAGCAACTTCTTGTATGTCCATCTAGGTTGATGGCATCTAAGCAACTTGTAATACAACTGCCTTCTATCTCTTTTAAGCCAAGTCTTGACCTCTTGTGCATTATACCTCAAAATCACCTTTATATCATCTTGTACCCTGAGAAGAACTTCCAACCCCCAAATTTGATCTGACAAACTCATCCCTGGGTTGTCCATTACCTTGTCTTCCCAAGCATGGTACATTCTGGTGATTTCTGGAAGGTCCCAATCAACCTGCTTCTTCAAATCACTCAATCTTTCTTTTGCCAACTCATCCCCATATTCAAGTCTTTCTGGATCTTCAATAATTTGAACACTTGAATCTGAGCTATCTCCTTCTTTTTCATCACCACTCTCTTCCTCACTCTCAGAAGTGGCAACAAATGGTGATCTACCACTCCTCTTCAAATCTTTTTCCAAAAGTTGTGCAGCCAACTGTTCATCAAATGCAATTTGTGCTGCATCTTTCTTTGGAACATCTTCTTCAACCATAATGCCCTTACCCTTGTCTTTTGGATCAATAATAGGTAAGGTAGAAGAAGAAACCTGTGTGGACACATCTTTGATGATTGCTGATGACTGGAATACATCAACACCACCTGAAACTTTGTCAGCGTTCAAGTTACCTTTATCAGCGCCCCGATTACCTTTGTCAGCGCTGGATGTGTCAGCGTTCAAACCTGTATCAGCGCCCATTGTTGCTGTGAAAGATCCTTCCAAGTTCAATGGAGTTACCTTGGATATATCAATAATTGGGTGCTTCTTCAAGTTGGTGAGTGCTTCAGCAACATTTAAAGATTCACTAAATTGTGAACTCTTCTCACTGGCTGTATGAATCAGCTCATCCTCTTCATCCTCCCCTTTGGAAGATTCCTCCATCCTACTCCTGCTACTTGGATTCTCCAAAACAGTTACCCGCTCCCTCAATACTTGGAGTTCACGGCCCTGATTATTGACAATTTGTACAAGGCTGACATTTTGCTTTTGCAAGCTAATGACAGCAGCCGTCAATTCATTCAATGTCATAGGTTCCAATCTGCCCTCAGCTAGAATGGGGATTTGACCTCCCAAAATAGAATCATAGGGCATGGATGAGGTCTTAATGATGTTGGGACTGTCTTGACCAGCATCTAAGCTTGTGTCAATAGCCCCAGCCTCATCCATGGCACCAGCCACACTTGTGGAGGTGGTTCTCTCTGCAACAAGGCTAGGACCACTAGAGGAGAACACTCCAGTAGTCCTTTGGCGTTTATTCAACCTAGATTGTAATGGGGTGGAAGATGAGGTAGATTGTGTGGGTGTTGGTTGGTTAAGGGGTGTTTGGGATTGTTCAGGGATGTCATCAGCGTTGGGATTGGCTGTGTCAGCGCCAACATTTTGAGTGTCAGCGTTGACATTGGGTTGGTCAACGTCCATGTGGTCAGGTGAAGGTAATGGTTCAAGGATAGGCTCAAGTTGAGGTGCAGGGTCTGGTTGTGGTTGAGCAGCCTGAATTACTTCAAGCATGGCTTGGGTGAGAGGTATAGATCTGTTTGTGGAGCTCATCTTGTCAAAAATGGTTTTCTTTTGCTTAGGGATCTCATAAAAAGTGTCATGATCCCTAGTACAATATTCTTGTAAATCAAACACCATTTGCAAAAATCTTGGGTAAGCCAAAGTCATTTTACTTCCCTTATTTTTACACATCCCTTCAAAAATCATTTTTGAAAAATTATACTTAAGCCCACGTGACATACAAACCAAAGCACTTGCAATGGACCTGTTTATTTCATTAAAAGCAGTACATTTTGGACTTAAGCATTGAAGAAGGACATGTATCAAATATTTCCAGCCAGAGGGAAATTCCTGCTTATGATATTTATTTAAACTTTTACCAGCAGGAATAGGATAACCCAATTCCCTAAGACCTTGTTCTATTGTTGCAATGGCAAGGGTAGTCACACCATCAGCGTCATCAAGACGCAAAGCTTGGCGAACCAAGGCTTCAGTGACCACCCATGTTCTTCCATGAACAGTAGATGTTAATGTGGTCACTCCATTAGCTGTTGTGGAACTGACATTATTCCAAAACTGTCTAATGTGTGCGACAGGGACTAATGGTTCATGAGAAAGTGCATACCTTATTGAGGATGCATTTAAAAAGGCCACCATTTGTGAATACTGAGGGAACAAATCATTATCAGCGGCCAAGTAAGCTACCATATTATGTTGGCTCTTGAACTCCAATGTCAGATTGTTTGAGTTGAACTTTGGTGCCATGTTTAAAGCTGTTTAGGTTATGTGATATGGGAAAAATCTAGGAGAAAAATGTTAGACAAGAAAATATGAATACCCAGAACAAAAAGTTTAGCCAAATTTATAGGAGAGATGCATGATTTGGATTGGTCAAAAATGAGGCAGTTATATTCAAAGAGTAATGATGAAAATATTGAATCAAATATAACTTATCTCATGCATTAATTAAAAGTAACAACTCCCCAAAATTACGGCCAAAGATTAGTCAAAAATAACAACTGGGTAGGGCCCACTAGGTGTCAACGGTCAAAAATAGCCCATCAACGCCCAACGGCTATATTTTCTTGTCAGTGTTTGCCTAAAGCCTTGTCAGCGTCACGATTGGACGTAACAGCGTTTGGAGAAAAAACTTGTCAGCGTCTAAAAATAAAAATATTTAAAAAGAAAAAGACCTTAACAAAGTAATTTATCCTAAGGGAAATATCTTGCAAGTTGATAATAATTACTGGGCGGCAAGCACTGTCCATTTATGCACACTTGCTTAAGCAAGATAGACACAAATGTCCTCAAGTGTCCCTTGCTAACCAAAATACTTACCAACAAAGTTATTTCATAAAATTCTGTGTAACTCCCAGGTAAACCCATAACAAAACTATTCCCAAGTCTCCCATCAGACCACAACCAATTCTAGGCCAAAAATGTCTTGGCAGCATGCATAGTTTGTCAACTTTGCATGCTACAGTGCCTCATGGTTTAGTAAAACTAACCCATACTCACCTGTGGACACAATCTAGAATTGTGATGAGAGTATTATAAGAATACCCAAAAGTCCTAAAGGTTCCTTAAACCTCCCCTTAAACTATGATACATGAGTTTCTCAAAATATATATGAACATTAAAAATTTATGTCAAGATAGGAATATAAATATTCCAACCATCATCCATAAACAAAAACATGTCCAAATAGCTCTTCAAAGATCCATAAGCAACTCTGTATCCAATGGCATAAAGCTACCACCACCTACACATTTAGATTGAAAACCACAAAACTAACATTTGTTGCTGACAGCGCCCCGACAACACTTATCAGCGTTGAAGGAACTCTTGTCAGTGTTAGACAATAATATCTCTAACAACGGCAAAATAACACTTATCAGCGTTACATTTACCTTTGTCAGTGTTAGAAAAATAAAGTGGAAAAATCTAAATCATCACAAAGACCAATAACAATGCATTATCCTGTACATACTTTTACAAAAAGGTTCCAAAACACATATTAAGTGAGATTAACCATTCCAATATTTGTTACCAAATATTGAAATCTTCCAGTATCAAAAGGTTTAGTTAATAAATCAGCCACATTATCTTCTGTGGCTACCCTATCTGGTTGTATTAAACCTTTCTCAAAGCAATCTCTTATAAAATGATGTCTAATTTCTATGTGTTTGGTTTTAGAATGATGTACAGGATTTTTAATAATGCATAAAGTACTGTTATTGTCTACAAAAATCTTGGTATGCATGAAATTATACCCATAATCCAACAGCTGGTTCTGAATCCATAAGACTTGTCCACAACAAGCAGCTGCAGCAACATATTCTGCTTCAGTTGTAGAGTTTGCCACCACTGTTTGTTTCTTGCATTGCCAAGATATCAATCTACTCCCAAGAAATTGACATCCACCAGTTGTGGATTTCCTATCAAACTTGTCACCACCATAGTCACTGTCTGAATATGCAATAAGCTCCAATGGAGAATCTTTTGGGTACCATAAGCCAAGATCTGGATAACATCTTAGGTACCTAAAAATTATTTTCACAGCAAAAAGGTGACATTCTTTGGGAGTCACTTGATGGCGTGCACAAGCACACACAGCAAACATGATGTCAGGTCTTGAGGCTGTAAGATACATCAATGAACCAATCATTGATCTATAGTGCCTAACATCCACATCCTTTCCAGCTCCAATTTTTCCCCAAGGGTGTTCCCTATCCATAGGAGTGGAAGCACTCTTTTCATGTGGAGAAAAACCATATTTCTTCAAGATTTCAGCTACATATTTGTCTTGGGAGATGAAGATACCATCTTCTTTCTGCTGAACTTGTAAGCCTAGAAAGAAGTTCATCTCACCCATTGCACTCATCTTGAATTTATCTGTCATAAGCTTGGAAAAGTCTTCACTCATCTTTGGATTAGAGGATCCAAAAATGATATCATCAACATAGACCTGGACAAGTAAGACATCCTTACCTTTCTTCTTTGTGAACAATGTCTGATCTATGGTGCCCCTTTTAAAACCATTTTCCACCAAGTAGGTGGACAATGTACCATACCATGCTCTTGGGGCCTGATGAAGTCCATACATAACTTTCTTCACTCTATAAACCTTGTCTGGATTCTCAGGATCTTCAAAACCAGGAGGTTGCATGACATATACCTCCTCAACAATTGTTCCATAGAGGAAAGCACTCTTCACATCCATTTGATAAACAGTGAAGTTCATACAAGAGGCATAAGCTAGGAAAATTCTTATAGCTTCAATTCTTGCAACAGGAGCAAATACCTCTTCATAATCTATACCTTCCTCTTGTGTATATCCCTGAGCTACCAAACGTGCCTTGTTTCTGACCACAATACCCCTTTCATCTTTCTTGTTCCTTAGAACCCATCTTGTCCCAATTGGTCTCACATATCTAGGACAATCAACCAGCTCCCAAACATCCTGTATAGCAAATTGGTGAAGCTCATCCTGCATTGCTTCCACCCAACTAGGTTCTTTGAGAGCATCAAAAATCTTCTTGGGTTCTTCTTGTGACAGAAAACATGCAAACAAACATGCTTGCACAAGAGGGGTATCAACCTTCTTGTGTATATTGGCAATAAATCCACCAAGATTTTGATGGGATCTTCTTGTCTGAACTGGAGTCATAATATCACCAATGATCTGAGATGGGGGGTGATTCTTCATTGTGGAAGTGAGAACTCCTCCTTCAAAAAGTCTGGTGTCCTCAACTTCACGCTCCATGTTGCCAATATCTTCTTCATCAGACTCTCTTTGATCAACAGGAATCTCTTCATGGACATTGGAAGGTCCACCTTGTTCAAAATTGGAAGAGAAAAGATGGGCAAAGGTGTCATCAACGTCTGAACCTTGTTTGTCAGCGCTTGGGCTAACAACGCTTGAACTGTTGTTGTCAACGTCTGATCCATCAGCGTCTGAATTGCTCTTGTCAGCGCTTGATTTCCCTTTGTCAGCGCCTGAAGAACCATGCATGTTTGTATTTGGTGGTATTTGGACACCACCATTATCTTTTCTAGCAGCAGCAGCAGCAGCATAATACTCATCTGTCCATATAGGAAGTGTAACATATTCTTGTGTGGGAGATGACTCAACTGCTGGTGGTCCATCCTTCTTAGCAACCTGTATACCTGAAACATTACCAATTCTCTTTTCCAAAACACTTGAAGTTACCTTCACAATGTCTGGATCAGTAACAGGCATATAATTTAAAGCACTAGATAAAGGTTCCAAGTCAAACAACCAATTTGGACCACTTTCAGGATCACTAGGTTTACTCTCTAAAAACCTAACATGTACTTTTTCAAGTATACGTTTTTCCTTTTTAATGTAAACCCTATATCCTTTGCTCTGCACTGAATAACCCATGAAGTAGCCTTCATCACCTTTTGCATCAAATTTACCTAGGGCATCACTAGTTTCTAAAACAACTACATGACAACCAAAAGGCTTGAGAAAGCCAATATTTGGCTTCCTTCCCCAAAGTAACTCATAAGGTGTCTTATTATGTATTTTGTTGACCAATGCCCTATTTTGAACATAACAAGCTGTGTTAACAGCTTCAGCCCAAAAGGCTATAGGAAAGTGGGCATCAGCCAACATGGTTCTGGCTGCTTCAATTAGGGTTCTATTCTTCCTTTCAGCAACCCCATTTTGCTGTGGAGTTCTAGCTATGCTAAACTGCCTAGTAATCCCTTTCTTGGCACAAAAATCATCTAACAACTGATTTCTAAACTCACCCCCATTATCACTTCTAAGAATTTTGACCTCATTACCATTCTTCTTCTCAATCTGGGTAATGAAATTAATCAAACTTTGGGCAGTTTCACTTTTCTTGGCTAAAAGGAAAGTCCATGTAAACCTGGAAAAATCATCAGTGATGACAAAACAATATGATTTACCCTTCAAACTTTCTATATTAGTTGGACCAAAGAGGTCCATATGCAATAAGTGAAGTGGTTTAAAACTAGAGTGCACCTGTTTAGATTTGAATGAGACCTTGTGCTGCTTGCCCTTAAGACATGCAACACAAGAGTGGTCATTGTGGAAAGCCTTTTCAGGCAAACCATCAACTAAACCAAGCCTCACATGTCTATTGATATTTTTAAAGTTTATGTGCCCTAATCTCCTGTGCCAAAGATTACTTTCATCTACTGAGGCTTTAGCATAAAAACATGACATCATTTTATTATTCATCTTAATTCCATTAAGATTCACATTATATATGTCTTTATGCCTTGGTGTTCTAAATTCTATGTATTTCTCCTCAGGGAGCTTGTAATCTTTGCTTAACACCAAGCACTCAGTATCTGTGAAAAGAACCTTATTTTTGTTATCACACACTTATGATACACTAAACAAATTATAATCCAGTTCTTTTACCAGGAAGACATTCTCAAAACGTAGATTATTGGTAATAAGGGTTCCTTTTCTTGTGATGGTGCCATAGCCCCCTCCAAAGTATACCTTATCACCATCTTGAATAGGAGTGAAGTTTGTCAGATAGTCTTCCTTTCCTGTCATGTGCCTTGAGCATCCACTATCCCAATATCCATAATCATTGATCTTCTTCTGAATGCCCTGCACATAAAGAAAACACATTAGTTTTCTTTGGGAACCCAAGCCTTGGAAGACTTGGATTCATCTGGTTGTTCAACAAGAACAGACTTGGTTCTCATAACAACCCCATTTTCATCCCTTTTTGGATGAAATGCCCAGTTAACCCCAATTGGTCTTGACATGACCTTTGAAATATAATGAAACCTGTTGCATGTCATAGAAAGACCAGTAGAATTAGGGTTTTGGTCTTGTTTTGGTCTCCATGTTAAGCTAGTAGAAGCTTTAGACCCATTTCCCTGTGGTTGCAAATACCTAGGTTTGGCAGTGTGTCTATCAGCGCTGAAATTGTTCTTGTCAGCGCCCCGATTTCCTTTATCAGCGTTGAACCTAGGGTTTGCTACAGGAACCCATTGCCTATTGGACCAAGTGTTTGACTTTTGGAAAGGTCTTAGGCCTTGTGTGTTAGACCCTCTAGAAAAGAATGGGGCTGGTCTAACAACTTGTGAACTTTTGTTCACAAAGGTATTGGGTCTGACAGTGTTTGACCTATGTTGACTTTTGTCAGCGCTGAAATGGTTCCTATCAGCGTTGACATTGGAAGCGTTGACACATTTGTATGCCAAATGTGAAAAGCTACCACATGAGTAACAAGCTTTTCTAGACATAGTCTTAGGTCTAGAAGCAAAGAAGCCTGTTCCATGGTTACTAACTTGGCTTTTTGGTGACCTAGTATTCCTATACATCTCTGCATACTTAACACTAGGTTTTCTAACAGTTTGTGGGCCAAGGTCAACAGCTTTGCCAGTGGTTGGGTGTGTGATTTTAATAGGTGTAGGATCATGGCTCGTGATTGGTGTGGGCTCATTTGGACTTTCACACAACAACCCTCCCTTAACAAACAAAGTGTGGTTAGCTTTCTTCCACTCATCTAGGTCAGTCAGTTTTTGTTTGTATTCTTCAACTGGGGAAGTCACTCTAGGTGGAGGAATGAATTCCTGCTCTTGGAGTTCTGGCAAGCCAGTCCAAGATAAGTCCTTTGATTGGACACCATAGAAATCCCCAGCTGGTGGTGGAACACCAGTATAATCTTTCATCCCAATCCCACTCATGTCCTTAGAGTCTCTTTGTTTACTAACACACTCTCCTAGGGATTGTGTGGCCTTATCAAATCTCTGGATTTTAAGACTCACATTATCTTTATTTTTGTTAGCCTCATCTAACTTAGCTATCAAATCAAGATTAACCCTATTTGTGATATCTTGAATATCTTTACATTGATGTAACTCATGTTTTAAGATATTTATTTTATCCTTTAAATCAAACTCCATTTTCTTATACTCAGCTACTGTCTTTTCTGTTTGGGTAAGAGCAATTTGATAATTAGATACTTCGCATCTTTCAGCACTTGCCTCATCTAATAATTTTACTATCTCTTGATTTAGTTTTTCAGTATTTAAACGACAACCCTTAGAACAGAAAGCATCATCATATACCTCATTATCTGATGAAGAGGAGGAGTGTGCCATGAGAGCATATTCAACATGCTCTTCTTTAACTTCAGCAACCAAGGCTCTGTCCTCTTCCTCATCCTTAGCCAAAAAGTTCCAGCTCCAGTCCCATCCTCCAACACCATCAATTTGTTGAACAGCAACCATGGCCTTGGGATCTTGGCTCTTAACCATTTGGCTTGAAGGCTTACCAGCATCAGATCTTCTTGGAGATCTACATTCCCTCATAAAGTGCCCCATCCGATGACAAATGTAGCACTCAACTTTGGATTTGTCAAATCCAGCGACATCCTTAGCATCAAAGGTCATCTTCTTCTTGAACCTTTTATTAAACCTGTTTGCTCTTAAACTTACAAGAGCCATAGTCCACTTGATGTCCATCTCTTCCAATTGCTCATCACTTATCTGCTCAAGATCTTCATATGTAATCCTTGAATCACTGGGCAAAGAAGCAATGAATGCACACACAGTATCTAGATCTAAACCAGCAGGTTTAATTCCATCAGTGCCAAAGTTGTGAGTGTCAGCGCTTGAGTATAAAGCGTTGACAGGATATGATCCAGCGCTGACAGAATGTGTTCCAACGCTGATAGGATGTGATCCAGCGTTGACACATTGAGATCCAGTGACTGAAAGTCCATAGGAGTTCATGGAATCAAATTGACCTTCACTTTGTGAGAAGAAGGCCATGTTGCTACTGGAAGATTTATTATCACTCTCCAAAAGCCATTCATTCTCCAACAGTCTTAGTTTGTTGAAGATGTCATCATTGAGATCTTCTTTTTATAAAGCAAATCAACAAACCTAGAGGTCTTGTGGGTGTTATTGACAAGAATGGATCTTGCCTCAATCTTCCATACATCACCAAGACTTTTGAGAAAAGTAGCATTCAAGTCAGGGTCATCAATCTGTGTTCCCATGAAGGAAAGTTGACTTGTAATGTCAAGCAGTCTACTTCTCACACTGCTGAGATTCTCATTGGGTTGAGCCTTAAAGACAACATACTCATGCATGAGTTGCTTCTTCTTTTCTTCTTTTGTGTCAGCATTGCCACCATATGCTACTTCAAGAGCTTCCCAAAGCTCTTTTGCAGACTCAAAGCGTTTGTACTTGTGCTGATTCTCATGACCTAAGGCGTGTTTCATGATATTCAAGATTTTCATGTCCACCCTTTTCTTGGCTATATCTTCAGCAGAAACAGCTCTTCCATCTTCAGGCTTTTCCTTCTTATCAGCTTCAGGACAATTAGGAACAGCTATCCTTGCAGCAATAGCATTAGTAATCTTTTGAGCTTTGTTGAATGTGTTCCCATATTCAACAATCTCCCAAAGAGTGTAGTCATGGATGGCTACATATTGCTCAAAATTAGACTTCCAAAGCTGGAAGTTCCTAGCATCAAACATGGGAATTTTGATACTAGGGTTTGTGGTGTTGTTTTGTAGCAAAACTGGAGCAGGAGGCTGATTTGTGCCAGACATGATGTTTTTAGGGTTTTGAGAAATTTAGGGTTTTTAGGGTTTTTGGTGTTTTAGGGTTCTTGCGTTACTTAAAGATCAAAAGTTTCTCAACAAGCTCTGATACCACTTGTTGATCCCAAACTTAGATCGATTAAGCTTTGTGTATACGAGATTAGATCAAGTAATACACGTAGAGAAACCTTTGCTTATGAATAAAGTAACTAAGTGTTATGCGGAATTAAAACTTAATCTAAAACACAAAGATGTTAAACAAACTTTCACTTGTATTAGAATGATCGAACTTGATTACAATGAAAGAGGTTTAACTTGTGAAAACTTATGATAACTGATGATTAACATTAACCTAAAAGATCTTCTTTTATAGATTAAGAAGTCTTGTACAATAAGCTACGAATCAACTATTCTAGGTAAAGATAATAATGGAAAATACAATGTCGAGCTTATCTTTACCATACACAAATAAAGAAACAAATAAACAAAAAGATTCGTATGAAGATATATTCCATCAGTGCTAATCTTCAAGGCTGTCAGTGTTGACTTCTTCAAATGTCAACGCTTGGCTGTCAGCGTCCAATGTCATCTTATCAGCGCTTGAATTCTTCTTATCAGCGTCTAGTGAACTGACCCATAATTTATTCCCAACAGGGTGACCTCGTCATGCTGTAGAGGGGTGACCTCTAAATAACTGTGTTGGGTGGAGGGATCAGCTCCAATGTGAAGGATGTAGAGCACACACCACATTCACCCTGATAACTTGTAACACATATAAGCCTAGGATGCATCCATACGCCCCACTAATAATACTGATAAAATGGCCAAGCTGAGCTGAGTGGGACGATGTAGCATATCACTCTCCTGCATGCGATTCACGACACCGGTGCCTCTAGTGCCGTGGTTACGGTACCTCCGTAACTAGTACATAAACTAATCATGCTTGTATATAATGCTCAGGCAATTTATTTAGTTATTAACATGATTACTGAAAAGCTTAAACATATACCGGGGAAAACATTTGGCTGAAGATGGGGAATCCTAATCATGCATAGAAAGGAAGTCCTTACTGAAAGGACGGGAAATCCGTACCTCGTGTCTAGTAACTGACTGAATGGAAGACTGAACGAATACTACTCGGGCTTCACGCGTGCTACATGAATAAAGGACGCGAATAAGTTAACTGATATTCGTTTATGGAATTTTACTGATCTTATTGGCTTCTTATTTATTAATTTTATTTTGATTCTGAAATTCTGTACGTATACCAACTGATAAATCTGAACTTACAATAATTCATTTTAATGTATTATTTTCTACTATTAATTATGGTACAACGTATTTCTGACGCTATAGTAATACTACCTTAAGTATCCCGCTAAAATAAAAAAGTTTCTTAATTTAGAAAATTCCCAAAGTAATTTAATTCATTTTATAAAATTATACCCTTTTAATTATTAAAGAACTATTTTAATATAATACATTTAGAAAAATATATTTTAAACATTTATTAAACAATTAGCTTAAAAAGGTATAATATAAAAATATTCATTTTATTTATTTTAATAATGTCCCGAGCCTTCCGAGATATCCCATCTCGGTCGCACTAATTAAATGAACGTGTAATGATTTTATCTACCTATATAAATCTGTCCACCTGGATTTGTGACAGAATTCTGTGTCACTAAAACTGTCGCTAAAACTGTCCCATTTAAAAACTGTATATACATAACAGTTCTGCGACAGAAAATTGTCGCTAAAACTGTCGCTAAAGTTATTTCAATATATCCATTTAATAGTCCCATTATTCCCACTGGTTTTACATATAGTTCCCACTGTTGGTTATGATGAAAAGTTCCCACAGTTTGGATTATATTCCCACTGTTTTCAGTTTTCTGTTCTCATCCCCAAACACACCCTTATTGTCTGCCAAACCCAAACGCCCCCTTATTTCACAGTTTTTACACCCGAATGGGTAGTTTGGCAGATTTGGTTCGAACGCAGCCCGTGCCGCCCCTGTGTGGGTCACGGCTGGGCAGGGACAGTATATATACCGAGACTTTAGGGTCTCGGTTCCATTAAACCATCAGACCCAATCCCCTTTTCCAACAAAACGAGCCCCCTGGTTGGGGTTGCTTTTCTCGGCTGACCAAAACAAGAGGCACCACCGAGACTTTGTCTCGTCTGGGCATCAACACACGCCACCAAGACCTGGTGGTGTCTTGGTTTTTCGTGCAGCCTCCAAAATCGACCCTAAATATTACTTCTTTTTTTTTCTTTTAGATCACCACATAAATCCGTGTATACTGTAATTAAAGGAGAAAAAGATTATTTACCGTTGTATGATTGTAGAGAGAGACGAACACACATGAATTCCTTGAAGAAAACTAAGCCTGAATCCCTTTGTTGTTGTTCTCAGCCGGCGGCCTGTTTTTCTTTTCTTTTTTTTTTGTGTCGGCAGGAAACAAGGAGCCAACCCTAATATCTCTCTTTTTTTTGTTCGCTGTAGTGAAAATGGGATGGGGGTTTTACCCGTATATTTTCTTGCAAAAAGTGGTTGGGCTCACAAGCCCATATTCTTCTCTTTTCTTTTTTTTAACAACCGGCCATAAGGCCTTTTATCTTTCTTTTCTATTTTTTTTAAATGATATATAATCGGCCCATTTAGGTTTTGTATCACTTTTTTTTATCTTGATTGAACGCTCTCGTTAATTTTCGCGCTTTGTTTCTGTTTAATATAGTTTATTAAACCGCGTATTTAATCCTCTAATTTAAAAATACGGGTTTTACAATTCTTCCCCTCTAAAAAGAATAATTCGTCCCCGAATTAAAAATACGACTATACTGGGTTTTACAATTCTTCCCTTCTAAAGGGAGAAATTCGTCCTCGAATTAAAGGTAATAAGCTGGTGAAGTTATAAGAACCGAAAGATCACGTAAACTGAAAAGACAAATAAGTTGAAGGATAATTTGTCTTCTAATTAAGACATAATGCTGCTGATAGGTATAACCCTGACATGACTGAAATGTTCATGTAACGTGACATGGTTGAAGAGGACATGGAACGTGACATGACTGAAAGGACTTAACTGGATTTATTAAAGGGAAATGAATGAGAGGTCCGGATGGACTCCTCCGTTTCGAGTAGCTCCCCGCTCGAAACGATTCCTTCAAGGGTCTAAACATAGTGAAAATCTTGGTTTTGATGACCCTGTCCTGACGATGTTGAATAGTTTCTGGTTCCATATCTAAGATGAATTTTCGGAACCTAAATGAATAAGCTATAGCATGTAGTATACATGAAATGGTACGTACAATTATCCTGAAAAGATCACATTTATATCTCTGAGCAAGATGTTGGAAACGTATAAGGACGAACTACGTGAACAATTGTGAACGTGCTACGTGAGCAATTGTGAACGTGGTTCACGATCATTTGAGGAACGTTGTGCATGGAATATATTGTGAACGTGATACGTGAAACATACTGTGAATGTGGTACTAGGACATATCATGAGCGTATGCTATCTAAGGAAGGAATGCCAAACGATACGACTTGAGACGTGAAACGTCAGCCTAGGTACGGAAAAGTTGTGCTAAACTTGAGTCTGGTTTCTTAAACTTTCTGTAACCGTATTCAGTAACAAGCTGTGAAACGTGTATTTTGAGATGGAACACGAACCTGAATGTGAACAATATCATGGACGCGAACGTGAACTTAGATCATGAGATCACACAAAACATGGACTGAAACAACATCATAATGTGAACGCGAGACGTAACGTGAAGGTGAACGTAAACGTACACGTGATCGTGAACATGAATTTTGTCTGATATAATGGTCGCTGGAATACCTTGAAATCGTATGATTTAGTGCTGGTTTTCTGCAGGTCCGCTACTGCGTAATCCTTCTGGATGAAGGGAAACGCGTAGGTTGATTACATGGTCGACAATGACTTAAATAGTGTTATACTTTTCTGAGTCTGTGGTAATCTGATAATAATCTCCATGGAGTCTTGTCTCCTTTCGGTCCAGAATTTCTACTGGTAGTAATAACTCGATAGTATGACGACGTTCTATCTTAAACCTGTTGGAATGGAAGGCATTAGATATGAACATAGATGCCTCAACGCGTTATACTGTTTCTATCAAAATTCTTCCTGGAATTCTGGTACATTCTGGTGGAATTTCGTTCATAGGCGTCAGTCGGGACCATCAGGTGATGGCCTTCACCTTCGCAGCATTGTTTGAAACTTCTTTCTGCTAAGGTAGAATGCTCAGAAATTCCACCTTGTTCAATTGGAATTCATATCTGGAAAGCTGTATATATAATTTTCTCCTATCGAAGATTCTATACAACTGTGAGAAGATGAGTCTCGTGTTCTTCTCTAGTATTAGGCATATCAGAATGTGATCAATGAATATACTGATGATATTGCATGAGAGTCATAAAAAAATTATTCATAATTTCATATCTAACTGGAGTGTTAGGGAGCTCGGAAGTATAAAATCAAAAAAAAAATTTTAGAGAGACTGTAATATGTGCAACAGCAGTCTGGAAACGTCATGTTCTTTCTCTCACCACTGATGGTAGCATGATCGGAAATTTGTTCTGGAAAATATTTAAGACATCGTAGCAGGTCAGGTAACCTCCTATTCGTGGAATGAGTATCGTTTTATGAATGGCGATCTCGTAAATTTTTGGTGATCGACACATGATCTCATGGTACCGGCCTTCTTTCTGATAGACAGAACGATACACCTCCTGGTGGTGCGTTAGGGCGAATAAAGCCTCGTTCCGGTAATTCTTGCAGCAATTGTTGCAACTCTTTTAACTTAGCTTAAGCCCTGTGATCAAGAGTTCTGAAAACAGGTTCTGTTCTTGAGACTAGCTCGATGTTAAATTTCTGTCTCGTGGTTAGGAAGGAATTTCTTGAAAACTTTCTGAAATTATATCTGGAACTCTAGAATAATCTGCTGATCATGAATTTAATGAATTTCAGAAGTGAATTAATAACAGGTAGGTAAAAGTCTTCGTAGCTATGGACTGATAGTCACACGCTTGTAAGGCAGAAATAATTCGTACTGATTTTCTGACCGAAAGTATAATGAATATATTTGGGATTTAGTAAGACGGATCTCGTCGTTAACTGAAAATAAGGCTTTAATAAATATGGTGATACTGTTGAGTCCTTTATGGCTGAGAGGTAGGTAAATACCTGATTTACATAAAGCTGACATAGGAATACGTGGAGTAACGTGGCGACTTCCACTGAGTGGGTTCGTCTGTAACCTCACATAATGATTACCGTGTGTTTAATCTGAATAATAATATAGTGGTGGTGACTGAATTTTAATGATCTGATTCATGCGTGGCATAATAGACCGGGTATACCCCTTTCTGAAGAGTACCTGAATTACTAAGGGCCTGGTTTAGGAACATACTGGAGTTATGGGTTCTGACTCGTATTTTGAGAAAAGTTTCGTATGACGTGTACCATGACTGGTGTCCTAATATGTGTCTTCCGGAAAAGATACCTGAGGCCTATGCCTTGACTGATGTCTTGACACGTGTTTTCGTAGATGAATCTGAACAAGGTTAAAACTTTGGTAACTACTAGGATTGGGGAACCGGTTAGACTACTGACCTCTGTATTTCTGGTCACGTCCGTTCTGGGGTTCCGATGGTTACTGACTGATAAATTATAAGCACGGTGGTTGTCACTACTGCTTTTTCTGTCAATTTATGACGGTCATTATCATAACCGTGATTCATGTAACTATTCTGCTGAGTGGCCGGCTGGGTTCTGGTTCCCACTCTTCTGAATGAACGGTTAGCTGACTGAAGTGTGACATCTAGATGAGAAGGTAAAAGTATGGAATGGAATGGTAGTGTCTGATGGCTGAAATTTTGTCTTGACATAAAGTTCAAATTTATAGTTTTCGTCCTTGCTCTGCGGTGTCTTTATAGTATAACAGCATCAGCAATCAGCATTTTGAGAAATCTCCAAAGTATCGGCAGCATCAGAAATTTTGAGGTCTTCAAAGTGTTCGCAGCATCAGCATCTGGTAAAATCTTCAACTCACGAGCAGCATCGGCACCTGGTAAAATATCGACAAGTGGAAACGCCCGAGATGATTGAGGATCAATTAGCAATATCCATGAGTAGGGTACCTGGTGTACACCTGGACTACTGTACATGAAGTACAAAATGAATATTGCACATGAAGCATATCGAGACATTGTACGTGGAGTACACATGTATCACTGTACAAGGAGTATAACTGAGGCACTATACAGAGGGTCCATATAGACTACTGTTCATGGCACTGGTGGGAATTTTATTGGATGGTCGATACTGGTGTCGCTTGTCTGACGTGATCTAGGAAATAAATTGATTTAAACGGTAGTAAACTGGTCTAAAATAAGTAACATGATAGCCTGTAATTCTTGCGTAAACTTAATGCTGGTTGTATAGAGGTTCAAGAATATGCTTAAACGGAATTTCAACAATGGTCAACATAAAGACATGACTGATGAAGACCAAACATGATTTATCATGAAATAGGATTTTACTATAATCCTTAGCATGAAACATTATCACTCTGCTGAAAACATAATCCTTGAAAGGAAACATGAAACTGAATCAAACCTGAAGACGACCTCAACGTGAGGGTATGAAAATTTGACTGTTACCAGGAACATAAAAAGTCAAATCAACTGAGGTGTAATATCAACTGATGTGGACGGCTATGGTTCAATCAACAGAATTTAAAGAAGAAAACCTGAGACTAAGTAGGGCTATTCTGGTTCGATCCATACTGGTCAAAATTTTCTGAGAACTGTCATGTCTAGAAATTTATAATCTCGGACTAAATATGGATGGCTGTAGTCCAATCCATACTTGTCAAAATTTATGAAATGTCCTGATATGACAAAGGTGAACAACTGTGGATCGGTTCACAAAACATCATTTGACTGAAAAGCATGAAATTTGACTTGAGAAATGGTGAACGTTTATGGCTGGTTCACCAAATAATATTTGACTGAAAACATGAATCTGACATGAGTAGGGATAAACGCTTATGGTAAGTTCATCTATACAAAAATCTGAACGACAAGGGTGAACGCCTATGGGTCGGTTCAAGCAAACAAAATTCATAGAAAACACACGCGACTAAATATGGTCAGTCCTGTACCAACCTTTTTCTTAGTCAAAAAAAACTTTAAGAAAACTGACTGATAACTGAAGGAAACTGACTGATAAATGCATGTGAAACATGAAAGATAACAACGCCAAAATCTGGGAGTGCCTGGTGACTACCCACTAGTCACAGGTCAAGTTTTAGAGCCTACAGGTCGAACCTTGCGCTATGATACCATAATTGTAACACCCCACTTGGATAAGTGGACCGTTACGTGTATTTATGGCGTGTCATCAAAGCATAAGGTAAATGTCCTAGAACATTAACTGACCATTAAGGAAATACCGGAATCAAACATCGGTAATCCAAACATAAGCTCAAAACATAAAAAGTAAATGCTGAAGGAAAGGACTAAACAATGTCCAAATAAGCAGAATAATGTACGAAGTGCATAAAGTAAGAGGTCCGAATAACTTCCATCCAAATGCACATGCTCTTAGAATCCTAAGAGCGTCCTGGTGTACTTGCCGTTAGAGCATGAAAGGAACTACGGCTGAGCATAACGCTCAGTGAACGGATATAAAGCATGATAGGGAATTACTAAAATGAAACATATGATAAAATACTGGAGCTGTAAGACTGATAAGTAAAGTTGCAGCGGAAATCTGTGTATAATCTGTAAAGCCTGATTTATAAATAATAAAGCTGAACTGTTATCTGTTAAATCTGAAAACATGCATTTATTGTAATTTAATTGCCAGAGCTTATATAGGTCATGTTCTGTAACAACGGTGCATGAATAACTGGAGGGGTGACCTCGTCATGCTGTAGAGGGGTGACCTCTAAATAACTGTGCTGGGTGGAGGGATCAGCTCCAATGTGAAGGATGTAGAGCACACACCACATTCACCCTGATAACTTGTAACACATATAAGCCTAGGATGCATCCATACGCCCCACTAATAATACTGATAAAATGGCCAAGCTGAGCTGAGTGGGACGATGCAGGATATCACTCTCCTGCATGCGAGTCACGACACCGGTGCCTCTAGTGTCGTGGTTACGGTACCTCCGTAACTAGTACATAAACTAATCATGCTTGTATATAATGCTCAGGCAACTTATTTAGTTATTAACATGATTACTGAAAAGCTTAAACATATACTAGGGAAAACATTTGGCTGAAGATGGGGAATCCTAATCATGCATAGAAAGGAAGTCCTTACTGAAAGGACGGGAACTCCGTACCTCGTGTCCAGTAACTGACTGAATGGAAGACTGAACGAATACTACTCGGGCTTCACGCGTGCTACATGAATAAAGGACGCGAATAAGTTAACTGATATTCGTTTATGGAATTTTACTGATCTTATTGGCTTCTTATTTATTAATTTTATTTTGATTCTGAAATTCTGTACGTATACCAACTGATAAATCTGAACTTACAATAATTCATTTTAATGTATTATTTTCTACTATTAATTATGGTACAACGTATTTCTGACGCTATAGTAATACTACCTTAAGTATCCCGCTAAAATAAAAAAGTTTCTTAATTTAGAAAATTCCCAAAGTAATTTAATTCATTTTATAAATTTATACTCTTTTAATTATTAAAGAACTATTTTAATATAATACATTTAGAAAAATATATTTTGAACATTTATTAAACAATTAGCTTAAAAAGGTATAATATAAAAATATTCATTTTATTTATTTTAATAATGTCCCGAGCCTACCGAGATATCCCATCTCGGTCGCACTAATTAAATCAACGTGTAATGATTTTATCTACCTATATAAATCTGTCCACCTGGATTTGTGACAGAATTCTGTGTCACTAAAACTGTCGCTAAAACTGTCCCATTTAAAAACTGTATATACATAACAGTTCTGCGACAGAAAACTGTCGCTAAAACTGTCGCTAAAGTTATTTCAATATATCCATTTAATAGTCCCATTATTCCCACTGGTTTTACATATAGTTCCCACTGTTGGTTATGATGAAAAGTTCCCACCATTTGGATTATATTCCCACTGTTTTCAGTTTTCTGTTCTCATCCCCAAACACACCCTTATTGTCTACCAAACCCAAACGCCCCCTTATTTCACAGTTTTTACACCCGAATGGGTAGTTTGGCAGATTTGGGTCGAACGCAGCCCGTGCCGCCCCTGTGTGGGTCACGGCTGGGCAGGGACAGTATATATACCGAGACTTTAGGGTCTCGGTTCCATTAAACCATCAGACCCAATCCCCTTTTCCAACAAAACGAGCCCCCTGGTTGGGGTTGCTTTTCTCGGCTGACCAAAACAAGAGGCACCACCGAGACTTTGTCTCGGCTGGGCATCAACACACGCCACCAAGACCTGGTGGTGTCTTGGTTTTTCGTGCAGCCTCCAAAATCGACCCTAAATATTACTTCTTTTTTTTTCTTTTAGATCACCACATAAATCCGTGTATACTGTAATTAAAGGAGAAAAAGATTATTTACCGTTGTATGATTGTAATGAGAGACGAACACACATGAATTCCTTGAAGAAAACTAAGCCTGAATCCCTTTTTTGTTGTTCTCAGCCGGCGGCCTGTTTTTCTTTTCTTTTTTTTTTTAGTGTCGGCAGGAAACAAGGAGCCAACCCTAATATCTCTCTTTTTTTTTGTTCGCTGTAGTGAAAATGGGATGGGGGTTTTACCCGTATATTTTCTTGCAAAAAGTGGCTGGGCTCACAAGCCCATATTCTTCTCTTTTCTTTTTTTTAACAACCGGCTGATAGGTGTGTAAACACCCATCCTTTTACCACTTAATTCGGGCTAAAACGAGACCAAAACACGTATTTAATATCATTTGTTTGGAATTATGCGTGGTTTTTGTGTTTATTGTGTTTTTAGAGCCAACCGGATAAATATTGAAGAAAACATGGGATTGCACGGGTTTTACTGAAGAAAAAGACTCAAGATAAAGTCTATTGTCCAAGAGATGCAAAAGATTTGAAGTCGCTGGGCCTATTCGAAGAATTATCGAAGAAAAGGACCAAAGATGGAAGATTTATATAAGTCGAAGAAACTCAAGTCCATTAAACGAAGAAATTAAAAGACGAGTTGAATTTAATCGACAACAAATCCCGAATCAGAATCGAAAACGGAAACTTTTCTGAAAAGACGAAAAGACACAAAGAACGGGAGAAAGCCCACTCACCAACCAAAGGACAAGACTATAAATAGCCTTTCCCTCACACATTTTAGACTAGTTAATTTTCTTTCTTCCTCCCCACTCTTTCTCCTGGTTCGTAGAACACCATCACCACTAGGGTGATTGGTGATTTTTATCTTTAGTTCTTTAATCTTGTAATTTTAATCTTTGTTTCATCTTGTCAAAACATCAATCATTCAATACTAAGTTCTTGTTTAATCTTCCATTCTCATCTTGTTCATCATCTTCTTTATCTTTAAGTTCTTAAGTTTTTATTTTCTTGATTTGATCTTCAGAAGTTGATGGGATTTGTGTTTTTATTAGTGGGATTCGTTGCTTATGATGTCTAAATGATTTGTGTTTAATTTGGTAAATTCTTTTTAAGTATTTGATTTGATTTTGATTGAAACCCTTGTTCCGTGTTCTTCGCTTTTCTGCTACTGTAACTGGGTTTCAGAACTTCCGAATCAAGACAAAAAGTTCCGAATGAAGTAGTCATTCGAAAGGTTCCGAATCAGTCTTTAAGTTCCGCATCAAGTCACTTTCATTCGGAAGTTTCAAACTTCCGAATCAAGGAGAGGTTCCGAATCAACCTTTTCATTCGGAAAGTTCCGAATCAATCTGAAGGTTCCGAATCAGCAACTTCCGATCCAGCAAGTTCCGAATGAACATTCATTCGGAAAGTCCCGAATCAGCCATTAAGTTCCGGATGAGTAAGTTCCGAATGAGCAAGTTCCGGATGAGTGAATAGTATCTTCCGAATCAGTTAGTTCCGAATCAAGGTTTAAAGTTCTGAATTTTGGGTATTTTAAAGTTACTGATTTATTGTTGTTGTTTTACTATTTCTCTACTCATATTTCACAATTTACATGTTAACTTTAATTTTAATTTGCACTTTAAATTTTCAACCAAGTTTTTGTTAATCATAATTAAAGTAACTGCCTTTGATTTAAACTTTCATTTCCATATTTTATTAGACTAGAAAACCCAACCCCTTTATTTAGTAACCAAGAACAATCATTCCACTTAAGACCTAGATCAATTCGAGAGGATATCGAGAGAAATTAGAACCCTAGCAAAAACGTTGTATCAAATGGCGCCGCTGCCGGCTCTTCTCGTTAAGATCAAAAGTTTTTTGTGAGAACTTGGATTTTGGGATCCGTTCCCCGTGAACGTTCTTTTTCATCAAAAATTTTCAAAAACAACTAAAAAAATATAAAATTCTCAAAAATCCTAAAAATTAAAAAAAAACAATAAAAACCAAAAATATTTGTGCTTTGCTTTTCTTTGTTCGATCTTTTGCAGGTGTATGCGCACTCGATCCACGTCTTATCAAGAGCCCGAGCCTCTCGATAACTTAGACATGGCTGGTGTACAAAACAACAATAACATACCACCTCCGAACAACAATAATAACAACAACAATCCGCCTTTCAACAACATGAACAATAACAACAACAATGAGCACCTTCCGGATAATCGCCCAATGATTGAATTGCTGCAAGCTCATGTTGATGGCAACACGGATCCAATTGTCATCCCTCCAATTGCCGCCAACAATTTCGAGCTCAAGTCAGGCTTTATCCAGATGGTCTCAGCTCAACCGTTCTTGGGACGAACCATTGATGATCCACACGACCACATCAAGAGATTTCTACAACTCACCAACACGGTCAAGTTCAATGGCGTTTCACAAGAAGTGATAAGGTTACAACTTTTTCCCTTTTCTTTAGAGGGACAAGCCCGGCATTGGCTTGCTAAGGAACCGCCACAGAGTATTCTCTCGTGGACGGATTTGGAAACAAAGTTTATCAACTACTTTTTTCCACCCTCTCGTACTACCGCTTTGCGGAATGAAATCATAAATTTCGAACAAAAGTACGATGAGTCATTCAGTGAATCTTGGGATCGTTTCAAAGATCTTTTAAGAAAATGCCCACAACATGGTTTTACCAAAGTTCATCAAATAAATACTTTTTACAATGGTTTAAGCATGAGTGACCAAGATTCACTGAATAGTGCCTCAGGGGGTAATTTATTGGCTAAGACTTCCAATGCTGCTTGGGATATCATTGAGAACAAATCTCGTGTGCAAACCAAGAGTGTTAGGACCAATGTTGCTAGTGCTAGCACTAATGACAGCGACAAGCGATTAGACAAAATCACCACGCTTCTTGAATCGCTTGTCACCCACACCGTCAGCAACAACAACAGCAACAACGCCAAAAATGCACAAGTGAACGCTGTCAGCCAATCTTGTGAGATATGCGGTGGTCCCCATTCCTACACAACTTGTACCGCCACCCAAGATTACCCTGCTGAGAATGTGAATGCGGCATATGGCACCTACCAACAACCTGCTTATCAAGCTAGACCTCAAGGTGACCGTAACTTGCTTAGCTATCGATCAAACAACTATCTTTCACCACCTGGCTTTCCACCAACCAACACAAACCAACAACAAAACCTTAACCGCCCTTCTCAACAACAACAACAACCTCGACAACCATACATCCCACCTCACAAGCAACAACAACAACCTCAACGTAACAATCAAATCTACCAACAACCTGCTTACCAACCACCTGCATACAATGCTCCTCCCAACCAAACCACCACCGCATTACACCAAGAAGTCGCCACCTATATGAGGACCAATGATGTGATAGTGGGAAATCTCCAAGAGGAAGTGCGCAACTTGAAGGCAGATTTGGTCAAGCAAGGAAATGATTTGCGAGCTGACATGAGAAATACGTTGGATAGCCAGACTAATGATCTGAGGAACATGATGGCTAGTTTTTTCCAAAGTAGTCAACCCTCTTCTTCGGGTACTCTTCCGAGTAACACCGTTGCTAACCCAAGAGGGGAGATGAAAGCAATCACTACTCGAAGTGGTAAAGGTACCAAGGAACCCGAGCTTCCTATACCCCCACCGGTGGTTGCGACTAAGGAGAACGAGTCGCCTGCTCCTATTCCTCCTCCTTCTCCTTCCCCAATTTCTCCACCTCTTCTTTCTACCCCTCCTCCACCCGTGGTTGTGAGTGATCCTATTCCCCTTAAGCCTTCCTCTTCTTCCAATATACCTTATCCTTCTAGGTTGAGGAAAGAGAAGCAAAAGAGCAAGGATGATATTCAGGTTTCTAACTTTCTTAAAATGTTTAAACAACTGAATTTCAATATCTCCTTCGCTGAGGCTCTCGCTCACATGCCCAAATACGCCAAAATGTTTAAAGACCTTCTGAGCGACAAGGAAAAGCTCCTCGACATTGCCAACACCCAACTTAATGAGAACTGCTCTGCAGTGCTCTTAAGGAAATTGCCAACTAAGCTTGGTGATCCGGGTCGTTTTCTTATCCCTTGCAATTTCCCGGGAGTAGAGAATTGCATGGCCCTAGCCGATCTAGGTGCCAGTATTAATCTCATGCCTCTAAGTGTTTGGAAGCAATTATCTCTCCCAGAGCTAGTCCCCACTAAAATGACTTTGGAATTGGCCAACCGTACGGTTGCTTATCCAGTGGGGATAGCCGAAGATGTTATTGTAGGAGTCGACAAATTCACCTTCCCTGCTGATTTTGTTGTCGTCGACTACGAGATGGACCCCCGTGTGCCACTTATTGTTGGTCGTCCAATCTTGAGGACCGGTCGCACTCTTATTGATGTTGAAGCCGGAGAGCTTATCATGAGAGTGGGTGACGACAAAGTAGTCTTCAACATGGGAAAGTTGTCCAAACAGCCTTATTCGTATGAGAGCGTTAATTGTATTGACGTTCTTGATGAGGCTTGTGAAGAACACTTTAATGATGCTTGCAAAAGTATTCCTACCTCTCTTCCCACTGTTGAGACCGTGTCCTCCATTGATTCATTGTTGTCTCTATTTGGAGATAGTGATTTATTCTGGAACAATCTTGAAGATGCCATGGGAGATGCGAATTTAGCTACTAATGATTCTCCCACCGAGGGGGATGAAGATATGAGTTTCTTTGACAATCTTCTCACCGAAGACATTCCTTCGCCTCCATCTCCCACGGTTATTGCTATCAATGCCACGACTTTGAAAACGCCTCCCGTCGAAAATCCTCCGGATTTGGAACTTAAGGAGTTGCCGCCTCATCTCGAGTACGTGTTCCTTGACGACAACAAGAAGTCGCCCGTCATTATTGCAAAGGATCTGAAAGATGAAGAGAAGACTCGCCTCGTTGCTGTGTTGAAAGCTCACAAGAAGGCTATTGCGTGGAAAATCTCGGATATTCGTGGAATTGATCCTCACTTCTGCACGCACAAAATTCTCATGGAGGACGACTATAAGCCCACTATTCAAAGCCAACGAAGGGTGAATCCAAAAATACATGAAGTCATCAAAACAGAGGTTATCAAACTTCTTGATGCGGGTATGATTTACCCTATTTCGGATTCACCGTGGGTTAGTCCAATCCATTGTGTGCCCAAGAAGGGCGGAATAACCGTTGTTCCCAATGAACACAACGAGTTGATTCCCACTCGTCTCGTTACTGGGTGGAGAGTTTGTATAGACTACCGCAAACTCAATGATGCCACGAGAAAGGATCATTTCCCCCTACCTTTCATGGACCAAATGCTTGAACGATTAGCCGGTAATGAATATTACTGCTTTCTGGATGGTTTCTCGGGTTATTTTCAAATACCCATCGATCCCCAAGATCAAGAGAAGACTACATTCACTTGTCCCTACGGCACTTTCGCTTACAAAAGAATGCCTTTTGGCTTATGTAATGCGCCCGGGACTTTCCAAAGGTGCATGTTAGCTATCTTCCATGACATGGTTGAACAAACCATGGAAGTCTTCATGGATGATTTCTCGGTTTTCGGGGATTCCTTCTCTGCTTGCCTTGCCAATTTAGAACGTATGCTAAAGCGGTGCGAAGACACTCGCCTTGTTCTAAATTGGGAAAAATGCCATTTTATGGTAAAAGAAGGCGTCGTGCTTGGCCATAAGATTTCGAAAGCCGGTCTTGAAGTAGACCGTGCTAAAGTTGATGTTATAGCAAAGTTGCCTCCACCTTCAACTGTGAAGGGTGTGAGAAGTTTCTTAGGTCATGCGGGCTTTTACCGTCGTTTCATCAAAGATTTTTCGCAAATCGCTCGCCCGATGACCCACCTCTTAGAGAAAGATACTCCTTTTATCTTCTCCAAAGAGTGTCTTGAAGCCTTCAACTCGCTTAAGGATAAGCTAACTAAGGCACCCGTCTTGGTTACCCCTAATTGGGAGCTTCCTTTTGAGTTGATGTGCGATGCTAGCGATTTTGCTATTGGAGCGGTTCTTGGACAAAGAGGGAATAAACACTTCCAACCAATCCATTACGCTAGCAAGACAATGACTGGGGCACAATTGCATTATACGACAACCGAAAAAGAGCTTTTAGCCATTGTCTATGCTTTTGAAAAATTCCGCCCCTATCTTGTCCTTTCCACCACCATTGTGTACACCGATCATTCCGCGTTGAAGTACTTGTTGACAAAGCACGATTCCAAACCAAGACTTCTTCGCTGGGTTTTACTGCTCCAGGAATTTAAAATCGACATCCGCGATAAAAAAGGAGCAGAAAACTTAGCCGCGGACCATCTTAGTAGACTTGAGGATCCATACCAAGGGGATCATCCGACCAAAGAAATCAATGATTCTTTTCCCTTGGAGACCTTAATGTCTATAAACTCGAAGCCGAATGAAACCCCGTGGTTTGCGGACTTTGCAAACTACTTGGCGGGTGGAATTCTCAAGGAAGGGTTGACGTCCCAGCAAAAGAAAAAGTTCTTCACCGACATTAAGACTTACTTTTGGGACGACCCTTACCTATTCAAACAATGTGCTGATCTGATTATTCGCCGATGTGTTGATGGACCGGCAGCGTCGGACATCCTTGATGCTTGCCACAAAGGACCCACCGGTGGTCACTTTGGTCCTAACTACACCGCAAAGAAAGTGTTTGATTCGGGATTTTATTGGCCCTCCATATACCGTGACGCTCACGATATGGTTAAACGATGTGATGTTTGCCAAAAGCAAGGCAAAATCACACATAAAGACGAGATGCCTCAGAATTTCATTCAAGAGTGTGAAATTTTTGATGTTTGGGGTATCGACTTTATGGGGCCATTCCCTTCGTCTAAAGGAAACAAATACATCCTTGTAGCCGTTGACTACGTTTCAAAGTGGGTTGAAGCCAAAGCTTTGCCTACTAATGACGCAAGGGTGGTTTGTAACTTTTTGAAAGCTCTATTCGCTAGATTCGGTGTGCCTCGCGCCATTATTAGTGATCGTGGGACTCATTTCTGCAATGACCAATTTGCTAGAGTCATGGCTAAGTACGGTGTAAATCATCGTCTTTCCACAGCTTACCACCCACAAACTAATGGCCAGGCTGAAATATCAAACCGAGGGCTGAAGCGAATTCTTGAAAGGACTGTGGGAGAGCATCGTGCCGCATGGGCTGATAAACTCGATGATGCTTTGTGGGCTTTCCGTACTGCTTACAAGACCCCGATCGGCTGTACGCCTTATCATCTTGTGTACGGGAAAGCGTGCCACCTCCCTATTGAGTTGGAGCACAAGGCTTATTGGGCCTTGAAGTGGGCCAATTTTGATATAAACAAAGCCGGTGACCTACGCAAGATCCAACTCAATGAGCTCAATGAACTTCGGAATGAGGCTTATGAAAATTCTTTGATCTATAAGGAAAGAACTAAGCTCATTCACGACTCTAAGATCAAAAACCGAGAGTTCCATGTTGGAGACAAAGTCTTACTTTTTAACTCTCGGTTGAAAATCTTCTCGGGAAAGCTCAAATCTCGTTGGTCCGGCCCATTCACCATTGCCAAAAATTTTCCATATGGTACTCTCGAGCTCGCTCAACCTAATGGACCAAATTTTAAGGTGAATGGCCAACGAGTGAAGTTGTACTTTGGTGAGGACACTTCTCAGGAGGTGATTCCATCCCTCACCACGTTCCCCATGAACTAATTTTGGGTCGAGTCAGGCTCGTGACTCGGTTATCAAAAACAAGCGCTCCTCGGGAGGCAGCCCGAGTATCTATCCTTGTATGTTTTAATCCCCTAAGTGTAGGGGGGGACTTCTATATGTGTTTGCCTTTTTGTGGTGATGTGATTACAGGGATAAGTGCACTCTTGGAATCTTTGAAGAACCGTGCTCCCGTGTTTATCCGAAATCCGGTTCTATCTCTCAACTATCGTGATTCAATTTTCTTCATATTCACATTTGAAATTGATCACTTTAGTCGTCTCTTCCTTAACTTGAGTTAACCAACGTGCACAATGTCATAAGTGTAGGGGAACTTTCTCCCACATGCTTAAACATTGAGGACAATGTTTATCTTAAGTATAGGGGGGACTTCTATCGAAGTTTTAAGTGGACTTTTCCATGAAAATGCCTTCAATTAACCGGAAAATCCTATTTTTCAACATTCTTCAAATTTTTTATTAACTTTGGCCATTTAGTCGTAATTTTTAAATTTTTATCGTTGCTTTCATATGTATATATCCCGCAATAAAGTCAAAAATATTAATAAAGTAGTGTAGCTAGTTTAGGAATCTTTGACATATTAGGCCCGTTGCGTTTATTTTGACTCAACCCGAATAGACTTATCCAAGTTTATTCTAGCTAGTATCTTTAACCATGTAGACCTTAATTGGTTTATTAGGCTAAGTGTCCACGAATCTCATTACTTGAGATTTTAAATTGTGGAGGACGAGAAATGATAGAGTCAATTATAAGTCGGTGTTCTTGCACAAGCCCACTTGGTGTAATTATTTGCCTATTCTCCCATCACTTGCTAATAATTTATCTGCAATAAGTAAGGTCTTACGATTTGAAAAGTTACTTAGCTTCTAGCCCAAGATCGTTTAAAAGTTGCTCGGTAATGATAAGAGTTCATAGCCAAGGCATAACTTATGAAGCGGGGCGCGAAGATTGGCGAGTCCAAAAAGGCCCTAACAAGGCATGAGGATTCAATTTTATTGCTGAAGATCCAAAGTGATGTGAAAAGCATTATTCCTAAAGTCAATATGAAGGATCAAGACTCACGACGAAAAGCAATCAACTCCCATAAAGATCATGGAGAAGTCTATCCGAAAAGACCCTAACAAGGTATGAGGATATATAGATCCAAGTCCGAAAAGGAGGCGGATCGTTGTATCTCAAAATCCCAATTAGAGATTGAAGAAATAATCATGAAGTCGTGGTCAACAAAGTTGGAGAACCCCTCAAAAGTCTCCAAGTGAAGAAAATCTATTATGATGAGAAGACCATTATCTCAAGAACGTCTCTCGAAGATATGAAGTATGAAGTACATGCCAAATATCGGCCCGAGAAAGGTCTCAAATCGTGAACCAAGTTATGCCAAGATATGAACTTTTTGATATCCCGAGAAGCAGTTTTAAGAGATTTTGTCCTTTAGCTAACTATTGATCAAATCGTCCTACTTTGCTTTCTGCCCTAATAAACTATCGAAATAAGTCCAAAAATGCATCTTCATGATCATTCTAAGACAAAAATAAAATATAAGAGATACACCTAGGAATAAGGGAGTTTAAGCATTTAATTAAGCCATGTGTGCAAGTGTTTGAATTGCTAACTTATAATAACAATGATCTCGTTTTTAAGCTTAGTTTGGGGAACGTGAAACTTGAGGGTGATAAATCTTCGCAGCACCAAAGCCCTAATGTAAGTCATCGGTTTCTTTGCGAGTTATTTCCATGTAGCTATTTTCAAAGAGAAAATGGTTTTCTATCCCTTTGTTATCTTTGAAGTTTCATTTCTTTAATTTTTAGTAGAATTTAAATAAGGCCAAAGTTAATTAATTATGAGAAAAGTGTAAAATTGCTTTATCACTAAGCATTGCATGAGGGCATGGCAATGGTTAAGTGTAGGGGATTTGATAGGTGTGTAAACACCCATCCTTTTACCACTTAATTCGGGCTAAAACGAGACCAAAACACGTATTTAATATCATTTGTTTGGAATTATGCGTGGTTTTTGTGTTTATTGTGTTTTCAGAGCCAACCGGATAAATATTGAAGAAAACATGGGATTGCACGGGTTTTACTGAAGAAAAAGACTCAAGATAAAGTCTATTGTCCAAGAGATGCAAAAGATTTGAAGTCGCTGGGCCTATTCGAAGAATTATCGAAGAAAAGGACCAAAGATGGAAGATTTATATAAGTCGAAGAAACTCAAGTCCATTAAACGAAGAAATTAAAAGACGAGTTGAATTTAATCGACAACAAATCCCGAATCAGAATCGAAAACGGAAACTTTTCTGAAAAGACGAAAAGACACAAAGAACGGGAGAAAGCCCACTCACCAACCAAAGGACAAGACTATAAATAGCCTTTCCCTCACACATTTTAGACTAGTTAATTTTCTTTCTTCCTCCCCACTCTTTCTCCTGGTTCGTAGAACACCATCACCACTAGGGTGATTGGTGATTTTTATCTTTAGTTCTTTAATCTTGTAATTTTAATCTTTGTTTCATCTTGTCAAAACATCAATCATTCAATACTAAGTTCTTGTTTAATCTTCCATTCTCATCTTGTTCATCATCTTCTTTATCTTCAAGTTCTTAAGTTTTTATTTTCTTGATTTGATCTTCAGAAGTTGATGGGATTTGTGTTTTTATTAGTGGGATTCGTTGCTTATGATGTCTAAATGATTTGTGTTTAATTTGGTAAATTCTTTTTAAGTATTTGATTTGATTTTGATTGAAACCCTTGTTCCGTGTTCTTCGCTTTTCTGCTACTGTAACTGGGTTTCAGAACTTCCGAATCAAGACAAAAAGTTCCGAATGAAGTAGTCATTCGGAAGGTTCCGAATCAGTCTTTAAGTTCCGCATCAAGTCACTTTCATTCGGAAGTTTCAAACTTCCGAATCAAGGAGAGGTTCCGAATCAACCTTTTCATTCGGAAAGTTCCGAATCAATCTGAAGGTTCCGAATCAGCAACTTCCGATCCAGCAAGTTCCGAATGAACATTCATTCGGAAAGTCCCGAATCAGCCATTAAGTTCCGGATGAGTAAGTTCCGAATGAGCAAGTTCCGGATGAGTGAATAGTATCTTCCGAATCAGTTAGTTCCGAATCAAGGTTTAAAGTTCTGAATTTTGGGTATTTTAAAGTTACTGATTTATTGTTGTTGTTTTACTATTTCTCTACTCATATTTCACAATTTACATGTTAACTTTAATTTTAATTTGCACTTTAAATTTTCAACCAAGTTTTTGTTAATCATAATTAAAGTAACTGCCTTTGATTTAAACTTTCATTTCCATATTTTATTAGACTAGAAAACCCAACCCCTTTATTTAGTAACCAAGAACAATCATTCCACTTAAGACCTAGATCAATTCGAGAGGATATCGAGAGAAATTAGAACCCTAGCAAAAACGTTGTATCACCGGCCATAAGGCCTTTTATCTTTCTTTTCTATTTTTTTAAATGATATATAATCGGCCCATTTAGGTTTTGTATCACTTTTTTTTATCTTGATTGAACGCTCTCGTTAATTTTCGCGCTTTGTTTCTGTTTAATATAGTTTATTAAACCGCGTATTTAATCCTTTGATTTAAAAATACGGGTTTTACAACCAGATAGGGTTGACACAGAAGAAAATGTGTCTGATTTACTAACTAAACCTTTTGATGCTGGAAGGTTCCAATACTTGGTAACAAGTATTGGAATGATCAATCTCACTTAATATGTGTTTTGGGGTCTTATTGTAAAAGTATGTACAGGATAATGCATTGTTATTGGTCTTTTTGTGGATTTAGATTTTCCACTATATTTTTCTAACACTGACAAAGGTTACCTTAATGCTGATAAGTGTTAATGTGACGTTGTCAGCAATATATTTGTCTAACGCTGACAAAGGTTTCCTTAACGCTGACAAGTGTTATCGGGACGTTGTCAACAACAATGTTAGTTTTGTGGTTTTTAATCTAAATGTGCAGGTGGTGTTAGCATTATACCATTGGATACAGAGTTGCTTATGGATCCTTGGAGAATCATTTGAGCATATTTTTATTTATGGATGATGGTTGGAATATTTCTATTCCTAACTTGACATAAATTTTTTATGTTCATGCATATTTTTGGGCAACATATGTATCACAGTTTAAGGGAGGTTTTAGGAACCTTTAGGACTTTTAGGTATTCTTATAATACTCTTATCACAATTCTAGATTGTGTCCACAGGTGAGTATGAGTTAGTTTTACTAAATCATGAGGCACTATAGCATGCAAAGTTGATATACTATGCATGCTGCCAAGACATTTTTGGCCTAGAATTGGTTGTGGTCTGTTGGGAGACTTGGGAATGATTTTATCATGGGTTTTACCTGGGAGTAACAAGGAATTTTATGAGATAACTTAGTTGTTAAGAGTTTTGGTTAGCAAGGGACACTAGAGGACTGTTATGTCTATCTTACATAAGCAAGTGTGCATAACTAGATAGTGCTTGCCGCCCTATAATAATTATCAACTTATAGGTTATCTTCACTAGGATAAATTACTTTGTTAAGGTCCATTTTCATTTTTAATATTTTTATTTTTGGACGCTGACAAGTATTTTTCCAAGCGTTGTTTTGACCATTTTAGACGCTGATGGCTTTGGCAAACGTTGACAAGAATATAGCCGTTGGGTGTTGATGGGTTATTTTTGACCGTTGATACCCATTGGGACCTACCCAGTTGTTATTTTTGACGAATTTTGGGGCCGTAATTTTGGGAGCAGATAACTTTTAATTAATGCATGAGATAACTTATTTTCTTTTCAATATTTTCATCATGATATTTTGAAAATAGTTGCCTCATTTTTGACCAATCACATGCATATATCTCTCCTATATATTTAGCTCCTATTTTTAAACAGGGTATCTTATATTCTTGTCTAACCATTTTCTCTTATAATTCCTCTTTCTAAATCATTCACAAACAGCTTTCTATAATGGCACCTAAATTTAAACCAAGTGATTTGGTATTGGGATTCAGGAGTCAACACAACATGATTGCATATTTGGACGCTGATGATGCTCTGTTTCCCCAATACACCCAGATGGTGGTGTATTTGAATGCATCCCCAATTAGGTATGCTCTTTCTCATGCTCCTCTCATCTCTGTCACACATATTAAGCAGTTTTAGAACACAGTTAGTTCCTCAACAGTTAACAATGTGACTACATTATCATCTATTGTTCATGGGCGTACATGGGTGGTTACTGAAGCCTTGGTTTGACAGGCTTTGCATCTTGATGATGCAGATGGTATAACCACCCTTCCCATTCATGAAATAGAACAAGGACTAAGGGCTTTGGGTTATCCTTTCCCTGATGAGGGAACTTTAAACAAATATCATAAACAGGAGTTTCCCCCAGCCTGGAAGTACCTCATACATGTCATCTTACAATGTTTGAGTCCCAAGTGTACTGCATTCAATGAGATTAATAGATCTATTGCTAGTGATATTGTGTGCATTGCAACTGGGCAAAAGTTTAATTATTCTAAAATGATTTTTGATGGCATGTGTAAAAAAAAGGGAGTAAGATGACTTTGGCTTATCCCAGATTTTTACAAATGGTTTTTGATGTGTAAAATTACTGCACAAGGGATCATGATGATTTTTATGAGATCCCTGTGCAAAAGAAAGCTATTTTTACAAAGATGAATTCACCCCCTCATCTTGACTTACCCCTCACCCCAGCTATGCTTTGCTATTATTGCAGCAGCACAACCCCAACCAGACCCTCAACCACAACTTGACCCAATACCAGAACCTTTACCTTCACCTCAACACATGCAACTTGACCAAGAACCCTTTGACGCTGACACATTAAATGTTAGCGTTGACACAAGTAATCCAAACATTGACACCATTCCTTCACAGACCCAAACACCCCTTAACCTTCCCACATCCACCCAATCCACATCATACTCTACCCTACCACAATATAGGTTGCAAAAACGCCAAAGGACTACAGGAGTGTTCTCTTCTAGTGGTCCTAGCCATGTAGTAGAGAGAACCACAACCACAAGTGTGGTTGGTGCTATGGATGAGGCTGGGACTATTGGTTCTGGCTTAGATGCAGGCCAAGACAGCCCTAACATCTTTAAGACCTCATCCATGCCCCATGAATCTAACTTGGGAGGTCAAATACCCATTTTAGAGGAGGACAGATTGGAACCAATGACCTTAATGGAATTGACGACTGTCTGCATTAGCTTGCAAAAGCAAAATGCAGACTTGGTACAAATTGTCAGTACACAAGGCCTTGAACTCAAGCAATTAAGGGAGAGGATTGTTATTTTGGAGCATGCTAGAACAAGGCATGGGATGGAGGAATCTTCCAAAAGGGAGGATGAGCAGATTAATGTGAGTGATAAGGGCTCACATGATGGTGAATCTTTGGGTGTTGCTGAGGCCCTAACTAAATTGAAGAAGCAACCAGGTTTTGTTAGATCTCTGGTAACTCCTACAAATTTAGACTTGTCTTTTACAGCTATGTTGGAGCAAATTACAAGAGGCGCCGAGACAAGTAATTTGGGCGTTGACAAGCAAAATTTGAAAGCTGACACACCAAGCGCTGACAAGAGCAAAGTGGGCGCTGATACAAGAAATTTGAGCTTTGACAGACCTGCAGATGAGGTTGATGTATTCCAGTCATCATCTATCATCAAAGAAGTATCTTCACAGGTATTACCATCTTCCTTACCCATAATTAATCCATTAGATAAGGGTAAAGGAATCATGGTAGAAGTAGAAATTCCAAAGGATGCAGCACAGGTTAAGTTTGATAGAAGGTTGGCTGCACAACTTGTGGAACAAGAAAGAAAGAAGGTTGGTGAATCACCATTTATTGTCACTTCAAAGGAACAAGATGGAAGTGATGAAGCAAGCTCAGACTCAAGTGTGATGATAATAGAACAACCAGAAAGACTTGAGTATGGTGATGATTTGGCAAGAGAGAAGCTTAATGAGTTGAAATTGCAAGTAGATTTTGACATGCCAGAAGTTGTTCAGATGTACCATGCTTGGGAAGATAGGTGTATGGAGAATCCAGATTTGACTATTTTAGACCAAATATGGGGTTTGGAGATTCTTCTAAGAGTACAAAAAGACTGCTAGGTAATTATGAAACACAAAGCTAGCAATATTCTCTTAATGCTGAAGAGGGATAGAAGGAAGCTGTACTACATGCTACTCAGATGTCATGGAACAGGATGGACCTATAAGAAATTGTTGGGATTATCCTTTGAAGAGTTGGAGTACAAGGCTTATCCCATTTGGGCAAGAGTGCATGAAGAAAACACTCTCATACTTCTTTCTGATGAAAGGAAAGAAGAACTTGCAGAAGAGATGGAGCTTAAGAAGGCAATGATTGTTCCCAGACCTTTGAAGAAGGGAGTTTCCTAAAGATATGGATAGATTGAATCCAAGTGAAGCTGTTATAAGAAGGAGCATCAAGCTCTCACCATTGGAAGCTTCAGGTATGGTACAAGTGTTACCTCTTGATTCCAGAAACCCTATTATTAGCTATGAAGAAGATGAAAGTGGGTTTTGGAAGATTGGCAGATATGGGAAAGAGGTACACACATTTACCACTCTTATATCTTTGTTTGCAAGTGTTGATAGAGAAGACTTGGTAGACCTTTGGAGGTTGTTAGAGGCCAAGTATGAGACTGAAGCTCCTACTTCAGTCAATGGAATAAAACTATGGTCAACATTCAAGAGAATGTTTGGACCAAGGGATGAAGATCCTGCTGTTTGGAAGGATCTTGAAGATGATCTCAGTGGTCTTCAATGGCGTTTGTATTCAGCTGCTGGTGTATATTATTTGAGCTCTACAAAGTTTGCTGAGTATCTACTTGTAGTATTCCATGTCCAAAGAAGTTTTGGAGAAGATGAAGACAACACAGTTGGAGATTGATTATTCAAGTGACGTGGCAAAAGATTTGATCAGACATATTTATTACCAATATGATCAAGTTTGTAAGATTCCTCCTAGTTCTTAATGTTTATTCAGAAACTTGATTGCTAGAGTAGATATCAAGTTTAGGGGAGGATTGTTGGGAATAAAATGTAGCCAGTTCACTTGAGCGCTGACAAGAGTAAAACAAAAGTTGATAGGAAGAAAACAAGCGCTGACAGATCAAGCGTTGACAAGAAGAAGTCAAGCGTTGATAGGTTGAAGACAAGCACTGATAGGATGATGTAGTCTACACGTATTATGTTTCTAGTTTGTTTCTAGTAAAGATAAGTTCAATATTGTATTTTCTATAATTATCTTTACCTAGAATAGTTGATACGTAGACTCTTGTACAAGGCTTCTTATGTCTATAAAATAAGACCTTTAGGTTATGTTTAATAATAAGTTTTCATACTTTAAAAACACTTTCATTGTAAGCAAGTTCGTTATTATTAATCAATTGAAAGTTTGTTTACATCTTTGTGTGTTCTTGTTTAAGTGTTAATTCCGCATAACACTTAGATTACTTTATACATAAACAAAGTTTCTCTACGTATATAACTTGATCTAATCTCGTATACACAAGCTTAATCGATCTAAGTTTGGGATCAACAAAAACACGAAAGTCTTAGCTCATTCGGGTTAAGAACAAGAACTTTTCGCAAGTTCCTATAATTGATCCTAGAAAGTCACTTATCAAGGGAACTATAAAATACATTCTCTAAACTTGAAAAAGTCCAAGAAAGTGCAAGATCCTATAGGTGGCTTGAAAACCTAAAACTTTGATTTGATATAGTCTTAATGAAAGCTAATCCAAATTTGGCTTAATTTTGACTTGCATGGCTAAGTATTCACGAGTCTCTTTAATTAGAGGTCTTTATATAGTGAAGAACGAGAAGTGATAGAGTTAGACAAGTGATCATGCTAAACGTAGAACATGAAAATGTTCTTTCAAAAACACATATGTTTTTAATTGTGGCTTTTTCTTCCCATAAGATCAATGCATTAGGAATAAAAATAATTGCAATAAGTAAGGTCGTACGATTTGAAAGGTTACTTAGCCTCTAGCGCAAGATCGTTTAAAAGTTGCTCGGGGTTGAATAGAGTTCATAGCCAAGGCATAACTTATTGAAGCGGGACGCGAAGATTGGTGAAGATCCAAAAAGACCCTTACAAGGCATGAGGAGCTCTATTTTTTCTAAAGATCCAAGATGATGTGAAGTATCATTATTCCTAAATCAATATGAAGGATCGAGACACACGACGAAAAGAAATTACTCCCCTAAAGATCATGGAGAAAGTCTATCCAAAAAGACCCTTACAAGGTATGAGGATAAATATATCCAAGTCCGAAAAGGAGGCGGATCGTTGTATATCAAAATCCAAAATAAAGATTGAAAAAAATGATGAAGTCGTGGTCCAAATATGAAGAATCTCTCAAAAACGTCAAGTGAAGAAATTCCAAAATATGAAGAGAAGACCATAATTTCAAGAACGTCTTCCCAAGATTTGAAGTATGAAGTACATGCCAAATATCGGTCCGAGAAAGGTCTCAAATCGTGAAACGAGTTATGCCAAGATATGAACTTAAGGAGATACACGAGAAGCCGTTTTAAAAGATTTTGTCCTTCGGCTAACTATCGATTAAATCGTGCTACTTTGCTTTCGGACTAATAAATACTCAAATAAGTCAATATGAATCACTTGTGATCCATGAAAAATAGTTAAAAAATGCTAGTAACCCATTTCCTTTTATAATAACTAGGATTGCGGGGAGAAAAAGTATTACATAATTTGGACGTATGAGTAGTGTTAGCATTATGACTTGTACCAACAATGATCTTGTTTTTGCACTTAGCATGGAATGTATGACAATCAAGGATGACGAAATTTACTCTAAGGGACATTTACTTGTTTCCTTTCTTTGACCCTAAAAGTCACATTCGTGATGAAAATCATACATTATGTCTTTACACATCTTCGTAGTATTGTTGCAAGTCTTTTACTTTTCAATATAGGTTAATAAAATTGAACTTTGGTGATGCTTAGATACTTTATTCTAGCATTGCGTGAGGGCACGGCAATGGCTTAGTATAGGGGAGTGATGAGATGGCATTTATACATGATCTCATCGTTCTTTTCGGGCTTTAAATGCATTAAAATATCATAAAATACCATATATATGCTTTTGTTTGTTTACTTGTGTATTTTAGGTATGGATATCGTGAAAAAGACAAAAGATCACAAGAAAAAAGGAAAAACAGACACGAGAAACGAAGCCGTACAAAGAACCGGGCCCTAATTCATGAATTATCCAAGATTAAACCTTGAAGACTTGAAGAAATACAAGATTGATCCTCAATGAATGAAGAAATGACACTTAAAACCCTTGTATATTCATAATTACAAGTTTGGTCCCTTAAGTTTGTCAAAATTACAAAAATGGTCCTTCAACTTTGAAGAAATGGCAAGATTAGTCCCTCATCAATTCTAGTTTGTCAATTATGGTCCCTCATGAAGTCAAAGATACATTAAAGACCTTTGAAGATCAAGAAAGTCCAAAATCAGTCCTTCAAATATGAAAACATGGCAAAAATAACCCTTGAAATCTTTTTGGAAAAGTTTTGTGCCAAAAGTGTAAAGATGAGAAATTATTTAACAAAGGGAATGGAATTTTGTTGGCTGAAAACATTTTTTCAACTTTCCCCAAAGAACAAGGACCAAATGAGTATAACTGAAACATTCAAACAAGTATTTGCGCCAAACACTAACCTTTCCCCCATTTTCGGATCAAAAAGTTTACTATTCACCATTCATCCACCCAGAATTACCATCACTTAAACCAAAGGGTAAAATCCAATTACCCTGGCACACGTTTGATTCACCTCACTCTAAACCTATCCCAACAATAAAATCCCTCTTCTCCACTCACCAAGGACCCCACACCCAAACCCGTTCCACCTATCACATGACAACTTCCTCACTAAGGAATGCCACCTGTCAAGATCAACGATTTACATTCATTCCTTGCCCCCAAAGCATAAATGAACACTCAGGATCAAATTGGACAGCTCATAGCAAGGATTCGTCTAGAAGCACTCAAGGGCAATATTGAGAATTCACATCTAGGGTTTATGAATAGTGTTATGTAAGCATTTGCATATAAAAGGAGACCTCAACTTGTGAGAGTCCCTTTGTTCCAGATTTTAGCTTTAAAATCTTTGTAATTCCTTTTTATTAAATAAAGTTAGATTTTCTGAAAATTTATGATTTCCCTTTATGTTTTATAAAAGTTTGGTATCTGATAAGCTAAAGTCTGAGTTCCTTATTCATGTTTGAAGGTTTTTGAGGCAAGGTTTTAAGCAATAAAACTTGTGTTTCAAAAAATCAGAAAGTTCTTGTTATTTGTTCATCATTGTGGTTTGTTGTTCTTAGCAGGTACAAGGAAGCTGGTACTTGTTTTGCTAGTACCTCAGCTCAAACAATCCAAGGCTTAGATGTAAGTCTTGGAGGTTTGCATCCCTCTCCCTTTTCATTTTTCTGATTTTCATATGATTTTTGGTGATTTTGCATGTTTTATGGTGAATTTGTGTTCTGAGGCTTGATTTGTGTTTCTGAGGTTGATTATTAGTTGTAGGGGTGGATTAGATCTTGTTTGATAGGTTAAAACACAACAATCCTTTGGAAGATTGCAAAATCAGATTCCAAACGGGTGTTTGGGTTAACTGATTCAAAGGGATTTGACCCTTCCTTTGTTGTTGTTTTTGCTTCTTTTGGATTGGTATATGTATATTGGGTGCTAAGTGACATTTATCTGCAAGCTTTGTGCATATAAACACCTAGAATCAACAATAGGCTCTAAAATCTTGTATACTTGTTGAAATTGGTTGTGGTTTAAGGGACACCTAGATCTAATCATAGACTAGGGTTAACAAGTGATTAAACCTAGTTAGTTACACCAGGGAAGTAGGATTTGAGTGTTGAAATTGGATCTTTGGTCATTTATATCAGCAAAGTGTTCTATTGTTCTTGAAGTTCATATCAGCAAGTTTAATCTGCTTTGATCTTGTTCCATACTTTGATCCAGTGATTGATTTAAGTTTGTTTGTGCTTAATAACAGTTTATATAGCTTGTGTATGCATTTGGTTGAATTTGGAGTGCTTATTCTAGCTTAAAACTGCTTAAGTGTTCATAACTGCTTAATATCCATGTATGTGCTAGATCTGAGCATCTTTTGATTTGTCTGTGCTAATTGGTGATACTGAAGTGTGTTTTTGTGCTTGATTGTGACTCCTTGTGATTAACTGATCACTTGGGTGCCCTTGTCTTCCAACAAAACATACAGAATCTCTCTAAAATCAAAGGTCAAATAGTCAAGGCAGTGGGAATCAGTTCCTACTGAAAGTTCCCCCCGCTAGTGTTAATTGGACATCATCTTATCAATAAGCTATTCTAGCTTATTTTAACCAGCAACAACTTTGGTTTTGTAATAGGTGCTCATTATTTGACCCATTTGTTCATACTGGAGCATTTGGTGGGTTGACTTTAGGGTTTGACTAGAAAACCAACTTAATTGACTTTTTCATATACCAGCTTATTGGTTTTGCTTATTGGATTTTGGTTGATTGATTTGGCTTATTAAAGTCATTTGTAACATTTTGTAAGTTGAATCAAGTCCTGAGGTGCCCTAGAACTAAAACACGACTATTTTATCTTTTAGTGGATTTGTTCTTGGCTTATTTATGGCTTATTGAGTGTGCTTTTTCAAAATTTCTTTTTACAGATCTCTTTAGTATCCCAAAAGAAGGTTGTGTGTCAAATTAGAGCTTATGACATTGGCTTATTGCTTAATGGGCTTAATGGCCCAATAAGAATAAGCTGTTTGTTCATTAAGCTGTGATAAGCTCACTTTAAGCTTTTGGGCCTTCAGAGTTTTGTGTTTAGAATTAAGTTTTGAGTCAGATAGGGCTTTTCCAAGTCATTTGGGCTTATTTTGACTTTTTGGGCTAAAAAGCCCATTAAGATGGTCTGATTTTGCTTTTAGCCCATTTGGGGGCCTATTAGGGGTAATTTGGTAATTTCGCATTCATTTTCTGTTTATTTAGGTTAAAATAAACTAGTTTGCAAGTTTTTAGAATTTTTTATATTTTTTGGATTTTTAATATTATTTTAATATTATTTTTCAAATTTCACATTTTGCACTTTTTATATTTTTCTTAGCTTAAATACATTAAAATAGGATTTTTGCAACTTTTAGATTAACTTTATCATCTTTATATTAATTTTTATAATTATTTTAAATTTTAATAGTTTTTAAATTATTTTAAATAGTTTTTCTTAGTATATAAATTTATAAAAATAGTTTTTAATCTTTTTAGGTCATTTTAGAGGTTTACCAATTAAAAAATCTTTATTTAGGCTTTTTGATAATTAATTTGATTTTTAGGGTTTTAATTAGCATTTAAAAATTAATATTTAATTAATTAAAAGGTTTGAAAATGTTTTGATCATTGGTAAACTCTTAGTTATTTATTTTGATTTTAGGTTAATTTTTGGTAATTTTTAGAATTAATTTTTATTTTTGCTCATTTTACGGTTTTACGTGTAGTCGTAGTGAGTAATTAATTTCACGTCTTCGTCATTCTCTTTTCTCATCCCTTTCTTTCAAATATTAATCTCAAACCAATTACGAATTATTCACACACATATACCTCCTTGGGAAACGAACTTGAACTTCATTGGGTCATTAGTGTTTGATTTTCCTAAATCAACACTTAATACTTACCGCTCATTTACGCTCTTTTGTTTTCCTAAATAAGAGGTGTATTTTACCACAATATGCCATTATGTTGCTCCGGTAAAGATGGAGATTTAATTCCCCAACGTGATTTACACGCGCCTCGCAAAACAAGAAGCCCCAATTTTTTTACTGATTAGGGTTAAGGGAGGGTGGCTGCGTATTTTTTTTCTTTGGTTGTAACGAAAGGGAGAGAAAAGGGGGTAAGTTTGGTGTGTGAGTGAGTTGTGGGTAAAAACAAAACGTGAATTGAGTCAATGGTTTTGACTCAATAACTTTTCATCCGTTTTTGTTTAGTAAATCACAATGGGTCCTAAAGCCCATTACACACGGATTACTTGCCAAAAAAATGAATTGGGCTTGGGCCATTTAATTAAAACTCCATCTGTCCCATAATTTTATCAAATGGGCCATAAATTGGGCTTTGAAACCAAAAGATAGTAGACTCCATCCTCTATTGGGCTTTCAGGCCCAATAAGCAAATGTGGGACCCACAAGGCCCAATTAACTCTAATAAGATTAAATCCACTAAAAACGAGCTCGATTTCGGCTTCCTTGTTCTTTCCTTTAAACCCGTGTCGATTTTGCCGGTTTTCGTGATCTTTGGTTCACTTTTGGTTCCTTGACTTTGACTTTGTCTTTTTCTTGGACTTTTCTTCAACAATTGACCGTGAAATCCCGTGTTTTCATTCCTTTTGATCTTTTGTACCTATTTCACACAAAAACACAAAACCACGCGTAATTCCGACTTTTACGATATTAAACACATGATTAGGTCTTGTTTTTCCTTGATTTTAGTGGTAAAAGGATAAGTGTTTTCACACTTATTAGATAACAATGATCTTGTTTTTAAGCTTGGTATGGGGAAAGTGAAACTAGAGGATGATAAGTGTTCATGGTACCAAAAGCCCTAGCCTAAGTCCTTGATTTCTTTATGAGTTATTTCCATCAAAACCATTTCAAGAAAATTTAAAAATATATAACTAAGAATGATTTTCTTGCATTGCATTGTAACTATTTAAAATCATTCATCATGTAGTATAGTATAGTTTATTAAATCATAAAATGGCCAAGGTGGGTTAATTATGAGAAAAGTGCACTTTAAACATTTGAAATACTACATTGCATGAGGCCATGACAATGGTCATGTGGAGGGGAGTTGATAAGTGTGACAACACTCATGATCCAAAAACCACTTAAAACACAGTCAAATACATTATATTTAACCTTTAAATATCAAAATTACGTGGGTATTTGTGTTTTTGTGTTTTCAGGTAAACAAGATGCATTTTGGAACAAAGACGCGTTTTCAATGGATTTTTTTATGATTAAAGACAAAGAAAAGGACGAAATAAGCTTTCAAGGACCTTACTTGACATTATTTACCAAGATCGAGGGCTTAAGTTGCAATTTCTACAAAGACGAAGGATGAAAAAGGAGTTTAGCTTAAAAGTTATAACTCTTCTATAACTTTTGAAAAGATTAAAAGTGAAGGACCAAAAAGAAAATAAAAGGGAAATTTATTTCAATATATTCGGTCAAATTCATGTTTTCAACTCATCACATACACGTCTCCTTCATCCCTGAAACGAAGAGAGAGAAATAAAAGAGATATGAGTAACAGACGCTCCATCCTTTCTCACTACATAACCTGCAAATCAATATCAAGAAAGATTCAAGAGAAAATCAAAGAAGCAAAAGTGATCTGCTTTTCCTCTTCTGCAAGAAGATGGTATTTAATTGGACCAAGATGGAAGAATGAAGAAACGCCCAATTCGTGTTTAGAGATGATGAAGAACCATCAACCTCGTATTTACACGTGGCATGATCTGATTAGAGGCAACACGTCACACCACCACCACTCGACGTCTATAAATACCAATGAAGCTCTTCATTTGAAAGCGGTTAGAGTAGGAGTAGAGTTACAAACAGTTAGGTGTAGCTTTAGGTAGTTAGAATTTCATATTGATTCACATCTAGTTAGTTAACTTTGTAATGTTTTAAGTTTAGACAGTTGTAACTGATTCTTTCTTTCTGCCATTAATGAAGTTCTAAGTTTTCATTGACGAAACCTTATGTTACTTAACTCTTCTCTCGCTATATTGCTTTACTGATTTGATACTCAAACTCTTGAAATGACGCTATGATTTTCAGTTTCTAATTGTGAAATGGTTATAATGTTATAGCTTAGGAATCTATTAAAATTCAGTTTTCTGTTACGTTTGAAAGTATTGATGTTGTGAATCGAGTTTGAAATCTATTGTCTAGTCTCTAACATTCTCAACTGACTTCAGTTTTTGAGTTCGTTAAACGCAAATGTTTTTCTATTGAGTTGATATAATAAACTAGATAGTCACAAGATTAATCAATTTAATAGTTAGTTTTTGGAATATGATGCTGGTCTGATCGGCTTTGTAAGTGGCATTAGAGTTTTGGTTAGAAGTTTGAAGAAATCTCTCATTAAAGATCAGTTCACGTAGGTTTAAGCATAGAAGGTTTTGTTTGGTTTCTCGTCTTGGTTTGATTTTGCAGGAGCACTCATAGTTTATGCAGGTTTCGAATTCACAAAGTTTCTGTTTAGTTTTGCTGATAAATTTCACAGGTGTTTGGATTCGCCAGAGAATAGATAACAGATCATCAGTAAAGTTCAAAAGTTTTATTTGATTTTTGAAGGCGTTGTTTGTTTAAAGCGAGCTCAGCGCTCCGCTTCACCCACAACGGACTCATCCCTAGTAGGATTAGGAGCTTATTGAGATTTCAGTTTTCTTAAAATAGCTTGATGGTTCAGCAAACTCAACTTTTTGTTAGTGTGTAGTGAGCAAATGAAGTTAATAATGAATCTGCGCAATTTTCATTTCATAAAGATACAAGTTGTTAAATAGTTGGTCCATTAGGTTGTAGTATTACTGGCTGTAATAGTAGTCTAACATTTAAAAGATTTACAAGTAAGTAGGACATAAGCTTTCTATAAAGGAAAAATATAAAGAGCAATAAAAAGGATGTTTATGACAGTAGCCACGATTGTATATACTGTTGGACTAATTCATTTTCAATTAGTTTGTTAAAAGTACAGTTTTAATCATTTACTTTTATACTGGCCATTACGATCACAGTCCACAATAGTTAGTGATAGGATTCGTTAGACCCGCTGTTAACATGTTAGTTGCACTCTAAGTCCAATTCGGTTAGTTGCACTATTGGGACAGTAGGTTTAGCTGGGCGTTAGAAATTATATTGTACAAATAGTTGTTGGGCTTTGTACTTTGTTGGGCTGTCATTGTTTACTTTGAATTTTGAACTGATTTCACAGTAGATAGAGTTTTAAGTTGCTTTATAAATTGTTTGTTAAATTCATTTTACCATTTTAATAAAATTGCACTTTTAGTTTTAATATTTTGTATTAGTTTTAATAGATTGTGCCTTTGTATCTTTGTGCAATTAAATGTCGTTTATGCAATTTGTTTTAGATAGTACGTATACGTAGATAGTTATTATTTTTACTTTTTAAATTCTTTGTGCCAATTAAACATAAATCCCAAACAAGATTTTATCACCAAAAACAATTAAGTCATACTTGAAATTGTTATATCAATTCGATTAGATACCGAGACAGAACAATACTAAAAAATCAAATATTATGTATGCATGTAAAAACATAGATAATAAAACATCTACTTAACATATTAAGTCCGACCCACCTTCTGATAACGTGTTATCGTTCTGATTGTAGGTTGAAAAGCAAAAGTGTTGTATTCTGTGTAGTAACAAAACCCATGAAACTCTAAAGAAGCGAGTAAGCGAGTCCTTCAACTTCTTTGAAAGGTAATCAGATTATTCCATTATTAAACAAACATGCTGCAAAACCTATATGTTAAGTATTTTGGACCTGACCCAACTTCACCACCTTATTTGGACCAAACCTGTTTTGACTTGCATAACCTTTGACCTCTACATTAGACTAAAAGAATGTAAACCAGGCCCTGGAGATATGGTATACGACAAATACAAGTAAAAGTTTTGCCATGCTTAGTATAACAGCTTCTATGTATTATACCATTAAGTGTCGATTACTAAGAGACATTGATAATAGTTTGTAACAGAATGTGACATGCCATATATTATGCCGGTGTAATACATATACGGAAGTAGTGGTTATCCATGTAGGCGATGCATAGTCAAATACCCAGGCTCGGGTCTAATAAGCAATCCTTTTGCTGCAAACTGCAATAGAGTTGGGAATTAGGCAGCAAATATGCGTAGATTCTGAAGAACTAATGACGCTGATATTTGCCAATATCCATGTAGGTGCTGCATAGTCAAATATGGACGCTCGGGTCTGATAAGCAATCCCTTTGCTGCAAATTGTTATAGAAGTATGCAGCCAATATTTATGCAGATTCTAAAGAACTAATGGCGGCTTACATTCTGAAGAAAGATTTAGACGTGGAATTGAACTGTTAACTGATTTTGTATGTACTAATGCCGGTAGCCAACACCTTTTGAAACAATTTGTTAAATTTACTCTTTTGTAAACTAATGGAATGTAACGCCTTCACTAACTGTGCTACAAAAATAAGTCCAAACTAGACTATAATACCTGTTCTATATGCACAGTGGGCATCCGGTTTGTAAAACTTATGTCACTTTGTGCGCTCATAATGCGTTTTCAGTATATATCCCTTAAAAGCTTCTACAAGTTCTTTTTATATAAACACATTCTGTATCTACCTCGCGGCGGAGCGGGCATTAATCCTAGTAACAATTCATATCTAGATATAACAATTTAAGAAACTATGACTTATTTTATATTTAGATATAAATGACAATTTAAAAACTAAATATAACAATTCAAAAACTATGAATTATTTTATATCTAGAAATCAATAACAATTTATATCTAGATATAACAATTAAAAAAACTATGACTTATGTTATAACAATGTTTAGTTGTTTAAAAGAAAATCGTGTAGCCGTTTATAACATTTTAGAAAAAATTCGAAGAAAGACGTAAAAACTTTCTAACCTTTTTATTTTTAAAATAAGCTACATTATCTAAAGTTAAACTTTAACAATTAAAAAAAATAGTTTTTATTTCAAGAAAACATAAAAGTGTTTAGAAATTTGATGCAATTTGTAACAGGTACATACGAGAGATTAATTATTGCAATTTGTAACAGGTAGATTGGTTGAGCACATAACTTGCAAATTGTTTACTTTTTTCTGCATAAGGTATGGCCCTTTAGTTCACCGGCCTCTTTGGTATATTTATATGAGCAACACAAATTATAGTGGTTGTTGGTAGTTAGCGGTATTAGTACTAAGTCGTTGTGGATAGTTTTTTCTGACAAGTAAAGATTCAAAGATGGACATTTGTGTAGCAAGTCCAAGTAAACGTGGTCGAGTTGCACAGTTAGTATTTGATGTATTAGAATTGCACTCTACTTTCAATCTGTTATTTAAAACAATAGCCACGTTTGGGAAGTTGGGTTTGATCCGAAGGTATGTGGCTTTGAAGGTATACTCTGCATGATTTTGTGACTTATTCGACATGTTTAAAAGTAACACTTATGCCCAACTACAGTAGATGTCACAACAATTAGCATATTCTAGTCCGTATAGGCCACCACCACCACACCAGATAAAAGTCTATTTTCCTTAAAGATGCAACCAAGAAGCTCATCTTCGGCTTTGTTTAACTAGATATAGAATTGCAAACCAATTGGAATGGCATTGAAACCAAGAGAGTAGTGAGGCATAAAGAAGCTAACATTCTAAGAGCCGCTAGAGTTGCACTTCTTGTGGCAAACTTTGCTATCTCAAAAGCTCGAGAGCTGTTTTCAGGCGAACCATCCTTGACCTTCAAAAGTAAATCCATAATCCTGCTAAAAATATTTCACTTCAGTTTACAGTATGCATCACTTTAAGACCCATGGTGTATGCTTTCATATGACTTTTTCGGATCCATAACTGCTAATCATCATGTTACAAGTTTGACACCAGCTGGGCGTTGTTTGTCCATAGTTGATGTCTTAATCTTAGAACTAGCAACTATTATTTTCTCATAATAATAGAAAGTCGGTATTTGATGTGTCAAAGTCGTCATAGAACAGATATTTGACAGGACAGGTGACACATATATATCAGATGATGTTCACCTTGACCTAGGAGAAGAAGAAACTCGTGAGATTGTCGTGTTGTTATTCTTTCAAATTGTCGTCATAGGTTTCCAACAGCAACTTTACAAAGAGAGTATTTAGGATCGCCTAGCCGTCTTTAATACGCATAACCTTCAATAAGCTGTTTGATCTATACTAAAGTTATGCGTATTAAAGTTGGCTAGGCGATCCTAAAGTCCTGGTCCATTTGATGTATACTAAGAATGTTTTGATCCGTCACCAGAACTATTGGCATACCCGCTTTGCTACCCCTAATAGTAAGGTACCTGAACATGTCTCCCCTTATGTGATTATTACTATTACCTGTTTTACGAAGGAGTAGACAATTTTTTATCAATATTTCTTTGTTTTGGCGGGAAAAAATTTCTCCCACGTGTCCCTTACGTGTACGTGGCTACAAAAACAATACTAGGTGTTATCGTCATTATTTTTCGCAAATAGATCTGGAAAAACATTTAAAAAAAATCACACACATAAAGCATGGAAGATCATTAAACATTAATTGGATCTTGATTTTTTAATCCCGCGGGTGTCTTGATGCCGATCGTTGCCCCCAGTTTTTTTATGGGTTGTTGATGATCGGTCTATACAATCTTTAAAGGTTTGGAAACGGTTAGGATACGGTGATGTTGATTCCTTTTTATCTCCATAAATCACACACCTCATCTTCTCTCTAAATCCAAAAATATGTTTCTTCCATGCTTGCTACTAATCCGTTCGTTGCCGCCAATTACGGTGTGTGTTCGGTGACGTTCGTGATTGGTTGGTGTCGTTGATGGGATTTTTCATCGATTGTTTTTATTCGTCGTTGTTTTTTTATATGTTTAGTATTACCAACGATTGTAGATTGCACTCTTTTTCTGATTTATTTAGGTGAAATAATAATTGGAGTTTTTTTTTCTGATTCATTTAGGTGAATACTAATTGGGTTTTTTTCTGATTGATTTAGGTGAAATAATAATTGGGTTTTTTTTTCAGATTAAAATCTTTTTTGTTATTGGCTGATCTTTCTGTTACGGTTTAGGTGAATACTAATTGGATTTTCTTTTCTGCTTAGGTTGCGAGTGATGTCGTTTGGCTGCTAAGGGGTCGAGCTCGAGACTTTCTCGCCTCAGCAACCTCCACAAACGCATAGACAGGAAAACCTGTGAGTAAGATTTCTTTTTATGGCCTTTGATATAATTGCAGATTGTTGTTGTTTCCCATAAAATGAATTACGACCTCATTTTTCCATATATTAGGTTTCACATCTGGACACTGAATTTAGGTTTGCAACATTCGTTCTTTTCGGTTGTTGATTTAAGTAATTAGTTGACTACTTTTGATGCCATGTTTGAACAGTTTCAACTAAAAGCGTAGCCACCTGTGATTTGGCAGGGTAAACAGTCCGGTTTGCAACCATCACGGGTCAAGTAATCATTTGGAATTTGTGTTTCTGCGCGTGTTTGAAATTATGTTAAACCACACCAAATGAAATCACACTTGAAAGAATAGGTCTTCACTGGGCTACGTAACATATTGAATGCACACTGTGATGATGTTTTGGTGATTACTATCCATAGTTTTTTAAGTATATAAGTTGCAATTATTTAATAAAGTAGTTGTTTTAAGTGTGGCAATCTACCAAGTTATTATCAGTCTTGCTGTAGCTATAATTTGAATTGATACGTAATACAAGTAGACTACGTAACTGAGACGTTATGTCATACGAAGTATGAATTAATAACCACTTTTAGAAAGCACAACCAAACATGCACTGAATATAAAAAGTTGTTATGGGTTTTCTATAATGACAAAACAAATAATATGCATTTGACATCCTCCACCGGCATCGCCATCTTGAAGTATTACATCTCACCAGCCGATGGTTGCATCTCGATAGGCCCGGGCAATTCCAATGTCTGGATAGCGAAGGTCGTAAGTAGGGTTGGTCATGGCATAACGGGAATGGTTCAGTGGATTTAAGTTGGTGCCTATGGAAAACAAATTTCAGTTCTCCATTAAGAATAGTCTTCAGGTTATAGCTGAGTTCTTTTGCATTTTTAGCATGAGACTTATTTTCAGTGAGATCTGTAGGAAATTAAGTCTGCAAGAACTATGAGGGTTTCATGAATTAGAATAGGTCAGAAGTCTACAAGAACTATGTGGGTTTCATTTATAACAATTTACGTGATGTACTAAAGCACTATACTAGAAGTGAGTATTTGAAAGGAATATAGGTAAGGGGCATTTGTGACATAGGAGATAAAAATATTATCTTTGTGCATTTAAGTTTCCTACAACAAAAGCCACCAGATCATGCTGGATGTATTCGAGTCGTATTTGGTCAGCCCAATCCGGGCAGAATAGTGTTGCAGTCGGCCGACGAGATAAAGCAATTTGTAAACAAGGCAATTTTTAAACATATTTTATTAGTATTATGTGTCCAAACATCATTTTGGATAAACGTTTATGATTTAGTTCTGTTATGGGGTGTTTTTCTTATCACTTTGTTTATGTTTATCGTCTATCTTGCAAGCTTATTTGATTTATGTCATTAATTGCAGGCAAACAAAACTAAATTGCAGGAAATATGATTTAACTAAGAACTACAAATGGTACACTCTTTTCTTTTATGACAAAGCGTTTAGTTTTGTCTTTTTGGTTTGATCAATTTGGAGCACATAGAGTTGGTGAAACTCTCATTCTACTCTTATCTTTCACAAAATTACATTTCACATTAGTAAACAACCTCAAAGAGGTCAAATTTATCATACATATGTACTAGAGTTCAGATTCACATAAAGAGTTCTGTTTCTAAATACTCTTTGTTGATTTTAAGGGGTGTTGGGAACTTGGGATTGTTGCTTACTGGCGTTTTTATTGGTAACCATGGTGGGATGGTTCAACCTTTTAGTTAACTAATGCACGGGTTTGAACCCTGCCTCCACACAGCCTTTTACCACTATGCCAGTCCTTAGCGGTTACATATTACGTATGAATACAGTAAATAAACCATTTTGTGGATACAGTAAAGACGAGAGAACGGTATTTGAGAGATTATTCTAGCCTGTATGTCACTCTTGACATTTTAATGTTGCTTTGGCGTTATGTAAAACTCTTTACATTGATACCTTCAAGATTTATTATTAACTACATCTTAATGCATGTAACTAGAAACAACTGCACGCTAGATGTGGCCCAAATTTAAAACAGAACAAACAGATTTAAGCCCATCAGAAACACCTAAAGCCGATTCATCACTCGATCAAATTAAATCTCATCACAAACCGCTTCAGTTTTAGTTACTTGATTCTTATCACCACCTTCAACACAAATACAATATGTTGCCTTATTTGTGTTTTAGTATCAGTTGACATTCGCTCACGTGTGTTATTGCAGTCATGGCACATGCATCCTCTTTTTGTGAACTTTTCCCTATGTGAAATCCACAGAAGATGATCTGTGTCTGTCTTTTCATAACTGTTTTATGCTTCAAAGCAGGTACGGCTTTGCATCTTTAGTATTTTGTGTACCATCCGATAATCCATTTTTTATTTCAGCGTGTGGATAATCTTGAGGTTTACAAAAGTTGTGGTTAGGAGAATGAGGGATAATTTCCGAGCACTTCCCACAGGTTCGTGTTTACTCATTTCTTAACGAATATGAAATATTGGAAATCTTATATCCTATTTCGTTGTTACACAATTGTTCTTTACTGATTCTTACATCGTTTCTTTTGCTGAAACGGTGTAGTGTATGCTTTGAATAAGAGAGAAGACGGTAGCCATGTGTTCTTAAGCTTGGCGAGGCATCCTGAGAAGGCTGCAGCCATGGCGAGTGTGTTGTCACATGCAATAGCTTACGGTTTAATCGTCATTTTGTGTAACGTCAAAATTCTAGAACGTGTTGCACACGAAACCAAAAAACAGTCACCCCGCAGCCAGTGGCGGACGCAGAAATATCGAAGGTGGGGGGCAAAAAAAATTTTTTTAGACAATACATCAAAATAAGGAAAAAAATTGGTATTGAAATGATAAATCGGGTATTTTTACATAGAAATGAGAGATTTATAAAGTGTTTGAGAGTTGAATATTACGTTTTAATAAGCAGATGGGGGGCAATTTGGTTTATGAGTGGGGGGCATGTTCGAAAAACGCTCAAAATCGGAAAAAATTTACACTAAAATCTCATTTATTCGGGCTAGCCATGGGGGGCGCCGCCCCCCCGAACCATGCATGTATGTCCGCCACTGCCCGCAGCGAAGCGCGGGTAGACCCATCTTGTTTAAACAGTTTGAGGACTCCTATTTACCTAATTCTAATTGGAGTTCCAACATTCAAACATTTTTCTAATAATCCACTAAGAATATTCTATAAATGTATATACTTTAGGTTCAGTCATCAGGTTTAATTCGATCAAGGATCTGCAAGCTATAGTTTTAAATGTAAAATCTTGTTCTTTATGCTTTTTAGCATTCTTTAATCATATTTGATAGCTAGTGGCAAACTATACGCTATTATTCAATCATATCTAGACCTCTAACATTAATTTTTTAAAGCCAAGACAGGAACAAGCCCCGGTTAAACTGAACAGTTGAACAGAGAAAATAGGACATGGTTGTACAATGAAATGCTTGATACGATATTGCTATAAAAGCTAATTGAGTTACAAAGATCTGTTATAAATATTAATCAACTACATGAACACGGCAACATCCACTAATAACAAAATACCATACATATGGTCATATCTAATAATAGTTATCATAGAGCGAATGGGTTGTAGACGTTGATACCTGGTATCTTGGTCAGTAGATATCGTGATACAGAGACCGAAACGCTGCGAAATCTCATTTCTTCGTGTCGGGTCATAATCAGTGGCGGAGCTAGAATAATTACCGAAGGGGGTCAAAAAATTTTTTTTTGGAGAACCCAATAATCAACAGATTAAAATATAGCATTACCAAAGTTAATAATGTATCTAATCAAGTTACAGATTTATTTGTTTGTTATCATGAGTGTAAGTATACCAAATAAAAAAATAAATTAAGTTTGCAAAAAGGAGATAAATAAGATATATAAAGTATTTAATGGAGAACTAGACAGGTACAACCCCCACGTGACTTCAAAACCCAATACTCTGTGAAACACCCTTTCATCTTTATCTTCTCCCCACTTCATCCTCTTTATCACCACTACATATCAAGCTTTGAAAAACTCCATTGCAACATAGAAAATATGTTTTACGTCCTCGTTTTGCTTCAGAGGACATATTTTCAGGGGGTCAATGTAAGAAAATACCTCAAAAATCCGAAATGTTTACACTACATAATTTTCCGATGGGGGGTCACATGACCCTCGTGACCCCCCTGTGGCTCCGCCCCTGGTCATAATACAGGGAACCAACACGTGGCGGATGGAATGAAGTTTGTGATATCTGCGGAAACTGAAATCCATTCACTGCATCGACACAGTTACCTTGGTTCCAAGCCATCCTTAGCTGTCTTTGCTCCTGCTCATAAAGGTAACGGTGCCTCTCAATGTCCCAGATTATGGCGTGAGCTCGGATATCTGTACGTTTCTCTCTTTCTTCTTCCTCTTTTTCTTGTTTTTTAAACTGATTTTCCATATTCTTTTGCATCTTGTCATCTATAATTATCATTTTCTCATGTTCTTGAAGAATCTTTCTAATCATGTTTTTGATGTTATTTTCCCGCGTGAGCCTTGATCTCTAACTCGTCTCCCATATGGTTTTGCATATTCCTTATTAAATAGTTTATATATTTACATACATATATTAGTATTATAGAAGGGCTTATGTGTAATTATGTATATTATTTATACCCCATGTATTCTGATGTCACAAGACACAATACAATACATATTTACCAAGTTTATCTTGGTATAAGAGCCTTGCTCTGTAACCCTAAAACAACCGGCAACACCTTTTTTGTTTTTTTGTTTTTATTTTTTTTTTCTCTTTTTTGATCAGATCTCAAGAAAATACAAATCAATGGCACTGCTTCCCTCCTTTACTATGGCTGAAAAGACCAATCACAACTCACACAAGTTTGGTTTCGCTCTCTCTTCCACTAACTATGGTTATTGGAAAACCATGATTCAACCTTTTCTAGTAACCAATAAACTTTTTGGTTATGTAGATGGAACCACCCCGTGTCCTGATTCAACCATTACAACTCCTTCTGCCAGCAAAGAAATTCCTCCCACAAACCAACCCAACCCTAATTATGAAACATGGGTCTCCAATGATGCCCATGTGCGTATGTTGCTTCTTTCAACAATTTCTGAAGGTGCTTTCCAACATGTTCAGGGCACCACTTCTCGTGAATTATGGTTGGCTTTGGGGCGTGCTTTTGCTCCTAACACAGCCTCTCGTGAGTACACACTAAAACAACAACTTCTCAGAATCCAAATGAAAGATGATGAAACTACCACATCATATCTCACAAGAGCACAAGAGTATGCTAATGCCTTGGCAAACATCGGAGAACCGATAAAAGAAAAAGATCTGGTTATGCATGTATTGAGTGGCCTTCGTAATGAGTACAATACATTGAAGTCCACTATATTAGGCCGTCAATTTCCTACTGCTTTTTCTGAATTAAATGGTCTTATCTCAGATCATGATTATATGGTTAAGAAACCTGATCCGGTTTCTTCTCAGGTGTTCACGGCTACCACCGCTAAACCATCCCCACCTACTGGTACCTCTTCTATACCACCTAATGACACTGTTACGGCTCTTCAAGCGCTTCTATCTCAACTAGGACTCCCCGCTCCACAACCATCTTCGCAGCCGCAAGCCATGTATGCTTCCCGTGGTCGCGGTCGTGGTTCTTCAAATAGAGGTCGTGGGGGACGTGGCAACTCTCGTTATTACAACAACAACAATGGTGGTGGTAATCGTGGTCCATTTAATTGGTCAACCAATCAAAAATTGGTTCATGGTACTTGTAACAGGTGTGGAATTGGGCATATACCATCTCAATGCTCCAATCGTGATCCGACTACATTGAGGTCACCGCAACCAACAGCCAACCATGCTGATTTCCGCTCACAAGCATCAACTGCATGGCTCACCGATACTGGCTCCAATAGTCACGTTGCATCAGACCTTCACAGCCTTGATTACTCTGCACCCTATTATGGTGAGGATTCTCTTCATGTTGGCAACGGTGAGGGTTTACCTATTTTACATATTGGTTCAACCAAAATTCATTCCCCCACAAAAATATTTTCCGTATCCGACATACTTCATGTTCCACAAATTAAACAAAACCTTCTTTCTGTTCAAAAGTTTTGTCTTGATAATGACGTTTTCTTTGAATTTCACTCAACTTTTTTTGCTGTGAAGGACAAGTTTACCCGCACTACCCTCCTCACGGGTCCAAGTAACAATGGGCTCTACTCCATTCATCTTCCGGTGATTCGTTCTCTTAATAAAGTTGTTTTTTCTGCCGTTCGTGCTTCTGCTGATACATGGCATCAAAGACTTGGGCACCCACATTCACATATTTTGAAGACCATGATTTCCAAATTTTCACTTCCTGTGAGTAATAAAAGTTTGAATTCCTATTGTACTTCTTGTCACATGAGGAAATCCTCAAAACTTCATTTGTTATCATCAACTTTTCAAAGTAATAATGTTTTGGATTTAATTTTTTGTGATGTTTGGGGTCCTGCACCTATAAAATCATCAAATGGTGATAGTTATTTTTTACTATTTGTTGATCATTTTACTCGCTACATGTGGTTTTATCCGTTAAAACATAAATCCGATGTTTGCACTGTGTTCCAACAATTTCATACTATGGTTGAACGACAATTTAACACAAAATTAAAATCTGTTCAAACATATTGGGGCGGTGAATTTCGACCCCTTTCTCCCTATTTTACCTCACTTGGTATAATTCATCGCTTATCTTGTCCTCACACTAGTGAACAAAATGGTTTTGTTGAGAGACGTCACAGACATGTTGTTGAAACTGGCCTTACTCTTCTTGCTCAATCGGGTGTCCCTCAACGTTTTTGGCACTTTGCCTTCGACACAGCCGTGTATCTCATAAATCGCATGCCCTCTCATGTTGCTTCGAAAATCTCTCCGTTTGAACACATTTTCAAACAATCACCCGATCTTTCCTTTTTACGTGTGTTTGGATGTCAATGTTATCCTCATTTACGTCCTTACAACAAACACAAAATGGATTTTCGTTCAACACCGTGCGTCTTCCTCGGGTATAGTTCTTCTCATCATGGTTATCGTTGTCTACACTCCCACACAAATCGTCTCTATGTTGCAAGACATGCCCGTTTTGATGAACACTTTTTTCCATTCTCTCAATCACCACCTATCTCAACTTTTTCCTTGAAACCTGATCCTTACGTATCCTCATTTCCCATACCTCCAAATTTTCTCGATTCTTTTGACTCATCTATCACACCAAATTCCATAAACATCCCTGATGATCCAGTCCCACAACCACAACCGACACCACCTATCACTACAAACATTCCTCAAACAGCCCATACACCCTTCGTTCAAACCTATCAGCGACGTCCCAAACAATCTACAACCACACAAACACACCCCACTCAACCCACTCAACCATCCACTCAACCATCCACTACTGCTCCCAACCGCACCCGTCCTGCCAACCTTAGACAAAATCCCCCTAAAACAAAACCTTACCAACCATCTACCTTTGTCGCCACCACTGACCATACCCAAATTGAACCCACCACCTTCAACGTTGCACACAAATATCATCAATGGCGTGATGCCATGGCTCATGAATACAAGGCGCTTATGAAAAATGGTACATGGACTTTGGTTCCACCAGTATTGAATGCTAATGTAGTTGCTTGCAAGTGGGTTTACAAGATCAAACGGGATCAACATGGAGCCATTACAAGGTACAAAGCTCGTCTCGTTGCCAAAGGTTGCAATCAAGAGGCTGATACTGACTATCATGAAACCTTCAGTCCCGTTGTCAAGGCCACCATAATTCGCGTAGTTCTTTCCTTAGCCGTTACCCGTGGATGGTCTCTTCGACAATTGGATATTCAGAATGCGTTTTTAAATGGTGATTTGCATGAGACAGTATATTTAAAACAACCACCTGGATTTATTGATGCTGCCAAGCCGGACCATTTATGCTTGCTGCACAAATCTCTATATGGTCTAAAACAGGCACCCCGAGCATGGTTTCAACGATTATCTGGAGCTCTTCAGCATCTTGGCTTTAAAGGGTCAAAAACTGATCCTTCGCTTTTTATTTACTCCCAAGCAGGTACTCTTTTATACATGCTCGTGTATGTTGATGATATTGTTTTGACCGGCAACAGTCCGGCTGCCATAGACAGTGTTGTTCACCAACTGAGTACCACCTTCGCTATTCAAGATATCGGAAGTCTATCTTATTTCTTGGGAATTGAAGTTACATCCAACGGGCCTAATTTATTACTTTCTCAAAAAAAGTACATCTTGGAGCTTTTAACCAAAGCAGGTCTCTCCAAATGCAAGCCTGTTTCATCTCCGTGCTCCACCTCAGCTAATTTGGCTCTTGGTGACAGTCCACCCTTTGAAAACCCGATAAAGTATCGTCAGATAGTTGGGTCCCTGTAATATCTCACGTTGACACGGCCGAACATCGCCTTTGCAGTTAACAAAGTCTGTCAATTTATGCATTCGCCTACACAAAATCACTGGACTGGTGTTAAACGCATCCTCCGATATATTCAGGGTAGTTCAGGCCATGGTCTTCGTTTTCAACGATCTTCTGGCTCCACGTTACATGCTTATACAGATGCTCACTATCGACCTCTCACTGCGTACTCTGATGCAGACTGGGCAGGTTGTCCGGATGACCGTCGATCTACAGGGGGTTTTGCCATCTATCTAGGATCTAATCTTGTCTCTTGGTCAGCTCGGAAACAACAGACGGTATCTAGGTCGTCAACCGAATCTGAATACAAAGCATTAGCCGATACAGTTGCTGAATTAATTTGGCTTGAAGCACTTCTGCGTGAACTTGATGTACCAGTTAGGTCTGCTCCAGTCTTATGGTGTGATAATCTAGGAGCTACATACTTATCAGCTAATCCAGTCTTTCGCGCTCGCACAAAGCATGTTGAAGTTGATTTTCATTTTGTGCGAGAAAAGGTTGCTCAAAGAAGATTGTGTGTTCAATTTATCTCCACACATGACCAGATTGCTGATGTCTTTACCAAGCCTCTACCCTCAGATCGATTCACGCTTCTACGGGACAAGCTACAGTTCGGATCCCAGGCTTAGCTTGAGGGGGACTATTAGATAGTTTATATATTTACATACATATATTAGTATTATAGAAGGGCTTTATGTGTAATTATGTATATTATTTATACCCCTTGTATTCTGATGTCACAAGACACAATACAATACATATTTACCAAGTTTATCTTTCCTAAACATCATTATCATTTTCTCGTGCAGTTCCTCAGATTGCTTGTTCAACAGGTTTTGTAGGTTGTTTTTCATGGTATGAGCCTGGATCTCAGCCCATTTATCTTTTTCTACTACCTATTTTTCTCCTTTTTGAACCCGGTTTTCTCGTTCTTCCTCAAGAAGCTCCCTTTCTTGAGCTTGGCATTCTGCCTCGGACGCCTGCTGTTCCATTTGTTTTTGCATGTTGCTAACGATTGACATCATATTGTCAAGTTGTTTTTTAAATCGAGTATTAATTTGATCTTTAGGGTTGTTTGTGTTGTCAGCATCTGGATTGGGTATAGGCATCAAATGAAGCGGTGATTTAGGCGGAGCTTCTATATGATTAAAAAACACACCTAGTCATGGAAACTAGTAAACTTGTACTTCAAACCATCCTAAGTTCTAATGGAGAGCTGATTAGTCCTCGTATCAGACTTATCGACAGCTTTCCCACATCCCTGTTTCTTCCATAATAGACCACCTGAATGAACTTTAAGCTGACCTGGGTTCTACATTGCAAATCAACAACGTTCATGTTAGTATTAGTAACAACTAATCTCATCTGCGAAACAGTCATAAACAGACGCCTAAAAGGAAAAACTAAAGTAACGTAATTCAGTTTCGGTGTTTGAGATTGCGTATTAGGGGAGATTATCTCATTATTGTTGTTTAAAAAAGCAGAAACTAGTGTTTGACAAAGTGAGTGTCTGTGTTTTCGTAGAAAAATACGCAGACCTGCATTTGACAAACTATTTAGAAAAGCAAACCAACCAGGAAGAAAGATATAGTGATTAAAACATGGAATGCAACAAATATACGAAAGGTTGAGATAACTAACACTGCCACCGCGTCCTACAAGAGATACAATATTGAACTGGCTCTCATCCATTGTACCAAATCCAAGATACCACACAGCGTAATCTCAACCTATTTCCAAATCCAAATCTTCATTCACCAAATCTCAAACCATACATGCAACTCTAACCTATTACATAATCTAACTAATGCAATGAAAATAAACGTTCTGTTGTTTTGTTCACTGCCAAAACCCATGAACCAGATACCAGAAGAAAAGGTAGGTTGGGTTTTTATTATTTGTATCCTAGATCTAGCGAACAAAAAAAACGAAAGAAAGATTACCAATAACTTAGGAGGCTGCAAGGTATCCAAAATTGTACGAGCTTATCAAATGAAGCCTTATTGCACCACATACCAGGATACCACTTAAAATTCTACTAGCCTACAAGACGGTTCAAGACACTTTAAAGTGAAACAACCTAGACTGTCATTAAATTGTCCCTTAATCTCTAGAGTGACAATCCCTATCATCTTAGTAAGCGCTTCATACGCTAGGTTCCTTCTAACACCAACAGTTGGTTCTCAGCTACGATGGTAGCAAACTTGTGCAAAGTCCTACCCTACCACCAGCACTACCCGGGTTGCTCTTATCAAACCCTCGGATTCCCAAAGATCCATTATCTCCATGAAATATGTTCAATATTGTCTTTGTCTAACTTCTTAGGTGTGAGTATATATTTGTAAAAGGTACGCAAATTTATATGTAGAATAATGCTTCGAAGAATGACTAAATATTTAAGATGTGAATACTGAGTTTTGTTAAAATCAAACCAAGCGAATCCTCCATTGGTACTCAAATCTGACTAACGCTCACCTCTTAACTCGGGAGGTGGAATAGGTGAGTAGGTGACCAATAACAAGAAGGCGCATTCACTCCCATTAGATACATTAAGTTGGTAACCGATCGTGCTCAAGTAGCTACACGCCTACACATTATTAAGCACCTTTGATCATAGCAGTCGTTATCTACCAAAAACCTATAACAGAAACCGAACGTAACTCAACCTAATTCACAAGTAAACTTGTTGAGACCGTCAATCTAGCAAGTTTATCTATATTGTATATAAAAAGCTTAACACTCTGTTCTTAAGTTTTTTTAAAAGAATGGAAGAGAATGGGAAAGGAAATTACAAAAACTTTGTGTTCTCAAGTTTTTTTAGAAAGGAATGGTAAAGGACTGGAAGAGGAAGGGAAGGGAAGGGATGGGCTTTTCTTTGTAATGTTGATCCGTCCAATTTTGGGGTGATTAGAAGGGAACACATGCTATTAATAAGTGTGAAAACACTTATCCTTTTACCACTTACTTCCAATAATAACAAGACCAAAACGTGTGATTTATATCGTAAAGGTCGGAATTATGCGTGGTTTGTGTTTTTATTGTGTTTTAGGACCAAAATATGAAAAAGGAAGAAAACACGGGCTTTCACGGGCTTTTATCGAAGAAAACGGGAAAAGACGAAGTCAAAAGATCAAGAGTGCTTAAAGAACGGATGTCCAAGACCTATTCTGGAGATTTATCGAAGAACAAGTCTAAAGACGGAAGTTTAATGAAGTCGAAGAACTTAAGTCTAATAGAAGAAGAAAATTAAAAGACAAGTTCAAATCCCGAGACTACAAAGACGAAGAATTAAAATCGAGTCGAGAAGAAAAAGAAAGAAGAAAGCACCACACATGCCTCCCACTTCCCTATAAATACCCTCCTAATCACATTAGGAGGGAGGGAGCTAGTTTTTATTTTCTTTAGTTTCTTTCTAGTTTTTTAGAGAGAGAAAGTCTTAAACTTTCTCTCACTAGTTCATCTTTTCCTTTTAATCTTTCAAGATTAAACACTTTTTTGTATTGCTTATTTCATTAATCAAAGTTCTATTTTAAGCTTTTGATCCTTATTCTCATTCTACACTTCTTGATTTACTTCACCTTTGATCCGAATTTCACATCTCACTCGTATGATTTGATGCTCTTCGCGAATAAAGGTTTGATCTTTTGGTTTACAAACAAGCTTTACACGTTTAGGTCATAAGCTCATAATGCTTATTGGCTTATTCAAACCTTAGCTTATTGAGTTTCGGATTTCTTCAAGGTTTTTAATGGTTTGAAGTTCATTTCATAAAGTTCTTGATTTTAAGTTTTGATTAGTCATCGAATTTGAGCTTTTTGGGATCGTTTAAGATTCGTTAGAGTAGCTTATTGCAACTGCTTATTTAGTTTCACTCTTCCACAAATTTCGGAATTAGTTGCATCCCATCGCAATCCTAGGGTTTTGACACACATTCCGACGGTTACTCCACATTGCGATAGCTTTGGTTTTCGATCGCAATAACCCATTAGGGTTTTACTTTGCGATCAGTTGGTTAACCTCCTTATTCCGATCTGGGTTGCGATCGCACATTGCGATCGCGTATTCCGACGGGTCTTAAGGACTTGGTTAAGACGAAGTGCTGCCCATTTTTCGATAACATCATTCCGATAGATAGACATTGCGACAGTAGCCTTTTACATCATTCCGATCTGGATCATTGCGATGGTGGCTTTCCGATAGATGGTCATTGCGATAGTATTGATCTGTTATATTCCGATGGTTGCTATTTGGTGTATTCCGATGAACATGAATCGTTTTCTTACAATTAATTAAGTTTTTCAAAGCTTTAAGTTTTAAGAATTTTCATAAATTAACTTCAAGATTAATTTTGTCAAAGCTTTAATTTACTCAACGACACTCTAATTACTTGCTAGTAGTTTAAAACAAACAAACCAAACCATTCTCTTGATTCACCAAAAGACGATTGAGTCGCAATTAAGACCGGTTTTCAAATCAGTGGATTTATGAAAGAGAATGATGAATCGCTTTTCGATGCTTGGGAACGTTACAATGATTTGATCGACCGCTGTCCTAATCACAATATGCTCCCCGTTACTCTCATTGACACCTTCTACAATGGTCTCACTTTTCGTGATCGTGACACGATCAATGCCGCCGCCGGTGGTACTTTTATGAAAAGGAGACCGGAGGAGTGTCGAGAGTTGATTGAAAACATGACTACTCACCACAAAAATTGGGATTCTTCCGCATCCTCAAGATCTAATCAGAGAGTCAATGTTTCATCTACTTCTTCCACCCCTAACCCGTCTATTTTGGAACGTGCTATTCTTGATATCAACAAAAGTCTCCAAATTTTGACTTCTAACCAAACTCAACAAGCTAAAGCCGTTGTTATCTCTTGTGACACATGTGGTGGTCCTCATTCCTACAATGAGTGTCCTTCTACTCACGGCAATTATTCTAAAGACGTTAACGCAGCTTACGGCACTTATCCCACGGGAGGCTATCAAGCTCGCCCGCAAGGAGACCGTGGCTTGCTAAGTTATCGTTCTAACAATTATCTTGCTCCCCCCGGTTTTCCCCCTGCAAACCAAACCCAACAACAAAGCTTTAACCGGAACAGTCAATCCCAACCTCGTGCAAACAATCCGTATCAATCCCAAAGAAACCCATACCCAACTCAAGGAAATTCTCAAGCTTACCAAGCTCCACCTCTCAATCAACCGATGGCCGTAAGTCAAGATGTCGAGACGTTTATGAAGACTAATCGTGAGATGGTGACGAATCTTCAGAGTCAATTTGTCAACTTGAAGAATGACATGGTGAAACAAGGGAGCGATATTCGAGCCGAGCTAAGGAATGACATGGCCAAACACAGCAATGATATTAATGCCAACATGCAAAACTCTTTTAACAATCAAGCTCTTCACCTTCGTGATATGATTGGTTCGCTCATCCAAAGTAATCAACCCTCTGCTTCGGGTACTCTTCCGAGTAACATCGTTGCGAATCCAAGAGGGGAGATGAAAGCAATCACCACTCGTAGTGGAAAAGGTTATATGGAACCCGAGCTTCCTACACCTCCACCGGTGATTGTGAACAAGGAAACCGAGCAACTTTCCTCACCTCTTTCACCTTCTATCCCCATTTCCCCACCACCCGTGGTTGTGAGTGATCCTATTCCCTTAAAGCCTTCTTCTTCATCCAATATACCTTATCCTTCAAGGTTGAGGAAAGAGAAGCAAAAGAGCAAGGACGATATTCAGGTTTCAAACTTCCTAAAAATGTTTAAACAATTGAATTTTAACATCTCCTTTGCCGAGGCTCTCGCTCACATGCCCAAATACGCTAAGATGTTTAAAGATCTTTTAAGTGATAAAGAAAAGCTTCTGGACATTGCTCAGACCCACCTTAATGAGAATTGCTCCGCAGTGCTCTTAAGGCAATTGCCCACCAAACTTGGTGATCCGGGTCGCTTCTTGATTCCTTGCAACTTCCCGGGAGTAGAGAATTGCATGGCCCTAGCCGATCTAGGTGCCAGTATAAACTTAATGCCTTTAAGTGTTTGGAAGCAATTATCTCTCCCCGAGCTAGTCCCCACACGAATGACTTTGGAGTTAGCCAACCGTACGGTTGCTTATCCAGTGGGGATAGCCGAAGATGTCTTTGTTGGCGTCGATAAATTCACCTTCCCGGCGGATTTTGTCGTCGTTGATTACGAGATGGATCCCCGTGTTCCATTAATCGTCGGACGTCCATTTCTGAGGACCGGTCGCACTCTTATTGATGTTGCCGCAGGCAAAATCATCATGCGAGTTGGTGACGATCAAATTGTCTTCAACATGGGTAAGATTTCTAAGCAACCTTATTCATATGAGAGTGTTAATGCTATTGATGTTCTCGATGAGGCTTGTGAAGAACATTTTCATGATGCTTGCAAAAGTACTCTCTCTTCTCTACCCAATGTTGAGACCGTTGCCTCAATTGCTCCAGCATTGACTCCTTTCGGAGAAAGTGATTTGGATGACTTCGAAGCTAGCTTGGGTCCTCTCGATATTAAGTATGATAATTTGTCCACAAATTGGGATGAAGACATTAGTACTATTGAGAGACTTCTCAATGAGGACCCATTCTCTCCTCCTGCTCCTAAAGAGGTGACTAATGATGATCCATCGTTAGGTTCACCATCTATTGAGAATCCTCCTACTCTTGAGCTTAAGGACCTACCTTCTCATCTTGAGTACGTTTTTCTGGAAGACAACGAGAAGTTACCGGTCATCATCGCAAAGGATCTGAAAGAAGAAGAAAAAGCCCGCCTTGTCGATGTGTTGAAGAAGCATAAACGAGCTATCGCTTGGAAAATCTCGGACATCCGTGGAATTGATCCTCATTTCTGCACACATAAAATTCTCATGGAGGACGACTTTAAGCCCACTATTCAAAGCCAAAGAAGGGTGAATCCTAAAATACATGACGTCATCAAAAAAGAGGTTATCAAACTTCTTGATGCGGGTATGATTTACCCTATTTCGGATTCACCGTGGGTTAGTCCAGTCCACTGTGTGCCTAAGAAAGGCGGAATCACCGTTGTGCCCAATGCAAACAACGAGTTAATTCCTACCCGTCTCGTTACTGGGTGGAGAGTTTGTATAGACTACCGCAAACTCAATGATGCCACGAGAAAGGATCATTTCCCTCTACCTTTCATGGACCAAATGCTTGAACGTCTCGCTGGTAATGAATATTACTGCTTTCTGGATGGTTTTTTCGGGTTATTTTCAAATACCCATCGATCCCCAAGATCAAGAGAAGACAACATTCACTTGTCCCTATGGCACATTTGCTTATAAACGTATGCCTTTTGGCTTATGCAATGCCCCCGGGACTTTCCAAAGGTGCATGTTGGCTATCTTCCATGACATGGTTGAGCAAACCATGGAAGTCTTCATGGATGATTTCTCGGTCTTCGGGGATTCCTTCTCTACTTGCCTTGCCAATTTGGAACGTATGCTTAAGCGGTGCGAAGACACTCGCCTTGTTCTGAATTGGGAAAAATGCCATTTTATGGTCAAAGAAGGCATTGTGCTAGGACACAAAATCTCTAAAGCCGGTCTTGAAGTCGACCGTGCTAAAGTAGATGTCATAGCCAAATTACCTCCACCTTCAACCGTGAAGGGTGTGAGAAGTTTTCTGGGTCATGCGGGCTTCTATCGTAGATTCATTCAGGATTTCTCTAAAATCGCTCGCCCGATGACCCACCTCTTGGAAAAAGATACTCCTTTTATCTTTTCTAAAGAGTGTCTCGAAGCCTTCAATCTTCTCAAGGATAAGCTAACTAAGGCACCGGTCTTGGTTACCCCAAATTGGGAGCTGCCTTTTGAATTGATGTGCGATGCTAGCGACTTTGCTATTGGTGCGGTTTTGGGCCAAAGAGTGAATAAACACTTCCAACCAATCCACTACGCTAGCAAAACAATGACAGGGGCTCAACTGCACTATACGACAACCGAAAAAGAGCTTTTAGCTGTTGTCTATGCTTTTGAGAAATTTCGCCCCTATCTTGTTTTATCCACCACCATCGTATACACGGACCATTCCGCGTTGAAGTACTTGATGACAAAGAACGATTCTAAGCCAAGACTTCTTCGCTGGGTTTTGCTCCTTCAAGAATTCAACATTGAAATTCGTGACAAGAAGGGAGTCGAAAACCTGGCCGCGGATCATTTGAGTCGACTTGAGAATCCATATCAAGGGGATCATCCGAACAAAGAGATCCATGACTCTTTCCCCCTGGAGACTCTAATGTCTATAAATCTCAATTTTGATGACACCCCGTGGTTTGCAGACATCGCAAACTACTTAGCGGGTGGTATTCTCATCCAAGGGTTAACATCCCAACAAAAGAAGAAGTTCTTGAACGATGTTAAGACTTACTTTTGGGATGACCCTTATCTATTTAAACAGTGTGCTGATCTGATTATTCGTCGATGTGTTGACGGACCGGCAGCTTTTGACATTCTCCAAGCTTGCCACAAAGGACCCACCGGTGGTCACTTTGGTCCCAACTACACCGCTAAGAAAGTGTTTGATTCTGGATTCTACTGGCCTACCATTTATCGTGACGCTCACGAAATGGTTAAGCATTGTGATGCTTGCCAACGTCAAGGCAAGATCACACATAAAGATGAGATGCCTCAAAATTTCATACAGGAATGTGAAATCTTTGATGTATGGGGCATCGACTTTATGGGGCCATTTCCATCATCCAAAGGGAACAAGTACATCCTCGTCGCCGTCGACTACGTCTCTAAATGGGTTGAAGCTAAGGCTCTTCCCACGAATGATGCGAGGGTGGTTGTGAACTTTTTGAAGCAGCTTTTCGCTCGATTTGGCGTTCCTCGTGCTATCATCAGTGACCGCGGGACTCATTTTTGCAACGATCAATTTGCAAGAGTCATGGCAAAGTATGGTGTCAATCACCGTCTTTCCACCGCCTATCATCCCCAAACTAATGGGCAAGCCGAAATTTCCAATCGTGGCTTGAAGAGAATTTTGGAGCGTACTGTGGGAGAGCATCGTGCCGCGTGGGCCGATAAGTTAGATGATGCTCTGTGGGCTTTCCGTACTGCTTACAAGACCCCGATCGGTTGTACACCCTATCGTCTTGTGTACGGGAAAGCCTGCCACCTACCCATCGAGCTGGAACACAAGGCGCACTGGGCCTTGAAGTGGGCAAACTTCGACATCATCAAAGCCGGTGATCATCGCAAGGTTCAACTCAACAAGCTACATGAACTAAGGAATGAAGCTTATGAGAACTCGCTGATCTACAAGGAGAAGACGAAGATGATCCACGATGCTAAAATCAAGAACCGAGAGTTCCACGTTGGAGATCACGTTCTACTCTTTAACTCTCGGTTGAAGATCTTCTCTGGCAAGTTGAAGAGCCGCTGGTCTGGTCCATTCACCGTCGCCAAAGTCTTTCCGTATGGGACCATTGAGCTTTCTCAGCCAAATGGGCCCAATTTCAAGGTGAATGGCCAGCGTTTGAAGCTGTACTTTGGTGAGGACATCTCTCAAGAGATGATTCCATCCCTCACCACGTTCCCCATGAACTAAAATTGGGTCGAGTCAGGCTCATGACTCGGTGAACAAAAACAAGCGCTTCTCGGGAGGCAACCCGTGTTCTATCTTTTACTGCTTTTACAATAAGTGTAGGGGGAGCCCCGCATATGTTTGTTGTCTTGTTTCTTGTGCTGTTCAGGGATTTAAGCTTCAGAGAGCATCTTGATGACTTTTGATGAACCGTGATACCGTGTTTTCCATCTTCCCGGTTCTATCCTAAACTCTTGTGATTCAATATTTCATATTCCATATGTTCACATTGAATTCACTTTAGTTGTCCTTTCCTTAGCAAGCTTTAAACAAAGTGCACAATGTCATAAGTGTAGGGGAGTTTACTCCCACATGCTTAAACATTGAGGACAATGTTTATCTCAAGTGTAGGGGGGACTTCTATCGAAGTAAGTGGTCTTTTCCATGAATTTGCCCTCACTTTAACCGGAAAATTTGATTTTTCGACATTTTTCAAAATTTTTAATCTATTTTGGCCTAGTTGTATAGTTGTATTTGCCTTTGTTATGTTTCCTTTGCTAGAATAAATTTTCAAATAAGTGGTTTTAGATTTTTCTTAGTCGTGAACATTTTGACTCAACCCGAGTTTACTTGCCTAAGTTTACTCTAGCTAGTATCCTTAACGTGTTTAAGTCAAGTTTTGCTAGGCTTTTATATAGGGAGCTATAAAACGCGAAAGTCTTAACTCTCACGGGTTAAGAACAAGAACTTTTCGCAAGTTCCTATAATTGATCCTAGAGAGTCGTTTATCAAGGGAACTTTAAAATGCGATTTCTAAACTTGAAAAAGTCTAAGAATTTGCAAGATCCTATAGGCGACTCGAAAACCCAAAACTTTGATTTAATAGGCTAAGCATCCACGAGTCTCATTCCTTGAGATTTTAAACTGTGGAGAACGAGAGATGATAGAGTCAATTATAAGTTCGGTACTCTTTCGTGAATTTATGTGAGTTAATTATGAGCCTATTCTCCCTCCGCTTGCTTAATAAATTATCTGCTAATAAGTAAGGCTGTACGATTTAAAAAGTTACTTAGCTTCTAGCCCCGGATCGTTTAAAAGTTGCTCGGTAATGACGAGAGTTCATAGCCAAGGCATAACTTATGAAGCGGGGCGCGAAGATTGGCGAGTCCGAAAAGGCCCTAACAAGGCATGAGGGCTACATTTTGTTGCTAAAGATCCAAAAGTGATGTGAAGAATCATTTATCGAAAATCAATATGAAGGATCGAGACACACGACGAAAAGCAAGAACTCCCCAAAAGTCATGGAGAAGTCTATCCGAAAAGACCCTAACAAGGTATGAGGATAAATAGATCCAAGTCCTAAAAGGAGGCGGATCGTTGTATATCAAAGTCCAAAATAAAGATTGGAGAAAAATGAAGAAGTCGTGGTCCAAAGATGAAGAATCTCTCAAAAACTTCAAGTGAAGAAATTCCTATTATGAAGAGAAGACCATAATTTCAAGAACGTCTCTCGAAGATTCGAAGTATGAAGTCGCTGCCAAATATCGGCCCGAGAAAGGTCTCAAATCGCGAACCAAGTTATGCCAAGATATGAACTTTCTGATATCCCGAGAAGCAGTTTTAAAAGATTTGGTCCTTTAGCTAACTATCAATTAAATCGTGCACTTTATTTTCGGACTAAATAACTATCGAAATAAGTCAAACAATGCATCCTCGTGATCATTCAAGACAAAAATAAGATATAAGAGATACACCTAGGAATAAGGGAGTCTAAGTGAGTAATTGGCCCACATGAGTTCGTGATAGTTTGCTAACTTATAATAACAATGATCTCGTTTTTAAGCTTGGTATGGGGAACGTGAAACTTGAGGATGATAAACGTTCATGGCCGCCAAAACCCAATGTAAGTTTTTAATTTCGTTACTTATTTCTATCTTTTATGTTTAGACTTTAATAAAGGCCAAGGTGGGTTATTTATGATGGGAAATGTAAACCGTGCTTAAAATTAATGCATTGCATGAGGGCATTGCAATGGTCAAGTGTAGGGGATTTAATAAGTGTGAAAACACTTATCCTTTTACCACTTACTTCCAATAATAACAAGACCAAAACGTGTGATTTATATCGTAAAGGTCGGAATTATGCGTGATTTGTGTTTTTATTGTGTTTTAGGACCAAAATATGAAAAAGGAAGAAAACACGGGCTTTCACGGGCTTTTATCGAAGAAAACGGGAAAAGACGAAGTCAAAAGATCAAGAGTGCTTAAAGAACGGATGTCCAAGACCTATTCTGGAGATTTATCGAAGAACAAGTCTAAAGACGGAAGTTTAATGAAGTCGAAGAACTTAAGTCTAATAGAAGAAGAAAATTAAAAGACAAGTTCAAATCCCGAGACTACAAAGACGAAGAATTAAAATCGAGTCGAGAAGAAAAAGAAAGAAGAAAGCACCACACATGCCTCCCACTTCCCTATAAATACCCTCCTAATCACATTAGGAGGGAGGGAGCTAGTTTTTATTTTCTTTAGTTTCTTTCTAGTTTTTTAGAGAGAGAAAGTCTTAAACTTTCTCTCACTAGTTCATCTTTTCCTTTTAATCTTTCAAGATTAAACACTTTTTTGTATTGCTTATTTCATTAATCAAAGTTCTATTTTAAGCTTTTGATCCTTATTCTCATTCTACACTTCTTGATTTACTTCACCTTTGATCCGAATTTCACATCTCACTCGTATGATTTGATGCTCTTCGCGAATAAAGGTTTGATCTTTTGGTTTACAAACAAGCTTTACACGTTTAGGTCATAAGCTCATAATGCTTATTGGCTTATTCAAACCTTAGCTTATTGAGTTTCGGATTTCTTCAAGGTTTTTAATGGTTTGAAGTTCATTTCATAAAGTTCTTGATTTTAAGTTTTGATTAGTCATCGAATTTGAGCTTTTTGGGATCGTTTAAGATTCGTTAGAGTAGCTTATTGCAACTGCTTATTTAGTTTCACTCTTCCACAAATTTCGGAATTAGTTGCATCCCATCGCAATCCTAGGGTTTTGACACACATTCCGACGGTTACTCCACATTGCGATAGCTTTGGTTTTCGATCGCAATAACCCATTAGGGTTTTACTTTGCGATCAGTTGGTTAACCTCCTTATTCCGATATGGGTTGCGATCGCACATTGCGATCGCATATTCCGACGGGTCTTAAGGACTTGGTTAAGACGAAGTGCTGCCCATTTTTCGATAACATCATTCCGATAGATAGACATTGCGACAGTAGCCTTTTACATCATTCCGATCTGGATCATTGCGATGGTGGCTTTCCGATAGATGGTCATTGCGATAGTATTGATCTGTTATATTCCGATGGTTGCTATTTGGTGTATTCCGATGAACATGAATCGTTTTCTTACAATTAATTAAGTTTTTCAAAGCTTTAAGTTTTAAGAATTTTCATAAATTAACTTCAAGATTAATTTTGTCAAAGCTTTAATTTACTCAACGACACTCTAATTACTTGCTAGTAGTTTAAAACAAACAAACCAAACCATTCTCTTGATTCACCAAAAGACGATTGAGTCGCACTTAAGACCGGTTTTCAATTCGAAAAGATTCGGAACTATAACGAACTCGAACTTTCATACGAGGTGTAAAAAACCATGTATTAGCTATCAACAACAGAGCTTTTGTTAAATGACATGTATATCCTCCTTTTTCATATATACTTCATCATTATAACCTAGCTTTTACAAACTATGTGGCGGCGTATCAGTTTTTACGTATCAAGAGATCAAAGTTACCAACTGGTAAGTCTGGTTGGTTCTGTTTATTTTATATACACTTCCATCATTGTTCGTCATATTCTTCTCAACCTGAGTTTGTTTTGAGTTTTAATAATTTTATCCTAGTTAAGGTTTCTCGATTGCTTTTGTTTTTTATTATATAAACTAATCGACTAATATCAATGCATCCAGATATGTTTATAAATGATATATAAAGTATCCAATTAATTATAGACAAAGCACAATGAATTTTCGTCATCTTATAGATCAATATAAGTATGTGATATAACGTTGGAAAGTTTCTTGATTATTCTATATTAGTTGCAACAGAGAATATAGTTTTACGGTTATTGGAAGGTTTCGTGATTGTCGCTACCTATTTTTAGTTACGACACACACCATCAAAATCCAAGAGACGACCTTGCGAGAGATATACGAGACTTAATAGTTTGTTCAAGCTCAACAACGATCATGCACTGTTATTTTAGCTAAGCCACTGTTATGAATGTTACTGTATTAACTTTGGTTTGATCATTGTTCATCTAGTCATGTATGATGTTCCTGATATTCTACGTGGATTGTCATGTCCTTTTTTTATGAAATCAATTTGATCTTTTTAATGCTCTGTATTCATAGATCATCAACCAAAAAAAGTAATACATTAGCTAATTTTGTACTTCACCTAATAAGATCAAAAAACATATAAGGTGATCTCGAGATTTCCAGTAGTCGTTTCTTGTCCCATCTTTTCCCAAACGAAAACTAATAAGGCTAGCTTGGGTGATGTTTATGACTTGTGTAAAGTATGGCTTGATGTTAGTATAGATAAATTGCTACTGTATCTAGTTTGCTTCTAGTACTAGGGATGTTTAGGTTTGAATTAAAAAGTATCTGTTTTAAAAATCGTACAACAAAAACTGATTGTTAAAATGATTATGAATGATGCTGGGTTTGCTAATCTAAATGCTTATGTCTTATTGAATTCGTATCGATTGTTTGTGATAGTTTCGTACTACACACATGCGTTTTTCCTATAACACACCTATGCATGCATGTTTTTATGTAACTGTGACACCCCGGGTAGGGTCAAAATATGCGGAAAATATCCACGGAGATGTCACAAGGGTGGATCGATAGCATATAGTCCATAGAGCATAAGATAAAGAGTTAGTCTAAACATATTACATGTTTATTTAAACAAATAAATAAAATTTGTCATAAACATGGTGAAGAGTGTTTGTTTGAGTTTCCCAAATAGAACCCCGGACGAGTCCTACAATGCAGATTACTAAGATGCTGGAGACCATGCACATACCACGTACTAACTTCATATTCCTGTGCAAAACATACTAACGGGTCAACATAAGTTGGTGAATTTACAGATTTTAACAATTAATTAGTTTGGACATACAATAATCATAGAAGTAATAATGCACAAAGCATTCTTACTAAAATGTAAATAACATTTGTTTATTATTAGAAACCGAAGCTTAACCCCGTAGTCCTCAACAGATGAGGACGTAGTGTCTTACAAAAAGACACCCATTCCAGTTCCAACATGGTATACGTCTGTTGTCCCGGCCAAGGCACAGTGAGCATGACTCACCCAGACGGGGATGGTCAATCCCTAATAGATCTATTTATAACATTTGGGCGATTTACAACAACTTAACAGTTTCAATAGTAAGTAGTCATAATCCAGTTTATACAATCCAGTCATGTCCAATATATGTTTGCATATTTTCCTTCCCAAAAGGGATAGTTTTATCAAAGTTTAAATGGGGTTGTAAACTCACCTGGGAGTAGGCAATTGCTTGTTTAACACGGGTATCCAATTAAAGCTCACACCAAAGTTATGCATAATCAGATAGTACAGTCTTAATAGATAGTACAAAGAACATATAGGTATGCTTATACGGATTTTATTCAGTTCATTCATACTATGGTATTTATCTAAATAACCATAGTTCAAGTAGCATCAATATTCATTTAAACTTATTTATATAAGTTTCATTTCTAAGTAAACATAAAATGTTTAACTATTAATATCAGTTAGCATACATGTATTAATAGTAATCATTCGATTTCACAATTAAGTTTTTCATTTAAGTAAACATAAAAGAAAATGTTTCACTTAAAATATTTATCTATGTTTATGGTACTTGTATCAATAACATCCCGTTAATTTTTTTATAACCATGTTCTATATTTAAGTAAACATAAGGGGTTTACTTATAATATATTTACGTAGTAACATTTAATTTAATTTACGTTCACATAATTTTATTTCTTAAAAGTATATGAGTACACGTATTAACAATACATATTCATAATTGTTTATACAATTATTTCTTAAAGTAAATATAATGTTTTATTTTAAAAAAATATAATATTTTATTTAACTTTAAAGTTTCTATAAATTATTTTTAAAATTTATAAAATAATTTAAACTTAAGAATTTATACCTTAATTCTTATGGTCTAAGTATTTTAATTATGTTTTATTATAATTAAAATAGATTTTAGGGTTAGGGCTTGGAAATGTTTCGGGATATGGCAAAACTAGTCCTTCCATATTTTTAAAGGAGTGTAACTTTCGGATTTTACATATTTAGTACCTAGGCCTTGCTAAAGTTTCGGCTTATGGCAGATTTGGTCCCCCTAGTATTATCTAGGTTTTTGTAACTTTATAAAAATTTCAAAAACAACCCCTAGGGCTTCTTTAGGTTTCGGTATTTGACAAAAATAGTCCTTAGGGTTTTAAAATAGCAATACAAATTTTAGAAACTTCCCAAAATGGTCCCTAGGGTTTAATTTGCCACGGGTAGTCTTTATTTAAACCCTAGACTTTTATATATTTACATTTTTAGTCCTTGTGTTTACTAGTTTATCAAAACAAGTTTCGTAAGTCACGGTTTTAGTCCTTAAGCTTTGTGAATTGTCATTTTCATCAAAAAAGTTTTTATAAGTTATACTTTACTATAAAAACTATCATTTTAACATTTAAGCTTTATATGGGCTCATTAAATGGGCTAAACATCTAATGGGCTATTTTAGTGGGCTTAAATATATTTCAAGTCCACTAATTTGTTTAAATAGGCCCTTAAATCATCTATTGGGCTTAATACATTTTAAGTCCTTTAATTAGTTAAATGGACCTAATTGTGATCTTAAGTCCATTTAAGTTACTATAATTTATAAAATGGGCTTATTGGGTCCATTTAAGTTTTGAATTAACATTTCATGGACTTAATTAGTCCATTAACATTAGTTTACATTTTATGTATATGTTTACTTAGGATATTCTTATAAGCTTATTATGAGCTTATTAATATTTAGTTTTCCAATCTAAGTGAATAAAACTTACCTTTTGTTTTATGTGTTATACCAAATTAGATCTAGGTGTGTCTTAAGGTTACAAGTAAGTCATAAGCTCTAGTAGGAGCTTATAACCTACGGCTATAATTAGTTATAGCTTATTAACATAAGTCAAGTCTCCTTTTTAAGTTGCATGTATATTTATAAGTGTTACAACAATAGATCTAACTATGTACATAACAAAAAAATAAGTTACAAGTCCAAAATAAGATCTAAACTATGTCTAGACCTAAAAACCAAACATAGATCCATGTATATTCATCTATAGCTCACAGCTATATTTTTAAATCTTGGTACTTCCAAGATGAACACTATATCTAGTTTCTAAGTCTTGTAATTATAAAAAAATACAATCATGATTATCTAGTTTACATGCATGTTTCCAAAAAATACAATCATGATTATCTTGTCTCTTCCCAGGGTTCCCATAATCTTGTTTTATGTTTAACATACTCAAGTTAATCTTTGTCATTAGATCTATGGTTTACAATAGCATGCACGTACATTTAACCTATTTTAAATCCTATGTAACCCACGGCTACATTTATACACATAAGTTGTATTTGTGATTTTTAATAGTCATCTTAACATGTATCATTTCATATTCCATCATTTAATCTTAACACATAAATCACATACACATTAACCATTTATGCCGTGACCTTTAAGGTCATGGTCTTCAAGACTTTTAGGTTACACACATCCATTGTATGAGATCTATGACTATTGGTTTAACCATAGTCCCATAAAACAAGATTTGTAACTCATGCCACCTTTAGATTAACAAAACGTCTCATATGGTTATTAAATCTAGTTCAAAATATGGAACATAAAGCATGTGTTTCTTACTAAAGATTTTTAAATCATGAACATGATTTTTATAAATATGCCGTGACCTATAATGGTCTTAGCTTTATCAAACTTTGATCTTTAACATGTTATTTACTTGTGTTTATAGATGTATGATGATGCACGCATGAAGAAATGGAAGGACAAGTAGTGTATACCTTTCTTTCTTAAAAGTTACCAATGAAGATCTAGATGAACAAGAAGATTAGAGATCTAATCAAGAGGATGATGGAAACCCTAACTATAACCAAGCCATGACCTTTAAGGTTTCGGCTAGGGCTTGTTATAGTGATTCCAAAGATGATGATGCTACCAAATGATTAATAGTTAATATGGGACAAGAATTTAGTAGATTTAGTGAACAACTTTGGATTGTTTTGGCTTAATGATGAATGATTTGAGAGAGAAAGATGAAGAGAGAATGAGATTTGGTTTGCATGAGAGGTTGAGAGAATGTATTTGTGTGTTTCGGCTTAAAGGGGAGAGAGAAGGGTGAGGGCAAAAGGCATGATTGCCTTGGTAAGAACCATTGTGGCATGTGTTGGCTTTTCCAAAACCAAGACAACCCTTCTTATTCCACATATGGGGTGCCGTGTCTAGCTAGCCAAAAGGGGGGGGGGGTAATGGACTTTGGCTTGGGCTCATGTTGGGCTAGTACATAAGGAGTATAGTCTTGGGCTAGTTCAAGGAGGTTAAAACATGTTTGTGGTATACACACTTGCACACATACACGGCTACATACACCATGTAGTTTGTTTTTCCAACTTTGATTTAGTGTTGTGTGTATAGCCAAGTATTGATTTTACATTTTTATCATTTGTTCACTTAGTCTTAAGTACAAGGTTTGAGCTATGTAGCTTATTTATAACAAGTATGAATGTAAAGGTATAAGTACCTAAATGAACAAGTTAACACTCAACCAATAGGAATATACATATGAGTATGTGTTCTAGGATTAATGGGTGTAACTTCATTACATAAAATCATGGTAAAATCATAGATTTTACAGCACCACCCCGTTATTTTAGCTTTGTCCTCAAAGCTACTAAAAACCTAGTTATCTTCTAAGTAAGGGATGTTCTAAGTACATGTTTTGTCTCAGGTTCTCTCTCAGGTACCGATGGTGGTACCCGAACGCGAAGTGGTCTACACCTAGGTTATTCTTATACGCCTAATCTGGCATTTATGGACGCTTCCATCATTATAGGTGAACAGAAGAGAATGTAAAGAGATCTTTATCCGAATCGCACTATACATCCGATTGGCAGTAAGGAGACTGTTGCTGTGGATGGATAGGCGAGGAATGCAAAGAGATCTTTATCTGGATCGCACTATACATCCGATTGAGTAGTAAAGGAGACTGCTGCTGCGGATGGATAAGCGGGGAATGCGAAGAGATCTTTATCCGGATCGCACTATACATCCGATTGAGCAGTAAAGGAGACTGCTGCTGCGGATGGATAGGCGAGGAATGCAAAGAGATCTTTTTCCGGATCGCACTATACATCCGATTGAGCAGTAAAGGAGACTGTTGCTGTGGATGGATAGGCGAGAAATGCAAAGAGACTTTATCCGGATCGCACTATACATCCGATTGAGCAGTAAAGGAGACTGATGTTGTGGATGGATAGACGAGAAATGCAAAGAGATCTTTATCTGGATCGCACTATACATCCGATTGAGCAGTAAAGGAGACTGCTGCTGTGGATGGATAAGCGAGGAATGCGAAGAGATCTTTATCCGGATCGTACTATACATCCGATTGAGCAGTAAAGGAGACTGATGCTGTGGATGGATAGGCGAGAAATGCAAAGAGATCTTTATCCGGATCGCACTATACATCCGATTGAGCAGTAAAGGAGACTGCTGCTGTGGATGGATAGGCGCGGGATTCTCAAGGGGTGTTGTAGTCATACTTTTCCCGAATATGGGAGGGGACCATTAGCGCTGTGGATTTGGTTAGGAGGGCAAATCCATTGCAAATGGTTTCTGATATGAGCAGGACATGCCAGCTTGTTTCATCCGCTGGGGAATCTGGGGACGCACTAATTCTACATCCTGTTCATGGGTGAGATACAAGTTATATCTCCATACCCGCGGATATAAAATTAGGGGTTGAAGGTAAAACAAACATGTTTAACTTTAACCCTTCCTATATTATCAGCTTTAAGAAAAGACTTACGATCTTTACCTCTAGGCAGCGAGGTACAAACATTAGTTAATGTTACTAAAGTTTCTACCCAACAAGGAGGTTAAGACTGTTGTCGATGGCGTTTGCGTAGGAGGTTGCAAGGAATCTGCTTCCTTTGCCGTGAGGCTGAGTGAGAGGGGCGCAGAAAAGAAGTACCTCAAATGGTGGAAATAAAAGAATATACCACGAATAAAGAAGTGTGCGCCTTGCAGGGTGTCGCAACAAGGGTCATGCATTCATTATTACTTGTTCAAAATTTTGTATAAATTTTGACTTCTAAAGAGTGGAATTCTCATCTCCCAGCATCTAGTGGGTGATGGTATTGTCGAACTAATTGTACCCGAAGAGAAAAGAGGAATGTCCAAAAGCATAGGACATTTATCATCTCCTTACGGGGGATGCCGAACATGTCCCTACAAAGTACACCCATTGTGAGCTGGGTGTGCCTTTCAGGTTTTAGGGTTGTCTAGGTGGCGGAATTAACCCTACAAAATACACCCATTGTGGGTTGGGTGTGTCCTTCAGGGTTAGGCAGGGAAGAAACAGGTTAGGGAAACGGGTCACTTCTCGGACTAAATATTCTTTAGCCCATTGGTGCTAGAGATGACACTAAATCTAGTGTTAACTATACCGGGGTTATAGCTCCCCAGTATAATCAAGGTTTCATCTCACCAAGGTGCACAAACCCATTTTTGGCTATAAGGGATAATCGCATGTTACTTGCTAGTCAATTTGTGCTAAGAACGACATTAAAGTTATCAAGGCTTTCCAGGATCTGATAGGTGTAAAACGGCTTATTCAGAAAGTTTTTAAGGAACAACCTCGGATGAGGCTGTTGAACTATCATAAATTTTCCGTCGACTATCCCACAGTATAATAGGAGCCTAGAACTATCGGAGGGATTACCATTACCTTACTAAATTTAGCAATTGTAGTGCTTTAGCCTACACATGTATCAGACAAGATAGATGTATATCATTTGTTTAGTAAGTACATACGAGGTACGATGTTGGAGCCTGGGTTTGTTGGGGCATTGCAAGACATGTACACTTGCGAAGGAGCACCCTTGTCATCCTTCTTCTGATTGGCCCTCTTGGGACAATCAGGTCTCACGTGCCCAGGGGTTCCACACTCGTAACATACCACGGCTTTCTTCGGCCCGCTATCGCTCCCGCCAGTGGGGTTTCGGTTTCCTTGTTGTCCACTTCCACTCCCTCGTGCGTTGGACTTGCCCCTGTTGCTGTTTCCAGGATTGGTGTTAGGTCGACCTGGGGTAGCAACATTGGTTGGACACTCGCGAGCAAAGTTGCCTCGTTGGTCGCACTTGTAGCATCCTTGACATTGTCCTCCAGCAACATGGTGGGAGTTGCACTTTGGACACTAGGGTTTTGTCCCTGAGTAGTTCTTGGTCCGGGTTGTGGGGGTAGTGTCATCTGCTTGCCCAACGTTTTGCTTTTTGAAAGGTTGCTGGTGCTGGCTACGAGAGTTTGGATTTCCTCTTGTTATCTGTTTGCCTCTCAGACAGATTACGGGCCCGTTTTTTGATCAGCTCAGTCGCAAATTCCATGGAACCTTCAACAGTGGTGGGTCGTGAAGCTAGCACACTGTCATGAATGTTGTCAGGGAGTCCGCTGAAATACTTCTCAATCTTGTCACTCCTTAGAGGAAACATTCTGGTGCACATCAAGCTTAACTCTTGAAACCTTTGGTTGTACCAAATGATATCATTGTTCTTACACTTGAGATCCCACAACTCGACTTCCAACTTCTTCATTTCTCCTCTGGGACAGTACTTCTCGGTCATTCTTTCCTTGAGGTTTTCCCAAGTGAGAGTATAAGCGGCGTCATGTCCAAGGATGGTGACCATAGAGTTCCACCAGGTGAGGGCACTCTCAAGTAGGGTGCACGTGGCAAACTTAACTATGTTCTCGTCAACACAACCACTGATGCGGAAGACTGTTTCTAGTCTTTCAAACCACTGCATCAATTCAGCAACTCCTTCTTTACCTCGGTAGTATGAGGGTTTAAATTTCAAGAAGTCGGGGTAAGAGCAACCCCTGTTGGTGTTGTTTCTGTGAGCGTCGGAGTTTGGATCATTTTTTGTATTTGGGTTAGCTCCTCTGGCTGCCATAGATGCTGTGATGCCTTCACTTATCATTTCCCGTAGTTGTGCGGTAGTGACATTTTTTGTAGCTTCTGGGGATTCAGCATTGTCGGCATTGAAAGTGGTCACATTATTGGGATTTGACCTTGTAATCATCATTTGTCTATAATCATATACAAAATGAGATTATTAGTTCAAGCATTAGTACAATTTTTATATTATTTGCACGGAGAAACTTATGCACTGATTTCATAACAAATTTGGGCAACCTGTTAAGATCTCATAATATAATACATTGCACAGCAGATATAATAAAGAGAGTGATTACATGTTATTTCCATGAGAAATTTAACAGTCATCTTAGCATAACACAATCTAAGTCATAGGCCGATCAAGCCTAATCCAAAGTAATGATACACACAGTCTTTAAAAACATCATATCCCAAAGTTACATGTCCCAAAGAAAGAAAAGATAAAGTACGGGATTACATCACAAAAGCTGAACAAGAGATAAAAGTACAAAGGCCCTATGTCATGATAGCCGGGATGTAACCCGTGAGCTTATCATGATGTACAAGAAGTCTAGTACATCTATGCTAATCCTACCTGGATGGTCCACTAGATGATGTCGGGGCTGACGGTGTAGATGGAGCTGGTAGGGCTGCAGAATTCCTCCTGGTGTTCCATAAAGTCTGAACTGTCGTTCGGGTCTCCTTGAGCGTACGGAGTGCAGTCAGTAGCTGGTTCCGGAGCCTATCGACGACTCCTCGGAGATAAGCCATCTCCCCAGTAACCCCATCATGCCGGACAGTGGCGAGATCAAAGAAGATGGACAATGACTGCTCCTGTGCAGCTAGAGCAGCATGGGCCTGATGCTGTAGACCCTCCATGACCTAAATGCGCTGGTGGAGGCGGTAGTTCTCATCCAATAACCATTTCAGTGCCTCGTCTGTCCTAGCCTGGACGCCCTTTGCAGTCTGGGAGTCTCCCCTCATAGTGCGGAAAAGAGTGTCGATACGCTCATAAATGACGGCATGGCTCTGTTGACTGACTGCCAACTGGCTGCGGAGGTCGGATATCTCTCGCTCATGGCGTGCAGCCAATTCGGAGATCTGGGCCTGGATGGAATCGACACGTCCTGCCCCGGAGCCTTCCCTGATCTCATAAGTGGAGACAGGTGCGGGTCCGGAGAAGTAGCCGGATGAAAAGGACAGAGGCATGGAAGATGGTATGCTAGAAGGGGCCTGGTCCTCCTCCATAGAGGTTGGGGCCGGTGTGGCTGATGCTGAGATAGAAAATGGGTCCTCTGCGAGTACAACTTCAGTGGCTAGGTCATCCTCTGAATCCGAGGCTGACAACCACCCATACTGCGTCGATCGTGGGGATGAACAAACAACTGGAGTAGGAGCTACTCTGGGTGGAAGAGTCGTAGATGTAGTAGGCGGAGTCATGATGCTCTGAAATAGTATTATTTTAAGTTTGAAGTGTGTATAAGCTTACAAACAAAGAACAATATTATTTAGATTACATGCTTTATGAAATATATCCCCTTTTAAACAAATATTAGAATGTTTTAAGGTTACAGATCTTTATACTTATACATATATATGTACTATCATGTAAGTAGTTCATTTGTCAGTTAGTAAGTGTGAAATTTAGTTTAACATTACTCATATTCGCATTTCAGTATTTTACTATATAGTGTAAAATTTTCAAGTTTAGCACGTCTAACATATAGCAATACCTTACTAAACAGTATTAATAATCAAGTGTAGTAACCATATATATATATATATATATATATATATATATATATAATTAGTTCACATAGCATAAAATGCCCTAAGATCTATATGCTTAACTAAGACGGTCCTAAAGTAAAATCCCAAAAAGAGTTTTATAAGTTATAGTCCAGTTTTAAATAAAAGAAAAATCATTTTATTTTTATTTTATTTAAAAAATTATCTGGTTCTCTATAACTAATGCTCTGATACCATTCTCTGTGACACCCCGGGTAGGGTCAAAATATGCGGAAAATATCCACGGAGAAGTCACACGGGTGGATCGATATCATATATGTGACAATCCGTCAATTTATGGTTGATATTTTATTCTGAAGTATTATTTAAAAACATTATTTTAATGTTATATTATGAACTCACTCATTTCTGGGAATAAATTTGGATTTACGTCTTGAAGTAGCATCGACTACGTCTAAACTGGAGGATTCTACGTTACGTGCTTACGTTTACATACACCGTTTTGGTGACAGTCCGACATTTCTGAAAATAAATTTATCTGTGAATATTATTTTGAGATTTTAAATTTGTGTTGGTTCATAAACTCACAAGTTTACGAGAAGATATTAGGACTTACGATTATAATTTAACGTCCTTTACGACTAAACCGGAAACCTTAGGATTACGTGTTTACGTTTTCGAACTCCGTTTTTGATGAGACAATTTTTATTAGATTCGTTTTGTGCCGTTGATTCATAATTTATAAAAACGTTTTTCGTAAAACGACCCGAGGGCACGCAAATCGAGGAAACTAGAATCGAGGAGTACCCGTAAATAATTGGGGTTGAGACAAAACCACTTTTTCCCCACCCCCAATATGGGACGGCAAAACTAGCAACACCACCCTTCATGATGTGTCAAAGCTTACTAAGTAAGCTAGGACACTTGTCCTAGCTACTTACACAAACTACATGCACATCAAAACAAGCTTCCATAAACTACTACCTTCATTTTCAACATGCAAAACTACTCACAATCTCTCCCTTTCCTCTCATTTATGTCGTCCACTTCCACCATCAAACCACCACCATTTGATCAATTTTAACCACAAACCATGTGTTATCTACACATATGGTGAAGAACCTTTGAAGCCTTGAAGATTGGAGGTGATTCTAACATCCAAGGAGGTGATTTGGTGATGTCCAAGTGCTGATTTCTACAAGGAGTTTACAAATATTGGTGGTCCTGAAGAATGGTGTTGATCTATCACAAGTTTCTCCATCAAAAATCCAAGCCTTGATGAATACCTACATAATCTTGGTGGTATAAAGATTGTTCTCCCCATCCTCTTGTTATTTTGATTATGGAATCATGTATTTTCTTTCTTATTGTATATGTATATGATGAATATATGATGATAAAAATGTTGTGTGGGGATCAAGTGTTGATAAACATGGGTAAAAAGATGAAAAACTATATGTAAAAGTGGTTAATCTTGCTTAATTTAGTAGGCTGTATAAAAACAGTAAATAACCATATGATGAACTAATAAAATGGTATAGATGAATTGATATACAGTGAGTATTGAGACTTGTACACATGTGAGAGTTGGCCATGCAATGGAATCATAAAAATGAGTGAGATATGATCAAAACATGTTTAGAGTGCAAATCTGAGTACACTGTTTTGGACGAATTTTATAAAATACTTAGAGGTGATTCATCAGTAGCTATAAAGGATTAAAATTAAGCACATATCATGTAGTTTCTGTGATAAAAATTTGGAGTTCTATCTCCATGTAGAACTCTAGATATGACCATTTTAGTAAACTAGATTTTTAGGACTGATTTTGTATAAATAATATATAATATAAGCACTCAAAATTTATATAAAATATATAAATATATAAAACCCACAAGTGGATAATAATTATAATAAAATATTTCTATAAATATTGATATTAAAATGGGACATGTTATATAATTTACAAGTATAAATGATTTTCCAAGTTATAAAAACTATATACTAAGTTTTACGTCTTTTCGGCTAAAACCAAAAGATTAACGTTTTTGTCAAATAAAACTTAGACGGTCGGACCCGTCTAATATAAACTTTTATAAACTCACATACTGATATATGAACTTATATAACAAGTAAAAACCGATAAAACCAGAGCTTTAGAACATATAGACATTAACGGGCCAAAGTAGCCTTAATGGACAATAAACCCGACTAATTTGGTAAACACTTATAAACTTATTGATTAGGCTTAACCCATTTGGGCCCAACATATAAAGTATAATACTGATAATAAAAGTATAATTGGGCTAATGAATAGTATTGGGCTTGTAATAGGCCCATTGGGCTTCAAAATGTAAACAAGTTGAACTAGTGTAACTAGTCTTGAAAATTACCAACACATAAACACTATAATGAATGAGTAAAGATGTATAAACCCACTTGATCATCATCATATATATGAAATCATTATATGTATACATAATTGTTATTTTTATAAATTCATTGGACAAAAGGCTAAGACGAGTATTATTTGTCTAGGTTTCCGTGATTGAAGCACGTACCGTACATCCAAATCACCGATAATCGCCTTCCCACATCAATGTGAGTTCATAGCCTCGCACTCTTTTAAATGTTTTTATGAAATGTTTTATAAACCCACGAGGGAGATAACATGTTAGTTTTTATAAAATAGGACACTAGTTGTCCCGATTGTCTGTTTATTGATTTGGACCCGAATGATTGTATGACCCGATGAATGATTAAATGACCCGATAGATGAAATGAAATGGATTATTAAAGTTAGGTTATGTCACTAAAAGTCCCATTAGCATGAATTGTGAACTACCGGGATTTGGTAGACGCTTATGCAGATAATATTACTATTTGTGGACGATCACCCCAGTTCGCGCCTTGACGGTTGATCCCCGTCGTGCCACATTGATTGGTAAGCGAATCTATGTATGAGAAGATTTACACAAGCGTGATTATTGTGACGACACGCTAATTTAGATGGGCAAATAAGTTTCGGGTTAGCTACCCGTTGTTTGTTGTAGTAAGGTAACAATGTCATGCGGCTTATAATAATCCAAAAATAACGAAAATACTGCTTTATGCATTGAATTACAATATATTGCCTGACTAGCAATACATGGTCTTATTATTGATATTATGTTCGTGTTTTGGTTTTATATAACCATATCCATATAACGGTTTTTATTTAACTTTATACAATGTTATGAAACGTATTGTATGATGTTTTTAACGACAATGGTTCGTATAATGATTTTAAAGGCGAAAGCATATATTATGATTTTTGATAAAGATTTGTATAAAATGACTTTGGCTATTTTATTGCCTATTACACTGATTTGTACAAAATGATTTTCGGTAATAATTTTATACCGATGTTATATTGATGGATTTTATTAAACTCTATGAATTCACTCGGCGTTATCGCTGACCTTTTCTTTTAACATGTTTTATCTCAGGTACTTGAAGGTAATTTTCGGGAAGACAACAAGAATCCATGGCCCGCACTTAAACAACAATTTCCATTCAAATGTTTTGTAAAACCTGCATGAAATACAATGACTTGGGACCTATGTAAATTTGATATTTATGAATGGAAATGCATTATTATTAAACGACATGATTTTTAAGCGTTGTCTATGATGTGAGTAATGTGCTATCCCGTAACACCAACGACTCTTCCGTTGTATTGAATTGTATAAATTTGGGGGTGTTACAGTTTGGTACCAGAGCTCTCGTTATAGAGAACGAAAGATTTTTAAAACTAAGGTTTTGAATAAAACATTTCAAAATCTTTTAACTATAAACATTTTTCTAAAAATGTCTAAAAATCTTTTGACTATAACGGTGCCAAAAAATTCTCGAGTTATCGACAAGGCCAGACTGAGAAGTGTTATTTTAATATATATAACTTGGATTATATATACATATATGGTGTAATTTTATTACATGATTGTTTGATGATTATTTTGATATTTATACGAGGTATTTATACGACGTAGATTGTCACAAGGAACCCTAAATCCCCTAGTAAATTAATCGAAGCTATTCTCGTAGGAATTCTAGCTATTATAGATCTAACCCAAGTTGTGGATATTTATGATCCCAACAAAATGGTTGATATTCGTAGAAATGTTGATATTAGTTGATTGTGATATTGAAGAAGAGTTGACGAGATTAAAACTGATATCGATGTCATGACGATCTTTCCTTATAGAGTGGAGTTTGACAAAACGTTGCCACCTAGAAAGATGTCATCTGATTTATTGTCACCCAATTCTTAAATTGAAATCGAAAGGGTGAATGTTGCACTTGAGGCTGTCATTGGAACCATTACCCAAAAGCCTCATGCCACTAGTACCTTTCCGAGAAGTCTAATTGAATGTGTGAGTCATTTCATAATTAGTTACTCATTTGATAACTATTAATGAAGAAGCTATAGGATTGGAAATTAAGTGTTGATCATATCGAGCTTTTATTGCCCTTTTAAGGTTTAAGAATAAGGTTGAAAGTACTGGAGAATGAGGTAGGATATCGCATTGAGTATGATTTGGCTGAAACTTGAATAAAAGTAAAATTTAACCCGTATGGAATATGAGATTGTTAAGAGGAAGTTGTTAAGTTCTATGATTGAATTATAAGGTTTTAAATGATTGTTAGTTCGTGTTAAGGGTTGTTCCTAGGCCATTGTCCAATGATGAGGATGCCTAGTGTCCAAGAAATAATTTGAAGAAATCTTCTTCTGAATTGGGACCGATGGATCTTTCGGGACATGTGGAACACCTAATGACTCTTGTAGATTAGTATTCATTGTGGTATCTTCTAAAACTCCCTAACTTAACTGAGACATCAGTTGGTAGGATGAGTTCTTGGAATTGTATGACATAGTGACACGTAATGTGTTACGGTACAATTTTGACTTGTTTGTGATTAATGAAAAGACTACCTTTGATTGCTAAATCCTACATGTATCGATGTTATCTATCTTTTATTGCTTCATCCTAATGTTCGCATTAGTAATGCAACCATTGAACAAGTACTCATCTCGATTTGATTCATGTTGTAAATTATTCTTTCTGAGCGCCATCGAGGTCATGAACCTCATGATTATTTGGCTAAGCTCATTTCCTGATATATTGTAGTTAGTTCTTGGCGAATAACTTTTCATCACTCCTTTGCAGATCACTCATTGTTTTTATAAGATACAATAGTATCCCTTGATAAAGATTAAATTTTTATTGCCATATGGATTATTTAAAGTGAGATTTATAAGTGATTGTTATCGAAATGAAGTTGTTTATAAAACACCTTGGAAAAATTAATTGTTTTCATAACAAAGAAAATCTTTGTAAATTTATTTATGATTCTTATTTAAGAATTAAGCATGAAAGTGTTTTTATTATAAACATGATGATAAAATTTTGACGAACTGAGTATTGCATCATTAATCTTGAAATTGTATATAGTTGCGCGCCTACATACAATTTGGAATGGACCATGCAAGGCTGATTAGTAGTCATCATAAAAACTAATGAATAAACACTACATTTTCTTTGAAGATTGTGATAGAATAAATTTTATGAGATCTGCAAGAAGTGAAAAATAGGGACATAGTGTTAGGGACACCTACATATGTGCCTGTAGCATCTATTTTTCTGAGTCGAATTTACTCATCTATGGAATTTGTCTTATTTGACAATTGATATTCCCTTCTTGTCCAATTCTCCCGTGGCGAGATTCTTAGGAAAAGTATTTGATTACCGAGTGTTGATACCCGACTGGATGTATCGATGTTCCTATCATTTCTTTTGAATTGATTTCATTTGAATGACCTGGGTAACGATCTGAGGAGCTTTCGAATGCGTACTCAAATTATGAAAACATGGGATATACTCATATTCGTTAATGTTTTCGTCTGTATCTGATTTGAATTTCTCTCGCGTAGATTATGCGTTGACCTTACTCTTTTAAGGTTAGTTATGTATCCAGATATCCTCGAATTGTGAAGGATTATGAGTTATTATTAGTCTTTTGAGAAGTTCACATCTTATCGACGGTAATAAAACTGAAAAGTTGATAGTGCCAGTAGAATGGATTGATTGATTATGACATGACGACATTGTCTTAATTGATGGGAACCCGAATAGAATTCGCCTAAATGATAAGATGTTGATTATCAAAAGTGATCTAAATAATTCTTGATGGATAACCATATCCTGCATTTAGACTTGAAATTATACCATGAATGGTTATGAACTAGTCATAGATATTATAATCTAGAAAGAACTTAAAGTAAATGTATTAAAAGATGTTTTCGTTATCTGAAACTTTAGGAGGTATTTGTTGGTGGATTACTTAGACTTTCGCCATTAAGGCAAGTTGAATTTGGTATTGATTATATTCCCGGTGCTGCACCTATGGCTTGTGCACTGTACGTCAGCACCATCTGAATTAAAAGAATTATCGTACAACTGTGAGAGTTGTCGGAGAAAGCTTTTATTCTATCAAGCTCGTCATCATGAAGAGCTATGGTGTTATCATTCCTTATGTGTATTGATTACCGTGAACTAAGTAAACTGACGATTAAAAATCTATATCCACTACCCAAGATGATAGATTGTTCGATCATTTACAAGGTTCTTGCGTATGTTTTAAAAATTTTGATCCTCGGTATGGTTGTCATCAATTTCGCATCCGCGAAAAAGATTATCTATTCCAATCACTACATCCGGCACTTGTAATGAACATTATGAGTTTCACGTGATGTCGTTTGGATTGACTAATACACATGTAGCATCCATAAATTTGGTGAATCACGTGTGTAGGCTGTAATTTGATAAATTCATGCTTGTGATCATTAAGGACCATTTATTTATTTATAAGAATAAGAAGGAGTTAATAATTATTTATAGATTGCCCTGAATTGGCCGAACAACGAAAACCTGTACCTTGAATATATAACGTGTGATTTAAGGCTTGACCCTTTACATAAAATGATCGTTTGATTAATGATGGTAAGATATATATATATATATATATATATATATATATATATATATATATATATATATATATATATATATATATATATATATATATATATATATATATATATATATATATATATATATATATATATATATATATATATATATATATATATATATATATATATATATATATATATATTGACTCTTCAAAAATTAGAGCCATTAAAACTTAGGGTTATACCAAAAAGGAGGTGCAAATATGTATTGACAAATGTTTTAACAAAGGATTTTTAAGGGATTATTCACTTATACACAAATCATTTAATTAAACTCCTGTTTAGGGGTAAATGTTTGTGTATACCTCAAGACAACCTAAGAGGGATGGAGGAAACCGTTAAACCATGACTTAAAATTTGAAACGATAATTTACGCTTTTCAACTAAGAAAATTTTGACCAAAGTATAACCAAAGATTTTACGAACATTTACGGATCTTATTAATTATTTTAATTATTTTCGATAAATCAACAAAAATCTTGTTAATTAAATTCAAATTTATTTTGAACATTTTTATAATTGGTCGAACTAAGAAAATTAAAATTTTTACATTTACGTTTCATAAAAATTAAATATTCATTATTTAATTACTTGTAATAATCAACGACGCTTTAAACGTCGGATTGAGAAAAACTGATAAAAATGATAGTTGAGACGCAACTAAAACTCAGAAAATGTGAAGAAATAATTTTTGAATAAATACGGACATGATAATTATTTCATCAGGGAAGATGAATGTAGATATTGACACATAATATAGAAAGAATAAAGAATCAATTAGGATTGTGTTCCTTAATAATGACAGTGCAAAGTAATTTGCCCGAACAATTTAGGATTGTGTTCCTTAATAATGCCTGTAAGAAGGATAATGTAAATAGTAAAAGGGGGTTCGCGGCTAATGTGAACCATTAGAATTGAGAAGCCGATAGCGTTAAAATATATAAAAGGCCACTTGTGATTGTCTAAATATGGAGGATTGTGAGATATAGTTATATTGGAATCTTGTGAGTATAAATATTCTATTCCTGTCATCTCTAATTTAATGTATCTCATCTAAAGAAGTTGTACTGGTGCAATTTATGAAGGCAGACATCGCCTCATACATTAGTAAACGTCTAACTATTGCAAAGGTCATCATCTGAATTTGATTCGATTTGGGTTATCGTCGACAGACTGACCAAATCTGCTAATATCATTCCTGTTAATGATAGATTCTTGATGAAGAAATTGACTCTTTTGTATATAAAGGAGTTGTGTAAACATGGTGTACCTGTATCGATCATCTCTATCAATATTCTCGCTTCGCATCGAATTTCTAGAGATTTGCTCAGAAGTCATTTAGAACGAATCTTGATGAGAGTACTGTGTACCACCCCAATCGAAGGAACAAGGTAAAGTAACGATACAAAATACTATAAGTGCTGTTTTATGTTTGAATGATTGACCTTTGGTAATAAACTGTAAAATCGATTTCCTTTGGAGAGATTATCATTGATAATTATCGTATTAGGATCTAGATCGAATCTTGTGAGGATATATATTGGAGCACCTGTAAGCAGGAGTTGGGATGAAGACACCCGACATACACCCATTGTGAGTTGGACATGTCTTTTAGGTTTAAGGTTTCATATGATGGCGAACCTAACCTTACAAAATACTCGACCCGCGAGACCTGAAATGATTGTTGAAATTAGGATCTGATTATTGACTGCCAGTAGTAGGCAGGAGGTTATATGAATATGAAATGCAGATCTTGAAGTGCCAGATGGGTAGCAAAGTTATGGCAAAAATTTTAACCATGGAAGAATGAATTTATGATCTGAAGATCATGGGAATTAAGTCCCCGTTGTATGGGACCATTGAGATGATGTAAAAGATTGGTTTGAACATATAAGCTGGATCTACCCTAGGACTTCAAGAGCTGCGTGAATTATGTTTCGTATATCGAACTTGATAAAATGCTTATCAAGTGAAAATCTGACTATTCCTTAATGAAGTTTAGATGGCGAAAAGTTGCATTCATCAAAAACCCGTGAAAATCATGGATAGAGAAAGTAAGTCAACATTAAGCCTGATCTTATTCCCGTAGTTATGTTGGATGAAACTCGCGTATTGTAATGAATTACACTTGTGAGAAAAGACCGAATGTAGAGGAAATACTCACATGGCTTAAACTCTATAAGAAGCGAGTAGTAAGATAAGATGATCTTTGAGGACAAAGATCCTGTTTAGGAGTAAATGCTGTGACAATCCGTCAATTTATGGTTGATATTTTATTCTCAAGTATTATTTAAAAACATTATTTTAATGTTATATTATGAACTCACTCATTTCTTGGAAGAAATTTGGATTTACGTCTTGAAGTAGAATCGACTACGTCTAAACCGGAGGATGCTACGTTTCGTGCTTACGTTTACATACACCGTTTTGGTGACAGTCCGACATTTCAGAAAATAAATTTATCCATGAATATTATTTTGAGATTTTAAGTTTGTGTTGGTTCATAAACTCACAAATTTACGAGAAGAGATTAGGACTTACAATTATAATTTAACGTCCTTTACGACTAAACCGGAAACATTAGGATTACGTATTTACGTTTTTGAACTCCGTTTTTGATGGGACAATTTTTATTAGATTCGTTTTGTGCCGTTGATTCATAATTTATAAAAAACGTTTTTCGTAAAACGACCCGAGGGCACACAAATCGAGGACACTAGAATCGAGGAGTACCCGTAAATAATTGGGGATGAGACAAAACCACTTTTGCCCCACCCCCAATATGGGACGGCAAAACTAGCAACACCACCCTTCATGAGGTGTCAAAGCTTACTAAGTAAGCTAGGACACTTGTCCTAGCTACTTACACAAACTACATGCACATCAAAACAAGCTTCCATAAACTACTACCTTCATTTTCAACATGCAAAACTACTCACAATCTCTCCCTTTCCTCTCATTTATGCCGTCCACTTCCACCATCAAACCACCACCATTTGATCAATTTTAACCACAAACCATGTGTTATCTACACATATGGTGAAGAACCTTTGAAGCCTTGAAGATTGGAGGTGATTCTAACATCCAAGGAGGTGATTTGGTGATGTCCAAGGGCTGATTTCTACAAGGAGTTTACAAATATTGGTGGTCTTGAAGATTGGTGTTGATCTATCACAAGTTTCTCCATCAAAAATCCAAGCCTTGATGAATACCTACATAATCTTGGTGGTATAAAGATTGTTCTCCCCATCCTCTTGTTATTTTGATTATGGAATCATGTATTTTCGTTCTTAATGTATGTGTATATGATTAATATATGATGATAAAATGTTGTGTGGGGATCAAGTGTTGATAAACATGGGTAAAAAGATGAAAAACTATATGTAAAAGTGGTTAATCTTGCTTAATTTAGTAGGCTGTATAAAAACAGTAAATAACCATATTATGAACTGATAAAATGGTACAGATGAATTGATATACAGTGAGTATTGAGACTTGTACACATGTGAGAGTTGACCATGCAATGGAATCATAAAAATGAGTGAGATATGATCAAAACAAGTTTAGAGTGCAAATCTGAGTACACTGTTTTGGATGAATTTTATAAAATACTTTGAGGTTGATTCATCAGTAGCTATACAGGAATAAAATGAAGCACATATCATTTAGTTTCTGTGATAAAAATTTGGGTTTCTATCTCCATGTAGAACTCTAGATATGACCATTTTAGTAAACTAGATTTTTAGGACTGATTTTGTATAAATAATATATAATATAAGCACTCAAAATTTATATAAAATATATAAATATATAAAACCCACTAGTGGATAATAATTATAATAAAAGAGTTATATAAATATTGATATTAAAATGGGACATGTTATATAATTTACAAGTATAAATTTTTTTCCAAGTTATAAAAACTATATACTAAGTTATACGTCTTTTCGGCTAAAACCAAAAGATTAACGTTTTTGTCAAATAAAACTTAGACGGTCGGACCCGTCTAATATAAACTTTTATAAACTCACATACTGATATATGAACTTATATAACAAGTAAAAACCGATAAAACCCGAGCTTTATAACATATAGACATTAACGGGCCAAAGTAGCCTTAATGGACAATATACCCGACTAATTTGGTAAAACACTTATAAACTTATTGATTGGGCTTAACCTATTTGGGCCCAACATATAAAGTATAATACTGATAATAAAAGTATAATTGGGCTAATGAATAGTATTGGGCTTGTAATAGGCCCATTGGGCTTCAAAATGTAAACAAGTTGAACTAGTGTAACTAGTCTTGAAAATTACCAACACATAAACACTATAATGAATGAGTAAAGATGTATAAACCCACTTGATCATCATCATATATATGAAATCATCATATGTATACATAATTGTTATTTTTATAAATTCATTGGACAAAAGTCTAAGACGAGTATTATTTGTCTAGGTTTCCGTGATTGAAGCACGTACCGTACATCCAAATCGCCGATAATCGCCTTCCCACATCAATGTGAGTTCATAGCCTCGCACTCTTTTAAATGTTTTTATGAAATGTTTTATAAACCCGCGAGGGAGATAACATGTTAGTTTTTATAAAATAGGACACTAGTTGTCCCGATTGTCTGTTTATTGATTTGGACCCGAATGATTGTATGACCCGATGAATGATTAAATGACCCGATAGATGAAATGAAATGGATTATTAAAGTTAGGTTATGTCACTAAAAGTCCCATTAGCATGATTTGTGAACTACCGGGATTTGGTAGACGCTTATGCAGATAATATTACTATTTGTGGACGATCACCCCAGTTCGCGCCTTGACGGTTGATCCCCGTCGTGCCACATTGATTGGTAAGCGAATTTATGTATGAGAAGATTTACACAAGCGTGATTATTGTGACGACACGCTAATTTAGATGGACAAATGAGTTTCGGGTTAGCTACCCGTTGTTTGTTGTAGTAAGGTAACAATGTCATGCGGCTTATAATAATCCAAAAATAACAAAAATACTGCTTTATGCATTGAATTACAATATATTGTCTGACTAGCAATACAGGGTCTTATTATTGATATTATGTTCGTGTTTTGGTTTTATATAACCATATCCATATAACGGTTTTTATTTAACTTTATACAACGTTATGAAACGTATTGTATGATGTTTTTAACGACAATGGTTCGTATAATGATTTTAAAGGCGAAAGCATATATTATGATTTTGATAAAGATTTGTATAAAATGACTTTTATTGCCTATTACACTGATTTGTACAAAATGATTTTCGTTAATAATTTTATACCGATGTTATATTGATGGATTTTATTAAACTCTATGAATTCACTCGGTGTTATCGCTGACCTTTTCTTTTAACATGTTTTATCTCAGGTACTTGAAGGTAATTCTCGGGAAGACAAAAAGAATTCATGGCCTGTACTTAAACAACAATTTCCATTCAAATGTTTTGTAAAACCTGCATGAAATACAATGACTTGGGACCTATGTAAATCTGATATTTATAAATGGAAATGCATTATTATTAAACGACGCGATTTTTAAGCGTTGTCTATGATGTGAGTAATGTGCTATCCCGTAACACCAACGAGTCTTCCGTTGTATTGAATTGTATAAATTTGGGGGTGTTACAATATAGTCCATAGAGCATAAGATAAAGAGTTAGTCTAAACATATTACATGTTTATTTAAACAAATAAATAAAAATTGTCTTAAACATGGTGAAGAGTGTTTGTTTGAGTTTCCCAAATAGAACCCCGGACGAGTCCTACAATGCAGATTACTAAGATGCTGGAGACCATGCACACACCACGTACTAACTTCATATTCCTGTGCAAAACATACTAACGGGTCAACATAAAGTTGGTGAATTTACAGATTTTAACAATTAATTAGTTCGGACATACAATAATCATAGAAGTAATAATGCACAAAGCATTCTTACTAAAATGTAAATAACATTTGTTTATTATTAGAAACTGAAGCTTAACCCCGTAGTCCTCATCAGATGAGGACGTAGTGTCTTACAAAAAGACACCCATTCCAGTTCCAACATGGTATACGTCTGTTGTCCTGGCCAAGGCACAGTGAGCATGACTCACCCAGACGGGGATGGTCAATCTCTAATAGATCTATTTATAACATTTGGGCGATTTACAACAATTTAACAGTTTCAATAGTAAGCAGTCATAATCCAGTTTATACAATCTAGTCATGTCCAATATATGTTTGCATATTTTCCTTCCCAAAAGGAAAGTTTTATCAAAGTTTAAATTGGGCTGTAAACTCACCTGGGAGTAGGAAATTGCTTGTTTAACACGGGTATCCAATTAAAGCTCACACCAAAGTTATGCCTAATTAGATAGTACAGTCTTAATAGATAGTACAAAGAACATATAGGTATGCTTATACGGATTTTATTCAGTTCATTCATACTATGATATTTATCTAAATAACCATAGTTCAAGTAGCATCAATATTCATTTAAACTTATTTATATAAGTTTCATTTCTAAGTAAACATAAAATGTTTAACTATTAATATCAGTTAGCATACATGTATTAATAGTAATCATTCAATTTCACAATTAAGTTTTACATTTAAGTAAACGTAAAAGAAAATGTTTCACTTAAAATATTTATCTATGTTTATGGTACTTGTATCAGTAACATCCCGTTAACTTTTTATAACCACGTTCTATATTTAAGTAAACATAAGGGGTTTACTTATAATATATTTACGTAGTAACATTTAATTTAATTTACGTTCACATAATTTTATTTCTTAAAAGTATATGAGTACACGTATTAACAAACATATTCATAATTGTTTATACAATTATTTCTTAAAGTAAATATAATATTTTATTTAAAAAATATAATATTTTATTTAACTTTAAAGTTTCTATAAATTATTTTTAAAATTTATAAAATAATTTAAACTTAAGAATTTATAACTTAATTCTTATGGTCTAAGTATTTTAATTATGTTTTATTATAATTAAAATAGATTTTATGGTTAGGGCTTGGAAATGTTTCGGGATATGGCAAAACTAGTCCTTCTATATTTTTAAAGGAGTGTAACTTTCGGATTTTACATATTTAGTACCTAGGGCTTGCTAAAGTTTCGGCTTATGGCAGATTTGGTCCCCCTAGTATTATCTAGGTTTTTGTAACTTTATAAAAATTTCAAAAACAGCCCCTAGGGCTTCTTTAGGTTTCGATATTTGACAAAAATAGTCCTTAGGGTTTTAAAATAGCAATACAACTTTTAGAAACTTCCCAAAATGGTCCCTAGGGTTTAATTTGCCACGGGTAGTCTTTATTTAAACCCCAGAATTTTGTATATTTACATTTTCAGTCCTTGTGTTTACTAGTTTATCAAAACAAGTTTCGTAAGTCACAGTTTTAGTCCTTAAGCTTTGTGAATTGTCATTTTCATCCAAAAAGTTTTTATAAGTTATATTTTACTATAAAAACTTCCATTTTAACATTTAAACTTTATATGGGCTCGTTAAATAGCCTAAACATCTAATGGGCTATTTTAGTGGGCTTAAATATATTTCAAGTCCACTAATTTGTTTAAATGGGCCCTTAAATCATCTATTGGGCATAATACATTTTTAAGTCCTTTAATTAGTTAAATGGGCCTAATTGTGATCTTAAGTCCATTTAAGTTACTATAATTTATAAAATGGGCTTATTGGGTCCATTTAAGTTTTGAATTAACATTTCATGGACTTAATTAGTCCATTAACATTAATTTACATTTTATGTATATGTTTACTTAGGATATTCTTATAAGCTTATTATGAGCTTATTAATATTTAGTTTTCCAATATAAATGAATAAAACTTACCTTTTGTTTTATGTGTTATACCAAATTAGATCTAGGTGTGTCTTAAGGTTACAAGTAAGTCATAATCTCTAGTAGGAGCTTATAACCTACGGCTATAATTAGTTATAGCTTATTAACATAAGTCAAGTCTCCTTTTTAAGTTGCATGTATATTTATAAGTGTTACAATAATAGATCTAACTATGTACATATCAAAAAAATAAGTTACAAGTCCAAAATAAGATCTAAACTATCTCTAGACCTAAAAACCAAACATAGATCCACGTATATTCATCTATAGCTCACGGCTATATTTTTAGATCTTGGTACTTCCAAGATGAACACTATATCTAGTTTCTAAGTCTTGTAATTATAAAAAAAATACAATCATGATTATCTAGTTTACATGCATGTTTCCAAGGTTACTATTTTTCCAAGGAGACTACATATAGCCCACGGCTATATTGTCTCTTCCCAAGGTTCCTATAATCTTGTTTTATGTTTAACATACTCAAGTTAATCTTTTTCATTAGATCTATGGTTTATAATACCATGCATGTACATTTAACCTATTTTAAATCCTATGTAACCCACGGCTAAATTTATACACATAAGTTGTATTTGTGATTTTTATTAGTCATCTTAACATGTATCATTTCATATTCCATCATTTAATCTTAACACATAAATCACATACGCATTAAGCATTTATGCCGTGACCTTTAAGGTCATGGTCTTCAAGACTTTTAGGTTACACACATCCATTTTATGAGATCTATGACTATTGGTTTAACCATAGTCCCATAAAACAAGATTTGTAACTCATGCCACCTTTAGATTTACAAAACTTCTCATATGGTTTTTAAATCTAGTTCAAAATATGGAACATAAAGCATGTGTTTCTTACTAAAGATTTTTAAATCATGAACATGATTTTTATAAATATGCCGTGACCTATAATGGTCATAGCTTTATCAAACATTGATCTTTAACATGTTATTTTCTTGTGTTTATAGATATATGATGATGCATGCATGAAGAAATGGAAGGACAAGTAGTGTATACCTTTCTTTCTTAAAAGTTACCAATGAAGATCTAGATGAACAAGAAGATTAGAGATCTAATCAAGAGGATGATGGAAACCCTAACTATAACCAAGTCGTGACCTTTAAGTTTTCGGCTAGGGCTTGTTATAGTGATTCCAAAGATGATGATGCTACCAAATGATTAATAGTTAATATGGGACAAGAATTTAGTAGATTTAATGAACAACTTTGGATTGTTGTGGCTTAATGCTGAATGATTTGAGAGAGAAAGATGAAGATAGAATGAGATTTGGTTTGCATGAGAGGTTGAGAGAATATATGTGTGTGTTTCGGCTTAAAGGGGAGAGAGAAGGGTGAGGGCAAAAGGCATGATTGCCTTGGTAAGAACCATTGTGCCATGTGTTGGCTTTTCCAAAACCAAGACAACCCTTCTTCTTCCACATATAGGATGCCGTGTCTAGCTAGCCAAAAGTGTTGGGAATTATTTGTTAAGTGTCAAGTACCGTTAGTGTATTTGAAGTACTGTTAGTATTATGTAAGTACCGTTAGTGTTAACACGGTACATAGTAAGTACTGCTACTTATAAAGTAAGTACTGCTATGAAGATTAGGACGAATATATCTTTGTATAAGATATGTCATAGTTATAGTTAGAGTATATCTTATGTGATATACCTAAATAGTTAGAATATTGATAATATATCGTCTGTGATATAGTTATATTTATAGAATATTATAAGGTTTCTAGGGTTCCTTACTCTATAAAAGGAACATAGGTACAATGTATTTCATGTACCTCATACAAGTCGATTAATAAGAGAATCGAATAGTTAAAAGTAATTATGTTCTTATGTTCTTTATAAGTTAGATTCCGCATAACTTATTTAGTGTTTAGTAAGAGTGCTCAAAGTGTTTTAGTTTGATTACAAACTATTATACTAATTCATAACAGAATATAGATCCAACCAAAGGGATCAACAAGTGGTATTAGAGCTTGTTGAGAAACTCTGAAAAAGAAGAACACGAACCCATACACTCCACACATACCAAATCTCAATGTCTCAACCAGATGGTGTTAATGCTCATGTGGATGATGTTCAAAACACTGATCCTGTTCTACCTCAAGGACAACCACAAGTTGTGCATCCTGCACCAACACAAGGTGCTCAAGTCGTGAACAATGTAGCTACATCTACACCAACACCTTCTCATACTCTGTCTGCTGTTAAACTCCCAGTTCTCAAAGGTGACAATTATGAGACTTGGGCTATGCAGATGAAACACTACTTGAATCACACAGATCATACTGTGTGGCAAGTTATCCAGAATGGGAACACACCAAAGAAGCTTTACTGGTTGCCAGACGATACATGTTATGTTCTACCTGCTGTGACTGCTGATGAGGTACAAGCAGAGATCAGAGAAAGAAAAGCTAGAACTGCTTTGGCTATGGCTCTTTCTGAAGACATTCTACCAAGCTTTCATCATTATAAAGATGCCAAAGCTATGTGGGATGCTATAAAACTTAGATTTGAAGGCAATGACAAATCTAAGAAAATTAAGAAGATTGTTCTTAAGCAAGAATTTGATAACTTCTCCATTACCAGTTAGCTTATTCAGTTAGCAGTTTATGGACAAGTAATTCCTAATGAAGAAGGAAATCTAAAATTCTTAAGAAGTGTTCCACCAGAGTGGAAAGCAATGGCTATGCACTTCATCACAAGAGATGATTTGGAAACAATTACATTTGATCATCTCTACAACAATCTTAGAGCATATGAGATGGATGTGAAGGGCACTGAAGTAAAGACAACAACTACTTCAAAGTCTAAATTGGCTTTTGTGTCAGATGGGAACAGCGGTACTTACTTTCAAAATACCGCTAGTGGACCTAGCAGCGATACTTACTCTACAAATACCACTGGAGGACTTACAAGCAGTACTTACCCACAAAGTATTGAAATCAGTCTTATGATCTCTCAAAATCCACATGGAAGGTCTTCACCATTGTTTAGTGACAATGATGCTTTCTTATTCTTTGCTGGACAAGACAACAGGACAAGGTTAACTCTCAATTATTTGTTCCAAATGGATGATGCTGATGTTGAAGAGATGGATCTTAAATGGCAAGCTGCAATGGTGTTAGTAAGATCTAATAGGTTCTTCAAGAAGACTGGAAGAAAAATGACTGTTGATCCTAATGAGCCATTGGGATATGACAAGTCTAAAGTTGAATGCTATAACTGTGGAAGGAATGGACACTTTGCAAGAGAATGCAATAGAGATAAAGCTGAGACAAGCAATATGAAGTCCAAAAACAGCTATAGAACCAGTCCAAAAATATCTGAAAGCTTTCCAAGAGGAAATAGCAGGAGTCCTAAAGGAACCAAAGCATTGGTTACTGTAGATGGAGTGGTGAATTAGGCAGAAGAAGAAGAAGAAGATCTTGGATTAATGTCTCTCTCTCATGAAGATACTGAGGGGCATCTCATTGATGAATTAAAAGATAAAGGAATTGTAGATAGTGGATGCTCAAGACACATGACAGGGAACAAAGATTTTCTTGCTGAATTTGAAGAATTCAGAGGAGGACCAGTAGCCTTTGGGGGTAGCAAAGGTAGAATCACTGGCAAAGGGAAAATCATCACAGGAAAGTTGGAATTTGAAGATGTCTTCTTTGTGAAAGAACTGAATGAGTTCAATCTCTTTTCAGTATCATAAATTTGTGATAAGAAGAACAAGGTGCTATTCACAGACAAAGACTGCTTGGTGTTGTCCAAAGACTTTGAGATGCCCAAGGAATCTCAAATACTACTTAAAGTACCCAGGCAAGAAAATATGTACACCTTTAATCTTCATACTATTACTCCAACAGGTGGTATTACATATTTGCTAGCTAAGGCTTCTTTAGATGAGTCAAATTTATGGCATAGAAGGTTAGGTCATGTGAATTTTAAGAATCTTAATAGATTGGTAAAAAGGAATTTGGTTAGAGGTTTACCTAACAAATCTTTTCAAAATGATTTCACATGTGCTGCTTGTCAAAAAGGAAAACAACATAGAGCCTCTTGTAAGACCAAGACTGTAAATACTGTGACAAAACCTTTGCATCTCTTGCATATGGATTTATTTGCTCCAGTTTCTATAAGAAGCATTAGCCACAAGACCTTTTGTCTAGTCATAACTGATGATTATAGTAGATTCAGTTGGGTTTTCTTTTTAGCCCTTAAAAGTGAAACAAGTGAATTACTAAAGGATTTTATCACTTTAGTTGAAAAGCAGTTCACTAAACAGGTTTTAATCATTAGGACTGATAATGGAACAGTATTTTTGAATGGTGATTTTGATGAATTCTGTAGGTCTAAAGGAATTAAGAGGCAATTTAGTAATCCTAGAACTCCTCAACAGAATGGAGTAGCTGAAAGGAAGAATAGGACATTAATTGAGGCTGCTAGAACTATGCTGGCTGATTCACTTTTGCCAAACACCTTTTGGGCTGAAGCAATCAATACTGCATGTTATGTGTTTAATAGAGTCCTAGTAACTAAGCCTCAAAACAAAACACCTTATGAACTTTTGACTAATGTAAAGCCTAACATAAGTCATTTAAAACCTTTTGGGTGTCATGTGTCCATACTAAATACTCTTGATTACTTGGGAAAGTTTGATGGAAAGTCTGATCCAGGATATCTTGTAGGATATTCATTGCAAAGTAAAGCATATAGGGTTTAAAATTTTGCAACTAAGAAAGTTGAAGAAAATGCTCATGTCAATTTCTTAGAAAATATACCCAATGTTCCAGGAATAGGTTATGCTTGGATGTTTGATCTAGATTATCTAACCAACTCCATGGACTACTACTCTTTGCAAAAAGATTGTCAAACTAACAATACAGGTGAGGAGTCAAGTGCAATTAATACAGGTACTCAAGAAGATGTTTCTTCATCAGATGAAGATGTTCACATCTATGTGCCAAATATGCCTACTGTTACTCCCATATCTGCAACTCCCAAGAAGTAAACCATGCCATCAATTGATGATCAAGCCTCCCATGAGCTTCAAGATCAAGAAAAGAATGCTACATCTGCAAATAAGAATTCAGGAGAAGAATCTTTTGAGTCACAACACTCAGCAGTACATACTATACCTAGCGGTACTTCATCTGCAAGTACTGCCAAGTCAAAATCTGCTAGATCTGCTGACTCCCTAGAAGAGACTTTGCAAGCATTGGACGATGAAGACTTATATGTCAGTCCAGCTGAAGGAATCTTATCCAAAGCTTCCTATGATGAGCAGGGTGCAGTAACTGACTTCAACAATTTGGAAACTGAAATTCCAGTCAGTTCTATTCCCACTCATAAAGTCAACAACAACCATCCTGCTACTCAGATTATTGGTGATCCAAAATCTGCTGTACAAACCAGAAGACAACTGCAAACCAATATTGAAACTCATGCACTAGTGAGTTATGTCAAACAACAGCAGAGAACAAATCATAAAGATACTCAGCATTGTTTGTTTGCCTGTTTCTTATCTCAAGTTGAGCCCAAAAATATCTCTCAGGCTCTTGATGAATAAAGTTGGGTGGATGCCATGCAAGAAGAATTAACACAATTTGAGCTACAAAAAATTAGGATTCTTGTGGATCTTCCCTCAGGAAAAAGAGTAATTGGTACAAGATGGGTCTTCAGGAACAAGAAGAATGAAAGAGGGGTTGTTGTGAGAAAAAAAGCAAGACTTGTTGCTCAAGGCTACAGACAGGAAGAAGGGATAGACTATGATGAGGTTTTTGCACCAGTGGCAAGGATAGAAGCCATTAGGTTATTTTTGGCCTTTGCATCATATATGGGATTTATAGTCTATCAAATGGATGTGAAAAGTGCCTTTCTATATGGTACTATTTCAGAGGAGGTATATGTCTCACAACCTCCAGGTTTTGTAGATCCTAAATTCCCGAATAGAGTCTACAGAGTTATCAAAGCACTTTACGGTCTTCATCAAGCTCCAAGAGCCTGGTATGCAACTTTATCCAACTTTTAGCTAGAACATGGATATAGGAGAGGAACCATTGACAAAACTCTGTTCATCAAGAAAAATGCCAAAGACATTATTCTAGTTCAAGTCTATGTTGATGACATCATTTTTGGTTCTACCAAGAAGACATGGTGTGAAGAGTTTGAAGCTTTGATGAAAGGAAGATTTCAAATGAGTTCTTTGGGAGAACTAACTTTCTTTTTGGGACTACAAGTCAAACAAAGGAAAGATGGAATATTTATCAGCCAAGATAAATATGTGCTGAAATCTTAAAGAAATTTTCATGTATGGATACAAGGAGTACAAGCACACCTTTTGAAGCCAAGAAATCTTTATCAAAAGATGAACATGGAGAGGATGTTGACATTCATCTCTATAGGTCAATGATTGGTTCATTGATGTATCTTACTACTTCAAGACCAAATATAATGTTTGCTGTGTGTGCATGTTCAAGATTCCAAGTTCATCCAAAGGTGTCACATCTTTATGCTGTGAAGAAGATTTTTAAATATCTTAAAAGTCAACCTAATTTAGGATTATGGTATCCTAGAGACTCCACCTTTGAATTGGAAGCTTACTCAGATAGTGACTATGCTGGAGCAAATCATGATAGGAAATCCACAACAGGAGGTTGTCAATTCCTAGGCAGAAGACTCATATCATGGCAGTGTAAGAAGCAAACCATTGTTGCTACTTCTACAACTGAAGCTGAATATGTAGCTGCTGCTCATTGTTGTGGACAAGTACTTTGGATTCAAAATCAATTGTTGGACTATGGGTTCAATTTCATGAACACCAAGATTTACATTGATAATGAAAGTACTATATGCATTGTCAAGAATCCAGTATTTCACTCCAAGACTAAGCATATTGAAATAAGACATCACTTTATAAGAGATGCTTATGACAAAAAGCTTATTCAAGTCTTGAAGATTCATACAGACAACAATGTAGCTGATTTGTTGACCAAGGCATTTGATGCAAAGAGATTCGAATTCCTGGTGACACACATTGGTATGCTCAACCAATAACATGCTGCATATGTTGAGGGGAGGTAATAGCTGTACAAGTTTTATATAAATTTTCTTGTATAGTCTATGCTTTGTGTTTTTGATGTTATTGCAGGTTTATAGAAAAAGATAAAAGAGGTTACATGTCTAGTGGAAAGCATGAACTGGCCAAATTTGTGAGGTACCGTTGTCACTCCAAGTACCGCTAACACAAAACCATGTACCGCTTATGTTCCATGTATCGTTACATGTCTGTTGTACCGTTAAGGGTCTCTTTTGTAAATTTGGCGGTTTCTTCGCGCTTGGGTTTGTTATTTACTTAAATACTTACCCCAATTAAACAATTGATTCACCTAATCTTTTATTTTTCTCTCTTGATTCTCTAACCCTCTCTCTAATCTTTCGATCATCAAAAATACTAATGGCTGCCTTACAAGTAATCTCTAAGCATAATTTAGTTGCGAATCTTGCTACGACTGATGACTCACCTGGTTTACATGAGATGCTTGGTTTCCTTTCTCGAAGTCATATTCGCTTCGCACTCACTGTAAGTCCAGTTGTCTCTATACCCATTGATGAACAATTTTGGGATACTGCTGTTCTAGGTACTCATTTTGATCAACCTTGCATTAAGGCTAGGGTAAGTCATAGGAATATATATGTCACTGAGGTACTGCTAAGAGCAAGTTTGAGACTTAATGATGAAAATGGACTTAGTATGCTTAATAATACAGAGATTCATGATGGCCTTGCAGCCATGGGCTATGGGGTGGTAGGGAAAGTCTTACTATCTTTAAAGCATTATTTTCACCTCAATTGAAATTGCTTTTTCATGCTATTATTCACTGTTTAAGTTCAAAAAGTACATCTTTTGATCAAATAAGAATTTGGCATCTGTTGGTATTTGTCTAGCAAATAAAAGGGTTTTTAACTTTTCAAAATTAATTTTTGAAGGCATGACTAGGAATTTGGAAGGGACTAAGAAGTTTCTAATGTATCCTAGATTCATTCAGGCTTTAGTTAGTGACCAAATACCTAACCTACCAGCATTAACTGATACATGGGATGTTCCTTCATTCACAAAGATAACTTTCTCTTTCTTGAACAAACAAGGAAATGCCTTTTCAGGAACTGTCACACCATTGTTTGCCCATATGTTAGCCCAACCTGCCAATCAAGAAGGTGAGGAACCTAGCAATGCTAGTGCTTCTCAGCAAACTCCTTCTCACCAGAGCTCCCACTCTCTAGAAGATTCGCAATCTTCTTCTCACAATGTTAGTATTCCACCAAACACTGATGAGATGATCCACACACCTGCTGCTTCTATTGCTGCTAGTGGTTCACCATAAGCACAAGCACCAGAGGTGGTGGATGTTGCAAATTAAACTTCTTTGTGTACATGTTTGTCCTAATAGGTACAGGTATTGCAGAAAGATAAGCTTGTTCAAGACAAGAACATTGCTGAATTAGAAGCTAGCCTACTCAAGTTAAGGACAAAAGTGTCATTTTGGATGAGGCAATATAGATCTGTTCAGACATCTGAAATCAGGAAGCAAAGGTTCAGGAACCTCAAGAAAAGGCAACTGAATGGAACCAAACAGGGGAGGAATATTGAAGAACAGGGAAGGAATAGTGAAGAACAACCACCTTCTTTTGATAATCAAACAAGGATCTCTGGAAATGACATCAATTTTGAATTGGATGAAGATGTCATGAGGACTTTTAAAGATGGAACTAGTTTAGAGACTGGTGTGGATGAACCTTCAGACATGGAGATTCAACAACAAGACCCACAACCTACTCCAGAGGAACCACAAGTTCAAGAACAAGTTCAAGAAAAATTGGTAAATCAACCAGAGGAGCCACAAGTTGCAGAAACATTAGCAACTCAGCTAGAACCATCAGTTCAATCACCACCTCAAGCAAATTGGAATGTTTTCTATGAGAAGTTGGAGGAAATTTCTAATCAGTTTCCTGATCCATCACCATAAAAGCAATAAGTCAGAAAAGACTAAAGAAGTACAAATTGATATGATGGCTTCTATGGAAGATAAAGCATCTGGGGAAACACAAGTGATTGAAGAAACAAGTGTCTCTAATACTGGTGAAGTCAACTTTGTTGAAGATCCAAGTACTGCTAAGCTAACTGCAAGTACTGCTGACATTGTTGAAGACCCAAGTACTGCTAAGCCAATTGCAAGTACTGCTAAGCAAATTGCAAGTACCGCTGGTGATCATCCTTCACTGGAAAGTCAAAATTCATTTGGAGAAAATGAGACTTTAGCCAAATTGTTGCTTGATCTAAAGAAGAATTTAGTTGAGAAGGCTAAGCAAGAAGAAGTGGAGAAAAAGACACAACAAGAAGTTCTTGCCTCAAAGGATCAAATTCAAGGTAAGAAAGTACAAGCTTCACACCCTACAAAAGGTATAGTCATTCAACAGTTAGCTAATGAAGAAGTAGCTGCCAAACTGAAGAAGAAGTTGCCTAAGATAAATCCAAAGGATAAAGGGAAGAAGCAATTATTTTCAGAATCTGAAGATGAAAGTGATTCAGATGATGATATAAATAGAGTCATGTACAGATTTAATCTAATTGACCATGATGAGGAATTTGCTTATAGAATGCAAGCATAAATTCGTGAAGATGAATTGAAGGAGGAACTTGCAGCAAAGCAAAATTTGTTAGAAGCTAAAAGGATACAACAAGAATGGAACATACAAGAGTATGATAGGATTCAAGCTGAGATACATGCAAGTGAGCTTCTTGCAGACTCATTGATAGCTGAAGAAAAAGATGCATATGATGAAGAAGAAAAATCAAGATTGATTGATGATCTGGTAAGGGAGCAATAAAGATTCTTTGTTGAAAATAGAAGGAAAGAAAAGATTAAGCCTCCAACAACTATGCAGATTAGAAGTCAAATGATGAAATTTATAAAGAAAGTAAAAGGATTCACTCATATTCAGCTGGTCAAGAAAACTTTTGAAGAAATCAAGACTTTGTATGAGCAAAGTAAAAAGACTAAATTGAATTTTGTTGAGATTGGATCTGAAGCAGACAAGAAAGCTGTTGAAGAATTCAAGAAACATCTACAACAACAAAGACAATTTGGTAGTACTCCTAGAATTGAGCCAAGTATTGCTGAACCTACAAGTACATCTCCACCTATCAAAACCACTTATGTGAGGAAGAATAGAAAGGAGAAAGTAAGTTCAAGAGAGGAAGAGATTGCTCAAAGGATGAATATAGGAGTTGAAACTCAAGGAATTGCTCAGACTGAAAATGTACAAGCAGTACCTACACAGTCAACAGTACATACTACATACAAGCTTGGAAGAGGGTTCAACAGAACTTGAAGGAATTTCCAAGAGTGCTAAAAAGAAAAGATCAACAAAGCTAAAGAAGAAAGCTAAGAGAGCTAAAACTACAACAGAAGATAGTGATGATGATGAGAGCTTAAGGAAGTACTTGAAGATTGTAAACTTTGAAGATCAATGTGTTGATACAGAGATTTTTGGAAAAAGAGCATCCATTTGTTAAGTGGATTTACTCTACAGATCAAGGACTTGAAGCTCATGGGATTCAGAGATCTGATGACACAAAAAGGATATTCAGACTTCTGGAAGATATCCTTCACATACTTGACAGACAAGATATCCAAGATCTTGTAAGGTTAGTTGAAGATGCCAGTGCAGGTAAAACTGAAGTATCACTATTATATAGGGAGCTTATCTTTATGTATGAGCCACATAAATGTGATCAAGAAATGTTGAAGGAATTAGAGAATCGGGTTCCTAGTTACTGGAGATATTACAGGTCACGTGGTTTGCATATTTTGGATGTAGATGATGATGTTACATATTATATGCTGCAAGAGAAGACTTATCCCTTCAAAAGAAAATTGCTGGAAAGGATGTTAGAACAACAATTGGAAGTTACAGAAGAATCTGCTAAAGCTTTGGAGTTGATCAGAATGGTTAAACAACAAATCAAGGATTTGAAAGATGAGGAAGAAGCTGAGAAAGAATCTTAAGTGTTTGACTTTCAGTCACACTTCATAAATGGTTCTCAGTTCACCATGTCTAACACACATAAGAACTGGCTAGTCCATAAGCAAACGGTTTGTGGTAAAGACTTATCAAATCCGTTGAAAGCTGATAGTTTGCTAAAAACTATATGGTTCTGACTCACCTTGTTTCGAGACAAAGAGTTAGCTAGTCCTAGACAAACGGTACTAGGTAAAGACATCATCAAATCCGTTGATGGTTGACAATTTACCAAAAAATTATAAGGTTTTCATTACACCTTATTCTTTGTGAATAAAGTATTGGCTATTCCAGAGTGTACGGCTAACTGGTATGAAGATTGCAGACAAAGAAGTATTAGAAGATATAATACTTAGAAGGTTTTGTTATCATCAAATCAAGTGGAAGATTTATGATCAAGAGTTCAAGGACTAAACTCAAGAAGACAAAAACTGATGCTGGAAAGATGAATGAATGCTTAGAAGACACAAGAAGATCATATTTTGAAGACAAAGATGATGCTCATAATGTTTGAAGATTATCTTATTAGAAGAAGATCTACATATGAAGTGTTTGGCTACATTCAGTTGGATGCAAATACAAATTACCAAGTTCAATCCAAGGATGAAGGAAAGACTGAAGACATGTATTTCTAATACATCCAGTACAAAAGAAACAAGAAGACAACAAGTTATCATTTCTTGTTTAGGGGAGGATTGTTGGGAATTATTTGTTAAGTGTCAAGTACCGTTAGTGTATTTGAAGTACTGTTAGTGTTGTGTAAGTACCATTAGTGTTAACGCGATACATAGTAAGTACCACTACTTATAAAGTAAGTACTGCTATGAAGATTAGGACGAATATATCTTTGTATAAGATATGTCATAGTTATAGTTAGAGTATATCTTATGTGATATACCTAAATAGTTAGAATATTGATAATATATCGTCTGTGATATAGTTATCTTTATAGAATATTCTAAGGTTTCTAGGGTTTCTTACTCTATAAAAGGAACATAGGTACAATGTCTTTCATGTACCTCATACAAGTCGATTAATAAGAGAATCAAATAGTTAAAAGTAATTATGTTCTTCTGTGCTTTATAAGTTAGATTCCGCATAACTTATTTAGTGTTTAGTAAGAGTGCTCAAAGTGTTTTAGTTTGATTACAAACTATTATACTAATTCTTAACAGAATATAGATCCAACCAAAGGGATCAACAAAAGGGGGGGGTAATGGGCTTTGGCTTGGGCTCATGTTGGGTTAGTACCTAAGGAGTATAGTCTTGGGCTAGTTCAAGGAGGTTAAAACATGTTTGTGGTATACACACTTGCACACATACACGGCTACATACACCATGTAGTTTGTTTTTACAACTTTGATTTAGTGTTGTGTGTATAGCCAAGTATTGATTTTACATTTTTATCATTTGTTCTCCTAGTCTTAAGTATATGGTTTGAGCTATGTAGCTTATTTACAACAAGTATGAATGTAAAGGTATAAGTAACTAAATGAACAAGTTCACACTCAACCTATAGGAATATACATATGAGTATGTGTTCTAGGATTAATGGTTGCAACTTCGTTACATAAAATCATGGTAAAATCATGGATTTTACAGTAACCTTTAAGGGAATGTTCTGTTTACCTTCTTTTTTTTGTTTGTTTCACAGCAATAAGTTTACCTTCTTTATTTTTTTTGTTTATGTAACCTCAGTTTTCACAACAATCCTACATTCTACGAATTACTCACTAAAGCTTAAATGCTGCAAACTACAGTCATACAACAATACTAGTAATATTTATAAAAAACAATGCATCAAATTTCATTATAAAAGGCGAGAATGGAAGTAAGATGTTATACCAGCCTTAAGTAGAGCATCATACTTATCCTTAACAACGGGAAAATTAAATTTCTCGGTCATGAGCTTTCGTTAAAAACATTCAAAGTTTTTAAGCTCATGAACACGACTTACAGTCAAATGTCAGACTGTAACTCGAACCTCAAATAAAGGAAAGTGTGTCTTCAAAGATAACTTATCCTAACAACAGGTAGAGCTATCATTGGTTGATCTTGTCACAAAACATTCAAAGTTTTGAGCTCAACACTATGGCTTGTAATCACTTTCAGATTGCAACCCGAATCTATATTCACGGGGGAGTGTACGATTTAGTACTCTTACCCTCAACAAAAGAAGAGTAATCTTCTTACACATGAGTGGATTCGTCAAGACATTCAAAGTATATGAAATCAAACTTTATGCTTTAGAAAAACCATGTCGCCAAAAAGAAATGGATTTTTCAAAAAGCGTTGAACACATTTTTTTAAAGAATTTCTCAGTGATTATTCAAAATCTTTCAAAAATTATGTGTTCAACAACTCCTGTCCTCAAAATTTTAATGTGGATCATCTCCTCGTAATGACAATTCAATTGGATAAATTTTTGAGGGGGAGCTTTCCAAAACTTCATGATATGATATAAACATTTTTCTCCCGAAAGTTTTTCAAGACTATTTTTCACGATATATTTTAATCAAATTTGGTATCTCTAATATCAAACGATTTTATATATTAGAGATAGGGGAGAAAATGTGATTAAAATGTGATCTATTTTGCAAGACTCAAGCACCTTTAAATCTTACCCACATGTGCGAAACACTTTCGATTATCGATGCACATGTGAAGGGGGAGCTTTTCTGAAACGACAAAACTAGCAAGGTGTTAAATGTTTTTCAAACACTTTGTTAGAATTTAAAGTTGTTTGTGGTTACGATCTCATACCTATAACATCTTTAATTTATGACATTATTGGTGTCAAAAGGGTGGTTAGGTTTAAGTCCTATGATCCAACCAGAACCGAAGGGATCTTCCCAGGGACAATTCAATAGATTATTAGAAGTCCTTAGGAAAGATGGAGTAGAATGTGAACGTAGCTAAATGCCGACTAAGTAATGATGCTAGCACTGGAACAATCACAACAAGGTGCTAGTAATGATGTATTGGTAAGCATTGAAGGGGTTGAAGAATGAAAAAGAAATGTAAGGATAAAGGGTGAAAAGAAAGAAGCCCTCCATACAACTTAGGCAGAAACCCGGTCAACACATCATGAACACAACACATCATGGAACCAGTTATGTAATGCACAACCCTTCCCCAGCTGACTCAAACTTCTCTCAAAAGAAGTTTGTTTTATTGTCACATAGATCAACACGACTTCTATTGACTTTCTCACTCCTAGATAGTTGATATTGAATAGGTGGCATCTGCTCCAGCCTCCAACCACTAAAAGTACAAAAATAGAGTCTAGAGCCTAGATATCAATCAAATCTCGTTAGGACACATAGATGACGAACAAGAGAGTCCTATGATATATCCTTGTGATATTGCTAGAACACTTAGAGTGATACTACTTAGTATTCACAATGATGAGTTTAAATCCTTCTAGTGTTAACATCAAACAGCACTGCGATAGGTCATGTGTAAGATTCTTTCACTAGTACAAAAAATGGTATCCATCACACTCAAAAAGAGTGACCGTAGGCATACAGTCACACGCGGTATTTTTTGTCTTTGTGACCAAAGGTCCCGCGACCGTAGGTACACTACAGTCACGATCTGATCTTTGTGATGATAACCAAGAAAAAAATGTGACCAATACTCGAAAATGTGTGACGAACTAGGTACAATATTTGGAGTTTTAGTGAATATGTGTGACGGTAAACACTCTACAGTTACACGAGTTTTGTTTAAGAGTGACTATTGTTTATAAATTTTTCACATGAATATACAATTTGTGTGACATTTACTATGTGATTAGTGTATTTTGTGTGACTATATGCATCAAATATTCACATGAAGGGTATGTTTGTGTGACCTTTTATGACATGTAGTCACATAAATTATGCTAATGACTCTGAGTTTGTCACATACAATTAACCAAAGAGTTACCAATAGTAGTAATAAGTGTGACTGTATGCTTTGTCAAGTCAAGCCAATTGTATTTTATGTGACTATATGCATCTAATTGTCACATGAATTGTATGTTTGTGTTACCTTTTATGACATGTAGTCACACAAATCATGCTAATGGTACTGAGTTTGTCACATACAATTAACCAAAGAGTTACCAATAGTAGTAATAAGTGTGACTGTATGCTTTGTCAAGTCAAGCAAATTGTATTTTGTGTGACTATATGCATCCAATAGTCACATGAATTGTATGTTTGTGTTACCTTTTATGACATGTAGTCACACAAATCATGCTAATGGTACTGAGTTTGTCACATACAATTAACCAAAGAGTTACCAATAGTAGAAATAAGTGTGACTGTATGCTTTGTCAAGTCAAGCAAATTGTATTTTGTGTGACTATATGCATCAAATAGTCACATGAAGGGTATGTTTGTGTGACCTTTTATGACATGTAGTCACACAAATTATGATAATGGCTCTGAGTATGTCACATACAATTAACCAAAGAGTTACCAATAGTAGTAATAAGTGTGACTGTATGCTTTGTCAAGTCAAACCAATTGTATTTTGTGTGACTATATGCATCTAATAGTCACATGAATTGTATGTTTGTGTTACCTTTTATCAGATGTAGTCACACAAATCATGCTAATGGTACTGAGTTTGTCACATACAATTAACCAAAGAGTTATCAATAGTAGTAATAAGTGTGATTGTATGCTTTGTTAAGTCAAGCAAATTGTATTTGTGTGACTATATTCATCCGATAATCACATGAATTTTATGTTTGTGTGACCATTTATGACATGTAGTCACACAAATCATGCTAATGGCACTAAGTTTGTCACATACAATTAACCAAAGAGTTACCAATAGTAGTAATAAGTGTGACTATATGCTTTGTCAAGTCAAGAAAATTGTATTTTGTGTGACTATATGCATCCAATAGTCACATAGAATTGTATGTTTGTGTGACTTTTTATGATATGTAGTCACACATTGGAATGTGAATAAGTGTGACTATGTTTCATCTTCTAGTAACCTTTCAGAATTCAATAAAAACAAATAACAAAATTCTGGAAATCATATTTCAATTGCATTAATATATAAAATTGAATGTACATAATCAAATCAACAAATGTAATGTCGTATTATTCTCAAGTAACATACTTTTCACGTAGAATCACATTTGTAAAGACTTTGAATCACCGTATTGTAAAGTCTATTGAGCCTTGTTATTCCTAGCTTGTTTCTGCATATGAGTAATAGTCGTAAATGTACTGCCTGCTGGAACATTCATCGAGCGCTTAGATCCTATCTTTGGTGCACTTTTCAACAACACCTTTCATGGTATTTGGTGGTGTTGTTTCCTTTATGGAAATAGAAGCCGTGTATTAAACATTGCACTAAATATGAAAAACTATGTATATGTAGGATGATAAATCAAGTGTATGTACCTCTTCCAAAAAAATAACCTTTTCCTTTGGCTATGCCACAAAACTACCTTTTACATCCTTAACAGTTTTTAAACCATTATTTCTGGCATCAGGTATGAATGCTTCATCCACTAAGGATTCATCAACTGAAACTTTGTAGCAATTTTTTGGTAGTGGTTGGTTATGAATCATTACATTGTCTCCATCCTTAGACTTGTATACCCTACCGTTACCAATGATCATTGTCCTAGATATGTTCCACAATTTGCACTTAAATGTCTGAAGAAAAATGTTTACATGCGTTAATGACAAATAAATTAAACAAGTAACTATATGAAAAATGATGAAATACTTACATCTGGTAGTGATGGTGGAGACTGATTTACTTTTGATTTAGAAGGTGTACGCTTCTTTCGTAATGATGCAATAGGTACGTCTTGTTGTGGCGAGGGAGATAGATTTTGTTGTGATCAGGAAGCTGGATAAATATCTTCTTGAGATTGGGAATTTTGAAGTGGAGACTTCTTTTCCAACGATCATGTCTTATTTTTTGCTAACCTAGTTCTAGTAGGTACCTGCATATATACATAACACAGTAAATAAGTTATGTATAGTACAATTTAGAAACCAAACATGGTTTTTTTATAACTTACCTTCTTCGCAGTTGCAGTTGCAGCTGCAGTTGCATTGTCCAAATCCTTGTTCAAAGTTGCAGTTGTCTTAGACATTGGAAATAACACACCCTTCTGAAGTCCACCACCACTGATCGACGTCATTTGCTCTTCACTATGTATTTTTCTTAATGCATTATGTTCTATTTGTAATACCGACAATATATAAGTATGTTAATTGTTAATGGTATTACAGACTGAAAATCATCAAATCAAAATTAGAAAACTAGTCTTACATTTGACTGACTTGGCATTGACTCGGCTATATTAACCCCTTGTGAAGACATAACTTTCAACATTTTTTCAATAGGGTTTCCTGTGTTTGTAACATCTTGGTGGTTAATTCAGCAACTGTATCCTCTTTTTCTTTACGCGCCTTAATAAGTGTGAAAACACTTATCCTTTTACCACTTAATTACAATAATAACCAAGCCAAAACGCGATTTTATGTCGTAAATGTCGGAATTATGCGTGGTTTGTGTTTTTGTTGTGATATAGGACCAAAATGTGAAAAGGGAAGAAAACATGGGCTTTCACGGAATTTTATTGAAGAAATAGACAAAAGACGAAGTCAAAAGATCAAGAGTGCAAAAAGAACGGAAGTCCAAGGCCAATTCTGAAGATTTATCAAAGAAAAAGTCTAAAGATGGAAGTTTAATGAAGTCGAAAAACTCAAGTCTAATAAATGAAGAAATTATAAGACGTGTTCAAATAATCACGAGACAAAGTCGAAAAAGTCGAAGAATTTATAAAGACGAAAAGACGAGAAAAGGAAGAAAAGATCAACACTTACTAATCCTCCTATAAATACCTTCCTAATGTGTCATTAGGAGGTGTTAGCTAATTTGACACATTAGTCTTTCCAAATTTATTTTTCATGCACTTTAATATTGTCATTTAATTTCTTGTCTTTAATTTTCAAGTAAGTTTTAATTTTGTTGTTGAATCTTAATTTTAATCAAGTTTTTGATTAATCTGTCATTCTACCTTTCTTATCTTGTTTAATCTTTATGCTTATTTGCTTAGTGTCATGCTTATTTGATTGTTTCTTATGTTTTTATGTGTTTGATTGTGTTAGCTTATTGATTTTATAGCTTATTGTGTGTTTGATTTAAATTTAATTAAGTGTTTTAAAAGTTATTTTATAAAAAGTCGATTTTAAATATTTTTATTATTTAGTGTTTTTAAAAGTATTTAAATTTTGGCTTATTTAGTTTTTCTTAAAATTTATTTGGTTAAAGTTTTAGTTAAGTGCTTATTAGATTCTAGCTTATTTTCATTTTGGTCATTTTTAATTATTCCGAACTAGTAAACCCTAATATTCCGGATAGTGTCAGTTTTCAGATTCCGGATAAGCCCACACCTCATTCCGGATAACAAATTGAACGACATTCCGGATAAGTTTATAAACTTATTCCGTATAAAGCATGAAATGTGAATCCGGATAAGACTGATGAATTTATTCCGTATAAGCCAATAATAGTATTCCATATAACAACAAAAAAATCAGATTCCGTATAACCTTACAAATTGACATGCATGCTAACCTAGCTGCTTGTCCTTTTTCCCGCTCAATTGAGAAGCTAGGGTGCTAGCTTGCTTGTTTATGCCTTTGTTCCGTAATCGTTTAGTTTAATCTGAAAGTTGTTCTGATTTTATTTATGAATGTCACGTATTTTTAGTTATATTTTCGCCTAATTTTTGTATTAGTAATTTTTCGTAAAGTTTAAGTTTTATCTTTTATTTAGTACCCGCTTTAGCTTTTACCTCGTTTAGTTTTAAGGTACCCTCTTAGTTTTATTTTCTCCTTTTTCATTAGGTTAATTTTATTTTTCAGTCGAAAGTTAATTTCTTCGTTTAGTTTTATTTTTATTAATTGTTTTGTTTTAATTTACGCTTTATTATTTGTTTCGCTCCTTTATTATTAGTTAATTGTTTTTGGCTTATTTTTATTACGTTTCGCTTTTACCTTTTAAGTAGAAATAGATAAACCCAATCTCCTTTTTGTTAACCAAAAACGACTGAGTCACGCTTTCAACCTTAGTCAATTCGAATTGAATCGAAAAAGAACCTAATAAAATCTAGTTATTAAATGGTGCCGCTGCCGGCTCTTTTCGTAAAGATTAACGGTTTTCTGTCAGAGAGGCGTTGAATTTTGGGATCCGTTCACTCGTGAACGTTATTTTTCGTGTCAAAAATTTTCAAAAATCCTAAAAATTAAACATTTCAAATATACAAAAACATTTAAAAAACGTATAAAAAGCATTTCTTTTTCAAAGTTTTGCACCAAAAAGATTTTATTTTTATTTTTATTTTTACAAGTACATATATATTCTCTATTTCCTTGGTATCTTTTTCTTTTTCTTTTGCAGGTGTATGCGTACTAGATCTTCATCTTATTCAGAGCCAGAGACTCGTGAAGATTTAAATATGGCTGGTGTGCACAACAACAATAACCCACCTCACCCCAACATGAATAACAACAACAATGTTCCCCCACCCGACCTTCGAACGATGGAGGAGCTGTGTCAACCAACGATGAATGGACGAGGAGGACCGATTGCACCGATGCAAATCACGGCTCTGGAGTTTTCGTCGAAGCATCACATGATCCAACAAGTTAAAAACACTTGTCCATTTCGCGGATTACCGGATGATGATGCCAACAAACACCTCGACAAGTTCATTATTGTTACCCAAAGCATGAAGTTGCCTGGTGTTACTATGGATTTTCTTCGCCTTCACCTATTTCCACACACCTTATTCCACCATGCCGAAAAAATGGTTTGATCGTCTTCCGAAGAATTCAATTCATACTTGTGACGAGATGACCCAATGATTTTTGTCGCGCTAATTTCCACCATCCATGGTCACGAGCCTTCGGAATCAAATCAGTGGTTTCACGCAAGAACCTGATGAATCACTTTTCGATGCTTGGGAACGTTATAATGTTTTAATCGATTGATGTCCAAACCACAACATGCTCCCCGTCACCTTAATTTATACTTTCTACAACGGCTTAACTTTTCGTGATCGTGATACGATTAATGCAGCCGCCGGTGGCACATTTATGAAAAGAAGACCCGAGGAGTGTAGAGAGCTTATCGAGAACATGACTACTCATCACAAAAAATGGGATTCTTCTGCATCTTCAAGGAATAACACGAGAGTCAATGTTTCTTCTACTTCTTCAAACCCTGATATCACCGAATTGACCCGCGCAATGGTCGAAATGAGAAAAAATATGCAACTCTTGGCTAGAAATCAACAACAACAAGTTAAAGCTGTAGCAACTTCTTGTGAGATTTGCGGGGGTCCTCATTCATACACTGATTGTCCTTCTACTCATGACAATCCGGAAAACGTATATGCAACTCATGGTAACTGTTCAACGGAAAGCTATCAAGCCCGACCTCAAGGTGATCGTAACTTGCTAAGTTACCGTTCTAACAACTTTCTTTCACCCGGTTTTTCTCCTCAAAACCACAACCCCAACAACTACAATAGAAGCAACCCAAACCCACCTCGAGCTTCTAATCCTTATCACCCACCCGCTCAACAAGCACCACCCATTAATCAAGATGTTGAAACTTTCATGAGGACCCAAGGAGAGCTAGTTAAGAATCTTCAAAGCCAAATCATCAACTTGAAAGGAGATATCACTAAGCCAGGGAATGATATTAGAACCGAGCTTCGACATGATATGAAAACCTCTTTTAGCAATCAAACAAATGATTTGAAGAATATGCTGGCTATTTTTCTCCCAAGTACTCAACCTTCTACTTCGGGCTCTCTTCCTTCAAATATCGTCACCAACCCGAGAGCGAATGTGAGTGCTATTACTACTCGAAGTGGAGCAACCTTAGTAGGACCATCTACCCCTCCCCCAGTTACTCCATCTACACCTCCTCCACCACCATTTATCCCGCCTACTACCACGCCTAGTACGAGTTCTCCATTACCGTCTCCACCTCTCACTGAAGAAGCACCTAAGAAAAACCCTTCACCAACCCCACCTTCCACCTTTAAACCTTTAACATCTCAACCTTTACCTGCTACACCTACACCACCTAAACCAAATATCCCTTATCCTTCTCGCTTAGACAAGTGCCAATTGCTCACCAAGGATGACATTCAAGTGTCAAACTTTTTGAAGAAGATTTCAGGAGTGACCATCACCTTTAGCCTTGTTGAAGCTCTAGCCCAAATGCCTAAATTTGTTAAGAAGTTAAAGGAATTGCTTAATAAGAAGGAGAAGATGGCCGAGTTTGTTAATACTCGATTGAATGAGAATTGTTCGCAATCCTCTTAAAGAACTTCCGGAAAAACTTGGAGATCCCGGTCGTTTTGTGTTACCATGTACTTTTCACCAAACCAAAGAATTTACTGCCTTAGCCGATCTCGGGGCAAGTATAAATCTGATGCCTTTAAGTGTTTGGAAAACACTATCATTACCCGACCTTACTCCAACAAAGATGACTCTTGAGCTAGCAAATCGAACTATCTCTTACCCCGTTGGTATTGCTGAAGAAGTATTTATTAAAGTTGGTACCTTCACTTTTCCGGTCGACTTTGTTGTTGTTGATTATGAAATGGACCCTCGTTAACCGTTAATACTTGGCCGGCCATTTTTGAGAACCGGAAAAGCTTTAATTGATGTTGCTGAAGGTGAGCTAATCCTAAGGGTCGGGAATGATACACAAGTTTTTAAAATGGGGAAGATCACAACCAAATCTAATGGAAGAGAATCAGCGAATATGATTAATGTGCTTGATGATTTTGTCGTCTACAACAATCCTCTTTTCGATTCTTGCTATGATAATCCACTTTTCCAAGATGATGTGGATGATTCTCTCTCCAATTTAGATCCCCCACCAATTCATGAGTCTCCACCGATCTATGATGACTAATACTCGGTTTTACCCTTGTATAAAATAATTTCGTTGTTCCGATCTTTTCGAATTGAAAACCGGTCTTAAGTGCGACTCAATCGTCTTTTGGTAGATCAAGAGAATGGTTTGGTTTGTTTGTCTAATTTAAACTATTAGCAAATAATTAAAGTGTCTTTGAGTAAAATGGAAGTCAAAAGATTAATACTAAATCGATAAGTAAAAATAAATGCTCAAAAACTTAAAGGTGACAATGGAAAAGTACTAACACACTAAATAAAACTAACACTTGGAAAATTTCTAAAAATAAAAACTTAATAAAAAAGTACTATAAGAAAGTAAGATCGGAGTAAACCAAAACAAGCCAAAAGAACCCCCGATCGGAATGTATTCCGATCGGTTGATCGGAATATGGGTAAATGCTACAATCGGAATATAATCAAATGAGCTTAATCGGAATATCACAAATTTCACCAATCGGAATAACAATCTTGATCAAATCGGAATACTTGCAAAAGTATCCAATCGGAATAAACACATTTGCACCTATCGGAATATCCAACAAAGGCCTGGATCGGAATATCTGGGGTTCCAATCGGAAAGTGAAAACCCTTATCCGATTGGTTCAATCGGAAAAGGGGAAGAGGCTGCTCGGAATCACTGATCGGAAAGGGGAGTTGTACCCTTTCCAAAATTGGGGGAATTCGGTTAAAAGCTAGTAAATAAGCTATAAAATAAGCTTATCACAAAACTAACCCGAATCAATAACAAAACCAAATCAAATAAGCACTTTGATCAACTTATTTGACTCGAAATTAATCAACTTTTTAGATCAAACAATAAAAACATAAACTTTTTAATAAAACTTTTTAATAAGAAAAATAAGCTAATCATCAAAATAAGCCCATAAGCACAAAAGTCTTAAAGCTTAATCAAATGAAAACTTATAAAATGATCAAAAGATTAACTTTTTAAGCACGAAATCATTAAGAACAACACGGATCTATTGAAAATCGCACCAAAAATCAATCTTAAATCAAAGAAAAGTAGAATGAGATTAAGGATAAAAAGCTTAAAATAAACTTGATTAATAGAAATAAGCAATACAAAGTGTTTTAATCTTGAAAGATTAAGAAAAAGATGAAATATAGTGAGAGAAAGTTTAAGACTTTCTCTCTCTAAAGCTAGAGAGAACTAAAAAAAAGTGAAAATTATCTAAAAACTCTAACTACCCTCCTAATGACTATTAGGAGGGTATTTATAGGAAAGGTGGAAGGAGTGCATGTGTTGCATCTTCTTTCTTGCTTTCTTCACGTTTTCTCGACTCGACTTTAATTCTTCGTCTTTGTCATCTCGGGATTTGAACTTGTCGTTTAATTTTCTTCTTCTATTAGACTTGAGTTCTTCGACTTCGTTAAACTTCCGTCCTTTGACTTTTTCTTCGATAAATCTTCAGAATAGGCCTTGGACTTCCGTTCTTTTTGCACTCTTGATCTTTTGACTTCGTCTTTTCCTGTTTTCTTTGATAAAAGCCCGTGAAAACCCGTGTTTTCTTCCTTTTTCATATTTTGGTCCTAAAACACAATAAAAACACAAACCACGCATAATTCCGACTTTTACGACATAAATCACACGTTTTGGTCTTGTTATTATTGGAAATAAGTAGTAAAAGGATAAGTGTTTTCACACTTATTAAATCCCCTACACTTGACCATTGCAATACCCTCATGCAATGCATTAATTTTAAAGCACGGTTTACATTTTCCATCATAAATAACCCACCTTGGCCTTTATTAAATACTAAACATAAAAGATAGAAATAAGTAAAGAAATTAAAAACTTACATTGGGTTTTGGTGGCCATGAACGTTTATCATCCTCAAGTTTCACGTTCCCCATACCAAGCTTAAAAACGAGATCATTGTTATTATAAGTTAGCAAACTATCACGAACTCATGTGGGCTAATTATTCACTTAGACTCCCTTATTCCTAGGTGTATCTCTTATATTTTATTTTTGTCTTGAATGATCACGAGGATGCATTGTTTGACTTATTTCGATAGTTATTTAGCCCGAAAATAAAGTAAACGATTTAATCAATAGTTAGCTAAAGGACCAAATCTTTTAAAACTGCTTCTCGGGACCTCATAAAGTCCATATCTTGGCATAACTCGCTTCGCGATTTGAGACCTTTCTCGGACCGATATTTGGCAGGGACTTCATACTTCGAATCTTGAGAGACGTTCTTGAAATAATGGTCTTCTCTTCATAATAGGAATTTCTTCACTTGAAGTTTTGAGAGATTCTTCATCTTTGGACCACGACTTCTTCATTTTTCTCCAATCTTTATTTTGGACTTTGATATACAACGATCCGCCTCCTTTTTAGGACTTGGATCTATTTATCCTCATACCTTGTTAGGGTCTTTTCGGATAGATTTCTCCATTACTTTTGGGGAGTTATTGCTTTTCGTCGTGTGTCTTGATCCTTCATATAGATTTTCGATAAATGATTCTTCACATCACTTTTGGATCTTTAGCAACAAAATGTAGCCCTCATGCCTTGTTAGGGCCTTTTCGGACTCGCCAATCTTCGCGCCCCGCTTCATAAGTTATGCCTTGGCTATGAACTCTCGTCATTACCGAGCAACTTTTAAACGATCTGGGGCTAGAAGCTAAGTAACCTTTTAAATCGTACAACCTTATTTATTAGCAGATTAATTTATTAACAAGCGGAGGGAGAATAGGCTCATAATTAACTCACATAAATTCACGAAAGAATACCGAACTTATAATTGACTCTATCATCTCTCGTTCTCCACAGTTTAAAATCTCAAGTAATGAGACTCGTGGATGCTTAGCCTATCAAATCAAAGTTTTGGGTTTTCGAGTCGCCTATAGGATCTTGCAAATTCTTAGACTTTTTCAAGTTTAGAAATCGCGTTTTAAAGTTCCCTTGATAAACGACTCTCTAGGATCAATTATAGGAACTTGCGAAAAGTTCTTGTTCTTAACCCGTGAGAGTTAAGACTTTCGCGTTTTATAGCTCCCTATATAAAAGCCTAGCAAAACTTGACTTAAACATGTTAAGGATACTAGCTAGAGCAAACTTAGATAAGTAAACTCGGGTCGAGTCAAAATATTCACGACTAAGAAAAATCTAAAACCACTTTATTAAAAATTTATTCTAGCAAAGGAAACATAACAAAGGCAAATACAACTATACAACTAGGCCAAAATAGATTAAAATTTTTGAAAAATGTCGAAAAATCAAATTTTCCGGTTAAAATGAGGGCAATTTTATGGAAAAGACCACTTACCTCGATAGAAGTCCCCCTACACTTGAGATAAACATTGTCCTCAATGGTTAAGCATGTGGGAGTAAACTCCCCTACACTTATGACATTGTGCACTTTGTTTAAGTCTTGCTAAGGAAAGGACAACTAAAGTGAATTCAATGTGAACATATAGAATATGAAATATTGAATCACAAGAGTTTAGGATAGAACCGGGAAGATGGAAAACACGGTATCACGGTTCGTCAAAAGTCATCAAGATGCTTTCTGAAGCTTTAATCCCTGCACATCACAAGAAACAAGACAACAAACATATACGGGGCTCCCCCTACACTTATTATGAAAGCAGTAAAGGATAGAACACGGGTTGCCTCCCGAGAAGCGCTTGTTTTTGTTTACCGAGTCATGAGCCTGACTCGACCCAATTTTAGTTCATGGGGAACGTGGTGAGGGATAGAATCATCTCCTGAGAGATGTCCTCACCAAAGTACAGCTTCAAACGCTGGCCATTCACCTTGAAATTGGGCCCATTCGGCTGAGAAAGCTCAATGGTCCCATACGGAAAGACTTTGGCGACGGTGAATGGACCAGTCCAGCGGCTCTTCAACTTGCCAGAGAAGATCTTCAACCGAGAGTTAAAGAGTAAGACTTGATCACCAACGTGGAACTCTCGGTTCTTGATTTTAGCATCGTGGATAATCTTCGTCTTCTCCTTGTAGATCAGCGAGTTCTCATAAGCTTCATTCCTCAGTTCATTTAGCTCGTTGAGTTGAACCTTGCGATGATCACCGGCTTTGATGATGTCGAAGTTAGCCCACTTCAAGGCCCAGTGCGCCTTATGTTCCAGCTCGATGGGTAGGTGGCAGGCTTTCCCGTACACAAGACGATAGGGTGTACAACCGATCGGGGTCTTGTAAGCAGTACGGAAAGCCCACAGAGCATCATCTAACTTATCGGCCCACGCGACACGATGCTCTCCCACAGTACGCTCCAAAATTCTCTTCAAGCCACGGTTGGAAATTTCGGCTTGCCCATTGGTTTGGGGATGATAAGCGGTGGAAAGACGGTGATTGACACCATACTTTGCCATGACTCGTGCAAATTGATGGTTGCAAAAATGAGTCCCGCGGTCACTGATGATAGCACGAGGAACGCCAAATCGAGCGAAAAGCTGCTTCAAAAAGTTCACAACCACCCTCGCATCATTCGTAGGAAGAGCCTTAGCTTCAACCCATTTAGAAAAGTAGTCGACGGCGACGAGGATGTACTTGTTCCCTTTGGATGATGGAAATGGCCCCATAAAGTCGATGCCCCATACGTCAAAGATTTCACATTCCTGTATGAAATTTTGAGGCATCTCATCCTTATGTGTGATCTTGCCTTGACGTTGGCAAGCATCACAATGCTTAACCATTTCGTGAGCGTCACTATAAATGGTGGGCCAGTAGAATCCTGAATCAAACACCTTCTTAGCAGTGTAGTTGGGACCAAAGTGACCACCGGTGGGTCCTTTGTGGCAAGCTTGGAGGATGTCAAAAGCTGCCGGTCCGTCAACACATCTACGAATAATCAGATCAGCACACTGTTTGAATAGATAAGGGTCATCCCAAAAGTAAGTCTTAACATCATTCAAGAACTTCTTCTTTTGTTGGGATGTTAACCCTTGGATGAGAATACCACCCGCTAAGTAGTTTACAATGTCCGCAAACCACGGGGTGCCATCAAGATTGAGATTTATAGACATTAAGGTCTCAAGGGGAAAAGAGTCATTTATCTCTTTGTTCGGATGATCCCCTTGATATGGATCCTCAAGTCTGCTCAGATGATCCGCGGCCAGGTTTTCGGCTCCCTTCTTGTCACGAATTTCAATGTTGAATTCTTGAAGGAGTAAAACCCAAAGAAGAAGTCTTGGCTTAGAATCGTTCTTAGTCATCAAGTACTTCAACGCGGAATGGTCCGTGTATACGATGGTGGTGGATAAAACAAGATAGGGGCGGAATTTTTCAAAAGCATAGACAACAGCTAAAAGCTCTTTTTCGATTGTCGTATAATGCAATTGAGCCACTGTCATTGTTTTGCTAGCGTAGTGGATTGGTTGGAAGTGTTTATTCACTCGTTGGCCCAAAACCGCACCAATAGCAAAATCGCTAGCATCGCACATCAATTCAAAAGGCAGCTCCCAATTAGGGGTGACCAAGACCGGTGCCTTAGTTAGCTTATCCTTAAGAAGATTGAAGGCTTCGAGACACTCTTTAGAAAAGATAAAGGGAGTATCTTTTTCCAAGAGGTGGGTCATCGGGCGAGCGATTTTAGAGAAATCTTGAATGAATCGACGATAGAAGCCCGCGTGACCCAGAAAACTTCTCACACCCTTCACAGTTGAAGGTGGAGGTAATTTGGCTATGACATCTACCTTAGCACGGTCGACTTCAAGACCGGCTTTTGAGATTTTGTGTCCTAGCACAATGCCTTCTTTGACCATAAAATGGCATTTTTCCCAATTCAGAACAAGGCGAGTGTCTTCGCACCGCTTAAGCATACGTTCCAAATTGGCAAGGCAAGAAGAGAAGAAATCCCCGAAGACCGAGAAATCATCCATGAAGACTTCCATGGTTTGCTCAACCATGTCATGGAAGATAGCCAACATGCACCTTTGGAAAGTCCCGGGGGCATTGCATAAGCCAAAAGGCATCCTTTTGTAAGCAAATGTGCCATAGGGACAAGTGAATGTTGTCTTCTCTTGATCTTGGGGATTGATGGGTATTTGGAAATAACCCGAGAAACCATCAAGAAAGCATTAATATTCATTACCCGCTAAACGTTCAAGCATTTGGTCCATAAAAGGTAGGGGGAAATGATCCTTTCTCGTGGCATCATTGAGTTTGCGGTAGTCTATACAAACTCTCCACCCAGTAACGAGACGGGTAGGAATTAACTCGTTGTTTGCATTGGGCACAACGGTGATTCCGCCTTTCTTAGGCACACAATGGACTGGACTAACCCATGGTGAATCCGAAATAGGGTAAATCATACCCGCATCAAGAAGTTTGATAACCTCTTTTTGATGACTTCATGGATTTTAGGATTCACCCTTCGTTGACTTTGAATTGTGGGCTTAAAGTCGTCCTCCATGAGAATTTTATGTGTGCAGAAGTGAGGATCAATTCCACGGATGTCGGAGATTTTCCAAGCGATAGTTCTTTTATGCTTCTTCAAAACAGAAACAAGTCTTGCTTTTTCGTCTTCTTTCAGATCCTTTGCGATGATGACCGGTAGCTTCTCGTCGTCTTCCAGGAAAACGTACTCAAGATGAGGAGGTAGGTCCTTAAGCTCGTGAGTGGGAGGATCCTCAATAGATGGTGAAACTAACGATGGATCATCATTAGTCACCTCTTTAGGAGCAGGAGGAGAGAACGGGTCCTCATTGAGAAGTCTCTCAATAGTACGAATGTCTTCATCCCAATTGGTGGACAAATTATCATACTTAATATCGAGAGGACCCAGGCTAGCTTCGAAATCATCCAAGTCACTTTCTCCAAAAGGAGTCAATGCTGGAGCAATTGAGGCAACGGTCTCAACATTGGGTAGAGAAGAGAGAGTACTTTTGCAAGCATCATGAAAATGTTCTTCACAAGCCTCATCGAGAACATCAATAGCATTAACACTCTCATATGAATAAGGTTGCTTAGAAATCTTACCCATGTTGAAGACAATTTTATCGTCACCAACTCTCATGATTATTTCGCCTGCGGCTACATCAATGAGAGTGCGACCGGTCCTCAAGAATGGACGTCCTACGATTAATGGAACACGGGGATCCATCTCATAGTCAACGACGACAAAATCCGCCGGGAAGGTGAATTTGTCAACGCCAACAAAGACATCTTCGGCTATCCCCACTGGATAAGCAACCGTACGGTTGGCTAATTCCAAAGTCATTTTGGTGGGGACTAGCTCGGGAAGAGATAATTGCTTCCAAACACTTAAAGGCATTAAGTTTATACTGGCACCTAGATTGGATAGGGCCATGCAATTCTCTACTCCCGGGAAGTTGCAAGGAATCAAGAAGCGACCCGGATCACCAAGTTTGGTGGGCAATTGCCTTAAGAGCACTGCGGAGCAATTCTCATTAAGTTGGGTCTGAGCGATGTCAAGAAGCTTTTCCTTATCACTTAGAAGATCTTTAAACATCTTAGCGTATTTGGGCATGTGAGCGAGAGCCTCGGCAAAGGAGATGTTAAAATTCAATTGTTTAAACATTTTTAGAAAGTTTGAAACCTGAATATCATCCTTGCTCTTTTGCTTCTCTTTCCTCAACCTTGAGGGATAAGGTATATTGGATGAAGAAGAAGGCTTTAAGGGAATTGGATCACTCACAACCACGGGTGGTGGGGAAATGGGGATAGAAGGTGAAGGCGGTGAAGAAAGTTGCTCGTTTTCCTTGTTCACAATCACGGGTGGAGGTATAGGAAGCTCGGGTTCCATATAACCTTTTCCACTACGAGTGGTGATTGCTTTCATCTCCCCTCTTGGATTCGCAACGGTATTACTCGGAAGAGTACCCGAAGAAGAGGGTTGATTACTTTGGATGGGCGAACCAATCATATCACGAAGGTGAAGAGCTTGATTGTTAAAAGAGTTTTGCATGTTTGCATTAATTGCATCACTGTGTTTGGCCATATCATTCCTTAGCTCGGCTCGAATATCGTTCCCTTGTTTTGCCATTTCTCCCTTCAAGTTGCGGACTTGACTCTGAAGATTCGTCACCAATTCCCGATTAGTCTTCATAAATGTCTCGACATCTGGATTCACTGTCATCGGTTGATTGAGAGGTGGAGCCTGGTAAGCTTGAGAATTTCCTTGAGTTGGGTATGGGTTTCTTTGGGATTGATATTGATTATTTGCACGAGGTTGGGATTGGTTTTCAGGAGGGAAACCGGGAGGAGCAAGATAATTGTTGGAGCGATAACTTAGCAAGTTACGGTCTCCTTGAGGGCGAGCTTGATAGCCTCCCGTGGGATAAGTACCATATGCTGCGTTAACGTCTTCAGAATAATTGCCGTGAGTAGAAGGACACTCATTGTAGGAATGAGGACCACCACATGTGTCACAAGAAATAGCAACGGCTTTAGCTTGTTGGGTTTGGTTAGAAGTCAAAATTTGGAGACTTTTGTTAATATCAAGAATAGCACGTTCCAAAACAGACGAGTTGGTGGTGGAAGAAGTAGATGAAACATTGACTCTTTGATTAGATCTTGAGGATGCGGAAGAATCCCAATTCTTGTGGTGAGTAGTCATGTTTTCAATCAACTCTCGACACTCTTCCGGTCTCCTTTTCATAAAAGTACCACCGGCGGCGGCATTGATCGTGTCACGATCACGAAAAGTGAGACCATTGTAAAAGGTGTCAATGAGAGTGACGGGGAGCATATTGTGATTAGGACAGCGGTCGATCAAATCATTGTAGCGTTCCCAAGCATCAAAAAGCGATTCATCATTCTCTTGCATAAATCCACTGATTTGGTTACGAAGGCTAGTGACCATGGATGGGGGAAAGTAGCGCGATAAAAAGCGTTGAGTCATGTCAATCCACGTATGAATAGAATTCTTAGGAAGACGGTCAAACCATTTTTCGGCATGGTGAGAAAGCGAGTGTGGAAAAAGTTGGAGGCGAAGGTCATCCATAGAAACACCGGGGGACTTCATGCTTTGAGTGATAGTAATGAATTTGTCGAGGTGTTTGTTGGCATCATCATTAGGCACTCCGGCGAATGGATTAGTTTGCACTTGTTGGATCATGTGATGCTTCAACGAAAACTCTTGAGCCATGATATGCATCGGCGCAATCGGGCCTCCGCGTCCGTTCATGGTGGGTTGACACAATTCCTCCATGGTTCGTAAATCAGGTAGAAGGACATTGTTGTTGTTGTTGTTGTTATTCAAATTGTGTTGAGGTGGGTGATTATTGTTGTTATTAACACCAGCCATATCTAAATCTTCACGAGTCTCGGGCTCAGAATAGTTCGAAGATCTAGTACGCATACACCTGCAGAAGAAAAATATACACAAAGAGAATACCTATATAATATTTTTGGTTTTTATAGGTTTTTTAAATGTTTTTGTATTTTTGAAGAGTTTTATATTTTTTAGGATTTTCGAAAATTTTTATAGCAATGAAAATAACGTTCAAAGAACGGATCCCAAAATTCAATGCGTCTCTCACTAGAAACCGTTTATCTTAACGAAAAGAGCCGGCAGCGGCGCCATTTAATACTCGGTTTTACCCTTGTATAAAATAATTTCGTTGTTCCGATCTTTTCGAATTGAAAACCGGTCTTAAGTGCGACTCAATCATCTTTTGGTAGATCAAGAGAATGGTTTGGTTTGTTTGTCTAATTTAAACTATTAGCAAATAATTAAAGTGTCGTTGAGTAAAATGGAAGTCAAAAGATTAATACTAAATCGATAAGTAAAAATAAATGCTCAAAAACTTAAAGGTGACAATGGAAAAGTACTAACACACTAAATAAAACTAACACTTGGAAAATTTCTAAAAATAAAAACTTAATAAAAAAGTACTATAAGAAAGTAAGATCGGAGTAAACCAAAACAAGCCAAAAGAACCCTCGATCGGAATGTATTCCGATCGGTTGATCGGAATATGGGTAAATGCTACAATCGGAATATAATCAAATGAGCTTAATCGGAATATCACAAATTTCACCAATCGGAATAACAATCTTGATCAAATCGGAATACTTGCAAAAGTATCCAATCGGAATAAACACATTTGCACCTATCGGAATATCCAACAAAGGCCTGGATCGGAATATCTGGGGTTCCAATCGGAAAGTGAAAACCCTTATCCGATTGGTTCAATCGGAAAAGGGGAAGAGGCTGCTCGGAATCACTGATCGGAAAGGGGAGTTGTACCCTTTCTAAAATTGGGGGAATTCGGTTAAAAGCTAGTAAATAAGCTATAAAATAAGCTTATCACAAAAATAACCCGAATCAATAACAAAACCAAATCAAATAAGCACTTTGATCAACTTATTTGACTCGAAATTAATCAACTTTTTAGATCAAACAATAAAAACATAAACTTTTTAATAAGAAAAATAAGCTAATCATCAAAATAAGCCCATAAGCACAAAAGTCTTAAAGCTTAATCAAATGAAAACTTATAAAATGATCAAAAGATTAACTTTTTAAGCACGAAATCACTAAGAACAACACGGATCTATTGAAAATCGCACCAAAAATCAATCTTAAATCAAAGAAAAGTAGAATGAGATTAAGGATAAAAAGCTTAAAATAAACTTAATTAATAAAAATAAGCAATACAAAGTGTTTTAATCTTGAAAGATTAAGAAAAAGATGAAATATAGTGAGAGAAAGTTTAAGACTTTCTCTCTCTAAAGCTAGAGAGAACTAAAAAAAAGTGAAAATTATCTAAAAACTCTAACTACCCTCCTAATGACTATTAGGAGGGTATTTGTAGGGAAGGTGGAAGGAGTGCATGTGTTGCATCTTCTTTCTTGCTTTCTTCACGTTTTCTCGACTCGACTTTAATTCTTCGTCTTTGTCGTCTCGGGATTTGAACTTGTCGTTTAATTTTCTTCTTCTATTAGACTTGAGTTCTTCGACTTCGTTAAACTTCCGTCCTTTGACTTTTTCTTCGATAAATCTTCAGAATAGGCCTTGGACTTCCGTTCTTTTTGCACTCTTGATCTTTTGACTTCGTCTTTTCTCGTTTTCTTTGATAAAAGCCCGTGAAAACCCGTGTTTTCTTCTTTTTTCATATTTTGGTCCTAAAACACAATAAAAACACAAACCACGCATAATTCCGACTTTTACGACATAAATCACACGTTTTGGTCTTGTTATTATTGGAAATAAGTAGTAAAAGGATAAGTGTTTTCACACTTATTAATGACTATGATGACGAATCTAGTTCTGATATGGATGATTCTGATGATTTTTCTTCTGAGTATAAAGACATGCCAACTTATGATGACTTTGATGATGTCGATACTCTTTCGAGTGATTCTTAACATGATGACCTTGTTCCTACTTTTGATGAAGATCCTCCACTAACAATGCTTGATCCTACTTTGGATGACTACTCATTTGAGGAAGACTTTGCTACTTTTCGCAACACTTAGTTCCGAAATGAGAATGATTCTCCTCCTTTGGATTTTGATGATGCTCTTTATCCTCCTTTGAATATGAAGAAACCCGTTTCAAAGGAGAAGAAACCGGAAGACACCGATATCTGTAGTACCTATGTTTTGACACCTTTCTATCCACCTTCGTCAGATGAGATTGTGCGATTTATGAGCGGATCCTCTTCAAGGTATACTGAGCCTGAGTGTTATTTTCCCCTAAAGGAAAAGGTGTTCGATCCCGGTATTGGAATTTTCAAGCCATCTCAGTATCCATCTGATGAAATAAAAGGAAAAAATTTGGAACTAGTGGAGATATGCTTGCACTTCAACCTACTTTCTACCACCGTGCTCAACAACTGCTTAAGGGAACCTTTCCTACTCTTCTTTGGCTTGCCTTGTTCGCCTTAAGCTTGTGCTACTTGATGGATGAAAACTATGTATTTGATCCCGGTAGACGTTCTTCATGCTTCCTACCATGCAAATCAAGGTCGAGTCAGGCTCACGACTCGGCTAACAAAAACAAGCGCTTCTCGGGAGGCAACCCGAGTATCTATCCTTTTCTTTTGTTTTTATAATAAGTGTAGGGGGAGACCATAGTATGTGTTTGTTGTTTTCTTTCTTATCATGTGCGGGGATTCAAGCTATCAAAGATCCATTCTTGATGACTTTTGACGACCTGTGATTCCGTGTCTCCGTCTTTCCGGTTCTATCCTAAACTCTTTTGATTCACTATTTTATATTCTTCAATATTAAAATAAGAATCACTTTAGTTGTCTCTTCCTTAGCAATATTTAAATAACGTGCACAATGTCCTAAGTGTAGGGAAGATTACTCCCACATGCTTAAACATTGAGGACAATGTTTATATCAAGTGTAGGGGGACTTCTATCGAATTTAATTGGGCTTTCCTTGTATTTGTCCTCATTTTAACCGGAAAATTGATTTTTCGACATTTTTCAAAATTTTTGATCTAGTTTGGCCTAGTTGTAATTACCTTTTTATAGTTATTTTCTTTCTTTATTAGAATACATTTTAAATAAAGTGGTTTTAATTTTTCAACGTTGTGAATCTTTTGACTCAACCTGAGTTTACTTATCTAAGTTTACTCTAGCTAGTATCCTTAAAGTGTTTAAGTCAAGTTTTGCTAGGATATTATATAGGGAACTTTAAAACGCGAAAGTCTTAACTCATACGGGTTAAGAACAAGAACTTTTCGCAAGTTCCTATAACTGATCCTAGAAAGTCGTTTATCAAGGGAACTTTAAAATGCGAATTCTAAACTTGAAAAAGTCTAAGAATTTGCAAGATCCTATAGATGACTTGAAAACCCAAAACTTTGATTTAATAGGCTAAGTGTAAAACCCGCATGCTTTTACCATGAATAGTGCCCTTAAGATCGTATGTATATGATTAGAACTTCCCTTTTATAGCACGTTACGTTTCACGTATAAGAATTTTAAGTATTACGTACGTGTTAGAACACGATAAGTATTTATTACGTATGAACACACGATAATTAATCAAATAATAATTATAATCACGAACATGCAATCATGAAATCATGAACGTAATTTTGTCACGAGATAATATTATTTACGTATATATATTTATTACGAACACGAATAAATATATTAAGTCACGATTAATAATTAATTAGAACACGTAAATCACGAACACGATAAAACACGAGAACACACTATAATATTTAGACTCGAGAAAAGTACGGGTTACCCCACGTGGGGCCCCCTACCCGCGTCATACACAAGGACATGGGCTTAGCCCATGCAAAATTAACTAACAAGGGGGTTAAGGTAAAAACTTGTTTTATTATTTACAAATCTAGAAAATAACTAAAACCCTAAAAGTTTTCTTCCTTCTTCCTTGTCCTCTTTGGCCGCCGAATATACAACACCACAGGGGTGTTTCGGGTTGATTTTGATCTTGGATATTTTGCAAGGATTCGCATGTGTTCATCCTCATTTGTTTCACTTAATCGGTATAACCTTTTTAACCTTTTCTTTTATGTTTTGATTTAATGAATCACATAAAATCAAGATGTTTTTAAAAACTAATTAAAAACAATTATTAAAACATGTTAATGATCATGGGATAAATCAAATCAATGGTTTAAGGGTGTTTGTGGTCTAGCCGACGCCTAACCGAGCCCCATAGGGGTCTCGGCTTGGCTTATGTAACACCACTGAGACCATATGGTCACGGTATGGTGGTGGTGGTCTCACGGCAGTAGCAAAACCACGGGGAAACCCGACGTGGTTCGGGTTATGGTGTTAGTTACGGGTCCGGTTCATGGTTTTTAGTCACGGGTTTGGTTCTTGAATCATTTTTTTTAGGTTTATGATTTTTATGTTTTAGACTTAAATTAAATTAATAAAAACATGACATGATTAATTTAATGTACATGACTTAGGTTATAAAGTTAATTATTAGATCATGAATTTTAACCTAAGTATTTATATTTTATTAGACTTTTTAATTATTTAATTGTTAAATCCATGACTATAATTAATTAATTAACATGACTTAGGTTATATTATTAATAGTTAATAATACATGTTTTAACCTAAGTATTTTACCTTTATTTAATTGAAATCATGATATATTTAATTAAATACTTTTAACCTATATTTTATTTAATTTACATGTAATAATTAATAAACTATACTTTATAACTACACGACTTAGAATAATAATCAGAAAACACTTAAGATTATATAATTAGCTTATTTAACCAGCTTATATCTATTTATAGGAACTTTCTATTTTTAGAAACTTATTTAATTAAGGCAGCTAATCTATTTATGGAAACTTTCTATTTTTAGAAACTTATCTATTTTAAGCAGTAATTCTATTTTTGGAAACTTTTTATTTTTGGAAACTTTCTATTTTTGGAAACTTTCTATTTTTGGAAACTTTCTATTTTTGGAAACTTTCTATTTTTGGTAACTTTCTATTTTTAGAAACTTTCTATTTTTGGAAACCTGGTATTTTTAGAAAGTTACTTATTATTACACAACAAGTATAATAATACATGAAATACAAGTAGTACTTAATCAGAATAGACAGAATATATGACAAACACAGTATAAAGCTTAAAACAGTAGGACATGACATGAACATATAAAACAAGCTAAGACATGATATAAAACCAGTTACGTATTTAGTGATCAGATACTTATACACGTATGTATTTATGTGGCATTAGTGATACCGAAGTAGGACTCTCTTCCGTTCGTCTTCTTCGTTCACTGGACATAAGGTACGGATTCCCGTCCTTTCAGTATGGACATTCTTTCCTTATTAGGATTCCCCGTATGCAGCCAACTGTTTTCCCATAGTATAAGTATATATGTTTGATTGCTTATGTTTAATTTAGAATACCTGAAGCCATATACATGCATGACCAGTTTCACCTAGTTATGGAGGTACCATAACCATAACACTAGAGGCACTGGTGTTATGACTTCCCCATGTCGGAGTGATTGCTCGTGGCGTCCCTTCAGCTTTTGGCCATATTATTATATTTATCATGTGGGGCGTATGGGTGCATCCTAGTTACATGTTTTTCAACAGATTACTCAGTGTGAATGTGGTGTGTGCCTTGCATCTTTCACAAGGAGCTGATCACTCCTACCCAAAAACCAGTATATTAAATTAGAGGCAGCCCCTCTAATTTCCATGACGATGTCACCCCTCCAAGTATTCATGCAACGTTGATTTTCATGACCTATATTGGCTAATGGTAAAATATGTTCAACAATTTTTACAAGATAAACATAAGGCTTTTCAAACTATAAAACTAGTTTTATTAAGACTTGACTGGGTTATTCGGGACTTAGTTTCTTCCGCTGTTATATGCTTATATGCTTATATTATTCATGCTTTATTGTACATCCGTGCACTGAGCGTATTGCTCAGCCGTTTTCCTTTTCATGTTCCCAAAACGGCAGGTACTCAGGGACGCTCGTAGACTTTAAGCGTATATGCATATGGACTGGAAGCTTTCTAGCCTTTCTTTACTTTATGCATTATCTATACTTTGATACTCTTTCCATGGAAATTGTTTAGTCCTTTTATTTACAGTACTTATGTTTGTGTGTGATGAGCTTTACTTTTGGACTACCGATGTTTGATTCCGGTATTTCCTTTTTATGGTCATGTAATGTTTTAGACATTTATCCTTGTATGCTTTGATGACACGCCATAATTACACGTGACATTCCATTTATCAAAATGGATGTTATGATTATGGTATCAGAGCCAAGGCTTCGACCTGTAGGCTCTCAAAACCTGACCTGTGATTAGTGGGTAGTTACTATGGTTTTCCTAGAACTAACAGTCGGTTTTCATGCATTCATCATTTTCATGCATACATATATATGTCATTGTCGCATGTTTATGACTAAGTAACGGTTGGTACAGGACTGGCCCTATTTAGTAGCATATGTTTTATCGAAACTTTTAAATTTGGGACCGACCCATAGGCGTCCCCTCGCCATGTCTTTTATTTTGGGTGAACTGACCATAGGCGTTCACTCTTGAGCATACAAAAGTTTTCATAAAACTGCATCATGCATTCATGTACAAATTTTCTTGCATAAATTTTTTCTCTTGATTTATTGGTATAAATTTTTTCATGTCTATATTTTATGTTTGATTAGTTTAATCATGTGTTTTATGTTATAATGTCAGATGGTTCTCACACGCGAGTAGGAACAACTCAATGCAGCAATCCAAGCTGCAATGAAAGCTTTGCTTCCTCAACTGAGGAATGACATCAGGGCTGAGGTTCAGGCTACCAACAATCAACAGCAAAACCAAGCACCTCCTTCTCCTCCTCCTCTAGTGACATTGGCAATATGGCTGGAGAGATACAACAAGCTCCATCCTCGAGCTTTCGAGAGAACAGATAGCCCCAGTGAAAATGAAAGCTGGTTGGCTTACATCGAGAAGATCTTCGATGCTATGGGTTGTGACCCCGTGTTCAAGGCGAGGTTGGCATGTTAACGGTTCGAAGGCGATGTGTTAAATTGGTGGTTAGCATTGAAACAGTCTGAGGGGGGGTGATAATTGGGTGGCTGGCTTGACATGGGCTCAGTTCAGAGATAGGGTGATGGAGCAGTTCTTTCCCAAGGCTGAGCAAGACAAGCTTAAGAGGGAGTACCATGGGATCCGACAGAGAGCTGCGGAGAATAGCAACGAGTTCATGCAGCGCTTTCTTCGCTTAGCTGGTTTCCTTGGTGCAGCGGCAGGTACTCCTGAAGAGGAGGCACACCACTTTAGGTGGGCTCTTCGCACATCGGTCGCAAACAACTTGGTGTGTGCTACGTTCAACACAGTAGCACAAGTGGCTGATGCGGCACGTAAGCTGGAGATGCTGCATGAGAGAGATGAGTTCGGGGAAGCTGAGAAACCCGACAAGAGGTAAACATTCGTATTCAAGCGGTAACCAATCCATATTCTTTCTATATATTTCAATTATTCATCTCTTTTAATTGTATCTTCCAGGCAGAAAACTGGGGACCGGTCTCAGCCGGCTACTCAGCAGCAGCCTAATCAGCCCAAGGGAAACGGTCAGACTAACGACCGTTCTGCTACGGATAGGAGTGGCGGTAATGATAATTACCGTAACAACGCTGGACACTCCAACGACAGCAGGTCCTTATACTTACGCATTTTCTTATGATTTCATGTTAAAACTCATAAATCTGACACTTTAGCAAATCTTCTACCAGGAACCATGAAAACGGTAGGGACCAGAACCAGAGAGGTTCACAGCCTAGCTGTCCAGCTATCACTGGTATTCAATCTAACGATTATTCGCATTGTCCTTTGTACCCTATTATCATGTCTCATGTAAAATGTTTTATCAGGTCCTCAGCCAGCCAGAGCACCTGCTGGAGGATATACTCATCCTCTTTGCTCTACTTGCCACCGTAGGCACCCAGGGCCATGTCGTCGCAACACCGACGGATGCTTCAAGTGTGGTCTTCCTGGCCATCGCATGAAGGACTGCCGTAAGGGCGAGATGGAGGGCACATCAGGACATGCTGATACCAAGCCGCCTCCTACCACTGGACGTGTCTACACGACATCTCGAGATCAGGCCAACAAGTCTACACGTACCATCACTGGAATCTTGTATATGTATGGTCAGGCTGCGTGTGTTCTATTTGATACGGGTGCTACTCACTCGGTCATTTCTACTGCTTATGCCAAGAACATTAGGATGCTCCCCATGCCACTAGATAATAGACTCAGTATTTCCACGCCCTTGAGGGACTCTGTATTAATCACCCATGTATACAAGAGTCTTCTCCTAGAGTTTGATGATAAGGTTCGTCCTGTTGACGCACTTCCGCTGGACATGAATGACTTTGACATGATTTTGGGCATGGATTGGCTATCCAAGCATCATGCGACCATAGACTACCATTCATATCGAGTCATCTTCGATGATGTTAATGCACCAGAGTACATTCACAATGGGTTCGTACCCGGAAGGTCTGTACAAATCATATCTACCCTGCAAGCACGTGCACTACTGTCACATGGCTGCGAGGGTTATCTAGCTACGGTTCATGACAGGGATGCTGAATCCCCATCAATTCAGGACCAGCCAATAGTGTCGGAATTCCAAGATGTATTTCCAGAAGAACTTCCGGGCATACCACCTGCACGAGAAGTGGAATTCAATATCGAGTTCATCCCAAGAGCTGAACCAATGTCCAAGGCTCCTTATCGCATGGCTCCAATAGAGTTAAAGGAGCTGAAGGATCAACTGCAAGAACTTCTAGAACGAGGTTTCATTTGACCGAGCGCATTTCCATGGGGCGCACCGGTCTTATTTGTTAAGAAGAAGGACGGCAGTATGCGTCTTTGCATAGACTATCGTGAGCTCAACAAGATTACTATCAAGAATAGGTATCCACTGCCGCGTATAGACGATCTGTTTGACCAAATCCAAGGGGCCAAACACTTCTCTAAGATTGATCTTAGGTCAGGCTATCATCAACTACGGGTTAAGGAGCAGGACATCGCCAAGACTGCTTTTCGTACACGCTATGGCCACTACGAATTTGTAGTCATGCCATTCGGCCTGACCAATGCTCTAGCAGTGTTCATGGATTTGATGAACAGAAACTTCCATGAATTTTTGGACAAGTTTGTCATTGTCTTCATCGATGACATCCTGATTTTCTCAAGGTCCAAGGAGGAACACGAAGACCATTTTCGTACAGTACTACAGATTCTTCGCCAGAAGCAGCTGTATGCAAAATTCTCCAAGTGTGAGTTCTGGTTAGACAAGGTGACATTCTTAGGCCACATTGTGTCAGCAGAATGAATCACTATGGATCCAACGAAGGTTGAGGCTATTACTAAGTGGCCGAGGCCGACATCAGAGACTGAAGTCCGCAGTTTCTTAGGCTTAGCTGGCTATTACCGTAGGTTCATGGAGAACTTTTCCCGCTTAGCACTACCATTGACCAAACTGATGCGGAAAGGGGAGAAATTCGTCTGGACTTAAGAACGAGAGAAGATATTTGAAGACCTGAAGCAGAAGCTAGTATCTGCACCTATTCTTACTCTCCCATCTGGTACGGGTGGATTTCAAATCTATAGTGATGCATCGGGGAAGGGAATTGGTTGTGTTCTCATGCAACATGGGAAAGTGATCGCGTACGCTTCACGGCAGCTTAAGCCTTATGAAGAAAATTACCCTACGCATGACTTGGAACTTGCTGCAGTCGTGTTTGCATTGAAGATATGGAGGCACTACTTATATGGAGAATCATGTGACATTTTCACGGACAACAAGAGCTTGAAGTATATCTTCACTCAGCGTGAATTGAACATGAGTCAGAGGAGATGGTTAGAGCTGTTGAAGGATTATGACATTAATCTGTAGTATCATCCCGGAAAAGCGAATGTAGTAGCAGATGCACTTAGCAGGAAGTCCGGAATGATCAACGAAATTAAGATTGAGGAGGAAATCATAAGAGACTTGGAGCGACTAGACATAGAGATCATGGTACGTGGACAACACGGTTACTGGGCTAATCTTAGAGTAGACCCCGAGTTACTCTCTAAGATCAAGGAAGCTCAGAAAGATGATGGAGAAATCTGGGCGATAGTTCAGAATTTGGAGAAGCAGACATAATTCAGAGTAGATGCAGATGGTATCGTATGGCAGGGCACGAGACTTTGTGTTCCTGATGATCAAGAACTCCGGGAAGCATTGTTAGCTGAAGCTCATAGCTCCCTATTCTCTATACTTCCTGGTTCGACTAAGTTGTACCATGACATCAAGCAGTACTTTTGGTAGAGTGGTATGAAACAGGACGTTGCCACTGACGTCTCCAAATGTCTTACCTGCCAGCAGGTTAAGATCGAGCATCAGCTCATAGCTCCCCATTCTCTATACATCCTGCTTCGACTAAGATGTACCATGACATCAAGCAGTACTTTTGGTGGAGTGGTATGAAACAGGACGTTGACACTTACGTCTCCAAATGTCTTACCTTCCAGCAGGTTAAGATCGAGCATCAGCGATCTGGCGGTCTCCTTCAACCGTTAGATATTCCAGAGTGGAAGTGGGACAAAATCACCATGGATTTCGTTACTGGTCTTCCGCCAACCAAGAGGAAGCACGATGCAATTTGGGTTATCGTAGATCGACTTACCAAATCAGCTCATTTCTTACCGATCCGTAAGGAAGATTCGGTCAGTAAACTCGCCGATACGTATAGAAGAGAGATCATGAGACTACACGGTGCTCCATCCAGCATCGTCTTAGACAGAGATCCTCGTTTCACTTCGCTATTTTGGAAGAGTATGCAGAAAGCTTGGGGTACACAACTTAAGCTTAGCACGACTTTTCATCCTCAAACAGACGGGCAGTCGGAGCGAACGATTCAGACATTGGAGGACATGTTGAGTTCATGTGCGTTGGAATAGACGGGTGATTGGGACGATTATATATGTTTGGTGGATTTTGCATACACCAACAGTTGGCACGCAAGTATCAAGTGTGCTCCTTTCGAGATGTTGTATGGCAGAAAGTGTCGCGCCCCAATCTGCTGGGATCAGGTTTGCGAGCGAACACTTGAAGGACCAGAGATCATAGAGATGACTAATGAGAGGGTCGCAGTAGCTAAGCATAAACTTCAAGAAGCACGGTCACGTCAGAAGAGTTACGCCGATAAGCATCGTAGGGACATACATTTTAACGTAGGAGATCACGTCTTTCTTAAGGTTACGCCGGCACGTGGTGTTAGACGCTTCGGGGTTAAAGGAAGCTCAGTCCCCGTTTCATCGGACCGTTTGATATCATTGAACGAGTCGGTGAAGTATTTTACCGTTTAGCGTTACCTCCGCAGCTTTCGCATGTACACAATGTGTTTCATGTGTCCTTACTCAGAGGGTACCAGTATCATCCCCTTCACATGGTTCAGTGTCCACCGGAACAGATACGTGAAGATCTCACTTTCATAGAAGAACCCGAACGAGTTCTTGACAGACAAGAACGAGTCATGAGAAGGAAGACGATTCCATTTGTCAAAATCCTTTGGAGGGATCATACCGAGCGGGAAGCCACTTGGGAAACAGAGGATTCTATCCGGGCTTCTTACCCTCATTTCATATTTTGAATTCGGGTATGTTCTTCTTTTCCAGTTTACTTTATCTATAATTCGGGAACGAATTATTCTTTTTAGGGGGGAAGAGTTGTAAAATCCGCATGCTTTTACCATGAATAGTGCCCTTAAGATCGTATGTATATGATTAGAACTTTCCTTTTATAGCACGTTACGTTTCACGTATAATTATTTTAAGTATTACGTACGTGTTAGAACACGATAAGTATTTATTACGTATGAACACACGATAATTATTCAAATAATAATTATAATCACGAACATGCGATCATGAAATCATGAACGTAATTTTGTCACGAGATAATATTATTTACGTATATATATTTATTACGAACACAAATAAATACATTAAGTCACGATTAATAATTAATTAGAACACGTAAATCATGAACACGATAAAAAACGAGAACACACTATAATATTTAGAATCGAGAAAAATACGGGTTACCTCATGTGGGGCCCCCTACCCGCGGCATACACAAGGACATGGGCTTAGCCCATGCAAAATTAACTAACAAGGGGGTTAAGGTAAAAACTTCTTTTATTATTTACAAATCTAGAAAATAACTAAAACCCTAAAAGTTTTCTTCCTTCTTCCTTGTCCTCTTTGGCCGCCAGATATACAACACCACAAGGGTGTTTCGGGTTGATTTTGATCTTGGATATTTTGCACGGATTCGCGTGTGTTCATCCTCATTTGTTTGACGTAATCGGTGTAACCTTTTTAACTTTTTCTTTAATGTTTTGATTTAATGAATCACATAAAATCAAGATGTTTTTAAAAACTAATTAAAAACAATTATTAAAACATGTTAATGATCATGGGGTAAATCAAATCAATGGTTTAGGGGTGTTTGTGGTCTAGTCGACGCCTAACCGAGCCCCATAGGGGTCTCGGCTTGGCTTATGTAACACCACCGAGACCATATGGTCTCGGTATGGTGGTGGTGGTCCCACGGCAACAGCAAAACCAAGGGGAAATCCGACGTGGTTCGGGTTATGGTGTTAGTTACGGGTCTGGTTCATGGTTTTTAGTCACGGGTCCGGTTCTTGAATCATTTTTTTTAGTTTATGATTTTTATGTTTTAGACTTAAATTAAGTTAATAAAAACATGACATGATTAATTTAATGTACATGACTTAGATTATAAAGTTAATTATTAGATCTTGAATTTTTACCTAAGTATTTATATTTTATTAGACTATAATTAATTAATTATTAAAACCATGACTATAATTAATTAATTAACATGACTTAGTTTATATTATTAATAGTTAATAATACATGTTTTAACCTAAGTATTTTACCTTTATTTAATTGAAATCATGATATATTTTATTAAATACTTTTAACCTATAGTTTATTTAATTTACATGTAATAATTAATAAACTATACTTTATAACTACACGACTTAGAATAATAATCAGAAAACAATTAAGATTATATAATTAGCTTATTTAACCAGCTTATATCTATTTATGGAAACTTTCTATTTTTAGAAACTTATTTAATTAAGGCAGGTAATCTGTTTATGGAAACTTTCTATTTTTAGAAACTTATCTATTTTAAGCAGTAATTCTTCTTTTGGAAACTTTCTATTTTTGGAAACTTTCTATTTTTGGAAACTTTCTATTTTGGAAACTTTCTATTTTTGGTAACTTTCTATTTTTGGAAACTTTCTATTTTAGGAAACCTGCTATTTTTAGAAAGTTACTTATTATTACACAACAAGTATAATAATCCATGAAATACAAGTAATACTTAATCAGAATAGACAGAATATAAGACAAACACAGTATAAAGCTTAAAACAGTAGGACATGACATGAACATATAAAACAAGCTAAGACATGATATAAAACCAGTTACGTATTTAGAGATCAGATATTTATACACGTATGTGTTTATGTAGCATTAGTTGTTAGAAATACGTTTTTAACGTATATTAGAAGTATCGGTCACTCCACAATATTATTTATGTTGTAATAGCTCGTAGTTAATGTTGCTTATTAAGTTAAGTAAGAAACCGACCCATGGGCTTGTCATGGGTCGGCCCAAGCCCAATATAGGCCTTGGATATAAATACCCCTTTCCACCATGGAAAGGGGTTGGTTGTTGATGATTCTACATTTTCATTTGAATAAAAATACACATAGTTTCTCTCTCACTTTCTCTCTCTAGTTTCTCTCTCTAGAAATCTTCAACCCACTTCATAGATTCATAGGTTATCAATATTCTATGCTTTTCTTCAACAGCATGAGAAACATGTGATCATGCACCGTTCGCCTCGAGGTATGTACCCTGATTCTTTAGCTTTGATGGCGAATCAACCAAGCTTGTCACACAACAACACTCCTTATATCTTGGGACACCAAGCCTATCATCCATCACCTTACATGACACCAAGCTTCCCCCAATATTCGATTCTACCGCAACCACCCACCTCACATCAGCAACAATATCGGTTTAATGCACCTTCATCACACTATGCTTCACAACCTCACCCAGCAAGCATTGCACCTTATGCTTAGTCTTCATATTCTTCTTATCAAGAGAATGCAGCATATCCATCAAGCTACTCTGATCACATGAGTGTTCCTTCTAGTGCTTATACAGCTCAACAAGACCAAGCACTGTATTGTGATAATGATGAAGTCCCCATTCCTGAATTCAAACAAGGAACTGACCCAGTTGAAGTGTTAGCCACTATGTCTGGTTATCTCACAAGGACTTTAAGCAAACGAGGATTTAGAGGACCAGCTCCTACTAACAATCAGCTGAGGAATTCATCCAATTCTCGCCAACAAGCTACTATTAAGAATGGCAGGGTAATGGTTCAACCTATTCAACCTTATCAGGGGAGACCTACTACATCAACCACCAATGCACGCACTGTCAATCCTGCTCCAATGGTCAACACTCCTCCACGGGCTAATTCCACAGGCAAGTTGAGAATGATTACATGCTACAACTGTAAGGAAGAAGGTCACATGTCCAGGGAGTGCAAAAAACCCAAGTGGAGAAGGGATGGTCAATGGTTTGCAGAGAAGATTTATCTGGTGAACGCTCAGGCACAAGGAAGGGAACTTGATGAAGAGGAGCTTGCATTTCTTGCTGATCCAGGGATTGCTGAACAAGACGTTGTCACCACACAGAATGCAGCATACCAAGCAGATGATCTTGATGCGTATGATTCAGACTGTGATGAACTTCAATCTGCACAGGCAGCTCTTATGGCAACTATCTCCAGCTTAGGGCCAGAAAAAAGATCTGAGGTACTTATTAATACCACTGATAATACCACTGAGTCTAGTATTCAACCACATCAGGTTGTGCAAGAGCGTGCTGATTCGAATGAGTCTTCGGTGGTGAGTCTTTCAAATGAGGAGACAATCAATGATAGTAATATCGATGTGAGTCCCCAGACTTTGAGTGAATCACAACCGGGAGCCATTTCGCATACGCATACTCCTGCTCAACAAGATTTGGTCATGGTTCCTGCTACATTACTTAGCCAAATGAATGCTGCACTGTTAGAAACTCTAGCTAAGAATAAGAATTTTTCTGATGAGCTTGCCTTATGCAATGAGAAAGTTCAAACTTTGGAATTAGTTCCTTCGTCTAGTGTTCTAACAAATCCCGAATATGATCATTTTCGAAACAAACAAATGGGTCATTTGCAAGAAATTGAAACCTTAAGAGCAGATCTTTCTAAAGAACTTAGAGAAAAAGAGTTAGTGGTCACTAATTTTCAAAAACTTCAAACGGATTTTGAGTTACTCGAGTCTAAAATGAATGAAATGGAGATTAATGCTGCTAATAAGATTAGAAGTCTAGATTATTTGCTTTTAAGACAATACGCTGCCTCTCAACTAGTGCACTTATTTGATGCTTCGTTTAGAGAATTTAACTTATCACGTCAAAAAGGCCTTCCCCCTAACCCACGGTATGCAAAACAAGCTTTTATCCATAGTCCAAGACTTTATAATGAACCCAATTAGGATTGGTCTTAGACCCAATTGTTATTTTTGATGATCGCACAAGTAAGGATCTAGTTGATAAGGATCGGTCATACAATTTTGCAAAATATCCCGAGTGTGATTATTTCAAAATGAATCAGGAGCTTGCAAAACCAGATTTTAGAATTCGCTTCCATATGGATAAAGATCTTATCACAGCACCAACCTACATGTTAAATGAAGAAAACCCTAGTACACTTCCTACACTTGTCAAAATGGAAGGCCCTAAGGAAATTCCAAAGGATCTTCCACCTGTTAGCACTGTATGGTTAAACTTGCAAGAGATTAATCAATACTTTACTAATTTTGACAAGGTCATCTTGGAATGTACGACTTCAAATGGCCTAAACGCCGGAGAATGGGCTTTCGAACACATGAACGATGTGTTTAAGAATGAGATCAATCCGTTTGTCGAAAGTCTAAAAGGAAGTTTTGCATCTCTTAAGGAAAATCTTGAGTTTGAAATTGGAGAAGTTCAAAAAGTGTTTTATGAAATGGACACCGCTTACGAACTACAACTAATTGAAAAGGAAAAGATTTTATCCGAATATGACCGATTCTTGTCCCAAGTAATTTCGTGTGATGTGCTTACTATTGTGAATGTCAATTATTCGAATGAGCTTACATCCGCTATGATTAAATGTGATGATGTGAATATTTGTGATGATGTGTGTGATCTCTCTATAAATGTTGTTGATACTGTAAATGAGGTAGATAATCATTCTTGTCACGAATCTAACGCTGAATTTTTAAAGCTACAAGATTCTTATAATTTACTTTCAAAATGATTTAATCAACTTGAACAACATTGTATATCTTTAGAATTAAAACAACAAACTCAAAATGAGGATCTTTTGATAAAAAATGGTTGTGAAAACGGTGTTGAGACGAGTGACAAGATGATTGCAATAGTTAAGGCATTAGAGGAAGAGATTATGAGATTAAAGAGAGATGTGTCATCAAATGAAACACTAAAATTGGAACTAGAGGCTGCAGAGTCTAAAAACCAGGACTTAGAAATTAGACTTTCGTCTATTCTAGGGGAGATGGATCGGGCAAGATAGGGACTATCCGCTCTTTATGGTTCAATAGAAGAACGCTTAGCTTTTAATGCAGCACAACAACAATCTTATGTTGAACAACTGAACCAAAAGTGTGAGGAAATCTCTGACTTAAACATCCTGCTCATTGACAAAAACATGGTTTTGGCCGAGTTAAAGGAGACACTTCTTCTCACCCGACAAGAAGCTGTTAATAACTTAGCTACCAACTCTGCACCGTCCTCTAGTGCTCCAACAACCAAGTCAGTAGTGCTTTATAAGAACCCGCTCCATAAGAAAAACCCGGTTACCTACGATGATTATATGAGGAATGCAATTAAGCATGTAGATCTTGTTAGGGATATTTTAGATGACTTGTATGAGTTAGATCCCTCAAGCAGTTACTATTATTCAGCCCATGAATATATTAAGCGTGTTCAATATTGCTTAGCCTACTTGCAATACATAGGAAAACCGGGTTCTGCACTACTCACTAATCGACCCATTGCTGTAACTCCATTCAATAAGACCCCAGGAGCAAAACCGTCATTGGCACCATCAAGTAAGGCACCTTTAAAATCTGTTGCTAATGTTCCCACTTTGCCTTCTATAGGATTAAAAGAGTCTACTAAGGCTAAAGGATCGCCACTCAAGAAAGATAAGATCAAGCCCTCCACTAGTAGAACCAACAAGAAGAAAGTAGAAGCTCACCATAGGAATGTTATGTCAGATTTAAATAAAAAGAATCATGTTAAGACTAAAAGCTCTGTGCCTGTGCATAAGCCCAAACCATTCGTGAATTCTAATTTTAAATGTTGGAATTGTAATGAATGTATGTTTTCCCAACGTCATGATTTGTGTCTTATTGATCATGTGAATGAAATGAATGCCATTAGGAATAATCTTGAATGGAAGCCCACTGGGAGAACTCGTACCCAAGTTGGATGGCAATGGCGTCCCACTGGTAGGACCTTTACATTAGATGGAAAAATGTGCCCTTTAACTAGGAATGCATCCATTGAGGTTAGGTCTCAGTGTCCTTTAGTTAGGCACACTAGCACTAAAGTATGGAAACAGCGCCCTTTAATTAGGTCAGCCCCCACTATAGTGCCTATCAGTGATGAAATACCTCAGGATTTAAGCCAACTAGAATCTACAGCACCAACTAGGAAGAGGGCTAGGAAATCGAAGAAACCTAAAGTTAGCAAATCTAAGATTATTAAATCTGTACCTGCTAATAACAAGGAACATTCAGATTCCGATACCTCTACATTGTCCTCGTCTGGTGATATTTTCAGGTGGTCCAAATCATCCTCTGGTATTTGGACTCTGGTTGTTCAAAACATATGACCGGAGATCGCTCGATGCTCCGAAATTTCGTCAGCAAGTTTCTTGGAACGGTTAAATTCGGTAATGATCATATTGCAAAGATAATGGGGTATGGTGAATATCAGATTGGAAACGTTACGATTTCAAGGGTATACTATGTAGAAGGTCTTGGTCATAATTTATTTTCGGTAGGACAGTTTTGTGATTCCAACCTAGAGGTTGCGTTTCGACAACATACTTGTTTCATCCGCAACTTGGAAGGAAAAGACTTGTTGAAGGGGTCTCGTGGTGAAAATCTCTATACTTTGTCCTTACAAGACATGATGGCCGCCTCTCCAGTATGTCTTCTCTCTAAAGCATCTAAGACCAAGTCATGGTTATGGCATCGCAGATTATCTCATCTCAACTTTGATGCTATTAATCATCTGGCTAAAAACGAATTAGTTCATGGTCTTCCAAAGCTCAAATTTCACAAGAACCATTTATGTTCCGCGTGTTCAAGAGGGAAAAGTACCAAGAAATCATACAAGCCCAAATCTGAAGACACCAATCAAGAAAAACTTCATCTTATGCATATGGATCTTTGTGGGCCAACGAGAACTGAAAGTGTGAGCGGTAAGAAATTCATTCTCGTTATTGTGGATGATTTCTCCAGGTTTACATGGGTAAGATTTTTACGTACAAAGGATGAAGCACCGAAGGCTATCATCACTTTTCTGAAATTCATTCAGGTACGTTTAAATACTACTGTCCGCCGTATTCGTACAGACAATCGAACAGAGTTCGTCAACCAGACTCTTCGTGATTACTATGAAGGAGTTGGTATCTCACATGAAACATCCGCTGCACGTACTCCACAACAAAACGGTGTCGTTGAAAGACGGAATCGTACGCTTATGGAAGCTGCTAGGACTATGCTGATTTATGCGAACGCTCCATTGTTCTTGTGGGCAGAAGCTATCTCTACTGCATGTTTCACCCAAAACCGTTCTATCATTCGGAAACGCCATGGAAAAACACCTTACGAGCTTCTACATGATCGTAAACCCGATGTTTCATTTTTTCATGTGTTTGGTGCTCTTTGTTATCCAAACATTAATAGTGAGAACTTGGGCAAGCTTCAACCGAAAGCTGATATAGGTATTTTCATTGGTTACTCACCCTCCAAGAAAGCATACCGAATTTACAACCGTCGTCTTGGTAAGATAGTAGAAACTATGGATGCAGATTTCGATGAGCTGACAGCGATGGCTTCTGAGCAACGCAGCTCTGAACCCGCGCTTAATGAGATGGGAACCGATGCTATTAGTTCCGGATTAGTTCCCAATAATCCTACTTCTACATCATTTTTAGCACGTACAAGGCCCGAGTGGGATAAACTGTTTCAACCGTTGTTTGATGAATTCTTTGATCCCCCAAATGATGAAGTTCCAGCACCTGTAGTGATAACTCCAATCCCTGAAGTTGTTTTTCAAACAAATGAAGCTTTATCTAATGCATCTTCAATTAACATTGAACCGGATGCACCTTTACCAAGTGATTCTCAAACTACACCTGAATCGTCACCCTTACTTGTGCCTAATGATGTTGAAGAGGATTCTATTGATCATGATTTGGAATATGCTCACCTACAAGAGCTTCCTTTCTTTGGTGTACCGATACTTGAAAATCCTTCAGTCGCGTCTACCTCAGAAGAAGCTCCTTCTATTGTTCACTCCAGACCACCACGGATTGAAAATCATAGCACCAAATGGACAAAAGATCACCCAATTAGGAATGTCATTGGAGATCTAGATCGACCAGTCTCTACACGCCATCAATTACAAGAGAGTGCACTCTATTGCTACTTTGATGCATTTCTATCCGAAGTTGAACCTAAAAACTGGCAACATGCTATGACTCAATCATCTTGGATTGAAGCCATGCAAGAGGAACTAAATGAATTCCAAAGACTTGAAGTATGGGAATTAGTTCCTCTCCCTGACAAGGTTAACATCCTTACTTTGTTGTGGGTTTATAAGGTTAAACTCGATGAGATGGGTGCAGTATTGAAGAATAAGGCTAGATTGGTTGCTAGAGGATATAAACAAGCCTTGGGTATAGACTTTGAAGAATCTTTTGCTCCTGTTGCAAGATTGGAGGCTATTAGACTATTCCTTGCGTATGTTGCTCATATGAACATGATCGTCTATCAAATGGATGTGAAGACGGCATTTTTGAACGGTGAACTAAGGGAAGAAGTCTATGTTAGTCAGCCGGATGGGTTCGTTAGCACGGAGTTTCCTAATCATGTGTACAAGCTTAAGAAGGCTCTCTATGGGTTGAAACAAGCTCCACGCGCGTGGTATGATCTCCTTTCAACATATCTCATTTCGGAAGGCTTCTCCAAAGTCAAAGTGGACCCCACTCTATTCACTCTCAAGGAGGACAACGACATGATTCTGGTACAAATTTATGTTGATGATATAATATTTGCTGCCTCTAACATAGAATTGTCAAAACGCTTTGAGAAGATAATGTCCACACGCTTTCAGATGTCAATGATGGGAAAAATTTCATTTTTCTTAGGATTACAAATTTCTCAGAATCCCAGAGGCATCTTTATTAATCAATCCAAATATGCTCTAGAATCTTTAAAGAAATATAACTTTGAAAATTGTGACCCCGTGGACACTCCAATGGTGGAGAAATCCAAGTTAGATGAAGATAGGAATGGGACTATTGTCGATCCAAAACTTTACCGTGGGATGATCGGCACCCTTCTCTATCTGACTGCTAGCAGGCCTGATTTGCAATTTGCCGTATGCATGTGTGCCCGGTATCAGGCTCGGCCTACCGAAAAGCACCTACATGTTGTTAAAAGGATCTTTCGGTATCTCAAAGGAACACTTCATCGTGGTCTATGGTATCCGAAAGATTCCTCTATTGCTTTAATATCATACGCAGATGCCGATCATGCTGGATGTCAAGACACGAGGCGTAGCACTTCTGGATCTGTGCAACTTCTTGGAGACAGATTGATTAGTTGGTCTTCAAAAAGGCAGAAAAGCGCTGCAATTTCTAGCACGGAGGCTGAATACATCGCCATGTCCGGTTGTTGTGCTCAAGTCCTTTGGATGAGATCACAATTAACTGACTACGGTTTGGGATTCAACAAAATCCCGCTGTATTGTGACAACAAGAGCACCATTGCCCTTTGCTGCAACTATGTTCAACACTCCCGGGCCAAGCACATAGACATTCGCTACCATTTCATTAAAGAGCAGGTGGAGAACGGAGTGATCGAGCTGTATTTTGTCACTACTGAGTACCAGCTGGCAGATATGTTCACCAAAGCCTTAGATCGAGGACGAATCGAGTTTTTGCTCGACAAGCTTGGCATGAAATCATTCACTCCAGCGACTCTCAAAGAATTGGCAGAAGAATCAGCTGAATAGTGGTGGTAAACTGTTCAGGCGTATCCTTTGTTCGTGATCATGTATATTATAGTAAATATATAAACCACAAAAGAAAAATACAAAAATATAAAACCAAGAAAAACCATAAAAAAAAATATAAAACATACAAAAACTATAAAAATTATAAAATCAAGAAAAACCAAAAATATTTTTCGTTTTTTAAAATCGGGCATGTCTTTTAGTACGGTAATATTTACGGCTTTAGAAATGTCGATCAATATTGACACGGCGCCATAAATAGAGTCCGTATAAAAGTTGTACATTTTTAAAACATGCCCATTATGGCTTGTAGTTATTTCAGACTGCAACCCGGTTTTCATATTAAAGTCACGTATTTCCTTGGAAAACGTTGGCTCACAACGGGAATTAATTTTATCGGGCATGATTTACAAGCCAAATCATGCAAAGGGATCAAGTTTACTTTACAACTTGGTCTAACACGAGTTAGTGTACGTCTCAGTGCATTAATTTGTCAAAATAAGAGAAATCTTATTGCCACCACGAATCAATCTTTTCAAGATACTAATTGGAAAAGTTTTCATCAATATTTGACTCTTTAAACAATGACTACAGCTCTTTAAATAGAAAACGGGTCATCGTTTAAGGGGGAGAAAATATTAAATCATCTTCGTCATCAAAACGATTTTCAAAAGTGTTTGTGGAAAATTAATTGACTAAATGGTTTATGAGTGGTCTTGCTTTAGAATACGACTTGTGCTCGTTCAAGGTGATAGGAATTGCTTTAAGGTCTTAGAGATTTGCTAATAGGTTGTGATGCTTAAGTTGTGTGAAGGTTAAGTTGGCGAAATTTAACAATGGTTAGGAAAAATGAAAAGATAAGTTATAAACCAAAAAGGAAAAGAATAGAAAAGTATAGGGACTTAAGGTGACATTTGTGAAAGTTGTAAAATTTTTACCTAGTCAAATTGAACCCCCCGTCTCTTTCTTATTCTTTCTCTCTTCTGTTTCAAAGTCTTCCGCCATTAACACACACATAACACACACACAAGCTTTCACAAATCGCGTTCTAATCAATTCAATCCATTTCATTCGATCTAAAAGGTATTAACAATGAATCTTTAACTTATAATTCGCCTAAATTCATCATTTAATCTGTTAATTGATTCGGGTACTCAACTTTATTAAATTAGGGTTCGTTTGCCTAATTAAGGATTAATTGATTAGGGTTTTTGATGGGTTTTGCTCGAAATATCATTAGAATGTGTGTAGTTGCTTTAGAATGCCTTAAAACTCACAAACGCGACTAGATTAATCATTAATAGGCTGCGTTTAGAACTTCCGGATGAACAAGATTATGAACTTCCGAATGAAGGAAGTTCCGAATGAAGAAGTTCCGAATGAACTTCCGAATGAAGAAGTTCCGGATGAACTTCCGAATGAAGAAGTTCCGGATGAACTTCCGAATGAAGAAGTTCCGGATGAACTTCCGAATGAAGAAGTTCCGGATGAACTTCCGAATGAAGAAGTTCCGGATGAACTTCCGAATGAAGAAGTTCCGAATGAACTTCCGAATGAAGAAGTTCCGAGTGAACTTCCGAATGAAGAAGTTCCGGATGAACTTCCGAATGAACTTCCGAATGAAGAAGTTCCGAATGAACTTCCGAATGAAGAAGTTCCGAATGAACTACCGAATGAAGAAGTTTCGAGTGAACTTCCGAATGAAGAAGTTACGAGTGAACTTCCGAATGAAGAAGTTCCGAGTGAACTTCCGAATGAAGAAGTTCCGAGTGAACTTCCGAATGAAGAGTTCCGAATGAAGAAGTTCTGAATAAACTTCCGAATGAAGAAGTTCCGAGTGAACTTCCGAATGAAGAAGTTCCGAGTGAACTTCCGAATGAAGAGTTCCGAATGAAGGACTTCCGAATGAAGAGTTCCGAATGAAGGACTTCCGAATGAAGAGTTCCGAATGAAGGACTTCTGAATGAAGAGTTCTGAATGAAGAGTTCCGAATGAAGAGTTCCGGATGAAGGGTTATTTGATTGATAGTTGTTTGCCTGTTATAAGTACTTGTTGAAATGTATTATGCTTAGAAGTCATAATGATGTATATCTATATATTTTTTGTGCATCAACCTTTTATGTCTTATCTTAAGCAGATACGATGACTAATCCAACAGTACAAGCAATCCAAGATGCTAGAGCAGCCGAAATTGCCGAAGCAAGAGCCCTCAAGTTCATACCAAACAATTACCGGCAGAAGCAAGTCTCAAAATCCACTCACCATGGTTTTAAAGTAGCCATAGCAATCCTTGATCACTCTCATTTCAAGAATGCTTTAAGGAGTACTGCCTCAGTGCCTTATGATTACATGTATGAGTTCTGGGCTACCAAGGAAAGTACTTCAAACAAGATCACCTTCACTCTCGACAACAAGCAACAGACACTTACAGTTTCAGATTTCCGCAAGATTTTTGGAATACGGGATACACCCAAAGGTATGTCATTTTCTAGGGATCCTACCAAAGACGAACTCATGGAGATGTTCGATGCTCTTGGATGTCCTGACATACGAGTAGTGTCTGAGTTTACCACCGCTAAAGTAGGTCAACCTTGGAGAGCAATCTTGGGTATTCTCAGTAGATGTCTCACACCTAAAACATCTGGGCATGATGCTTTGCGTAGTCCAATCATGAACATCTTCTATGGCATGTACAAAGGCTCAAATGCAGATTATGCATTATTGATGTGGGAAGAATTTAACTTTCAACTCTTCCAAAACAAGAAGCTGAAGACTAATTTCTTTCCTTACCCTCGGTTTATCAAGCTTATTATTAACTATTTTATGAAGAATGATGTCTCTATTGATAAGCGTGCAGCAAGTCGTCATCACACTGAAGAGGCTGATCACACTGTGGATTTAAGGCATGAAGGACCATCTGGTGGTGTTATTCCTGGTCCTATTCCCGATTATCTTCTGACGGATAAAATTAAAGGTTCTGCTGATTACAAACTACTGCTACTAGAAATCAAGAAGCTAAAAGCAAGCCTTCAGACAGGAGAAGACTCGTCTACTACAGTCAAGAGTAAAGGTAAACGTAAGCAACCAGCTGCTTTATCTGAACCCGAAACCAAGAAGAAGAAGACTGAGGCTAAGAAGGGAAAGGGTACGACTGATGAGTTAGTTCTCCACGACGAAGAAGATGTTGATGATCCTGCTCTTGACAAGGCTGAGAGAAAATTAATGAAGATAGCTATTGAAAAGAGTAGGAGAGACACGGGCGGTAGTGGTTCGGGTGCACAGATGAATATTGAAGAAGAGTACGAGGAGCCAGAGGATGTTTATGAGTTTGGATCACCTGAACGGTATTCTACTTCGAAGGAGACATCCATCCCTGTTTCAGCAAGTGTTGAAAAGGAGTCCGGTGCTCCTACAATCATGGTACCTACTCAGCCTTTAGTAACTCAACCTCCACCAATACAGCCCTTACCAACCCGACCGGTTTCAACACCATTCCTTCCACCTCCAATAACTTCCATCCTTAGTACTGTAGTCACAACCGAGCCTCTTCAACCAACCCAGAGTAGCTCTGCATCGTCTTCAATGGCTGCATTTTTAATGGCAGAGATGTTGGATAAACACACGGACAGTCAAAGACAAGAGATGAATAACCTTCGAGAAGAACTACTTATACGAGTTCAAAGTGAAGAAGCATCTAAGAAAGCCCAAGAAGAGATGCTTGCTAAGTTCGTTGTAGAGATGGAGTTAACACGTAAAGCTCATGCAGAAGAACTAGCTCAGGTTAAGCAGGCTGAAGCTGATAAGTATGCAGCACGAATCACGAGACTTCAAGCTATGAGGGATAAATACAAGGAGCAGAAAGAAACACTTGAAGCTTCTGTTGAAGAGAGAGTGAAAGAATCCGTTGAGTCCATTATGCCAAAACTGCGTGATGAGTTGAAGACACTCGCGGCTGATAACTTGATGATCAAGTCATCCAATCCTTCTGAATCCGCCTACAAAATTGCCTATGATTTAACGGATTTTGAATTAAAGAAGATCCTCAAAGCTCGTATGAGGGAACTTGGATCTTTTGATAAATCTAAGATTCAACGGACTCTCTACAAGTCACTAAATGATGCTATCATGGAGGATGATCGGTTATTTAAATTGTTTGGAAGTGTGGTACCTTACCACCTTCTGCCTGAGGAAGAAAGGGAAGAAAGTGAACAAGAAGAGGGTGACGGGGAAGAAGAAGGTGAAGAAGAAGAAGAGGATGATGATGGTGACGATGATGGTGATGATGATGAGGATGATGATGATGATGATGATGGTGATAATGGTGGTGATGGAAATGAGGAGAGTGCTAAGGGAAGCAACGAGGATAGCGATGAGGATGATGATGGTAAACAGCCTAAAACAGGGGATAAGGTTGCCAGCACAAAGAAACCTTCTAAGTCTGGAACCAAGTCTAAGAAAGATGCTGCAGAAAAGGAAAAATCCACTTCAACGGAATCAAGACGATCCAAGTGGCGCCATGATGTGAATGCTACTACGGCGTCATCGATTCCCGGTACATCTATTGCTGTGTCTATACCTGTTACCACTAACCCTGTTAGTTCTGTCGTTGCTCCTGTGATTGCAGAGTCAGTAACTAAACCTGAAGCTGCACAACACTCGCCGGTTCATGATACCGCCGAGATGCCTGAATCAGAACCAGCAGATGTTCATGTCTCTACTCCTCTACAACAAGAACCACAATCTACTGTTCCTGAGTCAAGCACACGGGACTGGGCAGACACATTGGAGATTGACGAGACTGCACCGCCACAAGCTTGGATCACGGCAGCGGCTCAATATGATCCAATCACAGACGCTGACAGAGATGTTCTATATCTCCGAATCCGTAGTCCGATTGACGTGTGTGCATTTCTGGCTCATGAGTATAAGACTTCGGTCACTCCGTCGTTGGTAAAGAGAGCGCTAAAGGATAAGAGAACTCGCGCCAAAACCAGGTTAACCCGAATGGAGTACGAGTATTATGCTGACGAGGTCCTGAAAGCTCTTAACACCGTTCAAAGGCCAGGCCTCCATGAATAAGAAAGAGCTCCACCTCCACTTGATCCTTCTCAAGATAATCAAATTTCTCTCGACTTCTTCGTCACCAATGATCTTGATTATCTTCTCAAGGGTTCATTAAAGTACGCAACCTCGCTGACCTTGCTGAAAGCTGCTAACTGGGGGACAATACACTGGATCGAGGAAAAGGTAAACCGACTCTGGGTCCCAAAGGTAACTCGTAATTATGATATGTATGCTGTTATAGGTGCATCTCATTGGGACGAACGAGTCCGAAGGGCGTACAGAGGTTGCTGCTTAGCTAATTCAGGAAGCAACGTTAGATCCGATATTCGCATCTCCAGAATTTTGGGACTGAAAACTGAAGCCAAGAATGGCTATTATCATGTGACGGAGATTCGTCTAAAAAGGGAGGATGACAGAGAATACAAAATCCAGCAGGGAGATTTTTCTATCATTCGCCTTGAGGATATCGAAGACATGTTGCTTATGATGACCCGGGATCAACTCACCCATATTGCTCGTGAAGACATCATTGCCTTGAATACAGCACTTCGTATGTTCACACGAAGCGTTGTTATCAAGAAACGAGTTGAAGATCTTCAATTGGGAGTCGAAAGCTACCAAAGGAAGCTTAACCTCACCCGTCCAATGAACCAAGTTCTACCTCAACATGTCGCTTGATGTCCCTATACCGGCATTACTGTTCCGAATTACGGGATTTTCTACTTGAACAGCCGTGGGATAATGAAGTTTATGAGGGTGGGTGAGCTTTATAAGTACAGTGATGGGACTCTCATATACGTCAGAGGAAAGTTGGATCATCTCAATTCGGGCGGGTCTTTACCAGAGATGACTGAGGATTGGCATCAGGGTTATCGGCAAATGGCGAAGTATGTGATCAAAAAGATTGATCAAAAGCTCCGTGAACGAAGATTGATGAGGAGCTTAGAAAGATTCGTTGGTGGTAGACCATATGGAGTGCACCACAAGTTACTGCAACGATCCATCTAATGGGTCGTACATTTCAGGTCTACTCTATATTGGTTTTCAATTGTGAATATGTAAATTTGTGAATATTGTGCTTTTACGGCTTGATGTACTGTTAAGGTATGATAATTTTTTAAGAATTTCTCACGAGATTCTAAATCTTTCAAAATATATCATACTAAAGCACTACAACTATCCCTTATTAATTTAAGGGGGAGCATTAACATGTTCTATGGCCAAACATCGATTTCATTTTTACCCAAAGACCAGTTAATCCATTCAATATCCCAAATATTAATGGTTAACATTTTGGATAAGGGGAGAAAATGGGATTAAGAAGACTTAAATGATACTTGGCTAAAAGATGAAAAAGACTTAACGATAATCCAACTTAATATGTGTAAAGCACGTGTTAAGGGGGAGCGTTTTTGATGAACAAAACACCTAAGGTACAAACTTTTGATTTCAATATCACAAGTACCTTAAGTGATTTTCAAGGATTTTTCATGGTGGCTATACTTTCCCAAAACACGCTTAATTCACGACGAATGTGGTGACAAAAGGGTGGTAGGAATAGGTTTAGTCCAATGATTCATCAGAGCCGACGGAATCTTCCCAAGGACAATTCCCTAGATAGAATTAGAAGTCCTAGGAAAGTTGGAGAAAGATTGTGAACGTAGCTGAATGCCGACCAAGTACTTAAGCTAGCACTGGAACAATCACAACAAGGTGCTAGTTATGACGTATTGGTAAGCATTGAAGGGGTTGAAGAATGAAAAAGAATTGTAAAGATAAAGGGTGTAAAGAAAGAAGCCCTCCTTACAACTTTAGGCAGAAACCGGGTCAATACATATGCTATTGAGATCATTTTTGTTAATGATTCTCGATATTGAAGAAAGACATCATGGACCCAGTGATGCAATGCACAACCCTTCCCAGCTAACTCAAATATCTCTCAAAAGGTATTTGTTTTAATCACACGGAGATCAACATGTTATCTATTGGTTTATTCACTCCGAATAGACTGATATTGAAAAGGTGGCACTCCTCTCCAGCCATCGCTCACTAAATCAAAACGCACTATCGAGTCTGGAGCCACGAGATCATCAAAAGTCTCATTAGGAAACTTTCCATTTATTCCTTGCTTTCTCACACACTGTGAAAAGTAGGAGATTTTTATGAGTCCTACGCAGTATTCTTGTAATATTGCCAGAACATCCGAGTAATACGCAAGTATTACAATGAAGATGGAAATCCTGCTTGAGCCAACATCAAACAAGCTCATGGTAGGTTACACGTGCGGTTATTTTAGAACCAATCTTGTGAAAAACTGGAAAGAAACAGTAGTTTAATTCTTAATTGAACTTAAACTCGTTCCAGGCCTCTACGCATTATCATACGATCTTTCCAGAACACTCAGAGTGACTCTTTATTGATCACAGTGACGAGTGGAAATCCTTCAAGTGTTAACATCAAACAGCACTTGGTAGGTGACGTGCAAGATTCTTTATGAATTGAGCTCGTGATAACTGGAAAGCAACGATGGTGAAAATCTTAACTGAAATTCACTTGTTCCAGGTTTCATGAATTGACGGCTTCAATCATAAGGATTTTTAATCCAAATGATTCACTCTTTATGTTCGCAGTCAGCTTTGGACGGTCGAATAAAGAGAACGGGTTTACCCGCGAAATCCTGTCAGGAAGTTACTTAATTGAAACTATCTGTCACGGGTACGATATCTAATATCGTCCAACGGTCTTCACCGACCGGAGGTAAAATGCTACCGAATTAGAATAAAATGTCAAAGCCATTTTATTCGTGTCGTTGCTGTGTACCTGTTAAAGACGGTGGCGTTGCTGTGTACCTGTTGAAGACGGTGGCGTTGCTGTGTACCAGTTGAAGACGGTGGCATTGCGGTGTACCTGTTGAAGTCGTTCCCACATGCTTATGTTTTTCTGCATCAAAGTTCAGCAAAATTCAAGAAAGTGCAAAATGAAGTCTTCCGCTGTACCAAACTCTGAAGCTTTCGAGAATTCAACAAAAAGACATAAGTGTGTGGAACATGGAGTCACGAGGAGGCAAGATTCACAAGAAGGCAAAGATCGCACGTGAAAGGCCAAAAGAACAATGCTCTCAAGCCAAAGCCTAAAAAATCAAATAAACATATTCACAACAAAAAGAAAAAAGAAAAGACTACGAGCTGAAGAACGAAGACTTAGTATAGTATGCTAGGTTTAGAACTTTGTAAACGTGGAGTGACCTCCCTTAGGGGGAGATTGTTAGAAATACGTTTTTAACGTATATTAGAAGTATCGGTCACTCCACAATATTATTTATGTTGTAATAGCTCGTAGTTAATGTTGCTTATTAAGTTAAGTAAGAAACCGACCCATGGGCTTGTCATGGGTCGGCCCAAGCCCAATATAGGCCTTGGATATAAATACCCCTTTCCAGCATGGAAAGGGGTTGGTTGTTGATGATTCTACATTTTCATTTGAATAAAAATAAACATAGTTTCTCTCTCACTTTCTCTCTCTAGTTTCTCTCTCTAGAAATCTTCAACCCACTTCATAGATTCATAGGTTATCAATATTCTACATTAGTGATACCGAAGTAGGACTCTCTTCCGTTCGTCTTCTGCGTTCACTGGACATAAGATACGGATTCCCGTCCTTTCAATATAGACATTCTTTCCTTATTAGGATTCCCCGTATGCAGCCAATTGTTTTCCCATAGTATAAGTTTATATGTTTGATTGCTTATGTTTAATTTAGAATACCTGAAGCCATATACATGCATGAACAATTTCACCTAGTTATGAAGGTACCATAACCATAACACTAGAGGCACTGGTGTTATAACTTCCCCACGGCAGAGTGATTGCTCGTGGCGTCCCTTCATCTTTTGGCCATATTATTATATTTATCATGTGGGGTGTATGGGTGCATCCTAGTTACATGTTTTTCAGCAGATTACTCAGTGTGAATTTGGTGTGTGCCTTGCATCCTTCACAAGGAGCTGATCCCTCCTACCCAAAAACCAGTATATTAAATTAGAGGCAGCCCCTCTAATTTGCATGACGAGGTCACCCCTCCAAGTATTCATGCAACGTTGATTTTCATGACTTATATTGGCTAATGGTAAAATATGTTAAACAGTTTTTACAAGATAAACATAAGGCTTTTCAAACTATAAAACTAGTTTTATTAAGACTTGACTGGGTTATTCGGGACTTAGTTTCTTCCGCTGTTATATGCTTATATGCTTATATTATTCATGCTTTATTGTACATCCGTGCAGCGTATTGCTTAGCCGTTTTCCTTTTCATGTTCCCAAAACGGCAGGTACTCAGGGACGCTCGTAGACTTTAAGCGTACGTGCTTATGGACTGGAAGCTTTCTAGCCTTTCTTTACTTTATGCATTTCTATACTTTGATACTCTTTCCATGGACATTGTTTAGTCCTTTCATTTACAATACTTATGTTTGTGTGTGATGAGCTTTACTTTTAGACTACCGATGTTTGATTCCGGTATTTCCTTTTTATGGTCATGAAATGTTTTAGACATTTATCCTTGTACGCTTTGATGACACGCCATAATTACGTGTGACATTCTATTTATCAAAATGGGGTGTTACAATAAGCATCCACGAGTCTCATTCCTTGAGATTTTAAATTGTGGAGAACGAGAGATGATAGAGTCAATTATAAGTTTGGTATTCTTTCATGAATTTATGTGAGTTAATTATGAGATTTTTCTCCCATCGCTTGCTAATAAAATTAATTTCAATAAATAAGGTTGAACGATTAGAAAAGTTACTTAGCTTCTAGCACAAGATCGTTTAAAAGTTGCTCGGTATTAATTAGAGTTCATAGCCAAGGCATAACTTATTGAAGCGGGATGCGAAGATTGGCGAGCCCGAAAAGGCCCTAACAAGGCATGAGGGCTACATTTTGTTGCTAAAGATCCAAAGTGATGTAAAGAATTATTTATCAAAAATCAATATGAAGGATCGAGACACACAACGAAAAGCAAACACTCCCCAAAAGATCATGGAGAAGTCTATCCAAAAAGACCCTAGCAAGGTATGAGGATAAATAGATCAAAGTCCTAAAAGGAGGCGGATCGTTGTATATCAAAATCCCAAATAAAGATTGGAGAAAAATGAAGAAGTCGTGGTCCAAGTATGAAGAATCTCTCAAAAAGTTCAAGTGAAGAAATTCCTATTATGAAGAGAAGACCATTATTTCATGAACGTCTCTCAAGATTTGAAGTATGAAGTCAATGCCAAATATCGATCCGAGAAAGGTCTCAAATCGTGAAGCGGCTTATGCCAAGATTTGAACTTTATGAGGTCCCGAGAAGAAGTTTTAAAAGATTTTGTCCTTTAGCTAACTATTGATTAAATCGTCCTACTTTATTTTCAGCCTAAATAACTATCGAAATAAGTCAACAATGCATCCTCGTGATCATTCAAGACAACAATAAAATATAAGAGATACACCTAGGAATAAGGGAGTCTAAGGTGGTGTTTGTTTTTGAAAAAAATGTCTGACTGCATGTGACGTCGTACCAGTCAGACGCGGTCAGACGTCAGTGCTGTTTGTTTTTTCGATTCTAATCAGACACGTTTACATGAATATCCTCTGACTCAGTCAGAGTTGGAGAAAAAATCTGATTGCCTCTGACCTTTTATATGAAGAAAATTATCTCTAAAGATCTACTCAAACTCATCATTGATCTTTAATAAGAACACCTACCTAAGTTTGAACATCAAGAAAGAATCAAAACCCATACTACAATCTTTTTTAGAAAATCAATCTAACACTTTCGGATCTTTTTTAGATGATTCGAAATTAAAAGAAAGACAGGTGTTCTTGGATTATGGTTTTGTGTTGATCAGAAAAAGAATCAAAATTATTTGTAATCACTACCAGAAGCAAAAGATTCATTGATTTTGACGTCATGTTTGATGAAAGAATGTTTGATTGTTTGACTGGTCATTATAATGGTGGCTTAGGATTTTGGAAGTAGATAGTATTATTCTTTACTAGTAGATAAGGTTTGATGAAAATGTCATTTGAGATGCGTATGAATATTTGGGCCAAATATAGGCCGAAACATTTTGGGCTAGTTTTTTTCTAATGGGATGTAAGTTTGAGCTAAATTTATAAAAACACGTTTATTGAATATATATAAATTTAAAAAACAGACAATTAAAATCATTCAGACATTTCGTGAAAAACAAACAACATTTGTTTAATCAGATTCAGACTTTTTGACCATCTCTTACTAATAAGAGGCGGTAGTCAAATTCAGACCCAAAACATCTTAATGAAACAAACACCACCTAAGTGAATAATTAGGCCACATGAGTTTGTGTTAGTTTGCTAACTTATAATAACAATGATCTCGTTTATAAGCTTGGTGTGGGGAACGTGAAACTTGAGGGTGATAAATGTCACACACGTGAATTTTGAATCTATTTAATTTACGTGAAACGCGATGGTTCGGGTTAGACTTGTGTGTCTATTGATATTCCCGATTATTTTCACGTAAATCGTGTACTAATCCAGAATTTATATTAATGGAACGCCGTTTTCACGGAATAATCTTCTCTTAAGAATTATTATAATTTATACGTTGTGTTTAAATTTTATTGCGTTATCAAACATTAAGTAGTTTATGTTAATTAAAACTATCTTACGCTAGTTTATGATTCAACAATTTTTAACATTTTTATTAAACGCGACACATTCTTTTTAATTAAACACAACACAAATATTTTCCTAAGGACTAACATTTATTTGAAATACTAACAAAATTAGTTAGAACATTTACCTTTTTCTTTATCTACACTTTAACACATATATTAGGTATATAATTTCTCACAAAATGAAAAATACCAACTTGCTACTAAAATTAAGGATAAAATCTGGGTCCCCTTTTTACATCCTATACACACGTTTTTTTTCTCTTTGTTCTAAATTTCATGTTGTGTTCCCCCATACATGACATGGACCTTTGAATTTTTAGTATACACCTAATGTAAATAAGAAGTCAAACTTGGGAACTTGTTTTTCCTTTCTTCTTCCACTGCCCAACAATTGTACTCATCATCTTTTCCTCTTCCCCATCTCTTTTACACTTCTCCATGGTACCTTCATAGTTAGCTACTAGTTCCATACTAACCTAACTAAATAAAAACCCTAACTAAGTCTTTAAAGCCTCCTAACTACTTGCTTACCTTATAAATAGGACCACTGTTTTCCATAGTTTCATCACACACTCTACAAAACATACAACCTAACAAAAACAAATAAGTACTCCTCCGTGTCATGTGTTAGACGCTGCCCATGGAAGGAAAAAAAAGGGTTTGGTTTATTTAGAATGTTATAAGTGGTGAAATATCAATTGGTTGACTTGGGTTAAATCAAAGAAAACACGTAGTCTTACTCTTCTACACCTCTCATTTTGATAGGACTCTTGTAAGTCTCTACCTTAATCTCGTCTAGCTTACATGTGTATATCTCGATCACTAGTATGTGCTTGCTAAAAACTTTGATAATACAAGATGAATAATTGTTTTTATTTAACGATGGGCAAACGTATTGGTCATAAATCACGCTTAGGGAAATTTGCACTAAAAATGCTTAACATAATACCAAGCTAACTACACAATTTCTTAAACATAAAGCACCCTGTTTAAACTGAATTTTGATAGAATTTGTAGGTTGGCTGGTAGGGTCGTGAAGGAATTGGAATTACGTTAAAAGGCGGGGAAACAAATGAGATATTTGATCTTTAAAACATGCATTTTTAATGTAAATAAAATGAGTGGTTGCGTCGGACAATAAAAACAGAAACGAATAGTCGATTGTACTTGAAACACAGCCAAGATTCACCACACTTGACACCCTTTTTGACCTTCGAAACGACCTTACGTCGAACCCGGTTTTAACCTATCAAACGACATCGGTTTATAAAACTTAAAACACCTACTTATCGACCACCCGGATAGCTACCCGAAGGTACTTGCGGTTTACCCCGCGAGCTACTATTGAACCCGTTATCTTCATCGAAAAACTATCGAGATTATCCCTTTTACGTCGAGAGTATAGACGTGCATGTTTTCAAATTGATTTGTAACAACATTTTATATGCTCTCTGTTTGCCATCACACGACACATTTGTCTCCTTAAAAGAGACATGGTATTTTTTTTAAACAATTTAATTTATAATTAATATATTTATCAAGTTTATTTAGTTTAATTATTTAATATAATTCTTTTGTAATAAAAATATAACATATATTTAGGATATTTGCCCATTAAGCGACCCGACTAATAAACTGTCTCGACAGCGAAGTGTCCAATTTTGCTAAATATATTCTGATTAAATGACTATACTTTTATTACAATTTTAAACATTCGCAAGTGTTAAAAATTGTCGATTTATTTAAATAAACTCAAGCACATACTAGGGGACTAAATGCTACATTTATTTTCGTGTTCATGTATAGTAATACATATCTTATTTAACTTAGGTTACGGATTGTTTGAAGCTATTATTTCTCCATGTCTACATTGTACTATTTTAACCGTTGCTATTACTTGAGGTGAGTTTCATAGCCCCACTTTTAATTGTTTTAACTATTTTGGGGTGAGAACATTGCTTGTTTTAAACGGATGAACATAAGTGCTAAAACTTGATACGTTTGCCTACATGATGTCTAAGTAGCGATATCCCTAGATGCTTTAGCCCACTACCGTGAACCGTTAATTACTTTGTGTAAGCGCGAATGTTATGGATAGATCTATCGGGACTAACCTCCCTATCTAATTTGGTTGTGTGGCCAAATTTAGATACACTTACATTTGAGGATTTACAAATGCTTCGGGATAGGCATTTGCTCGGGCTCTTATTATTTCTTGTTGGTTGAGGTTAACGCTTCGGTGTCACGAGCTTAGGCGTAGGTGATTAAAACGTATACTTTTGATTATAATCTTGGGGCAAATGACTTAAAAATGCATCTAACTTGACACTTTTTTGCGTTTTGTGTAGTCATCTTTTTTTTTTCCTATTATATCATCAAACTTTCAAAAGTCGGTCATTGTGTGTATTTTGTCACAATTTTACCATGTAAAATGACCATTTTACCCTTCAAAATTTCAAAAAAGTAAGGGTAAAATGGTCACAAAATACACAGAATGATCGACTTTTAAAAGTTTGATGATATAATAGGAAAAAAAAAAGAAGGCTACACAAAACGCAAAAAAGTGTCAAGTTAGATGCATTTTTAAGTCATTTGCCCTATAATCTTGTATTTGTTATAAGATTATATGTTGGTTGCCTTGAAAATCTTATGGTTCATCACACTATTTAAACTTAAACCTATGAACTCACCAACCTTTGTGTTGACGCTTTAGCAATGTTTTCTCATGTATCAAGACGGAGGAGTGACGTGGTTATGCATGGGAGATTTTTAAATGAAAATGGTCGTGACTAGTATATGGATATTTGGATCAATGTTAAAGTCTTTTGAAACAATGTTTTATTATGATCTGGTGTAATTCGCTTCCGAAACAAGTTTTATGCTTTTAATTAAATTAAAACGACTTTTAAATAGTCGTTCTTTGTATCTATGTCTTTTGATAGTCATGACCGTCGCACCCCATTGTGTTGTATTACTCTGATAAATTGGGGGTGTGACAGATTGGTATCAGAGCTGTAGTTATAGAGAACTAGGTTATTTTACAAAATGATTTTTATAAACGTGAGTAAAAAATTTAATTTTGGGAAAAAAATAATTCTAGACTATAACTAACTCAAAAATCTCCAAGAACCACTCCACTCCGCGTCTTCGATAAAAGTAAGTTGTGACTTGAATTATTCCATGTGATTTGTCCTGTTAGTTTTAAACTTGATGTTACGTGTTATTAGAGTTAAGTATTTCCTGCCTTCTTTGAATGATCCTTATGTAAAGATGTACTTATACGAATATGTACTAAGACGATTTTTCTTATGTTTTAAAGTAAAATACCTAACATCCTTGTTTGGATTGTTGTGCTTCTAAAATGGTTTGTGCCATGTTTAATCGAACTAAGATAGTTTGTGCCATGTTTAAATTGAACTAAGATGGTTTGTGCCATGTTTATTTGGAGTAAAGCATATACATACTTATGCTATTACGTATTTTGTTAAAAACAGCCCACTGGACTACTATGAACTATTTAAACACTTGTGTGTTTCTATGTTACCCTATATCGATATACACTGAATTAAAAATATACGCCAAAACAGTACTTGAGTGCGCTGATATTTAGCAGTGGTTGATGATAAGTCGTGAGTAAACCCAAAAACCAAGACAATTCATCAAAAATGTTAAGGAATATAACGATACTTAGCAAGGTCTCAAGGCTGTTCTTGTTTGATTGGGTTGCGAGACTAAGTTAAGTGCCAGTCGTTATACAACTTAGGATTTTTGATGAGTTTTCTTGTGGATGGGTAAAACTCATGAATTTACATCTTGCGTGATTAGTTTGATAGTTAGGGTATAACATATTTGATGAGTTTTGTGTAGGTTTAATCAATGTTAAATTGTGTTAGTAATATCTAAAGACGAGTAAATTCACCAAAGATATTAAGAAGTTTAACGACTACTACTTGACTAGACCTCAAGGCTGTTCTTGTTTGATTGGGTTACGAGGCTTAGTCAAGTGCCAGTTGTAACACAACTTAAGATTTTTAGTGAATTTCCTCGGGGATGGATAAGACTTACATGATCTGACAAGGTGATTACCTCATTGACGTTTGACTAAAACGGTACATTAGTACCACTAGTTTTCATGGCGTGCGAACACTGAAATAATGAAAGTCGTCGTCCCTATTTTTATACAACTTACGATGATAAACACTCTACATAAGGTATTACTCCTGTAATACCCCACAAAGTACTATATCATAAGGAACAAACATAAATTAGTATTACAAAAATATAAAAACTATCAGGATATATGTCGACACGTAAGTCGAATACACGTTAAGGAGAAATTTATATTGGAGAAATTGTACAAAGACGGATCTAAAAGTTCTAGTTCATTGGTTTGAAACTAAGTTGCTATTATAAATTTAGAAAGTATGATATAACAACTAATATTAAAGGGAGAACTCAGTTATATGAGGATTATACCATATTTTAAATTAAAGAGGTTACTGCATGTCACAAATCTTGAGAACTCTAGATGTGAATTGTGGTCATTCTTAGAAACCCTAATAGTGCGTGTCGAACATATCTACAAAATGATTATGGACAAACGGCATATAAAAAGAAAATGAACAATTTTTATGATGAAAATGCTTGTGATGGAATTAACTAGTTTATCAGATTAAACAAATTGAAAATTTTTGGGATAAAAACAAATTGACCGAAGTGTCTGAGATGTAATTAAACATGATCAAAGATCTCAAAAATTTTGTGATAGAATTGAGTGACTGACATGGAATATTAAATAAGTTATTTTTATGAAGATCAAGTGACTCGACATCTGTCGATGTCAACACCAACAAAAATTGGGTTATGTAACTTACTTTAAAAACTTTTATTTAATTTTTTTTTTCTCAGTTATTTTTATATCTTATGAAGCTTTTACTTAAGAAATAGTTTTTATCCTACAATATTTTTATATGTCGAAGAAAAATAAACCAAATAATTTTTTTTAAGGAGTTTTATAGAATATTTTTGGAAAACCTTATTTAAAAAAAAAAATTATTAAAAAAAAAAAAAAAAAAAAAAAAAATCATTGAAGGAACTATCCCCGAGAACTTTATTAGTAAGAATGTTAGAATTTTGATTAAACGGTTTGGAAAAATCAGTAAAGGTATTACTGACAAAAACTACATTATTGATGATGAAATGTTTTGATATAGACTATCATGCAAAGTTTTGGAAAATCTGGCGTAACGACCAACTTAATGTATAAAACATCGCGACTAATGTTGAAACATTTTTAGTAAGGACTACCATGTAAAGTTTTGGGAAAATCTATTTTTTCGAACAACTTGATTTGGAAGACGTAAACTATTGATAAACTTGACGAGAACTGGTACAAATAAGTATGCGAATTATTTTATTGATTGTTAAAAATGAGCAATGATAACAAAAAAAAAAGAACTATTGACTAATTTGTTGATTGTGAAAGTGAATGATGGTAACAAACGAAATGAATTATGGACAACCAGTATATAAATTACAACCTCAAAGAGTTAAATTATGATGAAAAGGAGGATGCAACTGTTGGTCCCGAGACGTACGTAGCCTGATCAACTACGTATGATCGTGGTCGAACGCGAGCATGCTCATAGTAGTCATCGTAAAAATGAAATATATTAGTATTATTAGAATATATTCAAGTTACCCTATTTGTCAAAGAAAAATTTATTATGTGCTATGAACGTTAAACATTTTTCTACCGTCTTAAGTAAGAACGTCGAGTACGCGATACGCGATACGCGTAAACCTAGTATAATCATTTTTTTCGCCACTATTACATACAAAAACGTATATGACACGCAAATACTAAGAGCACCACTTGTTTTTTTTTTACGACAATTAAACTCAAATAGATTAGAGTTGGAAAATCGAAAACAATTTTTAAATAATAATGAGAAGAACGAAACGTCATTTGAGTAAAACCCTAATTTAACGGATATTCAGAACTCGTCGTAACATAACCCATGTTAAAGAACAATTGGGTCAAGATAAGCATGCTTTTGTATATAATTGGAATACCGAAACCAGTCGGACAAAAAAAAAATTATTTTACCTAACGATGTTTGAGCATCACTCCATACACATAGGCTTAAGAAATATTATATACTTTCCTTCATGAAAGGAATCCGAACGAACTATGATTTAAATATATTATAAAGTGTGCACCCGTTTTCCCCTCCATGAAAAAGGAGATAAACGAGGAGGAACGCAAACTAAATGGATTAATTAACAAAATTATCTAATATTGAATATCACATAAAAGGAAGAAACGTCTTGACCACCATGTGTTAGGACGCTCAATTATTCTAGATTTTTGAGAAACCGATTCAATAACACTTTGACGCATATGCTACTTATCACTACAAGTAGGCGGTTAATGTGAACGGGATTAATCAAACTATGTGGAACGATTTTCAAATGTGCGAGGTATAGTCATCTAAACAAAAAAAAAATAATAAAAAAAAATGACAATACGCAACACTTTAAGATGGAAGTAATACGCGAAACGACGCAAAAATTATTAATGAGAAAACTCACTTAACAAAACCAATATCGTCGAGAAAATTCGACATACAATAAAAGGTTTACTACTATAAGCAATAAGGAACGCTATAAGATCATGTATAAATTGTAAAACGTTTTCATTCGTTCTAATCCTAACAAGATTATAGTAATTTTAATCTTAGCACCAAACTAAAGAAAAACGAACGCATTGAACACCATGAAAAAAAAAAAAAATAAAAAAAAAAAATTGACCTCTTGTTTTGGTAACGACATCGACGTGCTAGTTTTGAGGACAAAACTCAATTTAAGGGATTACGAATGTCACACACGCGAATTTTGAATCTATTTAATTTACGTGAAACGCGATGGTTCGGGTTAGACTTGTGTGTCTATTGATATTCCCGATTATTTTCACGTAAATCGTGTACTAATCCAGAATTTATATTAATGGAACGCCGTTTTCACGGAATAATCTTCTCTTAAGAATTATTATAATTTATACGTTGTGTTTAAATTTTATTGCGTTATCAAACATTAAGTAGTTTATGTTAATTAAAACTATCTTACGCTAGTTTATGATTCAACAATTTTTAACATTTTTATTAAACGCGACACATTCTTTTTAATTAAACACAACACAAATATTTTCCTAAGGACTAACATTTATTTGAAATACTAACAAAATTAGTTAAAACATTTACCTTTTTCTTTATCTACACTTTAACACATATATTAGGTATATAATTTCTCACAAAATGAAAAATACCAACTTGTTACTAAAATTAAGGATAAAATCTGGGTCCCCTTTTTACATCCTATACACACGTTTTTTTTCTCTTTGTTCTAAATTTCATGTTGTGTTCCCCCATACATGACATGGACCTTTGAATTTTTAGTATACACCTAATGTAAATAAGAAGTCAAACTTGGGAACTTGTTTTTCCTTTCTTCTTCCACTGCCCAACAATTGTACTCATCATCTTTTCCTCTTCCCCATCTCTTTTACACTTCTCCATGGTACCTTCATAGTTAGCTACTAGTTCCATACTAACCTAACTAAATAAAAACCCTAACTAAGTCTTTAAAGCCTCCTAACTACTTGCTTACCTTATAAATAGGACCACTGTTTTCCATAGTTTCATCACACACTCTACAAAACATACAACCTAACAAAAACAAATAAGTACTCCTCCGTGTCATGTGTTAGACGCTGCCCATGGAAGGAAAAAAAAGGGTTTGGTTTATTTAGAATGTTATAAGTGGTGAAATATCAATTGGTTGACTTGGGTTAAATCAAAGAAAACACGTAGTCTTACTCTTCTACACCTCTCATTTTGATAGGACTCTTGTAAGTCTCTACCTTAATCTCGTCTAGCTTACATGTGTATATCTCGATCACTAGTATGTGCTTGCTAAAAACTTTGATAATACAAGATGAATAATTGTTTTTATTTAACGATGGGCAAACGTATTGGTCATAAATCACGCTTAGGGAAATTTGCACTAAAAATGCTTAACATAATACCAAGCTAACTACACAATTTCTTAAACATAAAGCACCCTGTTTAAACTGAATTTTGATAGAATTTGTAGGTTGGCTGGTAGGGTCGTGAAGGAATTGGAATTACGTTAAAAGGCGGGGAAACAAATGAGATATTTGATCTTTAAAACATGCATTTTTAATGTAAATAAAATGAGTGGTTGCGTCGGACAATAAAAACAGAAACGAATAGTCGATTGTACTTGAAACACAGCCAAGATTCACCACACTTGACACCCTTTTTGACCTTCGAAACGACCTTACGTCGAACCCGGTTTTAACCTATCAAACGACATCGGTTTATAAAACTTAAAACACCTACTTATCGACCACCCGGATAGCTACCCGAAGGTACTTGCGGTTTACCCCGCGAGCTACTATTGAACCCGTTATCTTCATCGAAAAACTATCGAGATTATCCCTTTTACGTCGAGAGTATAGACGTGCATGTTTTCAAATTGATTTGTAACAACATTTTATATGCTCTCTGTTTGCCATCACACGACACATTTGTCTCCTTAAAAGAGACATGGTATTTTTTTTAAACAATTTAATTTATAATTAATATATTTATCAAGTTTATTTAGTTTAATTATTTAATATAATTCTTTTGTAATAAAAATATAACATATATTTAGGATATTTGCCCATTAAGCGACCCGACTAATAAACTGTCTCGACAGCGAAGTGTCCAATTTTGCTAAATATATTCTGATTAAATGACTATACTTTTATTACAATTTTAAACATTCGCAAGTGTTAAAAATTGTCGATTTATTTAAATAAACTCAAGCACATACTAGGGGACTAAATGCTACATTTATTTTCGTGTTCATGTATAGTAATACATATCTTATTTAACTTAGGTTACGGATTGTTTGAAGCTATTATTTCTCCATGTCTACATTGTACTATTTTAACCGTTGCTATTACTTGAGGTGAGTTTCATAGCCCCACTTTTAATTGTTTTAACTATTTTGGGGTGAGAACATTGCTTGTTTTAAACGGATGAACATAAGTGCTAAAACTTGATACGTTTGCCTACATGATGTCTAAGTAGCGATATCCCTAGATGCTTTAGCCCACTACCGTGAACCGTTAATTACTTTGTGTAAGCGCGAATGTTATGGATAGATCTATCGGGACTAACCTCCCTATCTAATTTGGTTGTGTGGCCAAATTTAGATACACTTACATTTGAGGATTTACAAATGCTTCGGGATAGGCATTTGCTCGGGCTCTTATTATTTCTTGTTGGTTGAGGTTAACGCTTCGGTGTCACGAGCTTAGGCGTAGGTGATTAAAACGTATACTTTTGATTATAATCTTGTATTTGTTATAAGATTATATGTTGGTTGCCTTGAAAATCTTATGGTTCATCACACTATTTAAACTTAAACCTATGAACTCACCAACCTTTGTGTTGACGCTTTAGCAATGTTTTCTCATGTATCAAGACGGAGGAGTGACGTGGTTATGCATGGGAGATTTTTAAATGAAAATGGTCGTGACTAGTATATGGATATTTGGATCAATGTTAAAGTCTTTTGAAACAATGTTTTATTATGATCTGGTGTAATTCGCTTCCGAAACAAGTTTTATGCTTTTAATTAAATTAAAACGACTTTTAAATAGTCGTTCTTTGTATCTATGTCTTTTGATAGTCATGACCGTCGCACCCCATTGTGTTGTATTACTCTGATAAATTGGGGGTGTGACAATAAACATTCATGACATGCCAAAGCCTAATGTAAGTCTTTGATTTCCTTACTTGTTTTGTATATTTCTATCTTTTTAGTTTCCTTAGTGTTTAGTATTTAATAAAGGCCAAGATGGGTTGATTATGATGAAAATGTAAAACGTGCTTTGAAATTAATGCATTGCATGAGGGCATTGCAATGGTCAAGTGTAAGGGATTTAATAAGTGTGAAAACACTTATCCTTTTACCACTTAATTATAATAATAACCAAGCCAAAACGTGTATTTTATGTCGTAAATGTCGGAATTATGTGTGGTTTGTGTTTTTGTTGTGATTTAGGACCAAAATGTGAAAAGGGAAGAAAACATGGGCTTTCACGGACTTTTATCGAGGAAAAAGACAAAAGACGAAGTCAAAAGATCAAGAGTGCAAAAAGAACGGAAGTCCAAGGCCTATTCTGAAGATTTATTGAAGAAAAAGTCTAAAGACAGAAGTTTAATGAAGTTGGAGAACTCAAGTCTAATAAATGAAGAAATTATAAGACGAGTTCAAATAATCCCGAAACAAAGTCGAAAAAGTCGAAGAATTTATAATGACGAAAAGACGAGAAAACGAAGAAAAGATCAACACTTACTAATCCTCCTATAAATACCCTCCTAATGTGTCATTAGGAGGTGTTAGCTAATTTGACACATTAGTCTTTCTAAATTTATTTTTCTTGCACTTTAATATTGTCATTTAGTTTCTTGTCTTTAATTTTCAAGTAAGTTTTAATTTTGTTGTTGAATCTTAATTTTAATCAAGTTTTTGATTAATCTCTCATTCTACCTTTCTTGTCTTGTTTAATCTTTATGCTTATTTGCTTATTGTCATGCTTATTTGATTGTTTCTTATGTTTTTATGTGTTTGATTATGTTAGCTTAATGATTTTGTAGCTTATTATGTGTTTGATTTAACTTTAATTAAGTGTTTTAAAAGTTATTTTATAAAAAGTCGATTTCAAATATTTGTATTATTTAGTGTTTTTAAAAGTTTTTAAATTTTGGCTTATTTAGTTTTTCTTAAAATTTATTTGGTTAAAGTTTTAGTTAAGTGCTTATTAGATTCTATCTTATTTTCATTTTGGCCATTTTTAATTATTCCGAACTAGTAAACCCCAATATTCCGGATAGTGTCAGTTTTCAGATTCCGGATAAGCCCACAACTCATTCCAGATAACAAGTTGAACGACATTCCGGATAAGTTTATAAACTTATTCCGTATAAAGCATGAAATGTGAATCCAGATAAGACTGATGAATTTATTCCGTATAACCAAAAGGAAAGAGAATTATTCCGTATAAGGAGAATTAAACATTCTGTATAAGCCAATAATAGTATTCCGTATAACAGCAAAAAAAATCAGATTCTGTATAACCTTACAAATTGACATGCATGCTAACCTAGCTGCTTGTCCTTTTTCACGCTCAATTGAGCAGCTAGGGTGCTAGCTTGCTTGTTTATGCCTTTGTTCCGTAATCGTTTAGTTTAATCTGAAAGTTGTTCCGATTTTATTTCTAAATGTCACGTATTTTTAGTTATATTTTTCGTCTAATTTTAGTATTAGTAATTTTTCGTAAAGTTTAAGTTTTATCTTTTATTTAGTACCCGCTTTACCTTTTTACCTCGTTTAGTTTTAAGGTACCCTCTTAGTTTTATTTTCTCCTTTTTCATTAGGTTAATTTTATTTTTTAGTCGAAAGTTAATTTCTTCGTTTAGTTTTATTTTTATTAACTGTTTTGTTTTAATTTACGCTTTATTATTTGTTTCGCTCCTTTATTATTAGTTAATTGTTTTTGGCTTATTTTTATTACGTTTCGCTTTTACCTTTTAAGTAGAAATATATAAACCCAATCTCCTTTTTGTTAACCAAAAGTGACTGAGTCACACTTTCAACCTTAGTCAATTCGAATTGAATCGAAAAAGAACCTAATAAAATCTAGTTATTACGCCTGTCTCTCCTTCTCAAGTTCATTTTCAAGCAACTCAATCCTTACATCAGTTCCTTGTTTCCTTCTAGGTAGATCAAAGAACTTCCTGCACGTAACTCTGCCTCCCACTCCTCGTGCATATCCTCCCTTTTCCTTTCCTAATACATGTGATAATGAATCTGAGCCACTATCAACCGTCAAGGTTCCATCTCTGATCTGTTCCTCTGCTTCCAGCTGCACACAAAAATGGTAAATAATTTATTATACGAATATAAACATTATATAAAAAATTTGCAATAACACTTACAATCTTAGTGCCAACTTTGATTGTTTCATCATCTGTCTCTTTTCCTTCTTGTCAAACCCTTCAATTAAAACACAATACACCACGGGGGGAGGGGGGTGTTCTTGATCTGGTGTAATTTCTTTTCTTATGATCTTCCAAACATCAAATACATACAGATGAAAAGTTAAACCAACATGGACAACAGTGTTAGGATATTACACCAATATAACCTTACCATTTGCTCTTTTATATATACATAACCACCATGTCCCATTGTATGCTGATAAAGAGACTTGGAACGCGCCAATTTATTCGCAGCTGATTTCGCCTAACAAAAAAGATTACTGGATGAGAAGTTTCTATTACGTAACAGACTGTGTTTGTCATACGGAGTTTCCAAACAATGCATACATACGATGTTTATAAATGTAAAACGAAATAGAAATTAACAACCTTAAATTCTTCTGTCGCCGTGTGGTTTACAAAAGCAACCCAGTGTTCGGCTTTGACGATTGCTTTGTAAATCTTTGGAACTACATTTAGTTTTTCAGGATTATCTAGGTTGGGAACTATGTGATTTGGTGTCAATTTGCTTATGAAATTTCTTAGCAGTTCACCTAGCTTATTCATAACCAACTTTTTGTAGGACACATCAAGCTCAAAGTATTGCTGCACATATTAACATAATGTTAAAGTAAATGTAGGAATACGACTAATAGTTGTGTAAAAAATTTTGTATTTATACCGTGGTTTCAGTCCAAAGTTTTTCTCTTGCTTCCACCTTCACATCTTACCACTATAGTAACTTCAAACCTATCTGCTCCCGAACCGTGTCTCCTAAAAAACTTATAAACAATGATCTGTTTGGCCCTGCTATTCTATTCAGTGCATCAAAGTTCACATTTATCTTCATGACATCTGGTTTTCCATATTTTATCAAAAACTTGGCTAACCTAGTTATACCCCTCTTATTAACAACCTTCTGTTTACTGATGTCTTCATCCGCATCCGATTGATCACCATAATCCTCTGATTCATAAACTCCTTCATTATCGTGATTTACATCATCATTATTAGCCAAATAATCATCATCATTAATAATATAATCTTGATCATTGTTTTCAGTGTTCATGATTATTGACATGTGTACAAGAACAATAAGTGGAAATGGTATGAAACTAGTGATGGCGGTAATTGAGATGGAGATGGAGTTAGAAAATTATGGTATATTTTGTGATTTTGGAGAAAAATCAGGATTTGAGATGGAGATGGAATTAGAATATTATGGTAACTGCATATGCATTAACTTAGCATGGACATTCAAAATTTTCGTGAAAAATTTGGCTCCAAATACAAAAATTAAACAACCAAATATTTTGAACTCCAATTTGCCTCCAAATTAAACATTCAAACTATGTAAACTTTCCCTTTGAGTTTCCTGGTAAAAATAAATTTTGAACATAATTTTATACTATTTTACACATTCAATCAAAAACCTTTGATAGATAACTGATAATTGCTTGAGTACAGATATTGAATTGTACATGAACTTAAAATACTTATATTAACTAGTTAACAAACCATATTGTTGATTACAGATAATTGATAATTGTTTCATAATGCTAGTAATGCATATAAATCTATTAAATTGTTGCAACCTGTAGTTTGATAATACAACAGGTGCCTAGCAATACCAGACCAACAAAACTAAAAAAAATTGTTCCTATTAAATAGGAGAACTGACATCATCCAACCTTCCTTTTGCCTTTGTTGTTGCTACCCTCTGCAGCATTCCTTGACCGACCCTTCTCAGTAATTTCTTTCAAAGTTTTTCTATTGGCTAGGCCAACAACGACATTTGGTCTTGGATCTTTAGCTTGAGAAGATGCAACTTTGTGAGTGTGCTATGATCTGGGAGTGTGCTTTCGTCTTTGAGCATCATCTTGAGCAACTAATTCTTCATCACTTGAGTCAAAGAAAGGGCTCTTCCTAATCCAATCTATGTTTTCCCATTCCTCCTGATATTTGACCACATCATATGTTTAATACAATTAATCGATGGTATAAACGTATACAGCTTTATGCATGAACACATAACAGCTTAACTATACCTTGTTTGAAATTTTCTTATATCCTTTCGAGTAAGCAGCCGGCTTTGACTTTGAACCTGACATAGCATTAAGTTGAATAAATTAAAACTTCACAATGATGTACATTAAACCATAAACTTTTAGTTTAAACAGATTTACCTTTAGAATTTCTATTCTTCTTGAGTTCTAACTCATAATCCTCATCACTCGTGTCTTTCTCCTCGTCACTTGTATCTTCCTCCTCATCACTAGAATCTACCTCGACATCATTAGTATCTTCATCCTCATCAAATGAATCTGATTCATCCTCTGCAGTAGGTTTGAATAGAATAGGAGTTTCCAAACAGGGAGGACGAACTTTTTTTTGAAGATGTTGTGGCATTAGGTACACATAAAATTTGAGTTTGAAGCAAGGCAGGACGAACAGAGGGAGGACGAACTCGAGCGAACGAACTTGTGGCATTAGGAGTTTGAAACAAAGAAGGACGAACAGATGAAGAACTTGTGACATTATGTATGTGATGACACTGCTTTTATACATAGTCTCATCGTCCAAAGAGGGCTTAAAATGCATAAAATATCATAAAAATAACCAAATATATGCTTGTGTTTGTTGCTTGTGTATTTTAGGTACGGATATTGAGAAAATGACAAAAGATCACAAGAATCAATCAAAAACGAACACGGGAAACGAAGCCGCACAATGAACCAAGCCCTAGTATTGATTTTCCAAGAAAGACCCTTGAAGAATTGAAGATTGAACAAGAAGGGTCCTCCAATATTGAAGAATTGACACTTTAAACCCTTGTATATTCATAATTACAAGATTGGTCCCTAAAGTTTGTTAATATTACAAAAAGGACCCTTAACTTTGAAGAATTGGCAAATTTAGTCCCTCAACAAAACTAAATTGTCAATATTAGTCCTCCAAGAAGTCAACAAACAAGTCAAGACCTTGAAGAATGACGAAAATGCCAAAATCAGTCCTTCAAATATCATAAATTGGCAAAACTAGTCCTTGGAATAACTTTTCAAAAGTTATTGTGGCCAAAAAGGGAGTTTACAAACTTGTAAAACAAAGGAAATGGAGTTATAAGCTGTTTATTCTAAAGTAGCAAGAAAAGGGAATTTCAGGGGCCAAATTGGGGAGACAGCCAAACTTATGACCACCAACCATTGCTCACCACGTCACCCCCACTTAACCCCTCAACCAATCACACTCCACTCCCTCTCCACGTCAGAAATCCACCACCAGTTTATTTACTAAACTTGGTCAAACCCCAGTCAAACCCTTTATTTCCCTCCTTAACACCTATTTTAAATTAACCCACTCCCAAATCAGATTAAACCTTTTCTAACTCACCCATAAACCCTAATATTTTCCAGGATTAATTACCTACAAAACAAGGGGTAAATATCTAAGATGCTTCAGATTAGCAATTAACACCACAAAGACCAAAACCCACTCACGTTTGTCTTCTCCCGTGACCCCAAATGACCCCACCAAAGTTCCCTGCTCCCTCATTTTTGGCAACAAAAGCATCTAAAAAGCTATCCAACGTTCAAGCTTCAATACTTGGTCCCAAATTTTGAAATGAACATCTCAGATCATTTCAAGACAGCTGCACATCACATGATCAACCTTTGACCAAGATTCGTCCAAGGGCAAGATTAGATTTTCATCAATTAGGGGTTTAGGGTTGTAATATTTTATTCAAGGTTCTAGTTTCTTCTATTGAGTAGTATAAAAGGGGATGTGCCTGTACATTCACCTTTGTTCCAGAATTTGCATTTTTTTGTAATTCCTTTTTGTTTTAAATAAAAGTTGGTATTTTATCAAAATTGTAATCCCTTTTTATTATCAAAAGTTGGTGTTTATTGATGCAATATTCTGAGTTCCATAATTCATCTGTTGATTTTTAGGTTCAAGTTTTTAAAAATTCTAATTCGTTTTTCAGATGGTTGAAAAGTGGTATCTTTTTATAGCTTGTACTTATAATCTGGTTTCAAGAGTTGTTAAAGTTGTTTGAGTTCATATATATCAAAAGATTTTGATTTTAAGTTTGTGAAAGTTTCTGTGAATCAAGATTTTGTTTGAATTTGGTCCACAAACCTGTTTTCCAAGATTTTGTCAAAAATCTTTGGTCATTTCTGTTTACTAACAACTTAAGGTCATAAGCTCATCAATAAGCTCATTGACACTGAGCTTATTGACCAACTTATTGGCCTAGTTTTTCTCTTGGGTTGTTGTTTTGTGCAGGAAAAGAGTATAAAACAAGGTCATTACCATACATTGCACTTTTTGAAGATATTGTCTAGCCTAGGGTCCTTCTTTGGACTCCTACAAAAGGCTTTCTCTACTGTTCTTAAGCTCAAATAAGCCCATTAATCAGCCCTTTAGAAAGCAATAGCATAGGTAACAAGCTTGAACCATTTGGCTGTTTTTATGTAAGTTTTATATGAGTTTGTGTGAAGATTGGTGTGAACTTGCTCTTGTGCTGTTTTTCTTGTTTGATTATGAATCTTAGGGGATTATATGCATGTTAGAAGTGTATTGAATCAATTTGGAAAAACAAGGTGGTGGTCTTATTTTCACGTTTGTAGTTAATTTATTAGGATTATTTTTAGTTTTAATTTTAGAAAGTAAATAAAAAATAGGAAAAATAGTTTTAAAAATCTAAAAAAATAGTTTTTAAGTTTTTTATAGTATTTTTGTTTACATCATTTAAAGTTTTCAAATTATCTTATTTTTGATTTTATATAATTTTAGGGTTTTTTATCAACTTTAAAAATTAATATAAAATTATTAAAAAGGTTTTGGAAATTTTGGCTTGCATTTTTGTCTTAATTACATTTTTCTTGATTTAATGTAATTTTTTGGTAATTTTTAGAGTACTTTCATTTTTCGTCGAGTTTTTCGATTTTACGTTTTTTACGTTTTAGGGTAATATTTAGTGTAATTCGTCTTATTCTTTCTCTTTTCTCACAAATTAATCATCTCATTACACACACACCAAGCCTCCTTGAGAACGATCCCTACTTTGGGTCATAACTTGTGATTTTCCTAAGTCACTTGTTAATACTTGCCCTAATTACGCTCTTTTTCCTAAAAGACGTATTTCTACGACCATCATTTTGGCACCGTTGCCGGGGAGGCGTGTTGTGGGTGATTTGGCAATTGTTGTTTTTATATATAGCCATAATATCTATTGTATTAGTAGCACTCTACTAATAAGACCACCACTTCGTTTTTCAACTCGGATCTTAAGCTAACCATTTCACGTTGCATATTATCAAACTTAGCATCGTTTGCTTTAGCATAATTCAAAAATTCTCCTTGAAGATTTTTGGTGTGATCATTTTGAAAACCTTGTGTGGTAGTTTGAAAATCATGGTTTTTGTTTTGGTTTGAAATTTTCCCATTTTCACTTTGATAATTACCCTTGTTGTAGTTACGTTGATTTCCTTGATAAGCACCACTTTGATTGTTGTTTTGATAGTTGTTAGCATTTTGATTTTGTGGAGCTTGATTTTGGCGGGAACCTTGACCGTTTTGGTTATAAGTTCCCGTGGCTACATAAGCATTCGAAGTGTTACCATCCGCGGTAATGCACTCGGAAAAATCATGAGCTCCACCACACGAAATACACCTCTTGGCAACCGCCTTAACCGATGCGGAATTCAAAGCATCTTGTGCTTTCCAATGAGTCATAAGAGTCGAAAACCTATCGAAAAACCGATTCTCCTCATTTGCTTCATCTTGCAAGGCACTCATGTTACGAGACGACGATGAACCCATAGTGGCAACACTCGGTGTGTTACGAGGGCTATAAACTTTAGACCTATTCTCAATGATTTTCAAAGCCTCATCGGTCGTTTTGCACAAAAAATTACCACCCGAGAATTTTTGAATTATGCTAAAGCAAACGATGCTAAGTTTGATAATATGCAACGTGAAATGGTTAGCTTAAGATCCGAGTTGAAAAACGAGGTGGTGGTCTTATTTTCACGTTTGTAGTCTTATTGCACATTTTGAAGATATTGTCTAGCCTAGGGTCCTTCTTTGGACTCCTACAACAGGCTTTCTATACTGTTCAAGCTCAAATAAGCCCATTAATCAGCCCTTTAGAAAGCAATAGCATAGGTAACAAGCTTGAACCATTTGGCTGTTTTTATGTAAGTTTTATATGAGTTTGTGTGAAGATTGGTGTGAACTTGCTCTTGTGCTGTTTTTCTTGTTTGATTATGAATCTTAGGGGATTATATGCATGTTAGAAGTGTATTGAATCAATTTGGAAAAACGAGGTGGTGGTCTTATTTTCACGTTTGTAGTTAATTTATTAGGATTATTTTTAGTTTTAATTTTAGAAAGTAAATAAAAAATAGGAAAAATAGTTTTCAAAATCTAAAAAAATAGTTTTTAAGTTTTTAATAGTATTTTTGAGGTTTACATCATTTAAAGTTTTCAAAGTATCTTATTTTTGATTTTATATAATTTTAGGAGTTTTTATCAACTTTAAAAATTAATATAAAATTATTAAAAAGGTTTTGGAAATTTTGGCTTGCATTTTTGTCTTAGTTACATTTTTCTTGATTTAATGTAATTTTTTGGTAATTTTTAGAGTACTTTCATTTTTCATCGAGTTTTTCGATTTTACGTTTTTTACGTTTTAGGGTAATTTTTAGTGTAATTCGTCTTATTCTTTCTCTTTTCTCACAAATATAATCACAAATTAATCATCTCATTACACGCACACCAAGCCTCCTTGAGAACGATCCCTACTTTGGGTCATAACTTGTGATTTTCCTAAGTCACTTGTTAATACTTGCCCTAATTACGCTCTTTTTCCTAAAAGACGTATTTCTACGACCATCATTTTGGCGCCGCTGCCGGGGAGGCGTGTTGTGTTTTGATTTGGCAATTGTTGTTTTTATATATAGCCATAATATCTATTGTATTAGTAGCACTCTAATAATATGTATTATCGGTTTTTCGTTTTTTGTGTGAATATTATTAATATATTGTATACGTAGAACAATAAATACACAAGTACTCCAAAAGTGTGAAAACACAACCTTGACTTGGGAGGTCATTACCCAATCATTGTATTCGAATCTCAAACCAAAGAAAAAGGCAAAATAGATAAATACTTTCGTGAAGCTCGATTTTGAAAAATACAAACTATAAGGTGGGTATAAGGCGGATATTATAAAATATATCCTAAGGAAAAAGGCTCTTAAGTTCTTTGCGCCGCCTCGTTTCCCCGCTTGCTTGTGAGTATTTTATTTTGAGAGCTAATCGAGGGTTTTGCCGCCCAAAGTATTATTAAGTATCATATATACTTTCTTGGTTTTTATTTGATTAAACCCTCTTGAACGTTTTAGTGTTCCACCAACATTCTAAAGTCATCGAAGGCGTTTACTTCACGTGATCATTTTCATTCCTTGAGGCTTCTTTAATCAAGAGATTTGATTAAGGAGGAGATTTGTAGATTTTTGTCTACTTAATACAATTCCTAAATCCAAAAAAGTAAAAACAATCAAAAATCCACAAAAATTGAAAAAGTTAAAAACACCAAAAAAGAATCTTCTTTGCTCATCCCCACGTTGTACGTGACGTTTATGCAAACTCGTAATCAAGCAAGACGTACACGTAAACGTAGAAACCGAAAGGAGTCAACACCTACTCCTAATCTTTCTAGTGAAGAGACTCCAAGTGAGGAACCTATTGTAGAACAAGAAGCTATCATGGCTAATCGTACTATGATGGAGTTGCTTCAAGCACCCACCGAGGGTTTTGGAGAGGCCATTGTGATTCCCGCCATCCTTGCGGAGAACTTCGAGATCAAGACGGGTTTAATGTCTATGCTTCAAGCCAACAAGTTTCGCGGACACGAAAAAGACAACCCACATTATCACATTAGGCAATTTAATCGTCTCACCGCGACAAGCAAGTTTAAGCATGTACCACACGATGCCATTAAGATGATGTTGTTTCCATATTTGTTAGATGGACCCGCCAATATATGGCTCGGGAAAGAACCCCCAAATTCGATTTTGACGTGGGGTGATCTCGTTTCTAAGTTTGTGAATCAATTTTTTCCACCATCGAAAACAACACATTTGAAAAACGAGATTTCACGCTTCACACAAAGATCTAATGAAAGTTTTTCAATGGCTTGGGAAATGTTTAAAGAAATGTTACATGAATGTACACACCATAATTTTTCCGAATTGCATCAAATTGACACTTTTTATAATGGGCTTAATGATCATGAACGAGATTACTTAAATGTCGCCGCGGGTGGTAATTTTTTGTGCAAAACGACCGATGAGGCTTTGAAAATCATTGAGAATAGGTCTAAAGTTTATAGCCCTCGTAACACACCGAGTGTTGCCACTATGGGTTCATCGTCGTCTCGTAACATGAGTGCCTTGCAAGATGAAGCAAATGAGGAGAATCGGTTTTTCGATAGGTTTTCGACTCTTATGACTCATTGGAAAGCAAAAGATGCATTGAATTCCGCATCGGTTAAGGCGGTTGCCAAGAGTTGTATTTCGTGTGGTGGAGCTTATGATTTTTCCGAGTGCATTACCGCGGATGGTAACACTTCGAATGCTTATGTAGCCACGAGAACTTATAACCAGAACGGTCAAGGTTCCCGCCAAAATCAAGCTCCACAAAATCAAAATGCTAACAACTATCGAAACAACAATCAAAGTGGTGCTTATCAAGGAAATCAACGTAACTACAACAAGGGTAATTATCAAATTGAAAATGGGAAAATTTCAAACCAAAACAAAAACCGTGATTTTCAAACTACCACACAAGGTTTTCAAAATGATCACACCAAAAATCTTCAAGGAGAACTTTTGAATTATGCTAAAGCAAACGATGCTAAGTTTGATAATATGAAACGTGAAATGGTTAGCTTAAGAACCCGAGGTGGTGGTCGAAAAGGAGCAAATTCCAAGCCCAAGAAGTACCGCTCAAACCACACCTACGGTTGAACCAATACCAATAGTGGAACCCGAGATTCCAAGACCGTTGCCTATGCCCCAACCCACACCACCCTTACCTTCCCCTTCAAGACGAAACAAGGAAAAGGCACAAGAACGAAATAATTATCAATTTGAACTTTTTATGAAAATGTTTCGTGACTTGCATTTTAATATAAGTTTTGCCGACGCCTTGGTCATGATGCCTCAATTTGCCGCAAAATTTAAAAGTATGTTGAATAACAAAGAGAAATTGCAAAAGTCGTCTAGTTGTTCTTCGGTTTTTCTTAGCCGCATACCTCAAAAAGTCGGTGATCCCGGTAAATTTTTAATCCCATGTGCAATACAAGATATGGAGGAATGCTACGCCTTGGCCGATCTTGGTGCTAGTATAAATTTGATGCCTCTTAAGATTTTTAAGTCGCTCAATCTTCCTAATCTCACTCCTTCAAGAATGTCAATCGAGATGGTCGATCATTCTACGATTCTAGCTTGTGGAGTAGCTGAGGACGTCTTCGTGAAAGTTGGAAAGTTCTACTATCTCGTGGACTTTATCATTGTTGACATTCCCATCGATCCTAAAGTTCCTCTAATTTTAGGTCGATCATTTTTGGATACCTCGAGAGCACTTATCGATGTGCATGCTAGGAAAATCACTCTTCGTTTCAATGAGGAAGAACTCGTCATAAATGCAACTCAAAACTCTACACTTTCTCATGTGTATTCTATCACGTCTTTGAACAATGTTAACCCATCAAAAACATTTTCAAAAGAGTTTCAAAAAGAGTTTTAGGAGTTGATGATAAAAACGATTTTCCGTCCCCTCCGCCGGTGGAGGTTAAGAGTGTTAAGCCTACGTTTCCAATCACGAATGATTCTTCGGATGATGAATATGTTGACCCCGATTGGGAAGTTTTCTTTGTTGACAAACGTTTTGAGAACTTACCACCACCAAAACCAAAACGGTTTTCAAATGTGAGAATTTTTAGTGTGACTAACATTGCTTTAGAAACACCAAATATTTTTGACATAATCAAGTCGGGTTTTCATAAGGAGAGTTTAAAAGATGAAAAAGGAAAAAAATTTAAATTAGATTTAAAAGATTTTTCTACAATGATAACTCCGTCATCACCTCGTGATTTGAGTACTACAAGCTCGTCTTCTCCTTTTGACGATGCTTTGTGTGGACTTAGTGTAGGGGAAGCCCCTTATGTTCCCTCTCCGTTCTCCACCGAGGACGATATATTTGATCCCAGAATTGCTTATAAAGGGAAATCTCGGTCTTCCACCGATGCAGTAAATGGAAAATCTTTCTATTTGATTGGTGCGAGTCTACCTCGAGTAGCTCATGGTTTTTGTGACTTACCCATTGTCCCACCCTTCTATTTCTTCTCATCTATTTTCTTTAAACCCTTTAGGTTTGTGTTGACACATGATGAAGTGGCGTTGATTTGTTTTTCCAACGAAAACGAGAACGCCATCTTCGATCTCGGTATTTTGCACCATCAAAGGACTTAGTCCTTAATACCGGTTGTTTTTGGGCCTTGTTTATTATGTAAGCCCTACTAAAAATTGACCATACCAAGATAATTCCTAAATGATCACATTTATGGGGATTCGAGTCGAGCTTTTGACTCGGTTATCAAAACAAGGTGCCTCGTGGGGGAGTCCCATGCTTATCCTATGTACATATTATCGCTTTCTAATATAGTAACGTGTGGGGATTTGTGCCCTTCCAACCTTTGTTCCGTGGTTGTTTGTGAATTGTGGATTTTAGATGATCATGATCTTCACGATTGGAGCCTCTCGTGTTCGTTTTATGGGAGCACTCGATCGTTTGCTTTGAAGACTTTCTCAATATCCATGATATATCCTTTGATGTTCTAACCTTAGGCTTATAGCACACTTCATAAACGGCTTTAAATTTAACGGTTACACCCTTTCCATGCTAGATTAGGCATTCGACTACGTCTCTAGTATGGGGGTGTTTACACCCCTAGACTTGAAACACTGAGGACAATGTTTAACTTTAGTATGGGGGGTGAATAGATACTTGCTTTGCCAAGCCTTCACGCTTTGCAAAGTTTATCTTTTTGTTTATCGTTTTGTTGCAAAATAAGGCTAAAAACGGCCAAATTTTAAAAATTTTCTCATATTTTATAAGTGTTTGAAGACACAAATGTAGATTTTCCGATGGCGAGAATAAGAGTAATTTTTTACTCGACCGTGCGTGTTGAGCACTTAACTTTGATTCCTTAACTTCACATTAGGCTAAGTCTCTTAAATGAGGATGAGAAATGATAGGGTTAATTATAAGTTACTATGCTAAACGTAGAGTACTCGTATTCTTTCAAAAACTCATGTGTTCTCATTGTTTGCTTATTCTCCCTTCGCTTGTAAATATTTTTTGCTTAATAAATATTGACTTAGCGGTTTAGTCTTGATTGTTGGGTTTCTAGTCTTTTCTAGTAGCTTCCGTGTAATTAAATTGGGAAGACATTAAGGTATCGCCAGCGTCACGGTTTTGAAGTATTGGCACCCGAATAATCAAAAGCTTCACCCAATAATAAGATTTCAAGTGCTCACCTAAATCAAGCAAACAATTTGAAACCCCACAATGTGTCAATCTAACATTTTCAGGTAGAGAATTATTTTCTCGTATAATATTTTGAAACTTATTTTTGTGTTGGTTGATGAACTCACAATTTACGGATTTAAATTTGGGCTTACGTGCATAATTTAGCGTCCTTTACGACTAAACCGGAAACCTTAGGATTACGTATTTACGTTTTTGAACTCCGTTTTTGATGAGACAATTTTTATTAGATTCGTTTTGTGCCGTTGATTGATAATTTATAAAAACATTTTTTGTAAAACGACCCAAGGGCACGCAAATCGAGGAAACTAGAATCGAGGAGTACCCGTAAATTAGCGGGATGGGACAAAATAATTTATCCGACCCCACTAACTTAAGGGGCGGCCAAACTAGACACCACATCAAAGATGTGGCATCATTTTAGCACTTAGCTTACAAGTGTAAGCTTAGCCTTACACTTAAGCTACCACTAAACCACAAAAACCATTAGCTTCTCATTTACCACCATTCACACATGCAAACAACTCTCAAAATCTCTCAACTCCACCCCTTTGTCGTCCCATATTCAAGAATAAACACCCCATTTGATCTTTTCTAGCCACAAGATACTTGTTATCTAGCTATATTATGGAGTAACCTTGAAGCCTTGATTTCTTGGTGGCCATTTTAACAACAAAGGAGGTGATTTGCTTGTGTCCTAGGGCTGATTTCTCAACATACTTTCTTGGTGTTTGATGATCTTGGAGATATATTTGGTGTTCATCAAGTTGTTGTCTTCCAAAAACAAGATATACTCTTGGTTGGTAAAGAAGATCATCCTTTCCATTTCTCTTGTTATTTTTGTAAAGATAAAATGTATTTTATTTCTTGTTGTATATGTATATGATGAATATATGATGATAAAAATGTTGTGTGGGGATCAAGTGTTGATAAATATGCTTAAAAAGATTAATAACCATAAGAAACAAGGCTAAAATCATGCTTAATTTGTTGGCTGTATAAAAACAGTAAGTAACCAAAACTTAAACTGATAAATTTGCATGGTGGAATCCATTTACAGTAAGTATAAGATTTCATACACATATGAAAGTTGGCCATGCAATGGAATCATTAAAATGAGTGAGATATGATCAAAACAAGATGAGTGTGCTAATCTGAATAGTCTGTTTTGTAGGGACTGTTAAGGATAGTTAAACAAAAAATGAGCAGTAGCTATATCTAACTTATTTGTAGCACATAATATGAAGTTCATGCCGTCCAAAAATGAGCTTCTAATTCATTGGATATGATAAAAATGGTGAAGATGAAACTAAAAATCAGATTTTGAAGAATTAATGTTTAATACTATTATATAAGCACTCAAATTATATAGTATAAAATGTGAAATTAAAACCCACTAACTTATGAATTTCATTTATATAAATATGTATAAGGTTAAATAAATGGAAAAATTATAAAAATGGTAGTGGAATAATATTTATAAGTTATAAAAACTATAAACATGATTTTTACGACTTTTTCGGCTATTACCGTAAAATTAACATTTTTCGCCAATTAAAACTTAGACGATCAAACCCGTCTAATGTAAAGTTTTTAAAAGTCATATACTGATATATAAGTATCTAATACAAGTAAAAACCGATAAAACCCGAACTATAGTACATACGGACATTAACGAGCTAAGTTAGCATATTGGACTAATAATTGGACTAAATAAGTTAAACACTTATAAAAAGTACTTATTGGGCTTAACCCATTTCGGCCCAACATGTAAAGTGTGAATACTGATAATATAAGTATAAAATGAACTAATACAAGTTAAAGAACTTATAATAAGCTTATTGGACTCAAAACATGTAAATAGGTTAAACTAGTAAACTAGTAAAAAGTTACCAATACATAAACACTAAAATGAGTAAACAAGGATATATAAACCCACTTGATCATCATCATATGTACAAAATCATCATATGTATATTGTTATTTTGATAAAGTCATTGGACAAAATTCTAAGACCGATTATTATTTATATAGGTTTCCGTGACCGAAGCACGCCCGTAGCCGATAATCCGCCTTTCATTATCAACGTGAGTTCATAGCCTCGCACTCTTTTAAGTGTTTTATAAAATGATTTGTAAACCCGCGAGGGAGATAACATGCTAGTTTTTGATAAAATAGAACACAAGTAGTCCTGATGGTATGCTTAATGATATGGACCCGAATGATGCTATGACCCTATAAACGAGATAAAAAGGATTATTAGTAGTTAGGTTATGTCACTTAAAGTCTCATTAGCATGAATTGTGAACTACCAGGATTTGGTAGACGCTTATGCATATGATAGTACTATTTGGGGACGATCACCCCAGTTCGCGCCTTGACGGTTGATCCCCGTCGTACCACATTGATTGGTAAGCGAATTTATGTATGAGAAGATTACATAGCGTGATTTTTGTGACGACATGCTAACTTAGATGGGCAAATTGCTTGTCGGGTTCGTGGCCCGTTGTTTTCATAGTAAGGTAACAACGTCATGCGGCTAATAATAATCCTATATAATCTAAATATCCGATATGATAGGATGCTAACAGCGATAATAATATTACCTATAATGGTAATATAGAGGCTACGGTCTCATGGACGGTTTAAGATGTATGCTTGATTTATATATTGCCTGACTAGCAATACGAGGACTTACTTCTGATATTATACTTGTGTTCTGATTTTAACGATTGTTTTATATAACGGTTTTATTAAACTCTATGAATTCACTCGGCATTCGCTGATATGATTTTTGCATGTTTTTATCTCAGGTGCTTGAAGGTAATCCGGATGGAGATCGACTCTGATGGCCCACATAATATTAAAAATGTTCATTCGATCTATGTTTTGTAAACTTAATGACCTGTATAATTTGGGACCTGTTGTACGCTTTTAAACTTTTTATCGAATGAATGTATGTTGAACCTTGTACAACCATTTTTATGTGTTGTCTATGATTGGAGTTATTGTGTTATCCCGTAACACTCTAAAAGACCCTTCCGCTGTACCGATATTAAAATTGAGAGTGTTACAGTTTGGTACAAGAGCTCTCGTTATAGAGAACAAAAGATTTTAAAAACCAAGGTTTTGAACAAAGCTTTTCAAAATCTTTTAACTATGAACATTTGAGAAAATATTTGAAAAATCTTTTGACTATAACGGTGCCAAAGATCTCCGACGTTACCAACAAGCCCTATTGAGAAGATATATATTTTGATATATATAATTTAATTTATATATATGTATATATCATGATTTCAGTATGTAATTGTTTAATAAGTATGTTATCCTAATACGAGATATATATATAAATGCAGATTGTCATGGCTGACCCTAATATTCCTGTAGAGAACCATGCTATTCCCGAACCTAATGTAGATGATGATCCTTATTTAGACTTAGTAGATTATGATATGGATGATGAGGAGGAACCGTTTAAGGATCCCGAGCCCGAGATAGGACTAGGAGATCAGATTGCCCCTCAGGTTGATATGGTAGAAAAAGAGATTGATAATGTTGATATTGAGAATGATGATGAGATTGGGTTAGATAATTTACATGATGAGATTGACGACGAGGATGTCGAGGAGGATATAGGTATAGACGATGAGGTTGATGATGATGAGGAAGGCGAGTTTATTTAACCTTATGATGTTCCAGAGAGCGAGCCTTTACCCCCACCAGTTGATTTGTCTGATTCTGAGGTTGAGCTACCTAGGGATGAAATGTCTGAATCGTCTGAATCTGATTCTGAATCAGAGGAGGATGAGGATGATAATGCACCTGACGGTACTGATGGTATTGCTACTCGTAGACGTGTGATAGGAGAGTCGTCTAGTACTCGAGAGGCTACTCATATTGATGGTCTTGCACCATGGGCCTTGAGACGTGATCTAGATGCTTCCCGTGTTAAGAATATTATGACAGAGATTGGATTAGGTGTTGTTCAGACTCATGTTGCTTATTTGGAGTCGAAGACTAAGGTTGGTGAGAAAGAGCGGGAATTGCTTAGTTTTGATTTGACTGATGTAGAGCATGGTTTGAATGAGGCTTTTAGGAGGTTATCAGTGTTAGAAAGTGGTGAGTTTGCTTCTATGAAGAAAAAGGTGAATTCTATGGAGATTCAGTTAAATGTAGCTCGTGCGATGCGTGAGAAAGCTGAGAAGGAGTTGAATATATACGTGGGTTGGAATAGTAGATTTTATGTTGACATGGTTGAAAGAGGAGTGATCCGTAAGCGCCCAGCTGAAGATGTGTCTAACGATCGTCCGACAAAGATACAGAAGACGATGGATGATGGACCATCTGGCGGTTCTCAGTAGACCAGTCTATATTTAGTAGTGATCTTTGTATCTTTTGTACCTTTTGTAGCTTTGACTAAACCGACTTGTTAGTAGTAGACTTGGAACAAATTTTGAGTATATATAGTGCTAGAACTTTGATATGGGATGTAACTAAGACAATGCTTTTGTTTCAAATCGAATAAAATATGTATCTTGTCTTGAATTCCATATTGTGCCTTATTTGTATCTTGATTATGAATTCAATCCATATTATATGAATCCCTTGTTTGGGTGAATGCTTAATACTTTGAAATTGTGAAATTATAGAACTATGCCGACCAAGAAGGCTGTGACTGAGGATGATGTACGTAGGATTATTACGGAGCAAGTTACCGCATCTATGACTGAATTTATGGCAAATGCTAGAAATGAAGCTGGCGGTAGTGGAGCTGGCGGTAGTGGAATTGGTGGTACTAATGTGAATGTGAATGCTAATAATGTGAATGCTAATGCTGGAGGAAATATAAGAGGACTTGGAACTAATGCACCTGAAGTTGGTGGCTGTACTTATGTGACGTTCATGAAGTGTGAACCTCTACCTTTTAATGGAACTGAAGGTGCTGTAGGATTAAGCCAGTGGATTGAAAAGATTGAGTCGGTGTTTCGGATTAGTAAGTGTAAGGAGGAAGACAAGGTGACTTTTGCTATGGCTACTCTTAAAGGTCGTGCGTTGACTTGGTGGAACGGGAGAATTGCTTTCATGGGTATTGATGCTGCTAATGCTACTCCTTGGGCTGAAATTAAGAAGTGGGTGACTTTGGAATTTTGTCCTCGTAGTATGATCATTAGGTTAGAACAAGAGTTGATTCATCTGAGAATGAAAGGTGTGGACATTGATAGTTACACAAACCGATTCCATGAGTTGGCCTTGCTATGTCCTCGATTGGTGGAACCCGAAGAGATCCGAATTGAACAATATATTAAAGGGTTGACCAGGAATATCCGGGGGAACGTGACATCATCTAAACCACTGACCATTGATGATGCTGTTCGAATGGCTTACCAACTCATTGGACAGATAATTCAGGATAGGGAAGATGAAGCCCGTGTTGGTGAGAAAAGAAAGGGAGACGGTGATCGTGTAGATAGAGGTGATAATAAGAAGAATTTCAATCGCCGTCAGAACCATAGAAAGGGGAATGCAAATGCTCTTACCAACAATACACCACGCAACGATGATACATGTCCTAAGTGTGGCAACAAGAGGCATGCTGGCGACTGCTGGAAGTGCCAAAATTGCGGAAAGCTTGGACACAAGGTTGAAAGGTGTAAGAAGGGAACCATTTGCTTCAACTGTAGTGAGGAAGGTCATAGGAAATCGGAATGCCCCAAGTTGAAAGTGATTGTACCTGGAAGAAACCCCCAGGGTGGTGTCTATCAACTTGGAACAATTGAGGTGAAGAAAGAGGATCCGAATGTCGTTACCGGTACGTTTTTACTCAACAATCATTATGTTGTTGCTTTATTTGATTCGGGTGCTGATAGGAGCTTTGTATCCACTAAATTTAGTGCCCTTATTGACATTGAACCTGTTGAGATAAATACCAGTTACGAGGTGGAATTAGCTGATGGTAAATTAGTGAAAACTAATAAGCTATTAGAAGGATGCTCTCTAAATCTCTTGAACTATTCCTTTCCGATTGATTTGATGTTGATAGAATTAGGTAGTTTTGATATTATTATTGGTATGGATTGGTTGTCGTTGAATAATGCTACTATTTTATGTGGAGAAAAGAAGGTTAAGATTCCTCTTAGGAATAGAACGTTAGTAATTAATGGTAATCGAGGTGAATCCCGTTTGAAAATCGTTTCATGTATTAAAGTCCAAAAGTACATCAGGAACGGTTGTGAGTTATTCTTAGCTCAAGTGACCGAGAATGAGTCTAGGGAGAAACGATTGGAAGATGTACCTATTATTTGTGAATTTCCTGAGGTATTTCCTAAAGATTTACCCGGACTTCCACCGATAAGGAAAGTAGAGTTTCGAATCGATTTAATTCCTGGTGCTGCACCGGTGGCACGTGCGCCTTACCGATTTGCCCCTTCTGAATTAAAGGAGTTATCTGAACAACTTAAGGAGTTGTCTGATAAAGGTTTTATTCGACCGAGCTCGTCGCCTTGGGGAGCCCCAGTCTTGTTCGTTAAGAAGAAGGATGGATCTTTCCGTATGTGCATTGATTATAGGGAACTGAATAAGTTGACAATTAAAAATCGATATCCTTTACCTAGGATTGATGATTTTTTTGATCAACTACAAGGATCTAGTGTGTATTCTAAGATAGATTTGCGGTCAGGATATCGCCAACTTTGCGTCCGTGAAGAAGATATTCCTATAACTGCATTTAGAACTCGTTATGGACACTATGAATTTCAAGTAATGCCATTTGGGTTAACTAACGCACCTACGGTTTTCATAGATTTAATGAATCGAGTGTGCAAGCCCTACTTGGATAAATTTGTGATTGTGTTTATTGACGATATTCTAATCTATTCTAAGAATGAAGATGAACATAGAGAACATTTAAGGATTGTTTTGAATTTGTTGAAGGATGAAAGGTTGTATGCTAAGTTTTCGAAATGTGATTTCTGGTTAGATTCTGTGAAATTTCTTGGTCATGTGATTAACAAAGATGGAATTCATCTTGATCTTGCAAAGGTTGAAGCCATTAAGAATTGGTCTGCACCGACAACGCCAACGGAAGTGCGACAGTTCTTAGGATTGGCTAGGCGATTCATTAAATAATTTTCTTTAATAGCTAAACCCTTGACTAATCTTACCCAGAAGACTAAGCCTTTCGTTTGGGGAAGTGATGAGGATGGAGCATTTCAGACATTGAAGCAAAAATTATGTAGTGCGCCAATTCTATCATTACCCGACGGGAGTGAAGATTTTGTAGTGTATTGTGATGCATCTCTTAGAGGCTATGGAGCTGTTTTGATGCAGCGAGAGAAAGTGATAGCTTATGCTTCTAGGCAATTAAGGAAGAATGAGGAGAATTATACTACTCATGATCTTGAGTTAGGAGCTGTAGTCTTTGCTCTTAGGTTGTGGAGACATTATCTGTATGGCACCAAGTGTACGGTATTCACCGATCACAAAAGCTTACAGTATATTCTCGATCAGAAGGAATTGAACATGTGGCAACGAAGATGAATAGAGTTGTTAAGCGATTATGATTGTGATATAAAATATCACCCAGGAAAAGCCAATGTCGTTGCCGATGCGTTAAGTAGGAAAGATAGAGAGCCTATCAGGGTACGTTCTCTTGTCTTGACCGTGCACAATAATTTGCCTGAGCAAATTAGAAATGCGCAAATAGAAGCCTGTAAAAAAGAAAATTTTGTTAATGAAGGGTTCCGAGGAGAAGGAGATCCTTTATAGGTTAGAGCTGATGGAGTGAAATGCTTAAGAGGTCGTATGTGGATACCTATGTTTGGAGGCTTAAGAGATTTGATTATGTTAGAGTCCCATAAATCTAAGTATTCCATTCATCCGGGATCTGATAAGATGTACCATGATTTGAAGAAGTTGTACTGGTGGCCGAATATGAAAGCTGATATTGCTATGTATGTTCTTCAATGCTTGACTTGTGCTAGAGTCAAAGCTGAACACCAAAAGCCATCAGGACTACTTCAACAACCAAAGATTCCTGAATGGAAGTGGGAGCGAATTACGATGGACTTTATCACCAAGCTTCCTAGAACATCATCTGGAAACAACTCGATTTGGGTTATTGTCGACAGACTGACCAAATCAGCACACTTCATTCTGGTTAAAGAGCAGTTCTCACTGGAGAAGCTGACTCGTATATACCTTGAGAATGTTGTATGCAAGCATGGAGTGCCTGTATCGATCATTTCAGATCGAGATCCTAGATTCGCATCAAATTTTTGGAAATCTCTCCGAAGATCTTTGGGAACGAATCTCGTCATGAGCACTGCTTATCACCCCCAGACTGATGGGCAGAATGAAAGGACGATACAAACACTGGAAGATATGTTGAGAGCTTGTGTGTTAGATTTTGGTAAGAATTGGGATAAACATTTGCCGTTAGTAGAGTTTTCGTATAACAATAGTTACCATTCTAGTATTAAGGTTGCACCGTTTGAAGCTTTGTATGGTAGGAAGTGTAGATCTCCTGTATGTTGGAGTAAAGTTGGGATACCCAGCTCACGGGACCGGAATTGATCCGGGAGACTACGGAGATGATATTTCAGATTAAGAATAGGTTGTTGACTGCCCGTAGTAGAAAGAAAAGTTATGCGGATGTGCGGCGGAAGCCGATGGAGTTTAAAGTGGGTGACCAAGTAATGTTGAAAGTATCGCCATGGAAAGGCGTTATAAGATTTGGAAAACGAGGGAAATTGAATCCCCGTTATATTGGACCCTTTAAGATTTTAACTAGAGTAGGTCCGGTGGCTTACAAACTAGAGTTACCCCCAGAACTTCATGGTGTTCACAACACATTCCATGTATCTAATCTGAAGAAATGTCTAGCAGTGAGTGATGAGAAAATTTCGTTGGATAAGGTTCGAATAGATGGGAAGTTGCATTTTATCGAAGAACCCGTAGAGGTTATGGATCGTGAGGTAAAGCAACTGAAACAAAGTCGGATACCTATTGTCAAGATCCGATGGAATTCAAAGCATGGACCGGAATATACTTGGGAACGAGAGGATGAAATGTGGAAGAAATATCCGCACCTCTTCGATTTCAATAAGAAACGGACATTGATAACTGGGTTTTGCCCGTATAAAAATTAAAGTTCGAAGTAGTTGTCTAATCGAATTGATCCGGTTTAACTATGCGACTCAGTCGTTCTTTGGTGGAAACAAATAGTTGTGTCGTTGTAGTATATTAAAAAGTGTAAAACAATTAAAGTAAAAGGGCAGGTAAATTAAATCTAAATCTAATTTAAAATTAAAGACAAGAATTTAAAAGCGTGACGAAAAGTAGAAGGCACTAAAAGTAAATAACGCAAACTTAAATCTATCTAAGGCAAACTTAAAACGCAACTAAAACTTAAAACTAAGGCAAGGCTAAAATAAATCTAAGGCAATTAAACTTAAAGTGCAACTAAGTAAAAAGGCGGGAAAAGTAAAGCTTGAAAATTAAAGAATTAAAGACAGAAACTAAAAATAACCTGAAAACAGCTTATCCGGAATAATCCTTCGTTCGGAATAAACATTCATCCGGAATGTCACCTTCGTTCGGAATGTTCTTCTTCACTCGGAATATTCACCAAAACCCTTGATCCGGAATAAATCCTTTATCCGGAGTATGTCACTTATCCGGAATAAAGTCTTGATTCGGAATGCTTGTCTTGATCCGGAATGTTGCTGATCCGGAATGTTATTCCGAATAAAACCCTTGATCCGGAATGTCTTAATATTCCGAATAAACTCCTTTATCCGGAATAATAAATTATTCCGGATGAACTTGCTGATCCGGAATATTATTTGATTCGGAATGAGAGGTTGATCCAGAATAGCACCTTGATCTGGAATATCCTGTTGATCCGGAATGTTTGGTTGATCCGGAACTTTTGGTTGATCCGGAATAATTGATTATTCCGGATGAAGAACCTTGATGCGGAATAATAACTATTTCGAATGAACTCAATTGATCCGGAGTGTCCAATATTCCGGATGACCACCCTTTCACTCGGAATGTTTTGCTGGGCGAACGTTTCCTGGGAAAAGATCAGTAACAAACAAACCAAAGAACAAGGGATACAAAGAGCTACACGAATCTAATAGAAACTGAACAAAATCAACCACACGATTAAATCAAACAAATCACAAAAAATCTACTAATGATAATCAAACGATCCAAAACAATCAAACTAACAAATATAACCAAAATAATCAAAACCCACTTTAATCAAATCAATAAAACAAGAACATGAACATGAACATAAACATAAAGATTAAAGAAAGGAAAATAGGAGATCAAACAATAAAGTAAAGATTGACAAGAATTAAAAAGAAAACTTACTTGAAATTAAATGTAATTAAGGTGCAAGACAAGGTATTTAAATGGACATGAAATTAAATGACAAGGTAATTAAAAGTGGAAGAAATAGTTTGTCAAGCTATCCAACAAAATGAAAATGAATACATCCTAATCTATTTATAGGGGAGATTAAGGAGTGCTTAGGAAGCTTCCTCCCTCTTTCATCTTTTCTTAATTGCACACTTAAGTCCTTGTCTTCTTAATCTTTTGTTAATCTTGGACTTTAATGACTTTGTCTCGGGATTTCTTTGAACTCGTCTTTTAATTCTTCAATAAATTAGACTTGAGTTCTTCGGCTTTAAGTAAACTTCCGTCTTTTGACTTTTTCTTCAATAAATCTTCAGAACTGGTCTTGGACTTCCGTTCTTTTTACACTCTTGACTTCTCGACTTCGTCTTTCGTCTTTCTCTTTGATAAAAGCCCGTGAATGCCCATGTTTTCTCCACTTTTCACCTTTTCGTCCAAAATCACAACAAAAACACAAACCACGCATAATTCCGACATAATTGACTTAAAATACACGTTTTGGCTTGGTTATTATTGTAATTAAGTGGTAAAAAGGATGGGTGTTTACACACCTATCAAATCCCTACACTTGACCATTGCAATGTCCTCATGCAATACATTAGTTACAAAGAACGTTTACATTTTTCATCATAATCAATCCACGTTGGCCTTTATTAAACGGATAGAAAACTATAAACATTCAAAGTAAAGAAATAAAAAACATACCTTGGGTTTTGGAAATGTCATGAATAATCATCATCCTCAAGTTTTCACTTTCTCCAAACCAAGCTTAAAAACGAGATCATTGTTATTATAAGTTAGCAAACTAACACGAACTCATGTGGGCCAATTAATCACTTAGACTCCCTTATTCCTAGGTGTATCTCTTATATTTTATTTTTGTCTTGAATGACCACAAGGATGCATTGTTTGACTTATTTCGATAGTTGTTTAGGCCGAAAATAAAGTGAACGATTTTATCAATAGTTAGCTAAATGACAAAATCTTTCAAAACTGCTTCTCGGGACCTCAAAAAGTTCATATCTTGGCATAACTCGCTTCGCGATTTGAGACCTTTCTCGGACCGATATTTGGCAGCGACTTCATACTTCAAATCTTGAGAGACGTTCATGAAATAATGGCCTTCTCTTCATAATAGGAATTTCTTCACTTGAAGTTTTGAGAGATTCTTCATACTTGAACCACAACTTCTTCATTTTTCTCCAATCTTTACTTGGGATTTTGATATACAACGATTCGCCTCCTTTTTGGACTTGGCTTTATTTATCCTAATACCTTGTTAGGGCCTTTTCGGATAGACTTCTCCATGACTTTTGGGGAGCTTTTGCTTTTCGTCGTGTGTCTCCATCCTTCATATTGATCTTTGATAAATGATTCTTCACATCACTTTGGATCTTTAGCAACAAAATGTAGCCCTCGTGCCTTGTTAAGGCCTTTTTGGACTTGCCAATCTTTGCATCCCGCTTCAATAAGTTATGCCTTGGCTATGAACTCTAATCCATACCGAGCAACTTTTAAACGATCTTGGGCTAGAAGCTAAGTAACTTTTCAAATCGTACAACCTTATTTATTGCAGATAAATTTATTAGCAAGCGATGGGAGAATAGGCTTATAATTAACTCACATAAATTCACGAAAGAATACCAAACTTATAATTGACTCTATCATCTCTCGTTCTCCACAGCTTAAAATCTCAAAGAATGAGACTCGTGGATGCTTAGCCTATTAAATCAAAGTTTTGGGTTTTCGAGTCGCCTATAGGATCTTGCAAACTCTTAGACTCTTTCAAGTTTAGAAATCGCATTTTAAAGTTCCCTTGATAAACGACTCTCTAGGATCAATTATAGGAACTTGCGAAAAGTTCTTGTTCTTAACCCGTGAGAGTTAAGACTTTCGCGTTTTATAGCTCCCTATATAAAAGCCTAGCAAAACTTGACTTAAACACGTTAAGGATACTAGCTAGAGTAAACTTAGATAAGTAAACTCGGGTTGAGTCAAAAGATTCAGAACGTTTGAAAATTAAAACCACTTTATTAAAAATTATTCTAGCAAAGAAAGAAAATGACTATACAAAGGTAAAAACTAATAAGCCAAAATAGATCAAAAATTTTGAAAAATGTCGAAAAATTGATTTTCCGGTTAAAATGAGGACAAATACAAGGAAAAGACCACTTAACTTCGATAGAAGTCCCCCTACACTTAATATAAACATTGTCCTTAATGTTTAAGCATGTGGGAGTAAACTCCCCTACACTTAGGACATTGTGCACTTTGTTTAGATCTCTCTAAGGAAAAGAAACTAACGAGATTCCTATTTTAATATTGAGAAAATATAAAATAGTGAATCGAAAAGAGTTTAGGATAGAACCGGTAAGAAGGGAACACGGAATCACGGGTCATCAAGAATCATCAAGAGTGGATCATTGAGCGCTCGAATCCCTGAATAGTAGAAGAGAGGAAATAGCAAACACCAACGGGTCCCCCCTACACTTAGGATAAAGAAAGCTAAGAGATAGATACATGGGTTGCCTCCCAAGAAGCGCTTGATTTTTGTTCACCGAGTCGTGAGCCTGACTCGACCTTGATTACCATAGGAAGAAGCATGAAACATATCCACCGGGATCAAAGACATAGTTTTCGTCCATCAAATAGCACAAGCTTAAGGCGAACAAGGTAAGCCAAAGAAGAGTAGGCAAGGTTCCCTTAAGCAAAGATGGAGCACGGTGGGAGCAAGTATGGTGAGGTGCAAGCATATCTTCATAAGTTCCAAAAATCTTTCCTTTTATTTCATCAGGTGGATACTGATATGGCTGAAGAATATCGGTACCAGGGTCGAACACCTTTTCCTTTAGGGGAAAATAGCACTCAGGCTCAGCAGAACTTGAAGAAGATCCGCGAAGAAAATGCACAACCTCGTCCTCAGAAGGTTGACAAAGAGGTGTTAACTCATACGTGCTGCGGATGTTGGTGTCGACCGGTTGCTTCTCCTTTGAAAGAATTGTCTTCAAATCCAAAGTAGGATCAAGACGATAATCTTCAAAGTCTAAAGGAGGTGCATCACTCTCATGAGGGAAGTAAGTATTGAGAAAAGAAGAGAAATTTTCCTCAAATGAGTAATCATCCAAAGTAGGATCAAGTGATGGTGGAGGATCTTCATCATGAGAAGAATCACTCGAAAGAGTATCGGCCTCATCAAAATCATCATATGTGGGCAGGTCGGGATACTCGGAAGTAAGATCATCATAATCATCCGAATCTGAGCTAGAATCATCATCATAAGCATCAAAGATCGGTGGAGAATCATAAATGGGCGAAGGTTCCAAATTGGAGAGAGAATCATCCACAGCATCTTCAAAAAGTGGATTATCAATGCAAGACTCGAATAGAGGATTGTTGTAGATGACAAAATCATCGAGCACATTAATCATATTCGCTGACTCTCTTCCATAGGATTTGCTTGTAAGCTTTCCCATTTTAAAAACTTGTGCATCATACCCGACTCTTAAGATTAACTCACCTTCTACAACATCAACTAGAGCTCGTCCGGTTCTTAAGAATGGCCGACCAAGTATTAAAGGAATACGAGGGTCCATTTCATAATCAACAACCACAAAGTCGACCGGGAAAGTAAATGTGCCAACTTTAATGAACACGTCCTCGACAATACCAACAGGGTAAGCGAGAGTGTGATTTGCTAGCTCGAGAGTCATCTTCGTTGGAGTAAGGTCGGGTAATGATAGTGTTTTCCAAACACTTAATGGCATAAGATTAATACTGGCCCCGAGATCAGCTAGGGCAGTAAATTCTTCGGTTTTGTTGAAAATGCAAGGCAACACAAAACGACCGGGATCTCCAAGTTTTTCCGGAAGTTCTTTAAGAATAACTGCAGAACAATTTTCATTTAAGCGTGTGTTGGCGAGCTCAATCAACTTCTCCTTCTTGTTAAGCAATTCCTTGAATGCTTTGACAAATTTGGGCATGTGGACAAGTTCTTCGACAAGGCTAATGTTGAAATTCATTTGAGAGATCATCTTCAAATAATTTGACATTTGACAGTCATCCTTGGTTAGCATTGTGGTCTTGCCTAGCCATGAAAGATAAGGGATATTGGGTTTAGGTGGTGAATGTGCAGGTGTAGGTAAAGGTTGAGATGTTGAAGGGTTCTTCTTTGGGACATCGTCATGACGAGGCGGAGACGGTAATGGTGCACTAATACTAGGTGTAGGAGTAGTAGGGATAAATGGTGGTGGAGGAGGTGTAGATGATGGGGGTGGGATAGGTGGTCCTACGATGGTAACTCCACTACGGGTAGTAATAGCACTCACATTCGCTCGCGGATTGGTGACGATGTTTGAAGGTAGATAACTCGAAGTAGAAGGTTGAGTTATGGGCAAGAAACTAGCAAGCATATTCTTCAAATCATTCGTTTGATTGCTGAAGGAGTATTGGATATTATCTCGAAGCTCGGATCTGATGTCATTCCCTTGCTTGGTAATATCTCCTTTCAAATTGATAATTTGGATTTGCAGATTCTTGATTTGCTCACCTTGGGTTCTCATTAAGGCTCCAACATCTGGATTGATTGGTAGGGTTTGTTGAGCGGGTGGGTGATAAGGATTAGAAGCTCTTGGTGGGATTTGGTTGCTTCTATTGTAGTTGTTGGCGGGGTTTTGGTTTTGAGGAGAAAAACCGGGTGAAAGGTAGTTGTTGGACCGGTAACTCAGGAAATTTATATCCCCTTGAGGTCGAGCTTGGTAATTTTCCGGTGAATAATTACCATAAGCTGCATACACGTTTTCCGGATTTCCTTGAGTAGAAGGACAATCAGTGTATGAGTGTGGACCGCCGCATGTTTCACAAGAAGGTGCAACCGCTTTAACTTGATGTTGTTGGTTTGTAGCGAGAAGCAAGATATTTTTGTTCATTTTAGTCATCATGCGGGTGAATTCGGTCATGTCGGGGCTTGCTGAAGTAGAGGAAACATTGACTCTCGGATTGTTCCTTGAAGAAGCGGAGGAATCCCAGTTTTTGTGGTGAGTAGTCATGTTCTCAATAAGCTCTCTACACTCCTCGGGTCTCCTTTTCATAAATGTGCCACCGGCGGCTGCATTAATCATATCACGATCTCGAAAAGTCAAACCGTTGTAGAAAGTATCAATTAAGGTCACAGGGAGCATGTTTTGGTTTGGACAACGATCGATCAAGAGATTATATCTTTCCCAAGCATCAAAGAGAGATTCATCAGGTTCTTGCATGAAACCGCTGATTTGATTGCGAAGGCTCGTGACCATGGATGGTGGAAAGTAGCGCGACAAAAAGCGTTGAGTCATGTCATCCCAAGTATGAATGGAATTCTTCGGGAGACGATCAAACTATTTCTCGGCGTGGTGTGATAAAGTATGTGGAAAGAGTTGTAGGCGAAGAACATCCATTGTGGCACCGGGCAACTTCATGCTTTGAGTGATTGTAATGAACTTGTCGAGGTGTTTGTTGGCATCATCATCATCAGGCATTCCGGCGAATGGATTTTTTTGCACTTGCTGAATCATGTGGTGCTTCAACGAAAACTCTGGAGTCGTGATTTGCATCGGCGCAATCGGTCCTCCTCGTCCAAACATGGTAGGTTGACAAAGCTCCTCCATTGTCCGAAGATCGGGCTGTGGAAGAACATTGTTGTTGTTATTATTGAGGTGCGGTGGATTATTGTTGTTGTTCACACCTGCCATATCTAAATCTTTTCGAGTCTCAGGCTCTTGATAATTAGAAGATCTAGTATGCATACACCTACAAAGGCAAAAGAAAAAAATACCAAACACAAAGAGAATATATATACACAATAAAAATAAAATCTTTTTGAATTTTTGAAATTTTTTAATTTTTATGAATTTTTAACAATTTTAATTTTTATGGTTTTTTGAAGATTTTCAAGCAAGAAAATAACGCTCACAAGTGAACAGATCCCAAAAAGCAACGCGTCTCTCACAGAAAACCGTTAATCTTTACGAAAAGAGCCGGCAGTGGCGCCATTTGATAACTGGGTTTTGCCCGTATAAAAATTAAAGTTCGAAGTAGTGGTCTAATCGAATTGATCCGGTTTAACTATGCGACTCAGTCGTTCTTTGGTGGAAACAAATAGTTGTGTCGTTGTAGTATATTAAAAAGCGTAAAACAATTAAAGTAAAAGGGCATGTAAATTAAATCTAAATCTAATTTAAAATTAAAGACAAGAATTTAAAAGCGTGACGAAAAGTAAAAGGCACTAAAAGTAAATAACGCAAACTTAAATCTATCTAACGCAAACTTAAAACGCAACTAAAACTTAAAACTAAGGCAAGGCTAAAATAAATCTAAGGCAATTAAACTTAAAGTGCAACTAAGTAAAAAGGCGGGAAAAGTAAAGCTTGAAAATTAAAGAATTAAAGACAGAAACTAAAAATAACCTGAAAACAGCTTATCCGGAATAATCCTTCGTTCGGAATAAACATTCATCCGGAATGTCACCTTCGTTCGGAATGTTCTTCTTCACTCGGAATATTCACCAAAACCCTTGATCCGGAATAAATCCTTTATCCGGAATATGTCACTTATCCGGAATAAAGTCTTGATTCGGAATGCTTGTCTTGATCTGGAATGTTGCTGATCCGGAATGTTATTTCGAATAAAACCCTTGATCCGGAATGTCTTAATATTCCGAATAAACTCCTTGATCCGGAATAATAAATTATTCTGGATGAACTTGCTGATCCGGAATATTATTTGATTCGGAATGAGAGGTTGATCCGGAATTGCACCTTGATCCGGAATATCATGTTGATCCGGAATGTTTGGTTGATCCGGAACTTTTGGTTGATCCGGAATAATTGATTATTCCGGATGAAGAACCTTGATGCGGAATAATAATTATTCCGAATGAACTCAATTGATCCGGAATGTCCAATATTCCGGATGAGCACCCTTTCACTCGGAATGTTTTGTTGGGCGAACGTTTCCTGGGAAAAGATCAGTAACAAACAAACCGAAGAACAAGGGATACTAAGAGCTACACGAATCTAATAGAAACTGAACAAAATCAACCACAAGATTAAATCAAACTAATCACAAAACATCTACTAATGATAATCAAACGATCCAAAACAATCAAACTAACAAATATAACCAAAATAATCAAAACCCACTTTAATCAAATCAATAAAACAAGAACATGAACATGAACATAAATATAAAGATTAAAGAAAGGAAGATATGAGATCAAACAATAAAGTAAAGATTGATAAGAATTAAAAAGAAAACTTACTTGAAATTAAATGTAATTAAGGTGCAAGACAAGGTATTTAAATGGACATGAAATTAAATGACAAGGTAATTAAAAGTGGAAGAAATAGTTTGTCAAGCTATCCAACAAAATGAAAATGAATACATCCTAATCTATTTATAGGGGAGATTAAGGAGTGCTTAGGAAGCTTCCTCCCTCTTTCATCTTTTCTTAATTGCACACTTAAGTCCTTGTCTTCTTAATCTTTTGTTAATCTTGGACTTTAATGACTTTGTCTCGGGATTTCTTTGAACTCGTCTTTTAATTCTTCAATAAATTAGACTTGAGTTCTTCGGCTTTAAGTAAACTTCCGTCTTTTGACTTTTTCTTCGATAAATCTTCAGAATTGGTCTTGGACTTCCGTTCTTTTTGCACTCTTGACTTCTCGACTTCGTCTTTCGTCTTTTTCTTTGATAAAAGCCCGTGAATGCCCGTGTTTTCTCCACTTTTCACCTTTTCATCCTAAATCACAATAAAAACACAAACCACGCATAATTCCGACATAATTGACATAAAATACACGTTTTGGCTTGGTTATTATTGTAATTAAGTGGTAAAAAGGATGGGTGTTTACACACCTATCAGACATCAAAATGAAATGGATCACGAGGACGTTGATCCCTTTTAGGAGGAAAAGCTGTGACAATCTAACATTTTTAGGTAGAGAATTATTTTCTCGTATAATATTTTGAAACTTATTTTTGTGTTGGTTGATGAACTCACAATTTACGGATTTAATTTTGGGCTTACGTGCATAATTTAGCGTCCTTCACGACTAAAACGGAAACCTTAGGATTACGTATTTACGTTTTTGAACTCCGTTTTTGATGAGACAATTTTTATTAGATTCGTTTTGTGCTGTTGATTCATAATTTATAAAAACGTTTTTCGTAAAACGACCCGAGGGCACGCAAATCGAGGAAACTAGAATCGAGGAGTACCCGTAAATTAGCGGGATAGGACAAAATATATTATCCCACCCCACTAACTTAAGGGGCGGCCAAGCTAGACACCACATCAAAGATGTGGCATCATTTTAGCACTTAGCTTACAAGTGTAATAGCCTTACACTTAAGCTACCACTAAACCACAAAAACCATTAGCTTCTCATTTACCACCATTCACACATGCAAACAAGTCTCAAACTCTCTCAACTCCACCCCTTTGCCATCCCATATACAAGAACAAACACCCCATTTGATCTTTTCTAGCCACAAGATACTTGTTATCTAGCTATATTATGGAGTAACCTTGAAGCCTTGATTGCTTGGTGGCCATTTTAACAACAAAGGAGGTGATTTGCTTGTGTCCTAGGGCTGATTTCTCAACATATTTTTCTTGGTGTTTGATGATCTTGGAGATATATTTTGTGTTCATCAAGTTGTTGTCTTCTAAAAACAAGATATACTCTTGGTTGGTAAAGAAGATCATCCTTTTAATTTCTCTTGTTATTTTTGTAAAGATCAAATGTATTTTCTTTCTTGTTGTATATGTATATGATGATAAAAATATTGTGTGGGGATCAAGTGTTGATAAATATGCTTAAAAAGATTAATAACCATAAGAAACAAGGCTAAAATCATGCTTAATTTGTTGGCTGTATAAAAACAGTAAGTAACCAAAACTTAAACTGATAAATTTGCATAGTGGAATCCATTTACAGTAAGTATAAGATTTCATACACATGTGAGAGTTGGCCATGCAATGGAATCATTAAAATGAGTGAGATATGATCAAAACAAGATGAGTGTGCTAATCTGAATAGTCTATTTTGTAGGGACTGTTAAGGATAGTTAAACATAAAATGAGCAGTAGCTATAACTAACTTATTTGTATAACATAATATGAAGTTCATGCCATCCAAAAATGAGCTTCTAATTCATTTTAGAACTCTAGATATGATAAAAAATGGTGAAGATAAAACTAAAAATCAGATTTTGAAGAATTAATGTTTAATACTATTATATAAGCACTCAAATTATATAGTATAAAATGTGAAATTAAAACCCACTAACTTATGAATTTCATTTATATAAATATGTATAAGGTTAAATAAATGGACAAATTATAAAAATGGTAGTGGAATAATATTTATAAGTTATAAAAACTATAAACATGATTTTTACGACTTTTTCGGCTATTACCGTAAAATTAACGTTTTTCGCCAATTAAAACTTAGACGATCAAACCCGTCTAATGTAAAGTTTTTAAGAGTCATATACTAATATATAAGTATCTAATACAAGTAAAAACCGATAAAACCCGAACTATAGGACATACGGACATTAACGAGCTAAGTTAGCATATTGGACTAATAATTGGACTAAATAAGTTAAACACTTATAAAAAGTACTTATTTGGCTTAACCCATTTGGGCCCAACATGTAAATTGTGAATACTGATAATATAAGTATAAAATGAACTAATACAAGTTAAAGAACTTATAATAAGCTTATTGGACTTAAAACATGTAAATAGGTAAAACTAGTAAACTAGTAAAAAGTTACCAACACATAAACACTAAAATGAGCAAACAAGGATATATAAACCCACTTGATCATCATCATATGTACAAAATCATCATATGTATATTGTTATTTTGATAAAGTCATTGGACAAAAGTTTAAGACCGATTATTATTTATATAGGTTTCCGTGACCGAATCACGCCCGTAGCCGATAATCCGCCTTTCATTATCAAAGTGAGTTCATAGCCTCGCACTCTTTTAAATGTTTTATAAAATGATTTGTAAACTCGCGAGGGAGATCACATGCTAGTTTTTGATAAAATAGAACACAAGTAGTCCCGATGGTATGCTTAATGATATGGACCCGAATGATGTTATGACCCTATAAACGAGATAAAAAGGATTATTAGTAGTTAGGTTATGTCACTTAAAGTCCCATTAGCATGAATTATGAACTACCGGGATTTGGTAGACGCTTATGCATATGATAGTACTATTTGGGGACGATCACCCCAGTTCGCGCCTTGACGGTTGATCCTCGTCGTACCACATTTATTGGTAAGCGAATTTATGTATGAGAAGATTACATAGCGTGAGTTTTGTGACGACACGCTAACTTAGATGGGCAAATTGTTTGCGGGTTCGCGGCCCGTTGTTTTCATAGTAAGGTAACAATGTCATGCGGCTAATAATAATCCTATATAATCTAAATATCCGATATGATACGATGCTAACAACGATAATAATATTACCTATAATGATAATATATTGGCTACGGTCTCATGGACGGTTTAAGATGTATGCTTGATTTATATATTGCTGACTAGCAATACGAGGACTTACTTCCGATATTATACTCGTGTTCTGATTTTAACGATTGTTTTATATAACGGTTTTATTAAACCCTATGAATTCACTCGGCATTCGCTGATATGATTTTTGCATGTTTTTATCTCAGGTGCTTGAAGGTAATCCAGATGGAGATCGACTTTGATGGTCCACATAATATTAAAAATGTTCATTCGATCTATGTTTTGTAAACTTAATGACCTGTATAATTTGGGACCTGTTGTACGCTTTTAAACTTTTTATCGAATGAATGTATGTTGAACCTTGTACAACCATTTTTATGTGTTGTCTATGATTGGAGTTATTGTGCTATCCCGTAACACTCTAAAAGACCCTTCCGCTGTACTGATACAAAAATTGAGAGTGTTACACACAAGGCCGAAAAATCTATGCAAAATTGAAAGTGAATCAAGCCTTAATCTTTGAAGTTTTAAAGATCCAAAATTCGCCTTAGCGTGAGGATATACGTCTTTGGCTAATAAAACTACCGATAAGGTGGATAATAAAAGGCAAGGCAAGACCGAAGTCATAATAAAAGTTTCATGGCGAAGTTGAATAAAAGATGGAGGTAAACCAAAGATAATAAGGCCCTTCCGTTAGGGGCGTATAAAAGTCTTGGTAATAAGTCTCATGTTCAAAACCGTTATAAAACCGTGTTTATCGATCCTTCTTGTTGACTTAATTTTTTGACACCGTTGTCTATTAGGAGGGGTTATTGATTTGATGGTCTTGGTTACATCGTTAGGACTCTATTTTTAGACCTAAATTTCTATTATCGCATAAGTCAAACAATGTATCCTCGTGAAACATTCAAGACATAATAAAATATAAGAGATACAACTTAGGAAAATGGGAGGATAAGTACGTGATTAGAGCATATGAGTAGTGTTAGCATTACTAACTTATAATGACAATGATCTCGTTGCACGCTTAGCATGGAATTGGGTGAAAATCGAGGACGACGAAATTATTTCTAACAAAGCATTCACGTGTTCTTATTCTATGAACCTAAACGTCCCATTTTGCGATGAAAATCATACATTATGTCTAAAACGCAAGTAGTAGTAATAGTAGTAGTGTAGCTAGTTTATCGTTCAATAAAAGTGAATAAAAAAGAATTTTAGAGATGCTACGATACTTTATTCTAGCATTGCGTGAGGGCACGTCAATGGTTTAGTATGGGGGAGTGATGAGACTGCTTTTATACATAGTCTCATCGTCCAAAACGGGCTTAAAATGCATAAAATATCATAAAAATACCCAAATATATGCTTGTGTTTGTTGCTTGTGTATTTTAGGTACGGATATTGAGAAAATGACAAAAGATCACAAGAATCAATCAAAAACGAACACGGGAAACGAAGTCGTACAATGAACCAAGCCCTAGTATTGATTTTCCAAGAAAGACCCTTGAAGATATGAAGATTGAACAAGAATGGTCCTCCAATATTGAAGAATTGACACTTTAAACCCTTCTATATTCATAATTACAAGATTGGTCCCTAAAGTTTGTAAATATTACAAAAAGGACCCTTAACTTTGAAGAATTGGCAAATTTAGTCCCTCAACAAAACTAAATTGTCAATATTAGTCCTCCAAGAAGTCAACAAACAAGTCAAGACCTTGAATAATGAAGAAAATGCCAAAATCAGTCCTTCAAATATCATAAATTGGCAAAACTAGTCCTTGGAATAACTTTTCAAAAGTTATTGTGGCCAAAATGGGAGTTTACAAACTTGTAAAACAAAGGAAATGGAGTTATAAGCTGTTTATTCTAAAGTAGCAAGAAAAGGGAATTTCAGGGGCCAAATTGTGGAGACAGCCAAACTTATAACCACCAACCATTGCTCGCTACGTCACCCCCACTTAACCCCTCAACCAATCACACTCCACTCCCTCTCCACGTCAGAAATCAACCACCAGTTTATTTACTAAACTTGGTCAAACCCTAGTCAAACCCTTTATTTCCCTCCTTAACACCTATTTTAAATTAACCCACTCCCAAATCAGATTAAACCTGTTCTAACTCACCCATAAACCCTAATATTTTCAAGGATTAATTACCTACAAAACAAGGGGTAAATATCTAAGATGCTCCAGATTAGCAATTAACACCACAAAGACCAAAACCCACTCACGTTTGTCTTCTCCCGTGACCCCAAATGACCCCACCAAAGTTCCCTGCTCCCTCATTTTTGGCAACAAAAGCATCTAAACAGCTATCCAACGTTCCAGCTTCAATACTTGGTCCCAAAGTTTGAAATGAACATCTCAGATCACTTCAAGACAGCTGCATATCACATGATCAACTTTTGACCAAGATTCGTCAAGGGCAAGATTGGATTTTCATCAATTAGGATTTTAGGGTTGTAATATTTTCTTCAAGGTTCTAGTTTCTTCTATTGAGTAGTATAAAAAGGGGATGTGCCTGTACATTCACCTTTGTTCCAGAATTTGCATTTTTTTTTGTAATTCCTTTTTGTTTTAAATAAAAGTTGGTATTTTATCAAAATTGTAATCCCTTTTTATTATCAAAAGTTGGTGTTTATTGATGCAATATTCTGAGTTCCATAATTCATCTATTGATTTTTAGGTTCAAGTTTTTAAAAATTCTATTTAGTTTTTCATATGGTTGAAAAGTGGTATCTTTTTAAAGCTTGTACTTATAATCTTGTTTCAAGAGTTGTTGAAGTTGTTTGAGTTTCATATATATCAAAAGATTTTGATATATTAAGTTTGTGAAAGTTACTGTGAATCAAGATTTTGTTTGAATTTGGTCCACAAACCTGTTTTCTAAGATTTTGTCAAAAATCTTTGGTCATTTCTGTTTACTAACAACTTAAGGTCATAAGCTCATCAATAAGCTCATTGACATTGAGCTTATTGACAAACTTATTGGCCTAGTTTTTCTCTTGGGTTGTTGTTTTGTGTAGGAAAAGAGTATAAAACAAGGCCATTACCATACATTGCACTTTTTGAAGATATTGTCTAGCCTAGGGTCCTTCTTTGGACTTCTACAACAGGCTTTCTCTATTGTTCTTAAGCTCAAATAAGCCCATTAATCATCCCTTTAGAAAGCAATAGCATAGGTAACAAGCTTGAACCATTTGGCTGTTTTTATGTAAGTTTTATATGAGTTTGTGTGAAGATTGGTGTGAACTTGCTCTTGTGCTGTTTTTCTTATTTGATTATGAATCTTAGGGGATTATATGCATGTTAGAAGTGTATTGAATCAATTTGGATAAGCTTTGATCTAATTTGGTTTGTAAAAATTTGATTTTCAGAAATATAGGGGTGTTTGGGTCTGTGTTTTAAGTTAAAATTGTGCTAAGTTTTTGGCTTAAAAACTAGCTAGACACACTTGTATTGGTAACATAGGGTTATTTGCAGCCTTGGTTTTCAGTTTGGATAGGATTAGAGTAATATGCATGTTTTTCTTGGTGAACATCAAGTAGAAATCAATAGGACCAATGTTCTGTCTGTTCTAATGCAATTGGTGCCCTCAAATCTTTTTAAATGTTAGATAATAAGTCTAGTTAGGCCTTGAAACTAGTCAGTAGTTGGTTGGTAGTTTATTGAGTAAGATTGGAAGCTTTAAAATCTGTTTGTGTGCCAATTGCATCAGAAAAAGTTCATCAGACCTACTAGCTATGTCAGTGACTGATTTTGGGCATGTGTGCTTGATTTTTGTGTGCTAGGTGAGATTTTCTTGTATATTGTGACTCCCCACAACTCAACTGGTTGTGGCGGTGCCTTGTCTTGACAAAACATCCATCAAACCATCAAGAACTACCCAAAAAAGGCTACCAACAGCAAATTCACTTCTCTGGTCCATCAGAGAACGTCCTTTGTTTTTGACTTTTTTTTAGTTTCATTAGATATCGGATAAGACTGGTTTTTGGTTTTGTTCTTACTGTAGCTAGATTTGTTTGACTGGGCACGATTTTTTGTGATTTCTATGTATTAATCTTGTTGATTTTAAATACATTTTTGTTTTTGAGTTAAGTGAAGTACTGGTTTTAAGTTTTACTAAAAGAAAAAAAGAAAAAAAAAAGTTTTTTCAAAAAGAGACTGGCCAGGACTCGAACCTGCGCCATCTCTCCCACACAGCAACGCGTTTACCATCTGTGAAGGTCTACGAAATCTTTGGCCTATTCTACATGATGGATTTAATAGATAAAGTGGGTAGATTGATTAATAATATAAAGAAGATGAAGGAGGGAGATGAAGGAGATGATGGAGTAGAGAGAGAAATGAGAGAAAAGAGAAAAGTAGAGAGAGAAAGTAAAGATGAATAATGATTAATGAAAAATGAACAACCCCTCCTAACATGCTAGGAGGGGATATATATAGCCCACCCTACATGTGGGCTATATGGACTATACATCTACTAAGTGGATCACGAGCCCATTACATAAATATCGTTGGAGCGACCGATCCTTCATAAATACGTAAAACGTATTTCCAACAATCTCCCCCTAAGGGAGGTCACATCTTTTTACAAAATCTTAAACCTAACATCTATGCTTGAGTCTTCGATCTTGTTCTTGTGAATATGCTTGATGTGATCTTTGACTTAAGTCTTGAGCATGTTTTCTTGCCTTGACCTTGTGCATTCGTCACTTGTGACATTCGCCTCTTCGTGACTTCATGTTCCACATACATATACCTTTAAATTCTTGAAAGCTTCAGAGTTTGATACAGCGGAAGACTTGACCTTCAGACTTTCTTGAATTTGTTGAAGTACTAATTGTATGTAGTATAAGCATGTGGTGACGACTTCTTCTGGATTGTACACCGCAATGCCACCTTCTTGTTACGCTGCATAAGACAGTTAGCAACAAACAAGATACACGGATGAAATGGCCTTGAACATTTCATTCTAATTCGGTAGCATTTTACCTCCGGTCGGTGAAGACCGTTGGACGATATTAAATATCGTACTTGTGGCAGGTAGTTTCAATAAAGAACCTCCTTGACAAGATTTCGCGGGTAAACCCGTTCTCTTTACTCGACCGTCCAAAGCTGACTGCGAACGTAAAGAGTGAATCATTTGGATAATCTTATCCACATGATTTGAAGCCGTCAATTCATGTTCCTGGAACAAGTGAAGTTCAATTAAGAACCGCACCGTCGTTGCTTTCCAGTTGTCACTAGCTTGATTCATATAGAATCTTTCAAGTTACCTACCAAGTGCTGTTTGATGTTAACACTAGAAGGATTTCCATTCGTCACTGTAGATACTTAATAGTATTACTCTGAATTTTCTGGCAAGATCACTAAGATATTGCGTAGAGGCCTGGAACGTGATTAAATTCATTTAAGAATTAAACCACTGTTGCTTTCCAGTTATCACAAGTTTGATTCATAAAGAATCGCACAAATCACCTACGATATTCGCTCAAGAAGGATTTCCATGTTCATTGTAAATACTTTCGTATTACTCGGGGTTCAGGCAAGATCATGAAGATTTTGCGTAGGACTCTTAAGATCTTTCTTACTTTTCACAATGTGTGAAGAAGCAAGGAAATATGAAAGTGTGTCCTAATGAGATATTGATGATCTCATATGGCTCTAGACTCGATCGTGCATTTTGGATTTTTAGTGATCGGAGGCTGGAGAGGAGTGCCACCTTTTCAATACCAATTTATTCTGAGTGAATAAATCAATAGATAATGCGTTGTATCCGTGTGATTAAAACAAACATCTTTTGAGAGATATCTGAGTTAGCTGGGATGGGTTGTGCATTGCATCACTGGGTCCATGATGTCTGTCTTCAATATCAAGAATCATTAAACAATGATCTTAATAGCATATGTATTGACCCGGTTTCTGCCTAAGTTATAAGGAGGGCTTCTTTCTTTACACCCTTTATCTTTACAATTCTTTTTCATTCTTCAACCCCTTCAATGCTTACCAATACGTCATCACTAGCACCTTGTTGTGATTGTTCCAGTGCTAACTTAAGTACTTGGTCGGCATTCAGCTACATTCACAATCTTTCTCCATCTTTCCTAAGGACTACTATTTCTAGCTATGGAATGTCCTTGGGAAGATTCCTCCGGTTCTAGAAGAATCATTGGACTTTAACCTATCCTACCATCCTTATGTCACCACAATCTTCACCGTCGTGAATAGAGATGTTTTGGGTAAGTGTATGTCACCATGAAATCCATTTTGAAGTGCAAATCCATTTTGCTCCCCCTTAACATATGCCACGATATCCGAAAACATTTCGCACATGTCGGGATGAGCTAGCACGTTAAGTCAAACCATTTGTGATTAATCATTTCCCATATTAAATCACATTTTCTCCCCCATATTAAAAATATTAAGTCAATCAATGTTTTTAATATCAATTGATTTAATAGCGTTTTAAGAAAATTTGGGAAGAAAAATGCAAATTCAATTATCTTCATGAGTTACACAAGCTCCCCCTCAAATTAATGAGGGTCTACTTGAAACGTAAATTAAATACCTTTTAAACACAAGTGTAAGGTATTTATCACGTGCAAAGATCATATATGATAATGAATTCACAATATTAGTAATTTACGAGGTTGGACCTGAATGATGGAGAACATCATATGAAAGAAGCACATGGTTCTTGTTCACGAATGTTGGTCTTCCTCGTAACTTCTGAAGTTATCTCTTGACTCCATGTGTATGATTGATATCGTTGTCTTAACACCAATATGTGAACTTGGCACTCTCGGCATCAAGGATTCTGAATGCTGGACAATTGCTCCCCCTCAATTGTTGACCCGTGTTCTATTGAAAGAGCTGTAGTCACCGTTTGAGTAGTCGCATCGTCGAGTATGTAGATATCAATTGTAAGTTGCTTCGGATTGTGGAGTTGATAACTTTAGATTGTAGAGTCAAAGCTTTCCGGTGAAATGCTTGACTTCAATGTGAAAAGCGGGTTACTATCGGAAATAATAGCAAACCATTTTGAGCATGTTTTAAAAGTTTGAACTTCTGCTCGAACTTTATTTACAACCCCGTGTGATTATTGAATGACATTTCTAGTATCGTAAATATTATCGATTCCAGAAGACATGCTCTTTTTATCAAAACATTTTTGAACACATAATTTTGAAAGATTTAGAAAAACCTTTTGAGAAATTCTTGAAAAATTGTGTTCAAAGTTTTGAAAACCAATTACTTGAGCCTAAGATTTGGAATATCTTAGGAAAGCTCAAGTCCGAGAAGTTGTAAACTTCTCGTTGTTAAGGATAAGTTTATCATCGGCGATAAACTTTCCTTTTATCTGAAGAACGAGTCCTAAGCTGACATTTACTTAGAAGTCGTTTTCATGAGCTTGAAAACTTTGACTGTTTTAACGGAAAGCTCATGACCGAGAAAGGTTAATTTCTCGTTATGAGGAAAAGTTCTCTTATTTAAAAGATACACTTTCCTTTCTGAGCTTAAAACTTCGAATGTTTTAATACAAGCTCGTGACCGAGAAAGGTGAATTTCTCGTTAAGAGGATAAGTTATCATAAAAGATAATCTTTCCTTTATTTTAAGTTCGAGTTACAGTCTTACATTTAGCTGTAAGTCATTGTGCATGAGCTTAAAAAACCTCGAATGTTTTTAATTTTAGCTCATGCCCGAGAAAACTTAATTTCTCGTTGTTAGGATAAGTTTATCATCGGCGGTAAACTTTCCTTTCTTTGATGCACGGGTTATCGTCTGATATTTAACGATAAGCCATATACACGAGCTTAAAACCTTTGAATGGTTTTAGGATAAGCTCGTGTCCAAGAAAACTTAATTTCTTGTTAAGAGGGTAAGTTATCGTTGCGTAGATAAACTTCCCTGTCTCTAAAGTCCGGGTCATCGTCTGTCATTTAACGAGGAGTCATAGTGCATGAGCTTAAAAACTTGGAATGTTTTTAGATATAAGCTCATGCCCGAGAAAAATTAATTTCTCGTTGTTAGGATAAGTTTACCATCGGCGATAAACTTTCCTTTCTTTAAGGATCGAGTTATAGTCTGTGATGTGACTATAAGTCCTGAGTGCAGCTTAACCATGAATCCCCTGAGACATTTGTTTCTCCGATATCTGCTTCTTCAGCAACCAAACTCTAAGAGTGTCCTTAGTTGAACGGTAGACAATGATTGGACCGCTTCGTTCTTTTGGAACATCAACTTTGGTACCTGCATTCTCATTAGGAGTTTGTATACTTTTGCATGGGTTAGAGATATCTATTTTAGAAGCACGTGGGGGTTCATGGTTTTCTTTTCTTGTGTCAGAGGTGGCCTGAGGGGATGATTCACTTGTCTTAGTTGGCAAACGTTTCCTTTTATAGAAAACCTTAAGTTCAGGCTTAAGTGATGTATCATCCTTTGCAACTTCCTACCTAGTAGTCTTCGTAGAATCAGAGACTATCCTAGTTAAAGGGCACTCGTTTCCTACAAGAGTGAAAGTTCTACCAGTGGGGCGCCACATTTTACCAATGGGTTTGATTTTAGCGACCCACTGGGATTTAAGTCTAGCACGGGAGTTCACCTCATTAAGTAGTTTCTTGATACAAGAATCATGATTTGCCGTAAAGACACATTTTCTACATGTTTTACAAGTAGCATATTTAATGTCCGAGCAATTCCTAGATGATTGATCGATACTCCTAGGAGACGTCATGCTACGGTTAGCAGTGTTGGGTAATCTAGAAGGCATCTGACAAGGTTGGACATTGCTATCTCTTACAGGTGTCTTTGGAATAGCTTCCCTTTGACCAAAATCATGGCGCACATCATTTGAACTCGTTCTAGACGTGTTCTTTGAACTATTCTTAGAGAAACTAGAGGCAATCATATGATTTGGTCTTGCTAAAGCTGGAGTGATCACATAGGGCCTAGTTGCTGGAGTGACTGGTCTAGAAAGATGAACCAAATCAACTTGGGAGGCAAACCGCGGTCTCGAGGATTATGGTCGCTCGGATCTAAATGCAGTAGGTTGTCTGACAATCGGTTGTCTGACGAACTGATTTGTAGGCGGTTTCCCCAAGATTGATGGTTTTTCAAGCTTAGTGTCCACACTAGGTCCTCTATTTTTCCTTAACTCGTTTTTCAACGCAGCTATAGCAAACACTTTTTCCTGTACTTGAGCTTTTAAGGTCTCATTCTCTTTGAGCAATTCATCTTGGGATGCCAACTTAGATTCAAGCAACTTAATTTGTTTCAAAAGATTATCCTATTCAGCTTTAGAATCTAAAACTTTTTGATCCAATTTTCTTTCAAGAAAAACGTTTGACTTTTCAAGTTTTTCAAAGTATGTTTCAAATTTGTCCGTTTTCTTAGAAAATTCAAGTTTGGCATCCTCAAGATCTTTTGATTGTTGAGCTACAATCGTTTCGAGCTCTCTAATCTTGGAATCAAAAGCAGTCAATGAAGCAGTTATAGGACAATTATCATGATGTTTAGCATTTTGAACACTTTCTCCCCCATTATGACTCTCATCGGATGAATCAGAAGTGGTATTTCTATCACTCTTTTCCATCCCATGTTTGTCATAATTAGGTTCAGAATGCTCAATATGCGGCATGTCATCAGCATATACATCATAAACAACATTACATTGTACCATGTTTGCCGGCTCTTCGTCATAAACGGGTAAGGTGTCATCAAGAGAGATCTCGTGAACATTTCCTGACGTGCCACTGGTATCATGTTGTCCTCCTGATTCCGTGCTCTTGCCATCGTTAGGCTCCAAGTTGTCAACCGTATGACCATTCTCTTCTTGCATCTGCGTCATTGATTCTTGCACTCCATTATCATACACTTTCTGAAGTTGTGATCTTTGATAAATCGAAGACGAGACCGATGTCATGAGTTTCAATATTGTATCACGGAAAACTCGAAGCTCGGTATGTGTATCTCGAAGAAAAGATTGGCAAATCACTGAACTTTCAGACTTGATGATATTGTATTGGAGGAAAGGCGTGAGTTGTGTCACAAGAGTCTTATATGCAAGTGCCGATGCAGAGTGATTGAAGTTTTCATTGTTGAGTTGCTCGGCGAGTTGGGTCAAAGTGGTGAATATTAAGTCGATGAATATATGACGATCTTGTCCAAAGATGGTCACAAATTCGCTCCCTCCTTGAATCCTCGAAAGAGTGACAAGATGAGACTGAAGCATTTGAAATGAAGTGATGCCACTTTTCCTAACTTTGTTTTGCATTGAATGCGGTTCTCCCTTTTGACATGTCGAATCGAATGAATCCATTGAATATCGATTAAAAATGACGTGGATGATGTTGTTTTCGGGATTTTATAATACGTGAAGAAACGAAAGACCCGTAAATAACACTTAAAATTCCTCGATTGATTATATAAATGAAGCCCGTTACTTTGACTCGTCACGTTTGTCTTTAAATCCGGCCACAATAACGTTTAACCCGACAAATGTTTTTCCACGTTAACTTTTAAAGTACCCGCCTCAACACGATTTGCCAAATTAATGAACAAAATATACTAAACTAAAAAAATTAACTTTATAAAACTTTAAACAAAACAAAAAAATAAAATAAAAAAAACTTAACAAAAATAAAAATATGAAATGATAAAAATCTGATTTTATAAAAAACTTAACAAAAAATAGAAAACAAGAATAGAAAAATCTAATTTTATAAAAAACTTAACAAAAATCTGATATAAAAAAAATCTGATAATTTAAAAAAATCTGAGAACGGGTGGCCTTGTTTCCTCCGCCGGACCACGTGGAGACCAAATATTAAAAAAAAATATTTGCCTTGTTTCCTCCGTCCTTTGACCTTATACCTCAAACAAACCGCCCCCTTTTTATCTCTTCCTGCTAAAAACTCTCACAAACTAATCTCTCTCAACCAATCTATTCTCTCTCTCTCAATCACTCGAAAACTAAATCTGCTTATCTCTCTCAAAGATTATTCACACAGCCACCATCTGCAAATAAACAAGAGAAACCCTTTCCATCTCAAATCCCCACATATCTCGTCATTATACACCCGAAGCAGCCCACGAAAAACAATAAAATGATTGCTTTCAATCCGAATTAAATAAACAAGGCTTCAAGATCTTGATCAGACAAGGTCTCGGGTAGGTACTCACGTTTCTTTATTTTAATTTTTGGATCAATGATCGTTGTGAGATCTTTGTCAAAACTTCTATCATCTGTCGCGTCATTCTGTCGAGTGTCTTGATTGAGTGGTGTCGATGTTTTGAAACCAGTTTGATGATTTTGTTTGGCAGTCGAGAGTCGTGTAAAGATTTGTGTGGGTTTGTGTTTGAAAATGGTCGAGGGTATTGTGAGGGTGTGAGGGTCTGTGGGAGGGTGTTGGGTCGAGAGGTTGTTGTTTTGTAAACGAGGGTGTTTGTTTGGGTTGTGACGAGGGTCTGTTGGTTTCTGTTGAGGGACTAGTGAGGTGAGAGTTGTTGGGGTGAGAGGGTCTAGAATCTTGATTGTTGAAAAATGGGTGAGTCGATGGAGAGGGTTCGAAAGAGGGTGTCCAGTTTGAGGGTTTGTGTTGAGTTTGTTTTTGGGGGGGTTGGTTTGGTCTGAGGGAGTCGAGAGTCTTTGATGAATGTTTTTCGAGAGTCAAGTCGAGACTTTGTTGTTGAGTTGTGATTTGAGTTGCAGTCCCGCTATGTTTGAATTTTGATGCTTCGTTCGGAACTTCCGTTCGTTCGGAACTTCCGTTCGTTCAGAACTTCCGTTCGTTCGGAACTTCCGTTCGTTCGAAACTTTCGTTCGTTCGAAACTTTCGTTCGTTCGGAACTTTCGTTCGTTCGGAACTTTCGTTCGTTCGGAACTTTCGTTCGTCCGGAAGTTTCGTTCGTCCGGAATTTTCGTTCACCCGGAAGTTTCGTTCACCGGAACTTTCGTTCACCCGGAACTTTTGTGCACCCGTAACTTTTGTTCACCCGGAACTTGATGAGACTGACTGAGATTCTTGGACAAAAAGATGATGAATATAGAAAACTAAGAAAGACTGAGAAACTTATAAAAAACAGAAAACTGATACCTGACAATTGGATAACCAAGAAAAAGAGAAACAGATTCGATGGACAGATTATAAAAAATTATAAAAAAATTATATAAAAAAAACTGATTATAAAAAAAAACTGATAAAAGAAAAACTAATAATAAAAAAATTAAAGTGGAAACTGATTAAAAAAAATAAAATAAAAAAGGATAAAATTAAAAGTTCAGTTTAAAGAATTCAAACAAAAATGCAATCAAAATAGAAAGGGTTTATCAATAAAAATACAAAATTAAAAAGAGAAAAAAACAAACTTTTATAAAAACACAAACTTTTTAAGATTTGATAATAAAATTTTTGATTTTTGTATAAAAATTTGTGATTTTTATCTAAAAAGTAAGTAAATCTAAAGATTTGACATGATTTAAAGCATAAAAATACAAACTTTTTAAGATAAAAGCTTGATTAAATCAAAACCCATCAAAATCAAACAAAATAAAAACAAGAATAAACCAAACTAACCATGCTCTGATGCCAATTGAAGGTCTACGAAATCTTTGGCCTATTCTACATGATGGATTTAATAGATAAAGTGGGTAGATTGATTAATAATATAAAGAAGATGAAAGAGGGAGATGAAGGAGATGATGGAGTAGAGAGAGAAATGAGAGAAAAGAGAAAAGTAGAGAGAGAAAGTAAAGATGAATAATGATTAATGAAAAATGAACAACCCCTCCTAACATGCTAGGAGGGGATATATATATAGCCCACCCTACATGTGGGCTATATGGACTATACATCTACTAAGTGGATCACGAGCCCATTACATAAATATCGTTGGAGCGACCGATCCTTCATAAATACGTAAAACGTATTTCCAACAATCTGCCCTAGGGTCTTTGACTGGTAACCCTTTGCATCATTAATTAATTAAGGTTTGTTTGAAATTAGCTTATTTACTTAGGCAGCTTATAAATAAGCTGATTTCAGCTTATTTGTCAAACTTTTCAGCTGTTTTCCAATTTTCCTTTGTTCTTTGTTAGGTCTAAGACTTTTTGGTATTAAAAAATTATTTTTCACGTTTGTAGTTAATTTATTAGGATTATTTTTAGTTTTAATTTTAGAAAGTAAATAAAAAATAGGAAAAATAGTTTTAAAAATATAAAAAAATAGTTTTTAAGTTTTTAATAGTATTTTTGAGGTTTACATCAATTAAAGTTTTCAAATTATCTTATTTTTGATTTTATATAATTTTAGGGTTTTTTATCAACTTTAAAAATTAATATAAAATTATTAAAAAGGTTTTGGAAATTTTGGCTTGCATTTTTGTCTTAGTTACATTTTTCTTAATTTATTGTAATTTTTTGGTAATTTTTAGAGTACTTTCATTTTTCGTCGAGTTTTTCGATTATACGTTTTTTACGTTTTAGGGTAATTTTTAGTGTAATTCATCTTATTCTTGCTCTTTTCTCACAAATATAATCACAAATTAATCATCTCATTACACATACACCAAGCCTCCTTGAGAACGATCCCCACTTTGGGTCATAACTTGTGATTTTCCTAAGTCACTTGTTAATACTTGCCCTAATTACGCTCTTTTTTCCTAAAAGACGTATTTCTACGACCATCAGTATACCTACAATATGAGTTTGAAACAGTGGAGGAAGAAAAGAGGGAGTACTTGAAGAACTTCTTGGCAAACTACGAATAGGACTTGTATTGCTAGGGGTGGGTGAAATTTAGCACTTTCAGAATTAGATGATGAAGTGTCAGATTCTATATGAATTACTTCTGCAAACATGTACATATTAATGTTAGTTATATGTCGATGAAGGGACTGTTTGGCAGAATGTGTATCATGGTTGTTGATGCCCTAATAACATTTGGATTTGATTATAAATATGTTTGTATAGGGGATCATATCCTTAAACTATAACATACCATGGGACCATATCCAGACACAGTAACAAAACCCATATCCTAGATTGAAACATAGACCATATAAACACATTAACAAGGGTTAATCCTATAAATTAAATCACGTTAATTAAATATGACATAGGTCCACATACATGCATTAAAAGTAAGTGTAAACTCTAATATCAGTAACAAACTTACACTATTCGTATGAACCCTAATATTAAATTAAAACAATACTGATTTTTGCATTACCTCTTTCCTGATGTTTCATGTTGTTAATGATTCTATAGATTGGCGACTACTGTTTATGAGGTTTGATTTTTTTGATCGGTTATTGGGTGGTTAATTTAGGGTTCGTTCTTCTTGTGTGATTGTGAAAATGGTCGAAAATGGTGGTGGTTACAAGATGGTTACCGGATATTATGTGTGTTTAATGAAAATGTAAATATTAAATTTACTTAATAATAAAAGTATAATTAACATTTAATTTTTGAAGTTAATAACAAATAAATAATTAAATAACTTAAATATATAAATAATTAAATAACTTAAATATATTAATAATTAAATAACTTAAATATTTTTAAAAGTTAATAGTAAATTTAATTTTTAAAAGTTAATAAGTAAATAAAAAAGCATATACGTTTTATTTTTATGAAAAATAAAAAATTAAAATATTACTTTAATTTTAAACATAATTAAAATTATAGTTAAATAACTTAAATATATTAGGTTATAATAATGCTTGACAACCGCGAGATAAATATCTTTAGTTTTTTTAACAGTATGTGGGATTTAGTTGAGGTTTATATCAATCACCTTGAATAATCATCTCAAGCAATTTATTATGAATAAGGTCGATTTTTAATGGACGGTTTAATAAGGTTAGGGTGAGGACATTCTACTTTGGTATTGGGTTACGGTTTATGGTTTATGGTTGAGTTTATTAATTAGTGTATATGGTTCACTGGTTTAGGGTTTAGGGTTTAGGGTTTAGGGTTTAAGGTTTATGGTTTGTGGTTTAAGGGTTAATTAATTGTTTAATGTTTATAGTATAAGGTTAAATGGTTTAAGGTTTATGATTTTGTATTTAGGGTTTTTTGGGGTTAAGGTTTAGGGCTTAGGGTTTGTGGTTTAGGGTTTAGTGTTTAAGGTTTAGGAGTAACGGTTTACTTAGCTAGGGTTTGTGGTTTAATGGTTAATTAATCGTTTAATGTTTATAGTATAAGGTTAAATGGTTTAATATTTATGATCTAGTGTTTAGGGTTCATTGGTTTAGGGTTCAGGGTTAGGGTTTAGGGTTTAGGGTTTAAGGTTTATGGTTTGTGGTTTAAGGGTTAATTAATGGTTTAATATTTATAGTATAAGGTTAAATGGTTTAAGGTTTATGATTTAGTATTTAGGGTTTTTTGGGGTTAAGGTTTAGGGCTTAGGGTTTGTGGTTTAGGGTTTAGGGTTTAGGGTTTAAGGTTTAGGATTAATGGTTTAGTTAGCTAGGGTTTGTGGTTTAATGGTTAATTAATGGTTTAATGTTTATAGTATAAAGTTAAATGGTTTAATATTTATGATCTAGTGTTTATATATGGTTCATTGGTATAAGGTTCAGGGATTAGGGTTTAGGGTTTAAAGTTTATGGTTTGTGGTTTAAGGGTTAATTAATGGTATAATATTTATAATTTAAGGTTAAATAGTTTAAGGTTTATGATTTAGTGTTTAGGGTTTTTTGGGGTTAAGGTTTAGGGCTTAGGGTTTGCGGTTTAGGGTTTAAGGTTTATTAGGATTAATGGTTTACTTAGCTAGGGTTTGTGGTTTAATGGTTAATTAATGGTTTAATGTTTATAGTATAAGGTTATATGGTTTAATATTTATGATCTAGTGTTTATATATGGTTCATTGGTATAAGGTTCAAGGATTAGGGTTTAGGGTTTAAGGTTTATGGTTTGTGGTTTAAGGGTTAATTAATGCTATAATGTTTATATTTTAAGGTTAAATGGTTTAAGGTTTATGATTTAGTGTTTAGGGTTTTTTGGGGTTAAGGTTTAGGGCTTAGGGTTTGCGGTTTAGGGTTTAGGGTTTAGGGTTTATGGTTTAGGGTTTATGGTTTATGGTATGCATGATTATGATTTATGGTTTAATTAAGGTTTATGGTTTAATGGTTTATGGTTTACGGTTAAAAGGTTTAAGGTTTGCGATCTAGGTTTTATTATTGGTTTTTGGTTTAATTTGTGTTTATGGTTTAATTGGTTATGGTTTATGATTTAGGGTTACCGTCATTCGAGAAAGATGGGTTTGACATTTCATATTTTTTAAAAACTTTAATGTTTTAAAATCTATCTGATAACAAATTAATCATCTTTTATGTTACATTCATACGTGAGCTTGTTGGAATAAGTCATAAAACCGTTTAATCACCCGACTTATATTATATAATTAATAAACAAGATTTATGTTATAATTATTAATATAATTATCATGATAATTAAACATGGCCATTTTATTTAAATAAACTTTAGGTTAAAATAATTATTAATTTAAGGGTTTTGCTAACAGCAGCCCTATGGGTTTTTCTTAAGGCTACCATAATTAAAATTAAACATTTAATTAATATAAAACTTTCCATGTTTAAACAACTTAATTGATAATTCAACATTTAATTATGATAAATCATTCCATGTTTAACTACACATTCCATAATTATAATATTTAAATACATATAAATATGGAAATAATCAGTTCATTTAATGCAATTTTATACAAATGGTAGCCTTAAGAAAAACCCATAGGGCTGCTGTTAGCAAAACCCTTAATTTAATTATTCTTGTTACATTTAATTAACTAAGAAACATAGCTTAATTATGTTATATTAATTTTTAACCAAGGTTTAATTAAATTAATAACATGCTTTAATTTAATTATCCAATAATCATGTAAGGTAAAGTTCAATTAATAAAATCATGAAAAAATTAATAAGATTATACTACTAAACTCGACTTATACTAACGTGTCTAAAAAGTGAATCGTTTAATTTGCATGCAACTTGATATATTGCACTGGTACCCCGTCCACTAATAACTCACTCACACACAAACACACATTCAATATCCGGAGGTCAAATAATGAATCAACCACCCACCCACCCAGACACAAACAGTAACAAATCTTCAAAACCTAATAAATCAAACATAAGTGACCAGTTGGATATTGATTTTAAGATCACTCCTGAGATGATTGATTATGTGATAGATAAGTATGGAACCAACTGGAGATATCCTGATCCGATTACTGACACTATTGTTGAAGACTTGATGCAGTTAGATTTAAAAAAAACGGACTAAAGGAAAATCAAAACAAGGTTAGGGTTTTTACTTCGCAACAGTATTATTGAAGTTTTGATGATTTGTCTTTGTTTTGATGATGTTGCATGTTACGAAAATACCAATAATTGATTCTTTTTTAATATTTGTTATATAGATGACAAGGCAGATGAGGCTACGAAGGTTGATGAAGTTATAAAGGTTGATGAAGCTATGAAGGTTGATGAAGCTACGAAGGCACATATTAAAGGTCAATTTTGTGAAATTTTATGTTTATATGTTTGTCAGAAAGGCGTTAGATGGATAATTAGTTAGTGTTTACTATGTAATGTTTTAGGAGTAGTGAAAATGATAAATGTTTCAAGTATTCTGTTGGTTATATGATGATGTAGATACAGGAGATAAGGGGGTGTTTGGTTTAGCTTATATAATGGGCTTATAAGCTCAAACCAAGTGTTTGGCTAAGCTTATATTAGTGGGCTTATAAACTTATATATGGGTGTTATGATAAGCCATAAAAATGTGGCTTTTTAGGAAGGTTTGGGCTTATATAACATATTTACCATTTTACCCTCATGTTAACTTAAGTTTATATATGCCATGGGCTTATAAGTTTGTTAAACATAGGCTTATATAAGCAAAAAATGGCTTATATAAGTCCATTATATAAGCTAAAAAAAACACACCATAAATTTTTAAAAAAGGGGTTGGTCATACTAGAAACCTTAAGTTCTCAAGTTTTTTCTAAAGGGATGGAAGAGTATGGAAAGGGAAATTAAAAAAATGTTGTTCTTAAGTTTTTTTAAAGAAGGAAGGGTAGGGAACGGGAAGGAGGAAGGAAGGAAAGGTGCATGCATTTTTATGTATATCTGTTCCGCCCAATTTTGGGGGGATTGGGAAGAAAAATGGGTTAGGCTTGTATAAAATTACATTTATATCCTTATTATTCATCCACATTTTTTATATTTCTACTAGGGTTTCTACCTTTTACAGAAGTTATTCGTAACTGGAATCTCCTTTATATATGTCCATTACATGCTAAATTTTTGATCATGCAAAAATACATTCTGATCAAGTTATTAGGTATAGTAAAAAAGGAGTCAGATCATGTATTTGCATCTTTTTGAGTTAGATTATGAGTTTTGTTTGTCCTGGTCATAAAGGAATAACATCATGTATTTGCGTCTTCCTTGTGTTGTTAGCTAATGGTTGGTTTTACTAAAATATCCTCCCCTACTTTGCCCTTCCCATTCCACCCCCTTTCATTCTTTAAAATAAGACTCGAGAACAGAGCGTTAACATTTGAGTTGAGATTAGGTTTGATTATCTTGATGTGAAAATGTATAGACTTCCTGGCCAACTTTTTTGAATCTAAGATGGCATCGATAGAACAACCAACATCTTTTCGTTTACCCTTTTTTATGTAAGTACCTCTTACTATGGCCGTGTCATTTCCCTTTTTCATGGTCCTTGTTAACATCAAATACGGTCTTTAATAAACAACCCTTTTCTTTTCTGTTGATTGGTCGAATGCTTTCATTCCCAGTTCCCAATTTTTGGGCTTCATGGGGTAGCAAGTTATCTGAGTCACCACTATGAATACTCTCTTTTCAGTTTCAGTTTCAGTATCCGAATACTCTTTCCAGTTGAGTATCTAGATACAGACTTGTGTGGTTTATATCATGCATTTAGTATTTGGATTGATCCATGTGTGGATTATATTTCGATACTGAAACTCAAAGTGAGAGTGAGCGTGTTTAGAGTGACGACTCAGATAATTTGATGCCGAAATAAGCGCCAAAATTTACAAATGGTAAGGAAATCCTTCGACCAATCAACAAAAAGGAAACGGGTCGCTCAGTAAAGACCTTAGTTTATGGTAGTGATGCCCATGAGAAAGATAATGTGACGGCCATAGTAAGAAGGGCTTACATAAAAAAAAGGGTAAACGAAAATATGTAGGTTCTTCTGTCGATGTCATCTTAGATTCAAAAACGTTGGTCAGGAAGTCTATACCTTTTCACAGATGCATTGGTTCATTTACTATGTTGTTTATATGTTGGATATATGCTGATGCAGATACAAGAGCTAACTTAAAGAAAAAAAGAAAAAGGCAAGGGATCAACAGAAGTTGATAAAGCATTTGATCCTTTTAATCTAGATAATAGACTGGAAAAGCTTGAAAGGGAATTCAAACTTCTTAAACAGACACATTTGAAGGGAGGTAAGTAAACTAAGATTTAACATTTAGAGAAATATAGTTATTCACTAGCTTCGGTATCACATGTATTGTAACACCCCCAAATTTACACAAATCAATACAGCGGAAGACTCGTTGGTGTTACGGGATAGCACATTACTCACATCATAGACAACGCATAAAAATCGCGTCGTTTAATAATAAAGCATTTCCATTCATAAATATCAAAGTTACATAGGTCCCAAGTCATAGTATTTCATACAAGTTTACAAAAGATTTGAATGGAAATTGTTATTTAATTGCGGGCCATGAATTCTTGTTGTCTTCCCGAGAATTACCTTCAAGTACCTGAGATAAAACATGTTAAAAGAAAAGGTCAGCGAAAACGCCGAGTGAATTCATAGAGTTTAATAAAATTCATCAATATAACATCGGTATAAAATTATTACCGAAAATCATTTTGTACAAATCTTTGTAATAGGCCATAAAATAGCCAAAGTCATTTTATGCAAACCCTTATCAAAAATCATAATATAGGCTTTCGCCTTCAAAATCATTATACGAACCAAAGTCGTAAAAAAACATCATACAATACGTTTTATAACGTTGTATAAAGTTAAATAAAAACCGTTATATGAATATGGTTATGAAAAACCAAAACACGAACATAATATCAATAGTAAGACCCCGTAATGCTAGTCAGGCAATATATCGTAATTTAGTGCGTATAGCAGTATTTCTTTATTTCTGGATTATTATAAGCCGCATGACATTGTTACCTTACTACAATAAACAACGGGTAGCTAACCCGACAATCATTTGCCCATCTAAATTAGCGTGTCGTCACAATAATCATGCTTGTGTAAATCTTCTCATACATAAATTCGCTTACCAATCAATGTGGCACGACGGGGATCAACCGTCAAGGCGCGAACTGGGGTGATCGTCCCCAAATAGTACTATTATATGCATAAGCGTCTACCAAATCCCGGTAGTTCACAATTCATGCTAATGGGACTTTTAGTGACATAACCTAACTTTAATAATCCATTTTCTTTCAGAAATCGGGTCATATAATTATTCATCGGGTCATACTATAACACCCCCACCAAATGCTATGCGCAGCAGAACTACAACATTGGGTGCTATACAGTTATCACCACACACAAGCTATTTCGAACGACTCAAAAAGACGTAGAAATTTAAACATAAATTAAAGATTGTTTAAAACAACAAAGTCTACTGTTTTCCAAACCCCAAAAATAATATAAAACAGAGTTTGCGTTTGGTCCCCACTGAATCTCAACCCAAAATACAATTTTCGTTCACATGACATAATATAAAGTATTTAAGTGCTAAAAGGGAGGAAAAACAAAGTAGACCGCCAAGCCACAACAACTTCCATCCTCGCATGCTCCACTGCTATCAACCTTGATTACCTGAAACACATGCTTAAAATCGTCAACACAAAGGTTGAGCGAATCTATAGGTTTATCAAATCATCAGTTGAACATAAGGAGCGACGTCCCGGCGCTCTCCGGTTCTTATACTCGCATTTCGTACTACTAGAAAGATGAGAGTACTACTTCCTAAAGAGGTCTTCACATTCCGATGTGGACTTCGGTTCACGTCTCGGATTCCATCACACCTTCACGATGAGTATTATACTTTGCTTTTATCTCTTAACATCTCGATCCATGGTCTCCACTTCAATTTCCCAATTTCTTCCTACGGTTATCGACACGTCTCTTCTCACAGCTTCTCGAGGTTAGCAAGTGATTCTTAATCTACACCATTTCTTCCGTAACCTCTCGAATCATTTCAAGTCCATTCAACTGACTTTTCCTTACTTCATTCTATCCAACTGGCGATCTACATTTTCATCCACAAGATGCTTCAAATGCCGCAGCTTCAATGCTACCATGGTAAATGTCGTTGCACAAAGATACTACCAACGGCAAGTATCGATCTCAACAACTATCAAAATCAATCACACACGTTCGGAGCATGTCTTCCAACTTCCGAATCGTCCTTTCACTTGGTTCATCATCTCATAAAACAACTACTCACAAAATAAAATCGCACGGGTGACACATAACCCCATCGAAAACGTTCAGAATATACAAGACGAAGTAATTATTACTAGTCGTACAGAATCAACTTATCGCAATATTACGTACATACAACCCTAGTCCGTCAAAAACGAATTCATCGATACGGAATCATCCGACGTATACATAACTCTCTCGAAAACGTCACAATCCAATCAAACACAAAAGCCATAATAAAACACATACAACCACATTACGGCATGTTTGCAAAATAGCCAAACCATGCCAAGTAAATAAGTTCAACCAAGTTAACTCATGCTTGCTAATCAGCCAAGCCATGATAAAATAAGAAATGTTGACATATTTCTCGGATGAGTCCAGTCAAAAGAAAATTGCAAGTTTAAGAAGGTTCACAGCTTGCCAGCTATGGATGCATATCCAAAAGAAATAAAATACAAACATATGTCATCGTAGAGTGCTCACACACGGATCCATACCCAAAATATTACAAGAACACCATCTCACTTTCGTCCCAAACGTGGTCAGAATCTCAATAGCATCGCCGTTCACAGTTATAAATGTATTACATGGCACATGTTCTTCATGATCGGACTTCATTGGACAATGTCGTCTCAAGTTCTCACAACTTACGATCACTTGACCAGATCACATACAACATAAACACATAAAAGACAAGGGTTCACCATAAAATCATCAACTATGGCTATCTATCATTTAACCATCGATAATCAAGGATGGTTGAGTCAAGCAAAGAGGATTCCTCACTTGAATAAACGAAGACGACAACGGAATTGTCTTCCAACTACCGATGCATAGTTGGTAAACTTCAACAGTTTATCGCGTGTCATAAAACATATCAAAAGAACGATAAAAGAAAATAAATAAGGTGCGATGCGTTTGATGTAGGAGAAGACTTCGTCATTCCCCTCAGAGTCACTTGAACTCTGATTTCCTCTACTTTGGCAGTCTTCTATTCTTGTTTAAAATTTCTTCTCAATGTCGGTACGAGTCCCTTTGGTATTTCATCAACACCCTACCGATTCTGATAAATTTCACACGTTACACACAACACATTTCCAAAATTACTTGGTCACAGCGACTTACTAAGTCAACGCCAAACAGAAAGAAAAGATTTCAAAGAACACAAGAAAATTCAAAATTTTTTTTTAAGAATCAAAGAAATTACGACTACTTGCAAAAATGATCCACCATTTTAAAAAGAAACGTTCTCATCCAAACGTTTATCAAAACACTACAAGTTTCAATATGACCAATTTGTTTGACACGATAGTGCCCTTCCTAAACTATGCATAATTAGCTAGATCATGCATACTTAAGGATCAAGCAACAACAATTAACAAAACAGGACTCTTCCCGAATTATGCATAGTTAACTAAGCTGTGCATAATTGAGGATCGAGTGACGACACAAACATTATTATTACATACCAAATATGACTACGAAAGTTTTCGACCTAATCTTCAAAATAATTTAATCATTTGAGGAATTTGAAATGGGAAAATATTGTTACCATCGTTTTAAGAAACACATCAAACATTTTTCATACACTTTGAAAACATACATTACTTTGCCTATTTATGAGAAAAATGAATAAATAATTAAATAAAGAAATCGACACCCTTTGCATTTGGTTCACCAAAACATTTCACACACGTACATATTTTCAAATAGATTATTCACAAAATAGCGGTAAGGTGGTTCAAGATTAAAGATCATTGCAAGCACAACAAGTAATAAAATAAAAAATCAATGGGATCGAACGAGGTAAACGAGCAATATAATTGTCAACTAAAATTTAACTACATTAGAAATGAAAATACTTCAAATATATGACAAAAGTCTCGGGATAACAACAGCGATCTACGAATACATAGAGAAAGAAAAAAAATGGAATATCTACACAAGCGTCAAAAATAAAACAACGATCATAATTACCATCGTCTCGAGTTGCACACACATTCCGCCAAGGGTATACGGGGAGAGAAGAATAATCACTTGGTTAAATAGAAACAATTTCACCAGGAAGATCGAGTTCTTTCACCTCTACAATTCGGTGAAGCGGCTTCGCCTCCTCGCTTTTCGTTCAATATAAATAAATAACCAATTTAATGAAGATTTATAGCATCATTCAAGTAAATACAGAATTTTAGGTTCCATTAACCGAAAGAAGAAAAGTTACGGCGTCCATTAACAGGACAAAAATACATCGGGTGACATACCCATATTTTCAAGTAATAGCGAAGTAGTATTTTAAAAATAAATAACGGTTTCATACCATAGACAATATTAAAATAAACAATTACATGACTACTCAAGATCAGATATAGACTCGCAAAGTCGAAGAAGAGATATCGTACGATCGAACCATCGTGACTCAAAACATTATATATACATCTTTATTAAATAATATACAAGTAGGCGTGTGTTGTATAATCCAGTTGCGTATAATAATTAGTGTTACCTTGTACATTGTAAAACCGAACATTTATACATTTTTAATTTGTGTTACACCATTAAAGAATTTATACCTTTCATTTTTCAATCTTAACGAAGTTTTCATTTCTGGAAAAATTTCAATCTCTCGGAGATTATTAACATTAGTAGATGCGGTGACTTGGTTATCATAATTGACAAATCATTAGGTTTGAAAATCTCCATACTTGTGTCAAAATCTCGTTAATGTTCATATCTTAAGTACCAAATACGTATACAGTAAGAATTTTCCAAGTTTTACGTTTTTATTATTACGGCTTACCTTATCACATACATACACGTATCCAATACGACTCAAATTAGTCCAATTAACTCTTAAAATCAACTTTTGACTTTTTATTATACATAAGTCTTCCTTAAAACTGGTTTGTTAAATCACATTTGCGCACTTCGACTCAAATGATAAAGAGGTTTCACGTAGTTTTATCTCAGATAATTTACTGATTTTTGTCGGGTCTTGAATCTCGATAATAATGATAAAATAATAAATAATTAAGATGCTTATTTCAATAATTCAAAGATATATAAAATTCAACTTTTAATCATTAGCTCATTATCAAGTGATTTTAAAATTAACACATCTCGCAGCGGAATAAAACAAAAGATTTTTCAAACGATTTTAAACAAGCATCATCGAATTATGCATAGGGATTCTCTATAACGACAATCAAATAAACAAATGATTCCCAATGACGTTCCATCAATATTTTAAAATTTATTTCAAGCGTTAGAATTTCTCACCTATGGTGTATATTCCGATTTTATCCCATTTTATTCACTACAATAAGTAACGTGTTCTAGTTTACACCAATGCATACGTAAACATAACCTTGTGTTTAAAATAAAACCAATTTTACAAAATTTTTAGCTCCAAAATATATGACCAATTCTTCTACTCATGATTTATATTACAAGATACGCCAAAAGTTTGCTACATTGACCCGAAAATTAATTCATACTAAATCCAAGTTACATATACTCAACAGTCATATCGTAAATTTTATTATAAACTCCTTTTTCAAATTATATTAATTAAATTCTTAACAGTTCCATCACAAGCTTTTAGTATCAAATTATTAATATATAAAAATAAGGATTTTACAAGTAATATAGATTACTTATTACAATTTACCAACCAAGGTTGAAGGAATAATAATTTCACTTTGTCCATTTCTTCTCTACACTTATTTTTACTTGTTACAAGACACATCATAAGTCATTTTTATCCAAAAGTTTCATCCGCCAAGTATTAAATATGTAAAACACTTTATGTTTAACTCTTTCAATCAACAAAGTTTAGTGCTTACTTAACTCACACAAATGTCGGACCCCGTCATATATACTATCAAATTTAAAATAATAAGACAACAAGGACAAAATTGAAATAAACGAAGCGAGAATACGTATGTCAACTAAATGTTGTTATCGGCCTCGGATGAGTCTCGAAATCGTACTCCACAAATTAACACAAACCAACCAAATTTCAAGTTATCGCGATTGATTACAACGCTAGTCTATTTTAAAACACATCTTAGAATTCAAGTAGAATAGTAAACAATGATTAAATGGCGACACGCCTCAACCACGTTTTATAACGCACACATGTGATTCGTCGCTACGATGTACGCATCGTTGATTATACTTCGTCTATATTATAGTTACACCAACCAATATATCAAACCCATAAGGAATAAAGGAAATAAAGTAATACGTAAGTAAATTACGTTTCAAAAGAAAATGTCCAAAATGACACATCACGGTGCGATAACGACAATTGAGATCGATCTAGTCGATATATAATATGTTACGAAGCATCATTTACGTATATAGAGTATCAAACGAGGTTCACACTCGGTTATTCGAACAATAAATTAATTATCAAGATTGATAATTAGCGGTAAGGCCGAATTCTCAACAAAACCGCATTATAACATGTACGATAATCACTCAAGGACCACTGCTTCACGTGCAATGCCTTTAAATATCATAGTATATACATACTTATACATACAACCATTCCTACATACACGTAGGATTACAACGCGATGTTGCCATGTAATGCAATGTAGCCCGTTATGCCAATTACATGCAACATATAAGATAATCTTACAAGAATTTGCAAATTACGATGATAAGTACTCAACGTACACAACAATATATCTCAATATATATCAAAGTATTTACTTACTAAATACTAGAGAATTCATGTCTGTTTGAAGGATACATCTAAAATATAAAGCAATGCTAAAGAAATCTTACCGGAGCCATGCAGGATAGTTGTGTGCTTGGACAATTTCTTACGACACCAAAAGTTATAGTTTAGGATTTTTCAAAATGACCTAGTTCTCTATAACTCATGGCTCTGATTACCAATCTATAACACCCCCACCAAATGCTATGCGCAGCAGAACTACAACATTTGGGTGCTATACAGTTATCACCACACAAAGCTATTTCGAACGACTCAAAAAGACGTAGAAATTTAAACATAAATTAAAGATTGTTTAAAACAACAAAGTCTACTGTTTTCCAAACCCCAAAAATAACATAAAACAGAGTTTGCGTTTTGGTCCCCACTGAATCTCTACCCAAAATACAATTTTCGTTCACATGACATAATATAAAGTATTTAAGTGCTAAAAGGGAGGAAAAACAAAGTAGACCGCCAAGCCACAAAAACTTCCATCCTCGCATGCTCCACTGCTATCAACCTTGATTACCTGAAACACATGCTTAAAATCGTCAACACAAAGGTTGAGCGAATCTATAGGTTTATCAAATCATCAGTTGAACATAAGTATTAAAAACCAATCATGATCATTCAATAGCATTGTGGCCATACAATCTATTATTCAAGGATATGACAATTGTGTTTAAGCTCATGACACTAATCCGTTAACTCAATCACCCGCGTAATAAAGGCATTAGTTGCAATTATACCTTATCTCTTATCACAAATTATCCGTCCGCAGGGGGTATCAACGTACTAGCCCTCGTCTCGGATCGGGTAGTCAACCCCATAGTACTATCACTTTATATAAGCGGCTATTTCCCCCTTCGCAAGGGCAAGACAATAGTTAATAGTTCATGAAATTAGGGCCTTTTGCAACTAGGTACTCAACACAATTTCAAGGCAACATTCGGGTCCAACAATCATTCATGACTTACGTTCATTTTCATTTAAATAACATGTATCCCCCTCGCGGGTAAAATCATTTGAAATAAGTAAAGAGCGAGGCTATAGACTCACCTGGCGTAGTAGTAGTAGTTCTAGCGAAGACGTAACGAGAAATGTCACCGACGACGTGGATGCCCGGGAAAATCAAACACTTGACCTAAAAATCAAGGTACGTAAACCAAATCAATACTCCGCATACATTATTGTACTAAACACACGAAAATGCAAACACACTCAATGCTTATGAAAACTCACGCCAAAGTCAAACAAGTAGTTGTTACTAGACTTATACCATTTATCAATGTTATTAAAGTTACTATCCATTTTACGGTTTCGCCGATACTTACCAAAAGTATAGGCTGTTTTACTAGACTTAACCCTTGTTATAAAAATTAAGAAAATTCTCAAAAATACCTTAAGACCTGTAGAAAACCCATTTTTAATCCCATTAAAAGTTTTTGCTTTTACGACCCGTTACTCAACACATTACTAAACCTACATTTTTCGAACTGAAATAGCACTTTGACCAAGTCGGACTCATTTGACCCATTTAAAATATACCATTGACCTCTAGGACGCCTAAGTCTAATAATAGACTCAAATACACAGGTTTGAGACCAAAAATCAACCTTTGACCTTTTACCAAACTATACCTATGGTCCCCGGGATTTGACCTAAAACCAAACACAAATTCAGATTGTGTTAGTTCTCATCTCCCGGTACACGTATTTTCAAAGTATCATAACTTTTGACTCGTTTGGAGTTAAAAGCTCTATCTTATATCGAAACGAGCGTCTCGAAGACCACTACAACTATATCCTACAATCACAACCTGGACCGAAAATTAAAACCACGAAAATAGCCCTAAACAATCTGTTTGAAAACGACTCATTCAAAATCACCTTTCTACTTGTTTTCAATCCATCCAAACATCACCTAAACCTAGATTAACCACTCATACCCATTCCAAATCACCCAAACAGCCTATAACACTATAACAATCGAATCCTCATCAAAACCTAAAGCCTAAATCATACATGCAATTGGTTCCATTCATTCAAAAACATCTAAGACACAATCCTAAACATGAACCCACAACACAAAACATCAAATTCATCAAACCACAACCAATCCCACTTTGGCCGTGGGTTTGGTGTAGCCAAAACACCCAATAAAAACAGCCCCCAACTCATTTTATTGATGAGTCATCCTTATAAACACATGAATTAAACATGTATATGGTTTAATTAGATCAAAACCCATTTTTGAAAAATCATAATTTTTATGAAAAGATTAAGTGAATGCATGTGTGTTTTTAATTGATTAAAAGACTTACAAAGATGATAGAAGAGGTGTTCTTTGATTAGTTTCTTCCAAAATCAAAAAAAAATGGTGGTGGAGGTGGTTTTATGGTGGTGGCCGTCGGCCATGGGAGAGAAAGGGAGAGAGTGTTTGTTTTTTTTTTTTGTCAAATGAAAGTGTGTTTAAGCCTTGTTCCCTTTTGTAAAAATGGAGGGACCTATGGTGCAATTTGGCTAATCTTTTGGCCTTAAGTGAAAACGACTCTTCTAAATAGCGGGAACGACCTATTAGTCGACTTGAAAATTTTACGGAAGTCGGGGGTTGTCCCGAACACTCGAAAATACTTTTAAATGGTTCAAACGTACACAAAACGAATATACACATGGTTCCGACTCGACTTAACACGGAATAAAAATAAAATCTCGAAAAACTCAAATATCGATCAATCGATAATAAAAGGTAAATTTTGGGCATCCGTCGGTATCGTAGTCGTCATCGGTTCTTCTTAAATCGTCAAACGTTAAATTACGACCGTAAACGTTGGTTTCAACTTAAACCGTCAAATAATTCCACGATAAAAATTCTTAAAATTTTCAAAAATATACGTAAAATAGGATTAAATAAATGACGTTGGGCTCGGGATATCACATCCACAAGTGAGCCACAACTTAAGAGAGATGCTCATACTGAACAGCTCTTGAGACACTAACTTAGCATCATACGGCACTTTCACGGGTCTTACACATACAATCATTCGGGTCCAAATAAATAAACAAACAATCGGGACAACTAGTGTCCTATTTCATAAAAACTAACATGTTATCTCCCTCGCGGGTTTATAAAACATTTCATAAAAACATTTAAAAGAGTGCGAGGCTATGAACTCACGTTGATGTGGGAAGGCGGGTTATCGGCAATTCGGATGTACGGTACGTGCTTCAATCACGGAAACCTAGACAAATAATACTCGTCTTAGACTTTTGTCCAATGACTTTATCAAAATAACGATTATGTATACATATGATGATTATATATATATATATGATGATCAAGTGGGTTTACATATTCTCATTTACTCATTTTATTGTTATGTGTTGATAACTTTTATATTAGTTTACTAGTTTTACCTATTTATATATTTTAAGTCCAATAAACTTATTATAAGTTCTTTAACTTGTATTAATCCATTTTATACTTGTATTATCAGTATTTACACTTTACATGTTGGGCCCAAATGGGTTAAGCCCAATAAGTACTTTTTATAAGTGTTTTAGCCCATTTTGTTGTATTATTAGTCCAATATGCTAACTTAGCTCGTTAATGTCCGTATGTCCTATAGTTCGGGTTTTATCGGTTTTTACTTGTATTAGATACTTATATATCATTATATGACTTTTAAAAACTTCACATTAGACGGGTTTGATCGTCTAAGTTTTAATTGGCGAAAAACGTTAATTTTACGATAATAGCCGAAAACGTCGTAAAAATCATGTTTATACTTTTATAACTTATAAAACTTATCAAACTACCATTTTTATAAAATGTCCATTTATTTATACTTATACATATTTATATAAATGTATTAAATAAGTTAGTGGGTTTTAATTCACATTTTATACTATTTTTATTTGAGTGCTTATATAATACTATTATACTTTAATTTTCCCAAAATCTGATTTTTACTTTCATGTTCACCAAAACAGCCATATCTAGAGTTATATATGGAGATAGAAGCTCAAATGTTTATGGCATAAACTAAATGATATGTTCTCCATTTAACTCTTCTATGGCTACTGTTGAATCAGCCTCTAAGTATTTTATAAAATTCGTCCAAAACAGTGTACTCAGATTTGCATTCTAAACTTGTTTTGATCATATCTCACTCATCATAATGATTCCATTGCATGGACAACTCTCACATGTGTACAAGACTCATAGCTTACTGTATATTAATCTATTCAAGCCATTTTATCAGTTTATCATATGATTCTTTACTGTTTTATACAGCCATCAATTTAAGCATGATTTTAACCTTTTTACATATAGTTTTTCATCTTTTTATCCATGTTTATCAACACCAAATCCCCACAAAATACTTTTATCCTCGTATATTCATCATATACATATACAATAGGAAAGAAAATACATGATTATATAATCAAAATAACAAGAGGATGAGGAGAACAATCTTTATACCACCAAGATGATGTAGGTTGTGATCAAGGCTTAGATTTTGATGGCAAAACTTGTGATAAACCAATATCATCTTCAAGTCCACCAATCTTCAAGAACTTCTTGTGGAAAATCAGCCCCAATACACCAAGGAAACTCCTTTGTAGATGTTATGATCACCTCTAATCAATAAGTCTTCAAAAGGACATCATCTTATGCAAGAATAACATAAGATTTGTGGTTAAATTTAGATCAAATGGGTGTTTTGGTGTTGTTTTTGGACGGCACAAAGAGAGAGAAGGGAGGAGAGTTTTGAGTAGTTTGCATGTGAGAAGTGGAAGGAAGTGGTAATGGCTAGTGGATTTGACAAGTTAGTTAGCTTGTTTAGCTTAATTATTAAGCTAGTTACAAGTGTCTTGGCTTCCTAGTGAAGCTTGGACACATAGCGGGTGAGGTGTAGCATGCTTGGGCCGTCCCATATTAGTGGGGTGGGATAAACTTTTTTTGTCCCATCCTGCTAATTTACGGGTATTCCTCGATTCTAGTTTCTTCGATTTGCGTGCCCTCGGGTCGTTTTACGAAAAAAGTTTTTATAAATTATGAATCAATGGTACAAAAAGAATCTAATAAAAATTGTCCCATCAAAAACGGAGTTCGAAAACGTAAATACGTAATCCTAAGGTTTCCGGTTTAGTCGTAAAGGATGTTAAATTAAAATCGTAAGTCCTAATCTCTTCTTGTAAATTTGTGAGTTTATGAACCAACACAAATTTAAAATTCCAAAATAATATTCACGGATAAATTTATTTTCTAAAATGTCAGACTGTCACCAAAACGGTGTATGCAAACGTGAGCACGTAACGTAGAATCCTCCGGTTTAGACGTAGTCGATGCTACTTCAAGACGTAAATCCAAATTTCTTCCCAAAAATAAGTTAGTTCTTAATATAACATTAAAATAATGTTTTTAAATAATATCTGAGAATAAAATATCAACCATAAATTGACGGACTGTCACAGCATTTACCCCTAAATAGGATCTTTGTCCTCAAAGATCATCTTATCTTACTACTCGCTTCTTATAGAGTTAAAGCCATGTGGGTATTTCCTCCACATTCGGTCTTTTCTCACAAGTGTAATTCATTACAATACGTGAGTTTCATCAAACATAACTACGGGAATAAGATCAGGCTTAATGTTGACTTACTTTCTCTATCCATGATGTTCACGGGTTTTTGATGAATGCAACTTTTCGCCGATCTAAACTTTATCAAGAAGTGATCAGATTTTCACTTGATAGACATTTTATCAAGTTCGATATACGAAACATATTTCACGCAGCTCTTGAAGTCCTAGGGTAGATCCAGCTTATATGCCTTTCAAACCAATCTTTTACATTATCTCAATGGTCCCATACAACGGGGACTTATATCCCATGATCTTTCAGATCATCAATTCATTTTTCCATGGTTAAAATTTTTGGCATAACTGCGCTACCCATCTGGCACTTCAAGATCTACATTTCATATTCACATAACCTCCTGCCTACTACCGGTAGTCAATAGTCAGATCCTAATTTCAACAACCATTTCAGGTCTCGCGGGTCGGGTACTTTGTAAGGTTAGGTTTGTCATCATAGGCAACCTTAAACCTAAAAGACATGTCCAACTCACAATGGGTGTATGTCGGATGTCTTCATCCAAACTCCTGCTTACAGATGCTCTAATATTTAGATCCTAACAAGATTCGATCTCGATCCTAATACGATAATTATCAATGATAATATCTCCAAAGGAAAGCGATTATACGGTTTATTACCAAAGGTCAATTATTCAAGCATAACACAAGACTTCTAGTGTTTTGTATCGTTACTTTGCCTCATCCCTTCGATTAGGGTGGTAAATAGTACTCTTATCAAGGTTCGTTCCCAATGACTTCTGAGCAAATTCTCTATAAATTTGATGCGAAACGAGGATCTTGATAGAGATGATCGATACAGGCACACCATGTTTACACAACTCCTTTAAATACAAAGAGTCAATCTCTTTATCGAGAATATATCATTAACAGGAATGATATTAGCAGATTTGGTCAGTCTGTCGACGATGACCCAAATCGAATGAAATTCAGATGATGAACTTTGCAATAGTTAGACGTTTACTAATGTATGAGACAATGTCTGCCTTCATAATTTGCCATTAGTACAACTTCTTCTGATAATGATACATTAAATCAGAAATGACATAAATATAATACTTAATCTAATAAGATTCCAACATGAATACATCTCAATATTTAGGCAACCACAAGTGGCCTTTTATACATTTAACGCCATCGGCTTCTCAATTCTAATGGTTCACATCAGCCGCGAACCCCTTTTATTATCTATATTATCCTTTTTACAAACATCGTTCATATTTTAATTTGTTCGGCAATTTTATTTTGTACCATCATTACTAAGGAACACATCCTAATTGGTTCTTTATCTTTTCTATATAATGTTAGTATCTACATTCATCTTTCCTGATGAAATAATTATCATGTCTACAATTTGCTCAGAAATTCTTTCTTCATATTTTATAAGTCTTAATTTTGTCTCATCTATCATTTTTATCAGTTTTGCTCAGTCCGGCGTCTAAAGCTTCGATAATTATTACAAGTAATTAAATAATAAATAATTAATTTTATGAAATGTAAACGTAAAAGTTTTAAATTTTCTCAGTTAGACCAATTTTATAAAAGTGTTCAAAATAAATTTGAATTTAATTAACAAGATTTTTGTTGATTTATTGAAATTAACTAATAAGATTCGTAAATGTTCGAAAAGTTCTTTGTTTATACTTTGGTCAAAATTTTCTTAATTGAAAAGCAAAATTTGTCGCTTCAAATTTCAAGTCATGGTTTAAATGTTTTCCTCAATCCCTTTTAGTTTGTTTTGAGGTATGCACAAACATTTACCCTAAACAGGAGCTTAGTTAAATGATTTAGTTATAAGGAATGATTCCTTAAAAATCCTTTGTTAAAACATTTGTCAAAACATATTTGCACTTTCTTTTTGGTAAAACCCAAAGTCTTAAAAGGGCTCTTAATTTTTAAAGAGTCAATATATTCCATTTTCTATTAATCACACGATCAACTAATATAAAGGATTAAGCCTTAAATTACATGTTAATTATTTAAGGTACATATTTTTCATTACTCGGCCAATTCAGGGCAGTCTATAAATAATTATTAACTCCTTCTTATTCTTATAAACAAACAAATGGTCCTTAATGAACACAAACATGAATGTATCAAATTACAGCCTACACACGAGATTCACCAAATTTATGGATGCTACATGTGTATTAGTCCATCCAAACGACATCACGTGAAACTCTAATGTTCATCACAAGTTCTGGATGTAGTAATTGGAATAGATAATCTTTTCGCGGATGCGAAGTTGATGATAACCATGCCGTGAATCAAATTTTCGAATATACGCTAGAACCTTGTAAATGATCGAACAATCTATCATCTTGGGTAGTGGATATAGATTTTTATAGTCAATTTACCTAGTTCACGGTAATCCAACAAATATAAGGAATGATAATACCATAGCTCTTCATGATGACGAGCTCGGTAGAGTAAAATCTTTCTTCGAAAACTCTCTCAGTTGTACGGTAATTCCTTTAATTCAGATGGTGCTGACGTACAGTGCACATGCCACAGGTGCAACACCGGGAATATAATCAATACCAATTTCAACTTGCCTTAATGGCGAAAGTCTAGGTAATTCACCAACAAATACCTCCTAAAGTTTCAGATAACGGAAACATCTTTTAATAAGTTTTCTTTAAGTTCTTTCTAGATTATAGTATCTATGACTAATTCACAACCATTCACGGTATAATTTCAAGTCTAAATGCAGGATATGGTCATCCATCAAGAATTATTTAGATCACTTTTGATAATCAACATCTTATCATTTAGGGGAATTCTATTCGAGTTCCCATCAATTAAGACAATGTCGTCATGTCATAATCAATCAATCTATCCCACTGGCACTATCAACTTTCCAGTTTCGTTACCGTTGATAAGATGTGAACTTCTCAAAAGACTAATAATAATTCATAATCCTTCACAAATTCAAGGATATTGGGAGACATAGCTACCAATAAAAGAGTAAGGTCAACGCATAATCTACGCGAGAGAATTTCAAATTAGATACAGACGAAAACATTAACGAATATGAATATATCCCATGTTTTCATAATTTGAGTACGCATTCGAAAGCTCCTCGAATCGTTAACCAGGTCATTCAAATGAAATCTAATCAAAAGAAATGATAGGAACGTCGACACATCCAATCGGGTATCAACACTCGGTAATCAGATACTTTTCCTAAGAATCTCACTACGAAAGAATTGGACAGGAAAGAGTTGTCAATTGTCAAATAAGACAATATCCACAGATGAGTAAATTCGACTCAGAAGAATAAATAGTACAGGCACATATGTAGGTGTCCCTAACATTATGTCCCTATTTTTCACTTCTTGTAGATCTCATAAAATTTAATCTTTCACAGTCTTCAAAGAAAATGTAGTGTTTATTCATTAGTTTTATGGTGACTACTAATCAGCCTTGCATGGTCCATTCCAAATTGTATGTAGGCGCGCAACTATATACAATTTCAAGATTAATGATGCAATACTCAGTTCGTCAAAATTTTATCATCATGTTTATAATAAAAATATTTTCATGCTTAATTTCTTAAATAACAATCAAAAATAAATTTACAAGGATTTTCTTTGTTATGAAAACAATTAAGTTTTCCAAGGTATTTCATAATCAACTTCATTTCGATAACAATCACTTATAAATCTCACTTTGAATAATCCTTATAGTAATGAAAATTCAATTTTTTTCAATGGATATTGTTTTATCTTATAAAAACAATGAGTGATCTGCAAAGGAGTGATGAAAGCTTGTTCACCAAGAACTAACTACAATATATTAGGAAATAAGCTTAGCCAAATAATCATGAGGTTCATGACCTCGATGACACTCAAAAAGAATAATCCACAACGTAACTTAATTCGAGATGAGTACTTGTTCAATGGTTGCATCACTAATGCGAACATTAGGATGAAGAAATAAAAGATAGATAACATCGATACATGTAGAATTTAGCAATCAAATGTAGTCTTTTCATTAATCACAAACAAGTCTAAATTGTACCGTAACACATTACGCGTCACTATGTCATACAATTCCAAGAACTCATCCTACCAACTGATGTCACAGTTAAGTTAGGGATTATTTTTAAAAGATACCACAATGAATACTAATCTACAAGAGTCATTAGGTGTTCCACTGTCCTGGAAGATCCATCGGTCCCTATTCAGAAGAAGATTTCTTCAATTTATTTCCTGGACATTGGGCATCCTCATCATTGGACAATGGCCTAGGACAATACTTAACATGAATCAACAATCAATTAAAACCTTATAATTCAATCACAAGACTTAATGACTTCTATTAACAATCTCATATTCCATACGAGTTATATTTTACTTTATTCAAGTTTCAATCATCTTATATTCAATGCGATATCCTACCTCATTCTCCAATACTTACAACCTTATTCTTCGGCCTTGTAAAGGCAATAAAAGCTCAATATGATCAACACTTAATTTCCAATCCTATAGCTCTTTCAACAATAGTTATCAAGTGAGTCACTAGTATGAGAGGACTCATACATTCAATTAGACTTCTCGGAAAGGTACCAGTGGCATGAGGCTTTTGGGTAATGGTTCCAATGACAGCCTCAAGTGCAACATTCACGCTTTGGATTTCAATTTAAGAATTGGGTGACAACGAATCAGATGACACCTTTCCAGGTGGTAACGTTTTGTCAAACTCCACTCTATAAGGAAAGATCGTCATGACATCGATATCAGTTTTAATCTCGCCAATTCTTTTTCAATATCACAATCAACTAATATCTACATTTCTACGAATATCAACCATTTATTGGGATCATAAATATCCACAACTTGGTTTAGATCTAGGATAGCTAGAATTCCTACGAGAATAGCTTCGATTAATTTACTAGGGGATTTAGGGTTCCTTGTAACAATCTACGTCGTATAAATACCTCGTATAAATATTAAAACAATCATCAAACAATCATGTAATCAAATTACATCATATATATATATATATATATATATATATATATATATATATATATATATATATATATATATATATATATATATATATATATATATATATATATATATATATATAATCCAAGTGATATATATATTAAAATAACACTTCTCAGTCTGGCCTTGTTGGTAACTCGGGAATTCTTCGGCACCGTTATAGTCAAAAGATTTTTAGACATTTTTAGAAAAATGTTTATAGTTAAAAGATTTTGAAATGTTTTATTCAAAACCTTGGTTTTAAAAATCTTACGTTCTCTATAACGAGAGCTCTGGTACCAAACTGTAACACCCCCAAATTTACACAATTCAATACAGCGGAAGACTCGTTGGTGTTACGGGATATCACATTACTCACATCATAGACAATGCATAAAAATCACGTCGTTTAATAATAAATCATTTCTATTCATAAATATCAAAGTTACATAGGTCCCAAGTCATAGTATTTCATACAAGTTTACAAAAGATTTGAATGGAAATTGTTATTTAAGTGCGGGCCATGAATTCTTGTTGTCTTCCCGAGAATTACCTTCAAGTACCTGAGATAAAACATGTTAAAAGAAAAGGTCAGCGAAAACGCCGAGTGAATTCATAGAGTTTAATAAAATTCATCAATATAACATCGGTATAAAATTATTACCGAAAATCATTTTGTACAAATCTTTGTAATAGGCCATTAAATAGCCAAAGTCATTTTATACAAATCCTTATCAAAAATCATAATATAGGCTTTCGCCTTCAAAATCATTATACGAACCAAAGTCGTAAAAAAACATCATACAATACATTTTATAACGTTGTATAAAGTTAAATAAAAACCGTTATATGAATATGGTTTTGAAAAAACAAAACACGAACATAATATCAATAGTAAGACCCCGTATTGCTAGTCAGGCAATATATCGTAATTTAGTGCGTATAGCAGTATTTCGTTATTTCTGGATTATTATAAGCCGCATGACATTGTTACCTTACTACAATAAACAACGGGTAGCTAACCCGACAATCATTTGCCCATCTAAATTAGCGTTTTGTCACAATAATCACGCTTGTGTAAATCTTCTCATACATAAATTCGCTTACCAATCAATGTGGCACGACGGGGATCAACCGGCAAGGCGCGAACTGGGGTGATCGTCCCCAAATAGTACTATTTATGCATAAGCGTCTACCAAATCCCGGTAGTTCACAATTCATGCTAATGGGACTTTTAGTGACATAACCTAACTTTAATAATCCATTTTATTTCAGACATCGGGTCATATAATTATTCATCGGGTCATACAATCATTCGGGTCCAAATCAATAAACAAACAATCGGGACAACTAGTGTCCTATTTCATAAAAACTAACATGTTATCTCCCTCGCGAGTTTATAAAACATTTCATAAAAACATTTAAAAGAGTGCGGGGCTATGAACTCACGTTGATGTGGGAAGGCGGGTTATCGGCAATTCGGATGTACGGTACGTGCTTCAATCACGGAAACCTAGACAAATAATACTCGTCTTAGACTTTTGTCCAATGACTTAATCAAAATAATGATTATGTATGCATATGATGATTTTATATATATATGATGATCAAGTGGGTTTACATATTCTCATTTACTCATTTTATTGTTATGTGTTGATCACTTTTATATTAGTTTACTAGTTTTACCTATTTACATATTTTAAGTCCAATAAACTTATTATAAGTTCTTTAACTTGTATTAATCCATTTTATACTTGTATTATCAGTATTTACACTTTACATGTTAGGCCCAAATGGGTTAAGCCCAATAAGTACTTTCGATAAGTGTTTTAGCCCATTTTGTTGTATTATTAGTCCAATATGCTAACTTAGCTCGTTAATGTCCGTATGTCCTATAGTTAGGGTTTTATCGGTTTTTACTTGTATTAGATACTTATATATCAGTATATGACTTTTAAAAACTTTACATTAGACGGGTTTGATCGTCTAAGTTTTAATTGGCGAAAAACGTTAATTTTACGGTAATAGCCGAAAAAGTCGTAAAAATCATGTTTATAGTTTTATAAATTATAAAACTTATCAAACTACCATTTTTATAAAATGTCCATTTATTTATCCTTATACATATTTATATAAATGTATTATATAAGTTAGTGGGTTTTAATTCACATTTTATACTATTTTTATTTGAGTGCTTATATAATACTATTATACTTTAATTTTCCCAAAATCTGACTTTTACTTTCATGTTCACCAAAACAACCATATCTAGAGTTTTATATGGAGATAGAAGCTCAAATTTTTATGGCATAAACTACATGATATGTGCTCCATTTAACTCTCATATGGATAATGTTGAATCAACATCTAAGTATTTTATAAAATTCGTCCAAAACAGTGTACTCAGATTTGCATTCTAAACTTGTTTTGATCATATCTCACTCATCCTAATGATTCCATTGCATGGCCAACTCTCACATGTTTACAAGACTCATAGCTTACTGTATATTAATCTATTCAAGCCATTTTATCAGTTTATCATATGATTCTTTACTGTTTTATACAGCCATCAATTTAAGCATGATTTTAACCTTTTTACATATAATTTTTCATCTTTTTATCCATGTTTATCAACGCCAAAGCCCCACAAAATACTTTTATCATCATATATTCATCATATACATATACAATAGAAAAGAAAATACATCATTATATAATCAAAATAATAAGAGGATGAGGAGAACAATCTTTATACCACCAAGATGATGTAGGTTGTGATCAAGGCTTGGATTTTGATGGCAAAACTTGTGATAAACCAATATCATCTTCAAGTCCACCAATCTTCAAGAACTTCTTGTGGAAAATCAGCCCCAAGACACCAAGGAAACTCCTTTGTAGATGTTATGATCACCTCCAATCAATAAGTCTTCAAAAGGACATCATCTTATGCAAGAATAACATAAGATTTGTGGTTAAATTTAGATCAAATGGGTGTTTTGGTGTTGTTTTTGGACGGCACAAAGAGAGAGAAGGGAGGAGAGTTTTGAGTAGTTTGCATGTGAGAAATGGAAGGAAGTGGTAATGGCTAGTGGTTTTGACAAGTTAGTTAGCTTGTTTAGCTTAAGTATTAAGCTAGTTACAAGTGTGTTGGCTTCCTAGTGAAGCTTGGACACATAATGGGTGAGGTGTAGCATGCTTGGGCCGTCCCATATTAGTGGGGTGGGATAAACTTGTTTTGTCCCATCCCGCTAATTTACGGGTATTCCTCGATTCTAGTTTCCTCGATTTGCGTGCCCTCGGGTCGTTTTACGAAAAACGTTTTTATAAATTATGAATCAACGGCACAAAACGAATCTAATAAAAATTGTCCCATCAAAAACGGAGTTCGAAAACGTAAATACGTAATCCTAGGGTTTCCGCTTTAGTTGTAAAGGATGTTAAATTAAAATCGTAAGTCCTAATCTCTTCTCGTAAATTTGTGAGTTTATGAACCAACACAAATTTAAAATTCCAAAATAATATTCACGAATAAATTTATTTTCTGAAATGTCAGACTGTCACCAAAACGGTGTATGCAAACGTGAGCACGTAACGTAGAATCCTCCGGTTTAGACGTAGTCAATGCTACTTCAAGACGTAAATCCAAATTTCTTCCCAAAAATAAGTGAGTTCTTAATATAACATTAAAATAATGTTTTTAAATAATATCTGAGAATAAAATATCAACCATAAATTGACGGATTGTCACATGTATGCTATAAAGTATTATAGCTCCACATAGACGACATCTCAAGCCTGTTTCCTCTTCGAGGTAAATATCACCATGATTCCTCTTTCTCGTGAAAATCATCATCTTCGTGCCCAATATGTGAATTTAATATGCATTAACATCTTTTTGTTTAGCCTTTTTAGTAAAGGACCTCTTAATTTGGCACTGATATTCGCTTTTTCATGGGTATTGATGATATTGATATCAATCAAAGACCGAATGCGAATGTCAAATTTTGAGCTACTTACATAAAAAAAGGATAAACAAAAAAGAAGTAGGTCCATATTGGATTCATATATTGGGCATGAAGATGAACATGTTCACGAGATACTGGCATCGTAGAGATATCTACCTCGAAGAGCAAACGGGCTTAAGATGTCGTTTATGTGTAGCTGTTGAACTTTATAGCATACATGTGATTATGTATTTGTAGTTAACTTATGCGGTATTATGGTATGTAGATACAGGAGGTGACTTGAAAAAAAAGAAAAAGTAAACGATTCAATGGAAACTGATACCACAGCTGCTCCTTCTAACCTACATAATAGGGTGGAAAAGCTTGAAAGGGAATTCCAACATTTTAAACATAGACTGTTGCAGGGAGGTTAGTATATTAACGTTTAACCTATAATAAGTTTGTATATGAATGTTTTATTGCTTTGAGTATCTGGGTGGCTGTTAGTATCTGAATTTATTAAAATTTGTCTTGTAATTTACAGATTTTATCATCATTGATTCCTCTGAAAGATCTAAAGAAGATACGCTATCATCAGATGAAAGCTTTGAAAGCTCTGAGGAAGATCTGTTGTCATTAGATGAAAGCTTTGAACATGTAATCACTAAAGACTTCCAGCACCCATTTCATGATGACCAGGATGAACCTTCCAAGTATTACAGCACCTCTGCAGATGATTGTAGTTCGGACGATACTTGGGGAGAGACTAATTCACCATCCAAGAAGAAAGGCAAAGCTATTGGCTCATCCAGTCAGACTGCAGGCAAGGCGAGTGGATCATCCAAACAGATACTAAGTCCAAGGGTTAGCAGGGGATGTACACCAAAAGTAGAGTCATCTTCTCGGTCTCCATTTTCTACAACAGAAAGGCCCCCACCTATTAGAAATGCAGTATGTTTCCTGCCTTGTCCAAAAAAATTGAAAGTATTTGAAACAAAGCTAGGAAAAAGGAAGAAGGGGTAGGCTATGGAGGAACCTGTAGGGGGTAGGATATGGAAGAACTTGTTATCTCTGTTTTATGGATGTTTCTGATGAATCTTCTTTAGACTATTTCGGTTAAGTGTAGCTATAGTTTATGTAAACAATTTTAAACACTAATCTGCATGGATGGGTGTATCCATTATTTTTTGGAATGCAAATATTTTGTCATTCACATTTTGTATGAACCTGCAATATTATCATCAATATTATGAAATTAGACTTGTATTTCATGGATTTAAACATGGTTCATCTTGTATTTTATTTATTCATGTTGTGAGTTGTATAATCCTAGATGCATAACACATATAACCAAGATTTTTGTGTCAAAGTTACCTGTTACACATCCGGTTAAGGCTTTCCACTTCGCTGGATCTTATAACCCAATTTTTTTCCCTAATTCTCCCGCCAACACTAATTAAGCTTTTAGAAGTTTATGTTTTCGACTTAGCTTAACTCTAAGGTGCGTTTAAGTTTTTTCTATTACATCTGCAATTATTTTCCAATTGGATATAAAGTTGTTAGGCTCTTGCCTTATTCTTCTGAAGTTCTGAGCATATGTTTGTAACAATACTGCTAGGCCATTCTTCACCCAGAACTAAGCTAATATTGAGTATTTCCTTGAAAAGCTGCTTGTTTCTGCTTATTTTGTTTTTAATCATTATCTAGTCAAGCACAAGTTAAGATTTTTTATCTTTTTAATATATTTTCACTAGTCCTACCAAGTATTTATTCCAATTCGTGTCTAATTTCACATAAACAACTAATTTGTTCAAACAATGTGCTTAATTATTAATCAAACTGAAAATGAAAAGTTTGAAATGACTGAGGTAAAATAAAAATAACACAAGGTGAAAACTGATCAAACATAAATTCAATTCAATAATACTAAAGGATTACAAGTTATTAATAAAACAAACATTTTGTTTCTCTAACTAATCAAACTTTGGAGATTTCTCAGGATCAAAAGCCAAATGAAGTTCATCGTAATCTAAAGCCTCTTTGAACTTGTCTTCATCTTCTTCAGTTTCATGCTCAGAAGAATAAACACCATCATCAATGATTTGACCTTCTTCCTCCAGTTTCCTCCTATACGCTTCCTCCATCTGTCGCTGTTCCTCTTGCCTCCTTCTAAAGGAAGCAGCTTCCTCCCTCTCGCGTTGTTCTTGCTCCTGTTGCCTCCTTCTTAAGGAAGAAGCTTTCTCCCTCCGGCATTGTCATTCAAGTCGGGCATTCTCTTCGTCTTCCAGCTTCCGTTGTCTCTGTTCGTAAGCTTCCTCAACATAGCAATCGTACTCATCATATTTATCATCGTAAGGACAATCAGCAGGGAACTCTCCATCTGCATTAGCTTTTACTTTGGGCACCACACAAGGTTTCATGAAAAGAACATAAAATATTATTAGTACTAAATGATAACAAAGATACAACGTTAATAAAATAAATAATGATACATACTTGTTAGGAACTGCACTGGTATCTTCAAAAGCAGCAGAAAATGTTCTTTTTGATGAAGAAGCCATTTTTTTATTCTTAAAATGCTGATAATTAAGTGTTTGTTGTGTTTTTGTTATGATTAATTTCATTACTTAATCCTTATTTATATAACCAAGGATGGAATACAAAGGGTCAGCAGCCTACATAAACATCTAATGCATATTCATACATGTAATTAACTTTTGTGAAGTTCCAAGAATGAGCATTCTCATTAGGCGTGTAGAAAGTGTATGTTTTCTGTATTTTTAGGGTTTATTGTGATTTAAAAAAAATAGCAAAAAACAAGGTCTAGGACTCGAACCCTAGACCTTACATTCAAACACTAACACACTTAACTAGTTTGCCACATGAACATATTTGGTTCTAAATATGTGACTAAATAACATTAGTGAAAATAGAGATTACATTTGGTTATAAACATTTGTCACATGAATATTTTACTGTGTAACGTTTACAATGTGTTGTTCATAGTTAATCCCATTATAATGTGACCATAAGGATAATTTAGATACACATTTCTCAAATGTTGTGACTATTGGCAATCATATAGTCACATAATTGTTTAAGAATTTAATATGTTCATGTATTATATTTGATCATAGTCTTCAAGTAATTGTAAAATATTTGTCACATTTAAATAAATATAGTGGCAAATGTTTTAATACCTACTTTCAATTTGCCACACACACAAAATTCATGTGTGGTTAACATTTAACATAATATACTAGTCACATTAAAATAATGTGTGTGACAACCTTGTATATCAATTTGTCACTTGTAAAATAAGTCTGTGTGACCATATATGATTTTTGGTCACATTCGATGTGTGTATGACAAATATTTGTCACACATGTATAGGTATAATGTGACAACAACTTGAACCAGACTTTGATTCGTTAACACTCTCAAATTATTAAGTGACTAACGACTCATCCAAAAAACATTTGTTAGCCCTAGTCACGTAAATATTCATATGCGTGACAAACAAAATACGTAATGGTCATACAAACTGACTTCAAGTGTGACTGTTTATTTATCACTGGCGAATTCAGTCACACAAAAAATTTATTTGTGACTACACGAAATTCGGTATGTGTGACCGAAACCCATTTTTGTACTAGTGTTTATGAATTGAACATGTGTAAACTGAAAAGCAACAGTGGTTTAATTCTGAATTTATTCAAACTCGTTTAAGGTTTCTACGCAATATCTTTATGGTCTTGCCATAACATTCAGAGTGATATTCATCAATACTCACAGTGACGAATGGAAATCCTTCTAGTGTCAGCCTCAAACAGCGCTACGGTAGGTGACTTGCGAGATTCTTTACGGATCAAGCTTGTGTCAACTGGAAAGCAACAATGGTAAGATTCTTTAAGAATCAAACTTGTTCCAGGAATTGGAATTGACGACTTTAATCAAGCAGATATTTATCCAACTGATTCACTCTTTATGTTCGTAGTCTTGCTTTGAGACGGTCGAGTAAAGAGAACGAATAGTACAGCTGCGAAACCCTGTCAAGGAGATTCTTAGTGAAGCTACCTAATCACAGGTACGATATTTAATATCGTGTAACGGTCTTCACCGACCGGAGGTAAAATACTACCGATTTAGGACGATTGTCAAAGCCATTTAGTTCGTGTCTATGTTTTGTCTTAAGAAGGTGACGTTACGGTGTACTAAGCAAAGTCAAAGATTCAAAACCACATACACATGCCTAAAGTCATATTCAACATTTAATAGTGCGAGCATGTGGATGAAGACACAAGATCGCAAGATGGCAAAGACAAGTCAAGGATGATTTGAAGATCTCAATATTAAAGACAAAGTCGAAAGACAACGACAAAGGCTCAAAGATCACAACATGAAGGAACAAGACTACTATTACACGTTCAAGACTCATTTATGGCGAGATTAATAATCTCTACAAATCTCCAAATGTCGAAAGGAAATGACCTCTCATTAGGGGAGATTGTTAGCCTCAAAATATTGAGTCAAACAAGAATGTTCGGTCATAGGTTTATTATGTATCTTATTTTAGAACGTTGTAATAGGTAGTAGGTTAGTCGTGTTTTACGGGCTTAATTTTAAGCTAAAAGTTCATGTTTAAGGAACTAAAGCCTAAAAGGAAAGCCCGACCCATTAATATATTGCCCAAACAAGCCCGCATGTGGGTGGACTATATATACCCACCTCTTAGCATGTTAGGAGGTAGTTGGTTACATTTTCATTCTCTCTCAATCTAATATTCTCAAATTTCCAACCATTCTCTCTCTTTTCTCTCTACTTTTTCTCTCTAGAATTCATCTACTTTCATCTATTTTTCTTCCTTTAATTCGTGTTATATCATCATATAATATGGGACAACATAAAAGCACTCGAAACCGACGGGAAAATCGAAACCCGAACCGATTGGGTCGGGTGCGTAGTCGGGTTGGCGGGTTTGGATGCCGGTTCGGGTTTGGATGTTTTATTTTTCGCAGGTATGGGTTCGGGTTCTAGTAAAAACCCGCCCCGTTTACCTGTATACATATCCGTTTACCGAAGTCAATACCCGCTTTTATTGCTATTTTATATAAGTTATAAATTTGTGTGAAATAGTAGAAGATGGTTAACCAAACGGAACGCTTATACTAATTACATGTCGTATGAATTAATATTAATATGTTTGTGATCAAGCATATTTGAATTTTGTAATTTTAATAAAGAAAATGATTTATTCGATACATTAAATCGTATGATATAATATTGAATTAGTATTCTTTATTTTCTAAAAACGTAAAAAATATATTGGAGTAATTTGATTTTTTTTCATTGGTTTTCTTAACTATATACTCACAATCATGTCCAACGAAATTTAATTATGGATACTCGATACCCACGGGTAAAAACCAAAAACCCGATGAGTAATAATAATCAGGTACCCGTCGGATATTGAGCAGATACGGGTTTGAATATTATAAACGGGTGTGGGTACGGGTTTATTAAAACCCGACCCAAACCCGACCCGTTTCCATCTGATATGAGTGAAATCTCATATCAGTTATAATATATAAAACCCCTAAAACATAAGGAAAATACAATGTTTTAATGTGTTAAAACGGAATTACGGGGTATTCTATGTTGTTTGTGAATGTGTAGGTAAAAAGATACGAATTGGTGCAAACACGGTTTTCAAGGCTCATTTATGAAGAAAAAAACAAGAGAATGATCAAAATTGACCAAGTCAAGAAGTTCAAGGGCCAAAGATGATCAATTAATGAAATGGAGGACCAATGTTGCTGATTTCCAAGACTCAAGGGCTGAATATAATAAAGAAATTAAAGTTATCAAAGTCTTGACAAGAACTCTACAAACTGCCCAAGTTTAAGGACTGACATTGCCACTTTTTCAAACTTGTTACAAGCTTATACAAGTTATATTAAATCTGCCAAAATCCTAAAGTTACAAGGGTTGGATTTGATAGTGCAAAAATATACTTGAGCTGGACCAATCAAGAAGCAAGAAAAGGTGCACATGGATTCAACTCAAAACAGTCAATGGTATTCTTTCATACGGATCAGAATAAAGAAGCAAGTTAATTCCAATGATTAGCGATTTAATGAAGAAGCCATACTAAGGGCCCGTTTGGTTTCTGGTGTTGGGCTGGATTTACAAGTTTCAAGATGAAAAAAATTGTTTGGTTAGTCTCCTGGGTTTAGAATATACCCTTCACACCCTTACAGTGGGTATTGCATAAAAGGAGAACCCACTCCCACCTTTACCATTGTATCAAATTTGTTTGTCTTAATTTGCAATTTTTTTTGTCTTATCCCCTTATTTAAATATTAAAACATTAATTAATATAAAAAATTTATATATTATATTCTAAAATAATAATATTTTTATTTTTATATATTTTCTCTCTCTTCAACATTAAACCCAATCCAAAACCACCAACTTTCTAAACCCACAGTTAAGACAGAAGTTATGGATCCATTTAATGAGGCCGAATCATTCAAGCAGCAATCATCAGCCAATTAATGAATCAGCAGTTATTTGCGCAATCATCAGCCATTTATTTTTACAACAACAATCATTTGCATTTATTACCCAACTTTTTAATCCCAAAAAAACAACACACAGCCAATGAAAAGCCTTTAATCCCCTTCACTCGGATTGAAACAAAAGAAATCAGTTATAACTAACTCCACGTGACAAACTCTCATTGGTTAAAACACATCATCACCCCCTGCTTTCCTCTCCACTTCTGCTATAAATAGGCTTTGTTTTCTCATTTTTTACAAGTAGAAAGTGTGTAAATAACACACGCAGTTAGTTAGCCATTGTAAAAAAGTTAGTTGTTCATAATTTTCTTCTCCATTTTACTGTGTGTTTTTACACACAGTTTCACACACACTCATACTTAGATCAGTTAGACAGTTACAGTTAATTGTAACAGAAAGTGTAAAAAAGCTTCCATTAATGCAATAACACATTCTCCTTCATTCTCAATCAATTTTCTATTCATTACACACATATCTAAGGAACTTGTTACGTGATTCTTTATAGTTCATATTGAAGAAGTTTGATGATGAGTTGTTCAACTGAATGATTTTAATAATATCCTTCCATTATTCTTCATAAGATGAATCCTGTTATTCTGTTGTGGTTCTACATTTGATGAAGTCGTTGCTGCGAGTCTTAACATTCCTAGCTACTGATTGGATTTTGATGATAGTTTGTGACGAAGTGATCGAATTTTGAGTAGTAGATGACGATCACTGATCAAATTCTCGTGAGGTGGTTACATGGAGTTTGGAGTTGTTAGAGAGAGTTTCATGGAGCTTGCTGTATAGAAAGATTTGTTCGAAGCCATTTCTTGTAGCAATTGAAGTTGAAGTCGTGTTTAGCGTTCAATTCATAAAGATCCTTAGACCTGTTAGCAATTAGAAGAGAAGTGTTCGATATAGACCTTTTCGAAGGAAGTTACGGTGGTGAATTGTGGTGTTCGTGATAAGCTAGCTCCGCGCTACGCTTCTACATCAACGTGTTATTCATTAGTTCTTATAGTTAAGCACTTCTTTACGTTTTTGTTTTAGCTTAATTTTAGCCTTAAAGTGCTCTGCATGCTTATAATCTGCTTAATTGTAGAATTGCATGTTAATCGATGCTTCCTGTTTAGGCTATTAAAGATTGGTCTAGTTACAATTTTAATCCCTGATTTTGAGTTGTTTCATTACATCCGTAGTCCTTGTTCGTTGTATCTGTTAGTTGAAACATATAGTTAAATAGCCTTTCGTGATTCTTCCATTTAAAGTTCAGATAAAGTTCAAATTGGATAAAGGTGTGTTGGGCTCGTTAATGGGTTCACTGTTGAACAGCTTAAGGAATTTGTAAACAGTGAAAGTTTAGATTCAAAACTTTGATAAACTACTTTTAGGATTATAAAATGTGTTGATTTGTATAAAAACTAGTCTTTGATAAATTTGTCGTTTAGTTAGAAGTAATAGAATTTTATAAAAATTAGTTGGTAAAAGTTAGTTACAGTTTTATAAAAAAGGTTTGTTAGAATTTTATAAAAGGGTAGTTGAAATGTTGTTAGAAAATTAGTTACAATTTTCTAGTAGAAGAATTGGTTGAATTTGTTAAATTTGTTAAATTTGTTGAGTAGTTACATTTTTGTTATTTTTGTTAGAATAATTGTTGAGTTTATTACTTTGCTTGGTTTACTTGTACCTTATGCTTTGTTTGTGGTAATTGCAAGTTGTTTTAATCTAGTACGTATACATAGTAGATATTTTTTTTATTTCTTTGTGAAAATTAGAAATAGATTCCAAATTAAAAACTATAACCAAAAACAATAAAGTACTTGCTTGTTAATTGTTGATCAATTCGCTAAGACCGAGAGAAAAACGAAATAAAAAATGAATTATTAAATGGCGCCGTTCTTTTGGTGGAGATTGACGGTTTCTAGTGAGATACATATTAGATTTTGGGATCCGTTCACTTGTGAATGTTCCTTTTTGTTAAATCAAAAACATAAAAAATCAAAAAATCAAAAAGATAAAAATATAAAAAATAAAAAATTATAAAAATCAATTCTTTCATAAGAATTGAAAAAAAAAAGTAATATTTTTCTAAAATATTATACCAAAAATATATTGTATATTGTTTTCAATCGTTTTTACATACATATTATATTTTCTTTAAAAAAATAAAAATACAAAAATATTTTCCTTTATAGTATTATATGTAAATAAGTATACGTACATACGAATTTTAATACACACTATTCCATAAGTATTGCCTTGGCAATACACCGTATTTGGAGGCGTTCTAGTTCCATATACGTGTATCGATCAAAGACAATAAAGACAAAAATAGATAAATACTTTAAATAAGCAAGAATTCGATAAATACGAACTATACGGTGAATAGAAAGGCGGTTTTGCTATAAAATGCAAGCCTAAGGGAAGCTTCGTACTTAAGTTCTTCGCGCCAGCTCATTCCCCCCGTTCACTTGTGAGTATTTTGAGAAGGAAGGCTTGGTGAGGGTTTTTCCGCTCAAGTAGTATTACATATCTATATATTTTCTTGTGGATTTTCATGTTGAACCTCGAAGGAGATAATCTCTTCTCTTTCAAAGTCGACCGAGAGCTCCTCTCTCATTCCTTGTTATTAGTTGTATGCGCACTCGAGCGCGTGCACACATACCGAGTGGTGTACCTCATCCTCCCAAGAGGAAGAATAAGAACAAATCCGTCCCTCAAGCCGATCATGAGCATCGCGCTTTCGACAACATAAACGAAGCCATGGATCAACGACCATTGTTCTAGATTCTCCAATCCAACGTGGATGGGAATGCGGATGCCATAGTCATTCTCGAGATAGCCGCTAATAACTTTGAACTTAAAACATGTGTGATACAAATGGTTTCATCAATACCTTTCCTAGGACGTCCTATGGATGACCCCATGATCATATCTAGGGCTGTAAACGAACTGAACGCACGCGAACGGATGTATGTTCATTTTCGTTTATTTAATTTTACCCGAACAAATAAACGAACGCGAACGCTTAATCGGACAAAAACTATTGTTCATGTTCGTTTATTTAGATTTGAATTTGTTCATGTTCGTTCATATAACTTAAATGAACGTAATCGAACGAACATAAATGAACGTAAACGGTGATATATAAATGTGCTTAACGACCGCGTAACTAAAGTTTTTACTTTAGACGATCCATATCATCATCTTATATACTTATATAATCATTATATCCCAAATATTCTTTCATCGTATTATATACTTATATAATCATCATATCTCAAAATATTCTTTCTTTTTCATCTCAGTAGTCATGTCTTTCCATTTCTATCTCTAATGTATAACTTAAGAGAAATTATAAATACTTAACCAAGTACTATATTAGTAATATATTATTGTTAGACATTTATAAATATTTGTTATATAGTTTATTTTTTTTTTACATTTGGGATATTAATCAAACGTAACGAACGTAATCGGACGGACATAATCGGACGTTCACGAACGTAAATGAACGAACGAAGCCTTTGTTCACGTTCGTTTATTTAACTAAACGGACCAAAAAAATTGTTCGTGTTCGTTTATTTGTTAAATAAACGAACATAAACGGATTTTTTGGCGAACGATCGACGAACGGTTCGTTGAACGTTCAGTTCGTTTACAGCCCTAATCATATCACAAGATTCTTATCTATTAGTAACACCATTAATTACAATGGAGTGCCACAAGAGGTGGTTAAGTTGATGTTATTCCCTTTCTCTATGGAAGGGAATGCTAGGATTTGGCTTGATAAGCAACCCTCTAGTAGCATTCTCACTTGGGAGGAATTAAAGAATAAATTTGTGAATAAGTTCTTTCCACCTTCACGAACCACCGCATTAAGGAATCAAATCATAGGCTTCTAACAAAAGAAAGATCAAACCTTTAGTGAGGCTTGGGATGAGTTCAAGGAGTTGTTAAGAAAGTACCCTAACAACGGTTTTGACCAACTCCACCAAATCAATACTTTCTACAATAGTTTGAGACCACACCATCAAGATTCCCTTAACTCGGCCGCGGGTGGAAACATTCTTGCTAAGTCTATTCAAGAGGCATGGGATATCATTGAGACAAAATCCATGGTCCAAAGTAATAGGGATAGAGATTAGGTGGTACATGTGGTGCAAGAGTGTGCTACTGAATCAATTGACAAGGCATTATATCAAAAGGTTGACAAACTTAGTGATATGATGCAACTACTTTTAGAAAATCAATTGAGCAACTCTTCCACCAACAATGTTATTGCCATCACTCTTTAGTGTGAAACATGTAGAGGTCCTAATATTTCGTTTTTAGTATCCTTTTGTCTCGGTTTCTAATCGAACTGATATAACAATCTCAAGCTTGACTTAATTGTTTTTGGTTATAAAATCTTGTTTGGAATCTAAGCTACTTGGCACAAATCATGTAAAAAGGTAAAAAATAGTATTTATACTACATATACGTACTAATCTAAAAACATTTAGCAAATACCGCAAATAAATGCACAAAATACAAAAATGTAAAATACAATTTTATACTACTTGGCACGGAAAACGATAAAACTACTAATATAACATCCTACTATTTAATATAATACTATTCTATTTTTAAAACTAAAAACATTTAATAGAAAAAAACTACTAGCTAATTAAAACTATCTAACGAAACTAATCCTATGAAAATGACTACTAAGTATTGACATAAATGTCCAAACTGTGCAAAAAATCAAATGCAATCAAATAGAAAAATCGACCCAGTGATAATTTATAAAGCCCACTAGAAAGCTAATCAGTTCCACAATTTCAACTAGCATTTAATGAACAGTGAAAATTTCATTATAGCAAAAATTCAAAACTAAGGTCCTAAAGTATACAATTTCGAAACTTCAACTTCTAAAAAAAACATTTACCATCGAAATCATTTTACTAGTTCGAAACTTGATGAAAAACTTTTTATTAAAATTCTTTTTTATGAAAAAGCTTTTTTATATAAAAGGCTACTGTGAAGCTTATAGTACTAGTTTACTTTTTCAAAAATCTAAACTCTACAAAAAATGATTTTATTTCATTTACTTAAGATCTAAAACCAACATCATAACAGGAAAGCTAATCACTTTTATTCCATTTCAAACCATTCAATTTGACTTATTCTATGAACTCATTAGACTGAACAAGTAAGCAAAATCCTAAATGCTATTAGAACAGATCTAAGGATTAAGAAATTGAACAATTAACATTGGTGTATCAAATACCTAACTTCGAAAAAACTGTAAGCCTAGATCGAGTCTCAAACAAACAGCAACCTGTGACCTGCAGAAGTGATGTCACTCGAAACCAAATGAAAAGCTGTAACCACAATCTTTATTTACTGGACTAGCCAAAAAAACTTGTTCGATTATCTTTTCTTGTAGATATCTACTCTCAAATCCTCTAAGAAATTATCACATGGATCATTAGTATAACCCACACTTAAGTTTCATTGTCGAGAATAGATTTTTACGACTAAAAATCTTTGTTCTAAATCGGAACTGACACTTGAAATATTGGACAAACTATGATGAAGGTTAAAACTATTTTGAATCAAAGCTGGATCGACTAGCTAATTATTATTTTCCTAACAAACCCAAAAACTCATAAGCTTGTCACGACAATAAGTACAAATAGAGAACAGTTGCTAAGAAGTGGATCCTCAAGAACTTGATTTTTATAAATGAAAGAAAGTAAAAGTGTTACAGCTAACAAAACTGATTTTGGTTAGAAGTTCAACAAGAAACGTACACAGTGCACTAGTTAGAGGAAGTCAGTAAGAACTTTTGAAATAATCGAAAGAAAAATATTAAGGTAAATCGAACTTTCATTAATGGAGGATAAGAGCAATCGGTTACAATTGATTTCAGAAACTTTAACAGATTTAACAAGTATTCAACTGCCCTATGAACTGTATAGAAGAAGAAGACGTGAAAGCTAATTATCTCATTAATGGCAGAAAAAATGATACAAAATTAACAGAAATATGTAACTGATTCACTTTAAGAACTATAACAAGAATCGATACAAAAGTTGAAATCTTAACTAACTAATCCTAAATCTAACTAACTATATGTAATCTACACCTAAGCTAACCGTCTTGAAGTGAAGGTCTTCATTAGTATCTATAGCCGTCGCAGATAGGAGGTGAGGTGCTGATGACGTGTTTCCTCTAATCAGGTTGTGCCACGTGTAAATACGAGGTTGGCTTCGTTCTTCATTCTTCAAATCGAATTTGGGCGTTTCTTCTTCGTTCCTTTTTGATCTAATTAATTGGTATCTCCTTGAAGAGGATATGATGGGGAGTGTTTTTCCTTCTTTGATATTCTCCTGAAACCCTCTTGTTTGTACACTAAAATGATTTGTAGGTTATGGAGAAAGGAAGATAAGAAACTGTTTGTTAAAGTTTTTTCTTTCTCTCTCTTCGAATGTAGAAGACGCGTGTGTATAAATGTGTTTTGAGTATGACTTGGTCTTTGACCAAGTTTTTAATAAACATTCCATTTGGTTTCTTTTTTAGTCCTTTCAATTATCACTTTTTTCAAAAGTGTTATAAAAGAGTTATAACTTTTGAGCTCAACTCATTTTTCATCCTTCATCTTGTGAAAGTTACGCTTTAAGCCCTCCATCTTTGAGATAATGGCAAGTAAGGTCCTTGAAAGCATGATTCGTCCTTTTCTTCGTCTTTTATCATAAAAATCCCTTGAAAACGCGTCTTTGCTTCAAAATGTATCTTGTTACCTGAAAACACATGAAACACAAATACCCACATAATTCTGATATTTTTCAATTAAATAAAATGTATTTGACTGTGTTTTGAGTGGTTTTTGGATCATTATTGATGAGTGTTTTCACACTTATCAACTCCCCTCCTCTTGACTATTTCCATGGCCTCATGTAATGCAGCATTTCAAATCTCTAGAGTGCACTTTTCTCATAATTAATCCACCTTGGCCATTTTATGATTTAATAAACTATACTATGCTACATGATGAATGATTTTGAATATTTACAATGCAATGTAAAGAAAACAATCTTATTTATATATTTTGGATTTTCTTAAAATGATTTTGATGGAAATAACTCATAAAGAAATCAATGACTTAGATTAGGGCTTTTGGTACCATGAACACTTATCACCCTCAAGTTTCACTTTCCCCATACCAAGCTTAAAAATGGGATAATTGTATTCAAAAGTAAAAAGTGCATCAACTTATGACAATTAAATGTGGAACCGGTTATTATTTGAGCAAATTGTTTGAGAGCAAATTTGTCATTATTTAAAGCGTGAAGTACAAGAAATGCAAAATCCAAAAATAAGGAAGCACGGTTTTAATTCTAAGTAATCCTCTCAACCATTACTTGAAAAACCGCTCACAATTAGTATAAGCCCGACTCAAGAATAATAAGTCGTTCGCAGTATGTGTTAGATCCTTATGTCATGCATTAATAAGTAGCTACACACTCGCTAAGGAAAGAAAAATAAAACTCACGCAATAATTTATATCCGCCGCCTTTTTGGGACTTTGGATCTTCAATCCCGCAACCCGTGAAGGTAATATTGGATTGGAGCAACTATCAAATCCCCGCAACCCTTGTGAGAGTAATATTGGAATTCAAGAGTTACTATAATTAACACTTCACTGCCCCTCTTAGGAGTCTTGTATAATTTTTATTTAATTTTTTTAATTTTTTTCTAGCCACTCCTTTTTTTTCATAAGCCGCTCTTATTTTTCTTTATTCCTCACAAAGAAAGTTGAAAAGAATAAAAGGAAAAACACCCGCTAAGTATTAAGCATGACATAAGTCTAATACACATAAAACGTTCTAACTTAGAATCTTAAGACGTACTTATACCAACCATGAATGATTAGTCAAAAATGCATAAGAGATTACAAACCAATTAAAACCGTTCTTGATTTTTTGTTAACATATATACATGCGAAGATAATAGAGGCAAAGAAAGAGAAGGGTTTAGCCACAAGTAATTATCATGAAGTTTATCTAGCCCTTTTATACTTGCTTCGACTCTATCATCTCCTATTCTCCACAAATTTAAAGTCTCAAATAATAAGAGTCGTGGATGCTTAGCCTAATAGACCAATGAAGGACTACATGGTTAAGGATACTAGCTAGAGAATGCTTGCATAAGCAAACTCGGGTTGAGTCAAAGTATCCATGGTGGGCCTAATATGTCAAAGATATCTAAACTTGTTAAACCATGTCCTTATTATATTTTTCTTCTTTTTATATATTTTTGATGAAAGACAAAAGAAGAAATATATATAATGTAAATGTGCTATGCAAATGAAAAATGATTAATGCAAAAATTATAAATGCATATTTTTGGTGGCCAAAATAGATCAAAAATTTGAAAAATGTTTGAAAAATTAATTTCCAAGTTATCATGAAGTCAAGGGCAATGGTCTAGGTAAGGTCACTTCGATAGAAGTCTCCCCTAGACTTAAGATAAACATTGTCCTCAATGTTTAAGAGTATTGGAGTAAACTACCCTACACTTATTACATTGATAACTTTGCTTAACTCAAGCTAAGGAAGAGACAACTAAAGGGTATTCATTTTAAGCACAAGTGTTTTGAATATCACAATAGCAAAAACTAATCGAAGTGAACCGGATACACATGCCTCCTCCATAAGCTCCAAGCATGAAATGAGAGAGAGAGCAACCCTTGAAACAAACACCAAAAGACGAAGAAAGGCCACCCCTCCACTTCAACTCTACTATAACACCCTTTTATTAAACTTAACCTATTTAGATCTACTCTACGTTTTCTAACCTAGTTATTCAATGCTTGATTTTTTTTAACCCTAAGTCTCTAGCTCGACTCGACCTTGAATTAGGTTGTCCTTGGGGAAACCATCATGGAGAATAAATGATATCCACTTTGAAGCACATCTCACATGATACATTCGAACTTAGCACGTTGCCATTTACTATAAGATTTACAATATCCGCCTCGATAAATGAAACGGTCCAACGTGTCTCAAGTTTGTCCAACATACGAAATCTATCAAATAGTAAGGACCCCAGGATCAAATACATAATTTCCATCTCTACACGTGAAAAACTCCAAAATAGGTAGCATCACCAAAATAAGCTCATACGAGAATCCCATATCAATAGAAGTCACACTCTTAAGTGGAGTAAATGAAAACCAAGGTGTCTCAAATTTACGTATCCCAGGATAAAAAACCTTTCCCTTCATGGGAAAATAAGAAGATGAGCTTGTATCAACCATATAAGATTCCCCCTTAGTTATCAAAGCATCATGAGACAATGAAGGTGTAGGTATCAAAACATTCATAACTATTATGTCCATGTTAGGCTCGTCATCATCATCAAAAGGTGGGTAATATTCCATAGAAGGCATAGTGAAAGGAGGATGAAAATTAATAGTATCTTGTGAAGGAGGTGTAATCTCTATGTACCAGAAAGCATGTTGTCAATAAGACAAATCTCCTCTTCCCAATTATAATCACTATCATCAACCTCAATATCAATATTACCAAGATAAGCCTCTTTGGTGGCTTCAATACCCATATGAGAATCCATATCAAAGGTTTTGGGTTCTAAAGGTGCCTTAGGTGAAAAAGTATCAATCTCTAAGAGTATAGGATCTTCATCAATAACCAACTTCAAGGGTGGGAGGGTGGGAACATAAGGCTCAAAAGGAGGTGTATTAATGAGAGAATCACTCTTAGGGATGATATGATCATGAAAACCAATAGGTGTATCCTCAAAACCGGTGAAAAATGATCAATCAAGAATTCCTCTTATATAGACTCATTATTAGGTTCTTCACACTCCTCAAAAAGTGGGTTATCAAAACATGTCTCAAAAAGAGGGTTTGAATGTATCACAAAATAACTTAGAGGAATAGATGAAGGAGTCATAGAAGAAATGGAGTCATCATCATCAGAAGTAAAGGACTCATCACTATCATAAGGATCATCAAAGGTTTCATCACAAGAATCATAAGGTGGAAGAGAAGAAGGATCCACATTTCCTATAGGAGCAAACTCTTCATCTAAATTAAGAATGTTATCTTGACAAGACAAGTCATCGGATGATATAGCATAAGATGCGTCACTAGAATCACAATCACCATCCTTAATTTGTGGCAAGTCTTTCACGAAATCTTCCTCAATCTCATTATCCCTTTTTTTAAACAATTCATCAAGATCGAAATCAGCCAAAATCACTAGTAGTAGCATGAAGGTCAACGTGTGATGAAATCTCAATGTGATCATAAGGAGAAGAGGTATCAATACAAAGCTCGTCACATGGTTCATCGGAAACTCCCTCAAGCTCTCTTTTGATTGGGATAAGGTTCTCAACACTAGAAGCAGTTAATTCATCCAAATCGGTGTTTGTATTAGTGCTTAGAGGCTCGTCCCCCATGGTTAAAGAGTCGGTGGGTTCCGCGTGAGGTAAAGCTGATGAAGTTGTGTCATCGTTAAGTGTCATACAAATCGGAGGTTCCTCATCATCTTCATATAAGCATTGATGAAGCAAACGAGCACGAGTGGCAAAATATTGTTCTTCTTCCTCGATTGTAGCAATCTTAAAGAGGAAATCATTTAAATATTTCCTGAGGCGACAAGAAAATTTGTTCAAAGATTCACGAAACATATCACCGATCTCCTTGTCATAAATTTGCCAAGTCTTAAATTCCACTTCCTCATAAAACATAATTTGTTTCTCTAACAACGAGAACGTGTTTTTCATTTCCTCAAGGCTTATGTATTTCTTACTATCAATCGCCTTAGAAATGTCATCGATCGACTCGTTTATTTTCTCAAGTAAAGAATGTCTCTCATTGAAAATATTGGGGTATAAGAAGGCGGATCACTTGGTCGAAATCATAACCATAATGGGGTTCTCTTCCACAAAACTCTCACATGTAAGTCGAAGAATAGGATGGAGGTGGATTTCCATAATTAGGTGAATTATAGGTTTGAAAAGAGTCTTGATATGAAAGTTCTCATGATTATAACCTTGAAAATTCCCTTCAATTTGAAAACCCTCATAATGTGAAAATCCTTGATTTTGAAAAGTATCTTGATTATAGCATGGAAAATATTCATCATTTTGAAAGCCTTCATTGTTTGAATATCCTTGATTATGAAACGTTTCTTGATTATAGCCTTGAAAATTATTATCATTTTGAAAAACTTCATTGTTTGAAAATTCTTGGTTTTGGTATGGCTAGTTAAAGGTTTGATCATGAAATGATGGTGGAGGTCGTGATGAAAAATCGGAATATCCCATATAGTCATTACAAGTATGGTCCATTTGAGGGTTAGGTTGAAAATTAGGGTTCTCGGTTCCATTATAAGCATATCCCTCCCCATATTAGCCATTTTTTTGATCACATAAATAAGTATCGTGTGGACCACCACAATTCGAACAAGGCGAATAATTAGCATTGGCGGATCGTTGTTGCAAAATCTCCAACATGGAACGAGTATCCATGTATAGCAAGGTGGCCGAATGTATATACAATGAAATGACGTTTAAAAGCTTCCTCGGGGAAGGAAGTAATACAACAAAGGTGGTATGGTTACACGCGTGCGAGTACACGTGTAAGTAAACTCGAGGAGTGAGAGATAAGCTCTCGGTCGACTTTTGAAGGAGAAGAGATTATCTCCCTCGAGGTGAAATAATTAATATCCACAAGAAAATATATATATGTAAATACTAATTGGGTGGCACACCACTCACCACTATCACTCTTGAAAGACCCACAAGGAAGCGGAGAAACGAGGCGGCGTGTAGCACTTAAGAGCTTGCTTCTTTAGAATGTGAAATACACTCGCCTTATACCCCCCACACAGTGCCTCTTTCTCAAGATCAAGAAGATTATGGTATTTATCTATTGTGCCTTAATTAAGTTTGATCGATACACGTGTTAAGGACCGGAACGCTCCCGAACACAGGGTATTGCGTCGGCAATACTTATGGAAGTAGATGTATTAAGTGTTCGTATCTACGTATACGTATCTACATACAATAATATATCAAAAATATTTTTGTATTTATTTGTTCTTTTAAGAAAAATACTATATGTAGGTAAAAACGATGAAAACCGATATAATATATATTTTTGGTGTAATCTTTTAGGAAAAAGATTACTTTTGGATTTTTTATTTTTTTGGTACAATTCTTTAGGAAAAGAATTGATTTTTGTGATTTTTAATTTTTTTGTATTTTTATCTTTTTGGTTTTTTTTATGTTTTTGATTTATTTTACGTAATAATAACGTTCACAAAGTGAACGGATCCCAAAATTCAATACGCCTCACTCGAAACCGTTAATCTTCACGAAAAGAACCGACAGCGGCGCCATTTTAATATTTTATTTTTAGTATCGTTTTGTCTCGGTATCTAATTGAATTGATATAACAATCTCAAGCTTGACTTATATGTTTTTGGTTATAAAATCCTGTTTGGGATCTAAGCTACTTGGCACAAATCATGTAAAAAAGGTAAAAATAGTATTTATACTACATATACGTACTAATCTAAAAACATTTAGCAAATACCGCAAATAAATGCACAAAATACAAAAATGTAAAATACAATTTTATACTACTTGGCACGGAAAACGAAAAAACTACTAATATAATATCCTACTATTTAATATAATACTATTCACTCATTTTTTTCATAAGCCTCTCTTATTTTTGTTTATTCCTCACAAAGAAAGTTGAAAAGAAAAAAAGGAAAAACACCCGCTAAGTATTAAGCATGACATAAGTCTAATACACATAAAACGTTCTAACTTAGAATCTTAAGACGTACTTATACCAACCATGAATGATTAGTCAAAAATGCATAATAGATTACAAACCAATTAAAACCGTTCTTGATTATTTATTAACATATATACATGCGAAGAAAATAGAGGCAAAGAAAGAGAAGGGTTTAGCCACAAGTAATTATCATGAAGTTTATCTAGCCCTTTTATACTTGCATCAACGCTATCATCTCCCATTCTTCACAAATTTAAAGTCCCAAATAACGAGAGTCGTGGATGCTTAGCCTAATATACTAATGAAGGACTACATGGTTAAGGATACTAGATAGAGAATGCTTGCATAAGCAAACTCGGGTTGAGTCAAAGTATCCATGGCGGGCCTAATATGTCAAAGATATCTAAACTTGTTAAACCATGTCCTTATTATATTTTTTTTATTTTTATATATTTTTGATTAAAGACAAAAGAAGAAATATATACAATGCAAATGTGCCATGCAAATGAAAAATGATTAATGCAAAAATTATGAATGCATATTTTTTGTGGCCAAAGTAGATCGAAAATTTGAAAAATGTTTGAAAAATTAATTTCCAAGTTATCATGAAGTCAAGGGCAATTGTCTAGGTAAGGTCACTTCGATAGAAGTCTCCCCTAGACTTAAGATAAACATTGTCCTCAATGTTTAAGAGTATTGTAGTAAACTCCCCTACACTTATTACATTGATAACTTTTCTTAACTCAAGCTAAGGAAGAGACAACTAAAGGGTATTCATTTTAAGCACAAGTGTTTTGAATATCACAATAGCAAAAACTAATCGAAGTGAACCGGATACACATGCCTCCTCCATAAGCTCCAAGTATGAAATGAGAGAGAGCAACCCTTGAAACAAACACCAAAAGACGAAGAAAGGCCACCCCTCCACTTCAACTCTACTATAACACCCTTTTATTAAACTTAACCTATTTAGATATACTCTACGTTTTCTAACCTAGTTATTCAATGCTTGATTTTTTTAACCCTAAGTCTCTAGCTCGACTCGGCCCCGAATTAGGTTGTCCTTAGGGAAACCATCATGGAGAATAAATGATATCCACTTTGAAGCACATCTCACATGATACACTCAAACTTAGCACGTTGCCATTTACTATAAGATTTACAATATCCGCCTCGATAAATGGAACGGTCCAACGTGTCTCAAGTTTGTCCAACATATGAAATCTCTCAAATAGTAAGGACCCCAGGATCAAAGACATAATTTCCATCTCTACACGTGAACAACTCCAAAATAGGTAGCATCACCAAAATAAGCTCATACGAGAATCCCATATAAATAGAAGTCACACTCTTAAGTGGAGTAGATGAAAACCAAGGTGTCTCAAATTTACGTATCCCAGGATCAAAAACCTATCCCTTCATGGGAAAATAAGAAGATGAGCTCGTGTCAACCATATAAGATTCCCCCTTAGTAATCAAAGCATCATGAGACAATGAAGATGTAGGTATCAAAACATTCATAACTATTATGTCCATGTTAGGCTCGTTATCATCATCAAAAGGTGGGTAATCTTCCATAGAAGGCATAGTGAAAGGAGGATCAAAATTAATAGTATCTTGTGAAGGAGGTGTAATCTCTATGTTCCCAAAAAGCATGTTGTCAATAAGACGAATCTCCTCTTCCCAATTAGAATCACTATCATCAACCTCAATATCAATATTAGCAAGATAAGCCTCTTTGGTAGCATCAATATCCATATAAGAATCCATATAAAAGGTTTTGGGTATTAAAGGTGCCTTAGGTGAAAAAGTATCAATCTCAAAGAGTATAGGATCTTCATCAATAACCAACTTCAAGGGTGGGAGGGTGGGAACATAAGGCTCAAAAGGAGGTGTATTAATGAGAGAATCACTCTTAGGGATGATATGATCATGAAAACCAATAGGTGTATCCTCAAAAACCAGTGAAAAATGATCAATCAAGGATTCTTAAACTATAGACTCATTATTAGGTTCTTCACACTCCTCAAAAAGTGGGTTATCAAAACATGTCTCAAAAAGAGGGTTTGAATGTATCACAAAATCACTTTGAGGAATAGGTGAAGGAGTCATAGAAGAAATGGAGTCATCATCATCAAAAGTAAAGGACTCATCACTATCATAAGGATCATTAAAGGTTTCATCACAAGAATCATAAGGTGGAAGAGGAGAAGGATCCACATTTCCTATAGGAGCAAACTCTTCATCCAAATTAGGAATGTTATCTTGACAAGACAAGTCATCGGATGATATAGCATAAGATGCGTCACTAGAAACACAATCATCATCCTTAATTTGTGGCAAGTCTTTCACAAAATCTTCCTCAATCTGATTATCCCTTTCTTTAAACAATTCATCTAGATCGAAATCACCAAAATCACTAGTAGTAGCATGAAGGTCAACGTGTGATGAATCTCAATGTGATCATGAGGAGAAGAGGTATCAATACTAAGCTCGTCACATGGTTCATCAGAAACACCCTCAAGCTCTCTTTGGATTGGGATAAGGTTCTCAACACTAGAAGCGGTTAATTCATCCAAATCGGTGTTTGTATAAGTGCTTAGAGGCTCGTCCCCCATGGTTAAAGAGTCGGTGGGTTCCACGTGAGTTAAAGGTGATGAAGGTGTGTCATCTATAAGTGTCATACAAATTGGAGGTTCCTCATCATCTTCATATAATCATTGATGAAGCAAACGAGCACGAGTAGCAAAATATTGTTCTTCTTCCTCGATTGAAGCAATCTTAAAGAGGAAATCATTTAAATATTTCCTGAAGCGATAAGAAAATTTGTTCAACGATTCACGAAACATATCACCGATCTCCTTGTCATAAATTTGCCAAGTATTAATTTCCACTTCCTCATAAAACTTCATTTGTTTCTCTAACAACGGGCACGTGTTTTTCATTTCCTCAAGGCTTATGTCTTTCTTACTATCAATCGCCTTAGAAATGTCATCGATCGACTCGTTTATTTTCTCAAGTAAAGAATGTCTCTCATTGAAAATATTAGGGGTATAAGAAGGCGGATCACTTGGTCGACAATCATAACCATAATGGGATTCTCTTCCCCAAAACTCGCACATGTAAGTCGAAGAATAGGATGGAGGTGGATTTCCATAATTAGGTGAATTATAGGTTTGAAAAGAGTCTTGATTATGAAAGTTCTCATAATTGTAACCTTGAAAATTCCCTTCATTTTGAAAACCCTCATAATGTGAAAATCCTTAATTTTGAAATGTATCTTGATTATAGCATGGAAAATTTTCATCATTTTGAAAGACTTCATTGTTTGAATATCCTTGATTATGAAAGGTTTCTTGATTATAGCCTTGAAAATTATCATCATTTTGAAAACCTTCATTGTTTGAAAATCCTTGGTTTTCGTATGGCTAATTAAAGGTTTGATCATGAAATGATGGTGGAGGTCGTGATGAAAATTCAGAAGATCCCATATAGCCATTACAAGTATGGTCCATTTGAGGGTTAGGGTGAAAATTAGGGTTCTCGGTTCCATTATAAGCATATCCCTCCCCATAATAGCCATTGTTTTGATCACATAAATAAGTATCGTGTGGACCACCACAATTCGAACAAGGCGAATAATTAGCGTTGGCAGATCGTTGTTGCAAAATCTCCAACATGGAACGAGTATCCATGTCTATCAAGGTGGCCGGATGTATATACAATGAAATGACGTTTAAAAGCTTCCTCGGGGAAGGAAGTAATACACCAAAGGTGGTATGGTTACACGCGTGCGAGTACACGTGTAAGTAAACTCGAGGAGTGAGAGATAAGCTCTCAGTCGACTTTTGAAGGAGAAGATATTATCTCCCTCGAGGTGAAATAATTAATATCCACAAGAAAATATATATATAAAAATACTAATTGGGTGGTACACCACTCACCACTATCACTCTTGAAAGACCCACAAGGAAGCGGAGAAACGAGGCGGCGCGTAGCACTTAAGAGCTTGCTTCTTTAGAATGTGAAATACACTCGCCTTATACCCCCCACACAGTGCCTCTTTCTCAAGATCAAGAAGATTATGGTATTTATCTATTGTGCCTTAATTAAGTTTGATCGATACACGTGTTAAGGACCAGAACGCTCCCGAACACGGTGTATTGCCTCGGCAATACTTATGGAAGTAGATGTATTAAGTGTTCGTATCTACGTATACGTATCTACATATAATAATATATCAAAAATATTTTTGTATTTATTTGTTTTTTTAAGAAAAATACTATATGTACGTAAAAACGATGAAAACCGATATAATATATATTTTTGGTGTAATCTTTTAGGAAAAAGATTACTTTTGGATTTTTTATTTTTTTGGTTCAATTCTTTAGGAAAAGAATTGATTTTTGTGATTTTTTATTTTTTTGCATTTTTATTTTTTTGAATTTTTTATATTTTTTATTTATAATACGTAAAAATAACGTTCACAATGTGAACGGATCCCAAAATCCAATACGTCTCACTCGAAACCGTTAATCTTCACGAAAAGAACCGGCAACGGCGCCATTTTAATATTTCGTTTTTAGTATCGTTTTGTCTCGGTATCTTATCGAATTGATATAACAATCTCAAGCTTGACTTAATTGTTTTTGGTTTTAAAATCTTGTTTGGAATCTAAGCTACTTGACACAAATCATGTAAAAAAGGTAAAATTAGTATTTATACTACATATACGTACTAATCTAAAAATATTTAGCAACTACCGCAAATAAATGCACAAAATACAAAAATGTAAAATACAATTTTATACTACTTGGCACGGAAAACGATAAAACTACTAATATAATATCCTACTATTTAATATAATACTATTCTATTTTTAAAACTAAAAGCATTTAATTAAATAAAACTACTAGCTAATTAAAACTATCTAACAAAACTAATCCTATGAAAATGACTACTAAGTTTGACATAAACGTCCAAACTGTGCAAAAATTCAAATGCAATCAAATAGAAAAATCGACCCAGTGAGAATTTATAAAGCCCACTAGAAAACTAATCAGTTCCATAATTTCAACTAGCATTTAACGAACAGTGATAAATTTCATTATAGCAAAAATACAAAACTAAGGTCCCTAAAGTGTACAATTCCGAAACTTCAACTTCTAAAAAAAACATTTACCATCGAAATCATTTTACTGGTTCGAAACTTGATGGAAAACTTTTTATTAAAATTCTTTTTTATGGAAAAGCTTTTTTATATAAAAGGCTACTATGAAGCTTATTGTACTAGTTTACTTTTTCAGAAATCTAAACTCTACAAAAAATGATTTTATTTCATTTACCTAAGATCTAAAACCAACATCATAACAGGAAAGCTAATCACTTTTATTTCATTTCAAACCATTCAATTTGACTTATTCTATGAACTCATTAGTGTGAACAAATAAGAAAAATTCTAAATGCTATTAGAACAGATCTAAGTCTTAAGAAATTGAACTATTAACATTCATGTCGCAACTAATAGTTAAAGCATACAGCAAGAAAAATATACTATTGAAATCATAAGCTAGTTAACACAAGGTAAATGCAGAATTTGAAATAGCAAAAATGCAGGGAAGTTAGAAAGTGTAACCTGCCATCCAGTCGTTTAGTCCGTTGATGTAGTAGCACAACGTTGAGCTGGCCCAAATCAAACACAACTCCAAGTCTGAAATCGAAAACACTCACTGATCTTAACTAGTTGCTAACTTCAATCCATCACTGATGAGATGTCATTTATACATGATCTCATCGTTCTTTTCGGGCTTTAAATGCATTAAAATGTCATAAAATACCATATATATGCTTGTATTTGTTTACTTGTGTGTTTTAGGTATGGATATTGTGAAAAAGACAAATGATCACAAGAAACAAGGAAAAACGGACACGAGAAACGAAGCCGTACAAAGAACGGGGCCCTAGTTCATGATTTATCCAAGATTAACCCTTGAAGACTTGAAGATGTACAAGATTGATCCTCAAAATATGAAGAAATGACACTTAAAACCCTTGTATATTCATAATTACAAGTTTGGCCCCTTAAGTTTGTCAAAATTACAAAATGGTCCTTCAACTTTGAAGAAATGGCAAGTTTAGTCCCTCAACAATTCTAAATTGTCAAATATGGTCCCTCATGAAGTCAAATATACTATGAAGACCTTTGAAGATCAATAATGCCCAAAATCAGTCCCTCAAATATTCAAACATGGCAAAAATAACCCTTGATTACCTTTTGCAAAAGTTTTGTGGCCAAAGTGTGAAAATCAGAAGTTTATTAACCAAGGAAAACCAAGTTTGTGGCTGAAAAACATTTTATACAACCTTTTCCAAAACACAAGGACTACTAATGTCATTTCCCAAACTTCAAATGACACAAACACGCGCCAAACACAACTTTTCCTACAAAAACAGATCAAAGGTATTACTGTTCACCTTTCACCCCTAGTTACCATTCCACTTAAACCAAGGGGTAAATCCCAATTACCTACACCCACATGTGATTCACACATGCAGAAACCCATCCCACACACAAAACCCTCACCTCCACTCACCAAAGGGTCCCACCCATTCACACGTCAACCAATCATGATCCAACTTAGCCTCCAAGGAATGCCAGGTGTCAAAATCAACAGCCCACACTCCTTGCTTGGTTACAAAGCTAAAATGAACAGCCAGGACGAATTTGGATAGCTCAAAAAACAAATGCGTCTAGAAGATTCAAGGGCATTTTAGGGACTTCATAGCTAGGGTTTTCTCATTGTAATCTCAGCCTTTGTGGCCTATGTAAGGACTCCTCAACTTGTGAGAGAAACTGGTTCCAGTTTTACCTTTTAAACATTGTAATTCCTTTTTGAATTTTATAAAAGTTGGTATTTTGAGAAAATTGTAATTCCTTTTTATGTTTTTGAAAGTTGGTGTTGTTTAAGGGTAATTCTGAGTTCCATTTGATGTTATAAGTGTGCTTGAATCATTTGGTTCAAGGACGTTTATGTTTGGTAAGGTTTTCAAGTTTGAAAAAAGCTTGAAAAGAGGTTTCTAATTTTGCTATTTTTGTTGTACTAATCCTTAACCAAAATCTATAATCTCTTACAAGTTTGTTGACACCAAGCTTGTGAAGGGACTGGAGCCTTTGGTTGGGTTGTTTGTTCATTGTGTTGAAGAAATCAAGCCCTTGAATTTCTACTTTGAAACATCAACCAAGGCAGTCATCCATCTTTCTTGTTGAAGTACCTTGGTCTTGTTCTAGTTGTTGAACAAGGTCCAAGGAGCATTGCTGGTCCTCCTAGGATGTTGTGGAGGACAGGTATAACCTCTTGTTAAGATTCCTCTAAAAAAATCACATGTTATGGTCTGTTTTATGCTTTGCTATGTGATTTGGTGATTTTGTGATTGTGCTTTGTGTTTTATGGTTGGTATCTGTTAGTTGTCACCTAGTGTAGCTATTTGATCATTAAAATCAGTAGGTTATTTGAAGGATTAAGAAGTTTTTTTGAAAAGTGCTTAATAAAGGATTGTTTGAGATTACTGGTTCATAAGGCCTTGTGGCCTTGTGCCCTTGGTTCTTAGGGTTTGGGAAGTCTAGACAAGTCATTTTGAGCAAGTTTTAGTCATTGGTTAAGTTTCTGAAAGTTTGGAAAAAGGATTTCAAGTTTTGCAAAAATCTGATAAAAGGTGTTTTGAAATTGGTCAAACACATCAGATCCAATATCTTCTTTGTTTGTTGGATCAAAGGTCTGAAATCAGGTTTGGGAATAGTTTGGGTGATAAGCTATCTATTGGTTATCTGGTTGTTGAATTTGGTGGCTTATTGAGTGTGCTATAGCTTATCAAAGTTGGCTGAAGTGGTCATTTGCATCAGCAAAGTGACCACCTCATTTGGTGCTTGCATTTGTATTTCTAGTGTAAGGCTTGTTGTTTTGTTGCTTGGATCCTGTTTATGTGCTGCTTGTGAGGATTTTTGGCTATTTGGATTGCTTTGTTGCTAGCTTATGAGCTTATTGGCTTATTATCTTATTTGTGCCAAAACTCATCAAGTCTACCCAACTTGTAGACCTTGATTCACAAGGTTTGTACTCAAGCCTTAACCAGCAGGTTGAAAACAAAGTTTTAACACTTCATTAAGTCTGTCAATGTCTAAAATTGTGCTTGTCAGCGTTTGATTTACTCTTGTCAGCGTTTGACTATTAGTCAAACTTGGTTAAATAGCTTATTGAATCTGTTTTGCTTATTGGTACATGCAACAACTTTATTTTTGTAATAGAACTCATTTTTCTCAGCTTATTAACAAGTCTGGAAGGTTACAAGTATTTTGGTTAAGCTTTTGCTAGAAAACTAGCTTATTTGGCTTTTTCAGCCAGCTTATTGGTTCTTACAACTTATTCTACTTGTCTTTTTGTGATTTTCTTGATTGATTATTCTTAGTTAAGCTATTTTTGAGCTTTTGCAATAAACCAGAGCTTCTGAAACAGCCCAGAACTCTATCCCGACTATTTTGTCATTTTGTGGAATTGTTCTTTGCTTATTTCTGGCTTATTGAGTGAGCTTTTTCAAAATTTCTTTTACAGATCTCTTTGGCATCTCAAAAGAAGGTTGTGTGTTTAAGCAGAGCTTATGGCATTGGCTTATTGCTTAATAGGCTTATTGGCCCAATAAGCATAAGCTGTTTGTTGTTTAAGCTATGATAAGATCATTTTCAGCTTTTGGGCCTTTAGACTTTGTGCTTAGAATTAAATTTTGAGTCAGATAGGGCTTTTTCAGGTCATTTGGGCTTATTGTGACTTTTTGGGCTAAAAAGCCCATTAAGGTTGACTGATTTTGCTTTTAGCCCATTTGGGGGCCCATTAGGGGTATTTTGGTAATTTCACTTTCATTTTCTGGTTACTTAGGTTAAAATAAACTAGTTTGCAAGTTTTTGGAATTTTTTTATAATTTTTGGATTTTTAATATTATTTTAATATTATTTTATTATTATTATTCAAATTTCACATTTTTGCACTTTTTATATTTTTCTTAGCTTAAATACATTAAAATAGGAATTTTGCAACTCTTAGATAAATTTTATCATCTTTAGATTAATTTTTATAATTATTTTAAGTTTTAATAGTTTTTAAATCATTTTAAATAGTTTTTATTAGTTTAAAAATTTATAAAAATAGTTTTTAATCTTTTTAGGTCATTTTAAAGGTTTACCAATTGAAAAATCTTTATTTGGGCTTTTTGATAATTAATTTGATTTTTAGGGCTTTAATTAGCATTTTAAAATTAATATTTAATTAATTAAAAGGTTTGAAAAAGTTTTGATCATTGGTAAACTCTTAGTTTATTTATTTTGATTTTTGGAAAAATTTTGGGAATTTTTAGAATTAATTTTTGTTTTTGTACTTTTTACGGTTTTACGTTTAGTCGTAGTAGTAATTAATTTCACGTCTTCGTCATCCTCTTTTCTCATCCCCTTCTATCCAATATTAATCTCAAACCAATTACGAATTATTCACACACATATACCTCCTTGGGAAACGAACTTTTCACTTCATTGGGTCATTAGTGTTTGATTTTCCTAAATCATCACTTAATACTTTCCCTATTTACCTCCTTTTCCTAAAGGTGTGGTAAAACACTGCAATCATTTTGGCACCGCTGCCGGGAAGGTGTGTCGTGATTATTTTGTCTTGTTGTTTTTAATATTAACCATAAATAGTATTTGTATTAGTAGAAATCTACTAATACGTATTATCGGTTTTTTTTGTTTTTCTTGTGAAATTATTATTACTATACTGTATTGAGTATCACAATCAATTCAAAATATCTCCAAAAGTGTGAAAACACAACCATAATTGGGATTTGATCTCCTAATTATTGTATTCGAATCTCAAACAAAAAGAAAAAGGAAAAAATAGATAAATACTTTCAAGAAGCTCGATTTTGAAAAATACAAACTATAAGGTGGGTATAAGGCGGGTTTATAAAATATACCCTTAGGAAAAAGGCTCTTAAGTGCTTCGCGCCGCCTCGTTTCCCCGCTTGCTTGTGAGTATTTTGAGATTGAAGGCTAATCGAGGGTTTTGCCGCCCAAAGTATTATTACGTATAATATATTTGCTTGGTTTTCTTTGTGATTAAACCCTCTTGAACAATTTGGTTTTCACCAAAGTTCTAAATTCATTCGAAGGCGTTCAATCCACGTGATCGTTTTCATTCTTTTGAGGCTTCTTTAATCAAGAGTTTGATTCGAGGAGAGATTTGGTAGATTGTTGTCTACGAAGATACACCAAAATCCAAAAAAAATTAGAAATAATCAAAAACACAATTTTTTTTTGAAAATTCACAAAACACCCAAAAAGAATCTTCTTTGCTCACCTCCCATTCTTCGTGAAGTTTATGATAACTCGTAATCAAGCAAAACGAGCTCGTAAACGTCGTCAAAATCAAGTAAATCAAGAGACGTTGATTGAAGAACAAACTCCAATTGTTGAACCTATTGTAGAACAAGAAGTCGTCATGGCTAATCGTACTATGATGGAGTTGCTACAAGCACCCACCGAGGGCTTTGGAGAGGCCATTATGATTCCCGCTATCCTTGCGGAGAATTTCGAGATTAAGACGGGTTTAATGTCTATGTTGCAAGCTAATAAGTTTAGAGGTCATGAGAAAGACAACCCGCATTACCACATAAAGAATTTTAATCGTCTCACTGCTACTAGCAAGTTTAAGGATGTTCCACATGACGCCATTAAAATGATGTTGTTTCCATACTCGTTAGATGGACCCGCTAAAATTTGGCTTGAGAAAGAACCGCCAAATTGAATTTTGACATGGGGTGATCTCGTTTCTAAGTTTGTGAACAAATTTTTTCCACCATCTAAAACAACACATTTGAATAATGAGATTTCAAGATTTGTACAACGAAATCATGAAAGTTTTTCAATGGCATGGGAACGATTTAAGGAAATGTTACATGAATGTCCACACCATGATTTTTCGGAATTACATCAAGTTGATACTTTTTATAATGGTAATTTTTTGTGCAAAACGACGGATGAAGCTTTAAAGATTATCGAGAATAGATCTAAGGTTTATAGCCCTCGTAACACACCGAGTGTTGCCAATATGGGTTCGTCATCGTCGTCATCATCTCGTAGCATTAATGCCTTACATGACGAAGCTAATGAGGAAAATCGGTTTTTCGATAGGTTTACAAATCTTATGACTCATTGGAAAGCACAAGAGGCTTTGAATTCCGCTTCGGTTAAAGCGGTTGATAAGAGTTGTTTGTCTTGTGGTGGAGCTCATGATCTTTCTGAGTGCATTACCGCCAGTGGTAACACTTCGTGTGCTTACGTAGCAACGGGAACTTACAACCAAAACGGCCAAGGTTCCCGCCGAAATCAAGCTCCACCAAATCAAAATGCTAATATCTATCGAAACAACAACCAAGGTGGTAATTATCAACGCAATTCACGTAACTACAACAAAGGGAATTATCAAAGTGGGAATGGACAAGTTACTAATCAAAACCAAAACCGTGATTTTCAAAATACTACACAAGGTTTTCAAAATGCTCACACTAAAAATCTTCAAGGAGAATTTTTGGATTATGCTAAAGCAAATGATGCTAAATTTGATAACATGCAACGTGAGATGATTAGCTTAAGATCCGAGTTGGAAAACGAGCTTAAAAACAAACTTGCTAACGAACTTAAAACTCATGCTAATAAAATGGAAGGAAATGTTCAACATCTTCAACAAAATCAACAAAGATGGAACAAGGAAAACATGAGATTAAGCAAGAATTGTTAAAAGCGGATTTAAGGCAATCAAAATTTGAAGACCGAATGGACAAAATGTTTGAAGCAATCATGTGTAAACCCTCTTCCTCGGGTGGTCTTCCTAGTGATACCATTGCAAACCCGAAGGGAGAAATGAAGGTTATTACTACACGAAGTGGTAAAACTTTCAAGGAACCAATCTCTCGTCCAAGTACTTCTACGGAGAAGGAAAAAGAGAAAGAACCCGAGGTGGTGGTAGAAAAGGAGCAAATTCCAAGCCCACGAAGTACCGCTCAAACCACACCTACGGTTGAACCAATACCAATCATGGAACCCGAGATTCCAAGGCCGTTGCCTAATGTCCAACCCACACCACCCTTACCTTACCCTTCGAGACGTGACAAGGAAAAAGCACAAGAACGGAATAATTATCAATTTGAGCTTTTTATGAAAATGTTTCATGACATACATTTTAACATAAGTTTTGCCGACGCTCTTATCATGATGCCTCGATTCGCCGCAAACTTCAAAAGTATGCTAAACAACAAAGAGAAGTTACAACAATCGTCTAGTTATTCATCGGTTTTTCTTAGCCGCATACCACAAAAAGTCGGAGATCCCGGTAAATTTTTGATTCCGTGTGCAATTCAAGATATGGAGGAATGCTACGCCTTGGCCGATCTTGGTGCTAGTATTAATTTAATGCCTCTTGAGATTTTCAAATCGCTTTCGCTTCCGGCTCTTACTCCTTAGAACATGTCTATCGAGATGGCCGATCATTCTACGATTTTAGCATGTGGAGTAGCCGAGGACGTTTTCGTTAAAGTCGGAAAGTTTTACTATCCCGTTGACTTTATCGTTGTAGACATTCCTATCAATCGAAAAGTTCCTCTCATTTTGGGTCGTTCATTTTGGATAAATCAAGAGCACTTATTGATGTTCATGCTCGAAAAATCACCCTTCGTTTCAATGAGGAAGAACTTGTCATCAATGCAACACAAAACTCCAATCTTTCTCATGTCTATTCTATTGCAACTTTAAACCATGGTAATTCAACCAATGTAGTTTGCAAAGAATTTTCACCAAGAGTTTTAGGAAATGTCGCCAAAAACAATTTACCATTTCCTCCGCTGGTGGAGGTTATGAGTGTAAATCCTACAAAGAAGAAACCGTCAATACTTGAATCGAAAAATCTTTCGCCTCACGTCGAACATTCATTCTTGAAAAGTGTTGATAAGTCACCGGTTTCTAAGGAAGATATTTCGGATGACGAATATGTTGACCCTGATGGGGAGGTTTTCTTTGTCGATAAACGTTTTGAGAACTTACCACCACCAAAACCAAAACGGTTTTCAAATGTGAGAATTTTTAGTGTGACTAACATCGTCTTAGAAACACCAAATATTTTTGACATAATCAAAAAAGGGTTTTCATAAGGAGAGTTTAAAAGGTAAAAATGGAAAAGATTTAAATGTGATTTAATTGATTTTTCTACAAATCTAACTCCGTCATCACCATGTGTTTTGAGTGCTACAAGCTCGTCTACTCCTTTTGACAATGCTTTGTGTGGTTTTAGTATGGGGGAAGCCCATTATGTTCCCTCATCCTTGTCCACCGAGGACGAGATATTCGATCCCGGAATCTATTATAAAGGGAAATCTCGGTCTTCCACCGATGAAATAAATGGAAACTATATCTATTTGCTTGGTGTGAGTCTACCTCGAGTAGCTCAAAAGTTTGTCTTACCAATTGTCCCACCCTTCTACTTCTCATCTCTTTTCTTCAAACTCTTTGAGTTTATGGCACGTGTGGAAGTGGCGTTGAATTGTTTATGCAATGAAAACGAAGACGCCATCTTCGATCCCGGTATTTTGTATCATTAAAGGACTTAGTCCTTAATACCAGTTGCTTTTTGGGCCTTGTTTATCATGTAAGCCCCATCAAAAATTGACCATACCATGATTTTCCCTAAATGTTTGCATTTTTAGGGGATCGAGTCGAGCTCATGACTCGGTAATCAAAAACGAGGTGCCTCGTGGGGGAGATCCCATGCTTATCCTTTTATGCTTTCTAATAAATAATGAGAGGGTATTTGTGCCCTTCCAACTCGTTGTCTCGTGGTTGTTTTTGATTGTGTTATCTAGATCATCATCATCATGTGCGATTGAAGACTCTCGTGTTCGTTTACGTGAGCCTCCATCGTTTGCTTGAAGAAGTTTTTCACGAATCTATGACATATCCTTTATTGTTCTAACAATTATCTTTTAGCATACTTAATAAACGGCTTTAGATATATTGTTGATCACCCTTTGCATGCTAGATCCTAAGCATTCGATTCTTCGTCTCTAGTATGGGGGTGCTCCACCTTTAGACTCGAAACATTGAGGACAATGTTTACTTTTAGTATGGGGGTGAATAGGTACTTGCTTTGCTACGCCCTCACGTTTTCCAACTTTCAATGTTTTGTTTTGTTGCTAATAAGGCTAAAAATGGCAAAAATTTAAAATTTTTTCTTAGTTTTCATAAGTGTTTTTAAGACACGAATGTATATTTTCCGATGGGTAGAATAAGAGCTAATTTTTGACTTAATGGGCATTTGGAGCCCTTTACATTCCTTAACCCGCTTAATTCAAGTTTTGCTAGACTTTTATAAAGGGAACTTTAAAACGCAAAAGTCTTAGCTCATTCGGGTTAAGAACAAGAACTTTTCGCAAGTTCCTATTATTGATCCTAGAAAGTCACTTATCAAGGGAACTATAAAATGCATTCTCTAAACTTGAAAAAGTCCAAGAAAGTGCAAGATCCTATAGGTGGCTTGAAAACCCTGAACTTCGATTTGATATAGTCTCAATGAAAGCTAATCCAAATTTGGCTTAATTTTGACTTGCATGGCTAAGTATTCACGAGTCTCTTTAATTAGAGGTCTTTATATAGTGAAGAACGAGAGATGATAGAGTTAGACAAGTGATCATGCTAAACGTAGAACATGAAAATGTTCTTTCAAAAACTCATATGTTTTTAATTGTGGTTTTTTTTTCCCATAAGATCAATGCATTAGGAATAAAAATAATTGCAATAAGTAAGGTCGTATGATTTGAAAGGTTACTTAGCTTCTAGCACAAGATCGTTTAAAAGTTGCTCGGGGTTGAATAGAGTTCATAGCCAAGGCATAACTTATTGAAGCGGGATGCGAAGATTGGTGAAGATCCAAAAAGGCCCTAACAAGGCATGAGGAGCTCTATTTTGTTACTAAAGATCCAAGATGATGTGAAGTATCATTATTCCAAAATCAATATAAAGGATCAAGACACACGACGAAAAGCAATTACTCCCCTAAAGATCATGGAGAAAGTCTATCCAAAAATACCCTTACAAGGTATGAGGATAAATATATCCAAGTCCGAAAAGGAGGCGCATCGTTGTATATAAAAGTCCGAAATAAAGATTGAAGAAAAATGATGAAGTCGTGGTCCAAATATGAAGAATCTCTCAAAAACATCAAGTGAAATATGAAGAGAAGACCATAATATCAAGAACGTCTTCCCAAGATTTGAAGTATGAAGTACATGCCAAATATCGGTCCGAGAAAGGTCTCAAATCGTGAAACAAGTTATGCCAAGATATGAACTTAAGAAGATACACGAGAAGCCATTTTAAAAGACTTTGTCCTTCGGCTAACTATCGATTAAATCGTGCTACTTTGCTTTCGGACTAATAAATACTCAAATAAGTCAATATGAATGTCACACCCCACCATGGCGGAATATGGAGTGCAACGTATGGATATCATCACAACATGGCGTGTCTATAGAGATAACTAAATGAAATAAGAAATGTCATAAAATGGTGACACAAATGTCATGACAATATCTCAACAATGCAGGAGTCTAGGTAAGTAGGTAACAGTCCTACCACTTACCCGAGACAAACAATTAACATAAACAAAACAAACATATAGGTGCCAACAGTATCACTTATTAAACAAACAACAGAAACTAAGAAGGAACGGGGATCTCCTTCTAAATGCATTCCTATGCAACTCCAAATCCTAGCCACTCAAGTTCTCATGCTTAACCGTAATATCACCTGAAAGAGACACTAAAACACGTCAACATAAAGTTGGTGAGAGTCATAGGTTTAGACTCCGACGCCAAATCAGTTATAATATAAGCTGTGAATAACCACCAACAATAATAATATAGGGACAATGTGTTGCAAATGTGCATTAACAACTAACATTCAAGATTAACCAACCAAACCAAAACCAAGGCTCCCAACAATACCAAACACCATACTCCCATAGGCACTCAAGCACCTATGAACCAATCCCAAGGCCCTGCCTTGTCAACAATCCCTTTGGTACCAAGTCAAAACATAAACAATCAAGAATCAACTAGCAGTTAATCACATAAGTATGCACACACAAGTCCATCACCAACCACAAAAACATTCACAGCATAAGTTATAAAAAAAACAGTGTCTCTTCCTTACCATCTGGAAGTCAAAATCATTAAAAGACATGGGACTATGAAACTCACCTGATTGAGCTTCTCCAAAAGTCCGCGCACTAGCAAAAGCTAACAAACCAAAAACACATAATCAAAACATGAACCAATCACTAAGACGGCTCATCAACCTATGATGGACATCTAGCCTTCTCCCATATATGACCCTAATTAATATGATCTAAACACCCCATTAACCTTCCCTAACAAGTCCTCAACCTGGTTAAGTTTGATAACTATCCCGTTCATATTTTACACAAAACAGTCCTAACTTTTAGGTCTCCAAACTATAAGCCAAACGCCCACCTAACATACCCATGATCTCTATAAAGGGAATACTTATGCCCTTATATATGTTAGCTAACACCTCCCACTTGCCCCAACCTTAAAGCTACTGTTAAGGCCTCGATATATATATATATATATATATATATATATATATATATATATATATATATATATATATATATATATATATATATATATATATATATATATATATATATATATATATATATATATATATATATATATATATATATATATATATATATATATATATATACTTTTGTCTATCCAGATTTTACTGATTTTAAACTTACAAAAAGTTTATTATGATTAGGAGGTCTTACCCTATCCCACATTCTTAGTCCCAATTCAGATACTTCCTATGATATATAAACCATCTCCCATGTTCGTTTGAAGGTCCCAATGCAACCCTAAGTACCCCAAACAACCCAAAACTTAAAAAGAAAACAGGCTGACTTCAAAACTGTTTTGACCTCTGACTGTTGTAACCTGTTTTTGACCCATTTCCGAACCTCCAATTTAGTTCTCGTTTCTTGCATTGGAAAGCCTCTTCAATTACCTTTTAAGTGATACTTGGATCACAAAATAAGAATTTGTAGAACTCCCTATATGATCAAAACAATTGACCCTAAATTCTGCCCAGTTTTTAAAAACGGGTTTAATTAAATTAACCTAATTAATTACACCTAACCTCACTAATTACAAGCCCTAATTTATGTAATCATCATAATATCATTAATATAACATTAATATACTGTTTTTAAATTAATCCCTAACCTAAATCCATGATGTAGGTTTTTCGTACACGTTTTAGGAAAAACGCGTATGAGTGGCAAGTATTAAGTTGCACGTTTTAGGAAAAACGCGAAACCAAATAAATGCGGGTTCGTTCTCGAAGGAGGTGTGTGAATTAATGTGCCAAAATATAAAATAACAATGTTTGGATTAGTGACGTTTTTGGTTTCAAGAGAGAAAAATAAAAGACGAGCTACGACTACGTTTAAAACTACGACGTTGACGTAAAACGCGAACGTAAATACGTAAAACGTGACGAAATTAAAAATTAAACCTAAAAATTAATTAAAAATTAATACTAAGTCTTAAATAATATAAATAAGAATAAAAATCCAACAAATATATTTTAAAACCTTTTATTAATTAAATATTCAATTTTTAATGCTAATTAAAGCCCAAAAATTAAATATAATTAATAAAATGCCAAAAATATTAATTTATTGAACTAATAACTAACTTATATTATTTAAAGACTAAAAAGTATTTTTTTCTAAATTTTAAAAACTATTTTTCTATTTTTTAATCACTAAAAACTATTTTTAGATTAAAATAATCCTAAAAAATAATAAAATAATACCAAAATTAATTTAACAATTTTAAAAAATCCTAAATTACCCTAATGAACAGTAGAAAATTGAAAAAGTTTGAAAAATGTAAAATTTTTCACTAAAAGACAAAACAGTTTATTAATTAAACCCTAATTAACTTAATTTAATTATAAAAAATAATTAAAAAGTGAACAATGACTAATTTTAAAACCAAAAATCTTAAACTAATTTTCTTAATCTATAAAAAATTTTAAATCTGAAAAATAATACTTTTTTACACTAAATTCCAAAAACAACCTAATTAAAATTAATTAAAATTGCAATTAAATATAAAAAATAGAAAATGAACAGTAACTTAAAATTAAATTATACTGAAAAATTAAGAATAAAATAAGAAAAATAATGCAACAAAAATTAAATCCTAACTCCTATTTTTTACCACTAAAGACAAAAAAGTTAAAACTGAAAGTGACCTTTTTCTTTGTTTCTGTCTTTTAGTGTAGCAGTGGCTACAGCAAAGCTATCAGTGGGAAAGGAGTTCCCACTGACAATGAAAAAAACGGGTCTGGGCACAAAAGTGCTTGTAACTTTTGATTGGCTTTGTTTTAATGGACACAATTGGCACCCCTACACTCAGTGGAGTGTAGGGAGTCTATGAAAATTATAAAAACACCAGTTAACAAGCAAAAATTAAGCTCAAGGGGGCAAAATCAATTGCTGATGTGCACTAATGGGGTAGATGAATAGTGTTCTGATCTACTTGGCAAACAAACAGATTTCCAGCAAACCAAACGTACTCCCTAGCATACCATAGTTACTAACAGCATCGCTTATCCCTAATCCAACCTATATTCTAACTGATGCCCACGTTTCAATTCAAAAAAATTTACTAAAACAAACTAGGTGAGCCTATTACTTAATCTGATGACTGTTATCCTTTTTTAGGCACAAGATTTGAATCTTTAGACTAACTGACTAAAAACAAACCATTAAATATCCTACTGCCATCTATATAAGACATGTTTAGATCAAAAATCACCAGCTGTTTGTCACACACAACCTTACAAACCCTATTGCCAAACACTCTTATAAAACTACTGAAATGAAATTTTTGAATCCAACAGCTTACAAAATCAAACTAACTTATCTAACACATACAGAATGAAATAAAGAGAGCCAAATCAACAAGCCAGCACAGTCATGAAATTCTCATCAAGCATAAAAAAAATCATATAAGTGCAAAAATGGGAAGGGTTAAAGCCTCGTACCATATCCGATTCACGTCCGAACAAGATGGATGGCTGATGCCATCTTCCATAGAGATACTTAATGAGTATTTAGAGCTTAAGGGAAGCTTATGAAAGGCTGTCGTAGAGAATGCTGGTGTGACTAAAGCAGTCACACCCAATATGTCTTCTTTGGTGAAACCTGCTAAAATAGAATCAAGACAAGTGAAACTGTCAAAGAGCTTGTGCACAAGCTTGTTTGTCAAGCAAGCTTATGTACAAGCTTTTTGAACAGTGATGGACAATTCCAGAGAATAAACAAGACTAGTGAAATCCCTTTTTTTTGAAAGTAAAAAAAAATCTTGAAAACACTTTGTAACCAACTAAATTGAACCAGTATCCTAATTTTAACAACAAGGGTCTGCTGTCACTTCTACTTGCTGATAAAATTAGAATAATTGAATCCAAAAACCTTTTTCTGCCAAAATAAATCTTGAACAAAAAGAAAGCAAGTCTGCTGATGAGAGATTATAACTAAATTTGGAAAGGTTTAAATTAATACACTACTTAAAACAGGTAAAAAGGAACACAACTTATGCAATTTTTAACTAAAAACACTCTGAATATTCATTAATCGAAAAAAAAGTTTACATAAGTTGGAACAAAAACGAACTCACAATCTGAGTGCTCAATATATAGCAGTAGATAGAAGGATCTAGAATGAGAAAATTACAACTGAAAACCCTATATACAAACTACCAGAAATACCCTTGAAGTCTTGGATTCGATTTTTTTTTGGTCAAACTGCAAACATGTGAATGTTGATGTAGTCCAGCTGTAGTACTTGATCCTGTCCGTGTATTGAGTCTTTGGGAACACGTTTTACCTTGAACCATTGGATTGGTCGTTTTTGGGATGTGTTGTGAAAGTGACATAGCAGGGTGATGCTGGGGAATCACATGGGCATGTTGGGGAAGGAATATTTGGGTGGGAATAGGATAAGGGGACCATCAATTATTGATCTGGAAAATATAGTGGTGGATTATGTGGTTATTAGGGGAGATGATAATTAGGGTTGATGAAGGATGAACAGTGATCAGCTTAATCCGATTTGGGGATTCAACCTTGTTAAGCGCGTTTATGATTTATTAATCATATTTTGAAATATGAATTAATAAATAGAAACGGGTAAGTTAAAGGTGGGTAGGGAATGGGTTGGACCAGGTTAAATGTGGGCTATTGACCATTGTTGACCGGGTAGGGGTTTGATATATGGCAAAAGTGACCCCTGCTGTTTGAAAAATGGTGTATAAAAAGTTCTTCCCAGCCTTTTCTTTACTTCCTTTGTAAACAACTATGAGGATGTTGTCATTTTTGGCACAACTTCTTCAAAAATTTTGGGCAAGGGTTATAGTTGCACTTTTTAGCAAACTTCAAGGGCTATTCTTATATTGTCTTAACATTTTAGGGACCCATATGTAATAAATGAGATTTACAAGGGTATAAATTGCCAAGTCTTTCAAAGTTGAGGGACCATTCTTGCCAATCTTCAAAACTTCAAGGGCATTTTTGTAAATTCCATATTTGGGCCCGGTTTCTTATGCGGCTTCGTTTCCCGTGTTCGTTTTTGCTTGAATCCTTTGATCTTTTGTTGATTTCACGATATCCGTACCTAAAATACACAATAAACAAACACAGGCATATATTGGGTATTTTGATGACATTTTAAGCGTTTTAAGCCCGATTTGGACGATGAGACTATGTATAAATACAGTCTCATCACTCCCCCATACTAAACCATTGCCGTGTCCCCACGCAATGCTAGAATTAAGTATCGTAGCACTTCCAAAATTCATTTTATGATGACATTTATTGAAGACATAAAAATAAACTACTACACGTGTTTTAGACATAATGTATGGTTTTCATCATGATTAAGTGACTTTTGGGATCATAGAACAAGAACACGTGAATGCTTCGTTAGAAATAATTTCGTCGTCCTCGATTTTCACCCAATTCCATGCTAAGCGTGTAACGAGATCATTGTTATTATAAGTTAGCAACACGATCACATCTCATGAGTGTTAATTATGAACCTAAACTCCCTTATTCCTACTTGGTATCTCTTATATTTTATTTTTGTCTTAATGATCACGAGGATACATCATTGACTTATGCGTGAATAGAGATTAAGTCTAAAAATAGAAACTTAACGGTGTACCCAAAATCATTAAATCAATAATTCATCCCAATAGACAACGATGTCAAAAAATTAAGTCAACAAGAAGGATCGATAAACACGGTTTTATAACGGTTTTGAACATGAGACTTATTACCAAGACTTTTATACGCCCCCTAACGGAAGGGCCTTATTATCTTTGGTTTACCTCCATCTTTTATTCAACTCCGCCATGGAGCTTTTATTATGACTTCGGTCTTGCCTTGCCTTTTATTATCCGCCTCATCGGTGGTTTTATTAGCCAAAGACGTATATCCTCACGCTAAAGCGAATTTTGGATCTTTAAAGCTTCGAAGATTAAGGCTTGATTCACTTTCAATTTGGGCATAGATTTTTCGGCCTTGTGAGCTTCAAATTTTTGCTTAATTTAGGTGAGCACTTGAAATCTTATTATTAGGTGAAGCTTTCGATTATTCGGGTGCCAATACTTCAAAACCGTGACGCGGGCGATACCTTAATGTTTTCCCAATTTAATTACATGGAAGCTACCAAAACGAATTAGAAACCCAACAATAGTGACTAAACCGCCAAATCAATATTTATTAACAATTTATTATGCAAAAGCGTTGGGAGAATAAGCTAATAATTACTACACATGAGATCGTGACGATTACGAGACTTATACATAAATCTATCATTTCTCGTCCTCATTTAAGAGACTTAGCCTAAAAAGTTAAGGAATCGAAGCTAAGTGCTCAACACGCACGGTCGAGTAAAAAATTACTCTCGTTCTCACCATCGGAAAACCTACATTCGTGTCTTAAACACTTATGAAAAACAAGAAAAATTTTAAAATTTGGCCATTTTTAGCCTTATTTGCAACAAAACGATAGCAAAAAGATGAAATTGGATAGCGTGGTGACGCAAGCAAGGTGAAGTATCTACTCACCCCCCCATACTAAAACTAAACATTGTCCTCAATGTTTCGAGTCTAGGGGTGTAAACACCCCCATACTAGAGACGAAGTCGAATGCTTAATCTCGAGCATGGAAAGGGTAAAACGAATAACCTAAAAGCCGTTTATGAATTATGCTAATAAGATAAACGTTAGAACATAAAAGGATATCATCGGATATCGGAATCTCCAAAGGCAACGATCGAAGCTCGAGTGATCCGTAAAACGAACACGAGAGGCTTCAATGATGATGATGAACCTAATAGATCACAATCACAAACAACCACGAAACAAAGGTAGGAAGAGAACAAGTCCCCTCGTTACGTTAAACTAAGAAAGCAATAATATGTACAAGGATAAGCATGAGAATCCCCCACGAGGCACCTTGTTTTTGTTAACCGAGTCAAAAGCTCGACTCGAACCCCCATAAATGTGATCATTTAGGGATAATCTTGGTATGGTCATTTTTGGTGGGGCTTACATGATAAACAAGGCCCAAAAGTACATGGAGTACTTTAAAAACCCGATAAACATATACCGGGGTCAAAGATAGCGTCTTCGTTTTCGGATGAAAGACGAAACAACGCCACTCCAACGCATGCTAAAACCCCAAAGGGGTAGAAGAAAAGAGATAAGAAGTAGAAAGGTGGGGCAATGGGTAGGTCAAACATATGAGCTACTCGAGGTAGACTCACACCAAGCAAACGAAAAGATTTTCCATTTATTGCATCGGTGGAAGACCGAGATTTCCCTTTACAAGCAATTCCGGGATCGTAAATCTCGTCCTCGGTGGAGAAATGGGAGGGAACATTTGGGGCTTCCCCCACACTAAAACCACACACACCATCGTCAAAAGGAGTAGACGAGGTGGTAGCACTCATATAACGCGGTGATGACGGAGTTAAACATGTAGAAAAATCTTTTAAAAAATCTTTTCCTTTTTCATCGTTCAAAAACTCTTTATGAAAACCCGATTTGATAATGTCGAAAATATTTGGCGTGTCAAATTCAAAATTAGTCGCGCTAAAAATCCTCACATTTAAGTTGTGGTTAGGGGGTGGTGGATTATATAAGTTCTCAAAACGTCGATCAATAAAGAACACCGCCCCCTCGGGGTCTACATACTCGTCATCCTCATGAACATCGATCTCATCGATTTCCTCATCAAAGATAGGCTTGTCAAACCAAGGTTTGTCATTCCCCTCCTTGAGTATCTTAGAAACTCTCTCGAAGAGATCACGATCAAGCACGAAACCATCATTCTTTTGTGGGGATCGTTGATAAGTTAGATCCTCACGAATGTGGTAAACGTCATTCTCAAATGAGGAGTGTTGATAAGGTAACTCCTCGAGAATGGGACTTGTGTCTATAGCAAGAAAATCATCGACCTCCTTAAAGAATTCTTCATCATCACAATTGTGAAACGAAGGAGGATCGATGATATGGTCATCAACGTTCTCGAATTCATCATCAAAAATGGGATTATGATGAAAAATAGGTTCGTATACGGAATTCGAGTACGTTGTGAAAGTGTCGTCATTCTCATCATTATAAGAAATTTCCGACATGAGATCGTCCTCTTCATTTGAAGATTTATCAAAGGGTAAATCCTCGAAGATGGATGGCGGATTAGCAAGTATATGCTCGATCTCGGTAAAATCACCATCGTCATCAAAGAAAGTGTCGATGTGAGCAAGTTCTCGAGTGGATTTCTCAAGAGTCACAACCATGGACTTACAAGTCGAATGACTATGCTTAGGTGACATTTCTATGATGGGTGAGATTGCATTGGGTTGGGCCACTTCCTTAGCCTTAATGAATTTGGGGCTAGGAGTGGGAGGCACTTCAATGGGTTTAGAAGTATAGGCCTCAAAGTCATGGTCCTTCGAAGGTGGTGAAGACGAGCCCATATTGGTCTTTGTCGTGATGGCACTAACGTCGCCCTTCGGAATTAGTGGTTCACTTGTTTCGCTAAAAACATCCCAAAGTGAGTTTTCATCCATAAATTTACACATACCCTTTTGAATTAGGTATACGTATTCTTTATCATTAAAATCATCATCTTTAAAACCGTTTTTCTTAATTCTTTCAAAACATGCATCAAGCTTCATTCTTTCCGCTAAAGTAAACATTTTGAAATCATTAGAATTTGAATCATTAGGTTTTGAAACCTCGGTTTTTTCATTCTCATAAAATCCTTGGGATTTTCTAGCGAAAAAGTCTATTTTCTCATCCCCATATCTCATAGTAAGTCTCCCCTCGTGAACGTCGATTACGGTTCGAGCCGTCGATAAGAATGGTCAGCCTAAAATAATGGGACATTTAGGGTCACACTCGTAATCGGATATAACGAAATCCGCGGGAAAAACAAACTTTCCAATCCTAACATAGACATCCTCGGTTATTCCAATTGGTATAAGTGGAGTGCAATTTGCAAGCTCGATTGTCATGTTCGTGGGGGTAAGCGAAGGCAATCTCATCAATTTCCAAAGAGAATGAGGCATGAGATTGATGCTAGCACCTAAATCGGCAAGGGCTAAACATCCCTCAATCTCGGAAAAACCACAAGGTAGTAGAAATTGGCCCGGATCCTTTTCCTTTCTCGGCATACGCCTTTTGGGTTTTTTAAGAAGGATTGAAGCACAAGTTTCTTCAAGGGTCACTTTGGTAAGGTCGACAAAGCTCTCTTTTTGAACCGTGGATGGAATTTGAGGTACACGAGGGTGTGCACTCCTTTCCTTGGTCGCCACGTTCACCCCATCGACTTTAGAACAAGAAGACGTCTTAGAAGTCGAGGGTTGAGAGGGATAAACAACACGGAATCCTTCAAGGTTAGGGGTAATCACACGACCTTTCTCACGAGACGAGGCGGCTTTGCATTGTTCTTTCGGATTAGCAACGGTGTCACTAGGTAATGAACTCGATGACGAACCCGAGGCTTTGTTCATTATGGCCGAAAACATCTTTTTTATATCAATTTGCCCTTGCTCAATCTTCGTGTTTTGCAATTTCAAAGTATTTGTAAAGTCGTTTTTCAAAGTACCAATTTCTCCCTCTAATCGTCTCATATTAGCCTCATTCGTTTTCATGTAGTTTTGAAAATCGTTTGACGAACTATTTTGATTTGAGTTAAAGTTCCCTTGGTTTTGATTACTTCTTTGAAAATTTCCTTGATTACCACTTGAAAAATTATTTCCTTGATTGTTATCTCGATTTTGCCAAGTTATATTACGACCTTGATTATAACCTTGATTTTGATTCGAAAAATTTGCTTGTTGATTATTTCCTTGAAAATTGTTTCGATTTTGAAAATTGTTGCCTTGGTTATAATTGCCTTGCTGTGATGGACCGGCGTTATTTTGATTAGAAAAATTGTTGTTTAACGCACTCACATTCGACGTTTGGCCATCCGTAGCCGCACACTCGTAATAATTATGAGGTCCACCACAAAACGTACACGAAACCTCAACCGCTTTCACCGTAGCGGGAGCGTCTTTCTTTTGCATATCAATGAGATAAGACGTAAACACATTCGTCAACTTGTCGACTTTCGCATCAACTCTCTCAATGTCGCGATTAGAAATACTAACATTGGCGACATTGGCAACACTCGGTGCGTTGCGGAGTTGGTAAACCTTGGATCGGTTTTCGATAATTATCAAAGCTTCTCTCGGAGTTTTACACAAAAAGTTGCCACCGGCGGCGGAATTCAACGAGTCTTGTTCGTGAAAATTAAGACCGTTGTAAAACGTATCAATTTGGTGCAACTCGGAAAAACCATGATGAGGACATTGCCTAAGCAATTCCTTAAAACGATCCCACGCGTCTCTAAAAGATTCATTCGGTTTTTGCTCAAATTTTGTAATCTCGTTTTTGAAAAACGTTGTCTTAGACGGTGGGAAAAAATAATTAACGAACTTGGAAACGAGATCCTTCCACGTAACTATGGAATTAGGTGGCTCTTTCTCGTACCAATCCTTGGCGGCACCATCGAGCGAGTACAGAAAAAGCATAAGCTTGACGACATCGGCGTCGACGTTCTTAAACTTGCTCGTGGCCAAAAGACGATCAAAATTCCGAATATGGTCGTGAGGATTATCGGCTTCACGACCTCGAAACTTCGTAGCTTGGATCAACGAAAGCATTCCGCTCTTAATCTCAAAATTCTCCGCCTCGATAGCGGGAATTACGATCGCGTCTCCATAACCCTCGGTGGGCGCTTGGAGCAATTCCATCATCGAACGATTATCGGCCATCTCCTCTAAGGTTTCTTCAACAACGATATTAGGAACGTCGGTTTCTAATTCTCGTCTACGTCGTCGATTCCTTCGATTACGATTGCGTCGATTCGAAGCTTCACTAGAATTGGAATAATCCTTCGATCGAGTGCGCATGCACTAAGCGTAGAATGGGTGGTAGCAAAGAAGATTCTTTTTGCGGCTTTTTGATTTATTTTTCAATTTTTTTGGTTTTTGATTGGTTTTTTTAATTTTTTTGGATTTTTGAATGTATTACGTAGACACAAATCTACAAATCTCCCCTCGAATCGACTTTCTCGATTAAAGGAGCCTCAAAGAATGAAAACGATCACGTGGAGTGAACGCCTTCGATGACTTTAGAACGTTGGTGGAACACCAAAACGTTCAAGAGGGTTTAATCTTGAAAACACAAGCAAATATAATATACGTAAATAATACTTGGGCGGCAAACCCTCGATTAGCCCTCTTTCTCAAAACACGCACAAGCAAGCGGAGGAAACGAGGCGGCGCTAAGCACTTAAGAGCCTTTTTCCTTTAGGTCGTGAAATACAACCGCCTTATACCCACCTTATAGTTTGTGTTAATTGAAATTAAGCCTCACGAAAGTATTTATCTATTTTGCCTTTAAACTTTTGCTTTAGATTCGAATACAATGATCGAGTGATGAAATCCCGAATCAAGGTTGCGTTTTCACGCTTTTGGAGTACTTGTATATTTATTGTTCTTACGTAGATACAATATAGTAATAATATATTCACAAAAAAAAACGAAAACCAATATATCTACAATATAGTAAAATGATTGATTTGTGTTTAATTTAGGAAAATTAAACACGATTTATTTGGATATTATACTATAATAGAGAAAAATAACAAAAATGAGTATGTACGTTATATACGCTTTCCAAAAAATGAAAAGCTAAAACGCACTACTCACACAAACACGATACTAATAGTAATGGCACACTAAACACCTCCCCGGCAGCGGCGCCAAAAATTTGATGTAGGTTTTTCGTACACGTTTTAGGAAAAACGCGTATGAGTGGCAAGTATTAAGTTGCACGTTTTAGGAAAAACGCGAAACCGAATAAATGCGGGTTCGTTCTCGAAGGAGGTGTGTGAATTAATGTGCCAAAATATAAAATAACAATGTTTGGATTAGTGACGTTTTTGGTTTCAAGAGAGAAAAATAAAAGACGAGCTACGACTACGTTTAAAACTACGACGTTGACGTAAAACGCGAACGTAAATACGTAAAACGTGACGAAATTAAAAATTAAACCTAAAAATTAATTAAAAATTAATACTAAGTCTTAAATAATATAAATAAGAATAAAAATCCAACAAATATATTTTAAAACCTTTTATTAATTAAATATTCAATTTTTAATGCTAATTAAAGCCCAAAAATTAAATATAATTAATAAAATGCCCAAAATATTAATTTATTGAACTAATAACTAACTTATATTATTTAAAGACTAAAAAGTATTTTTTTCTAAATTTTAAAAACTATTTTTCTATTTTTTAATCACTAAAAACTATTTTTAGATTAAAATAATCCTAAAAAATAATAAAATAATACCAAAATTAATTTAAAAATTTTAAAAAATCCTAAATTACCCTAATGAACAGTAGAAAATTGAAAAAGTTTGAAAAATGTAAAATTTTTCACTAAAAGACAAAACAGTTTATTAATTAAACCCTAATTAACTTAATTTAATTATAAAAAATAATTAAAAAGTGAACAATGACTAATTTTAAAACCAAAAATCTTAAACTAATTTTCTTAATCTATAAAAAATTTTAAATATGAAAAATAATACTTTTTTACACTAAATTCCAAAAACAGCCTAATTAAAATTAATTAAAAATGCAATTAAATATAAAAAATAGAAAATGAACAGTAACTTAAAATTAAATTATACTGAAAAATTAAGAATAAAATAAGAAAAATAATGCAACAAAAATTAAATCCTAACTCCTATTTTTTACCACTAAAGACAAAAAAGTTAAAACTGAAAGTGACCTTTTTCTTTGTTTCTGTCTTTTAGTGTAGCAGTGGCTACAGCAAAGCTATCAGTGGGAAAGGAGTTCCCACTGACAGTGAAAAAAACGGGTATGGGCACAAAAGTGCTTGTAACTTTTGATTGGCTTTGTTTTAATGGACACAATTGGCACCCCTACACTCAGTGGAGTGTAGGGAGTCTATGAAAATTATAAAAACACCAGTTAACAAGCAAAAATTAAGCTCAAGGGGGCAAAATCAATTGCTGATGTGCACTAATGGGGTAGATGAATAGTTTTCTGATCTACTTGGCAAACAAACAGATTTCCAGCAAACCAAACGTACTCCCTAGCATACCATAGTTACTAACAACATCTCTTATCCCTAATCCAACCTATATTCTAACTGATGCCCACGTTTCAATTCAAAAAAAATTACTAAAACAAACTAGGTGAGCCTATTACTTAATCTGATGACTGTTATCCTTTTTTAGGCACAAGATTTGAATCTTTAGACTAACTGACTAAAAACAAACCATTAAATATCCTACTGCCATCTATATAAGACATGTTTAGATCAAAAATCACCAGCTGTTTGTCACACACAACCTTACAAACCCTATTGCCAAACACTCTTATAAAACTACTGAAATGAAATTTTTGAATCCAACAGCTTACAAAATCAAACTAACTTATCTAACACATACAGAATGAAATAAAGAGAGCCAAATCAACAAGCCAGCACAGTCATGAAATTCTCATCAAGCATAAAAAAAATCATATAAGTGCAAAAATGGGAAGGGTTCAAGCCTCGTACCATATCCGATTCACGTCCGAACAAGATGGATGGCTGATGCCATCTTCCATAGAGATACTTAATGAGGATTTAGAGCTTAAGGGAAGCTTATGAAAGGCTGTCGTAGAGAATGCTGGTGTGACTAAAGCAGTCACACCCAATATGTCTTCTTTGGTGAAACCTGCTAAAATAGAATCAAGACAAGTGAAACTGTCAAAGAGCTTGTACACAAGCTTGTTTGTCAAGCAAGCTTATGTACAAGCTTTTTGAACAGTGATGGACAATTCCAGAGAATAAACAAGACTAGTGAAATCCCTTTTTTTTGAAAGTAAAAAAAAATCTTGAAAACACTTTGTAACCAACTAAATTGAACCAGTATCCTAATTTTAACAACAAGGGTCTACTGTCACTTCTACTTGCTGATAAAATTAGAATAATTGAATCCAAAAACCTTTTTCTGCCAAAATAAATCTTGAACAAAAAGAAAGCAAGTCTGCTGATGAGAGATTATAACTAAATTTGGAAAGGTTTAAATTAATACACTACTTAAAACAGGTAAAAAGGAACACAACTTATGCAATTTTTAACTAAAAACACTCTGAATATTCATTAATCGAAAAAAAAGTTTACATAAGTTGGAACAAAAACGAACTCACAATCTGAGTGCTCAATATATAGCAGTAGATAGAAGGATCTAGAATGAGAAAATTACAACTGAAAACCCTATATACAAACTACCAGAAATACCCTTGAAGTCTTGGATTCGATTTTTTTTTGGTCAAACTGCAAACATGTGAATGTTGATGTAGTCCAGCTGTAGTACTTGATCCTGTCCGTGTATTGAGTCTTTGGGAACACGTTTTACCTTGAACCATTGGATTGGTCGTTTTTGGGATGTGTTGTGAAAGTGACATAGCAGGGTGATGCTGGGGAATCACATGGGCATGTTGGGGAAGGAATATTTGGGTGGGAATAGGATAAGGGGACCATCAATTATTGATCTGGAAAATATAGTGGTGGATTATGTGGTGATTAGGGGAGATGATAATTAGGGTTGATGAAGGATGAACAGTGATCAGCTTAATCCGATTTGGGGATTCAACCTTGTTAAGCGCGTTTATGATTTATTAATCATATTTTGAAATATGAATTAATAAATAGAAACGGGTAAGTTAAAGGTGGGTAGGGAATGGGTTGGACCAGGTTAAATGTGGGCTATTGACCATTGTTGACCGGGTAGGGGTTTGATATATGGCAAAAGTGACCCCTGCTGTTTGAAAAATGGTGTATAAAAAGTTCTTCCCAGCCTTTTCTTTACTTCCTTTGTAAACAACTATGAGGATGTTGTCATTTTTGGCACAACTTCTTCAAAAATTTTGGGCAAGGGTTATAGTTGCACTTTTTAGCAAACTTCAAGGGCTATTCTTGTATTGTCTTAACATTTTAGGGACCCATATGTAATAAATGAGATTTACAAGGGTATAAATTGCCAAGTCTTTCAAAGTTGAGGGACCATTCTTGCCAATCTTCAAAACTTCAAGGGCATTTTTGTAAATTCCATATTTGGGCCCGGTTTCTTGTGCGGCTTCGTTTCCCGTGTTCGTTTTTGCTTGAATCCTTTGATCTTTTGTTGATTTCACGATATCCGTACCTAAAATACACAATAAACAAACACAGGCATATATTGGGTATTTTGATGACATTTTAAGCGTTTTAAGCCCGATTTGGACGATGAGACTATGTATAAATACAGTCTCATCAATCCATCATAAGATGATTAAAGAAAACATTAAAATAATTTAAATAAAAAGGGTTATGAAGGTTTTACCTTAATATTAATGGAAGATGAAAAAAAACAATGGAAACCCTAAAACACTCTATAAGCCGTCGACTTCAAGACTCCAGGGGAAAGAAATTCTGATCTTTTTGTTGTGAATAAATAATATATAGGGTGTGATAACCCATTACTAGCCCAACCCAAAAACCCCTTTCCTTTTTCTCTTTTTTTCCTTTTTTCCTTCTTTTCTTGCGTCCAAACCGACTAACACCCCCCTTGTTTCGTTTTTATTTTATTTTATTATTAATTAATATCTTATTAATATTAACTTAATTTTCCTTAATTTTTTTCAGCTCCTAAAGCATCCAAAACCTCAAAACCGTAAAACTAGTCAAATTTACGCGTTTTACCGTAAAAGACGTAAAATATACACTTTTATAAAAAATCTCAAATTTTGAAATAAACTTTATAACTAAGTTCTAAATGACTTAAAACCATCCCGAAAAATATCCATATGACTAATTACCTCATCCGAGACCTCTAAATGCTAAACCGTAAATCGTAAAAATATGATTTTCTATAATACATATACATATACTTAAAACCACCAAATAACACCATCTCATTTCATAGTCACTACATTGTGAGCTCATGAACATAAAATAACCGTTCCTCGATTTACTTATGAGTACTTAATACCCATATACGATATCCATACTAACCTCGTTCACGCAAAATAAACATGTAAACATAAAATCAAATAGTCACACATAAATTAACCTAAAAATAGGACCAAGTGACGAACCTCAAAACCACGGTTGTCACATCACTCCCTCCTAATAGAAATCTCGTCCCGAGATTTACTCCTTAGGATCCTCATTATCAATTTAGCTGAGGATACTTGCTCCTCATAAATCCTTCCCGTTCCCACGTGAACTCTAGTCCACTTTCCAAATTCCATCTACCCATAACTACGGTATATTACCCTTTCTATCCAACGCCCTAGCTTCACGACCCAAAATCTATATCGGCTCTTCGATAAAACGAAGACTCGTATCCATACTAATATCATCTAACGGTACCTGCAAGTTAGTTCTTGCTACGCATGAAATACGTCATGCACACTACTCAATTCCTCTGGTAATCTCAACCTATACGCCACTAGCCTAATCCTTTCAAGGATTTCATATGGACCCACAAATCTAGGTGCTAACTTCCCTTTTCTTCCCAAACCGCATCACCCCTTTCCATGGTGAAACCTTTAGCATAACTTTCTCCCAAATCTCAACGGCTTACAGCTTTTGTCCGTATAGCTCTCTTGTCGGTTCCTTGCTATTTACAACCTCTACTTAGTCACTGCCACCTCCATAGTTTTTCCGATCCACCTCCGGTCTAATACGTTGGCCGCTTTTAACTTCGTCCCACTGTATCGGTGATCCACCTTATCTCCTATGAATCAACTCCAACAGTTTCTACTACAATTCCTATCACCAGACCTAATGGATTCTATCCTCTACGGATTTTCCATCATTCGGAAGTTCTCCCAACCTTAACACATCCAATGGTATATGCAAGATTGCATAACCAAAATCTTCCCATAATATTCACAAGGAACATGTCATAACCACCACCTCATCCTTGATTTCCCATGCTCGGCACCAAGTAACTAACCATCCTTCATACTAGCATATGTTACACCTTTTATCTAGGTGAACGGTCCATTGTTCGTGACTACCAACCTCTTGCTCTAACGGTTTCTCTTCAGTATCACCCCACTATCTTCACAACCTCTCGCTTCCTCGAATCATTCTTCCTCTATTCTACTTTTCTCTTGTCTCTCCACAATCTTAATTTCCATTCCATCTTATATCCCGTCTTCAACCTATAATTTAGGCGTTTCCTCCTTTATTCCCTACATTCTCATCAATGGGGAATATGCTCCTATCACCGGTGACCCTCTCTTTGTAAAAGAGTTCTTCCTACTATAATGCGTCCTCCAACTATCTCCAAATCTCACGCCAATGCTCTAGGCGTCTTTCTCAGTTACCCTTATAATATACTCATACCAACCATTAGTCTATCAACGGTATACTACGCTTTCTTCCCATCGTTTCTTCCCTTGCCATAATTCTCATACGGCATTCCATACATATTAGGCTAACTTTTACGCAAAACCCTCTATTCCATCACATCCGTACACAATCCTTCCAACTTCTCAACTACGTAACTTCTCATTCCTCTTGAAATAGGTGATGAATTAGTCAGTCTATCGACTATCACCCAACTTTCATCGTACTTAATCATCCACCGCACTATGTATCCCTTCCACCAACTTCGTCCATACATCGCCCTTTCTAAGCTACTCCTATCTATGTAGGAAGTATAGCCTACGTCCCTTTCCTCCCTACGATTGTCCAAGCCACGCAACATAAATGTTGACGCGTTCTCTGCTTTAGACAACTCAACTCGTGCAACCTACATTCTTTATCCAAACCGCCTTAATACGTCATCCCTATAGTTCAAGTTCGTCTCAGCTTCACCTCATTCTTCTTATTCCATGTCTCATCGACCATGCTTGCCTTTCCCAGATGGTACTTGGCCTTGCAATTTTTCTTTCGTCACTTAACTCCACCCACCACCTTTGCCAAATGTTCAATCAAGGTGATTGAATATGTGTTGGAGACGTTCATGATCCGTATAGATCATTCTCTACGTCTCGTACCCCAAATGCCTCTAGCATTCTAGGCAGATATAACTATCCAGCTCCACTAACTAAGTCTATCCAGTTCTTCCAAATCTTCAGTTCCTGCAACGTATAAGCGATCGCCTTTCTTTGTCGTCCTCGTACGCGTCCAAATCCCTGCTCCACGTATCGTCATGCTTCGCGAATTCATCCAGTCCTTCCGATAATGTCAAAATCTGCTCATTATCCAATCCACCTCTTCAGCCTCCAAAACGCTTCCTCATCCTTCTTCACTTCGCCCTTTGCTGGTTCCTCGATATGCCATCATCTCTGACCACTCGTCCTGGCCAACTTAATCCTAAAACTCACACTTGAAAATCTTACGTATAATTCCCTTTCCTAACAACTCCAGATGTCAAGATGTCGACGATGCTCCCGATGACAACTCGTTTATATACGTTCATGCACACTCGGTTCATTGACTCCATGAAAACCGCTAGTTCTTTGGCGAAGCCAAATGCATAACCGTAAACCCAAAGCGTTCATACAACATCCTTAGCAGTTTCAACTACGTCCTCCTTGCACCCTCTCTTAGAAGCAATACGAATAAATTTCTACCTCGTTTTACTCGCGAAAATCTACACGTATTCTCTAAGACCAATACTTCCTCTTATCAGACCACTCAACCGCTTTTCACAACCAATCTACTAGTAAGCAACTCAAATTTTTCCTTGCATCCGTTGCAATTTCTAATAACTCTTGTTCTTAAAATCATTCCATCAACAATTTCCTTGGAAAGGCACTAACTACAACTCCTCTCACTTCTCCTACTTGCTCTACTTACGGTTCTACCTCACAGTAATAGGCAAACCTACTAAATCTCAGGAAATTTTCGGAAAACTTACATGCCTTACGCACAATCATAAATACCTTTGAGGTATTATATCCCCTTCCAACACTCTCTATGGCACGTTACTTGTGCCAATATCCATACATTACACATATATCTATTCATCTCCCTTGTCACTCCTAAGAGACCTCATGACCACATTAGTTCGTCTACGAACTTCTTTCCTCCCCGCTAAGGGTATTCCGACCGTTCTCTCATGGCCACCTACTTGATCGTGTAGGCGGGACCAAGTCTTTAATATGACTACCTCAACGTTCCCAATCTATACGTAACCAAAACTACATCCTGAATCCACTAGATACGATCGACGAATCAAACCCACGGATAACTAACGACATTTCACGTGCACCAATTAAAACCAGTCAAAAACCACGAGACTCAAGACAAAACTCAAACCCAAAACGTGTATCAATTTAAGATGACCCATGACAACGAAAAATAATCCCAGAAACACCCAATGGCAACCAAAACATATTACGCCCCGCGACATAATATTTAAACCGTGCAAAAGATCGACTTTTCCATAAGAATATATTTTTATTTATTTTTTTTTCTTTACCTCCCCACATCTATGCGACTCAAACAATCTACAAACAACCCTCTTGACAAACTCAAAACTTAACCCAAAGACTAGGTATCCCGTGCATCCCAAATCATAAAAAAAATAAACTACTATTCAAAACTCAACCTTTAACCCGACACTTGTACAATAATTTCGACCAGTCCACTGACTTCCCATGACTATACATTCTGAATATTTTAAAAGTACGTTCCGAGTACATAATTTTTGGCTTTTGAATCACTCAAAAAGCTCTAAAAACGAACAAGTTATGACCAAAATAGTTTTATATTAATGAAAGATAAAATTGTATGTGAAATCTTCATAAACTCAATTTAACCTTGTATTAATAATTATAAATGACGTGAATCGGTTAAACCTAATTATATAAACTATGTAAGTAGAAAGAAATTTTACTTCGCTTTATTTTAAAGAAAGTCTTTTAGAATTTGAAATAAATAAGTGTTGATTAAAATAAAATCTTATGTTACATCTTGTTTCAAACACGACTCCAACACCTTACCCTTATTTTACCGAATACAACCAGCTATCTAACCCTATAATAGATTTCCATGTCCCCCTTTTTCTCAATATATACCGACCAAAATAAATGTAAGACCCAACACAAAAGATTTCATTATCTCAAAAGAAATCCCAAGTTATTTCAATAGACTTAAAACCAAGAACACCATTTTAAAACGTACACGTGAAATACGAAACTCAAAGAATACGCTACCAGACACACTTCAAAAGATTCAAAACATCGTTGAAACTCCACCAAACTCGAGCACTAATAAATTGTTTAAACACAAGAGAGCACTAGGTACGTTCAAGTTATAATTACTACTGAACGACCGTAAATCATAACATAACATCTACTAGTATATATACATCCGCATATGTATACCTATTGAATCTCCCAAACATACTCGTTATCATACATGTCAAGTCAATCAATCTCTTTATACGCTTGTTTTTCCATACGAGTAATCACCATCTCACCGTGCCACAACAAGGCATAAAGCCCACCTCCAAAACCAAACCATATCGTGTGACCCCATAATCACACAACACAACTATAACCCAAACATATAACACAAAAGAACAATAGCCATATCATAGGCAGCCATTACATAAACCCATATATTATACGTATACCCAAATTCTACATCTCATCATATACAAGCATGTACTAACCCTCTTTCATGCAATCATACTTGAGAACCCATTGAAGTTGTGGTACTTGTATAACTATGTTGGCGACCATACTTATACAATTACCCTTTCCCCAATGCACTCCCTCCTATGATGACACTTATAAGAATCAATACAACATATAACACATAAATCCATATACTCACATAAGCTCATAACCACATAACTAATAAGGTCCAAAACTCCATCTATAAAAATAACATAATAAAACTCTTGGAATACAGAAATCCATAGTCTAGCTAAAACAGCCTAGACTAAATCCAAAATGAAAACATAATCAGTTATAAGTCATGTCGCCCATAAGAGTGGAAACAACATAAAATCCTTCATATCCACCTACTCCTACTGACTCGAACCACCACATGATTCTTAGGGAACATGACTTAAACATCAAAAGAAAAATACTATACCTCAGGTACATAAAGTAACCCAACAAAAGATAGAAACTACCATGTACCAAATTATGTACTATAATGTACAATTTAAGCAAAATACAACAATGACTAGCGTGGATGCTTATGGTTCAACCTTCACTAGTCACCACCCGAAAAGATAATAACATGTGGCTAAGTATGAACATACCATGGTTCAATTCATATTAGTCAAAACAACACAATAAATAACATCCAAACACATCAATTATTATAAAATACACACATACTCCTATGACGCCTATATGCAGGGACCCTTAAGCTATAGACTAGGCTACGCGACTAGGCAACCTAATTCTCTATAACCATTGTCTCTGATACCATTCTGTCACACCCCACCATGGCGGAATATGGAGTGCGAAGTATGGATATCTTCACAACATGGCGTGTCTATAGAGATAACTAAATGAAATAAGAAATGTCATAAAATGGTGACATAAATGTCATGACAATATCTCAACAATGCATGAGTCTAGGTAAGTAGGTAACAGTCCTACCACTTACCCGAGACAAACAATTAACATAAACAAAACAAACATATAGGTGCCAACATTATCACTGATTAAACAAACAACAGAAACTAAGAAGGAACGGGGATTTCCTTCTAAAAGCATTCCTACGCAACTCCAAATCCTAGCCACTCAAGTTCTCACGCTTAACCGTAATATCACCTGAAAGAGACACTAAAACACGTCAACATAAAGTTGGTGAGAGTCATAGGTTTAGACTCCAACGCCAAATTAGTTATAATATAAGCTGTGAATAACCACCAACAATAAAAATATAGGGACAATGTGTTGCAAATGTGCATTAACAACTAACATTCAAGATTAAGCAACCAAACCAAAACCAAGGCTCCCAACAATACCAAACACCATACTCCCATAGGCACTCAAGCACCTATGAACCAATCCCAAGGCCCCGCCTTGTCAACAATCCCCTTGGTACCAAGTCAAAACATAAACAATCAAGAATCAACTAGCATTTAATCACATAAGTATGCACACATAAGTCCATCACCAACCACAAAAACATTCACAGCATAAGTTATAAAACAAAACAGTGTCTCTTCCATCCCATCTGGAAGTCAAAATCATTAAAAGACATGGGACTATGAAACTCACCTGATTGAGCTTCTCCAAAAGTCCGCGCACTAGCAAAAGCTAACAAACCAAAAACACATAATCAAAACATGAACCAATCACTAAGACGGATCATCAACCTATGAAGGACATCTAGCCTTCTCCCATATATGACCCTCATTAATATGCTCTAAACACCCCATTATCCTTCCCTACCAAGTCCTCAACTTGGTTAAGTTTGATAACTATCCCGTTCATATTTTACACAAAACGCTCCTAACTTTTAGGTCTACAAACTATAAGCCAAACGCCCACCTAACATACCCATTATCTCTGTAAAGGGAATACTTATGCCCTTACATATGCTAGCTAACACCTCCCACTTGCCCCAACCTTAAAGCTACTGTTAAGGCCCCGATATATATATATATATATATATATATATATATATATATATATATATATATATATATATATATATATATATATATATATATATATATATATATATATATATATATATATATATATATATATATATATATATATATATATATATATATATATATATATATATATATATATATATATATATATATATATATATATATATATATATATATATATATATATACTTACTTTTGTCTATCCAGATTTTACTGATTTTAAACGTACAAAAAGTTTGTTATGATTAGGGGGTCTTACCCTATCCCACATTCTTAGCCCCAATGCATATACTTCCAATAATATATAAACCATCTCCCATGTTCGTTTGAAGGTCCCAATGCAACCCTAAGTACCCCAAACAACCCAAAACTTAAAAAGAAAAAAGGCTGACTTCAAAACTGTTTTGACCTCCGACTGTTGTAACCTATTTTTGACCCACTTCCCGACCTCCATTTTAGTTCTCGTTTCTTGAATTGGAAATCCACTTCAATTACCTTTTCAGGGATACTTGGATCGCAAAATAAGAGTTTGTAGAACTCCCTATATGATCAAAACAAGTGACCCTAAATTCTGCCCAGTTTTTAAAAACGGGTTTATTTAAATTAACCTAATTAATTACCCCTAACCCCACTAATTACAAGCCCTAATTTATGTAATCGTCATAATATCATTAATAAAACATTAATATACTGTTTTTAAATTAAACCCTAACCTAAATCCATCATAAGATGATTAAAGAAAACAATAAAACAATTTAAATAAAAAGGGTTATGAAGGTTTTACCTTAATATTAATGGAAGATGAAAAAAAACAATGGAAACCCTAAAACACTCTATAAGCCGTCGACTTCAAGACTCCAGGGGAAAGAAATTCTGATTTTTTTGTTGTGAATAAATAATATATAGGGTGTGATAACCCATTCCTAGCCCAACCCAAAAACCCCTTTCCTTTTTCTCTTTTTTTTTCCTTTTTTCCTTCTTTTCTTGCGTCCAAACCGACTAACACCCCCCTTATTTCTTTTTTTAATTTTATTATTAATTAATATCTTATTAATATTAACTTAATTTTCCTTAATTTATTTCAGCTCCTAAAGCCTCCAAAACCTCAAAACTGTAAAACTAGTCAAATTTACGCGTTTTACCGTAAAAGACGTAAAATATACACTTTTATAAAAAATCTCAAATTTTGAAATAAACTTTATAACTAAGTCCTAAATGACTTAAAACCATCCTGAAAAATATCCATATGACTAATTACCTCATCCGAGACCTCTAAATGCTAAACCGTAAATCGTAAAAATACGATTTCTATAATATATATACGTATACTTAAAACCACCAAATAACACCATCTCATTTCATAGTCACTACATTGTGAGCTCATGAACATGAAATAACCGTTCCTCAATTTACTTATGAGTACTTAATACCCATATACGATATCCATACTAACCTCGTTCATGCAAAATAAACATGTAAACATACAAATCAAATAGTCACACATAAATTAACCTAAAAATAGGACCAAGTGACGAACCTCAAAACCACGGATGTCACAATGAATCACTTGTGATCCATGACAAGTAGTTAAAAAATGCTAGTAAACCATTTCCTTTTATAATAACTAGGATTGCGAGGAGAAAAAGTATTACACAATTTGAACGTATGAGTAGTGTTAGCATTGTGACTTGTACCAACAATGATCTCATTTTTGCACTTAGCATGGAATGTATGACGATCAAGGATGACGAAATTTACTCTAAGGGACATTTACTTGTTTCTATTCATTGACCCTAAAAGTGACATTCGTGATGAAAATCATACATTATGTCTTTACACATCTTCGTAGTATTATTGCAAGTCTTTTACTTTTCAATAAAGGTTAATAAAATTTTGGTGATGCTTAGATACTTTATTCTAGCATTACGTGAGGGCACGACAATGTCTTAGTATGGGGGAGTGATGAGATGGCATTTATACATGATCTCATCGTTCTTTTCGGGCTTTAAATGCATTAAAATGTCATAAAATACCATATATATATGCTTGTATTTGTTTACTTGTGTGTTTTAGGTATGGATATCGTGAAAAAGACAAAAGACCACAAGAAACAAGGAAAAACGGACACGAGAAACGAAGCCGTACAAAGAACCGCGCCCTAGTTCATGATTTATCCAAGATTAACCCTTGAAGACTTGAAGATGTACAAGATTGATCCTTAAAATATGAAGAAATGACACTTAAAACCCATGTATATTCATAATTACAAGTTTGGTCCCTTAAGTTTGTCAAAATTACAAATGGTCCTTCAACTTTGAAGAAATGGCAAGTTTAGTCCCTCAACAATTCTTAATTGTCAAATATGGTCCCTCATGAAGTCAAAGATACTATGAAGACCTTTGAAGATCAAGAATGTCCAAAATCAGTCCCTCAAATATTCAAACATGGCAAAAATAACCCTTGATTACCTTTTGCAAAAGTTTTGTGGCCAAAGTGTGAAAATCAGAAGTTTATTAAGAAAGGAAAACCAAGTTTGTGGCTGAAAAACGTTTTATACAACCTTTGCCAAAACACAAGGACTACTAATGTCATTTCCCAAACATCAAATGACACAAACACGCGCCAAACACAACTTTTCCTACAAAACGGATCAAAGGTATTACTGTTCACCTTTCACCCCCAGTTACCATTCCACTTAAACCAAGGGGTAACTCCCAATTACCCACACCCACGTGTGATTCACACATGCAGAAACCCATCCCACACACAAAACCTTTACCTCCACTCACCAAAGGGTCCCACCCATTCACACGTCAACTAATCATGATCCAACTTAGCCTCCAAGGAATGCCAGGTGTCAAAATCAACAACCCACACTCCTTGCTTGGTTACAAAGCTAAAATGAACAAACAGGATGAATTTAGATAGCTCAAACAACAAATACGTCGAGAAGATTCAAGGGAATTTTAGGGACTTCATAGCTAAGGTTTTCTCATTGTAATCTCAGCCTTTGTGGCCTATATAAGGACTCCTCAACTTGTGAGAGAGCCTGGTTCCAGTTTTACCTTTTAAACATTGTAATTCCTTTTTGAATTTTATAAAAGTTGGTATTTTGAGAAAATTGTAATTCCTTTTTATGTTTTTGAAAGTTGGTGTTGTTTAAGGGTAATTCTGAGTTCCATTTGATGTTATAAGTGTGCTTGAATCATTTGGTTCAAGGAAGTTTATTTTTGGTAAGGTTTTCAAGTTTGAAAAAAGCTTGAAAAGAGGTTTCTGATTTTGCTATTTTTGTTGTACTAATCCTTAACCAAAAGCTATAAGCTCTTATAATCTTGTTGACACCAAGCTTGTGAAGGGATTGGAGCCTTTGGTTGGGCTGTTTGTTCATTGTGTTGAAGAAATCTGTTGGAAATACGTTTTACGTATTCGTGAAGGATCGGTCGCTCCAACGATAATTATGTAATGGGCTCGTGATCCACTTAGTAAATGTATAGTCCATATAGCCCACATGTAGGGTGGGCTATATATATCCCCTCCTAGCATGTTAGGAGGGGTTAATCATTTTCACAATTACATTCAATCTTTACTTTCTCTCTCTACTCTTCTCTTTTCTCTCCTTACTCTCTCTACTCCATCATCTCCCTTCTCATATCTTTTATATTTATCAATCTATCCATCTATCAAATCCATCTATCCCTCTATCAAATCCATCTATCCCTCTATCAAATCCATCTAATCAATCATGTAGGATAGGCCAAAGATCACGTAGACCTTCAATTGGTATCAGAGCCAAGGTTTGATTGGTTTATTCTTGTTTTTCTTTTGTTTGATTTTGATGGATTTTGATTTAATCACGCTTAAATCTTAAAAAGTTTGTATTTTTCATATAAAGTTTGTGTTTTTATGTTTTAAATCATAATTAAATCTTTGATTTACTTATTTTATATAAAAATCACAAATTTTTTATTAAAAAATCAATTTTTTTATATATAATCAGTTTTTTTATATAATTTTTTTATAATTTTTGATATAACCTTTTTAATAAAAGATTCGATGTTTATCAGTTTATCATATCTGGCTTGATTTTCGTTTATCAGTTTATCAGTTTTATCCTATCTGGGTTTTTCTGTTATCAGTTTTTTTATATAACCTTTTTTATTTTTTTTATAATCAGTTTTTATAAATTTTTTATATAATCAGTTTCTCAATTTTTATCAGTTTTCTGTTTTTCTGTCCAAATTTTTCTGTCCAACATTCATAAAGTTCCAAATCTTTCTGTTGCATTATCTTTCTGTCCATATCTGTCCCAACAACACTGTTCTTCCATTCTTAAAGTTTCTTCGAAACCAAAAGTTCCGGATCAAAGAAAGTTCAGAATCAAGTGAACTTCCGAACGAACTTCCGAACGAACTTCCGAACGAACTTTCGAACGAACTTCCGAACGAACTTCCGAACGAACTTCCGAACGAACTTCCGAACGACCTTCCGAACGAACTTCCGAACGAACTTCCGAACGAACTTCCGAACGAACTTCCGAACGAACTTCCGAACGAAGTAAGTTCCGAACGAAGTAAGTTCCGAACGAACGAACTTCCGAATGAAGCATTGACAATTCAAACAAAACGGGAAACATTTTGACTCGACACCAATTTTCGACTCACAACCTCTCGTCCAACAAAAACCTCGACAACCACAACTCGACTCCTTAACACACACTCACACTCGAACCCCTTACACTCTCAACCATTTACCCAAAACATTCACTGACTCGACACATATCTCAGATTGCTTTTTCGTGATGCTTGTGTAGATCCTTTAAGATTATACACGAAACCAATTTCATCATAGATATTGTGTGAAAGATTAAAACCCCCGTTAATATTTGAACAACAACTACACTCATTTTTTTTAAACAGACCCTCGAAATCCTCGACAAACAGACCCTCGTCACAAACCAAAACTCACCCTCGAAATCTCTCGACATCCTCGTCCCACTCTCGACCCTCACACCCTCACAATACCCTCGACCCTCCCACAAACTCTCGACACCCATTCTCAGCTCGACTCATCTAAACCAACACCCACCCTCGACTCACAGCCCCGACTCAAACACCCCCTCAACCTCACACCATCTTGAAACACACCAAAACTCACAATACTCTCGACCCTTACTTCACCCTCGTTTCATAGACTCACATCAATAAAACTCAAACTCCTCGACCTCCCTCACATCTCTCGACTCCAAACCCCTCTCTCGGACACCACTCAAACCCTCGAACTCCCTCACCATCTCTCGACTCCACTCCCTCACCCTCTCTTCTCGACTCACAAACACAACAACCGTTATCGAAGGTTCTACCTTCTTTCGATTTTCGAAGATAAAGTAAGACTAATAACATTTATGTTATTAATCAAACTTTGTTTCGTTGGAGACAAAAATCAAAGAAAAACATCACAAGAAAGACACTACAGATGATAGAAAGACTCAACAAATAAAATTAAACCATTTCAACCTACCCGAGACCTCCTCTTTTCGAAGATCTTGAAGAAAACATTACACGAATCAAGGAACAGACTGATAAGAGGATGATGATCTGTGTGGTTTGTTTTTTTGAGAAGCCATAGATGAGATTTGGTGGATAAGATAAACGGACGAGTTTTATATTTGGTTTTGCGTTGTGTGTTTTTGGTATAGAGAGTTTGTGAATCTGAATAGGTGAGATATTAGGTTTAGTTGTTTTATCTGTTGAATTTTTTTTGTGAAGGAGAGAGAGACGGAGATATCTATGGTGTGAGATGAGAGAGTTTAGGCTTTAATTTAGTAGTCAACTATCTTTTCATTGGACCCATTTTTTAGTTAGTGCTATTAGGCCACGTATTATTAATGTGACAGAGAAAACAAAGCTGACTCAAGGCCACGTTTTTTAGTGGGATATTATTTTATTTTTTAGTGGGATATTATTGGGAGGGAAATTATTATAATTTTTAAAAAACGTTTTATTACTTTGTCTTTTAAAACTATTTTTAGTTTCTCTAATTTTATTTTCTATTTTTCAAATATTAGATTTTATTTTATTTTCTATTTTGTTTTAGTTAGTTAAACTTATTTTTGTATTTTGTCACTTTTATATTTCTAGTTTAGTATACTTTGTTTTTGAATTTTTGGCAAATCGTGTTGAGGCGGGTATTTTAAAAGTTAACGTGGCAAAATATTTGTCGGGTTAAACGTTATTGTGGCCGGATTTAAAGACAAACGTGACGAGTCAAAGTAACGGGCTTCATTTATATCATCAATCGAGGAATTTTAAGTGTTATTTACGGGTCTTTCGTTTTTTCACGAATTCTAAAATCCCGAAAACAACAACATCCACGTCATTTTTAATTGATATTTAATGGATTCGTTCGATTCGACATGTCAAAAGGGAGAATCGCATTTAATGCAAAACAAAGTTAGGAAAAGTGGCATCACTTCATTTCAATTGCTTCAGTCCCATCTTGTCACTCTTTCGAGGATTCAAGGAGGGAGCGAATTTGTGACCATCTTTGGACAAGATCGTCATATATTCATCGACTCAATATTCACCACTTTCACCCAACTCGCCGAGCAACTCAACCATGACAACTTTAATCACTCTGCATCGGCACTTGTATATAAGGATCTTGTGACACAACTCACGCCTTTCCTCGAATTCAATATCATCAAGCCTGAAAGTTCAGTGATTTGCCAATCATTTCTTCGAGATACACATACCGAGCTTCGAGTTTTCCGTGATACAATTTTGAAACTCATGTCATCGGTCTCGTCTTCGATTTATGAAAGATCACGACTTCAGCAAGCGTATGATAATGGAGTACAAGAATCAATGACGCAGATGCAAGAGGAGAATGGTCAGACGGTTGACAACTTGGAGCATAACTATGGCAAGAGCACGGAATCAGGAGAACAACATGATATCCGTGGCACGTCAGGGAATGTTCACGAGATCTCTCTTGATGACACCTTACCCGTTTATGACGAAGAGCCGGCAAACATGGTACAATGTAACGTTGTTTATGATGTATATGCTGATGCCATGCCGCATATTGAGCATTCTGAACCTAATTATGACAAACATCGGATGGAAAAGAGTGATAGAAATACCACTTCTGATTCATCCGATGTGAGTCATAATGGGAGAGAAAGTGTTCAAAATGCTAAACATCATGATAATTGTCTTATAACTACTTCATTGACTGCTTCTGATTCCAAGATTAGAGAGCTCGAAACGATTGTAGCTCAACAATCAAAATATCTTGAGGATGCCAAACTTGAATTTTCTAAGAAAACGGACAAATTTGAAACATACTTTGAAAAACTTGAAAAGTCAAACATTGTACTTGAAAGAAAATTGGATCAAAAAGTTTTGGATTCGAAAGCTGAAAAGGATAGTCTTTTGAAACAAATTCAGTTACTAGAGTCTAAATTGGCATCCCAAGATAGAGTGCTTAAAGAGAATGAGACATTAAAGGCTCAAGTACAGGAAAAGGTCTTTGCTATAGCCGCGTTGAAAAACGAGTTAAGGAAAAATAGAGGACCTAGTGTGGACACTAAGCTTGAAAAACCATCAATCTTGGGGAAACCGCCTACAAATCAGTTCGTTAGACAACTTACTGCATTTAGATCCGAGCGACCACAATCCTCGAGACCACGGTTTGCCTCCCAAGTTGATTTGGGTCATATTTCTAGAACAGTCACTCCACCAACTAGGCCTAATGTGACTAAATCAGTTTTAGCAAGACCTCATCACATGATTGCCCCTAGTTTCTCTAAGAATAGTTCAATGAACACGTCTAGAACTAGTTCAACTGATATGCGCCATGATTTTGGTCAAAGGGAAGCTATTCAAAAGACACATGTAAGAGATAGCAATGTCCAACCTAGTCAGATGCCTTCTAGATTACCCAGCACTGCTAACCGTAGCATGTCATCTCCTAGGAGCATCGATCAATCATCTAGGAAATACTCGGACATTAAATATGCTACTTGTAAAACATGTAGAAAATGTGTCTTTACGGCAAATCATGACTCTTGTATCAAAAAATTGCTTAATGAGATGAACTCCCGTGCTAGACTTAAATCCCAGTGGGTTGCTAAAATCAAACCCCTTGGTAAAATGTGGCGCCCCACTGGTAGAACTTTCACTCTTATAGGAAACGAGTGCCCTTTAACTAGGATAGTCTCTGATTCTACGAAGACTACTAGGGAGGAAATTGCAAAGGATGATACATCACTTAAGCATAAACTTAAGGTTTTCTATAAAAGGAAACGTTTGCCAGCTAAGATAAGTGAATCATCTACTCAGGTCGCCTCTGACACAAGTAAAGCCAACTGTGAACCCCCACGTGCTTCTAAAATTGATATCGCTAACCCATGTCAAAGCAAGCAAATTCCTAATGAGAATGCAGGTACCAAAGTTGATGTTCCAAAAGAACGAAGCGGTCCAATCATTGTATACCGTTCAACTAAGGATACTCTCAGAGTTTGGTTGCTGAAGAAGCAGATATCAGAGAAACAAGTGTCTCAGGGGATTCATGGTTAAGCTTAACTGCACAAGGACTTATAGTCACATCACAGACTATAACTCGCTCTTCAAAGAAAGGAAAGTTTATCGCCGATGGTAAACTTATCCTAACAACGAGAAATTAATTTTTCTCGGGCATGAGCTTATATCAAAAACATTCCAAGTTTTTAAGCTCATGCACAATGGCTCCTCATTAAATGACAGAGACCCGGACTTCAGAGACAGGGAAGTTTATCCACGCAACGATAACTTACCCTCTTAACAAGAAATTAAGTTTTCTTGGACACGAGCTTATCCTAAAACCATTCAAAGGTTTTAAGCTCGTGTATATGGTTTATCATTAAATATCAGATGGTAACCCGTGCTTCAAAGAAAGGAGAGTTTATCGCCGATGGTAAACTTATCCTCATTAACGAGAAATTAAATTTTCTCGGACAGGAGCTTACATTAAAACCATTCAAAGGTTTTAAGCTCGTGTACATGACTTACAGTTAAATGTCAGACTGTAACTCGAATTTCAAATAAAGGAAAGATTATTTTTTATGATAACTTATCCTCGTAACGAGAAATTAACCTTTCTCGGTCATGAGCTTTCCGTTAAAATAGTCAAAGTTTTCAAGCTCATGAACACGACTTCTAAGTAAATGTCAGCTTAGGACTCGTTCTTTAGATAAAAGGAAAGGTTATCGCCGATGGTAACTTATCCTTACAACGGGAAGTTTACAACTTCTCGGACTTGAGCTTTCCTAAGATATTCCAAATCTTAAGCTCAAGTAATTGGTTTTCAAAACTTTGAACACAATTTTTCGAGAATTTCTCAAAAGGTTTTTTCTAAATCTTTCAAAATTGTGTGTTCAAAATGTTTTGATAAAAAGAGCATGTCTTCTGGAATCGATAATATTTACGAACCTAGAAATGTCATTCAATAATGACACGGGGTTGTAAATAAAGTTCGAGCAGAAGTTTAAATGATTTAAAACATGCTTAAAATGGTTTGCTATTATTTTCGATAGTAACCCGCTTTTCATATTGAAGTCAAGCATTTCACCGGAAAGCTTTGACTTCAGAATCCGAAGTTATCATCTCCACCAACCGTAGCAACTTACAATCGATATCTACATACTCGATGATGCGACTACTCAAACGGTGACTATAGCTCTTTCAATAGAACACGGGTCAACAATTGAGGGGGAGCAATTGTCCAGCATTCAGAATCCTTGATGCCGAGAGTGCCAAGTTCACATATTGGTGTTAAGACAACGATATCAATCATACACATGGAGTCAAGAGATAACTTCAGAAGTTATGAGGAAGACAAACATTCGTGAACAAGAACCATGTGCTTCTTTCATATGATGTTCTCCATCATTCAGGTCCAACCTCGTAAATTGCTAATATTGTGAATTCATTATCACATATGATCTTTGCACGTGATAAAAACCTTACACTTGTGTTTAAAAGGTATTTTATTTACGTTTCAAGTACACCCTCATTAATTTGAGGGGGAGCTTGTGTAATTCATGAAGATAATTGGATTTGCATTTTTCTTCCCAAATTTTCTTAAAATGCTATTAAATCAATTGATATTAAAAACATCGATTGGGTTAATATTTTTAATATAGGGGAGAAAATGTGATTTAATATGGGATATGATCAATCATAAATGGTTTGACTTAACGTGATAGCTCATCCCGACATGTACGAAATGTTTTCGGATATCGTGGCATATGTTAAGGGGGAGCAAAATGGATTTGCATTTCAAAATGGATTTCATGGTGACATACACTTACCCAAAACATCTCTATTCATGATGGTGAAGATTGTGGTGACATAAGGATGGTAGGATAGGTTAAAGTCCAATGATTTCTCTAGAACCGGAGGAATCTTCCCAAGGACATTCCATAGCTAGAAATAGTAGTCCTAGGAAAGATGGAGAAAGATTGTGAACGTAGCTGAATGCCGACCAAGTACTTAAGTTAGCACTGGAACAATCACAACAAGGTGCTAGTTATGACGTATTGGTAAGCATTGAAGGGGTTGAAGAATGAAAAAGAATTGTAAAGATAAAGGGTGTAAAGAAAGAAGCCCTCCTTACAACCTTAGGCAGAAACCAGGTCAATTCATATGCTATTGAGATCATTTTTAATGATTCTTGATATTGAAGAAAGACATCATGGACCCAGTGATGCAATGCACAACCCTTCCCAGCTAACTCAAATATCTCTCAAAAGGTATTTGTTTTAATCACACGGAGATCAACACATTATCTATTGGTTTATTCACTCCGAATAAATTGGTATTGAAAAGGTGGCACTCCTCTCCAGCCTCCGATCACTAAAATCCAAAATTCACGATCGAGTCTAGAGCCATTTGAGATCATCAAATATCTCATTAGGACACACTTTCATATTTCCTTGCTTCTTCACACACTGTGAAAAGTAAGAAAGATATTAAGAGTCCTACGTAAAATCTTCATGATCTTGCCTGAACATCCGAGTAATACGAAAGTATTTACAATGAAGATGGAAATCCTTCTTGAGCGAATATCAAAAAGCTCATGGTAGGTGACTTGTGCGATTCTTTATGAATCAAACTTGTGATAACTGGAAAGCAAGAGTGGTTTAATTCTTAAATGAATTTAAACACGTTCCAGGCCTCTACGCAATATCTTAGTGATCTTGCCAGAACATTCAGAGTAATACTATTAAGTATTTACAGTGACGAATGGAAATCCTTCTAGTGTTAACTTCAAACAGCACTTGGTAGGTAACTTGCAAGATTCTATATGAATCAAGCTAGTGACAACTGGAAAGCAACGATGGTGCGGTTCTTAATTGAACTTCACTTGTTCCAGGAACATGAATTGACGGCTTCAAATCATGCAGATAATATTATCCAAATGATTCACTCTTTACGTTCGCAGTCAGCATTGGACGGTCGAGTAAAGAGAACGGGTTTACCCGCTAAATCTTGTCAAGGAGGTTCTTTATTGAAACTACCTGCCACAAGTACGATATTTAATATCGTCCAACTGTCTTCACCGACCGGAGGTAAAATGCTATCGAATTAGAATGAAATGTTCAAGGCCATTTCATCCGTGTATATTGTTTGTTGCTAACTGTCTTATGCAGCGTAACAAGAAGGTGGCATTGCAGTTTACAATCCAGAAGAAGTCGTCACCACATGCTTATACTACATACAATTAGTACTTCAACAAATTCAAGAAAGCCTGAAGGTCAAGTCTTCCGCTGTATCAAACTCTGAAGCTTTCAAGAATTTAAAAGTATAAGTATGTGGAACATGAAGTCACGAAGAGGAAAATATCACAAGTGAAGAATGCACAAGGTCAAGGCAAGGAAACATGCTCAAGACTAAAGTCAAAGATCACATCAAGCATATTCACAAGAACAAGATCGAAGACTCAAGCATAGATGCTAGGTTTAAGATTTTGTAAAAAGATGTGACCTCCCTTAGGGGGAGATTGTTGGAAATACGTTTTTCCCAATAAAGTCTCGGTCACATCTTAGTTAGCATAGATCACGAGATATAGACTATTTAGAACTTTGTCTCTTGAGCGACCTCCCTTAGGGGGAGATTGTTGGAAATACGTTTTACGTATTTGTGAAGGATCGGTCGCTCCAAAGATAATTATGTAATGGGCTCGTGATCCACTTAGTAAATGTATAGTCCATATAGCCCACATGTAGGGTGGGCTATATATATATCCCCTCCAAGCATGTTAGGAGGGGTTGATCATTTTCACAATTACATTCAATCTTTACTTTCTCTCTCTACTCTTCTCTTTTCTCTCCTTTCTCTCTCTACTCCATCATCTCCCTTCTCATATCTTTTATATTTATCAATCTATCCCTCTATCAAATCCATCTATCCCTCTATCAAATCCATCTAATCAATCATGTAGGATAGGCTAAAGATCACGTAGACCTTCAAAATCAAGCCCTTGAGTTTCTGCTTTGAAACATCAACCAAGGCAGTCATCCATCTTTCTTGTTGAAGTACCTTGGTCTTGTTCTAGTTGTTGAACAAGGTCCAAGGAGCATTGCTGGTCCTCCTAGGATGTTGTGGAGGACAAGTATAACCTCTTGTTAAGATTCCTCTAAAAAATCACATGTTATGGTCTGTTTTATGCTTTGCTATGTGATTTGGTGATTTTGTTATTGTGCTTTGTGTTTTATGGTTGGTATCTGTTAGTTGTCACCTAGTGTAGCTATTTGATCATTAAAATCAGTAGGTTATTTGAAGGATTAAGAATTTGTTTGAAAATTGCTTTATAAAGGATTGTTTGGGATTACTGGTTCATAAGGCATTGTGGCCTTGTGCCCTTGGTTCTTAGGGTTTGGGAAGTCTAAACAAGTCATTTTGAGCAAGTTTTAGTCATTGGTTAAGTTTCTGAAAGTTTGGAAAAAGGATTTCAAGTTTTGCAAAAATCTGATAAAAGGTGTTTTGAAATTGGTCAAACACATCAGATCCAATATCTTCTTTGTTTGTTGGATCTAAGGTCTAAAATCAGGTTTGGGAATAGTTTGGGTGATAAGCTATCTATTGGTTATCTAGTTATTGAATTTGGTGGCTTATTGAGTGTGATATAGCTTATCAAAGTTGGCTGAAGTGGTCATTTGCATCAGCAAAGTGACCACCTCATTTGGTGCTTGCATTTGTATTTCTACTGTAAGGCTTGTTGTTTTGTTTCTTGGATCCTGTTTATGTGCTGCTTGTGAGGATTTTTGGCTATTTGGATTGCTTTGTTGCTAGCTTATGAGCTTACTGGCTTATTAGCTTATTTGTGCCAAAACTCATCAAGTCTACACAGCTGGTAGACCTTGATTCACAAGGTTTGTACTCAAGCCTTAACCAGCAGGTTGAAAACAAAGTTTTAACACTTCATTAAGTCTGTCAACGTCCAAAATTGTGCTTGTAAGCGTTTGATTTACTCTTGTCAGTGTTTGACTATTGGTCAAACTTGGTCAAATAGCTTACTGAATCTGTTTTGCTTATTGGTACATGCAACAACTTTATTTTTGTAATAGAACTCATTTTTCTCAGCTTATTAACAAGTCTGGAAGGTTACAAGTCTTTTGGTTAAGCTTTTGCTAGAAAACTAGCTTATTTGGCTTTTTCAGCCAGTTTATTGGTTCTTACAGCTTATTCTACTTGGCTTTTTGTGATTTTCTTGATTGATTATTCTTAGTTAAGCTATTTGTGAGCTTTTGCAACAAACCAGAGCTTCTGAAACAGCCCAGAACTCTATCCCGACTATTTTGTCGTTTTGTGGATTTGTTCTTTGCTTATTTATGGCTTATTGAGTGAGCTTTTTCAAAATTTCTTTTTATAGATCTCTTTGGCATCTCAAAAGAAGGTTGTGTGTTTAAGCAGAGCTTATGGCATTGGCTTATTGCTTAATGGGCTTATTAGCCCAATAAGCATAAGCTATTTGTTATTTAAGCTATGAAAAGCTCGTTTTCAGCTTTTGGGCCTTCAAACTTTTGTGCTTAGAATTAAATTTTGAGTCAGATAGGGCTTTCTCGGGTCATTTGGGCTTATTGTGACTTTTTGGGCTAAAAAGCCCATTAAGGTTGACTGATTTTGCTTTTAGCCCATTTGGGGGCCCATTAGGGGTATTTTGGTAATTTCACATTCATTTTCTGATTACTTAGGTTAAAATAAACTAGATTGCAAGTTTTTGGAATTTTTTATAATTTATGGATTTTTAATATTATTTTATTATTATTTTTCAAATTTCACATTTTTGCACTTTTTATATTTTTCTTAGCTTAAATACATTAAAATAGGAATTTTGAAACTCTTAGATTAATTTTATCATCTTTAAATTAATTTTTATAATTATTTTAAGTTTTAATAGTTTTTAAATCATTTTAAATAATTTTTATTAGTTTAAAAATTTATAAAAATAGTTTTTAATCTTTTTAGGTCATTTTAGAGGTTTACCAATTGAAAAATCTTTATTTGGGCTTTTTGATAATTAGTTTGATTTTTAGGGCTTTAATTAGCATTTAAAAATTAATATTGAATTAATTTAAAGGTTTGAAAAAGTTTTGATCATTGGTAAACTCTTAGTTTATTTATTTTGATTTTTGGAAAATTTTTGGGAATTTTTAGAATTAATTTTTGTTTTTGTACTTCTTACGGTTTTACGTTTAGTCGTAGTAGTAATTAATTTCACGTCTTCGTCATCCTCTTTTCTCATCCCCTTCTATCCAATATTAATCTCAAACCAATTACGAATTATTCACACACATATACCTCCTTGGGAAACGAACTTTTCACTTCATTGGGTCATTAGTGTTTGATTTTCCTAAATCATCACTTAATACTTTCCCTATTTACCTCCTTTTCCTAAAGGTGGTAAAACACTGCAATCAATCACCAAATACCTAACTTCGACAAAACTGTAAGCCTAGATCAAGTCTCAAACAAACAACAACCTGTGACCTGCAGAAGTGATGTCACTTGAAACCAAATGAAAAGCTGTAACCACAATCTTTATTTACTGGACTAGCCAATAAAACTTGATCGATTATCTTTTCTTGTAGATATCTACTCTCAAATCCTCTAAGAAATTATCACATGGATCATTAGTATAACCCAAACTTAAGTTTCATTGTCGAAAATAGATTTTTACAACTGAAAATCTTTGCTCTAAAATCGGAACTGACACTTGAAATATTGGACTAACTATGATGAAGGTTAAAACTATTTTGAATCAAAGCTGAATCGACTAGCTAATTATTATTTTCCTAACAAACCCAAAAACTCATAAGCTTTTCACGACAGTAAGTACAAACAGAGAACAGTTGCTAAGAAGTGAATCCTCAAGAACTTGATTTTTATAAATGGAAGAAAGTAAAATTGTTACAGCTAACAAAACTGATTTTGGTTAGAAGTTCAACAAGAAACGTACACAGTGCACTAGTTAGAGGAAGTCAGTAAGAAAGCTTTTGAAATAATCGAAAGAAAAATATTGATGTAAATCGAAGTTTCATTAATGGAGGATAAGAGCAATCGGTTACAACTGATTTCAGAAACTTTAACAGATTTAACAAGTATTCAACTGCCCTATGAACTGTATAGAAGAAGAAGAAGATGTGAAAGCTAATTATCTCATTAATGGCAGAAAAAATGGTACAAAATTAACAGAAATATGTAACTGATTCACTTTAAGAACTATAACAAGAATCGATACAAAAGTTGAAATCTTAACTAACTAATCCTAACTCTAACTAACTATGTGTAATCTACACCTAAGCTAACCGTCTTGAAGTGAAGGTCTTCATTAGTATTTATAGCCGTCGAAGATAGGAGGCGAGGTGCTCATGACATGTTTCCTCTAATCAGGTTGTGCCACATGTAAATACGAGGTTGGCTTCGTTCTTCATTCTTCAAATCGAATTTGGGAGTTTCTTCTTCGTTCCCTTTTGATCTAATTAATTGGTATCTCCTTGAAGAGGAGATGATGAGGAGTGTTTTCCCTTCTTTGATCTTCGCCTGAAACCCTCTTGTTTGTACACTAAAATGATTTGCAGGTTATGGAGAAATGAAGAAAAGAAATAGTATGTTAAAGTTTTTTCTTTCTCTCTCTTCGAATATAGAAGACGCATGTGTATAAATGTGTTTTGAGTATGACTTGGTGTTTGACCAGGTTTTTAATAAAAATTCCATTTGGTTTCTTTTTTAGTCCTTTCAATTATTAGTTTTTTCAAAAGTGTTATAAAAGAGTTATAAATTTTGAGCTCAACTCTTTTTTCATCCTTCATCTTGTGAAAGTTACACTTTAAACCCTCCATCTTTGAGATAATGGCAAGTAAGGTCCTTGAAAGCATGATTCGTCCTTTTCTTCGTCTTTTATCATAAAAATCCCTTGAAAACGCGTCTTTGCTTCAAAATGTATCTTGTTTACCTGAAAACACATGAAACACAAATACCCAAGTAATTCTGATAACTTTCAGTTAAATATAACGTATTTGACTATGTTTTGAGTGGTTTTTGGATCATTATTCATGAGTGTTTTCACACTTATCAGGTCCTCATTCATACTTGAATTGTGACAATGTGCAAAACTATCAAGGAGAATGTTATGCCTACAATGATGATGGAAGGGCACATTTCAAACCAAATATCAATCCTAATCACCTTTCTTACAAATCCAACAATTACCTTGATCCACCGGGTTTCCCTCCCCATCCACCCACCCAAACCCAAGGAAACAATCCACAAATTCTTAATAGAAACCAAGCACCAAGAGGGAATTATCAAGGGCATAATAACAATAGGGGTCCAAACAACTTTCAAGGGCAAAACCAAGGGAATAACTTTCATGGTAATGTAAAATGAGAGAAAGGAGAGAATGGGGAGAAAGATGTATTTGATAAATGTAAAATGAGAACCAACCCCCCTAACATGCTAGGAGGGGGTATAAATAGCCCACCCTACATGTGGGCTTGATGGGTTATATGTTTACATACTAGATCACGAGCCCATACTAGATACATCTTATTGAAGTGACTGATCCTTTCTAAATACGTAAAAACATATTTCCAACAATCTCCCCCTAAGGGAGGTCACTCCAAGATACAAAGTCCTAAATAGTCTATAGCTCGTGATCTATGCTAACAATTATGTGACCGAGACTTTCTTGGAAAAACGTATTTCCAACAATCTCCCCTAAGGTAGGTCACATCATTTTACAAAATCTTAAACCTAGCATACTATGTTTGAGTCTCCGATCTTGTTATTGTGAATATGCTGATGAGATCTTTGACTTTAGTCTTGAGCATGTTTCCTTGCCTTGACCTTGTGCATTCATCACTTGTGATATTCGCCTCCTCGTGACTTCATGTTCGACATACTTATACCTTTATAAATTCTTGAAAGCTTCAGAGTTTGATATAGCGGAAGACTTGACTTTTAGGATTTCTTGAATTTGTTGAAGTATTAAGTGTTGAAAGTATAAGCATGTAGGGACGACTTCTTCTCGGACATCGCAATGCTACCGTCTTGTTACACTGCATAAAACATATGGCAACAAAACATAGACACGGATGAAATGGCTTTGAACATTTCAACCTACTTAGGTATCATTTTACCACCGGTCAGTGAAGACAGTTGGACAATATTAAATATCGTACTTATGGCAGGTAGTTTCATTTAAGAACCTTATTTACAAGATTTCGCGGGTAAACCCGTTCTCTTTACTCGACCGTCCAAAGCTGACCGCGAACATAAAGAGTGAATCAATTGGATAAAATTATCCGCATTATTGAAGACGTCAATTAATATACCTCGAACAAGTGAAATTCAATTAAGAACCGCACCATCGTTGCTTTCCAGGTGTCACTATTCATATAGAATCTTGCTAGTTACCTACCAAGTGCTGTGTGATGTTAACACTAGAAGGATTTCCACTCATCACCGTGAACACTTAAGAGTGTCACTCTGAGTGTTCTGGCAAGATCATTAAGATTTTGCGTATAGGCCTGGAACGAGTTTAAATTCAATTAAGAATTAAACCAATGTTGCTTTCCAGTTATCAGAAGTTTGATTCATAAAGAATCGCACAAGTCACCTACCATGAGCTTTTTGATATTCGCTCAAGAAGGATTTCCATATTCATTGTAAATACTTGCGTATTACTCGGATGTTCAAGCAAGATCATGAAGATTTTACGTAGGACTCTTAATATCTTTCTTACTTTTCACAGTGTGTGAAGAAGCAAGGAAATATGAAAGTGTGTCCTAATGAGATATTTGATGATCTCAAATGGCTCTAGACTCGATCGTACATTTTGGATTTTAGTGATCGGAGCCTGGAGAGGAATGCCACCATTTTAATACCAATTTATTCGGAGTGAATAAATCGATAGATAACATGTTGATCTCCGTGTGATTAAAACAAATACCTTTTAAGAGATATCTGAGTTAGCTGGGATGGGTTGTGCATTGCATCACTGGGTTCATGATGTCTTATCTTCAATATCGAGGATCATTAAGATGATCTCAATAGCTAATGAGTTGACCCGGTTTCTGCCTAAGGTTGTAAAGAGGGCTTCTTTCTTTAGCACCTTGTTGTGATTGTTCCAATACGTCATAACTAGCACCTTGTTGTGATTGTTCCAGTCCTAACTTAAGTACTTGGTCGGCATTCAGCTACATTCATAATCTTTCTCCATCTTTCCTAAGGACTACTATTTCTAGCTATGGAATGTCCTTGGGAAGATTCTTCCTGTTTTGGAAGAATCATTTGACTTAACCTATCCTGCCATCCTTTTTTCACCACAATCTTCATCGTCGTGAAATAAATGGGTTGTGGGTAAGTATAAATCACCATGAAATCCATTTTGATAGTACAAATCCATTTTGCTCCCCTTAACATATGCCACTATATTCGAAAACCTTTCGCACATGTCGGGATGAGCCAGCACATTAAGTCAAACCATTATTGATCTCAATATTAAATCACATTTTCTCCCTCATATTAAAAATATTAACCCAATCGATGTTTTTAATGTCAATTGATTTAATGAAATTTTGAGAAAATTTGGGAAGAAATGCAAATCCAATTATCTCCCTGATTTTCACAAGCTCTCCCTCAAATTAATGAGGGTGTACTCGATACGTAAATTAAGTACCTTTTAAACACAAGTGTAAGGTACTTATCACGTGCAAAGATCAAATATGATAATGTATTCACAAGATTATCAATTTATGAGGTTGGACCTGAATGATGAAGAATTGATCTCGGCTTTAAGTGGAATGATTTTTTCTTGGTTATTAAAAAGGTGTTGATTTGTTTATCTATTTTAAACTAATGACAAGAAATTAAATGTCGAAGAGTAAAGTTAAAGACTTTGATTAAAGTGAAAAGACAAGTTTAAAATTAGATGTTTGAAAACTTTAAAGATTATATTAGAAAAATAAATGGACATTCAATGAAAACTAAAACTTGAAAAACTTTGTGAAAAATAAGAACTTATTAGAAAAGTACTAAAAGAAAGTAAGATCGTAATATAGCAAAACACTCAAATCGGAACACACAAACTAGGGTCAATCGGAAAGTATTCCGATCTATAGATCGGAATATGGGAGATAAACTGATCGGAATATTGAACTAGTGAGACTAATCGGAATGTTCTAAACGATGCACAATCGGAATACTAGGCAAGAGCATCAATCGGAATGTTCAAATTAAGCCTCAATCGGAATAATGGCAAACTTGCTATAGTCGGAAAAAAAACTAAAACTTGCATCAATCGGAATATGTTGAAAAATGGGGCAGATCGGAAAACACTAAACCCTTTTCCGATCACACGATCGGAAAGAGGGAGGTGGCTTGGTCGGAATATACGATCGGAAAAGGGAGTTACCCTTTCTGAAAATGGTGCAATTTCGAGTAAAAAGCCAAGGAAATAAGCTTATGGAATAAGCTAATTCCCAAAACAAACTCGAATCCACTACAAGCTGATCAAATAAGCACTTAAGAACAACTTATCTAACTTCAAATAATCAAACTTATAAATCGAATCAATAAAGAAATGAACTTTTTATAAAACTTTAAAAAAGTAAATAATATAAATCAACAAATAAGCCAATAAGAACAAGGATCTTAAAGCTTATTAGTGTATAAACTTAAGGAAACATAAAAAGTAATCAACTTTTTAAGCACAAATCATTGATGAACAACACGGATCATACGAGATTTGTACCAAAATCAATAAAAGTAAAAGAAAGGAAGGATGAGATTAAAGATTAAAAGATAAAAACTTGAACTTGATTAATGAAAAAGTAGTACAAAAGTTTGAATTTGAAAGAGAAAAAGATGAAATCTAGTGAGAGAAAGTTTAGAACTTTCTCTCTCTAAACTAGAGAAATCAAAAACTAAAAAACTAACTAAGTAACTAAGTGTGTGAAAATTTGTGAGGTAAGGCCTTTATATAGGCGTGTGTTGTGGTTGTGGGCTTTTGATTGGGCTTTGATTTGGGCTTCTTTTTCTTCTTTCTTTTTAAGTCTTCACGCTTCTTCAAATAAACGTTTCTGACTTGGATTTGAGAAGTGTCGGTGAATAATTCCAACTCGTCTTATAATCTTTTGTTAAATAGACTCGAGTTCTTCGACATATATGAATCTTCCATATTTGGCTCTATTCTTCGATAAATCTTCAAATAGGTACAATGACTTCAAATCTTTTGCATCTCTTGGACAATAGACTTCGTCTTGAGTCTTTTTCCTCGATAAAACCCGTGCAATCCCCTGTTTTCTTCAATATTCATCCGGTTGACTCTGAAAACACAATAAACACAAAAACCAAGCATAATTCCAAACAAATGATATTAAATACGTGTTTTGGTCTCATTTTAGCCAGAATTAAGTGGTAAAAGGATGGGTGTTTTCACACCTATCAAATCCCCTACACTTAACCATTGCTATGCCCTCATGCAATGCTTAGTGACAAAGCACATTTACATTTTTCTCATGATCAATCAACCTTGGCCTTATTAAAATACTACTAAACAAAAATTAAAGTACTTAAAAGAATTTAAACTTTAAAGGAAACAGAAGGATAGAAAACCATTTTCACTTGAAAATAGCTACATGGAAATAACTTGCAAAGAGATCAATGACTTACATTAGGGCTTTGGTGCTGCGAAGATTTATCACCCTCAAGTTTCACGTTCCCCAAACTAAGCTTAAAAACGTGATCATTGTTATTATAAGTTAGCAATTCAAACACTTACACACATGGCTTAATTAAATGCTTACACTCCCTTATTCCTAGGTGTATCTCTTATATTTTATTTTTGTCTTAGAATGATCATGAAGATGCATTTTTGGACTTATTTTGATAGTTATTTAGGCTGAAAGCAAAGTAGGACGATTTGATCAATAGTTAGCTAAAGGACAAAATCTTTTAAAACTGCTTCTCAGGATATCAAAAAGTTCATATCTTGGCATAACTCGGTTCACGATTTGAGACCTTTCTCGGGCCGATATTTGGCATGTACTTCATACTTCATATCTTGAGAGACGTGCTTGAGATAATGGTCTTCTCATCGTTCATAGATTTTCTTCACTTTGGAGACTTTTGAGGGGTACTCCAACTTTGTTGACCACGACTTCATGATTATTTCTTCAATCTCTAATTGGGATTTTGAGATACAACGATCTGCCTCCTTTTCGGACTTGGATCTATTTATCCTCATACCTTGTTAGTGTCTTTTCGGATAGACTTCTCCATGATCTTTATGGGAGTTGATTGCTTTTTGTCGTGAGTCTTGATCCTTCATATTGATTTTGGGAATAATGCTTTTCACATCACTTTTGGATCTTCAGCAATAAAATGGAATCCTCATGCCTTGTTAGTGCCTTTTCGGACTCGCCAATCTTCGCGCCCTGCTTCATAAGTTATGCCTTGGCTATGAACTCTTATCATTACCGAGCAACTTTTAAACGATCTTGGGCTAGAAGCTAAGTAACTTTTCAAATCGTAAGACCTTACTAATTGCAGATAAATTATTAGCAAGTGATGGGAGAATAGGCAAATAATTACACCAAGTGAGCTTACGCAAGAATACCGACTTATAATTGACTCTATCATTTCTCGTCCTCCACAATTTAAAATCTCAAGTAATGAGACTCGTGGATACTTAGCCTAATAAACCAATTAAGGTCTACATGGTTAAGGATACTAGCTAGAATAAACTTGGATAAGTCTATTCGGGTTGAGTCAAAATAAACGCAACGGGCCTAATATGTCAAAGACTTCTAAGCTAGCTACACCACTTTATTAAAATTTTTAACTTTATTGCGAGATATATACATATGAAAGCAAAGATAAAAAAATTTAAAAATTACGACTAAATGGCCAAAGTTAATTAAAAATTTGAAAAATGTTGAAAAAGATAATTTTCCGGTTAAATGAAGGCATTTTCATGGAAAAGTCCACTTAAAACTTCGATAGAAGTCCCCCCTACACTTAAGATAAACATTGTCCTCAATGTTTAAGCATGTGGGAAAAGTTTCCCCTACACTTATGACATTGTGCACGTTGGTTAACTCGAGTTAAGGAAGAGACGACTAAAGTGATCAATTTCAAATGTGAGTATGAAGAAAATTGAATCACAATAGTTGAGAGACAGAACCGGATTTCGGATAACACGGGAGTACGGTTCTTCGTAGGTTCCAAGAGTGCATTCATCCCTGTAATCACATCACCACACAAATACAAACACCTATACAGGTCCCCCTACACTTAGGAGGTTAAAACATAAAAGGATATATACTCGGGTTGCCTCCCGAGGAGCGCTTGTTTTTGATAACCGAGTCACGAGCCTGACTCGCCCCAAAATTAGTTCATGGGGAATGTGGTGAGGGATGGAATCATCTCCTGAGAGATGTCCTCACCAAAGTACAACTTCAGACGCTAGCCATTCACCTTGAAATTGGGCCCATTTGGCTGAGAACGCTCAATGGTCCCATATGGAAAGACTTTGGCGACAGTGAATGGACCAGACCAGCGGCTCTTCAACTTGCCAGAGAAGATCTTCAACCGAGAGTTAAAAAGTAAGACATGATCACCAACGTGGAATTCTCGGTTCTTGATTTTTGCGTCATGAAGGATCTTCGTCTTCTCTTTGTAGATCAGCGAGTTCTCATAAGCTTCATTCCTCAATTCGTTTAGCTCGTTGAGTTGAATCTTGCGATGATCACCGGCTTTGTTGATGTCGAAGTTAGCCCACTTCAAGGCCCAGTGCGCCTTATGCTCCAGCTCGATGGGAAGGTGGCATGCTTTCCCGTACACAAGACGATAAGGTGTACAACCGATCGGTGTCTTATAAGCAGTACGGAAAGCCCACAGAGCATCATCTAACTTATCGTCCCACGCGACACGATGCTCTCCCACAGTACGCTCTAAAATTCGCTTCAATCCACGGTTGGATATCTCGGCCTACCCATTGGTTTGGGGATGATAGGCGGTGGAAAGACGGTGATTGACACCATACTTCGCCATGACTCTTGCAAATTGATCGTTGCAAAAATGAGTCCCGCGGTCACTGATAATAGCACAAGGAACGCCGAATCTAGCGAACAACGATTTCAAAAAGTTACAAACCACCCTTGCGTCATTAGTGGGTAAAGCTTTGGCTTCAACCCATTTGGAGACGTAGTCAACGGCTACAAGGATGTATTTGTTTCCTTTAGAGGAAGGGAATGGCCCCATAAAGTCGATACCCCACACATCAAAGATTTCACACTCTTGAATGAAATTCTGAGGCATCTCGTCTTTATGTGTGACCGTGCCTTGTTTTTGGCAAACATCACATCTTTTAACCATATCGTGAGCGTCACGATATATGGAGGGCCAATAAAATCCCGAATCAAACACTTTTTTGGCTGTGTAGTTGGGACCAAAGTGACCACCAGTGGGTCCTTTGTGGCAAGCATCAAGGATTTCTGACGCTGCCGGTCCATCAACACATCGGCGGATAATCAGGTCGGCACATTGTTTGAATAGGTAAGGGTCGTCCCAAAAGTAAGTCTTAATGTCGGTGATGAACTTTTTCTTTTGTTGGGATGTCAACCCTTCCTTGAGAATTCCACCCGCCAAGTAGTTTGCAAAGTCCGCAAACCACGGGGTTTCATCAGATTTCGAATTTATAGACATTAAGGTCTCCAAGGGAAAAGAATCATTGATTTCTTTGTTAGGATGATCCCCATGGTAAGGATCCTCAAGTCTGCTGAGATGGTCCGCGGCTAGGTTTTCAGCTCCTTTTTTATCGCGAATTTCGATTTTAAATTCCTGGAGCAGCAAAACCCAGCGAAGAAGTCTTGGTTTGGAATCTTGCTTTGTCAACAAGTACTTCAGCGCCGAATGATCTGTATACACGATCGTGGTGGAAAGGACAAGATAGGGGCGGAATTTTTCAAAAGCATAGACAACAGCTAAAAGCTCTTTTTCGGTTGTCGTATAATGCAATTGTGCCCCCGTCATTGTCTTGCTAGCGTAATGGATTGGTTGGAAGTCGTTGTTCACTCTTTGTCCCAGAACCGCTCCAATAGCAAAATCACTAGCATCGCACATTAACTCAAAGGGAAGCTCCCAATTAGGGGTAACCAAGACGGGTGCCTTAGTTAGCTTATCCTTAAGCGAGGTGAAGGCTTCAAGACACTCTTTGGAAAAGAGAAAAGGAGTATCTTTTTCCAAGAGGTGGGTCATCGGGTGAGCGATTTGAGAAAAATCTTTGATGAATCGACGGTAGAAGCCCACATGACCCAGAAAACTTCTCACACCCTTCACGGTTGAAGGTGGAGGCAACTTGGCGATAACATCGACTTTAGCACGGTCTACTTCAAGACCGGCTTTGGAAATCTTGTGTCCCAGCACGATGCCTTCTTTTACCATAAAATGACATTTTTCCTAATTTAGAACAAGGCGAGTGTCTTCGCACCGCTTAAGCATACGTTCCAAATTGGCAAGGCAAGAAGAGAAGGAATCCCCGAAGACCGAGAAATCATCCATGAAGACTTCCATGGTTTGTTCAACCATGTCATGGAAGATAGCGAACATGAACCTTTGGAAAGTCCCGGGCGCATTACATAAGCCAAAAGGCATTCTTTTGTAAGCAAATGTGCCATAGGGACAAGTGAATGTTGTCTTCTCTTGATCTTGGGGATCGATGGGTATTTGGAAATAACCCAAGAAACCATCAAGAAAGCAGTAATATTCATTACCCGCTAAACGTTCAAGCATTTGGTCCATGAAAGGTAGAGGGAAATGATCCTTTCTCGTGGCATCATTGAGTTTGCGGTAGTATATACAAACTCTCCACCCAGTAACGAGACGAGTGGAAATCAACTCGTTGTGTTCGTTGGGAACAACGGTTATTCCGCCCTTCTTGGGCACACAATGGATTGGACTAACCCAGGGTGAATCCGAAATAGGGTAAATCATACCCGCATCAAGAAGTTTGATAACCTCTGTTTTGATGACTTCATGGATTTTTGGATTTACCCTTCGTTGGCTTTGGATAGTAGTCATCCTCCATGAGAATTTTGTGTGTGCAGAAGTGAGGATCAATTCCACGAATATCGGAAATCTTCCAAGCAATAGCCTTCTTGTGATTCTTCAACACGGTGATAAGTCGGGCTTTTTATTCAGCCTTTAGGTCCTTAGCAATGATGACTGGCGACTTCTTCTCTTCTTCGAGGAATACATACTCGAGATGGGGCGGCAGCTCCTTAAGTTCTAAATCCGGAGGATTTTCGACGGGAGGCGTATTCAAAGTCGGAGTATCGATAGCAATAACCGTGGGAGATGGAGGAGAAGGATTGTCTTCGTTGAGAAGGTTGTCAAAGAAATGCATGTCTTCGTCCCCATCGATAGGAGAATCATCAGTAGCTAAGTTCACATCTCCCATGGTATCATCAAGATTGTTCCAAAATAAATCACTATCTCCAAATAGAGACAATGATGAATCAATAGAGGACACGGTCTCAACATTGGGAAGAGAGGTAGGAATACTTTTGCAAGCATCATTAAAGTGTTCTTCACAAGCCTCATCAAGAACGTCAATATAACTAACACTCTCATATGAATAAGGATGTTTAGACAACTTTCCCATGTTGAAGACTACTTTATCGTCACCCACTCTCATGATAAGCTCACCGGCTTCAACATCAATGAGAGTGCGACCGGTCCTCAAGAATGGACGTCCAACAATTAGTGGCACACGGGGGTCCATCTAGTAGTCGACGACAACAAAATCAGCAGGAAAGGTGAATTTGTCGACTCCTACAATCACATCTTCAGCTATCTCCACTGGATAAGCAACCGTACGGTTAGCCAATTCCAAAGTCATTTTAGTGGGGACTAGCTCTGGGAGAGATAATTGCTTCCAAACACTTAGAGGCATGAGATTAATACTGGCACCTAGATCGGCTAGGGCCATGCAATTCTCTACTCCCGGGAAATTGCAAGGAATTAAGAAATGACCCGGATCACCAAGCTTGGTTGGCAATTTCCTTAAGAGCACTGCAGAGCAATTCTCATTAAGTTGGGTGTTGGCAATATCGAGGAGCTTTTCCTTATCGCTCAGAATATCTTTAAACATTTTTGCGTATTTAGGCATGTGAGCGAGAGCCTCAGCGAAGGAGATGTTAAAAATCAATTGTTTGAACATCTTAAGAAAGTTTGAAACTTGAATATCATCCTTGCTTTTGAGCTTCTCTTTCCTCAACCTAGATGGATAAGGTATATTGGATGAAGAAGAAGGCATTAGGGGAATAGGATCACTCACATCCTTGGGTTGAGGAGGGGTAGATGGAAGAGGTGGAGAAATTGGGGAAGGAGATGGATGAGGAATAGGAGCAGGTGACTCGTTCTCCTTAGTCACAACCACCGGTGGAGGTATAGGAAGCTCGGGTTCCTTGGTACCTTTGCCACTTCTAGTGGTGATTGCTTTCATCTCCCCTCTTGGATTTGCAACGGTGTTACTCGGAAGAGTACCCGAAGAAGAGGGTTGATTACCTTGGAAGAAACTAGCCATCATGTTCCTCAAGTCAGTTGTTTGGCTATCCAACCTATTTTTCATGTCGGCTCTCAAATCGTTTCCTTGCTTGACCAAGTCTGCTTTCAAATTGATCACTTCACGCTGAAGATTTTCCACGATCACATCGTTTGTCCTCATGTAGGTCTGCACTTCTTGGTGTAGAGCGGTGGATTGGTTGGGAGGAGCATTGTATGCGGGTGGTTGATAAGCAGGTTGTTGGTAAACTTGGTTGTTACGTTGAGGTGGTTGTTGCTGCTTGTGAGGAGGTATGTATGGTTGTCGAGGTTGTTGTTGTTGTTGAGGAGGGCGATTGAGGTTTGGTTGTTGGTTTGGGTTGTTTGGGGGAAAACCGGGTGGTGAGAGGTAGTTGTTGGAGCGGTAGCTAAGCAAATTACGATCACCTTGAGGTCTAGCTTGATAAGCAGGTTGAGGATAGGTGCCATATGCCGCATTCACATTCTCAGCAGGGTAGTCTTGGGTGGCAGTACAAGTAGTGTAGGAGTGAGGACCACCGCATATCTCACAAGGTTGGCTGACAGCACTAACTTGAGCGTTTTTAGCGTTGTTGCTGTTGTTGTTGCTGACGGTGTGGGTGACAAGCGATTCAAGAAGCGTAGTGATTTTGTCCAGTCGCTTGTTGCTGTCACTAGTGCTAGCACTAGCGACATTGGTCCGAACACTCTTGGTTTGCACACGAGATTTATTCTCAATGATGTCCCAAGCAGCATTGGAAGTCTTAGTGATGAGACTGCTTTTATACATAGTCTCATCGTCCAATTAGGGCTTAAAATGCATTAAATATCATCAAAATACCCAAATATATGCTTGTGTTTGTTGCTTGTGTATTTTAGGTACGGATATTGAGAAAATGACAAAAGATCACAAGAATCATTCAAAAACGAACACGGGAAACGAAGCCGCACGATGAACCAAGCCCTAATGAAGAAATTTCCAAAATCAACCCTTGAAGATTTGAAGAATCATGAAGATTGGTCCTCCAAGTTTGAAGAATTGACACTTTATACCCTTATATCTTCATAATTACAAGTTTGGTCCCTAAAGTTTGTCAAAATTACAAAAAGGACCCTTAACTTTGAAGAATTGGCAAATTTAGTCCCTCAACAAAACTAAATTGTCAATAATGGTCCTTCAAGAAGTCAACAAACAAGTCAAGGCCTTGAAGTATGAAGACATGTCAAAATCAGTCCTTGGAATATGAAGAAATTGCATTTTAAGTCCTTAAAACAAGTTTCAAAACTTATTGTGCCAAAACTGCCAAAGTTCAAAAGTTGTTGTGTGTTAATTTGGCGTTGATAGCCATTTAATATAACTTGAACAAAGTTTGAAACATAGGGGGGCAAACCTGCCAGACAAACAAACACAAACCCTCCACTCACAAGCTGACACCTCACCCACTCACACCCATCACCCAATCAGAATCGTCCCTCCCTCCACGTCACTCTCCACTCACCATAAACTGAATACTTAATTCAGTTTAACCCTTCCCTCCAAACAATTAATTTAAAAAACCATTAACCCAAAACGGATTAAAACCCCTTTAATCCACCCTTAAACCCTAACTTTTCCCAGGAAGAACATCACTTAAAACAAGGGGTTTTTGGTTGATTATTTCCAGATCCATGATTAACCCTCCCTTAAACCCAAAACCACCCTTATACTCCCATCACCATCACCTCACATGTCCCTCCAACCCTCCCCTGCCCCACTATTCACTCCCAAACAAAAATGGACAGCAAGATCAACAACTCACAGCATTTTCTTGCTCCCAAAGGCTAAATGGACGTCCTAGATCATTCCAAAGCAGTTGGCATCTCACAAAATGCCAAGATCATCACATGGCTTTGTTTTGATTGAAAAATTCAAAATCATCCAAGGGCAAGATTGGAAGTTCACTTGTTAGGGTTTCTAGTTTCTATTCAGTTCTAGAATCTCATTGTAGCCTCTATATAAAAGCATTGTAGGACGTAGCATAGTTTTTTGTTCTTGATTTTTCTCCTTTTTCACAAACTTTGTAAAGCCAGTTTATGAATTAATATAAATGGTTTAAGTGTTGTTGATGAGAAATATTGAGTTCCCTTTACATTTCAGTTGATTTAAATTATAATTGTTTGAGTTTGGTTTGATTTTCAGCAAAAAGTTTTCAAGTTTTAAAGTTTCTGTTTGTTTTTCAAAGATTTCTTATACCTTAAATTTTCATATAAACCTGTTAAAATGTTGATTCAGAGTGTTGGATTGATGGTATTTGACCTTGTGTATGTCCATAACACCATGGCTTGTTCTGGTGTAGTGGGTACCCAAGTGTAAAATATCCATTGGTTTGGACATTTCCTATTTTTAAGCTTATCATATCCTTACCCACAAGCTCAAGCTTTCTTCTAGCTTAATCTATAAGCTAGGAGCAAGTTTTAAGCTTTTACACAGTCTCCCTTGTTCTCTCTTAGCAGGTTCAAACAAGTAACATTTTTATCCATTTTTGTTAAAGAAAAACTCCATAAGCCCATCAAAAAAGTTCTGCATAGGCCCCAACCTATATGGAGGTGGTTTTTCAACCACTAAGGGTCCTGGATGTAGGACCCTTGAGGTAGTCTCTTGTTTTCCATTTCATTTTTAGATTTCTGAAAATTTTGTGCTTTATGTGATTTTGCATGTTAAGGTGTTAAATATATGTTTGAGTGCTTAAAACTGCTTAAATAGGACTTTTATGCATGTTAGTTTGGGTTTGATTCAGTTTGATTGAGTTTTGATAAGATTTGCTTTGTTAATTTTCCATTTTCATAGTTTAAGGAGTGTTTGGGATAAGTGTTTAACTTGTATTTTTGCTATTAATCTTGCCTGCAAGCTTGTTAAATTCACTTATAGGTTGCTATAGGTTGTATTCTAGGGTAAGTTTTCATTTTGGAAGGGTTTAAAACATTTTGCATGCTTAAAATTTTGAAAACTTAGCTATAATCAGTCACTGCTTGGTTCCTGCTTATTTGTGTAAAATTGGTGCTTCAAGTTGTTAAATCTGCTAGAAGTAAGGTTGTTCTAGGTTTGTGCATTTTTAATTTGCTAATTGATGGACTTGTATGCATGATTTGAGCCCTTGAAACTCACTTGTGTGCACACCTAACCAGCAAACACCTTTAAACTTGTGCAAGCTATATCAGTAACTTTCATTTGATATTTTGTGCTTGATTGCGTGATAATCTTGCTTGATTTGTGCTTTTCTTGACTCCTTATACTCAAAAGGAGTATAAGGGTGCCTTTGTTCCACCAAAATCACCACAAAAACTCACACAATCAAGTCCTCTTGATTGTATTCACAAGTGAAGAAAACTTCACTTGTGTTCATCAGAAAGTTCAAAAAACCTGGGCACGTTTTTGATTCCATCTTGTTTAATCTTGATTAATTTAGACTTGTGTTTGTGTTATTGTGCTTAACATAGTTACTAGATTAAGTGTTAAAAGTAAAAAAAAAAAAAAGTTTTGAAAAAAGGCACACCATGCCTGGACTCGAACACGCGACCTTGCGTTCCAAGGAGTAGCGTGCTTACCAGTGATCCATATGGCCTTTTTACGTTTTCCTTTCCTTTCAATACTTTTTTAAGGTGTTTTGTTTTTGAGCTTATTTAAGTTAACAACTTGTAAATAAGCTGTTTCTAGCTTATTTCTTATAACTTATTTCTGTTTAGCATTTTTCTTAAGTTTTTGTTAGGTTGTTTGACTTTTCTGAGACAAAAATTAGATTTTTCCCATTATTATTTTATTTATTAGGATTATTTTAAGTTTAATTTTTAGAAAGTCATTTAAAAATAGTAAAAAGTAATTTAAAAATCTGGAAAGATAATTTTTAGGTTTTTAATCATACTTTTGAGGTTTACAGCTTATTAGGTTTTCAATTTAGCTTATTTTTAATTTTATAGGATTTTAGGGTTTTTAAGCAACTTTAAAATTTAATATAAAATTATTAAATAGGTTTCAGGAAATTTGGTTTGCATTTTTGTTTTAGTTACATTATTTAGGATTTTTGGTAATTTTTTAGAATTTATTTACAAACTTTTTATTTTTTTGAATATTTTAATATTATTTTATTATTAAAAATTGAAGTTTCATTTTTTCTAGTTTTTTCATTTTTCCTAGGTTAAGGACACTTATTTAGGAACTTTTTAACTTTCCAAATATTTTTTAGGCTTTTCATTTAATTTTTAGAATTAATTTAAGATTTAATAGATTTTAATAGTTTTTGAGTATTTAAAAATAGTTTAATTTGGTTTTAAAATTTATAAAAATAGTTTTTAGCTTAATTAGGATATTTTTGAGGTTTACAAACTATAAAATCTTGTTTAGGGCTTTTTAATAATTAAAAGTGATTTTTAGGGCTTTAATTAGCATTAAAAAGTCATTATTGAATTAATTAAAAGGTTTTAGCAAGTCTGGATTTTTTGTAAACTCTTAGAATATTATTGGGGATTTTTAGTAATTTTTAGGAATTTTTAGGTTAAAATTTTAATTTTTGTACTATTTACGGTTTTACGTTTTCGCCTTTTTCGTCGTAGTTTAATTCGTTTTCGTAACCGTCTTTTCTTTCTTAATCCCATTTCTTTCTCAATCATATAATCACAAACATTAATCAATTCAATACACAACGCACTAGCCTCCTCGAGAACGAACTCACTTAGGGTCATTCACACACGGTTTTCATAAATCGTCGTGCACACTTGCCCTATTTTAGTTGCTTGTTTTTCCTAAAGCAAGTATCTAATTTTACAACCATCATTTTGGCGCCGCTGCCGGGGAGGCGTGTTGTGTTTTGGTTGAACCATTGTTGTTTTTATATAGCCATAAATAGCTAATTGTATTAGTAGCACTCTACTAATACGTATTATCGTTTTTCGTTTTTTGTGAATATTATTAATATATTGTATACGTAGAACAATAAATTTACAAGTACTCCAAATACGTGAGAAATCACAACCTTGACTTGGGAGGTCATTACCCAATCATTGTATTCGAATCTCAAACCAAAGAAAAAGGCAAAAATAGATAAATACTTTCGAGAAGCTCGATTTTGAGAAATACAAACTATAAGGTGGGTATAAGGCGGTTGTATTTCACGACCTAAAGGAAAAAGGCTCTTAAGTGCTTCGCGCCGCCTCGTTTCCTCCGCTTGCTTGTGCGTATTTTGATTTTGAAAGCTAATCGAGGGTTTTGCCGCCCAAAGTATTATTAAGTATCATATATATTTTCTTGGTTTCTATTGATTAAACCCTCTTGAACGATTTGGTGTTCCACCATCGTTCTAAAGTCATCGAAGGCGTTCACTTCACGTGATCGTTTTCATTCCTTGAGGCTTCTTTAATCAAGAGATTTGATTAAGGAGGAGATTTGTAGATTTGTGTCTACTAATACATTCCAAAAAATCCAAAAAAGTAAAAACAATCAAAAACCACAAAAAAATTGAAAAAGTAAAAACAACAAAAAGAATCTTCTTTGCTCACCTTCTCGTTGTACGTGACGTTTATGCAAACTCGCTCAAAAGCAAGACGTGCTTGTAAACGAAGAAACAAATCCATCACTCCTTCTAGTGAGGAGTCTCCTATTGACGAACCCATTGTAGTGAAAGAAGCACCCATGGCTAATCAAACTATGATGGAGTTGCTTCAAGCACCCACCGATGGTTATGGAGAAGCGATTGTGATTCCCGCTATCCTTGCGGAGAATTTTGAGGTTAAGACGGGTTTGTTGTCCATGATTCAAAACAACAAGTTTCGAGGTGACGAAAAGGACAACCCTCATAACTACATTCGCCAATTTAATCGTCTCACCGCCACATGCAAGTTTAAGGATGTTTCAAACGACTCGATTAAGATGATGTTTTTCCGTATTCCTTAGCGGGGCCCGCAAAAATTTGGTTAGAGAAAGAGCCACCTAATTCTATATTGATGTGGAAGGATCTCGTTTCAAAATTCGTGAACCAATTTTTTCCGCCCTCTAAGACTACGCACTTGAAAAACGAGATTTCAAAGTTTTCGCAAGAGTATAATGAGAGTTTTTCAACGGCTTGGAATAGGTTTAAGGAAATGTTGCACGAATGTCCTCATCATGGTTTTTCCGACTTGCATCAAATAGACACGTTTTACAATGGCTTGAACGATCATGAGCGTGATTATCTTAATGCCGCCGCGGGTGGTAATTTTTTGTGTAAGACGGTCGAGGAAGCATTGTTAATCATTGAGAATAGGTCTAAGGTGTATAGTCCTCGTAGCACGTCGAGTGTTCGTAAGACTTCGTCTTCGTCTTCGCCTTCATTGTCACACACCGTTGATGCTTGTCAAATCGAGGCTAATTTGGAGAACTAAATTTTTGATATAGTGAAAGGATTGTTAGTTGAGTTTAAAGTTGGTGAACAACCCGCTCCCGCTACGATTAAAGCGGTTGAGGTTTCTTGTATGTATTGTGGTGGAGCTCATGATTATTCCGAGTGAATTACCAACGGTGGTAACACTTCGAGTGCCTTCGCGGCCGCGGGAACTTATAACCAAAACGGTCAAGTTCCTCGCACTAATCAATTGACTCCACCGGGTTTTCCACCAAATCAAAATGCTAACAATTATCGAAACAATCAAGTTGGTTACCAGAGCAATCAAAGGAAAAATTACAAGGGTAATAACAACTATGGGAATCAAGGGAGTAGTAGTAGCCAATTGCAAAATCAAAATCAAAACCGTAATTTTCAAAACACGAGTCAAGGTCTTCAAAATGTTTACACTAAAGAACTTCCAATGGACTTTGTGAATTACGCCACGGCAAATGATAAGATTTTGGAAAACATTCAAGAGCAATTGGCTAATCAAGCTAGGGACACGGCTAAGAACACCAAGGAGTTAGCTAATTTTGTTAAGGAAAATCTTAGCATGAGGAATGAATTGAAAAATGATTTTGCTAACCAAATTCGAGGTCAAAACAACAAGATAGAGCAAAGTCATGCTAGGCTTGAACAAAGAATTGACCAAAAAGCCGCTAGTCAAGATTTGAAGTTTAATAGTTTTGATGTTAAGCTTAATGCCATTTTAGAAGCCGTCATGGGAAACAAAGCCTCTACTTTGAGTGGTCTACCTAGTAACACCGTTTCAAACCCGAAGGGAGAGATGAAAGTGATTACCACACGAAGTGGTAAGACACTTAAAGAACCGACTCCTCAACCAATTACTCCAATGGTGGAGGAAATTGAGGAAGAACCCGAGGTGGTGGTCGAAAATGAGCATATTTCAATCCCACAAAGTACCGCTCATGCCACACCTACGGTTGACCCATCACCCATATTGGAACCCGAGATTCTAAAGGCTATGCCTATGCCCCAACCCACACCACCCTTACCTTACCCATTGAGACTTAGGAAGGAGAAACGACAAGAGCGCGACAACTACCAATTTGAGCTTTTTATGAAAATGTTTCGTGATTTGCATTTTAATGTGAGTTTCGCCGATGCTTTGGTCATGATGCCTCGATTTGCCGCTAACTTTAAGAGTATGTTGAACAACAAGGAGAAATTGCACCAAATGTCTAGTTGTTCGTCGGTTTATCTTAATCGCATACCTCAAAAAGTCGGTGACCCCGGTAAATTTTTGATCCCTTGTGCCATTCAAGATATTGAAGAATGCTATGCCTTGGCCGATCTTGGTGCTAGCATTAATTTGATGCCACTTGCAATCTTCAAGTCGCTCAATCTTCCTAATCTTACTCCTTCACGAATGTCTATTGAGTTGGCCGACCATTCCACGATTCTTGCATGTGGTTTGGCGGAAGACGTTTTTGTGAAAGTGGGGAAGTTCTACTATCCCGTAGACTTTATTGTTGTTGACATCCCCACGGATCCTCAAGTTCCTCTTATTTTAGGTCGTTCGTTTTTAGATACGTCTATGGCTTTAATTGATGTGCATGCTAGAAAGATCACCTTACGTTTCAACGACGAGGAACTTTTTATAAACGCAACTCAAAATTCTCAACTTTCTCATGTTTATTCTGTTGCTACCATAAATCTCGTTGACATGATCGACGTGGTTTGCGAGGAATTTTCACAAGAAGTTTTAGGGTTTGGTGATGAAGAAACTAGTGGCAATCCCACTATGTTAGATCCAATTCTTGATAATTCGACACCAACCTTCACTCCTTTCGAAGGTGGTGGTTTTACGTTGGAAGAATTCGATGTTCCACGTACTTGTGACGAAGACCTCGACAACGATGAGGACTTCTCAATTATCAAGGATTTTCTCAACGATTTCCCATTTCCTCCACCCGAGGAGGTTATGAGTATCGAGCCCAAATCTTCACTTGAGGAACCACCTATCCTCGAGTTGAAAGATTTACCTCCTCACCTCGAATATGTCTATTTGGAGGAGGACGACAAGTTGCCGGTTATTATTGTGAAGGATCTTTCGAATGATGAAAAAACCGCACTTGTCGATGTTCTTAAGGATCACAAAGGGGAGATTGCGTGGAAGTTATCTGACATTAAGGGAATCGATCCCAAGTTTTGTACACACAAAATTTTAATGGAGGAGGATTTCAAGCCCACAATCCAAAGTCAAAGAAGGGTGAACCCCAAAATTCACGACATCATCAAAAAGGAGGTCCTTAAACTCCTTGACGCGGGAATGATTTACCCTATTTCCGATAGCCCTTGGGTGAGTCCTATTCATTGTGTCCCTAAAAAGGGAGGGATGACCGTTGTGCCAAACGATGCCAACGAGTTGATTCCCACTAGACTCGTGACCGGATGGAGAGTGTGCATTGACTATCGTAAGTTGAATGAAGCCACTCGAAAAGACCATTTTCCCTTGCCCTTCATGGACCAAATGTTGGAGCGTCTTGCGGGAAACGATTTCTATTGCTTTTTAGATGGTTTTTCCGGTTACTTCCAAATTCCCATCGATCCTCGTGATCAAGAAAAAACTACGTTTACGTGTCCATATGGAACGTTTGCTTATCGTAGAATGCCATTTGGACTTTGCAATGCACCGGGAACGTTTCAACGATGCATGATGGCTATTTTTCATGATATGATCGAGAAGACGATGGAAGTCTTCATGGATGACTTTTCCGTGTTTGGTGATTCTTTCACTTCGTGTTTGTCTAATCTTGAGAGAATGTTAAAACGTTGTGAGGAAACCAACCTTGTGCTCAATTGGGAAAAATGTCATTTTATGGTCAAGAGTGGAATCGTCTTAGGGCACAAGGTCTCGAAAGCAGGGATTGAGGTAGATCAAGCTAAGGTAGACGTCATCGCCAAATTACCTCATCCCAAAACCGTCAAGGGAGTTAGGAGTTTCTAGGCCACGCGGGCTTTTATCGTCGATTCATCAAGGACTTTTCAAAGATTTCTCGACCCATTACACATCTTCTTGAAAAAGAGGCACGTTTTGTCTTTGACGAAGATTGTGTACGAGCCTTTGAGATCCTTAAGAGGAAACTTACCGAAGCTCCCATTCTTGTTGCTCCCAATTGGAACCTCCCCTTTGAGCTAATGTGTGATGCTAGTGATTACGCCATTGGGGCCGTTTTGGGACAACGTCATGATAAGCACTTCTTGCCTATTCACTATGCTAGCAAGACGATGACCGAGGCTCAACTTAAATACACTACAACGGAAAAGGAGTTCCTTGCCGTGGTGTATGCATTTGAGAAATTCCGACCATACCTCGTCTTGACGAAATGCATAGTGTATACGGACCATTCGGCTATTAAGTATCTTATGGCAAAGCAAGATGCTAAGCCGAGATTACTTCGTTAGATTCTCCTCCTTCAAGAATTTGATCACAAAATCGTTGACAAAAAAGGAGCCGAGAATCTAGCGGCCGATCATCTCTCTCGTTTGGAAGATCCTCACCAAAGTGTTTACGAGCCCAAGGAAATCACCAAAACATTTCCGCTCGAGACACTTGGTGTAGTGAATTCTAAGCTTGATTCTTCTACCGCATGGTTTGCGGATTTTGCAAATTACCATGCGGGTAACTTCATCATTAAGGGTATGACAACTCAAGAAAAACAAAAGTTCTTTCGTGATGTCAAGTTCTACTTTTGGAACGACCCTTACTTGTTTCGAACGTGTGCGGATCAAATCATCCGACGTTGTGTATTTGGGACCGAAGCTTCTAACATCCTTAGAGCTTGCCATGAGGGACCCACGGGTGGTCACCACGGTGCTAATCTCACGGCTAAGAAGGTGTTTGATGCCGGGTTCTTTTGGCCTACTATTTACCGAGATGCACAAATTCTTGTGAAGTCTTGTGATGCATGCCAACGACAAGGAAAAGCCTCACAAAAAGATGAAATGCCACAAAATATCATCCAAGTGTGAGATCTTTGACGTTTGGGGTATAGACTTTATGGGGCCGTTCCCATCATCTCGTGGTAATAAGTACATCCTTGTTGCGGTTGACTACCTATCTAAGTGGGTGGAGGAGAAGGCCTGGCCCACTAATGATGCTCGTGTGGTAGTTAAGTTCTTGAAAAGCTTGTTTGCTCGGTTTGGAACCCCTCGTGTGATCATAAGCGATCGTGGAACCCATTTTTGTAATGACCAATTCGAAAGAGTCTTAAGGAAATATGGGGTTACACATCGTCTTTCTACGGCTTATCACCCACAAACGAGTGGGCAAGTCGAGGTTTCAAACCGAGCGTTGAAGAGGATCTTGGAGAGATCCGTTGGAGAGAACCGACAAACTTGGTCGGATAAGTTGGACGATGCTTTATGGGCCTTTAGGACCGCTCATAAGACGCCCATTGGGTGCACTCCCTATAAGCTTGTGTATGGAAAGAATTGTCATTTGCCTATCGAGTTAGAACACAAGGCTTATTGGGCCCTAAAGCATTGTAATGATGACATGGAGACCGCGGGAAAACACCGGAAAATGCAATTAAATGAATTGGATGAATTGAGGGATATTGCTTATGAAAATTCATTGATTTATAAAGATAAAACTAAAAAGTTGCATGATTCTAAAATTAAAAACCGGGTTTTTAACATTGGGGATCAAGTTTTGCTTTTTAATTCAAGATTGAAAATCTTTTCCGGTAAATTGACATCCCGTTGGTCCGGTCCATTCACCGTGACTCAAGTGTTTCCGTATGGGACCATCGAGCTAGCTCAAGATGATGGTCCTAACTTCAAGGTGAATGGACATAGGTTGAAGCACTACTTTGGTGGGGAAGTTCCATCCTTGAACTACCTCGACCAAGTCACCTTCCCCAATGATAATTAGTATTGAGGGGATCGAGTCGAGCTCATGACTCGGTAATCAAAACGAGGTGCCTCGTGGGGGATTCCCATGCTTATCCTATGTACATATTATCGCTTTCTAATGTAGCTTACGTGTGGGGATTTGTGCCCTTCCAACCTTTGTTCCGTGGTTGTTTGTGAATTGTGGTTCTTAGATCATGATCTTCATGATTGGAGCCTCTTGTGTTCGTTTTATGGGAGCACTCGATCGTTTGCTTTGGAGACATTTCTCAATATCAATGATATATCCTTTTGATGTTCTAACCTTAGGTTTTTAGCACACTTCATAAACGGCTATTACTTATTGGTTACACCCTTTCCATGCTAGATTAGGCATTCGACTACGTCTCTAGTATGGGGGTGTTTGCACCCCTAGACTCGAAACATTGAGGACAATGTTTAACTTTAGTATGGGGGAGGGTTGAATAGATACTTGCCTTGCCAAACCTTCACGCTTTCCAAAGTTTATCGTTTTGTTTATCATTTTGTTGCAAAATAAAGCTAAAAATGGCAAAATTTTAAATTTTTTCTCATGTTTCATAAGTGTTTGAAGACACGAATGTAGGTTTTCCGATGGCGAGAATAAGAGTAATTTTTGACTCGACCGTGCGTGTTGAGCACTTAGCTTTGATTCCTTAACTACACATTAGGCTAAGTCTCTTAAATGAGGACGAGAAATGATAGAGTTAATTATAAGTTACTATGCTAAACGTAGAGTACTCGTATTCTTTCAAAAACTCATGTGTTCTCGTTGTTTGCTTATTCTCCCTTCGCTTGTAAATATATTTTTTGCTTAATAAATATTGACTTAGCGGTTTAGTTAGGATTGTTGGGTTTCTAGTCTTTTCTAGTAGCTTCCGTGTAATTAAACTGGGAAGACATTAAGGTATCGCCAGCGTCACGGTTTTGAAGTATTGGCACCCGAATAATCAAAAGCTTCACCCAATAATAAGATTTCAAGTACTCACCTAAATCTAGCAAACAATTTAAAGCCCCACAAGGCCGAAAAATCTATGCAAAAATTGAAAGTGAATCAAGCCTTAATCTTCGAAGCTTTAAAGATCCAAAATTCGCTTTAGCGTGAGGATATACGTCTTTGGCTAATAAAACCACCGATGAGGCGGATAATAAAAGGCAAGGTGTAGATTTGTAAATCTATGCTTATGTTTTTAGAGAGAGAATGAGATAGAGAGATGGTGGATTTCACACTTTAGAGAGAGAAAGTTAAAAGGAACTATGTGTAAATAATGAAAACCACACCCTCTCCATCAAAGGAGAGGGTTTATATACCTAAGCCCATGTGATGGGCTTGGGTTTACAATAGGTCGCCGGCCCATACAATCCATGGGCTCGGTTTTGGGCTTTGTTTGATAAAAGTAAATAACTAAACTACGAGCTATAACGTAGACTATTGTTTGAGTGACCGATCCTTTCTAATACGTAAAACGTATTTCCAACAATCTCCCCCTAAGGGAGGTCACTCCAAACAAGGGCGTTACCCAAGTTACAATAATAAAATAAACCTAGCATACTATGCTTGTCTTGAGCTCGTAGTCTTCGTCTTTCTTTTTCTTTTTCTTTTCTGGTGAACAGGCTGATGTGATCTTTGATATCAATCTTAGAGCATCAATCTCTTGCCTTGATCTCGTGCATCCATCACTTGTGATATTCGCCTGTTCGTGACACCATGTCCCACATACTTATACCTTCGTAATTCTTGAAAGCTTCAGAGTTTGATACAGCGGAAGACTTAACTTTTAGGCTTTCTTGAATTAGATGAGATATTAAGTGCATAAAGTATAAGCATGCGGGGACGACTTCTTCTTGGATCCCGCAATGCCACCGTCTTCAAATGCCGCAACATAAGTAGACACGAACGAAATGGCTTTGAACATTTCATTCTAATTTGGTAGCATTTTACCTCCGGTCAGTGAAGACCGTTGGACGATATTAGATATCGTACCCGTGACGGATAGTTTCAATTAAGTAACTTCCTGACAGGATTTCGCGGGTAAACCCGTTCTCTTTACTCGACCGTCCAAAGCTGACTGCGAACGTATAGAGTGAATCATTTGGATAAAAGTATCCGCATGATTTGAAGCCGTCAATTCATGTTCCTGGAACAAGTGAAATTCAATTAAGAACCGCACCATCGTTGCTTTCCAGTTGTCACGAGCTTGATTCGTATAGAATCTTGCAAGTTACCTACCAAGTGCTGTTTGAGGTTTACACTAGAAGGATTTCCACTCATCACTGTGAACACTAAGGTTTCACTCTGAGTGTTCTGGCAAGATCACTAAGATATTGCGTAGAGGCCTGGAACGTGTTTAAATTCAGTTAAGAATTAAACAGCTGTTGCTTTCCAGTTATCACAAGTTTGATTCATAAAGAATCACACAAGTCACCTACCATGAGCTTTTTGATATTCGCTCAAGAAGGATTTCCATCTTCATTGTAAATACTTTCGTATTACTCGGATGTTCAGGCAAGATCATGAAGATTTTGCGTAGGACTCTTAAAATCTTTCTTACTTTTCACAGTGTGTGAAGAAGCAAAATATGAAAGTGTGTCCTAATGAGATATTTGATGATCTCAAATGGCTCTAGACTCGATCGTGCACTTTGGATTTTAGTGATCGGAGGCTGGAGAGGAGTGCCACCTTTTCAATACCAATTTACTCGGAGTGAATAAATCAATAGATAACGTGTTGTCTCCGTGTGATTAAAACAAATACCTTTTGAGAGATATCTGAGTTAGCTGGGATGGGTTGTGCATTGCATCACTGGGTCCATGATGTCTGTCTTCAATATCAAGAATCATTAAACAATGATCTTAATAGCATATGTATTCACCCGGTTTCTGCCTAAGTTGTAAAGAGGGCTTCTTTCTTTACACCCTTTATCTTTACAATTCTTTTTCATTCTTCAACCCCTTCAATGCTTACCAATACGTCATAACTAGCACCTTGTTGTGATTGTTCCAGTGCTAACTTAAGTACTTGGTCGGCATTCAACTACGTTCACAATCTTTCTCCAACTTTCCTAAGGACTACTATTTCTAGCTATGGAATGTCCTTGGGATGATTCCTCCGGTTTTGGAAGAATCATAGGACTTAACCTATCCTACCATCCTTTTGTCACCACAATCTTCATCGTCGTGAAATAAATGGGTTTTGGGTAAGTATAAATCACCATGAAATCCATTTTGCTCCCCCTTAACATATGCCACGATATTCGAAAACATTTCGCACATGTCGGGATGAGCCAGCACATTAAGTCAAACCATTTGTGATAATATCCCATATTAAATCACATTTTCTCCCCCATATTAAAAATATTAACCCAATCGATGTTTTTAATATCAATTGATTTAATGAAGTTTTAACAAAGGTTTTGGGAAGAAAAATGCAAGTCCATTTCATCTTCATGATATCAAATGTATGAGATATGATATCGATTTGTAATATGATCACATATTCACCATATTAGAAAAGAATTGACAAGGTTGGACCTGATAGATGAGAACATTATATGATAAGATCAAATGGTTCTTGGCAGCATATGTTGGTCGCCTCGTCACGTCTGAAGTCATCTCTTGACACCACATGTACGATTGGTATTGTTGTCTTGACACCAACTTGTGAACTTGGCATGTTCGGCATCAAAGATTCAGAATGCTTGACAATTGCTCCCCCTCAATTGTTGACCCGTGTTCTATTGAAAGAGCTGTAGTCGTTGGTTGAGTAGTCGCATCGTCGAGTATGTAGATACCAATTGTAGATAGCATGGTTGTAGAGATGATAGCTTCATAAAAACAAGACTTCTCTTGTTTTAACAAATAGATGCACTGAAACGTACATATATTTGTGTTAGACCAAGTTATAAAGTAAACTTGATCCCTTACAAGGTTTGAAAGTAAACCTTGCCCGAGAAAATTAATTCCCGTTGTTAGCCAAAGCTTTCATAAGAAATACTTGACTTTAATGTGAAAACCGGGTTGTAGTCAGAAATAACTACAATCGATTTAGGCATGTTTTATGAAATATTTACAACTTTTGTACGAACTCTATTTATGGCGCCGTGTCGATATTAATCAACATTTCTAAGGCCGTAAATATTATCGTACCAAAAGACATGCCTTTGAAAAATAAAGTAAAAAATATTTTTGGATTTTTCTAGATTTTTCAATTTTTATGGTTTTTATATGGTTTTATATTTTTGTATTTTGCTTTTGTGGATAAAAATATGAACAATATATACAGATGATCACCAAGGATACGGAGAATAGTTTTACCACCACTATTCTTTCGCTTCATCTGCTAGTTCCTTTAGAGTCTCGGGCGAGAAAGTTCTCATTCCTAGCTTGTCGGCCAAAAATTCAATTCGAGCGCGATCTAAAGCCTTCGTGAAAATATCCGCCAATTGATACTCAGATCGGACAAAGTAAAGCTCTATTACTCCATTTTCCACTTGCTCCTTGATGAAATGGTAGCGAATGTCAATATGCTTCGACCGGGAGAATTGAACATTGTTGCAGCATAAGGCAATTGCACTTTTGTTGTCGCAGTACATCGGAATCTTGTTGAAACCTAGACCATAGTCGGTTAATTGCGATCTCATCCAAAGAATTTGAGCACAGCAACCGGACATAGCTATGTATTCTGCTTCCGTACTTGAAATTGCAGCGCTTTTCTGCCTTTTCGATGCCCAACTGATTAATCGATCTCCTAGAAGTTGCAAAGTTCCACTCGTGCTACGCCTTGTATCTTGACAACCCGCGTGATCCGCATCTGCATATGCCATTAGTGCAATAGAAGAGTCCTTCGAATACCAAAGTCCCCGATTAATGGTTCCTTTAAGATATCGAAAGATCCTTTTAACAGTAGCTAAGTGTAACTCAGTAGGCCTAGTTTGATACCTGGCACACATACATATAGCAAACTGAAGATCAGGTCGACTGGCTGTGATATACAGAAGAGTACCGATCATTCCACGATAAAGTGTCGGATCAACGGCAACTCCATGTGGATCTGCATCAAGCTTAGATTTCTCCACCATTGGAGTGTCCACGGGGTCGCAAGATTCCATCTTATATTTCTTAAGCGATTCAAGGGCATATTTGGATTGATTAATAAAGATGCCTCTGGGACTCTGATATATCTGAAGACCTAAGAAGAATGATACCTTGCCCATCATTGACATCTTAAACTTGGAAGACATGAGTGTCCCAAACTCATCCGATAAGGTTTGAGTCGAGGCTGCAAATATAATATCATCAACATATATTTGTACCATAATCATATCTTTACCTCGTTTCTGAATGAACAGCGTGGGATCCACCTTGCCTTTTGTGAAGCCTTGAGTAATGAGGAATTGTGACAATAGATCATACCATGCGCGTGGAGCTTGCTTCAACCCATAGAGAGCCTTCTTAAGCTTGTACACATGATTAGGATAATTAGGATTCACAAAACCATCCGGCTGTTGAACATAGACTTCTTCCTTGATTTCACCATTAAGAAATGTCGTCTTCACATCCATCTGATAGACGATCATATTCATATGGGTTGCATAAGTGAGGAATAGTCTAATAGCTTCCAAACGGGCAACAGGTGCAAAGGATTCCATAAAGTCGACGCCCAATAATTGCTTGTATCCACGGGCTACTAGTCGAGCTTTGTTTTTCAATATTCCGCCTAACTCATCGAGTTTCACCTTGTAAACCCATTTCAAAGTGAGTAACTGCACTTGATCCGGGCATGGGACAAGTTCCCATACTTCAAGACGTATAAACTCATTAAGTTCTTCTTGCATAGCTTCTATCCAACAGGATTGAGTAAAAGCTTCTTTCCATGTCTTAGGTTCAACTTCAGTGACAAAAGCATCAAAGTGACAAAACATTGCACTTTCTTGTAACTGACTTCGTGTGGATACCGGACGATTAGGGTCACCAATAATAGAATCTATAGGATGATCCTTTGTCCACTTGCTGTCATGTTCACGAATCCGTGGATTGGAGTAAACTGTAGAAGGAGCTTCCTCCGAGGTGGACGACCCGGCTTGATTAGGGTCGGGAATAGGTACACCAAAGAATGGAAGTTCACGCATTTGAGCGAATTCCAAATCGTGATCATCATCATCCTCTTCATCATCAATGGGCATGACGTGGGTAGTTGTTACATGTGTTGGTTGAGAATTACTCGTTGAAGGTATATCTTGACCAATTGTAGGTGCAGATGTATCTGATTGTGCTTCGGTTGCTGGAGCGACAACTTCGGTTACCGGAGCTATTACCTCAGGTTCTGGAGCAACAATAGTTGGAGGAGTAAAGAATTCATCAAAGAACGATTGAAACAACGTATCCCATTCATTCCTAGTAGGTGGTATAAATGATGATGAAGTAGGGTTGTTTGGGACAAGACCAGAGCTAATGTTACTGGGTCCCATTTCATGAAGTGCGGGTTCAGAGCTGCTTTGCTCAGAAGCCATTGCTGTCAGCTCATCAAAATCAACATTCATAGTTTCAAGGATTTTGCGAGAGTTACGGTTGTAGATTCGGAATGCCTTCTTTGCGGGTGCGTAACCAATGAAAATACCAATATCAGCCTTTGGTTGAAGTTTTCCCAAATTGTCACCATCATTGTTTGGATAGCAAAGAGAACCAAAAACATGAAGATATATATCAGGTACTTTTCCATGGAGAAGCTCATAAGGTGTTTTACCATGGCGTTTACGAATTAGTGACCGGTTTTGGGTGTACACTGCTGTAGATACTGCTTCTGCCCATAAAAACAATAGAGCCTTTGCGTAAATTAACATCGTTCGAGCAGCTTCCATAAGTGTGCAATTTCGCCTTTCAACGACACCGTTTTGTTGTGGAGTGCGTACAACGGATGTTTCATGAGATATTCCAACTTCTTCATAATAATCACGCAAAATTTGATTCACAAATTCGGTTCCATTATCTGTACGAATGCGTCGGACAGTAGTGTTGAGACGCACTTGAATCATCTTGAGAAATCTGATGATGAATTTAGGTGCCTCATTTTTTGCTTTAAGAAATTTCACCCATGTAAACCGAGAGTAATCATCGACAATGACGAGGATGTACTTTTTGCCACTAAGACTTTCAACACGCATTGGCCCACAAAGATCCATATGCAAAAGATAAAGTTTCTCTTGGTTGGTGTCTTCCGTCTTGGGTTTGTAAGATTTCTTAGTGCTTTTCCCCATTGTACACGCGGAACACAAATGATCCTTGTGAAATGATAGTTTAGGAAGACCACGAACAAGTTCATTTTTCGCCAAGTGGTTAATAGCGTCAAAGTTAAGATGAGATAACCGTCGATGCCATAACCATGACTTAGTCTTTGATGCTTTGGAGAGAAGACAAACGGGAGAAGCGGCCATCATGTCTTGTAGAGACAAAGTATACAAATTATTCCCTCGAGTACCTTTCAATAAATCAACCCCTTCCAAATTACGAATGAAGCAGGTATGCTCTCGAAAAGCAACTTCTAGGTTTGCATCACAAAATTGTCCCACAGAAAATAAGTTGTGACCGAGACCTTCCACGTAATACACTCTTGAAATTATAACATTCCCAATATGATATTCACCATAACCCATTATCTTTGCAATATGATCATTTCCAAATCAAACCGTACCAAGAAACTTGCTGACGAAATTTCTGAGCTGAGAGCGATCTCCGGTCATATGCTTGGAGCAACCAGAGTCCAAATACCAGAGAACAATTTGGACCACCTGTTTTCAATAACAACAGTAGACAATGCATTGGAAACTATTGGTTCCGAAGTGTTAGCAGATACAGATATAGAATTATCAGAATTGCTAACATTTTTGAGACCCTTAGATTTCATGCGTTTTCTAATGTAAGTTTTAGCACTAACAGGTTTTACTGTTCCAACTTTCTTAGGTTTTGTATTATTCGCGGGCACTATAGTGGGAGTAGACCTATTTAAAGGGCACTTGGTTCCTACAGTAGTGTCAGTGTACCTAATTAAAGGACACGCTTGTGTTTTGGTAGCCTTGGTACTCCTAGTTAAAGGGCACGCTTTCTTCACTTCAGTGGGAGTGATCCTAGTTAAAGGGCACATATTTCCTGCTATAGTGAAAGTTCTACCAGTGGGGCGCCACATCCAACCAACTTGGGTTAACACTTTCCCAGTCGGTTTCCATTCTAATCCATTTTTCCGGGCATGCATATCATTCACATGGTCAATAAGGCAAGAATCATGATGACTAGAAAACATACATTCATTGCAATTCCAACATTTTAAATTAGAATTCACAGTAGGCTTAGAATGCTGCACAACGCAGACCCTTTAGGTTTAGCTACATGATTCTTTTTATTCAAAACAGAAATAACATTCCTAGGATGGGCTTCTAATTTCTTCTTCATTTGACTACTAGATGGGGGCAAGATCCTATCATTCTTCTTGTTTCTTTTAAGCTTAGATCTTTGAGCCTTAGTAGTGGTGCTTACTCCTGTAGAAGGCAACACGGGAATATTAGAAGCTGGTTTTGATTCCGCCTTATCTTTAGTGACCAAAGTTTGAGATGGTTTAGTCCTAGGGCCCTTGTTAAGAGGTGTGACGGCAATAAGGGTTCTTTTAACTGCACTAGAGGGCGATGCTGAGATAGTGGCTGCGTTATCCACAACATTCTTACCTTTGAAAGTACGAAGTGTTTCCTTTAACTCAGCCAAGACCAGGTTATTATCACAAATTTGTTCCCTCAAATCAGATATTTCCATCGACTTTCGATTCAATTGTTCAATCAATGATTGATTCTGTGCAGTGGTATCAACACATGCGGGCTGTACTGAATCGAAGAGTCGTGTATTTTTCTGTTTTAAGTTATCAACTTTGGACAAAATCTTGGAAACTCGATTATCTAGATCCAGTTTAAGATTCTTAGCGGCCTCAAGTACGTTCACACAGTTAAGCTCCTTAGATTTCTCTATTTCCATCGGCAAAGAGTTAGCAACTTTGTCACTTGGCTGACGCTGTTTTGATTGTAAATTCAATCGAAAATTCTTATCAAAATTTGCATAATCGATATTAATACCTTCGAATGACGTTTCAAATATTTCTTGAATAAATTGTTGCTTGCATTCAAGCGAAATACAATGTGTTTGAATCTCATCAAAACGTTTTGAAAGCGAAGAATATGAATCTTGAAGCTTTAAAAGTTCAGCGTCAGATTCGTGACAAGTACTATCTACCACATTATCCACAGATTCAACATTATGCACAATAGAATCATTATCAACACTTGTATTCACACAGACAGAAACTATATCATGAGACATCACTTGATTTAGAAGCAGATCATTATGGCGTGAAACCCGTTCTATTTCAAGTAAACTGTTTTCATAAGCATCTTCCATTTCATTGAAAACACGTCTAACTTCTTCTATTTCCAAAAACAAATCTTGATCAATATTACGAAGACAAGCTTTAACATTGTTTACAAACGGAACAATTTCATCTCGAAACGCAGCTCTAGTGTGCTCAAAGTTCCATTCACCTTCCATTATGGCCGTGGCCGTCGTACGTTCCAAAATGACCTGGTCAAAATCGGCTAAGTGTTGGTGAACCGTATTTAAGTTAACGGACGCCTTACTTACTGGTGGAATTAACTTTGTTAAATCCTTTTTGACGAGTGTAGGAGACGTACTAGGAAGGTTTTCACTTGACAAACTTTGGGGCACAAGAACTGTTAATTCTGCTAATTCCTTTTGTAAGCGAATGCGTGTCTTTTTCGAAAATTGATCTTTGTTATGTTGATCATAATCAATTGTATGGAATTTTGAAAGCATTTCAGAATGAGTTTCATCCCCAAGTGATTGTGTCTCCTCAGTACTACGAACAAAAGGTGCTTCTTTCGATTTTCCAATTATGGTCATATCATAAAGACCGGGAATATATTCCTGAGCTTGTTTTGCATAACCGGGGTTAGGTGGTAAATCTTGAAGACGTTTAAGTTCGAGTTCTTTAAATGATTTAGTTAAAAGATGAACCTTTTCTGTGGAAGAGTATTCTTTTAAAAGCTGTTGTTCTTTGAATTTAAGAAGTTTGGTAGCATTAATTTCCGATTCAACCTTTTTAGACTCGAGAGTTTCGAAATCCATTTTAAGTTTCTGAAAATCATTGAAAACCGACGCTTTTTCTTTTAATTCATTGGAAAGATTATCTTTTAATGATTCTATTTCTTTCAAGTGTTCAATCTTTTCAAAATGAAATTGGTCAAATTTAGAACATGTTATTTTCTCTTCTTGAGGGACCATTTCAAAAGTTTTGACCTTTTCTTTATGCAACGCAAGCTCAGCAGTTAGGGTGGAATTCGTATCTACGGATTGTCTGAGGGCCATATGCATTTGATCAATAATATGTTTAGGCACCATGACCAAATCATGTTGAGCATAAGATTCCATACCTGTCGTAGCATTTGGTTGAGGTTCACTCAAATGTGTTGGATTGGGTACTGATGAGATGGCATTTATACATGATCTCATCGTTCTTTTCGGGCTTTAAATGCATTAAAATGTCATAAAATACCATATATATGCTTGTGTTTGTTTACTTGTGTGTTTTAGGTATGGATATCGTGAAAAAGACAAAAGATCACAAGAATCAAGGAAAAACGGACACGAGAAACGAAGCCGTACAATGGACCGGGCCCTAATCATGGAATTTTCATCAAATACCCTTGAAGACTTGAAGACAAAACAAGATTGATCATCATTTATTGAAGAAATGACACTTAAAATCCTTGTATATTGATAATTACAAGTTTGGTCCCTTAAGTTTGTCAAAATTGCAAAAAGGTCCTTCAACTTTGAAGAAATGGCAAGAATAGTCCCTCAACAAATTTCAAATTGCCAATTATGGTCCCTCATGAAGTAAAGATACAAAGAAGACCTTGGAAGATCAACAATGTTCAAAAACAGCCCTTGAAATATTCAAAATGCCAAAAATTACCCTTGATAACCTTTTTATTAAGTTTGTGCCAAAACTGCCAAACCTTGAAAGTTATTAACAAGGCAGAAACAAGTTTTAGGGCTTAAAAACCTTAAATGGCAAAAATAACAAAAGAGGAGGACTTAAAGTGTCACAATGGAAACATTTAAATGAAAAATGGCGCTTAACACCAAACTCTCCCCCAAAATCGGATTCAACGTGTTACTGTACACCTTTTTACCAGCCCAGAATTTACCTTCATTTTACTTGGGTAATTTTCCAATTAAAAGTTCCCACGTGTAATTCCCACGTATACAAACCCTTCCCACTCCTAAAAACCTGCATCCCACTCACGTGGTCCAAACCCCCAAATACCCTCTCCACCAATCACCTCATTCCTTGGGCACCAAGCACACTGACGTGTCCCATTTGAACGACCAAGATGGAATACTTCCTCCCAAAGCAAAATGAATGGATGAGATCAAAAGGACAGCTCATCAACACCAAATTCGTCCAGAAGCTTCAAAGGGCATTTTAGGATTTTTATAGTGATTAGGGTTTGTAATTTCTACTTCCTAGAGTAGTATAAATAGGGTGTGAGCATGTTCACAGCCCTTTGTTCCAGTTTTTAAGCTTGCACATGTAATACCTTTTTAAAGAAATAAAAAGTTTGGTTTTTGAAAAAATTCAAGTATAATTCCTTTTTTATTGTTTTTAAAAGTTGAGTGTTGTGTTAAGCTTAATTCTGAGTTCCAAGTTTGTTATTTGGTTAAGCAAATTTTGAGTTTCAAAATTGTTTAAGGTTTCTGAAAATTTGAAAATTTTTGGAAGTTATGGTTCTAAGTTGTTTGATGTTAAGAGCTTGATGTTATTGGATTAGAAAACGTGTTTCAAAGGTTTGAAAAGGTTTTGGTAAGGTTTAAGAAAGAAAAAGAAAAAAATCAGTATTATATAATATTGCTTGTTTTTGTTTTTCTTTTCTTTGATTGTGTTTTAAACAGGTGTCAAAGGCCTGTTGATTTAGTTCTGCTCCAACCCGAGTTGGATTGGAGGAGGGTTATACACCCTCTAGGGCTTTGGATGTTAAAGCCCTAAGGTATTCTTCTTTTTACCTTTGTAATCTCAGAAAATAGCTTTGTATGATCTTTGTTTGATTCTGAGTTTAAGGTTGTTTTTAGTGTTTGATCTGTTTTCCTTTAAGTTGTTATGCTTGTTTTAGAGTTTGGGAATCCATTTGGTTAAGTTTTGTAAGGCTTTGGTTAGTTAAAACTTGGATTTAGAAATCTTAAAGGGTGTTTGGCAACGTGTGTTAGCAGGGGAGAATGTTTGATTTGTGTTAGTGTAAGGTGTTAGAGTAATTGAATCAAGTTGGATTAGGTTATTAATTAGTTGTTAAACAAGTTTAGAGAAATTGTAAGCTAATTGGTGTGCTAAAATTAAAAAACGTATAGCTAAATTTGCAAGTTCTCTTTCTGCTTATTTTTGTCATAATTTTGGTACATTAGATCTTAATAACTGTGAAGTAAAGGGTGTTTTTAGGATTGATTTGGTTTGCATACTAGTTTGTGAGATTGTATGCCAAGATTGAGCTTTTGAAGTCCATTAAATTGCAAGCTAGAAACTGTTAAACCCTCAGACCTAGTCTTAACATCACAGCAACTTCATTTTGGTCATTGGTGTGTTTTGGTTGCTTAAATTGGTGTGCATTTGATTGTTACTTGTTTGTCTTGACTTCTTGTGATCAAAGGATCACAAGAGTGCCATTATTGTCCAATAAGCATCCTCCAAATAAGCCATAGGACCAAGCCCCTCTTGGTCCTTTTGAAATCTGTGAAAGCTTGAACACAAGCAAAAGTCTGTCCACGTTTTTGATTTACATTTTGGCTAAATCCAGTTAAGAAAGTAAAATTGGAGTTGAGTATAAGTCATTAGAGGTCAGTGTTTGATTTGGCAAAAGTTTAAAAAAAAAAAATAAATAAAAAAGAGTAAAAAGGGGGTTAGCAGACTCGAACCCATAATCACCACACTCACAACCCAACGTGTTAACCAAATGCGCCCTGGGGACTTTGACTGTCAAGTTTGGTTTTGAATTTTACTTAACACGTTTTGATTTCTAGCTTATTTATTAAGCCGTAGCTCTTTTCATTTTTCCTAGCTTATTTATCAAGCTTATCTTTCTTAGCTTATTTTTCCTAGGTAAGTAATAGGTTTATAGATTTTTTTAAAATTGGTTTCACTTTTTTCCCTTTATTTTAATATTTTATAGGATTTAATTAATAGACGTTTTTTAATAAATCATTAAAAAATACCAAAAATAGTTTTAATTTTTAGGAAAAATCATTTTAAGGTTTTAAAATATATTTTTGAGGTTTACATATAATTTTGGTTTCAAAAACATTTATTTTTAATTTTATAATATTTTAAGGTTTTTTATAAACTTTAAAGATTTTTATAAAATTATTAAAAAAGGTTTAGGAGCTAAAATTAGTGTTTTTCTCTTAGTTATATTATTTAGGATTTTTAGAAATTTTTTATTTCAAATTTTAGAAACTTTTATTTTTTAGTAATATTTTAATATTATTTTAATATTTAATTTTCAAAATTTTATTTTTCTTTCTTTTTCATTTTTCTTATATTCTTTAGCAATAATTAGGATCATTTCCATTTTTAGAATAATTTTTAAGCTTTTAGATTTATTTTTATAATTATTTTAAGTTTAATTAGGTTTTAATCATTTTTAATCATTTTTAGGGTTTTAAAAATAGTTTTAATAGGTTTTAATTTTTAGAAAATTACTTTTTAGTCTTATAATAATATAAGTTGAGTAATTATTCAATAAAATCATATTTTAGACTTTTGAATTAGTTAAATTTAATTTTAGGGCTTTAATTAGCATTTAAAATTAATTATTTAATTAATAAAAGGTTTTAAAAATATCTTTGTTGGATTTTTATCTTTGTTTATATTATTTTAGACTTGTTTTTAGCCTTTTAAACTTTTCTTGATTTTGTTTTTGGCTTTAGTATTAAATTTTTAATTTTTGTGTTTTTCTACGGCTTTACGTTTACGTTTTTTACGTCATAGTGTAATTTTCATGAAACCGTCATTCCATCTCATCAATATTAATCTCAAATAAATACAAGTTAATTCACAACACCATACCTCCTTGGGAAACGAACTTTTTCATATCTTTTAAGTGATTGGGTCATTAGTGCACGGTTTTCCTAAACCGTCGTACTTAATACTTTCCGCTATTTACGCCCTTTTCCTAAAGGGTAGTAAAACACTACAATCATTTTTGGCGCCGCTGCCGGGGAGGTGTGTCGTGATTTAATTTGGAAGCTTTTGTTTTTGATATTATCCATAAATAGTATTTGTGTTAAGTGGAACTCCCTTAACACGTATTATCGGTTTTCTCGGTTTTTCTTTGTGAATATTATTAATATATTGTATTAAGTATCACAATCAAAATACAATATCTCCAAAAGTGTGAAAACACAACCTTGATTCGGGATTTCATCACTCGATCATTGTATTCGAATCTCAAACAAAAAGAAAAGGCAAAAATAGATAAATACTTTCGTGAAGCTCGATTTTGAAAGATACGAACTATAAGGTGGGTATAAGGCGGGTATTATAAAATATACCCTAAGGAAAAAGGCTCTTAAGTGCTTCGCGCCGCCTCGTTTCCCCGCTTGCTTGTGAGTATTTTAAGATTGAAGGCTAATCGAGGGTTTTGCCGCCCAAAGTATTAATACGTATACTATATTTGCTTGGTTTTCTTTGTGATTAAACCCTCTTGAACAATTTGGTTTTCACCAAAGTTCTAAAGTCATTCGAAGGCGTTCACTCCACGTGATCGTTTTCATTCCTTTGAGGCTTCTTTAATCAAGAGTTTGATTCGAGGAGAGATTTTGTAGATTGTTGTCTACGAAGATACACCAAAATCCAAAAAAAAAAAAAAAAAAAAATTAAATATCATCAAAAACACAAAAAAATTGAAAATCCACAAAACAACCAAAAAGAATCTTCTTTGCTCACCTCCCATTCTTCGTGAAGTTTATGATCACTCGTAATCAAGCAAAACGAGCTCGTAAACGACTACAAAAACAAGCAAATCAAGGATCGTTGATTGTTGAAGAACCTCCAATTGTTGAACCTATTATAGAACAAGAAGTCGTAATGGCTAATCGTACTATGATGGAGTTGCTACAAGCACCCACCGAGGGTTTTGGAGAGGCTATTGTTATTCCCGCCATCCTTGCGGAGAATTTCGAGATTAAGACGGGTTTAATGTCTATGTTGCAAGCAAACAAGTTTCGAGGTCACGAGAAAGACAACCCGCATTACCATATTAGGAATTTCAACCGTCTCACCGCCACTAGCAAATTCAAAGATGTTCCACATGACGCCATTAAGATGATGTTGTTTCCATATTCGTTGGATGGACCCGCAAAAATTTGGCTCGAGAAAGAACCGCCAAATTCGATTTTGACATGGGCCGATCTCGTTTCTAAGTTTGTGAACAAGTTTTTTCCACCATCGAAAACAACACACTTAAAAAATGAGATTTCACGATTTGTGCAACGTAACAATGAAAGTTTTTCAATGGCATGGGAACGATTTAAGGAGATGTTACATGAATGTCCTCACCATGATTTTTCGGAATTGCATCAAATTGATACCTTTTATAATGGGCTTAATGATCATGAACGAGATTATTTGAATGCCGCCGCGGGTGGTAATTTTTTGTGTAAGACGACAAATGAGGCTTTACAAATCATTGAAAATCGATCTAAGGTTTATAGCCCTCGTAACACACCGAGTGTTGCCAATATGGGTTCGTCATCGTCATCACAATCGTCTCGTGGCATTAATGCCTTACATGATGAAGCTAATGAGGAGAATCGGTTTTTTGATAGATTTGCTAATCTAATGTCCCATTGGAAGGCTCAAGAAGCTTCCAATTCCGCTTCGGTTAAAGCGGTTGCTAAGAGTTGTTTATCGTGTGGAGGAGCTCATGATTTATCCGAGTGCATTACCGCGGATGGTAACACTTCGAGTGCTTATGTAGCAACGGGAACTTACAACCAAAACGGCCAAGGTTCCCGCCAAAATCAAGCTCCACCAAATCAAAATGCTAATAATTATCGAAACAACAACCAAGGTAATTACCAAGGCAACACACGCAATTACAACAAAGGGAATTATCAAAGTGGGAATGGATAAATCTCTAATCAAAACCAAAACCGTGATTTTCAAAACACTACACAAGGTTTTCAAAATGCTCACACGAAAAATTTGCAAGGAGAATTTTTGGATTATGCTAAAGCAAATGATGCTAAATTTGATAATATGCAACGTGAGATGATTAGCTTAAGATCCGAGTTGAAAAACGAGCTTAAAAATGAACTTGCTAATGAACTTAAAACTCATGCAAATAAAATGGAAGGAAATGTCCAACGTCTTCAACAAAACCAACAAAAGATGGAATTAGGACAACATGAGATTAAGCAAGAGTTATTGAAAGCGGATGCTAGGCAATCAAAATTTGAGGACCGTATGGCTAAGATGTTTGAAGCTATCATGTGTAAGCCCTCTTCTTCGGGTGGTCTTCCTAGTGATACCATTGCAAACCCGAAGGGAGAATTGAAGGTTGTTGCTACACGAAGTGGCAAAACTTTCAAAGAACCAATCTCTCGTCCAAGTACTTCTACGGAGAAGGAAATCGAGAAAGAACCCGAGGTGATGGTCGAAAAGGAGCACATTACAATCCCACGAAGTACCGCTCAAACCACACCTACGGTTACACCAATACCAATTGTGGAACCCGAGATTCCAAGGCCGTTGCCTAATGACCTACCCACACCACCTTTACCTTACCCTTCGAGACGAAACAAAGAGAAAGCACAAGAAAGGAACAATTATCAATTTGAGCTATTTATGAAAATGTTTCGTGATTTGCATTTTAACATAAGTTTTGCCGATGCTTTAATCATGATGCCTCGATTCGCCGCAAACTTCAAAAGTATGCTTAACAACAAAGAGAAGTTACAACAATCGTCTAGTTGTTCATCGGTTTTTCTAAGCCGCATACCACAAAAAGTCGGTGATCCCGGTAAATTTTTGATTCCGTGTGCTATTCAAGATATGGAGGAATGCTACGCCTTGGCCGATCTTGGCGCTAGTATTAATTTAATGCCTCTCGAGATTTTCAAATCGCTTTCGCTTCCGGCTCTTACTCCTTCGAACATGTCCATCGAGATGGCCGATCATTCTACGATCATGGCATGTGGAGTAGCCGAGGACGTTTTCGTTAAAGTCGGAAAGTTTTACTATCCCGTTGACTTTATCGTTGTAGACATTCCCATCGATCGAAAAGTTCCTCTCATTTTGGGTCGTTCATTTTTGGATACATCAAGAGCACTTATCGATGTTCATGCTCGAAAAATCACCCTTCGTTTCAATGAAGAAGAACTTGTCATCAATGCAACACAAAACTCCAATCTTTCTCATGTATATTCTATTACAACTTTAAACCATGGTGACTCGACCAATGTCGTTTGCAAAGAATTTTCACCAAGAGTTTTAGGGAATGTCTCCAAAAACAATTTACCATTTCCTCCGCCGGTGGAGGTTATGAGTGCTAAGCCTACAAAGAAGAAACCATCAATACTTGAATCGAAAAATCCTTCACATTCATTCTTGAAAAGTGTTGATAAGTTGCCGGTTTCTACGGAAGATCTTTCGGATGATGAATATGTTGGCCCCGATGGGGAGGTTTTCTTCGTCGATAAACGTTTTGAGAACTTGCCACCACCAAAACCAAAACGGTTTCAAAATGTGAGAATTTTTAGTGTAACTAACATCGCCTTAGAAACACCGAATATTTTCGACATAATCAAAAAGGGTTTTCATAAAGAGAGTTTAAAAGATAACAAAGAAAAAGATCTTAAATGTGATTTAATTGATTTTTCTACAAATCTAACTCCGTCATCACCGCGTGTTTTGAGTACTACAAACTCGTCTACTCCTTTTGACGATGTTTTGTGTGGTTCTAGTATGGGGGAAGCCCCTTATGTTCCCTCATCCTTGTCCACCGAGGACGAGATATTCGATCCCGGAATTTCATGTAAAGGGAAATCTCGGTCTTCCACCGATGCAATAAATGGAAACTATATCTATTTGCTTGGTGCGAGTCTACCTCGAGTAGCTCAAACGTTTGTCTTACCAATTGTCCCACCCTTCTATTTCTCATCTATTTTCTTCAAACTCTTTGAGTTTATGGCACATGTTGAAGTGACGTTAAATTGTTTTTTCCATGAAAACGAGAACGCCATTTTCGACACCGGTATTTTGCATCATCTAAGGACTTAGTCCTTTATACCGGTTGCTTTTTGGGCCTTGTTTATCATGTAAGCCCCATCAAAAATTGACCACACCATGATATCCCTAAATGTTCACATTTTGAGGGGATCGAGTCGAGCTCATGACTCGATAATCAAAAACGAGGTGCCTCGTGGGGGAGATCCCATGCTTATCTTTATGCTTTATGTTCACTAATAAGGGGACTTGTACCCTTCCAACTCGTTGTCTCGTGGTTGTTTGTGATTGTGTTATCTAGATCATCATCATCGTCTACGATTGAAGACTCTCGTGTTCGTTTACGTGAGCCTCCATCGTTCGTTTGAAGAAGTTTTTCACGATTCCATGACATATCCTTTATTGTTCTAACAATTATCTTTTAGCATAATTAATAAACGGCTTTAGATATATTGTTGATCACCCTTTCCATGCTAGATCCTAAGCATTCGATTCTTCGTCTCTAGTATGGGGGTGCTCCACCTTTAGACTCGAAACATTGAGGACAATGTTTACTTTTAGTATGGGGGGGTGAATAGGTACTTGCTTTGCTACGCCCTCACGTTTTTCCAATTTTCAATGTTTTGTTTTGCTAATAAGGCTAAAAATGGCCAAATTTTAAAATTTTTCTTAGTTTTCATAAGTGTTTTTAAGACACGAATGTATATTTTCCGATGGGTAGAATAAGAGTTAATTTTTGACTTGATGGGCATTTGGAGCCATTTACATTCCTTAACCCGCTCAATTCAAGTTTTGCTAGACTTTTATATAGGGAGCTTTAAAACGCGAAAGTCTTAATTCATTTGAGTTAAGAACAAGAACTTTTCGCAAGTTCCTATAATTGATTCTAGAAAGTCACTTATCAAGGGAACTTTAAAACGCATTCTCTAAACTTGAAAAAGTCCAAGAAAGTGCAAGATCCTATAGGTGGCTTGAAAACCCAAAACTTTGATTTGATATAGTCTTAATGAAAGCTAATCCAAATTTGGCTTAATTTTGACTTGCATGGCTAAGTATTCACGAGTCTCTTTAATTAGAGGTCTTTATATAGTGAAGAACAAGAAATGATAGAGTTAGACAAGTGATCATGCTAAACGTAGAACATGAAAGTGTTCTTTCAAAAACTCATATGTTTTTAATTGTGGCTTTTTCTTCCCATAAGATCAATGCATTAGGAATAAAACATAATTGCAATAAGTAAGGTCGTACGATTTGAAAAAGTTACTTAGCCTCTAGCGCAAGATCGTTTAAAAGTTGCTCGGGGTTGAATAGAGTTCATAGCCAAGGCATAACTTATTGAAGCGGGACGCGAAGATTGGCGATCATCCAAAAAGGCCCTAACAAGGCATGAGGAGCTCTATTTTTGCTAAAGATCCAAAGATGATGTGAAGTATCATTATTCCAAAATCAATATGAAGGATCGAGACACACGACGAGAAGCTATTACTCCCCTAAAGAATGGAGAAAGTCTATCCAAAAAGACCCTAACAAGGTATGAGGATGAATATATCCAAGTCCGAAAAGGAGGCGGATCGTTGTATATCAAAATCCAAAGTAAAGATTGAAGAAAAATGATGAAGTCATGGTCCTATATGAAGAATCTCTCAAAAACGTCAAGTGAAGAAATTCCAAATATATGAAGAGAAGACCATAATTTCAAGAACGTCTTCCCAAGATTTGAAGTATGAAGTACATGCCAAATATCGGTCCGAGAAAGGTCTCAAATCGTGAAACGAGTTATGCCAAGATATGAACTTAAGGAGATACACGAGAAGCCGTTTTAAAAGATTTTGTCCTTCGGCTAACTATTGATCAAATCGTGCTACTTTGCTTTCGGACTAATAACTACTCAAATAAGTCAATATGAATCACTTGTGATCCATGACAAATAGATAAAAAATGCTAGTAACCCATTTCCTTTTATAATAACTAGGATTGCGGGGAGAAAAAGTATTACACAATTTGAACGTATGAGTAGTGTTAGCATTGTGACTTGTACCAACAATGATCTTGTTTTTGCACTTAGCATGGAATGTATGACAATCAAGGATGACAAAATTTACTCTAAGGGACATTAACTTGTTTCTATTCTTTGACCCTAAAAGTCACCTTTTGGTGATGAAAATCATACATTATGTCTTTACACAATCTCATAGTATGTTGCAAGTCTTTTACTTTTCAATAAAGGTTAACAAAAATTGAACTTTGGTGATGCTTAGATACTTTATTCTAGCATTGCGTGAGGGCACGGCAATGGCTTAGTATGGGGGAGTGATGAGATGGCATTTATACATGATCTCATCGTTCTTTTCGGGCTTTAAATGCATTAAAATGTCATAAAATACCATATATATGCTTGTGTTTGTTTACTTGTGTGTTTTAGGTATGGATATCATGAAAAAGACAAAAGATCACAAGAATCAAGGAAAAACGGACACGAGAAACGAAGCCGTACAATGGACCGGGCCCTAATCATGGAATTTTCATCAAATACCCTTGAAGACTTGAAGACAAAACAAGATTGATCATCATTTATTGAAGAAATGACACTTAAAACCCTTGTATATTGATAATTACAAGTTTGGTCCCTTAAGTTTGTCAAAATTGCAAAAAGGTCCTTCAACTTTGAAGAAATGGCAAGAATAGTCCCTCAACAAATTTCAAATTGCCAATTATGGTCCCTCATGAAGTAAAGATACAAAGAAGACCTTGGAAGATCAACAATGTTCAAAAACAGCCCTTGAAATATTCAAAATGCCAAAAATTACCCTTGATAACCTTTTTATTAAGTTTGTGCCAAAACTGCCAAACCTTGAAAGTTATTAACAAGGCAGAAACAAGTTTTAGGGCTTAAAAACCTTAAATGGCAAAAATAACAAAAGAGGAGGACTTAAAGTGTCACAATGGAAACATTTAAATGAAAAATGGCGCTTAACACCAAACTCTCCCCCAAAATCGGATTCAACGTGTTACTGTACACCTTTTTACCAGCCCAGAATTTACCTTCATTTTACTTGGGTAATTTTCCAATTAAAAGTTCCCACGTGTAATTCCCACGTATACAAACCCTTCCCACTCCTAAAAACCTGCATCCCACTCACGTGGTCCAAACCCCCAAATACCCTCTCCACCAATCACCTCATTCCTTGGGCACCAAGCACACTGACGTGTCCCATTTGAACGACCAAGATGGAATACTTCCTCCCAAAGCAAAATGAATGGATGAGATCAAAAGGACAGCTCATCAACACCAAATTCGTCCAGAAGCTTCAAAGGGCATTTTAGGATTTTTATAGTGATTAGGGTTTGTAATTTCTACTTCCTAGAGTAGTATAAATAGGGTGTGAGCATGTTCACAGCCCTTTGTTCCAGTTTTTAAGCTTGCACATGTAATACCTTTTTAAAGAAATAAAAAGTTTGGTTTTTGAAAAAATTCAAGTATAATTCCTTTTTTATTGTTTTTAAAAGTTGAGTGTTGTGTTAAGCTTAATTCTGAGTTCCAAGTTTGTTATTTGGTTAAGCAAATTTTGAGTTTCAAAATTGTTTAAGGTTTCTGAAAATTTGAAAATTTTTGGAAGTTATGGTTCTAAGTTGTTTGATGTTAAGAGCTTGATGTTATTGGATTAGAAAACGTGTTTCAAAGGTTTGAAAAGGTTTTGGTAAGGTTTAAGAAAGAAAAAGAAAAAAATCAGTATTATATAATATTGCTTGTTTTTGTTTTTCTTTTCTTTGATTGTGTTTTAAACAGGTGTCAAAGGCCTGTTGATTTAGTTCTGCTCCAACCCGAGTTGGATTGGAGGAGGGTTATACACCCTCTAGGGCTTTGGATGTTAAAGCCCTAAGGTATTCTTCTTTTTACCTTTGTAATCTCAGAAAATAGCTTTGTATGATCTTTGTTTGATTCTGAGTTTAAGGTTGTTTTTAGTGTTTGATCTGTTTTCCTTTAAGTTGTTATGCTTGTTTTAGAGTTTGGGAATCCATTTGGTTAAGTTTTGTAAGGCTTTGGTTAGTTAAAACTTGGATTTAGAAATCTTAAAGGGTGTTTGGCAACGTGTGTTAGCAGGGGAGAATGTTTGATTTGTGTTAGTGTAAGGTGTTAGAGTAATTGAATCAAGTTGGATTAGGTTATTAATTAGTTGTTAAACAAGTTTAGAGAAATTGTAAGCTAATTGGTGTGCTAAAATTAAAAAACGTATAGCTAAATTTGCAAGTTCTCTTTCTGCTTATTTTTGTCATAATTTTGGTACATTAGATCTTAATAACTGTGAAGTAAAGGGTGTTTTTAGGATTGATTTGGTTTGCATACTAGTTTGTGAGATTGTATGCCAAGATTGAGCTTTTGAAGTCCATTAAATTGCAAGCTAGAAACTGTTAAACCCTCAGACCTAGTCTTAACATCACATCAACTTCATTTTGGTCATTGGTGTGTTTTGGTTGCTTAAATTGGTGTGCATTTGATTGTTACTTGTTTGTCTTGACTTCTTGTGATCAAAGGATCACAAGAGTGCCATTATTGTCCAATAAGCATCCTCCAAATAAGCCATAGGACCAAGCCCCTCTTGGTCCTTTTGAAATCTGTGAAAGCTTGAACACAAGCAAAAGTCTGTCCACGTTTTTGATTTACATTTTGGCTAAATCCAGTTAAGAAAGTAAAATTGGAGTTGAGTATAAGTCATTAGAGGTCAGTGTTTGATTTGGCAAAAGTTTAAAAAAAAATAAATAAATAAAAAAGAGTAAAAAGGGGGTTAGCAGACTCGAACCCATAATCACCACACTCACAACCCAACGTGTTAACCAAATGCGCCCTGGGGACTTTGACTGTCAAGTTTGGTTTTGAATTTTACTTAACACGTTTTGATTTCTAGCTTATTTATTAAGCCGTAGCTCTTTTCATTTTTCCTAGCTTATTTATCAAGCTTATCTTTCTTAGCTTATTTTTCCTAGGTAAGTAATAGGTTTATAGATTTTTTTAAAATTGGTTTCACTTTTTTCCCTTTATTTTAATATTTTATAGGATTTAATTAATAGACGTTTTTTAATAAATCATTAAAAAATACCAAAAATAGTTTAATTTTTAGGAAAAATCATTTTAAGGTTTTAAAATATATTTTTGAGGTTTACATATAATTTTGGTTTCAAAAACATTTATTTTTAATTTTATAATATTTTAAGGTTTTTTATAAACTTTAAAGATTTTTATAAAATTATTAAAAAAGGTTTAGGAGCTAAAATTAGTGTTTTTCTCTTAGTTATATTATTTAGGATTTTTAGAAATTTTTTATTTCAAATTTTAGAAACTTTTATTTTTTAGTAATATTTTAATATTATTTTAATATTTAATTTTCAAAATTTTATTTTTCTTTCTTTTTCATTTTTCTTATATTCTTTAGCAATAATTAGGATCATTTCCATTTTTAGAATAATTTTTAAGCTTTTAGATTTATTTTTATAATTATTTTAAGTTTAATTAGGTTTTAATCATTTTTAATCATTTTTAGGGTTTTAAAAATAGTTTTAATAGGTTTTAATTTTTAGAAAATTACTTTTTAGTCTTATAATAATATAAGTTGAGTAATTATTCAATAAAATCATATTTTAGACTTTTGAATTAGTTAAATTTAATTTTAGGGCTTTAATTAGCATTTAAAATTAATTATTTAATTAATAAAAGGTTTTAAAAATATCTTTGTTGGATTTTTATCTTTGTTTATATTATTTTAGACTTGTTTTTAGCCTTTTAAACTTTTCTTGATTTTGTTTTTGGCTTTAGTATTAAATTTTTAATTTTTGTGTTTTTCTACGGCTTTACGTTTACGTTTTTTACGTCATAGTGTAATTTTCACGAAACCGTCATTCCATCTCATCAATATTAATCTCAAATAAATACAAGTTAATTCACAACACCATACCTCCTTGGGAAACGAACTTTTTCATATCTTTTAAGTGATTGGGTCATTAGTGCACGGTTTTCCTAAACCGTCGTACTTAATACTTTCCGCTATTTACGCCCTTTTCCTAAAGGGTAGTAAAACACTACAATCAGGTACCACATCATTTGAGTTACTAGTCCCCGAATGCTGTTCGAGGTTTTCATTCTCATGCCCAACTTGATGTTGGTTATCATCAATACTATTAGATGTGGTTGGTACCTCACTTATGACATCAGAACCGTAGTGAGAGAGATTAGCAACGAGAGCAGCTTGGGCAGAGTGAATGTCAACACAATCTGAATCGTATGCATCAAGATCGTCCGCTTGATAAGCTGCATTAGAAGTGGAAACAACTGCAATGCCTTCAGTATCTGCTGCCCCTGGGTCTGCCAGAAATGCCAACTCCTCTGAATCCAAAATCTTCCCCTTAGACTGAGCATCAACCAAATACATCTTCTCATGAAACCATGCATCATCCCTTCTCCTTTTCGGCTGTGTGCATTCCCTAGCCATATGACCTTGTCCTCGGCAATTGTAGCAAGTCACAACCTTTTTAGGACCAATAGGACTCCCATTTACACTAGCTTGAGAATTCACAGCTTGATTGTTCCTAGTCCTTGTAGGAGGTCCATATGAATTTTGCCTTCCCTGAATAGGTTGCACCGTCACTTGACCATCTTGAACAGTGGCTTCTTGTCGAGGATTTGATGAGGTGTGGAGCTGATTGTTTGTTGGTGGAAATCCTCTAGTTGCAACAAGTTTTGACAAGTAGGCGGTGAGATGGTTTAGAACATCAGCTGGCGTATCATTTGGAGTAAAGACCGGTGCTTGGATTGGTGGAAGTTCATTAGAGTAGAAAGCTTGTGCTGGTTGTGCTTCTATTGGAAAATATCCTTGCTGAGGAGTATAGCCCAATGGAGAAGTGTTGGCTTGTGATGGTGATGTTTGATATGGTGGTTGCTGTTGAAAAGATTGTTGATGAACACTTTGTTGATATTCTTGCTGTGGCATCATTGGTGGTTGATAAGTTGGTTGCTGTGGTTGCTGATAAATGTGTGGTGGTGGCTGCTGCAAGTATGATGGTTGTTGATAAGTATAAGCCATGTTTTGTTGAGAAGCATACATTGCAAGTGGATCATGAACTTGAGGTGTAGACAACCGAGCCTCGATCACATGGCATTCGTGTTGTTGAAGAAAAGCTTGAAGTTGATCCACATTGGTGTTATGCAAGTCCTTAGCCAATTTAACATCCGTCACGTATTTTTTCCATTCTGGAGGAAGAGTGTTCAAATACTTGGTGTTCAATTGAAAGGTAGGGATTGCCATGCCATAGATATTAAGCTCATTCAACAATAGGGTAAATCTCAGATAGTAATCATTGAGAGTCTCCCCTGGCACATAGGCAAACTTATCAAAAGTATCATAAAGCTTACACTCTCGTTCTTGTTTAGTTAACGAGGTGCCTTGCATTAGAACATGAATTCTATCCCATAACTCTTTGGCTACTTTATGTTTGCTGACGAGTTTGTAGACATCTGGAGGAAGAGCTTGGAGAATGATGTTTGTAGCATACTTATCACATTTATCTTGAATCTTCATATCTCCAGTCAACTCACCCGTTGTGCGAGGACGAGTGGTCATACCTTCCGTCACAGTACCATAATCTAATGGTCCATTGAGCACCGATGCCCAAATTAGATGTCCATTCTCCTTGTTCAACATATAAAGTTCCATTCGGGAAGCCCATTCCTCATACATAGTCTTCACCAACATTGGTGGACGATTATCCGTACCCGAGAGGATGGACTTATCCGTAAGAGATGTATACTCCATTTCAATAAGTTAAGATTTACAACGTTGATCGAACAATGAAATAAGGTTAAGTGTTTTTGTGTTGAAGTCGAGAAACAATGTTAAAATCCCTTAAATAATGTTCTCGATAAACCAAAAATTCCAAGACAAAATTACACACGATCGTAATGCCAGATCGGAATGTCAGAATGTCTAGATCGGAATGTCAGAATGTTCTCGATAAATAATGTTCTCAAAATTTTTTATGGAATAATTTTTGGTTTGTCGGAATGTCTAGATCGTAATGCCAGATCGGAATGTCAGATCATAATACCAGATCGGAATACCAGATCGTAATGTAACACTGTCGGAATGATGATGGTATCTGAATGCCTAGATCGCAATGCAGAGCGGTCGAAATGTTCAGATCGCAAAGAGCTATCGTAATACTCAGATCGCAAAACCTATCGGAATACTCAGATCGCAATGTTCAGATCGCAAAGTAGCTGACAAAATTCAAGCAGAGTAACGACTTAAAATACTTCCTTATACCCGTCGGAATCCCAGATCGCAAAGCACGATCGGAATGTCCAGATCGGAATAAGTAATAAAACCCACGATCGCAAAGTAGAACCAAACCCTTTCCGATGGTAAGGTTATTGCGATGGAAGCCCAAGTACAATTTGTACTTTCCGATGGATGTTTCTGCTTAAATTTCGGAATGAAGAACACACAAACTTTTTTGCACTTTTGATCCAATAAAGATGATGTTTTAGCGAAAACCAAGATACCAAGAACAGTTTAACACGAATCCCTATGTTACACTACTTGAAACTTCGATCCAATACAAAAAAAAAATTGAAGATTCGGCTAAAAACAAACCAACAATCTACGAAATGTTTAGAACACAAAAACAAACCTCTATTTCATCCCAAGCTCTTGATACCATTTGTAGATTTGTAAATCTATGCTTATGTTTTTAGAGAGAGAATGAGATAGAGAGATGGTGGATTTCACACTTTAGAGAGAGAAAGTTAAAAGGAACTATGTGTAAATAATGAAAACCACACCCTCTCCATCAAAGGAGAGGGTTTATATACCCAAGCCCATGTGATGGGCTTGGGTTTACAATAGGCCGCCGGCCCATACAATCCATGGGCTCGGTTTTGGGCTTTGTTTGATAAAAGTAAATAACTAAACTACGAGCTATAACGTAGACTATTGTTGGAGTGACCGATCCTTTCTAATACGTAAAACGTATTTCCAACACAAGGCAAGACCGAAGTCATAATAAAAGCTTCATGGCGAAGTTGAATAAAAGATGGAGGTAAACCAAAGATAATAAGGCCCTTCCGTTAGGGGGCGTATAAAAGTCTTGGTAATAAGTCTCATGCTCAAAACCGTTATAAAACCGTGTTTATCGATTCTTCTTGTCAACTTAATTTTTTAACATCGTTGTCTATTAGGAGGGGTTATTGATTTGATGGTCTTAGTTACACCGTTAGGACTCTATTTTTAGACCTAAATCTCTATTATCGCATAAGTCAAACAATGTATCCTCGTGAAACATTCAAGACAAAATAAAATATAAGAGATAAAACTTAGGAATAATGGGAGAATAAGTACGTGATTAGGGCATATGAGTAGTGTTAGCATTACTAACTTATAATGACAATGATCTCGTTACACGCTTAGCATGGAATTGGAGTGAAAATCGAGGACGATGAAATTATTTCTAACGAAGCATTCACGTGTTCTTATTCTATGAACCTAAACGTCCCATTTTGCGATGAAAATCATACATTATGTCTATAACACAAGTAGTAGTAGTAGTGTAGCTAGTTTATCATTTCAATAAAGTAAATAAAATGAATTTTGGAGATGCTACGATACTTTATTCTAGCATTGCGTGAGGGCACGACAATGGTTTAGTATGGGGGAGTGATGAGATTGCTTTTATACATAGTCTCATCGTCCAATTAGGGCTTAAAATGCATTAAATATCATCAAAATACCCAAATATATGCTTGTGTTTGTTGCTTGTGTATTTTAGGTACGGATATTGAGAAAATGACAAAAGATCACAAGAATCATTCAAAAACGAACACGGGAAACGAAGCCGCACGATGAACCAAGCCCTAATGAAGAAATTTCCAAAATCAACCCTTGAAGATTTGAAGAATCATGAAGATTCGTCCTCCAAGTTTGAAGAATTGACACTTTATACCCTTGTATCTTCATAATTACAAGTTTGGTCCCTAAAGTTTGTCAAAATTACAAAAAGGACCCTTAACTTTGAAGAATTGGCAAATTTAGTCCCTCAACAAAACTAAATTGTCAATAATGGTCCTTCAAGAAGTAAACAAACAAGTCAAGGCCTTGAAGTATGAAGACATGTCAAAATCAGTCCTTGGAATATGAAGAAATTGCATTTTAAGTCCTTAAAACAAGTTTCAAAACTTATTGTGCCAAAACTGCCAAAGTTCAAAAGTTGTTGTGTGTTAATTTGGCGTTGATAGCCATTTAATATAACTTGAACAAAGTTTGAAACATAGGGGGGAAAACCTGCCAGACAAACAAACACAAACCCTCCACTCACAAGCTGACACCTCACCCACTCACACCCATCACCCAATCAGAATCGTCCCTCCCTCCACGTCACTCTCCACTCACCATAAACTGAATACTTAATTCAGTTTAACCCTTCCCTCCAAACAATTAATTTAAAAAACCATTAACCCAAAACGGATTAAAACCCCCTTAATCCACCCTTAAACCCTAACTTTTCCCAGGAAGAACATCACTTAAAACAAGGGGTTTTTGGTTGATTATTTCAAGATCCATGATTAACCCTCCCTTAAACCCAAAACCACCCTTAAACTCCCATCACCATCACCTCACATGTCCCTCCAACCCTCCCCTGCCCCACTATTCACTCCCAAACAAAAATGGACAACAAGATCAACAACTCATAGCATTTTCTTGCTCCCAAAGGCTAAATGGACGTCCTAGATCATTCCAAAGCAGCTGGCATCTCACAAAATGCCAAGATCATCACATGGCTTTGTTTTGACTGAAAAATTCAAAATCATCCAAGGGCAAGATTGGAAGTTCACTTGTTAGGGTTTCTAGTTTCCATTCAGTTCTAGAATCTCATTGTAGCCTCTATATAAAGGCATTGTAGGACGTAGCATAGTTTTTTGTTCTTGATTTTTCTCCTTTTTCACAAACTTTGTATAGCCAGTTTATGAATTAATATAAATGGTTTAAGTGTTGTTGATGAGAAATATTGATTTCCCTTTACATTTCAGTTGATTTAAATTATAATTGTTTGAGTTTGGTTTGATTTTCAGCAAAAAGTTTTCAAGTTTTAAAGTTTCTGTTTGTTTTTCAAAGATTTCTTATACCTTAAATTTTCATATAAACCTGTTAAAATGTTGATTCAGAGTGTTAGATTGATGGTATTTGACCTTGTGTATGTCCATAACACCATGGCTTGTTCTGGTGTAGTGGGTACCCAAGTGTAAAATATCCATTGGTTTGGACATTTCCTATTTTTAAGCTTATCATATCCTTACCCACAAGCTCAAGCTTTCTTCTAGCTTAATCTATAAGCTAGGAGCAAGTTTTAAGCTTTTACACAGTCTCCCTTGTTCTCTCTTAGCAGGTTCAAAAAAGGAACATTTTTATCCATTTTTGTTAAAGAAAAACTCCATAAGCCCATCAACAAAGTTCTGCATAGGCCCCAGCCTATATGGAGGTGGTTTTTCAACCACTAAGGGTCCTGGATGTAGGAACCTTGAGGTAGTCTCTTGTTTTCCATTTCATTTTTAGATTTCTGAAAATTTTGTGCTTTATGTGATTTTGCATGTTAAGGTGTTAAATATATGTTTGAGTGCTTAAAACTGCTTAAATAGGACTTTTATGCATGTTAGTTTGGGTTTGATTCAGTTTGATTGAGTTTTGATAAGATTTGCTTTGTTAATTTTCCATTTTCATAGTTTAAGGAGTGTTTGGGATAAGTGTTTAACTTGTATTTTTGCTATTAATCTTGCCTGCAAGCTTGTTAAATTCACTTATTAGGTTGCTATAGGTTGTATTCTAGGGTAAGTTTTCATTTTGGAAGGGTTTAAAACATTTTGCATGCTTAAAATTTTGAAAACTTAGCTATAATCAGTCACTGCTTGGTTCCTGCTTATTTGTGTAAAATTGGTGCTTCAAGTTGTTAAATCTGCTAGAAGTAAGGTTGTTCTAGGTTTGTGCATTGTTAATTTGCTAATTGATGGACTTGTATGCATGATTTGAGCCCTTGAAACTCACTTGTGTGCACACCTAACCAGCAAACACCTTTAAACTTGTGCAAGCTATATCAGTAACTTTCATTTGATATTTTGTGCTTGATTGCGTGATAATCTTGCTTGATTTGTGCTTTTCTTGACTCCTTATACTCAAAAGGAGTATAAGGGTGCCTTTGTTCCACCAAAATCACCACAAAAACTCACACAATCAAGTCCTCTTGATTGTATTCACAAGTGAAGAAAACTTCACTTGTGTTCATCAGAAAGTTCAACAAACCTGGGCACGTTTTTGATTCCATCTTGTTTAATCTTGATTAATTTGGACTTGTGTTTGTGTTATTGTGCTTAACATAGTTACTAGATTAAGTGTTAAAAGTAAAAAAAAAAGTTTTGCAAAAAGTCACACCCTGCCTGGACTCGAACACGCGACCTTGCGTTCCAAGGAGTAGCGTGCTTACCAGTGATCCAGATGGCCTTTTTACGTTTTCCTTTCCTTTCAATACTTATTTAAGGTGTTTTGTTTTTGAGCTTATTTAAGTTAACAACTTGTAAATAAGCTGTTTCTAGCTTATTTCTTATAGCTTATTTCTGTTTAGCATTTTTCTTAAGTTTTTGTTAGGTTGTTTGACTTTTCTGAGCAAAAATTAGATTTTTCCCATTATTATTTTATTTATTAGGATTATTTTAAGTTTAATTTTTAGAAAGTCATTTAAAAATAGTAAAAAGTAATTTAAAAATCTGGAAAAATAATTTTTAGGTTTTTAATAATACTTTTGAGGTTTACAGCTTATTAGGTTTTCAATTTAGCTTATTTTTAATTTTATAGGATTTTAGGGTTTTTAAGCAACTTCAAAATTTAATATAAAATTATTAAATAGGTTTCAGGAAATTTGGTTTTCATTTTTGTTTTAGCTACATTATTTAGGATTTTTGGTAATTTTTTAGAATTTATTTACAAACTTTTTATTTTTTTGAATATTTTAATATTATTTTATTATTAAAAATTGAAGTTTCATTTTTTCTAGTTTTTTCATTTTTCCTAGGTTAAGGACACTTAATTATGAACTTTGTAACTTTCCAAATATTTTTTAGGCTTTTCATTTAATTTTTAGAATTAATTTAAGATTTAATAGATTTTAATAGTTTTTGAGTATTTAAAAATAGTTTAATTTGGTTTTAAAATTTATAAAATAGTTTTTAGCTTAATTAGGATATTTTTGAGGTTTACAAACTATAAAATCTTGTTTAGGGCTTTTTAATAATTAAAAGTGATTTTTAGGGCTTTAATTAGCATTAAAAAGTCATTATTGAATTAATTAAAAGGTTTTAGCAAGTCTGGATTTTTTGTAAACTCTTAGAATATTATTGGGGATTTTTAGTAATTTTTAGGAATTTTTAGGTTAAAATTTTAATTTTTGTACTATTTACGGTTTTAAGTTTTCGCCTTTTTCGTCGTAGTTTAATTCGTTTTCGTAACCGTCTTTTCTTTCTTAATCCCATTTCTTTCTCAATCATATAATCACAAACATTAATCAATTCAATACACAACGCACTAGCCTCCTCGAGAACGAACTCACTTAGGGTCATTCACACACGGTTTTCATAAATCGTCGTACACACTTGCCCTATTTTAGTTGCTTGTTTTTCCTAAAGCAAGTATCTAATTTTACAACCATCACTTAGCCAAAAGATTACCCCCCGAGGCACTGTTTAGTGAATCTTGGTCACTCATGCTTAAACCATTGTAAAAAGTATTAATTTGATGTACTTTGGTAAAACCATGTTGTGGGCATTTTCTTAAAAGATCTTTAAAACGATCCCAAGATTCACTGAACGACTCATCGTACTTTTGCTCAAAATTTATGATTTCATTCCGTAAAGCGGTAGTACGAGAGGGTGGGAAAAAGTAATTGATAAACTTTGTTTCCAAATCCGTCCACGAGAGAATACTCTGTGGCGGTTCCTTAGCAAGCCAATGTCGGGCTTGTCCCTCTAAAGAAAAGGGAAAAAGTTGTAACCTTATAACCTCTTGTGGAACACCATTGAACTTAACCGTGTTGGTGAGTTGCAAGAACCTATTTATGTGGTCGTGTGGGTCATCAATGGTACGTCCCAAGAATGGTTGAGCGGAGACCATCTGGATAAAGCCTGATTTTAGCTCAAAGTTGTTGGCGGCAATTGGAGGTATGACAATTGGATCCGTGTTGCCATCAACATGAGCTTGCAGTAGTTCAATCATCGGGCGATTATCCGGAAGGTGCTCATTGTTGTTGTTATTGTTCATGTTGTTGAAAGGCGGGTTGTTGTTGTTATTTTTGTTGTTCGGAGGTGGTATGCTGTTGTTGTTTTGTACACCAGCCATGTCTAAGTTATCGAGAGGCTCGGGCTCTTGATAAGACGTGGATCGAGTGCGCATACACCTGCAAAAGAACGAACAAAGAAAAACAAGACAAAAATATTTTTGGTTTTTATGTTTTTTAATTTTTTTGTATTTTTGAAAATTTTATATTGTTTAGGATTTTTTGAAAATTTTTGTAAAAAAGTAACGTTCACGGGGAACGGATCCCAAAATCCAAGTTCTCACAAAAAACTTTTGATCTTAACGAGAAGACCTGGCAGCGGTGCCATTTGATACAAGCATTTTCATTGGGTTCAAAATAATTCTCGGTATCCTCTCGAATTGATCTCGGCTTTAAGTGGAATGATTTGTTCTTGGTTATTAAAAAGCTGTTGATTTGTTTATCTATTTTAAACTAATGACAAGAAATTAAATGTCCAAGAGTAAAGTTAAAGACTTTGATTAAAGTGAAAAGACAAGTTTAAAATTAGATGTTTGAAAACTTTAAAGATTATATTAGAAAAATAAATGGACATTCAATGAAAACTAAAACTTGAAAAACTTTGTGAAAAATAAGAACTTATTAGAAAAGTACTAAAAGAAAGTAAGATCGTAATATAGCAAAACACTCAAATCGGAACACACAAGCTAGGGTCAATCGGAAAGTATTCCGATCTATAGATCGGAATATGGGAGATAAACTGATCGGAATATTGACCTAGTGAGACTAATCGGAATGTTCTAAACGGTGCACAATCGGAATACTAGGCAAGAGCATCAATTGGAATGTTCAAATTAAGCCTCAATCGGAATAATGGCAAACTTGCTATAGTCGGAAAAAAACTAAAACTTGCATCAATCGGAATATGTTGAAAAATGGGGCAGATCGGAAAACACTAAACCCTTTTCCGATCACACGATCGGAAAGAGGGAGGTGGCTTGGTCGGAATATACGATCGGAAAAGAGAATTACCCTTTCCGAAAATGGTGCAATTTCGAGTAAAAAGCCAAGGAAATAAGCTTATGGAATAAGCTAATTCCCAAAACAAACTCGAATCCACTACAAGCTGATCAAATAAGCACTTAAGAACAACTTATCTAACTTCAAATAATCAAACTTATAAATCGAATCAATAAAGAAATGAACTTTTTATAAAACTTTAAAAAAGTAAATAATATAAATCAACAAATAAGCCAATAAGAACAAGGATCTTAAAGCTTATTAGTGTATAAACTTAAGGAAACATAAAAAGTAATCAACATTTTAAGCACAAATCATTGATGAACAACACGGATCATACGAGATTTGTACCAAAATCAATAAAAGTAAAAGAAAGGAAGGATGAGATTAAAGATTAAAAGATAAAAACTTGAACTTGATTAATGAAAAAGTAGTACAAAAGTTTGAATTTGAAAGAGAAAAAGATGAAATCTAGTGAGAGAAAGTTTAGAACTTTCTCTCTAACTAGAGAAATCAAAAACTAAAAAACTAACTAAGTAACTAAGTGTGTGAAAATTTGTGAGGTAAGGCCTTTATATAGGCGTGTGTTGTGGTTGTGGGCTTTTGATTGGGCTTTGATTTGGGCTTCTTTTTCTTCTTTCTTCTTAAGTCTTCACGCTTCTTCAAATAAACGTTTCCGACTTGGATTTGAGAAGTGTCGGTGAATAATTCCAACTCGTCTTATAATCTTTTGTTAAATAGACTCGAGTTCTTCGACATATATGAATCTTCCATCTTTGGCTCTATTCTTCGATAAATCTTCAAATAGGTACAATGACTTCAAATCTTTTGCATCTCTTGGACAATAGACTTCGTCTTGAGTCTTTTTCCTTGATAAAACCCGTGCAATCCCATGTTTTCTTCAATATTCATCCGGTTGACTCTGAAAACACAATAAACACAAAAACCACGCATAATTCCAAACAAATGATATTAAATACGTGTTTTGGTCTCATTTTAGCCAGAATTAAGTGGTAAAAGGATGGGTGTTTTCACACCTATCATTAAGCTATAAAGTATTTTTCAAAATTTTAAAACCTAATAAAACTATTTTTAAACACTTAAAAACTATTAAAATCAATTAAAACTTAAATTAATTCTAGAAAATAATTGAAAAGCCCTAAAAATATTTGGAAAGTTACAAAACTCCTAATTAAGTGTCTACAATCTAGGAAAAATGTAAAAACTTAAAAAATTAAACTTTCAATTTTTAATAATAAAATAATATTAAAATATTCAAAAAAATTCAAAGTTTATAAAAAAATTCTAAAAAATTACCAAAAATCTAGAATAATGTAACTAAGAAAGAAATGCAATCAAAAGTTTCCAAAACCTTTTAAATAATTTTATATTAAATTTCAAAGTTGGTTAAAAACCCTAAAATCAAATAAAATCAAAAATAAGTTAAATTGAAAACTTAAATAGCTGTAAACCTCAAAAATATAATTCAAAACCTAAAAACTATTTTTTCAGATTTTAAAATACTTTTTCCTATTTTTAATTTACTTTTCAAAATTTAAACTTAAAATAATCCTAGAAAATTAAATACACACATGAAAAATAAACTTTTTGACCTAAAAAGTCCTAAACCCTAATAAGAATAAAGGAAAAATGCTAAGTTGTGAAAACCCTAAGAGAATAAGCTGAAATAAGCTTATTTCTAAGCTGTTTAGTTATATAAGCTAAAAACAAATACTGCTTAAGTAATTAAAGTTCCAAGTGATAACCAGTCAAAGACCCTAGGGCAACTGGTTATCACGTTGGAGTGTGAAAGGAGTGGCGCAAGTTCGAGTCCTGGCCACGTCCTTTTTGTAAAAACTTTTTTTTTCTTTTTTAAACTTTAAAAACTCAAAAGCCGTAACCTAAACTCACTCCAAACACACTTTTTATCAAATAAACAAGCTAGATTCAAGCTGCTAAGATAAAACATTGCCTAGTTTACAAAATGACTGATGAACCAAAAGTTAATATCTTCACTTGTGAAGAAATGACAAGAGGACTTGTTTTTGGAGTTTTGATGGTTTTTGATGGACAATAGGGGCACCCCTACACTCAGTTTGAGTGTAGGGAGTCAAATATAGCACAAAAACACAAGTTTCTTAGCAAAATTCAAGCTCAAATTGCATAAAAATGTTACTGATTAGGCTTATATAGGTCTGATGACTGTTTACTGATTCAGTTAGCACAAATGTGAATTTCAAGGCCTTAAATCAAGCACACAAATGTACCAAATGACTTATGAGTTATCACAAACCTTAAATAACCTAGTGTCTAGCAGCTAATCAAAAGTTGAAGGTCAAAATAACACACAATCATGCACAAAAAGCAGTTACTGATTTTTTGACCATTTTTCCAAATTTTAAGCAGGCAAATGTGTTCTAAACCTGTCCAAACTGAAAACCAAATGCACTTACTATCTAATAACAACCTAGTGAGTGGTTTAAACCAGTTTTAAGCCAAGAGTGATGCCAATAATCCCAACTTAATCCCTGATCCAAACACCCCTTAAAATCTTGAAAACCAAAAATTACACACCAAATTCAATTTTAAACCTACCAAAATGATTTAACAAGCTTCTAACATGCATAATAACCTAAAGTGAGCAATATCAAACACTTAAACAAACACTTGAACAACTTTCATGCATATTTCACATAAATCACACAAATCACCAAATTTCAAAACTGAAACAAAGACACAAGGGGGTACCTTGTTGGACCTACATCCAGGCCCAACAGTGACTGAAAAGTCACCTCCAATCAGGCTGGGGCCTGAGCAGAACTTTTGCTGAGATGTTTGACAAAACAAAGAAAATGGATAAAATTGGATGTTGGTTTCTTCTTGGTTCCTGCACAATCACAACAAACAAGAAAAGAGAACAAGTAGGGTAAGCTTGTCACAAGTGTATCAGGCTTGTGATGAGCTTATGCTACAGTAAACGTCAAGGTAAAAAAAAGTAAAAATGAGATTTTTGAAAATTCAGAAAACTTGAAAACCTTTTGAAGCAAAGTAAAACAATAATCAAAATCAATAAAACTTTAAACAATGTAAGTAAATTGGCACTTTTTTTCTCATCACCAAACTCTAAACCATTTTTCATTCACAAAAACGGATTTACAAGGTTGTGACCAAAAGAGAAAAACAAGGACAAGGGCTTTACACAAGTTGTAAGCTCCTATTTATAGACTAGCATAGAACTATCAAGATTACTGAATAAAATATTACAAGCTAAAACCCTAATGGTTAAAAATCCAAAAATGCCCTTGAGTCTTGACTTGGAATCTTGTTCAAATTGGCAACATGTGATGTTGCCAGCTGTTAGGGATGATCAGGAGCGTTTGTTTGCTCTTGGGGACCAAGAAATACCATCTAGCCGTTTATCTTGTCTGGTATTAGGTTTGGGGGAAAGTGACGGGTGCAGGGGACCCCTGGGGATGTCACATGGGTTGGTTGGGGTCATGGTTTTTGTGTGGGATGGGATGACAAAGAGGGAAATCAAAGATCTGGAGCATATAAACAAAAACCCTTTGATTTTAGTTTAATTAGACCTGGGAAATTTTAGGGTTTAAGGGTGATTAGGGAGTGATTAGATCCGTTTTTTGGGTAATTAAATTTGAAAAGCGTGTTTGGTGGGAAAGATTTAATAATCAGTAAATACTGATTATTTAAGTTGGGTGGAGTGTGACGTGGATGGATGATAGGCTGGTGTGAGTTAGAGTGTTTGACAATTTTGGCCCCCAAGGTTTCTTCCTTTGTTTAACTTGTAATAAACAGCTCACAATTCCATTTCCCTTTATAATCATCTTTGTAAACTTGTCATTTTTGGCACAACAAGTTTTTAAACTTGTTTCAAGGACTAAACATGCAAATTTATGATATTTGAAGGACTGATTTTGGCATTTTCTTCATTCTTCAAGGTTTGACTTGTTTGTTGACTTCTTGGAGGACCAATATTGACAATTTAGTTTGTTGAGGGACTAAATTTGCCAATTCTTGAAAGTTAAGGGTCCTTTTTGTAATTTTGACGAACTTTAGGGACCAAACTTGTAATTATGAAGATACAAGGGTATAAAGTGTCAATTCTTCCATATTAGAGGACCAATCTTCATAATTCTTCAAATCTTCAAGGGTTTTCTTGGAAAATTCTTCATTAGGGCTTGGTTCATTGTGCGGCTTCGTTTCCTGTGTTCGTTTTTGCTTGATTTTTGTGATCTTTTCTCATTTTCTCAATATCCGTACCTAAAATACACAAGCAACAAACACAAGCATATATTTGGGTATTTTGATGATATTTAATGCATTTTAAGCCCTATTTGGAAGATGAGACTATGTATAAAAGCAGTCTCATCACTCCCCCATACTAAACCATTGCCGTGCCCTCACGCAATGCTAGAATAAAGTATCGTAGCATCTCCAAAATTCATTTTTATTCACTTTATTGAAAGATAAACTAGCTACACTATTACTTCTACTTGCGTTTTAGACATAATGTATGATTTTCATTGCAAAATGGGACGTTTAGGTTCATAGAATAAGAACACGTGAATGCTTCGTTAGAAATAATTTCATCGTCCTCGATTTTCACCCCAATTCCATGCCAAGCGTGCAACGAGATCATTGTCATTATAAGTTAGTAATGCTAACACTACTCATATGCCCTAATCACGTACTTATCCTCCCATTATTCCTAAGTTGTATCTCTTATATTTTATGTTGTCTTGAATGTTTCACGAGGATACATTGTTTGACTTATGCGATAATAGAGATTTTAGGTCTAAAAATAGAGTCCTAACGGTGTAACTAAGACCATCAAATCAATAACCCCTCCCAATAGACAACGATGTTAAAAAATTAAGTTGACAAGAAGAATCGATAAACACGGTTTTATGACGGTTTTGAACATGAGACTTATTACCAAGACTTTTATACGCCCTCTAACGGAAGGGCCTTATTATCTTTGGTTTACCTCCATCTTTTATTCAACTTCGCCATGAAGCTTTTATTATGACTTCGGTCTTGCCTTGCCTTTTATTATCCGCCTCATCGGTGGTTTTATTAGCCAAAGACGTATATCCTCACGCTAAAGCGAATTTTGGATCTTTAAAGCTTCGAAGATTAAGGCTTGATTCACTTTCAATTTTGCATAGATTTTTCGGCCTTGTGGGGCTTCAATTTGTTTGCTAGATTTAGGTGAGCACTTGAAATCTTATTATTGGGTGAAGCTTTCGATTATTCGTGTGCCAATACTTCAAAACCGTGACGCTGGCGATACCTTAATGTCTTCCTAATTTAATTACACGGAAGCTACTAGAAAAGACTAGAAACCCAACAATCCTAACTAATCCGCTAAGTCAATATTTATTAAGCAAAAAATATTTACATGCGAAGGGAGAATAAGCAAACAACGAGAACACATGAGTTTTTGAAAGAATACAAGTACTCTACGTTTAGCATAGTAACTTTTAATTAACTCTATCATTTCTCGTCCTCAATTAAGAGACTTAGCCTAATGTGTAGTTAAGGAATCAAAGCTAAGTGCTCAACACGCACGGTCGAGTCAAAAATTACTCTTATTCTCGCCATCGGAAAACCTACATTCGTGTCTTCAAACACTTATAAAACATGAGAAAAATTTAAAATTTGGCCATTTTTAGCCTTATTTTGCAACAAAACGGTAAACAAAACGATAAACTTTGGAAAGCGTGAAGGTTTGGCAAGACAAGTATCTATTCACCCGCATACTAAAGTTAAACATTGTCCTCAATGTTTCGAGTCTAGGGGTGCAAACACCCCCATACTAGAGACGTAGTCGAATGCCTAATCTAGCATGGAAAGGGTGTAACCAATAAATTAATAGCCGTTTATGAAGTGTGCTAATAACCTAAGGTTAGAACATCAAAAGGATATATCATGGATATTGAGAAAGTCTTCAAAGCAAACGATCGAGTGCTCCCATAAAACGAACACGAGAGGCTCCAATCGTGAAGATCATGATCATCTAAAAACCACAATTCACAAAAAACCACGGAACAAAGGTTGGAAGGGCACAAATCCCCTCACATTAATTACATTAGAAAGCGATAATATGTACATGGGATAAGCATGGGACTCCCCCACGAGGCACCTCATTTTTGATTACCGAGTCATGAGCTCGACTCGATCCCCTCAATACTAATTATCATTGGGGAAAGTGACTTGGTCGAGGTAGTTCAAGGATGGAACTTCCCCGCCAAAGTAGTGCTTCAACCTATGTCCATTCACCTTGAAGTTAGGACCATCATCTTGAGCTAGCTCGATGGTCCCATACGGAAACACTTGAGTCACGGTGAATAGACCGGACCAACGGGATTTCAACTTACCGGAAAAGATTTTTAATCTTGAATTAAAAAGCAAAACTTGATCCCCAATGTTAAAAACCCGGTTTTTAATTTTAGAATCATGCAACTTTTTAGTTTTTTCTTTATAAATCAATGAATTTTCATAAGCAATATCCCTCAATTCATCTAATTCATTCAATTGCATTTTTCGGTGTTTTCTCGCGGTCTCCATATCATCATTACAATGCTTTAGGGCCCAATAAGCCTTGTGTTCTAATTCGATAGGCAAATGACAATTTTTTCCATACACAAGCTTATAGGGAGTGCACCCAATGGGTGTCTTATGAGCGGTCCTAAAGGCCCATAAAGCATCGTCCAACTTATCCGACCATGATTGTCGGTTTTCCCTAATGGATCTCTCCAAGATCCTCTTCAACGCTCGGTTTGAAACCTCGACTTGCCCACTCGTTTGTGGGTGATAAGCCGTAGAAAGCCGATGTGTAACCCCATATTTCCTTAGGACCCTTTCGAATTGGTCGTTACAAAAATGGGTTCCACGATCGCTTATGATCGCACGAGGGGTTCCAAACCGAGAAAACAATTGCTTCAAAAACTTGACTACCACACGAGCATCATCGGTGAGCAAGGCTTTAGCCTCCACCCACTTAGATAGGTAGTCAACCGCAACGAGAATGTACTTATTACCACGATATGATGGGAACGGCCCCATAAAGTCTATACCCCAAACGTCAAAGATCTCACACACTTGGATGATATTTTGTGGCATTTCATCTTTTTGTGAGGCTTTTCCTTGTCGTTGGCATGCATCACACGACTTCACAAGATCTTGTGCATCTCGGTAAATAGTAGGCCAAAAGAAGCCGGCATCAAACACCTTCTTAGCCGTGAGATTAGCACCGTGGTGACCACCCGTGGGTCCCTCGTGACAATCTCTAAGGATGTTAGAAGCTTTGGTGCCAAATACACAACGTCGGATGATTTGATCCGCACAAGTTTGAAACAAGTAAGGGTCGTTCCAAAAGTAGAACTTGACGTCACGAAAGAATTTTCGTTTTTCTTGAGTCGTCATACCCTTAATGATGAAGTTACCCGCATGGTAATTTGCAAAATCCGCAAACCATGGGGTGGAAGGGTCAAGTTTATAATTCACTACACCAAGTGTCTCGAGCGGAAATGTTTCGGTGATTTCCTTGGGCTCGTAAACACTTTGGTGAGGATCTTCCAAACGAGAAAGATGATCGACCGCTAGATTCTCGGCTCCTTTCTTGTCAACGATTTTGTGATCAAATTTTTGAAGGAGGAGAATCTAACGAATTAATCTAGGCTTAGCATCTTGCTTTGCCATGAGATACTTAATAGCCGAATGATCCGTATACACTATGCATTTCGTAAGACGAGATAAGGTCGAAATTTCTCAAATGCATACACCACGGCAAGGAACTCCTTTTCCGTTGTAGTGTATTTTAGTTGAGCCTCGGTCATCGTCTTGCTAGCATAGTGAATAGGCAAGAAGTGCTTATCATGACGTTGCCCCAAAACGGCCCCAATAGCGTAATCACTAACATCACACATAAGCTCAAAGGGGAGGTTCCAATTGGGAGCAACAAGAATGGGAGCTTCGGAAAGTTTCCTCTTAAGGATTTCAAAGGCTCGTACACAATCTTCGTCAAAGACAAAACGTTCCTCTTTTTCAAGAAGATGTGTAATGGGTCGAGAAATCTTTGAAAAATCCTTGATGAATCGACGATAAAATCCCGCGTGGCCTAGGAAACTCCTAACTCCCTTAACGGTTTTGGGATGAGGTAATTTGGCGATGACGTCTACCTTAGCTTGATCTACCTCAATCCCCGCTTTCGAGACCTTGTGCCCTAAGACGATTCCACTCTTAACCATAAAATGACATTTTTCCCAATTGAGCACAAGGTTGGTTTCCTCACAACGTTTCAACATACTCTCAAGGTTCGACAAACACGAAGTGAACGAATTACCAAACACGGAAAAGTCATCCATGAAGACTTCCATCGTCTTCTCGATCATATCATGAAAAATAGCCATCATGCACCTTTGAAAGGTTCCCGGTGCATTGCAAAGTCCGAATGGCATTCTACAATAGGCAAACGTTCCATATGGACACGTAAACGTAGTTTTTTCTTGATCACGAGGATCGATGGGAATTTGGAAGTAACCGGAAAAACCATCTAAAAAGCAATAGAAATCGTTTCCCGCAAGACGCTCCAACATTTGGTCCATGAAGGGCAGGGGAAAATTGTCTTTTCGAGTGGCTTCATTCAACTTTCGATAGTCAATGCACACTCTCCATCCGGTTACGAGTCTAGTGGGAATCAACTCGTTGGCATCGTTTGGCACAACGGTCATCCCTCCCTTTTTAGGGACACAATGAATAGTACTCACCCAAGGGCTATCGGAAATAGGGTAAATCATTCCCGCGTCAAGGAGTTTAAGGACCTCCTTTTTGATGACATCGTGAATTTTGGGGTTCACTCTCCTTTGACTTTGGATTGTGGGCTTGAAATCCTCTTCCATTAAGATTTTGTGGGTACAAAACTTGGGATCGATTCCCTTAATGTCGGATAACTTCCACGCAATTACCCCTTTGTGATCCTTTAGAACATCGACAAGTGCGGTTTTTTATCATTCGAAAGTTCCTTCGCAATAATAACCGGCAACTTGTCGCCCTCCTCCAAATAGACATATTCGAGGTGAGGAGGTAAATCTTTCAACTCAAGGATAGGTGGTTCCTCAAGTGAAGATTTGGGCTCGATACTCATAACCTCCTCGGGTGGAGGAAATGGGAAATCGTTAAGAAAATCCTTGATAATCGAGAAGTCCTCATCGTTGTCGAGGTCTTCGTCACAAGTACGTGGAACATTGCATTCTTCCAACGTAAAACCACCACCTTCAAATGGAGTGAAGGTTGGTGTCGAAATATCAAGAATTGGATCTAACATAGTGGGATTGCCACTAGTTTCTTCATCACCAAACCCTAAAACTTCTTGTGAAAATTCCTCGCAAACCACGTCGATCATGTCAACGAGGTTTATGGTAGCAACAGAATAAACATGAGAAAGTTGAGAATTTTGAGTTGCGTTTATAACAAGTTCCTCGTCGTTGAAACGTAAGGTGATCTTTCTAGCATGAACATCAATTAAAGCCATAGACGTATCTAAAAACGAACGACCTAAAATAAGAGGAACTTGAGGATCCGTGGGGATATCAACAACGATAAAGTCTACGGGATAGTAGAACTTCCCCACTTTCACAAAAACATCTTTCGCCAAACCACATGCACGAATCGTGGAATGGTCGGCCATCTCGATAGACATTAGTGAAGGAGTAAGATTAGGAAGATTGAGCGACTTAAAGATTGCAAGTGGCATCAAATTAATGCTAGCACCAAGATCGGCCAAGGCATAGCATTCTTCCATATCTTGGATTGCACAAGGGATCAAAAATTTACCGGGATCACCGACTTTTTGAGGTATGCGATTAAGATAAATCGACGAACAACTAGACAATTGATGCAATTTCTCCTTGTTGTTCAACATACTCTTAATGTTAGCGGCAAATAGAGGCATCATGACCAAAGCATCGGCGAAACTCACATTAAGGTGCAACTCACGAAAATTTTTCATAAAAAGCTCAAATTGATAATTGTCGCGCTCTTGTCGTTTCTCCTTCCTAAGTCTCGATGGGTAAGGCAAGGGTGGTGTGGGTTGGGCATAGGCATAGCCTTTGGAATCTCGGGTTCCAATGTTGGTAAAGGGTCGACCGTAGGTGTGGCGTGAGCGGTACTTTGTGGGCTTGAGATATGCTCCTTTTCGACCACCACCTCGGGTTCTTCCTCAATTTCCTCCACCGTTGGAGTAATTGGTTGATGAGTCGGTTCCTTAAGTGCCTTACCACTTCGTGTGGTAATCACTTTCATCTCTCCCTTCGGGTTTGATACGGTGTTACTAGGCAAACTACCCGAAGTAGAAGCTTTGTTCCCCATGACGGCTTCTAAAATAACATTAAGCTTAACATCTTGACTAGCGGCTTTTTGGTCAATTCTTTGTTCAAGCCTAGCATGACTTTGTTCGATTTTATTGTTTTGACCTCTAATTTGATTAGCAAAATCATTTTTCAACTCATTTCTTATGTTAAGATTTTCCTTCACAAAATTAGCTAACTCCTTGGTGTTTTTAGCCGTGTCCCTAGCTTGACTAGCCAATTGCTCTTGAATGTTTTCCAAAATCTTATCATTTTCCGTAGCGTAATTCAAAAAGTCCATTGGAAGTTCTTTAGTGTAAACATTTTGAAGACCTTGACTTGTGTTTTGAAAATTACGGTTTTGGTTTTGATTTTGAAATTGGCTACTACTTTCTTGATTCCCATAGTTGTTATTACCCTTGTAATTGTTTCTTTGATTGTTTTGGTAACCAACTTGATTGTTTCGATAATTGTTAGCATTTTGATTTGGTGGAAAACCCGGTGGAGTCAATTGATTAGTGCGGGGAACTTGACCGTTTTGGTTATAAGTTCCCGCGGCCGCGAAGGCACTCGAAGTGTTACCACCGTTGGTAATGCACTCGGAGTAATCGTGAGCTCCACCACAATACATACAAGAAACCTCAACCACTTTAGCCGTAGCGGGAGTGGGTTGTTCACCAACTTTAAACTCAATTAACAATCCCTTAAGCTTATCAAAAATCTTGTTCTCCAAATTAGCCTCGATTTGGCAAGCATCAACGGTATGTGACAATGAAGGCGAAGGCGAAGACGAAGTCTTACGAACACTCGACGTGCTACGAGGACTATAGACCTTAGACCTATTCTCAATGATTAACAATGCTTCCTCGACCGTCTTACACAAAAAATTACCACCCGCGGCGGCATTAAGATAATCACGCTCATGATCGTTCAAGCCATTGTAAAACGTGTCAATTTGATGCAAGTCGGAAAAACCATGATGAGGACATTCGTGCAACATTTCCTTAAACCTATTCCAAGCCGTTGAAAAACTCTCATTATACTCTTGCGAAAACTTTGAAATCTCGTTTTTCAAATGCGTAGTCTTAGAGGGCGGAAAAAATTGGTTCACGAATTTTGAAACGAGATCCTTCCACGTCAATATAGAATTGGGTGGCTCTTTCTCTAACCAAATTTTTGAGGGCCCCGCTAAGGAATACGGAAAAAGCATCATCTTAATCGAGTCGTTAGAGACGTCCTTAAACTTGCAAGTGGCGGTAAGACGATTAAATTGGCGAATGTGGTTATGAGGGTTGTCCTTTTCGTCACCTCGAAACTTGTTGTTTTGAATCATGGACAAAAAACCCGTCTTAACCTCAAAATTCTCCGCAAGGATAGCGGGAATCACAATTGCTTCTCCATAACCCTCGGTGGGTGCTTGAAGCAACTCCATCATAGTTCGATTAGCCATGGGTGCTTCTTTCACTACGATGGGTTCGTCAATAGGAGACTCCTCACTAGAAGGAGTGGTTGATTTGTTTCTTCTTTTACGAGCACGTCTTGCTTTGGAGCGAGTTTGCATAAACGTCACGTACAACGAGAGGGTGAGCAAAGAAGATTCTTTTTGGTGTTTTTGGTTTTTCAATTTTTTTTTTGTGGTTTTTGATTGTTTTTACTTTTTTTGGATTTTGTGGAATGTATTAAGTAGACAAAAATCTACAAATCTCCTCTTTAATCAAATCTCTCGATTAAAGAAGCCTCAAGGAATGAAAACGATCACGTGAAGTGAACGCCTTCGATGACTTTAGAACGATGGTGGAACACCAAATCGTTCAAGAGGGTTTAATCAATGAAACCAAGAAAATATATATGATATGTAATAATACTTTGGGCGGCAAAACCCTCGATTAGCTTTCAATCTCAAAATACGCACAAGCAAGCGAAGGAAATGAGGCGGCGCGAAGCACTTAAGAGCCTTTTTCCTTTAGGTCGTGAAATACAACCGCCTTATACCCACCTTATAGTTTGTATTTCTCAAAATCGAGCTTCACGAAAGTATTTATCTATTTTTGCCTTTTTCTTTGGTTTGAGATTCGAATACAATGATAGGGTAATGACCTCCCAAGTCAAGGTTGTGATTTCTCACGTATTTGGAGTACTTGTGAATTTATTGTTCTACGTATACAATATAGTAATAGTATTCACAAAAAACGAAAAACCGATAATACGTATTAGTAGAGTGCTACTAATACAAATAGCTATTATGGCTATATATAAAAACAACAATGTTCAAATCAAAACACAACACGCCTCCCCGGCAGCGGCGCCAAAATGGTTGTAGACTTTTTACCCCTTTAGGAAAAGGAAGGCAAAAGTGGCAAGTATTAAGTGTCGGTTTAGGAAAACCGAGCACTAATGACCAAATAAGTCCAAGTTCATTTCCCAAGGAGGCAAGTGCGTTGTGTAATGAATTGATTTTGATTTGTGATTATATGATTGAAAAATAAAGGAAGAAATGAGATTAGAAAAGGAAGACGGTTACGACGACGGATTAAACTAAGACGAAAAGGTCGATCACGTAAAACCGTAAAACTACCAAAATTAAAATTTTAACCTAAAAATTCCTAAAAATTACTAAAAATCCACAATAATATTCTAAGAGTTTACAAAAAATTTAAACTTGCTAAAACCTTTTAGTTAATTAGATAATGACTTTTTAATGTTAATTAAAGCCCTAAAAATTACAATTATTTTTTAAAAAGCCCTAAACAAGATTTTAAAGTTTGTAAACCTCAAAAATAACCTAATTAAGCTAAAAAGTATTTTTCAAAATTTTAAAACCAAATAAAACTATTTTTAAACACTTAAAAACTATTAAAATCAATTAAAACTTAAATTAATTCTAGAAAATAATTGAAAAGCCCTAAAAATAATTGGAAAGTTACAAAACTCCTAATTAAGTGTCTACAATCTAGGAAAAATGTAAAAACTTAAAAATCAAACTTTCAATTTTTAATAATAAAATAATATTAAAATATTCAAAAAAATTCAAAGTTTATAAAAAAATTCTAAAAAATTACCAAAAATCTAGAATAATGTAACTAAGACAGAAATGCAATCAAAAGTTTCCAAAACCTTTTAAATAATTTTATATTAAATTTCAAAATTGGTTAAAAACCCTAAAATCATATAAAATCAAAAATAAGTTAAATTGAAAACTTAAATAGCTGTAAACCTCAAAAATATAATTAAAAACCTAAAAACTATTTTTTCAGATTTTTAAATACTTTTTCCTATTTTTAATTTACTTTTCAAAATTTAAACTTAAAATAATCCTAGAAAATTAAATACACACGTGAAAAATAAACTTTTTGAACTAAAAAGTCCTAAACCCTAATAAGAATAAAGAAAAAAATGCTAAGTTGTGAAAACCCTAAGAGAATAAGCTGAAATAAGCTTATTTCTAAGCTGTTTAGTTATATAAGCTAAAAACAAATACTGCTTAAGTAATTAAAGTTCCAAGTGATAACCAGTCAAAGACCCAAGGGCAACTGGTTATCACGTTGGAGTGTGAGAGGAGTGGCGCAGGTTCGAGTCCTGACCACGTCCTTTTTGTAAAAACTTTTTTTTTCTTTTTTAAACTTTAAAACCTCAAAAGAAGTAACCTAAACTCACTCCAAACACACTTTTTATCAAATAAACAAGCTAGATTCAAGCTGCTAAGATCAAAATAATGCCCAGTTTACAAAATGACTGATGAACCAAAAGTTAATATCTTCACTTGTGAAGAAATGACAAGAGGACTTGTTTTTGGAGTTTGATGGTTTTTGATGGACAATAGGGGCACCCCTACACTCAGTTTGAGTGTAGGGAGTCAAATATAGCACAAAAACACAAGTTTCTTAGCAAAATTCAAGCTCAAATTGCATAAAAATGTTACTGATTAGGCTTATATAGGTCTGATGACTGTTTACTAATTCAGTTAGCACAAATGTGAATTTCAAGGCCTTAAATCAAGCACACAAATGTACCAAATGACTTATGAGTTATCACAAACCTTAAATAACCTAGTGTCTAGCAGCTAATCAAAAGTTGAAGGTCAAAATAACACAAAATCATGCACAAAAAGCAGTTACTGATTTTTTGACCATTTTTCCAAATTTTAAGCAGGCAAATGTGTTCTAAACCTGTCCAAACTGAAAACAAAATGCACTTACTATCTAATAACAACCTAGTGAGTGGTTTAAACCAGTTTTAAGCCAAGAGTGATGCCAATAATCCCAACTTAATCCCTGATCCAAACACCCCTTAAAATCTTGAAAACCAAAAATTACACACCAAATTCAATTTTAAACCTACCAAAATGATTTAACAAGCTTCTAACATGCATAATAACCTAAAGTGAGCAATATCAAACACTTAAACAAACACTTGAACAACTTTCATTCATATTTCACATAAATCACACAAATCACCAAATTTCGAAACTGAAACAAAGACACAAGGGGGTACCTTGTTGGACCTACATCTAGGCCCAACAGTGACTGAAAAGTCACCTCCAATCAGGCTGGGGCCTGAGCAGAACTTTTGCTGAGATGTTTGACAAAACAAAGAAAATGGAGAAAATTGGATGTTGGTTTCTTCTTGGTTCCTGCACAATCACAACAAAAAAGAAAAGAGAACAAGTAGGGTAAGCTTGTCACAAGTTTATCAGGCTTGTGATGAGCTTATGCTACAGTAAACGTCAAGGTAAAAAAAAGTAAAAATGAGATTTTTGAAAATTCAGAAAACTTGAAAACCTTTTGAAGCAAAGTAAAACAATAATCAAAATCAATAAAACTTTAAACAATGTAAGTAAAGTGGCACTTTTTTTCTCATCACCAAACTCTAAACCATTTTTCATTCACAAAAACGGATTTACAAGGTTGTGACCAAAAGAGAAAAACAAGGACAAGGGCTTTACACAAGTTGTAAGATCCTATTTATAGACTAGCATAGAACTATCTAGATTACTGAATAAAATATTACAAGCTAAAACCCTAATGGTTAAAAATCCAAAAATGCCCTTGAGTCTTGACTTGGAATCTTGGTCAAATTGGCAACATGTGATGTTGCCAGCTGTTGGGGATGATCAGGAGCGTTTGTTTCCTCTTGGGGACCAAGAAATACCATCTAGCCGTTTATCTTGTCTGGTATTGGGTTTGGGGGAAAGTGACGGGTGCAGGGGACCCCTGGGGATGTCACATGGGTTGGTTGGGGTCATGGTTTTTGTGTGGGATGGGATGACAAAGAGGGTAATCAAAGATCTAGAGCATATAAACAAAAACCCCTTTGATTTTAGTTTAATTAGACCTGGAAAATTTTAGGGTTTAAGGGTGATTAGGGAGTGATTAGATCCGTTTTTGGGGGTAATTAAATTTGAAAAGTGTGTTTGGTAGGAAAGATTTAATAATCAGTAAATACTGATTATTTAAGTTGGGTGGAGTGTGACGTGGATGGATGATAGGTTGGTGTGAGTTAGAGTGTTTGACAGTTTTGGCCCCCAAGGTTTCTTCCTTTGTTTAACTTGTAATAAACAGCTCACAATTCCATTTCCCTTTATAATCATCTTTGTAAACTTGTCATTTTTGGCACAACAAGTTTTTAAACTTGTTTCAAGGACTAAACATGCAAATTTATGATATTTGAAGGACTGATTTTGGCATTTTCTTCATTCTTCAAGGTTTGACTTGTTTGTTGACTTCTTGGAGGACCAATATTGACAATTTAGTTTTGTTGAGGGACTAAATTTGCCAATTCTTCAAAGTTAAGGGTCCTTTTTGTAATTTTGACAAACTTTAGGGACCAAACATGTAATTATGAAGATACAAGGGTATAAAGTGTCAGTTCTTCCATATTGGAGGACCAATCTTCATAATTCTTCAAATCTTCAAGGGTTTTCTTGGAAAATTCTTCATTAGGGCTTGGTTCATTAAGCGGCTTCGTTTCCCGTGTTCGTTTTTGCTTGATTTTTGTGATCTTTTGTCATTTTCTCAATATCCGTACCTAAAATACACAAGCAACAAACACAAGCATATATTTGGGTATTTTGATGATATTTAATGCATTTTAAGCCCTATTTGGAAGATGAGACTATGTATAAAAAGCAGTCTCATCATGATTTAATAAGATTTAAATGAAGAAGATGTTTACCGCTGTAAGATCAACATTGAATGATGAAAACACACGAATCCATTCTTTCAAAATATCCCGAAACCCTTGTGGTTGTGACTCCAACCGGCGGCCACCAAGACAGGAACCCTAGTTTCTCCCCTTTTTTTTACTGATCGTGAAAAGGGGAAAGGGGTTTTACCTGTTTTTTTTTCTTTTTGCCAAATGGGCCTTATGCCCACATTTTTCTTTTTGTTTAAATCTCTTGCCACCAGCCCATATGCTATGTGCATAAGTTTTCATTTTCGACTTTAAAAAAATATCGTGTACTACAGGTCGTGTTATGCGTTCGCATTTCTTCATCCGGTGTTATTTATTTATCATGAAATCATCATATTATACGCAGCACTTGGATTCGGATATTAATTGTTCTTGTCATGTATTTTATTCATTGAGGTTGATTTAAATTTGTTGTTTCATGTAATAATGTATTTTCATGGATTTTTAAAAGCGGGCTTTACAATTCTTCCCCTCTAAAAAAAATAATTCGTCCCCGAATTAAGCATGCGATAATATCGTGGTTTTACAATTCTTCCCCTCTAAAAAGGAAATTCGTCCTCGAGTTAAAGGTAATAAGCTTATGATGTTATAAGAACTGAAAGAACACATAAACTGAAATGACAAATAAGCTGAAGGATAATTTGTCTTCTAATTAAGACATAATGCTGTTGATAGGTTTAAACCTGACATGACTGAAATGATCATGTAACGTGACATGGCTGAAGAGAACATGGAACATGACATGACTAAAAGGACTTAACTGGATTTATTAAATGATCATGTAACGAGACATGGCTGAAGAGAACATGGAACATGACATGACTGAAAGGACTTAACTGGATTTATTTGAGTGGCTTCCCACTCGAAACGATTCCTTCAAAGGTCTAAACATAATGAACAAATATTGGTCCTGATGACCCTGTCCTGATGATGCTGAATAGTTTCAGGTTCTAAACTTAAGATGGATTTTCTGAACCTGAATGAATAAGCCATAGCATGTAGTATACATGAAACGGTAGGTACAGTTATCCTGAAAAGATAACATTTATATCTCTGAGGAAGCTGCTGAGTATATAGGGACGAACTACGTGAACAATTGTGAATGTGCTAAGTGAGAAATTGTGAACGTGATTCGCGATTATAAAAGGAACGTTGGGCCTGAAATATATCATAGATATGATACGCGAAACATACTATGAGTATGCTGAGTGAGAAAAGAATGTCGACGATACGGCCTGAGACGTGAAACATCTATCTGGTCATGGAGAAACCATGCTAAACATGAGTCTGGTTTTCTCAAATTTTCTGAAGTCAAATCCGGTACAAGTCTTGGAACGTATCCACGGATATAGAACACGAACCTAAACGTGAACAATGTCATGAGTGCGAATCGAGACCTTAAATCATGAGAGATCATAAACATGAACTGAAACAGCACCATACTGCGAATAAGATGCAAACGTGAAAGTGAAAATAAACGTGAACGTAAAGTGAACGTAAACATCCACGTGATCGTGAACATGAATTCTGTGTGATATGATGGTTGATGGAATGCCTTGAATTCGTACGATTTACTGCTGAATTTCTAAATTTTCTACAGATCTGCTACTGCGTGATCCTTTCGGATGAAAGAAACGCGCAGGCTGATTACATGGTTGACGATAACTTAGATAGTATCATACTTTCTCTGAGCCTGTGGTATCTAATAACAATTTCATGGAATTTCGTCTCATTTCTGTTCAGAAATTTCTAAGGATTGTAGTAACTCACTAACATGACGGTGTTCTATCTTGAACCTACAATAGGTAAGGCATCTAGATATGAACATAGTTGCATTAATGTGTGATGCAGATTCTATCAAAGTTTTGTCTGGGATTATGGAACATTCTGGTGGAAATCTGGTTGAATAGTCATATAACATTTTTAGTGAGAACTGTCGGCAATTTCTACGGTAGTAGTCAATTGAGTTCTAGAAAATTTTGTACTTCGTTCACAGTCGTCGGTCGGGACCATCAGGTGATGGCCTTCACCTTCGTAGCATTGTTTGAGATTTCTTTCTTCTAAGGTAGAATGGCTCAGAAATGCCACTTTGTTCAACTGGAATTCATACTGGAAAGCTGTATATAAAATTTTCTCCTATCAAAGATTTTGTACAACTGTGAGAAGATGATTCTCGTGTTCTTCTCTAGATTTTAGCAGATTAGAATGTGATCAATGAATATACTAACGATTTTGTCTGAGAATTATGGGAAAAATTTTATTCATAAATTTCATAATATAGCTGGAGCATTAGGGAGCTCAGAAGTATAAAATCAAATTTTTATTAGGAAGACTGTAATATGTGTAACAACAGTCTGGAGAACATCATGTTCTTTCTCTCACTACTGATGGTAGCATGATCAGAAATTGTTCTGGAAAATTTTTAAAACATCGTAGCAGATCAGATAAACATGCTATTCATGGAATGAGCATTGATTAAATAATGGTGATCTTGAAAAAATTTCAGTGGTCGATACATGATCTCATGATACCGGTCTTCTTCCTGATAGACAAAAACGACATACTTCCTGGTGGTACGCCAGGGCGAATAAAGCCTCATTTTGGTTTCTTGCAGCAAATGATGCAACCCTTTTAACTTAGATGAAACTCTGGAATTAAGAGTTTTGGAAACATGCACTATTCTTGAGACAAGTTCGATATTAAATTATGTCTCGTGGTTAGGAAGGAATTTCTGGAAAACCTTCTGGAATGATATCTGGAAACTTTAGGATGAACTGCTGATCATGAATTTAAGTAATTTCAGAAGTCGCATCATGAATGGTGATTAGAAATCTTCGCAGCTACAAGATAATGATTCACGTGCTTGTAAAGCTAAAACAATTTATATTGATTTTTCTGGCAAAATGTAATGAACAAATTGGGAATTAGTAAGACGAAACTCGTTTTCAACTGGAAGAAAAGTCTCTATAAATATGGTGATACTGTGGAGTCTTTTCTGTCTGGAAGGTAGGTAATACATGATTTAAGAATAAGCTGACATAGGAATACGTGAAGTAAACGTAGCAACTTTACTGATTGTGTTCATCTGTAACCTCACAGAATGAACACTGTGTGTCTAACCTGAATAATACTCTGGCGGTGATAACTGAATTGTAATGGTCCGATTTATGCGTGGCATAACAGAACGAGTATACCCCTTTGGAGGGTACCCTGAATTTCTGAGGACCTGTTTTAGAAGGCATACTGGTGTTATGAATCTGACTCGTACTTTGAGAATATAATCATATGACGTGTACTATGACTGGTGTTCTAATATGTGTCTTCAGAAATAATAGTTGAGACTTGTGTCTCGACTGTTTTCTGGACAAGTATTTTAACAGGCGAGTCTAAATAAGGTTGAGAATTTCTGGTAACTGCTAGGTTTGGCGAACCGGCTAGACTACTGACCTCTGTATTTCTGGTCACATCCGTTCCGGAGTTCCGATGGTTACTGGCCGATTAATTATAATTACGGTGGTTTTCACTACTGCTTTGTCTGTCACTTTATGACGGTCATTATCATAACCATGAATCCTGTAACTAGTCTGCTGAGTGGCCGGCTGGGTTCCGGTTCCCACTCTTCAAAATGAACGGTTAGCTGAGTGAAGTGTTACATCTAGCTTAGAAGGTAAAAGTATGGAATGGAATGGTAGTGTCTGACGGTTGAAATTTTATTCTTGTCAGAAATTTCAAATTTATAGTTTTCGTCCTTGTTCTACAGAGTCTTCATAGTATGAACGACATCAGCATCTTGAGAAATCTCCAAAGTACCAGCAGCATCAGCATTTGGGAGGTCTTCAAAGTGTTAGCAGCATCAGCATCTGGTAAAATCTTTAACTCGCATGCAGCATCAACACCTAGTAGAATATCGACAAGTGGATACGCCTGAGATGATTGAGAATCGATTAGAAATATCCATGGAGTAGGGTACCTGGAGTACACCTGGACTACTGTACATGAAGTACAAAATGAATACTACACATAGAGCATATCTGAGACAATGTACGTGGAGTACACATGAAATAATGTACATGGAGGATAACTGAAACATTGTACATGGGGTACATATGGAATATTGTACCTAGCACTGGTAGAAATTTTATGGGATTATCGATACTGGTGTCGCTTGTCTGGCATGATCAAAGAAATAAATTGATTTAAACGGTAGTAACTGATCTAGAATAAGTAACATGATAGGATGACAATTCCTGTGTCGACTTACTGTTGGTTGTTTCGAGGCTGAAAGTATGATAAAATCGAAGTCCCAACAGTGGTCAGCATGAAGCATGATTAATGAAGGTCAATCATGATTTATCATGAAAACGGGTTTTACTGAAATTCTTGTGTATCTTACATGAAAACATCATTACTTTGCTAAAAAGATAATCCTCGTAAGGAGACATGAAACTGAATCATCATGAAGATAACATTAACGTGAGGGTATGAAAATTTGACTGTTACAAGGAACATAAAAAGTATAATCAACTGAGGTGTAATATCAACTGATGTGGACGGCTATGGTTCAGTCCATAGAATTCAAAGAAGAAAATATGTGACTAAGTATGGGCTATTCTGGTTCGATCCATACTTGTCAAAATTTATGAAATGTCCTGATATGACAAAGGTGAACAACTGTGGATCAGTTCACAAAACAACATTCAACTAAAAAACATGAAATTTGATCTAAACATTGGTGAACGTATATGGGCTGGTTCACCAAGTAATATTCGACTGAAAGCATGAATCTTTCAAGAGTAAGGATGAACGCCATTGGGTCGGTTCACCAATACAAAAATCTGAACGGGCAAGGGTGAACGCCTATGGGTCGATTCACCAAAACAAAATTCGCAGAAAAGTACATGCGACTAAATATGGCCAGTCCTGTACCAACCTTATACTTAGTCAAAAACTTTAAGAAAACCGACTAATACTAAAGAAAAATGACTGATAAATGCATGAGAAACATGAAAGATAACAACGCCAAAATCTGGGAATTTCCTGGTGACTACCCACTAGTCATAAGTCAAGTTTTAGAGCCTATAGGTCGAACCTTGCGCTCTGATACCATAACTGTAACACCCCACATTGATAAGTGTACCATTACGTGTATTTATGACGTGTCATCAAAGCATAAGGTAAATGTCATAAACCATTAACTGACCATAACAGAAATACCGGAATCAAACATCGGTAATCCAACCTAAGCTCAAAACATGAAAAAAAATAAAATAATGAAGGGAAGGACTAAACAATGTCCAAATAAGCAGAATAATGTAAGAAGTGCATAAAGTAAGAAGTCCGGATAGCTTCCATTCAATGCACATGCTCTCAGAATTCTAAGAGCGTCCTGGTGTACCTCCCGTTAGAACATGAAAGAACTACGGCTGAGCATAACCTCAGTGAACAGATATAAAACATGATAAGGAATTACTGAAATGAAACAGATGATAAAATATTGGAGCTGTAAGACTGATAAGTAAAGTTGCAGCAGAAATCTGTGTATAATCTGTAAAGTCTGATTTATATATAATAAAGCCGAACTATTATCTGTTAAATCTGAAAACATGCATTTACTGTATTTTAATTGCCAGAGCTTATATAGGTCATGTGCTGTAACAACGGTGCATGAATAACTAGAGGGGTGACCTCATCATGCTGTAAAGGGGTGACCTCTAAATAACTATAGAGGGGTGACCTCTAAATACTGTGTTGGGTGGAGGGATCAGCTCCAATGTGAAGGATGTAGAGCACACACCACATTCACCCTGATAACTTGTAAACTGATAACCCTAGGATGCATCCATACGCCCCACTAAACATACTGAGATATGGCCAAACTGAACATGAGTGGGACGATGCAGGATATCACTCTCCTGCATGTGAGTCACGACACTGGTGCCCTTAGTGCCATGGTTACGATACCTCCGTAACTAGTACATAAACTGGTCATGCTTGTATATAAAGCTCAGGCAATTTATTTAATTATTAATCATGATTACTGATAAGCTTAAACACATATTGGGAAAAACATTTGGCTGCCGAAGGGGAATCCTAATCATGCATAGGAAAGAAAGTTCTTACTGAAAGGACGGAAAATCCGTACCTCTCGTCCAGTAACTGACTGAATGGAAAACTGATGAATACTACTCGGGCTTTACGGAAGCTACAATAATAATAGACAGGAATAAGTGATCTGATCTTTAATTTACTGATTTTATTAGCTTCTTATCTATTTATTTTATTTCTGACATTCTGATCGAATATTAACCGACAAAACTGCATTTATATTAATTCTCTCCAATATAATAACGACTTACTAATAATTATGTTACGAACTTGTTTTGACGTTAATATAAGGCTATAATAAGCGCCCCGTTAAAATATAAGGTTTTCTATATAATACAATTTCTAAAATAATTTTATTCATATAATAAAATTATACCCTTTAAAATATTATACACTATTTTAATTTAACTCATTTATATTATATTTTAAACATTTATAAAACAATTAGATTAAAAAGGTATAATATAAAAATCTTCATTTTATTTATTTTAATTATGTCCCGAGCCTACCGAGATACCCCATCTCGGTCGCACTAAACAAATCAACAAACTATAATTAAATCTGCCTATATGAATTTGCGACAGAATCTGAGTCACTAAAAGTGTCGCTAAAACTGCTGTTTAAAAACTGTCTAAAAAGCCATTCTATGACAGAAAAGTGTCACAGAAAACTGTCGCTAATCTTAAAACAAAACCTCCATTTTTCTTTCTGTTTTTCCCACTGCCGGAAACCCACGTTCCCACTGTTAGTTTAATTTATTACCACTGCTTATTTTATAATTTTCTAGCCAAACGCACCCTTATTAATTAAAATGGCTGCTGGATTTTTCCCTTGGGTCGAAACAGCCCTAGCCGCCCCTGTATGGGTCACGACTGGGCAAGGCTGGGATCACCGAGACCTTGTGGTCTCGGTTTTATGAATCAACCAGAGACCCGACCCCCTTTTGTCACCCCCCCTTCTTGGGGTTTGCTGCTCACGGTAGGTCAAGGAAAACACCACGCCGCCCCGTATGGGTCGCGACTGGCCTGTAGACAACACACCGAGGCCCTTTTGGGTCTCGTTTTTTGTGAGAAAAACAAAACCCGACACCCCTTCATATTATTTCGTTATTACCATATAACAATTTGTTTGTTTAGATTAAAAGAAACTGATTCGTGATTTAATAAGATTTAAATGAAGAAGATGTTCACCGCTGTAAGATCAATATTGAATGATGAAAAAACACGAATCCATTGATGCAAAATATCCCAAAACCCTTGTGGTTGTGACTCCAACCGGCGGCCACCAAGACAGGAACCCTAGTTTCTCCCCATTTTTTTGTTACTGATCGTGAAAAGGGAAAGGGGTTTTACCCGTTTTTTTTCTTTTTGCCAAATGGGCCTTAAGCCCACATTTTTCTTTTTGTTTAAATCTCTTGCCGCCAGCCCATATGCTATGTGCATAATTTTTCATTTTCGAATTTATAAAAATATCGTGTACTACGGGTCGTGTTATGCGTTCGTATTTCGTCATCCAGTATTATTTATTTATCATGAAATCATCATATTATACGTAGCACTTAGATTCGGATATTAATTGTTCTTGTCGTGTATTTAATTCATTAAGGTTCATTTAAATTTGTGGTTTCGTGTAATAATGTATTTTCATGGATTTTTAAAAGCGGGCTTTATAATATGGGTTAGCAATATCTATCTTAGAACCCTGCGGGGATTCACAGTTTTCTTTTCTTGTGACAGAGGTGACCTAAGGAGATGATTCAATTGTCTTTGGCAAACGTTTCCTTTTATAGAATACCTTAAGTTTAGGCTTAAGTGATGTATCATCCTTTCCAATTTCCTCCCTATTAGTCTTAGTAGAATAGGAGACTATCCTAATTAAAGGGCACTCGTTTCCTACAAGCGTGAAATTTCTACCAGTGGGGCGCCAAACTTTACCAATGGGTTTGATTTTAGCTAGCCACTGGGATTTAATTCTAGCATGGGAGTTCATCTCATGAAGGAATTTATTGACAAAAGAGTCATGATTTGCCTTAAAGACACATTTCCTACATGTTTTACAAGTAGCATATTTAATGTCCGAGTAAGATTTAGAATTCCTAGATGATTGATAGATGCTCCTAGGATAAGATATGCTACGGTTAGCAGTGTTGGATAATCTAGAAGGCATCTGACTAGGTTTGAAATTCCTATCTCTTACTTGTGTCTTTTTAATAGATTCCATTAGACCAAAATTATGGCACACATCATTTGAACTAGTTCTAGATGTATTCTTTGAACTATTCTTAGGGAGCCTAGATGCAATCATGTGATTAGGTCTTGCAAAAGTTGATTTAGTCACATTAGACCTAGGTGGTGGAGTGACTGTTCTAGAAACATGAACCATATCAACTTGGGAGGCGAACCGCGGTCTCGAGGATTGTGGTCTCTCGGATCTAAATGTAGTCGGTTGTCTGACGGACTGATTTGTAGGCCGTTTCCCCAAGATTGATGGTTTTTCAAGCATAGTGTCCACACTAGATCCTTTAGTTTTCCTCAACTCGTTTTTTAGAGCAGCTATTAGAAAAACCCTTTTCTTGAATTTAAGCCTTTAAAATCTCATTCTCTTTGAGTAATTTATCTTGGAATGCCAATTTAGATTCTAGCAACTTAATTTGTTTCAAAAGATTATCCTTTTCAGCTTTAGAATCTAGAACTTTTTGATCCAATTTTCGTTTAAGAACAACGTTTGACTTTTCAAGTTTTTCAAAATATGTTTCAAATTTGTTCGTTTTCTTCGAAAATTCAAGTTTGGCATCCCCAAGATCTTTTGATTGCTGAGCTACGATCGTTTCGAGCTCTTTAATCTTGGAATCAGAAGTAGTTAATGAAACAGTCATAAGGCAATTATCATGATTGTTAGCATTTTGAACACTTTCTCCCCCATTATGACGCACATCGGATGAATCGGAAATGGTATCGCTATCACTCTTTTCCATCCCATGTTTGTCATAATTAGGTTCAAAATGCTCAATATGCGGCATTTCATCAGCATATACATCATATACAACATTACATTGTACCATGTTTGTAGGCTCTTCGTCATAAACGGGTATGGTGTCATCATAAGAGATGTTTTTAACATTCCCTGACGTGTTGCTGATATCATGCTTAACTGTTGATTCATGTCCTTGCAATCTTTAGCAGCCTCTAATTCGTCAATCGTATGACCATTATCCTCTTGCATCGTAAATTCTTGCACTCCATTATCAAACGCGAGTTGAAGTTTTGATCTTGCATAAATCGAAGATGAAACCGATGACATGAATTTCAACAGTGTGCCACGGAAAGTTTGAAGCTCGGTATGTGTGTCTTGAAGAAATGACTGACAAATTACTGAACTTTCAGACATGACGATATTGAATTGGAGGAAAGGCGTGAGTTGTGTCACAAGAGCCTTATATGCATTTTCCGATGCAGAGTGATTGAATTCTTCATTGTGGAGTTGTTCTGCTAGTTGGTTCAAAGTGAGGAATATCGATTCCATGAATATATGACGATCTTGACCAAAGAGTGTCACAAAGTCGCTCCCTCCTTGAAGCCATGAAAGAGTCACTAGATGAGATTGAAGTAGTCGAAATGAAGTTATGCTACTTTCACTAGCTTTGTCTTGCATTTGATGCAGGTCGCCCTCTTGAAATGTTGAATTCAACGATTCCATTGAAGTTCGATAAAGGGAATTGTGTCAGTTGTCGAATTACCAATGCGAGATTTGACAATTCGTGGAAAGACCAAAAAATTGAAATTCACGGGATTTGTCAAAACCAACGAAAAATCCGTAAAAAGTTGTAATTCGTTTTTGGTAAGATATAACTTTTGCTCGTCACCTAGTCTCGTAACTTTTTCCGTGTCGAAGCCCGAATAAAAATCGACTAATATATCCTTTTACCCCAATATTCGGATATATAACTTTTCAAAATCAACAATGTTATATTTTAGGAAAAAATATAACACTTATCCCAACCGTTCCAATTTCCTCAGTAAAAAACGGGTGGCCTTCAAAGTTACTAATTACTAATACTTTTCAACAAATACTTTTTCTCAAATCAACAATGCCTCAGTCCAATATACACGAGCCCACTTAAAATTTGTTAAAGAAAAACCGTAGCCCACTTCACTTTAACAATTTAACCTAATACAATTTTGGCCTGATTATGACGTGTAATAAAAGTGATTTTCTCGTATGAAAAAGATTCGTTGAAACCATACTTTTCGAATTAATTACAGTTAATTGTGCTACTCAGTTGTTCTTGGTGGAGAATAAAGAAAACGATTATCTAATTAAACTAAACGTAAAATAAAAATGTAAATGAAAATGTAAATTGAAAAGGAAAATGTCGTTGAGTAAAGGGAAAAATAAAATCAAAAATAAACTTGCAAATATTAACCTAGAAATTAAAGACTTTGAAATTAAATGACATAAACTTAAAACTTCAATTTAAAAATAAAACTGAAAATAAAATAAAACAGTAAGATAGAACTGAAAGCTAAAGTCTAACGTTTTCGGAAAAAAACAACAATTTCGGGTAAACAGACAATATTCGGAATACAAATAATCTTCGGAAAAACAGATATTTCGGAAAATACTACAATTTTGGAAAAACAAACATCTTCGGAAAAAGGGACTAATTCAGAGGAAACGACATTTTCGGAAAAACACACTTCTTCGGAATAATCAATATTTTCGGAAAATACTGCAATCTTCTAATATCACAACTATTTCGGAAAAATGGATAATTTCGGAAAAAGAGAATATTTTCGTAAAAACACACTTCTTCGGAAAAACCTAAGATTTTCGGAAAAACAGATAAAGTTCAGATAAACTGATTTCAGAGAAATGGAAATTTCGGATAAAAGAAATAAAAGGCAAATATTCGGAATAACTACTAATTTCGGATAAAGCAAATCTTCGGAAAAGAGGGTTCTTCGGAATATAAAACCCTTTTCCGAAGATTGTAAAGATCAGATAAACAGTTACTGTAACACTCTCAATTTTCCCGGTACAGCGGAAGGGTCTTTTAGAGTGTTACGGGATAGCACAATAACTCCAATCATAGACAACACATAAAAATGGTTGTACAAGATTCAACATACATTCATTCGATAAAAAGTTTTAAAGTGTACAACAGGTCCCAAATTATACAGGTCATTAAGTTTACAAAACATAGATCAAAAGAACATTTTTAATATTATGTGGGCCATCAGAGTCGATCTCCATCCGGATTACCTTCAAGCACCTGAGATAAAAACATGCAAAAATCATATCAGCGAATGCCGAGTGAATTCATAGAGTTTAATAAAACCGTTATAGAAAACAATCGTTGAAATCTGAACACAAGTATAATATCAGAAGTAAGTCCTCGTATTGCTAGTCAGGCAATATATAAATCAAGCATACATCTTAAACCATCCATGAGACCGTAGCCTCAATACTACCATTATATGTAATATTATTATCGTTATTCATATCATTATCGTATTGTATTGAAATACATTTTAGGTTCATTTGGATTATTATTAGCCGCGTGACATTGTTACCTTACTATCACAACAACGGGCCGCGAACCCGACAAACAATTTGCCCATCTAAGTTAGCGTGTTGTCACAAAAATCACACTATGTAAATCTTCTCATACATAAATTCGCTTACCAATCAATGTGGTACGACGGGGATCAACCGTCAAGTCACGAACTGGGGTTATCGTCCCCAAATAGTACTATCATATGCATAAGCGTCTACCAAATCCCGGTAGTTCACAATTCATGCTAATGGGACTTTGAGTGACATAACCTAACTACTAATAATCCTTTTTATCTCGTTTATAGGGTCATAGCATCATTCGGGTCCATATCATTAAGCATACCATCGGGACTACTTGTGTTCTATTTTATCAAAAACTAGCATGTTATCTCCCTCGCGGGTTTACAAATCATTTTATAAAACATTTAAAAGAGTGCGAGGTTATGAACTCACGTTGATAATGAAAGGCGGATTATCGGCTACGGGCGTGCTTCGGTCACAGAAACCTATATAAATAATAATCGGTCTTAGACTTTTGTCCAATGACTTTATCAAAATAACAAATATACATATGATGATTTTGTACATATGATGATGATCAAGTGGGTTTATATATTCTAATTTACTCATTTTAGTGTTTATGTATTGGTAACTGTTTTTTTTTAACAAGGTAACTGTTTACTAGTTTACTAGTTTTACCTATTTACATGTTTTAAGTCCAATAAACTTATTATAAGTTCTTTAACTTGTATTAATCCATTTTATACTTGTATTATCAGTATTTATACTTTACATGTTGGGCCCAAATGGGTTAAGCCCAATAAGTAATTTTTATAAGTGTTTAACTTATTTAGTTAAATTATTAGTCTAATATGCTAACTTAACTCGTTAATGTTTGTATGTCCTATAGTTCGGGTTTTATCGGTTTTTACTTGTATTAGGTACTTATATATCAGTATATGACTATTAAAAACTTTACATTAGACGGGTTTGATCGTCTAAGTTTTAATTGGCGAAAAACGTTAATTTTACGGTAATAGCCGAAAAAGTCGTAAAAATCATGTTCATAGTTTTTATAACTTATAAATATTATTCAACTACCATTTTATAAAGTGTCCATTTATTTAAACTTATACATATTTATATAAATGAAATTCATAAGTTAGTGGGTTTTAATTTCACATTTTATACTATATTATTTGAGTGCTTATATAATAGTATTAAACATGAATTCTTCAAAATCTGATTTTTAGTTTCATCTTCACCATTTTTATCATATCTAGAGTTCTACAATGATATAGAAGCTCATTTTTGGATGGCATGAACTTCATATTATGTGCTACAAATAAGTTATATATAGATACTTCTCATTCCATGTCTAACTATCTTTAAAAGTCCCTACAAAACAGACTATTCAGATTAGCACACTCATCTTGTTTTGATCATATCTCACTCATTTTGATGATTCCATTGCATGGCCAACTCTCACATGTGTATGACATCTTATACTTACTGTAAATGGATTCCACCATGCAATTTTATCAGTTTAAGACTTGGTTACTTACTGTTTTTATACAGCCAACAATTTAAGCATGATTTTAGCCTTGTTTCTTATGGTTATTCATCTTTTTAAGCATATTTATCAACACTTGATCCCAACACAACATTTTTATCATCATATATTCATCATATACATATACAACAAGAAAGAAAATACATTTTATCTTTACAAAAATAACAAGAGAAATGGAAAGGATGATCTTCTTTACCAACCAAGATTATATCTTGTTTTTGGAAGACAACAACTTGATGAACATCAAATATATCTCCAAGATCATCAATCACCAAGATAGTTTGTTGAGAAATTAGCCTTAGGACACAAGCAAATCACCTCCTTTGTTGTTAAAATGGCCACCAATCAATCAAGGCTTCAAGGTTTCTCTATAATATAGCTAGATAACATGTATCTTGTGGCTAGAAAAGATCAAATGGTGGTGTATGGTGGTGGAGTGGGACGGCAATGGTAGAGAGAGTGAGAGAGTTTTGAGTAGTTTTGCATGTGAAAATGGAAGGAATGGCTTAGCTTAGATGGTTTTGTGGTTAGTGGGATATGAGTAGCTTCAAAATGAAGCTTAAGTTACAAGTGTAGCTTAAGTTAGTGTAAGGATGCCACATCTTTGATGTGGTGTCCTAGTTTGGCCGTCCCTTTAGATAGTGGGGTGGGATAAACTTGTTTGTCCCATCCCGCTAATTTATGGGTATTTCTCGATTCTAGTTTCCTTGATTTGCGTGCCCTCGGGTCGTTTTACGAAAAACGTTTTTATAAATTACGAATCAACGGCACAAAACGAATCTAATAAAAATTGTCTCATCAAAAACGGAGTTCAAAAACGTAAATACGTAATCTTAAGGTTTCTGGTTTAGTCGTAAAGGACGTTAAATTATGCACGTAAGCCCAAATTTAAATCCGTAAATTGTGAGTTCATCAACCAACACAAAAATAAGTTTCAAAATATTATACGAGAAAATAATTTACTACCTGAAAATGTTAGATTGTCACAGCTTTTCCTCCTAAAAGGGATCAACGTCCTCGTGATCCATTTCATTTTGATGTCCGTTTCTTATTGAAATCGAAGAGGTGCAGATATTTCTTCCACATTTCATCCTCTCGTTCCCATGTATATTTCGGTCCATGCTTTGAATTCCACCGGATCTTGACAATAGGTATCCGACTTTGTTTCAGTTGCTTTACCTCACGATCCATAACCTCTACGGTTTCTTCGATAAAATGCAACTTCCCATCTATTAGAACCTTATCCAACGAAATTTTCTCATCACTCACTGCTAGACATTTCTTCAGACTAGATACATGGAATGTGTTGTGAACACCATGAAGTTCTGGGGGTAACTCTAGTTTGTAAGCCACCGGACCTACTCTAAATAAAATCTTAAAGGGTCCAATATAACGGGGATTCAATTTTCCTCGCTTTCCAAATCTTATAACGCCTTTCCATGGCGATACTTTCAACATTACTCGGTCACCCACTTTAAACTCCATCGGCTTCCGCCGCACATCCGCGTAACTTTTTTGTCTACTACGGGCAGTCAACAACCTATTCTTAATCTGAACTATCATCTCCGTAGTCTCCCGGATCAATTCCGGTCCCGTGAGCTGGGTATCCCCAACTTCACTCCAACATACAGGAGATCTACACTTCCTACCATACAAAGCTTCAGACGGTGCAGCCTTAATACTAGAATGGTAACTATTGTTATAAGAAATATCTACTAAAGGCAAATGTTTATCCCAATTCTTACCAAAATCTAACACACAAGCTCTCAACATATCTTCTAGTGTTTGTATCGTCCTTTCACTCTGCCCATCAGTCTGGGGGTGATAAGCAGTGCTCATGTCGAGATTCGTTCCCCAAGATCTTTGGAGAGATTTCCAAAAATTCGATGCGAATCTAGGATCTCGATCTGAAATGATCGATACAGGCACTCCATGCTTGCATACAACATTCTCAAGGTAAATACGAGTCAGCTTCTCTAGTGAGAACTGCTCTTTAACCGGAATGAAGTGTGCTGATTTGGTCAGTCTATCGACAATAACCCAAATCGAGTTGTTTCCAGATGATGTTCTAGGAAGCTTGGTGATAAAGTCCATCGTAATTCGCTCCCACTTCCATTCGGGAATCTTTGGTTGTTGAAGTAGTCCTGATGGCTTTTGATGTTCATCTTTGACTCTAGCACAAGTCAAGCATTGAAGAACATACATAGCAATATCAGCTTTCATATTCGGCCACCAGTACAACTTCTTCAAATCATGGTACATCTTATCAGATCCCGGATGAATGGAATACTTAGATTTATGGGATTCTAACATAATCAAGTCTCTTAAGCCTCCAAACTTAGGTATCCACATACGACCTCTTAAGCATTTCACTCCATCAGCTCTAACCTCTAAAGGATCTTCTTCTCCTCGGAACCCTTCATTAACAAAATTTTACTTCTTACAAGCTTCTATTTGCGCATTTCTAATTTGCTCAGGCAAATTATTGTGCACGATCAAGACTAGAGAACGTACCCTGATAGGCTCTCTATCTTTCCTACTTAATGCATCGACAACAACATTGGCTTTTCCTGGGTGATATTTTATATCACAATCATAATCACTTAGCAACTCTATCCATCTTCGTTGCCTCATGTTCAATTCCTTTTGATCGAGAATATACTGTAGGCTTTTGTGATCGGTGAATACCGTACACTTGGTTCCATACAGATAATGTCTCCACAACCTAAGAGCAAAGACTACAGCTCCTAACTCAAGATCGTGAGTAGTATAATTCTCCTCATTCTTCCTTAATTGCCTAGAAGTATAAGCTATCACTTTTTCTCGCTGCATCAAAACAGCTCCATAACCTCTAAGAGATGCATCACAATACACTACAAAATCTTCACTCCCGTCGGGTAATGATAGAATTGGCGCACTACATAATTTTTGCTTCAATGTCTGAAATGCTCCATCTTCATCACTTCCCCAAATGAAAGGTTTATTCTTCTGGGTAAGCTTAGTCAAGGGTTTAGCTATCAAAGAAAATTCTTTAATGAATCGCCTATAATAGCCAGCCAATCCTAAGAACTGTCGCACTTCCGTTGGCGTTGTCGGTGCAGACCAATTCTTAATGGTTTCAACCTTTGCAGGATCAACATGAATTCCATCTTTGTTAATCACATGACCAAGAAATTGTACAGAATCTAACAAAAAATCACATTTCGAAAACTTAGCATACAACTTTTCATCCTTTAACAAATTCAAAATAATCCTTAAATGTTCTCTATGTTCATCTTCATTCTTAGAATAGATTAGAATATCGTCAATAAACACAATCACAAATTTGTCCAAGTAGGGCTTGCACACTCGATTCATTAAATCCATGAAAACCGCAGGTGCTTTAGTTAACCCAAATGGCATTACTTGAAATTCATAGTGTCCATAACGAGTTCTGAATGCAGTTATAGGAATATCTTCTTCACGGACGCGAAGTTGGTGATATCCTGACCGCAAATCTATCTTAGAATACACACTAGATCCTTGTAGTTGATCAAACAAATCATCAATCCTAGGTAAAGGATATCGATTTTTAATTGTCAACTTATTCAGTTCCCTATAATCAATGCACATACGGAAAGATCCATCCTTCTTCTTAACGAACAAGACTGGAGCTCCCCAAGGCGACGATCTCGGTCGAATAAAACCTTTATCAGATAACTCCTTAAGTTTCTCAGATAACTCCTTTAATTCAGAAGGGGCTAATCGGTAAGGCGCACGTGCCACCGGTGCAGCACCAAGAATTAAATCGATTCGAAACTCTACTTGCCTTATCGGTGGAAGTCCGGGTAAATATTTAGGAAATACCTCAGGAAATTCACAAATAATAGGTACATCTTCCAATCGTTTCTCCCTAGACTCATTCCCGGTCAATTGAGCTAAGAATAACTCACAACCGTTCCTGATGTACTTTTGGACTTTAATACATGAAACGATTTTCAAACGGGATTCACCTCGATTACCATCAATTACTAACGTCCTATTCCTAAGAGGAATCTTAACCTTCTTCTCTCCACATAAAATAGTAACATTATTCAACGACAACCAATCCATACCAATAATAATATCAAAACTACCTAATTCTATCAACATCAAATCAATCGGAAAGGAATAGTTCAAGAGATTTAGAGAGCATCCTTCTAATAGCTTATTAGTTTTCACTAATTTACCATCAGCCAATTCCACCTTGTAACTGGTATTTATCTCAACAGGTTCAATGTCAATAAGGGCACTAAATTTAGTGGATACAAAGCTCCTATCAGCACCCGAATCAAATAAAGCAACAACATAATGATTGTTGAGTAAAAACGTACCGGTAACGACATTCGGATCCTCTTTCTTCACCTCAATTGTTTCAAGTTGATAGACACCACCCTGGGGGTTTCTTCCAGGTACAATCGCTTTCAACTTGGGGCATTCCGATTTCCTATGACCTTCTTCATTACAGTTGAAGCAAATGGTTCCCTTTTTACACCTTTCAACCTTGTGTCCAAGCTTTCCGCAATTTCGGCACTTCCAGCAGTCGCCAGCATGCCTCTTGTTGCCACACTTAGGACGTCTATCATCATTACACGGTGTGTTGTTGGTAAGAGAATTTGCATTCCCCTTTCTCTGGTTCTGACGGCGATTGAAATTCTTCCTATTATCACCTCTATCTAGACGATCACCGTCACCCTTTCTTTTCTCACCAACATGGGCTTCATCTTCCCTATCCTGAATTATCTGTCCAATGAGTTGGTAAGCCATTCGAACATCATCATCAATGGTCAGTGGTTTCGATGATGTCACGTCCCCCCGGATATTCTTGGTCAACCCTTTAATATATTGCTCAATTCGGATCTCTTCGGGTTCCACCAATCGAGGACATAGAAAGGCCAACTCATGGAATCGATTTGTGTAACTATCAATGTCCACACCTTTCATTCTCACATGAATCAACTCTTGTTCTAACCTAATAATCACCCTACGGGGACAGAATTCCAAAGTCATCCATTTCTTAATTTCAGCCCAAGGAGTAGCATTAGCAGCATCAATACCCATGAAAGCAATTCTCCCGTTCCACCAAGTCAACGCACGACCTTTAAGAGTAGCCATAGCAAAAGTCACCTTATCTTCCTCCTAACACTTACTAATCCGAAACACCGACTCAATCTTCTCAATCCACTGGCGTAATCCTACAGCACCTTCAGTTCCATTAAAAGGTAGAGGTTCACACTTCTTGAACGTCACATAAGTACAGCCACTAACTTCAAGTGCATTAGTTCCAAGTCCTTTTACATTTCCTCCAGCATTATCATTCACATTATTAGCATTCACATTCACATTAGTACCACCAATTCCACTACCGCCAGCTCCACTACCGCCAGCTCTACTACCGCCAGCTTCATTTCTAGCATTTGCCATAAATTCAGTCATAGATGCGGTAACTTGCTCCGTAATAATCCTACGTACATATACCTCAGTCACAGCTTTCTTGGGCGGCATAGTTCTATAATTTCGCAATTTCAAAGTATTAAGCATTCACCCAATCGAGGGATTCATATAATATGTATTAAATTCATAATCAAGATACAAATAAGGCACAATATGGAATTCAAGACAAGATACATATTTCATTCGATTTGAAACAAAAGCATTGTCTTAGTTACATCCCATATCAAAGTTCTAGCACTATACATACTCAAAATTCATGCCAGGTCTACTACTAACAAGTCGGTTCAGTCAAAGTTACAAAAGGTACAAAAGATACAAAGGTCACTACTAAACACATACTAGTCTACTGAGAACCGCCAGATGGTCCATCATCCATCGTCTTCTGTATCTTTGTCGGACGATCACTAGACACATCTTCAGCTAGGCGCTTACGGATCACTCCTCTTTCAACCATGTCAGCATAAAATCTACTATTCCATCCCACAGATAGATTCAACTCCTTCTCAGCTTTCTCACGCATCGCACAAGCTACATTCAACTGAATCTCCATAGAATTCACCTTTTTCTTCATAGCAGCAAACTCACCACTTTCTAACACAGATAACCTCCTAAAAGCCTAATTCAAACCACGCTCTACATCAGTCAAATACAAACTAAGCAATTCCCGCTCTTTCTCACCAACCTTAGTCTTCGACTCCAAATAAGCAACATGAGTCTGAACAACACCTAATCCAATCTGTGTTATACTACTCTTAACACGGGAAGCATCTAGATCACGTCTCAAGGCCCATGGTGCAAGACCATCAATATGAGTAGCCTCTCGAGTACTAGACGACTCTCCTATCACACGTCTACGAGTAACAATACCATCAGTACCATCAGGTGCATTATCATCCTCATCCTCCTCCAATTCAGAATCAGATTCTGACGATTCAGACATTTCATCCCTAGGTAGCTCAACCTCAGAATCAGACAAATAAACTGGTGGGGCTAAGGGCTCACCCTCTGGAACATCATAAGGGTAAATAAGCTCGGCTTCCTCATCATCATCAACCTCATCGTCTATACCTATATCCTCCTCGACATCCTCATCGTCAATCTCATGATCTAAATTATCTAACCCAATCTCATCATCATTCTCAGTATCAACATTATCAATCTCATTCTCTACCATATCATCCTGAGGGGCAATGTGATCTCCTAGTCCTATCTCGGGCTCGGGATCCTCAAATGGTTCCTCCTCATCATCCATATCATAATCTACTAAGTCTAAATAAGGATCATCATCTACATTAGGTTCGGGAATAGCATGGTTCTCTACAGGAATATTAGTGTCAGCCATGACAATCTGCATTTATATATATATCTCGTATTAGGATAACATACTTATTAAACAATTACATACTGAAATCACGATATATACATATATATAAAATAAATTATATATATCAAAATATATATCTTCTCAATAGGGCTTGTTGGTAACGTCGGAGATCTTTGTCACCGTTATAGTCAAAAGATTTTTCAAATATTTTCTCAAATGTTCATAGTTAAAAGATTTTGAAAAGTTTTGTTCAAAACCTTGGTTTTAAAAATCTTTTTTTCTCTATAACGAGAGCTCTGATACCAAACTGTAACACTCTCAATTTTCGTATCGGTACAGCGGAAGGGTCTTTTAGAGTGTTACGGGATAGCACAATAACTCCAATCATAGACAACACATAAAAATGGTTGTACAAGATTCAACATACATTCATTCGATAAAAAGTTTTAAAGTGTACAACAGGTCCCAAATTATACAGGTCATTAAGTTTACAAAACATAGATCGAATGAACATTTTTAATATTATGTGGGCCATCAGAGTCGATCTCCATCCGGATTACCTTCAAGCACTTGAGATAAAAACATGCAAAAATCATATCAGCGAATGCCGAGTGAATTCATAGAGTTTAATAAAACCGTTATATAAAACAATCGTTGAAATCAGAACACAAGTATAATATCAGAAGTAAGTCCTCGTATTGGTAGTCAGGCAATATATAAATCCAGCATACATCTTAAACCGTCCATGAGACCGTAGCCTCAATATTACCATTATAGGTAATATTATTATCGTTATTCATATCGTTATCGTATTATATTGAAATACATTTTAGGTTCATTTGGATTATTATTAGCCGCATGACATTGTTGCCTTACTATCACAACAACAGGCCGCGATCCCGACAAACAATTTGCCCATCTAAGTTAGCGTGTCGTCACAAAAATCACGCTATGTAAATCTTCTCATACATAAATTCGCTTACCAATCAATGTGGTACGACGGGGATCAACGTCAAGGCGCGAACTGGGGTGATCGTCCCCAAATAGTACTATCATATGCATAAGCGTCTACCAAATCCCGATAGTTCACAATTCATGCTAATGGGACTTTGAGTGACATAACCTAACTACTAATAATCCTTTTTATCTCGTTTATAGGGTCATAGCATCATTCGGGTCCATATCGTTAAGCATACCATCGGGACTACTTGTGTTCTATTTTATCAAAAACTAGCATGTTATCTCTCTCGCGGGTTTACAAATCAATTTATAAAACACATAAAAGAGTGCGAGGCTATGAACTCACGTTGATAATGAAAGGCGGATTATCGGCTACGGGCGTGCTTCGATCATGGAAACCTATATAAATAATAATCGGTCTTAGACTTTTTTCCAATGACTTTATCAAAATAACAAATATACATATGATGATTTTGTACATATGATGATGATCAAGTGGGTTTATATATTCTTATTTACGCATTTTAGTGTTTATGTATTGGTAACTTTTTACTAGTTTACTAGTTTTACCTATTTACATGTTTTAAGTCCAATAAACTTATTATGAGTTCTTTAACTTGTATTAATCCATTTTATACTTGTATTATCAGTATTTATACTTTACATGTTGGGCCCAAATGGGTTAAGCCCAATAAGTAATTTTTATAAGTGTTTAACTTATTTAGTTAAATTATTAGTCCAATATGCTAACTTAACTCGTTAATGTCCATATGTCCTATAGTTCGGGTTTTATCGGTTTTTACTTGTATTAGGTACTTATATATCAGTATATGACTTTTAAAAACTTTACATTAGACGGGTTTGATCGTCTAAGTTTTAATTGGCAAAAAACGTTAATTTTACGGTAATAGCCGAAAAAGTCGTAAAAATCATGTTTATAGTTTTTATAACTTATAAATATTATTCAACTACCATTTTTATAAAGTGTCCATTTATTTAACCTTATACATATTTATATAAATGAAATTCATAAGTTAGTGGGTTTTAATTTCACATTTTATACTATATTATTTGAGTGCTTATATAATAGTATTAAACCTTAATTCTTCAAAATCTGATTTTTAGTTTCATTTTCACCATTTTTATCATATCTAGAGTTCTACAATGAGATAGAAGCTCATTTTTGGATGGCATGAACTTCATATTATTTGCTACAAATAAGTTAGATATAGCTACTGCTCATTCCATATCTAACTATCCTTAACAGTCCCTACAAAACAGACTATTCAGATTAGCACACTCATCTTGTTTTGATCATATCTCACTCATTTTGATGATTCCATTGCATGGCCAACTCTCACATGTGTATGACATCTTATACTTACTGTAAATGGATTCCACCATGCAATTTTATCAGTTTAAGACTTGGTTACTTACTGTTTTTATACAGCCAACAATTTAAGCATGATTTTAGCCTTGTTTCTTATGGTTATTCATCTTTTAAAGCATATTTATCAACACTTGATCCCCACACAACATTTTTATCATCATATATTCATCATATACATATACAAAAATAAAAAAAAATACATTTGATCTTTAAAAAAATAACAAGAGAAATGGAAAGGATGATCTTCTTTACCAACCAAGATTATATCTTGTTTTTGGAAGACAACAACTTGATGAACACCAAATATATCTCCAAGATCATCAATCACCAAGATAGTTTGTTGAGAAATTAGCCCTAGGACACAAGCAAATCACCTCCTTTGTTGTTAAAATGGCCACCAATCAATCAAGGCTTCAAGGTTTCTCCATAATATAGCTAGATAACATGTATCTTGTTGCTAGAAAAGATCAAATGGTTGTGTATGGTGGTGGAGTGGGACGGCAATGGTAGAGAGAGTGAGAGAGTTTTGAGTAGTTTTGCATGTGAAATTGGAAGGAATGGTTTAGCTTAGATGGTTTTGTGGTTAGTGGGATATGAGTAGCTTCAAAATGAAGCTTAAGTTACAAGTGTAGCTTAAGTTAGTGTAAGGATGCCACATCTTTGATGTGGTGTCCTAGTTTAGCCGTCCCTTTAGATAGTGGGGTGGGATAAACGTGATTGTCCCATCCCGCTAATTTACGGGTATTCCTCGATTCTAGTTTCCTCGATTTGCGTGCCCTCGGGTCGTTTTACGAAAAACGTTTTTATAAATTACGAATCAACGGCACAAAACGAATCTAATAAAAATTGTCTCATCAAAAACGGAGTTCAAAAACGTAAATACGTAATCCTAAGGTTTCTGGTTTAGTCGTAAAGGACGTTAAATTATGCACGTAAGCCCAAATTTAAATCCGTAAATTGTGAGTTCATCAACCAACACAAAAATAAGTTTCAAAATATTATACGAGAAAATAATTTACTACCTGAAAATGTTAGATTGTCATAGTTACAGTAACAACTAAAAAGCAGAAAATAAGCTACGCATAAGCACAAATCAAATAAGCAATTAACTAAAACTTAATCTAAACAAACTTTAATGAAAAACAAATCAAACCACAAATCAAAAACTTGAAAAACACTAATTAATCTAAAATTAAAAATCAACTTTTTATAAAATAAACTAATGAAAACACTTAATTAAAAATAAGCAAATTCAAATAATAAGCACCAAACACAATAAGCTATCAAAATCAAACACATAAAAACCCATAAATATATTCAATCAAACGCATCAATAAAATCAATAAGCATCAAGATTAAGCAACTACGTGATCATCTAAATCAAAACAAGATTAATAATAAAGAAAGGAAGAATGAGAATGATTAATGGAAAAGCTTGATTAAGATTAAGATTAAGATCTAATACAAGATTAATGAAAAAGATTAAAACATGAAAGAAAAGCTAGAGAGAGAAAGTATATTAAGCTACTCCTAAAACATGAAAGAAAAATTAATGACTAAAAATTAACTACACTAACTACTCCCTCCTAATGACGTATTAGGAGGTATTTATAGGAGGAGTAAATGTTGATGCTCTCTTCTTTCTTTCTTCTCGTCTCGACTCGATTTAAATTCTTTGTCTTTCTCGACGTCGTCTCGGGATTTGTCGATATAAATCGAACTCGTCTTATAATTTTCTTCATTTATTAGACTTGGTTCTTCGACTTCATTAAACTTCCGTCTTTAGATTTTTTTTCGAAAAATATTCAGAATAGGCCTTGGAATTCCATTCTTTTTGTAAACTTGATCTTTTGACTTCGTCTTTTCTCGTTTTCATCGATAAAAGCCCGTGAAAGCCCGTGTTTTCTTCCCTTTTCACATTTTGGTCCTAAATCACAACAAAAACACAAACCACGCATAATTCCGACATTTACGACATAAAATACACGTATTGGCTTGGTTATTATTATAGTTAAGTGGTAAAAGGATGGGTGATCCCCTACACTTGACCATTGCAATGCCCTCATGCAATGAATAATTACAAAGCAAGTTTTACATTTTCCATCATAATTAATCCACCTTGGCCTTTATTAAACACAAGACATTAAGTAAACTTAAGGAGATAGAAAATTACAATATATTTAAAGGAAGAAAACAAGTAAAGAGATCAAAGACTTACATTGGGGTTTTGGTAGTCATGAATGTCTATCACCCTCAAGTTTCACGTTCCTCATACCAAGCTTAAAAACGAGATCATTGTTATTATAAGTTAGCAAACTAACAATCACTCATGTGGCCCAATTATTCACTTAGACTCCCTTACTCCTAGGTATATCTCTTATATTTTATTGTTGTCTTAAATGATCACGAGGATGCATTGTTGACTTATTTCGAAAGTTATTTAGGCTGAAAATAAAATAGGACGATTTAATCAATAGTTAGCTAAAGGACAAAATCTTTTAAAACCGCTTCTCGGGACCTCATAAAGTTCATATCTTGGCATAACTCGCTTCACGATTTGAGACCTTTCTCGGATCGATATTTGGCAGCGACTTCATACTTCAAATCTTGAGACACGTTCATGAAATAATGGTCTTCTCTTCATAACAGGAATTTATTCACTTAAACTTTTTAAGAGATTCTTCATATTTGGACCATGACTTCTTTATTTTTCTCCAATCTTTATTAGGGATTTTGATATACAACGATCCGCCTCCTTTTAGGACTTGGATTTATTTATCCTCATACCTTGTTAGGGCCTTTTTGGATAGACTTCTCCATGATCTATACGGGAGTATTTGCTTTTCTTCATGTGTCTTGATCCTTCATATTGATTTTTGATAAATGATTCTTCACATCACTTTGGATCTTTAGCAACAAAATGTAGCCCTCATGTCTTGTTAGGACCTTTTCGGACTCGCCAATCTTCGCATCCCACTTCAATAAGTTATGCCTTGGCTATAAACTCTAATTAATACCGAGCAACTTTTAAACGATCTTAGGCTAGAAGCTAAGTAACTTTTTAAATCGTACAACCTTACTTATTGCAATTAAATTTATTAACAAGCGATGGGAGAAAAATCTCATAATTAACTCACATAAATTTATGAAAGAATACCAAACTTATAATTGACTCTATCATCTCTCGTCCTTCACAATTTAAAATCTCAAGGAATGAGACTCGTGGATGGTTAGCCAATTAAATCAAAGTTTTGGGTTTTCAAGTCATCTATAGGATCTTGCATCTTCTTAGACTTTTTCAAGTTTAGAATTTGCATTTTAAAGTTCCCTTGATAAACGACTTTCTAGGATCAATTATAGGAACTTGCGAAAAGTTCTTGGTCTTAACCCGTAAGAGTTAAGACTTTCGCGTTTTAAAGTTCCCTATATAAAAGCCTAGCAAAACTTGACTTAAACACGTTAAGGATACTAGCTAGAGTAATCTCGGATAAGTAAACTCAGGTTGAGTCAAAAGATTCACAACATTTAAAAATTAAAACCACTTTATTGAAAATTTATTTTAGCAAAGAAAGAAAATAACTATAACAAAGGTAAATACAACTAGGCCAAAATAGATCAAAATTTTTTGAAAAATGTCGAAAAATCAATATTTCGGTTAAAATGAGGACAAATACAAGGAAAAGCCCACTTAACTTCGATAGAAATCCCCCCTACACTTAATATAAACATTGTCCTCAATGTTTAAGCATGCGGAATTAACCTCCCCTACACGTAGGACATTTGGCACTTTGTTTAAATCTTGCTAAGGAAGAGACAACTAAAGTGATTCCTATTTTATTCATAAATGATAAAATAATGAATCAAAAGAGTTTTGGATAGAACCGGGAAGATGGGAACACAGAATCACGGGTTGTCAAAAGTCATCAAGAATAGATCCTTGAAAGCTCGAATCCCTACATATGATTAGAAAAAAGACAACAAACACATACTAGGGTCTCCCCCTACACTTATTATAAAAATGGATAAAAAGGATAGATATTGCGGGTTGCCTCCCGAGAAGCGCTTGTTTTTGTTCACCGAGTCGTGAGCCTGACTCGACCTTGATTAGAATGGTAAGAACCTTGAAGAACATCCACTGGGATCAAATACATGGTTTTCATCCATCAAGTAGCATAACCTTAAGGCGAACAAGGCAAGCCAAAGAAGAGAAGGCAAGGTTCCCTTAAGCAGAGATTGAGCACGGTGGTAGAGAGTGTGATGAAGTGCAAGCATATCTCCATAAGTTCCAAAAATCTTTCCTTTTATTTCATCAGATGGATAGTGATACATTGGTTTTCATTGGGTTCAAGATTAAGTCTCGGTATCTTCTCGAATTGATCACAACTCAAGGTGGAATAGTTGTTCTTGGTGACAAATAGGGGGTTTGGTTTTCTATTCTACTTTAAATTACAAGCAAGTATGAAAATGTTGTTGAGCAAAATTAAAGCGTTTAAATATTAAACTAGAAGCTATTTAAAAAAAACTTTATATAAAAACTTTAATACTTAAAACTTAAAAACATGTTCTATCGGAATATTGCAAATGAAGGTCCATCGGAATGTCAAAATCAAGTCTGTCGGAATGTGGCTCTGTCGCAAAGTTCAGATCGGAATGCAAGTAAATACTTTTGTCGCAATGTGCATCTATCGGAATGTACTAGATCGCAAAGTCAGATCGGAAAGTTGCTGTCGAAAAATGGGCAGAGTTTCGTCTTAACCAAGACCTTAGTCCCGTCGGAATATGCGATCGCAATCCAGATCGAAATAAGGGAAGATGTCAACCGATCGCAAAGTAAAACCCTTAAGGGTTATTGCGATCAAAACAGGAAATCCGTCGGAATGTGGAGAATCCCCAGGATTGCGATGGAAGCTCTACTTAATCCGAAAATGGTGGCAACCTTAGAACTCAATAAGCACAATCAATAAGCTATTTTACCCGCAACTTAAACAACTCAAAAAGCTTAAATTCGACAACTTGTAAAACGTAAACGATTATAAACTTTATGAAATGAACTTAAAAATGACTAGAACCTTTGTGAAATCCGAGAATCAATAAGCTAAAACTTGAAATAAGCCAATAAGCATTAACAGCTTATAGCTTATACGTGTATGAGCTTAAATAGGTACAAGAAAGATTAACCTTTAATCACGAACTCATCCAATCACCCAAACCGTATGAAATGAAACAGTCGGATCAAAGAAGGTAAACTAAGAAATGTAGAAGGAGATTAAAGAACTTAAAAGCTTAACTTGAATTAGATTAATGAAATCCAAAATACAAAAAGCTTAAAACTTGAATGATAAAAATGGAGAAAAGAAAAATCTTAGTGAGAGAAAGTTGAGAACTTTCTCTCTCTAAAACTAGAAAAATGAAAAAATGAAAAACTAGCTAGCCACCAAAATTATGAAGAGAAGTCCTATTTATAGGCGTTTGCTTGTGGGCTTGTGAATGGGCTTTGTTCATGGGCTTCTTTTCTTCTTTCTTCTATAGTCTTTTCGTTTATTTAATTAAACGTTTTCGACTTTGGATTTTGAGAAGTGTCGGTGAATAATTCCAACTCGTCTTATAATCTTTTGTTTAATAGACTCGAGTTCTTCGACATATAAGAATCTTCCATCTTTGGCCTTTTTCTTCGATAAGTCTTCAAATAGGCGCAATGACTTCAAATCTTTTGCATCTCTTGGACAATAGACTTCGTCTTGAGTCTTTTTCTTCGATAAAACCCGTGAAATCCCATGTTTTCTTCAATATTCATCCGGTTGACTCTGAAAACACAATAAACACAAAAACCACGCATAATTCCAAACAAATGATATTAAATACGTGTTTTGTTCTCGTTTTAGCCAGAAATAAGTGGTAAAAGGATGGGTGTTTTCACACCTATCAAATCCCCTACACTTAACCATTGCCATGCCCTCATGCAATGCTTAGTGACAAAGCAAATTTACACTTTTCTCATAATCAATCAACCTTGGCCTTATTAACGTACTAAACAAAAATTAAAGTATTACGAGAGATTTAAAACTTTAAAGTAAACAAAAGGATAGAAAACCATTTTCACTTGAAAATAGCTATATGGAAATAACTTGCAAAGAGATCAAAGACTTACATTAGGGCTTTGGTGCTGTGATGACTTATCACCCTCAAGTTTCACGTTCCCCAAACTAAGCTTAAAAACGAGATCATTGTTATTATAAGTTAGCAAATCAAACACTTACACACATGGCTTAATTATATGCTTAAACTCCCTTATTCCTAGGTGTATCTCTTATATTTTATTTTTGTCTTAGAATGATCATGAAGATGCATTTTTGGACTTATTTTGATAGTTTATTTAGGCTGAAAGCAAAGTAGGACGATTTGATCAATAGTTAGCTAAAGGACAAAATCTCTTAAAACTGCTTCTCGGGATATCAAAAAGTTCATATCTTGGCATAACTCGGTTCATGATTTGAGACCTTTCTCGGGCCGATATTTGGCATGTACTTCATACTTCATATCTTCGAGAGACGTTCTTGAGATAATGGTCTTCTCTTCGTTAATAGAGTTTCTTCACTTGGAGACTTTTGAGGGGTACTCCAACTTTGTTGACCACGACTTCATGATTATTCTTCAATCTCTAATTGGGATTTTGAGATACAACGATCCGCCTCTTTTTCGGACTTGGATCTATTTATCCTCATACCTTGTTAGGGTCTTTTCGGATAGACTTCTCCATGATCTTTATGGGAGTTGATTGCTTTTCGTCATGAGTCTTGATCCTTCATATTGATTTTGGGAATAATGCTTTTCACATCACCTTGGATCTTTAGCAATAAGATTGAATCCTCATGCCTTGTTAGGGCCTTTTCGGACTCGCCAATCTTCGCGCCCCGCTTCATAAGTTATGCCTTGGCTATGAACTCTTATCATTACCGAGCAACTTTTAAACGATCTTGGGCTAGAAGCTAAGTAACTTTTCAAATCGTACGACCTTACTTATTGCAGATAATTTTTTAGCAAGTGATGGGAGAATAGGCAAATAATTACACCAATTAAGCTTGTGCAAGAATACCGACTTATAATTGAATCTATCATTTCTCGTTCTCCACAATTTAAAATCTCAAGTAATGAAACTCGTGGATACTTAGCCTAATAAACCAATTAAGGTCTACATGGTTAAGGATACTAGCTAGAATAAACTTGGATAAGTCTATTCGGGTTGAGTCAAAATAATCGCAACGGGCTTAATATGTCAAAGTTTTCTAAACTAGCTACACCACTTTATTAATATTTTTGACTTTATTGCGGGATATATACATATGAAAGCAACGATAAAAATTTAAAAATTACGACTAAATGGCCAAAGTTAATTAAAAATTTGAAAAATGTTGAAAAAGATGATTTTCCGGTTAAATGAAGGCATTTTCATGGAAAAGTCCACTTAAAACTTCGATAGAAGTCCCCCCTACACTTAAGATAAACATTGTCCTCAATGTTTAAGCATGTGGGAAAAATCTCCCCTACACTTATGACATTGTGCACGTTGGTTAAATCAAGTTAAGGAAGAGACGACTAACGTGATCATTTTCAAATGTGAGTATGAAGAAAATTTAATCACGATAGTTGAGAGATAGAACCGGATTTCGGATAACACGGGATCTCGGTTCTTCAAAGGTTCCAAAAGTGCATTCATCCCTGTAATCACATCACCACACAAACACAAGCAACCTATAGAGGTCCCCCTACACTTAGGAGGTTAAAACAGAAAAGGATAGATACTCGGGCTGTGTGGAAATGTAAATCTATGCTTATGTTTTTAGAGAGAGAAAGAGATAGAGAGATGTTGGATTTCACACTTTTAGAGAGAGAAACTAAAAAGGAACTATGTGTAAATTATGAAACCACACCACCCTCTCCATCAAAGGAGAGGGTTTATATACCCAAGCCCATGGGATGGGCTTGGGTTTACATTAGGCCGCCGGCCCATACAATCCATGGGCTCGTTTTTGGGCTTTGTTTGATAAATGTAAATAACTAAACTACGAGCTATAACATTGACTATTGTTGGAGTGACCGATCCTTTCTAATACATAAAACATATTTCCAACAATCTCCCCCTAAGGGAGGTCACTCCAAACAAGGGCGTTACCCAAGTTACAATAATAAAATAAACCTAGCATACTATGCTTGTCTTGAGCTCGTAGTCTTCGTCTTTCTTTTTCTTTTTCTTTTCTGGTGAACATGCTGATGTGATCTTTGATATCAATCTTGAGCATTAATCTCTTGCCTTGATCTTGTGCATCCATCACTTATGATCTTCGCCTCTTCGTGACCTCACGTCCCACATACTTATACCTTAGTAATTCTTGAAAGCTTCAGAGTTCAATACAGCGGAAGACTTAACTTTTAGGCTTTCTTGAATTAGATGAGATATTAAGTAAATAAAGTATAAGCATGCGGGGACGACTTCTTCTTGGATTCTGCAACGCCACCGTCTTCAAATGCCGCAACATAAGTAGACACGAACGAAATGGCTTTGAACATTTCATTCTAATTCGGTAGCATTTTACCTCCGGTCGGTGAAGACCGTTGGACGATATTAGATATCGTACCCGTGACGGATAGTTTCAATTAAGTAACTTCCTGACAGGATTTCGCGGGTAAACCCGTTCTCTTTATTCGACCGTCCAAAGATGACTGCGAGCATAAAGAGTGAATCATTTGGATAATAATATCCGCATGATTTGAAGCCGTCAATTCATGTTCCTGGAACAAGTGAAATTCAATTAAGAACCGCACCATCGTTGCTTTCCAGTTGTCACGAGCTTGATTCGTATAGAATCTTGCAAGTTACCTACCAAGTGCTGTTTGAGGTTAACACTAGAAGGATTTCCACTCATCACTGTGAACACTAAGGTATCACTCTGAGTGTTCTGGCAAGATCACTAAGATATTGCGTAGAGGCCTGGAACATGTTTAAATTCAGTTAAGAATTAAACAGTTGTTGCTTTCCAGTTATCACAAGTTTGATTCATAAAGAATCGCACAAGTCACCTACCATGAGCTTTTTGATATTCGCTCAAGAAGGATTTCCATCTTCATTGTAAATACTTTCGTATTACTCGGATGTTCAGGCAAGATCATGAAGATTTTGCGTAGGACTCTTAAGATCTTTCTTACTTTTCACAGTGTGTGAAGAAGCAAGGAAATATGAAAGTGTGTCCTAATGAGATATTTGATGATCTCAAATGGCTCTAGACTCGATCGTTCATTTTGGATTTTAGTGATCGGAGGCTGGAGAGGAGTGCCACCTTTTCAATACCAATTTATTCGGAGTGAATAAATCAATAGATAATGTGTTGTCTCTGTGTGATTAAAACAAATATCTTTTAAGAGATATCTGAGTTAGCTGGGATTGGTTGTGCATTGCATCTCTGGGTCCATGATGTCTGTCTTCAATATCGAGAATCATTAAAATGATCTCAATAGCATATGTGTTGACCCGGTTTCTGCCTAAAGTTGTAAGGAGGGCTTCTTTCTTTACACCCTTTATCTTTACAATTCTTTTTCATTCTTCAACCCCTTCAATGCTTACCAATACGTCATAACTAGCACATTGTTGTGATTGTTCTAGTGCTAACTTAAGTACTTGGTCGGCATTCAGCTACGTTCACAATCTTTCTCCAACTTTCCTAAGGACTACTATTTCTAGCTATGGAATGTCCTTGGGAAGATTCCTCCGGTTCTGGAAGAATCATAGGACTTAACCTATCCTACCATCCTTATGTCACCACAATCTTCATCGTCGTGAAATAAATGGGTTTCGGGTAAGTATATGTCACCATGAAAATCCATTTTGATATGAAAATCCGTTTTCTCCCCCTTAACATATGCCACGATATTCGAAAACATTTCGCACATGTCGGGATGAGCCAGCACATTAAGTTAAACCATTTGTGATAATATCCCATATTAAATCACATTTTCTCCCCCATATTAAAAATATTAACCCAATCGATGTTTTTATTATCAATTGATTTAATGAAGTTTTAACAAAGGTTTTGGGAAGAAAAATGCAAGTCCTTTTTATCTTCATGATATCAAACGTATGAGATATGATACCGATTTGTAACATGATCACATATTAACCATATTAGAAAAGAATTGACAAGGTTGGACCTGATAGATGAGAACATCATATGATAAGATCAAATGGTTCTTGTTCACGAATGTTGGTCGCCTCGTCACTTCTGAAGTCATCTCTTGACACCACGTGTACGATTGGTATTGTTGTCTTGACACCAACTTGTGACCTTGGCACGTTCGGCATCGAAGATTCTGAATGCTTGACAATTGCTCCCCCTCAATTGTTGACCCGTGTTCTATTGAAAGAGCTGTAGTCATCGGTTGAGTAGTCTCATTGTCGAGTATGTAGATACCAATTATAGATTACTATGGTTGTAGAGATGATAGCTTCATAAAAACAAGACTTCTCTTGTTTTAACAAATAAATGCACTGAGGCGTACATAAATTTGTGTTAGACCAAGTTATAAAGTAAACTTGATCCCTTACAAGGTTTTAAAGTAAACCTTTCCCGAGAAAAATAATTCCCGTTGTGAGCCAAAGCTTTCATAAGAAATACTTGACTTTAATGTGAAAACCGGGTTGCAGTCAAAAATAACTACAAGCCATATAGGCATGTTTTATGAAATATTTACAACTTTTGTACGAACTCTATTTATGGCGTCGTGTCAATATTAATCAACATTTCTAAGGCCGTAAATATTATCGTACCAAAAGACATGCCTTTGAAAAATAAAGTAAAAATATTTTTGGATTTTTATGAATTTTTCAATTTTTTATAGTTTTTATATGGTTTTATATTTTTGTATTTTTCTTTTGTGTATAAAAATATAAACAATATATACAGATGATCACCAAGGATACGGAGAATAGTTTTACCACCACTATTCTTTCGCTTCATCTGCTAGTTCCTTTAGAGTCTCAGGCGAAAAAGTTCTCATTCCTAGCTTGTCGGCCAAAAATTCAATTCGAGCGCGATCTAAAGCCTTCGTGAAAATATCCGCCAATTGATACTCAGATCGGACAAAGTAAAGTTCGATTACTCCATTTTCCACTTGCTCCTTGATGAAATGGTAGCGAATGTCAATATGCTTCGACCGGGAGAATTGAACATTGTTGCAGCATAAGGCAATTGCACTCTTGTTGTCACAGTACATCGGAATTTTGTTGAAACCTAGACCATAGTCGGTTAATTGCGATCGCATCCAGAGAATTTGAGCACAGCAACCGGACATAGCTATGTATTCTGCTTCTGTACTTGAAATTGCAGCGCTTTTCTGCCTTTTCGATGCCCAACTGATTAGTCGATCTCCTAGTAGTTGCAAAGTTCCACTCGTGCTACGCCTGGTATCTTGACAACCCGCGTGATCCGCATCTGCATATGCCATTAGTGCAATAGAAGAGTCCTTCGAATACCAAAGTCCCCGATTAATGGTTCCTTTAAGATATCGAAAGATCCTTTTAACAGTAGCTAAGTGTAATTCAGTAGGCCTAGTTTGATACCTGGCACACATACATATAGCAAACTGAAGATCAGGTCGACTAGCTGTGATATACAGAAGAGTACCGATCATTCCACGATACAGTGTTGGATCAACGGCAACTCCATGTGGATCTGCATCAAGTTTAGTTCGTTCCACCATTGGAGTATCCACGGGGTCGCAAGATTCCATCTTATACTTCTTAAGCGATTCAAGGGCATACTTGGATTGATTGATAAAGATGCCTCTGGGACTCTGAGATATCTGAAGACCTAAGAAGAATGATACCTTGCCCATCATTGACATCTTAAACTTGGAAGACATGAGTGTCCCAAACTCGTCGGATAAGGTTTGGGTCGTGGCTGCAAATATAATATCATCAACATATATTTGTACCATAATCATATCTTTACCTCGTTTCTGAATGAACAGCCTGGGATCCACCTTGCCTTTAGCGAAGCCTTGCGTAATGAGGAATTGTGACAAAAGATCATACCATGCGCGAGGAGCTTGTTTCAACCCATAGAGAGCCTTCTTAAGCTTGTACACATGATTAGGATAATTAGGATTCACAAACCCATCCGGGTGTTGAACATAGACCTCTTCCTTGAGTTCACCATTAAGAAATGTCGTCTTCACATCCATCTGATAGACAATCATATTCATGTGGGCTGCATAAGCGAGGAATAGTCTAATAGCTTCCAAACAGGCAACAGGTGCAAAGGATTCCATAAAGTCGATGCCCAATAATTGCTTGTATCCACGAGCTACTAGTCGAGCTTTGTTCTTCAATATTCCGCCTAACTCATCGAGTTTCACCTTGTAAACCCATTTCAAAGTGAGAAACTGCACTTGATCCGGGCATGGGACAAGTTCCCAAACATCAAGACGTATGAATTCGTTAAGTTCTTCTTGCATAGCTTCTATCCAACAGGATTGAGTAAAAGCTTGTTGCCATGTCTTAGGTTCAACTTCAGTGAGAAAAGCATCAAAGTGACAAAACAATGCACTTTCTTGTAACTGACTTCGTGTGGATACCGGACGATTAGGGTCACCAATAATAGAATCTATAGGATGATCCTTTGTCCACTTGCTGTCATGTTCACGAATCCGTGGATTGGAGTAAACTGTAGAAGGAGCTTCCTCTGAGGTGGACGACCCGGCTTGATTAGGGTCGGGAATAGGTACACCAAAGAATGGAAGTTCACGCATTTGAGCGAATTCCAAATCGTGATCATCATCATCCTCTTCATCATCAATAGGCATGACATGGGTAGTTGAAACATGTGTTGGTTGAGAATTACTTGTTGAAGGTATATCTTGACCAATAGTAGGTTCAGATGTGTCTGGTTGTGCTTCGGGTGCTGGAGTGACAACTTCGGTTACCGAAGCTATTACCTCAGGTTCTGGAGCAACAATGGTTGGAGGAGTAAAGAATTCATCAAAGAACGGTTGAAACAACGTATCCCATTCAGTCCTAGTAGGTGGTGTAAATGATGATGAAGTAGGGTTATTTGGGACAAGACCAGAACTAATGTTACTGGGTCCCATTTCATGAAGTGCGGGTTCAGAGCTGCTTTGCTCAGAAGCCATTGCTGTCAGCTCATCAAAATCAACATTCATAGTTTCAAGGATTTTGCGAGAGTTACGGTTGTAGATTCGGAATGCCTTCTTTGCGGGTGCGTAACCAATGAAAATACCAATATCAGCCTTTGGTTGAAGTTTTCCCAAATTGTCACCATCATTGTTTGGATAGCAAAGAGAACCAAATACATGAAGATATAATAAATCTGGTACTTTTCCATGGAGAAGCTCATAAGGTGTTTTACCATGGCGTTTACGAATTAGTGACCGGTTTTGGGTGTACACTGCTGTAGATACTGCTTCTGCCCATAAAAAACAATGGAGCCTTTACGTAAATTAACATCGTTCGAGCAGCTTCCATAAGTGTGCGATTTCGCCTTTCAACGATACCGTTTTGTTGTGGAGTGCGTGCAACGGATGTTTCATGAGATATTTCAACTTCTTCATAATAATCACGCAAAATTTGATTCACAGATTCGGTTCCATTATTTGTACGAATGCGTCGGACAGTAGTGTTGAGACGCACTTGAATCATCTTGAGAAATCTAATGATGAATTTAGGTGCCTCATTTTTTGCTTTAAGAAATTTCACCCATGTAAACCGAGAGTAATCATCGACAATGACGAGGATGTACTTTTTGCCACTAAGACTTTCAACACGCATTGGCCCACAAAGATCCATATGCAACAGATAAAGTTTCTCTTGGTTGGTGTCTTCAGTCTTGGGTTTGTAAGACTTCTTAGTGCTTTTCCCCGTTGTACACGCGGAACACAAATGATCCTTGTGAAATGATAGTTTAGGAAGACCACGAACAAGTTCGTTTTTCGCCAAGTGATTAATAGCGTCAAAGTTAAGATGAGATAACCGTCGATGCCATAACCATGACTTAGTCTTCGATGCTTTGGAGAGAAGACATACGGGAGAAGCGGCCATCATGTCTTGTAGAGACAAATTATACAAATTATTCCCTAGAGTACCTTTCAATAAATCAACCCCTTCCAAATTACGAATGAAGCAGGTATGCTCTCGAAAAGCAACTTCTAGGTTTGCATCACAAAATTGTCCCACAGAAAATAAGTTGTGACCAAGACCTTCCACGTAATACACTCTTGAAATTATAACATTCCCAATATGATATTCACCATAACCCATTATCTTTGCAATATGATCATTTCCAAATCGAACCGTACCAAGAAACTTGCTGACGAAATTTCTGAGCTGAGAGCGATCTCCGGTCATATGCTTGGAGCAACCAGAGTCCAAATACCAGAGAACAATTTGGACCACCTGTTTTCAATAACAACAGTAGGCAATGCGTTGGAAACTATTGGTTCCGGAGTGTTAGCAGATACAGATATAGAATTATCAGAATTGCTAACAATTTTGAGACCCTTAGATTTCCTGCGTTTTCTAATGTGAGTTTTAGCACTAACAGGTTTTACTGTTCCAACTTTCTTAGGTTTTGGATTATTCGCGGGCACTACAGTGGGAGTAGACCTATTTAAAGGGTACTTGGTTCCTACAGTAGTGTTAGTGTTCCTAGTTAAAGGACACGTTTGTGTTTCGGTAGCCTTGGTACTCCTAGTTAAAGGGCACGCTTTCTTCACTTCAGTGGGAGTGATCCTAGTTAAAGGGCACGTATTTCCTACTATAGTGAAAGTTCTACCAGTGGGGCGCCACATCCAACCAACTTGGGTTAACACTTTCCCAGTCGGTTTCCATTCTAATCCATTTTTCCGGGCATGCATCTCATTCACATGGTCAATAAGGCAAGAATCATGACGACTAGAAAACATACATTCATTGCAATTCCAACATTTTAAATTATAATTCACATTAGGCTTAGAACGCTGCACAACCGCAGAGCCTTTAGGTTTAGCAACATGATTCTTTTTATTCAAAACAGAAATAACATTCCTAGGATGGGCTTCTACTTTCTTCTTCACTTGACTACTAGGTGGGGGCAAGATCCTATCATTCTTCTTGTTTCTCTTAAGCTTAGATCTTTGAGCCTTAGTAGTGGTGCTTACTCTTGTAGAAGGCAACACGGGAATATTAGAAGCTGGTTTTGATTCTGCCTTATCTTTAGTGACCAAAGTCTGAGGTGATTTAGTCCTAGGGCCCTTGTTAAGTGGTGTGACGGCTATAAGGGTTCTTTTGATTGCACTAGAGGACGATGCTGAGACAGTGGTTGCGTTATCCACAACATTCTTACCTTTTAGAGTACGAAGTGTTTCCTTTAACTCAGCCAAGACCAGATTCTTTTCACAAATTTGTTCCCTTAAATCAGATATTTCCATCGACTTTCGATTCAATTGTTCAATCAATGATTGATTCTGTACAGTGGTATCAACACATGCGGGCTGTACTGAATCGAAGAGTCGTGTATTTTTCTGTTTTAAGTTATCAACTTTGGACAAAATCTTGGAAACTCGATTATCTAGATCAAGTCTAAAATTCTCAGCTGCCTCAAGTACGTTCACACAGTTAAGCTCCTTAGATTTCTCTATTTCTATCGGCAAAGAGTTAGCAACTTTGTCACTTGGCTGACGCTGTTTTGATTGTGAATTCAATCGAAAATTCTTTTCAAAGTTTGCATCATCGATATTAACACCTTCGAATGACGTTTCAAAGATTTCTTGAATAAATTGTTGCTTGCATTCCAGCGAAATACAATGCGTTTGAATCTCATCAAAACGTTTTGAAAGCGAAGAATATGAATCTTGAAGCTTTAAAAATTCAGCGTCAGATTCGTGACAGGTACTATCTACCACATTATCCACAGATTCAACATTATGCACAATAGAATCATTATCAACACTTGTATTCACACAGACAGAAACTATATCATGAGACATCACTTGATTCAGAAGCAGATCATTATGGCGTGAAACCCGTTCTATTTCAAGTAAACTGTTTTCATAAGCATCTTCCATTTCATTGAAAACACGTCTAACTTCTTCTATTTCCAAAAACAAATCTTGATCCATATTACGAAGACAAGCTTTAACATTGTTTACAAACGGAACAATTTCATCTCGAAACGCAGCTCTAGTGTGCTCAAAGTTCCATTCACCTTCCGTTATGGCCGTGGCCGTCGTACGTTTCAAAATGACCTTGTCAAAATTGGCTAAGTGTTGGTGAACCGTATTTAAGTTAACGGACGCCTTACTTACCGGTGGAATTAACTTCGCTAAATCCTTTTTGACGAGTGTAGGAGACGTACTAGGAAGGTTTTCATTTGACAAACTTTGGGGCACAAGAACTGTTAATTCTGCTAATTCCTTTTGTAAGCGAATGCGTGTCTTTTTCGAAAATTGATCTTTGTTGTGTTGATCATAATCAATTGTATGGAATTTTGAAAGCATTTTGGAGTGAGTTTCATCCTCAAGTGATTTTGTCTCCTCAATACTACGAACATAAGGTGCTTCTTTCGATTTGCCAATTATAGTCATATCATAAAGACCGGGAATATATTCTTGAGCTTGTTTTGCATAACCGGGATTAGATGGTAAATCTTGAAGACGCTTAAGTTCGAGTTCTTTAAATGATTTAGTTAAAAGATGAACCTTTTCTGTGGAAGCGTATTGTTTTAAAAGCTGTTGTTCTTTGAATTTAAGAAGTTTGGTAGCATTAATTTCTGATTCAACCTTTTTAGACTCGAGAGTTTCGAAATCCATTTTAAGTTTCTGAAAATCATTGACAACCGACTCCTTTTCTTTTAATTCATTAGAAAGATTAGCTTTTAATGACTCTATTTCTTTCAAGTGTTCAATCTTTTCAAAACGAAATTGGTTAAATTCAGAACATGTTATTTTCTCTGCTTGAGGGACCATTTCAAAAGCTTTGACCTTTTCTTTATGCAACGCAAGCTCAGCAGTTAGGGTGGAATTGGTATCTACGGATTGTCTGAGGGCCATATGCATTTGATCAATAATATGTTTAAGCACCATTACCAAATCATGTTGAGCATAAGATTCCATACCCGTCGTAGCATTGGTTGAGGTTCACTCAAATGCGTAGAATTGGGTACCACATCATTTGAGTTACTAGTTCCCGAATGCTGTTCGAGGTTGTCATTTTCATGCCCAACTTGATGTTGGTTATCATCAATATTATTAGATGTGGTTGGTACCTCACTGATGACATCAGAACCGTAGTGAGAGAGATTAGTAACGAGAGCAGCTTGGGCAGAGTGAATGTCATAACAATCCGAATCGTATGCATCAAGATCGTCCGCTTGATAAGCTGCATTAGAAGTAGAAACGACTGCAATGCCTTCAGTATCTGCTGCCCCTGGGTCTGCAAGAAATGCTAACTCCTCTGAATCCAAAATCTTCCCCTTAGACTGAGCATCAACCAAATACATCTTCTCACGAAACCATGCATCATCCCTTCTCCTTTTCGGCTGAGTGCATTCCCTAGCCATATGACCTTGTCCTCGGTAATTGTAGCAAGTCACAACCTTCTTAGGACCAATAGGACTCCCATTTCCACTAGCTTGAGAATTCACAGCTTGGTTGTTCCCAGTCCTTGTAGGAGGTCCATATGAATTTTGCCTTCCCTGAATAGGTTGCACCGTCACTTGACCATCTTGAACAGTGGCTTGTTGTCGAGGATTTGATGAGGTGCGGAGCTGATTGTTTGTTGGTGGAAATCCTATAGTTGCAACAAGTTTTGACAAGTAAGCGGTGAGATGGTTTAGTACATCAGCCGGCGTATCATTTGGAGTAAAGACTGGTGCTTGGATTGGTGGAAGTTCATTAGAGTAGAAAGCTTGTGCTGGTTGTGCTTCTATTAGAAAATATCCTTGCTGAGGAGTATAGCCCAATGGAGAAGTGTTGGCTTGTGATGGTGATGTTTGATATGGTGGTTGCTGTTGAAAAGATTGTTGATGAACACTTTGTTGATATTCTTGTTGTGGCATCATTGGTGGTTGATAAGATGGTTGCTGTGGTTGCTGATAGATGTGTGGTGGTGGTTGCTGCAAGTATGATGGTTGTTGATAAGTATAAGCCATGTTTTGTTGAGAAGCATACATTGCAAGTGGATCATGAACTTGAAGTGTAGACAACCGAGCCTTGATCACATGGCATTCGTGTTGTTGAAGGAAAGCTTGAATTTGATCCACATTGGTGTTATGCAAGTCCTTAGCCAATTTAACATCCGTCACGTATTTTTTCCATTCTGGAGGAAGAGTGTTCAAATACTTGGTGTTCAATTGAAAGGTAGGGATTACCGTGCCATAGATATTAAGCTCATTCAACAATGGGGTAAATCTCAGATAGTAATCATTGAGAGTCTCCCCTGGCACATAGGCAAACTTATCAAAAGTATCATAAAGCTTACACTCTCGTTCTTGTTTAGTTAACGAGGTGCCTTGCATTAGAACACGAATTCTATCCCATAACTCTTTGGCAACTTTATGTTTGCTGACGAGTTTGTAGACATCTGGAGGAAGGGCTTGGAGAATGATGTTTGTAGCATACTTATCACATTTATCTTGAATCTTCATATCTCCAGTCAACTCACCCGTTGTGCGAGGACGAGTAGTCGTACCTTCCGTCACTGTACCATAATCTAATGGTCCATTGAGCACCGATGCCCAAATTAGATGTCCATTCTCCTTGTTCAACATATAAAGTTCCATTCGGGAAGCCCATTCCTCATACATAGTCTTCACCAACATTGGTGGACGATTATCCGTACCCGAGAGGATGGACTTATCCGTAAGAGATGTGTACTCCATTTCAATAAGTTAAGATTTACAAAGTTGATCGAACAATGAAATAAGGTTAAGTGTTTTTGTGTTGAAGTCGAGAAACAATGTTAAAATCCCTTAAAATATGTTCTCGACAAACCAAAAGTTCCAAGACAAAATTACACACGATTGTTCGAAATTTTTTATGGAATAATTTTTGGATTGTCGGAATGTCTAGATCGGAATGCCAGATCGGAATGTCAGATCGGAATGTCAGATCGGAAAGTCCAGATCGCAAAGCAAGGTTGTCGAAATGTTTAGATCGCAAAGTCCAGATCGTAATGTAACTTGGTCGGAATGATGGTGGTATCGGAATGCCTAGATCGAAATGCAAAGTCTATCGGAATGCTTAGATCGCAAAGCCTATCGGAATGTTTCAGATCGTAATGCTTACAAAATTTAAGCAGAGTAACGACTTAAAAACCTTCCTTATTCCCGTCGGAATCTCAGATCGCAAAGTACGATCAGAATGCCAGATCGGAATAAGTAATAAAACCCAACTATCGCAATGTAGAACCAAACCCTTTCCGATGGTAAGGTTATTGCGATGGAAGCCCACGTACAACTTGTACTTTCCGATGAAGGTTTCTGCTAGAATTTCAGAATGAGGAACACCAACTTTTTTGCACTTTTGATCCAAGGAAGATGATGTTTTAACGAAAACCAAGATACCAAGAACAGTTTAACACGAATCCCTATGTTACACTACTTTAAACTTCGATCAAACACCAAAAACAATTTGAAGATTCAGCTAAAAACAAACCAACAATCTACGAAATGTTTATAAGAACATATGCAACACTAAAAACAAACCTTTATTTCATCCAAAGCTCTGATACCATTTGTGGAAATGTAAATCTATGCTTATGTTTTTAGAGAGAGAAAGAGATAGAGAGATGGTAGATTTCACACTTTTAGAGAGAGAAACTAAAAAGGAACTATGTGTAAATTATGAAACCACACCACCCTCTCCATCAAAGGAGAGGGTTTATATACCCAAGCCCATGGGATGGGCTTGGGTTTACATTAGGCCGCCGGCCCATACAATCCATGGGCTCGGTTTTGGGCTTTGTTTGATAAATGTAAATAACTAAACTACGAGCTATAACATTGACTATTGTTGGAGTGACCGATCCTTTCTAATACGTAAAACGTATTTCCAACAGGCTGCCTCCCGAGGAGCGCTTGTATTTTATAACCGAGTCACGAGCTTGACTCGACCCAAAATTAGTTCATGGGAAACGTGGTGAGGGATGGAATCATCTCTTGAGAGATGTCCTCACCAAAGTACAACTTCACTCGTTGGCCATTCACCTTAAAATTAGGTCCATTAGGTTGAGCGAGCTCGAGAGTACCCTATGGAAAAATTTGGGCAATGGTGAATGGGCCAGACCAACGAGATTTCAGCTTGCCCGAAAAGATTTTCAACCGAGAGTTAAAGAGTAAAACTTTGTCTCCAACTTGGAACTCTCGGTTTTTAATCTTAGAGTCGTGAATGAGCTTAGTCTTTTCCTTATAGATCAAAGAATTTTTATAAGCCTCATTACGGAGTTCATTCAGCTCATTGAGTTGGATCTTGCGTAGGTCACCGACTTTGTTGATATCAAAATTAGCTCATTACGGCTTTGTTGGATCTTGTGCTCCAACTCAATAGGGAGGTGGCATGCTTTCCCGTACACGAGACGATATGGCGTACAACCAATCGGAGTCTTGTATGCGGTACGAAAAGCCCACAAAGCATCATCAAGTTTATCAGCCCATGAGGCACGATGCTCTCCCACGGTTCTTTCAAGAATTCGCTTTAATCCTCGGTTAGAGATTTCAGCCTTGCCATTAATTTGTGGGTGGTAGGTGGTGGAAAGACGATGATTTACACCATACTTAGCCATGACTCTAGCAAATTTATCATTGCAAAAATGAGTCCCGCGATCACTAATAATGGCACGAGGCACACCGAATCTAGCGAATAGCGATTTCAAAAAGTTACAAACCACCCTTGCGTCATTAGTAGGTAAAGCATTGGCTTCAACCCACTTTGAAACGTAGTAAACGGGTACAAGGATGTATTTGTTTCCTTTAGATGAAGGGAATGGCCCCATAAAGTCGATACCCCAAACATCAAAGATTTCACATTCTTGAATGAAATTCTGAGGCATCTCGTCTTTATGTGTGATCTTGCCTTGTTTTTGGCAAGCATCACAACGTTTAACCATCTCGTGAGCATCACGATAAATGGTGGGCCAATAAAATCCCGAGTCAAACACATTTTTGGCGGTGTAGTTAGGACCAAAGTGACCACCGGTGGTCCTTTGTGGCAAGCGTCGAGGATTCTAAAGCTGCCGGTCCATCAACACATCGGCGAATAATCAAATCAGCACATTGTTTGAATAGATACGGTTCATCCCAAAAGTAAGTCTTAATGTCTTTGAAGAACTTCTTCTTTTGTTGGGATGTGAGCCCGTCAACGAGAATTCCACCCGCCAAGTAGTTTGCAATGTCCGCAAACCACGGGCTTTCATCAGAATTCGAGTTGATAGACATTAAGGTCTCCAGGGGAAAAGAGTCATTGATCTCTTTGTTCGGATGATCCCCTTGATAAGGATCCTCAAGTCTGCTGAGATGATCCGCGGCTAGGTTTTCAGCTCCTTTCTTATCACGAATTTCGATTTTAAATTCTTGTAGTAGCAAAACCCAGCGAAGAAGTCTTGGTTTGGAATCTTGTTTAGTTAACAAGTACTTCAACGCGGAATGGTCGGTATAAACGATTGTGGTAGAAAGGACAAGATAGGGGCGAAATTTTTCAAAAGCATAGACAACAGCTAAAAGCTCTTTTTCGGTTGTCGTGTTATGCAATTGAGCCCCCGTCATTGTCTTTCTAGCGTAATGGATCGGTTGGAAGTGTTTGTTCACTCTTTGGCCCAAAACCGCTCCAATAGCAAAGTCGCTAGCATCGCACATCAACTCAAAGGGAAGCTCCCAATTAGGGGTAACCAAGACCGGTGCCTTAGTTAGCTTATCCTTAAGCAAGTTGAAGGCTTAAAGACACTCTGTAGAAAAGATAAAAAGAGTATCTTTTTCCAAGAGGTGGGTCATCGGGCGAGCGATTTTAGAAAAATCTTTGATAAAGCGACGGTAGAAGCCCGCATGACCGAGGAAACTTCTCACACCCTTCACGGTTGAAGGTGGAGGCAACTTAGAAATAACATCGTCTTTAGCACGGTCCAGTTCAAGACCGGCTTTGGAGATCTTGTGTCCTAGCACGATGCCTTCTTTTACCATGAAATGGCATTTTTCCCAATTAAGAACAAGGCGAGTGTCTTCACACCGCTTAAGCATACATTCTAAATTGGCAAGGCAAGCAGAGAATGAATCACCATAAACCGAGAAATCATCCAGGAAGACTTCCATAGTTTCTTCAACCATGTCATGGAAGATAGCCATCATACACCTTTGGAACGTCCCAGGAGCATTGCATAAACCAAATGGCATGCGTTTGTAAGCAAATGTTCCGTAGGGAAAAGTGAACGTGGTCTTTTCTTGGTCTTTGGGATCGATGGGAATTTGAAAATACCCGGAGAAACCGTCTAAAAAGCAGTAATAGTCATTACCAGCTAGACGCTCGAGCATTTGATCCATGAAAGGAAGAGGAAAGCGGTCTTTTCTCGTGGCATCATTGAGCTTGCGATAATCGATACAAACTCTCCACCCAGTAACGAGACGAGTGGGAATCAACTCGTTGTGTTCATTGGGAACAACGGTTATTCCGCCCTTCTTGGGCACACAATGGACGGGACTTACCCAAGGCGAATCCGAGATAGGGTAAATCAAGCCGGCATCTAGAAGTTTGATAACCTCTTGTTTGATGATGTCATGAATGCGAGGATTAACCCTTCTTTGGCTCTGGATTGCGGGTTTAAAGTCATCTTCCATGAGAATTTTGTGAGTACAAAAGTTTGGATCAATTCCGCGGATATCGGTAATTTTCCAAGCAATTGCCTTCTTATGATCTTTAAGCACGGCGATGAGGCGAGATTTCTCTTCTTCTTTCAAGTCCTTAGCAATGATGACGGGCGACTTCTTCTTTTCTTCAAGAAACACGTACTCGAGATGGGGCGGCAACTCCTTAAGTTCTAAATCCGGAGGATTTTCGATGGGAGGCGTATTCAAAGTCGGTTCATCGATAGCAATAGCCTTGGGAGATGGTGGAGAAATATTGTCTTCTTTAAGAATGTTCTCAATGAGGCGAAGATCTTCATCCCAATCGGTGGGAGAATCGTCATGTTCTAAGTTCACATCTCCCATGGTGGCTTCCAAATCTTTCCAAAGGAAATCACTTTCTCCAAATAGAGATAGTGATGAGTCAATAGAGGAAACGGTGTCAACATTGGAAAGAGAGGTAGGAATACTTTTACAAGCATCTTTGAAGTGTTCTTCACAAGCCTCGTCAAGGACGTCAATACAATTAACATTCTCGTATGAATAAGACTGTTAAGAAACCTTTCCCATGTTGAAAACGATTTTATCGTTACCCACTCTCATGATAAGCTCACCCGCTTCAACATCGATGAGAGTGCGACCGGTCCTCAAGAATGGACGACCAACAATTAATGGCACACGAGGGTCCATATCGTAGTCGACGACGACGAAATCGGCAGGAAAAGTGAATTTGTCGACTCCTACAAAACGTCTTCGGCTATCCCCACTGGATAAGCAACCGTACGGTTAGCTAATTCCAAAGTCATTTTGGTGGGGACTAGCTCGGGGAGAGATAATTGCTTCCACACACTTAAAGGCATTAAGTTAATACTGGCACCTAAGTCGGCTAAGGCCATGCAATTCTCTACTCCCGAGAAGTTACAAGGGATTAAGAAACGACCCGGATCACCAAGCTTGGTTGGCAATTTCCTTAAGAGCACTGCAGAGCAATTCTCATTAAGTTGGGTGTTAGCGATATCAAGAAGCTTCTCCTTGTCGCTCAGAAGATCTTTGAACATTTTCGCGTATTTGGGCATGTGAGCGAGAGCCTCAGCGAAGGAGATGTTGAAATTCAATTGTTTAAACATTTTGAGAAAGTTCGAAACCTGAATATCGTCCTTGCTTTTGAGCTTCTCTTTCCTCAACCTTGATGGATAAGGTATATCGGAAGAAGAGGAAGGCTTTGGGAGAATAGGATCACTCAGATCCTTGGGTGGAGGAGGGGTAGAAGTAAGAGGTGGAGAAATTGGTGAAGTAGAAGGATGAGGAATAGGAGCAGGTGACTCGTTCTCCTTAGTCACAATCACCGGTGGAGGTATCGGAAGCTCGGGTTCCTTGGTACCTTTGCCACTGCGAGTAGTGATTGCTTTCATCTCCCCTCTTGGATTCACAATGGTGTTACTCGGAAGAGTACCCGAAGAAGAGGGTTGATTACCTTGGAAGAAACTAGCCATCATGTTCCTTAAGTTATTCGTTTGACTTGCCAAAGTGTTTCTCATATCAGCTCTCAGATCGTTCCCTTGTTTCACCATGTCTGCTTTCAAGTTGACACTTCCCGCTGGAGATTGTCCACAATCACATCATTAGTCCTCATGTAGGTTCCAGTGTCTTGGGGTAATGCGGTGGGTTGGTTGGGAAGAGCATTGTAGGCGGGTGGTTGATAAGCAGGTTGTTGGTAAACTTGGTTGTTTCTTTGAGGTGGATATGGTTGTTTGTGAGGTGGTTGGTATGGTGCACGAGGTTTTTGTTGAGGAGGGCGATTGAGGTTTTGTTGTTGGTTTGGGTTGATAGGAGGAAAACCGGGCGGGGAAAGAAAGTTGTTTGAGCGGTAGCTAAGCAAGTTGCGGTCACCTTGAGGACGAGCTTGATAAGCGGCCGGAGGATAGGTACCGTATGTTGCATTCACATTCTCAGAAGGGTAGTCTTGGGTGGCGGTACAAGTGGTGTAAGAGTGAGGACCCCCGCATATTTCACAAGGTTGACTAACAGCATTGACTTCAGCGTCTTGAGCGTTTTTAGCGTTGATATTGTTGGTATTGTTAGCGGTGTGGGTAACAAGCGATTCAAGAAGCGTAGTAATTTTGTCAAGTCGCTTGTCGCTGTCACTAGTACTAGCACTAGCGGCATTGGTCCGAACACTCTTGGTTTGCACACGAGACTTATTTTCAATAATATCCCAAGCGGCATTAGATGTCTTAACCAAAATATTACCCACCGAGGCACTGTTTAGTGAATCTTGGTCATTCATGCTTAAACCATTATAAAAAGTATTAATTTGGTGCACTTTGGTAAAACCATGTTGTGGGCACTTTCTTAAAAGATCTTTAAAACGGTACCAAGATTCACTAAAAGACTCATCGTACTTTTGTTCAAAATTGATAATTTCATTCCGCAAAGCGGTAGTACGAGAGGGTGGGAAAAAGTAATTTATGAACTTGGTCTCCAAATCCGTCCACGTAAGAATACTTTGTGGCGGTTCCTTAGCAAGCCAATGCCGGGCTTGTCCCTCTAAAGAAAAGGGAAAAAGTTGTAAACGGATTACCTCTTGTGGAACACCATTGAACTTGACCGTATTCGTGAGTTGCAAGAATCTCTTGATGTGGTCATGAGGATCATCAATGGTACGCCCCAAGAATGGTTGAGCAAAGACCATCTGGATAAAGCCGGATTTGAGATCAAAGTTGTTGGCTGCAATCGCGGGTATGACAATTGGATCATTGTTGCCCTCCACATGTGCTTGTAACAGTTCAATCATAGGGCGATTGTCCGGTAAAGGTTCATTGTTGTTGTTATTATTGTTGTTGAGAGGTGGATTGTTATTGTTGTTATTGTTTTGAGGTGGGTTATTGTTGTTGTTGTGTACACCGGCCATGTCTAAGTCTTCGAGAGGCTCGGGCTCTTGATAAGACGTTGATCGTGTACGCATGCACCTGCAAAAAAACTAACAAAGCAAAAACAAAGCAGAAATATTTTTGGTTTTTATGTTTTTTAATTTTTAGGATTTTTGAAAATTTTATATATTTTTTAGGGTTTTTGAAAGTTTTTATGAAAAAGTAACGTTCACGGTGAACGGATCCCAAAATCCAAGTTCTCACAAAAAACTGTTAATCTTAACGAGAAGAGCCGGCAGCGGCGCCATTTGATACATTGGTTTTCATTGGGTTCAAGATTAAGTCTCGGTATCTTCTCGAATTGATCACAACTCAAGGTGGAATAGTTGTTCTTGGTGACAAATAGGGGGTTTGGTTTTCTATTCTACTTTAAATTACAAGCAAGTATGAAAATGTTGTTGAGCAAAATTAAAGCGTTTAAATATTAAACTAGAAGCTATTTAAAAAAAACTTTATGTAAAAACTTTAATACTTAAAACTTAAAAACATGTTCTATCGGAATATTTCAAATGAAGGTCCATCGGAATGTCAAAATCAAGTCTGTCGGAATGTGGCTCTGTCGCCAAGTTCAGATCGGAATGAAAGTAAATACTTCTGTCGCAATGTGCATCTATCGGAATGTACTAGATCGCAAAGTCAGATCGGAAAGTTGCTGTCGAAAAATGGGCAGAGTTTCGTCTTAACCAAGACCTTAGTCCCGTCGGAATATGCGATCGCAATCCAGATCGGAATAAGGGAAGATGTCAACCGATCGCAAAGTAAAACCCTTAAGGGTTATTGCGATCAAAACAGGAAATCCGTCGGAATGTGGAGAATCCCCAGGATTGCGATGGAAGCTCTACTTAATCCGAAAATGGTGGCAACCTTAGCACTCAATAAGCACAATCAATAAGCTATTTTACCCGCAACTTAAACAACTCAAAAAGCTTAAATTCGACAACTTGTAAAACGTAAACGATTATAAACTTTATGAAATGAACTTAAAAATGACTAAAACCTTTGTGAAATCCGAAAATCAATAAGCTAAAACTTGAAATAATCCAATAAGCATTAAGAGCTTATAGCTTATACGTGTATGAGCTTAAATAGGAACAAGAAAGATTAACTTTAAATCACGAACTCATCCAACCACCCAAACCGTATGAAATGAAACAATCGGATCAAAGATTAAGGTAAACTAAGAAATGTAGAAGGAGATTAAAGAACTTAAAAGCTTAACTTGAATTAGATTAATGAAATCCAAAATACAAAAAGCTTAAAACTTGAAAGATAAAAATGGAGAAAAGAAAAATCTTAGTGAGAGAAAGTTGAGAACTTTCTCTCTCTAAAACTAGAAAAATGAAAAAATGAAAAACTAGCTAGCCACCAAAATTATGAAGAGAAGTCCTATTTATAGGCGTTTGCTTGTGGGCTTGTGAATGGGCTTTGTTCATGGGCTTCTTTTCTTCTTTCTTCTTTAGTCTTTTCGTTTCTTTAATTAAACGTTTTCGACTTTGGATTTTGAGAAGTGTCGGTGAATAATTCCAACTCGTCTTATAATCTTTTGTTTAATAGACTCGAGTTCTTCGACATATAAGAATCTTCCATCTTTGGCCTTTTTCTTCGATAAATCTTCAAATAGGCGCAATTACTTCAAATCTTTTACATCTCTTGGACAATAGACTTCGTCTTGAGTCTTTTTCTTCGATAAAACCCGTGCAATCCCATGTTTTCTTCAATATTCATCCGGTTGACTCTGAAAACACAATAAACACAAAAACCACGCATAATTCCAAACAAATGATATTAAATACGTGTTTTGGTCTCATTTTAGCCAGAAATAAGTGGTAAAAGGATGGGTGTTTTCACACCTATCAGATACTAAGATGGCTTAAAAATTTCAACACCGGGATCGAACACCTTTTCCTTTAGGGGAAAATAACACTCAAACTCAGTAGACCTTGAAGAAGATCCGCTCATAAATCTCACAATCTCATCCTCAGAAAGTGGATAAAGAGGTGTCTAGACATAGGTACTACGGATATCGGTGTTGTCCGGCTTCTTCTCCTTTGAAACGGGTTTCTTCATATCCGAAGGAGGATAAAGACCACAATCAAAGTCCAAAGGAGGAGAATCATTCTCATTTGGGAAGTATGTATTAAGGAAAGTGGCAAAATCTTCCTCAAATTAGTAATTATCCAAAGTATCAAGAGTGTTTGGTGGAGGATCTTCATCAAAAGTAGGAGTAAGGTCATCATGTGAAGAATCACTCGAAAGAGTATCAACATCATAAAAATGATCATAAGTTGGCATGTCTTTATACTCTGAAGAAAAATCATCAGAATCATCCATATCAGAATAAGAATCATCATCATAAGCATCATAGATCGGTCGAGATTCATAAATTGGTAGTGGATCCAAAGTGGAGAAAGAATCATGAGAATCATCCACATCATCGTGGAAAAGTGGATTATCGTAGCAAGACTCGAAAAGAGGATTGTCATATACAACAAAATCATCAAGCTTTACACTCTCCAAAGTAGTAGTAAGCTCTTCTTGAAGCACATTAATCATTTTCACTGATTCCATTCCATTTGATTTACTTGCAATCTTCCCCATCTTAAAGACTTGTGCATCATTCCCGACCCTTAGAATCAGTTCACCTTCGGCAACATCGATTAAAGTTTATCCGGTTGGTAAGAATGGCCGTCCAAGTATTAATGGAATACGAGGGTCCATTTCATAATCAACAACAACAAAATCGACCGGAAAAGTGAAGGTACCAACTTTAATAAAGACATCTTCGGCTATACCAACGGGGTAAGCGAGAGTTCGATTTGCTAGCTCAAGAGTCATCTACGTTGGAGTAAGGTCGGGTAATGATAGGTTTTTCCAAACACTTAAAGGCATCAGATTAATACTTGCCCCGAGATCGGCTAAGGCAGTAAAATCTTCAACTTTGTTAAAAATGCAAGGCAACACGAAATGACCGGGATCTCCAAGTTTTTCTGGAAGTTCTTTAAGAATGCCTTCAGAACAGTTTTCATTTAAGCGTGTGTTGACAAACTCAGCCATCTTTTCCTTCTTGTTAAGCAATTCCCTGAATGCTTTGACGAATTTCGGCATTTGGACAAGTGCTTCAACGAGACTAATGTTGAAATTCATTTGAGAAATCATCTTCAAATAGGAAGTAATTTGAGAATCCTCTTTAGTAAGCAATTTGCACTTGTCTAACCGAGAAGGATAAGGGATGTTGGGTTTAGGTAGTGTGGGTGTAGCAGGTAAAGGTTGAGATGTTGAAGGTTGAGAAGTAGAAGGTTTAGAGGTGGTAGGTGGGGTTGGTGGTAGGTTTTGCTTAGGTACTTCTTCCGTGAGAGGTGGAGACGGTAATGGAGAACTAGTACTGGGCGTAATAGTAGGAGGGATAAATGGAGGTGGAGGAGGTGTAGATGGAGTAACGGGAGGAGGGGTAGATGGTCCTACTAAAGTTGCTCCACTGAGGGTAGTAATATCACTCACATTCGCTCTATGGTTTGTTTCGGTTGTGGAAGGAAGAGCACCTTGGGACGAACGGTTTATAACATTTGAACGAATTTCCTATCCGTGGACTCTTGCATTTGTCTATTAGATTCTTGCATTGCTTGCATTATTTTCTCATGTTCATTCAATTTTTGCAAAACCAAGTCCATTGGTGGATGAGGTAAATTGAACCCTTGTTGTTGAAAACCTTGGTTTGGGTATTGGTTATAAGGTGGAAAACCTTGAGGATTGAAACCTTGGTGTTTAAAACCTTGGTTTTGCATGTGATAATTTCATTAATTTGCACTTGAGCCCCTCACATTGGCAGTTCCTTGAAAATTAGCTCTTGGTGGCCCTTGGTTGTTTTGGTTTGGTGGGAGTGGTCTTTGTTGAAAGCCGGGTGGAGCCAAGTAATTCGTCGAGTTGTAAGACAAGTGATTAACATCGACATTAGGCTTGAAATGAACTCTCTCGGTGTTGTTGTAAGCATACACTTCCCCATGAGATTGATCATAAGCTTTATCACAATTAGCAAAAGAGTGTGGCCCACCACAAGTTTCACAAGTTATATTAAGAGCATGGGCATGTTGAGTGGGAGGGTTATCTCTTAGAACAAGGTGTTTTACTATAGAAGTAAGCTACTTAATTTGAGTAGTGACTTCACTCTCACTGGCAGTAGCCATAGTATCCCTAACACTCTTGGTTTGGACTTTGGCTTTGTTTTCAATGATAGCCCAAGCTTCATTCATAGTTTTAACCAAAATATTACCCCCCGAGGCACTATTTAGTGAATCTTGGTCATTCAAACTTAATCCATTATAAAAAGTATTAATTTGATGTACCTTTGTAAAACCGTGTTGTGGACACTTTCTTAAAAGTTCCTTAAAACGATCCCAAGATTCACTAAATGTCTCATCGTACTTTTGTTAAAAATTGATAATGTCATTCCGCAAAGCGGTAGTACGTGAGGGTGGGAAAAAGTAATTAATAAACTTGGTCTCAAGGTCCGTCCATGTGACAATACTCTGGGGTGGTTCCTTATCAAGCCAAGTTCGGGCTTGTCCCTCGAGGGAGAAAGGAAAGAGGATCAAACGAATTGCCTCTTGTGAGAACCCATTGTATTTAACAGTATTGGATAAGTGTACGAACCTTTTAATGTGATCGTGTGGATCATCATTAGTGAAACCTAAGAATGGTGTAGCGGAAACCATTTGGATGAAACCAGTCTTGAGCTCGAAGTTATTTGCATCAATAGCCGGAACCACAATCGCATCTTCATTGCCTTCAACATGTGACTGCAAGAGCTCGATCATAGGACGGTTATCCATTGTGTTAACAACAAGAGGAGGCTCGATGACAGCAGCTTGAATGGACTTCCTTTTGCGTGAGCGAGTACGCATACACCTACAAAATAAAAGAAAAGCACAAAAATAGAAAAATAAAGGTTAACGTGAAAAAGAAATATTTTTGGTGCAAAATATTTGAAAAAGAATTGATTTTTATGATTTTTAAATGTTTTTGAATTTTTTGAATTTTTTTTTATTTTTATGGATTTTTGAAAATTTTTGAAAATTTGACAAGAAAAATAACGTTCAAAGGTGAACGGATCCCAAAATCTAACGCGTCTCTCACGATAAACCATTAATCTTCACGAAAAGAGCCGGCAGCGGCGCCATTTAATACAAGAGATTTTCTCGTATGAAAAAGATTCGTTGAAACCAGACTTTTCGAATTAATCACAGTTAATTGTGCGACTCAGTTGTTCTTGGTGGAAAATAAAGAAAATGATTATCTAATTTAAACTAAACGTAAAAAAATGTAAACTGAAAATGAAAATGTCGTTGAGTAAAGGGAAAAATAAAATCAAAAATAAACTTGCAAATATTAACCTAGAAATTAAAGACTTTGAAAATTAAATGACATAAACTTAAAACTTCAATTTAAAAATAAAACTGAAAATAAAATAAAACAGTAAGATAGAACTGAAAGCTAAAATCTAACTTTTTTGAAAAAAAAACAAGAATTTCGGATAAACAGACAATATTTGGAATACAAATAATCTTCGGAAAAACAGCTATTTCGGAAAATACTACAATTTTGGAAAAACAAACATCTTCGAAAAAAGGGACTAATTCAGAGGAAACGACATTTTCAGAAAAACACACATCTTCAGAATAATCAATATTTTTGGAAAATACTGCAATCTTCGGAATACCACAACTACTTCGGAAAAATGGATAACTTCGGAAAAAGAGAATATTTTCGGAAAAACACACTTCTTCGAAAAAACCTAAGATTTTCGGAAAAACAGATAAAGTTCGGATAAACTGATTTCAGAGAAATGGAAATTCGGATAAAAGAAATAAAAGGCAAATAATCGGAATAACTACTAATTTTGGATAAAGCAAATCTTCGGAAAAGAGGGTTCTTCGGAATATAAAACCCTTTTCCGAAGATTGTAAAGATCAGATAAACAGTTACAGTAACAACTAAAAAGCAGAAAATAAGCTACGCATAAGCACAAATCAAATAAGCAATTAACTAAAACTTAATCTAAACAAACTTTAATAAAAACTAATCAAACCACAAGTCAAAAACTTGAAAAACACTAATTAATCTAAAATTAAAAATCAACTTTTTATAAAATAAACTAATGAAAACACTTAATTAAAAATAAGCAAATTCAAATAATAAGCACCAAACACAATAAGCTATCAAAATCAAACACATAAAAACCCATAAACATATTCAATCAAACGCATCAATAAAATCAATAAGCATCAAGATTAAGCAACTACATGATCATCTAAATCAAAACAAGATTAATAATAAAGAAAGGAAGAATGAGAATGATTAATTGAAAAGCTTGATAAAGATTAAGATTAAGATCTAATACAAGATTAATGAAAAGATTAAAACATGAAAGAAAGCTAGAGAAAGAAAGTATATTAAGCTACTCCTAAAACATGAAAGAAAAATTAATGACTAAAATTTAACTACACTAACTACTCCCTCCTAATGACATATTAGGAGGTATTTATAGGAGAAGTAAATGTTGATGCTCTCTTCTTTCTTTCTTCTCGTCTCGACTCGATTTAAATTCTTTGTCTTTCTCGACGTCGTCTCGGGATTTGTCGATATAAATTGAACTCGTCTTATAATTTTCTTCATTTGTTAGACTTGGTTCTTCGACTTCATTAAACTTCCGTCATTAGACTTTTTCTTCGAAAAATCTTCAGAATAGGCCTTGGACTTCCGTTCTTTTTGCACTCTTGATCTTTTGACTTCGTCTTTTCTCGTTTTCATCGATAAAAGCCCGTGAAAGCCCGTGTTTTATTCCCTTTTCACATTTTGGTCCAAAATCACAAAAAAAACACAAACCACGCATAATTCTGACATTTACGACATAAAGTACACGTATTGGCTTGGTTATTATTATAGTTAAGTGGTAAAAGGATGGGTGTTTTCACACCTATCAACGTGGCTTAACAAAATGTGCCAAAACACGTGTGTAATGTAAGATGTGAGGTTAAATATGAGAAATGCGTGGATACTGTGACAACCGTGGTTTTGAGGTTCGTCACTTGGTTTTATTTTAAGGTTAATTTATGTGTGACTGTGTGATTTGCGTCTTTACATGTTATTTTGCGTGAATGAGGTTGGTGTGGATATCGTTTATGGGTATAAAGTACTCATAAGTAAATCAAGGAACGGTTATTTCATGTTCATGAGCTCACAAATTAGTGACTATAAAATGAAATGGTTTTATTTTGGTGTTTACATATACGTATAAGTATTATAGTAAATTGTATTTTTTTTAGGATTTGGGGTTTAGCATTTAGAGGGCTCGGGTAAGGTGTTTAGTCATGTGAGTATTTTTCGGGATGGTTTTAAGTCATTTAGGACATAGTTATAAAGTTTATTTCAAAATTTAAGATTTTTTTTAAAACTGTATATTTTACGTATTTTACGGTAAACGCGTAAATTTGACTAGTTTTACGGTTTTGAGGTTTTGGAGGTTTTAGGAGCTGAAATAAATTAAGGTATATTAAGATATTATTAATAACATAATAGTAAGTAATAAAAAAAGAAAATGTATATATATATATATATATATATATATATATATATATATATATATAAAAGGGCCGGTTAGGGCCGATTAAAGAGAAAAAAAAAGAAAAAAAGGAAGTTGGGCTTGGGTTGGACTAGGATTCACCCACACCATATATATTATTTTATTCACAACCAAAAATCATAATTATTATCTCCTGGAGTTTTGAAGTCACGGCATAAACAAGAAAAATTAGGGTTTCATCAAAATTTTGGGGTTTTCATAAATTAAAGGTAAATCTTCATAACCCTTTTCAATTTAATTGTTTTAATGTTTTTATTATCATCTTATGATGGATTTAGGTTAGGGTTTAAATTAAAATTTGTATATTAATGATATTATAATGATTAGGTGAATTAGGGCTTGTAAATAGTGGAGTTATGGGTAACTAATTAGACTAATTATGTTAAAATCATTTTTTAAAAACTGGGCAGAATTTTAGGTCAATTGTTTTGACCATATATAGAGTTCTACAAACTCTTATTTTACGATCCAAGTATCCCAGGAAAGGTAATTGAGTTGCTTTCAAATGTAAGAAACGAGAACTAAATTAATGTTTTAGGGTGATTAGGGTGCTTAGGAGTACACTTGAGCCCTCTAAGGGAGCATGGGAGTTGGTTTATATATTAAATAAGAGGCTTGGAGGAGGGTTAAGCAAATGGGTTAGGGTACGACCCCCTAATAACAAACTTTTTGTATGTTCAAAATTAGTAAAATCCGGATAGACAAAAGTATATATATATATATATATATATATATATATATATATATATATATATATATATATATATATATCGGGGCATTAACAGTAGCTTTAAGGTTGGGGCAAAAGAGAGGAGTTAGCTACCATATGTAAGGGCATAGGGTTTCCTTTACAGAGATCATGGGTATGGTTAGGTGGGCGTTTGGCTTATAGTTTGGAGACCTAAAAACCGGGACTGTTTTGGGTAAAATGTTAATGGGACGGGTTATGAAGTAAACTAAGTTAAGGGCTTTATAGAGGGGTGTAATGAGATGCTTAGAGCATATAAATGGGGTATATATATGGGAGAAGGTTAGATGTCCATCATGGATTGATGAGCCATCTTAGTGTTTGGTTCATGTTTTGATTGTGTGCTTTTGTTATTTAGCTTTTTGCTAGTGCGTAGATTTTTGGAGAAGCTCAATCAGGTGAGTTTCATAGTCTCATGTCTACTAATGATTTTGACTTCCAGATGGGATGGAAGAGACACTGTCTTGTTTTTATAAATTATGCTGTGAATGTCTTGTGTTTGGTGATGGACTTGTGCATACTTATGTGATTAACTGCTAGTTGATTCCTGATTGTTTTATGTTTTGACTTGGTACCAAGGGGATGTTGACAAGGCGGGGCCTTGGGATTCTTTCATAGGTGTATGGGCGCCTATGGGACCATGGTGTTTGGTAAGGCTGTGAGCCTTGGATTTTGGTTTGGTTTTTTAAATCTTGAATATTAGTTGTTAATGCATGTTTGTATCACATTGTCCATATGTTCTTAAATTTTGTTATTATTCACAGCTTATGGTTTGATTTTGGTGTTGGAGTCTAAACCTATGACTCTCACCAACTTTATGTTGACGTGTTTTAGTGTCTCTTTCAGGTGAGAATGTGGTTAAGCTTGAGAATAGAAGTGGCTAGTTTTGGAGGCATTAGAATTGCATTTAGAAGGAGATCCTCATTCCTTCTTATTTTATTTTTTGTGTTTTGAATAAGTGATACTTTGTGGACACCTTTATGATGTTTTGTTTGTGGTAATTGTTTGTCTTGGGTAAGAGGTAGGACTGTTACCTACTTGCCTAGACTCCTGCATTTTGTGAAGATATTGTCATGACATTTGTGTCACCATTTTATGACATTTCCATTTCATTTAGTTATCTCTATAGTCACGCCATGTTGTGATGATATCCATACGTCGCGCCCCATATTCCGCCATGTTGGGGTGTGACAGAATGGTATCAGAGCCAATGGTTATAGAGAATTAGGTTGCCTAGTCTAGTAACCTAGTCTATAGCTTAAGGGTCCCTGCATATAGACGTCATAGGAGTATGTGTGCATTTTATATTAATTAAATTTTTCTGGATGTTATTGGTTTTTACTTGCGATGTTTATTAAGTTTTGACTAGTATGGGTTGAACCTTAGTAGTTCATACTTAGCCACATGTTATTTTCTTTTCGGGGTGTGACTAGTGCTGGTTGAACCATAATCATCCACGCTAGTCATTGTCGTATTTTGCTTAAATTGTACATTATAGTACATAATTTGGTACATGGTAGTTTCTATCTTTTGTTGGGTTATTTTATGTACCTGAGGTATAGTATTTTTCTTTTGATGTTTAAGTCATGTTCCCTAAGAATCATGTGGTGGTTCGAGTTATTAGGAGTAGGTGGATATGAAGTATTTTAAGTTGTTTCCACTCTTATGGGCGACATGACTTCTAACTGATTATATTTTTGTTTTGGATTTAATCTATGTTGTTTTAGCTAGAATATGGATTTATGTATTTCAAGAGTTTGACTATGTTATTTTAATGGAAGGAGTTTTGGACTTTATTGTTCATGTGGTTATGAGCTTATGTGAGTAGATGGATATACGTGTTATGTGTTGTATTAATTCTTATAAGTGTCATCATAGGAGGGAGTGCATTGGGGAAATGGTAATTGTATAAGTATGGTGGCCAACATAGTTATACAAGTACCATAATTCCAATGGATTCTTAAGTATGATTGCATGAAAGAGGGTTAATACATGCTTGTATAGTAGATGTTAGACGGATTTAAGTATATGTATCCCGATATGCCTATATATGTATGATCCCCTATTATTATCAATTGTATCCTTAGGAGGGTGCCTAGCTCGCTTCTTTTTAGATATTCAACCTCCGTTGTGGCGTATTCTTCGAGTTTCCTATTTCACGTGTCCGTTTTAAAATGGTGTTCTTGGTTTTAAGTCTATTGAAATAACTTGGGATTTCTTTTGAGATAATGAAATCTTTTGTGTTGGGTCTTACATTTCTTTTAGTCGGTATATACTGAAAAAAGGGACTTGGAAATCTACTATAGAGTTAGATAGTTGGTTGTATTCGGTAAAATAAGGGTAAGGTGTTGGAGTCGTGTTTGAAACAAGATGTAACATAAGATTATTATTTTTAATCAACACTTATTTATTTCAAATTCTAAAAGACTTTCTTTAAAATAAAGCGAAATAAAATTTCTTTCTACTTAAATAGTTTATATAAGTGAGCTTAATGAATATACGTCATTTATAATTATTTATGCAAGACTAACCAAAGTTCATGAAAATTTTACATACATTTATTTCTTTTCATTTAAAAAGGATTGCGTTAATTACTCAGAGGATTCTTTAGTTTTTTTTTAAAAACAACTAGTATGAAACTGTTTTGGTCATAACTTGTTCGTTTTTAAAGCTTTTTGGGTGATTCAAAAGCCTAAAATTATGTACTCGGAATGTACTTTTCAAATATTTGGTATGTATAGTCATGGGGTGTCAGTAGCTTGATCGAAATTTTGGTACAAGTGACGGGTTCAAGGTTGAGTTTTGAATAGTAGTTTTTTTATGATTTGGGATGCACGGGATACCTAGTCTTTGAGTTGAGTTTTGAGATCGTCTAGAAGGTTGTTTGTAGATTGTTTGAGTCACATAGATGTGGTGAGGAAAGAAAAAAAATATTCTTTTGGAAAAGTCGATCTTGTGCACGGTTTAAATAATATGTCGCGGGGCATAAGATGTTTAGGTTGCCATTAAGTGTTTCTTGGATCATTTTTCGTTGTCATGAGTCATTTGAATTGGTACATGCTTGAGTTTTCCTTTTGCGTTTTCGTGGTTTTGGTCTGTTTTAACTCGTGCACGTGAAATATCGTTAGTTATCCGTGGGTTTGATTCGTTGTTCGTATCTAGTGGATTCAGGATGTAGTTTTGGGTTCGTATTGATTGGGAGCGTTGAGGTAGACATATGAAAGACTTGGTCGCGCCTACACAATTAAGTAGGTGGCCCTGATAGAATGGTCGGAATGCCCTTAGTGGGGATGAAAGAGTTAAAAGTTCGTAGACGAACTAATGTGTTCATGAGGTCTCTTAGGAGTGCCAAGGGAGATGAATAGAGATTTGTATAATGTATGGATATTGGCACAAGTAACGCGCCATAGAGAGTGTTGGAAGGGGATATAATACCTCAAGGTATTTATGATTGTTCGTAAGGCATGTAAGTTTTCCGAAAATTTCCTGAGATTTAGTAGGTTTGCCTATTACTGTGAGGTAGAACCATAAATAGAGCAAGTAGGAGAAGTGAGAGGAGTTGTAGTTAGTGCCTTTCCAAGTAAATTGTTGATGGAATGATTTTAAGAGCAAGAGTTGTTAGAAATTGCAACGGATGCAAGGTAAAATTTGAGTTGCTTAGTAGTAGATTGGCTGTGAAAAGCGGTTGAGTGGTCTGATAAGAGGAAGTATTGGTCTTTAGAATACGTGTAGATTTTCGCGAGTAGAACGAGGTAGAAATTTATTCGTATTGCTTCTAAGAGAGGGTTCAAGGAGGACGTAGTTGAAACTGCTAAGGATGTTGTATGAACGCTTTGGGTTTACGGTTATGATTTTGGCTTCGACGAGGCGCTAGCAGTTTTCATGGAGTCAATGAACCGGGGGTGCATGACAATATATAAACGAGTTGTCATAGGGAGCATCGACGACATCTTGATCTACCCAAATCTAAGAAGGAGAGTGAGGCGAATTATGAGTTGGTTTTGGAGTTGTTAGGAAAGGGAATTATACGTGAGATTTTCAAGTGTGAGTTTTAGGATTAAGTTGGCCAGGACAAGTAGTCAGAGATGATGGCATATCGGAACCAACAAGGGGCAAAGTGAAGAAGGGCGAGGAAGCATTTTGGAGGCTGAAGAGGTGGATTGGATAATGAGCAGATCTTGGAATTATCGGAAGGACTGGATGAATTCGCGAAGCATGACGATACGTGGAGCAAGGATTTGGATGTATACGAGAACGACAAAGAAAGGCGGTTGTTTATACGTTGTGGGAACTAAAGATTTGGAAGAACTAGATAGACTTAGTTAGTGGAGCTGGATTGTTATATCTGCTTAGAATGCTAGAGGCATTTGGGGTACGAGACATAGAGAATGATCTATACAGATCATGAACGTCTCCAACACATATTTAATCATCTTGATTGAACATTTGGAAAAGGTGATGGGTGGAGTTAAGTGATGATAGAAAATTTCAAGGCTAAGTACCATCTGGGAAAGGCAAGCATGGTTGATGAGACATGGAATAAGAAGAATGAAGTGGAGCTAAGACGAACTTGAACTATATGGATGACGTATTAGGGTGGTTTGGATTAAGGATGTAGGTTGCACGAGTTGAGTTGTCTAATGTAGAGAACACGTCAACATGTATGTTGCGTGGCTTGGACAATCATATGGAGAAAAGGGACGTAGACTATACTTCCTACATAGATAGGAGTAGCTTAGAAAGGGAAATGTAAGGCCGAAGTTGGTGAAAGGGATACATAATGGGGTGGAGGAATAAGTACGACGAGAGTTGGGTGATAGTCGATAGACTGACTAATTCATCTCATATTTCAAGAGGAATGAGAAGTCAAGTAGTTGAGTAGTTGGAAGGATTGCGTACGGATGTGATGGAATAGAGGGTTTTGCGTAAAAGTTAGCCTAATATGTATGGAATGCCTTATGAAGGATTATGGCAAGGGAAGAAACAATGGGAAGCAAGCGTAGTATACCGTTGATAGACTAATGTTTGGTATGAGCATACTATAGGGGTAATTGAGAATGACGCCTAGAGCATTGGCGTGAGATGTGGAGATAGTTGGAGAACGCATTATATTAGGAAGAATTCTCCTACAAAGAGAGAGTCACCGGTGAGAGGGGCATATTCCCCATTGATAAGGATGTAAGGAATAAAGGAGGAAACACCTAAATTATAGGTTGAAGACGGGATATAAGATGGTATGGAAATTAAGATTGTGGAGAGACAAGCGAAAAGTAGTATGGAGGAAGAATGATTCGAGGGAGCAAGAGGTTGTGAAGATAGTGGGGTGATATTGAAGAGAAACCGTTAGAGCAAGAGGTTAGTAGTCACGAACAATGGAACATCCACCTAGAGAAAAGGTGTAACACATGTTAGTATGAAGGATGGTTAGTTACTTGGTGCCGAGCATGGGAAAGCAAGGATGAGGTGGTGGTTATGACATGTTTCTTGTGAATATAATGGGAAGCTTTTGGTTATGCAATCCTGCGTATACCATTGGATGTGTTTAAGGTTGGGAGAACTTCCGAACGATGGAAAATCCGTAGAAGATAGAATCCGTTAGGTATGGTGATAGGAATTGTAGTAGAAACTGTTGGAGTTAATTCATAGGAGATGAGGTGGATCACCGTTACAGTGGGATGAAGTTAGAAGCGGCCAACGTATTGGACCGGAGGTGGATCGGAAAACTATGGAGGTGGTGGCAGTGACTAAGTAGAGGTTGAAAATAGCAAATAACCGACAAGAGAGCTATGCGGACAAGAGGCGTAAGCCGTTGAGATTTGAGATAAAGTTATGCTAAAGGTTTCACCATGGAAAGGGGTGATGCGGTTTGGAAAGAAAAGGGAAGTTAGCACCTAGATTTCTGGGTCCATTTGAAATCCTTGAAAGGATTGGGCTAGTGGCGTATAGGTTGAGATTACCGGAGGAATTGAGTAGTGTGCATGACGTATTTCATGCATCAAACTTGAGGAAATGCTTAGCAAGAACTGACTTGCAAGTACTGTTAGATGATATTAGTATGGATACGAGTCTTCGTTTTATCGAAGAGCCGATAGAGATTTTGGGTCGTGAAGCTAGGACGTTGGATAAAAAGGGTAATATACCGTAGCTATGGGTAGATGGAATTTGGAACGTGAGCTATAGTTCACGTGGGAACGAGAAGGATTTATGAGGAGCAAGTATCCTCAGCTAATTGATAATGACGATCCTAAGGAGTAAATCTCAGGACGAGATTTCTATTACGAGGGAGTGATGTGACAACCGTGGTTTTGAGGTTCGTCACTTGGTTTTATTTTAAGGTTAATTTATGTGTGACTATGTGATTTGCGTGTTTACATGTTATTTTGCGTGAACGAGGTTGGTGTGGATATCGTTTATGGGTATAAAGTACTCATAAGTAAATCGAGGAACGGTTATTTCATGTTCATGAGCTCACAAATTAGTGACTATGAAATGAAATGGTTTTATTTTGGTGTTTACGTATACGTATAAGTATTATAGTAAATTCTATTTTTTTTAGGATTTGGGGTTTAGCATGTAGAGGTCTCGGGTAAGGTGTTTAGTCATGTGAGTATTTTTCGGTATGGTTTTAAGTCATTTAGGACATAGTTATAAAGTTTATTTCAAAATTTAAGATTTTTTTAAAACTGTATATTTTACGTATTTTACGGTAAACGCGTAAATTTGACTAGTTTTACGGTTTTGAGGTTTTGGAGGTTTTAGGAGCTGAAATAAATTAAGGTAAATTAAGGTATTATTAATAACATAATAGTAAGTAATAAAAAAAAGAAAAAATAAATAAAACTATATATAAAAGGGCCGGTTAGGGCCAATTAAAGAGAAAAAAAAAGGAAGTTGGTCTTGGGTTGGACTAGAATTCACCCACACCTTATATATTATTTTATTCACAACCAAAAATCATAATTGTTATCTCCTGGAGTTTTAAAGTCACGGCATAAACAAGAAAAATTAGGGTTTCATCAAAATTTTGGGGTTTTCATAAATCAAAGGTAAATCTTCATAACCCTTTTCAATTTAATTGTTTTAATGTTTTTATAATCATCTTATGATGGATTTAGGTTAGGGTTTAAATTAAAATCTTTATATTAATGATATTATAATGATTAGGTGAATTAGGGCTTGTAATTAGTGGAGTTATGGGTAATTAATTAGACTAATTATGTTAAAATCGTATTTTAAAAACTGGGCAGAATTTTGGGTCAATTCTTTTGACCATATATAGAGTTCTACAAACTCTTATTTTACGATCCAAGTATCCCTGGAAAGGTAATTGAGTTGGCTTTCAAATGCAAGAAACGAGAACTAAATTGGAGATCAGGAATTGGGAAAAAAACAGGTTACAACAGTCGGAGGTCAAAACAGTTTTGAAATCAGCGGGTTTTCAATTAATGTTTTAGGGTGATTGGGATACTTAGGAATACACTTGAGCCCTATAATGAGCATGGGAGTTGTTTTATATATTAAATAAAATGCCTGGAGGAGGGCTAAGCAAATGGGTTAGTGTAAGACCCCCTAATCATAACAAACTTTTTGTATGTTCAAAATCAGTCAAATCCGGATAGACAAAAGTATATATATATATATATATATATATATATATATATATATATATATATATATATATATATATATATATATATATATATATATATATATATATATATATATATATATATATATATATATATATATATATATATATATATATATATATATATATATATATATATATATATATATATATATATATATATATATATATATATATATATATATATATATATATATATATATATATATATATATATATATATATATATATATATATATATATATATATATATATATATATATATATATATATATATATATATATATATATATATATATATATATATATATATATATATATATATATATATATTTATATATATATATATATATATATATATATATATATATATACTAGTGGCAAAACCCGTCCGATGGACGGGTATGACTTCTGATTTTTATTTAACTTTTTATATGATAAATATGGTTGATCAAAAGGAAAATAAAAGTAAATAAATTATAAACTTTTTCATTTTTTGTATTGAATAGACTAATGACAATGTTAAACAATTTTAGTAAGTGTAAGTATAACTTTAAGAACAAATATCGAAGCTTATAAAAAATATCACATAATTAGCATAAAGCATAAAAATTTCTTAGACATGTATCTAAAACAAAAACAAATATTAAATAAAATAAAATTAGGTCTGAGTTGTATCAAAATAACTATTTTAAAATTTGATATTTAACATAAAGATTTAAGAGTGTTAATAAAGGAGTTGTTTAAATTGTTATTATAACTTGGTAACTGATTTGATTGGTTTAGCTCGAGTCGCACCATTTTGGTATTTACTAATAGGGTGTGGTACAATTTTCTTTTCAATAATATGTATGTCGCATGTTAAGTTTGTATAGCAATACCTTAATAATCGATTGACGATTACATTCGAAAACATTTTCAACATAAGTTAAGATTAATAATTGACCATAAACTAAAAAGAACTTTTAATAAAATTGGGCCCATTGGCTGGTCACCGCTGATAAGAAAAATCTTATCTGAAAGTGTTGATGAAGGAGATGCAACCACAATTGTAGAATGAATGGCATTCAGTACCTGAATAATACTTTCCTAGACTCTTATTATTTTCTCTGTTAGATGACTAATATTTTCCTAGACGAGCTGTTGCAATAATGCAGCATGATGGTCGGTAAGATAATGCAGGGAAGGAAAGAGTAAGCACTGTCAAATGTAAAAAAAAAAGAATAAAGCAAAAGAAACAGACAAGTGTGAAGAAGCAAATGTCGAACATGTTAGGCAACGGCGGCATTTTGTGGATCCTTGGGTTCTGGGACTGACAACTGAACTTGTGAATAAATCAGAGCAGATCTTAGATTTATGACGGGACTCCAATTGTTCTTTACTATATCCAGATAAATATTTGGATGCCTTTAAATTATAGTAAGATGTTTCACATCTTAGAATGTACGTTTTGTGGTAAATAATAAATACGTAGTAGAAGTTTTAGATGGATTATGATTGAAGTTTCTTACAAATGTTTTTGGTAAACCTCATCTTAGGAGGCGTAAATGGATAGTCATCTGCAAGACACAAGACGAAGATTTTAATGAGCAATTTTTGGTAAAATAGTTGTTAGAACAATTGAAGGGCATACGAAATTATTCAGTAGTAAAATCAGATTTAAAAATATCACTGCCACAAGTCAGTGCTGCTGTCCCTGAAATAAAAATTGACATTATGTCGTTAAGACTCTCTTTCCGAATTAGATTCATTCTACACATACTCAACATGTGGATTGTACACACTAACCTTTTATTACCACTTGTATTTTTGTGTCAAATCAATCCTGAGATTCAATTCCACTGCAACTGAGGTGACATCAAGCATCCATGATCCAGGATTTTACTCGTCCACTATTTTGGGGATCCCATGAATTCCCTACATTGTACAAAAAATTAAATCCTGGTGAGAATTGAAAAGCCTAGTTACATCTGAAGATCAAAGGGAAATTTTATTACAGAAGATTAGAACCAGAATGCTATAAAAAATTGTCACGCACGTGGAAACTGCAAGCATTTCTATAACCAATTTGTACCTGTAACGACAACGTGCCTATCCACAACGACAGCCATATCGAAGGCCGGTAGCATTCTTCTTGTACACAATTACCACATACCAGAACATTTGTAAAAATGTTACAAAACAAACACCTTTGAACTCCGCCAGGTTGACTGTGTTCTGCCTCTGATTCTTTCTTCCTTTTTATAATTTTCACCAACAGCACTAAGTAAATGTTATAAAGTAATAAAACCATTCTATTGGCGCCAGATTTAAGATGGCTATATCATATTTACTAAAACACTATATCAATCATTTAAAAATGGGCTTCATCAAATAAACTTTCTTATAGTGCACCCATTCTATAAACGCCTACTGTTATAAGCATAACATAAGCTGACAAATTGAAGTATGTAGATAATCTGGTCAAATAAATCCTTAAGTACCAACTTCTCTAATGCCTATATCGGGCAAATTGTAAAGCATGTATATCAGTCATGTGGAAGTAGCAAGGCACTTCTTGTTTCATATTTATAGAGTTGATTTTTAGACTCTAAAGCTTTAAATATTCGACCATGTTCTCGTGGTTGCAAAGTACATAGGCAAACCTTTTCTACCAAGAAGGTGAAATTATATCCTCCTTGTCCTAAAATAAAGCAAAAGATTTTATTTGAGACCTTATAGCAAAAAGATGGATACCAAATACCAATAAATAAATTTATTAGACCCTTCCAAATAAGCATTTATTTGAGGTCGTGTAGCAGTGGCTAATCGATGCTAAACAATGCTTATGTCACTCAGACATTTCTTCCACCAGAGATCAATTTACAATCAGTAACTTGGACTGTGGAAAATGAAATTTAGTATCACTAAAATGACCACAAGTATCCCAGAAGTAGAACTAATTCTGAAATTAGAGTTACATAAGCTTTACCTGAGTTCTTTCACACAATAGCTATTCTTTCATCCATTATTAAAATCAGAATATAAAGTATATTGCTGACACTACTGTTATTAGGTTATCACATAATTATTTAAACTTATCAGCTTAACTAATTTCAACAGTTAGAGTCGATTATATTTATTATTAGTCTTCGCATGCAGCTATAATGAACTTCAACTTTTTATCAGCCCATCTTAAAAAATGTATAGCTATCCCTACATGTTGACTTTCAATATTAGTATCCACTTTCGAAACTAAAACTAATTACTCATCTATAATAATTCCTGGATCACAAACACCCCATTTATTAGCTAATGTGCATATTTAGTAGGGTGATGCACAGGTAAGCTGGCACATCAAGTAATCCCAAGGACCATAATTTTACTTGTAGGTTGATGTTTTCATTATGTTTATCTGATTTGTGCATTCTTGTAGGCTGATGTAGTAGAGTGGACGAAATTAGTAATCCCAAACACCCCTTTTACTTGTAGTCTGATGTTTTTGTTACATTTTTTAGATTTGTGCATTGAGTGGACAAAGTAAGTAATCCCAAAAGCATCCGCTTATTACTTGCAGTGTGTTGTATGGAATATATAACTGAGTTGCTGAGTTCGTTTTCTTTCTATGGAAAGTGAATTCTTGTAGACGCGTGCCACTTGGAAATCTGCATAAAGAACAATTATATAAATAACCCGCTTCATGTTTCAAATAAAATAGATAGAAATAGGATAAGTCGCCTTGAATTAACAATGTCACCAGACTGATGTTGTAAACTGCGAGGTCTTAGTTCATCTAAAAGAGGTGTCATGGATTTTAAAACAAAGACGAATAATGACATCACTATGTTAGAGACTCATGTTTGGAAGCCTGTCATATAATTTACAGCTGAACGTGAAAAAGAACCTGCAAACAAACAGAAGATAAACAACTATCTGCATTATTTGCGTGGCTTAATAAATGGGACCAGATAAATGTTTTAAAGTTTATAAAGTTTTTATTTTATCTTTTTACCTGTTGCTACAGGTCGACTTGCGGCTAAAGGAGCAATGGGACATTTATGACCAGCCCAATCCTGGCTTGACCAGATTGTTGCACGGGTGGCAAGCCTGAGTCTTAGTCTACTCTGCGCGCCAGCAACCTGTTTGGTCATCTTCTCTTCAACCTGGTACAACAAAAGTGTATGTCTAAATTAAAAATATAATGCAAATAGAAAGATGAACTATATACTAAAAATTAAACTAATGGTATGACCAAAAACGGAGGGCTTGACCGAGACGGTTTATGAGAGTCCTAATAATTAAATTTATAAAGTGTTGGTATATATTTACAAATTTCGAATGTAAGTAAATAACCAACCACCTTCTTCAGAAGTTACATCAGATCTTCACATCTTACAATTACCATTCAGCTTATACATGCACACGATTGTAATTGTTTTGGAACTTCAGATGTCCACTCACATTCTCCATTTCCGTGTAAATGACACAATTTTAAGAGATTATGTACGTTATGTTGTTAAATTCTGATAACCCTGATTAGATTATCCCATTCGTGCTTAGTGGCTTTTAGTGACTTTTTTTCTCTATTAATTATTGACAATCACACATTACAACATAATTTTCTATTTTCCAATACATTACAACATCACAGAAGTACATTACTTTACTCACGTATTTATGTTATGTATCCATAGATATAGTTTGGTGTCAAAACATGTACTGTATACTAACTTTTATGTGCGGGCAAAAATGGGACAAATCAGGTTGGATGACCCGCCACACAAATTTGTCTACTTATCGTACAAATGATGAAGAAACGTGTTAGAACATGATTTTGAACATTGCAGGTATTTGAATACACCTCAGACTTCATTTGACCCATTTAGCCCATTCGACCTAATATACCCGAATGCGTCCATTTTCTTTTAAATGAGTTCAAATTGCCATGTGTAGTCAATATGATAAGAAGTGGTCTTAACTCTTAACTATTGCAGTTTAGATATTACCTTCGAGCAGGGATTTGCTCTTGTTATATTCTTATACTTCTCAAAATCTGATATTTACAGGTGAACCAAATAAGGATCAACATCGTCTAATTTATGGTCATGAGAATTAACTTTAGTATTCAGTTCCCCGATCCAATTCTCGTCCTCTAGATCAACCATTCTAGGATCCACGAAATAAGCATGTACAGCTGACGCACCCCGCACCCCGCTCCAAGATTTCTTTTTGGCTTCAATACCAACAGCAAACATATCTTTCCCATTAAACTTCCTTCTCTTACCCTTTAATGGTCTAGGTATGAGTGAACAAAACTTCACCCCTGCAATAGGTATATTAACCCCAAATCCTTTCAATGTGATCACCCTTCTCATTTATAGATACCCACTACATTCTTGCTACACACATTTTTGTGACAAAGGCAAACACCTTATGATTTTATTTAATAAATTCGAGTAAATAATGTTCTTTATAGAGTTATGTGGGCTACCCTGCTTATCCTTGATTAGTATCTTAAAGCATATGAATACCGAAACTGCTACATCATATGATAAGATGCTCTTGAAATAATTATGTTAAGTACTTGAGAAACTAAAACTCACATGACAGCCTATTCAGGTTGGTGACCACCGGAGGTATACCAGAACTTGTTCCAGCACCAGCACCCTGACAAGAAAAAAATAGTTTATTTAGTAATTCGAGCTTCCTTTGCTTCAATTACTGAAAAGAGCAAGAATATAAAAAAAATAACAGATTAAAGGTAAACAACTTACACCCACACGGGATGGAGAATTGGCAAGCTGTTATTGTTGATACTTTAAAATAGTCCAATCAAAGATGTAATCAAACTAACAACCTGAAGAAATAAAGTTTAGAGCAATGATTAGTCATGAGGTAAATTTCTATTTTAGGTTCTCCAAAAATAATTGCTTAAATATTTTTTAGATGGTTCTACCTAATCAAATGCAAACACGAACATAGAGTGTAACTGGATATAAACAAAGACCAAAGGATGACCCTAAGCTAACCTGAAGCAAACCAAGCGTATCCATGATTGGTTTACAAATGAAAACGACTTTTCAACCCAAAGGTCAGTTGATATATCAGAGAAAGACATGTGTAAGTTTTATTAAAAGTGATGCATCATACTTGTGTTGCTTTGAACGACCACCCACCTCCTCAGTAGCGGTTTATGCTTGCCGACGTGAATGTTTTCTGAACTCCCACTGCTAGACTGAAGCTCGTTAGTCCATCCATCCAATACATATCTTTCAGTGATAGGAAAATCTGCTTCTTTATTATAGGGAAAACGGTCAGGGAACTGTATAAGCAAGATGTACCATGATGGTTTCTGCTTAAGGTATAGTTACTGCTATTTGTACATTCCGAGTCATGAGTCATTAGTAACTCCTCCTGTTAGTAGAGAATATATTAACTGATGGTAGATAGACACCTATTTTGTTCAGAGATCGCCCTTGGATTTTGTTGATGGTCATTGCGTAACAAAGTTTAATTGGAAACTCTCTTCTTTTGAAGATGAACGGAAGGTCGGGATCTTTATGAATGAGTAGAATTCAGTGTATGTGAACTTCTTCTCCAATTCGTGTTCCTGTTATGATCTGTATTTCTATCTGTTTTGTCATCATCTGTGTGAGGATCACCCTTGTTCCATTGCATAATCCGCCCGCGAGATTAACATTACTTAAAAGCATAATCAGTGAACCAACCTTAAGTTCAAGCCGATGGGGAGGAAATCCTGGCAGTTTAAGTGTGTTTATGTGTTCCATGAGATAAAGCATTTCGGTGTCTGCTGCAGCTCCAGCGGCCGGAGTGGCTTGATCATGACTCATGTATATTGTGCTTTTGCCGTGAACCATATCGAGAACCAATGAATTTATCTTATCGGCTGTTTCATTTTTCTGACACACGATTGCCTTCTGTTGCAAGGTTAAAGCGGAATGGCTTTTGAGATTGCTTTGGTCGTAAATGAAATCAATTAGTTGTGACAGACCATGTTCATTTGGTGTGATGAAATACGCCTGTGGAATCTCAATCCAAGAAGCATTCTATGCATCTTTTGTAGCCGCATCGCCCATGTTTCCGTCCCCAATATCAATATCAAACTCCGTTCATCCGCGGTATCCGATCTTTCCAGACGCATGTTCCCTGTGAGTGTAAAGACTTTGAAGTGATACCATAGGTCCGATTCAGAGATACAACATGATATGATTTCTATTTTAGAAGCGCGTTTCTTGACTGGAAGTGTTTGTCGGAAGTCCCCGCGTAAGATAACTGACCTTCCGCCAAACAATGAATGTGGTGTGTCAAGTATATCTCTTAGGCTTCGAGTGCTTCCAAACATCTACGGTCGTTCATGGGAGCTTCATCCCAGATTATAAAGATCGGTATCAGACAATAGTTTCCCCAGTTGAGTGTTTTTTGTGATCCTACATAAAGATTCTTCTGTCAATTCAAGTGGTAACTTAATCTAGAATGCGCAGTCCTGCCTGGCGGGAGAAGTAACAAATCTATGCCGGATGATGTGACTGCCATTATGATTTTCCCTTCTGATCGTAAAGCACCGATAATGGTTTTCCAAAGGAATGTTTTCCCTGTGCCCCCGTGACCATTGACAAAGATGAGCTGTTTCTGGTTTCTTGCGGTGGCCTTCATAATCAGATCATATATTCTCCTTTGTTGAATATTCAACTTTTGGACTGACTCGTTTGTTTCTTGTGCCAATGCTGGACGGTTATAATTTCTTTCTTCCATCAGCAATCTGTTAGCCAGTTGGGCTAACGTATCTTGAGGAGGCCTTGGTAGGCCATAATGTTCCACTGACTTGCTGCAGTTATTAAGGATAACTTCCAGCTCATATAGTATGTAGCCTTGTAACTCACCGTCATTAAGATGGTAATTTTGGATACGTGTGGTAGATGTAACTTTATCTGGGTTGTCGTGGCCCATCTCTTTCCAATACTTCATCCAGAGTTTCGACGGATTAGACACATCACAATGAGTGAGTAGTTGTGCAAAGATAACTCTTAACTCCGATAATGTTGCAGACACTCATGCTTCTTCTAGTGCAATATCCCATTCTTTATCGTCGCCAAGCAGACCCAGTGCTCCACACACAGATCTGCAATTTGGGTAGATTACGCCATTAATGGTTTGTACGCCAAGAAAATTCCTACAACCTGTCTGATGGCAGATTAGGATTCAAAAGAGAAAAAGTTCTCCTGAAGTTTGGATGAACATTGCGATTAGCTTGCCATACAAATTCGGATGGGAAATCAATATAAGTCAGGTGTCCACCACATGTTTCTTCAGCGTTAAAATTAAACCATTATGTGAGTGTTGTTTCTCTTTTCCCCAGAATCAGTACAGAATCAGATGTTCTCTGGCCCAAAGATGATTGGCAATTTTTATTAAGCCGCCATGTTCAAGCAGTCAGAGAAGTGCCCATTATTTGAAGTACCCCCTCCAAAGAATGCAAATGTGACATGATCACAAACATCTTGATTCAACCCATGTTGAAGGTATACTCGTTAAGCAACAACCTGCATTAAACATTAGTTACAGTAGGCAAACTGTTAAGTATATTCTACAAAAATGAAATCACAGTTTAAGTCAATAACTTAAAAAATGATACTGAAATTAATAAAACCATTTAAATAAAAATTCTTACTATATGATATTCCAGAAACAGTGGTGCCTTGTACAAACGCACCCCGAAAGACGAATGCAGAAAGTATCTCAATAGCAGAAGTTGCAGCAGATTTCGGTGGAGTAGCTGTTGATGGAAGTGGCTGAGCTATTTCTACTGGAGCTGGCATGTCTTCTCCAGCTATTTCTTGAGCTGCCATATCTTCAAAGATTTGATCTAACAACGAAGTCTATATTCCAAAGAGTGCTGGATCTACTAACCGCATCTGAAAAATTATTGTCGTGACTCATTTGATGCTGATCGGTGGAGGGAGCATGTGTGGATCAGTGTGTCCAAGTTCATCACGTCATTTTTATCAGCCAATTCCAATAAGCATAGTGGCATCATCATTGAAGAATATTGCTCTAGCTTCGGCTGTATGATCTGCCATGTTTTCAGCAAAGAAGTACATGTTGAAATGATTATTAGATACTTACCATGACTCTTAACTGCTTGACATGAGGGTAACGGAAGTTGGTGCTCTCAGATGTTTATGTAGTGCTACAAAAAAACACAGACGACCTTAAGGTAATCCACTAAATGACAGTTTGATTTTGATGTCGTTTCATGCTCTAGCTACAAAACTGATAGGATCGAGTACATTAGCAAAAAGAGGGTCAGATTATGCTAAACCAAAAGTGCAAACTGCAAGCAGAAAGCGGTTCTTACTCACTAACAGTTAAACTAATACAAAACTTTGTTGGCAATCAATCAAAGGGAGTAGTATTTATTAAACTTTATTGGCCAGTATTTTAGCGTGCGTTTGATTAACTATATCCTGACATAGAAATTTAAGGTGTTTAGTACTTCAGCCTCAAGATCTTTATATAAACACGGTCTACAGATATGGGTACATCAGAAACACACTTCGCATACATTTATACATTAAGCACTACACGCAACAAATGTAATATGTTTATATTTTGTTCAGGAAGTTTTAAGGGCCTGTTTGGACAGATTTAATTAAAGCGACTGATTGGAAACAAAACCGCTTATAAACTTCAGCACTTTTGGGTTATCAAATTATGTAGAAAATAACCTATATATTATGCATAAATGCCACTACAAACAATACATTCGTCAAAACTTTGTTGCACAGCTTCAATAAAGTTAATATTACCTGAGATATAATCACTAACTTTTTTAACTAACCTGATGCAAATGATTTAAATATTTTTAGTTCATACCTGGACTTGCGCACAACTTTGTCCAAGAGCGTCAATAATAACAGAACTCGGTCCAGAGTATCAGCGCTCACATTCTGGAAATTGAGTTGACCAGTTTTAACTGTAGGAATGCCTGGGGAGATGAGCGAACACTGGATACCATCAGCAAAAAAAGAAGAAAAAACAGCATATTCAAAAAAGATACCTAGTTTAGTATCACAAATATCGTGCCTCAAATCTGGTCGTCTGGATGATCTATACTTCCACTCCTTTGCGTAATAGTTTGGTGATAGTCCGGATCAAAATCACAACTTCAAGTAAGCGTTCCAACAATACACAAACTTGTGGCTCAAATAGCATGAGTGTTCACAATGACACGCTTGATATCAGGCAATTCAATGTAATGCTGCAGAAAGCTCAAATGTTAATCAGTGACATAAGATACATTCACCGATAACAGACAGGGTTTTGTATATTAACCAACCTGGAGGGCTCGGACAAAAGACATTCTTTCTCACACAGTTGAGTAATGAGAGAACGGTCGTAGTGACTGAACATTCTTTTGCTCCAAGAACCTATAACACGTAAAAATGTGAGATATTTCAGACAAGTATAACATAAAACAATAGTAGCCAATGGATGTCTTTTGAGACGATAACGTCAAGAATTGGAACTGCAGTAAATTCAACCTATATTTAGATAGCTACTTATAAGACGAAATCAGTTCTATTTGCAAATACAAGACAATGTTCAAATAGAAAAACCACGTTAGCTTCGTTGCCGACGGGTATGGTTTCTGATTGTCGTTTTTTATTTGGTAAATATTTGCTTTTAATTCTTTTTAGTATATTTGTCTTTTAATGCATCATTAGGATGACTTGTTTTTTTATTTAAGTCTGTATTTATTGATTAATTTTTTTGTTTGGGTATATTTTTTTGTATTTTTTTGAAGCAAAGCATTGGTTATTTAACGTTTTATATAGTATAACTGTTTTTTAAAGCATAATTGGGCAGCATGACTTTTGTTAGTTGCAAAGCCCATCAGACGCATATTTTGAGTGTTGTTGGAAAAATTTAACTTACCATCAATGAATTAAAAACCGGTTCAACCCGGCAGGTTCAACCGGTTGAACCGGGAACCGGAGTATTGACCGGGCCGTTGTGAGGCGGGTTTTTACTAAAAATCGAACCGGTTTGAACCGACGGGTTTTGGTCGACCCGGATCAAACCGTCAAATTGGATACCGGCTGGTTCATCATATATCAAAGGGAAGAAGGAGAATGATTTACATCAATTAATGTAATTACACAAGTTCTGATGTGTAGTTGAATCATATGCTTTCTAAACTTGTTGAAGAATGATAGATTGGAGTTTCTGTTTCTTCTAGGTTGGCCTGATGAGGTGATGAGATCCTTTTTTATAGGAGAAGATTTTAATGGCGGATGAAATTGATGCCTGTTTGTGTAAGGAATTCAATGTCGGATGAGAAAATGAGTTTACATCTATATGTGATCTTTCTTTGTTTTGTGATGGAAAAAGAAAAGTTGCATGGTTTTGGGATGTAAAGTGCTGTAAGATAAGTCAAAGAGACAAAATCTAAAACAAAGTATTAAATTGATGGTGACTAATTCCATGTTCTTTCACATATTTATTACTACCTCCATCCTATATTTATTTGTCCACTTTTGATTTTTTTAGTCTTTATTTGTTAATTTTGACCTTAAATATTTTTGTTCGTGTTATATAATACTTGATAAAAATTATATCAATGAAAAATACATTAAAAACTCTATCCATTGATGTATTATGTATCAAATGTTAAAAAACACAAACACAAATATTTAAGGTCAAAGTTTACAAAGAAAGAATTAAAAAGTCCAACATGAACAATAATTATGGGACGGAGGTAGTATCATAAAATAAGTTTTATTATTAAAAGATAAACAAAGTTAGCAAGTGGTTCTTTTTTTATTATTATTATGCATACATAGTTCTTTTTGTTATTAGCAATAATCATGTAGTCTGTGAATAACTGAATATACACCTTGCGATTAGTCCATCTTTTTGACGTAAAACCTGTTTGACTCACCGGTTGAACCGGTAAACCGGTGAACCGGCTACTCGTCCGAGTCATCTAAAAAACCTAGTTTTAAAACATTGCTTACAATGAATGAACTACGAACAATGTTAAATTATAATAGATTTAATAACGAAAAAAAATACATGAATGATAATTCGATATGAGCCGATAAAACTTAGTAAAATTTTGAAATTATAAAGTATATGTTTTTAGTTCAATTTTGATATAAAGAGCATTAAATATTGATAATATTTAATATTGCTAGTAATTAAATAGACATTATAGATAACTACGTATATATACTTACTACTATATATAAAGTATTTGGGATCTTCTTAAAATAGCAAGGCTGAAAATTCAGACTTTTTTTCCTACTAAATAAAGCAAGTTGTTAATATGTTCATCAACGTTATATAGTATAACATTTTCTAACAACCTTTTGTAACAAACTTTTGTAACAAACTACTTTATTAATATTTTTTCTTTTCAATTGAAAAATCTTTTTATTAATTTATTATTTTTATAATCTAATTTCACCATCTTTTCTAAAATTTTATACTCTTTAATTCAATATCCATTTTGCTATATTTTTATTAACTATTAATTTTTTTAAAATTTAAAAGTTTTTTTTCGATTTTTTACAATTTCAACAATACAAACTTAATTGGTAAGAGAATAATATTTGTTAGCCTAAAAAATGATTATGAGTACTCGCCGCCGCATTGTGCGAGTACATGCTAGTGTTTTATAAACTGCGCAATGTGATTCGTTGAATTTGTACGGAATACGTTATTTCTAAGACTTATACATGAAACTATATAAAGTGTCCCATATGAAATGTCAAATTGATATCTTTGTACAAAACATAAACTTAATTCAATCTTTACTTATAAAATGCTATAAACAGCTTGATACTAAAGGATTCCACAATCATCTCAACCACTGGTACCAATACATGAACTTTACATATTACACCATTCAAATAAGTTGAAAATAAAATATACTACTTGTACTATAAAATGGATAGAGTAAATTACATATGGTCTTCGTGGTTTGTTGGGTCTTTCACTTTTAGTTAATTTTAAAAAAAGTTTAAAAAAGGAACTAAAGTTAAAGATTCGATAAACCACAAAGATAAAAAATGTTATGGAGTGTTGGGTGTTGGTCTAGATCCGTAACCTTTTTGAAGAATAAACTAAAAATGAAATATCCGGTAAATTACAAAGACAAAAATATAGTTTACTCAATAGCAGTAGAGCTGGCAAAACGGGTAAGCGGGTGGGCACAGACGGCGGGCTAGCGCGACGGGCTAAACGGGCGGTAGGGCAAACGGGCGCGGGCTAAACTGGTACGGGCAAAACGGGCGGGCTAAACGGGTGGGCTAAACGGGCGCAAACTAAAATGAGAAAAAAACATATAAAAACGTAGAATTAAAAAATAAAAATACTTGTTTAATAGCCGGTGATAAAAACTAAATATAATATATCCGCCGAGTAGCCTAATTAGTGTTTTATATATACGCCCATTAAGCCCATAAATTTCTTACATATGCACCCGTTTAGCCCATTAATAATAAAGAATGGGTAAAAAATGTCCACCTTTTTTTGAAAATAAGCAAAAAAAAAAAAGTCCACATTTATTAAAATAGGCAAAATTTGTCATAATTAACCGTGTAGAAAGGAATATATCACTATTTTCCCTAAGTGGAATTATCATAAACAATGCTCATTTTATTTCACGTGTCTTAGCTATTTGTCTAATCGAGTGCCTATAAAAATACTGTAATACATAGTAATCAATCTTTGCCATAAGCCCCATATGTTTTAGCCTTTTTTTAGGTGTAACAGATTTCCTCTATCAAATGTCATATACAATCTAATAATGGTTGAAACCTCTTCTCGTATTGTTAGTTTTATGAAGACTATGAATAGAGTTCGGAAGAACCTTATACAAAATTTAATGGTCACAAAACTGTACTATTATTTTCCTTTCACAAAACTAACCATCAAAAAGTTAGAGTGGGATCAAATAAAAGTATCACACATATAAACCACCAGACCAGCACACACAAACAAAAGCACATCACCAAACCGATTCAATTTTGCTCCTTTCACGCATGCACTGAGACCTTTTTAGTGGTCACGACGTTTGATGTTTATACATGAAAGGAACATGTATAACACTCCAGCAAGTAGCAACTATATCCAAACACCATCTTCTACACCTTCTTGTCTATCTTTGACTATTGTATGTCACATAATCACTTTCATTGGTTTAGCACAAAGTTTTCTCCCATTGGTTTAGTACTTCTTGTGAAACAATGTATCAACACAATTCTGGTCATATTAGTACCCCTTTGCAATTTGGGTCTGGACACCTCGTCAGTTTGAAGAAATGAGAAATAGTACAATGATTTTATCACAGACGCAACCAACAGGGGAAATCAAGTACCTGAATATGATCATTTAACGCCTGAAGATGATCATTCAATCCAAGCAGCTTACATATTGTTTTCCGGGGTTTATTGGTTTTGCTTATATCAAGCTAAACTAAGTAACAAAAAATATGAAAAAGACATGTTCCCTAGCATTCTGAGCATCAGTCATTTGTTTATTAGCAAGAGCCGACTTCCTATGAGTCCTTAATACAGCGAGAGAAGTAGTATGACCATAACACTCATTTGTTTCTTTTTTTCATCTTAGCTAAAACATAACCAATAATCTTACCAGTAGGTACTCAAATTTGTTTGATATCGATATGGTCTTCCACGTTAATCAACTTGGCTGTCATTTTATCTTTGTCTTTATTAACTGCACATAACAAATGGAAACTTAAAATGTGGGTTAGAACAGGTCGGCTAATCCTTTAAACATTATTGTTGACTTACGTAAACTTGAAGAAAAATGGTGATGGAAGATGACACGACAAAAGCAAATCTTCTTATTTAATTCTTCATCTAATATATGTTGCAAGAATGTTGCTTCTATGTACAGTTAAAGGCGACATTATTAGTTGATAATTATGTTTTTGTGTGTCCATCGTATGGTAAAATTACTGAGCATCTGTAATCGATCAGCAGTCACGGTTGGTCTTCTTATACACTTGCTGAAGTCAGCTAAGTGTTTCTCATGCCCTTCAAGTTCAACATCCTAAATTACTACACACAACATAAACAAAAAAAAAAGTTTAGAATAGAAATGACACAATCTGCACTGAATCGCACCTTAATATCCAGAAAGCTATAAAAGCCCGTTTTAATGCATATAATAAAAATACCGTATGCTAAGGACATGCCGTGCGCTTGTTATAACTGTATAATTATATACTTATATCGTGTAAATTCACTAATGCCCCTATCTTATATCAAGCACTCAAGACACAATTTTTACTATAGTTTCCACATTCGAATATTTACCAAGGGCCAAAGTATGTATTGTGTGACCTACAACACAAAGCTCTAAGGACTAAGAAATATTATGTGAAATCTAATCATGAACCTGAGATGTTGGAACCGAAGCAGCAGGAACATAAGGATCTGAATTCACGTAAAGGGTGCATTTTGGCTCAATGGAGTTTTGTCTGATCCTTTTGCCCAAAGTAGATCAAAAACACAAGATGCTTCCTCATACTCAAAAGTCAAAACCTGAAAACTTTGAAGCAACATCATCAGGTTGCAACATTATAAGTAACGGACATGTACTACAAAAGAGTCCCTAATTAAATTAGCTGTTTATTAGACCATCTCTGAGTATGCAGCTGCTGTATTGGTGTATAAAACATCTCTATCCGATACACGGAGTATGGTTTAGTATTTGGTGTGCACAATTTCCAATGACATTGTAACTCAATATATCAAACATAATCATTTAGCTCGTATTAAATTATTATCAGCAAACATTTCTTTTCAACAGTTTCTTTTCAGTTTAGTTTATCATATTTAGTCTCACAACAAAGATGTTGAAAAAAATGACCAGCAGACTAATCGGTTGGATTTGACAAATATTATCATGAACCCACATTCGCCAAAAGTGAAGTTCAGACTTACATAGAGTGGGGGACCAAATCCAAAATTGCATCATCAGGCGCCAAACAGACAGGTGAAAAAGTACGTCAATCACCTGCCTGCAACTGAATTAAAGTTATCATAAACCAACATTGGTATGTCTACACTGATAGCTATGTGTTCTAATCCTTTTAGCATTGTGTGAACATTCAACCTTTGAAAACCAAGCAGATTTTGTAAATATTGTTCTCACTAAAGTAGGGTCGTATTGAAAAGTCAAAAGGGGAGAAAATACAAAGAAAATTATTGGAAGAGAGGAGAACCTGCCATAGTTTGGCGTCATTCGTATGCTTCTACTATGTAGATTGCAAGTGTGTATCTATGTTATTAAACCTTCTACTATGAAGAAAAAAAACATATTCAAGTTGTTAACATGGCCTCAAAAGATAGGTAAATATAAAAATTCAACACTGATCAAACTAAGAACAACTTTTTAAAAATAACAACTGTTATGTCAAGATTAACAATAAAAACAATTATCACCAAGTTCAAGAATTGGGAAAGAAAAAATAACGGATATTCAAGGGGCATACTATTTAACACCGAATGCCATAAAAAACAACATAATCTAACATAAAAGATATTTCACTCAAGTCATTCGTCCGGATAGTTATACACCAAATATCTCCATATACTTCAAACATGCAATAAGAGGTGAAATACCTTTAGGTGGCAGGTAACATCGATCGATTCATGATCTCTCATTTTCTGGATCGACGACAAATGGTGGTTGTTTAGTCTATCAATCAAGCAAGTAAAAATACATAAATGCAAGATATACAAAATAATACTATAAAAAGCGTAATGATCTTGAAAATATTTTTACCTTATGTTGAGCATCAATGGTTAACATCTATTTTTTTTTGTGCCATTTGAACGTCTGCAAAACCATAAAAATGTCCAATAAGCTCACAAGGATAAGCTTATAACCTTTTTCAGCAAACCAAGTTGACTTTTCGATGCTGAAATATTGGTGCTGCATCCCATTGCAACTTATAGGTCATCAAGTGCAAGACCTTGTACAACAGCAACTACAGGTACGTCAGATAGGGCAGACATGTCTCCAGTCTTGTGAACTTTCCGAAAAGCATAAAACACAATGGGGCAAAGCAGTTGTATTATTCTGAAGATATGTGTTTGTGTATCTTTATGCCTGATATGTACAATGGATTAGTTCATCAAAACTTAGTCAAAACGTTTATAATATGGTTAGTCAATAACCCGAACAGCTAAAAGAGAACCTTAACAAAAAATTTGTCCTTGAAACCTGTTATGTTCACATAGTTCAGTTTACTTCACAAACAGTAACATTTATAGTTAATAAACATATATATAAAGATTTACAACATGAAGATGAAGCCAAAGGTTATTGAATAATTATATAAGTATACTGATGGTGTTAAACATGTTCAATGAGGAACAAATTAATTTATCATTGTTTGCGAACGCTACATCTATATGTACCTATAGCATAACTGTATCCATATAACTGTATTGTATCAATATACCAAATGAAGAAGTCACATTCGGACGGGCTACCCATACCTTTTTGGTGTTTTTGATGGTCAGTGTTCATGTAACGCTACTTTATGAATATATATTGGTTTCTTTAGAGTATTAACTGCGAAGTTTCATATAGGTCACGGTGATTCAAGAATAGTAAAATAATATCTTAAGAACAACCTTTTCAAGAATTTAAGTGGTCGTCCAGGCTTAATTAAACCTCAAAGAATAATAATGATTATGCTCTTTAAATAAATAGATGTTAAACACAGGATGTAACTTAAAAAATTATTCTTACATCCTCGCAATAGACTACCTATTTTCACGACGACTCTTCCTCCATTCTTATGATTTTCAGGATTCGCTGAAGCCCACAGCAAGCAATTTTCATGACGTATATGCTTTAATACACATGGATCTGGAAAAAAAAAACAAATAGTTAACTTAAGTTTCATCACTAACTTGCAAAAGATCCTTTCTCCCAAACCATAAATCCCCATCGTTACAGTGATAATCGGCCTAACTTGTTTTGCTCAAAATTACAATAAAAGAGTAATGTCTAGAAGTTATGTCACAATTGAGATGGACTTAGCTAAAATAACCTGTTCCTACAAAATTATCTCAAAAAAAAACATATGATTATCATTCGGTTATAATACATATAAACACAATGTATAAAACAAATCACTAAATCATTCGGTTGTTTGCATCCAGCTACTACAAAATTATCTCAAAAATATATAAAAAAGATTAATTAATAACAGCAAAGTTAATAAAAAAGAAAACCGACTATACCTTGGATAATCAGCGGTGTGAATGATTTAGGGTTATTATTGATTGACGAAGAATTAGGGTTTTTGTGAATTATCGTTAGATGTGAATGAACGAAAATTAATAGGTGTAAACATTACCGAATTTTGTTTTAAGGGGATGCTGAAAGTTTTTGTTTTGATGTCGGTGGAGACATGTGAGATATAATATGTGAGATAGTTAATGTGAGTTGTAAAAAATTGCCGTTAAAAAAAAAAAAACTCTTGACACCAATAAAATTGTAGGTTACCTTCTCCATTGTTATTGGAACTTCCATATACATACTACACTCTATTTTCTCGTTTAGACAATGTTGTGAGACAATATAGTACATTAGTACCTGTACATCTTTAGTAGCATTTTGAAATATCTGACACCGAGTATCTATCTTTTGGGTCTTGGTAGAGTCAATACTGTAACAACAGTTTCTTCGATTGCTTTCCCACTCATATGCACGTTGATATACATAGACTTAGATTTAGAAAAATAATATACAATAAAAGATGGTTGTACAAACTAACAAAGATCTTATTAGAAAGTGATAAGCAGCTTTTTTTAATAGATTTTTAGGAGTCTGGAAGTTTTTAAGATTGAGATCTTATTTAAAATTGTTTTCGTCATGTCAAAATTGAGATCATAAAATTTGATCGAAATCTTAGAAAATCAAATATCTTGTTATTTTTTAGTAGTCTTTGTAATATTATACAAATATATAAATAATTATACATCATATATATATAATTAACTACTTTTTTAAATCATCCTAGTCTTGAAAAAATTAGACTTCTATATAGACACAAACTTATTAGTTGTTGGTACTAAATGTTAAACACTATGTCTGACTACATGTGGATCCTTTTCCCAAGTGGTTAATACTCAAATAGTTTGACGCAAACATATGCTTGAAACAAAAAATGGAAAAAGAGTTTTGAAGAACTGGGTATGAGCTTGAGCTTGGGCTTAAGCGTACAGTTTTAACAGCATCTTCAAGTAAACTATTTCCTCATCTGTGTGAAGAGCTCAGATGGAGGCCTTACCGCTACTTCACTACTACCGAACCCACTTCCTACTTGACTGCTAAAACCTCCAAACCCACCTGCACGATTATATTCAGTCATATATTTGATTAGCAAAGCCATGTATGAACACTGCCAATACAATCTGTCTGGTTTCAGGTTTTACGATTTCACCATTTAAGGATTGACAATTGAATGTAAGCGTATTCGTGCATCAGAAACTTAAACAAAAAACAAAATCAGACTTTACAGTTATAAAGTAAAGCGTTTGATACTGAATAAACTTGATAACCAAGGAAACCGAACTAAAACAACAGAAATATGTTTAGTTCACTAAAATGCTAGATTTTCTTGCACAATACCGAACCAAAGATCAGTAGATTTGGTTCAAAACTTTATTCTTAAACAACTCACGATATTCGATCAACAATTAACATGTTGATTGATTTGTCATGTGAAATGCACTTCATTACTCATTTTGGACATGTAAAAGTAAAACATCTAACACGCCATATTTACTCCACAACCTCGAATAATTCCAAAAAACATTAAAAAGATAACATTAATAATTAAATACCAGCTGGTGGAGCACCTCCAAAACCACCGCCACCTGTAGCTGCAGCATCAAACCCACCAGCTGGAGCAGCAAAGCCGCCGCCACCAAAACCACCACCACCAGTAGCAACACCAGCAAAACCCCCACCTACAGTGGTAGGAGCACCAAAACACCGTTAGTGGCAGGAGCACCAATGCCACCACCAGTGGCAGGAGCACCAAAACCACCACCACCCATGGCAGGAGCAACAAATCCACCACCACCCGTGGTAGGAACAGCAAATCCACCACCGCCAGTGGCAGATGGGCATGTTGTGTGGGTTAGGAAACCAGGGGTTATGATTTGACCCGCTAATACTTATTTCTTCGTTTTTTTAATGTTTCTTAACAGATGACATGTGCGAGACACTTAATTAAATCAGTAGCATGACCTAATACCCATCAAGAGAATGTACGCATTAGACAGAGCTTGGGAAACTTTCAGCCTGTTCGACCCACATGACTAACTGAACCAAAATACGCAATGGGCAACCACTGATTTGTTTGACCCATATGAGACGTCTCACTTAAGTAAAAATACTGACACTGGTTGACTCATTTACGCATTACTTGGTTGATAAAAATTCATCTATATTTGTGATGTGTCAGATGGGTTAAGTTACATGATCAAAATTAGGATAAAGCGGGTTAGATGGGTCGAAAGTAATCCAAAATGTATTATGACGCATACTCTCTGGTAGTGTTATAGCACAACAAAAGAATATTTATCAGTTCTAAAGCGCAAATCTAAACACATCCTAGTGTCATTGTAAGTTTCTAACAGGCTGATATTTGGATAAAAATTGAGGTTCCAGATGACATACACCAGTGATAGGCTGATAACATAATTGATGACTCAGATACAAAATCCCTTTTCAGACCCCAAACAATATAGGTGCATGGCAAAGTGTAGATGCATTATTAGTAAAGTCAATCAGATTCTATTAAACTTGTACACCTGAGGACGTGCGGCTTAGAATCATTTCATATCAATACTAAATTTTATTTTTCCAATTTTTCTACAAATCCTAACCAAGCAATTAGTTGTTTATATAAGCAATCTTACTGGCCCAATGCTCACATTAGACTCTCTGGGAGCAGTCCAAAGTGTAGCAGGCGTGTTTTATTAGTTGTTTCCTCCCTAAATTTTCATCCATGTTCGCCTCTACAAAGCACACTTCAAACATATTAGCATACAAAGGGTCTTGCTACCTCTCATAGTGACTATGGTTAATTCATGTGGGACTTACCCGAGTGTGATGGAGCATTGTTTGATGTCTTCGTGAAACCATTATTTCCAACCCGTAATTCTGCATTGTTGTTAAGAAGATGCATCCTCTTCACCCATCTGCTTAAGAAGAACATTAACATTGATTTCTTATTAATGATAATAATAGTATGTAATGACTGAGAAGGAACAACGACCCGAATTAGGTCATTTCTATTGAAAGCACAAGCAGGAAGTATCAAATACTTCTAATATGAAAACGGGTAAACCATGGCTTTTTGTAAAATAAAGTTTCGGTTTAAAAAAAACAGCCATTAGTGTAGTTATCTAGTGCAATTGATACATTATGCCACACCATATACGGAGTCTAAACGACAATGGCAATGCATTATAATGAAGCCTCGATAAATATTCAATTTTAAAACTCCAAGTATGAACGAAGACATTAACAAAGTGACAAAAGATATGGAGTTTAGCGTCAAAGGAAAACCTGTCGGTAAAAGACACTCAAGAGGATGGAGATCCATCGAATTAATGTTCCCTTGATGGATATTCAACTCATGCAAGAGCTTTCTGGCACTTAAGTCCCATATCTATTCAATAGCGAACAACAGAAACTTAGTTCACTTGTTTTCTCAAGCTGCTAACAAAATAAAGTGGTGATACCTGAGACCTTTACAACATTATCTACTCCCTCATACCACAGATAAATTAGATGGTGCTAATTTCTCGGTAATGACCCTTATATGTATGAAGGCATTGTTTCTTCTGAAAATCCCATATCTTCAAGCTAGTGTGCATGGAGCGTGATGAAAACAATTCACCAAAAGGATTGTCCATTAAGTGTCCGCACCGCTGCACTTGAAGTAAAATAATCATAAATCAAGGAAACCCTACTTCAGACTACAACTATTCACAAAGTCCCTACTAAATAATTCCTGAGAAAATTAGACACAATTAATTTACATAATGGTAATCAGGTCTTATGCAAGTCATAAAGGCGAAACCACCACAAAACTTTGTTAACGGAAAACTTTATATGTTAATGAAACTTTATAATGAACACTTTCTTCTACCAAGCGAACACTTTTTTTCTTTCGCTTTTGGTTCGTTACGTCGTTCCTGAAACTTCATTACTTTGAGCCTGGTTTTGAGTCCATCCCTATCATTGGGACAAGTGATTCAGTCCGAAATGACCCTCTTTAAAGAGGTCACCCCTAAAACATAAGAATAAATATGGTTTACCTGTGAGAGTGGTTGTTGCCTTCATCGAAATCAGTAGCGTCAACTCATTGTATAAGAGTATTTAATACATCGAACATGGGAATCATGTCGTCCAAGATCATCCTCCTTCTCGTTGTTTAAAATTAGCCTGAGATAAAGCAGATAATTATTGCTTATAGGTCTAGGAAAAGGTGATGAGTAAAACTTGCCACTCGGGGATTATAGAAGGCGCACATGAACAACTCACATTTTTTAAAACCATATCAACGCATAAATAATGAATTATGATATAGTGTCTTCTATGGAAAACGACAAAGGCCTGACATAATATATAAGAATGCAATTGACATGTGTTATGAGGCTACAAAAACTATTTGATCACTTTAGAAAAGTCTAAAAAATCAGAAATGCAATTTGGGAGAATTCGACCCATTCAAACCACATCTATATCTAAAAATACTTTGCATAAGCCGGCTAGTGTTGCATCTCTCAAAGAACTAAATTTAACATGAGTTTTAGCGATTGGCTTCAAGTTATGTAACATGGTTGATTGAAAATACTAAATCACCTAAAAGAAACCCTCAATGATTGCGTCATAATCACTATCATCAGGTATATGTGGATATATTATTAGAGTAACACTGCTTACCTATTCTAGCATTGCTTGCCAATTAGACCAGCCAAATGCTTGGCAATAAGCGACCATTTCTTACACACATGTTTTTTCAACCAACCTTAATGCGATCATCCTCCTGAACAATAATATAAAGTGAAATTAATAATGAAATTTCTTAACAAAGTAATCTCCACACTAATAAAAAAGGAGTCCAATAGATACCTCTTTGGTCCAAGGTCCTTTTGACATGCTGCGAACTTCTTGCCAACGATGGAGGCACTCAACAAATCTTTTCTCCTGGAATTGATTCAGCTACACAAGAAAAGGCAAATGAAACAGATATATAATGAATATTATCATTACTATTCACTCTAATCTTATCCACTTCAATCTTTTATGGATTAACTAATTTTCACAACTAAAGGAAAAAAAAGCAAATGGCTTATATATACTTACTTTTTAAATGACAGTTAAGCACCCTTGTTAGGTGCTAAAAAAATCAAAAAGGAGATGTATTTTTGTACCTGAGTTTATCTTCTGTAATTGTCTCAGTGACTCAATAGTATTACAAAGTTGTAACAACAGAAGTACCTTCATATGTTCATAGCTGAAACATTGAAGTCTCATATTATGCTCATGTGACGGGAATTACATTTGTTGCAAGAAAGGATGTCCCATGTCATCAAACCAACAAAATTTGTTGGAACCTGCACATATCATATAAAATGTTACGTTTAGTACCTTAATCTCATCTCTAAGGTGTAATCTTTTCATCTCTAACATTGACAAAAAAAATCAGCAAACCTGACCTCACCAAACCGACACGAGCAACCCACATCAGCGAACCCAGCATCAGTAACACATCGGCAACCCTCATAAGCAAACCCTCATTAGTAAAATACCTAAAGAAAACTGAGTGAAACGCATCAGGAAGATGCACAGCAACCCGGATTAGCAAACAATAAAGGGTTAACCGGCCAACACAAAATCGTTGCTGACGGTTATGCTTGCTAATGTCACTAATTTTCAAAATGAATTGTTTGGCAGGCGAGCTGTTCTATATGCAACTAATAATAGTTAACGAAGACTTGAACTTAAAATGCTTGCAATATAACCAAAACTCACGTACATTTCGTTCATAACATGATAGGCCCAAACTGAAAAGAAAATGTCATTGAAGCATCAACCAAACCTAAACTTAAACAAAAAAATTCAGCGACATGAAATATTATACAATAGCCTAGAGGACAATATATGGTCACTATAAAAATTCGTGAATTATTTTTATCTTGCATAAAACCTAACATTATTCACTTGATCGAAACAGAAATAGCATCCAAAGTATAAGCATACACGCAATACAAATAGAAATAGGTGTTGAGGAATTTCTTTTAGAAGAAAGCCCATAAGCGTGACACAACATATAAAATCAAGTTGTGCATACCAATTAGATCATTTAAAGTGAGAAACTCACTTCTGCTTCTATGTTTTCGCTTAAGGTTGGTCCCTCAACCTTACAATTGTAGGCTCCAATAAGAGCACATCACCTGCTGATCTCCTGTATCTCAAACGTTCCTAATTTCAACCTAAAATATGTCCAATTACAGATAAAAAAATATAAGCATTAGAGCATAGAAAAAATTAAATGTAAAAATATAACATAACTTTAACAGCTAAAACCACAATCAAAAAGTGATGATATACATAGCAACCTATCATTAATACAATCAAACAATCAATACAATCTATAAAAACTGATATTTTATAAAATTGTGAATAATTATTAAAACACTATAAATAAAAAAAGGCACGAATCTGATCTTGCACTCTCTAGGACAACTTGATGATACCTAGGGAGTTGGAACAAATCTTTAAGAAGAGCATTCTTTACCTTTAACATGTATGCATATAATCTGCGAAACTAACCTAATATCCTATACAACATGTGAAGCCAAACTTACATCCGAATGATCAACAATAAAAAAACACCAAACCCATAAACTATTATGGTGATATTAGGGTTAGAGAAAAAGGCAAAACAAACATGTACATTCCTGTCTTCAAACTAAATCTCTAATGCCTATGCACAGCTTAGTATCCGATTTCAAATTAAAGGAATAAAAATAAAGGAACATGTAGTAATGAACTGGTAATGAATTTCGAACTGCTTGAGTGTTTACATTCTGAGAAAAGACAATTTGAATATGAATTTACCTTGTATGGTCACTCGTCTACTCATAATCAAAAGTACCATTCTTCCCTAATCATAAAAATAGTAATTCACATCACAAAAAAAAAATCATTGTTGATGAAAAAAAGAACCCTAAAATTGAGTAGTCTAAATTACCTTGATTATGATTCGATCAATTGATCAATTTAATCATTGTTTTGTTCCCTCAATGAACAATAGAAGTCTATAATTACAGGGATTCAATTTAGAGTTCTGTTTTTTGGGGCGCCATTAATTGTTTTAGGGTTCGGGGCTGTGAGAATGAATGAGGGGGTTTAACGAATAATGAGAGGTGTTTTCTTTATACGTTGATTATGTTACGACTATCGTTAAGCCCAAAACGAAAGCCCATGCTGACTGGGATTAGTTCCCTGATTGATGACGTGGCAAATCCCTCCTGTTATATATAATGTAAAGATATATATATATATATATATATATATATATATATATATATCGGGGTCTTAACAGTAGCTTTAAGGTTGGGACAAAAGGGAGGAGTTAGATAACATATGTAAGGGCATAGGGTTTCCTTTACAGAGATCATGGGTATGGTTAGGTGGGCGTTTGGCTTATAGTTTGGAGACCTAAAAACCGGGACTATTTTGGGTAAAATGTTAACGGGACGGGTTATGAAGTAAACTAAGTTAAGGGCTTTATAGAGGGGTGTAATGAGATGCTTAGACATATAAATGGGGTATATATATGGGAGAAGGTTAGATGTCCATCATGGATTGATGAGCCATCTTAGTGTTTGGTTCATGTTTTCATTGTGTGCTTTTGTTTGTTAGCTTTTTGCTAGTGTGCGGATTTTTGGAGAAGCTCAATCAGGTGAGTTTCATAGTCTCATGTATACTAATGATTTTGACTTCTAGATGGGATGGAAGAGACACTGTCTTGTTTTTATAAACTATGTTGTGAATGTCTTGTGTTTGGTGATGGACTTGTGCATACTTATGTGATTAACTGCTAGTTGATTCCTGATTGTTTTATGTTTTGACATGGTACCAAGGGGATGATGACAAGGCGGGGCCTTGGGATTGGTTCATAGGTGTATGGGCGCCTATGGGACCATGGTGTTTGGTAAGGCTGGGAGCCTTGGATTTTGGGTTGGTTTGTTAAATCTTGAATATTAGTTCTTAATGCATGTTTGTATCACATTGTCCATATGTTCTTAAATTTGGTTATTATTCATAACTTATGGTTTGATTTTGGCGTTGGAGTCTAAACCTATGACTCTCACCAACTTTATGTTGACGTGTTTTAGTGTCTCTTTCAGGTGAGAATGTGGTTAAGCTTGAGAATAGAAGTGGCTAGTTTAGGAGGCATTAGGATTGCATTTAGAAGGAGATCCTCGTTCCTTCTTAGTTTATTTTTATGTGTTTTGAATAAGTGATACTTTGTGGACACCTTTATGATGTTTTGTTTGTGGTAATTGTTTGTCTTGGGTAAGAGGTAGGACTGTTACCTACTTGCCTAGACTCCTACATTTTGTGGAGATATTGTCATGAAATTTGTGTCACCATCTTATGACATTTCCATTTCATTTAGTTATCTCTATAGACACGCCATGTTGTGATGATATCCATACGTCGCGCCCCATATTCGCCATGTTGGGGTGTGATAGATACCAACTTTTGGCTTGAGTATATAAAATGATATAGCATCCTAGTCCTTGTATCATCCGCCCTAGGTCTCTTGAAAAGTCTTCATAATCTCTTCCCCAAAAAAACTCATCCTACTTTATCTTTCCAAAAAACTCATCATACTCTCACAAGTCTAACCTAACCACACTCTTAGTTTTGTTCGCCCCCATATCTCTCAAAACCCAACCACCAAAATACTAAACAGATCTCCACACTTAGATATTAACAACCATCACACTTTCTTGTTTTCTTCGCCCCCTATATCTCTCTTTTCCTCAATTAAAGATATAACTTAATCTCTAGGAAACTCAGCCACCATTTTCATCATCTTTCTATCACCAAATCTCATCTCATCTCAAACCAAGATCTGCTACTCATGAATCCAAAATAACACACAAACACTTCATAAAAAAAATCACACACTTCGAATCGTAACAACCCCAACCAAACGGCCTTGCTGCAGCGAGTTGTAATCTTCAAGATCTTTTAAGTAAGGTCTCGGGTAGGTTTGGTGATAATGTTTTATTTTCGTTGAACGAATTAGAACAACCAATGACTATAACATAGATGTTAATAGTTGATTGTTCGATTCAAAAATCTAGCTAAGATCGATGATGATTAATGTTTTGGGTCTTAAGATCTGTAAAGATCTTTATATATCTTTGGAAGATATGGAACAAAACTTAATCTAAGATCTTGATTAAGAGGTGTTATTTACGTTTTGCAGTTTGTTGTGTCTGATGTTTTGTAATTAAGTCCTTTCAGAGTCAAGTCGAGTCGAGTATAGAGATCGAGTTAGGTGGTGTTGAGAGGGCAGTCAGTTGTTCAAGTCGAGAGGGTTTGAATCGGATTTGTGTTCGAGTCGAAATGGTCAAAATGGTTGAGTGTCGGTATCTTGGATTCGAGTATGTGTTGGAGTCGAGAGAGTTTTCGAGTCGAATTAACTATAATGGAGTCTTGTGGGTGCTTAGAGTTGAGTCACGTGTTGGAACGAGAGTCAGGTTTTGTTGAGTTGGATTCGGGAAAAAAATGAGTCCGTCGAGGCTTGGGTGTTGGGTGTTGAAGTCGAGTCTGTTGAAGAGTCAAAGCAAACAGGGTATGAGTCTCTGGTCGAGTGAACTTGGTTGTATAGGAGTTGTCTTGGGTGTCGAGAGTGGTTGGTTTGAGAGTTGGTGTGTTTTTCGTTTGAGGCTAGGTCGAGTCTTCTGGTCGTCGTCTATTCGAGTGTTTGAGTCTCGAGGTGTTTGAATTAGAGTCGAGTCCAGTTTAAGTCTGTTGGTTGTTTCACTATCGCAATGAACCCCAATCCAACACTCAAATAATCACAATATTGTATCGCAATGAAAACTGCGTAATTGTCGCAATGTTGTATCGCAATATGACAAAAAGTAACTATCGCAATAATTAATACTCCAACTGTCGCAATGTCAAAAGTATACATGGAAAAGACAAAAGACTACAATCACAAAAGTGATCGCAATATCCATCGCAAAATTAAAACCCTCATGCATTGCGACAGAATATGACAAAAAGACAAAAAGAGGAATCTTTGGAATATTAAAAAATAGCAATAATACACTGTGTAACTTAAAAAACACCCTGAAAATCACCAAATGACCAAAAAAATTTGCGATTTTGACCAAAACAAGTAACCCAAATCACTACCACATCTATGTAGTCGATTTGTCTACCAACTTAATGTGACAGTCCCAAATTTAGAATAGCAGCGGAAGGGTCATTGGGAGTATTACTTCATAGCACAACAACAAGTTAAAGAAAACGACTCAAAAAGAGATGTTTGAAAAGTTTAATCCATTCGATAATTTAAAATCAGAGTTTACATGTAGGTCCCAACAATAATGTAATAATAAACTGTTTCAAAACGATTATCGAATAGTAATCATTATTTTAATGTCCTTAAAATATCCAGTACGACTTCATGCTCCATACCTGAGATATACATGATAAAATGTCAACACAAAGGTTGAGTGAATTCATAGGTTTGCAAGTAAAGGCATTGGACCATAAGATTTCAAGCATTCAATTTCCAAAGTTAGATAGCATCAATTATCGCACTAAGCTCATGAAACTGATATGTTAACAGAGTTCAGATAAGTTTGCCCTTAGTAGGTAATTTGCCTTATTACCAAGAGTTCTCAAATATAATGTGTCCGTTTAACCAGTTCTGTTGGTCAAGTAAGCGCGACTTACCCGGACAGGGATGTCAATCCCAATATATCTATTCAAAGCATTCGTGTTTAACCGACCAGTACAGTCGGTCCAAGTAATTAACGATTCATGACTAAAAGGGACTTGTTGTGGGCAATAGTGTTCCTTAGTGTAAATGATAATGACATGTGATGTGTGGGAACCGTGTCGAAGTATTTTAATACAATACGTTATAGAACAAATAATAGAAATTACCTTTAGGAAAAAGTAATAATCTAAAACTCTCTTAAGACAGATTAATTAAACACGAGAGTGATCCCGATTCGTTGTTCACGAAGAAATTGTGAATTTGAGACTTTTTGTTTTGGTTAGGACAATCGATTTTAATTTGTTCGGTTTAGTTGTCTAAAAGTCCTACAATTTTATTAAAGTGCACGAATCGATCCCAAATTAAATCTAAAAGTCGATATTGAATTTTTTAATTTTAAGTATTAAACTTTAAACTAATGCATAATCAAATTTTTATAAATGAAAATTGACAAGAAAAACGAAAAAAAATAATAACGAAAGTTATGTATTCGAAACAAATTAAAAACGTATATGTTAAGATTAACTAAAATGGGTTAAATAAACATAAGTGAATCTAAGCTTTATAAGAAAGAGTAAAGAAAAGATATCAAAAGCTATAACTAGCACAGTGGTAAAAGCTTTGGTGCTTGAACAGAAGGTCTGGAGTTCGATTCCAAGGAAAAACAGAGTTCTTGTTTATTTTTATTTTACACGTTGATCAATTTCAGCATCACCTCTAACACTTAATCCAACATGTCTGGTTCTAAACTCAAATTTAACACGACTAAAACTCAAATTATAACTTCTACTGCAGAAAAACCAACAGAAACTCTATCTCGAATCTAAATAATATCAGACTAAAACGTAGCAGCCTATTAATACAAGGCACATATTAACGTAACAAAAGTATCTAGCCAAATCTAAACCACTATAGATCCAATTCAGAAACAGTAGTGCTTCAAATATGCAAAATAAGCAACAATAATCGAGAACTAAAACGAATAAAAAAACTCAATAGCAACAAGAGACAAATTATCAACTATGCTTAAGAAAACTCCTAAAACATCACAGCACGTTAGAATAACTAGCCAGTTATAACAGTTATGAAAAATAATATTTCAGCAATCAAATGCTACAATAGCAATATGAAGAAATCATATATGAAGAAATCATATATCAGCAGTAATTGGCTATGCATCTATAACAAGACTTATAAGAATATACGCAGCAGTAGCAAGCAAACTCGAAAACTCAGCAATCAAGCCACAATTAGAAACAACGACATCAGGAGTAATGTCAAAGGAGCTCTATAAAACCCGCATGCTTTTACCATGAATAGTACCCTTTAGATCGTGCGTGCATGATTAGAACTTTCCTTTTATAGCACGTTACGTTTCACGAATAAGAATTTCAAGTATTACGTACGTGTTAGAACATGATAAGTATTTATTACGTATGAACACACGATAATTATTCCAATAATAATTATAATCACGAACATGCGATCATGAAATCATGAACGTAATTTAATCACGAGCTAATATTATTTACGTATATATATATTTATTGCGAACACGAATAAATATATTAGGTCACGATCAATAATTAATTAGAACACGTAAAACACGAACACGATAAAACACGAGAACACACTACAATATTTATACACGAGAAAAGTACGGGTTACCCCATGTGGGGCCCCTACTCGCGGCATACACAAGAACATGGGCTTAGCCCATGCAAAATTTACTAATGTTGATGCAAAAGTTGGTTGATCCTTGCTAGACCCGAATTAGGCTTAATTCGGGTTGGCTGGGTACCGGCTCCTGCACCAAGTGAATCGTCTGGTTGGGATCCTGCACACTAAACAACACGCGTTAAGCTTACCGTGGGAAGGTTTCCCACGATTAAACTCCGGCGTGAGAGTAAGTAATCGATTTAGGGTTATATGTGAGTTTAGAGAGAGTTGTGATACCTTTGTGGAACCCTTGGGGGTTCCTTTTATAGGCAGTGAAACCCTAGTGGGCTTTCACTGATCCTTCGGCCCCAAGGAAGAGATAAACACCAGAATTAGAATGATTGTAATCTTCTAATTCTGGTAGTGAATATCCTCTCTTCTTAGGGTAAGGATATCCCTAGACAGGATATTATTCTGTCTGACCCTATGTCGGCCGTATCGGCCATACCGGGCCGTGGGCCGCACACGTGTGTGCGGTTACTATTCATTCAGGCCCATAAGCCTGACTGACATCATCCCACCCATACGTGATGGGCCGGATACGGGTAGTACCCTTGGGCCGGGCTCATGACCCGGCTGGGGACTATACGTCATCATGTCCCCCCAGTCTAGTTGTTACAACCGTAGGTGGAACCTCTAGACTACAAATATGCTCCCGGACGTACCAAGGAATTCATAACAAAGGACAAAGATGCTCGATTCATAGTCGCCGAGACAAATTAAATATATCAATAAATGTCAAGTCTTACGTTAGAGCCGCATAATCCGACATGAACGACTGTTCATCTGACTTGTTTGACTGACAAAAGTGCAGACAGTCAGAACATTGAGCAGTGCAAACGTGTGGGTCAGATATGACCCGTGGGTCCCATCTGACGTTTCACTTGCCTCTTGCCCCCTAGCCACACGATTAAGAATAGTGGCCAACACGTGTCACATATCCAACAGGCTGTGACCCTCAAGGTAACCCTATAAATAAGCCACCCCTACGGCTGTGTGAAACACACAGTTCACAACCTCCATTTCTGCCATTAAAGCTTTCCTTCTATCTTGAACCAAGTACGCACGGATCCCTTCACACGCAGGTTAGAATACCACGTCCTTACACTCTTTTTTAGTAATGGCCAATAGAAACAACCCTACCATCGGATCCGTGCTAAATGTCATGTCCCAAGACCAGTTAAACCATTTTTGTACAAATTACTTCATCCCTTCCAACCTACACCCCTCACTCCCTGGCGTCGGAGACCTCATAACTGAGGCTCCAGCGGGTAAGATAGGCCTCTATACTCGCCTGTTTGATGCGGCTAATTACCGCATCCCTTTCACCCACTTTCTCGTAGATCTGTTAGGATATTATAATGTACACATTAGTCAGCTCCACTGCATAGGTGCCTGTAAAATTAGCCAATTCGAGATCCTCTGCCGTGCTAGGAATATCCCCCCAACCGTAGGGTTATTTAGGTTGTTTTACACCCCAAACTTAGTAAACGGTTGGGTATCTTTCAAAAAACGAGCCTCCAACAGCCCACAATCACACAACAAACCGATGGATTCACTGAAAAATTGGTATGACCATTATTTTTTCATTGACGAAGTTGTATGGCCGGGTGATTTCATCATTAGGACCAGACTACCGCCCGACCCTAAGCCGCACGCCAGTACATACAATCCCCTTCACTCGCAAGAGTTAGATCTAAATAGGACTGGATTCCACAGAAACCTACCGGAATCATTCTTATGTTTGCTAGGAATTAGCCGCAATTACTTTGGTCCCTCCAATAGGTATCCTGTGTTTTGGAGAAGGCAGGGTGAAGGTAGGCTCACCATCCGTACGTCCATAAAAAATGTATATGTGTTTGTAATCAACTAACATCTTTTGTGTTGTGCTGGACAGAAATGAACTTCTTTGGACTGTTGCGCCAGGGCGATCCAAAGCTTGTGCCGGAAGGTCTCCGCCCTCTCCGTGAAAATGAACAGCCCCTCCTTGAGCACACCCGACCAGTGACGGTTGCCTTAGAAGCCGTGCCTGATCCCCATTCTGATGAAGAACATGGAGAGCATGGTGATGGTAATGACCAGATGAACCAAGGGGAAGCCGGGCCTTCCTCACCTCACAGAGAACAACAGGGAGACAATATCGAAACCGACTCCACCATTCGCCGACTGATGGGCGATGATGATGATGATGAAGTGCAACAGCATGTTAACTTGGACGAAGATGAGGAGGCCGAAGAGGAGATTGCGGAGATCACAGCACAGCCCCTCACTAGGCGGACCCGGAAGAGGGGGAACCGTGCAGGCGAAACTGCATCGGCCGAGATTGGTGAACACAATGCTCCCCGCAAGAGGCTTCGAGAAGACCACCCTATGTATCAATCCGTTGGAAGTGCTACCCAGGGTTCTGAGGCTAACCGGGTCACTCATGTCGATCCCGTCACCCAAATTGCCCCAACTGCTTCCGAAGGAGCAAGAGGAAATATGTAAGAAATCATCCAAGCATGCAAGAATGTCTTCTCTTTTTTTTTTTTTTTTTTTGCCATACTTAAGATATTCCATGATACTTATGTCGCAGGGACAACCAAGCTGAGGCCGCACCGCCTTCTGACACCCAAGTGAATAAGGAGAAAGGTAAAGCTGTCGAAGAAAATCCTGCGGTCGCCACAAAGTCTGGCCCTGTTTTTGAAGATGGTTCACCCCTGATTTCCCAAGACTTCCCCACATCCGGTGCTCCCCAACCTTTTAATCCTGTATGGACCATCACCACAGCGTCGCGATTGAGGAGTGCTGAGGAATGTCGTGAATACCTTAACAACTGCATCCCACCAAGCTTGGTACAAGAGGTAAACTCCCTAAATCATGCGGATTTGGCTGACGAGTATAATGGGACGCTTGTACATCAGATGGCGATGGGAACCGCGATGAGAGTCAGGTTTGAAGCTGCCCTTGGGCACGTCGAGTCCCTCAAGAGGAAAGTTGGACGTAGGGAAAAAATGATTGAAGATAACGAAGCCCTGATTGCTGACCTCCAATCCAAACTGGCGAATGCTGAGGCAACTATTAAGACACAATCGGCCCGTGCGAGTGAACATGATCAGCAAGTAGCGCACCTTGAGTCTCAACTTGATGCTGCAAACACCAAGGTACATATCCGTACCGCACCACCCACATATACCAAACAATGAATGCACTAACACGTCTTTTACTATAGGTGACCACGGCCGAAACTTCTGCCCATTCTTACGCCAGCCAAGTAGATGATCTGAACCAGAAGCTGAAGGACGCGCATTTGGCCGTCCAAAATACGGAAAAAATGCAGACAGAACTTGCTGAGGAAAGGGCCATCACCCAAGAGCTGAAAGAGGCAATTGCCCAAAAAGAATTGGTGATGGATGCCCTGACCGCTGAGCGTGACAATGTACTGTGCCCTCAACTGCTAACAGCCATTGCGGGCCGTAGGTGGATGGTTGGTCATGGAGCACGCCTGGCCGTGACGAAGGTGCTAGAGGCCCCCTCCTTTGTACAACAATTTGCCAATCTTGTTTCTGATGGCATCGACCATGGCCGACACGAAGGAATGGTTGAGGCTGCAGAATTGATCACCAAAGGTGGGGACATCGCCCATCACACCTTTTTTAAGCCCGAAGCCGCCAGCAAGATGACTGCCTCCATGGCCGCGATGCAAGATCTGCATTACCCATTCCTGGACGAGCTAGAGGCCACAAAAGATGCCCCGAACACTGTAATCATGGAGAAGCTCAGTCCTAGCCTGCCGTCCACTGCTAACTTTCCTCTAACCCTTCCTGTCTATGAGGACGTAACCAGGGTCGTACTTGACGAGGAATCCCTAGACGTGGTTTTGGAAAGGACCGCGGCCCAAGCCCAGAAGCGGGGAGAGCGTGATGAATGGTTGCCGCGTCTGGTGGAAGAACAAGCAGAGATGGGTAAGTTTCTCCCCTCAATTTAGGATGCTCCTTTGTTCACCATTAAACACTTGTTTTGTAACCTATGAATATGTATTGTTTTGATTCGTCCGTGTATGTACACGGCTAACAACTTTTACGTTTTGTATATAAGTCCGTGGGTAACCACGGCAATTTTGATTTGTTTGGAAACTTGTGTATTTGTGTTTGAAATATTGTAGTTCAATACTGCATGGTACCACGTCTTACTCACAAAGAAAATACATTCAAGTCTATAATTTACTAGACGTGCGACGTGCGTCTTTATTATGCGGAGCACAATATGGCTATAGCATATGAAGCTTACCCCAACGTCTTGTGAGTAAGGTGTCTAGTAAGGATACGTGATCCATGCGGCTGGGGTTGCATCCCTCTTACGCGGCAAGTTGAATTAGTAGGTTCACTTAATCCTCTTACCCCACCTGGAGGCGTATGGTACATGTACAGTATTTCGAGAGAATGCATATGAAAGAAACATGGCATATTATCACACAAATAAAATTCATACGTCTAACAAAGAATCTAACAAAGGTGACAATAGTTTGCACGAAACAGGCCGTGGAGCTAGCTAGGCACCACGGCATTTTATTAGAACATTTACATTTTTTGTTTGAACAATGATGACAAGTCCTAAAAAGGTCCATAAAGGAAACTTAAACAAACATAAAAAAAAAACAAATAAGACAAATAACCCGCATGGTTTTTTATTAAGACCGCCTATAGCAAAGTATCCATGCGGGAGCCGTAGCTTTCAAAGATAGCACCTTTTTAGATTGGCGATGTTCCATGTGCGCTCTAGGTCGCGGCCATCCATATCGCGCAGCTTATACGCGCCTCGTCCCAAGGCTTCAGTGACTTCATACGGTCCCTCCCATTTAGGGCCCAGTTTTCCTGTATTTTCCATGCGACTTGCTTCGTTAGCACGATAGACATAGTCTCCCGGTCGAAAAGAAACACCTTTGACCTTGGCATCGTAATAAGCCTTCATCTTAGCCTTGGACTTAGCTTCATTGATGGCTGCTAATTCCCTTTTTTCCTCCAACAGATCTAGGTTGATTCGCAGCTGTTCATCATTTGTGACGGCATTAACCTCCGCCGTGCGGATGGTAGGCATCCCTATTTCTGCTGGTATCACGGCTTCAGTGCCGTAAGCCAATGCAAACGGAGTATCTCCGTTGGCTGTTTTTATCATGGTTCTATGTGCCCATAGCACATGCGACAATTCCTCGACCCATTTGCCCTGTCGTTCATCCAGCCGCGCCTTAATCCCATTCCCCAAGCTCCTATTTGCTCGTTCGACAAGGCCGTTCGTTTGTGGATGCTTGACAGAGGCGAAGCGCCGCTTGATGTTCAATGATGCACACCAGTCTTTAAATGGGTTATCCGTGAACTGTTTGCCGTTGTCTGATATAATTTCTCCAGGTAGACCGAAACGGCATACAATGTGTTCCCACACAAACTTCTTGACCTGCTTACCCGTGATAGATTTTACTGCCTTGGCTTCTATCCATCGTGTAAAGTAATCCATTGCAACAATCAAGAATTTAACCCCTCCCGCAGCTACAGGAAATGGTCCTGCGATGTCAATTCCCCACTTGTAGAATGGCCATGGGGACGTGATAGGTGTAAGCTCCTGCTGTGGGTGCCGCGGTACTGGCCTATGCACTTGGCAATCATTGCATCTGCGAATCATGTCGCGCGCGTCTCTGTGCATAGTGGGCCAATAGTATCCTGTTCGTAAGGCTCGAGCTACCACGGATCGTGGACCTGCATGCATACCGCACAATCCTTCGTGTATTTCACTAATCACATAGGCCGCCTGGCGTGGTCCAACACACCGCAGCCACGGCTGCAAGAAAGAGCGCTTATAAAGGATGCCTTCCCGGAGTTCGAAATATTGGGACTTCCTTCTAACGCGCCTTGCTGCTTTTTCCTCGTCTGGGAGTGTTCCGCTAGCCAGATAGTTGATGATTGGGGTCATCCACGTAGGTCCCTCTTCTTCAACTATCGCAGTCACTTCCCCTTCCGTAATAGACTTTTCTTTGAGTATCTCCACCAAAACCTGTTTAGACAAGTGAGCGAAGCTTGTGGACGCGATTTTACTGAGGGCGTCCGCTTTCTTGTTCTCGCCCCTTGGTACCTGCTTGATGGAAAACTTACTGAAAGTTGCGATTAACGTCTTGACTTTTTCCAGATATCTGACCATGTTGTCCTCCTTAGCCACATACCCACCTAGAATATGGTTCGCGACAAGCCGTGAGTCCACGTAGGCCTCAAGGTTGCGAACTCCCATTCTAGCGGCGATTTTTAAACCCGCAATTAATGCTTCATATTCCGCTTCGTTGTTGGTGGCCGTGAACTCAAAACGGAGGGCGTACGTGAATTCCATACCTTCTGGATTTGTAAGGATGAGGCCTGCCCCGGATCCGTCTGTGCATGAGGACCCGTCCGTGAATAGCACCCAAGGTTCCGATAGGGCCTCCTCTTGCTTAATGATTGGTTCTCCCTCATCCGGCTTCTCGATCAGGAAATCTGCCAAGATCTGGCCTTTAACAGCCGTCCTTGGCCTGTACGATATATTATGCCCCCCCAGTAGGATGCTCCACTTCTCTAGTCTCCCTGCCACATCTGGTCTAGATATAACCTGCTTGATTGGCTGATCCGTAATCACGACAATCGGGTGCGCCTGAAAGTACCGGCGCAGCCTCTTTGTAGCAAATACTAGTGCTAGTACCAATTTTTCCATGGGGGAATAGTTCAGCTCCGCTCCTTGTAATGTCCTACTTATGAAGTAGACCGGGGTCTGTATTGTGTCTCTGTCCGTCATCAGTACCGCGCTTATTGCGCCATGGGTAGCCGAGAGATACATAACAAGCTCCTCCTTTGGGCGGGGGGCTACCAACATGGGGAGAGATGCGAGATGCTGTTTGAGTTGGCCAAAGGCTTCATCAGCTTCCTTCGTCCAACGGAAGTCTCCCTTTCTAATACACTTCTTCAGTGTCTTAAATAAGGGCAGTGACTTCTCTGCGGATTTGGATAGAAATCTATTTAGTCCGGCTAACTTCCCATTCAGGGATTGTACCTCCTTCCGTGTCTGCGGGGACGGTAGCCGTATCACTGCGTCCGTCTTCTCTGGACAGGGTTTGATGCCGTTTGGGTCAATCAAATATCCCAAGAACATTCCTTCTGTTGCACCAAACGTACATTTCTTTGGATTTAACTTCATATTAATCCTTCTCAGCGTGTCGAATGTCTCCTGGAACTCCCGGAGGAGTGCCTCCTCCGTGTGGCTTTTTATCACCAAGTCATCAACATATACCTCCAAGTTGCGTCCTATTTGTGATTCGAAAGCTTTATCCACCAACCGCTGATACGTAGCGCCGGCGTTCTTTAATCCAAACGGCATTTTCGTATAGCAATATACGCCCTGGCTTGTGTGGAACGCAGTTTTTTCTTCATCCTCCTCCGCCATCTGGATTTGGTGATACCCTTTATATGCATCCAAGAAGCATTTGAAAGGATATCCACACAAAGATTCTACTTTCCAGTCAATTTCTGGAAGCGGGTAACAGTCTTGTGGGCAGGCCTTGTTCAGGTCCGTGAAATCCACGCACATGCGCCAACTTCCATCATGTTTCTTGACCATGACTGGATTGGATAACCACTCGTGGTAGTATACCTCGCGCATAATGCCTGCATCCACCAGTTTCCGCACTTCCTCCAATATAACTTGGCTTCTTTCGGGCGCCTGGCCGCGCTTCTTTTGCTTGATGGGTTGGTACCCTTGGCGGATCTGGAGCTTATGCTCTGCTATCGTACGTGGCACACCCGTCATATGTTTTGGCTCCCATGCGAATATGTCCAGATTTGCACTTAAAAGTGCACACATGGCCCTCTTGCCGCTATCTGAGAGTGCCCCTCCTATGGATACCTCCTGTTCCGGGTAGTCAGGGTGAATGGCCACCTTCCAATTGGGCGGTGGTGCCCCATCCTTGGGTGGTACAGGTGGTGCCGGTGTTGTCACGGTGTGACACTCGGACGTCGGCACGACTGTATTATAAATAGTAACGATTCCCCCATCAACTGGGAACTTAATCATTCCGTGAGCCGTAGAGGGTACTGCTCGGATAGCCAAAATGCCTGGTCTGCCTATGATTCCATTATAAGGAGAGTGTGAACGTATCACCATGAAGTTCATCCACGTTGTAGTGGAATGTTCCTCATTCCCGATGGTGACAAGCAGACGCAACTGCCCTATTGGCCAGATAGTATCTCCACTAAAGCCAGTAAGCGGCGACGTGGCCGGTACTAATTGGCTTCTTATTTCTGGGTATAACTGCACAAAGCAGTGTTCATATAATACCTCTGCTGACGACCCTCCATCCACATACATGCGGCGGACATTGTGTGTTCCAATGCTTATCTCAATGGTGAGAGGCGCATCAACCACGTCACTTGCTGTGATGAGAGGGAATGAGATTTCCTTGCCGCGGGAAAATTTTTGTCCAATTTTCTGTCTCGTGCGGCGCTGTCTGGATTGGATCATGTATATGGTAGACGGCTTGTCCTTTTGGGGGTCCTTCTTATCATACTTCTTGTTGTTGTCCTTTCCGTCTTTCCAATCCTTAACCAGGTGCTTGAGTTTGCCTGATTTGATTAGCGACTCAATATGCTTCTTCAGCTGGATACACTCCTCCGTGCCGTGTCCTTTGTCATTATGGAATTCGCAGAAGCGACTTCCCTGCCGACGTTCCGGGGGTGTGGTCATTGGGGGAGGTCTTGGAAAGTTCGCCCCTTCAGTCAACAAGATCTCCCGGTAGGACATCTTTAAGGGGGTGAACTTGTCGTCCGACCGTCCGCCTTTGCTTTGGCTCTTATAGTCCGAGCTCTTGTTATTGTTCTGGCTGCCTTGGCCACCCGACTGCCTCCGGGACTGGTCATTTGAGCGGTACCCATTTCCTCGGGATGGGTAGGCCGCGGCAACAGCTGTCTCTCCCTCTATGAAATTTCTGACCCTTTCCATGAGGTCATCATATCTCTCTGGACGCTTGTCGTTGAGACGCCTGATTAGTTCTCTGTCTGTTATGGCGTGCATGTAGTCCGAGATTTTCAGGAGCTCTGGCATGGTTCTCGTGCGGGTGCACTCATCATTGAAGCGCTCAGTGAAGGCTTCTGTGGACTCCCCCGGCCGTTGCTTGACAGTTGCCAATGAAACCGGATCCCTATTATACTTCTTCCTTTGAGTATAATTGTTTTCGAACGCAGTTCGTAGTTCCGTGAAACTATCAATGCTCCGTGGGGGGAGTGCCTCGAACCAGTCACGAGCGTTTCCTATTAAGGTCGAATTGAACATTTGGCACCATATAGGCATGGGCCATCGCTCAATTTTAGCCTGAGTATCAAATATTTTGAGGTGATCGACAGGGTCACCGGACCCATCATACGTTTTGATACACGCCGGCATGCGACGTTTGGTGTCCTCAGAGTAGTTCCGTATACGGAGGGTAAACGGATCTTCCCTGGGATCAGCCCATGGCCGCGTGAGCCTAGGGTCATCCCATGGTTCACACCACGGACGCGAGAGGTCCTCTGCTTCCGTATCCCTATAGTAGGGGCCACCGTAATACTCATCATTGTTTGGTGGTGGTGGCGTGCGCCTAGGCCGACGGCGTTTGGGCGGGTGATCATCTGAGTCCTCCCCTGACGGATCTGGGGACGGCGGTGGTGCCCCGCCTTTTGAGTAGGGACCACTTTTTTGAGACGAACCAGGAGCCTTTCTCCCTGTGTTCATTCTATCCCACACACTTGGGCGGCGTGTGGTTCTGGTCAGCTCTCGGTCTGGCCGCTCGGGTGAGCCATCCGACCTTTCCCCATCTTGAGGTTGCGTTAATTCTTGCATGATGCGATCCCCTATGCGTTCAAACACATTCCGGGGTTGAGGGTCTTCCTCAAAGGTTCCCTGCTCCCGAGGCTGAGTCCTCCTTTTTCTCCGATTTCGGGAAGGAGTGGATGGTCCACTGTCGCCAAAGTTGAGTCGGGCTTGGAGGTTCCTTCCCAGGCTCAATCTTGATGCGATCCCTGGGACGATCCTTTCAAAATTCTGAGTGAGAACTCGAGTGAGCTCGTCCTCACTGAGTGGTTGAGCTTCCACTTCTTCCTCCGTTAAAGGTCTACGTGGCTCCTTATTAGGAGGGGCTGGCGCACTTCCCGGATCAGGGTTGTCCAGGGTTGAAGTGGGCGGGGGTGTCACCGAGATCGTGCTCGTCACCCCTGCGGACTGAAGACCGCTACGGTTACCTGGGCCGCCTGCGAGGCGGCTAGGTGATTGGTTGGGAATAAGAATTCCTTCCCCTGAGGGCTTCCGATTCCCAGGATTCACGTTCCTGGGGTTAACTGGCGGATGCCCCTTCGTCATTGAAACAATCGAGATAAGGTTTTTGTTCTAGCTTAGTGTTAAGGTCCCACGGATGGCGCCAACTTGTTGATGCAAAAGTTGGTTGATCCTTGCTAGACCCGAATTAGGCTTAATTCGGGTTGGCTGGGTACCGGCTCCTGCACCAAGTGAATCGTCTGGTTGGGATCCTGCACACTAAACAACACGCGTTAAGCTTACCGTGGGAAGGTTTCCCACGATTAAACTCCGGCGTGAGAGTAAGTAATCGATTTAGGGTTATATGTGAGTTTAGAGAGAGTTGTGATACCTTTGTGGAACCCTTGGGGGTTCCTTTTATAGGCAGTGAAACCCTAGTGGGCTTTCACTGATCCTTCGGCCCCAAGGAAGAGATAAACACCAGAATTAGAATGATTGTAATCTTCTAATTCTGGTAGTGAATATCCTCTCTTCTTAGGGTAAGGATATCCCTAGACAGGATATTATTCTGTCTGACCCTATGTCGGCCGTATCGGCCATACCGGGCCGTGGGCCGCACACGTGTGTGCGGTTACTATTCATTCAGGCCCATAAGCCTGACTGACATCATCCCACCCATACGTGATGGGCCGGATACGGGTAGTACCCTTGGGCCGGGCTCATGACCCGGCTGGGGACTATACGTCATCAACTAACTAGGGGGTTAAGGTAAAAACTTGTTTCACTTTTCACAAAATCAAGAAAATAATTAAAACCCTAAAAGTTTTCCTCCTTCTTCCTTCTCTCATGGCCGCCGGATATACAACACCAAAAAGGGGTGTTCGGGTTGATTTTAATCTTGGAAATTTTGCAAGGATTCGTGTGTGTTCATCCTTATTTGATCCACGTATTCGGTATAGCTTTTTAACCCTTTTCTTTTATGTTTTGATTTAGCTAATCACATAAATCATGATGTTTTTAATTAACTAATTAAAAACAGTTATTTAAACATGTTTATGATCATGGGGTAAATCAAACAAGGGTTTTAGGGGTGTTTGGTTTCTAGCCAACGCCTAACCGAGCCCTTAAGGGGGCTCGGCTTGGCTTATGTAACACCACCGAGACCATATGGTCTCGATATGGTGGTGGTGGTCCCACGGCAGCAGCAAAACCAAGGGGAAACCCGATGTGGTTCGGGTTATGATGATAGTTACGGGCCCGGTTCATGGTTTTTAGTCACGGGTCCGGTTCATGAATCATTTTTTAAGGTTTATGATTTTACTAGTTATGTCTTAGACTTAAATTAAATTAATAAAAACATGACATGATTAATTTAATGTACATGACTTAGGTTATAAATTTAATTCATAATTCATGAATTTTAACCTAAGTATTTATATTTAATTAGACTTTATAATTATTTAATTAATTAAAATCATGACTATAATTAATTAATTAACATGACTTAGGTTATATTATTAATAGTTAATAATACATGTTTTAACCTAAGTATTTTACCTTTATTTAATTAAAATCATGTTATATTTAATTAAATACTTTTAACCTATAGTTTATTTAATTTACATGTAATAATTAATAAACTATACTTTATAATCACATGACTTAGAATAATAATCAGAAAAACACTTAAGCTTATATAATTAGCTTATTTAACCAACTTATATCTATTTATGGAAATTTTCTATTTTTAGAAACTTATTTAATTAAGGCAGCTAATCTATTTTTTGGAAACTTTCTATTTTTGGAAACTTTCTATTTTTGGAAACTTTGTATTTTTGGAAACTTTCTATTTTTGGAAACTTTCTATTTTTGGAAACTTTATATTTTTGGTAACTTTCTATTTTGGAAACTTTCTATTTTAGGAAACCTACTATTTTTAGAAAGTTACTTATTATTACACAACAAGTATAATAATACATGAAATACAAGTAATACTAAATCAGAATAGACAGAATATACGATAAACACAGTATAAAGCTTAAAACAGTAAAACATGACATGAACAAATAAAACAAGCTAAGACATGATATAAAACCAGTTACGTATTCAGTAATCAGATACTTATACACGTATGTATTTATGTAGCATTAGTGATACCGAAGTAGGACTCTCTTCCGTTCGTCTTCTTCGTTCACTGGACATAAGGTACGGATTCCCATCCTTTCAGTATGGACATTCTTTCCTTATTAGGATTCCCCGTATGCAGCCAACTGTTTTCCCATAGTATAAGTTTATATGTTTGATTGCTTATGTTCAATTAGAATACCTAAAGCCATATACATGCATGACCAGTTTCACCTAGTTATGGAGGTACCATAACCATAACACTAGAGGCACTGGTGTTATGACTTCCCCACAGCGGAGTGATTGCTCGTGGCGTCCCTTCAGCTTTTGGCCATATTATAATATTTATCATGTGGGGCGTATGGGTGCATCCTAGTTACATGTTTTCAGCAGATTACTCAGTGTAAATGTGGTGTGTGCCTTGCATCCTTCACAAGGAGCTGATCCTTTCTACCCAAAAACCAGTATATTAAATTAGAGGCAGCCCCTCTAATTTGCATGACAAGGTCACCCCCTCCAAGTATTCATGCACGTTGATTTTCATGACCTATATTGGCTAATGGTAAAATATGTTAAACAGTTTTTACAAGATAAACATAAGGCTTTTCAAACTATAAAACCAGTTTTACTAAGACTTAACCGGGTTATCCAGGACTTAGTTTCTTTCGCTATTATATGCTTTTATGCTTATATTAATCATGCTTTATCTGTACATCCGTGCACTGAGCGTATTGCTCAGCCGTTTTCCTTTTCATGTTCCCAAAACGGCAGGTACTCAGGGACGCTCGTAGACTTGAAGCGTACGTGCATATGGACTGGAAGCTTTCTAGCCTTTCTTTACTTTATGCATTATCTATACTTTGATACTCTTTCCACGGACATTGTTTAGTCCTTTCATTTACAGTACTTATGTTTGTGTGTGATGAGCTTTACTTTTGGATTACCGATGTTTGATTCCGGTATTTTCCTTTTATGGTCATGTAACGTTTTAGACATTTATCCTTGTATGCTTTGATGACACGCCATAATTACGTGTGACATTCCATTTATCAAAATGGGGTGTTACAAGCTCAACCTAAGTTCACATGAAGTAAGATCAGCAACTTCACTATTATCAAACCTACCGATGACAAATACAATATAAGCAGCTATAATATTATAAACAAATCAATCAGCAATCACTGTATCATAAACTTAAAGCTGAAACCCCAAAATGATATGAAAATTATTCAGAGCAGCAGTGATATTCTAACAAATTACTACAAAATCAAGCAGCTACATTAACTATTACAGTAGCGAATAACTCATAAATCATGCAGCATTTTTGAAACAAGATTGGAACTCGCTTATTCTGAACAAAATAGCTTAGACAAGCAAACTTAGACCACGAGGACGAGAGGTTTCGTTACTAAAGAAAGAAGACAAGAACATATTCATAACAGGTACTAGCCAATCCACATAAATCACAATCTCAATAACCGCAAAGAAAATCACAAGAATAAAGCACTCCGATATAACCTCAGCAGCAGACCTAAATGAACGATACAATAGCAAACTACAGATCACAGATTCTACAATTATCAGAATTAAATCTATAAGATATCACATAACAAATTCATCATAATAATACTTAAACCGCGATCCAATATCAGCAGCAAACTATTAAGTAGCTTCAAATGCAGCAGCAAGTGCAATTAAACTAAACGAAAAACATGTTAACAAATACTTATGCTCCTTGATATGAAGAAGCTATTTCACATATCCCTCGAAACTTAACTCAGAAAAATAACATGTCTAGATTATGATAAATAAAACTTTTGAAAATCAAATCAATTCAACAGTTTACCAAATCCAGTCCAAATCATAAACAAAATCATTTAAAAAATCAGCAACAGAAATATTTAAACTAAGTGAGTTCAATAAAAAAATGATAGAACCTGGATTCTCTCAGCATAACAGAGAGAAGAAAACTGCTCAAACATAGCTTGTTCTTTCGGTCCGTAGCTGACGAGCCACGGACTACACGTCAAAACCTTATCAGCCTATTCTAATCCTAACGAAGACCCTCAACACTAGACCCTCGCCATAAAATCATCATCAAACATGATTATCAGCAGATTATAAAACCTGTTTTTAACTTAATCAGTGGGATTAAGCCTTAATTCCGTTATTCTATCAAAATCACTCACTTAAGCTATAGTTTTAGCTTATATGAGCAATACATAATTATAACGAGTTTTATAGATTTAGATTGCAAGCAGTTTAATAGAATAATAAAACGTGAGAAATTAAAGAGAATGAAACTGAAACTTGAATTTTATTAAATCAAAATAGCAATTAAAACATCTTTGAAAAGGAAAATACAATTTCTAACTAAAAACTATCATTATAACATTAAGAAAGAAAAAGGGATAAAAATTACAATAAACTAAGAGGTATTTATAGGCTGATGAGGAGGTTGAGGGTTGTTGATGAAGAATAATGGTGAACCGTAGATGAGTCATCTTCAATCTTGACCCTTAGATTAACTCATCCCAAAGGAATGTCATGCTGGCAATCTGTGGAATGTTTCCCATTTTGTGCTTCTTTAACAAAGGGTTTAGTGCAAAAATTGGCTTACCTTGTGTTTCTTTGAGTCTGACATAGTAGGCTATCCTCCAATCACAACCAAGGAGTGACGAATCAAGATGCCACGCAGGCACTTGGTACTTGGAATATTTGTGGTTTTCACGCACTCATTCTTCCTCTTTTCTCTGAAGACAGACGCGTGGCTCCAATCGCTGGTTTTGAACATTTAATTGGCTTATTCATAGATCTAAGGTTCATGCTTGGTGGATACAGAGAGATAACTTTCCCCAATTTGTTTCGTTTCTTTTCTATTTATTGTTACTTTGACCATAAACCTTGACCAAGAGTAAATATAATCTTCGTCCGTCTCATTCTTGATGGGCTTTGACCTGAATATTTACTTTCTTTATTTTTGGACTTGGGATTTTTATTATTTAACCGAAAAATGAATTTAATAACTCCATAAATGGGCTTTTAAGCCCATTAAGCTCAAGTGGGCCCACCAAGGCCCAAAACTTTTGATAAATCCGCAAATAAAATGATCCCGACTTTTAGCTTTTGATAAATTCTTCAATCATGTGTCGGTTTTTGGCGGTTCTTGTGATCTGGGTACCTACACACATGAAAAGAGCAAAACAATCATATACAATACTATATTCATATGTTTTATTTATTTTTAAACCGTTTTATTAGATAAATGATATGATTATTTTCACTCATATCAACATGATAAGCATACAGTTCAAGCGCTTGCGTCCGTTCGTAAAAAGTAGCTGTTGGGAATCTAAACTTGTTAGATTCCCTGTTCATTGATTTAAACATAATTAGGCTGATAGATAGTCCCTTGCCTGTGCCTAGGAGGCAGGCAAGTTTCACAAGACTCACAGAGATCCGAATCTCTGTGAGCAACCTCAGAGGAGTCCATGTCAGAGACATTGTCAGGGAAGTCGAAGATTACCTGAAGACATACTCCTTGGCTGTGATGGATAACAGCCAAGATGTATTAGGGACTCTGAGGGGTTGAGAGTTAACAGGGGTGGCAATACCCTGATAACTCTCAGCACACTTTGGACATGCCATTTGTGTGTTCGAGAATATGAAGAATAAGGAAACTGTTTTGGACAACTGTTCCTTAAAGCATAATGGAAGACTACCAAGAATAGAAGGACATCATGTGACTGATATGGGAACTTGTAAAAGTTGTGTAGTCGACATCAAGTAATGTTCAAGTCAAACTCGTAACACTATAAATAGGATGTGTAACCTAGCATTAAGTTTTTAACACTTTGCAATATTAAGATCATTAGTGCGTGTAACTTAGTGAATCAAACAGCTACGACTGTATTCATAAGTTAAGGTTATTGTTGTTCAAAGTGTGCACAACACATTGTCATCAAACGGTGTTATCCATAACACTTGTAATTCTTTATTATACAATAATAAGATTACGTTTGAAAAGTAATACCTTGTGTTGATTAAGTTAAGATTAGGGTTTCTCGCATTGATTAGGGACTTTCAATTGGTATCAGAGCAGTGTTTGATATTAAAACCTTCAGAAACATCGTTCTCCGTTTTATAATCAAGATCCACCATGCCGGAAACCTCTAGCCCACACTCACCTTCCAGAAACCCATCTTCACCAAGACTTACCGCCCCACCAAATGACGATGATCTACCCAACTTCTTGACTCAAGAGGTGGATCACACGTAACCAGTGTACCAGTCTTTGATGAAGAAGACTTTGCCAGTTGGAAGAGTCAGTTTCTTGTATACCTTGATGGTCTTGAACCTTTTCTCTTAGAAATCTTAGAAAATGGTCCATATATTCCCATGGCACTCACTTCTACTGAAGAAAACCCTCTTCCCAAGCCTGTCAAACAATGGACCGCTGCTGATAGGAAATTAGCAAACCAAGATAAACGTCTCAAAAGCATCATAATTTCCTGTCTTCCAAAGCATATCATGAAGTCTGTTATTCAATGTCCCACAGCTAAACAGATGTGGACAGACCTTATTCTTGGCCATGAAGGACCCTCTGAAATAAGAGAGACAAAGATTCAGGCACTCAGACTTCAGTTTAATGCCTTTAAGTCTCTTGAAGGTGAAAAAGTTCAGCAAACCTATACTAGGCTGAAGATTCTTCTAAATGACCTTGCTATGAATGATGTTACTATTGGTCAAGCTGAGATCAATGCCACCTTTGTCAACAGCCTTCCAAGAAAGTGGCTGAGCATGAATCAGACTCAGAGAGCTAACAACTCAATCAAAAATGATACCCTTGCTCAGCTCTATGGAAAGTACAATTATGAAGAAGGGCTGATCGATACTATCTACAAATCAGAGACTGAAAGATTTGTTATCCAAGGAGCATCTTCCAAAGCTTTGATCTCTGCAACACATCCTATTGACAGCGATTCTGATATGGAAGAAGATACTCGTAGCAGCCAAGAGTTCTTGTCAGACCTCAATGCAGAATTTCATGAAAGAGCATTGCTAGCCAACCAAAGAAGATACTACAAAAGATCTGGAAGAGTAGGATCAGCCAGCAAACCAACTGACAGGTCAAAAGAAACATGTTTTGCCTGTGGAAAGCTTGGACATTTTCAAAAAGAATGTCCCTCCACCAAAACATCCTCACCCTCTTATCCATCATCTTCATCCAAACCCTACAAGTTCAAACAACATAACAACTCATCACAATCCAATTCTTCAGACACTGAGAAGAAAGATTACAAAAATAAGTACAAGGCACTTAAGGCTGAGTTAGAACAGATGAACTTGAAGATTGAAGCTATGTCCAAAAAGAAAGGTGGTGAGAAAAAGGCTGAGAAAGGGTTGGTTGCTGAAACCTATGATTGGAATGATGAACCATTGACTTCAGATGAAGAAGATACCACAAGAGTCAGGGCTTTTATGGCAATAGCTGATGATGAACCAGCTATTGGAAAAGGTGATGCAAGATCAGGACAGTGGGTCGACATCACAATGAAAAAGGTACACAGGCTTCTTTCTATGTCTGATTGTGATGAACGTAAACATGTTCTTGATTACACCATTGTTGACTTGCACTTTGTTGAGGAACAAAGGAAGAACCTTCTTGACAAGTTTCACTCTGTTAAAACTGAAATGATTAATGCTAAGGCTGAATGTGATACTCTCAGGCGGGTTAACTTAGAGAAAATATCCCTGCAAAATGAAGTAGCTAGATTAACCTTGAAAAACATAGCTTTGAATGACCAAGTCACTGAATTAAACAAAGTTATTGAAAAATGGCTGTGTGCTAGGTTTACTATAGATGAATTGCTTAGGGATGAAGTGCCTGCTGACTTAAACAGGGATATAATTGCTAAACATAAAAAGCTGAGGATTATCACCAAACCCAAAGACATTGTCTTTAAATCTACAGAGACTATTCATATGTTAGACACCTCTTTGACTAATGACCCTGTCTCTGAAGATGTGGCTGAGCTTCCACCCTTGCCCAAACTCTCTGGAGTTGAACCTAGCAGTTCTTCTAGATCTGCTAAGGATGAACTTAAGATAGATATTGAGAATCCTCCAGCTAAAGTTTTTCGTGTGCCTGCTAAACCAACTGGTAAACAAGTAGCTTTTAATCCTGTTTCTACTAAGGCTGTGAATAAGGTTGACCCCACCACTGAAGATCGCCTGTTGTCTCTTATGAAAGAAGTAGAACTCTTGAAACAACACATTAAGCCTTCCGCTGAATGCTCTACTTCTCATGAACCTAAGTCAGTCTTAGGTGAACCCAAAGGGGAAAGATTAATCAAACCTTATTGCAATGTTTGTAAGAATTCTCACCACTCGACCTTAGATCATGACAGACATATGGCAGCTAAAAGAGCTAAGACACCCTCTAGGGACAGACCACAGAGTTCCAAAAGGCAACAGGGAAATTACAATTCTTATCCTCCCTGTAAATTCTGTGGGTTCACAGACCATCACTCAGACGAGTGTGGTGACTTCCCTGGGTGTGATATCTGTGGGAGTTATAACCATGAAACAATGAACTGTCCATCCCAACGCCAAAAGTTTTTCAGGAACACAAGAGTTGCTAACAAGCAATTCAGGGAACCCACTGGAAAGTGGGTTCACCATAGGAACTAATCTGTTTCTATGTATCTGTGCAGAAATATCTCAAGGAATCGGTATGGTATCTAGATAGTGGCTGTTCTAGACACATGACAGGGATTCAACAATACCTGCACAGATACTCAAAGGAGCCAGGTCCCAAAGTGGTGTTTGGAGATAACTCTTCAGGTGACACAGAAGGATATGGCTCAGTGAATTGCAATGGGATCACATTTACCAGGGTTGCATATGTGAATGGTCTTAAGCACAATCTTATTAGCATCAGCCAGTTATGTGATGCTGATTATAAGGTTTTGTTTACTAAGACTCAGGGAACCATATTCAACAAAAATAATGATGTTGTGCTAGTTGCACCTAGAAGGAGAGATGTTTATGTCATCAACATGGCTGTGTGCTCTGAAGACAGCTCAAATTGTTTTCTTGCCAAAGCCTCTGAAAGTGTCAACTGGTTGTGGCACAAAAGACTGTCTCATCTCAACTTCAAGAACATCAATAAGATAGCCACTCAAAACTTGGTTGCTGGTCTACCTTCAGTAATGTTTTCCAAAGACAAAACTTGTTCTGCCTGTGTCAAAGGAAAACATCACAGGTCTTCATTCAAGACTAGGCAATCATTCTCTATTGACAAGTGCTTACATCTCCTTCACATGGACTTGTTTGGACCTGTCAAACCTCAAACCATTAATCACAACAAATACACCTTGGTCATAGTTGATGAATTTTCAAGATATACATGGGTGTTCTTCCTCAGAAGGAAAAGTGATGCAGCTGATGCCATCATGTCCTTCATCAGACAGGTGGAAAATATGAATGATGTTAGAGTCAAAGCTCTAAGAAGTGATAATGGTACAGAATTCAAGAATCATCAACTTGAATCATTTTGTGATGAAAAAGGGATTTCACAGAACTTCTCCTCAGCTGGCACTCCTGAACAAAATGGTGTGGCTGAAAGAAGAAACAGGACTCTGATTGAAGCAGCAAGAACTATGTTAAATGGTGCAGCCTTACCAAAGCAATTTTGGGGAGAAGCTGTACACACTGCCTGCTATACTCAAAACAGATCAATCATTGTCAAAAGACATGGCAAAACCTCCTATGAAGTTTTCAGAAAAAGATCTCCAGACGTCAGCTATTTTCATGTGTTTGGATGCCCTGTGTTTATTTATAACTACAGGGATAAACTTGGAAAGTTTGATGAAAAGGCTGATGATGGATTCTTTTTGGGATACTCTCCAACAGCCAAAGCCTTCAGAGTATTCAACATCAGAAGACAAGAAGTAGAAGAAACTTTCCATGTCAGATTTAATGAAGATGATGAAGTCATACAGAGAACAGGAACAGAGGGTGATGAAGTAGAGTTTAATGAAAATATTTCTTTCCCAAGTGATGAGTTCACAGAACCCAGACCTACCAGTCATCACCACTCCAACACTCTCACTCCTTATGTTCCTGCTTTTGATCCTCTGTCTACTCACAACATTGAAGTTCCTACCTCTCAGGGACTTGATGAAGAAGAACCTCAAATCTCTGATAGTCCTTCTCATGATATTAATGACTCACCAATTCTTCAAAACTCTGAAGTTGCTTCTGCTGATAATGAAATTGCTTCCCTTGATATGGCTGAAGAAGACTCAGATACTGAAGTAATTTTTGAAGAAAGCCCTCCTAGTCAGCAGGATGAAAGTCAAATTGTTCCAGCTATGCCCTCAGATACCCCTGTTCTTGAAACTCCAGCTCCTCAAAATAAGTGGTCAAGAGATCAACACATTCTTCTTGTCAACATTATTGGGGAACCAAATGCAGGGGTCACAACCAGACAGCGAATCCAAGACTCTGAGTCAGCCTCAGCCAATGAATGTCTATTTGCTGAATTCCTTTCTCAAATTGAACCTAAAAGAGTTGCTGAGGCTCTGACAGAAGATGGATGGGTAGCTGCTATGCAAGAAGAAATCAATCAGTTCAAAAGGAACAAGGTTTGGACACTAGTGCCAGCTCCACCTGGAAAGAATATCACAGGCACTAGATGGATCTATAGAAACAAGATGGAAGAAATTGGGAACATCATCAGGAACAAGGCAAGATTGGTAGCACAGGGATACTCTCAGACTGAAGGAATTGATTATGATGAAACTTTTGCACCTGTTGCTAGACTTGAAGCCATCAGAATCTTTCTAGCTTATGCTGCCTATATGAACATCACTGTCTTTCAGATGGATGTAAAGAGTGCCTTCCTCAATGGTGATTTGGCTGAGGAAGTCTATGTTGCTCAACCTGAAGGATTTGAGAGCAGCGAGTTTCCCAACCATGTGTACAGACTTCACAAAGCAATGTATGGTCTGAAACAAGCTCCAAGAGCATGGTATGAAACTCTTTCAAATTTCTTATCTGAAAACAAATTTGTCAGGGGTTCTATTGATAAAACACTCTTTACCTTCAAGGACAAGAGTGATTTCATCATTGTGCAGATTTATGTGGATGATATCATCTTTGGGTCAACAAATGTCAATCTTAGTAAACGCTTTGCTAAATTAATGACCAAGAAATATGAGATGAGCATGATGGGTGAATTAACTTACTTTTTGGGTTTTCAAATTAAACAATGTCCTAAGGGAATTTCTATTTGTCAAGAAAAGTATGTTAAGGATTTACTTAAAAAATATGACTTGGCTGATTGTGCTTCAGTGAAATGCCCCATGCTTCCACCCAACGACTTGGGCCCTGATGAGTCAGGGGTCTCTGTCAATGAGACTTTATATAGAGGCATGATTGGGTCACTGATGTATTTAACAGCCAGTCGTCCAGATATCCAATTCTCCACATGTCTTTGTGCAAGGTACCAAGCTAACCCAAAAGAATCCCATCTAGTGGCTGTTAAGAGAATTTTCAGGTATCTCAAAGGAACACCTTCCCTAGGACTCTGGTATCCAAAGGAATCAGGCTTTGATCTCAAGGCCTATTCAGATTCAGATTATGTTGGATGCTGTATTGACAGGAAAAGTACTTCAGGCAGCTGTCAAATCCTAGGAGGAAAATTGGTTGGATGGAGTGCTAAGAAGCAAAACTCTGTGGCTATGTCTTCAGCTGAAGCTGAATATGTCGCTGCAGCCAGCTGTTGTGCTCAGGTGCTCTGGATGAAAAGTCAATTGGCTGACTATGAAATCTTGTATGACAAAGTGCCAATCTTTTGTGACAACACCAGCGCCATTGCCATATCCAACAACCCTGTTCTTCACTCACGTACCAAACACATTGATATCAGGTATCATTTTATCAGGGATCATATTATGAAGGGAGATATTGAGCTGCATTTTGTGCCCACAGAGCTGCAACTAGCTGATATCTTTATAAAGCCTTTGGCTGAACCTACGTTCAACAGGCTAGTTGCTGAGCTAGGGATGCTCAATATCTCAAAGCCTGTGGCTTGATATTAAATGTGTTCATTAAATGATTGATTCTATATTAAATGTTTTATTAAATGTTTTTCACATGTAACTAGGTAGTTGCATTCCAAGTAAATGCGAAAAACATTCTCACATTTTTTAATCATTTAAGTTTCGGATAACGAGGAGACAAATTTTTTGAAAGGTCAATGGGACCCACTTGAGCAGTCATTTTCGCTTTTTGCATTTAATACGGTTGAATAACTGTTCACTCAAGTTTGATTATATATATTGTCTTCTTTCTCCACTCACCCACCACCATTCTCAAAATCATTTTTTCTCTCTCTAAATCTCTCATCTCTCTCAACCATCCGCCATTTTCATTCACCTTCAACCTCATATCAATGGCGTTTCCCGTACCAAAAGCCTCCAATGTGAACTTCGAGATCAACGAGAGCATCATCGCCTCAAATAACGCTATTGGATGGATCAAGGCACCCAACAACACCTACTCGGATCTGGTAAATTTCATGCAGAACTGTGACCTAAACGAAGCCTTCACCAAATCTCCTTCCACCTTTTACCAAGAATACCTTAGGGAATTCTGGTATTCCGCCGAAGTTGAAGAAGACACCATTACCTTTAGCCTTTCTTGCAATGAACATCCTTTTGCCTTTTCCCTTGCTGATTTTGCCAGTGTGGCCGGACTTAAACATGGAGATGAGTGCTTGAAGACAGTTGACAAAAAGGCTGTCAAGGAAGCATTGGCCACACTCAAACCCTGTCATGACATTAACCCTGCCCTCACACCAGCTGATATCCTTGCTAAAGCACCTCTGAAGATCAAGTATTTCTCTCCTATGTGGCGTGTCCTCTTCACCCACATTGTGAAGTCCCTGGGAGGTATGCAGGGATCACAAGATCAAATGTCGTTCAAACATCAGACTATTGCATATGGATTAATTTGGGGAGCTGATGTTGACGTTGGAAGCCTCCTCTTCTCTAACCTGGTAGAACAACTAAAGGGAAGGAATCAGGTCAGGGAAAAGAACATCTGTTACGTACGTTATTTGTCCCTGATCTTTGAGAGTTTGCTGGGAGAAAACTACCTTAACAAGGCCTTGACAACCCTGAAGCCCTATCGCATTACAGGCGCCATTTACAAGGAGATAGGAGCTGAGGATTTCCCTGTGACCGCTCACATGCTGAACGTTGCTAACCAGGTACCCAACGCTGAGAAGCCCTTGCTCCCTTCCTCTGAGAAGGTGAATACTTCTAGTGTCGCTGGCAAGTCTACGTCTTTGACCTCTGGGAAGCACACTACCAAGTCCAAGGCTTCTTCTGGCCAACAGCCAAAGAAGAAGAAAATCCCCTCTTCTTCTCAACCTAAAGCTGTTAGCAAGGCCAAGGAAAAGAAGATTGAAACCGCCTCTGGTCCAGATACTCTTGTGGATACAGAATCTTTGGCTGACAAACAACAGGCGTCTAGTGTCTCTAGGTCAGCAGAGACTACAGGAAACCAGCCAAACCAAGCTGATATCTCACAGGTAATCAGTGTACATTTTTAGAGGCTCACAAGCAACCACTCTCAGTTATCTGTAGGAGAGAGTGGTGAAGTTAGGGTAATCCTCGACCCATAGAAGTCTGTCATTTCACTTAGAATTCTTTAAGACTTCTGTACACTCTGTCTTTGCACCAGGGAGTGATTCATTTGTGTTTATAAAGCACCCCGATGACCCTGAACCCTCTAGACAGTATTCAGGCTAACAACAACCTGAATACATTAATGTCTCAACCTTGATGGCTGTACTTCACACAGCCTCTTGGTTCCCTCATTAAAAGAGTCCCAAAGGATTTATCCTTTCAGGGGGAGCTGAATCATCATCCTCAGCTTTCCTAGGGGCAGCGTAACGGGCGACCAACAACAACATATGTTTCACTCTTAAAAGAGTCCCAAAGGTTTTACCTTTTGGGGGGCTGAATAATCACACTCAGCTTTCCTAGGGGCAGCGAAATGGCGATCATTAAACAACATATGTTTCACAATCAAAAGAGTCCCAAAGGTTTTTACCTTTTGGGGGGGCTGAATAATCACACTCAGCTTTCCTAGGGGCAGCGAATGGCGACCATTAACCACACTTCATTCACACTTAAAAGAATCCCAAGGATTTATCCTTTGGAGTGGCTGAGTAATCACCCTCAGCCTCTCTGGGACAGCGAAATGGCGACCATTCACTTAATATTTTCCCTGTTACTAATTTCAACAACCTTGCAGGCTGAAATTGTACAGCCAGTCAAAGAACCTCAGGTACATGAAAAGGAGGCTGAAACAATTACTCAGGACATTCAGATTGACGAAGAACTTGTGCTCAATGCTGATGAAGACATGCTTTCTGTAGAAGATTATGTCGCTGAGTTTGAACCTATGCCTGAGGATGAATTCCCTGAGGGAATGTTTGATGAGGAAGAGGAAGAAGATGAGGATGACCAGCTGTCAGTCTCTCCTCCTAAAGAAGATGACAAGACTTCTCCTCATAAGGAAGCTGTTGACACACAATACTCTGCTACATCTGCAACAACAGTCATCCAAAGACCCATATATGATCCAACAGCTGAATTCCTTTTGTTTGATCATCCTTCCCAGACTAACTTCGACTTATTTCCAAGGGAGGATGATTTTGCTCAACAAAGCCTCAATATCAAGAATCTTCAGCCTGTACACCATCAGTCTGATATTGAGCGCTTGTCAAGAAAGTTGGACGTAATCAAGTCAGAGATGCACAATTTTACTGTCACCTTTCCAGGTATAATAAAGAAGGCTGTGACTGAGGCTGTCACTGAGCCTATTCAGGAGGGTACAAGAAAAGGTGTGGCTCAAGGACTAAGTCATCTCTCGACAAGAATCAAGAATGCCATTGACTCCGTTGTCCCTGCATTGTTCCAAGAACAAGAAACCGTCATTAACAGGCACTTCAATGCAGTGCGCAACAGGCAATACAACCATGCTGGTTTTATTGTCAGGAGAGTTCAGGCAAATACCAATGCCAATGCCAACTTATTGCTGAAGATTGCCAGGGCATCCAGAAAAAGACAGCGTGCCATGGCTGCCTCTGTGGAGCAGATTGCAAGAAGATTTCAGGCACGTTCATCCAAGCATAAGATAAGTAAGGATGAACGTGAGGGGGAGAAGAATACTAAACTCAGCCTTGCATCTGCTGAACAAGCCTCATCTTCAGCCAATCCTTCAACAACACCTGTTCCTCTTCAAGTCATCGAACCAGTTATAATACCTGATGATGAGGATCAGACTCAGGGGGAGCAACAAGCACAAGATGGCGCTGACTCATCTAAATCCATGATCCTAGTTAACATCAGCAAACCTAAGGATGAGGATGAACCAGCAGCCAAGAAGCTTAAATTCACTGTGAGATCCCTACCAAAATCTATTCAAAATCAGGCTCAGACAGCGTTCCTCAAAAGAGCTGATGATTTGAAAAACATAAGTGTGGAGTCCTCTGTCTCAAAGAAAGGTAAAGAGATAGTGTTAGTTGATACTGACACTAAACTTAAGAAGATAGCTGCGATGCTAGAGACAGGAGGATCCACAACAGGCCTTTCCCATTTTTCAACCTTTACACCTTCTGATGAGAGACCTCTAACGCCTGAAGAAATAGAGCAACAGGCTGAAGAATTCAAAAGACTGAGTGAGCTCAAGGCAGCCAAAGAATTAAATGAAGCCACTCTGAGGAAGATGTCACCTCCTGAAAAAGAAAAACAAAAACAAAGGTTGAGGGAAATGGAACTTAAACGCGCTGAGGCCCTAAAGAAAGTCAAAACTGACTATGATGCCTGCGTAAACAACAGGTATGCTGCTGGCAAGATAACCAAGTTTAGATACACCATTCGCAAGTCCACAAATACTCCACAGATGATCTTATGGAGGGATAATCAAACAGGGAATATGGATGTGTTTGACGACTTCAGGTTAAAAACACTTGGGTTATCAGAATGGTTTGAACTCGAAGCCTTAGCTGCCAAAAAGTCTGGACAGGCGAATTTCCTTCTGCTTAAAACTCTTAAGGCTAAGTTTAACTGGATCAAGGAAACAACTGCCAAACTAAAGATTGATCCCCCACCACAGCTTTTCGAACAAGGACCCCCAAAGACAGGCAACAAAAGAAGAAGAATTTCCCAAATCATTGATGAAACTTTTGTTACTGAAGATGTTCGTGTGGATGGCATGCACAGGGATCTGATCCTTCCTAATGGTATAGTTGGCCCTGTTGATGGTCAGACTTACTCAGTGCCTGAAAGAGGAATGGCGTTTATGAACAAAGCCTGCCAATATGCTTTTCAGAGGGAAGATGAGCTATGCCTGGCTTCAACTATTCAGCTGCTCTGTCACAAGAAGTGTCTCAAGATCAACTCTGAGTATTCCAAGAAGTTTGCAAAGACTTTGCAGGATGAAATTGATAACAGATTAGACGTGGCCGAAGCTGAAGAAAGAATAAAAAATGATGACTATTGAAGAAAGTATCAGCCCTTTTACCTTCATCTTTTATTTAACTTATGTAATGAACTTGTAATTTTTCTTTAAGTCTTAATAAAATCATGAGGTATGTTTGTTTAGATCTGTTATGTGTAAGAAGAAGCTGTTAAACTCACTTACCTTAACTTAGTTAGATCTAGCACTATTTATGTTTAAATAGGGGGAGATTGTTGGGAATCTAAACTTGTTAGATTCCCTGTTCATTGATTTAAACATAATTAGGCTGATAGATAGTCCCTTGCCTGTGCCTAGGAGGCAGGCAAGTTTCACAAGACTCACAGAGATCCGAATCTCTGTGAGCAACCTCAGAGGAGTCCATGTCAGAGACATTGTCAGGGAAGTCGAAGATTACCTGAAGACATACTCCTTGGCTGTGATGGATAACAGCCAAGATGTATTAGGGACTCTGAGGGGTTGAGAGTTAACAGGGGTGGCAATACCCTGATAACTCTCAGCACACTTTGGACATGCCATTTGTGTGTTCGAGAATATGAAGAATAAGGAAACTGTTTTGGACAACTGTTCCTTAAAGCATAATGGAAGACTACCAAGAATAGAAGGACATCATGTGACTGATATGGGAACTTGTAAAAGTTGTGTAGTCGACATCAAGTACTGTTCAAGTCAAACTCGTAACACTATAAATAGGATGTGTAACCTAGCATTAAGTTTTTAACACTTTGCAATATTAAGATCATTAGTGCGTGTAACTTAGTGAATCAAACAGCTACGACTGTATTCATAAGTTAAGGTTATTGTTGTTCAAAGTGTGCACAACACATTGTCATCAAACGGTGTTATCCATAACACTTGTAATTCTTTATTATACAATAATAAGATTACGTTTGAAAAGTAATACCTTGTGTTGATTAAGTTAAGATTAGGGTTTCTCGCATTGATTAAGGACTTTCAGTAGCATGTATCCCTCTCGCGGGTTTCATAAAACAATTAAAGTAGTAAACGCGAGGCTATGAACTCACCTTAGCGATAGCGATATCAAACGAGGATAACGTTCAAATAATAGTGACCGGAAGCGAAACGATGAAATACGATAAGCCGAGAAAGCACAAGCTTCTAACGATGACCTAAAATAAAGATTGCACATCTTAAAATTTACACGACAACGTATAAAATTAAATGAGTTTTATAAAATATTTATTATATGAATAAAATAACTAAATAATAATCTTAAGATAAATTTGAAAGACATAAGGTAAATATGGATCAAAATTAGTACTTGAGATATCTTTAACATTCATTTGTATATAGCCTTATAAATTAAGGACCAAAATGTAATTATGCAATTCATTGCATGAAAATGACGTGAAGAATTACTTCATCATAAGCTAATTCGAAATTTACAAGCGAGTGTTCTTCATTTATAGTATTATTAGAGTATTTTTAACCAATAACAAATGTCAAATAATAACATGGAGTCGATATAAAGTGATACCTCAGCTCCCGCAAAATTCCGAGTGATTCAAAGTCATGATGCACGAGAGTAAATACGGACCAAACCCGAGTACAAAAGATGTTATGAGGCACGATGCTCTCCCACGGTACGCTCTAAGATTCGCTTAAGTCCACGGTTAGAGATCTTAGCTTGACCATTAGTTTATGGATGATACGCGGTGGAAAGACGGTGATTGACACCATACTTAGCCATGACTCGTGCAAATTGATCATTGCAAAAATGAGTCCCGCGATCACTAATGATAGCACGAGGAACACCAAATCGAGCAAATAATTGTTTCAAAAAGTTCACAACCACCCTCGCATCGTTCGTAGGTAAAGCCTTTGCTTCAACCCATTTAGATACGTAGTCAACGGCTACGAGGATGTACTTGTTCCCTTTAGATTATGGAAGTGGCCCCATAAAGTCGATGCCCCATACGTCAAAGATTTTACATTCTTGGATGAAATTTTGGGGCATCTCATCTTTATGTGTGATCTTGCCTTGTATTTGGCAAGCATCACAATGCTTAACCATTTCATGAGCGTCATGATAAATGGTGGGCCAATAGAATCTGGAGTCAAAAACTTTCTTCGTGGTATAATTAGGACCAAAGTAACCACCGGTGGGTCCTTTGTGGCAAGCTTCAAGGATTAGTAAATCTGTCGGTCCATCAACACACCTACGAATGACAAGATCCACACATTGCTTGAAAAGATAAGGGTCGTCCCATTAATAGTGTTTAATATTCTTAAAGAATTTTTTATTTTGTTCGGACGTTAACCCTTCCATAAGAACACCACCCGCTAAATAGTTTGCAATGTTCACAAACCATGGGGTATCGTCAAGATTGGAGTTAATAGACATTAAAGCCTCATGGGGAAAGTATTCATTAATCTCTTGATTAGGAAGTTCCCCTTGATAAGGATCCTCGAGTCTACTAAGATGATCTACAGCGAGGTTTTCCGCTCCCTTTTTATAACAAATTTCGATTTTAAATTCTTGTAGGAGCAAAACCAAACGAAGGAGTCTCGGTTTAGAATCTTGCTTGGTCAACAAGTATTTCAAGGCGGAATGATCGGTGTAAACGATGGTGGTGGAAAGCACAAGATAGGGGCGGAATTTCTCAAAAGCATACACTACGGCTAAAAGCTCTTTTTCTGTAATGGTATAATGCAATTGAGCCCCCGTCATTGTCTTGCTAGCATAATGGATTGGTTGGAAGTGTTCGTTCACTCGTTGACCTAAAACCGATCCTACCACGAAATCACTAGCATCGCACATGAGCTCGAAAGGTAACTCCCAATTTGGAGAGACTAAGACCGGTGCCTTAGTTAATTTACCTTTAAGAAGTTCGAAAGAATCGAGACATTCTTGAGAAAAGAGATAAAAGGAGCATCCTTTTCTAAGAGATGAGTCATTGGTCGAGCTATTTTAGAGAAATCTTGGATGAAACGACGATAAAATCCCGCATGACCTAAAAACTCCTAACTCCTTTGACGGTGGTAGGTGGAGGCAACTTATCAATGACGTCTACTTTAGCACGGTCGACTTCGATACCGGCTTTGGAAATTTTGTGACCGAGGACAATGCCTTCTTTAACCATGAAATGGCATTTTTTCCAATTAAGAACGAGACGAGTGTCTTCACACCGTTTAAGCATATGTTCTAAATTGGCAAGGCAAGAAGATAAAGAATTACCATAGACTGAGAATTCGTCCATAAAGACTTCCATAGTTTCTTCAACCATGTCATGGAATATAGCCATCATACACCTTTGGAAAGTCCTAGGAGCATTGCATAAACCGAAAGGCATTCTTTTTTAAGCAAATGTTCCATAAGGACAAGTGAATGTGGTTTTCTCTTGGGCTTTTGGATCGATAGTAATTTGAAAATACCCGGAGAAACCGTCTAAGAAGCAATAGTATTCATTACCCGCTAAACGCTCGAGCATTTGATCCATGAAAGGAAGAGGAAAATGATCCTTACGAGTGGCATCATTGAGCTTGCGATAGTCTATGCAAACTCGCCAACCCGTGACAAGTCAAGTAGGAATCAACTCGTTGTTTTCATTGGGAACAACGATTATTCTGCCTTTCTTAGGCACACAATGGACGGGACTAACCCATGGCGAATCCGAAATAGGGTAAAACATCCCGACCTCTAGAAGTTTGATAACTTCTTTCTTGATGACGTCATGAATTTTTGGATTAACCCTTCTTTGGCTTTAGATTGCGGGTTTAAAGTCATCTTCCATGAGAATTTTATGAGTGCAAAAGTTAAGATCAATTCCGCAGATGTCGGAGATTTTCCAAGAAATTGCTTTCTTATGATTCTTAAGCACTTCGATAAGTCGATATTTTTCATCCTCTTTTAAGTCCTTAGCAATGATGACGGGTAACTTCTTATTGTCTTCTAGGAAAACGTATTCTAAATGAGACGGTAAATCCTTAAGCTATAAATCCGGAGGATTGTCGATGGAAGACTTAGTTAAATTAGGATCATCGTTTGTAACATCCATAGGAGAAGGTGGAGAAATATGGTCCTCATTGAGAAGTTTCTCAATGGTACGAATGTCTTCTTCCCAATTGGAGGGAGAATCGTAATATTTTAAGTCCACATCCCCTAAACTTGCTTCAAATTCTTTCAAAAGAAAGTCACTTTCTCCAAATGGAGTCAATGATGGAGCAATGGAAGCTAAGTTCTCAACATGAGGTAAAGGAGAAAGACCACTTTTACAAGCGTCTTTGAAATGTTCTTCACAAGGCTCATCAAGTACGTCAATGAAATTAACGTTCTCGTGTTCATAAGGTTGCTTAGAAAGTTTACCCATGTTAAAGACGATTTTGTCATCACCAACTCTCATGATTAATTCGGGCGCGGCTACATCAATAAGAGAGCGACCGGTCCTCAAGAATGGACGTCCAACGATTAATGGAACACGGGGATCCATCTGGTAGTCAACGACAACAAAATCCACTGGTTAGCTAACTCCAATGTCATTCGTGTGGGGACTAGCTCGGATAGAGATAATTGTTTCCAAACTCTTAATGGCATTAAGTTGATAATAACACCTAGATCGGCTAGGGCCATACAGTTCTCGACCCTGGGAAAGTTGTAAGGAATGAGAAAGCGACCCAGATCACCAAGTTTGGTTGGTAATTTCCTTAAAAGAACCACGGAGCAATTCTCATTTAGTTGGGTTTGAGCAATATCAAGAAGTTTTTCCTTGTCACTTAAAATATCCTTAAACATTTTAGAATATTTAGGCATGTGAGCAAGCGCCTCGGCAAAGGAGATGTTGAAATTCAGTTGTTTAAACATTTTAAGAAAGTTTGAAACTTGAATATCATCCTTGTTCTTCAACATCTCTTTCCTCAACCTTGAAGGATAAGGTATGTCGGGTTGAGATGAAGGCTTTGGAATAGATTGGTCACTCACATCCTTTGGTGGTGGAGGAGTGGGGTTGGAAGGTGAAGGAATTGGTGAAGGTTTCTCGTTATCCTTTGTCACAATGACCGGAGTAGGTTTAGGAATCTCAGGTTCCTTATAGCCTTTTTCACTGCGGGTAGTGATTACTTTCATCTCCCCTCTTGGATTTGCAATGGTGTTACTCAGAAGAGAACCCAAAGCAGAGGGTTGATTACTTTGCAAGAAACTAGCCATCATATCCCTTAAGTCATTTGTTTGATTGTTTAAAGATTTTCGCATATCATTCCTAAGCTCGGCTCGAAGACCATTCCCTTGTTTAGTCAAATCTCCCTTCATGTTAATAATTTAGCTTTGAAAATTTTTATCCAGCACGTCATTAGTCCTCGTGTAGGTTTCGACCTATTGATTAAATGTCGTGGATTGGCTAAAAGGTGGAGCTTGGTAAGCGGGTGGTTGATAGGTGGGTGGTTGGTAAACTTGATTATTACCTGGAGGTGGATGTGGTTTTCTTTGGGTTTGATATTGATTAGGAGCTCGAGGTTGGCTTTGATTGCTACGATTGAGGTTGTTTTGGTTTTGAGGAGGAAAACTGGGTGGTGAAAGAAAATTGTTTGAACGATAACTTAGCAAATTACGGTCACCTTGAGGATGTGCTTGATAGCCTCCCGTAGAAAAGTTACCGTTAGCCACGTACACGTTATCACAATGATTGTCTTGAGTAGAAGAACAATCGGTGTATGAGTGAGGACCACCGCAAGTCTCACAAGAAAGTGCTACAACTTTAACTTGTTGATATTGCTTCATAGCCATGGTTAAGAAATTTTTGTTCATCTCGGCTATTTGGCGGGTGAGTTTGGTTAACTCGTGGTTTGATGAAGTAGAAGAAACATTGACCCTCGGATTATTTCTTGAGGATGCGGATGAATCCCAATTTTTGAGATGAGTGGTCATGTTCTCGATTAGCTCTCTACACTCCTCGGGTCTTCTTTTCATAAATGTACCATCGGCGGCGGCATTAATCGTATCACGATCACAAAAAGTTAAACCATTGTGGAAAGTATCAATTAGAGTGACGGGGAGCATATTATGGTTAAGACAATGATCGATCAAGACATTATAACGTTCCCAAGCATCAAAAAGAGACGCATCGGGTTCTTGAGTGAAACCACTTATTTGATTTCTAAGACTAGTTACCATGGATGGTGGAAAGAAGCACGACAAAAATCTTTGAGTCATCTCGTCCTATGTATGAACTGAGTTCTTAGGAAGACGATCAAACCATTTTTCGGCATGGTGGGATAAAGTGTGTGAAAAAAAATGAAGACGAAGAAAATCCATGGAAACACCGGGCAATTTCATGCTTTAAGTGACGGTTATGAATTTATCGAGGTGTTTGTTGGCATCATCATCCGGTAATCCGCGAAATGGGCAAGCATTTTGAACTTGTTGGATCATGTGATGCTTCAACGAAAATTCGGGAGCCGTTATTTTCATCGGCACAATCGGTCCTCCACGTCCATTCATTGTCGGTTGGCATAACTCCTCCATCGTACGAAGGTCGGGTTGAGGGTGACGGTTGTTATTATTCACAACGGGGTGTGGTGGATTGTTATTATTATTCGCACTGGCCATATCTATGTCTTCACGAGTCTCGGGCTCAAGATTAGACGAAGATCGAGTACGCATACACTAAAAATGCAATACAATATTTTTGATTTTTTTATCTTGTTTTTTTTTTAATTTTTTAAAATTTTATATTTTTTTTAGGATTTTTTAAAATTATTTATGCTATGAAAATAACGTTCCCAAGAGAACGTGTAACACCCTATTTTGATAAATGGAATGTCACGTGTGGTTATTGCGTGTCATCAAAGCATACAAGGATAAATGTCTAAACATTACATGACCATAAAGGAAATACCGGAATCAAACATCGGTACCCCAAAAGTAGAACTCATCACATACAAACATAAGTACTGTAATTGAAAGGACTAAACAATGTCCATGGAAATGAGTATCAATGTATAAAGAAATGCATAAAGTAAAGAAGGCTAAGAAGCTTCCAATCCATATGCACGTACGCTTAAAGTCTACGAGCGTCCCTGAGTACCTACCGTTTTGGGAACATGAAAAGGAAAACGGTTGAGCATAACGCTCAGTGCACGTATATACAAGTAAAGCATGAATAATATAAGCTTATAAACATGAAGCAGCGGAAAAGACTAAGTACTGGATAACCTGCTTATATCTTAGTAAAACTGGTTTTTTAGTTTGAAAAGCCTTATGTTTATCTTATAAAAACTGTTTAACATGTTTACCATTAGCCAATATAGGTCATGAAATATCAACGTGCATGAGTACTTGGAGGGGTGACCTCGTCATGCAAATTAGAGGGGTTGCCTCTAATATAATATACTGGTTTTGGGTAGGAGGGATCAGCTCCTTGTGAAGGATGCATGGCACACACCACATTCACACTTAATAATCTCCTGAAAACATGTAAACTAGGCTGCAACCCTACGCCCCACCTGATAATAATAATATGGCCAAAAGCTGAAAGGGACGCCACAAGCTATCACTCTGCCATGGTGAAGTCATAACACTGGTGCCTCCAGTGTTATGGTTATGGTACCTCCATAACTAGGTGAAACTGGTCATGTATGTATATGGCTTTAGGTATTCTAGTTAAACATAAGCAATTCAAAAACATATAAAACATATACTTGGGAAAATAGTTGGATGTATACGGGAAATCCTAATAAGGAAGAATGTCCATACTGAAAGGACGTAGAATCCGTACCTTATGTCCAGTGAACGAAGAAGACGAACGGAATAGAGTGCTACTTTGGTATCACTAATGCTACATAAATACATACGTGTATAAGTATCTGATTACTGAGCACGTAACTGGTTTTATATCATGTCTTAGCTTGTTTTATATGTTCATGTCATGTTTTACTGATTTAAGCTTTATACTGTGTTTATCATGTATTCTGTCTATTCTGTTTAAGTATTTCTTATATTTCATGTATTATTATACTTGTTGTGTAATAATAAGTAACTTTCTAAAAATAGCAGGTTTCCAAAAATAGAAACTTTCCAAAAAATAGAAAGTTTCCAAAAATAGAAAGTTTCCAAAAATAGAAAGTTTCCAAAATAGAAAGTTTCCAAAAATAGATTTACTGCTTAAAATAGAAAGTTTCTAAATATAGAAAGTTTCCATAAATAGATTAGCTGCCTTAATTAAATAAGTTTCTAAAAATAGAAAGTTTCCATAATTAGATATAAGCTAGATTATTAAGCTAATTATCTAAGCTTAAGTGTTTACTGATTTATATTCTAAGTCATGTAATTTAATAGTATAGTTTATTAATTATTTCCTGTGAATTAATATAAACTATAGGTTAAAGTATTTAATTAAATATAACATGATTTAATTAAATAAAGGTAAACAATACTTAGGTTAAAACATGTATTATTATCTATTAATAATATAACCTAAGTCATGTAAATTAATTAATTATAATTCATGATTTTAATAATTAATTAATTATATAGTCTAATTACGATGATAATTACTTAGGTTAAAATTCATGTATTATTAATCATATTAATAACCTAAGTCATGTAAATTAAATTAATCATGTTCATGTTGTAATTAATTTAATTTAAGTCTTGTAAAAAAATATAACTTGTAAAAATAATTAACCTTGTAAAAACACTCATGAACCGAACCGTGTTTTAAATCTAAACATGTGTGAATCGGACCCGTGTATTAACCCGTGAACCGGCAACAAACGCACCCTTGGTCAAACTAGCCGCCGGCTAACCAAGGGTTCCCATCGGCTAGCCGGTGTTCCCCTTGCGGTCGTGGCCTACCCAAGCACAACCATGCCCCGACCGAGGTCGGGCTCTCCCTTTTTCCTGCTGCCGTGACACAAGACCACCACACCGAGACCTTGAGGTCTCGGTTGGTGCGAGAAAAATCAAGCCGAGACCCCCCTTGGGGCTCGGTTCTTACGTCGACCACAAACAAACACTCCTTAATCTTTAATTAATTTTACCCCATGATTAAATAACATGTGTTTACTTGTTTTTAATTTGTTTTTTTTTAAACATTCATGATTTCATGTGATTTATAAATCAAAAACATAAAAGAAAAGAGGTTTAGGGTTTATACCGATCACGTGAATCAAAGAAGGATGAACACACAATGATCCTTGAAATTAATCCAACACCAAAATCAATCGAACACCCCTTTGGTGTGTGCTAAACCCGACGGCCAAAGGAGATGAGCCAGAGAGAATTAGGGTTTTAATTATTTTCTAAATTCTTGAATTATGAAAATAGTTTTCCCTTGTTTTCATGTTTAGTAAATTTTGCATGGGCTTGGCCCATGTTTCTTGTTGTGTCCGCGGGTAAGGGGCCTACGTGGGGGTAACCCGAACATTTTCCGTGTCTAAATAATAAATGTGTTATCGTGTTCGTGTTTTACGTGATTTAATTAGTTATCATTCGTGACTTAATATATTTATTCATGATCGTAATAAATATACATACTAAATACTAAGCTCGTGATTAATTACTTTCATGATTTCATGTTCGTGTGTTCGTGATTATAATTATTATTGAAATAATCATTGTGTGTTAATACATAATAAATACTTATCGTGTAATAACGCGTACGTAATACTTGTAATTCTTGTTCGTGAAACGTAAACGTGCTATAAAAGTAAAGTTCTAATCATGTACGTACGATCGTAAGGGTACTATTCATGGTAAAAGCATTTGGGTTTTACAACTCTTCCCCCCAAAAAAGAATAATTCGTCCCTGAATTATAGATAACGTAAACTGGAAAAAAGAACATACCCGAATTCAAAATATGAAATGAGGGTAAGAAGCCCAGATAGACTCCTCTGTTTTCCAAGTGGCTTCCCGCTCGGTATGATCCCTCCAAAGGATTTTGACGAATGGAATCGTCTTCCTTCTCATGACTCGTTCTTGTTTGTCAAGAACTCGTTCGGGTTCTTCTATGAAAGTGAGATCTTCACGAATCTATTCCAGTGGATACTGAACCATGTGAAGGGGATGATATTGGTACCCTCTGAGTAAGGACACATGGAAAACATTGTGAACATGAGAAAGCTGCGGAGGTAACGCTAACTGGTAAGATACTTCACTGACTCTCTCAATGACATCAACGGTCTGATAAATCAAGGACTGAGCTTCCCTTTGACTCCAAAACGTCTAACACCACGTGCCGGCGAAACCTTAAGGAAAACGTGATCTCCTACATTAAAATGTAGGTCCCAACGATGCTTGTCTGCATAACTCTTCTGACGTGACCGTGCTTCTTGCAGTTTCTGCTTAGCTACTGCGACCTTCTCATTAGTCAACTCTATGATTTCTGGTCCTTCAAGTGTTCGCTCACCAACCTGATCCCAGCAGATTGGGGCGCGACACTTTCTTCCGTACAACATCTCGAAAGTAGCACACTTGATACTTGCGTGCCAACTGTTGTTGTATGCAAACTCCACCAAATAGATGTAATCGTCCCAATCACCCGTCCATTCCAACGTACATGACCTCAACATGTCTTCCAATGTCTGAATCGTTCGCTCTGACTGTCCGTCTGTTTGAGGATAGAAAGCCGTGCTAAGCTTAAGTTGTGTACCCCAAGCTTTCTGCAGACTTCTCCAGAATCGCGAAGTGAAACGAGGATCTCTGTCTAAGACGATGCTGGATGGAGCACCGTGAAGTCTCATGATCTCCCTTCTATAGGTATCAGCGAGTTTACTGACCGAATCTTCCTTGCGGATCGATAAGAAATGAGCTGATTTGGTAAGTCGATCAGCGATAAACCAAATAGCATCATGCTTCCTCTTTGTCGGCGGAAGACCAGTAACAAAATCCATGGTGATTTTGTCCCACTTCCACTCTGGGATATCTAACGGTTGAAGAAGTCCGCCAGATCGCTGATGCTCGATCTTGACCTGCTGGCAGGTAAGACATTTGGAGACGTAAGTAGCAACATCCTGTTTCATACCACTCCACCAAAAGTACTGCTTGATGTCTTGGTACATCTTGGTCGAACTAGGATGGATAGAGAATGGGGAGCTATGAGCCTCAGGTAACAAGGCTTCCCGGAGTTCCTTGTCATCAGGAACACAAAGTCTCGTGCCCTGCCATAAGATACCATCTGCGTCTACTCAAAATTCTGTCAACTTCTCCAAATTCTGAATTATTGCCCAGATTTCTCCATCGTCTTTCTGTGCTTCCTTGATCTTAGAGAGTAACTCGGGTTCCACTCTAAGATTAGCCCAGTAACCGTGCTGTCCACGTACCATGATATCTATGTCTAGTCGCTCCAAGTCTCTTGTGATTTCCTCCTCAATTTTAATGTCGTTTATCATTCCGGACTTTCTGCTAAGTGCATCTGCCACTACATTCGCTGTGCCTGGATGATACTGCAGATTAATGTCATAATCATTCAACAGCTCTAACCATCCCCTTTGTCTCATGTTCAATTCACGTTGAGTAAAGATATACTTCGAGCTCTTGTGGTCCGTGAAAATGTCACATGATTCTCCATACAAGTAGTCTCTCCATATCTTCAATGCAAACACGACTGCTGCAAGTTCCAAGTCATGCATAGGGTAATTTTCCTCATAAGGCTTAAGTTGCCGTGAAGTGTACGCGATCACTTTCCCATGTTGCATGAGAACACAGCCAAGTCCCTTCCCCGATCCATCACTGTAAATCTGAAATCCACCTGTACCTGATGGGAGAGTAAGAATCGGTGTAGATACTAACTTCTGCTTCAGGTCTTCAAAGCTCTTCTCTCGTTCTTCAGTCCAGGCGAATTTATCCCCTTTCCGCATCAGTTTGGTCAATGGTAGTGCTAAGCGGGAAAAGTTCTCCACGAACCTACGGTAATAACTAGCTAAGCCTAGGAAACTGCGGACTTCAGTTGCTGATGTCGGCCTTCGCCATTTGGTAATAGCCTCAACCTTCGTTGGATCCATCGTGATTCCTTATGCTGATACAATGTGACCTAAGAATGCCACCTTGTCTAACCAGAACTCACACTTGGATAATTTAGCATACAGCTGTTTCTGGCGAAGAATCTGTAGTACTGTACGAAGATGGTCTTCGTGTTCCTCCTTGGACTTAGAGAAATCAGGATGTTTTCAATGAAGAAAATGATGAACTTGTCCAGAAATTCATGGAAGATTCTGTTCATCAAATCCATGAACACTGTTGGAGCATTGGTAAGGACAAATGGCATGACTAAAAATTCTTAGTGGCCATAGCGTGTACGGAAAGCAGTCTTGGCGATGTCCTGCTCCTTAACCCGTAGCTGATGATAGCCCGACCTTAGATCAATCTTGGAGAAATGTTTGGCCCCTTGGAGTTTGTCAAACAGATCATCTATACGTGGTAGTGGATACCTATTCCTGATGGTAATCTTGTTGAGCTCGTGATAGTCTATGCAAAGACGCATACTGACGTCCTTCTGCTTAACGAATAAGAACGGTGTGCCCCATGGAAATGCGCTCGGTCAAATAAATCCTTGTTCCAGAAGTTCTTTCAATTGATCCTTCTGCTCCTTTAACTCTATGGGAGCCATGCGATAAGGAGCCTTGGAAATCGGCTCAGCTCCGGGGATGAGCTCGATATTAAATTCTACTTCACGTGCAGGTGGTATGCCCGGAAGTTCTTCTGGAAATACATCTGGAAATTCTGACACTATCGACTGATCCTGAATTGATGGGGATTCAGCATCCATGTCATGAACAGTAGCTAGATAACCCTCACACCCATGTGACAGTAGTGCACGTGCTTGCAGGGTTGATATGATTTGTACAGACCTGCCGGGTACGAACCCGTTGTGAATGTACTCTAGCGCATTAACATCACCGAAGATGACTCGATATGAATGGCAGTCTATGGTAGCATGATGCTTGGATAGCCAATCCATGCCCAAAATCATGTCAAAATCATTCATGTCCAGCGGAAGTGCGTCAACAGGACGAACCTTGTCGTCAAACTCTAGGGGAAGGCTCTTATACACATGGGTTATACGTACAGAGTCTCTCAAAGGCGTGGAAATACTCAGTATATTCTCTAGTGGCATGGGGAGTATCCTAACATTCTTGGCATAAGCAGTAGAAATGACCGAGTGAGTAGCACCCGTATCAAACAGAACACATGTAGCTTGACCATACATATACAAGATTCCAGTGATGGTACCAGTAGACTTGTTGGCCTGATCGCGAGATGTCATGTAAACGCGTCCACTAGTAAGAGGCGGCTTGGTATCAGCATGTCCCGATGTACCCTCCATCTCGCCCTTGCGGCAATCCTTCATGCGGTGGCCAGGAAGACCACACTTGTAGCATGCGTCGCTGTCGCGCCGACATGGCCCTGGGTGCCTACAGTGGCAAGTAGAGCAAAGAGGATGAGTATATCCTCCAGCAGGTGTCCTGACTGGCTGAGAGCCTGATAAAAACAATATACATGAGACATGATAATAGGTACAAAAGACAATACAGATAATCATAAGATTGAATACCAGTGATGTAGGTCCTCGTAATCCTTGGATTATCCTTGTGTTGGAATGATCTAAAGAGATAGAGAGATAAATGAAGAACTAGAGAGAGAAAGTAGTGAGAGGTTGGATAGAAAATGAAAGATTAGATTAAGTGTGTGAAAAGTGAATAATAAACCCCTCCTAACATGCGAGGAGGGGGTATATATAGCCCACCCTACATGTGGACTATATGGGCTATATTGGATCACGAGCCCAATATCATTAGAGTGACCGATCCTTTCTAAATACGTAAAAACGTATTTCCAACAATCTCCCCCAAAGGGAGGTCACTCCAAGTTACAATGTCCTAAATAGTATATAGCTCGTGATCTATGCTAACAATGATGTGACCGTGACTTTCCTTGGAAAAACGTATTTCCAACAATCTCCCCCAAAGGGAGGTCATACCATTTTACAAAATCTTAAACCTAGCATACTATGCTTGAGTCTTCGATCTTGTTCTTGTGAATATGCTGATGATATCTTTGACTTTGGTCTTGAGCTTGTGTCCTTGCTTTGACCTTGTGCATTCATCACTTGTGATATTTGCCTCCTGTGACTTCATGTTCCACATACTTATACTTTTATAAATTCTTGAAAGCTTCAGAGTTTGATACAGCGGAAGACTTGACTTTTAGACTTTCTTAAATTTGTTGAAGTATTAAGTGCATACAGCATAAGCATGTGGTGACAACTTCTTCTGGATTGTGCACCGTAATGCCACCTTCTTGTTACGCTACATAAGACAGTTAGCAACAAAACATATACATGGATGAAATGGCCTTGAACATTTCATTCTAATTCGGTAGCATTTTACCGCCGGTCGGTGAAGACCGTTGGACGATATGAAATATCGTACTTGTGGCAGGTAGTTTCAATTAAGAACCTCCTTGACAAGATTTCGTGGGTAAACCCGTTCTCTTTATTCGACCGTCCAAAGCTGACTGCGAACATAGAGAGTGAACAAGATTTCTCATGATTTGAAGCCGTCAATTCATGTTCCTGGAACAAGTGAAATTCAATTAAGAATCGCACCATCGTTGCTTTCCAGTTGTCACGAGCTTGATTCGTATAGAATCTTGCAAGTTACCTACCAAGTGCTGTTTGAGGTTAACACTAGAAGGATTTCCACTCATCACTGTGAACACTAAGGTATCACTCTGAGTGTTCTTGCAAGATCACTAAGATATTGCGTAGAGGCCTGGAACGTGTTTAAATTCATTTAAGAATTAAACCACTGTTGCTTTCCAGTTATCACAAGTTTGATTCATAAAGAATCGCACAAGTCACCTACCATGAGCTTTTTGATATTCGCTCAAGAAGGATTTCCATCTTCATTGTAAATACTTTCGTATTACTCGGATGTTCAGGCAAGATCATGAGGATTTTGCGTAGGACTCTTAAGATCTTTCTTACTTTTCACAGTGTGTGAGGAAGCAAGGAAATATGAAAGTGTATCCTAATGAGATATTTGATGATCTCAAATGGCTCTATACTCAATCGTGCATTTTAGATTTTAGTGGTCGGAGGCTGGAGAGGAGTGCCACCATTTCAATACCAATTTATTCAGAGTGAATAAATCAATAGATAATGCGTTGTCTCCGTGTGATTAAAACAAATATCTTTTGAGAGATATCTGAGTTAGCTGGGATGGGTTGTGCATTGCATCACTGGGTCCATGATGTTTGTCTTCAATATCAAGAATCATTAAAAATTATCTCAATAGCATATGTATTGACCCAGTTTCTACCTAAGGTTGTAAGGAGGGCTTCTTTCTTTACACCCTTTATCATTACAATTCTTTTTCATTCTTCAACCCCTTCAATGCTTACCAATACATCATAACTAGCACCTTGTTGTGATTTTTCCAGTGCTAACTTAAGTACTTGGTCGGCATTCAGCTACGTTCACAATCTTTCTCCATCTTTCCTAAGGACTACTATTTCTAGCTATGGAATGTCCTTGGGAAGATTCCTCCGGTTCTAAAGGAATCATTTGACTTTAACCTATCCTACCATCCTTATGTCACCACAATCTTCACCGTCGTGAATAGAGATGTTTTGGGTAAGTGTATGTCACCATGAAATCCATTTTGAAGTGCAAATCCATTTTGCTCCCCCTTAACATATGCCATGATATCCGAAAACATTTCGCACATGTCGGGATGAGCTAGCACGTTAAGTCAAACCATTTGTGATTAATCATTTCCCATATTAAATCACTTTTTCTCCCCCATATTAAAAATATTAACCCAATCGATGTTTTCAATATCAACTAATTTAATAGCATTTTAAAAAAATTTGGGAAGAAAAATGCAAAGCCAATTATCTTCATGAATTACACAAGCTCCCCCTCAAATTAATGAGGGTGTAATTGAAACGTAAATTAAATAACTTTTAAACACAAGTGTAAGGTATTTATCACGTGCAAAGATCATATATGATAATGTATTCATAAGATTAGCGATTCATGAGGTTGGACCTAAATGATGGAGAACATCATATGAAAGAAGCACATGGTTCTTGTTCACGAATGTTGGTCGTCTCATCACGTTAGAAGTTATCTCTTGACTCCATGTGTAAGATTGATATCTTTGTCTTGACACCAACATGTGAGCTTGGCACTTTCGGTGTCAAAGATTCTGAGTGCTGGATAATTTCACCCCCTCAATTGTTGACTCGTGTTCTATTACAAGAGCTGTAGCCGCCATTTGAGTAGCCGCATCGTCGAATATGAAGATATCAGTTGTAAATTGCTACGGTTGGTGGAGATGATAACTTCATAAAAAACAAGATTTCTCTTGTTTTAACAAATAAATGCACTGACATGTACATATATTCGTGTTAGATTGTGTTATTCCGTAAACACAATCCCATACATGGTTATAAAGTAAACCATGCCCGAGAAAATTAATTCCCGTTGTTGAGTCAAAGATTTCCGGTGAAATGCTTGACTTGAGTATGAAAATCGGGTTACTATCTGAAATAATAACAAGCCATTTTGAGCATGTTTTAAAACGTTTGAACTTCTGCTCGAACTTTATTTACAACCCCGTGTCATTATTGAATGACATTTCTAGTATCGTAAATATTATCGATTCCAAAATACATGCTCTTTTTATCAAAACATTTTTGAACACACAATTTTGAAAGATTTAGAAAAAAAAACCTTTTGAGAAATTCTCGAAAAATTGTGTTCAAAGTTTTGAAAACCAGTTACTTGAGCTTAAGATGTTGAATATCATGCAAAACGAGCTCAAGTCCGAAAAGTTGTAAGCTTCCCGTTGTGAGGATAAGTTTATCATCGGCGATAAACTTTCCTATTAACTGAAGAGCGAGTCCTAAGTTGACATTTACTTAGAAGTCGTTTTCATGAGCTTGAAAAACTTTGAATGTTTTAACGTAAAGCTCATGACCGAGAAAGGTGAATTTCTCGTTATGAAGAAAAGTTCTCTTATTTAAAAGATACACTTTCCTTTATGAGCTTAAAACTTGGAATGTCTTAATACAAGCTCATGACAGAGAAAAATGAATTTCCGGTTACGAGGATAACTTATCATTAAAGATAAGCTTTCCTAAATATGAAGTCCGAGTTACAGTCTGATATTTAATTGTAAGTCATTGTGCATGAGCTTAAAAACTTCGAATGTTTTTAATATTAGCTCATGCCCGAGAAAAATTAATTTCTCGTTGTAAGGATAAGTTTATCATCGACGATAAACGTTCCTTTCTTTGAAATCCGGGGCATAATCTGAAATATAATTATACACCATTGTGCATGAGCTTAAAAACTTCGAATGTTTTTAATATGAACTCATGCCCGAAAAAATTAATTTCTCGTTGTGAGGATAAGTTTATTATCGGTGATAAACTTTCCTTTATATGAAGATCGGGTCATCGTCTGACATTTAATCGATGAGCCTTATACACGAGCTTAAAACCTTTGAATGGTTTTAGGATAAGCTCATGTCCGAGAAAACTTAATTTCTTGTTTTGAGGGTAAGTTATCGTTGCGTAGATAAACTTCCCTTTCTCTGAAGTCCGGGTCACAGACTGTGATTTGTCTATAAGCCTTGGTGCATCAGGTTAAAAACTTGGAATGTTTTTATATAAGCTCATGCCCGAGAAAAATTAATTTCTCGTTGTTAGTATAAGTTAATCATCGGCGATAAACTTTCCTTTCTTTGATGAACGAGTTACCGTCTGTGATGTGACTGTAAGTCCTTTTACACGAGCTTAACTGTGAATCCCCTTGGACACTTGTTTCTCCGATATCTGCTTCTTCAGTAGCCAAACTCTAAGAGTGTCCTTAGTTGAACGGTATACAACGATTGGACCGCTTCGTTCTTTTGGAACATCAACTTTGGTACCTGCATTCTCATCAGGAATTTGCATGCTTTGACATGGGTTAGCGATATCAATTTTAAAAGCACGTGAGGGTTCACAGTTGGCTTTACTTGTGTCAGAGGCGATCTGAGTATATGATTCACTTGTCTTAGCTGGTAAACGTTTCCTTTTATAGAAAACCTTAAGTTCAGGCTTAAGTGATGTATCATCCTTTTCAATTTCCTCCCTAGCAGTCTTAGTAGAATCAGAGACTATCCTAGTTAAAGGGCACTCGTTTCCTACAAGAGTAAAAGTTCTACCAGTGGGGCGTCACATTTTACCAATGGGTTTGATTTTAGCCATCCACTGGGATTTAAGTCTAGCACGGGAGTTCACCTCATTAAGTAATTTCTTGACACAAGAATCATGATTGGCTTTAAAGACACATTTCCTACATGTTTTACAAGTAGCATATTTAATGTCCGAGTAAGATCTAGAATTCCTAGATGATTGATTGATGCTCCTAGGATATGACATGCTACGGTTAGCAGTGTTGGGTAATCTAGAAGGCATCTGACTAGGTTTAAAATTCCTATCTCTTAATTGTGTCTTCTGAATAGCTTCCCTTAGACAAAATTTATGGTGAACATCATTTGAACTAGTTCGAGATGTGCTCTTTAGACTATGTCTAGGGAGGCTAGATGCAATCATGTGATTAGGTCTTGCAAAAGCTGTTTTAGTCACATTGGGCCTAGATAGTGGAGTGACTGGTCTAGAAAGATGAACCATATCAACTTGGGAGGCAAACCGCGGTCTCGAGGATTTTGGTCGCTCGGATCTAAATGCAGTCGGTTGTCTAACAGGCTGAATTTGAGGCGGTTTCCCTAAGATTGATGGTTTTTCAAGCTTAGTATCCACACTAGATCCTTTAGTTTTTCTCAATTCGTTTTTCTCAATTCGTTTTTCAACGCAGCTATAACAAAGACCTTTTCCTGTACTCGAGCCTTTAAAGTCTCATTCTCTTTGAGAAATTCATCTTGGGATGCCAACTTAGATTCAAGCAACTTAATTTGTCTCACAAAATTATCTTTTTCAGCTTTAGAATCTTGAATTTTTTGATTTAATTTTCTTTCAAGAACAGCGTTTAAATTTTGAAGTTTTTCAAAATACTTTTAAAATTTATCCGTTTTCTTCGAAAATTCAATTTTGGCATCCTCAAGAGCTTTAGATTGCTGAGCTAAAATCGTTTCAAGCTCTTTAATCTTGGAATCAAAATTGGTTAGTGAAGCAGTCATAAAGCATTTATCATGATGTACTATAGCATTCTGAACAATTTCTCCCCCATTTTGACTCACATCGGATGAATCTGAAGTGGTAAAACTATCACCCTTTTCCATCCCATGTTTGTCATAATTAGGTTCCGAATGCGCAACATGCGGTAGTCATCGGCATAGACATCATATACCACATTCCTTGGTACCGTATTTGTAGACTCTTCCTCATATACGGGTATGGTGTCATCAATCCCTGACATGCTGTTTGTATCATGTTTTCCTCCCGAATCCTTGCTTTTGCAATCTTTAGGCTCCAAGTTTTCAACCGTATGATCATTCTCCTCTTGCATCTGCATCGTAGATTCTTGCACTCCATTATCATACGCTTGCTGAAGTCGAGATCTTTCATAAATCGAAGACGAGACCGATGTCATTAATTTCAACAATGTACCACGAAACTCTTTAATTTCCGTTTGTATGTACTGAAGAAATGATTGACATATCCCAGAATTGTCAGACTTAAGAATGTTGAATTTGAAGAAGTGCGTAAGTTGTGTCACTAGAGCTTGATATGTAGATGCTGATGCAGAGTGATTAAAGTCTTCTTTGTGAAGTTGCTCAGCTAGTTGGTTCAAGTTGAGGAATATTGAATCGATGAATATATAACGATCTTGACCGAAGAGTGTCAGAAATTCGCTTCCTCCTTGAAACCAAGAAATGGTCACTAGATGAGACTGGAGTAGTCGAAAGAACATTATACCACTTTCTCTAGCTGTGTTTTGCATGAGATGCAAGTCTCCCTCTTGAGATGTTGAATTAAACGATTCCATTGAAAATCGATGATATATGAAGGTAAGGATTACTTGTCGATCGATCAATGAAAGAATGTAATTGTGTTTGTTATTGTGTGTTAAAGCCGAGAAATAATGTTGAAATCCCCTAAATTATGTTCTCGATAAACCAAAAATTCCAAGACTAAATTACACGTGATCGCAGTGGGGATTGTACTCAGATCGCACTCGTGGATCGTACTCTATGATCGTATTCAGATCGCACTCCTTGATCGTACTTGGATCGAACTCGGATCGTACTAGTGATCGTACTCCAACGATCGTACTCTAATCGCACTCGTTTGATCGTACCCAACGATCGTACTCAGATCGCAACGAGTGATCGTACTCGTGATCGCAACAAGTGATCGTACTCGTGATCGCAACGAGTGATCGTACTCGTGATCACAACGAGTGATCGTACTCGTGATCGCAATGAGTGATCATATTATGTGATCGTGCTATTGGATCGCAAGTAGAAACCCCAGGTTTATGCGATCACAATACACAGATCGTACTATGAATCCCACTTTTCTCGGACAGTACAATAACACAACAAATTCGAGATTCTAAGCCTAAAAATGAATCAAACACCCAAACTTTTTGTGTTTTTAACCAAAATACCAATACCAAATCACTATAACAAGTAACTAGATGAAGTATATCAAGATTAAATCATAAAAACACAAAAAAATGGTTCGTGTGATTTTGGATCAAAATGGGCGAGAGAATCAAGAACACAAATACAAAAACCAAACAATCATCCCATGGCTCTTGATACCATTTGTAGGTCCTCGTAATCCTTGGATTATCCTTGTGTTGGAATGATCTAAAGAGATAGAGAGATAGATGAAGAACTAGAGAGAGAAAGTAGTGAGAGGTTGGAGAGAAAATTAAAGATTAGATTAAGTGTGTGAAAAGTGAATAATCAACCCCTCCTAACATGCTAGGAGGGGGTATATATAGCCTACCCTACATGTGGACTATATGGGCTATATTGGATCACGAGCCCGATATCATTGGAGTGACCGATCCTTTCTAAATACGTAAAAACATATTTCCAACAAGTGATAGCTGGACGGTTAGGCTGTGAACCTCTTTCGTTCTGGTCCCTACCGTTACCATGATTCCTGGTAGAAGGTTTGCTAATGTGTCAGAAATTAAGAGTTATAACATGTAATCATAAGAAAATGAGTATGTATTAGGACCTGCTGCTGTTGGAGTGTCCAGCGTTGTTACGGTAATTATTATTACTACCACGCCTATCCATAGTAGAACGGTCGTTTAGTCTGACCGTTTCCCTTGGGCTGATTAGGCTGTTGCTGAGTAACCGGGTGAGACCGGTCCCCAGTCTTCTGCCTGGAAGATACAATTTAAAGAGATGAAATACTGACATATACTAAAAGAATACGGATTGGTCACCGCTTGAATACGAAGGTTTACCTCTTATCGGGTCTCTCTGCTTCCCCGAACTCATCTCTTTCCTGCAGCATCTCCAGCTTACGTGCTGCATCAGCCACTTGTGCTACCGTGTCTAACAGAGCACCTTCTAAGTTATTGGCAATCATTGGAGAAAGAGCCCAACGAAAATGTTGTGCCTGCTCTTCAGTGGTGCCCGCTGCTGCTCTCAGGACACCAGTGAACCAAAGGAAACACTACATGAAATCATTACTGTTTTCCTGAGGTCGTTGTCTAATAGTGTAGTATTCTCTCATGAGCCTATTCCTTCCTTCCGTGGGGAAGATGTGAGGTGGGGGAGGATAGTTTTCGTTCTGATGGAGGATGTCTTACAAGTCTGCATTGGGAGCTGCAACCATCTCCTGGATATTGTGTGTGTTTGCCATCTGACAGTATAACATAAAATACATGATTAAACTGATTAAAACATAAACTATATAATATGAAAAAAAAATTCTACCAATAAATCATGAGAAAAATTTTATGCAGGAAAACTAGTACATGAATGCATGATGCAGTTTTAAAAACTTTTGTATGCGCGAGAGTGAACGCCTATGGTCAATTCACTCAAAACAAAAGACATGGCAAGGGGACGCCTATGGGTCGGTCCCAAATTTAAATGTTTCGATAAAACACATGCGACTAAATAGGGCCAGTCCTGTACCAACCATTACTTAGTCATAAACCTGCGACAATGACATATATATGTATGCATGAAAATGATGAATGCATGAAAACCGACTATCAGTTCTAGGAAGACCATAGTGACTACCCACTAATCACAGGTCATGTTTTGAGAGTCTACAGGTCGAAGCCTTGGCTCTGATACCATAATTGTAACACCATATTTTGATAAATGGAATGTCACGCGTGATTATGGCGTGTCATCAAAGCATACAAGGATAAATGTCTAAATATTACATGACCATAAAGGAAATACCGAAATCAAACATCGGTACCCCAAAAGTAGAACTCATCACACACAAACATAAGTACTGTAAATGAAAGGAATAAACAATGTCCATGGAAATGAGTATCAATGTATAAAGAAATCCATAAAGTAAAGAAGGCTAGGAAGCTTCCAGTCCATATGCACGTACGCTTAAAGTCTACGAGCGTCCCTAAGTACCTGTCGTTTTGGGAACATGAAAAGGAAAACGGCTGAGCATAACGCTCAGTGCACGGATATATAAATAAAGCATGAATAATATAAGCATATAAACATGAAGCAGCGGAAAAGACTAAGTCCTGGATAACCTAGTTATATCTTAGTAAAATTGGTTTAATAGTTTGAAAAGCCTTAAGTTTATCTTATAAAAACTGTTTAACATGTTTACCATTAGCCAATATAGGTCATGAAATATCAACGTGCATGAGTATTTGGAGGGGTGACCTTGTCATGCAAATTAGAGGGGCTGCCTCTAATTTAATATACTGGTTTTGGGTGGGAGGGATCAGCTCCTTGTGAAGGATGCAAGGCACACACCACATTCACACTGTATAATCTGCTGAAAACATGTAAACTAGGATGCACCCATAAACCCCACCTGGTAATAATAACATGGCCAAAAGCTGAAAGGGACGCCACGAGCTATCACTCCGCCGTGGTGAAGTCATAACACTGGTGCCTCCAGTGTTATGGTTATGGTACCTCCATAACCAGGTGAAACTTGTCATGCATGTATATGGCTTTAGGTATTCTAATTAAACATAAGCAATTCAAAAACATATAAAACATATACTAGGGAAAACAATTGGCTGCATACCGGAAATCCTAATAAGGAATAATATCCATACTGAAAGGACGGAGAATCCGTACCTTATGTCCAGTGAACGAAGAAGACGAACGGAAGAGAGTCCAACTTCGGTATCACTAATGCTACATAAATACATACGTGTATAAGTATCTGATTACTGAGCACGTAACTGGTTTTATATCATGTCTTAGCTTGTTTTATATGTTCATGTCATGTTTTACTGATTTAAGCTTTATACTGTGTTTATCATGTATTCTGTCTATTCTGTTTAAGTATTTCTTGTATTTCATGTATTATTATACTTGTTGTGTAATAATAAGTAACTTTCTAAAAATAGCAGGTTTCCAAAAATAGAAAGTTTCCAAAAAATAGGAAGTTTCCAAAAATAGATTTACTGCTTAAAATAGATAAGTTTCTAAAAATAGAAAGTTTCCATAAATAGATTAGCTGCCTTAATTAAATAAGTTTCTAAAAATAGAAAGTTTTCATAATTAGCTATAAGCTGGATTATTAAGCTAATTATATAAGCTTAACTGTTTACTAATTAATATTCTAAGACATGTAATTAAATAGTATAGTTTATTAATTATTTCCTGTGAATTAATATAAACTATAGGTTAAAGTATTTAATTAAATATAACATGATTTAATTAAATAAAGGTAAACAATACTTAGGTTAAAACATGTATTATTATCTATTAATAATATAACCTAAGTCATGTAAATTAATTAATTATAATTCATGATTTTAATAATTAATTAATTATATAGTCTAATTACAATGATAATTACTCAGGTTAAAATTCATGTATTAATAATCAAATTAATAACCTAAGTCATGTAAATTAAATTAATCATGTTCATGTTGTAATTAATTTAATTTTTAAGTCTTGTAAAAAAAATTAACTTGTAAAACTAATTAACCTTGTAAAAACACTCATGAACAGAACTGTGTTTTAAATCTAAACATGTGTGAACCGGACCCATGTTTTAACCCGTGAACCGGCAACAAACGCACCCTTGGTCAAACTAGCCGCCGGCTAGCCAAGGGTTCCCACCGGCTAGCCGGTGTTCCCCTTGCTGCCATGGCCTACCCAAGCACAACCATGCCCCGACCGAGGTCGGGGTCTCCCTTTTTCCTGCTGCCGTGACACAAGACCACCATACAGAGACCTTGAGGTCTCGGTTGGTGCGAGAAAAATAAAGCCGAGACCCCCCCTTGGGGCTCGGTTCTTGCGTCGGCCACAAACAAACACCCCTTAATCTTTAATTAATTTTACCCCATGATTAAATAACATGTGTTTACTTGTTTCTAATTTGTTTTTTAAAAACATTCATGATTTCATGTGATTTATAAATCAAAAACATAAAAGAAAAGAGGTTTAGGGTTTATACCGATCACGTGAATCAAAGGAGGATGAATACACAACAATCCTTACAATTAATCCAACACCAAAATCAATCGAACACCCCTTTGGTGTTTGCTAAACCCGGCGGCCAAAGGAGAGGAGCCAGAGAGAATTAGGGTTTTAATTATTTTCTAAATTCTTGAATTATGAAAATAGTTTTCCCTTGTTTTCATGTTTAGTAAAGTTTGCATGGGCTTGGCCCATGTTTCTTGTTGTGTCCTCGGGTAAGGGGCCCACATGGGGGTAACCCGAACATTTTCCGTGTCTAAATAATAAGTGTGTTCTCGTGTTCGTGTTTTACGTGATTTAATTAGTTATCATTCGTGACTTAATATATTTATTCGTGATCGTAATAAATATACATACGTAATACTAAGCTCGTGATTAATTACGTTAATTATTGTGTGTTAATACGTAATAAATAATTATCGTGTTATAACGCGTACGTAATACTTGTAATTCTTGTTCGTGAAACGTAAACGTGCTATAAAAGGAAAGTTCTAATCATGTACGTACGATCGTAAGGGTACTATTCATGGTAAAAGCATGCGGGTTTTACAGAACGGATCCCAAAATGCAATGTTTCTCACAAAAAACCATTAATCTTTACGAAAAGAGCCGGCAGCGGCGCCATTTTAATAACTAGATTTTGGTTCTTGAAATTGGTCTAATCGAATTGACAACGGTTAAAAGTGTGTCTCAATTGTTTTTGGTGGATAAAATAAAATTGGTTATCTATAACTATTTAAAAAGTAAATGTGAAAAGTATTAGAAATAAACTAAAAATTAAAACGATATTAAAATGAATATTAAATCAAATATTAAAAAGAAACAATTAATAAAAATTAAACTAAAAATAAAAATAAACTTTCGAATTAAAATTAAAACTTACTTAATAAAAATGAAACAAATTGGATTATCAAGCTACTTTAAAAAGAAACGAAACAAATATTAAAACTGGTACTTAATAAAAATTAAAACTAAAACTTTTTGATAAAATATTAAAACTAAAATTTGACGAAAAATAAAACTAAGAATATCTGACTTTCAGAATAAAAATAAAAACGACTTTCGGATAAAACTAAATTGACTACGGAACAAATGTTGGAAATAATGGAACATGCTCCGCCATGGGGAACATTAAATTGGGAGGGAAAACTAGAATAACAATATGTTACTTTCGTAACATTAAACCTTTGCAAGATATTTTTTGTATGCCACTTTCGTAGTTTTTTTTATTTACTTGAAACTTTCGGAGTTATTATTTAATATCACTTTCGTAAGAATTTTTTTGTGACTTTCGTAGGGTTTTGCAAAATAGATTTCGTAGGTTTTCTGTTGGAAATTTAGTGCAATTGTGGGAACGGGTAATACTTGTAAATGGGTTTGGAGGTACGGAGTGTACACCCATTAAGTCCCTTACCTCCCTGGACTCAATATAGTGGTTGTGATATCAGTAGGAAGCTGCTCCTGGTCAGGAAGTTGCTCCTGGTCAGGAAGTTGCTCCTGGTTAGGAAGCTGCTCCTGGTTAGGGAGCTGCTCCTGGTTAGGACGTTGCTCCTGGTGATGTACAAAGTCTTTGTACCCTCTTTGACCAGTTAATGAGGGTTGAGTATTGACTTGATGACCAGGTTTATGGTCATGTAACCACTATGCTTTATGAAGGTAATTATGAGATTAATAGACCGATTAATGCTCTTAATACCTTTGACTAGGAGTTACATTCCTTAAGGAATAGGATCACTATAAATAGTGATCATATTTTGCATGATGAGATATACGAAAAACAGGAAACACTTACGCGCACAGAGTTCTTGATTTGTGCCTAAAACAAGAACTAACTCTTGGTTTTATCCCAAGGAGGTATTCGTGATAACCCAGGCATAGGGTCGAATAATCTTCTTTGGAAAGTGATTACACGACTTCAAGAGATATCCGGTAACCATTCATTGGTACGTAGTTAGGCTATTGATTATCTTCACCCTGTTGGAACGAAGTAAACCCCAACAATCAAAGAAGATTATTTTGTGATAATCAATAGCGGCGGCAATGAAGCATATGGTGGCTAACTTCTCCAAACTGGACAAGTTTGAAGGGGTTGATTTTAGGAGATGGCAGAAGAAGATGCACTTTCTTCTTTCTACCATGAACGTGGTGTACGTGCTGACCACTCCCATTCCTGATGGTGGTGATGATGCTACTTTGGAGGAACTGAGGAAAAGGAGCAAATGGGAGAATGATGATTATGTGTGTCGCGGCATAATTCTCAATGGTATGTCTGATTCTTTATTTGATATTTACCAAAATGTTGAATCTGCTAAAGAACTATGGGATTCCTTGGAAGCCAAATATATGGCTGAGGATGCATCAAGTAAGAAGTTCCTTGTGAGTGATTTCACAAATTACAAAATGACTGATTCAAGACCAGTCATGGAACAATACAATGAACTTCTTGGAATACTTGGCAGATTTACACAACATAAAATGAACATGGATGAGACCATTCAGGTCTCGTGTGTCATTGACAAACTGACGTGGTTGTGTAGATCTTAAATTTAGTTCTGGAAAGATTGTTTCTTTGTTTAATGTTTTGCATGTTCCTAATATTAGGAAGAACTTGGTTTCTAGTAGTGTTTTGAATAATTATGGTTATAAACAAGTGATTGAATCTAATAAATTTGTTTTATCTAAACATGGTGTGTTTATTGGTTTTGGCTATTTGAGTAATCAAATGTCCAGGCTTAATATTGATTCTAGTATAAATGTTGATTCTGTCCTGATGACTACCACTAAACTGAATGATTCATCACTATGGCATGCTAGACTAGGCCATGTCCACTATAAGAGGATGCAAGATATGTCTAAGGATGGGTTAATTCCAGATTTTGACATGGACACTGATAAGTGTCAGACTTGTATGTTGAACAAAATTACTAAGAAACCATTTCAGGATGTAAAACGTGAAACTACAGTTTTGGAGCTAATCCATAGTGACCTATGTGATTTGCATGCTACTCCCTCATTAGGGAATAAGAAATACTTGGTAACATTTATTGATGATGCTTCTAGGTTTTGCTATGTTTATTTGTTACATACTAAGGATGAAGCATTAGATAAATTTAAAGTATTTAAAACTGAAGTTGAATTACAACAAGGAGTCCAAATCAAAAGATTTAGGACTGATAGGGGAGGTGAGTACATGGATACTTTGTACTTTCATTCTGTTGGAATAATCCATGAGACAACTGCCCCCTATACTCCACAACAAAATGGTATATCTGAAAGGAAAAATAGATTACTAAAAGAGATGGTTAACTCCATGTTGTCCTACTCAGGACAGAGTCAAGGGTTTTGGGGAGAAGCTATGTTAACAGCTTGCTATTTATTAAATAGGGTTCCTAATAAAAGGAACAGGATTACCCCTTATGAACTCTGGACTAAAAGGAAACCAAACTTGAACTACCTCAAAGTTTGGGGTTGTAGGGCTGTTGTAAGACTCCCTGATCCAAAGGTGAAAACCTTGGGTGAAAGAGGCATTGAATGCATCTTTGTTGGATATGCTGAGCATTCCAAGGCTTATAGGTTCTATGTTATTTAACCTAATGATTCAGTTTCAATAAACTCAATCATTGAATCAAGGGATGCTAACTTTGATGAGACTAGGTTCTCATCAGTCCCTAGACCAAGCCTTAGGACTCCTATAGGAGCTGAGGACACTGGTGTTTCAGTGGAACCTGAAAAGGTAACTGATGAGGTTGTGGTTCAGCAACTTGAGCCTGAGCTTAGAAGAAGCACAAGGCATAGGACTCCAAAGAATTTTGGGCCTGAATTTCAACTATACCTATTTGAAGGAACAAGGGATGAGGTCTCTGACCAGTACTACTATTGCTTTAATGTTGAGGATGATCCCAAAACATTTGATGAAGCAATGAAGTCCCAGGATTTTGCTTTCTGGAAAGAAGCAATCAATGATGAGATGGATTCCATCATGGGCAACAACACTTGGGTGTTGGTTGATCTACCTCCAGGTTGCAATCCACTTGGATGCAAATGGATCTTCAAAAGAAAGATGAAGGTAGATGGAACTGTTGAAAAGTTCAAGGCAAGGTTAGTCATGCAGGGCTTTAAATAAAAGTCAGGGATAGACTATTTTGATACTTATGCTCTAGTAGCACGTATCAGTACCATAATAATGCTGATTGCTCTAGCAAGTATTCACAATCTGATTATTCATCAGATGGATGTGAAGACAGCATTCTTGAATGGTGACTTGGATGAGGAGGTTTATATGAACCAACCTCAGGGCTTCATCATGCCTGGTCATGAAGGTAAGGTGTGTAAACTGATTAAGTCCTTATATGGACTGAAGCAGGCACCTAAGCAATGGCACCAGAAATTTGATGAAGTGGTTTTGTCTAATGGTTATTCACTTAACCAAGCTGACAAATGTGTATATAACAAATTTGATGAATCTGGTAAAGGAGTCATCATTTGCCTATATGTTGATGACATGTTAATCTTTGGTACTGACCAAGCTAAGGTTGATCAGACAAAGGATTTTTTGTCATCAAAGTTCTCCATGAAAGACATGGGGGAGGCTGATGTTATCCTTGGCATAAGGATTAAACATGAAAGTGATGGTATTGTAATTTCTCAATCTCATTACATTGAGAAGGTGCTGAAGAAATTCAATCACTTTGATTGTACTCCAGTAAGTACACCTATGGATACAAGTGAGAAACTAATGCCTAACAATGGTCAGGCTGTCTCCCAGCTTGAGTATTCTAGGGTTATTGGTTGCTTGATGTATGCCATGACTAGTACTAGGCCTGACATTGCATTTGCTGTGGGTAAACTGAGTAGGTATACTAGTAATCCTGGTACTCAGCATTGGCAAGCAATTCAGAGGGTACTGAAGTATTTGAAAGGAACAATGGATTATTGTTTGTCTTATACTTGATATCCTTCAGTGTTGGAAGGTTACACTGATGCAAGTTGGATCAGCAATACTGAGGATAATTCATCCACAAGTGGCTGGGTATTCCTTCTTAGTGGTGGTGCAATTTCTTGGGCATCCAAGAAGCAAACTTGCATTACTGGTTCAACAATGGAATCTGAATTTGTGGCTCTAGCAGCTGCTGGTAAAGAGGCTGAATGGTTGAGAAACTTGCTTCTTGAGATTCCATTGTGGGTCAAACCTATGGCACCCATTTCTATCCGTTGTGATAGTGCAGCTACATTGGCTAAGGCATATAGCCAGATGTACAATGGCAAGTCTAGACACCTAGGTGTTAGACATAGCATGATTCGTGAGTTGATCACGAATGGGGTGATTTCAATAGAGTTTGTGAGATCTCAACAAAACTTAGCTGATCACTTGACGAAGGGATTGGCTAGAGACTTGGTTATAAAGTCTGGTAAAGGGATGGGTTTAAAAGTCCACTCTAGTCACTGAATGCTAGGACACCCAACTCCCTCCTGGGGAAACTTGGGAGCTGAGTTCAATGTGGAAAGCTGAACATTCAGGGGACTGAAGCACATGTATATCATCCCAAGGATGTGCTTGTACCTGCTGAAAGGAGGATGAAGTTATAAACTTCTTAATGGTTAACTTCTTTGAAAAAGTGCTTAAGCAGGAGCATGAACTAAAGAGGAACCACCTATGTAAATGTTGAGGTTTCGCCGCCTCAAGGAGCATGGACTTTGGCTCTTACAACATTTATGAATTGGATATGGACACATGGCTTGTATGGTGTCAGGAGCGTTTTAAGTGTTTGAAAACTTGGGTGTATGTTATCTTCAGGTGTTCAAAGTAGTTGAAGGGTTCAATTCTTAGAACACCCTGATTCTCGAATATTTGGAGTGATGTACTAAGATGGAAATTCAATCCTCAGGACATTTTCATTTATGCACTGGTTTTGCTAAAGTTGATTTTCATGCAAACAGGAATTGTACTAAATTGGGGAGGATTGTTGGAAATTTAGTGCAATTGTGGGAACGGGTAATACTTGTAAATGGGTTTGGAGGTACGGAGTGTACACCCATTAAGTCCCTTACCTCCCTGGACTCAATATAGTGGTTGTGATATCAGTAGGAAGCTGCTCCTGGTCAGGAAGTTGCTCCTGGTCAGGAAGTTGCTCCTGGTTAGGAAGCTGCTCCTAGTTAGGGAGCTGCTCCTGGTTAGGACGTTGCTCCTGGTGATGCACAAAGTCTTTGTAACCTCTTTGACCAGTTAATGAGGGTTGAATATTGACTTGATGACCATGTTTATGGTCATGTAACCACTATGCTTTATGAAGGTAATTATGAGATTAATAGGCCGATTAATGCTCTTAATACCTTTGACTAGGAGTTACATTCCTTAAGGAATAGGATCACTATAAATAGTGATCATATTTTGCATGATGAGATATACGAAAAACAGGAAACACTTACACGCACAGAGTTCTTGATTTGTGCCTAAAACAAGAACTAACTCTTGGTTTTATCCCAAGGAGGTATTCGTGATAACCCAGGCATAGGGTCGAATAATCTTCTTTGGAAAGTGATTACACGACTTCAAGAGATATCCGGTAACCATTCATTGGTACGTAGTTAGGCTATTGATTATCTTCACCCTTTTGGAACGAAGTAAACCCCAACATTTTCTCTTTATTTTAAAAACTTTCGTAAGATTTTTTTTTTAAATACTAAACTTTCGTAGTTTTTTTTAAATACTAAACTTTCGTAGTTTTTTTTTAATACTAAACTTTCGTAACTTTTTTATATCAACTTTCGGACTATTCTAAAACTGTGACTTTCGGAGAAAAAATAAAAATGACTTTCGTTAAAATTTCTAAACCCTCTTACGAAAGTAGGATTAGATCTGACTTCGCTAGATCTAAAAAACAGGAAATAAAAATAAGCCGAAATAAGCAAAATTAATCTACAAAAAATAAGCTAAATTAATTTCTAAAATAAGCCAAACTTAACACTAATGAAAACTATAAAAACACCAAATAAGTAAAATATTTAAAATGACTTTTTAAAAATATTAATCTACCAAAACCACTTAATAAAAATAAGCTAAACACTAATTAACCAATAAGCACAATAAGCAAAAACATCAAACACATCAAATCAATAAGAACAATCTAATAAGCAAATCAATCAAACAATCAACAAGATTAAACAAACTACATGATTAATTAAATCAACCACAAGATTAAGATTAAGAAAGGAAGAATGAGAAATATATAATAAGCAATAATCAATGAAGATTAAGATCTAAATACAAGATTTAAAGATGAAAGATTAAGCAAACTTGAAAGGGAAAATCTAGAGAGAGAAAGTATTAAACACCTACTCCTAATTACCTATTATGAAAAACTAAAAATTAACTAACTAAAAATTAACTCTTAATGACCTATTTATAGGAGTAGGAGATGTGGTGATGTTGCTTCTCTCTTTCTTCTTGTCTTCTCGTCTTTTTAAATAACTCGTCTTTCTTGAATTTGTCTCGGGATTTGTCGATAGATAAAATGAACTAGTCTTCTAATTTTCTTCTTTTATTAGACTTGGTTCTTCGACTTCGTTAAACTTCTGTCTTTGACTTTTTCTTCGATAAATCTTCAGAATAGGCCTTTGACTTCCGTTCTTTTTGCACTTTTCATCTTTTGACTTCGTCTTTTGTCCTTTTCTTCAATAAAAGCCCGTGAAAGCCCGCGTTTTCTTCCTTTTTCATATTTTTGTCCTAAAACACAAAAAAAACATAAACCACGCATAATTCCGACTTTTACGACATTAAATACACGTTTTTGTCTCGTTTTTACTTGTTTTAAGTGGTGAAAGGATAAGTGTTTTCACACTTATTACTGATCTTGGATCGATGGAGACTCGGCAGAAATGTCATGAATATTGGCTATAAAGCCCTGACAGTCGTGTGATAGCAATGCGCACGCTGTTATAGAAGAAATAATCTGTACTGACCTCCCTGGAAGAAAACCATGGTGTATGTACTCTGGGGATTTAACATCACCGAAGATAACTCGGTAGGTGTGGCAGTCAATCGTGGCCTGGTGTTTGGATAACCAGTCCATGCCCAAAATCAAGTCAAAATCGCACATGTCCAAAGGAAGTGCGTCAACTCTATGGATCTTGTCATCAAATTATAGGGGAAGATCTCTGTACACTTGAGTGATTCGTACAGAGTCCCTAAGTGGTGTGGAAATGCATAAGGCATTATCTAATGGCATCGGGGAAATCCTAACACGTACGACAAAAGTAGTGGACACGACTGAATGCGTCGCTCCAGTATCAAATAGAACACATGCTGCCAAACCATTCATAAAGAGATTTCCGGTGATGGTACCTGAAGTCTTATTCACCTGATCTCGAGTAGTAATGAACACGCGACCAGAAGTAGGAGGTGACTTGGTATCGGCGTGTTCAGAGGTGCCTTGTATCTCACCCTGGAGACAGTCCTTCTACTGATGGCCTTGTTGACCACACTTGAAGCAACCACCAGTACCTCAGCGACAAATACGAGAGTGTCTGCGCGAGCAAGTAGGACAGACAGGATGCATGAATCCTCCAGCAGGCGTCCTAGTTATCTGAGAGCCTGTTTAAGGATTACATGCATGAGACATGATCGTGGTACATAAATATGATTACATAGAAGGTGTAAAATTTACCAGATGAGGTAGAACGGTTAGGCTGTGAACCCCTACGGTCCTGATCCCTGCGTTACCATTGCTCCTGAATTAACAATTGTTGGAGTGTCAGAATACCATAACATAAATAGTTGAACATTAAAGAAGGTTAATGTAGGGACCTGTTGTTGTTCGAGTTGTTAGCGTTGTTACGGTAACTATCGTTACCGCCACGCCTCTCAGAACCAGAATGGTCGTTAGTCAGACCGTTTCCCTTGGATGCTTGGTGCTGAGCGGCCGCAGGCTTACGGTCGTCATTCTTCTGCCTGGTGATTGTAGAGTTTTACTACTCTTTAGGAAAAGAGCATAAATAGGGAAAGTATTGAGTGATGATTTAGGAAAATCAACACTAATGACCCTTAATGAAATGAAAGTTCGTTTCCCAAGGAGGTATATGTGTGTGAAAAACTTGTAAAAGATTTGAGAGTAATATTTGGTTTAGAAGGGGATGAGAAAAGAAGATGACGAAAACGTAAAAATAAAAATAAACACTACTAGAAAGTTAAAACGTAGAACCTTAAAAATCACAAAAATAAAAATTAATTCTAAAAATTACCAAAAATTCACCAAAAATCAAATTAAATAAACTAAGAGTTTACCAATGATCAAAACTTTTTCAAACCTTTTAAATAATTAAATATTCAATTTTTAAATGCTAATTAAAGCCCTAAAAATCAAATAAATTATCAAAAAGCCCAAATTAAGATTTTTCAATTGGTAAACCTTTAAAATGACCTAAAAAGATTAAAAACTATTTTTAGAAATTTTTAAACTAATAAAATCTATTTAAAATGATTTAAAAACTATTAAAAGTTAAAATAATTATAAAAATTAATCTAAAAGTGATAAAATTATTCTAAGAGTTGCTAAATTCCTATTTTAATGTATTAAACCTAATAAAAAGTAAAAAGTTGGAAAATGTGAATTTTTAAAAATAATAATAAAATAATAATAAAATAATATTAAAAATCAAAAAATTCTAAAAAATTCTAAAAACTTGCAAACTAGTTTATTTTAACCTAAATAATCAGAAAATCAAAGTGAAGTTACCAGAATACCCCTATTGGGCCCTCAAATGGGCCAAATCCAAAAACAGTCAACCAAATTGGGCTTTTGGGCCCAAAAAGTCAAACTTGGCCCAATTGACTTGGAAAAGCCCAATCTGACTTAAAATTCAATTCTAAGAACAAAACTCTAAAGGCCCAAAAGCTGAATATGAGCTTATCACAGCTTATTTAACACTCAGCTTATTCTTATTGGGCTTTTCAGCCCATTAAGCCATAAGCTAATGCCATAAGCTCTAATTTGACACACAACCTTCTTTTGGGATGCTTATGAGATCTGTAAAAAGAAATTTTGAAAAAGCTCACTCAATAAGCCAGAAATAAGCAAGGTATTATTTCACAAAACGACAAAATAGTCGGGTTTGAGAAATAAGGCACCTCAGGACTTGATTCAACTTGCAAAAGATTTCAAATGGACTCAATAAGCAAAATCAATCAACAAAAATCCAATAAGCACAACTAATAAGCCAGAATAAGCACAAATGAACTTATGAAAAAGTCAAAGGAGTTGGTTTTCTAGTCAAACCCTAAAGTCAACCACCCAAATGCTCCAGTATGAACAAATGGGTCAAAATATGAGCACCTATTACAAAAACAAAGTTGTTGCTGGTTGGAATAAGCTATTATAGCTTATTGATAAGCTGAACCCAAATTTTACACTAGCAGTGGCAACTAGCAGGGGAAAGGAGTTCCCACTGCTTTGACTATTTGACCAAGCTTATTTGAGAGTTCTGTTTTGATTCAATTGGAAACAAAGGCACCCTTGTGATCAGTGAATCACAAGGAGTCAATAGCAACAATAAAATCACAAATTGGTTCACACAATAAGCCACAATAAGCTAAACAGTCACCAGATATGCACCAGATATGGAAATAAGCAGTTAAGCACTTAATAAGCAGATTTAGCCACAATAAGCCAACCAAACTTAACAGGATGCATACACAAGCTATATAGAATATGAATAAACACAAAGCACCAAGAATCAAACACTGAATCAAAGTAAATAACAAGATCAAAGCACAAAATGTTACTGATGAACAATGAACATATGCAGAAACAAGTTTGCTGATATACTTGACACTTGATCCAATTCCAAGCCTCAAATCCTTCTTCCCTGATGTGATTAACTAAGATTTAGCACTTGTTAGCCCTAGCCTAAGCTTAGATCTAGGTGTCCTCAAAATCCTAGCCAATTTTATCAAGTATTTAAGATTTTATACCCAAATTAAGAATCTATGTGTTCAAAACCACAAAACCTGCAAACAGATGAACAATATCACCCAAACAACAGATACCAACTCTTGCTTACACAAAACAAGCACTTAACAAACCACAATCCTAACTTGCAGTAAACCCAAACACCCTTTTAAAACTTGATTCCACAAATTTTCAAAGGCTTATGAAGATTTAACCCACAAATCAGATCAATTACACCTCAATAACATCAAACCAAGCCAAATCAACAATAATCAACCACAATAACACAGATTCAAGCATAAACATGCAATAATCACTAAATTCAGAAAAATAAAAGAGAAAATGAAAAGGGAGAAGGATGTAAACCTCCAAGACCTACATCCAGGCCCTGGATTGTTTGAGCTTAGGTACTAGCAGAACAAGTACCAGCTTCCAAGCTGCTAAGAAGAACAAACCACAAGGTGAGATCAAAATAATGCCAACTTTCTGATTTTTGATGCACAAGCTTTATCACTTAAAACCTTGCCTCAAAAACCTTCAAACAAGATAATGGAACTCAGATTTTAGCTTATCAAACACCAAACTTATATAAATAACAGATTAGAACTCAAAATTTTAAGAAATTCAAACTTTATTTCATAAAAAGGAATTACAAAGATTTAAAGCTAAAATCTGGAACAAAGGGACTCTCACATGTTGAGGTCTCCTTTTATAGGCAAATGCCTGGCTAAACACTATTCACAAACCCTAGAAGTGAAATTCCCTAAATGCCCTAAGTCCTTCTAGACGTTTTGATGGAATGAGCTGTTCAAATTCATCTTGGACGTTCATTTCAGCTTAGATATGAAGCAAAGAGTCTAGGCTGTTGATTTGGCCACGTCATTTTACTTGAAGGCCAAGTTGTGTTTTCATTGGTTGAGAATGTTGAGTGTGGGGTCCAGGGAGTAGTGGGAATGAGGGTTTTGTGTGTGGGATTTGTTTCTGCACATGCGAATCAAGTGTGGGTAAGGTTAATTTGGATTTACCCTTTGTTTAAGTTGGTGTAAATTCTGGGTTGGTAAAAGGTGAATAGTTGTCCTTTTGATCCGAAATTGGGGGAATGGGAGTTGTTTGGCGCAATATTGGGGTTTGAATGTTTCAGTGCACAAAAATGGCCCTTCTTCTTTCTTTCTTTTGTCATTTGTGTTTAAATAGTCTGTCAGCGCCCATTTCCTTTGTAACAACTTTCACAACTTGGCATTTTTGGCACAAAACTTCCTAAAAAGTGTTTCAAGGGTTATTTTTGACACTTTTGCATATTTCAAGGGCTGATTTTGGACAATGTTGATCTTCAAAGGTCTTCAATGTATCTTTGGCTTGATGAGGGACCATAATTGACAATTTGAAATTGTTGAGGGACTAATCTTGCCATTTCTTCAAAGTTGAAGGACCTTTTGTGTAATTTTGACAAACTTAAGGGACCAAACTTGTAATTATCAATATACAAGGGTTTTAAGTGTCATTGCTTCAATAAATGAGGATCAATCTTGTTTGTCTTCAAGTCTTCAAGGGTATTTGTTGAGTATTCCATGATTAGGGCCCGGTTCTTTGTACGGCTTCGTTTCTCGTGTCCGTTTTTCCTTGTAACTTGTGATCTTTTGTCTTTTTCACGATATCCATACCTAAAATACACAAGTAAACAAACACAAGCATATATATGGTATATTATGACATTTTTATGCATTTAAAGCCCGAAAAGAACGATGAGATCATGTATAAATGCCATCTCATCACTTGGAATATATATATTGTTGAACAGAGGTTTATATGAAATGAATAATAATGATGGAAATGAATTGTTTACAATTGGTGATTGAAGATACCTCTTCACTGCTCTGTCATCACCGAACTCCTCTCGTTCCTGAAGCATCTTGAGCTTACGGGATGCATCAGCCACCTGTGCCACTATAGTGAGAGTAGCACATATAAGGTTGTTGCAAATTGAAGTGTGTAGTGCCCAGCGAAACTTCTCAGTCTGCTCCGCAGCAGTTCCAGCGGCTGGACCCAGAAAACCTACTAAACGGAGAAACCTTTGCATGAATTCATTGCTGTTTTCACCAGCAATCTGTTGAATGCTGTGGTAGTCCCTCTTGAGCTTATCTTGCTCAGCATGTGGGAAGTATTGATTAAGGAATATCTCCTTAAACTGGTCCCATGTCAGCTGTGCAACCCAATTGTCACCACCGTTGGACTGCTTGACCGATTTCCACTGCTGCAGCACATCACCTTCAAACTTATAGCAAGCCAGCCTTGCCTTGTAGACACCATCACAACCCATTGCATTGAAAATCTTCTCAATGTAAGAAATCCAAGCTTCAGCCTCGTTGGGGTTGTCAGTCTGTTCAAACGAACGGGGTCGCTGTTTGTTGAATCTCTCCAACCAAGTCATAAGAGTAACCGGTGGAGGAGGAGGAGGGTTGTTGTGATTACCATGAGCCTGGAATTTCGCCTGAAGTTCATCCATGTTTTCATTGCAAAGTTGGGGAAGTAGGGCTTGCAGAGCTGCATTGACAGCTGCTGTCAAATCTGGAGTATTGTGATTGTTCACCATCTGACAATTTAAACCAACAAAATGCTACATAAATTATAAATCTGAAATGAGGTAACATAAGAATGCATGAACAATGTATAAATCAATGAAGTAGTTTATAATGCATGAAACAATGTATAAAATGCATGATGCAGTTTATAAAACTTTTATATGAACGGGAGTGAACGCCTATGGTCAGTTCACTCAAAACAAAGACATGGCGCGGGGACGCCAATGGGTCGGTCCCAAAGTTAAAAGTTTCGATAAAAGCACATGCGACTAAATAGGGCCAGTCCTGTACCAACCATTACTTAGTCATAAACCTGCTACAATGATATGAATGCATGAAATAAAATGAAAATGAATGAATGCATGCATGAAAACCAACTGTCAGTTCTAGGAAGACACTGGTGACTACCCGTAAGTCACAAGTCATTTTTATAGAGCTACAGGTCGAAACCTTGGTTCTGATACCATAATTGTAACACCCTATTTAATAGGATAGAGTGTTATAGTAAATTATGGCGTATCATCAAAGCATGCAAGGTAAGTATCTAAACATTCATGACCATAAATAGAAATACCGGAATCAAACATTGGTAGTCTAGTAACTCACAAACAAGAAACATAAGTACTGTAAATGGAAAGGACTAAACAATGTCCAAAAGATGTAATGAATTCTAAAGTAGGAATAAATGCATAAGTTAAAAGAGGCCGGATAGCTTCTAATCCGAATGCACATACTCTGGAGTTCCTACTTGCGACCTTGGGTACCTGTCGTTTGGGAACATGGAAAAGTAGACGGCTGAGCATAACGCTCAGTGCATGGATATACAATAAAGCATGGAAAACATAGAATATGGAAGCATATAAAGAGTATAAAGCATGAATGGCAGCGGAAATGAATAAGTCCTGGAAAACCTAGTTGTCTGTCATGTTAACTGGTTTTAGTTCTGAAAACATAGCTTATGTTACTTATAAAAATATGTATTAGTTAATGTACCATAATATCCAATATAGATCATGAGGTCAACAACGTGCATGAATACTTGGAGGGAGACCTCATCATGCAATTAGAGGGGTTGCCTCTATTTAACTGGTCAGTGGGTAGGAGGGATCAGCTCCTTGTGAAGGATGCAAGGCACACACCACATTCACCATGAAATCCTGACTAAAACATGTAACTAGGATGCACCCATACGCCCCACATGATAATATAATAATAAAATGGCTAAATAACTGAAAAGGGACGCCACGAGCTATCACTCCGCTGTGGTGAAGTCATAACACTAGTGCCTCTAGTGTTATGGTTATGGCACCTCCATAACTAGGTGAACCTGGTCATGCATGTATATGGCTAATGTAACAAATAAACATAAGCATTTAATCTGTAACTACTGGGGAAAACAGTTGGTTGCATACGGGAAATCCTAATGAAGGAAGAGATTGTCCTTACTGAAGGACGGGAAATCCATACCTTATGTCCAGTAGAAGCTAACGGAAATGATGAAGACTAATCCGCCTTGACGGATAACACTACATAAGAAATATGGACGTGTATGAGTTGTCTGAATTACATGTTTTTTATTGGTTCCGTGTGTTATTTGCTTGTTATACGTATTCTGTCATGTTTTACTGTTTACTATGTTAACTGTAGTTATTATGATGTTATGTTGTGTATTATTCATGTATTAGTGTATTATAATACTTGTATTGTAATACTAAGTAACTTTCTAAAAATAGCAGGTTTCCATAAATAGTAAGTTTCCAAAAATAGAAAGTTTCAAAAAATAGAAAGTTCCCAAAATTAGTAAGTTTCCATAATAGAGTTAAGCTGAATTATAAATATTAAATGAAGTCAAATTAGTACAATATAAGTCATGGTTATAGTTGGTTAATTAAATAACTGGTTAATTTAATTAAACTATACGTTATATGATTTTAATTAAAATACATGTTTAATTAAAATGACTAAGTATAATTACCTTAGGTTATGCATGAATTAATTTTAGTAAATTAATAACCTAAAGTTTAATATGACATGATTTATAAAAATAGTTTTTATAAAAACCCGAATCCCGAGACCGTGTTTTAATATAGCCAAACCAAATAAGCCACATAAAAGTCCCACCGAGACCTTGGAAAGGATCTCGGTTGACACTACTTAAACAACTAAACATGTAAACATACCCCGACCTAGTGTCGAGGTTTCTTTGGTCTCGGGTCCGATCAAACAAAACCAACCGAGCACTCCTTGGGGTCTCGGTGGTGTCTCAGCTCCACCAAAACCCGAAAACAAACACACCCCAACCCATGGTCGGGGTTCCCTTGCTGCGCCGACCCAACACCAACCCAAGTCGAGACCTATATGGTCTCGGTGGTGGTGATTAAAACAACCCGAACATCCCCTTTTGGGGTCTCGGTTCCTCGGCCGAACCACAAACCACAAACCAAACATTCCTTTAACCAAAATTAATTAATCCTAGTTATTCCCTTTTATGTTCATGTGATTAATTAATTTTTAACATGAAATCATAAGAAAATAAAATAAAGAGAAAAGGTTTTTGAATATACCAATGCGCGTAGAATGATTAGGTGATCATGAATAATTAAACAAACACAAAAATTCATCCGGGTTTTCCCTTTTTGCTTGAGTGGTCGGCGACTATGGTGAAAACAAGGAGGAAGAGGACAATTTTCAGTAACCTAAAAATATGAGAGAAAATAACTCTCTAGAGGTTTTAATAAAATTGATTTTGGGCCAAAAGGCCCACTTGGCCTCTTTCCTTTTTCTTAACGCGGCTATGGCCCACATGGGGTAAACCCGTAGTTTTTCGAGTGTTAAATAATTTATGTGCATGTTCGTGATTTATTATTCGTGATTTTAGTATTCGTGATCGTGTCACATTTATAATTTTCATGATTGTTCGTTATTTATTGTCGTGACACGTGTATTAATATTATAAATGGAAAGTTTAAATTTTACCGTGTTTTCGTAAGTTACTGTTCACGTGTACTGTTCATAGGTTTTTAATGTGGGTTTTACACTAATAGAGTATCAGTTGCTAATTTTATACCCATACTTCTTATTCTCGTAAAGTATCCTTCCCAGGGGTTACTCAACGTAATGCCCTGGTCTCAGATAGGGTTGTCAACCCAGTAGTACTACTATTTGATTTAGCGGCTATTCCCAACTTGCAACATCAAGTTAGAACATAGTTAACGGTTCATAAATTTAGGGACTTCAGCAACAAGGTACTTATACAATCACGACAATCAATGAACAACATTCGGGTCCAAACAATCATTCATGACTTGTGTTCCATTTCATTTCAAATGGCATGTATCCCCCTCGAGGGTTAAAATCATTTACAACAAGTATAAAAGCGAGGCTATAGACTTACCTTAGATAATAAACGAAGCTAGTAGTAGTAGTGATCGCCGAAGTGAAGATGCCTCCCAAATATACACGTCAAAATCCGCCACCTAACAAATAAGGTGCGCGCTTAGCAACATACTTAAGTATTTCAAAACATACTTATTATAATAATCAACGACTTAAAATAGTATATACATAGACATGACCAATCAATGCAAGTGAATCCCTTCTAAACCCCACAACATATACTAGCTTTCCAAAACTAGTACCTTCGATGTTGATCCATCTCAAGATGCCAGATCAATACGGTTCAAATACCCAAGACGGTTCTTCAATACCAGAATATACCCTCAACCCTAATACATATATCCTTTTAGAACTTTTAGAAGCTAATAGATTAGCCTCTAGCCTCAAACTATGACGTGAGGTTAAGTACCTCCCAATAATACTCAGCCGGTACCTACCAAAAGTACACGCTGATTCCCCCTACTTAAACAACTTCGTTTTTGACGAAACTTGGTGACAAACTCACTTATAATCTATACAAGACTCAGTTTATATTTCATTCAATGATTGACATTTTAGAACCATGATATGAGTGATTTTACTCATATCAATTGTATCTAAATATGAAAAATAAATGCATAAAATGAATGAAAATGGCATTGTATACGTGTTTTTGTTGTTTCATGTGTGTAGGTACCCAAGTTCGCGAAAATCGGCAAAAACTGACACGAGTTTGAAGAAAAAGATCGAGAAGCCAAAAACACGTTCGTTTTCGAGGATTGAATTTTATCAAAGTCTATTGGGCTTTGTGGGTCCCACATTTGGTTATTGGGCCCAAAAGCCCAATAGTGGAAATAACTAAGTCAAGTTTTTGCCAAAAGCCCAATGTTCAAAAGCCCATTAAAGAGCCCAATTACACCAAATTTTGTGACGTTTTATTTGAGACGTTGGGAGAATATTGGGTCCTCAAGCCCAATTATTTGATATAAAACGAGTGAAGCACTGAAATTGGATCAAAAGCCCATTGCAAAATAAAAACAAGTTATAAACAAATGATAAGATTTCATTTGGTCAACACCAGTTATAACCACACAAATGTTATATTTACTTTTTATTTCTCACACCACACACATTATTTTCGATAAAAACAATGTTCATCCCCCTCACCCAAATAAACAGTCACATCACTCATCCCAAACCCTAAAAATACAAATCAATAAAGTAAATTGGGGCTTTTATTTCACTCGTGTGATTCACACGAGTTGGGAATTAATTCCCCTTTGTTTTCGGAAGCTAGAAGATGGAAGGAAGTAGGTGACGTAGCCATTTTCTCTTCCCTGATTGGTTGTGCCAGCACCAAAACCACCACTCCACCAATCATTTGATGCCACATCAGCCTGAAACTAGCACAACAAACACACCTCCTTGCCACGTTGGCAATCCGTGTGCAAGGGGTGTTGTTTCTACCGTTAGATCAAGATGAGAAGAGAGGCAAGATGAAAGATATTGATTGGATGGCTGTGATTAAAGATCCTTCTCAACAACCCCCACCCCAACACTCTCGGGTTCGAGTATAAATACCCCTGCTTATTTCTGTATTTCTCATCTCATTTTTTATCTTAGTGTTATAATGTTAGATTAGTTGTAGGATTAATTGTATTTTAATTTCTACAGTATTGTAATATTTTTCATGGTTTAATAAAAAGTTTCATTCGAGCATCATCTTGTTATTAATTTACTGTTAAAGTTTTTTATGAATTAATCTTACTGTTTTTCTGAAATTATAATATAAGAATTATTTGTTTAAGCTTTTTAATAGCTTAATTGAATAATCTAAGATAAATATTTGGGAAAAGCTTTTCCCCACTGGAAAAGTTAAAAATAACTGTTGGATCGAGCCACGTTGGTGATTTCGAGGTGTTTGGTTCGAGAAATAGTTGTGATTCGATGGTATTTGATGGTGATGAATGATGGTGGTGTCGTTTAGTTCCAAGGCAGCTCAGCGCTTACCTTCTACCCAATGGATGTCTTCAAAAGGTGTTATTTACTTTTTAGTTTATGATTTATTTGAATCTGCTTGTTTATGGTTTGTCTTAGTTAAATTGAATGTTTGATATTATTGAATAATTGTAGGTATAGTTTAAATCTGTTGTGTTTATGTTTAACTCTGAGTTTACTTTTGAGTTTTGAACCTGCATTTGAGTTTGATTAGATTGTTTAAGTTGACTGATATAGGTTGCTGCTTAAGCTATTGACGTATTCGTGAGTGTTATCCAATTTAGTAGCTGTTAACTCTGCTATGATTCTTAATTTGATAGATGTATTTAGATCTGTTAGTTAATGTGTCTAAGTCTGAAAATTTTGGTTGAGGAATTTTGATAATCTGCTTAATTTTATTAAACAATGAGATACTTGTGTGATTTTGGATTTAAACCTGTTTTTAAAATAAGATTGTAGATCAGATTCAGGTTGCGTTTGAAGAGGATTATAGATGTCCACTGATTTTAGTATGCCTTCTTAGGTGATTTTCATGTGACTGATTTGAGTTATTTCAACTAGAGTATAATATGGTAGAATTTGATTAGTTACTGAGTTTTTTTATTACATCTGCTGTTACAATTAGTAATTCCGTATGGACGTTTTGCTGTATGTTAAGTTGGTATGCTTGTTAATCTAGATTATGCCCGTGAGGGTTTTAGTAACTGATTTATTTAGTTTAAATTTTTATTAGATTGTTTCTTGTTTTGTATCTGATCTTTTTCCTAATTTTCATTTGCTGGTATATTTAGTATTATATTGTTCTTTTAGTCTCAGCATTCCAAAAGTGTTGTTTGGTCTACTAATATACTAATCTGTCACAATTTCAAATTCCAAAAAATATTATTATCCAAAAAAAATGTCCCTCACGGGACTTGACCCCATAACCTCATGGTTAGCATACCAACGCGTTACCATCTCATCTGTGCCTACTTTTGTGTTTTTATCTAGCTTTTTAAATTAATATAGTATAATATTAAGCTGCCAGTTTTTCTTATTTTGTCTAAATACATAGTTGTAATTTTAATTAAATTTATATCTTTTTAATTTCTTTTATAATGTTAATAATAAATAAAAACAAATAAAAATTGTTTTATTAATTTTTAGAAATTAAATTAGTTGGTAAAAATTAGTTTTTAAATTATAATTAGATTTTACTTAATTTAGATTTTAAATAATATGGTTTCATAAATAGATTTTTTTAAAATAGTTTTAAATAGAATTAGTTTAAATATAATTTGTTTTAATAGTTTGTTTCATTTTAAATAATAAAAAGTTTAAGTAAAGTTTTTAAATTTTGCATAGTTTAAATAATTGTTTTAAGATTAATAAAATGGGAAACGATTCATGCACTTAGGTTTTAATTTGTAGGATTAATTCTAGTAAAAAAATTGAACAACCAATTCAAATCAATTGTCCAAATCGAAACAAAACGTCTCAAATTCACTCGATCTTCGTGTACAACGAACTTGGTTCATCATCGTGTTTAATTAAATCCGTCTTTGGTAATTTTAGTCTATTACTTTTTCCTAAATGTAATTTTCTATAATTCACCCTATAACGTATCTAATTAACATATACAATCCACGATACATCAACACCAAATTATGGCGCCGCTGTCGGGGATCTTGTGTACGATTCGTTTCGTGGAGATTTGTTGATCGTTGATTTAAAGACCCTTTCCGTCCTCGGAAAGTTTTGTTATTTTTCTATTATATAGTATGTATCGTTTTTCGTGTTTTTTGTGATTACTATATTATATTACGTAGAACAATAAATTTACCTACTTCCAAATAAGACCTTAGTTGGGATTTCATCACCTAGCTATTGTATTCGAATCCAAAATGAAAAAAAAGGCAAAATAGATAAATACTAATAAAAAGTTTGAACTCGATTTATACAAACTATAAGGTGGGTATAAGGCGACGAGCTATAAAAGGCCGTCTAAGGAAAAAGGTTTTTAAGTGCTTTGTGCCACCTCGTTTCCCCGCTTGCTTGTGCGTATATTGAGAGGGACGACCAATTATTGGTTTGCCAACTCAAGTAGTACTATATCTTATTTTTGTAGTTTACTTTTTGAACCTCGAGACGTTTAGGTTTTCACCTATCGTTTCAAAGTCAACCGAGGGTAATTTACTTCCATAATAATTATCCTTATTCCTTATTTTTGTCAATCTTTGATTGATTTATGAAAAATACCAAAAATAATCTTCTTAATCCTCTATCATGTTTAATTCTTTTTCTCCTCACCCTCCAATTTTTAATTCTTCCATGAATTCCTTCGTCAATTGTGTAGGGTGTGGAGAACCGTTATATGGTCTTTTACCATGTCGGTGGTGTACGTGTGAGCGCTGTGGAAATGATTTACGTCACGATATACGAGTTGGATTTTGTCCTTGTTGTAATGAGATTACTTCATGTGGAAAACCGAATTTTTCGAATAATTCTCTCGATTCTTACCCGCCTCCACACCCCATATACGAGACACCCTCGTGTGATTTTTGTGGAATTAATTCTCATTTAGGAATTAATTTTTAGCATCGATTCTCGCTTAATTACGAGCAAGAACCAAGCTACAATCAAAACTTTAATGATAATTGTTATCCACAAGATTTACCGAGTTTATCACAACAACATCTTTGTTGTGAGTATTGTGGAGGTCCTCACGAGAGTTTTTGTTGTCAACCGAGAGATCAAAATTTTTATGAGCCTAGTCCTTGCTATAATTCTATTCCCTCCAGTTTTGACCAATCCTCACAATTTTCTCTCGTGAGTGAGAATTTTAAACGACTTGAAACAATGTTCCAACGAATAATGAATCAAAGAAATGTTGAAGTTGTTGAAAAGAGCATTGAAGATATGTTGCTTGAAAAGAAACAAATTAATCAAGAGATTAATGATATAACTAATGAATTGGGAAGTCGAAGATTTCATAGAGAAATAATTAAGGAGGGATTTAAACGAGATTGTGAACTTAAGATTAGACAACTTTCGCAAGATTATAATGGATTAAGCATTGAAATTCGAGAGAAAGAACGAGCTCAAGCGAAAGCAAAATATCTTGCCACTCTTGAACTCGAGCGTTCTCTTCTTATTGACGATGACGAGGATAGTACTATTTCTTTGAGAGATCTTATTGCTCTACATCCTTCGTCTAGTGCAATTGTACTTCCTTTTCATATCTTGCCGACTAAGGAGCCCGAGGATTCTCCCATCCTAGATGATGAGGAAATCTCTCATGACATCACCACTCTTATTCATGATTCTTCCACCGTGGAACCCAAAAATTCTCTAAGCAAGGGGGACGAGCATATTAGCACTATTGCGGACACGTAATCGGACGAAGCAATAAAGTCTAGTGTTGAGATCCTTGTCCAAGACCCAAGAGAGTTCGATGGTATTTCCAATAAAACGTGTGATTTACAACAATGTGATGACTCTCCTTCGTCCATTCACTTTGATATTTTCTCTAAATCTAATGATGAAAATTGTGATGGAAATGAAGATTTTGAGAATGATTCGACTTCTAGTGAATTTTCTAATGAGGAGTTCTCCGATGAACTTTCTTATAAAGATGACATTCACGACTCGGATTTTGAGGGGTTTCCCGATGAACCTACTCTTCTTCACCCATTTCCACCGGGAAATGAGGATGATAGTGATCCGATTTATGAGAGGTTCACTTTTGAACTTGCTCCTTTAGACCCATTTCCACCGGGAAATGAGGTTGATTTGAATATTCCGATCCTTGAGAAGTTTACCGATGAACTTACTCATTTAGATGTGGAAGACGTGATCCTTCGTGAAAAATTATCCAACGTCTATCTTCTCATATATAAGATCGAGTCTTTGAATTCTAAGCCTAATGTTAAGTCTTTCTCTCCGTCTCCTATTCCCGTTGAGGATAGTGATCCGCTTATGGAGGAAATTGACACTTTTCTTGCTTCTAATTATTCGATACCACCGGGTGTTGATGAAATTGACCCGAGGGGGACACTCTCTTTTTAGAGAATTTACTTGATGATGATTTCGTCCCAAGTCCTCCCCCCACCCACTTTGACCTTAATGTGCGGGTTTTTCATGTGTCTCATATTGAGTACCATGACCCGATTGATCACATTTCTAAGGGTGAAATGGTCGTTAAAACTAAGAATGTTGATTCCACTTTGGATCAAACTTTTACCACACCATTACCATGTGCTTTATATGATTTTGGAATAGCATGGGGGGACGACACCGTGTTGTCCATTCCTTTCTCTTTCGAGGACGAGGTATTCGACCCCGGAATCGTTGATTTAGGGAAATCTCGGCCTTTCACCGATGCAATAATTGAAAGACTTTTCGATCATCTTGGTGCGAGTTTATCTCGGGGAGCATGCTATATCCATTTCATGATTTGTGACTACTATCTCTTTTTAGAGATTTGTGATGTAGTTTTATCCTTTCGTTTGTCATCCGACAACGAGGATGTAATCTTTGACCCCGGCATCGTGCTTTATTATGGATTTTATTCCTTTATCCATAAACACAAACACAATAAACACAAAAACCTAATTGCAAATTCTTGTTCCAAACGCTTAGAGATTTGTGGTGGGGACTAACTCAGGGAGAGATAATTGCTTCCAAACGCTTAGAGGCATTAAATTAATACTGGCACCTAGATCGGCTAGGGCCATGCAATTCTCTACTCCCGGGAAGTTACAAGGGATTAAGAAACGACCCGGATCACCAAGCTTGGTTGGCAATTTTCTTAAGAGCACTGCAGAGCAATTCTCATTAAGTTGGGTGTTAGCAATATCAAGAAGCTTTTCCTTGTCGCTAAGAAGATCTTTGAACATTTTCGCGTATTTGGGCATGTGAGCGAGAGCCTCAGCGAAGGAGATGTTAAAATTCAATTGTTTAAACATTTTGAGAAAGTTCGAAACCTGAATATCATCCTTGCTTTTGAGCTTCTCTTTCCTCAACCTTGATGGATAAGGTATATCGGAAGAAGAGGAAGTCTTTGGGAGAATAGGATCACTCACATCCTTGGGTGGAGGAGGGGTAGAAGTAAGAGGTGGAGAAATTGGGGAAGTAGAAGGATGAGGAATAGGAGCATGTGACTCATTTTCCTTAGTCACAATCACCGGTGGAGGTATAGGAAGCTCAGGTTCCTTGGTGCCTTTGCCACTGCGAGTGGTGATTGCTTTCATCTCCCCTCTTGGATTCGCAACGGTGTTACTCGGAAGAGTACCCGAAGAAGAGGGTTCATTACCTTGGAAGAAACCAGCCATCATGTTCTTTAAGTCATTTGTTTGACTTGCCAAAGTGTTTCTCATATCAGCTCTCAGATCGTTTCCTTGTTTCACCGTGTCTGCATTCAAGTTGAGCACTTCCCGCTGGAGATTTTCCACAATCACATCATTGGTCCGCATGTAGGTTTCAACATCTTGGTGTAATGCGGTGGGTTGGTTGGGAGGAGGAGCATGGTATGCGGGTGGTTGATAAGCAGGTTGTTGGTAAACTTGGTTGTTTCTTTGAGGTGGATATGGTTGTTTGTGAGGTGGTATGTATGGTGCACGAGGTTGTTGTTATTGTTGAGGAGGGCGATTGAGGTTTTGTTGTTGGTTTGGGTTGTTAGGAGGAAAACCGGGTGGGGAAAGAAAGTTGTTTGAGCGGTAGCTAAGCAAGTTGCGGTCACCTTGAGGACGAGCTTGATAAGCGGCCGGAGGATAGGTACCGTATGTTGCATTCACATTCTCAGAAGGATAGTCTTGGGTGGCGGTACAAGTGGTGTAAGAATGAGGACCCCCGCATATTTCACATGGTTGGCTTACAGCATTGACTTGAGCGTGTTTAGCATTGATGTTGTTGGGGTTGTTAGCGGTGTGGGTAACAAGCGATTCAAGAAGCGTAGTAATTTTGTCAAGTCGCTTGTCGCTGTCACTAGTACTAGCACTAGCGGCATTGGTCCGCACACTCTTGGTTTGCACACGAGACTTATTCTCAATGATATCCCAAGCGGCATTGGAAGTCTTAACCAAAATATTACCCCCCGAGGCACTGTTTAGTGAATCTTGGTCATTCATGCTTAAACCATTATAAAAAGTGTTAATTTTGTGCACTTTGGTAAAACCATGTTGTGGGCATTTTCTTAAAATATCTTTAAAACGGTCCCAAGATTCACTAAAAGACTCATCGTACTTTTGTTCAAAATTAATGATTTCATTCCGCAAAGCGGTAGTACGAGAGGGTGGGAAAAGTAGTTTTTAAATTTGGTCTCCAAATCCGTCCACGTAAGAATACTTTGTGGCGGTTCCTTTGCAAGCCAATGCCGGGCTTGTCCCTCTAAGTAGAAAGGAAAAAGTTGTAAACGGATTACCTCTTGTGGAACACCATTGAGTTTGACCGTGTTAGCTCTAAAATGTGAGTGCCATTTACGGAATTACATTAGTTTGATATAGCCACACACGCAGGGACTAGTTTTGTTAAGTTAGAATAGTTCGTGTGTGACAAGGCTATATATACCCCTCCATACTTCCATGGAGGGGTGAGGTTTTTCAATTCTTATTGTGTATTTCCTTTCTCTCTCTAAATACACACACTACATTCAAGCTTTAATTTCTCTCTCTAAAAATGTCTAAACATTTCTTTTATCCTCCCCGACCTCCGGATCACCTCTTGTTAGCTTGAATCTTAATGTTAACAATTGGTATCAGAGCTAACCGGGGGTGTTTTGTGTTTGTTTGCTTATTTTCGTTGCTTATTCACTGCTTATTTATAAGCAGCTGATGTCATGGTGTCTTTTGTGTTGATTATCAGTCCATTAGCTGTCCTCGTGAGGTTTAGTGTCACTTATTTTGGTCCAAATGTTCACTTTACATAAAACGTGCTGGTGGGGTATGAACAGATCTGAAAAAGACCAAAAGTCAGATTTTTTTTTCTCTCGTCTGTGTGACTGTCAGTTTTCTTTTTGGTCAACACGTTTTCTTATTAGATTGGAGCTTATCACAGTTTTTCTTTAAGCCTTTCTGGGTATGTTTTGGATAAACATGAGTTTAAAAAAAAATATACAGATCGGAAAATCATCAGATCCAACATTTTTGGTGGTATCTAGAAAAAAGTCAAAACCCTTTTCCGATGGCTCATTCCGATGCTTTTTCCGATGCCTTTTCCGATGCTCATTCCGATGCTTTATTCGGATGGCTATTCCGATGGTTATTCGGATGGTTATTCCGATGGGGTTATTGAATTATTCCGATGGAGTGAAAAAAAAAACATTCCGACAGATGGTTGTAAAAAACATATTCCGATGGGAACCCCAAACTCATAACGATGATGTTAAAGATTCTGCATTCCGATGGAAAACATATTCCGATGACTCATTTTTTTTAGAAAACTCTGCTAACATCTCGACCAAACCAGAAAAACATTGCCAAGACCATAACTGAACATACTTCCATCCTTTTATCTCCACAACACCAAACAATCAATCTAATCCTAATCCCATCGACACTTAGACTGCTCCATCTTATCTAGACTCAAAAACAGCAAACATACTCAATCTCAGATTCACTTTCAAAAAGATTGCATTGATCTCAGTTCATCTTAATTCATGTTATAAACAAAAGAAATTGTGACCTTTAAAGATCTTACACACGAATTTCAGAATACCCATCGTAGATCTGTGAGTTTTAACTCATTTATATTCGAACCACAAGAATGATTTATAACAATGATGTTATAATCAGTTCTCAGTTTCGATTTATGAAACTCAAAAACACCACTCAACATGCAATCTATTAAACCTACCCTAGACCATGTTTGATCTTGAAGTTCTTCCTCTCGAGTACATTAACTCGTTTTAATTTGAGATGGTCGAATTGTTTTGGTAATGAAGGTTATATATTGGTCATGCATCGATTTTGTGGTGATTTCGAGTGGGATTCAGATGATGGATTAATCGATTTGGATTTGATAGCTATAGTCTTGATTGTTTGATGATTCAATTTAATCAAGAATAGGGATGAAGTTGTTTGTTGGCTTGATTATCATTGATGTGGTTTGGTATCAATCAGATGAGTGAGATGATGATGATGATGACGTTTTGAGTTGGTGCACCTTTGGGAGTATCGAAGAAGATGGGGGGCGGTGAGTACGTTGGAAGAGATGGGGGCGGACTTAAACTGTGTGAGGAATGAAGTGATTAGGTTTCCTAATTCCTAGGGTTGGGGTCTAATATATCTGGTCATTGGATCGGGTATTTAGTTAGATTTAAGTTGGGGCCTTTAAACTGACCGGGCATGTGATGGGCCAATGCAAATACTGGGCCGAGTTTTATTTATGGGACAATACTCGAGTCTAGTAGTAGCATCTCAGGTTGTTGGCTTAGAGATTTGCTAATGGATATAAGCTAATATTGGGCTGATGCATTTTGATTCATGGGGTATGTATGATAAGTTTGGTTGGACCGAAATATTAATAGTGAACCGGGTTCATTTATCGAGCTATGATGACTTTATTTCGAAACCGGATATTTGCTATGTTTCGATCGAAAGTGCTTCAACGACAAAGAATATTTTAGGTTTGAAACCTAATATTTTTGAAAAAATTTCGACGACCTCGCCGCGGAGGTCGATCCGCGCATCAGTTGGGCATGTGACTGACGTTGGGCTTAAACGACAAGTTATCTAGACAAATTTTGTTCCTTAATGACAATTCCTTCATAATTTGTTCTAGCTAACGACATTCACAACACACAACACCAAAGCAAACAAAACACTTAACGCTAAAACGATCCGATATAAGATTCACTTTAACGACAAGGCTAGTTTTGATTCTACAAAGACAAGTGATCACGAAGTGGATTTGGTATTCTTTATTTGAAGTTGAAGCAGGATTTCATGAAGGCGTCTACTTATTTCATCATCGAGCCTTCCTTCTATTTTTCTACCCCTTTTCTTCAAACCTAGTCTATCGATTGATGACTTGGTTGGGCGATAAAATTTATGATTGAGACTTGAATTATCTAGTTTCCACTGTCAAGGGGTGGATGGTCGACGACATGGATAACTATCATTTGTGGGTGTCACACGCAGTTGCTCGTGTGGATAACTTCAAGAGATGTTAGAGACTTGTTTCTGCACCGTTCTTCAATCGACATAAGTGCAAGCTTAAGTAACAAATTTGGGGGATTGTACTTCAGTTTCAAGTTTGGAATATTGGGTTTACTTCACATGTGGTCACAACAAATAGCCGAATGAATTCGAGGTTGGTAAGTTGGACAAAGAGAGATGGAATCAGCAATCAATTCTCACGGGATATTTATGAGCTTCACAACGACAATGGTACTTCATAGTCTAAGCAAAAATTTTCAAAGTTTCTCAATGACTTTCAAAACTTTTCAAGACATTTGCTTAAGACTAAGAACTTCTCGAGTATATGGACGTCCACGATAATGATGCTTCCGAGAGTTCGAAATCATCATGGGGGAAGATCGTGTACTTTGAAGTAATCGGATCAACTTCCAGGGGGAAGTAGTGTACATGGAATGGTATCTACTTCACTTTATATGATTTTTATGAAGTATTCTGCAGGCGTGAGAAGAATTGTTGTTGATTTCCTGCATGTTACCCCAAACGGATTATCACAAAAAACCTAAACGACATGAGACAGTATATAAGCAGTATTATCTGGTGTGGTTCTTCTACAAATTTCCGCTGTGCACTTAAACCGATGAGCTAGAAGATTGTTCAAACTACATCAAAGTGTCAGAATCTGCTTAAGATACAGATATTGGTTTGGGGGGAAGCTGATTCAAAAACTTCGTCAAAAAGAAGTCTATGAAGAAAGTTTTTTAATACATGATGCATGAATTGGGGGGAAGTTAATCCAAATCATGCATATTACAATTGTTCCACAACAAGCAAAGACAAAGAGGATTCAAGCTGAGGTACAAGTTAGGAAGACCAGAAGACTTATAAGACATCCTCAGCATTGGAAGCGCCTTGGAAGACTTTATTTTGTTGTATTTGTACTTGTTAGGAACATTGTAAGTAATTCCGTATGTCTCCACATTGGGGGAAGATTGTTAGCCCTAAAATGTGAGCGCCATTTACGGAATTACATTAGTTTGATATAGCCACACACGCAGGGACTAGTTTTGTTAAGTTAGAGTAGTTCGTGTGTGACAAGGCTATATATACCCCTCCATACTTCCATGGAGGGGTGAGGTTTTTCAATTCTTATTGTGTATTTCCTTTCTCTCTCTAAATACACACACTACATTCAAGCTTTAATTTCTCTCTCTAAAAATGTCTAAACATTTCTTTTATCCTCCCCGACCTCCGGATCACCTCTTGTTAGCTTGAATCTTAATGTTAACAGACCGTATTCGTGAGTTGTAAGAATCTCTTGATGTGGTCATGAGGATCATCAATGGTACGCCCCAAGAATGGTTGAGCAGAGACCATCTGGATAAAGCCGGATTTGAGCTCAAAGTTGTTGGCTGCAATCGCGGGTATGACAATTGGATCATTGTTGTCGTCTACATGTGCTTGTAGAAGTTCAATCATCGGGCGATTGTCTGGTAGAGGCTCATTGTTCAGAGGTGGATTGTTATTGTTGTTGTTATTATTGTTGTTGAGAGGTGGGTTATTGTTGTTGTTTTGTACACCGGCCATGTCTAAGTCTTCGAGAGGCTCGGGCTCTTGATAAGACGTTGATCGTGTACGCATGCACCAACAAAAGAACTAACATGGCAAAAACAAAGCAGGAATATTTTTAGTTTTTTATGTTTTTTTTTAATTTTTAGGATTTTTGAAAATTTTATATTTTTAAGGGTTTTTGAAAATTTTATGAAAAAGTAACGTTCACGGTGAACGGATCCCAAAATCCAAGTTCTCACAAAAAACTGTTAATCTTAACGAGAAGAGCCAGCAGCGGCGCCATTTGATACTTTGCTTTTGGATGGGTTCAGATTTGTTCTCGGTATCTCCTCGAATTGATTACAGCTCAAAGTGGAAAGATTATTCTTGGTGACAAATAGGGGGTTTGGATTTTCTATTCTACTAAAAGGATTAAAAGCATAAAGTGATAAGAATAAGCTAAAAGCAATTAACTAATAAAAACAAAACAATAAAAATAATAAAACGTAGATTTAGAACGAAATAATTAATAAAAATAAAACTAAAAGACGAAATTAACTATCGACTCGAAAATAAAGTTTACTAAATGAAAAAGGAGAGAACAAAACTAAAATGGTACTTTAAAGCTAAACGAGGCAAAACCTAAAGCGGGTACTAAATAAAAGATAAAACTTAAACTTTTGGAAAAAATATTAATACTAAAAATCGAAGAAAAATTCAACTAAAAATACGTAACTTTCAAAAATAAAATCGGAACAACTTTCAGATAAAACTAAACAATCACGGAACAATTCTATTAAATAAACAAGCTAGCAGGCTAGCTGCTGGAAGCTAGCAAGCTAGCTGGTGAAATGAGCGGGAAAAGAAAAGGAAGCTAGCAAGCTAGCAGGTGACCTAATAACCTTTGTTCGGAAGTTTATAAATCTTCCGATTCGGAAGATTTGAAACAATTGATTCGGAAGTTTTCTTGTAGTTGATTCGGAAGTTTTGTTTTAATTGATTCGGAAGTTTTAACATTCATTCGGAAGTTTCATATGTTCCGATTCGGAACTTTTTGGCAAGAGTTTATTCGGAAGTTTTATATGTTCCGATTCGGAACTTTTTGGCAAGAATTGGTTCGGAAGTTTTTTAGAAGGCTTTCATTCGGAACTTTTAAATTGAACTGATTCGGAAGTTTTGAAAAAGATTGATTCGGAAGATTTTGGATTGGTTCGGAACTTTTGAAAAACCATTCATTCGGAACTTTTAAAACCATTCATTCGGAACTTTTTAATACAAATTGATTCGAAACTTATAAATGAACGGATTCGGAACTTTTCACTAAGATGCTTCATTCGGAACTTTTGTGCTCATTCGGAACCTGGAGAAACTCAAGAATAGTAGGAGACAGAAAAACAGGGGAACACGATTTCAAGCCAAAATCCACCAAGTGTTTAACCAAAACTTAAACAAAACTAATCCCTAATCATCTACTAACCATAAACATCGAATCCCATCAATAAAAACATAAAACCCAATAACTTTTAAAAATCAAAATCAACCAAATAAGAATTTAACTTTGAATCAAAAAGATGAAGATGAACAAGATGAAATGAAGGATTAAATTGATAGATTAATGTTTAAACAATCAAAAGACAAAGATTAAACTACAAGTTTGGGAAAAACAAGAATCAAAATCACCAAACACCCTAATGGTGTTGGTGATGCCTAAGAACAGAAAAACAGAGAAAAAAGGAATGAAAAAACTGAATGAAAAGTGTGAAGGTAATTCTTTATATAGGTCTTCCATTTTGTTGGTGAGTGGGCTTTCTCCCTTTCTTCTTATCTTCTCGTCTTTTCAGAAAAGTCGACGTTTTTTATTCTGATTCGGGATTTGTCGACGATTAAATTCAACTCGTCTTTTAATTTCTTCGTTTAATAGACTTGAGTTTCTTCGACATATGTAAATCTTCAATCTTTGGTCCTTTTCTTCGATAAATCTTCAAATAGGCCCAGTGACTTCAAATCTTTTGCATCTCTTGGACAATAGACTTCGTCTTGAGTCTTTTTCTTCCATAAAACCCGTGCAATCCCATGTTTTCTCCATTATCCATCTGGTTGGCTCTGAAAACACAATAAACACAAAAACCATGCATAATTCCAAACAAATGATATTAAATACGCGTTTTGGTCTCGTTTTAGCCAGAATTAAGTGGTAAAAGGATGGGTGTTTTCACACCTATCAGCCGGTTTTCACCATTTTCCCTAAGGACCAATGAATGCGGGGATCGAGTCGAGCTCATGACTCGGTTAACAAAAACGAGGTGCCTTGTAGGGGAGTCCCATAACTTCTATCTTCTTTCTAACAACTAATAAGGCTTGATCTTTCAAGCTCGTGCTCGTGTTTTGTTGTGTTGTGAATCTTAGGTATGATCCTAATCATTGTAGACTCTCGTGTTCGGTTTTTTCCGGTCCACTTGATCTTCCAATCTTTGATTGCCAAAAGGGGCACACTCTCTATCCTTTGATTTTTATCGACTAACGTTTTATCTTGAGGCATAACTAATAAACGGCTTATAGATTTGCGTGCTCTTTCCATGTTAGGATTTTGCATTAGACTCTTCGTGTTTTAGCAAGGGGGTGTTACTCTTGAGCTAAGAAACATTGAGGACAATGTTTGGTTTTAGCATGGGGGAGTCAATCGATATAATCGCTTGCAATTGCTTTTGTCGTGTCTAAACGTAATTGTTTTACTCATTTTTTCAATAAAATTTTAATTTTTTAGTGTTATTTTAAGTTTTAGTAAAGAAAATAAGTGCTTTTGACACAAATTTAGGCTTTCCGTTGGTGAAAATAAAAATAGTTTTTGACTCAACTTGGTTTTTACCTTAGCTTTTCCTTAACGTATTTGAATTAGGTTTTTCTAGGCTTTTATATGGGGAATTTTAAAACGCGAAAGTCTTAACTCATACGGGTTAAGAACAAGAACTTTTCGCAAGTTCCTATAATTGATCCTAGAAAGTTGTTTATCAAGGGAACATTATAACGCAAATTCTAAAACTTGAAAGAGTATAAGAAGATGCAAGATCCTATAGATGACTTGAAAACCCAAAACATTGATTTAATAGGATAAGTATCCATTAATTTCACATTTTTGAAATTTTATAATATGGAGAACAAGAGATGATAGAGTTCAATCATAAGTTTCTAAAATTAACTCTTCTTTGTATAAGTATTTTTGTGTTTGATTTAATCTCCTCGTATTTATTTTCCACGCTTGAATAATAATTGCTTAATAAATGAAGTTTTTAGCGGTTTAGGCTTAATATCTTAACTCGTAACTCCTTCTTTTTCTTCCCTTGTAATTAAAGTGAGAACACATTAAGGGTGTCAGCGTCATGGACTTTTGATCATGGGATTGCGGAAATTTGGCTTACTATAAATATCATAATAATAAAGAAGAATAAATAAAAACATGTTCTCTAGGAGCCTTCGGGTGGGAGTCATGTAGCACTAACCTTGTCATTAGAGCCTTAGGGTGTATGGCAAGGAGACGTGTTTAATAAAAACTGCTTCATCATCATGAGCCATAAGGTGGGATGGTGATGTCAATTCACTTATTTTTGTCCAAGGAGCCTTCGGCTGTGGATTTTAAATAAGGAGCACAATTGCATCTTTAAGAGCCACAAGGTGATATGATGTAATTGTTGCTAACTCCATTAATAAGGTCATAATTGACTTTGGAGGTTTTATTGTTGCTTTTAAGTAATCCTATTAGCCAAATTTCGGGTCCGGGGATTTATCCTCAAATCGTGTTAAGTTATCCTTGATGTGGTCTTTCTTTAGTGACAACGGTTTTTGAAGTCGAGGTTAGCTTTTGAGTGTTGAGTTTACACCGTTCTTGCCTTCATTTTTGGACTAATAAATATCAAATAAAGTCAAATGAGCCTTTGGGTGAATAACAAATAAAATCTAGAGATACAATTAGGAATAATAGGAGATTGAGTTTAATACAAATTACTTGTATGGGTTGGTTTAATTTTGGGGCTTATGATTGACAATGATCTTGTTTTTACACTTGGCATGGAAAAGTGAAAAGTCGAGGACGATGAATCTATTTGAGTTTTATGATCCTAAAAGTTAATTTTCAATAATGAAAGCAATACATTATGTCTTTGCAAAATAAAGTTTCAAAAATTGAATAAAAGTGTAGTTAGTGTTTTATTTTATCACTGCGTGAGGACACGGCAATTGCTTAGCAAGGGGGAGTTTGATATGAGTGATTTTACTCATATCAATTGTATCTAAATATGAACAATAAATGCATAAAATGAATGAAAATAGCATTGTATACGTGCTTTTGTTGTTTCATGTGTGTAGGTACCCAAGTTCGCGAAAATCGGCAAAAACCGACACGAGTTTGAAGAAAAAGATCGAGAAGCCAAAAACAAGTTCGTTTTCGAGGATTGAATTTTATCAAAGTCTATTGGGCTTTGTGGGTCCCACATTTGGTTATTGGGCCCAAAAGCCCAATAGTGGAAATAACTAAGTCAAGTTTTTTCCAAAAGCCCAATGTTCAAAAGTCCATTAAAGAGTCCAATTACACCAAATTTTGTGACGTTTTATTTGAGACGTTGGGAGAATATTGGGTCCTCAAGCCCAATTATTTGATATAAAACGAGTGAAGCATTGAAACTGGATCAAAAGCCCATTGCAAAATAAAAACAAGTTATAAACGAATGATAAGATTTCATTTGGTCAACACCAATTATAACCACACAAACGTTATATTTACTTTTTATTTCTCACACCACACACATTATTTTCGATAAAAACAATGTTCATCCCCTCACCCAAATAAACAGTCACATCACTCATCCCAAACCCTAAAATACAAATCAATAAAGTAAATTGGGGCTTTTATTTCACTCCTGTGATTCACACGAGTTGGGAATTAATTCCCCTTTGTTTTCGGAAGCTAGAAGATGGAAGGAAGTAGGTGACGTGGCCATTTTCTCTTCCCTGATTGGTTGTGCCAGCACCAAAACCACCACTCCACCAATCATTTGATGCCACCTCAGCCTGAAACTAGCACAACAAACACACCTCCTTGCCACGTTGGCAATCCGTATGCAAGGGGTGTTGTTTCTACCGTTAGATCAAGATGAGAAGAGAGAGAAGATGAAAGATACTGATTGGATGGCTGTGATTAAAGATCCTTCTCAACAACCCCCACCCCAACACTCTCGGGTTCGAGTATAAATACCCCTGCTTATTTCTGTACTTTTCATCCCATTTTTTATCTTAGTGTTATAATGTTAGATTAGTTGTAGGATTAATGGCATTTTAATTTCTACAGTATTGTAATATTTTTCATGGTTTAATAAAAAGTTTCATTCGAGCATCATCTTGTTATTAATTTACTGTTAAAGTTTTTTATGAATTAATCTTACTGTTTTTCTGAAATTATAATATAAGAATTATTTGTTTAAGCTTTTTAATAGCTTAATTGAATAATCTAAGATAAATATTTGGGAAAAGCTTTTCCCCACTGGAAAAGTTAAAAATAACTGTTGGATCAAGCCACGTTGGTGATTTCGAGGTGTTTGGTTCGAGAAATAGTTATGATTCGATGGTATTTGATGGTGATGAATGATGGTGGTGTCATTTAGTTCTAAGGCAGCTCAGCGCTCGCCTTCTACCCAACGGATGTCTTCAAAAGGTGTTATTTACTTTTTAGTTTATGATTTATTTAAATCTGCTTGTTTATGATTTGTCTTAGTTAAATTGAATGTTTGATATTATTGAATAATTGTGGGTATAGTTTAAATCTACTGTGTTTATGTTTAACTCTGAGTTTACTTTTGAGTTTTGAACCTGCATTTGAGTTTGATTAGATTGTTTAAGTCGACTGATATAGGTTGCTGCTTAAGCTATTGACGTATTCGTGAGTGTTATCCAATTTAGTAGCTGTTAAATCTGCTATGATTCTTAATTTGATAGATGTATTTAGATCAGTTAGTTAATGTGTCTAATTCTGAAAGTTTTGGTTGAGGAATTTTGATAATCTGCTTAAGTTTATTAAACAATGAGATACTTGTGTGATTTTGGATTTAAACCTGTTTTTAAATAAGATTGTAGATCGGATTCAGGTTGCGTTTGAAGAGGATTATAGATGTCCACTGATTTTAGTATGCCTTCTTAGGTGATTTTCATGTGATTGATTTGAGTTATTTCAACTAGAGTATAATATGGTAGAATTTGATTAATTTTGTTACTGAGTTTTTTTATTACATCTGCTGTTACAATTAGTAATTTCGTATGGACGTTTTGCTGTATGTTAAGTTGATATGCTTGTTAATCTAGATTATGCCTGTGAGGGTTTTAGTAACTGATTTATTTAGTTTAAATTTTTATTAGATTGTTTCTTGTTTTGTATCTGATCTTTTTCCTAATTTTCATTTGCTGATATATTTAGTATTATATTGTTCTTTTAGTCTCAGCATTCAAAACGTGTTGTTTGGTCTACTGATATACTAATCTGTCACAATTTCAAATTCCAAAAAATAATATTATCCAAAAAATGTCTAATACTAGAGATTTTACAATCCTTTTTAATGCAATTAATGTTCGTTTTCCTCGACTCACTCGAATTGATCTCAAATTAACGTGGATATATTTGTTCTTGGTAAAACGTATTTTTTGGTATTTTAAAACTAATTTACTATTTAATATTAAAAACTAACTTAATTAACTATTAAACTATTTAAACAATTTTGAAAAATATTTTTACTTTTAATAAAACTTAAATCTAATTAAATGAAAATTACTTTAAAATACTTTCAAATAAAACTTAACCAAATTTTAAAATAAACACTTTTAAATGAAAATTATTTTTTAAACAAAACTAATTTATAAAATTTAAACTAAATTTAAAAATATCTAAAATTCCTAAAAGTAAATAAAAAAAATTTTTATCTTTTTATTTTTTTCCTTTTTTATGTAAACTAAACTTAATATAAGAAAACTATTAAAATTCTTTTAATTAAAATTAAATAAACTAAACTTAATTAAACTATTTAATAAAAACTGCCAACTTGAAGTATCCTATATTAATTAATGGTTGCGAAGTTATACACAAATAAGGTCTAGAGCAGCTGGTAAAGGCGCAGGACTGTTATTCTCGAGGTCGAGGGTTCGAGTCCCACCTGTGACTGATTTTTGCTAATATATTTTTATGACTTTTATTTGGAATTTTTTGGAACCAATAGATCAAATGTATATGTGGTTATTCAGCAATACCATTAATCAAAATAAGCTATATCAATAATATTAAAAACAAACAGACATCTAAACAAATAAGCAGTTTAAAAAAACAAATAAGCTAATCAAATTAACAGGTAAGCAACAAAAGCTATTAATAAGCAGGCTAATTAAAAGCAGTAGTCTAAATAAACAGATAAGACAAAATAAGCACTAACAGCTATACCAAATAAGCAAAATAAGCAACAATAAGCTAATAAGTGAATAATCTAAATAAGCAAATTAAACTTGATTAAGCTTTAAACAAAAGAGCAGATTAAAAGTAAAACTTAAAACTATAAGCAAATCAATCTTAGACGAAACCAAATAAGCTATAGCAATCCAACCAAAACAAAACAAATTAAACTTAAATCTGATGAGTAGGCAAATTAAAGCAGAATCAAACACTAAGCAACCAAATAAGCAGAAACAAAAGCAGATCCAATTTAACTCGAAACCAAATATGCAGACAAAACAAATCTAAAAGCAGATAAAATATAAACTAAATAAAATCAACATAAATTAAAAAGAAGAACAAACCTTTTGATGATTTCCTTTGAGCAGTAGGTGGGCGCTGAACCCCCTATGAACCAAAATAAGCCGAACAAACACCTCCTTATTACCCAATATCATCACCATCATCGTCTTCCAATTAAAAAGTAACGAACCAATATTTTTTTTCTTTTAATCTTTCCAGTGGGGAAAGAGTACTACCTTCTCATATTACTTTAACATTTATTTAATCAAAATTAAATCAAAATAAATTGCAATAATAATAAAATGAGACCAAGATTTAACTGAATTAAAACTTTATTAATATTAAAACTTCGATTACAAGACTTAAAAAGGAAATTACATTAAAACCCTAATTCTATTTTTCATAAAATTAAAATTAAAATAAAGGAAAAGGCACCCTAAATTACAGATGTGAGGGGGTTTTTATAGGCAAACCCCTAGGAAACCCTCTTCTTAGCTTCAATAGTAAGCATCAAATCCAGGCCGTCAAATCCATCTTTTCTTCTTCTCTCTCTTCATTTTCTTGATCTAATGGCCGAAAACAATTCCCTTGCACACGGATCGCCCTCGTGGCACTTTTTGTGTTTCTTGTGCTAGTTGGTGGATGAGGTGGAGACTGTTTAATGGATGGAGGGGATATGGAGAGGTGTGTGAGCCAATCAAAACACAAGGATTAGCCACGTCAGTTTTGAGAGGAGAGGACCACTAGTGAGTGATTGCTCCGTTTTTCATGGGGATTTAATTCCCATTGGTGTGAATTACCCAATAAGGGTAAAACCCCCATTTTTCGTTGGTTAATTTTGTGATGGTAAAAATTAGGGTTTGGAGATGACTGCTTGTGTTGGAGAGAGAGGGGGAGGATAAACAGTAAGTGAAAAGTTGGTGTCATTGTTTGTAACGAAATGAAGTGGGATAGTGGGTAAAATTGTTTTATTTAACTGGGGTGAGATAAGTGAAATGGTAGTAAGTGTGTACACGTGTAGGATTGTTTACGTGTGTAGAATTGACTGAGGCATTGACTGAGCAAACAAACTTTTTCGTCCATTCCTTGCTAAACCATTTGGGCTTTTGGCCCAATCTTGTGAAAACTCCCATTCGTTTTAGTTTAATTAGCCAAATGGGCTTTAATTGGACCCTTTTAATACAATGTAAGTAACTTATACTCCATAATGGGCTTTTGGGCCCAATTCCTAAATGTGGGACCCACAAAGCTTAAAAATCTTCATAAAGATTAAATCTGCTAAAATCGAGCTCGAATTTGGCTTTGTTGATCATTTCTTCAAAACCATGTCGGTTTCGCCGGTTTTCGTGAACTTGGGCACAATTTTGGTCTTTTGACTTTGTCTTTGTCTCTTTCTTGGACTTTTCTTCAAAATTTGACCGTGAACTCCCGTGTTTTCTCTTCTTTTGATCATTTGTACCTATTTAACACAAAAACACAAAACCACGCGTAATTCCGACATTTACGATATAAAACACATGATTAGGTCTTGTTTTTCCTCGATTTTAGTGGCAAAAGGATAAGTGTTTACACACTTATTAAATCCCCTACACTTGACCATTGCAATGACCCCATGCAATGCATAGTTTTAAAACAGTAAGTTACATTTTTCTCATAATTAATCCATCTCGGCCTTTATTACTATTACTACTACTACTACTACTACTACTACTACTACTACGATGAAAAGATGAAAACTTTAAAGGAAACAAAAGTTATAACAATTTATTAACTTGGAAATTATATGATGGAAGAAACTCGTAAAGAAATCCAAGACTTGAATTAGGGCTTTGGTGTCATGAATATTAATCACCCTCAAGTTTCACGTTCCCCATACCAAGCTTAAAAACGAGATCATTGTTTACCATAAGTCCTCAAGTTAAAACCACTTATATAAGACAATTGTGTAGTACTCTTTCTCCAATTCCTACGTTGTATCTCTAGATTTTATTGATTGTCATTCACCCGTAGGCTCATTTGACTTATTTGATAATTATTATTCCAAAAATGAAGGCCAAACGGTGCAAACCCGACACTTAAAACCTAACCTCGTCCTCAAAAACGTTGTCACCAAAGTAAGCCCACATCAAGGATGATTTAACACGATTTGGGGAATAAATTCCCGGACCCAAAATTTGGCCAAATAGTACTACTTATTAATTATTCCTCCAAAGTCATGTTGACTTTATGCGGAGTTTAGCAAATTCACATCATATACTGATTGTAGTGTTTTACTACTCTTTAGGAAAAGAGCGTAAATAGGGAAAGTATTGAACAAATGACTTTAGGAAAAATCAAGTGTTAATGACCCAATGAAAGTTCGTTTCCCAAGGAGGTATATGTGTGTGACTAAGATGTTCAAGATTTGTGATTAATATTTGGTTTAGAAGGGGATGAGAAAAGAAAATGACAAAGACGTAAAAATAAAAATTAACAAAAAATCACTACTAGAAAGTTAAAACGTAGAACCTTAAAAACCACAAAAATAAAAATAAATTCTAAAAATTACCAAAAATTCACCAAAAATCAAATTAAATAAACTAAGAGTTTACCAATGATCAAAACTTTTTCAAACCTTTTAAATAATTAAATATTCAATTTTTAAATGCTAATTAAAGCCCTAAAAATCAAATAAATTATCAAAAAGCCCAAATAAAGATTTTTTAATTGGTAAACCTCTAAAATGGTCTAAAAATATTAAAAACTATTTTTTTGAAATTTTAAAACTAATAAAAACTATTTAAAATGATTTAAAAACTATTAAAACTTAAAATAATTATAAAAATTAACATAAAAGTGATAAAATTATTCTAAAAGTTGCTAAATTCCTATTTTAATGTATTAAACCTAAGAAAAATGTAAAAAGTTGGAAAATGTGAAATTTTAAAAATAATTATAAAATAATAATAAAATAATATTATAAATCCAAAAATTATAAAAGATTCTAAAAACTTGCAAACTAGTTTATTTTAACCTAAATAATCAGAAAATCAAAGTGAAATTACCAAAATACCCCTATTGGGCCCTCAAATGGGCCAAAACCAAAAACAGTCAACCAAATTGGGCTTTTGGGCCCAAAAAGTCAAACTTGACCCAATTGACTTGGAAAAGCCCTATTTGACTCAAAATTCAATTCTAAGAACAAAACTCTAAAGGCCCAAAAGCTGAAAATGAGCTTATCACAGCTTATTTAACACTCAGCTTATTCTTATTGGGCTTTTCAGCCCATTAAGCCATAAGCTAATGCCATAAGCTCTAATTTGACACACAACCTTCTTTTGGGATGCTTATGAGATCTGTAAAAAGAATTTTTGAAAAAGCTCACTCAATAAGCCAGAAATAAGCAAAGTATTATTCCACAAAACGACAAAATAGTCGGGTTTGAGAAATAAGGCACCTCAAAAGCTCTAGTTTGTTGCAAAAGCTCACAAATAGCTTAACTAAGAATAATCAATCAAGAAAATCACAAAAAGCCAAGTAGAATAAGCTGTAAGAACAGATAAGCTGGCTGAAAAAGCCAAATAAGCTAGTTTTCTAGCAAAAGCTTAACCAAAAGACTTGTAATCTTCCAGATTTGATATTAAGCTGAAAAAAATGATTTCTATTACAAAAGATAAGTTGTTGCATGTACCAATAAGCAAAACAGATTCAATAAGCTTAGAAACCAAGTTTGACCAAAAGTCAAACGTTGATAAGTTGAAATCAAACGCTGACAAGAACAAAGTAGGCGTTGACAGACTTAATGAAGTGTAAGGACTTGTTTTTCACCCTGCTGGTCAAGGTTTGAGTGCAAACCTTGTGAATCAAGGCTTACCAGTTGGGTAAACTTGATGTGTTTTGGCACAAACAAGCCAATAAGCCAGTGGGCTTATAAGCTATGAACAAAGCAATCCAAATAGCCAAATATTCTCACAAGCAGCATACAAATAAGATCCAAGCAACAATACAACAATCCTAATGCTAGAAATCACAATGCAACACCAAATGAGGTGGTCACTTTGCTGATGCAAATGACCACTTCAGCAGACTTTGATAAGCTATAAAAACCACAATAAGCCACCAAATTCAACAAGCAGATAACCAATAGATAACTTATCACCCAAACTATTCCCAAACCAAATTTTAGACCTTAGATCCAACAAACAAAGGAGTTATTGGATCTGATGTGTTTGACCAAATTCAAAACCAATTTTATCAGATTTTTGCAAAACTTAGAATCCCTTTTCCAAACTTTCAGAAAGTAAACCAATGGCTAAAACTTGTGTATTAGGACTTGTTTAGACCACCCAAACCCTAAGAACCAAGGGCACAAGGCCACAAGGCCTTGATAACCAGTAATCCCAAACAACCCTTAATCAAGCACTTAACAAAGGAACTTGTGATTTTAACTAATAACCTACTGATATTAATGATCAAAAACACTTAAACAATAGCAACTAACACAATCAAACTCAAAAATCACCAGCACAAACACCAATACTCAAAATCAAAGCACCAAATCAAAATCAGTCATAAACATGAAATTTTGAGTGGAATCTTAACAAGGGATTATACCTGCCTTCCACAACATCCTAGGAAGGCCAGCAATGCTCCTTGGACCTTGTTCAACAACTAGAACAAGACCAAGGTACTTCAATGAAGATGATGCAAACTGCCTTGGTTGATGGTTCAAAGTAGAACCTCAAGGACTTTATATCTTTAACACAAGCAGCAAACAACTCAACCAAGGGCTCTAATCCCTTCACAAGCTTGGTGTCAACAAGCTTGTAAGAGCTTATAGCTAATGGCCAAGGGTTATTACACAAAATAAGCCAAAACAGAACCTAGGATTTCAAGGTATTCAAACCTTAAAGACCTTATGAAACAAGACGTGCCTTAACCACAAGATTAAGGTAGGCCTTAACAATCAAATGGAACTCATAATTAGGCTACTCAAACACCAAAATTTTAATTAAATCAAAAAGAGATTTCACAATTTCAGAAATTCAAATTTTATTTAAACTTAAAAAGGAATTACAAAGATGATAGCCTAAAACTGGAACAAAGGGACTCTCACATGTTGAGGTCTCCTTTTATAGGCAAATGCCTGGCTACACTATTCACAAACCCTAGATGTGATTTCTCTATAATTCCCTTGAGTTCTTGAGTGCGTTTGTTGTTGATGAGCTGTCCAAAGTGATCCAAACCGTTTATAATAGCTTTGGGGTGAAGCAAGGAACCTTGGCTGTTGATTTGGACACGTCAGATTGCTTGGAGAGTAAGTTGCAATTTCATTGGTTGACGTGTTGAATGGTGGGTCCTATTGGTGAGTGGAGATGAGGGTTTTGTGTGTGGGATGTGATTCTGCATGTGTGAATCACACGTGGGTGTGGGTAATTTTGATTTACCCTTTGTTTTAAGTGAAGGTAAAACTGGGTGGATGAAGGTGAATAGTAATTCATTTGATCCGAAATTGGGGGAGTGGGATGTGTTTGGCGCATTTTTGGAGTTTGAATGTTTCAGTGCACAAAAATGGTCCTTCTTCTTCCTTTCTTTTGTCACTTGTGTATAAAAGTCTATCAGCGCCCAAATTCCTTTGTATCAACTTTCATAACTTGTCATTTTTTGCACAAAACTTTCCAAAAGGTGTATCAAGGGTTATTTTTGGAACTTTTGCATATTTGAAGGACTGATCTTGGACATTTTTGATCTTCAAAGGTCTTCAATGTATCTTTGTCTTGATGAGGGACCATAATTGACAATTTGAAATTGTTGAGGGACTAATCTTGCCATTTCTTCAAAGTTGAAGGACCTTTTGTGTAATTTTGACAAACTTAAGGGACCAAACTTGTAATTATTAATATACAAGGGTTTTAAGTGTCATTTCTTCAATAATTGAGGATCAATCTTGTTTGTCTTCAAGTCTTCAAGGGTATTTGTTGAATTTTCCATGATTAGGGCCCGGTTCTTTGTACGGCTTCATTTCTCGTGTCTGTTTTTCCTTGTATCTTGTGATCTTTTGTCTTTTTCATGATATCCATACCTAAAATACACAAGTAAACAAACACAAGCATATATATGGTATTTTATGACATTTTTATGCATTTAAAGCCTGAAAAGAACGATGAGATCATGTATAAATGCCATCTCATCACTCCCCCATACTAAGCCATTGTCGTGCCCTCACGCAATGCTAGAATAAAGTATCTAAGCATCACCAAAGTTCAATTTTATTAACCTTTTTTGAAAAGTAAAAGACTTGCAACATACTACGAAGATGTGTAAAGACATAATGTATGATTTTCATCACAAAAAGTGACTTTTAGGGTCAAAGAATAGAAACAAGTAAATGTCCCTTAGAGTAAACTTCGTCATCCTTGATTGTCATACATTCTATGCTAAGTGCAAAAACGAGATCATTGTTGGTACAAGTCACAATGCTAACACTACTCATACGTCCAAATTGTGTAATACTTTTTCTCCCCGCAATCCTAGTTATTATAAAAGGAAAAAGGGTTACTAGCATTTTTTATCTATTTGTCATGGATCACAAGTGATTCATATTGACTTATTTGAGTAGTTATTAGTCCGAAAGCAAAGTAGCACGATTTGATCAATAGTTAGCCGAAGGACAAAATCTTTTAAAACGGCTTCTCGTGTATCTCCTTAAGTTCATATCTTGGCATAACTCGTTTCACGATTTGAGACCTTTCTCGGACCGATATTTGGCATGTACTTCATACTTCAAATCTTGGGAAGACGTTCTTGAAATTATGGTCTTCTCTTCATATGTTTGGAATTTCTTCACTTGACGTTTTTGAGAGATTCTTCATATTGGACCACGACTTCATCATTTTTCTTCAATCTTTACTTTGGATTTTGATATACAACGATCAGCCTCCTTTTCGGACTTGGATATATTTATCCTCATACCTTGTTAGGGTCTTTTTGGATAGACTTTCTCCATGATCTTTAGGGGAGTAATTGCTTTTCGTCGTGTGTCTCGATCCTTCATATTGATTTAGGAATAATGATACTTCACATCATCTTTGGATCTTTAGCAAAAATAGAGCTCCTCATGCCTTGTTAGGGCCTTTTTGGATAATCGCCAATCTTCGCGTCCCGCTTCAATAAGTTATGCCTTGGCTATGAACTCTATTCAACCCCGAGCAACTTTTAAACGATCTTGCGCTAGAGGCTAAGTAACCTTTCAAATCGTACGACCTTACTTACTGCAATTATGATTTATTCCTAATGCATTGATCTTATGGGAAGAAAAAGCCACAATTAAAAACATATGAGTTTTTGAAAGAACATTTTCATGTTCTACGTTTAGCATGATCACTTGTCTAACTCTATCATTTCTCGTTCTTCACTATATAAAGACCTCTAATTAAAGAGACTTGTGAATACTTAGCCTTGCAAGTCAAAATTAAGCCAAATTTGGATTAGCTTTCATTAAGACTATATCAAATCAAAGTTTTGGGTTTTCAAGCCACCTATAAGATCTTGCACTTTCTTGGACTTTTTCAAGTTTAGAGAATGCGTTTTATAGTTCCCTTGATAAGTGACTTTCTAGGATCAATTGTAGGAACTTGCGAAAGTTCTCGTTCTTAACCCATATGAGTTAAGACTTTCGCGTTTTAAAGCTCCCTATATAAAAGCCTAGCAAACCTTGAATTGAGCGGGTTAAGGAATGTAATTGGCTCCAAATGCCCATCAAGTCAAAAATTAACTCTTATTCTACCCAACGGAAAATATACATTCGTGTCTTAAAAACACTTATGAAAAACTAAGAAAAATTTTAAAATTTGGCCATTTTTAGCCTTATTAGCAAAACAAAACATTGAAAATTGGAAAGCGTGAGGGCGTAGCAAAGCAAGTACCTATTCACCCCCCCATACTAAAAGTAAACATTGTCCTCAATGTTTCGAGTCTAAAGGTGGAGCACCCCCATACTAGAGACGAAGAGTCGAATGCTTAGGATCTAGCATGGAAAGGGTGATCAACAATATATCTAAAGCCGTTTATTAAGTATGCTAAAAGATAATTGTTAGAACGATAAAGGATATGTCATGGATTCGTGAAAAACTTCTTCAAACGAACGATGGAGGCTCACGTAAACGAACACGAGATTCTTCAATCGTAGATGATGATGATCTAGATAACACAATCACAAAAAACCACGAGACAACGAGTTGAAAGGGTACAAGTCCCCTTATTAGTGAATAGTGAGCATAAAGGATAAGCATGGGATCTCCCCCACGAGGCACCTCGTTTTTGATTTCCGAGTCATGAGCTCGACTCGATCCCCTCAAAATGTGAACATTTAGGGAAAATCATGGTATGGTCAATTTTTGGTGGGGCTTACATGATAAACAAGGCCCAAAAAGCAACCGGTATTAAGGACTAAGTCCTTTAATGATGCAAAATACCGGGATCGAAGATGGCGTTCTCGTTTTTATTGGAAAAACAAATCAACGCCACTTCAACATGTGCCATAAACTCAAAGAGTTTGAAGAAAAGAGATGAGAAGTAGAAGGGTGGGACAATTGGTAAGACAAACTTTTGAGCTACTCGAGGTAGACTCGCACCAAGCAAATAGAAAGATTTTCCATTTATTGCATCGGTGGAAGACCGAGATTTCCCTTTACATGAAATTCCGGGACCGAATATCTCGTCCTCGGTGGACAAGGATGAGGGAACATAAGGGGCTTCCCCCATACTAGAACCACACAAAGCATCGTCAAAAGGAGTAGGCGAGCTTGTAGCACTCAAAACGCGTGGTGATGACGGAGTTAGATTTGTAGAAAAATCAATTAAATCACATTTAAGATCTTTTCCTTTTTTTATCTTTTAAACTCTCCTTATGAAAACCCTTTTTGATTATGTCGAAAATATTCGGTGTTTCTAAGACGATGTTAGTCACACTAAAAATTCTCACATTTGTAAACCGTTTTGGTTTTGGTGGTGGCAAGTTCTCAAAACGTTTATCGACGAAGAAAACTTCCCCATCGGGGTCTACATATTCATCATCCGAAAGATCTTCCGTAGAAACCGGCAACTTATCAACACTTTTCAAGAATGAATGTTCGAGGTGAGGTGAAGGATTTTTCGATTCAAGTATTTACGGTTTCTTCTTTGTAGGCTTTACACTCATAACCTCCACCGGCGGAGGAAATGGTAAATTGTTTTTGGCGACATTTCCTAAAACTCTTGGTGAAAATTCTTTGCAAACGACATTGGTTGAATGACCATGGTTTAAAGTTGCAATAGAATAGACATGAGAAAGATTGGAGTTTTGTGTTGCATTGATGACAAGTTCTTCCTCATTGAAACGAAGGGTGATTTTTCGAGCATGAACATCGATAAGTGCTCTTGATGTATCCAAAAATGAACGACCCAAAATGAGAGGAACTTTTCGATCGATAGGAATGTCTACAACGATAAAGTCAACGGGATAGTAAAACTTTCCGACTTTAACGAAAACATCCTCGGCTACTCCACATGCTAAAATCGTAGAATGATCGGCCATCTCGATAGACATGTTCGAAGGAGTAAGAGCCGGAAGCGAAAGTGATTTGAAAATCTCAAGAGGCATTAAATTAATACTAGCACCAAGATCGGCCAAGGCGTAGCATTCCTCCATATCTTGAATTGCACACGGAATCAAAAATTTACCGGGATCACCGACTTTTTGTGGTATGCGGCTAAGAAAAACCGATGAACAACTAGACGATTGTTGTAACTTCTCTTTGTTGTTTAGCATACTTTTGAAGTTTGCGGCGAATCGAGGCATCATGATAAGAGCGTCGGCAAAACTTATGTTAAAATGCATATCACGAAACATTTTCATAAATAGCTCAAATTGATAATTGTTCCGTTCTTGTGGCTTCTCATTGTTTCGTCTCGAAGGGTAAGGTAAGGGTGGTGTGGGTTGGTCATTAGGCAACGGCCTTGGAAACTCGGGTTCCACAATTGGTATTGGTTCAACCGTAGGTGTGGTTTGAGCGGTACTTCGTGGGATTGTAATGTGCTCCTTTTCGACCATCACCTCGGGTTCTTTCTCGATTTCCTTCTCCGTAGAAGTACTTGGACGAGAGATTGGTTCCTTGAAAGTTTTACCACTTCGTGTAGTAATAACCTTCATTTCTCCCTTCGGGTTTGCAATGGTATCACTAGAAGACCACCCGAGGAAGAGGGTTTACACATGATTGCTTCAAACATCTTAGCCATTTGGTCCTCAAATTTTGATTGCCTAGCATCCGCTTTTAATAACTCTTGCTTAATCTCATGTTGTCCTAATTCCATCTTTTGTTGATTTTGTTGAAGACGTTGGACATTTCCTTCCATTTTGTTTGCATGAGTTTTTAGTTCATTAGCAAGTTCATTTTTTAGCTCGTTTTTCAATTCGGATCTTAAGCTAATCATCTCACGTTGCATGTTATCAAATTTAGCATCATTTGCTTTAGCATAATCCAAAAATTCTCCTTGCAAATTTTTAGTGTGAGCATTTTGAAAACTTTGTGTAGTGTTTTGAAAATCACGGTTTTGATTTTGATTAGAAATTTGTCCATTCCCATTTTGATAATTCCCCTTGTTGTAATTGCGTGAATTGCCTTGGTAATTACCTTGGTTGTTGTTTCGATAATTGTTAACATTTTGGTTTGGTGGAGCTTGATTTTGGTGGGAACCTTGACCGTTTTGGTTGTAAGTTCCCGTTGCTACATAAGCACTCGAAGTGTTACCATCTGCGGTAATGCACTCGGAAAGATCATGAGCTCCCCCACAAGACAAACAACTCTTAGCAACCGCTTTAACCGAAGCGGAATTGGAAGCTTCTTGAGCCTTCCAATGGGACATAAGATTAGCAAATCTATCAAAAAACCGATTTTCCTCATTAGCTTCATCATGTAAGGCGTTAATGCTACGAGACGATTGTGACGAAGATGACGAACCCATATTGGCAACACTCGGTGTGTTACGAGGGCTATAAACCTTAGATCTATTTTTAATGATTTGTAAAGCCTCATTTGTCGTCTTGCACAAAAAATTACCACCCGCGGCGGTATTCAAATAATCTCGTTTATGATCATTAAGCCCATTATAAAAAGTATCCACTTGATGCAATTCCGTAAAATCATGGTGTGGACATTCATGTAACATTTCTTTAAAGCGTTCCCATGCCATTGAAAAACTTTCATTATTTCTTTGCACAAATCGTGAAATCTCATTTTTCAAATTTGTTGTTTTAGATGGTGGAAAAAACTTGTTCACAAACTTAGAAACGAGATCGGCCCATGTCAAAATCGAATTTGGCGGTTCTTTCTCGAGCCAAATTTTTACGGGACCATCTAACGAGTATGGAAACAACATCATCTTAATGGCGTCATGTGGAACGTCCTTAAACTTGCTAGTGGCGGTGAGACGGTTAAAATTCCTAATATGGTAATGTGGGTTGTCTTTCTCATGACCTCTAAACTTATTTGCTTGCAACATCGACATTAAACCCGTCTTAATTTCGAAATTCTCCGCAAGGATGGCGGGAATCACAATAGCCTCTCCAAAACCCTCGGTGGGTGCTTGTAGCAACTCCATCATAGTACGATTAGCCATGACACTTCTTGTTCTACAATAGGTTCAACAATTGGAGGTTGTTCTTCAACAATCAACGTCTCTTGATTGGCTTGCTTTTGAAGTCGTTTACGAGCTCGTTTTGCTTGATTACGAGTGATCATAAACTTCACGAAGAATGGGAGATGAGCAAAGAAGATTCTTTTTGGGTGTTTTGTGAATTTTCAATTTTTTTTGGTGTTTTTGATGATATTTAATTTTTTTGGATTTTGGTGTATCTTCGTAGACAACAATCTACAAAATCTCTCCTCGAATCAAACTCTTGATTAAAGAAGCCTCAAAGGAATGAAAACGATCACGTGGAGTGAACGCCTTCGAATGACTTTAGAACTTTGGTGAAAACCAAATTGTTCAAGAGGGTTTAATCACAAAGAAACCAAGCAAATATAGTATACGTAATAATACTTTGAGCGGCAAAACCCTCGATTAGCCTTCAATCTCAAAATACTCACAAGCAAGCGGGGAAACGAGGCGGCGCGAAGCACTTAAGAGCCTTTTTTCTTAGGGTATTTTTTATAATACCCGCCTTATACCCACCTTATAGTTTGTATTTTTCAAAATCGAGCTTCACGAAAGTATTTATCTATTTTTGCCTTTTTCTTTTTGTTTGAGATTCGAATACAATAATTGAGTGATGAAATCCCAATTAAGGTTGTGTTTTCACACTTTTGGAGATATTGTGAATTATTGTGATACTTAATACAATATAGTAATAATATTTGTACAAGAAAAACCAAGAAAACCGATAATACGTATTAGTAGAGTTCTACTAATACAAATACTATTTTGGTTAATATTAAAAACAACAATACAAATTAATCACGACACACCTCCCCGGCAGCGGGGCCAAAATGATTGTAGTGTTTTACTACTCTTTAGGAAAAGAGCATAAATAGGAAAAGTATTGAACAAATGACTTTAGGAAAAATCAAGTGTTAATGACCCAATGAAAGTTCGTTTCCCAAGGAGGTATATGTGTGTGACTAAGATGTTCAAGATTTGTAATTAATATTTGGTTTAGAAGGGGATGAGAAAAGAAAATGACGAAGACGTAAAAATAAAAATTAACAAAAAATCACTACTAGAAAGTTAAAACGTAGAACCTTAAAAACCACAAAAATAAAAATAAATTCTAAAAATTACCAAAAATTCACCAAAAATCAAATTAAATAAACTAAGAGTTTACCAATGATCAAAACTTTTTCAAACCTTTTAAATAATTAAATATTCAATTTTTAAATGCTAATTAAAGCCCTAAAAATCAAATAAATTATCAAAAAGCCCAAACAAAGATTTTTTAATTGGTAAACCTCTAAAATGGTCTAAAAAGATTAAAAACTATTTTTTTGAAATTTTAAAACTAATAAAAACTATTTAAAATGATTTAAAAACTATTAAAACTTAAAATAATTATAAAAATTAATCTAAAAGTGATAAATTATTCTAAAAGTTGCTAAATTCCTATTTTAATGTATTAAACCTAAGAAAAATGTAAAAAGTTGGAAAATGTGAAATTTTAAAAATAATAATAAAATAATATTAAAAATCCAAAAATTATAAAAAATTCTAAAAACTTGCAAACTAGTTTATTTTAACCTAAATAATCAGAAAATCAAAGTGAAATTACCAAAATACCCCTATTGGGCCATCAAATGGGCCAAAACCAAAAACAGTCAACCAAATTGGGCTTTTGGGCCCAAAAAGTCAAACTTGGCCCAATTGACTTGGAAAAGCCCTATTTGACTCAAAATTCAATTCTAAGAACAAAACTCTAAAGGCCCAAAAGCTGAAAATGAGCTTATCACAACTTATTTAACACTCAGCTTATTCTTATTGGGCTTTTCAGCCCATTAAGCCATAAGCTAATGCCATAAGCTCTAATTTGACACACAACCTTCTTTTGGGATGCTTATGAGATCTGTAAAAAGAATTTTTGAAAAAGCTCACTCAATAAGCCAGAAATAAGCAAAGTATTATTCCACAAAACGACAAAATAGTCGGGTTTGAGAAATAAGGCACCTCAGAAGCTCTAGTTTGTTGCAAAAGCTCACAAATAGCTTAACTAAGAATAATCAATCAAGAAAATCACAAAAAGCCAAGTAGAATAAGCTGTAAGAACAGATAAGCTGGCTGAAAAAGCCAAATAAGCTAGTTTTCTAGAAAAAGCTTAACCAAAAGACTTGTAATCTTCCAGATTTGATATTAAGCTGAAAAAAATGATTTCTATTACAAAAGATAAGTTGTTGCATGTACCAATAAGCAAAACAGATTCAATAAGCTTAGAAACCAAGTTTGACCAAAAGTCAAACGTTGATAAGTTGAAATCAAACGCTGACAGGAACAAAGTAGGCGTTGACAGACTTAATGAAGTGTAAGGACTTGTTTTTCACCCTGCTGGTCAAGGTTTGAGTGCAAACCTTGTGAATCAAGGCTTACCAGTTGGGTAAACTTGATGTGTTTTGGTACAATTAAGCCAATAAGCCAGTGGGCTTATAAGCTATGAACAAAGCAATCCAAATAGCCAAATATTCTCACAAGCAGCATACAAATAAGATCCCAGCAACAATACAACAATCCTAATGCTAGAAATCACAATGCAACACCAAATGAGGTGGTCACTTTGCTGATGCAAATGACCACTTCAGCAGACTTTGATAAGCTATAAAAACCACAATAAGCCACCAAATTCAACAAGCAGATAACTTATCACCCAAACTATTCCCAAACCAAATTTCAGACCTTAGATCCAACAAACAAAGGAGTTATTGGATCTGATGTGTTTGACCAAATTCAAAACCAATTTTATCAGATTTTTGCAAAACTTAGAATCCCTTTTCCAAACTTTTAGAAAGTAAACCAACGGCTAAAACTTGTGTATTAGGACTTGTTTAGACCACCCAAACCCTAAGAACCAAGGGCACAAGGCCACAAGGCCTTGATAACCAGTAATCCCAAACAACCCTTAATCAAGCACTTAACAAAGGAACTTGTGATTTTAACTAATAACCTACTGATTTTAATGATCAAAAACACTTAAACAATAGCAACTAACACAATCAAACTCAAAAATCACCAGCACAAACACCAATACTCAAAATCAAAGCACCAAATCAAAATCAGTCATAAACATGAAATTTTGAGTGGAATCTTAACAAGGGATTATACATGCCTTCCACAACATCCTCGGAAGGCCAGCAATGCTCCTTGGACCTTGTTCAACAACTAGAACAAGACCAAGGTACTTCAATGAAGATGATGCAAACTGCCTTGGTTGATGGTTCAAAGTAGAACCTCAAGGACTTTATATCTTCAACACAAGCAGCAAACAACTCAACCAAGGGCTCTAATCCCTTCACAAGCTTGGTGTCAACAAGCTTGTAAGAGCTTATAGCTAATGGCCAAGGGTTAGTACACAAAATAAGCCAAAACAGAACCTAGGATTTCAAGGTATTCAAACCTTAAAAACCTTATGAAACAAGACGTGCCTTAACCACAAGATTAAGGTAGGCCTTAACAATCAAATGGAACTCAGAATTAGGCTACTCAAACACCAAAATTTTAATTAAATCAAAAAGAGATTTCACAATTTCAGAAATTCAAATTTTATTTAAACTTAAAAAGGAATTACAAAGATGATAGCCTAAAACTGGAACAAAGGGACTCTCACATGTTGAGGTCTCCTTTTATAGGCAAATGCCTGGCTACACTATTCACAAACCCTAGATGTGATTTCTCTAAAATGCCCTTGAGTTCTTTAGTGCGTTTGTTGTTGATGAGCTGTCCAAAGTGATCCAAACCGTTTATAATAGCTTTGGGGTGAAGCAAGGAACCTTGGCTGTTGATTTGGACACGTCAGATTGCTTGGAGAGTAAGTTGCAATTTCATTGGTTGACGTGTTGAATGGTGGGTCCTATTGGTGAGTGGAGATGAGGGTTTTGTGTGTGGGATGTGATTCTGCATGTGTGAATCACACGTGGGTGTGGGTAATTTTGATTTACCCTTTTTTTAAGTGAAGGTAAAACTGGGTGGATGAAGGTGAATAGTAATTCATTTGATCCAAAATTGGGGGAGTGGGATGTGTTTGGCGCATTTTTGGAGTTTGAATGTTTCAGTGCACAAAAATGGTCCTTCTTCTTCCTTTCTTTTGTCACTTGTGTACAAAAGTCTATCAGCGCCCAAATTCCTTTGTATCAACTTTCATAACTTGTCATTTTTTGCACAAAACTTTCCAAAAGGTGTATCAAGGGTTATTTTTGGAACTTTTGCATATTTGAAGGACTGATCTTGGACATTTGTTATCTTCAAAGGTCTTCAATGTATCTTTGGCTTGATGAGGGACCATAATTGACAATTTGAATTGTTGAGGGACTAAGCTTGCCATTTCTTCAAAGTTGAAGGACCTTTTGTGTAATTTTGACAAACTTAAGGGACCAAACTTGTAATTATTAATATACAAGGGTTTTAAGTGTCATTTCTTCAATAATTGAGGATCAATCTTGTTTGTCTTCAAGTCTTCAAGGGTATTTGTTGAATTTTCCATGATTAGGGCCCAGTTCTTTGTACGGCTTCGTTTCTCGTGTCCGTTTTTCCTTGTATCTTGTGATCTTTTGTCTTTTTCACGATATCCATACCTAAAATACACAAGTAAACAAACACAAGCATATATATGGTATTTTATGACATTTTTATGCATTTAAAGCCTGAAAAGAACGATGAGATCATGTATAAATGCCATCTCATCATATACCCTTAGGCTCTTTAAGATGTAAGAATGCTCCCCATCTATTGTCCACACCCTAAGGCTCCTTGAACGATAAACGAGGGAATTGATTTTTTTGATCAATTTTTATTCAACACTTACCATGCCATACACCCTAAGGCTCTAATGACAAGGTTCGTGCTACATGCCCCACACCCTAAGGCTCCTTGAGGTCATGTTTTAATCTTATTCTTTCTTTATTTATGATATATATAGTAGGCCAAAGTCCACGGTCCCATGGTCTGAATACCTCCTACTTAGTGGTTATGAGCCACCTTAGTCGGAAGTCCACAACGCTGGCACCCTCAATGTGTTCATGCTTTAATTACAAGGAGAATAAAGATTTGGCTAAGAGTTAAGATATCGAATCTACACCGCAAGAATCCTTATTTATTAAGCAATTAAATATACAAGCGGGAAGAAAGAGCCACAAAAACCATATAAGCAAAAATTAACCCTTAAACTTATTATCAACTCTATCATCTCTCGTTCTCCACAATTTAAGATCTCAAGGAATGAGACTCGTGGATGCTTAGCCTAATAAACCAATTAAGGTCCATATGGTTAAGGATACTAGCTAGAGTAAACTTGGATAAGTAAACTCGGGTTGAGTCAAAATATTCACGACGGGCCTAATATATCAAAGACATCTAAACTTGTTAAAACCATTTTATTTATTTATTTATATTTTTTTTACTTTATTCTTGAAATGGAAATTATTAATACGATGCAATGAAAATAAATAAAAATACTACTAGGCCAAAATAGATCAAAAATTTGAAAAACGTTGAAAAAATTTTAAATTTTCCGGTCAAATGGGGTCAAATTCATGGAAAAGCCCACTAAATTTCGATAGAAGTCCCCCCTACACTTAATATAAACATTGTCCTCAATGTTTAGGCATGTGGGAGAATAAACTCCCCTACACTTAGGACATTGAGTACGTTGTTTAAAATCGAGCTAAGGAAGGGACAACTAAAGTTATTACATTTATTCGTTTTATTTATATACAAGTATGAATCACAATAGTTTTGATAGAACCGGGTACACGGGAACACGGGATCACGGGTCGCGTCAAAAGTACCAAAAGTGGATCATCAAAGCACATGTCCTTGCATAACATCACAACACACAAACAACCTACTTGGCTCTCCCCTACACTTATTGGTGGAAATGGATGAAGGTGAAAAAGGGTGGAAAGGATGGTAAAGGTAAAAATCTAACCTAGTTATACGATGCTTGATTTATTTATCACGAGTCTCTAGCTCGACTCAATTTCCCGAATTAATTCAAGGGAAATGTGGAGAGGGATGGAATCATCTCGTGAGAGATGTCCTCTCCATAGTACAACTTAACCCGTTGGCCATTCACCTTAAAATTGGGCCCATTTGGTTGGGATAACTCAATGGTGCCATAAGGGAAGACTTGGGCCACGGTGAATGGACCGGACCAACGGCTCTTAAGTACCCGAAAAGATTTTCAACCGAGAGTTAAAGAGTAAAACTTGATCACCAACATGGAACTCTCGGTTTTTAATCTTCGAATCATGAATGAGCTTAGTCTTCTCCTTGTAGATAAATGAATTTTCATAAGCCTCATTCCTAAGTTCATTGAGTTGGATTTTCCTATGATCACCGGCTTTGTTTATATCAAAATTAGCCCATTTCAAGGCCCAATAAGCCTTATGCTCCAACTCAATTTGGAGGTGGCACGCCTTTCCGTACACAAGGCTATAAGGGGTATAACCTATAGGTGTCTTATAAGCGGTACGGAAAGCCCACAAAGCATCATCTAATTTATCGGCCCATGAGGCACGATGCTCTCCCACGGTTCGCTCTAAGATTCTCTTAAGACCACGGTTAGAAACCTCGGCTTGTCCATTAGTTTGTGGATGATACGCGGTGGAAAGTCGGTGATTTACACCATACTTAGCCATGACTCGTGCGAATTGATCATTGCAAAAATGAGTCTCGCGATCACTAATAATAGCACGAGGTACACCGAATCGAGCAAACAATTGTTTCAAGAAGTTAACAACCACCCTCGCATCGTTAGTAGGTAAAGCCTTTGCTTCAACCCATTTTGATACGTAGTCAACGGCTACGAGGATGTACTTGTTTCCTTTGGATGATGGAAATGGCCCCATAAAGTCCATGCCCCATACGTCAAAGATTTCACACTCTTGGATGAAATTTTGAGGCATCTCATCTTTATGTGTGATCTTGCCTTGTCTTTGGCAAGCATCACAATGCTTAACCATTTCATGAGCATCATGATAAATGGTGGGCCAATACAATCCGGAGTCGAAAACTTTTTTAGTGGTGTAATTAGGACCAAACTGACCACCGGTGGGTCCTTTATGGCAAGCTTCAAGGATTTGTAAAGCCGCCGGCCCATCAACACATCTACGAATGATTAAATTCGCACATTGCTTGAAAAGATAAGGGTCGTCCCAATAGTACGTTTTAACGTCCTTGAAGAATTTTTTTCTTTTGTTGGGACGATAACCCTTCGATAAGAACACCACCCACCAAATAGTTTGTAATGTCCGCAAACCATGGGGTATCATCAAGATTGGAATTAATAGACATTAAGGTCTCAAGTGTAAAGGATTCATTAATCTCTTGATTTGGAGATTCCCTTTGATAAGGATCCTCAAGTCTACTAAGATGATCCGCGGCTAGGTTTTCCGCTCCCTTTTTATCACGAATTTCGATTTTAAATTCTTGTAGGAGCCAAACCCAACGAAGGAGTCTCGGTTTAGCATCTTGCTTGGTCAACAAGTATTTCAAGGCGGAATGGTCGGTGTAAACGTTGGTGGTGGAAAGCACAAGATAGGGGCGAATTTTCTCAAAAGCATACACTACAGCTAAAAGCTCTTTTTCGGTAGTGGTATAATGCAATTGAGCCCCCGTCATTGTCTTACTAGCATAATGAATGGGTTGGAAATGTTTGTTAACTCGTTGACCTAAAACCGCTCCTACCGCGAAGTCACTAGCATCGCACATGAGCTCGAAAGGTAACTCCCAATTTGGAGAGACTAAGACCGGTGCCTTAGTTAATTTACCTTTAAGAAGTTCTAAGGAGTCGAGACATTCTTGAGAGAAGATGAAAGGAGCATCCTTTTCTAAGAGATGAGTCATTGGACGAGCTATTTTGGAGAAATCTTGGATGAAACGTCGATAAAATCCCGCATGGCCTAAAAAACTTCTAACTCCTTTGAGGGTGGTAGGTGGAGGTAACTTAGCAATGACGTCAACTTTAGCACGGTCGACTTCGATACCGACTTTAGAAATTTTATGACCGAGGACGATGCCTTCTTTTACCATGAAATGGCATTTTTCCCAATTAAGAACGAGAAGAGTGTCTTCACTCCGTTGGAGCATACATTCTAAATTAGCAAGGCAAAAAGAGAAAGAATCACCATAGACCGAGAAATCGTCCATAAAGACTTCCATAGTTTCTTCAACCATGTCATGAAATATCGCCATCATACACCTTTGGAAAGTCTCGGGAGAATTGCATAAGCCGAAAGGCATTCTTTTGTAAGAAAATGTTCCATAGGGACAAGTGAATGTGGTTTTCTCTTGGTCTTTTGGATCGATAGGGATTTGAAAATATCCGGAAAAACCATCTAAGAAGCAATAGAAATCATTACCCGCTAAACGCTCGAGCATTTGATCCATGAAAGGAAGAGGGAAATGATCCTTACGAGTGGCATCACTGAGCTTACGATAGTCGATGCAAACTCACCAACCCGTTACGAGTCGAGTAGGAATCAACTCGTTGTTTTCATTGGGAACAACGGTGATTCCGCCTTTCTTAGGCACACAATGGACGGGACTAACCCATGGCGAATCCGAGATAGGGTAAATCATTCCGGCATCGAGAAGTTTGATAACTTCTTTCTTAATGACTTCATGAATTTTTGGATTAACCCTTCTTTGATTTTGGATTGCGGGTTTAAAGTCATTTTCCATGAGAATTTTATGAGTACAAAAATTAGGATCAATTCTGCGAATGTCGGAGATTTTCCAAGCAATTGCTTTCTTATGATTCTTAAGTACATCGGTAAGTCGGGATTTTTCATCTTCTTTTAAGTCCTTAGCAATAATGACGGGTAACTTATTATCATCCTCTAAGAAAACGTACTATAAATGAGACGATAAATCCTTAAGCTCTAAATCCGGTGGATTGTCAATGGAAGGCTTAGTCAAAGTAGGATCATTGTTTGTAACTTCCTTAGGAGTAGGTGGAGAAATATGGTCCTCATTGAGAAGTCTCTCAATGGTACGAATGTCTTCTTCCCAATCGGTGGGAGAATCGTCATATTTTAAATCCACATCCCCTAAACTCGCTTCAAATTCTTGTAAAAGAAAATCACTTTCTCCAAATGGAGTCAATGAAGGAGCGATAGAAGCTACGGTCTCAACATGAGGTAAAGGAGAAATCCCGCTCTTACAAGCCTCGTGAAAATGTTCTTCGCATGCTTCGTCGAGCACATCGATGTAATTCACGGATTCGGGTTCATCGGGAAGTTTGGAAAGTTTACCCATGTTAAAGACGATTTTGTCATCCCCGACCCTCATGATAAGTTCACCCGCGGCTACATCAATTAATGTACGCCTGGTTCTCAAAAAGGGTCGTCCCACAATTAAGGGAACACGGGGATCCATCTCATAAGAAACCGTACGGTTAGCTAATTCCAATGTCATACGAGTGGGGACTAGCTCGGGTAAAGATAATTGTTTCCACACGGACAATGGCATAAGATTGATACTCGCTTCGAGATCCGCCAAAGCCATACAATTCTCAACACCCGGAAAATTACAAGGAATAAGGAATCGACCGGGATCTCCTAACTTAATAGGTCCTTAAACATCTTAGCATACTTAGGCATGTGAGCGAGCGCCTCAGCAAAGGTGATATTAAAATTCAATTGTTTGAACATTTTTAGGAAGTTCAAAACTTGAATATCATCCTTATTCTTCAATTTCTCTTTCCGCAACCTTGAGGGATAAGGTATATTGGGTTGAGATGAAGGCTTTGGATTGGATTTCTCACTCACATCCTTTGGTGGAGGAGGAGTAGAAATGGAAGGTGAAAGAACCGGTTTGGGAACCGAAGGCGTGTTAGAAAATTTAGGTATCGGTGGAACATAAGGTGTAGACGAATGCATAACGGGTGGTATGTCACAAGTAGAAGAAGAAGGAGGTTGGGTAGAAGAAGAAGGTATCTCGGGTCCTTGGTTAGGTGGGGGATAAGAAGGTTCTACGGTGGTCTTACCGCTCCTAGTAGTAATAGCATTAACATTAGCCCTAGGATTGGTCACAGTGTTCGAAGGGAGGGCACCTTGGGGACTAAGGGTTTGAATCATTGTCAAAAATTTCTTATCGGTCGATTCTTGCATATCTCTCATAATTCGTTCATGGTCGGTCAATTTTTGTAGAACCAAGTCCATTTGAGGATTATGCATGTTCATTTGATTATACCCTTGATTGTTAAAACCTTGATTAGGAAAACCTTGGTTTTGATATTGATTATAACCTTGATTAAATCCTTGATTTTGAAAACCTTGGTTATTAAATCCTTGATTTTGGTTATTGAACCCTTGGTTTTGCCCTTGAAAATTCCCTTGATTTTAATTAAAACCCCGTTGATTAGAATTTCCTTGAAAATTACCCCGTTGAGGACCTTGGTTCCTATTTTGGGCGGGTGGGGGTGGTCTTTGTGGTGCTACAAAACCCGGGGGAGCCAAATAGTTATTAGACTTGTAAGACAAATGGTTAACATCAACATTTGGTATGAAATGAATCCACTCATTTTCATTGTTGTTATAAGCATAAACTTCTTGTTGATTATTGTAAACCTTGTCACAATTAAAATATGAATGTGGTCCTCCACAAGTCTCACACGTTTCACAAGTTTCTTTCATGGCATTAACTTGACCATTTAGGGTTTCGGTTTTAAGAGCAAGTGATTCAATAAGCGACGTAAGCTTATCAATTCTCTTATCATTCTCACTAGAACTAGCACTTGCCATAGTAGCCCTAACACTCTTGGTTTGCACTTTAGCCTTGTTTTCAATTATGGCCCAATCCTCGTTCATGGACTTCACAAGAATATTACCCCCCACGGCACTATTAAGTGAGTCTTGGTCATTTAGAGTTAAACCATTGTAAAACGTATTAATTTGATGCACTTTAGTGAAACCGTGTTGTGGACATTTTCTTAAAAGCTCTTTAAATCGATCCCAAGACTCACTAAACGTTTCCCCATATTGTTGTTCAAAGGTGATGATCTCATTCCTTAAAGAAGTGGTCCGTGATGGTGGGAAAAAGTAGTTTATGAACTTGGTCTCTAAGTCGATCCATGTGGTAATACTTTAGGATGGTTCCTTATCAAGCCAAATCCGGGCTTGTCCCTCGAGGGAAAAAGGAAAGAGTTGTAAACGAATAGCCTCTTGTGGCATCCCATTGTATTTGACGGTGTTGGCTAATTGTATGAAACGTTTGATATGAGCGTGTGGGTCATCATTAGTACGGCCTAAAAATGGTGTAGCGTAAACCATTTGAATAAAACCCGTTTTAAGTTCAAAATTATTAGCTCCAATATCCGGCACCACAATCGCGTCATCGTTTCCTTCAACATGAGATTGGAGAATCTCAATCATTGGTCGATTATCCGTTGCCATCGTATTGTCGAAAGCTCGATTCTCGGGATCGGCTTGAATGACGGTCTTTTTGTTTTTCTTCTTCTTCTTCTTTTTGGAAGAACTGGAAGAGTTTGGTACACCAATCGGTATGTATGTATGCGCGCGAGTGCGCATACAATTAAAACTTTGGAATGAGGTAGGTGACCTCGGTCGACTTTGAGAGGAAAAGGATTCTCCCTCTCGAGGTGAAATATGAAAAAGCTACAAAAATATATACTTAATTACTAATTGAGTTGGCAAACCAATAATCGGTCGTCCCTCTCAATATACGCACAAGCAAGCGGGGAACGAGGTGGCACAAAGCACTTAAAAACCTTTTTCCTTAGACGGCCTTTTATAGCGCGTCGCCTTATACCCACCTTATAGTTTGTATATTTTGAGTTCAAACATCTTACTAGTATTTATCTATTTTGCCCTTTTATTTCGTTTAGGATGCGAATACAATAGTTAGGTGATGAAATCCCAACTAAGGCCTTATTTGAAAATTAGGTAAATTTATTGTGCTACGTAATATAATATAATAAAAGAAAATTCTTTTTGTATTTTTTTAGAAAAATATATATTCACAAGAAAAATCGAAAGAAATCGAACTAAAAAATAACACTAATACGTAATATTTTTGGTGTAATACTTTTAGGAAAAAGTATTACTTTTGGATTTTTTAATTTTTATGGTGCAAATCTTAGGAAAGAATTTGCTTTTTGTGATTTTTTAATTTTTTTTTTATTTTTAAGTTTTTTATTTTTTTGATTTTTTATTTTGTTTGCAAGAAAATTAATGTTCAAAATGAACGGATCCCAAAATCCAAACGTCTTCACGAAAAATTGTCAATCGTACGAGCGAAGCGGCAGCGGCGCCATTTTAATACTAAGATTTTGCAAGGCAAATCTTTTAAACAATGAATGTTCGTTTTCCTCGACTCACTCGAATTGATCTCAAATTAACGTGGATATATTTGTTCTTGGTAAACGTAATTTTTTTGTATTATAAAACTAATTTACTATTTAAAATTAAAAAGTAACTTAATTAACTATTAAACTATTTAAACAATTTTGAAAAATATTTTAACTTTTAATAAAACTTAAATCTAATTAAATGAAAATTACTTTAAAATACTTTCAAATAAAACTTAACCAAATTTTAATATAAACACTTTTAAATGAAAATTATTTTTTAAACAAAACTAATTTATAAAATTTAAACTAAATTTAAAAATATTTAAAATTCCTAAAAGTAAATAAAAAATTTTTTTATCTTTTTATTTTTTTCCTTTTTGATGTAAACTAAACTTAATATAAGAAAACTATTAAAATTCTTTTAATTAAAATTAAATAAACTAAACTTAATTAAACTATTAATAAAAACTGCCAACTTAAAGTATCCTATATTAATTAATGGCTGCGAAGTTATACACAAATAAGGTCTAGAGCAGTTGGTAAGGGCGCAGGACTGTTATACTCGAGGTCGAGGGTTCAAGTCCCACCAGTGACTGATTTTTGCTAATATATTTTTATGACTTTTATTTGGAATTTTTTGGAACCAACAGATCAAATGTATCTGTGGTTATTCAGCAATACCAGTAATCAAAATAAGCTATATCAGTAATATTAAAAACAAACAGACATCTAAACAAAATAAGCAGTTTAAAAAAAACAAATAAGCTAATCAAATTAACAGGTAAGCAACAAAAGCTATTAATAAGCAGGCTAATTAAAAGCAGTAGTCTAAATAAACAGATAAGACGAAATAAGCACTAACAGCTATACCAAATAAGCAAAATAAGCAACAATAAGCTAATAAGCGAATAATCTAGATAAGCAAATTAAACTTGATTAAGCTTTAAACAAAAGAGCAGATTAAAAGTAAAACTTAAAACTATAAGCAAATCAATCTTAGACGAAACCAAATAAGCTATAGCAATCCAACCAAAACAAAACAAATTAAACTTAAATCTGATGAGTAGGTAAATTAAAGCAGAATTAAACACTAAGCAACCAAATAAGCAGAAACAAAAGCAGATCCAATTTAACTCGAAACCAAATAAGCAGACAAAGCAAATCTAAAAGCAGATAAAAAATAAACTAAATAAACATCAACATAAATTAAAAAGAAGAACAAACATTTTGATGATTTCCTTTGAGCAGTAGGTGGGCGTTGAACCCCCTATGAACCAAAATAAGCCGAACACAAACACCTCCTTATTACCCAATCTCATCACCATCATCGTCTTCCAATTAAAAAGTAACGAACCAATATATTTTTTATTTTATTATTTTTTTTCTTTTAATCTTTCCAGTGGGGAAAGAGTACTACCTTCTCATATTACTTTAACATTTATTTAATCAAAATTAAATCAAAATAAATTGCAACAATAATAAAACGAGACCAAGATTTAAATGAATTAAAATTTTATTAATATTAAAACTTCGATTACAAGACTTAAAAAGGAAATTACATTAAAACCCTAATTCTATTTTTCATAAAATAAAAATTAAAATAAAGGAAAAGGCACCCTAAATTACAGATGTGAGGGGGATTTTATAGGCAAACCCCTAGGAAACCCTCTTCTTAGCTTCAATAGTAAGCATCAAATCCAGGCCGTCAAATCCATCTTTTCTTCTTCTCTCTCTTCATTTTCTTGATCTAATGGCCGAAAACAATTCCATTGCACACGGATCGCCCTCGTGGCACTTTTTGTGTTTCTTGTGCTAGTTGGTGGATGAGGTGGAGGCTGTTTATTGGATGGAGGGGATATAGAGAGGTGTGTGAGCCAATTAAAACACAAGGATTAGCCACGTCAGTTTTGAGAGGAGAGGACCACTAGTGAGTGATTGCTCCATTTTTCATGGGGATTTAATTCCCATTGGTCTGAGTTACCCAATAAGGGTAAAACCCCCATTTTTCGTTGGTTAATTTTGTGATGGTAAAAATTAGGGTTTGGAGATGACTGCTTGTGTTTGAGAGAGAGGGGGAGGATAAACAGTAAGTGAAAAGTTGGTGTCATTGTTTGTAACGAAATGAAGTGGGATAGTGGGTAAAATTGTTTTATTTAAGTGGGGTGAGATAAGTGAAATGGTAGTAAGTGTGTACACGTGTAGGATTGTTTACGTGTGTAGAGTTGACTGAGGCATTGACTGAGCAAACAAACTTTTTCGTCCATTCCTTGCTAAACCATTTGGGCTTTGGCCCAATCTTGTGAAAACTCCCATTCGTTTTAGTTTAATTAGCCAAATGGGCTTTAATTGGAACCTTTTAATACAATGTGAGTAACTTATACTCCATAATGGGCTTTTGGGCCCAATCCCAAATGTGGGACCCACAAAGCTTAAAAATCTTCATAAAGATTAAATCCGCTGAAATCGAGCTCGAATTTGGCTTTGTTGATCATTTCTTCAAAACCGTGTCGGTTTCGCCGGTTTTCGTGAACTTGGGCACACTTTTGGTCTTTTGACTTTGTCTTCGTCTCTTTCTTGGACTTTTCTTCAAAATTTGACCGTGAACTCCCGTGTTTTCTCTTCTTTTGATCATTTGTACCTATTTAACACAAAAACACAAAACCACGCGTAATTCCGACATTTACGATATAAAACACATGATTAGGTCTTGTTTTTCCTCGATTTTAGTGGCAAAAGGATAAGTGTTTACACACTTATTAATGTCCCTCACGGGACTTGACCCCATGACCTCATGGTTAGCATACCAACGCATTACCATCTCATCTATGCCTCCTTTTGTGTTTTTATCTAGCTTATTAAATTGATATAGTATAATATTAAGCTGCCAGTTTTTCTTATTTTGTCTAAATACATAGTTGTAATTTTAATTAAATCTATATCTTTTTAATTTCTTTTATAAAGTTAATAATAAATAAAAACAAATAAAAAATGTTTTATTAACTATTAGAAATTAAATTAGTTGGTAAAAATTAGTTTTAAAATAATAATTAGATTTTACTTAATTTAGATTTTAAATAATATGGTTTCATAAATAGATTTTTTTTAAATATTTTTAAATAGAATTAGTTTAAATATAATTTGTTTTAATAGTTTGTTTCATTTTAAATAATAAAAAGTTTAAGTAAAGTTTTAAAATTTTGCATAGTTTAAATAATTGTTTTAAGATTAATAAAATGGGAAACGATTCACGCACTTAGGTTTTAATTTGTAGGATTAATTATAGTAAAAAAACCGAACAACCAATTCAAATAAATTGTCCAAATCGAAACAAAACGTCTCAAATTCACTCGATCTTCGTGTACAACGAACTTGGTTCATCATCGTGTTTAATTAAATCCGTCTTTGGTAAATTTTAGTCTATTACTTTTTCCTAAAGGTAATTTTCTATAATTCACCCTATAACGTATCTAATTAACATATAAAATCCACGATATATCAACACCAAACCACTTGCTCGAAACATCTTTAGACTTTGAAAACCGAACTGTTTTACACACTTGCCTTGTAAAACCATTTTGACGTCGTTAAACATTCCCATTTACAAAATCGACACTTGACTTTGAAAATAGACTAAATACCCTAGGTTTAGAACCTAATAAAAGCCCATGAACATTTATAAAACTCAACTTATAGTCCTCGAGATTTGACCTAATATCGACAACAATTTCGTATTGTGTCGATACGCATCTCCCGGTACACGAATATTCAAACTAGTGTAACTTCATCCTCTTTATGAGTTAGAAGCTCTATCTTATATCGAAACGAGCGTCTCGACGACTAATACAACAATATCCGATAATATAAACACTTTCCCAAACTTATACCCACGAAAATCTGCATTTAACCCACTGATGTAAAACACCCATTTAAAAATCACATCAACACCCATTTTGACCCATTTTTAACATCATCAAACCTCCAATTAACTCATACCAATCATTCCTAACATCTCATAACACCCCTAAATCACTTGCATGGTTCATACTTTCAAAACCCACATCAAAAATCAATCATGCAACCATTAAAACTTTAAATAGAATAATAATAACACAATACTACAAAACAATAATAGATCAAACACTTGTTCTTCATCAAAAATCTTTGAATATATTGAATGTACTTGCATGTAATAAAAAACATACTATTAGAATCTCCATTGAATTCTAAACATGGGACTTCTTTTTATTTTTCATGGATCATACAAAATTTAGATGATCAAGGGGTGTTTTGTTTAAGGGAGGTGACGGCAAAGGAGGAGGAGAGCAAGAGAGATGGAATTGTTTTTTATGTGATGTGTGTGTAATTTTGGAGTTTTTGTATGGTTGTTGGGGGTAGAAATTGCCATTTGTGCTTTCTTTTAGACAAAGTTGTAAATATTAGTTAAAAAGCGGGAAATGACTACCAGTCAATTTTAAAAATATTTACTAGAGTCAGGTTTCGTCCCGACTTCATAAAAATATAAATCTCGTTTGTTAAATCGATCGTTTTAATAATTAAACGCACACAAAATGAAATACTAAAGTTCTGACTCGACTTAACACGTTATGAAATAAAAATTTCATAAATATCAAATATCGAAATAATCGATACTAAAATTTAATATTTGGGCATCCATTGGCATCGCGATCACTATTAGTACTCTTCAATCCTCACAACGATTAAATATATCCACACATTACCGGTATCAACGTAAACCGTCAAACAATATAATACTTACCATTACTTAGAATTTCAAAATCAAGTATATAGTTAGGGTAAAATAATGACGATAAGTTTGGGGTATTATATTACCACCACCTTTTAAGGAGCGACGGCCCAGCGCTCGCCTCGCCTCATATTCGTATTGCATACCACGAGAAAAATGAGGGCACTTCTTCCAAACGAAGTCCTCACATCCCCTCCTGAATCTCAATCTACGTCTCGAATTACATTGCACATTCATAAAGGGAAAACTTACTCTACTTCAAACGCTTAACGTCTCGAATTTCATCGTACCTTAGTAATGGGAATCTTTTTATGTTTCAAACATTTAACCTCACGATCCACGATCTCCACTGGTTCTTTTCAAAAGCAACTTGTCGCCAAGTTGTATCTCACCAAAAGGGAAGAATAAATCTGATACAAGGCTTTTGACACCCCGTATAAAAAATTAAAGTTCGTGTTCTCGGTATCTTAACGAATTGATTTCCGGTTCAAAGTACGACTCTGTTGTTTTTGGTAAAACAAATATTTTTGGTTGTTTTAAAATAAATGTGCAAAACTATTAAAGTAAATGACGTGTAAAGTAAATCTAATCTCTATTTTAAAAATAAATGGCGAGTATTTAAAAACGTGACGAGAATTAAAAGGCACTAAAGTAAATGACTCAAACTTAAATCTATCTAAGGCAAACTTAAAACGCAACTAAAACTTAAACTAAGGCTAAAATAAATCTAAGGCAAGTAATCTTAAAGTGCGACTACGGAAAAAGGCGGGAAAAATAAAGCTTGAAAATTAAAAATTAAAAACATAAACTAAAAAGAACCTGAAAATACCTCACTTGGAATAATTACTCGTTCAGAATGTCACCTTCACCCGGAATAATTCTTCTTCGTTCGGAATAAATCAACACAAGACACTCATTCGGAATTTTGCTTGGTTCAGAACTTTGGTTCGGAACTTCCTTGGTTCAGAACTTTTGCTTGGTTCGGAACTTTGTTGGTTCAGAATTTTCTTGGTTCAGAACTTTCTTGGTTCGGAACTTTCTTGGTTCAGAACTTTGTTGGTTCAGAACTTTGTTGGTTCGGAACTTTCTTGGTTCAGAACTTTGTTGGTTCAGAACTTTCTTGGTTCAGAACTTTCTGAACAAATCTTTGATCCGGAATATACCTGGGAAATGACCAGGAACGAAGAACACGCAAGAACAAAAAATAACACGAATCCAATCTAAACTAATCAAAATCAACCACAAGATTAAATCAAACTAATAACAAATAATCAAATAATGATAATCTATCAAACCAAAACAATAAAACTAACAATAATAACCACAATAATCAAAACCCACTTTGATCAAAATAAGAACATGAACATGAACATAAACATAAAAATCAAATATTAAAGAAAGGTAGGATGAGATCAAACAATAAAGATAAAGATTAACAAGAATTAAAAGAACACTTACTTGAAATTAAATGGTAATTAAGGTGCAAGACAAGTATTTAAATTTGACAAGTAATTAAATGACAAGGTAATTAAAAGTGGAAGAACTAATTGTCACTATTAGCCAACAAAGAAAAATGCTAATCTCATCTAATCTATATATAGGGGAGGTTAAGGAGTGCTTAGGAAGCTTCCTCCCCTCCTTCATTTCTTCTTAGATGCATCATTAGGTCCTTCTCTTCTTAATCTTTGGTTAATTGCACCATTAGTCCTTAAGCCTTTTAATCTTCTCAAATCTTGGACTTTAATGACTTTTGGCTCGGGATTTCTTTGGACTCGTCTTTTAATTCTTCAATAAATAAGACTTGAGTTCTTCGGCTTTAAGTAAACTTCCGTCTTTTGACTTTTTCTTCGATAAATCTTCAGAATTGGTCTTGGACTTCCATTCTTTTTGCACTCTTGACTTCGTCTTTCATCTTTTTCTTCAATAAAAGCCCGTGAATGCCGTGTTTTCTCCACTTTTCACAATTTCGTCCTAAATCACAACAAAAACACAAACTACGCATAATTCCGACATAAAAGACATAAAATACACGTTTTGGCTCGGTTATTATTGTAATTAAGTGGTAAAAAGGATGGGTGTTTACACACCTATCAAAATCCTTATTCGCCAAACACTTCTTCAAGCTCGACACACTAAAATTACACGAATTACACGAAGCTCATCCGGCGATCCCAACTTATAAACAACCAGTCCCATCCACTGGGCAATCTAAAACGTTCAACGTACCTTGGACTTAACTTTTCCTCCATTTCCAAAACGGTATACACCTTTCCAAGGTGATACCTCAATCATTACCATGTCTCCAACTTCAAATTCCCAACGGCTTCCTACGGTTATTGGCACGGCTCTTCTGACGGTTCCTCGCGGTTAACAAGCAATTCTCAATCAGTATGATCTTTCGTAGTCTCCCAGACATCTTAGTTCCAATCATTTGTCCTTCCTCTACTTTATTCCAACAATTTGTCGATCTAAACCATCATCCATGATCCTCACAAAACAATTACTCATGAAAGAAAGTCGCATGGGTCGCACAAAACTCCATCGAAAACGTTCCAGAAAATTGAGACGAGATAATTAATACTAGTCGTACAAAATCACCTTATTGCGTAATCTCGAACATGCCAACCTACTTCGTCAAAAGCGGGTTCATCGATACGAACATCATTTGGCGTACACATTACACTATCGGACGCATTACGATCTAATTCAAACACAAAAGACAACACCAGGGACGTAAAATCAAGTCACGAAATGTTTGTCAAAAGTCAAACCATGACAAATCAATAAATTCAATCGGGTTAACTCATGCTTGCTAAATAGACAAGCCATGATAAATAAGAACACTTGACTAGACCTTCGGGTAAGTCCAATCAATTGGAAGATTGCAAGTTAAAGGATATCCACTGGCCGGATAGCCATGGACGCATATCAAAAAGATATAACAAGAAAATATTTTTGTCGTCAGAGGGCGCTTAAACGCGGATCCATACTCAAAAGATAATACAAAGACACTATCTCACTTCCGCCCACGCACATTCAGAGTCTCAATAAGCATCGTCGTTGAAAGTCAAAAAGATATTACATGGTACACGTTCTCCGTGATCGGACGTCATTGGGCAATGACGCCTCAAGTTTGCACAACTTACGCTCACTCGACTAGATCACATACCATATAAGTGTGAGAACCCGTACTTTCCCAGCATTATTTTATTCTTTTTATTCGTGCTTTTTGAATTTTCCAACGTATTACGTTTTCTTGAATACTTTATATGTAAATCCTGAGAATTTTTAAATTATACCTTTAAGTATTATTTTGTTCATTGACAATGTTTCATATGGAATTATAAAATTTTTATTTTATTTTTCCATATTTAATTTAAATCAAAGTTTTTGATTTAAAATCACCTGCGTGCGTTTTACGAGTTTATTCAAAATCAATGTACAACGAAAATTCTTAGTGATCTCGATACCGACGGATGCCCAAAAGTTTACGTTTATTAATAGATTGTTTCGATAATTAATACGTTCGACGATTTCGTTTTAATTACGTATTAAGTCGTGTCGAGAAATCATTTACTCATTTTTATGATGCATTGTAACTTTTGAAAAGTATTTTTACGAAACCCGAGCCTCGTAAATATTTTCAATATTTACCAATAACCATTTTATACCTTTTAAACTATTTAATTTCATTTTGGCCCAAAACTATTCAATAATAGCAAAATCTACCCTAACACCACTATATATATTCATTTTTTAATAATTCCACTCATTTTTCCTTCTAAAAAACACACACACAAGAAATTTTCTCCTCCCCTCTTTTCTTCTCTCTAATTTCCGCCACCTTCACCACCTAAAACCACCAAAAATCTCAAATTCTATTATGATCTAATCAAAACTAATTTAAGACCCAACCTTATAATCCAATGGTGATTCCAATGATACACAAATCTCTTACATGCATCAAGTTATAAAGATTTTATAATTCCATGGTGGATTGATGTTTAAATCATCTTGCATGTATTGTTTTTGGTAGGATCATCATATTTTAATCCTTAAAAGTCTTGTTTTTAATCTTTGATTTTGTTAGATTTTACATGCAAGTGTTTTTAGGAGTGTTTGGATGATGGGTATGATAGTATGATGATTCTATAGGTATAGGAATGAGTGGTGTTGCTTGGAAAATTGATTTGACTTGTTTTCTAAAAAGGTATTTGGGACAACAGCTTTAAACAGATTGTTTCGTGGGTTTAAGTTCTGTGAAAGACTGAGATTATATGAAATTGTTTTAGAGTTTTCCGAGACGGTCGTTTTGGTATAAGATAGAGCTTCTAAGTCATTACGAGTCAAAAGTTATGCTAGTTTTAGTTTTCGTGTACCGGGAGACGCAAGTCGGCACAATCCGAAATTGTGGCTGATTTTGGGTCGACATTCGGGGACTTTAGGCTTGGTTAGATAAATGTAACTACTGGCTTTCAAAGTTTACAAGCTGAGTTTGATGAGTCTAGTAGTGGTTTCAAAATTCGGAATGTCGAGTTTGTACTTTTAAAGCGGTCTAAACAGTTTTACAAAACAAGTGCACAAATCTGTCCCAAATTTGGAGTCGAGTAAAGTGTCGAGCTGATGGGTCTTAAAGTGTGAACTTTTGCTCAAATTTTGGTGAGGTCTTATAAAGTTTATAAGTGACCTTGACACCAATTTTCATCTAAAACGGACAAGTCTAGATAGGGTAGATTGGTGTGTACATTCGGGGTATACTTGCTGATTTTATTTTGGACACGTAGTTCAATGTTTGTGTTGCGTGAATTTGAGTATTCATCATCGGACATGATGACTTATTCCAGTGCTTAGTCATTATATAAATGACTTAGCTACTAGTCCAAGTAAGGTTAAAGGATAGTTTGACTTGCGTTGACTTGGCGTCGTATAACGAGTCATTTTCAAGTGTACAAGTGTTTTAACGTGTAGTGTTGGAATAAATGGTTAGTATGAATTCATTTGGTTCGTGTCAATGGTTTTGAAACATGAATACTTTGAAAACATTTGAGTCATATTATATTTGGTATATATCGATATTGATTTCGAGTCTTAACGCGCGCCTTATTGTGATAGGTTGTGGTTTTCGTGTTTCCTCGGGCCTCCATATCGTCGGTGATTGTCTCACTACCATTGTTTCTACTCAGTTGCTGAGTACCGTGATTGACTTACATCGTGGCTAAGGTTAGTTCATAGCCCCTTTTTACTTGTACATGGTTTCTAAACACGGGGTGAGATTTTACATGGTGGAACACAACCATTTAAAAACTGTGTGCTATCCTCAACTTGTATGCTATCCAGAAATTGTATGCTTTCCAAAACTTGAGGATTTCCAACTGATTTTCATTGATATTATTGATTTTAGTCTTTAGCCATAAGTTTCCTCTCATTGATCATGAACCGTTAATTAATCCTGTTACCAAGCGCGAATGTTGTGGGTGGATCCATCGGGATTGACTATCCCCGTCCCGATAACCTTGACGCACTAATATTTGTCTATTCACTTGAGTATTTAGGCTGAATACTGACTAGAGGAACTTACACTAAGTTAAGCTTTGGTTCATGAACTAAACAGCAATAATAACGTTTCGGACTATGGTTATCGTACGTAACCATTTTCCCCTATTTCTTGTTTACAAATGAATGCTTGTGTTCCACACCCTTATTACTAAACCTATGAATTTCACTCAACTTTGTGTTGACGATTTTACATGTTTAATCTCAGGTATTATTACTTAGCTTTGCTTGGATGGGAGCCCGCAGGGTATTATCGCAGCTTGGAGAATTCTGTGATGCTTTTAAAAGACTGTTTTTAGTAAAACTGTCATGAGTTTATTCTATATTTTGGGCAACTTTATGTTATAACTTGAGACGAAATAATATAATTTTCCGCTTCTAAAACTCTGGGACCTACGTTTATAAACTCTAACCTTTTATGATGTAATGTACATAATTTTATTTCGTCAGCTTTGTATGAACTGTAATTCCTTGTGTCTTGTACTATGACGTGTTACCCCCTCGTTGCCTATTTGTTCTATGTTAGATTTTGGGGGTCTCACAGATTGATATCAGAGCGATGGTTATAGGGAACTGAGTCATTTTTCAAAAACTTAGTCTCTAACCGAAAGTTCAAATATTTTATGGTTTCTAAGTGTCAAACACATAATCTGCCATTGTTGTTCGATATCTTTGCGGGTAACTCTCTAATCCTTATTACTTATGTTTAATTATCGTTATAGTATTTCATTTCTTGATTACATGTTGAAATATTACGTTACCCTGATGACGATAATTACTTTGTCTTTTCAAAGCCTAGTGCTTCATGGATTATCATTGAATGTTACTGTGATTACATCTGCCTATACTGTATTTATTGAATTCTTGTTCTTGTGAATTGATCTTATTGCAATGATTTTATATCGTTATGACGTTACATACTTGTATTCAGAGCGCGTATGCTGCCGACTTTTCATACTCATTTTTCTGAGTACTATTGCTATTTCATTTATGCGTGATACGACTGATCTTGTATACTCGTTCGTTTTGAAATGTTTGTTTTTCCCGATTCACTGTTACATGTTGTGCATACTCTTGAGATACAATTGTTCGGGATTAAGAAGTGTTGTTTTTTATGAAACTCCTGATTTTCGTTTTACTACCGTACGTGTTGCTTTCATTGTTTAATTCTTTTAAATATCTATTTAGATACGCAGATTTCTTTCCGACCATTCGTAATTGAATGTCTAGTCTATAGACCATTGTGTAGCTCAATGTGTCTCCCAGAAAGACTAAAGGACAGCATGTGAGTTACATATCTCGAAGCATTAGTTGAATCAGTACCTGAATATTATTGTGGGTTTTCATAATCTTGATTTACCTTTACGCCACCGTATTACACGACACTTGTACATGGACTACATTTTATTTCATTGATCATTCTACGTTTCAACTTCGACTTACAACATCCGTTGTACCTTGAACACATAATCGTCATTTATTATGTGACGATTGTTTGGAATACGATCCTACTTGTATCCTCCCTTTTTCATTAAACCTCCTCGCCTCAGGAGTGTGACTTGTTAATATTTTATTTCTTTCTCGGCATGTCTCGTGATTTTGGAAAATCACGCCGCCAGGAGACCTTCTTGCATTGCATCTTGCAGCCGAAGACACGGATGATATGCGTCGTTTTTTTATCTCTCAGATTACCGTTGGCATTCTTGAACCATTTCCATACTGTGTTTTCTTTACATGACTAATTACATAGTTTATCTTCTTCCGTCTTTATGGAATCCACAAGTCTTGTGTGTACATTAATTCTGGGTTATCATGAAATTTCGATTTAATTGCAAGTTGTGTCGAAAAAAATATACTTTGTATAGAAACTTTACAGGAAGTTTAACAGTGTCGAGAAAATATTTTTATAACTTTAGACATAAAAATATATATTTCTACTTGTTGAGACGTTCGTTTAGGACATAAAATTTGACCAGTAAACTTTAAAATCGAGCAAGTTACGCTCATTTGAGATTGTAAAATCTAAGAAGTTATTTTCTGAATAATGCTAAAATATCATTTTGTTGACAGATTTAATGCAAGGTCATTTTCGTCCATTTTTATTCCGTTTCAAGTCTCGGGTAAAACTAGAAAGTTGTTCAAAACATTGTTTTACATCGAAATGCATTAGACTTTGAGTCTTAGAATATCGTTTAGTGAGTTAATTGGTCTAGTCAAACCCAAAAGTCAAAACTAATAGACCTTAAAAATATGATTTCAAGCGTTTTTGAGTTCGTTTGAGCTCGTAAAACTTTAACTAATGATATTTTGCAAACTAAAAACAATGATTGCGTTGGAACAAGTATAAAATAGTAACTTTGAGTTCAGTCATACTTATACATAGATCTTGAACTTTTGAAATTCGGTAACTTCCTAATATAGAAACTTTTCGGTATGATTGTACTATTCGTTAACTGATACCCAACTTTCTTAAAAGTATATTATTGTCAAATTAATCACGACGTGCACACATACGGATTCCTTATTCCTTTCTTTTATTTATGACTTATTTGTCATTCCATTGTCTTTCTTTGCTTCTATCGTACCACTGATTTGGACCGGGGTTGAAGTTCTTGTTTTCGTATCGTTCGTTACCATCTTGACACGTGTCTCTTGAAGATTTCGGCTAAACCTCTTGAAACCTTATCACCTTGTAACCATTTCATTGATTGCCTTGAATTACTCCTTATTTCCCTCTTGTAACCCACTCGCTACTTTATAAACTATTGTCATGTTACCATATAAACTCAAACTGGTCTTGTTTGCGAATCATTTTACAAAAGGTTTCATTTGGGCTTTCTTAAATAATTGAATGCTATCTTATAAAATTAACTTATATTAATTTTACAATGTATTCTCACAAATTATTCTACCTTGGGTCTTGTAAAGAATCTTGTAACATTCAATTGTTGAATTAAATATCTAGCCAGTAACTTATTGGCGAATAGTTTCATAAACTAATTTGATTTCTGTTTTTACAAATGCTATTATATACATATTTTAAATCATATTATATGTAATACTGGTTTGACGAAGCTGAGCATCGCATTGCTAGTCCTAAATTATGCATGGCCTGATCACCTATGCCTAATTTAGAAGGAGCCATGCAAGGCCGAATAGTAGTCGCCTTAAATATTTGACCAACAATCAACTTTTTAATTATGTTCCTTAAAAAGTTTGATAAAATAAAGTTTAAAAAACTTTTACATCTTATGCGAGTAACAACAATTCGTGACTTACACATATGAACCCTTATCTTTTCTTGAACAAAGTACATGCCTCAAACACATATTTCTTACTCAACTACCTTTGTTTTACCTGTTACCTCATCATCCTCATGATATGATTTTCGTTACCATTTGCCTAAGTTCTTACCATTGATACCAGACTTGAAAGTTTCAACGTGGTTATGCTCCTACATCGATTGACCTTCTCTATCTCTTTTGGTAGACCTTCGAAACATATCTGGACGCGAATAGTGAGTATATAACTGGAAGTGACCAATAATTTCGTGTATCCGTCATTAAGTGTGAAAGACTTCATCGTCTTGAAATTCATTCGTGTGAATCATGCGTTGATTTCGCCTTTCATTGCTAATGTTGTTCATTTTACTGGAATTACTCGCAAGTAACTTCTTAATAATTTTCTTTGATTCGAAAATTCGCTGTGTGGCTTTTCTCTTTCGATCGTATGTCGACCACCGAGAACTTAATAAGTCGTTATTGGTGTCACCAACTGCACTCAAGAAGCGATGACTTGCTATAATCCTTTGTTTCTTATTATTTTTACCATCGACGCGTCTATTCTATCACGTTTGTTAAGAATTGATACGATTTTTGGTTTTATTCCCTTTTGTTATTGCTCGCATACAAATTGTTGACCTTTATATGATTCATATTCGTTGCTGTCTTCTCATCTTTTAAAAACCAGAAAATGTTACGTGTTTATCTTTTGATATCTTAAACACTTTCTTGAATTTCTAAAAATTATTATAAATTTTTAAGAACGTTTTATACATTTTATCAAATGTTTAAATTACTAAAATACTCATTTCAAGTTTAATATCGAATCTGTACATCCTCTTGGGTAAATTTACAACTTATGTTTAAACAGTGTCAAGTTGTATCTTTTAAAGTAATTGATTTTATCATACTTTACTGTCAACCTAATGAAATTATTAAATTAATTTATAATTTCTAACAATAATTCTAAATAACTTGGAAAATCTAATTTTCTCTAATGGTGACGATAAATCTGAGTTTTTAACGATAATTTCATGTAGTCACCCGAAAAGCTCTTAAGCTGATCAAAATAACTATTTGAACTGAGTTACTTTTACCTTGAAGTCCTGATCAAGAAAAAGATTTGACAACTGTTTATCCACTCGTTTTATATAGAGTTTGTTTTTTAATCCTTACACTTGGTAAAATTTTCTTTTAATCAGGAAAATATTTAAAATTAGGTTTTAAAGTAATACCAAAATCCTAGACAACTGATTTTGACAGCTTGTATTTTAAATGATCATATGTTATTCATTTTTTCCTTCTATTTCGCTTGTGACTAGATTCTTACATTTTAAGATTGTCACATTTTATAGTTGCACGATTTGCGACCACTTGTTGATTTACAATCTTGGTTCATTTTATCGCACTCTGCCTGTTTAAGCGATTCTTGTGTTCATTCTTGTTAGTTTATCGCATGTATTTCCAACAACTCTATCTCTTGATGTATCTTCGTATTGAAAGATCGTTATTCTAATCCAAGACTGAAAAGCTATACGAAAAGGAACTAAGAAACTGAAGCGTAGTGAATTCTAATTGTAAAGATTCGCCGTGGTACGGAAATTACCTGGGAAGCAATTAATTTGTTCTACACTTTGTACCTCCTCTTGTTTGCATCTCCTACTGTTTTCAGGAGAAATCTGGGGACCAGTGTTCCTTTAGGAGGGAAGACTGTGAGAACCCGTACTTTTCCAGCATTATTTTATTCTTTTTATTCGTGCTTTTTGAATTTTCCAACGTATTACGTTTTCTTGAATACTTTATATGTAAATCCTGAGAATTTTAAAATTATACCTTTAAGTATTATTTTGTTCATTGACAATGTTTCATATGGAATTATAAAATTTTTATTTTATTTTTCCATATTTAATTTAAATCAAATTTTTTGATTTAAAATCACCCGCGTGCGTTTTACAACGAGTTTATTCAAAATCAATGTACAACAAAAATTCATAGTGATCGCGATACCGACGGATGCCCAAAAGTTTACGTTTATTTATCGATTGTTTCGATAATTAATACTTTCGACGATTTCGTTTTAATTACGTATTAAGTCGTGTCGAGAAATCATTTAATCATTTTTATGATGCATTGTAACTTTTGAAAAGTATTTTTACGAAACCCGAGCCCCGTAAATATTTTCAGTATTTACCAATAACTATTTTATACCCTTTAAACTATTTTAATTCATTTTGGTCCAAAACTATTCAATAATAGCAAAATCTACCCTAACACCACTATATATTCATTTTTTAATCATTCCACTCATTTTTCCTTCTAAAAAACACACACAAAAGAAATTTTCTCCTCCCCTATTTTCTTCTCTCTAATTTCCGCCACCTTCACCACCTAAAACCACCAAAAATCTCAAATTCTATTATGATCTAATCAAAACTAATTTAAGACCCAACCTTATAATCTAATGGTGATTACAATGATACACAAATCTCTTACATGCATCAAGTTATAAAGATTTTATAATTCTATGATGGATTGATGTTTAAATCATCTTGCATGTATTGTTTTTGGTAGGATCATCACATTTTAATCCTTAAAAGTCTTGTTTTTAATCTTTGATTTTGTTAGATTTTACATGCAAGTGTTATTAGGAGTGTTTGGATGATGGGTATGATATTATGATGATTCTATAGGTATAGGAATGAGTGGTGTTGCTTGGAAAATTGATTTGACTTGTTTTCTAAAAAGGTATTTTGGGACAGCAGCTTTAAACAGATTGTTTCGTGGGTTAAAGGTCTGTGAAAGACTGAGATTATATGAAATTGTTGTAGAGTTTTTCGAGACGGTCGTTTTGGTATAAGATAGAGCTTCTAAGTCATTACGAGTCAAAAGTTATGCTAGTTTTAGTTTTCGTGCACCGGGAGACGCAAGTCGGCAAAATCCGAAATTGTGGCTGATTTTGGGTCGACTCTCGGGGACTTTAGGCTTGGTTAGATAAATGTAACTACTGGATTTCAAAGTTTACAAGCTGAGTTTGATGAGTCTAGTAGTGGTTTCAAAAGTCGGAATGTCGAGTTTGTACTTTTAAAGCGCTTTAAACGGTTTTACAAAACAAGTGCACAAATCTGTCCCAAATTTGGAGTCGAGTAAAGTGTCAAGCTGATGAGTTTTAAAGTGTGAACTTTTGCTCAAATTTTGGTGAGGTCTTATACAGGTTATAAGTGACCTTGACACCAATTTTCATCTGAAACGGACAAGTCTAGATAGGGTAGATTGGTGTGTACATTCGGGGTATACTTGCTGATTTTATTTTGGACACGTAGTTCAATGTTTGTGTTGCGTGAGTTTGAGTATTCATCATCGGACATGATGACTTATTCAAGTGCTTAGTCATTATATAAATGACTTAGCTACTGGTCCAAGTAAGGTTAAAGGATAGTTTGACTTGCGTTGACTTGGCGTCGTATAACGAGTCATTTTCAAGTGTACAAGTGTTTTAACGTGTAGTGTTGGAATAAATGGTTAGTATGAATTCATTTGGTTCGTGTCAATGGTTTTGAAACATGAATACTTTGAAAAAATTTGAGTCATATTATATTTGGTATATATCGATATTGATTTCGAGTCTTAACGCGCGCCTTATTGTGATAGATTGCGGTTTTCGTGTTTCCTCGGGCATCCATATCGTCGGTGAGATCGTCTCACTACCATTGTTTCTACTCAGTTGCTGAGTACCGTGATTGACTTACCTCGTGGCTAAGGTGAGTTCATAGCACCTTTTTACTTGTACATGGTTTCTAAACACGGGGTAAGATTTTACATGGTGGAACACAACCATTTAAAAACTGTGTGCTATCCTCAACTTGTATGCTATCTAGAAATTGTATGCTTTCCAGAACTTGAGGATTTCCAACTGATTTTCATTGATATTATTGCTGTTAGTCTTTAGCCTTAAGTTTCCTCTCATTGATCATGAACCGTTAATTAATCCTGCTACCAAGCGCGAATGTTGTGGGTGGATCCATCGGGATTGACTATCCCCGTCCCGATTACCTTGACGCACTAATATTTGTCTATTCACTTGAGTATTTAGGCTGAATACTGACTAGAGGAACTTACACTGAGTTAAACTTCGGTTCATGAACTAAACAACAATAATAACGTTTTGGACTATGGTTATCGTACGTAACCATTTTCCCCTATTTCTTGTTTACAAATGAATGCTTGTGTTCCACATCCTTATTACTAAACCTATGAATTTCACTCAACTTTGTGTTGACGATTTTACATGTTTAATCTCAGGTATTATTACTTAGCTTTGCTTGGATGGGAGCCCGCAGGATATTATCGCAGCTTGGAGAATTCTGTGATGCTTTTAAAAGACTGTTCTTAGTAAAAACTGTCATGAGTTTATTCTATCTTTTGGGCAACTGTATGTTATAAATTGAGACGAAATAATATAATTTTCCGCTTCTAAAACTCTGGGACCTACGTTTAAAAACTCTGACCTTTTATGATGTAATGTACATGTTTTTATTTCGTCAGCTTGTATGAACTGTAATTCATTGTGTCTTGTATTATGACGTGTTACCCCCTCGTTGCCTAGTTGTTCTATGTCAGATTTTGGGGGTCTCACAATAAGTACCTAAAAGTAAAGGTAAAAAATAAACATCAAATATAGATCTCCAATGTCGATCATCGAGAAAAACCTTGAACGCACCCTTGATAATACAACTCGATCTCCAAAGTCTTTCCACTTGCGGTGTCGGCTAAAACATACTCCTCGAAGTGATAACGAATTTATTAATTCTAATCATTAAGAAATTCGATCCATTGGTGAAGATTCTCAACATATCGGGCGTACCATTAGCTTCTGCTCTAATGTTCAACACACAAAAGTGTCCCACTAACTTCTACTTCAGCATTCATCATACAAGGCATCCCAATAATTTCTACTTTAGCATTCATCATACAAAGGCGTCCCAATAATTTCTACTGCAGCATTCATCATACAAAGGCGTCCCAATAATTTCTACTTCAGTGCTCAAGGTGATACATCATATTCTTCATTTAATTCGTCATGCTGGCCCCCAAGAGTTTTATCATCAAGAAAAGTCTTCGGTTACCCTTCGATAGTAGCAAGTAAAATTATAAACTCTTCACATCCACGGTAAGTTTCCATTGATAACTCGATCCTCATTCAATCCACAAATACACGCATAATTCCTGGTGATGCTTAAACAAGTCACCTATTCTCGGAACGGTTATCGGCTCTTAACAATCTGCTCATAAATCTCGCAATCATCAAGGCACATTAGAAATGTTCCATCAAAATAAATTATATACTCGAGAGAAGTCCAACGGGTTACTCGTACATAGATGATAATCGAAGATAATCATAATGACGATGGCACTGAACGATTCATACCAACGAAACACGATTCGAAGAATGATGTACGCACACCAAACACTCACAAAGCGAGCCAGACATACTTGGGCCCACTCATTTATAACTCATCGTCTACATAAAAAGGCGTCCTCTTTCATGTATACAAGAGTTTATAAATTTACGATTCGAGAATTTATAACTTTCTTGTTCAAAGAAAAGGCGTCCCAATCTATTTGAACGAGACGATTATAAGTCATCCTACTAAAGTATTACTACCTCTCAACACGATACCAATCCAAATTACATATCATATTAAGTACAAGGTGTTAATAAACTTAGTTCATGATTCCGTATTCAAACGTCCCATTCCATCTGAATAAGGAAAACACAAACAATCTAAGGTCCAGTGGTTTAAAACTTTCTTATTCAAATGTCCCAATCCATTTAAATAAGACAACCTTACACAACTCATAGTGTGGCGAGTTAAAATCTCTATATCTAAATGTCCCATTCCATTTAGATACAAGGTATTAAGTCACTCAACCGAATGACTACTACGAGCATATCTTTGTTGTACCCAAACTATATATATTTGATTAGGATATATATATCTTAAGTCCAACATTGGCATCCTCCTTTTCGCCAATAAAACGTAGTCATAACGTCACATTACATAGAAGATATCTCCTCAGATAAATGATTCTTCAAAATCATAAGAAGTACTCGGAACACGAATATCATATCAATCAACTACGTTTCAAAAGGAGATGTCCTAAAATGGAACATCACGATACGATGATAACAATCGAACTTAAACAAGTCGATATGCGATCGATTACGAAACAATATATACATACTCATGTATCAAACAAGTTTCACACTCGTATTCAGATAATACATAATCATCAAGATCGGTGATTTGCGGTGAGGCCAAATCCGATACAAGACCATATTAAATTTTTTACAACAATCATTCAAGGAACATTGCTTTACGCACAATGCCTTTAAATATCATAGTATATTCATACATATATATACTACCATTCCTACATATACATAGGTTCATATAATCACAACCAAACATAAAGTAATGCCATAATAGCCTTACCGGAGCCATGCGGAGTAGTTGCATGCTTAAAACTTTTTAGAACACACCAAAGTTATAGTTTAGTTTTTTTTTAAATCGACCTAGTTGTCTATAACTTGTGGCTCTGATTACCATGTTGTAGCACCCTCAAATTACCACGCAACGGAATATCACATTGGGGCGCTACTAATAGCACATCGCACACAATCATAGACAACGACCTTAAAAGAGACGTTAAAATAATATACAACATTGTCTAAAATATTTCCCATCCCAATATATAAAATCAGAGTAGCGTTTAGTCCCAAAAACCATTACCAACACATCACATTCATCAAAGACTTAAAAGTCATTTATTCATTTCAAAGGATGGAAAATAATATAAACTTTAGACAAATAAGCACCAACTCCCTCCTCGCAAGCTTCGCTATTATCCATCTTGATTACCTGAAATACATGCTTAAAATCATCAACACAACGGTTGAGCAAGTCTATAGGTTTTACAAATCAGTATTGAACACAAGTAGAAAAACCAATCATGATTGTCAGTCAACAATTAAGGCATCTCGTATATATAGCAAAAGCTATGTGATTGTATTAAGCTCATGAAACCGAACCCTTAACCAATTAGTCACCCGCGCCAAATGCTGGCATGACTTATATGAAACCATTGCCCTTACTAGAGTATCAGTTGCTAATTTTATACTCATACTTCTTATTCTCGTAAATTATCCTTCCCAAAGGTTACTCAACGTTATTCCATGGTCTCAGATAGGGTTGTCAACCTAGTAGTACTACTATTTAAATTAGCGGCTATTCCCAACTTGCGACATCAAGTTAGAACATAGTTAACGGTTCATGAATTTAGGGACTTAAGCAACAAGGTACTTATAGAATCATGACAATCATCTAACAATCATTCAACAACAAGGTACTTATAAAAGCGAGGCTATAGACTTACCTTATATAATACACGAAGCTAGTAGTAGTAGTGATCGCCGAAGTGAAGATGCCTCCCAAATATACCCGTCAAAAACCGCCACCTAACGAATAAGGTGCGCGCTTAGCAACATACTTAAGTATTTCAAAGCATACTTAATATAATAAAATCAACGACTCAAAATAGTATATACATAGACATGACCAATCAATGCAAGTGAATCCCTTCTAAACCCCACAACATATACTAGCTTTCCAAAACTAGTACCTTCGATGTTGATCCATCTCAAGATTCCAAATCAACACGGTTCAAATACCCAACACGGGTCTTCAATATGACAATATACCCTCAAGCCTAAGACTTATATCCTTTTAGAACTTTTAGAAGCTAATAAATTAGCCTCTCGCCTCAAACTATGACGCGAGGTTAAGTCTCTACTACATAAATGGCCATAAACACCTCCTAAAAGAATCCGGTCTTGATATAACTAGTTCTTATTGTTAAAAAAGTACCGGTCTTATGGTGAAACCCAGTTTTTATAACCAATAAAACATAAAAATTGGTTCTTTATGAAAAACATATCTTTATGCATAAACGAAAAACCAGCTTCGTCTGAAATAGACGGTCTCCATAAACTTTTCACAATTTTTACTCAAAATTTTTGTTTCTTCTGCTAAAATTTAACAAGCGGGAATTTTCCCACAATCTTTTTCATAAAAAAAATTAAAACCCACTCTAATTTTATCTTACTTAAAAAAGCTTACATCAAAATAAAATCAATTGCCATTATTGCATCCAATAAAACCCCACTGCCATTTCATCTTTTGTTGAAAACAATTCTTCTTTATTTCAAGTGGTTTAAGAACGAAGGGATTTGAATTCGGGTTTCCTATCACCTATTACCACCGATGAGAAAAGAAACCATCAATTCATATACTCCCGTCACCTATTACCAATTGATCTTTGTGGTACAATTATGTGTTTAGTAAATTGTTTCTTTTATGTTATGCTTATCTAATGATTAATTAGAAATATATACTTGTTTAATATCGTGATTTAAGGTAGATCTGAATTCGTGTTTATTATTGGTTTTTGTGAACAATTGGGGATCTAGTGTTCTTTGTTGTTTAATGTTAATTATGACCCATTTTTTTCTGCTGCCAAAAGTTACACCTGAAGTATTTGTATATATGGATTATGGTGAATTCAAATTTACAATAATAAATTTGTGCCTTCAAGTTTTTTTAATAGTAATTTTTTTGTTGAACCGTGAACATATTTATACAATGCATTCGAACTTTTTTTAGTGCTTGTATGAAACCAACTGTTACGACACTTTTGTCCGTGTTTGCCATTGTGTTGGTCATAGTGTTACTGATGCTATTGATGACAGCAGTGGTCTTTTGTGTTACTGGTGACAAAAGATGAAGACTAAATAACAAAAGGGTTGTTGTGTGTTGTTGGTTGTTAGCGTTGTAGTGATAAAAAATGAGCATAGTAAAGTTATCGTAAGTTCGTATATGATTGAAGTTTATTACTGTTAATTAATAAGTTGGTTTTTGATCAGAGTCACATTTAGTAATCTATTAGAGGCTAATTTGTAGTATCATCACCTGATCCGATTTAACCCGACCCGAATACCACCCGAACCCGATAACCCGACTTGTTATCGTGTCGGATTCCGGGTGAGTTTCTACAAATTAAAACCGACTCAACCCGACCCGATAACACCCTTACTTACAACAAATTATGTACCTTTATGTTCATTTTTTACTTTACATCTAAGAATATATGTAATTGGGTCAAAATTGTCGCTTTTTGTTTGCATATTATTTTTAGATTACATTTATTTTTGTAAATGGGTGTTAATTTCCTATTTGATCGTTTGCTATCAACTAGGATGACGATGTAAAGGTGGAGACATCATTTAACACCCTTTTAACTTATATCAAGCAAGCAACTACTAAATTTTTTTTCAAAAATCAGTATAAACACGTATCATCTTGGTTTATTCCCAAAACAAAAATGTAACATCTCGTGTGGTTAATTTCTGATTAGAATGTACCTGCTTTACTAGTCAGTAATTACGAGTATTACATTAATTTAGTACTTAGACCCTGATTGATACATAAGTTCTCATTATTTAGCCTTTTATTGAGCCATTTGGTTTTTTGAGCTATATTTAATCACATGCCCCCATCTGCATTTGTACGACACCTATGCAAGAGAAGCAAAACACATTGAACAATAAATAAAATGGAAAGTTGATTAACCATGCCTCATAATGACCAATTTATTTCAAAAAGGTGCTAGAATGCATGATTTGATAATGATTATGTTTTATCTCTTTCTTTTTTGGATAGATTTTTGCAAGAGTTAATGTGTTAATTGTGATTAGAAAAACAATATTATTACAAGATTGGGTAGTTTATGGATTAGTTACTGCTAAATTAGGGGTGAAAATTTGTGTAGTTTAGTGATGGGGCGAAATAAGTTTATTAAAACCAGTAAACGGTCCCGCTTGGTCTGACTAACACTTATTGCCATATTTTTAAATGTTATAAAAGTAAATGTGGTAATTTTGACATGTTCGACCCGTTGCTCTCTTTCTAGTCATTTTAATTTGACCTGTTTGAGATAGAACCCTACAGAAACTGAATTTTATAAGTAAATGGTTTGAAATTCCACCTTTACTTGTTATATGCTCATATAGACACATTTTAGACTTGATAATAGTGATGTCAAAGTCTCTACATTTTTATCATGTGGCGCTAGGTAGAAAGCGTGGAAGATCGAACAAAAGATGTATACATGCATAAGAACAAATATCCTATAAGAATATGAACATATATATAGCCTCATGTGTGGGAAGAGTTATGCAGGAAAGAAAATATACTTGCAAAAATTGTAGGCTTCATATACTTTATTATATTATTGTGAATTTTTTACTTGATAACATTAGATTATAATATCTTATCATGATTAATTTACAATATTCAATCAATCTCTGCCTCAACTCTTATTCGGTGTCTAGAATTCATCAACCTTAAAGAAGCCTAATTGGTGACCACAACACTTCTCGTCATCTATGTAGGCACATACCTTCTTATAGGCCCCAACATCAAGTATCATAAATCCGACTGGTTAACTACAAGTTACCAACTCGGCTGGTCAAAATTCCAATAGTCATGGGTTCCCATCACAGTCCATGGTCGGTTATAATGGGATGTTGCTTGTTCAGCGGCCTCAAGCGGGGGTTCCATTAATAACACCAATTCTTTCTAACAACTTTCCTTCCTAAGTTCTCGCTGCAATGATTAATAAGTACTAGCAGCCTGGACATGAGCAAATGTTGCAGCCTTTGCACCAATCATCCTCTCCACCGACTCACATGTTGAGTAAAAAAACTATACAAGCAAGCTACCAGTATTTTTAGCAGGTATTTTCCTTGCTTCAATAGTCATGCAGCTCATTAAACCATCAAATCCCAGTTTGATGCCACACCAGAGTATCCAAGGTACTAGGTTGCAGGTATGTTAAATGTTAACTTTAAAGTGTACTTGTATACTTTTTCATATCAGTATCTACGAGATGTGTGAATTGAATCCCAGGTCAGGTTGGTGCAATGCTTTAGAAAAACCGTGTTGGATTTTTAGGTTAATAAAACAAGTTTAGCATGTGTTTTTGCTCAATTACAGGTTAATATTCACAAGAATAAATTGTTAATTCTAGAGGATGGTGAATAAGATCGAACCTGATTTGCTACTACTTGATAGAATAACATTGTTTTTGCATGAATAAATTAACATATTACTTGTAGGTACCTTGGAGTAATGAGCGTCCGTTATAGAACAAAGAAAAGAGTTCGCGATCATTGGCGCGTGGTTTACATTGTGGCGAGATTAGACATAGATAATTAAGTTGAATACCAATGTTATTGTTTATGGTTATTTTTTGAATGATAGTAAATTTGATTTGAATTGTGTATTTTCTTTATGTTAAGATGAATTGCAGCTTTCTTTATTCACTTTAATCTTTTGTTTTTGATCATTTTCGTCCTTCTCAATCAGTTTCTATAGAATTCTTGTGTTTATATATTTTCATTTTGGTGGGATAAATTTTTAAAATCTAGAATTTATTAAAAATACCAAAAAAAATTCTAAAAATGATTTAAAAAAGACAGGTTTTAAGAAAAAAAAACACATCTTTTTAATATATATAGACTGGTTGGATAATATATATAAAGACTGGTTGGATGTTATTATGAAGACATGTTTCGGGAGGACTAGTATGGCGAACAATCCTAAGGAGACCAGTTCTTAAGTAGAGAACCGGTGTCGATTCTTCTAATATAGACTGGTTGCATAACCAGTTCTTTTATGTTTCGTTCATGGAGATACCCCCTTAGGAGAGTGGTTGTAAAACCACTCTTTATGGGTTATTTTGACCATTCTTTATGGCGTTTTTTTGTAGTAGTGAGTACCTCCCAATAATATTCAGTCGGTACCTACCAAAAGTACACGCTGATTTCTCCTACTTAAACAACTCTGTTTTCGACAAAACTTGGTGACAAACTCACTTATAATCTGTACAAGACTCAGTTTAAAATTCATTCAATGATTCACATTTTAGAACCACCTGCTCGACACATCTTTAGACTTTAAAAACCAGACTGTTTTGCACGCTTTCCTCGTAAAACCATTTTGACGTCGTTAAACATTGCCATTTACAAAATCGACACTTGGCTTGGCAAATAGACTCAATACCCTAGGCTTAGAACCTGAGAACAGCCCATGAACATTTATAAAACTCAACTTATAGTCCCCGAGATTTGACCCAATATCGACAACAATTTCGTATTGTGTCGATACGCATCTCCCGGTATACGAATATTCAAACTAGTGTAACTCCATCCTCGTTATGAGTTAGAAGCTCTATCTTATATCGAAACGAGCATCTAGACGACTACTACAACAATATCCAATAATACCAACACTTTCTCAAACTTACACCCACGAAAATTTTCCTTTAACGCACTAATGTAAAACACCCATTTAAAAATCACATCAACACCCATTTTAACCCATTTTTAACATCATCAAACATCCAATTAACCTATATCAATCATTACTAACATCTCATAACACCCCTAAATCACTTGCATGATTCATACTTTCAAAACCCACATCAAAAATCAATCATGCAACCATTAAAACTTTAAATAGAATAATAATAACACAATACTACAACACAATAATAGATCAAGCACTTGTTCTTCATCCAAGATCTTTGAAAATATTAAAAGTACTTGCATGTTAACAAAAATCATACCATTAGAATCTCCATAGAATTCTAAACATGGGACTTCTTTTTATTTTTCATGGATCATACTAAATTTAGATGATCAAGGGGTGTTTTGTTTGAGGGAGGTGACGACAAGGGAGGAGGAGAGCAAGAGAGATGTAATTTTTTTTTCGCTTATGTGATGTGTGTTTATTTTTGGAGTATTTATATGGTGGGTGGGGGTAGAAATTGCCATTTGTGTTTTCTTTTGGACCAAGTTGTAAATATTAGTTAAAAAGTGGAAATGACTACCAGTCAATTTTAAAAATATTTACGAGAGTCGGGTTTCGTCCCGGCTTCATAAAATATAAATCTCGTTTGTTAAATCGATCGTTTTAATAATTAAATGCACGCAAAACGAAATAGTAAAGTTCTGACATGACTTAACACGTTATGAAATAAAAAATTCATAAATATCAAATATCGAAATAAGCGATACTAAAATTTAATATTTGGGCATCCATTGGCATCGCGATCACTATTAGTACTCTTCAATCCTTAGAATGATTAAATATATCCACACATTACCGGTTTCAACGTAAACCGTCAAACAATACAATACTTACCATTATTTAGAATTTCAAAATCAAGTATATAGTTAGGGTAAAATAATGACGTTAAGTTCCGGGTATTATACCTTGAGGTTTCTTTTCAACAACATACTTGCTTCATTCGTGATTTAGCAGGAATCAATCTGTTAAAAGGATCTCGAGGGGATAATCTCTACACGTTGTCTATTCAAAACATGATGGCCGCTTCTCCCGTTTGTATTTTCTCCAAAGCATCTTAGACTAAGTCATGGTTTTGGCATCGACGTTCATCTCATCTTGACTTTGATGCTATTAACCATTTGGATAAAAAGGAACTTGTTCGTGGTCTTCCAAAGCTTAAATTTAACAAGGATCATTTATGTTCAGCGTGTTCATTGGGGAAAAGCACCAAGAAATCCTACAAACCTAAAGCTGAAGACACCAATCAAGAAAAACTGTATCTTTTGCACATGGATGTTTGCGGACCAATACGTACAGCAAGTCTAAGCGGTAGAAAATACGTCCTCGTCATTGTTGATGATTTTTCAAGGTTTACATGGGTAAAGTTTTTAACATCTAAGGATCAGGTACCAACTTATATTATCTAGTTTCTCAAGATGATCCAAGTGCGTCTCAATGCTACTGTCCGCTGAATCCGTACTGATAATGGAACTGAGTTTCTCAATCAGACTCTTCGGAATTAATATGAAGAAGTTGGCATTTCTCATGAAACATCAGTTGCTCGCACTCCACAACAAAACGGTGTCGTGGAAAGACGTAATCGTACACTTATGGAAGCTGTTAAAACTATGTTGATTTATGCTAATGCTCCTTTATTCTTATGGGCAGAAGTTGTAGCAACCGCATGTTATACCCAAAACCGTTCTATTGTTCGTAAGCACCATGAAAAAACACCGTATAAGCTTCTTCATGAACGAAAACCCGACTTGTCATTTCTTCATGTGTTTGGTGCATTTTGTTACCCAACCATCAACAGTGAACATTTGGGAAAAATTCAACCGAATGTTGATATAGGAATTTTCATTGGTTCACCCGTGAAGAAAGCTTACCGAATTTATAACCGTCGTCTTGGCAAGATAATATAAACTATGGACGTCGATTTTGATGAGCTAACAACAATAGCTTCTGAGCAACACTGCTCTGAACCCGCGCTTCATGATATGGGAATCGGTACTATTAGTTCTGGATTAGCTCAAAATAATCCTACTTCTCCATCATTTACACCACCTACAAGGCCCGAGTGGGATGAGTTATTTCAACCGATGTTTGATGAATTCTTTGATCCTCCCAGTGTTGATGTTCCAGCTCCTATAGTAGTAGCTCCGATCCCCGAAGTTGTTGCTAAAGATAATGGAGATCAATCCGATGCATCTACACTCACTATTGAACGGATGCACCATCCCCTAGTAATTCTCAAACTACACCTGAATCAACACCCCCACTCGTTCCTAATGATGTTGAAGAGGATCACACCGATCACGATTTGGAATTTGCTCACATACAAGAGCTTTCATACTTTGGTTTACCAATACCCGAAAACTCTAACGGGGCGTCTACCTCAGAGGAGGCTCCTGCAACCGTTTACTCTAGACCTCACCAGATTGAAACTCACAACACCAAGTGGACAAAGGATCACCCAATCCAAAATATTATTGGTGCCATTGAAAGACCAGTCTCTACTCCCCACCAATTACAAGAACATGCATTATTTTGCTACTTTCATGCCTTTCTCTCTCAAATTGAACCTAAAACATGGCAACTAGCAATGACACAGTCATGTTGGATTAAAGCTATACAAGAGGAACTTAATGAATTTAAACGACTTGAAGTATGGGAATTAGTTCCGTTACCCGACAACGTCAATGTTCTTACTTTGTTGTGGGTATACAAGGTCAAACTCGTTGAGATGGGTGGAATATTAAAGAACAAGGCAAGATTGGTCGCTCGTGGTTACAAACAAGCATTGGGTATTGACTTTGAAGAATCCTTTGCTCCTGTTGCAATATTGGAGGCTATTGGACTATTCCTTGCGTATGCTGCTCACATGAATATGATCGTCTATCAAATGGATGTTAAGACGACATTTTTGAATGGTGAACTAATGGAAGAAGTCTGCGTTAGCCAGCCGAATGGATTTTTGAACTCAGAGTATCCTAATCATGTGTACCAGCTCAAGAAGACTCTTTATGGGTTGAAACAAGCTCCACGCGCATGGTACGATCTACTGTTATGATATCTCATCTTGGAAGGCTTTTCCAAAGGCAAACTGGACCCGAAATTGTTTATTCTCAAGGAAGGCAACGACATGATACTGGTACAAATTTATGTTAATGATATAATATATGCTGCCACTACCCAAGATTGTCCGACCGTTTTGAGAAAATCATGTCCACACGTTTTAAGATGTCGATGATGGGAAAAATTTCATTTTAGGGTTACAAATTTCTCAGAATCCCAGAGGCATCTTCATTAATCAATCCAAATATGCTCTTGAATCTTTGAAAAAGTATCATTTTGAAAAATTGTGACCCCGTGGATACTCCAATGGTGGAGAGATCCAAGTTAGATGAGGATAGAGATGGGTTGCTGTCGATCCGAAACTTTATCGTGGAATGATCGACACCCTTCTCTATCTCACTGCTAGCAGGCCTGATTTACAATTTTCTATATGCATGTGTGCCCGGTATCAAGCTCGGCCTACCGAAAACCACTTACAGGTTGTGAAAAGGATCTTTCGGTACCTTAAAGGAACACTTCATCGTGGCCTATGGTATCCAAAAGACTGCACTAATATCATATGCAGATGCGGATCACGCTGGGTATCAAGATACTAGACGTAGCACATTTGGAAGTTCGCAATTACTTGGAGATCGTTTGATAAGTTGGGCATCTAAAAGGCAGAAAAGTGCTACAATATCTAGTACGGAGGTAGAATACATTGCCATGTCTGGTTGTTGTGCTCAAGTCCTTTGGATGAGATCACAATTTACTGACTATGGTTTTGGATTCAACAAAATACCGATGTACTATGTTAGAAGTATTTAAAGTGATGGTCATATAATATACCGTTGCGAAGCTCGTGGAAAATGCTATTCAACAGTGTCGAGAGTTCTATGTCATTATTATGCATGAAACGGGAACTAGTCCCGAACACACAAATGAGGAAGGCCTCCTATTCATGTAAGCCTTAGTATAAAAGGCATAACCATCCTCATTTGTGTGTGTGTCTCTCATAATACTTTTCCTTCCTTCTTGTTTTAGAGAGAGAAACTCTCCTTAGTTTCTCTCACTAGGAACACACTTCTTGTATCTTTCTCTTTCTTGTTCATCTAATCTAACCTTCCATTCTTAGTTTTAATCTTGATCTTATTCATCTATATCTCTTATTCTATAAGTCGTGTGATTAGTTCTAACAAGTGGAATCATTCGCCAAGGGATTCGTGGATAGCTCTTTGGTGTTGTCCTTGTTTCTTGTTCATTCCGTGGGTTTTTGATTTTTTTACTAAAGATTCAAAAAAAATTTCGTGTTTTTTTTGTTGTTCCAAGTATTCGTGTTGTGGGTATTTTGGTTCGCTCAAAAACACGAATTTGTTGCCTCAAAGTTGCTAATTTGTTGCCTAAAAGTTGCTAAAATCGTTGCCTAAAAAGTTGGAAGAAAGTTCTCTTATTGCGATAGCTACATTTTCGGGAAAGGTAAGTACGGTTTTGATCGCAATAACCCAAGGGTTTTACTTTGCGATCTAAAGATTTCGATACCTATTCCGATCTGGACATTCCGATCGTTCTTTGCGATCTGGGATTCCGACGGTTTTAAGGAACTTTGAGACGTTACTCTGCCAAATTGATCTTAGCCACATTCCGATCTGAAGATTCCGATCTGAACATTCCGACAGGTCATCATTGCGATCTAGGATTCCGATAGTAGGACATTCCGATAGAAGCACATTCCGATCTAGGATTCCGATGGATCATTCCGATCAACATTCCGATGAAAATTTTGTTTGAGTAATTTTTAGACTTAGCCACTATCTAGACTAGTCTCGGAACATAGTTTTCACGAAGATTAAAAAAAAAAAAAAAAAAAAAAAAAAGAGTTTTTTGGCGGGAAAATCATAGTAAAATTTATTTTTTCCTAGACCATTTTTAGGCCATTTAAGGTTCAATTTCAAATTTTGGCAATGCGAAAAATTTTTCGACCAAAAATTCAAATTTTCGGACCAAAATTCAAATTTTTAGGCCAAACTTCAAATTTTTTAGGTTTTATTTTTTATTAAAATTTTATTTTTTCAAGTGTTTCCCCTACTAGTTATTGGCTATTTCTATCTCGATTTCAAATTTTAGTGTTTCAAATTTTTTTTCGGATTACCGTTTTGTCGGACTGAGGAATTTTTTGTCGGGCTGGAAAATTTTGGCAAAGTTTGATTTTGTTGACACCCCAACACACGCTTTCTACGAATTGAGATCCTGTTTTTCACACGACTTCTACTATGACTTATCAACAAGACAATGATGCTGCGGATTTTGTGCATCGTGATAGCCATGAAAGAAAGAAGAGGAATGCTGCCCATCTCCAGTCTCAGCTTCTTATAGCTCAAAAGGAAGAAGCAGGAATTCCACTTCTAGCTAAAGAGTTTGATCTCATGGCATCTGCAGCAGCATATGATGAGGAAGAAGAGGTGACTACCGACTCCATCTTGATGGCTAATTCGCAGCAATCATCCACATCGGTAGTTAACCCTGACAGAGCTCCTGTGTATGATTCAGACGGTTCCTCTGAGGTACACCCACGTCTCAATGATAATGAGTTATATAATATGTCTAATCAGGAGGAAGAGTATACTGAGTCACTTGAGCCTTCCACTGAGACACACGGGGTTCAAACGCATAATATCAATATTATTTCTAATGCACCCAGTGTGGACCTTAGTGGGGATCAAGTAGCCCAACCTACAACTCTTCCTGACGAGACGCATGCGTATTATAAATCTCTATTTGATAAGCTTGCTAAGGATGTAGATCATGCTACTGTGGTTAATAATAAGTTTAGAGAAACTAATGCCAAATTGACCACTGAGCTTGCGGGATATAAGGAACGGGAGAAAAGTTTTGAGATTCATCATGCTAAAATCAAGGAACTTGAACAAGCTCATGCTACATCGGTTTATCAAGAAAAATGCACCACTAAGAAACTAAATGCCTTACATTTAAGTAGTGCCAAGAAGATAAGCGATTTGAATGATGAAATCACCTCTCTTAATAAACAGCTTTTGAATGAACAAACTATCGTTTCTGATTTAAAAGGAGAAATAAAAAAGCTGAAACATGATTTCAAAATTCGAGAAGATGGGCTTCTTGAGGATTTTTGCAATGCTCAGGATAGGATTAGGGACTTAGACAACCTTTTGGTAAAACGTGGACAATCTATGCAGACGATAAATATGCTCGCACCTAAAGTGAATGAGATAAATTACACCCGTTACAAAATGGCTTTAGGTTGTCCTCTTCCTCCCAATCCAGAATATCTTAAGCAGGTTCAGGCCACAAATCAAACTCTATATAATGGTAGTGTGCTCCTGTCTGATGAGCATGATCCTCCTAGTGTGCATGATTCTGAGGAAACTACTGAACTTGCTGAAGAAACTCGTTTAAGAATGAAAAAGCTTGAAAAGAAGTGACACCTGTTTACTATCCAAAAATTAATCCTCCAACGGTTTTTGTTCGATCTAAAACTAGTACCGAATTGCTTTTGCTACCTAGTGAGGAATTGACAGAGGATCCTCCTAAACCGAGTGTTGCACGACGATTTCTTAACGAGCTCAAAGATAATTTTGTCATTCTCAAACGGGTTGTTAACGCCAAAATGACTGGAGGAAACTTTACATCACCCGTTCATGTCGAGTTACAAAAAGTGCTTCATACTGAAATCAATCCGATTATTAATCAAGTTGATGCGAGGATAGGCAATCTTGAGAACGCGTTTCTAAAAGAACTAGCCAAATTTGTTGAAGATTTTAAATCTTTGGCGAAGGAGGCTGATGAATCTCTTGATAGAATTAAAGTTTTGGAAAGCGACCTCGCATGTCTCTCGAAATCAAGTGACAGTGGTGATTGTGCTGATAGTAACCCCGTTGCGGTAAACATCTCTGTGTCAGACAATGAAACCCTCCAAAATGAGCTTGATTGTACGAAAGAGAAAATGGAGTCTTATGTCATCAAAAAGGACAACGAATTCACCGATCTTTGGAATAAATATGTCAAAAAATGTGATGAATGTAAGGATGACAAACTCTCGTATGATAAAGCTTACAATGAACTGCAACAAACAATCGAACAGCTACGAGCTCAGTTAGGAGGTGAATGTCGCGACAGTGAGCCTTCAGCAAATGTTAATCAAAAAGAGTTCACGATTCTTCAACACCGATATGATTTTCTTCAGAAACATTGTCATTCTCTTGAACTTGCTTTGCAAACCAAAGTTGGAAAAGTTCCTGATGACAATAATTTACAAGTAAAACTCTCTGAATCATTTCGTGAATTGAATGAAAAGAGTAAGGATATGTCTGATCTGAAAGCTCAGTTGCAAGACAAAGACATCGCGATTGCTGAGTTGCAGAAACTTGTTGGAAAGATGGGTGGGAAAACTGTGGAAGCTAAGGTTGTAAAATCAGTTGTTAGACAACCCAATGCGTACAAAGTACCAAAGCCATCTATCTTAGGAAAACCGCCTTCTAATGTTTCTAGGTTACCTCCTAATACCGATGTGCCATCGACTGTACCAAAACCAGCCATCTCACCCTATGTTCCTGCATTTAGAAAACCCACTCCTGCTAAACACAACTCTGTGAATGCACCTTGCACTACTTCTAAGAGTACTCCCAAGTGTGTGACTCTTACGCCCACAAAGGAATCTAAAGGTTCAAATGACGTTGGTCAAACCAACAACCTAGGGGATGGTAAGCAAAAAGGGAACATTCAGAAAGTTAACCATGTGTATTCAAAACCTAGTAAACCAACAACCGCTAGAGTTCTACACACTCCTAATGGTAATCAACCAAAACCTAGGACTCCTTCCCAACAACCTAGGAATTGGCAACCACAAATGAATAGTCGTGTTTCGAACATGGCTCCTGAACGGTCAGCAAACCCTAGGTACACAAGGTCTTTCGAGAATCCCAAACTCTCTGTGTGTCCCACGTGCAAAAAGGGAATTCACCATGGAAACCATGCTCATTGCATTCTGCAATACCTCTATGAGGTAAACTCTCGTGCCTTCACACAGAGAAAGAATTCAGAATCCCATAAGACAACAAGGAGACTCCCACCCGTCACAAAGAAAAGCAATGTCAATAAATCCTCAAGGCGGATCAATGCAGGACCTAGTTTCTCTCCAAAGAAGTCTTCCGATGTGCAAGAGAACACTACTCCTAGATCTAGTCTTCAGTGGAAACCAACGGGTAGGATCTTCAAGGAAGTCGGTCTTAAGTGGATTCCTATCAAGCAGAGTGATGACACTTGCTCCAACACTAATGCGAGTGTTCTGAATGTAGAAAATGCATTTGTTACTCCTAACACAAGTATTTGTGCAAATTCTTCTTCTGTCATTGCAAGTACTTCAGCGGATTCTGAATCCATTTCATCAAAGGGTTCCAACTCTGTACATTCGATATCACCTTCTTCTGCTGTACAAAGGTCTATTTTAGATTATTTTCGAAAACATTGAAAATTAAAATACAAAAATATAAAAATTATAAAAACAAAATAAAAAATGTGAAAATTTTTCAAAAATACCAAAAAATATTCTTCTTCGACATGTCTCTCAGCATCGATAATATGGACGCACTTAGAAATGTTGTTCAAAAACGACACGGGTACGTACATAAAGTTCGAATGAGAGTTTAAAAGTTTTTCAAAACATGTCATTTCCTCTTTCTTCAAATAACGGGTACGTACATAAAGGCGAGTGTATCTTTAAAGATAACTTATCCTAATAACGGGTAGAGAAATCTATCTCGGGTTGAGCTTGTCACAAAACATTCAAAGTTTTGAGCTCAACATAATGGCTTATAGTCACATGTCAGACTATAACCCGGTCCCTAAATAAAGGAAAGTCTTTGACTTATCCTCAACAACGAGAAATTCATTTTTTCTCGGTCATGAGCTTATATCAAAACATTCAAAGTTTTAAGCTCATGAACACACTTTTTCTCGGACTTTTGAGCACATTTTTTCAACGTATTTCAAAACAATGTGCTCATATACTCCCCTATTTAAATAGAATCTCTTTTCGAGGGGGAGTATAATGATTTCATAAACATTTGTTCCAAAGTTTCATGACACATTATTCTCTCCATGTTTCATCACTAGTATCACAAAAATTTAAATTTCATGCAATTTTTGAGGGGGAGAATAGTGATTAAAATGTGTTATCTTAAATAAGATCTTTGATATAAGTGCTTTCTCTTCCTAATATGTGCAAAAAATCTCTCCTTTTATGATGCACATATGTAGGGGAGCGTTTTTGGTGATATAGAAAACTTTCAAGGTGTAAACATTGATTTCATCAACACCTTGACTGCATTTTCAAATGATTTTTCTGGTTACGATATCTATACCCTTCAACACATAAATTCACGATGGTATTGGTGTCAAAAGGTGGTTAGGTATTCGTCCCATGATCCAACCAGAACCGGAGGGATCTTCCCAGGGACAATCCATTAGAACTTAGAAGTCCTTAGGAAAGATGGAGTAGTTGAGTGTACGGGAATAATGCCGACTAATGACTTAAGCTAGCACTGGAACAATCACAACAAGGTGCTAGTTATGACGTCTTGGTAAGCATTGAAGGGGTTGAAGAATGAAAAAGAAATGTAAGGATAAAAGGTGTAAAGAAAGAAGCCCTCCATACAACTTAGGCAGAAACCGGGTAAATACATCTACTATCAGAATCACGTTGATGATTTCTGGTACTGAAGACAAAGCATCATGGACCCAGTGATGCAATGCACAACCCATCCCAGCCTACTCAAGCTTCTCTCAAAAGAAGTTTGTTTTATTGTCACGGAGTTCAACTCATTTCTATCGACTTTCTCACTCCGAGATAGTAGATATTGAATAGGTGGCAGTCTGCTCCAGCCTCCGATCACCAAATAAACATGCACTTATAGAGTCTAGAGCCAACGAGATTCATCAAAAATCTCATTAGGACACTTATTTCATAGATCAATTGTTGTTCATCATTAGAACACAAGCAATGATTTACAGAGTCCTACGCTCTAACCTTGTGGTATTGCTAGAACATTCAGAGTGATACTCTTTAGTATTCACAGTGATGAATGGAAATCCTTCCAGTGTTAACATCAAACAGCACTGCGGTAGGTCATATGTAAGATTCACTTGAATTAAACATATGTTAACTGGAAAGCAACAGTGGTGTGATTCTTAATTGATTCAAACTCGTTCCAGGTCTCGACGCAATATCTTTATGATCTTGCCAGAACATTCAGAGTAATACTTTTCAGCATTTACAGTGACGAATGGAAATCCTTCCAGTGTCATCATCAAACAGCACTGCGGTAGGTAACTTGTGCGATTCTTTATGAATCAAACTTGTGTCAACTGGAAAGCAACGATGGTTTGATTCTTAATTGATTCAGACTTGTTCCAGGAAAGTGAATTGACGACTTAATCAGCAGAATGGAACTGCATGATTCACTCCTTACTTTGAATTATCTTTCGATATATTCAAGTATTGAGAACGGCTACCACAGCTGGAAATCCTGTCAAGGAAGTTCTTTGAACTTACCTGATCACAGGTACAGTATTCGTACTATATAACGGGAAATCGGTGGAATGCAAACGGTGGCGTTATCTCAAGAGTAGCAATTCAAGGCCACATATTCAGGATTATTGAAGAAAGCTCAAGAACATCTAAAGACAAAGACTTCCGCTACTCTGATGATCAAAGGAGATTGTTAACAAGCTTTCATGACAACACAAAACATGAGTATGTGGGCAAAGACACAAGAACACAAGCTGGAAAAGTTACAAGATCAAGTCAAGGTAAATATCAAAGATCCAAGATCACAAGTCATGAAAGGATCGATGAAAGAACTCTCAAGACAACGAGCTTCAAAGTCTGCAACAACAAAGAAGTGAAGTCACATAATACATGACCACCACTTAGGGGGAGATTGTTAGAAGTATTTAAAGTGATGGTCAAAGAAGTGAAGTCACATATTATATGACCACCCCTTAGGGGGAGATTGTTAGAAGTATTTAAAGTGATGGTCATATAATATACCGTTGCGAAGCTCGTGGAAAATGCTATTCAACAGTGTCGAGAGTTCTATGTCATTATTATGCATGAAACGGGAACTAGTCCCGAACACACAAATGAGGAAGGCCTCCTATTCATGTAAGCCTTAGTATAAAAGGCATAACCATCCTCATTTGTGTGTGTGTCTCTCATAATACTTTTCCTTCCTTCTTGTTTTAGAGAGAGAAACTCTCCTTAGTTTCTCTCACTAGGAACACACTTCTTGTATCTTTCTCTTTCTTGTTCATCTAATCTAACCTTCCATTCTTAGTTTTAATCTTGATCTTATTCATCTATATCTCTTATTCTATAAGTCGTGTGATTAGTTCTAACATACTACGACGCCAAATGTGCAATTTCTTTTTGCTGCAACTATGTTCAACACTCCCGGTCAAAGCATATTGACATACGCTACCATTTCATCAAAGAGCAAGTGGAGAACGGAGTAATCGAGCTGTGCTTTGTTAACACAGAGTATCAACTGGCGGATATTTTTACCAAGGCTTTAGATCGAGGGCGAATCTAGTTTTTGATCGACAAGCTAGGTATGAAATCATTCTCTCCAAAGACTCTTAAGGAGTTGGCAGAAGAAACTGCAGAATAGTGGTGGTAAACTTTCGCGAGTATCTTTTTTCGTGATCAGGTATATATTAAAAATCCCAAAAAGAAAAATACAAAAATATAAAAAATCTACAAAAACCATAAAAATTATAGAATCAAGAAAATCCAAAAATATTTTTCATTTTTCAAAAAGGCATGTATTTTAGTACGATAATATTTACGGCCTTAGAAATGTCGATTAAAATTGACATGGCGCCATAAAGAGTTCGTATAAAAGTTGTAAATATTTTAAAACATGCCTACATGGCTTGTAGTTATTTCAGACTGCAACCCGCTTTTCGTATTAAAGTCACGTATTTCTTCTGAAAACGTTGGCTCACAACTGGAATTAATTTTCTCGGGTATGGTCTACTTTAAAACCATACAAGGGATCAAGTTTATTTTATAACTTGGTCTAACACAAATTTATGTACGCTTCGGTGCATTATTTGTTAAAATAAGAGAAATCTTATTGCCACCAGAATCGTTTCTTCAAAACATTAAACAAAAAATGTCTTCATACGTATTTGACTCTTTAAACAACGACTACAGCTCTTTAAATAGAAAAGGGTCATTGTTTAAGGGGGAGAAAATATTAAATCGTCTTGGAAATTAAATTGGTCTTCAAAAGATTTTTCAGAAAATTTCAAATGGTTAAATTATCCTATATCTTAAGTGATGTGTGATAATTGTACCTTAGGATACTGATAGTTGTAATTTTGTATACAAGTCTTAGGAAAGACGAGTATAAATGCGGCAAGTATTAAACTCGACGATTTAGGAAAACCGAAGAATCGAATAAATGCGGGTTCGTTCTCGAAGGAGGTGTGTGTATTAATGTGCCAATAAATAAAATAACAATGTTTGGATTAGTGACGTTTTTTGGTTTAGAAAGAGAAAAATAAAAGACGAGTTACGATTACGATTACACTACGACGAATTAACGTAAAACGCGAACGTAAATACGTAAAACGTGACGAAATTAAAAATTAAACCTAAAAATTAATTAAAAGATTAAACTAAGTCTAAAATAATATAAATAAGAATAAAAATCCAACAAAAATATTTTAAAACCTTTTATTAATTAAATATTCAATTTTAAATGCTAATTAAAGCCCTAAAATTAAATATAATTAACAAAATGTCCAAAATATAATTTTATTGAACAAATAAGTTACTTATGTTATTTAAAGACTAAAAAGTATTTTTCCTAAATTTTCAAAACTATGTTTCTATTTTTAAATGACTAAAAACTATTTTTAAATTAAAATAATTGAAAGAAAGTGAGATAATGGAATGATTCTTCCAATCTTCTTATGGTACATGCACAACACCACAAGACAATAAACAAACGCCAAGTAGCAAAAGCTGCAAGCTTTTGGCTTGGCTTTTGCTACAGTAAACTTGTTAAAAAAATATGAAAACAAGATTTTATGAAAAATCTTGAACTTCCTTGAAACTAGAATAAACCCTCAAGGAACTTATCACAAATCTTGAACCAAGAGTGAAAATCCACTTTCACTTCACTTCACTCTTGGATTCAAACCTTTATGAAAATAAAACTTTTTTCAAAGACTTTTTCAAATATATAAAAAACGGATTTTCTGGAAATTTGGAAACCAAAAACTTTGAAACTTCTTTAACTAACTTGAATTAACTAAATAAACAGTAAGGAAAGGAACTCAGTCTTTGTAAAAGAGAAAAGGGTCATTTTCATTAATAATTTTAAACCTTACAAAAACTGGAACAAAGGTTAAGCTACAAGCCAGCTTCCTTTTTATAATGCTAAAAGAACATTCTAGGCTACATAAAACCCTAACAATGAACTCCCTAAACTGCCCTCATGAGAATTTGAATTTTGCTGACTTTTCTTGGTCAAAACTCTATCATGTGATCTCTGAGATGTTTGCCAGGCTGGATTTTTGATCTTGTCCGTTAAAATCATTCTTTGGGACCAAGGAATGCGTTTGGTATCGTTGAATAGCTGTAGGATTCTTATTTTGCCCAAAATAGTGTGACAGGGGAAGGACGGGGGTCCACATAGAGTCACGGGTTGGAGTATTTTGTAGGTGGGTTTGGTTGAGGATGGGTTCAATTAGGGATCTGGAAGCTTTTGTTTAATAACCCTTTGATTTGGAGTTATGGGAAATTAGGGTTTATATGGGATTAGTGTTTAACAGGGAAGGTTTAGATTTTGATTAGGGAAAATATTTTTTAAATAAAGTGTTTGCCTCCATTTTTAGAAAGGGTTTAGTTTATTTAAATGGGTTTTGACTGGTGATGTGTAGTCAACGGGTGAGGTGGCGTTAGTGATGACGTGGCTGGCTGGGATTGGTGGATGAGAGTTTGGTTGTTTGATGATTTTAGCCCCCCATGTCTCTTCACCTTGTCATTTTGCACAAAACAGCAACAAAACCAATTCCTTTGTTATAAGTTTGGATAAGTTGTCAAAAATGGCACAAGTTTTTTTCAAACTTTATAACAAGGACCAAAAATGTATCTTGACCATTCTTAAAGGGCATAACTTGTAATATCTTAGTAATTTAGGGACCCAAATGCAAATAGTGAGTTTTACAAGGGTATAAATTACCAAGTCTTCCAAAGTTGAGGGACCATTCTTGCCAATTCTTCAAACAACAAGGGTAATTTTGGAAATTCCATATTTGGGCCCGGTTTCTTGTGCGGCTTCATTTCCCGTGTTCGTTTTTGCTTGATTCTTGTAATCTTTTGGTGAATTCACAATATCCGTACCTGAAATACACAATGAACAAATACAAGCACATTTTTGGGTATTTTGATGATATTTTAAGCGTTTTAAGCCCGATTTGGACAATGAGACTATGTATAAATACAGTCTCATCACTCCCCCATACTAAACCATTGCCGTGTCCCCATGCAATTCTAGAATTAAGTATCATAGCACTTCCAAAATTCATTTATTGATGACATTTATTGAAGACGTAAACTACTACACGCGTTTTGGACATTATGTATTGTTTTCATCACGAGAAAGTGACTTTTGGGATCATAGAACAAGAACACGCGAATGCTTCGTTAGAAATAATTTCGTCGTCCTCGATTTTCACCCAATTCCATGCTAAGCGTGTAACGAGATCATTGTTATTATAAGTTAGCAACACGATCATATCTCATGAGTGTTAATTACGAACCTAAACTCCCTTATTCCTACTTGGTATCTCTTATATTTTATTTTGTCTTAATGATCACGAGGATACATCATTGACTTATGCGTGAATAGAGATTAAGTCTAAAAATAGAGTCTTAACGGTGTAACCAAAATCATCGAATTAATAATTCATCCTAATAGACAACGATGTCAAAAAATTAAGTCAACAAGAAGGATCGATAAACACGGTTTTATAACGGTTTTGAACATGAGACTTATTACCAAGACTTTTATACGCCCCTAACGGAAGGGCCTTATTATCTTTGGTTTACCTCCATCTTTTATTCAACTTCGCCATGAAGCTTTTATTATGACTTCGGTCTTGCCTTGCCTTTTATTGTCCGCCTCATCGGTGGTTTTATTAGCCAAAGACGTATATCCTCACGCTAAAGCGAATTTTGGATCTTTAAAGCTTCAAAGATTAAGGCTTGATTCACTTTCAATTTGGGCATAGATTTTTCGGTCTTGTGAGCTTCAAATTTTTGCTTAATTTAGGTGAGCACTTGAAATCTTATTATTAGGTAAAGCTTTCGATTATTCGGGTGCCAATACTTCAAAACCGTGACGCTGGCGATACCTTAATGTTTTCCCAATTTAATTACATGGAAGCTACCAAAACAAATTAGAAACCAACAGTAGTGACTAAACCGCCAAATCAATATTTATTAACAATTTATTATGCAAAAGCGTGGGGAGAATAAGCTAATAATTACTACACATGAGATCGTGACGATTACGAGACTTATAAATAACTCTATCATTTCTCGTCCTCATTTAAGAGACTTAGCCTAAAAAGTTAAGGAATCGAAGCTAAGTGCTCAACACGCACGGTCGAGTCAAAAATTACTCTTATTCTCACCATCAGAAAACCTACATTCGTGTCTTAAACACTTATGAAAAACTAGAAAAATTTGGCCATTTTTAGCCTTATTTTGCATAAAACGATAACAAAAAGATGAATATTGGATAGCGTGGTGACGTAAGCAAGGTGAAGTATCTACTCACCCCCCATACTAAAACTAAACATTGTCCTCAATGTTTCGAGTCTAGGGGTGAAAACACCCCCATACTAGAGACGAAGTCGAATGCTTAATCTCGAGCATGGAAAGGGTAAAACGAATAACCTAAAAGCCGTTTATGAATTATGCTAATAAGATAAACGTCAGAACATAAAAGGATATCATCGGATATCGGAATCTCCAAAGGCAACGATCGAAGCTCGAGTGATCCGTAAAACGAACACGAGAGGCTTCAATGATGACGATGAACCTAATAGATCACAATCACAAACAACCACGAAACAAAGGTTGGAAGAGCACAAGTCCCCTCGTTACATTAGACTAAGAAAGCGATAATATTTACAAGGATAAGCATGAGAATCCCCCACGAGGCACCTTGTTTTTGATAACCGAGTCAAAAGCTCGACTCGAATCCCCATAAATGTGATCATTTAGGGATAATCTTGGTAAGGTCATTTTTGGTGGGGCTTACATGATAAACAAGGCCCAAAAGTACATGGAGTACTTTAAAAACCCGATATACGTATACCGGGGTCAAAGATAGCGTCTTCGTTTTCGGATGAAAGACAAAACAACGCCACTCCAACGCATGCTAAAACCCCAATGGGGTAGAAGAAAATAGATGAGAAGTAGAAAGGTGGGGCAATGGGTAAGTCACTAAAATGAGCTACTCGAGGTAGACTCACACCAAGCAAATAGATAAGTTTTCCATTTATTGCATCGGTGGAAGACCGAGATTTCCCTCTACAAGCAATTCCGGGATCGTAAATCTCGTCCTCGGTGGAGAAATGTGAGGGAACATTTGGGGCTTCCCCCACACTAAATCCACACCAACCGTCGTCAAAAGGAGTAGACGAGGTGGTAGCACTCATAAAACGCGGTGATGACGGAGTTAAACATGTAGAAAAATCATTTAAAACATTTTTAAAATCCTTTCCTTTTTCATCGTTCAAAAACTCTTTATGAAAACCCGATTGAATAATGTCGAAAATATTTGGCGTGTCAAATTCAAAAATAGTCGCGCTAAAAATCCTCACATTTAAGTCGCGGTTATGGGGTGGTAGATTATATAAGTTCTCAAAACGTCGATCAATAAAGAACACCTCCCCCTCGGGGTCTACATACTCGTCATCTTCATGAACGTCGATCTCATCGATTTCTTCATCATAGATAGGCTTGTCAAACCATGGTTTGTCATTCCCCTCTTTGATGATTTTAGAAACTCTCTCGAAGAGATCACGATCAAGCACGAAACCATCATTCTTTTGTGGGGATCGTTGATAAGTTAGATCCTCACGAATGTGGTAAACGTCATTCTCAAATGAGGGGTGTTTATAAGGTAACTCCTCGAGAATGGGACTTGTGTCTATAGCAAGAAAATCATCGACCTCCTTAAAGAATTCTTCATCATCACAATCATGAAACGAAGGAGGATCGATGATATGGTCATCAACGTTCTCGAATTCATCATCAAAAATGGGATTATGATGAAAAATAGGTTCGTATATGGAATTCGAGTACGTTGTGAAAGTGTCGTCATTCTCATCATCATAAGAAATTTCCGACATGAGATCGTCCTCTTCATTTGAAGATTTATCAAAGGGTAAATCCTCGAAGATGGATGGCGGATTAGCAAGTATATGCTCGATCTCGGCAAAATCACCATTGCCATCAAAGAAAGTGTCGATGTGAGCAAGTTCTCGAGTGGATTTCTCGAGAGTCACAACCATGGACTTACAAGTAGAATGACTATGCTTAGGTGACATTTCTATGATGGGTGAGATTGCATTGGGTTGGGCCACTTCCTTAGCCTTAATGGATTTGGGGCTAGGAGTGGGAGGCACTTCAATGGGTTTAGAAGTATAGGCCTCAAAGTCATGGTCCTTCGAAGGTGGTGAAGACGATCCCATATTGGTCTTTGTCGTGATGGCACTAACGTCGCCCTTCGGAATTGGTGGTTCACTTGTTTCGCTAAAAACATCCCAAAGTGAGTTTTCATCCATAAATTTACACATACCCTTTTGAATTAGGTACACGTACTCTTTATTATTAAAATCATCATCTTTAAAACCGTTTTTCTTAATTCTTTCAAAACATGCATCAAGCTTCATTCTTTCCGCTAAAGTGAACATTTTGAAATCATTAGCATTTGAATCATTAGGTTTTGAAACCTCGGTTTTTTCATTTTCATTAAACCCTCGGGATTTTCTAGCGAAAAAGTCCATTTTATCATCCCCATATCTCATAGTAAGTTTCCCCTCGTGAACGTCGATTACGGTTCGAGCCGTCGATAAGAATGGTCGGCCTAAAATAATGGGACATTTAGGGTCACACTCGTAATCGGATATAACGAAATCCGCGGGAAAAACAAACTTTCCAACTTTGACATAGACATCCTCGGCTATTCCAATTGGTATAAGTGGAGTACAATTTGCAAGCTCGATTGTCATGTTCGTGGGGGTAAGTGAAGGCAATCTCATCAATTTCCAAAGAGAATGAGGCATAAGATTGATGCTAGCACCTAAATCGGCAAGGGCTAAACATCCCTCAATCTCGGAAAAATCACAAGGTAGTAGAAATTGGCCCGGATCCTTTTCCTTTCTCGGCATACGCCTTTTGGGTTTTTTTAAGAAGGATCGATGCACAAGTTTCTTCAAGGGTTACTTTGGTAAGGTCGACAAAGCTCTCTTTTTGAACCGTGGATGGAATTTGAGGTACACGAGGGTGTGCACTCTTTTCCTCGGTCGCCACGTTCACCCCATCGACTTTAGAACAAGAAGACGTCTTAGAAGTCGAGGGTTGAGAAGAATAAACAACACGGAATCCTTCAAGGTTAGGGGTAATCACACGACCTTTCTCACGAGACGAGGCGGCTTTACATTGTTCCTTCGGATTTGCAACGGTGTCACTAGGTAACGAACTCGATGACGCACCCGAGGACTTGTTCATTATGGCCGAAAACATCTTTTTAATATCAATTTGCCCTTGCTCAATCTTCGTGTTTTGCAATTTCAATGTATTAGAAAAGTCGTTTTTCAAAGTACCAATTTCTCCCTCTAATCGTCTCATATTAGCCTCATTCGTTTTCATGTAATTTTGAAAATCGTTTGACGAACTATTTTGATTAGAATTAAAGTTCCCTTGGTTTTGATTACTTCTTTGAAAATTTCCTTGATTACCACTTGAAAAATTGTTTCCTTGATTGTTGTTGTTTTGAAAACTCGAGTTTTGGTTGTTGTTGTTGTTATATCGGTTTTGCCAACTTATATTACGACCTTGATTATAACCTCCTTGATTTTGATTCGAAAAATTTCCTTGTTGATTGTTTCCTTGAAAATTGTTTCGATTTTGAAAATTGTTGCCTTGGTTATAATTGCCTTGTTGTGATGGACCCGCGTTATTTTGATTTTGAAAATTGTTGTTTCCATTTAGCGCACTCACATTCGACGTTTGGCCATCCGTAGCCGCACACTCGTAATTATTATGAGGTCCACCACAAAACGTACACGAAACCTCAACCGCTTTCACCGTAGCGGGAGCGTCTTTCTTTTGCATCTCAACGAGAAAAGACGTGAACACATTCGTCAACTTGTCGACTTTCGCATCAACTCTCTCAATGTCACGATTAGAACTACTAAGATTGGCGACATTGGCAACACTCGGTGCGTTGCGGAGTTGGTAAACCTTGGATCGGTTCTCGATAATTATCAAAGCGTCTTTCGGAGTTTTACACAAAAAGTTGCCACCGGCGGCGGAATTCAACGAATCTTGTTCTTGAAAATTAAGACCGTTGTAAAACGTATCGATTTGGTGCAACTCGGAAAAACCATGGTGAGGACATTGCCTAAGCAATTCCTTAAAACGATCCCACGCGTCTCTAAAAGATTCATGCGGTGTTTGCTCAAATTTCGTAATTTCATTCTTGAAAAACGTCGTCTTATACGGTGGGAAAAAATAATTAACGAACTTGGAAACGAGATCCTTCCACGTAGTTATGGAATTAGGTGGCTCTTTATCGTACCAATCCTTTGCGGCACCATCGAGCGAGTACGGAAAAAGCATAAGCTTGACGACATCGGTGTCGACGTTCTTAAACTTGCTCGTGGCTAAAAGACGATCAAAATTCCGAATATGGTCGTGAGGATTATCGGCTTCACGACCTCGAAACTTCGTAGCTTGGATCAACGAAAGCATTCCGCTCTTAATCTCAAAATTCTCCGTTTCGATAGCGGGAATTACGATCGCGTCTCCATAACCCTCGGTGGGTGCTTGGAGCAATTCCATCATCGAACGATTATCGGCCATCTCCTCTACGGTTTCTTCAACAACGATATTAGGAACGTCGGTTTCTAATTCTCGTCTCCGTCGTCGATTCCTTCGATTACGATTGCGTCGATTCGAAAATTCGCTAGAATTGGAATAATCCTTCGATCGAGTGCGCATGCACTAAGCGTAGAATGGGTGGTAGCAAAGAAGATTCTTTTTGCGGCTTTTCGATTTTTTCAATTTTTTTGGTTTTTGATTGTTTTTTTAATTTTTTTGGATTTTTGAATGTATTACGTAGACTCAAATCTACAAATCTCCCCTCGAATCGATCTTCTCAATTAAAGGAGCCTCAAGGAATGAAAACGATCACGTGGGGTGAACGTTCTCGATGACTTTAGAACGTTGGTGGAACACCAAAACGTTCAAGAGGGTTTAATCTTGAAAACACAAGCAAATATAATATACGTAGATAATACTTGGGCGGCAAACCCTCGATTAGCTCTCTTTCTCAAAACACACACAAGCAAGCGGAGGAAACGAGGCGGCGCGAAGCACTTAAGAGCCTTTTTCCTTTAGGTCGTGAAATACAACCGCCTTATACCCACCTTATAGTTTGTGTTAATTGAAATTAAGCCTCACGAAAGTATTTATCTATTTTGCCTTTAAACTTTTGCTTTAGATTCGAATACAATGATCGAATGATGAAATCCCGAATCAAGGTTGCGTTTTCACGCTTTTGGAGTACTTGTATATTTATTGTTCTTACGTAAATACAATATAGTAATAATATTCACAAGAAAAACGAAAACCAATATATCTACAATATAGTAAAATGATTGTTGAGTGTTTAATTTAGGAAAATTAAACACGATTTATTTGGATACTATAATATAATAGAGAAAAATAACAAAAATGAGTATGTACGATATTCACGCTTTCCAAAAATGGAAAAGCAAAAACGCACTACTCACACAAACACGATACTAATAATAATGGCACACTAAACACCTCCCCGGCAGCGGCGCCAAAATGATAGTTGTAATTTTGTATACAAGTCTTAGGAAAGACGAGTATAAATGCGGCAAGTATTAAACTCGACGATTTAGGAAAACCGAAGAATCGAATAAATGCGGGTTCGTTCTCGAAGGAGGTGTGTGTATTAATGTGCCAATATATAAAATAACAATGTTTAGATTAGTGACGTTTTTTGGTTTAGAAAGAGAAAAATAAAAGACGAGTTACGATTACGATTACACTACGACGAATTAATGTAAAACGCGAACGTAAATACGTAAAACGTGACGAAATTAAAAATTAAACCTAAAAATTAATTAAAAGATTAAACTAAGTCTAAAATAATATAAATAAGAATAAAAATCCAACAAAAATATTTTGAAACCTTTTATTAATTAAATATTCAATTTTAAATGCTAATTAAAGCCCTAAAATTAAATATAATTAACAAAATGTCCAAAATATAATTTTATTGAACAAATAATTTACTTATGTTATTTAAAGACTAAAAAGTATTTTTCCTAAATTTTCAAAACTATTTTCTATTTTTAAATGACTAAAAACTATTTTTAAATTAAAATAATGATTAAAAATAATAAAATAATGCAAAAATTAATTTGACTTCTTGAAAAATCCTATTTTATGCTAAAGAACAGTAGAAAATTGAAAAAGTTTGAAAAATGTAAAATTTTGCACTAAAAGACAAAGCAGTTTAATAATTAAACCTTAATTAAACTAATTTAATTCTAAAAATTAATTAAAACAGTGAACAGTAAATATTTTTAAATTAAAAACCTTAAAATATTTTTTTAAGTCTAACAAAAATTTTAAAACTAAAAAATATTAATTTTTCACACTAAATGCCAAAAACAGTAATTAAAAAGTTAATTAAAAACACAATTTAATCTAAAAAATATCAAATGAACAGTAACATTAAAATAATTTACACTGAAAAATCAAAAATTAAATAAAAAAAATATAGAAAAAAGTCTCAAATCCTAAATCCTAAATTTGGTCACTAAAGACAAAAAAACAAGCAATCTGATAGTGACAGATGACTGCTTTTGTCTTGTAGCCAAGCAGGGGAAACTTGAATACTAGCAGGGGGAACCTTTTTCCCACTGACAATGAAAATAAACAGGTCTGTGGACCTTTTGAGCTATAACTTTAGATTGGATTGGTTTTGTTGGACAAGAGGGGCACCCCCACACTCATGGAAGTGTGGGGAGTCAGATTATGCACAAAAGAAAACACCCACAAAGCAAAAATCACACTCAAATGCTTCAAATTCAGTCATTGTGTACTATGGGCAAGGCTGTGGACTATTTGCTGGTGCAATGTGCACAAATACGATTTTTGGGTGCTTAGATCTTGCTCAAATCATTACCAAACAACATTCAACTGATTGCAAACCCTACTTAACCTATCCTCTACCTATTTGCAAGATTTCCAAGTCTAGATTTCACAAAAATAAGCAGAAAATGGCTTAACAGATTTTTGCTAGTAAATACCAATTATAAACATGCAGCTATGCTTGAAAGCTATCCAAACTAAGCCTAATAACTAATAACTAATAACACTAATCAACCTAAGTGTTCTAGATTCATTTTAAGCCAAAGACTACCACAAATCACTAACTAAAATGCAAATCCAAACACCACCTTAAATTCTGAAAATCAACAATTATCAAACCAAAAGCTGTTGAATCCTATCTAAACTGATCCACAAAGACTAAAACATGCATATGAATCTAAGTTAAGCATAACCAAACATAAAAATAAACAAAAACTCAGATTTCACAATAACACATGAGCATCACACAAAATTCAAAATTTTCAACCTATTTGGGTTCAAGCCGTACCTTAGGTTGGCTGATGCCTTCAAACAAGGGGTTATGAGAGCTTGTGTGAGCTTATGTATGTAGAGAAACCCGTTGAAGGAATCTCAAAAGAGACCCAGGGGTGGACATGTCTTCATAAATAAAAAAAAGGATTGAAAGAAAGTGAGATAATGGAATGATTCTTCCAATCTTCTTATGGTACCTGCACAACACCACAAGACAATAAACAAACGCCAAGTAGCAAAAGCTGCAAGCTTTTGGCTTGGCTTTTGCTACAATAAACTTGTTAAAAAAATATGAAAACAAGATTTTATGAAAAATCTTGAACTTCCTTGAAACTAGAATAAACCCTCAAGGAACTTATCACAAATCTTGAACCAAGAGTGAAAATCCACTTTCACTTCACTTCACTCTTGGATTCAAACCTTTATGAAAATAAAACTTTTTCAAAGACTTTTTCAAATATATAAAAAACGGATTTTCTGGAAATTTGGAAACCAAAAACTTTGAAACTTCTTTAACTAACTTGAATTAACTAAATAAACAGTAAGGAAAGGAACTCAGTCTTTGTAAAAGAGAAAAGGGTTCATTTTCATTAATAATTTTAAACCTTACAAAAACTGGAACAAAGGTTAAGCTACAAGCCAACTTCCTTTTTATAATGCTAAAAGAACATTCTAGGCTACATAAAACCCTAACAATGAACTCCCTAAACTGCCCTCATGAGAATTTGAAATTTGCTGACTTTTCTTGGTCAAAACTCTATCATGCGATCTCTGAGATGTTTGCCAGGCTGGATTTTTGATCTTGTCCGTTAAAATCATTCTTTGGGACCAAGGAATGCGTTTGGTATCGTTGAATAGCTGTAGGATTCTTATTTTGCCCAAAATGGTGTGACAGGGGAAGGACGGGGGTCCACATAGAGTCACGGGTTGGAGTATTTTGTAGGTGGGTTTGGTTGAGGATGGGTTCAATTAGGGATCTGGAAGCTTTTGTTTAATAACCCTTTGATTTGGAGTTATGGGAAATTAGGGTTTATATGGGATTAGTGTTTAACAGGGAAGGTTTAGATTTTGATTAGGGAAAATATTTTTTAAATAAAGTGTTTGCCTCCATTTTTAGAAAGGGTTTAGTTTATTTAAATGGGTTTTGACTGGTGATGTGTAGTCAACGGGTGAGGTGGCGTTAGTGATGACGTGGCTGGCTGGGATTGGTGGAGGAGAGTTTGGTTGTTTGATGATTTTAGCCCCCCATGTCTCTTCACCTTGTCATTTTGCACAAAACAGCAACAAAACCAATTCCTTTGTTATAAGTTTGGATAAGTTGTAAAAAATGGCACAAGTGTTTTTCAAACTTTATAACAAGGACCAAAAATGTATCTTGACCATTCTTAAAGGGCATAACTTGTAATATCTTAGTAATTTAGGGACCCAAATGCAAATAGTGAGTTTTTCAAGGGTATAAATTGCCAAGTCTTCCAAAGTTGAGGGACCATTCTTGCCAATTCTTCAAACTTCAAGGGTAATTTTGGAAATTCCATATTTGGGCCCGGTTTCTTGTGCGGCTTCATTTCCCATGTTCGTTTTTGCTTGATTCTTGTAATCTTTTGGTGAATTCACAATATCCGTACCTGAAATACACAATGAACAAATACAAGCACATTTTTGGGTATTTTGATGATATTTTAAGCGTTTTAAGCCCGATTTGGACGATGAGACTATGTATAAATACAGTCTCATCAGATACCATGCTTAAGACTTAGGTGATTGGGGTTTATGTACTTAGGTTATATATCTATGCATTAAGTCATCGATGGTTCATGTGTTACACTTGTGTTATGATTTGAAATAACGGGCGTTATGTAATGTTTAAATAAAACTTGTATAATTCAAGTTTAACATCCACACAAACCTGGAGGACTAAAGTTGCTATATTGCAAAAATTATGTTTTGGTTTGACTTAGTCAAACTTGTCTCCCCTATTTTTCTTTCCATCATAACACACGCACATAAACAAATTCTTTTTCGCCATTGTTAGTATACCAAACTTTCGATTTCGATAGTTTTTAGTAGAATCAAGCTTCAAGGTAACTATTCTATGTTTATTTTTCTTAACCGAATACACCCATCAAGGTTTATTTCAACTTCATGAACCCTAGATTACGAATCCATTTTTTAGGGTTTGTGGCAAAAACGTGAAATTGATAAGGGGGTTTGGTTAGTATAGCATTGATATACATAGGGTATTGCCTAGTTTTGCTCAGAAACATGTCTTGAATCGATATCAAACCCATAAGCAAACGTCTCGTAATATCCGCCCAGATTGCGGAATATTGACTATAGATATTGCGGAATGTTGACCTTTTACGATATTACGGAATGTTTGGATCCTTTGGATATTGCGAAATGTTGATCCTTTTGGATATTGTGGAGTGCTGATCCTTCTGGATATTGCGGAATATTTGAGTCTTTTGGATATTGCGGTAACATTAGTCGAACTATTATTGTGGAATCCTTGTGATTAGATATTGCGAAATATTAAGAAATTGAACATTGCAAGATGTTGTTCCGCAATATTATTGCGAGATGTCGCTTTATATATTACGAAATATTTTAAAAGGACATTGCGAGATGTTAGATTTAATTATTACAAGATGTTTCTTATAAGATTGCGGAATCTTTGGTTACGAGTCATTCCGAAATCATTTATATGCTAATTAGCTAAAAAATGACTTAGGTTTAATACACGAATGACTTAAAACAAGCAATATGTTGTGATGTGACATGTTTTATCATGATAACTGTTTACATGTCTTAGGATATATATATATATATATATATATATATATATATATATATATATATATATATATATATATATATATATATATATATATATATATATATATATATATATAGAGTTAGGTTAATGTGGTGTACTTGCTTAAAATTGTTAAAATGAAAAGTAATTTAAGTCATTGGATTAGTTAAGTGGTACTTGATGAAATTAATGATAGATAAATACCATTTGTCTAGTAAACATCACATTTAAGGGCATTTTTGTCATAACAAAATAATGATTAATGTCTTAAATGTTTTAGTTTAAACAAAACTTAATGGTTCTTTACTTTTAATCTTAAATGTATCGTTTGATAAGAACACTTCATTTTCAAAACACAATTCAAAAGCCTAAAATTTAAATTCTTTCATGAAACATGTTTTTTTAGCTAATTTAATGATACATATCAATCTTTCGGTAATATTTTTAATACTATTTAATGATACATTTAATTCTCATCTTTTATTCACGTAAATTTCATGTAATATTTTTAACACTATTAATTGATACACTTTGATTTTTTTAATACCTCTTTTTCTATCCACACGAATTTTGAAGTGGAAGATAGAACGAACAAAAAGTTCATGTTATAAATATTGTAAAAGACATACATAGCTATAGTGATTTTTTATTATACATTGATTAAACAAATATCGCAAGAAAATTAACTAGCGCATGCCCGGTAAACCATCAAATACGAACTGATACACTAGTACTTTTTTTTCTTTTTAACTAAATATTTGATCCAAGTTAAACATCAACATACGTGAGGCTTCAAACTTTGAAAAACCATGACATATTATGCTCTTAATAAACAAACATAAAAATTACTATAATAAAATGTATGGAAAAAGAGCAAAACAACAAGATACAATAACATCAAACACTACAAAATACTATCATGTGGAGTATGCTCAGCATTTGCTAAAGGAATAACATAACCATGCTGCTTAGCGCTTGTCCATTGACCTTTAACTACAGCAACATCACTATCAGATCAATGACTTCCAATTGTTTGATTATGTCATAGACTTCATATTTGTAACAAAACTCTTACATGAGGAGCAAAGCAGCTCGTACACGAACCACTCGTACACGACTCACTCGTACACGACCCACTCGTACACCAGTAATGACTCGTACGCAACCCACTCGTACACCAACAACGACTCGTACACCACCCACTCCTACACCAACGACCCGTACAATACCCACTCGCACACCATGAACTCGTACACCATGGTGATCTCGAGCATTGCCACACACAACTCATATACTAACGACTCGTACACCACGAACTGATACACTATGGCGAACTCTCCCCGTGCACCATTTAATTGTACAACATCACCTTGTACACCAGGAACTCGTACACCACGATTTTGGTTACACAAAAAAATATGCAATGAACACTTTGGTTACACCAAAAATATGTTACGAGCAAAAAGGACCCGTCACGATTTAAAACCAAAAAAGGTCATCTTTGAGTCACTCGTTGTTAGCAGTTTGTTCCAATATCACAATATAGCTTCCATTATTAAACAAATCAATCCGTTGGTGTCCGTCTCTATGGAACCCAGATATATGAAATCAAGATATAAGAAACAAATCAAACCAGTTGGTAGCAATTTGTTCCGATCAAATGAAACCAAGATATAAGAAATCAAATAGCGGGTGGCCGTCTCCTTGGATCAAATAATACATGATACCTACGGTGGGTCGCCATCTCCATGGATCAAATGGAATGGATCAACTAATACATGATACACACGGTGGGTAGCCATCTCCACTGATCAAATGGAACCCATATATGATAAGAAACCGACAGGGGGCTGTTTGCGACCATGAAAACACGGTACTTTTTACGATCTCTGGCAAAGAACGGAGACGATGACCGATTCATGAGACTTCAAGTGGTGAATGGGCTTCATATTAAGTTTTTTATGACGGTTATTCGGTCGTATTTTGTAGGAGGTCGGAGATGTGTGGTTTAGGGAATAATGTGGTTTGATGATATGACGCAATTATTAGGATGCAAGTTTTTTGAAAAAATTTAAGGGTTGTTGTATTACCAAAAGTACCCTCAATGATATACTTTTGTAACTAAATTTACTTTTAATTTTCTTTTACTGATATTATCATCATCTTAAATTATTTAGAAGATCTAATGGCTCAAAATACTTTTCATTTTAACAATTATAAAGCACTAAACCATTTTAACCAAAATCTATATATTTATATTATATATATAGGTCTAATTACGTTTGAAACCACAGCCCTAATCCCAGTCATATGTGACATGGCGCCTCTAGACCAATAGTATTTCAGAAATCCCTAAAAGATCTCCATTTCTCACAATTTTTATGATTTTAAACCGCAGTTCTTGGAAAATCACGTTTTGGAAATGCTGTATTGAAAATCGCGTTTTGAAAGTAGCGTTTTGATATGGATTTTTGGAATTATTAAAAAAAATTGTCAAACACAAGAATTGTACTTGTGACCTAGGGTTAATAAGTAACTAGGTTTACCACTAAGCCAGGCTACTTTTGATAATTTTCTATCCAAAAGAATGTTAATAAATTCTAAAAAAAACAATGATATTCATATACGTCAGGATATACTCTAAAATTAGAACAAGATACATCCAAACACATTACAACCGTATACCTCAAAACCAACACAGGTAAAAAAAGGTGCACCTCTTTGTTCTCAAACCCTAATGAAACTGTGTTTTTTTTGTTTTGTAGGTTAATTCATTCTTTGTTTTGTGTTGCAGGCTAATGTAATGTAAAGATTTCCAACCAGGTTTGTTAAGTATTGAATTAAGAATGGCTTAAAGGTATGTACATGTTTGATTTGCCTTTTTATCTAAACCCTAATATCATCATAACAGTATGTGACTACGTTGTATGGAATTTTAGTTTGGTTTTGTGATATACCTGGTGAGACATATAAAGACTGGGTCTGGCCTGGATTAAGCTGTTGACCATCTACATGCTCCCATGTACCCTAGATCTTTTTTACATTTCTTTCTGTTGTTGAAAGATAAGCAAAAGCGAAAGAAACTCCAACAGCCTTTCTCAAGCACTTGATCTTTCTCGAGTCTCCTCAAACAACCTCAATGGAGCGCCTCTCCTCACGTAAGATAAATTTATATCTTTATCAATTTTCCTAGAACTTGCACCCTCTTATAGTGATTCTTGCCTTTCAATGTTCTTGCCTTTCAATGTTTTACAGCCGTGTCAATAATACCTATAAGATCATAGAAGTGCAAGATTTTATTTCTGCTTTCTTGATATAATATTTGGGTTGTTATGTGTATGCGAATTCTTTAATGGTTCAAAATGAATCGGTGTTTTGCATTTGGTTGCAATATGAGTCATGGCTCAGTCTATAGCTTTAACATTATTTGTCCCCATGGTCTTCCTAGGATCAGAATATTCCTCCCAAACAGTGCAAACGTTATGAGGAATTGAGAGTTTTATGTGCATTAATGCTGTTGCCTACATATTTAAAAAAGGAAAAAAATAATGTTAATGGCATGAGTACAGATTCATAAGTTAAAACATAAAAATGAAAGAAAAGAAGAGTTTGATATATATCAGTGAAGCCGAGAATGAGTTTTGGCATAATACTCATTAGAGCATTGTCATTCTTTATTCAATTTGAGGTCCAAAACACGGTTGATTCTTTGACAATGACCCGAAACAACAAACGCCTTCAACTTTTCCTCAAAGCAATAGTTTTTCATGGAGATTAACAAACATTGTTAAGCGATTCTGGTCAGGTAACTTAGTAAGGTGCAATACTATTTGTATTAATGTTTATATTAAATGCAGATTCGAAGTCGGTCGTGGAAGATTAGCTGCTGCTTCTGCTAATCGTGTGTTCAGGTACGAACCTCCTTATGGTTTGCAAACTGCTCATATCATAGACAGCGAGGGGAATGTGTTGAATTAAAAAGTTAGCTTGGAGTTGCGTATTAAATGCAAATCCAGAGCCGGTCGTGGAAGATTACCTGACGCTTCTGCTAATCGTGTGTTCAAGTACGAACCTCCCTATGGTTTTCAAACTCCTCATATCATATCCTAATAGCGAGGGGAATGTGTCGAATTAAAAAAGTAGCTTGGAGGTAAGTATTCTCTAAACTGCTTATTACTATACAAAATAAACAAATAAGAATCTCTACTAAGCAATCACTAAGAGTAGCTTTTATGAAGTCCTTGAGTTTAAAAGTTTAACAACCATAAAATTTAAATCCTTAAGACCGCATAGTATCTCTTGATTAAATTTCACCGTTAATGTGTGTGTTTACAACCCTCAGGAATTTCGTGGGTGCTCTAACGTTAACAACCCTAAGGTATTTCGTGGGTGCTCTAACAATTCAGATATATTATTTTTCACGCGCGCAGGATTGACTCAAAACACTCAGTATGAAATGTTCTATGGATCTCATCGATAAATTTAATCATAGGTTAATGATATTCCTACATTGGTGGTGGACAAGGAAAATTACAGAGTCGATCACTCGGCCAAAACTCATAGAGGTTAGTCTTTCTGATATATGTGCATAGTTGCAAATATACGGAGCAAAAACTTGGAGTTTAGGTCACCTAATATGTTTGATATCCCTATTTCATAGTTGTTAGATTCTCCTGAGTATGTTTCAGAAGATTCGACCTTCCATGTTGATCAACAGGATGTTAGTCACTGGGATTCTGATTCAGAGAAGTGTCAACGACACTTGATTCAGAACTGACCCGCTGCGAATTCCCAACAGCGTCGGTCAATGGGGTGGACACATTCATGGAGCCTAGAGATTTTGAAATATCAGCAACACTCATCTCCACAAGCAATTGCGCTTGTGTGTGTGCTCTCCACTGATCTTCTTGTTGAATTTCTAGCAATGACTCTGGTTTGAAGCCAGGCGCAGGCTTCCATGCCCGTTGACTTGTAAGCACCTGTGTATTGTGTTGCGGGATGGTTGCTGAATGTTCAACTTCCTTCTTTTTCTCTTTGATTTGGATGGCTACATTAGACATCCTGTATGGATCTACTTTAATGACATCATAACTGGAAAGATATCATTGAACAAGTAAGCACCTCTAAGCAGAAGATATCATGAAATCAATGCCCAATTTTACCCGTTTTTAGAGCCATATTTGGTTTCTGCGTGAAAAGATCTCCAACACCGAGATGGGTATACCCGAAGTGCTCTACAATATTTGCACATTGTGTACCCTTACCACTGTCCAGACCTCCTACACAAGTGAGAAACTAACACCAACCTTAACTCATTAGTCCTGCTATCAGTTATAAGCAGGTAAATAATGGGTTTCAGGGTAAATAATATGTTTTTTGTGGATAGTAAGCGTTTGAGAGAGTAAAACCGTTCTTTAGGTGGGCATTTGACCCGGTTTACTCATGACTAACTGGTCAAATGTGTAGCAATAAGCAGTAAGCTGAAATGGGAACATGTCAAATGTGTGGTACTTGGCAAAACTGCATTTTAATGATAAAACCTTCTTACGTTATAAAAAGATCAGATTGTTATTCATATTGCACAAGTTTCTTAATCATATTTGACGCGTCACTAATATGTGGCAAAATACAGGTACACTTTCTTTTGTTTAACATTGTACCTTTGAGAAACTTTCTGCAATTTCTTTGATATTGAGACCAGGCCAACATACATTGTTTCATGGCATAACTAGCGGTGCTTCACAAGTTAATGACACGCAAAACTTGGTCTCAAGGTAAGTTTAGTTATCCCAATGCAATATTACTAATTTCAAAACATGATACTATGGTGGGCTTAGTGAAGTTTCTTATATAGGTTATTTGAGATCCCAAACAGTCTTGCATTTCCAATAAACAAATCCAAACAGCCTCCAGTTTGAAGTTTGGAGGATTTTTTGTATCCGATCTTCCACAAATCATAACAATTTAATCATGTACAAGTTCTTTCAAGTAATGTAGATCAATAGATGTTGAGTTATGACATTTGCATATTCAATATCAGTAGGTATATTTTATATTTGTATCATTCTAAATATATGATTAGGTCGCGTCCACTTGAAAATCATTTTGATTGTAATATGCACTTTTAAAAGTCTGGTTATATAATAAGCAACTTTACTTGTCACTGATTGTGCCCATCATATCTTGCAACATCACTAGAGTTTCTGAAGCCTTATGATGATTCTTATTTTCCATTTTGTGATTTTGTAGGCTATGCTTGAAGCGATTCTGGTTGATATACCATTTGCAACTTTTTTCTTGAGCAAACTAAAGCAAAAGTAAGTTTTGTGTTTTGCTTTCTAGCTCTTACTTTCTTTAATCGCAACTAAATGAGAAGACTTCTAATTACAATCTCCCACTAGCTATAACTATTTGGACGATTTGCAATCTGACACACATAAACTGAATAGAGACTAATTTTGATTGGATGATAACCTACCATAATCCCTATCAGTAATAGACTGGATGGTTAATAGAGACCTGGCGTACTCTCCATATATAGACTGAAATATGTTACAGAGGACACCCAAGCTTTTTCAGAATATAATAGACCGGAAATATTAAGGATAGGCCCCTTAAAACGTCAATTGGACATAACTGTATTGAAGACCCTTATAACAATGCATTCCCCACTTCCAAGTCATAATAAACTCTTACCAAACAATATGTCATATACTCCTTATTGACCTTTATAGTAGCAGGATACCTGGGGCTAATTAGAACACCTCTGAAGTTTGAATTGCGTTGAATAATATCCAGAGACCCTTAATTATTAATATATTTAGTGAAGCTACTTAAGTTAATAAAATGACCACTCAATATTTGTGGCACTTTCAATACATTTTTAATGTTGTCTGAGAATGTGGTTGGTGTACATGCTTCTTCAGCCAATTTTCTTTTTGGTGATTGAACTGTTGGAGCAACAAAGTTAACAAAAATGTTGAACCTTGGTCTTTACCCAATTAATCTTATTTTCTCCCTACTTTGAATGTAAAATGTCTGATATAAGCTTTTGCAGATATATCTGCAGGTTCAACTTAAAGCTCTTGTCATTTATACTGATGAAGATAAAGTGAGGAGTGCAGGGCCTGGTGAGAATCTATGAGTCCCAGTTAAAGGAAGGAAGAAGATATTGCGTTATTAGCTAATTTTGCATAGAATTGTATTACACATTATTTACTTTTTTCAACTTTTGTAAACTATCGAAACAGCAAACGATTATAATGTTATTATTTATAAAATTTGTGTCTTCGTTTGTTTAGGATAACTAAGAACCGGTTCACAGATCCAACAACGAGTTTAAACAGGTATTGATATACATGATTTAGCATTGTCTGTTGTGTTTTATCTTAACAAGGTAGCACTCATGATACCATGCGCAATGACATACTATAAAGTGTAAATGATTCTTTTAGATGTCCGTTTTAAAAAAGAGATGATGTTATATTGTATAAACGAATCATATAATCAGCTAATAACATGGATGCATAATATCTAACGTTTGGATACCCTTCCGATGTCTTGAATTACAATCATCAGATTGTTAGATTATGAGTATTTTATGAATGTTTTGTTTGTTTAGCAAAAAAAAAACCCGCTTATTGCAACGTAAAACAATAACCAGTTCTATTGTTCCAAAACATAAATCCAAATATCCCTCAGTTGGGGTGACTTGGGATTTAGTTTCTCAATATATTGCTGCTACTTTTTTAACTTACTTGTAAGCTAAATTGCCATTTCCACAAGTGTCATACGTATCGAGATCTCACTATGCTATGCTGAACCTTGGTAGGCCGCAATAACCAGACCTTCAATTTTTGCATAACACATGTGATAATCAATGCTATGTAAAATTCTTTTTATATGGTAATGAAGGCTCATGTGGAGTACAAGGCATGTAAATGCAAGTAGGATTACACTACTTATTCACCTTCTTCATAATCATTAAAACTAAAGAAAAAACAAGTTGTTGATAGTGCACGAGCTTGCATTCACGAAAGTGAAACTAAGCCATTTATGAGAACTACTATCTGTTACATAAGTACTTGCCATTTGCTCTTACTTTACAGGTTTCAAACCAAAAGTTAAAGAGCTTGGGAGCTTAAATAAATCGACATAGGATATATTGACCAAGTTACAAAGAATCACATGCAAATAGATCCTTTACACCTTAAATATTTGATGTTTTATTAAAAGGATATATTGACTTTAAAACCGATGTCATCTTTCATGTGGTTTTCTTGAAATGCCTTAGCATGCCCAATGCATCAAATGGGCAAAAGCTTTTTATCATTTTTAAAAGTCTTTTAAGTGGGTTTTCTCCATTGCAACCAAGACTTTTCCAAAAACTTTTCTATATGACTTCTAAATCCTCAAGTCTTTCCACAAAGCTATAAGCCATTTATGGGTTATCCATTTAATGTATTTAATGCATCAAGTCATTGAAGACTTGATGCATTGTTCATGCTCTTAGAGCAGTCTATGTGACTTATGCGACTTACCAAAAAATCTTAAAATTATATTTTATTCTATATGACACATATTAAATTTGGGTAACACAAAAGTACTTGTGTGTAAAAAGTTGTCTTTATGCAACTTCGTTGTACTTTTTATGCAATTTGTATTAAAAAATATTTTTTTCAAAAAAAGAACCTTTTAGTTTATTTAATTAAAACTTTATTTTTATGCAACTTGTACCTTTATTTATTAAATTTTTTTATAAATAATTAGTTTTTATAAAAAATATTATTTTTTATAAAGAACTATTTTTTATATAAAATAATTTTTATAAAAAAATTATTTTTTTTAAAAAATAGTTTGTATAAAATATTTTATTTTTAATAAAATTAGTTTTTTTTAAATTTATAAAAAAAATATTTTTTATAAAAACTATTTTAATGAAAATTAGTTTTTATGAAAAATTATTTTTTATAAAAAATTGTTTTTTATACAAATATTTGTTTTATAAGAAAATTATTTTCTATAAAAAATAATTTGCTTATAAAAAATAACTTTTTACAAAAAATAAATTTTTAATAAATAAATGTACAAGTTACATAAAATAAAGTTTAAATTAAATAAATTAAAAAAGTTTTTTTAATACAAGTCGCATAAAAAGTACAACGAAGTTGCATAAATACAATTTTACAAAACAAGTACTTTTGTTTTACACATATGTATTATGTGTCATAGAGAATAAAGTATAATTTTAAGATTTTTTTGGCAAGTCGTATAAGTCGCATATGTTGCATAAATTGCATAGATCATTTTAAGAAATTCTCATTTAACGGGTGAAAAAAGAAAAAAGGGTGACATTTTAAGGCATTTCAAAAATTAACTCTTTTCGTTAAAGGTTACTATCTTAAGGACCCGAATGCGACTTATGATATGTTTCGTTCACATGTACAAGAAATTGTGTATAGAGAATTTGATATATAGATATTTAAAGAGAGTAATTAGGAGAGACTGCAAACACGCAATTTTACCTAACACTGTTTCTGGTCAGGGCGCACATTCGGAAAATTTATATGAGAAGACTATACACAAAAAAGAAGGGAAGATCAAGAGTGTGTGCTACCATTACATGGTGCATCAAGAGTCAAAAGTAAAAAAGAATTGAAGGTTATTTGTTGCAATAAAGACAAGGACTATTCAAAATTACCAACATACATTGTTTACAAAGAAGTCTTATGTCTTATTTGAATAGGCAGCATTGTTATTGTTATGATTTAAAACATATTAATTATCTTTTGTATAAAACCAAGAAGTTAGTTTTCTAGCAGTTTTTTTAAATATAATATCCAAACTACATTATCTTCCCAATAACAATCAATAACATGCAAGACAAGTAACTATCAAATGTACATTTGTTTTTAAAAAAGGCGATATTCACATAAAAAAACTACATGTCACACTAACAAGAGCAAAAAACCATATAAATCAAGAAAACTAACGACCCCGCCCGTTGGGCGGGTTACGACGCTATATATATATATATATATATATATATATATATATATATATATATATATATATATATATATATATATATATATATATATATATATAGATTTTAGATCAAATGGGAACTTTTTAATATTGTAAAAATAAGAACCCAATTAAATTATGCCATGTGTAATTTTGTTATGAAAAAACTGAAAAAATTAAATACATTGTCATAAGGTATTATAGGAATTTTCTCATCTAACCCTTGACCTTAACATAATAACTAGCCTCCATCTCATTCATTATCTTCCTTTTCAAACCTGCAATAAAAAAATGTTCCCTTTCAAACACCACTGAACCGGTAGCTCATCCCCACAGCCCCTCGTCATAAAACTGAATACCACATCTCATTCTAAATAAAAACTGGCCATCGCCACCACAGCCCCTCGTAACCGCAAGCATATCACATTGGATCGATGTGTCGCGCTGCGATTATCCATAAATATTATAGATCTATGGTGGTATAACATTTTTCAAGATCTGATGTGCCACTTCGGAGTTTGTCACGTTATCAACAAAAGAATCATAACCGTGTTTAGATCGGTTGACTATGGTTTTTTGATTCGATATTGTGTTGCTATTATCGGCTGACTTTGCCACGCCATCGCTTTCCGTTGTGGCGATGGTACACTGGATCCATCGTGGTATGTGATGTAAAAAACCACGATGTACCAGAATCTGCTGCAATATGTGATGGTGACTGGCTGATGTAACAGTTGTATCGATGGTACACGGGATCCATCGTGGCTGATGTAGTGATGCACGAAACCATGGTCTATCTGATGTACCGGAATCTAGTGTTTTTCTGTTTTTATTGTGTGTATCAAGAACTACTCAGGGGTTGTATTAAATGGGATTTGTTTATTAAAGACTTGTTGAAATAGAGACTCGATTTGTATATCACTTTCGAAATAGATACCATAGATACGAGTATATGTGTACTGCAAAAAAAGGATATATGTGTACGTGTTGCGTCAACAGCTTTAAATAATTAAATAAAATGATACACCTCCGACGTGTACCAATATGCATCAAACTATCAATAGTTTAATAGATGTATCATTAAATTATGATGATATATAGGTGTTTGATGTGTATTAGTTTTTTAAGAATATCTTTAATGTAAATATATTTCTAATGCATGTGCACCATTCGTATATTACAATAGTTTTGAAAAATAGTTTGGACGGTAAAAAATATATGAAAAACAAGAAATGTATCACTAATAATATAAAATAAATTTTTGTAAAGAAAAAAATAGAATGACTTACTGTATTAAAAAACGTAACCAAAAGTTTATTAACAAAGTTGACCAAATTTTGATTTGATTTCTCTAAAATACCCTTAAAACTCTATTAATAATACTCATTTAATGTTAATCTCATCTAGCATCAATTGGTTGATCCAACGATTTATATTAGTTCTTACATTTACAACTTTAATTTTGTTCTCACATGAACCATCCTCTCTCTCTCTCTCTCTCTCTATATATATATATATATATATATATATATATATATATATATATATATATATATATATATATATATATATATATATATATATATATATATATATATATATATATATATATATATATATATATATATATATAAATATGTTGGGTCAGTATTTACTGACCCTGAAGTAACTCTAGGATTTGAATATAAAATCCCCCTAAGTGTTTCATGCTCAGCAGTAAGGCCAGTTTGCTGAAGGATGACCAGAGGAACAAAGTTCCTACTGAAGACCTTATAGCTGAAGAAAGTTCAACACTCCCCTTCTAGTGAACTTAGAAGACAAAGGAGTCTTCGCTTCAAATACTAGACGGTCTAGTTGCAGAAGAACAAGGACTGAAGAAGGGCTTTCAGTTCAGTTTGGCTTGACAATACCAAACTGAATGATGTCGATCTCCTCTAGGATACTGAAGGCTCTTCAGTATTCTGATGGTTTGCATTAGGCGGGAAAAGATAACTTTAAGTCAAAGTACGTTGCTTGTATACTTAGATATAAGTACAACCTTTATCTTTTCTAGAATAGATTAATATGTACTTTGTACTGTTTATCCAGCATGGGCATCAACCACCCACTGGATAAACCTATGCATTGGTACATGCAAAATGCAAACCCTAATTACACTGCCTATATAAGGAGTGTACATTGGGAGAGAAAGGGCAACCAATACAAGAGCTTAAACTCTGGAAAACCTTTCCCTCTCGATACCAACACCATATAGCCAAGATGCATATGAACGTTTAGATAAGAGCTTAGACTTTAACTTTGGTTAGACGTTTAAGTAGAGGAGATCAAACCCCATTGTCATTCAACCACTTTGTTATTCCACAAACAAAGTGGGTTATAGATTCTTTATTTGATTCTAATAAAAGTCTATACGTTGAAAAGTATATTGGTAGTGTTGTTTTAATCTTTCATAGTTCTTATCTATTGTTCAAACAACACACTTGAGTCAAAGTAAGAGTTATTACTTAAGTTAATAAGTAATAACGAATTACTAGGGACCAACAAATGGTATTAAAGCAGTTTGATTAGTTAAACTCTTAATTTATTAAACTGCTCATTTAAAAGTTTTTAAATCAAGATCCAAAATGGCTCAAGTTATACCACAAACCCTAGAATATAGGGGTAGCCAACTCAATGCTGCTCCTGTACTAGAGGTAGCCAACTTTACAAATTGGAAGAAGAGGTTTCTTGTCCACATGGTTGGAATTGAACCTCAATTCCTTGGAATCATTGAAAATGGTCCTTTTGTTCCCATGGTTGGGGACAATAAAAAACCTGAAGCACAATAGACTGCTGATGAGAGAAAAGATACTAACCTAGATCAGCGTCTCAAAAGTCTCATCATGTCTGTGCTCCCAAATGACCAAATGAATTCTGTTGTCAATTGTAAAACAACCAAAGCAACATGGGAGGACCTTATTCTTTACCATGAGGGACCCTCTGATGTAAAAGAAACCAAAATCATGTATTTAAAGCTTCAATACAACACCTTCAAGCACAAAGAAGGGGAAACCCTCACACAGACTAATAAGTGTGAAAACACTTATCCTTTTACCACTTATTTCCAATAATAACAAGACCAAAACGTGTATTTTATGTCGTAAAAGTCGGAATTATGCGTGGTTTGTGTTTTTATTGTGTTTTAGGACCAAAAGATGAAAAAGGAAGAGAACATGGGCTATCACGGGCTTTTATCGAAGAAAACGAGAAAAGACAAAGTCAAAAGATCAAGAGTGCAAAAAGAATGGAAGTCTAAGGCCTATTCTGAAGATTTATCGAAGAAAAAGTCTAAAGACGGAATTTTAATGAAGTCAAAGAACTCAAGTCTAATAGAAGAAGAAAATTACAAGACAAGTTCAATTTACATTGATAAATCCCGAGACGACGTCGAAAAAAAGACAAAGAATTTAAATCGAGTCGAGAAGAAAGAAAGAAAGAAGGAAGCACATGCACCTCCCCATCTCCTATAAATACCCTCCTAATGACACATTAGGAGGGTGTTAGTTAGTGGTTAGCTAGTTTTATTTTCCTTTCTTTAGTTTTTAGAGAGAGAAAGTTTTAACTTTCTCTCACTAAGTTTTCTTCTTTTCTTCATTTTTAATTTCAAGTTTAAGCTTCATTTCATCCTTGTATTTGGAATTCATTAATCAAAAGTTCAAGTTATGCTTTTTGTTCATTAATCTCTTTCTACCTTTCTTGATTTTAGTTTGTTTTTTATCCGAAATTTTAATGCTTTTTGTGTAATCTTGATGTTTTTGTGACTAAAAAGTTTATCTTTTTATTCCTTACTAAGTTTTTATACGGTTTAAGCTTTAAGCTTGTTGTGCTTATTGGCTTATTTCGTATATATAGCTTATTGTCTTTTAAGTTTTCTTAAAAATTTAGTCTTTTGAAAGTTTGATTCATAAAGTTTGCTTATTTCGTGTCTTGAAAGTTTTTAAATTTGTACTTGTTTTCATTTTGTTAAGATTTAAATAAGTGCTTATTTGTCTATGCTTATTTGTGCTTATTCGGTTCTACTTATTTGCTTTTGAATCCCATGAGTAACTGTTTTGATGCGTTACCCAGTACGATCGAGTAAGTGTGATCGCATAAACCCCTAGGGTTTCTACTTGCGATCCATTACTGCGATCCATAGCACGATCGTTCATTACGATCACACTCCTTAATCCTCACCACGATCACTTGTTGTGATCGTGGGTATGATCAAGAGTATGATCTGTGGTTGCGATCCCTGGCTACGATCGCATTGGGTGCGATCGCTTGTTTCCATCGCATTGAGTGCAATCTTACTGACTACGATCACTAGCCTACGATCGATTGTTACGATCGTAGGGTGCGATCACTTATTGCGATCAAAGGATACGATCGAGGGTACGATCCAAGTGCGATCCAGGCACGATCAAGCACCCCGATCGCATTGACTGCGATCCAATTTCAAATTTTTAATTTTATTTCTTATTTTTATTTTAATTTTCAAATTTAATTTTTCCCGCATTTTTACTTAGTATTATTTAAACGAGTTTTGTCTTATTTTATTTTTACAAAGTTTTTAGTTTTACAAAGTTTTCAAGTTTTAAATTCAATACGTTTTAATTTCCAAAAATTGCACGCTTCTCGAAATCTCTGTTTTTACCAAGTGTTTTTCTTGTAATTTTTAGTTTAATTTTTAAAGCTTTTATTTTACTCAATGACATTTTCATATTTACTTTTAGTTTAAAATAGATAATCAACCCATTTTATTTTTCCACCAAGAACGCCTGAGTCGCACTAATTACTTGTAATCAATTCGAAAAGATCGGAACAACGAACTTTCATACGAGGAAATCCCTTGTATTACAGACATTCACTAGATACAATGCACTGATGAATGAACTTGTGAATTATGGTGTTGAGCTTTCAAAACTTGAAATCAACACAGTTTTTGTTAATGCATTGCCAAAGAAGTGGCTTAGTTTCTGTCAAAGCTTGAGAAATGCTAATCAAATTAAAGATTGTGATCTAGCCTCTCTTTTTGGGAAACTTAAATATGAAGAAAACCTAGTTGATAGGATTTATGAAGGCTCAAGCAAGAGTAAAGCATTAACCATTGCTACACCCTTGTCCACAGCCTTCTTCAGTGAGGCTGCCATTCAAGACTACCAAGATAGTCCTGATGATAAGGAAGATACTAGATCTAGTGAGGAATATCTGAATGACCTCAAAGAGGAATTTCATGAAAGAGCACTTCTAGCCAAGTCTAGAAGGTTCTTTAAGAAAGGAGGCAAGTTTTCCAACTCCACAAAAGCTTCAGTTGACACTGATTGCTACAAATGTGGGAAGACTGGTCACTATACTAGGGATTATTATTCAAAAACATCTCTCCCCTCATATTCTTCACCAGCTCAATCAATACCAACTAGTCAATCATCATTTCAACCAAAACAAATTGCTTCTACTCCATTTCAGCAAAGTAGGGTTGAACTCAGACCAACAAAAGAATTTGAAACCAAATATAGAAAATCAAGGCAAGATTGGCCTTAATGAGCACTGAAAGCTCCTCATCCAAGACTCCCAAACAAGACAAGAACAAAGGGCTTGTTGTTGAAGCCTATAAATGGGATGAAGAAGATGTTTCTTCAGATGATGATGAAATGGTGAATGTGAAAGTGCTGATGGCACTTGCTGATGATGAAGGGGAAAATTCAAATGTTGTGACCAAAGAAAGTGTCAGAAATGGTGAATGGGTCAATGTCACTATCAAAAAGGTACAAACTCTGCTTGAATTAGAAGATAAAGATGACATTATATTTGTCTTTGATTACTTGTGCATTGATCTAAAATTTGTTGAAGAGCAAAGAAACAATTTGCTTGAAAAATTTCACAAACTTGTTCTAAAACTTGAAGATTTTGAAAGTAAGCAAATAGAGCTAAAAGAAGCTAAACTTGGTATTCTTACTTTTCAACAATTGAACAAAGAAATTTTAGAGGAAAATAACTCTCTTAGAGTGGAACTAAAAGAAGCAAAAGACATTGTCAAATCTTGGCTTAGAAACTCTGATAGGGTAAATCAATGCATAAGTGAACAAATACCTACTCAAAAGAGGAAAATGCTTGGTGCTGAAGGATCCTCTAGCACCAAACCTATTGTCTTTGTCAAAGCCTCAAATGAGGATGGTAGCTCGATCCCTGACATTGAAAGGTTAGGTGAAGAGAATTTACCCAATCATGACATTGGACGAATCCTTCTTCCTGAGTTTCAAGCATGTGTTGACACTTCAGCATCAGTTGAGTCCTAAGTTACTGAGGATGACTCAGATGATGATATAGAGAATGAAGTAAGTACCCAACTTCCTCCTTTGGAGAAGCTGGATGGTGCTGAACCCTCTACTGGACCCAATACTATCCACTCTATCATCAAGTCACACACCACACACAAAGGTAGTTCTTCCAAGCATGTCAAAATTGACACTTCAAAGAACTCTTCATCTCCTGCTGAAGGTTCATATATGGGAACTACCTCTTCAGTTTTAACAAATAAACGGAACAATGCTAGATCTGAGGAAGATGAGAGAATGTCTCTTGTCATGCAAGAGATCAATGATCTTAAATTGCAACTCAGGCACCAGCACACACCAACACGATTCAGAGATGAACCTTCAGAATCTCCTCATCTCAAGTATAAGACACAATTTAAAAAGGCTTGTGATTTATGTGGTCTAAATAACCATCTCACTAAAACTTACCTAAAAGTGATTTATGGTACCAAATGTGAAAGGACTGACCATCGCACTTGTGAACACACTCAATATATGCTGGCCAAAACAAGTGCTAATGCTCACAAATCTGAAGCATCTCATTCCAGGCGAAATATGCCTTTCCCATCATGCATTCATTGTGGTATGGGCAATCATTACTCAGATGACTGCCACTATTAGCCTGTTTGTAATATTTGTGGAAGTTATGACCATGACACTCATGGACATAATTGAATCATCTCACTCAGAAGAGGTATTAAACCAAGAAACCCAAACTCTATTACCAAATGTTGTGAGACTTGTGGAAGCGATGTCCACACTACATCTGATCACAACCATATAGAGTGGTTCAGAAGAGGTGAAGCCCTCCAGGGTAAGAAAGCAAAAGTTGTTCAGACCTCTTCTTTTTCTAAGCAATCACACATACCCTCAACAAGAGGACCCTTCAGATCTAGAACACCTTCTAGATCTAAAACCCCCACCCAACAAAGGTGGGTTTCAAAACGAAACTGACCATTTCCTTAACTTGTGCAGTGTGATCTCAAGAAGCCTATTTGGTACCTAGATAGTGGCTGCTCAAGGCATATGACTGGCACCAAAAGTTATCTGCACAAGTATAAGGAGGAACAAGGTCCTAAAGTTGTTTTTGGTGATAACTCATCAGCTACTACCGAAGGATTTGGTTCAGTAAAATGCAATGGTATAGTTTTCTCAAGGGTAGCATATGTAAATGGATTGAAGCACAACCTCATCAGCATAAGTCAACTTTGTGATGCAAAGTATCTTGTGCTATTTGATGACAAAAAAGGTACAATCTTCAAATCCAATCATGAAATTGTGATGATTGCTCCCAGAGTCAAAGATGTTTATGTCATGACCATGAACTCTACTCAGGAGACATGCTTCTTTGCTAAAGCCTCCAACATTACAAACTGGCTCTGGCATAAGAGGCTCTCACATCTCAATTTCAAAACAATAACTCTACTGGCAAGTGTTTTTCTTGTAACTTTTAGTTTAATTTTTAAAGCTTTTATTTTACTCAACGACATTTTCATATTTACTTTTAGTTTAAAATAGATAATCAACCCATTTTATTTGTCCACCAAGAACGACTGAGTCGCACTAATTACTTGTAATCAATTTAGAAAGATCGGAACAACGAACTTTCATACGAGGCAATCCCTTGTATTAAATGGAGCCGCTGCCGGCTCTTTTCGTTAAGATTAACGGTTTTTAGTGAGAGTCGCATTGGATCTGGGGATCCGTTCACTTTTGAACGTTATTTTTCTTGCTTAAAATTTTTAAAAAATCCATAAAAATTAAAAATTTTCAAAAATCCAAAAAAATGGAAAAACATAAAAAACCTAAAATATTTCTTGTCTATTTTCTTTTCCTTTTGTAGGTGTGTATGCGTACTCGTGCTCGTAAGAAGAAAGTAGCTCAAGCCGAAGTCATTACTCCACCTATTGTCACCATGGACAATCAACCAATGATCGAGCTTTTGCAATCGCACGTAGAGGGCAACACCGATGCTATTATCATACCCGAGATTGGAGCCAACATTTTTGAACTCAAATCCGGCTTCATTCAAATGGTCTCTGCTCAACCATTCTTGGGACGTACACTTGATGATCCTCATGACCATATAAAAAGGTTTCTTCAACTCACTAATACGGTTAACTATAATGGGGGTTCACAAGAAGTGATTCGCTTGCAACTTTTTCCTTTCTCCTTAGAGGGACAAGCCCGGAATTGGCTTGATAAGGAACCGCCACAAAGTATTCTTACGTGGACGGATTTAGAGACCAAGTTCATTAACTACTTTTTCCCACCCTCACGTACTACCGCTTTGCGGAATGAAATTATTACCTTTGAACAAAAGTACGGTGATACATTTAGTGAATCTTGGGACCGTTTAAGGAACTTTTAAGAAAGTGTCCACAACATGGTTTCACAAAAGTATATCAAATTAATAATTTTTACAATGGTTTAAGCATGAATGACCAAGATTCACTAAATAGTACCTCGAGGGGTAATATTTTGGTTAAGTCTTCTAATGCCGCTTGGGATATTATTGAGAACAAGTCGAGAGTGCAAACCTAGAGTGTTCGGACTAATGTGGCTAGTGCTAGCACTAATGAGAGCGACAAGAGAATTGATAAGCTTACTTCGCTTGTTGAAACACTTGCTCTCCAAACCGCTAACAATACCAAAGCTATCAATGCACAAGTTAATGCTATGAGTCAGTCATGTGAAATATGCGGGGGATCTCATTCATACACCGATTGTCCTTCGACTCATGACAATCTGGAAAATGTGTATGCCGCCAACGGTAACTTTTCTACGGGAAGCTATCAAGCACGTCCTCAAGGTGACCACAATTTTCTCAGTTATCGTTCAAACAACTTTCTTTCACCACCCGGTTTTCCACCTCAAAACCTAAACAACCTCAATCGCAACAATCAAAACCAACCTCGAGCTCCAAATCAATATCAAACCCAAAGAAACCCATATCCACCTCAAGGAAACAATCCAATTCACCGACAACCCGCTTATCAACCACCTGCCTACCATGCTCTTCCTCCCAACCAACCTACCACATTTAATCACGAGGTTAAAACTTACATGAGGAGTAATGACGCAATAGTGCAGAATCTTCAGCGGCAAATGGCTAGCTTGAAAGGAGATATGGTGAAACAAGGGAATGATCTTCGAGCCGATATGCGAGTAACACCGTTGCTAATCCAAGAGGGGAGATGAAAGCAATCACCACTCGAAGTGGAAAAGGTTTAAAGGAACCCGAGCTTCCTACACCTACACCGGTGATTGTGACAAAGGAAAACGAGTCCCCTTCTCCAATTCCTCCACCTTCTACTTCTCCAATTCCTCCACCTTCTACTTCCACCCCTCCACCACCCAAGGATGTGAGTGAGAATTCCATTCCAAAGCCTTCATCTCAACCCAATATACCTTATCCTTCGAGGTTGAGCAAAGAGAAATTGAAGAACAAGGATGATATTCAGGTTTCTAACTTTCTTAAAATGTTTAAACAACTGAATTTCAATATCTCCTTTGCTGAGGCTCTCGCTCACATGCCCAAATATGCTAAAATGTTTAAAGATCTTCTCAGTGATAAGGAGAAACTTCTTGATATTGCTCAGACCCAACTTAACGGGAATTGCTCCGCAATGCTCTTAAAGAAATTACCCACCAAACTTGGTGATCCGGGTCGTTTTCTCATTCCTTGCAACTTCCCCGGGGTAGAGAATTGTATGGCCCTAGCCGATCTAGGTGCTAGTATCAACTTAATGCCTCTAAGCGTTTGGAAACAATTGTCTCTACCCGAGCTAGTCCCCACACGAATGACTTTGGAATTAGCCAATCGTACGGTTGCTTATCCGGTGGGGATAGCCAAAGATGTCTTCGTTGGCGTCGACAAATTCACCTTTCTGGCGGATTTTGTTGTCGTTGACTACGAGATAGATCCCCTGTTCCATTAATCGTTGGACGTCCATTCTTGAGGACCGCTCGCACTCTCATTGATGTAGCCGCGGGCGAATTAATCATGAGAGTTGGTGACGATAAAATCGTCTTCAACATGGGAAAACTTTCTAAGCAACCTTCTGAAAACGAGAGTGTTAATTTCATTGACGTTCTTGATGAGGCTTGTGAAGAACATTTCAAAGACGCTTGTAAAAGTGGTTCTTCTTCTCTTCCCATTGTTGAGACCGTTGCCTCTATTGCTCCTTCACTAGCTCCATTTGGAGAAAGTGATTTACTTTTGAAAGAATTTGAAGCAACTTTGGGAGATGTGGACTTGCAATATGACGATTCTCCCTCCAATTGGGATGAAGACATTCGTACCATTGAGAAACTTCTCAATGAGGACCATATTTCTCCACCATCTCCTAAGGATATCTCTATCCATGATCCGAATTTGACTACGCCTTCCATCGAAAATCCTCCGGATATAGAGCTTAAGGATCTGCCGTCTCATCTCGAGTACGTTTTCCTTGAAGACAATAAGAAGTCACCCGTAATCATCGCAAAGGATTTGAAAGAAGACGAAAAATCACGACTTATCGCCATGCTGAAGAATCATAAGAAAGCGATTGCTTGGAAAATCTCCGATATTCGTGGAATTGATCCTTACTTTTGCACACATAAAATTCTCATGGAGGACGACTTTAAACCCACTATTCAAAACAAAAGAAGGGTGAATCCCAAGATCCATGAAGTTATCAAAAAAGAGGTTATCAAACTTCTTGATACGGGAATGATCTACCCTATCTCGGATTCACCATGGGTTAGTCCGGTCCATTGTGTGCCTAAGAAAGGCGGAATCACCGTTATGCCTAATGAAAACAACGAGTTGATTCCTACTCGTCTCGTTACAGGGTGGAGAGTTTGTATAGACTATCGCAAACTCAATGATGCTATGAGAAAGGATCATTTTCCCCTTCCTTTCATGGATCAAATGCTTGAACGTCTAGCGGGCAATGACTATTACTGCTTTTTAGACGGTTTCTCCGGGTATTTTCAAATTCCAATCGATCCTAAAGACCAAGAGAAAACCACATTCACTTGTCCTTATGGAACATTTGCTTACAAAAGAATGACTTTCGGCTTATGTAATGCTCCCGGGACTTTCCAAAGGTGTATGATGGCTATCTTCCATGACATGGTTGAAGAAACTATGTAAGTCTTCATGGATGATTTCTCGGTCTATGGTGACTCCTTCTCTTCTTGCCTTGCCAATTTGAAACCCATGCTTAAGCGGTGTGAAGACACTCGCCTTGTTCTAAATTGGGAAAAATGCCATTTCATAGTAAAAGAAGGCATTGTGCTTGGACATAAAATCTCCAAATCCGGTCTTGAAGTGGGCCGTGCTAAAGTGGATGTCATAGCCAAATTATCTCCACCTTCAACCGTGAAGGGTGTGAGAAGTTTCCTTGGTCATGCGGGATTCTATCGTCGATTCATTCAAGATTTTTCTAAAATCGCTTGCCCGATGACCCACCTCTTGGAAAAAGATACTCCTTTTATCTTTTCTAAAGAGTGTCTTGAATCCTTCAATCTTCTTAAGGACAAGCTAACTAAGGCACCGGTCTTGGTTACCCCTAATTGGGAGCTACCTTTTGAATTGATGTGTGATGCTAGTGACTTTGCTATTGGAGCGGTTTTGGGCCAAAGAGTGAACAAACACTTCCAACCAATCCACTATGCTAGCAAGACAATGACGGGGGCTCAATTGCATTATACCACTACCGAAAAAGAGCTTTTAGCTGTAGTGTATGCTTTTGAGAAGTTCCGCCCCTATCTTGTCCTTTCCACCACCATCGTGTACACCGATCATTCCGTGTTGAAGTACTTGTTAACTAAACAATATTCCAAGCCAAGACTTCTTCGTTGGGTTTTGCTCCTTTAAGAATTTAAAATTGAAATTCGTGACAAGAAGGGAGCCGAAAACCTAGCCGCGGATCATCTAAGTAGACTTGAGGATCCTTATCAAGGGGATCATCCGAATAAAGAGATCAACGACTCTTTTCCCCTTGAGGCCTTAATGTCTATCAATTCCAATCTTGATAACAACCCGTGGTTTGCGGTCATTGCAAACTACTTAGCGGGTGGAATTCTCAAGGAAGGGTTAACGTCTCAACAAAAGAAAAAGTTCTTTAAAGACATTGAACACTATTTTTGGGACGACCCTTACCTTTCAAACAATGTGCGGATCTTGTCATTCGTCGGTGTGTTGATGGGCCGGCAGCGTTATTAATCCTTGAAGCTTGCCATAAAGGACCCATCGGTGGTCACTTTGGTCCCAATTACACCGCGAAGAAAGTGTTCGACTCTAGATTCTATTGGCCCTCCATTTATCGTGACGCTCATGAGTTGGTTAAACATTGTGATGCTTGCCAACGCCAAGGCAAGATCACACATAAAGATGAGATGCCTCAAAATTTCATACAAGAATGTGAAATCTTTGATGTATGGGGCATCGACTTTATGGGGCCATTTCCATCATCTAAAGGGAACAAATACATCCTCGTAGCAGTTGACTACGTATCCAAATGGGTTGAAGCTAAGGCTCTCCCTACGAACGATGCGAGGGTGGTTGTGAACTTTCTGAAGCAACTTTTTGCTCGATTCGGTGTTCCTCGTGCTATCATCAGTGACCGCGGGACTCATTTTTGCAATGATCTATTTGCTCGAGTCATGGCTAAGTACGGTGTCAATCACCATCTTTCCACCGCTTATCATCCTCAAACAAATGGTCAAGCCGAGATATCTAACCGTGGATTGAAGCGAATTCTAGAGCGTACTGTGGGAGAGCATCGTGCCGCGTGGGCCGATAAGTTAGATGATGCTTTATGGGCTTTCCGTACCGCTTATAAGACCCCGATTGGTTGTACACCTTATCGTCTTGTGTACGGGAAGGCTTGCCACCTCCCTATCGAGCTGGAACATAAGGCATACTGGGCCTTGAAGTGGGCGAACTTCGACATCAACAAAGCCGGCGATCTTCGGAAGATTCAACTGAACGAGCTCAACGAACTGAGGAATCAAGATTACGAGAATTCTTTGATCTACAAGGAGATGACCAAGATCATCCATGATGCAAGGATTAAGAACTGAGAGTTCCACGTTGGTGATCAAGTTTTACTCTTTAACTCTCGGTTGAAGATCTTCTCGGGCAAACTAAAGAGCCGTTGGTCAGGTCCATTCACCGTCGCCAAAGTTTTCCCCTATGGCACCATTGAGCTTTCTCAGCCAAATGGGCCAAATTTTAAAGTGAATGGCCAGCGAGTGAAGTTGTACTTTGGTGAGGACATCTCTCATGAGATGATTCCATCCCTCACCATGTTTCCCTTGAATTAGTTCTGGGTCGAGTCAGGCTCGTGACTCGGTTAACAAAAACAAGCGCTTCTCGAGAGGCAACCCGTGATCTATCCTTTACCGTTTTCATAATAAGTGTAGGGGGAGCCCCGTATGTGTTTGTTGTCTTGTTTCTTCTAATGTGCAGGGATTACAGCTTCAAAGATCCATTCTCGATGACTTTTGACGAACCGTGATCCCGTGTACCCGTCTTTCTGGTTCTATCCTAAACTGTCGTGATTCAATATTTCATATATTATATGTCCACATTGAAATCACTATAGTTGTCCTTTCCTTAGCAAGATTTAAACAAAGTGCACAATGTCATAAGTGTAGGGGAGTTTACTCCCAGATGCTTAAACATTGAGGACAATGTTTATATCAAGTGTAGGGGGGGACTTCTATCGAAGAGTGGTCTTTTCCATGAATTTGCCCTCATTTTAACCGGAAAATCTAATTTTTCGACATTTTTCAAAATTTTTAATCTATTTTGGCCTAGTAGTGTAGTAGTATTTTCCTTTGTTATCGTTATTTACTTTCCGTGTTAGAATAATTTTTTTAATATAGTGGTTTTAATTTTTCTAAGCCATGAATCTTTTGACTCAACCCCTAAGTTTACTCTAGCTAGTATCCTTAACGTGTTTAAGTCAAGTTTTGCTAGGCTTTTATATAGGGAACTTTAAAACGCGAAAGTCTTAACCCTTACGGGTTATGAACAAGAACTTTTCGCAAGTTCCTATAATTGATCCTAGAGAGTCGTTTATCAAGGGAACTTTAAAATGCGATTTCTATACTTGAAAAATTCTAAGAGTTTGCAAGTTCCTATAGATGACTCGAAAACACAACACCTTGATTTAATTGGCTAAGCATCCACGAGTCTCATTCCTTGAGTTTTAAATTGTGGAGAACGAGAGATGATAGAGCCAATTATAAGTTTGGTATTCTTTCATGAATTCATGTGAGTTGATTATAAGCTTTTTCTCCCATCGCTTGCTAATAAATTTATCTACAATAAATAAGGTTGTACGATTTGAAAAGTTACTTAGCTTCTAGCACAAGATCGTTTAAAAGTTGCTCAGTATTAATTAGAGTTCATAGCCAAGGCATAACTTAATGAAGCGGGATGCGAAGATTGGCGAGTCTGAAAAGGCCCTAACAAGGCATGAGGGTTACATTCTATTGCTAAAAATCCAAAAGTGATGTGAAGAATCATTTATCGAAAATCAATATGAAGGATCGAGACACACGACGAAAAGCAAAAACTCCCCTAAAGATCATGGAGAAGTCTATCCGAAAAGGCCCTAACAAGGTATGAGGATAAATAGATCCAAGTCTTAAAAGGAGGCGGATCGTTGTATATCAAAGTCCAAAATAAAGTTTGGAGAAAAATGAAGAAGTCGTGGTCCAAATATGAAGAATCTCTCAAAAACTTCAAGTGAAGAAATTCCTTTTATGAAGAGAAGACCATAATTTCAAGAACGTCTCTCAAGATTCGAAGTATGAAGTCACTGCCAAATATCGTTCCGAGAAAGGTCTCAAATCGTGAAGCAAGTTATGCCAAGATATGAACTTTAAGAGGTCCCGAGAAGCAGTTTTAAAAGATTTTGTCCTTTAGCTAACTATTGATTAAATCGTCTCACTTTATTTTCAGCCTAAATAACTATCAAAATAAGTCAAAAATGCATCCTCGTGATCATTCAAGACAACAGTAAAATATAAGAGATACACCTAGGAATAAGGGAGTCAAAGTGAATAATTGGGCCACATGAGTTCGTGTTAGTTTGCTAACTTATAATAACAATGATCTCGTTTTTAAGCTTGGTTTGGGGAACGTGAAACTTGAGGATGATGAACATTCATGACGGCCAAAACCCCAATGTAAGTCTTTGATTTCTTTACTTATTTTGAACATATATTTTTTTTAATCTCCTTAAAGTTTAGTATTTAATAAAGGCCAAGGTGGGTTATCTATGATGAGAAATGTAAACTGTGCTTTGAAATTAATGCATTGCATGAGGGCATTGCAATGGTCAAGTGTAGGGGATTTAATAAGTGTGAAAACACTTATCCTTTTACCACTTATTTCCAATAATAACAAGACCAAAACGTGTATTTTATGTCGTAAAAGTCGGAATTATGCGTGGTTTGTGTTTTTATTGTGTTTAGGACCAAAGGATGAAAAAGGAAGATAACATGGGCTATCACGGGCTTTTATCAAAGAAAACGAGAAAATACAAAGTCAAAAGATCAAGAGTGCAAAAAGAACGGAAGTCCAAGGCCTATTCTGAAGATTTATCGAAGAAAAAGTCTAAAGCCGGAAGTTTAATGAAGTCGAAGAACTCAAGTATAATAGAAGAAGAAAATTACAAGACAAGTTCAATTTACATCGATAAATCCCGAGAAGACATCAAAAAAAATACAAAGAATTTAAATCGAGTCGAGAAGAAAGAAAGAAAGAAGGAAGCACATGCACCTCCCCATCTCCTATAAATACCCTCCTAATGACACATTAGGAGGGTGTTAGTTAGTTGTTAGCTAGTTTTATTTTCCTTTCTTTAGTTTTTAGAGAGAGAATGTGAGACCCCTAAAATCTGACATAGAACAACTAGGCAACGAGGGGGTAACACGTCATAGTACAAGAAACAATGAATTACAGTTCATACAAAGCTGACGAAATAAAAACATGTACATTACATCATAAAAGGTGAGAGTTTTTTTAAACATAGGTCCCAAAGTTTTAAAAGCGGAAAATTATATTATTTCGTCTCGATTTATAACAATAAGTTTCCCAAAAGATTGAATAAACTTCTGATAGTTTATATAAAACAAATCTTTCAAAAGCATCACAGAAATCTCCAAGCTGCGATAATATCCTGCGGGCTCCCATCCAAGCAAAGCTAAGTAATAATACCTGAGATTAAACATGTAAAATTTGTCAACACAAAGTTAAGTGAAATTCATAGGTTTAGCAGTAAAGGTGTGGAACACAAGCATTCATTTGTAAACCAGAAATAGGGGAAAATGGTTATGTACAGTAACCATTGTCCATAACATTATTATTGCTGTTTAGTTCATGAACCGAAGCTTAACTCAGTGTAAGTTCCTCTAGTCAGTATTCAGCCTAAATACTCAAGTGAATAAACAAATATTAGTGCGTCAAGGTAATCGGGAAGGGGATAGTCAATCCTGATGGATCCACCCACAACATTCGCGCTTGGTAGCAGGATTAATTAACGGTTCATGATCGGGAGAGGAAACTTAAGGCTAGACTAAAAGCAATAATATCAATGAATATCAGTTGGAAATCCTCAAGTTCTCGAAAGCATACAATTTCTAGATAGCATACAAGTTGAGGATAACACACAGTTTTAAATGGTTGTGTTCCACCATGTAAAATCTCATCCCGTGTTTAGAAACCATATACAAGTAAAAAGGGGCTATGAACTCACCTTAGCCACGAGGTAAGTCAATCACGGTACTCAACAACTGAGTAGAAACAATGTAGTGAGACGATCACCGACGATATGGATGCCCGGGGAAACAAGAAAACCGCAACCTATGAAAATAAGGCGCGCGTTAAGACTCGAACTCAATATCGATATATATACCAAATATAATATGACTCAAATGTTTTCAAAGTATTCATGTTTCAAAACCATTGACACGAACCAAATGAATTCATACTAACCATTTATTTCAACACTACACGTTAAAACACTTGAACACTTGAGAATGACCCGTCATACGACACCAAGTCAATGCAAGTCAAACTATCCTTTACCCTTACTTGGACCAGTAGCTAAGTCATTTATATAATGACTAAGCACTTGAGTAAGTCACCATGTCCGATGGTGAATACTCAAACTCACGCAACACAAGCATTGAACTAAATGTCCAAAATTAAAAATCAGCAAGTACACTCCGAATGTACACACCGATCTACCCTATCTAGACTTGTCCGTTTTAGATGAAAATTGGTGTCAAGGTCACTTATAACCTGTATAAGACCTCACAAAAATTTGAGCCAAAGTTCACACTTTAAAATCCATCAGCCCGACATTTTACTCGACTCCAAATTTGGGACAGATTTGTGCACTTTTTTTGTAAAACCGTTTGAACCATTTTAAAAGTACTAACTCGACAATCCGTCTTTTGAAACCACTACTAGACTCATGATAGATGTGAAAACACCCATCCTTTTTACCACTTAATTACAATAATAACCGAGCCAAAACGTGTATTTTATGTCATTTATGTCGGAATTATGCGTGGTTTGTGTTTTTGTTGTGATTTAGGACGAAAAGGTGAAAAGTGGAGAAAACACGGTATTCATGGGCTTTAATCGAAGAAAAAGACGAAAGATGAAGTCGAAAGATCAAGAGTGGAAAAAGAACGGAAGTCCAAGACCAATTCTGAAGATTTATCGAAGAAAAAGTCAAAAGACGGAAGTTCACCAAAAGCCGAAGAACTCAAGTCTAATTTATTGAAGAATTACAAGACGAGTTCAAAGAAATCCCGAGCCAAAAGTCATTAAAGTCCAAGATTTGAGAAGATTAAAAGGCTTAAGGACTAATGGTGCAATTAAGATAAAGAAGAAAGAGGGAGGAAGCTTCCTAAGCTCCTCCCTAATCCCCCTATATATAGATTAGGTAGTTTCATTTTTCAATGTTGTTGGTGGCTTGACAACCCATCCTTCCCCCATTTTCATTTCCCTGCTTTTACTTTCTTGCACCTTAATTTTCATGTAAGGCACCTTTAAATTTCTTTTAATTCCAAGTAAGTTTACCTTTAATTGTTGTTAATCTTTACCTTATTGCTAATCTCCTTCTACCTTTCTTGTTTGATTTGTTCTTCATGTTCATTGTTCATGTTCTTGAGTTTTTATGATTTTGATCAAGTGGGTTTTGATTTATTTGGCTTTATTTGTTAGTTTTAATGATTTGTTTTGATTGGTTATTGTTAGTAGATGCTTTGTGGTTGACTTGGTTTAATCTTTTGGTTTATCTTGGTTAGATTTTGTTAAATTCGTGTTCTAATTCACCTTACTGTTCTTCATGTTCCTGCTTTCTGTATCTTGCCCAGACATTCCGTATAGCCTGCTTATTTTGTCTTCTATTCGGAATATTTATATATTCCGATTAGAGTGCTTTCTTGGTCACTTATTCAGAATACTTTTTATTCCGGATAGGGACCTTTATTCGGAATATTAGGTTATTCCGGATAGGGGCCTTTATGCGGAATAATTGGTTATTCCGAATAGGGATCTTTATTCCGAGTAACAGTTATTCCGAGTAGAGCATTTTATTCCGCATAGCATTTATTTTCCGCATAGCAATTTTTTATTATTATTCCGCATAACCATTATTTTCCGCATAGCATTTTTTATTCCGAGTAAGATTCATTATTCCGCATAGCTGATTTTATTCCGCATAGCATTTATTCCGTATAGCAATTATTCCGCATAGAAGCATTATTCCGAATAGAGTTTTTCAGTCTTTAGTTTTAAACTTTATTTTTCCCGCCTTTTTCTTTATTTGCATTTTTATTTGCTTTCCTTTTAGTTTAAGTTTTAGTTTGTGTTTATTTACTTTTATTGCCTTTAATTTCTCGTCATTTGTTTCCCGTCTAGTTTTAATCTTTCATTGTTATTTCTTTTTACCGTCTTTACTTTATTTTTAATTGTTTCAAGTCTTTATTTTTAATTAGTTTTAGACAACGACAACTCTTTTATTTGATTCACCAAGAACAACTGAGTCACACAATTAACCAGAGATCAATTCGAAGAGATTCCGAGAAACGAACTTTTTCAACTAGCAAAATCTCCACATTAAAATGGCGCCGCTGCCGGCTCTTTTCGTAAAGATTAACGGTTTTCTGTGAAAGACGCGTTGCTTTTTGGGATCCGTTCATTCGTGAGCGTTATTTTTCTTGCTTAAAAATTTCAAAAAACCATAAAAATTAAAAATTGTTAAAAATACATAAAAATTAAAAATTTCAAAAATCCAAAAAGATTTTATCTTTCTTGTGTATATATATTGTCTTTGTGTTTGGTTTCTTTTTCTTTTACATTTTCAGGTGTATGCGTACTAGATTTCTAATTATCAAGAGCCCGAGACTCAAGAAGATTTAAGTATGTCAGGTGTCAACAACAATATTCCACCGCACCTCAGTAATAACAACAATGTTCTTCCACAGCCCGATCTTCGGACAATGGAGGAGCTTTGTCAACCTACTATGTTTGGAAGAGGAGGACTGATTGCGCCGATGCAAATCACGGCTCCAGAGTTTTCGTTGAAGCACCACATGATTCAGCAAGTGCAAACTAACCCATTCCGTGGATTGCCTGATGATGATGCCAACAAACACCTCGACAAGTTCATTACAATCACCCAAAGCATGAAGTTGCCTGGTGCCACAATGGATGTTCTTCGCCTACAACTCTTCCCACATACTTTATCACATCATGACGTGAAATGGTTTGATCGTCTTCCAAAGAATTCTATTCACACTTGGGATGACATGACTCAACGCTTTTTGTCGCGCTACTTTCCACCATCCATGGTCACGAGCCTTCGCAATCAAATTAGCGGTTTCATGCAAGATCCCAATGAATCTCTTTTTGATGCTTGGGAAAGATATAATGTCTTGATCGACCGTTGTCCAAACCACAACATGCTCCCTGTGACCTTAATTGATACTTTCTACAACGGATTGACTTTTCGTGATCGTGATACGATTAATGCAGCCGCCGGTGGCACATTTATGAAAAGGAGACCCGAGGAGTGTAGAGAGCTTATTGAGAACATGACTACTCATCATAAAAACTGGGATTCCTCTGCTTCTTCAAGGAACAATCCGAGAGTCAATGTTTCTTCCACCTCAGCAAACCCTGAGATGACCGAACTCACCCGCATGATGACTGAAATGAGCAAAAGTATCACGCTTCTCGCTTCAAACCAACAACAACAACACGTTAAAGCGGTTGCCAATCCTTGTGAAACATGCGGCGGTCCTCACTCATACACCGATTGTCCTTCTACTCAAGGAAATCCGGAAAATGTGTATGCAGCTTATGGTAATTATTCACCGGAAAATTACCAAGCTCGACCTCACGGGGATAGAAATTTGTTGAGCTACCGGTCAAACAATTACCTTTCACCCGGTTTTTCTCCTCAAAACCAAAACCCTGCCAACAACTACAATAGAAGCAACCAAATCCCACCAAGAGCTTCTACTCCTTATCACCCACCCACCCAACAAGCCCCACCCATTAACCCCGATGTTGAAGCCATCATGAGAACTCAAGGTGAGCAAATCAAGAATCTGCAGAGTCAAATTATCAATCTTAAAGGAGATATTACCAAGCAAGGAAATGAGATAAGATCCGAGCTTCGAGATAATATTCAATCCTCCTTCAGCAATCAAACAAATGATTTGAAGAATATGCTTGTTAGTTTCTTTCCCGCCGCTCAACCTTCTTCTTCGAGTTCTCTACCTTCAAACACCTTCACCAATCCTAGAGCAAATGTGAGTGCTATTACTACTCAGAGTGGAATTACCATTGTCGATCCACCAATCCCACCCCCATCATCTACACCTCCTCCACCACCATTTATCCCTACTCCTCCTACACCTAGTATTAGTGCACCATTACCGTCTCCGCCTCGTCATGACGATGTACCTAGGAAGGACCCTTCAACATCCCAACCTTTACCTACTACACCTGCACCCTCACCACCCAAACCCAATATCCCTTATCCTTCTCGTTTAGGCAAGACCAAAATGCTAACCAAGGATGACGCTGAAGTGTCACGCTATGTGAAGATGATCTCTCAAATGAACTTCAACATTAGCTTTCTTGAGGCACTTGTCCACATGCCCAAATTTGTCAAAGCATTTAAGGAATTGCCTAACAAGAAGGAGAAGCTGATTGAACTCGCCAACACACGCTTAAATGAAAACTGCTCTGCAGTTATTCTCAAAGAACTTCCAGAAAAGCTTGGAGATCTCGGTAGTTTTGTGTTGCCTTGCGTTTTCAACAAAACTGAGGAATTTACTGCCCTTGCTGATCTCGGGGCCAGTATTAATCTTATGCCTTTGAGTGTTTGGAAAACACTATCATTACCCGACCTCACTCCAACAAAGATGACTCTTGAACTTGCAAATCGCACTCTCGCTTACCCCGTTGGTATAGCCGAAGACGTGTTCATAAAAGTTGGCACATTTACTTTCCCGGTCGATTTTGTCGTTGTTGATTATGAAATGGACCCTCGTATTCCTTTAATACTTGGTCGGCCATTCTTGAGAACCGGACGAGCTTTAGTGGATGTGGCCGAAGGTGAGTTAATCTTAAGAGTCGGGGATGATGCACAAGTTTTTAAAATGGGGAAGCTTACTAGCAAATCCTTTGGAGGCCGAGAATCAGTGAATATGATTAATGTGAATGATGACTTTGTTGTCTACGACAATCCTCTATTCGATTCTTCCATTGATAATCCACTTTTTGAAGATGATGTGGATGATTCTCTCTCCAATTTGGAACCTTCTTCCATGTATGATTCTCCACCGATCTTTGATGCTTATGATGATGATTCTAGCTCAGATTCGGATGATTATGATGATTGTACTTCCGAGTATCCCGAGCTGCCCACATATGATGATTTTGATGAGGCTGATACTCTCTCGAGCGATTCTTCACATAATGAAGATCCTCCGCCATCACTCGATCCTACTTTGGACAATTACTCATTTGAGGAAGACTTCTCTACGTTTCTTAACACTTACTTCCCTCATGAGAGTGATGCTCCTCCTTATGATTTTGAAGATTATCGTCTTGATCCTACTTTGGATTTGAAGAACATTCTTTCAAAGGAGAAGAAACCGGTCGACACCAATATCCGCAGCACATATGAGTTAACACCTCTTTGTCCCTCTTCCGAGGATGAGGTTGTGCTTCTTCGCGGATCTTCTTCCCATTCTACTGAGCCTGAGTGCTATTTTCCCTTAAAGGAAAAGGTGTTCGACCTCGGTATCCATATTCTGCAGCCATCTCAGTATCCACCTGATGAAATAAAAGGAAATATCTTTGGAACTTATGGAAATCTGCTTGCACCACTTCACCCTTACTTCCACCATGCTCCATCACTGCTTAAGGGAACCTTGCCTACTCTTCTTTGGCTTGCCTTGTTCGCCTTAAGCATGTGTTATTTTATTGACTAAAACTATGTCTTTGATCCTGGTGGATATATTTCATGCTTCTTCTGTTGATAATCAAGGTCGAGTCAGGCTCACGACTCGGTTAACAAAAATCAAGCGCTTCTTGGGAGGCAACCCATGCATCTATCTTTTCACTTTCTTTATCATAAGTGTAGGGGGGGGGGAGACCCTTTGGTTAGCTATTTCCTCTCCTCCCTTCTTATAATCAGGGATTCGAGCTTCACTAATCCACTCTTGATGATTCTTGACGACCCGTGATTCCGTGTCCACTTCTTCCCGGTTCTATCCTAAACTCTTTTCGATTCTCTATTTTATATTTTCTCAATATCAAAATAGGAATCTCTTTAGTTGTCCTTTCCTTAGCGAGATTTAAACAACGTGCACAATGTCCTAAGTGTAGGGGAGTTTACTCCCACATGCTTAAACATTGAGGACAATGTTTATATTAAGTGTAGGGGGGACTCCTATCGAAGTTAAGTGGCCTTTTCCTTGTATTTGTCCTCATTTTAACCGGAAAATTTGATTTTTCGACATTTTTCAAAATTTTTAATCTATTTTGGCCTAGTTGTATAGTTTGTTGATCCCAAACTTAGATCGATTAGCTTTGTGTATACGAGATTAGATCAAATATAACACGTAGAGAAACCTTTGTATATGCTTTGTGAATCTAAGTGTTATGCGGAATTTAACACTTAAACAAGAACACACAAAATATAAACAAACTTTCACTTTGATTATCAATGTCGAACTTGCTTACAATGAAAGATGTTTATGAATGAAAACTTATGTAAAACTTGATATTAAACATTAACCTAAAGGCCTTCTTTTATAGACTAAGAAGCCTTGAACAATAAGCTACGTATCAACTACTCTAGGTAAAGATAAACATAGAAAATACATTGTCGTTTCTATCCTTACTAGAAGTATTCTAGAATATAATAAACGTGTAGACTATATCTTCCATCAGTGCTTGTCTTCAATGTGTCAACGCTTGACTTTAACTTGTCAACGCTTGAGCTGTCAGCGCTTGCTTTGTTCCTGTCAACGCTTGTTTTGTTCTTGTCAGCGCTCAAGTGATCTGGCCTTAATTTATTCCCAACAATCCTCCCCTAAACTTGATATCCACTCTTATGATCAAGTTTCTGAATAAGCATTAAGAACTTGGAGGAGTCTGACAAATCTTCTCATATTGGTAATGAATAAATCTGATCAAATCCTTTGCCACGTCACTTGAATAATCTATCTCCAGCTGAGTGTCCTTCATCTTTTCCAAAACAGCCTTGGATATGAAATACTGAGCATCCACAAGTAAATACTCAAAAAACTTTGTAGAACTCAAATGGTATACACCAGCAGCTGAATATAACCTCCATTGAAGACCACTGAGGTCATCTTCAAGATCCTTCCATATTTCAGGATCTTCCTCTTTTTTCCCACACATTCTTTTGAATGTGGTCCAAAGTTTTATTCCATTAGCTGAAGTTGGTGCTTCAGCCTCATACTTGGTCTCCAGTAACCTCCAAAGGTCCACCAAGTCTTCTCTATCACAACTTGCAAATAAAGATATGAGAGTGGTAAAAGTGTGTACCTCCTTGCCAAATCTTCCAATCTTCCAGAATCCACATTCATCCTCATCATAACTCACAATTGGATTCCTGGAATCTAATGGTAACACCTGCACCATATCTGAAGCTTCTAATGGGGAGATCTTGAGGCTCTTTCTTATAACTGCTTCACTTGGATATAGTGGATCCATATCTTTTGGAAACTCAAGTTTAAATCCCTTCTTCACTGGCCTGGGAATCATCATAGCTTTCTTGATTTCCATTTCTTCTGCAAGTTGCTCCTTTCTTTCATCTGAAAGAAGTCTGAGAGTGTTTGCTTCCTGCACTCTCACCCAAATAGGATAAGCCCTATGTTCCAACTCATCAAATGTCAAAGCCTTCAACTTCTGATGTGTCCATCCAACTCCATGACATCTGAGCAACATAAAATAGAGCTCTCTTCTATCCCTTTTCAATTCTAAGAGAATATTTCTTGCCTTGTGCTTCAAAATCACCTTACAATCCTTCTGAACTCTAAGAAGAAGCTCCAAACCCCATATTTGATCTGAAATGGTCAAGTCTGGATTATCCATGCAGCTTTCTTCCCAAGAATTATACATTTGAACCACCTCTGGCATATCAAAGTCAACCTGCAATTTTAAATCTCTCAACTTTTCCCTAGCAAGCTCATCACCATACTCAAGCCTTTCTGGTTCTATAATCATCACACTTGAGTCTGAGCTAGCTCCATCACTTTCTTCTTCAGAAGTCACAACAAATGGTGACTTTTCCTTTTCACCTTGTTCCATCATTTGTTCAGCCAATCTTCTATCAAATTCAACTTGGGCTGCATCCTTTGGAACAATTTCTTCTACCAATTTACCCTTACCCTTATCTGATGGTGCAATGGTTGGTAAGGTAGATGGTAATACCTGAGTAGAAACTTCCTTGATGATAGATGATGACTGGAATACATCACTTTCATGTGCAGATCTGTCAACGCCCAAATTTATCCTATCAGCGCCCAAAATACTTCTATCAGCGTCCAAAGTTGCCTTGTCAACGCTCAAATATTTTCCCTCAGCGCCTTGTGTAACCTCTCTCAACATAGCTGTAAATGATAAATTTAGATTGGTTGGAGAGATTAAGGACGTATCAAAACCTGTTTGTTCCTTCAAAGTTGTAAGGGCTTCAGCAACATCCATTGATTGACCATCTTGACTGCCCTTATAACTCAGATTTCTTTGATCTTCCTCCCCTTTGGAAGACTCCTCCATACCCCTCCTATCATGATCACTTTCCAAAACAACAATCCTCTCCCTCAATTGCTTGAGTTCAAGGCCTTGTGAGCTGACAATTTGTACTAAGTCTGCATTTTGCTTTTGCAAGCTAATGCAGACTACCGTCAATTCCAAAAGAGTCATTGGTTCCAGTCTGCCCTCTTCTGAAATGGGGATTTGACCTCCCAAGTCAGATTCATTGGGCATGGATGAGGACTTAATTATGGTGGGACTGCCTTGGCCAGTATCTAAGCCAGAACCAATAGTCCCAGCCTTATCCAGGTCACTAGCCACACTTGTGGTGGTGGTTCTCTCTGCTTCATGGCTAGGACCACCAGAGGAGAACACTCTAGTAGTCCTTTGGCGTTTCATCAACCTATATTCAGGTGGTGTGGAAGATGGTGTGGAAGAATGGGTAGATGTGGGTTGGTTAAGGGGTGTTTGGGATTGTGAAGGTTGTGTGTCAGCGTTGGAAATAGGCACATCAACGCCAACATTTGATGTGTCAGCGTCAAAGGGTTCTTGGTCAAGTTGCATTTGTTCAGGTGAGGGTAAAGGTTCAGGAATAGGTTCAAGTTGTGGTTGAGGGTCAATTTGAGGTTGGGGGTCTGGTTGGGGTTGTGCTGCTGCAATAACAGCAAGCATGGCTGGGGTTAAAGGTAAGTCTCTATGGGGTGGTGAATTCATCTTTGTAAAAATAGCTTTCTTTTGCTCAGGGATCTTATAAAAATCATTGTGATCCCTGGAGCAGTAACCTTGATCATCAAAAATCATTTGCAGAAAACGGGGATAAGCTAAAGTCATTTTTGTCCCCTTGTTTTTACACATCCCTTCAAAAATCATTTTAGAATAGTTATATTTTTGCCCTGTTGCAATACACACAATAGCACTTGCAATGGATCTATTGATCTCATTATGTGCAGTACATTTGGGACTCAAACATTGAAGGAGGATGTGAATGAGGTACTTCCAGGCTGGGGGAAATTCCTGCTTATGATACTTATTAAGAGTACCTTCATCAGGAAAGGGGTATCCCAAAGCCCTAAGCCCTTGTTCTATTTCATTTATGGGAAGGGTGACTATACCATCAACATCATCAAGATGCAAGGCCTGGCGTACCAAGGCCTCAGTAACCACCCAAGACCTCCCATGAACAATAGAAGTTAATGTGGTCACTTCATTAACTGTTGAGGAACTAACAATGTTCCAAAATTGCTTAATGTGTGTGACTGGAATGAGTGGTGCATGAGAAAGAGCATACCTTAGTGGGGATGCGTTCAAATACGCCACCATTTGTGTGTATTGAGGAAACAAATCATTATCAGCAACAAGATAAGCAATCATGTTGTGTTGAGACTTGAACCCCAATTCCAATTCTGCTGAGTTAAACTTTGGTGCCATTGATGAAAGCTGGTAATTTGAAGTGTAGAAGATGAAGTTGATAAGAGAAAAGTGTTAGACAAGAATTATAGATACCCTGTTTAAAAATAGGAGCCAAATTTATAGGAGAGAAAGAATGCATGTGATTGGCCCAAAAATAGGCAAAGATTTTCAAAAATCAATCATGAAAATATTGAAAAAGTTTATAAGTTATCTCATGCATTAAATGAAAGTAACAACTCCTAAAATTACGGCTTGAAAATATGTCAAAAAGTAACAACTGGGTAGGTCCCATTGAGTGTCAACGGTCAAAAATAACCTATCAACGCCCAACGGCTATAATCTTGTCAACGTTCGCCTAAAGCCATGTCAGCGTCCAATTTGGTCACAACATCGCTTGGAAAAATCTTGTCAGCGTCCAAAAATAAAATTGTTTTAAAAAGTGAAAAATGACCTTAACAAGTAATTTATCCTAGAGAAGATAACCAAAAGCTGATAATTATTATAGGGCGGCAAACACTGTCCAGTTATGCACACTTGCATAAGCAAGATAGACATAACAGTCCTCTAGTGTCCCTTGCTAACCAAAATTCTTAACAACAAAGTCACCTTATAAAATCCTTGTTACTCCCAAGTAAATCCCATATCAAAATCATTCCCAAGTCTCCCAACAGACCACAACCAATTCTAGGCCAAAAATGTCTTGGCAGCATGCAAAGTTGATATACTATGCAAGCTACAGTGCCTCATGGTTTAGTAAAACTAACCCATACTCACCTGTGGACACAATCTAGAATTGTGATAAGAGTATCATATGGATACCCAAACATCCTAAAGGTTCCTAAAACCTCCCCTTAAACGATGATACAAAAAGTTTGCTTAAATCATGCATGAACATAAAAAATTTATGTCAAGATAGGAATGAAACATTCCAACCATCATCCATAAATAAAAACTTGTCCAAATGCTTCTCTATTAATCCATAAGCAACTCTGTATCCAATGGTATACTGCTAACACCATCTGCACATTTAGATTGAAAACCACAAAACTAACATTGTTGCTGACAACGCCCCGACAACACATGACAGCGTTGAAGGAAGCTTTGTCAGCGTTAGACAATTATATTGCTGACAACGTTACAAAAACACTTATTAGTGTTCAAGCAACCTTTGTCAGTGTTAGAAAAATATAGTGGAAAATCTAAATCATCAATAAGACCAATAATAATAATGCATCATCCTGTACATACTTTTACAAAAAGAATCCAAAACACATATTAAGTGAGATTAACCATTCCAATACTTGTTACCAAGTATTGAAATCTTCCAGCATCAAAAGGTTTAGTTAATAAATCTGACACATTTTCCTCAGTGTCAACCCTATCTGGTTGTATTAAACCTTTCTCAAAGCAATCTCTTATAAAATGGTGTCTAATTTCTATGTGTTTAGTTTTAGAATGATGTACAGGATTCTTAATGATGCATAAAGTACTATTATTGTCAACAAATATCTTAGTATGCATGAAATTATACCCATAGTCCAACAGCTGGTTCTGAATCCACAACACTTGACCACAACATGCTGCTGCAGCCACATACTCTGCTTCAGTTGTAGAATTAGCCACCACTGTTTGTTTCTTGCATTGCCAAGATATTAACCTGCTCCCAAGAAACTGACATCCACCAGTTGTGGATTTCCTATCAAACTTATCACCTCCATAATCACTATATGAATATGCAATCAGCTCTAATGGTGAATCCTTTGGGTACCACAAACCAAGATTAGGATAGCATCTTAGGTACCTAAAGATCCTCTTCACAGCATAAAGGTGACATTCTTTGGGAGTCACTTGATGGCGTGCACAAGCACACACAACAAACATAATGTCAGGTCTGGAGGCAGTAAGATACATCAAGGATCCAATCATGGATCTATAATGCCTGACATCAACATCTTTCCCATCTCCAATCTTTCCCCAAGGGTGTTCTCTATCCATAGGAGTAGTAGCCCTCTTTTCATGTGGAGAAAAGCCAAACTTCTTCAAGATTTCAGCAACATATTTGTCCTGGGAGATGAAGATACCATCCTCTTTCTGCTGAACTTGTAAACCAAGAAAGAAGTTCATCTCCCCCATAGCACTCATCTTGAATTTGTCTGTCATTAGCTTGGAGAAATCCTCACTCATCTTTGGATCAGTAGACCCAAAAATGATATCATCAACATAGACCTGCACAAGCAACACATCTTTGCCTTTCTTCTTTGTAAATAGTGTCTGATCTATGGTGCCCCTCTTGAATCCATTGTCCACCAAATAGGTAGACAAAGTACCATACCATGCTCTAGGGGCTTGATGAAGGCCATACATAGCCTTTTTGACTCTATATACTTTATCTGGATGCTCAGGATCCTCAAAACCAGGAGGTTGCATTACATATACTTCCTCAACAATGGTGCCATACAAGAAAGCACTCTTGACATCCATTTGATAGACTGTGAAGCCCATGCAGGAAGCATAGGCTAGAAAAATCCTAATAGCTTCAATCCTTGCAACTGGTGCAAAGACCTCCTCATAGTCTATCCCCTCCTCTTGTGTATAACCTTGAGCCACTAACCTTGCCTTGTTTCTGACCACAATACCTCTTTCATCTCTTTTGTTCCTTAGAACCCATCTTGTCCCTTGAAGGTCTACGCTTTCTTAGGATTTGGTAAATGATGGATTGATCTATTGATTAGAATGGTGGAGATGGGGAAGAAGGAGATGAGGTGTAGAGAGAGAAAGGAGAGAAAAGAAAAGTAGAGAGAGAAAAGGGATTTTATTAAATGAAAAATTAGAAATGAGAAGAACCACCACCCCTCCTAACATGCTAGGAGGGGTATATATAGCCCACCCTACATGTGGGCTATATGGACTATATTTACTACAGACTGGATCACGAGCCTAATACTAAAATATATCTTTGGAGTGACCGATCCTTTCTAAATACGTAAAAACGTATTTCCAACAATCTCCCCCTAAGGGAGGTCACTCCAAGTTACAATGTCCTAAATAGTCTATAGCTCGTGATCTATGCTAATAATGATGTGACCGAGACTTTCTTTGGGAAAACGCATTTCCAACAATCTCCCCCTAAGGGAGGTCACACCATTTTACAAAAATCTTAAACCTAGCATACTATGCTTGAGTCTTCGATCTTGTTCTTGTAACTATGCTTGATGTGATCTTTGACTTTAGTCTTGAGCTTGTTTCCTTGCATTGACCTTGTGCATTCATCACTTGTGAAATTTGCCTCTTCGTGACTTCATGTTCCTCATACTTATACCTTTAAATTCTTGAAAGCTTCAGAGTTTGATACAGCGGAAGACTTGACCTTCAGACTTTCTTGAATTTGTTGAAGTACTAAGTGTATGTAGTATAAGCATGTGGTGACGACTTCTTCTGGATTATACACCGCAATGCCACCTTCTTGTTACGCTGCATAAGACAGTTAGCAACAAACCATATACACGGATGAAATGGCCTTGAACATTTCATTCTAATTCGGTAGCATTTTACCTCCGGTCGGTGAAGACCGTTGGACGATATTAAATATCGTACTTGTGACAGGTAGTTTCAATAAAGAACCTCCTTGACAAGATTTCGCGGGTAAACCCGTTCTCTTTACTCGACCGTCCAAAGCTGACTGCGAATGTAAAGAGTGAATCATTTGGATAATATTATCCGCATGATTTGAAGCCGTCAATTCATGTTCCTGGAACAAGTGAAGTTCAATTAAGAACCGCGCCATCGTTGCTTTCCAGTTGTCACTAGCTTGATTCATATAGAATCTTGCAAGTTACCTACCAAGTGCTGTTTGATGTTAACACTAGAAGGATTTCCATTCGTCACTGTAAATACTTAATAGTATTACTAAATGTTCTGGCAAGATCACTGAGATATTGCGTAGAGGCCTGGAACGTGTTTAAAATCATTTAAGAGTTTAAACCACTGTTGCTTTCCAGTTATCACAAGTTTGATTCATAAAGAATCGCACAAGCACCTACCATGATCTTTTTGACGTTCGCTCAAGAAGGATTTCCATATTCATTGTAAATACTTTCGTATTACTCGGATGTTCAGGCAAGATCATGAAGATTTTGCGTAGGACTCTTAAGATCTTTCTTACTTTTCACAGTGTGTGAAGAAGCAAGGAAATATGAAAGTGTGTCCTAACGAGATATTTGATGATCTCAAATGGCTCTAGACTCGACCGTGCATTTTGGATTTTAGTGATCGGAGGCTGGAGAGGAGTGCCACCTTTTCAATACCAATTTATTCAGAGTGAATAAATCAATAGATAATGTGTTGTCTCCGTGTGATTAAAACAAATATCTTTTGAGAGATATCTGAGTTAGCTGGGATGGGTTGTGCTTTGCATCACTGGGTCCATGATGTCTATCTTCAATATCGAGAATCATAAATAATCTCAATAGCATATGAATTGACCCGGTTTCTGCCTAAGTTGTAAGGAGGGCTACTTTCTTTACACCCTTTATCTTTACAATTCTTTTTCATTCTTCAACCCCTTCAATGCTTACCAATACGTCATAACTAGCACCTTGTTGTGATTGTGCCAGTGCTAACTTAAGTACTTGGTCGGCATTCAGCTACGTTCACAATCTTTCTCCATCTTTCCTAAGGACTACTATTTCTAGCTATGGAATGTTCTTGGGAAGATTCATTCGGTTCTAGAGAAATCATTGGACTTTAACCTATCCTACCATCCTTATGTCACCACAATCTTCATCGTCGTGAAATAAATGGGTTGCGGGTAAGTATAAATCACCATGAAATCCATTTTTATATCCAAATCCATTTTGCTCCCCCTTAACATATGCCACGATATTCAAAAACATTTCGCACATGTCGGGATGAGCTAGCACGTTAAGTCAAACCATTTGTGATTAATCATTTCCCATATTAAATCACATTTTCTCCCCCATATTAAAAATATTAACTCAATCAATGTTTTTAATATCAATTGATTTAATAGCGTTTTAAGAAAATTTGGGAAGAAAAATGCAAATCCAATTATCTTCATGAATTACACAAGCTCCCCCTCAAATTAATGAGGGTGTACTTGAAACGTAAATTAAATACCTTTTAAACACAAGTGTAAGGTATTTATCACGTGCAAAGATCATATATGATAATGAATTCACAATATTAGCAATTTACGAGGTTGGACCTGAATGATGGAGAACATCATATGAAAGAAGCACATGGTTCTTGTTCACGAATGTTGGTCTTCCTCGTAACTTCTGATGTTATCTCTTGACTCTATGTGTATGATTGATATCGTTGTCTTAACACCAATATGTGAACTTGGCACTCTCGGCATCAAGGATTCTGAAAGCTGGACAATTGCTCCCCCTCAATTGTTGACCCGTGTTCTATTGAAAGAGCTGTAGTCACCGTTTGAGTAGTCGCATCGTCGAGTATGTAGATATCAATTGCAACGAACTTTGGATTGTGGAGTTGATAACTTCGGATTCTGAAGTCAAAGCTTTCCGGTGAAATGCTTGACTTCAAAGTGAAAAGCGGGTTACTATCGGAAATAATAGCAAACCATATGGAGCATGTTTTAAATCTTTTAAACTTCTGCTCGAACTTTATTTACAACCCCGTGTCATTATTGAATAACATTTCTAGGTTCGTAAATATTATCGATTCCAGAAGACATGCTCTTTTTATCAAAACGTTTTGAACACACAATTTTGAAAGATTTAGAAAAACCTTTTGAAAAATTCTTGAAAAACTGTGTTCAAAGTTTTGAAAACCAATTACTTGAGCTTAAGATGTCGAATATCTTAAGGGCGAGCTCAAGTCCGAGAAGTTGTAAACTTCCCGTTGTTAAGGATAAGTTACCATCGGCGATAAACTTTCCTTTTATCTGAAGGACGATTCCTAAGCTGACATTTACTTAGAAGTCGTTTTCATGAGCTTGAAAACTTTGACTGTTTTAACGGAAAGCTCATGACCGAGAAAGGTTAATTTCTCGTTATGAGGAAAAGTTCTCTTATTAAAAAGATACACTTTCCTTTCTGATCTTAAAACTTCGAATGTTTTAAGACAAGCTCATGACCGAGAAAATTGAATTTCTCGTTATGAGGATAAGTTTATCATTAATGATAAACTTTCCTTTATTTTAAGTTTGAGTTACAGTCTGACATTTAACTGTAAGTCATTGTGCATGAGCTTAAAAACTTCGAATGTTTTTAATATTAGCTCATGCCCGAGAAAAATTAATTTCTCGTTGTAAGGATAAGTTTATCATCGGCGATAAACTTTCCTGCCTTTGAAGAACGGGTTACAGACTGTCATTTATCTATAAGCCTTTATGCATGAGCTTAAAAACGTGGAATGTTTTTAACATAAGCTCATGCCCGAGAAAAATGAATTTCTCGTTTTTAGGATAAGTCATCATCGGGATGAACTTTCCTGTCTTTTGAGATCGAGTTACAGTCTGTTATGTGACTGTAAGTCCTTTATAAGCTTTAACCATGAATCCCCTGAGATACTAGTTTCTCTGATATCTGCTTCTTCAGCAACCAAACTCTGAGAGTGTCCTTAGTTGAACGGTATACAATGATTGGACCGCTTCGTTCTTTTGGAACATCAACTTTGGTACCTGCATTCTCATTAGGAGTTTGTATACTTTTGCATGGGTTAGAGATATCTATTTTAGAAGCACGTGGGGGTTCACGGTTTTCTTTTCCTGTGTCAGAGGTGGCCTGAGGGGATGATTCACCTGTCTTAGTTGGCAAACGTTTCCTTTTATAGAAAACCTTAAGTTCAGGCTTAAGTGATGTATCATCCTTTTCAATTTCCTCCCTAGCAGTCTTAGTAGAGTCGGAGATTATCCTAGTTAAAGGGCACTCGTTTCCTACAAGAGTGAAAGATCTACCAGTGGGGCGCCACATTTTACCAACGGGTTTGATTTTAGCAACCCACTGGGATTTAAGTCTAGCACGGGAGTTCACCTCATTAAGCAATTTTTTGATACAGGAATCATGATTTGCCGTAAAGACACATTTTCTACATGTTTTACAAGTAGCATATTTAATGTCCGAGTAATTCCTAGATGATTGATCGATGCTCCTAGAAGACGTCATGCTACGGTTAGCAGTGTTGGGTAATCTAGAAGGCATCTGACTAGGTTTGACATTGCTATCTCTTACATGTGTCTTTTGCTTAGCTTCCCTAAGACCAAATTTATGGCTAACGTCATTTGAACTAGTTCTAGACGTGGTCATTGAACTATTCTTAAAGAAACTAGAGGCAATCATATGATTTGGTCTTGCTAAAGCTGTTGTGGTCACATAAGGCCTAGATGGTGGAGTGACTGGTCTAGGAAAGTGAACCAAATCAACTTGGGAGGCAAACCGCGGTCTCGAGGATTGTGGTCGCTCGGATCTAAATGCAGTAGGTTGTCTGACAATCGGTTGTCTGACGAACTGATTTGTAGGCGGTTTCCCCAAGATTGATGGTTTTTCAAGCTTAGTGTCCACACTAGGTCCTCTATTTCTCCTTAACTCGTTTTTCAACGCGGCTATAGCAAAGACCTTTTCCTGTACTTGAGCTTTTAAAGTCTCATTCTCTTTGAGCACTCTATCTTGGGATGCCAATTTAGACTCTAGTAACTGAATTTGTTTCAAAAAATTTTCCTTTTCAGCTTTAGAATCTAACACTTTTTGATCTAATTTTCTTTCAAGAACAACGTTTGACTTTTCAAGTTTTTCAAAGTATGTTTCAAATTTATCCGTTTTCTTAGAAAATTCAATTTTGGCATCCTCAAGATCTTTTGATTGTTGAGCTACAATCGTTTCGAGCTCTCTAATCTTGGAATCAGAAGCAGTCAATGAAGCAGTTATAATACAATTATCATGATGTACTATAGCATTCTGAACAATCTCTCCCCCATTATGACTTACATCGGATGAATCAGAAGTGGTATTGCTATCACTCGTTTCCATCCCATGTTCGTCATAATTAGGTTCAGAATTCTCAATATGCGGCATATCATCAGCATATACATCATAAACAACATTACATTGTACCATGTTTGCCGGTTCTTCGTCATAAACGGGTAAGGTGTCATCAAGAGAGATCTCATGAATATTCCCTGACGTGCCACTGGTATCATGTTGTCCTCCCGATTCCGTGCTCTTGCCATCGTTATGCTCCAAGTTGTCAACCGTATGACCATTCTCCTCTTGCATCTGCGTTATTGATTCTTGCACTCCATTGTCATACACTTGCTGAAGTTGTGATCTTTGATAAATCGAAGACGAGACCGATGTCATGAGTTTCAATATTGTATCACGGAAAACTCGAAGCTCGGTATGTGTATCTCGAAGAAAAGATTGGCAAATCACTGAACTTTCAAACTTGATGATATTGAACTGGAGGAAAGGCGTGAGTTGTGTCACAAGAGTCCTATATGCAAGTGCCGATTTAGAGTGATTGAATTTTTCATTGTTGAGTTGCTCGGCGAGTTGGGTCAAAGTGGTGAAAATTGAGTCGATGAATATATGACGATCTTAACCAAAGATTGTCACAAATTCGCTCCCTCCTTGAATCCTCGAAAGAGTGACAAGATGAGACTGAAGCATTTGAAATGAAGTTAGAGCACTTTCTCTAGCGGTGTCTTGCATGTGATGCACGTCTCCCTCTTGAAATTTCGAATTCAACGAATCCATTGATGGTTGATGAAAGGTAAGTGGCAACGGGAATATATAATTCGACGAGAAATTGATGTCTCGGGTTTTGACAAACCAACGAAAGATCCGTAAAAGTTCTTGGAGAAAACTTTGATTGGTTATATAAAATGATGCGTGAGATCCTCTAAAATAAAAACCCGAGAGATTGCGTTGTCGTTTAATCACTTTCATTTGAAAAGTACATAGATACCCGAGTTCTTCTAATAACAATACCCGTAAATTATTTTAATACCCAATTAAAATACCCGTAAATTACTTTAAAGAAAGCAAATAAATAAAAAAAATCACTAAAAAAGGGAAAAATTAAACTACCTACCCGTCTGTAAAAAAAAAAATCCCCACCTTAACACAAAAAATAACACGCTTTGTTTACTCCGTCTGTCAAAACAAGACGTGGGGCTCATTTTAAAAAAAAAACAAAACGTGGCTTGCTTCTACTGTTTCTTGTTTTCTCCGTCCCCCTTTTCTTTATTTAAAACTCAAACCAATCTCACAAAACCTAATCTCACTAAATCTCTCTCTCTCCTCCTCTAATACTCCTCCGTCCCTGTTATCTCTCTCTCTCTCCTCACAAGAATACTTTTAGTTTCTCTAATCTCACAAATCTCAAACCCTCTCAAATCCTCTCAAATCATCACTAAATCACAGTCAAAGAATCTTTTAATCTTCACTCCCCATCTCTTGATCAAACGAATCCCGTAACACAATGTTTTTATGTCTTCAAGATCTTTGATGGTCTCAGGTAGGTATCACATGTATGTTTTTGATTTTCGTTATGGGTTTAGAGTTAATAATCGAAATCAATGAAAGAAATGAACATGCATGTTCTTATTCGTAATCTGATTTCGAAAGATTAAAAAAATGGGTAAAACCATAAACGGGTCAGTGATGATTTTTGTTCAAACCGTGAGATCTAAAATGGAGTTAAATGGGTTTAAGTAAAAAAAATGAGTCGAGGCTGTTTTTCGAGGATGTTGGTTTTTCGAGTCTTGGGTGTGGGTATAAAAGATGAGTCAAGGCTGTTGTTTGTGGGAGTCGAGGGTTGTTTGAGGTGATGAGGTCGAGTGATTGTGAGTCGAGTCTTTGCTTTGGAGTGTGTGAGTCTGGATGGTGAGAGTCGAGTCTGGGAGTCAATTCTGGTTGTGAGAGTCGAGGGTGAGTGAGAAAGTCGAGAGTGTGGGTTGAGTCTTGATTGTTGAAAATGGGTGAGTCGAGACTTGGTGATGAGTGAGGCTGGTGTAAGAGTCGAGGGTGTTTTGAACTTAGATCGAGTCTTGTGAATTGTTTCCCGTTATGTTTGAATCCCCCTTTGAGTTTCTTTATACGGAATAAACCGTCTATACGGAATAAATCGTGTCTACACGGAATAAATCGTGTCTATGCGGAATAAACCGTGTCTATGCGAAAAGTCTATTCCGAAAAAGGTCTATTTGGAAAGTCTGTTCGGAAAAATGGGCTATTCGGAAAGATGGGCTATTCGGAAAAATTTACTATTCGGAAAGATTTTGCTATTCGAAAAAAAATTGCTATTCGGAAAGTTTTTTTTTTCTATGCGGAATGACTAGCTATTCTGAATATTTGGCTACACGGAATGTTCTGAAACGTTGATGAAGGACTGTTGGACAGCAAGACTATTACCAGAAACACCCAAATGATTGGACAAAAATAGAAAAGAAAAAGAGAAAAAAAAATGATCGACAGATTTGATAGGTTGGTTTGGACAGATATGAAAAAGAAGAAGAAAAACTGATTAAAAAATTACTGATAAAAAAAAAAAATTAAAAAAATGACTGAATAAAAAATGACTGATTAAAAAATTATTAAAAAGTGACTGATTAAAAAATGATTAGACAAAGTTGTACCAGAAAAAACTGATAAACGAAAAAACAACTAAAAATTTAAAAAAACTGATCTAAAAGCGGATTGGACAAAGATTTAAACAAAATACGAAAAGGCTAAAAAAAATTTAGAAAGAAGGGATTTTTAATCAAATCAATAGATAAAAAAACTTAAATCCTAAGATTTAACCATGGCTCTTGATACCAATTGAAGGTTTACGATATCTTAGGATTTGGTAAATGATGGATTGATCTATTGATTAGAATGGTGGAGATGGGGAAGAAGGAGATGAGGTGTAGAGAGAGAAAGGAGAGAAAAGAAAAGTAGAGAGAGAAAAGTGATTTTATTAAATGAAAAATTAGAAATGAGAAGAACCACCACCCCTCCTAACATGCTAGGAGGGGTATATATAGCCCACCCTACATGTGGGCTATATGGACTATATTTACTACAGACTAGATCACGAGCCTAATACTAAAATATATCTTTGGAGTGACCGATCCTTTCTAAATACGTAAAAACGTATTTCCAACATCCCTATAGGTCTGACATATCTAGGAGAATCAACCAGCTCCCAAACATCCTGAATTGCAAATTGGTGAAGCACATCCTGCATTGCTTCCACCCAACTTGGTTCTTTGAGAGCATCAAATATTTTCTTGGGTTCTTCTTGTGACAGAAAACATGCAAACAAACATGCTTGCACAAGAGGGGTATCAACCTTCTTGTGTATATTGGCAATAAATCCACCAAGACCTTGATGAGATCTTCTTGTCTGAACTGGAGTCATAATATCACCAATGATCTGAGATGTGGGGTGATTCTTCATTGTGGAGGTGAGAACCCCTCCTTCAAAAAGTCTGGTGTCCTCAACTTCACGCTCCATGTTGTCAATATCTTCTTCATCAGGCTCTCTTTGATCAACAGGAATCTCTTCATGAACATTGGAAGGTCCACCTTGTTCAAAACTGGAAGAGAAAAGATGCCCATAAGTGTTGTCAACGTCTGAATCTTGGTTGTCAGCGTCTGGGCTAACAGCACTTGAAATGTTGTTGTCAACGTCTGAGCCATCAACGTCTGAATTGGTCTTGTCAGCGCTAGATTTGCCTTTGTCAGCGCCTGAAGAACCATGCATGTTTGTATCTGGTGGTATTTGGAGACCACCATTATCTTGTCCAGCAACAGCAGCAGCAGCAGCAAAAGCATCTGTCCAAATGGGAATTGTGACATATTCAAATGTAGGAGATGCCTTTTCTGCTTGTGATCCAACCTTCTCATGAACCTGTGTACCTGAAACATTAACAACTTGTTCCTCCACAACATTTGAAGTTACCTTCACAATGTCTGGATTAGTGACAAGCATATAATTTAAAGTTCTAGACAAGGGTTCCAAATCAAACAACCAATTAGGACCACTTTCAGGATCACTAGGTTTATTCTCCAAGAACCTAACATGTACTCCCTCAACTATACATTTGTCCTCCTTAAGATAAACCCTATAACCCTTGCTCTGGACTGAATACCCCATGAAGTAACCCTCATCACCTTTTACACTAAATTTCCCTAAGGCATCACTAGTATCTAGTACTACTACATGACAACCAAAAGGTCTGAGAAAACCAATATTAGGTTTTCTACCCCAAAGTAACTCATAAGGTGTTTTGTTCTGAATTTTGTTAACCAATGCTCTATTTTGCACATAGCATGGTGTATTAACAGCCTCAGCCCAAAAGGCTATAGGAAAGTGAGCATCAGCCAACATTGTTCTGGCTGCTTCAATTAGGGTTCTATTTTTCCTTTCAGCAACCCCATTTTGTTGTGGGGTATTAGCAATACTGAATTGCCTAGTAATTCCTTTCCTGGCACAAAAATCATCTAGCTTCTTGTTCCTAAATTCTCCACCATTATCACTCCTAAGCATTTTAACCTAATTTCCAGACCTTTTCTCAATCTGAGTGATGAAATCAATAAGAACATCAGCTGTGTCACTCTTCATAGCTAGAAAGAATGTCCAAGTAAACCTAGAAAAGTCATCTGTGACAAAAAAACAATATGACTTACCATTCAAACTTTCTATATTTGTTGGACCAAAGAGGTCCATGTGAAGCATATGAAGAGGTCTGGAACTAGTGTGCACCTGTTTGGTCTTGAATGAGACCTTGTGCTGCTTGCCTTTAAGGCATGCAACACAAGAGTGGTCATTGTGGAAGGCCTTCTCAGGCAGACCATCAACTAAACCAAGCCTCACAAGTCTATTTATATTTTTAAAATTTATGTGCCCTAGTCTTCTGTGCCACAAATTACTTTCATCTACTGAGGCCTTAGCATAAAAACAAGACATATTGGTATTCACTTTGATCCCATTTAAATTCACATTATATATGTCCTTATGCCTAGGTGTTCTATACTCAATATACTTCTCATCAGGGATCTTAAAATCCTTGCTTAACACCAAACACTCAGTATCAGTGAAAAGAACCTTATTTTTGTTATCACAAACTTGTGATACACTAAACAGATTATAATCCAGTTCTTTTACCAGGAAGACATTTTCAAAACACAGATTGTTGGTGAGAAGGGTTCCTTTGCCTGTAATGGTGCCATAGCCCCCTCCAAAGTATACCTTATCACCATCTTTAATAGGAGTGAAGTTCGTCAGATAGTCTTCCTTTCCTGTCATGTGCCTTGAGCATCCACTATCCCAATATCCATAATCATTGATCTGTCTTTGAATGCCCTGCACATAAAGAAAACAAATTAGTTTTCTTTGGGAACCCAAGTCTCAGAAGACTTGGATTCATCTGGTTGTTCAATAAGAACAGACTTAGTTCTCACAACAACCCCATACTCACCCTTTTTAGGATGAAATACCCAGTTAACCCCAATAGGTTTTGTAATGACCTTTGAAATGTAATTAAATCTATTGCAAGTCATTGAAATCCCATTATCATTAGGGTTTTGATCTTTCTTGGGTCTCCATGTTAAGCTTGAAGAAGCTTTAGACCTCTTACCTTGTGGCTGCAAATATTTAGGTCTGGTCACGTTTCTGTCAGCGTTGGATTTGGTCCTGTCAACGCTGAAATTACCCTTTTCAGCGTTGAACCTAGGGTTTGCTACAGGAACCCATTGCCTATTTGACCAGGTGTTTGTCTTTTGAAAAGGTCTTTGTCCATGAGTGTTAGACCTTCTAGAGAAGAATGGGGCAGGTCTAATCACTTGTGGACTTTGCTGCACACAAGGTTTGGGTCTGAAAACGTTGACTTTCTTCCTATCAGCGCTGAAATTGTTCCTATCAGCGCTGGCTTTGGGAGCATTGACACACTTGTATGCCAAATGTGAAAAGCTACCACAAGTGTAACAGGCTTTCTTAGACGCAACCTTAGGTCTAGTAGAGAAGAAACCTGTTCCATGATTGCTAACTTGGCTCTTGGGTGACCTATTATTCCTATACATCTCTGCATATTTAATGGTAGGTCTTCTAATAGTGTTTGAGCCTAGGTCAACAGCTTTACCAGTGATTGGATGAGTAACCTTAATGGGTGGTGATTCATTGGGACTTTCACATAGCAAACCTCCCTTAACAAATAAAGTAGGGTTAGCTTTCTTCCACTCATTTAGGTCAGTCAATTTTTGTTGATACTCTTCAACTGGAGTGACCACTCTTGGTGGAGGAATGAATTCCTCTTCTTGGCATTCTGGTATCCCAGTCCAAGACAAGTCCTTTCTAGGGACACCATAGAAGTCACCAGCTGGTGGTGGAACCAGAGAGTAATCATTCATCCCAATCCCAGTCATGTCCTTAGGATCCCTTTGCTTAGCTACATAGTCTCCTAGGGTTTGGGTGGCTCTATCAAATCTTTGAATCTTGAGGTCAACATTATCTTTATTCTTAATGACCTCATCTAACTTAGCCTGTAGGTCTCTATTGACCTTTCTCATGATGTTTCTAATATCCATACTACCCTCTAGCTTATGTTTTAAGATATTGATCTTATCTTTTAAGTCAAATTCCATTTTCTTGTATTCAGAAACGGTTTTCTCAGTTTCAGTAAGAGCTAGTTGGTAATTGGACAATTTACACCTTTCAGTGCTCATATCATCTTTTAGTTTTAACACCTCTTTGTTAAGTCTATCAGTGTTTAACCTATAACCTTTGCTACAAAAAGCATCATCATATACCTCATTATCAGATGAAGAGGAGGAGTGTGCCATGAGAGCATACTCAACATGCTCTTCTTCTTCAGCAACCAAAGCTTTATCCTCTTCAGCATTCTTAGCCAGATAGCTCCAATCCCATCCTGTGCCATCAATTCCTTGAACTACAACCATGGCTTTGGAATCCTGAGCTTTAACAATCTGACTTGAGGGTTTACCAGCATCATATCTTCTAGGAGATCTGCATTCCCTCATGAAGTGCCCCATACGATGACAGTTGTAGCATTCAACTTTGGATTTATCAAATCCAGCTGTGTCTTTAGCATTGAAGGTCATCTTCTTCTTGAACCTTCTATTCCACCTATCTGCTCTTATACTAGCAAGAGCCATGTTCCACTTGATGTCCATCTCTTCCAAGTGCTCATCACTTATCTGCTCAAGGTCCTCATATGTAATCACTGAACCATTGGGAAAAGAAGCAATGTAAGCACACACAATATCCAAATCCAAACCAGCAGGTTTAACTCTTGGGGAGTCATTCATGAATGTGTCAGCGTCTGAAAAGGATACGTTGACAGGACTTGTTCCAGCGCTGACAAATGATGATCCAGTAACTGGATGCATAAAAGAGTCCTTCTGATTGAATTGACCTTCACTATGAGAGAAGAAGGCCATGTTGTTGGTGCTAGATTTGCTTCCATGTTTTGAAAGAGTTTCATCTTCCAACAGTCTTAGTTTGTTATAGATGTCATCAAACGAGGAGCTCTTGTAAGTATTATTGGCAAGAATAGATCTTGCCTCAATCTTCCATGCCTCACCAAGACTTTTAAGAAAGGTAGCACTGGTGTCAACATCACCAACTTGTGTCCCCATGAAGGACAATTTTCTTGTGATGTCAAGCAATCTGCTTCTCACACTACTCAGTTTTTCATTGGGTTGAGCTTTGAAGACAGCATAGTCATGCAGAAGTTGCTTTTTCTTTTCTTCCTTAGTGTCTGCATTTCCACCATATGCAACTTCAAGTGCTTCCCAAAGATCTTTAGCAGATTCATAGCCTCTATATTTGTGCTGGTTTTCTTGTCCCAAAGAGACTTTCAGAATGTTTAGGGCTTTCATGTCAACCCTTTTCTTTGCAATATCTTCAGCACCTACAGCTCTACCATCTCCAGGTTTTTCTTTCTTATCCTCATCAGGGCATCCTTCAACAACTGATCTTTGAGTAATGGCATCAAGAATCTTTTGAGCCTTATTGAATGAGTTTCCATATTCAATAATCTCCCAGAGTGTGTAGTCATAGATCCCCAGATATTGTTCAAAGTTGAACTTCCATAAGTCAAAGTTGGTTGCATCAAGCATGGGAATCCTGATGTTTGGTAAGGGTGAAGAGGAGGTGGTTATTGCTTCAGACATGATGTTGTTAGGGTTTTGGTGTTTTTAGGGTTTCTGAGAAATTAGGGTTTTGGTGTTTGTGTATGGTTCTGGTGTTCTTCAAAGATCAAAAGTTCCTCAACAAGCTCTGATACCACTTGTTGATCCCAAACTTAGATCGATTAGCTTTGTGTATACGAGATTAGATCAAATATAACACGTAGAGAAACCTTTGTATATGCTTTGTGAATCTAAGTGTTATGCGGAATTTAACACTTAAACAAGAACACACAAGATATAAACAAACTTTCACTTTGATTATCAATGTCGAACTTGCTTACAATGAAAGATGTTTATGAACGAAAACTTATGTAAAACTTGATATTGAACATTAACCTAAAGGCCTTCTTTTATAGACTAAGAAGCCTTGTACAATAAGCTACGTATCAACTATTCTAGGTAAAGATAAACATAGAAAATACATTGTCGTTTCTATCCTTACTAGAAGTATTCTAGAATATAATAAACATGTAGACTATATCTTCCATCAGTGCTTGTCTTTAATGTGTCAACGCTTGACTTTAACTTGTCAACACTGGAGCAGTCAGCGCTTGCTTTGTTCCTGTCAACGCTTGTTTTGTTCTTGTCAGCGCTCAAGTGATCTGGCCTTAATTTATTCCCAACATAGTTGTTTTTTACCTTTGTATAGTTATTTTCTTTCCTTATTAGAATAAATTTTTAATAAAGTTGTTTTAAATTTTCAAACGTTGTGAATCTTTTGACTCAACCCGAGTTTACTTGTCTAAGTTTACTCTAGCTAGTATCCTTAACGTGTTTAAGTCAAGTTTTACAAGGTTTTATATAGGGAGCTATAAAACGCGAAAGTCTTAACTCTCACGGTTTAAGAACAAGAACTTTTCGGAAGTTCCTATAATTGATACTAGAGAGTCGTTTATCAAGGGAACTTTGAAATGCGATTTCTAAAACTTGAAAAAGTCTAAGAATTTGCAAGATCCTATAGGCGACTCGAAAACCCAAAACTTTGATTTAATAGGCTAAGTATCCACGAGTCTCATTACTTGAGATTTTAAACTGTGGAGAACGAGAGATGATAGAGCCAATTATAAGTTCGGTATTCTTTCATGAATTTATGTGAGTTAATTATAAGCCTATTCTCCCATCGCTTGCTAATAAATTTATCTGCAATAAATAAGGTTGTACGATTTGAAAAGTTACTTAGCTTCTAGCCCAAGATCGTTTAAAAGTTGCTCGGTATGGATTAGAGTTCATAGCCAAGGCATAACTTATTGAAGCGGGATGCGAAGATTGGCGAGTCCAAAAAGGTCTTAACAAGGCATGAGGGCTATGTTTTGTTGCTAAAGATCCAAAGTGATGTGAAGAATCATTTATCGAAAATCTATATGAAGGATCGAGACACACGACGAAAAGCAAAAACTCCCAAAGGTCATGGAGAAGTGTATCCGAAAAGACACTAGCAAGGTATGAGGATAAATAGATCCAAGTCATAAAAGGAGGCGGATCGTTGTATATCAAAGTCCAAAATAAAAGATTGGAGAAAAATGAAGAAGTCGTGGTCCAAGTATGAATCTCTCAAAACTTCAAGTGAAGAAATCCCTATATGAAGAGAAGACCATAATTTCATGAACGTCTCTCAAGGTTTGAAGTATGAAGTCGCTGCCAAATATCGTTCCGAGAAAGGTCTCAAATCGCGAAGCGAGTTATGCCAAGATATGAACTTTATGAGGTCCCGAGAAGCAGTTTTAAAAGATTTTGTCCTTTAGCTAACTATTGATTAAATCGTTCACTTTATTTTCGGACTAAATAACTATCGAAATAAGTCAACAATGCATCCTCGTGATCATTCAAGACAACAATAAAATATAAGAGATACACCTAGGAATAAGGGAATCTAAGTGAATAATTGGCCCACATGAGTTCGTGTTAGTTTGCTAACTTATAATAACAATGATCTCGTTTTTAAGCTTGGTTTGGAGAAAGTGAAAACTTGAGGATGATGATTATTCATAACATTTCCAAAACCCAAGGTATGCTTTTTTGATTTCTTTACTTTTAATGTTTATAGTTTTCTATCTCTTTAAAGGCCAATATGGATTGATTATGATGAAAAGTGTAATCTTGCTTTGTAACTAATGCATTGCATGAGGACATTGCAATGGTTAAGTGTAAGGGATTTGATAGGTGTGAAAACACCCATCCTTTTTACCACTTAATTACAATAATAACCGAGCTAAAACGTGTATTTTATGTCATTTATGTCGGAATTATGCGCGGTTTGTGTTTTTGTTGTGATTTAGGACGAAAAGGTGAAAAGTGGAGAAAACACGGTATTCATGGGCTTTAATCGAAGAAAAAGACGAAAGATGAAGTCGAAAGATCAAGAGTGGAAAAAGAACAGAAGTCCAAGACCAATTCTGAAGATTTATCGAAGAAAAAGTCAAAAGACGGAAGTTCACCAAAAGCCGAAGAACTCAAGTCTAATTTATTGAAGAATTACAAGACGAGTTCAAAGAAATCCCGAGCCAAAAGTCATTAAAGTCCAAGATTTGAGAAGATTAAAAGGCTTAAGGACTAATGGTGCAATTAAGAGAAAGAAGAAAGAGGGAGGAAGCTTCCTAAGCTCCTCCCTAATCCCCCTATATATAGATTAGGTAGTTTCATTTTTCAATGTTTTTGGTGGCTTGACAACCCATCCTTCCCCCATTTTCATTTCCCTGCTTTTACTTTCTTGCACCTTAATTTTCATGTAAGGCACCTTTAAATTTCTTTTAATTCCAAGTAAGTTTACCTTTAATTGTTGTTAATCTTTACCTTATTGATAATCTCCTTCTACCTTTCTTGTTTGATTTGTTCTTCATGTTCATTGTTCATGTTCTTGAGTTTTTATGATTTTGATCAAGTGAGTTTTGATTTATTTGGCTTTATTTGTTAGTTTTAATGATTTGTTTTGATTGGTTATTGTTAGTAGATGCTTTGTGGTTGATTTAGTTTAATCTTTTGGTTTATCTTGGTTAGATTTAGTTAAATTCGTGTTCTAATTCACCTTACTGTTCTTCATGTTCCTGCTTTCTGTATCTTGCCCAAACATTCCGTATAGCCTGCTTATTTTGTCTTCTATTCGGAATATTTATATATTCCGGTTAGAGTGCTTTCTTGGTCACTTATTCGGAATACTTTTTATTCCGGATAGGGACCTTTATTCGGAATATTAGGTTATTCCGGATAGGGGCCTTTATGCGGAATAATTGGTTATTCCGAATAGGGATCTTTATTCCGAGTAACAGTTATTCCGAGTAGAGCATTTTATTCCGCATAGCATTTATTTTCCGCATAGCAATTTTTTATTATTATTCCGCATAACCATTATTTTCCGCATAGCGTTTTTTTTTCCGAGTAAGATTCATTATTCCGCATAGCTGATTTTATTCCGCATAGCATTTATTCCGTATAGCAATTATTCCGCATAGAAGCATTATTCCGAATAGAGTTTTTCAGTCTTTAGTTTTAAACTTTATTTTTCCCGCCTTTTTCTTTATTTGCATTTTTATTTGCTTTCCTTTTAGTTTAAGTTTTAGTTTGTGTTTATTTACTTTTATTGCCTTTAATTTCTCGTCATTTGTTTCCCGTCTAGTTTTAATCTTTCATTGTTATTTCTTTTTACCGTCTTTACTTTATTTTTAATTGTTTCAAGTCTTTATTTTTAATTAGTTTTAGACAACGGCAACTCTTTTATTTGATTCACCAAGAACAACTGACTCACACAATTAACCAGAGATCAATTCGAAGAGATTCCGAGAAACGAACTTTTTCAACTAGCAAAATCTCCATATTAACTCATAAAACTCAGTTTGTAAACTTTAAAAACCAGTAGTTACATTTATCTAACCAAGTCTAAAGTCCCCGAGAGTCGACCCAAAATCTGCCACAATTTCGGATTGTGCCGACTTGCGTCTCCCGGTACACGAAAACTAAAACTAGCATAACTTTTACTCGTAATGACTTAGAAGCTCTATCTTATACCAAAACGACCGTCTCGAAGAAATCTACAACAATATCAAATAATCTTATCCTTTATCAGACCTTAAACCCACGAAAAATCTGTTTAATACCTGCTGTCCCAAAATAGCCTTTTAGAAAACAAGTCAAATCCATTTTTCAACCAAAACCAATCATTCTCATACCTCTAGGATCACTATACCAACATTCCTATCAACCAAAAACTCCTAAAAACACTTGTATGTAAAATCTAACAAAAATCAAAGATTAAAAACAAGACTTTTTATGATCAAAACAACATAATCTTACCAAAAACACCACATGCATGATGATTAAAACATCATACAACCATGAAATCATAAGTTTATAAAAACCTTGATGCATGTGTATAATTTTTGGATAGATAGAATCCTCTTTTGATTTAGAACATGGGTTTATGATTAGATTTTGATGAATCAAATTAAAAGTTGATGATTTGGGGTGTTTTGTGTGTTTAGGGTGGCGGCAAAAGCAAGGAGTGGGAGAGAGTTGATGATGAATTTTTTATAAATGTGTTTATGTGTGTGATGGTGGAATAAAAATGGGTTTATATATGGTAGGTAGTGGAGGGACCACTTTTGTCAAGTATAAAACTTGTGGACTTAAAAACAATTAATAGTTTTAAAGGGTAGAAAATGGTTATTGGTAAATATTGAAAATATTTACGGGGCTCGGGTTTCGTAAAAATACTTTTCAAAAGTTACAATGCATCATAAAAATGATTATACGATTTCTCGACACGACTTAATACGTAATTAAAACGATATCATCGAAAATATTAGTTATCGAAACAATCGATAAATAATTGTAAACTTTTGGGCATCCGTTGGTATCATGATCACTAGGAATTCTCGTTGTACATTGATTTTGAATAAACTCGTTATAAAACGCACACGGGTGATTTTAAATCAAAAACTTTGATTTAAATTAAATATGGAAAAATAAAAATAAAAATTTAAAATTCCATATAAAGTATTGTCAATGAACTGAAAAATACTTGAAACGTATAATTTAAAAATCTCAGGATTTACATATAGCAATACAAGAAAACGTAATACGTTGGAAAAGTTAAAGAAACACAAATAAAAGAATAAAATAATGCTGGGGAAGACGGGTTCTCACAGTCTTCCCCCCTAAAGGAACTCTGGTCCCCAGAGTTCTCCTGAAAATAGTAGAAGATGCGAGCAAGAGGAGGTACAAAGTGTAGAACAATTTTCATTGCTTCCCAGGTAATTTCTGCACCACGACGAACCTTAACGGTTAGAATTCACTTCATTTTTCTTAACTCCTTTTCGAATAAGATTCAAACTCGGATTAGGATAACAATCTTTCAAGACGGAGATACATCGAGAGATAGAGTTTAATAAGTGTGTAAACACTAATCCTTTTGCCACTAAAATCGAGGAAAAACAAGACCTAATCATGTGTTTTATATCGTAAAAGTCGGAATTACGCGTGGTTTTGTGTTTTTGTGTTAAATAGGTACAAATGATCAAAAGAAGAGAAAACACGGGATTTCACGGTCAAATGTTGAAGAAAAGTCCAAGAAAGAGACGAAGACAAAGTCAAAAGACCAAAAGTGTGTCCAAGTTCACGAAAACCAGCTAAACCGACACGGTTTTGATGAAATGATCAAAGAAAGCCGAAATCGAGCTCGTTTTAGTGGATTTAATCATTTACGAAGATTTTGAGCTTGTGGGTCCCACATTTGGGTTAATGGGCTCAAAAGCCCATTTGGAGTTATTAAGCTATTTAAGTTATTTTGAAAAGCCTATTATGGCCCAAATTCAAATACTTATGGGACGGATTGGAAGAATAATTGGGCCAAGCCCAATTTTGCATCATGTTTAGATCACAAAGCCCACAAGAGAGTGAAAAGGGGACGGTTAGAAACAATTGGGCCAAAAGCCCATTTGGTGAAAACATGGGACGAAGATAACAATGCGCTTGGTCAAATAATTAAGTCAACTCACACAACAAATAAACCAACCACCTCACTTTTTATTTACCCCACACTCCACCTTGGATACAAACAATAAAAAAAACCCTCACTGTTTATCTCCCCTTCTCTCATACACAAATGCAGTTTAACCTAGCCCTAATTTACCATCATAGAAATTACCCACCCAAAATTGGGGGTTTTCCCTTAAGTGTGTGATTCACACACTTGGGGATTAAATCCCCAAGTTTTTCGGAAGAAATCACAAAAGCGGTCCTCCATCTCACATGGCCTGTTTCCTTGTTGTAATTGGATGGAACACCTCACCACTACCAAACCAACCAATATAATCATCCCACATCAGCATGAAGAAAAACAAACACGCCAACCTGGCAATCCGTGTGAAGTAAGGACAAATTTCAGCCGTTGATCAAGTGTGAGAAAAGAAAGGGAAGAAAGATGCGGCCCTGATTACAAGACGTGAGCACCAAGGAGATGAGGGTTTTCCTATAAAACCCCACTCCATAACGTGTAAAAGGATTATTCCATCTTTCTTTATTTTATTGTTTTTTAATTAATTTAGGAGTAGGATTAAATTAGTTTTAATTTTATTAGATGATAGGTAAATTGTATTTTCAATTTTCGGAATATTGTAATGATTTTGATTTATTAATGAAATTGTTATTTTGATTATTTTCGTCTCATTTAAATTTCCTGTCAAAGCTTCAAATTAATCTTTAATCTGTTTATTTTATCATTACTGTTTGTTACTGTTCGTTTTAATATAATAATAAAAAAAAAATAAATAAAAAGAAAGTGTAAATAAATTTCCCCACTGGAAATTTATAAAGTATTTGGTTTGTGAAGATTTTATTTGGTTCGTTTGGGTTCTGTTCGAGATAATGATGATGTTACGGTGAGAAGGTGGTGTTTGTTTGGTTTAGTCATTAAGACGGCTCAGTGCCGCGTCTTCTTCCCAACGGTATTCATCTCCAGGTTCTAGTTCTCTTTTCTTTTTTTATAAGTTTAGCTAAGTTTAATTTGATTACCTGCTTTTGTTTGGTTTTTAGCTGTTAGAATCTGCTTATGTTATTTTTGGTTAATAGTTATTTTATATATCTGCTTGTTTAAGTTTAGATGTTACTGCTTGATTTTGTTACTGTTTTTTCAGTTTTTTTATTGCTGTCTGCTTATGTGTTGGGAGTATTGTTAGTTTGAGTCTGCTTTTTCTTGTTTATAGGAATTATTGGATAGTTGTTTAGATCTGCTAGTATATTGTTTGGATCTGTTTATTTATCTTTATTACTTGCTTATTTTTATCTATTATTGATTCTTTTTTTTACTTGCTTAAATTCGTTTAGTTAAGGTTACTATATTGAGTTTATTTGTTGAGTTTAGCTTTCTGTTTGGGTTTCGAGTTCGCCTGGATCTGCTTTAATTTTTTTTACTGATTAAGTTTTTAGTGTAATTGCTTATTTTGTGCTTATTTTGGTGTTTGCTTATTTTGCCTGCGTTTCAGGTCTTCTTATCCCTAGCTTATGGGTTTAATCTGCTTATTCTAGTTTCTGTATTAGCTTATTGTTTCCTAGTTTTTGAGTTAGCTTATTTAGTTGCTTAACTGATTTGTGCTTATTAGATAACATCAGCTTATTTTGGTTGTCTCATATTAGCTTATTTGCAATTGCTTATTTTACTGCTGGGAAACAGATCCACTTGATCTGATTTCTATCAATATTCCAAAAATATTAAATATTGCAAAAATATCGTCTGTCAGGGGACTCGAACCCCTGACCTCTCGATTAGCAGTCAATATCCATAACCAACTCTTATAGCTTTCTTTTTGTGTTCTTCTTTGCTTTATATAATTAATACAGCTTTTTAAATTCTAGCTGGCAGATTTAGTTAATTGTTTAAATCAAGTTTTTAGTTTAATTAAATTTCAAAGTTTTTTTAAATACAAGTTTTTTTTAAAAAATAGTTTATTACTTTTATGAATTTAAATTAGTTTTCAATTTACTTTTATTTAAAAATAGATTTATTTAAGATGTTTTTAGTTTTCATAAATTTAGTTTTAAATTTTGTTTAAGTATTTTTTTAAAATTAGTTTTTATTTAAATTAGTTTTAGTCTTATTTAAATTTTATTTTAAAATAGATTTTTAAATTAGATTAATTAATTTTAATTAAATAGTTTTTAGTTTAAAATTCCAAAAGTATCATTACCAAAAACAAAATAAGTCTTTTGTCATATCCGATTTCAATTCGAGTCGAGTCGAGGAAAACGAACATAATTGCATTAATTTGGACTAAAAACCCTATATTAAAATGGCGCCGCTGCCGCTTCGCTCATTACGATTGACGATTTGTCGTGAGACGATTTGGATTTTGGGATCCGTTCGATTTTGAACGTTATTTTTCTTGTTAAAAAATCAAAAACATTAAAAAAAATCAAAAAGATAAAAATACAAAAAAATTAAAAAAATCAACAAAAGCAAATTCTTTCCTAAGATTTACACCAAAAAATTTAAAAAATCAAAAAGTAATACTTTTCCTAAAGTATTACACAAAAAATATTACGTATTATTATTATTTCGATTTCTTTCGACACTACCATGGATAATCGTCCGATTTGGGAAATATTGCAAGAAGAGCGTTATAAGATTATGTCCGAGGAGTGTACGACTTGTGGTGGGCCTCATGCTTATTTTAATTGTGACAAAACTTATGAGGAGGTTTATAATAATGAGGAAAGTATGTGTTATGATACTAATACTTATTTTGGCTCCCCTAGTTTTCCTACAACTAGTGACCCACCACAATATGATCAACAGATTTATGGGGAATTTCAAAATCAAGGGTTTTAAAATAATGAAGGTTTTCCAAATGAAAGCAATTTTCAAAACTATAATCAAGGGAGTATTTCACAAACTCAAATGGACTTAATTCTTCATAAACTTGAGGAACATGATAGATTCCTAAGAGAATGGCAGAGGAAACCGATAGAAAATTCATGCTCATTTTAGAAACCTATCAAGCTCAAGGTGATATTGAGCCGTCTTTGAAAGTTGATGTAGAGGCTAACACCACAACTAGTAGTGATGTTCCCACTGTGGATCCTTCCATCTCTCCGCCAATAAAGGAGAGACAAGGCCCGGAGATTATCATGAGTTTTACTCACCCTCCGATGTTGACACCCACGTATACAATTAGCTCTCCTCTTTCCTCACCTATTGAGGAAATTCCCGAGATTATACTTGAGGCTCCATTACCCATTGATGACCCCATTTATTTTATGACTCCTTCACCTACTCCTTCAAATGACTTTATGCTTTCTTCAAATCCTCCTAGCGAGACATGTTTTGATAAACCAATTTTTGAGGAGTGTGAAAAACTTTATAATGAGTGCATAGAAGAAGAACCCTTAATTGATCCTACACCTAAGGAGTTTGTAGATAGGGATGATTTATCTTGTGATTCTGACTACATTTTTAATTATTCCTCGGGATCGGATGAGGATGATTCTCCTATTTTACCAAAACCGACTTTTGAAAACAATGATACTAATGATTTATCGGATTCTTTACTCCTTAGTGATGACTTTTATACCCCGAGTATTGAGAAATTCCATCACGAGGATGCTTTTTATGATCCCGTGTTATTGGATTTCTCGCATGAGCTTAATTGTGATCATGGTATTGATGAGAAGGCAAATGGAATTTTAAAACTTGATATTGATATTGATTTGAAAACTCGGATTTTGATAAATTCACATTTGCCTCTTCGCCAATTACTTTTGATTCTACATTCGATTCTCTTCCACATATCACTTTTAGTGATGATGATGGTTTTCTCATTCCCGAGATCGATGAGTTTCTTAATATTGATATTCCCGTGGATGATAATTTCACATATGTTGAGAGGACCTTTTTTTACCTTTTATGACTTATCCTCCTGCCTCTCATTTATTATGTTCCTCCGGGATCGAGGATAAGATTTTTGATCCCGGTATTACATTCGAGGATTCCCCATGGATCATTTAATTCGGGGTCGAGTCAGGCTCGTGACTCGGTTAACAAAAACAAACGCTTCTCGGAAGGCAACCCGATGATCTATCTTTTATCTATTTTCAGCAATAAGTGTAGGGGGGAGCCAAGTAGGTTGTTGTGATGTTGTGTGCAGGGACATGTGCTTAATGATCCACTTTTGGTGTTTTTGACGCGACCCGTGATCCCGTGTTGCCCATGTACCCGACTCCTTCGATAAGTTTGTGCTATTGTGATTCAATCTTGTATATAAATAAAACGAATAAATGTAATCACTTTAGTTTTCCTTTCCTTAACTCGATTTTAAACAACGTACTCAATGTCCTAAGTGTAGGGGAGTTTATTCTCCCACATGCTTAATGTTATATTAAGTGTAGGGGGGATTTCTATCGAAATTTTAGTGGGCTTTTCCATGAATATGACCCCGTTTAACCGGAAAATTTAAAAAATTTTCAACGTTTTTCAAATTTTTGATCTATTTTGGCCTAGTAGTATTTTTATTTATTTTCTTTTGTCATCGCATCGTATTTTTCATTTCAAGAATAAAGTCAAAAATAAATAAATAAATAAAATGGTTTTAACAAGTTTAGATATCTTTGATATATTAGGCCCGTCGTGAATATTTTGACTCAACCCGAGTTTACTTATCCAAGTTTACTCTAGGTAGTATCCTTAACCATATGGACCTTAATTGGTTTATTAGGCTAAGCATCCACGAGTCTCATTCTTTGAGATTTTAAAATGTGGAGAACGAGAGATGATGAAGTTGATAATAAGCTTAAGGGTTAATTTTTGCTTATATGAGTTTTTGTGGCTCTTTCTTCCCGCTTGTATATTTAATTGCTTAATAAATGAGGATTTTTGCGGTGTCGATTCGATATCTTAACTCTTAGCCACATCTTTATTCTCCTTGTAATTAAAGCATGAACACATTGAGGGTGCCAGCGTTATGGACTTCCGACTAAGGTGGCTCATAACCACTAAGTAGGAGGTATTCAGACCATGGGACCGCGGAATTTGGCCTACTATATATATCATAAATAAGAAAGAATAAGATTAAAACATGATCTCAAGGAGCCTTAGGGTGTGGGTCATGTAGCACGAACCTTGTCATTAGAGCCTTAGGGTGTATGGCATGGTAAGTGTTGAATAAAAATTGATCCAAAAATCAATTCCCTTGTTTATTGTTCAAGGAGCCTTAGGGTGTGGACAATAGATAAGGAGCATTTTTACATCTTAAAGAGCCTAAGGGTATATGATGTGAACTTGCTAAACTCCACATAAAGTCTACATGACTTTGGAGGAATAATTAATAAGTAGTACTATTGGCCAAATTTTGGGTCCGGGAATTTATTCCCCAAATCGTGTTAAATCATCCTTGATGCGGGCTTACTTTAGTGACAACATTTTTAAGGACGAGGTTAGGTTTTGAGTATCGGGTTTGCACCGTTTGGCCTTCATTTTTGGAATAATAATTATCAAATAAGTCAAATGAGCCTACGGGTGAATGACAATCAATAAAATCTGGAGATACAATGTAGGAATTGGAGAAAGAGTATTACACAATTGTCTTATATAAGTGGTTTCAACCTAAGGACTTATGGTAGACAATGATCTCGTTTTTAAGCTTGGTATGGGGAACGTGAAACTTGAGGGTGATTTATATTCACGACACCAAAGCCCTAATCTAAGTCTTAGATTTCTTTACGAGTTTCTTCCATCAAATAATTTCAACTTAATAAATTGTTATGACTTTTGTCTCCTTTTAAGTTTTTGTCTTTTCATCATAGTAATAAAAGTATATCTTAATAAAGGCCATAATGGGTTAATAATGAGAAAAATGTAATTTTATGCTTTAAAACTATGCATTGCATGGGGTCATTGCAATGGTCAAGTGTAGGGATTTAATAAGTGTATAAACACTTATCCTTTTGCCACTAAAATCGAGGAAAAATAAGACCTAATCATGTGTTTTATATCGTAAAAGTCGAAATTACGCGTGGTTTTGTGTTAAATAGGTACAAATGATCAAAAGAAGAGAAAACACGGGATTTCACGGTCAAATGTTGAAGAAAAGTCCAAGAAAGAGACGAAGACAAAGTCAAAAGACCAAAAGTGTGCCCAAGTTCACGAAAACCGGCTAAACCGACACGGTTTTGAAGAAATGATCAAAGAAAGCCGAAATCGAGCTCGTTTTAGTGGATTTAATCATTTACGAAGATTTTGAGCTTGTGGGTCCCACATTTGGGTTAATGGGCTCAAAAGCCCATTTGGAGTTATTAACCTATCTAAGTTATTTTGAAAAGCCTATTATGGCCCAAATTCAAATACTTATGGGACGGATTAGAAGAATAACTGGGCCAAGCCCAATCTTGCATCATGTTTAGATCACAAAGCCCACAAGAGAGTGAAAAGGGGACGGTTAGAAACAATTGGGCCAAAAGCCCATTTGGTGAAAACATGGGACGGAGATAACAATGCGCTTGGTCAAATAATCAAGTCAACTCACACAACAAATAAACCAACCACCTCACTTTTTATTTACCCCACACTCCACCTTCGATACAAACAATAAAAAAAACCCCTCACTGTTTATCTCCCCTTCTCTCATACACAAACGCAGTTTAACCTAACCCTAATTTACCATCATAGAAATTACCCACCCAAAATTGGGGGTTTTCCCTTAAGTGTGTGATTCACACACTTGGGGATTAAATCCCCAAGTTTTTTGGAAGAAATCACAAAAGTGGTCCTCCATCTCACGTGGCCTGTTTCCTTGTTGTGATTGGATGGAACACCTCACCACTACCAAACCCACCAATATAATCATCCCACATCAGCATGAAGAAAAACAAACACGCCAACCTGGCAATCAGTGTGAAGTAAGGACAAATTTCAGCCGTTGATCAAGTGTGAGAAAAGAAAGGGAAGAAAGATGAGGCCCTGATTACAAGACGTGAGCACCAAGGAGATGAGGGTTTTCCTATAAAACCCCACTCCATAACGTGTAAAAGGATTATTCCATCTTTTTTTATTTTACTATTTTTTTAATTAATTTAGGAGTAGGATTAAATTAGTTTTAATTTTATTAGATGATAGATAAATTGTATTTTCAATTTTCGGAATATTGTAATGATTTTGATTTATTAATGAAATTGTTATTTTGATTATTTTCGTCACATTTAAATTTCCTGTCAAAGCTTCAAATTAATCTTTAATCTGTTTATTTTATCATTACTGTTTGTTACTGTTCGTTTTAATATAATATAAAAAAAATAAAATAAAAAAATAAAAAGAAAGTGTAAATAAATTTCCCCACTGGAAATTTATAAAGTATTTGGTTCGTGAAGATTTTATTTGGTTCGTTTGGGTTCTGTTCGAGATAATGGTGATGTTACGGTGAGAAGGTGGTGTTTGTTCGGTTTAGTCATTAAGACGGCTCAGCGCCGCGTCTTCTTCCCAACGGTTTTCATCTCCAGGTTCTAGTTCTCTTTTCTTTTTTATAAGTTTAGCTAAGTTTAATTTGATTATCTGCTTTTGTTTGGTTTTTAGCTGTTAGAATCTGCTTATGTTATTTTTGGTTAATAGTTATTTTATATATCTGCTTGTTTAAGTTTAGATGTTACTGCTTGATTTTGTTACTGTTTTTTCAGTTTTTTTATTGCTGTCTGCTTATGTGTTGGGAGTATTGTTAGTTTGAGTCTGCTTTTTCTTGTTTATAGGAATTATTGGATAGTTGTTTAGATCTGCTAGTATATTGTTTGGATCTGTTTATTTATCTTTATTACTTGCTTATTTTTATCTATTATTGATTCTTTTTTTTACTTGCTTAAATTCGTTTAGTTAAGGTTACTATATTGAGTTTATTTGTTGAGTTTAGCTTTCTGTTTGGGTTTCGAGTTCGTCTGGATCTGCTTTAATTTTTTTTACTGATTAAGTTTTTAGTGTAATTGCTTATTTTATGCTTATTTTGGTGTTTGCTTATTTTGCCTGCGTTTCAGGTCTTCTTATCCCTAGCTTATAGGTTTAATCTGCTTATTCTAGTTTATGTATTAGCTTATTGTTTCCTAGGTTTTGAGTTAGCTTATTTAGTTGCTTAACTGATTTGTGCTTATTAGATAATATCAACTTATTTTGGTTGTCTCATATTAGTTTATTTGCAATTGCTTATTTTACTGCTGGGAAACAGATCCACTTGATCTGATTTCTATCAATATTCCAAAAATATTGAATATTGCAAAAATATCGTCTGTCAGGGGACTCGAACCCCTGACCTCTCGATTAGCAGTCAATAGCCATAACCAACTCTTCTAGCTTTCTTTTTGTGTTCTTCTTTGCTTTATATAATTAATATAGCTTTTTAAATTCTAGCTGGCAGATTTAGTTAATTGTTTAAATCAAGTTTTTAGTTTAATTAAATTTCAAAGTTTTTTTAAATACAAGTTTTTAAAAAAAAATAGTTTATTACTTTTATGAATTTAAATTAGTTTTCAATTTACTTTTATTTAAAAATAGATTTTATTTAAAATGTTTTTAGTTTTCATAAATTTAGTTTTAAATTTTGTTTAAGTATTTTTTTTTAAAATTAGTTTTTATTTAAAATTAGTTTTAGTCTTATTTAAATTTTAGTTTAAAATAGATTTTTAAATTAGATTAATTAATTTTAATTAAATAGTTTTTAGTTTAAAATTCCAAAAGTATCGTTACCAAAAACAAAATAAGTCTTTTGTCATATCCGATTTCAATTCGAGTCGAGTCGAGGAAAACGAACATAATTGCATTAATTTGGACTAAAAACCCTATATTAGAGTTGTTGGAAATACGTGCGATAAACTAACAAGACGGAACACAAGAACCGCTTAAACAGGCAAAGTGCGATAAAATGAACCAAGATTGTAACTCAACAAGGGTCGCAAATCGTGCAACTGTTAAACGTGAAAAACTTAAAATGTAAGAATCTAGTCACAAGCGAAATAGAAGGGAAAAATGAATAACATATGATCATTTAAAATACAAGCTGTCAAAATTAGTTGTCTAGGAGTTTGGTATTATTTTAAAACTCAGTTTATATATTTTCTTGATTAAAAGAAAATTTTACAAGTTGTAGTGATTTAAAATCAAACTATCTGTATTTAGTGAGCATGATGTTGCTATATCTTTTTCTTGATCAAGATTTTCAAAGCGAAAGTAGAACAGTTCAAAATAGCGATCCTGATCGGCTTAAGAACTTTTGAATGACTGCATGAAATTATCGTTAGAACTCAGGTTTATCGTTACCATTAGAGAGAATCATATTTTCCAAGTTATTTAGAATAATCGTTAGAAATTATAATTTTTTTTAATAATTTCATTATATTGACAGTAAAGTACGATAAAATCAATTACTTTAAAAGATACAACTTGACACTGTTTAAATATAAGTTATAAATTTACCAAAGATGATGTATAGATCTGGTACTTAACTTGAAACAGTTATATTGGTAATTTAAATATTTGATAAAATGTATAAAACGTTCTTAGAAATTAATAATAATTTTTAGAAATTCAAGAAAGTGTTTAAGGTATCAAAGGATAAACACGTAACAGTTTCTTGTTTTTAGAAAGTGACAAAATAGCAAACGATTATGAAACGAATATCGATCAACAATTAGTGTACAAGCAATAGCACGAGGGAATAAAACAAAAATCGTATCAATTCTTAACAAACATGATAGAATAGTCGCGTAAATGATAAAAATAATAAGAAAAAAGGATTATAGCAAGTCATCATTTCTTGAGTGCAGTTGGTGTCACCAATGACAACTTATTAATTTCTCGATGGTCGACATACGATCGAAAGAGAAAAGCCACACAGCAAATTTTCGAATCAATGAAAATTATTAAGAAGTTACTTGATAGTAATTCTAGTAAGATGAACAATAATATTCGTCTTTTATTTCGTTTTTCTCGACTCAATTCGAATGGATTGCACGTTTTTAAGCTCGACTTTATTGTTTTTGGTTATCAAATCTTGTTTGGAATTTATTTCTAATTGGAACAAAGCAATTAAAAAGGTAAAAATACTCTATATTAACTACGTATACGTACTACGCTAAAACATATACAGTAGCAATTACAACACCTAAATGCACACAAAATACAAAATATAGAAAACACACAAATCAAGAAATATTATCAATATTACGTTCTAAAAATACTAAGCTATTTTAATATTCAATATTAGAACTCTATATCTAAGTGAAAAACAAAGAGTTGAAATAACAAATTTTAACTAACAAATTCTACAAATGCATCTCTAACTGTTTAAAATGAAAGCCCATCTAAAATCAACCAAGCCCAAACATATATTTAGCAAACTATCGTGCCTAACTAAAAGGCTAATAAAATAAAACGAACTAATAAGGACTACTGATTTAAAAGCTAAGTTGTATTTTACCAAATCTTAAAATCAAAGAAACGTTTTCTAAAAAGAGCGAGCTACAGGTTCGAATCTAACTAATATCCTTTTTATTATTATTATTTTTTCTATATTTTCTTTCTTAATTGAAGAAAAACTAACTCCCAACTAATTGTTAAACTCTGTATGATTACTTTTCTTAAACTAACCTTACCTAATTTACTTACCAGCTTTTATACCTATGATATCAAGATGACTACTTAATTTCTGAGATTACACAAAGAGCAAAATTCAACTATGCCTGCACACATGTGTGACAATTTATACTACTTACCACACTAGTTTTACTTCTAATTCATCAAATTCATTACACCAATCTAAACTAAGATTCAATCAGCAAGTAAAATTCTAATGCCAATCATAATTTACCAAAAATGTAAAGAAACTATTAACTAGCTAACAGATTAGACTACTTTTTGCCTAAAAGTAAAACGTGCTTAACCAAAGAATATCAAGGCCTTCGTTGAGGAGAAGCGAAGCGCTGAGCTCGCTTAAAACCAAACCCCACTACACGTCTGTCCCATTGCTATTGTCGGATTGAATCTTCTGAATTACGAATCTCAAAATCTGCATAAACTCAAGATACACCTGCAAAATCAAACCAAAACGAGCAAGGAGAAACAAAACAAGACTTTTGAATCTGATCCTACAAAAACTTGCTGATATTAGTACTGGACTAGAATACACCCTATGATCGGAACAAATTGGATAGCTTCAAACTGAATACTTGATTCAGCTTATGATACTAAACTAATCTAAACTCTACTAACTGAATTGAAACCAACAGTGGACCTCCTACCATATAATCAAATCCAAACATGCCTATACTGAACTGAATTTCTGAGAACCTTCTGTTGTCGAGAAAAGCTAACCGATTTTGAACTCCACACTGATCTAGAACTATACTATGCTGATTACCATTACCTAATTGATATCACCTTACGAACAAGATCAGCAAACACAATCACAGGAAAAAAAACTAACTACTAATCTGCTATCTAATACAACAATTGCAAAATTACTAGCAAATCCAAACACCTGCAAAATTAAGACAAAACACAGAAAAGCTGGACGAGATCTTTGAAACTGATTAAACTCATCAATCATACCTAAAGCTGGCTCTAAAACTTATAACAAAACGACTGAAATTTTAACAAAAACAACGAGCTGATTAAAACTTATAATCTGAAATGTCTAAGAGCTTACCTTCAACAGCTAATTATCTATTACCAAAAGCTACTAAACACGTAAACAGTAAATGACAATCATAAGCTCAATATGAGCTTTTAATCTACTAGCTTGTGAAACATTTGCAAAAAGACAAGAAGTACGAAAGCTTTAAGCGAATCAATCAGAAATAGTCAGTAAAGAAGAGAGATTAAAATGAAATATTTTTCATCTTCATTAATGGCAGAAAGCTTCTACGGTTACAACTGATTAACAAAATACGGTTGAGGAATTACAACTGATTAAACTACTCCTAATCCTATCTAATAACTAACTGTGTGAAACTACCCTAAGCTAACCGTCTTCAAATGGGGTCTTGATCTTCTATTTATAGGCTTCTGAAGAGAAGGAGTGACGTGTCTTGACCAATCCAGTGAAGACACGTGTTTAATACGAGGATAAGCTCGTTCTTCATTCTTCATCCCATTTGGGGGTTTCTTCGATATTGAGTCTTGATCTAATTAATTTGTATCTTCGTATAGGGGAAATGAAGCTGATCATTTTTGTAGTTGGAAGCTTTGGCTGATTCTTCTTGGATTGTTCTTGATTTGATCTTGTAGGTTTGTGGTGGGAAGAGATGAAGTCGTCTGTTTATTTCTTTTCTCTCTCTTCGTTGGAGAAGAAGATGAAAACGTGTGTTTGTGTCTGACTTTGACCGAGTAAATAATGAAAGTTAAACAAACTTTTCATTTGTTTCTTTTTGGTCCTTTCTTTTTCATTTCTTTTCAATAAAGGTTAAAAGCTTTTAAACCAATTTCTTTTCATCCTTCATCTTGTAAAAGTTGCAAGTTCAGCCCTTGATCTTTGAAAGCTTGGCAAATAAAGTCCTTGCAGCATCTTTCGTCTTTTGTGATATAAATCCCTTGAAAACGCATGTTTGCTCAAAAATGTATCTTTTTACCCGAAAAACACTTGAAACACAAATACACGCGTAATTGTGATATTTTAAAGTTAAATATTATGTATTTGATTGTGTTTTGAGTGGTTTTTGGATCATTATTGATGAGTGTTTATACACTTATCAACTCCCCTCCACTTGACCATTGCCATGACCTCATGCAATGCAGCATTTTAAAGCTCTAAAGTGCACTTTTCTCATAATTAACCCACCTTGGCCATTTTATGATTTAATATACTAAACTATACTACATGATGAATGGTTTTGAATATTTACAATGCAATGCAAAGAAAACAATTTTATTAATATATTTTTGATTTTTTCATAAATAGGTTTGATGGAAATAACTCATAAAGAAATCAATGACTTATATTAGGGCTTTGGTACCATGGACATTTATCACCCTCAAGTTTTACTTTCCCCATACCAAGCTTAAAAATAGGATCATTGTATTCACAAGTAAAAAGTGCATCAACTTATTCATGACAATTAAATGTGGAACCGGTTATTAGTTGAGCAAATTGCTTGTGGGAAAATTTGTCATTATTTCAAGCGTGAAGTATAAGAAATGCAAAATCCAAAAATAAGGAAGCACGGTTTTAACCCTAAGTAATCCTCTCATCCATTACTTGAAAAACCGCTCATAATTAATATAAGTCCGTTTTAAGAGTAATAAGTCATTCGCCTTATGTGTAAAATCCTCATGTCATGCTTTCATAAGTAGCTACACACTCGCTAATGAAAGAAAAATAAAACTCACGCAATAATTTACATCCGCCGCCTTTTTGAGACTTTGGATCTTTAACCCCGCAACCCGTCAAGGTAATATTGGATTGGAGCAATCTATTGAATCCCCGCAACCCGTCAAGGTAATATTGGAACTCAATAGTCACTATAATTAACACCACACTTCTCCTCTTGGGAGTCTTGTATATATATATTTTTTTTCTTTTCTTTTTCTTTTTTTCTAGCCACTCATTTGTTTTCATAAGCCGCTCTTATTTTTCTTTATTCCTCACAAAGAAAGTTGAAAAGAATAAAAGGAAAAACACCCACTAAATATTAAGCATGACATAAGTCTTGTACACATAAAACGTTCTAACTTAGAATCTTAAGACGTACTTATATCAACCATGAATGATTAGACAAAAATGCATAAAAGATTACAAACCAATTAAAACCGTTCTTGATTATTTATTAACAATATATACATGCGAAGAAATCAGAGGCGAAGAAGAGAAGGGTTTAGCCACAAGTAATTATCATGAAGTTTATCTAACCCTTTTATACTTGCTTCAACTCTATCATTTCCCATTCTCCACAAATTTAAAATCTCAAAGAATGAGATTGGTGGATGCTTAGCCTAATAGACCAATAAAGGACTACATGGTTAAGGATACTAGCTAGAGAGTGCTTGGATAAGCAAACTCGGGTTGAGTCAAAAAATCCATGGCGGGCCTAATATGTCAAAGAAGTCCAAACTTGTTAAACCATGTCCTTATTATATTTTTCTTTTTATATATTTTTGAATAAAAGAAGAAATATATACAATGCAAATGTGTTATGCAAATGAAAAATGATTAATGCAAAAATTATGAATGCATATTTTTGGTGGCCAAAGTAGATCAAAAATTTGAAAAGCGTTGAAAAATCATTTACAAGTTATCATGAAGACAATGACAATGGTCTAGGTAAGGTCACTTCGATAGAAGACCCCCCTACGCTTGAGATAAACATTGTCCTCAATGTTTAAGAGCATGGGAGTAAACTCCCCTACAATTATGACATTGATTACTTTGATTAACCCAAGTTAAGGAAGAGACAACTAAAGGATATTCATTTTAAGCACAAGTGTTTTGAATATCACGATAGCAAAAACTAATCAAAGTGAACCGGATACACGGGCCTCCTCCATAAGCTCCAAGCATGAAATGAGAGAGAGCAACCCTTGAAGCAAACACGAAAAGACGAAGAAAGGTACACCCCTCCACTTCAACTCTACTATAACATCCTTTTAATTAAACCTAACCTATTGAAAAAATCTACTCTATGTTTTCTAACCTAGTTACTCAAGGCTTGAGTTTTTTTAACCCTAAGTCGCTAGCTCGACTCGGCCCTGAATTAGGTTGTCCTTGGGGAAACCATCATGGGGAATAAAGAATATCACTTTGAAGCTCGTCTCATATGATACACTCAAACTTAGCACGTTGCCATTTACTATAAGATTTACAATATCCGCCTCGATAAATGGAACGGTCCAACGTGTCTCAAGTTTGTCCAACATACGAAATCTCTAAAATAGGAAGCACCCCAGGATCAAATACATAGTTTCCATCTCTACAAGTGAACAACTCCAAAGTAGGTAGCATCACCAAAGTAAGCTCATACGAGGATCCCATCTCAATAGAAATCACACTCTTAAGTGGAGTATATGAAAACCAAGGTGTGTCAAATTTACGTATCCCAGGATCAAAAACCTTTCCCTTCATAGGAAAATAAGAAGATGCGCTCTTGTAAACCATATAAGATTCCCCCTTAGTGATCAAAGCATCATGAGACAATGAAGGTGTAGGTATCAAAACATTCATAACTATTATGTCCATGTTGGGCTCCTCGTCATCATCAAAAGGTGGGTAATCTTCCATAGAAGGCATAGAAAAAGGAGGATCAAGATGAATAGTGTCTTGTGAAGGAGGTGTAATCTCTATGTTCCCAAAAAGCATGTTGTCAATAAGACGAATCTCCTCTTCCCAATTAGAATCACTATCATCAACCTCAATATCACTATTTGCAAGATAAGCCTCTATGGTGGCATCAATATCCATATGAGAATCCATATCAAAGGTTTTGGGTTCTAAAGGTGCCTTAGGTGAAAAAGGATCAATCTCTAAGAGTATAGGATCTTCATCAATAACCAACTTCAAGGGTGGGAGGGTGGGAATAGAAGGCTCAAAAGAAGGTGTATTGAGAGAATCACTCAAAAGGATGATATCATTATAAAAATCAATAGGTGCAACCTCAAAAACCGGTGAAGAAATATCAATGAAAGGTTCTTCTTCTATGGAATCATCATTATGGTTTTCATTCAAAGCTTCAATCGAGGAGATAAGATGATACACGTTTGATAAAACCTCACGAATATGAACATCTTCCACTTCTTCTATATGATCAACATCATCATCCAAATTAGGAATGTCATCTTGACATGAAAAGTCCACGGATAATATATCATAAGATGCCTCACTAGAATCACAATCATCAGTCTCTATTTGTGGCAAGTCTTGCACAAACTCTTCCTCAATCTCATTATCCCTTTCTTTGAACAATTCATCAAGATCAAAGTCACCAAAATCACTAGTAGTAGCATGAAGGTCAACATCTGATGAAATCTCAATGTGATCATGAGGAGAAGAGGTATCAATACAAAGCTCATCACATGGTTCATTGGAAACACCCTCAAGCTCTCTTTGGATTAGGATAAGGTTCTCAACACTAGAAGTTGTTAATTCATCCAAATCGGTGTTTGTATTAGTGCTAAGAGGCTCGTCCCCCATGGTTAAAGAGTCAGTGGGTTCCATGTGAGGTAAAGGTGATGAAGGTGTGTCATCATTAAGTGTCATACAAATCGAAGGTTCCTCATCATCTTCATCTAAGCTTTGTTTAAGCAAACGAGCACGATTAGCAAAAAATCGTTCTTCTTCCTCTTTTTTATCAATCTTAAAGAGGAAATCATCTAAGTATATCCGGAGGCGACAAGAAAATTTGTTCAAAGATTCACGATACAAATCACCGATCTCCTTGTCATCATATTGCCAAGACTTAATTTCCTCTTCCTCAGTAGACTTAATTCTTTTCTTTAACCATCGATGCGTGTCTTTCATTACCTCGAGGCTCATGTCTTTCATACTATCAAGCATCTTATAAACGTCATCGTTCGACTTGTTTGTTGTCTCAAGTAAAGAATGAAACTTCTTGACAAGATTATGGACATAGGGTGGCGGATCCCTCGGTCTACAATCATAACCATAATGGGAAGCGTTCCCACAAAACTCACATGAAAAAGTCAAAGAACATGGTGGAGGTGGATTTCCATAATTAGGTGAATTATAGGTTTGAAAAGAGTCTTGATTATGAAAGTTCTCATGATTGTAACCTTGAAAATTTCCTTCATTTTGAAAACCCTCATAATGTGAAAATCCTTGATTTTGAAAAGTATCTTGATTATAGCATGGGAAATTTTCATCATTTTGAAAGCCTTCATTGTTTGAAAATCCTTGATTATGAAACGTTTCATGATTATAGCCTTGAAAATTATCATCATTTTGAAAACCTCCATAATTAGAAAATCCTTGGTTTTGAAAGGTTTCTTGATTATAGCCTTGAGAATAATCATTATTTTGAAAACCTCCATAATTAGAAAATCCTTGGTTTTGAAAGGTTTCTTGATTATAGCCTTGAGAATTATCATTATTTTGAAAGCCCTCATAATTGGAAAATCCTTGGTTTTGATATGGCTCATTAAAGGTTTGATCATCAAATGATGGTGGATTTTGAGATGCAAAACCGGAATATCCCATATAGTCATTACAAGTATAGTCCATTTGAGTGTTAGGTCGAACATTAGGGTTCTCGGTTCCATTGTAAGCATATCCCTCCCCATAATAGCCATTATTTTGATCACATAAATAAGTATCGTGTGGACCACCACAAGTCGAACAAGGCGAATAATTAGCGTTGGCGGATCGTTGTTGAAAAATCTCCAACATGGAACGAGTATCCATGTTTAACAAGGTGGCCGAATGTATATACAAGTAAAATGACGTTTAAAAGCTTCCTCGGGGAAGGAAGTAATACACCAAAGGTGGTATGGTTACACGCGTGCGAGTACACGTGTAAGTGAACTCGAGGAGTGAGAGATAAGCTCTCGGTCGACTTTTGAAGGAGAAAAGATTATCTCCCTCGAGGTTCGATATGAAATATCCACAAGAAAGTATAATATATGTAATTACTACTTGGGTGCAAGACCCCCAATAAAGCCTTCCTTCTTAGAATACGCACTAGTGAACGGGGGGTTAGGTAGCTTTTAAGTACCTATTGACCCTTAGATGGAATTTTATAGCACATCACCTTTCTATTCACTTTGTAGTTTGTATTCTTCGAATTATTTCCTATTGGAAGTATTTATCTATTCTTGCTTAATTAAATTCGATCGATACACGTGTCAAGGACCGGAACGCCCCTCAACACGGTGTATTGCCTCGGCAATACTTATGGAAATAGGTAAATTGGTTGTTCGTATCTACGTATATGTATTTACATATAATAATATATCAAAAATATTTTTGTATTTATTTGTTTTTTAAGAAAAATACTATATGTACGTAAAAACAATGAAAACCGATCTAATATATATTTTTGTTGTAATCTTTTAGGAAAAAGATTACTTTTTGGATTTTTTTATTTTTTTTGTTTCAATTCTTTAGGAAAAGAATTGATTTTGTGGTTTTTTAGTTTTTGTATTTTTATCTTTTTGATTTTTTTATATTTTTTTGATTTATAATACGTAAAAATAACGTTCACAAAGTGAACGGATCCCAAAATCCAATCGTCTCACTCGAAACCGTTAATCTTCACGAAAAGAACCGGCAGCGGCGCCATTTAATATTTGTCTTTTAGTTCGTTTTCTCGACTCAATTCGAATGGATTGCACGTTTTTAAGCTCGACTTTATTGTTTTTGGTTATCAAATCTTGTTTGGAATTTATGTCTAATTGGCACAAAGCAATTAAAAAGGTAAAAATACTCTATATTAACTACGTATACGTACTACGCTAAAACATATACAGTAGCAAGTACCACACCTAAATGCACACAAAATACAAAATATAGAAAACACACAAATCAAGAAATATTATCAATATTACGTTCTAAAAATACTACGCTATTTTAATATTCAATATTAGAACTCTATATCTAAGTGCAAAACAAAGAGTTGAAATAACAAATTTTAACTAACAAATTCTACAAATGCATCTCTAACTGTTTAAAATGAAAGCCCATCTAAAATCAACCAAGCCCAAACAGATATTTAGCAAACTATCGTGCCTAACTAAAAGACTAATCAAATAAAACGAACTAATAAGGACTACTGATTTAAAAGCTAAGTTGTATTTTACCAAATCTTAAAATCAAAGAAACGTTTTCTAAAAAGAGCGAGCTACAGGTTCGAATCTAACTAATATCCTTTTTATTATTATTATTTTTTCTATATTTTCTTTCTTAATTGAAAAAAAACTAACTCCCAACTAATTGTTAAACTCTGTATGATTACTTTTCTTGAACTAACCTTACCTAATTTACTTACCAGCTTTTATACCTATGATATCAAGATGACTACTTAATTTCTGAGATTACACAAAGAGCAAAATTCAACTATGCCTGCACACATGTGTGACAATTTATACTACTTACCACACTAGTTTTACTTCTAATTCATCAAATTCATTATACCAATCTAAACTAAGATTCAATCAGCAAGTAAAATTCTAATGCCAATCACAATTTACCAAAAATGTAAAGAAACTATTAACTGCTAACAGATTAGACTACTTTTTGCCTAAAAGTAAAACGTGCTTAACCAAAGAATATCAAGGCCTCCATTGAGGAGAAGCGGAGCGCTGAGATCGCTTAAAACCAAACCCCACTACACGTCTGTCCCATTGCTATTGTCGGATTGAATCTTCTGAATTAAGAATCTCAAAATCTGCATAAACTCAAGATACACCTGCAAAATCAAACCAAAACGAGCAAGGAGAAACAAAACAAGACTTTTGAATCTGATCCTACAAAAACTTGCTGATATTAGTACTGGACTAGAATACACCCTATGATCGGAACAAATTGGATAGCTTCAAACTGAATACTTGATTCAGCTTATGATACTAAACTAATCTAAACTCTACTAACTGAATTGAAACCAACAGTGGACCTGCTACCATATAATCAAATCCAAACATGCCTATACTGAACTGAATTTCTGAGAACCTTCTGATGTCGAGAAAAGCTAACCGATTTTGAACTCCACACTGATCTAGAACTATACTATGCTGATTACCATTACCTAATTGATATCACCTTACGAACAAGATCAGCAAACACAATCACAGAAAAAAAACTAACTACTAATCTGCTATCTAATACAACAGTTGCAAAATTACTGGCAAATCCAAACACCTGCAAAATTAAGACAAAACACAGAAAAGCTGGACGAGATCTTTGAAACTGATTAAACTCATCAATCATACCTAAAGCTGGCTCTAAAACTTATAACAAAACGACTGAAGTTTTAACAAAAACAACGAGCTGATTAAAGCTTATAATCTGAAATGTCTAAGAGCTTACCTTCAACAGCTAATTATCTATTACCAAAAGCTACTAAACATGTGAACAGTAAACGACAATCATAAGCTCAATATTAGCTTTTAATCTACTAGCTTGTGAAACATTTGCAAAAAGACAAGAAGTACGAAAGCTTTAAGCGAATCAATCAGAAATAGTCAGTAAAGAAGAGAGATTAAAATGAAATATTTTTCATCTTCATTAATGACAGAAAGCTTCTACGGTTACAACTGATTAACGAAATACGGTTGAGGAATTACAACTGATTAAACTACTCCTAATCCTATCTAATAACTAACTGTGTGAAACTACCCTAAGCTAACAGATGAGACTGCTTTTATACATAGTCTCATCTTCCAAATAGGGCTTAAAATGCATTAAATATCATCAAAATACCCATATATATGCTTGTGTTTGTTGCTTGTGTATTTTAGGTACGGATATTGAGAAAATGACAAAAGATCACAAGAATCATTCAAAAACGAACACGGGAAACGAAGCCGCACAATGAACCAAGCCCTAATGAAGACTTTCCCAAGATCAACCCTTGAAGATTTGAAGAATTATGAAGAAGGGTCCTCCAATATGGAAGAATTGACACTTTATACCCTTGTATCCTCATAATTAGAAGTATGGTCCCTAAAGTTTGTCAAAATTACAAAAAGGGCCCTCTACTTTGAAGAAATGGCAAGTTTAGTCCCTCAACAAAGCTAAATTGTCAACCATCATCCTCCACAAAGTCAAATATATCATGAATTCTTTCAAAGTACAAGAAAATACAAGTTTGGTCCTTTGAAAATTCCAAAATTACAAAAAGGACCCTCAACTTTCAACATTTGGCAAAAATGGTCCCTCATCAAACATGACTTGGCAAATTCAGTCCTCCAAAATGCTCAACATACAAGTCAAGACCATTATCCATCATCAAAATGCCAAATCAGCCCTTGAAGAATTCAAAAATGGAAAGAAATACCCCTGAAAATACTTTAGAAAAGTATTTGGGGCAAAAGTGTGAAAACTGAAAGTTTAGATACAAAGGAAATTCAGTTTTGAGTAAGTATTTACAAAGTAGCAAGTTGATGAAAGATGAAGGATTAAAACTGGCCAGACAACATTGTAACCTAGACCACTCATGGGCTGCCACGTGCCCTACTCAATCTTTTCCACCAATCACACCACTCCCTGCCTCCACCTCAGCCTTCCACTCACCAGGTTTTTATTTATTTAAAACCTTGGCGCCTTAACACCTTTTTAAATATTAATCACCCTTAAAACGGATTAAACCATGTGTTCATCAGCTCAAGAACACAATTAGGCATTCCTTAATCATTATGAATTAAAGGCTAATTCTTTCCAGAACAATGATTAAGGGTCCTATAATCACAACCCAACCTTAAAACATGCCACATCATCATCCCCTTTGTCACATGCTACCTCCCCTGCCCCACCCTTCACGTCCAAACAAAAACAATCCAGTAAATCCAACGTTTGAGAAACATGCTTACTTTCTAAGCTTCATATACACCATTGGATGCACTCACACATGCCAACTGCCACTAAACAACAAGAAAAGTCACATGATTCTCCAAGATATTCAAACTTCATAAGGGCAATTTTGGAAGTTCAAGCATTAGGGTTTAGCATTTTTACCTGTTCTTAGCTCACTTGTAAGGCTATATATAAAGCCATAGGGTCTCACTTAGACGTTTGCTTTTGGTTTTTCCTTTGTTCAAGAACTTGTAAATCCCTTTTCAGTTTTATGAATTTGAGTTAAGTGTTTTGAAGAAAGACGAAGTGCCATCTTATTTCTGCTTATTTTATGTTCTTAGTTTACTGAATTTGAAGTTAAAAACGTGTTTTCAAAAGAGGAGTGTGCAAAAGTTTGCACATTTTCTCATTTTCTTGATATTTTGCTAAGTTCTTGTTTCTATCTTGGAATTCTTGGGTTATAGGGCTGATCATAGCATCCTAATTGAGTTGATTAAGGTGTGGTGAGGCTTATAACTTGGGGATAATCAAGTGTGGGGTAACTTGCATTAATCAAGATTTTCCAAGTTTCTGATTTATTACTTGTGCTTCTAACCTTATTGATTCTTAGCAGGGGTGTTATTGGAAGCTTGTACTTGTTCTTGCTAGTACATAAGCTCATAAATTCGTGGGTGTGGATGTACATCCATGAGGTTTGCATACTCAATCCTAAAATCTGCTTAAAATCTTGGTTTTTGGTGATATTTGTATGTGGCTTGTGTTCCTGTGAATTTTATGGCTTAAATCTACTTGAATCTGTTAATCTCACTTGTTATTGTGTTAATTTATGCTTGGGTGGCCTTAAATCTAACTTTGCCTTTGAAAAATTTGATTTTGAAAAGATTAAGGGGTGTTTGGGTCTATCTGTTTAAGCTTGTAACTTGTTATTGTGTTGTGGAAAGTTTGAGTTTGTGTTCTATATCTGATATATGCTTGGTTGAGAGTGTTTTACTGCAAGTTTTTGGGTTTGAAGCCTTGAATCAAACAATCTGCTATAAAAACTTTGTTATTGCCTGTTTTGACCTAGGATTTTGGGAACACTTAGTGTGTATGCATGCTTAGGGCTAAAAGTGGTTTAAACAAAGTCATTGTAACCTGTTTGAAAGATTTGAGGTGTTGAATCTGGCTTAAGTGTCAAATACATCAGCAAAGTAGAAAACTGCATGTGTTAGTGTTCATCAGTAACATTCATTGGCTTGAATCTTGCTTAATTCTTTGAATCATTGCATGAAACCTGTTTAGACTTGCTTATTGGAGTTTATAATAGCTTGTGTATGCATTTGGTTAAATTTGGCTGGCTGATTTGTGCTAAAACTGCTTATAGGTGCTCAACTGCTTAAGTGTTCATGTCTGTATCATATCTGGTGATTGATTGATTAAACTGTATCAATTGGGTGTTTGTGATTGTGATATTTTGATTGTTCTTGACTCCTTTTGATCCAAAGATCATTTGAGTGCCTTTGTGTAATCTGAATCTCCAAAAAAGTCACTAAAGACAAAAGGTCAAACAAGTCAAGCAGTGGAAAAAGTTTCCACTGCTCAACACCCAAAACTAGCCCCAGCTAGTGTAATTTTGAACTCAGCTTATCAATAAGCTATTCTAGCTTATCCAGACTTGCAACAACTTATTTTTTGTGATAGGTCTTCATTATTTGACCCATTTAAGTAGACTGGAGATTATTGGACTTTGACTTTGACTTTTTACTAGAAAACCAACTTATTTGACTTTTACATAAGTGCTTATTTGCTTTTTCCAGCTTATTGAGTCAGCTTATTTGAAAACTCTTTGTTGATTTTGCTTAATTAAGTCATTTAGAAGCTATAGAAACTTGAATCAGCACTTGGGGTGGCCTAGAACTCAAAAACGACTATTTTGTCATTTTCTGTAGATTGCTTATTGCATTTTCAGGCTTATTCCTTGGGCTTATTTCAAATTTCTTTTTGTAGAAGTCTTAGTTAGGTCAAAAGAAGCTTGTGTGTCAAATTTTAGCTTATGGCATTGGCTTATAGCTTAATGGGCCAAAAAGCCCATTAAGAATAAGCTGCTTGGTATAAGCTAGCTTATTTCACACTTTCAGCTTTTGGGCCTTTGGAAAAAGTAGTTTAAAATCAAATTTTGAGTCAATCTGTGCTTTTTGGGCTTATTTTGAACACTTTTTGTTATTGGGCCCAAATTTGGCCCAATAAGCTACTGTTTTGGGTTTAGCCCATTTTCTAGGCCCATTAAGGGTATTTAGGTAATTTCACTTTCATTTCTGAGTTATTTAGGTTAAATTAAGCTAGTTTGCAAGTTTTTAGAATTTTTTATGATTTTTGGATTTTTAATATTATTTTATTGTTAAAAATTAAAAGTCTGATTTTCTAAGTTTTTATATTTTTCCTTGGTTCTAAATACTTAATTAGGAATTTTGCAACTTTCCAAATATTTTTAGAGTCTTTTAATTATTTTCTAGAATTAATTTAAGTTTTAATTGATTTTAGTAGTTTTTAATTGTTTAAAAATAGTTTTTAGTGGTTCAAAAATTTTGAAAAATACTTTTTAGCTTAATTAGGGTATTTTTGAGGTTTACAAACTTTAAAATCTTCTTTGGGACTTTTTAATAATTAATTTTGATTTTTAGGGCTTTAATTAGCATTAAAAACTCATTATCTAACTAATTAAAAGGTTTGGGCAAGTTTTGATTTTTTGTAAACTCTTAGAATATTATTGAGGATTTTTGGTAATTTTTAGGAATTTTTAGGGTAAAATTTTAATTTTAGCACTTTTTACGGTTTTACGAGTACACCTTTTTCGACTTAGTTTAATCCGTCTTCGTAACCGTCATTCTCTTCTAATCTCATTTATATTTTTCTTTCTCAACAATATAATCACAAAGATAATCAATTCATTACACACACACTAAGCCTTCTTGAGAACGAACTCATTTTAGGGTCATTAATACACGGTTTTCCTAAATCGTCGTATTCACTACTTGCCCTAATTGCCTTCCTTTTCCTAAAGGGGTAATTTTACAACTATCATTTTGGCGCCGCTGCCGGGGAGGCGTGTTGTGTTTTGATTGGAATTGTAGTTTTTATATACTAACCATAAATAGTATTTGTATTAGTAGCACTCTACTAATACGTATTATCGGTTTTTGATTTTTGTGTGAATACTATTACTATAGTGTATACGTAGAACAATAAATTCACAAGTACTCCAAATACGTGAGAAATCACAACCTTGACTTGGGAGGTCATTACCCAATCATTGTATTCGAATCTCAAACCAAAGAAAAAGGCAAAAATAGATAAATACTTTCGTGAAGCTCAATCTTGAAAACTACAAACTATAAGGTGGGTATAAGGCGGATATTATAAAATATATCCTAAGGAAAAAGGCTCTTAAGTGCTTCGCGCCGCCTCGTTTCCCCGCTTGCTTGTGAGTATTTGATTTTGAGAGCTAATCGAGGGTTTTGCCGCCCAAAGTATTACTAAGTATCATATATATTTTCTTGGTTTCCATTGATTAAACCCTCTTGAACGTTTTGGTGTTCCACCAACGTTCTAAAGTCATCGAAGGCGTTCACTTCACGTGATCGTTTTCATTCCTTGAGGCTTCTTTAATCAAGAGATTTGATTAAGGAGGAGATTTGTAGATTTGTGTCTACTTAATACGTTCACCAAGATCCAAAAAGGTTAATACAATCAAAAACCACAAAAAATTGAAAAATACAAAACACCAAAAAGAATCTTCTTTGCTCGTCCCCTCGTTGTACGTGACGTTTATGCTAACTCATAATCAAGCAAGACGTGCACGTAAACGAAAGAACAAAACTCCCACTCCCAATCTTTCTAGTGAGGAGTCTCCTATTGACGAACCCATTGTAAGAGAAGCACCAACCATGGCGAATCGAACTATAATGGAGTTACTTCAAGCACCCACCGAGGGTTATAGAGAGGCTATTGTGATTCCCGCTATCCTTGCGGAGAATTTTGAGGTGAAAACGGGTTTGTTGTCGATGATCCAAAACAACAAATTCCGTGGTGATGAGAAGGATAATCCACACAACCATCTCCGCCAATTCATTCGTCTTACCGCGACTTGCAAGTTTAAGGATGTCTCAAATGACTCGATTAAGATGATGATTTTTCCGTATTCCTTAGTGGGGCCCGCTAAAATTTGGTTAGAGAAAGAGCCACCCAATTCTATATTGACGTGGAAGGATCTCGTGTCTAAGTTTGTGAACCAATTTTTTCCGCCCTCTAAGACTACGCACTTGAAAAACGAGATTTCAAAGTTTTCACAAGAGTTTAATGAAAGTTTTTCAACGGCTTGGAATAGGTTTAAGGAAATGTTACATGAATGTCCTCATCACAGTTTTTCCGACTTGCATCAAATTGACACGTTTTACAATGGACTTAATGATCATGAAAGGGATTATTTGAATGCCGCCGCGGGTGGTAATTTTTTGTGTAAAACGGTTGAGGAAGCTTTGGTGATAATTGAAAATAGATCTAAGGTGTATAGTCCTCGTAGCACGTCTAGTGTTCGTAAGGCTTCGTCTTCGGCTTCACCTTCTTTGTCTACTACCATCGATGCTTGCCAAATTGAGGCAAACTTGGAAAACAAGATTTTTGATAAACTAAAAGGACTTTTGATTGAGTTTAAAGTTGGTGAACAAAGTGCTCCCGCTACGGCTAAAGCGGTTGTTTCTTGCATGTATTGTGGTGGAGGTCATGATTTCTCCGAGTGCATTACCAACGGTGGTAACACTTCGAGTGCCTTCGCGGCCACGGGAAATTACAACCAAAACGGTCAAGTTTCCCGCTCTAATCAATTGACTCCACCGGGTTTTGGTTCAAATCAAAATGCTAACAACAACTATCGCAACAATCAAGTTGGTTTCAAAAACAATTACAACAAGGGAAACTATGGGAATCAAGGGGCTAATAATCAAGTTTCAAACAAGAATCAAAATGATTTTCAAAACAACAACAAGGGTTTGCAAACATTGAAAGATCTTCCAAGTGAGTTTGTTGAATACGCTAGTGGGAATGATGCTAGGTTTGACAATATTCAAAGAGAAATCATTAGCCTAAGATCCGAGTTTAAGAACGACTTGAAGAAAGAGTTGAAAAATGAGTTAGCTAATGAACTTAAAATCCACACCAACAAGATGGAAGGAAACGTCACTAGGTTACAACAAAACCAACAAAAAATGGAACAAGGGCAACATGAGATTAAAAAAGAAATGATCAAAGCCGAGAAGAGGCAATCCGTGTTTGAAGATAAAATCTCGTCTATGTTTGAGGCAATAATGTGTAAACCGTCTTCGAGTAGTCTTCCTAGCAACACCGTATCCAACCCTAAGGGTGAGATGAAAGTGATTACCACACGTAGTGGTAAGACACTTAAGGAACCGACTCCTCAACCAAGTGCTCCTATGGAGGAAGCAATTGAGGAAGAACCCGAGGTGGTGGTCCAAAAGGAGCATGTCCCAATCCCACGAAGTACCGCTCATGCCACACCTACGGTTGACCCATTACCATCATTAGAACCCGAGATTCCAAAGGCTATGCCTACTATGCCTCAACCCACACCACCTTTTCCCTATCCATCAAGACTTAGGAAGGAGAAACGTCAAGAGCGCGAAAATTATCAATTTGAGCTTTTTATGAAAATGTTTCGTGATTTGCACTTTAATGTGAGTTTCGCTGATGCTTTGGTCATGATGCCTCGATTTTCCGCTAACTTTAAGAGTATGTTGAACAACAAGGAGAAATTGCACCAATTGTCTAGTTGTTCACCGGTTTATCTTAATCGCATACCTCAAAAAGTCGGTGATCCCGGTAAATTCTTGATCCCTTGTGCAATCCAAGATTGAGGAATGCTTCGCCTTGGCCGATCTTGGTGCTAGCATTAACTTTATGCCACTTGCAATCTTCAAGTCGCTCAATCTTCCTAATCTTACTCCTTTACTAATGTCTATCGAGTTGGCCGACCATTCCACGATTCTCGCATGTGGTTTGGCGGAAGACGTTTTTGTGAAAGTGGGGAAGTTCTACTATCCCTTAGACTTTATCGTTGTTGATATCCCCACGGGTCCTCAAGTTCCTCTCATTTTAGGTCGTTCGTTTTTAGATACGTCTATGGCTTTGATCGATGTTCATGCTAGAAAGATCACCTTACGTTTCAACGACGAGGAACTTGTTATAAACGCAACTCAAAACTCTCAAATTTCTCATGTTTATTCCGTTGCAACCATAAACCTCGTTGATATGATTGACGTGGTTTACGAGGAATTTTCACAAGAAGTTCTAGGTTTTGGTGATGAAGAAACTAGTGGCAATCCCACTATGTTAGATCCAATTCTTGATAATTCGACACCAACCTTCACTCCATTTGAAGGTGGTGGTTTTACGTTGGAAGAATTTGATGTTCCACGTACTTGTAATGAAGACCTCGACAACGATGACGACTTCTCGATTATCAAGGATTTTCTTAACGATTTCCCATTGCCTCCACCCGAGGAGGTTATGAGTATCGAGCCCAAATCTTCACTTGAGGAACCACCTATCCTCGAGTTGAAAGATTTACCTCCTCATCTCGAGTATGTCTATTTGGAGGAGGACGACAAGTTGCCGGTTATTATTGTGAAGGAACTTTCGAATGATGAAAAAACCGCACTTGTCGATGTTCTTAAGGATCACAAAGGGGCAATTACGTGGAAGTTATCCGACATTAAGGGAATCGATCCCAAGTTTTGTACCCACAAAATCTTAATGGAGGAGGATTACAAGCCCGCAATCTAAAGTCAAAGGAGGGTGAACCCCAAAATTCACGACGTCATCAAAAAGGAGGTCCTTAAACTCCTTGACGCGGGAATGATTTACCCTATTTCCGATAGCCCTTGGGTGAGTCCTATTCATTGTGTCCCTAAAAAGGGAGGGATGACCGTTGTGCTAAACGATGCCAACGAGTTGATTCCCACTAGACTCGTGACTGGATGGAGAGTGTGCATTGACTATCGTAAGTTGAATGAAGCCACTCAAAAAGACTTTCCCTTGCCCTTCATGGACCAAATGTTGGAGCGTCTTGCGGGAAACGATTTCTATTGCTTTTTAGATGGTTTTTCCGGTTACTTCCAAATTCCCATCGATCCTCGTGATCAAGAAAAAACTACGTTTACGTGTCCATATGGAACGTTTGCCTATCGTAGAATGCCATTCGGACTTTGCAATGCACCAGGAACCTTTCAAAGGTAAATGATGGCTATTTTTCATGACATGATCGAGAAGACGATGAAAGTCTTCATGGATGACTTTTCCGTGTTTGGTAATTTGTTCACTTCGTGTTTGTCGAACCTTGAGAGAATGTTGAAACGTTGTGAGGAAACCAACCTTGTGCTCAATTGGGAAAAGTGTCATTTTATGGTTAAGAGTGGAAGCGTCTTAGGGCACAAGGTCTCGAAAGCGGGGATTGAGGTAGATCAAGCTAAGGTAGACGTCATCGCCAAATTACCTCATCCCAAAACCGTCAAGGGAGTTAGGAGTTTCCTAGGCCCGCGGGATTTTATCGTCGATTCATCAAGGACTTTTCAAAGATTTCTCGACCCATACACATCTTCTTGAATAAGAGGCACGTTTTGTCTTTGACGAAGAGTGTGTACGATCCTTTGAAATCCTTAAGAGGAAACTTACCGAAGCTCCCATTCTCGTTGCTCCCAATTGGAACCTCCCCTTTGAGCTAATGTGTGATGCTAGTGATTACGCTATTGGGGCCGTTTTGGGGCAACGTCATGAAAAGCACTTCTTGCCTATTCACTATGCTAGCAAGACGATGACTGAGGCTCAACTAAAATACACTACAACGGAAAAGGAGTTCCTTGCCGTGGTGTATGCATTTGAGAAGTTCCGACCTTATCTCGTCTTAGCTAAATGCATAGTGTATACGGACCATTCAGCTATCAAGTATCTCATGGAAAAGCAAGATGCTAAGCCTAGATTACTTCGTTGGATTCTCCTCCTTCAAGAATTTGATCACACCATTGTTGACAAAAAAGGAGCCGAGAATCTAGCGGCCGACCATCTTTCTCGTTTGGAAGATCCTCACCAAAGTGTTTACGAGCCCAAGGAAATCACCGAAACATTTCCGCTTGAGACACTTGGTGTAGTGAATTCTAAGCTTGATTCTTCCACCCCATGGTTTGCCGACTTTGCAAATTACCATGCGGGTAACTTCATCGTTAAGGGTATGACGACTCAAGAAAAACGAAAATTCTTTCGTGACGTCAAGTTCTACTTTTGGAACGACCCTTACTTGTTTCGAACTTGTGCGGATCAAATCATCCGACGTTGTGTATTTGGCACCGAAGCTTCTAACATCCTTAGAGCTTGCCATGAGGGACCCACGGGTGGTCACCACGGTGCTTATCTCACGGCTAAGAAGGTGTTTGATGCCGGCTTCTTTTGGCCTACTATTTACCGAGATGCACAAGATCTTGTGAAGTCTTGTGATTCATGCCAACGACAAGGAAAAGCCTCACAAAAAGATGAAATTCCACAAAACATCACCCAAGTGTGTGAGATCTTTGACGTTTGGGGTATAGAATTTATGGGGCCGTTCCCATCATCTCGTGGTAATAAGTACATTCTCATTGCGGTTGACTACCTATCTAAGTGGGTGGAAGCTAAGGCTCTGCCCACCAATGATGCTCGTGTGGTAGTCAAGTTCTTGAAAAGATTGTTTTCTCGGTTTGGAACCCCTCGTGCGATCATAAGCGATCGTGGAACCCATTTTTGTAACGACCAATTCGAAAGGGTCCTAAGGAAATATGGGGTTACACATCGGCTTTCTACGTCTTATCACCCACAAACGAGTGGGCAAGTCGAGGTTTCAAACCAAGCTTTGAAGAGGATCTTAGAGAGATCCATTGGGGAAAACCGACAATCTTGGTCGGATAAGTTAGACGATGCTTTATGGGCCTTTAGGACCGCTCATAAGACACCGAACACAAAGCTTATTGGGCCCTAAAGCATTGTAATGATGATATGGAGACCGCGGGAAAACACCGGAAAATGCAATTAAATGAATTGGATGAATTGAGGGATATTGATTATGAAAATTCATTGATTTACAAAGAAAAAACTAAAAAGTTGCATGATTCTAAAATTAAAAACCGGGTTTTTAACATCAGGGATCAAGTTTTGCTTTTTAATCCTCGCTTGAAAATCTTTTCCGGTAAGTTGAAATCCCGTTGGTCCGGTCCATTCACCATGACTCAAGTGTTTCGTATGGGACCATCGAGCTAGCTCAAGATGATGGTCCTAACTTCAAGGTGAATGGACATAGGTTGAAGCACTACTTTGGCGGGGAAGTTCCATCCTTGAACTACCTCGACCAAGTCACCTTCCCCAATGATAATTAGTATTGAGGGGATCGAGTCGAGCTCATGACTCGGTAATCAAAAACGAGGTGCCTCGTGGGGGAGTCCCATGCTTATCCTATGTATATATTATCGCTTTCTAATGTAGTTAACAGTGGGGATTTGTGCCCTTCCAACCTTTGTTCTTTGGTTTTTTGTGAATTGTGGACTTTAGATGATCATGATCTTCACGATTGGAGCCTCTCCTGTTCGTTTATGGGAGCACTCGATCGTTTGCTTTGAAGACTTTCTCAATATCCATGATATATCCTTTTGATTTTCTAACCTTAGGTTATTAGCACACTTCATAAACGGCTATTAATTTATTGGTTACACCCTTTCCATGCTAGATTAGGCATTCAACTACGTCTCTAGTATGGGGGTGTTTGCACCCCTAGACTCGAAACATTGAGGACAATGTTTAACTTTAGTATGGGGGGGGGGGGTGAATAGATACTTGCCTTGCCAAACCTTCACGCTTTCCAAAGTTTATCTTTTTGTTTATCGTTTTTATTGCAAAATAAGGATAAAAATGGCCAATTTAAAAATTTTCTCATGTTTTATAAGTGTTTGAAGACACGAATGTAAGTTTTCCGATGGCGAGAATAAGAGTAATTTTTTACTCGACCGTGCGTGTTGAGCACTTAGCTTTGATTCCTTAACTACACATTAGGCTAAGTCTCTTAAATGAGGACGAGAAATGATAGGGTTAATTATAAGTTACTATGCTAAACGTAGAGTACTCGTATTCTTTCAAAAACTCATGTGTTCTCGTTGTTTGCTTATTCTCCCTTCGCATGTAAATATCTTTTGCTTAATAAATATTGACTTAGCGGTTTAGTTGGGATTGTTGGGTTTCTATTCTTTTCTAGTAGCTTCCGTGTAATTAAATTGGGAAGACATTAAGGTATCGCCAGCGTCACGGTTTTGAAGTATTGGCACCCCAATAATCAAAAGCTTCATCCAATAATAAGATTTCAAGTGCTCACCTAAAATCAAGCAAACGATTTGAAGCCCCACAAAGCCAAAAAATCTATGCAAAATTGAAAGTGAATCAAGCCTTAATCTTCGAAGCTTTAAAGATCCAAAATTCGCCTTAGCGTGAGGATATACGTCTTTGGCTAATAAAACTACCGATGAGGTGGATAATAAAAGGAAAGGCAAGACCGAAGTCATAATAAAAGCTTCATGGCGAAGTTGAATAAAAGATGGAGGTAAACCAAAGATAATAAGGCCCTTCCGTTAGGGGGCGTATAAAAGTCTTGGTAATAAGTCTCATGTTCAAAACCGTTATAAAACCGTTTTTATCGATTCTTCTTGTCAACTTAATTTTTTGACATCGTTGTCTATTGGGAGGGGTTATTGATTTGATGGTCTTGGTTACACCGTTAGGACTCTATTTTTAGACCTAAATCTCTATTATCGCATAAGTCAAACAATGTATCCTCGTGAAACATTCAAGACAATATAAAATATAAGAGATACAACTTAGGAATAATGGGAGAATAAGTACGTGATTAGGGCATATGAGTAGTGTTAGCATTACTAACTTATAATGACAATGATCTCGTTACACGCTTAGCATGGAATCAAGTGAAAACCAAGGACGATGAAATTATTTCTAACGAAGCATTCACGTGTTCTTATTCTATGAACCTAAACGTCCCATTTTGCGATGAAAATCATACATTATGTCTATAACACAAGTAGTAGTAGAAATAGTAGAAGTGTAGCTAGTTTATCGTTCAAATAAAGTGAATAAAAATGAATTTTGGAGATGCTACGATACTTTATTCTAGCATTGCGTGAGGGCACGGCAATGGTTTAGAATGGGGGAGTGATGAGACTGCTTTTATACATAGTCTCATCTTCCAAATAGGGCTTAAAATGCATTAAATATCATCAAAATACCCATATATATGCTTGTGTTTGTTGCTTGTGTATTTTAGGTACGGATATTGAGAAAATGACAAAAGATCACAAGAATCATTCAAAAACGAACACGGGAAACGAAGCCGCACAATGAACCAAGCCCTAATGAAGACTTTCCCAAGATCAACCCTTGAAGATTTGAAGAATTATGAAGAAGGGTCCTCCAATATGGAAGAATTGACACTTTATACCCTTGTATCATCATAATTACAAGTATGGTCCCTAAAGTTTGTCAAAATTACAAAAAGGGCCCTCCACTTTGAAGAAATGGCAAGTTTAGCCCCTCAACAAAGCTAAATTGTCAACCATCATCCTCCATAAAGTCAAATATATCATGAAGTCCTTCAAAGTACAAGAAATTACAAGTTTGGTCCTTTGAAAATTCCAAAATTACAAAAAGGACCCTCAACTTTCAACATTTGGCAAAAATGGTCCCTCATCAAACATGACTTGGCAAATTCAGTCCTCCAAAATGCTCAACATACAAGTCAAGACCATTATCCATCATCAGAATGCCAAATCAGCCCTTGAAGAATTCAAAAATGGCAAGAAATACCCCTGAAAATACTTTGGAAAAGTATTTGGGGGTAAAAGTGTGAAAACTGAAAGTTTAAATACAAAGGAAATTCAGTTTTGAGTAAGTATTTACAAAGTAGCAAGTTGATAAAAGATGAAGGATTAAAACTGGCCAGACAACATTGTAACCTAGACCACTCATGGGCTGCCACGTGCCCTACTCAATCTTTTCCACCAATCACACCACTCCCTGCCTCCACCTCAGCCTTCCACTTACCAGGTTTTTAATTATTTAAAACCTTGGCGCCTTAACACCTTTTTAAATATTAATCACCCTTAAAACGGATTAAACCATGTGTTCATCAGCTCAAGAACACAATTAGGCATTCCTTAATCATTATGAATTAAAGGCTAATTCTTTCCAGAACAATGATTAAGGGTCCTATAATCACAACCCAACCTTAAAACATGCCACATCATCATCCCCTTTGTCACATGCTACCTCCCCTGCCCCACCCTTCATGTCCAAACAAAAACAAGCCAGTAAATCCAACGTTTGAGAAACATGCTTACTTTCTAAGCTTCATATACACCATTGGATGCACTCACACATGCCAGCTGCCACTAAACAACAAGAAAAGTCACATGATTCTCCAAGATATTCAAACTTCATAAGGGCAATTTTGGAAGTTCAAGCATTAGGGTTTAGCATTTTTACCTGTTCTTAGCTCACTTGTAAGGCTATATATAAAGCCATAGGGTCTTACTTAGACGTTTGCTTTTGGTTTTTCCTTTGTTCAAGCACTTGTAAATCCCTTTTCAGTTTTATGAATTTGAGTTAAGTGTTTTGAAGAAAGACCAAGTGCCATCTTATTTCTGCTTATTTATGTTCTTAGTTTACTGAATTTGAAGTTAAAAACGTGTTTTCAAAAGAGGAGTGTGCAAAAGTTTGCACATTTTCTCATTTTATTGATATTTTGCTAAGTTCTTGTTTCTATCTTGGAATTCTTGGGTTATAGGGCTGATCATAGCATCCTAGTTGAGTTGATTAAGGTGTGGTGAGGCTTATAACTTGGGGATAATCAAGTGTGGGGTAACAAGGTTGCATTAATCAAGATTTTCCAAGTTTCTGATTTATTACTTGTGCTTCTAACCTTATTGATTCTTAGCAGGGGTGTTATTGGAAGCTTGTACTTGTTCTTGCTAGTACATAAGCTCATAAATTCGTGGGTGTGGATGTACATCCATGTGGTTTGCATACTCAATCCTAAAATCTGCTTAAAATCTTGATATTTGGTGATATTTGTATGTGGCTTGTGTTCCAGTGAATTTTATGGCTTAAATCTGCTTGAATCTGTTAATCTCACTTGTTATTGTGTTAATTTATGCTTGGGTGGCCTTAAATCTAACTTTGCCTTTGAAAAATTTGATTTTGAAAAGATTAAGGGGTGTTTGGGTCTATCTGTTTAAGCTTGTAACTTGTTATTGTGTTGTGGAAAGTTTGAGTTTGTGTTCTATATCTGATATATGCTTGGTTGAGAGTGTTTTACTGCAAGTTTTTGGGTTTGAAGCCTTGAATCAAACAATCTGCTATAAAAACTTTGTTATTGCCTGTTTTGACCTAGGATTTTGGGAACACTTAGTGTGTATGCATGCTTAGAGCTAAAAGTGGTTTAAACAAAGTCATTGTAACCTGTTTGAAAGATTTGAGGTGTTGAATCTGGCTTAAGTGTCAAATACATCAGCAAAGTAGAAAACTGCATGTGTTAGTGTTCACCAGTAACATTCATTGGCTTGAATCTTGCTTAATTCTTTGAATCACTGCGTGAAACCTGTTTAGACTTGCTTATTGGAGTTTATAATAGCTTGTGTATGCATTTGGTTGAATTTGGCTGGCTGATTTTTGCTAAAACTGCTTATAAGTGCTCAACTGCTTAAGTGTTCATGTATGTATCATATCTGGTGATTGATTGATTAAACATTATCAATTGGGTGTTTGTGATTGTGATATTTTGATTGTTCTTGACTCCTTTTGATCCAAAGATCATTTGGGTGCCTTTGTGTAATCTGAATCTCCAAAAAAGTCACTAAAGACAAAAGGTCAAACAAGTCAAGCAATGGAAAAAGTTTCCACTGCTCAACACCCAAAACTAGCCCCTGCTAGTGTAATTTTGAACTCAGCTTATCAATAAGCTATTCTAGCTTATCCAGACTTGCAACAACTTAGTTTTTGTGATAGATCTTCATTATTTGACCCATTTAAGTAGACTGGAGCTTATTGGACGTTGACTTTGACTTTTTACTAGAAAACCAACTTATTTGACTTTTACATAAAGTGCTTATTTGCTTTTTCCAGCTTATTGAGTCAGCTTATTTGAAAACTCTTTGTTGATTTTGCTTAATTAAGTCATTTAGAAGCTATAGAAACATGAATCAGCACTTGGGGTGGCCTAGAACTCAAAAACGACTATTTTGTCGTTTTCTGTAGATTGCTTATTGCATTTTCAGGCTTATTCCTTGGGCTTATTTCAAATTTCTTTTTGCAGAAGTCTTAGTTAGGTCAAAAGAAGCTTGTGTGTCAAATTTTAGCTTATGGCATTGGCTTATAGCTTAATGGGCCAAAAAGCCCATTAAGAATAAGCTGCTTGGTATAAGCTAGTTTATTTCACACTTTCAGCTTTTGGGCCTTTGGAAAAAGTAGTTTAAAATCAAATTATGAGTCAATCTGTGCTTTTTGGGCTTATTTTGAACACTTTTTGTTATTGGGCCCAAATTTGGCCCAATAAGCTACTGTTTTGGGTTTAGCCCATTTTCTAGGCCCATTAAGGGTATTTAGGTAATTTCACTTTCATTTCTGAGTTATTTAGGTTAAATTAAGCTAGTTTGCAAGTTTTTAGAATTTTTTATGATTTTTGGATTTTTAATATTATTTTAATATTATTTTATTATTAAAAATTAAAAGTCTGATTTTCTAAGTTTTTATATTTTTCCTTGGTTCTAAACACTTAATTAGGAATTTTTCAACTTTCCAAATATTTTTAGAGTCTTTTAATTATTTTCTAGAATTAATTTAAGTTTTAATTGATTTTAGTAGTTTTTAATTGTTTAAAAATAGTTTTTAGTGGTTTTAAAATTTTGAAAAATACTTTTTAGCTTAATTAGGGTATTTTTGAGGTTTACAAACTTTAAAATCTTGTTTGGGACTTTTTAATAATTAATTTTTATTTTTAGGGCTTTAATTAGCATTAAAAAGTCATTATCTAATTAATTAAAAGGTTTTGGCAAGTTTTGATTTTTTGTAAACTCTTAGAATATTATTGATGATTTTTGGTAATTTTTAGGAGTTTTTAGAGTAAAATTTTAATTTTAGCACTTTTTACGGTTTTACGTGTACACCTTTTTCGACTTAGTTTAATCCGTCTTCGTAACCGTCATTCTCTTCTAATCTCATTTCTATTTTTCTTTCTCAACATTATAATCACAAAGATAATCAATTCATTACACACACACTAAGCCTTCTTGAGAACGAACTCATTTTAGGGTCATTAATACACGGTTTTCCTAAATCGTCGTATTCACTACTTGCCCTAATTGCCTTCCTTTTCCTAAAGGGGTAATTTTACAACTATCATTTTGGCGCCGCTGCCGGGGAGGCGTGTTGTGTTTTGATTGGAATTGTAGTTTTTATATACTAACCATAAATAGTATTTGTATTAGTAGCACTCTACTAATACGTATTATCGGTTTTCGGTTTTTGTGTGAATACTATTACTATAGTGTATACGTAGAACAATAAATTCACAAGTACTCCAAATACGTGAGAAATCACAACCTTGACTTGGGAGGTCTTTACCCAATCATTGTATTCGAATCTCAAACCAAAGAAAAAGGCAAAAATAGATAAATACTTCGTGAAGCTCAATCTTGAAAAATACAAACTATAAGGTGGGTATAAGGCGGATATTATAAAATATATCCTAAGGAAAAAGGCTCTTAAGTGCTTCGCGCTGCCTCGTTTCCCCCTTTGCTTGTGAGTATTTGATTTTGAGAGCTAATCGAGGGTTTTGCCGCCCAAAGTATTACTAAGTATCATATATATTTTCTTGGTTTCCATTAATTAAACCCTCTTGAACGTTTTGGTGTTCCACCAACGTTCTAAAGTCATCGAAGGCGTTCACTTCACGTGATAGTTTTCATTCCTTGAGGCTTCTTTAATAAAGAGATTTGATTAAGGAGGAGATTTGTAGATTTGTGTCTACTTAATACATTCACCAAGATCCAAAAAGGTTAATACAATCAAAAACCACAAAAAAATTGAAAAATACAAAACACCAAAAAGAATCTTATTTGCTCGTCCCCTCGTTGTACGTGACATTTATGCTAACTCGTAATCAAGCAAGACGTGCACGTAAACGAAAGAACAAAACTCCCACTCCCAATCTTTCTAGTGAGGAGTCTCCTATTGACGAACCCATTGTAAGAGAAGCACCAACCATGGCGAATCGAACTATAATGGAGTTACTTCAAGCACCCACCGAGGGTTATGGAGAGGCTATTGTGATTCCCGCTATCCTTGCGGAGAATTTTGAGGTGAAAACGGGTTTGTTGTCGATGATCCAAAACAACAAATTCCGTGGTGATGAGAAGGACAATCAACACAACCATCTCCGCCAATTCAATCGTCTTACCACCACTTGCAAGTTTAAGGATGTCTCGAATGACTCGATTAAGATGATGCTTTTTCTGTATTCCTTAGCGGGGCCCGCTAAGATTTGGTTAGAGAAAGAGCCACCCAATTCTATATTGACGTGGAAGGATCTCGTGTCTAAGTTTGTGAACCAATTTTTTCCGCCCTCTAAGACTACGCACTTGAAAAACGAGATTTCAAAGTTTTCACAAGAGTTTAATGAAAGTTTTTCAACGGCTTGGAATAGGTTTAAGGAAATGTTACATGAATGTCCTCATCACGGTTTTTCCGACTTGCATCAAATTGACACGTTTTACAATGGACTTAATGATCATGAAAGGGATTATTTGAATGCCGCCGCGGGTGGTAATTTTTTGTGTAAAACGGTTGAGGAAGCTTTGGTGATAATTGAAAATAGATTTAAGGTGTATAGTCCTCGTAGCACGTCTAGTGTTCGTAAGGCTTCGTCTTCGGCTTCACCTTCTTTGTCTACTACCATCGATGCTTGCCAAATTGAGGCAAACTTGGAAAACAAGATTTTTGATAAACTAAAAGGACTTTTGATTGAGTTTAAAGTTGGTGAACAAATTGCTCCCGCTACGGCTAAAGCGGTTGTTTCTTGCATGTATTGTGGTGGAGGTCATGATTTCTCCGAGTGCATTACCAACGGTGGTAACACTTCGAGTGCCTTCGCGGCCACGGGAAATTACAACCAAAACGGTCAAGTTTCCCGCTCTAATCAATTGACTCCACCGGGTTTTGGTTCAAATCAAAATGCTAACAACAACTATCGCAACAATCAAGTTGGTTTCAAAAACAATTACAACAAGGGAAACTATGGGAATCAAGGGGCTAATAATCAAGTTTCAAACAAGAATCAAAATGATTTTCAAAACAACAACAAGGGTTTGCAAACATTGAAAGATCTTCCAAGTGAGTTTGTTGAATACGCTAGTGGGAATGATGCTAGGTTTGACAATATTCAAAGAGAAATCATTAGCCTAAGATCCGAGTTTAAGAACGACTTGAAGAAAGAGTTGAAAAATGAGTTAGCTAATGAACTTAAAATCCACACCAACAAGATGGAAGGAAACGTCACTAGGTTACAACAAAACCAACAAAAAATGGAACAAGGGCAACATGAGATTAAACAAGAAATGATTAAAGCCGAGAAGAGGCAATCCATGTTTGAAGATAAAATCTCGTCTATGTTTGAGGCAATAATGTGAAAACCGTCTTCGAGTAGTCTTCCTAGCAACACCTTATCCAACCCTAAGGGTGAGATGAAAGTGATTACCACACGTAGTGGTAAGACACTTAAGGAACCGACTCCTCAACCAATTGCTCCTACGGAGGAAGCAATTGAGGAAGAACCCGAGGTGGTGGTCCAAAAGGAGCATGTCCCAATCCCACGAAGTACCGCTCATGCCACACCTACGGTTGACCCATTACCATCATTAGAACCCGAGATTCCAAAGGCTATGCCTACTATGCCTCAACCCACACCACCTTTGCCCTATCCATCAAGACTTAGGAAGGAGAAACGTCAAAAGCGCGACAATAATCAATTTGAGCTTTTTATGAAAATGTTTCGTGATTTGCACTTTAATGTGAGTTTCGCCGATGCTTTGGTCATGATGCCTCGATTTGCCGCTAACTTTAAGAGTATGTTGAACCACAAGGAGAAATTGCACCAATTGTCTAGTTGTTCACCGGTTTATCTTAATCGCATACCTCAAAAAGTCGGTGATCCCGGTAAATTCTTGATCCCTTGTGCAATCCAAGATTGAGGAATGCTTCGCCTTGGCCGATCTTGGCGCTAGCGTTAACTTGATGCCACTTGCAATCTTCAAGTCACTCAATCTTCCTAATCTTACTCCTTCACTAATGTCTATCGAGTTGGCCGACCATTCCACGATTCCCGCATGTGGTTTGGCGGAAGACGTTTTTGTGAAAGTGGGGAAGTTCTACTATCCCGTAGACTTTATCGTTGTTGATATCCCCATGGATCCTCAATTTCCTCTCATTTTAGGTCGTTCGTTTTTAGATACGTCTATGGCTTTGATCGATGTTCATGCTAGAAAGATCACCTTACGTTTCAACGACGAGGAACTTGTTATAAACGTAACTCAAAACTCTCAAATTTCTCATGTTTATTCCGTTGCAACCATAAACCTCATTGATATGATTGACGTGGTTTGCGAGGAATTTTCACAAGAAGTTCTAGGTTTTGGTGATGAAGAAACTAGTGGCAATCCCACTATGTTAGATCCAATTCTTGATAATTCGACACCAACCTTCACTCCATTTGAAGGTGGTGTTTTTACGTTGGAAGAATTTGATGTTCCACGTACTTGTAATGAAGACCTCGACAACGATGAGGACTTCTCGATTATCAAGGATTTTCTTAACGATTTCCCATTGCCTCCACCCGAGGAGGTTATGAGTATCGAGCCCAAATCTTCACTTGAGGAACCACCTATCCTCGAGTTGAAAGATTTACCTCCTCATCTCGAGTATGTCTCTTTGGAGGAGGACAACAAGTTGCCAGTTATTATTGTGAAGGAACTTTCGAATGATGAAAAAACCGCACTTGTCGATGTTCTTAAGGATCACAAAGTGGCAATTGCGTGGAGGTTATCCGACATTAAGCGAATCGATCCCAAGTTTTGTACCCACAAAATCTTAATGGAGGAGGAATACAAGCCCGCAATCTAAAGTCAAAGGAGGGTGAACCCCAAAATTCACGACGTCATAAAAAAGGAGGTCCTTAAACTCCTTGACGCGGGAATGATTTACCCTATTTCCGATAGCCCTTGGGTGAGTCCTATTCATTGTGTCCCTAAAAAGGGAGGGATGACCGTTGTGCCAAACGATGCCAACGAGTTGATTCCCACTAGACTCGTGACTAGATGGAGGGTGTGCATTGACTATCATAAGTTGAATGAAGCCACTCGAAAAGACCATTTTCCCTTGCCCTTCATGGACCAAATGTTGGAGCGTCTTGCGGGAAACGATTTCTATTGCTTTTTAGATGGTTTTTCCGGTTACTTCCAAATTCCCATCGATCCTCGTGATCAAGAAAAAACTACGTTTACGTGTCCATATGGAACGTTTGCCTATCGTAGAATGCCATTCGGACTTTGCAATGCACCGGGAACCTTTCAAAGGTGCATGATGGCTATTTTTCATGACATGATCGAGAAGACGATGAAAGTCTTCATGGATGACTTTTCCGTGTTTGGTAATTTGTTCACTTCGTGTTTGTCAAACCTTGAGAGAATGTTGAAACGTTGTGAGGAAACCAACCTTGTACTCAATTGGGAAAAGTGTCATTTTATGGTTAAGAGTGGAATCGTCTTAGGGCACAAGGTCTCGAAAGCGGGGATTGAGGTAGATCAAGCTAAGGTAGACGTCATCGCCAAATTACCTCATCCCAAAACCGTCAAGGGAGTTAGGAGTTTCCTAGGCCACGCGGGCTTTTATCGTCGATTCATCAAGGACTTTTCAAAGATTTCTCGACCCATTACACATCTTCTTGAACAAGAGGCACGTTTTGTCTTTGATGAAGAGTGTGTACGATCCTTTGAAATCCTTAAGAGGAAACTTACCGAAGCTCCCATTCTTGTTGCTCCCAATTGGAACCTCCCCTTTGAGCTAATGTGTGATGCTAGTGATTACGCTATTGGGGCCGTTTTGGGGCAACGTCATGAAAAGCACTTCTTGCCTATTCACTATGCTAGCAAGACGATGACCGAGGCTCAACTAAAATACACTACAACGGAAAAGGAGTTCCTTGCCGTGGTGTATGCATTTGAGAAGTTCCGACCTTATCTCGTCTTAGCTAAATGCATAGTGTATACGGACCATTCGGCTATCAAGTATCTCATGGCAAAGCAAGATGCTAAGCCTAGATTACTTCGTTGGATTCTCCTCCTTCAAGATATTGATCACACCATTGTTGACAAAAAAGGATCCGAGAATCTAGCGGCCGACCATCTTTCTCGTTTGGAAGATCCTCACCAAAGTGTTTACGAGCCCAAGGAAATCACCGAAACATTTCCGCTCGAGACACTTGGTGTAGTGAATTCTAAGCTTGATTCTTCCACCCCATGGTTTGCGGACTTTGCAAATTACCATGCGGGTAACTTCATCGTTAAGGGTATGACGACTCAAGAAAAACGAAAATTCTTTCGTGACGTCAAGTTCTACTTTTGGAACGACCCTTACTTGTTTCGAACTTGTGCGGATCAAATCATCCGACGTTGTGTATTTGGCACCGAAGCTTCTAACATCCTTATAGCTTGCCATGAGGGACCCACGGGTGGTCACCACGGTGCTAATCTCATGGCTAAGAAGGTGTTTGATGCCGGCTTCTTTTGGCCTACTATTTACCGAGATGCACAAGATCTTGTGAAGTCTTGTGATTCATGCCAACGACAAGGAAAAGCCTCACAAAAAGATGAAATGCCACAAAACATCATCCAAGTGTGTGAGATCTTTGGCGTTTGGGGTATAGACTTTATGGGGCCGTTCCCATCATCTCGTGGTAATAAGTACATTCTCATTGCGGTTGACTACCTATCTAAGTGGGTGGAAGCTAAGGCTCTACCCACCAATGATGCTCGTGTGGTAGTCAAGTTCTTGAAAAGATTGTTTTCTCGGTTTGGAACCCCTCGTGCGATCATAAGCGATCGTGGAACCCATTTTTGTAACGACCAATTCGAAAGGGTCCAAAGTAAATATGGGGTTACACATCGGCTTTCTACGGCTTATCACCCACAAACGAGTGGGCAAGTCGAGGTTTCAAACCGAGCTTTGAAGAGGATCTTGGAGAGATCCGTTGGGGAAAACCGACAATCTTGGTCAGATAAGTTAGACGATGCTTTATGGGCCTTTAGGACCGCTCATAAGACACCCATTGGGTGCACTCCCTATAAGCTTGTGTATGGAAAGAATTGTCATTTGCCTATCGAGTTAGAACACAAAGCTTATTGGGCCCTAAAGCATTGTAATGATGATATGGAGACCGCGGGAAAACACCGGAAAATGCAATTAAATGAATTGGATGAATTGAGGGATATTGCTTATGAAAATTCATTGATTTACAAAGAAAAAACTAAAAAGTTGCATGATTCTAAAATTAAAAACCGGGTTTTTAACATTGGGGATCAAATTTTTCTTTTTAAGCCTCGCTTGAAAATCTTTTCCAGTAAGTTGAAATCCCGTTGGTCCGGTCCATTCACCGTGACTCAAGTGTTTCCGTATGGGACCATCGAGCTAGCTCAAGATGATGGTCCTAACTTCAAGGTGAATGGACATAGGTTGAAGCATTACTTTGGCGGGGAAGTTCCATCCTTGAACTACCTCGACCAAGTCACCTTCCCCAATGATAATTAGTATTGAGGGGATCGAGTCGAGCTCATGACTCGGTAATCAAAAACGAGGTGCCTCGTGGGGGAGTCCCATGCTTATCCTATGTATATATTATCGCTTTCTAATGTAGTTAACGTGTGGGGATTTGTGCCCTTCCAACCTTTGTTCTTTGGTTGTTTGTGAATTGTGGACTTTAGATGATCATGATCTTCACGATTGGAGCCTCTCGTGTTCGTTTATGGGAGCACTCGATCGTTTGCTTTGAAGACTTTCTCAATATCCATGATATATCCTTTTGATGTTCTAACCTTAGGTTATTAGCATACTTTATAAACGGCTATTAATTTATTGGTTACACCCTTTCCATGCTAGATTAGGCATTTGACTACATCTCTAGTATGGGGGTGTTTGCACCCCTAGACTCGAAACATTGAGGACAATGTTTAACTTTAGTATGGGGGGGGGGTGAATAGATACTTGCATTGCCAAACCTTCACGCTTTCCAAAGTTTATCTTTTTGTTTATCGTTTTTATTGCAAAATAAGGCTAAAAATGGCCAAATTTTAAAAATTTTCTCATGTTTTATAAGTGTTTGAAGACACGAATGTAAGTTTTCCGATGGCAAGAATAAGAGTAATTTTTGACTCGACCGTGCGTGTTGAGCACTTAGCTTTGATTCCTTAACTACACATTAGGCTAAGTCTCTTAAATGAGGACGAGAAATGATAGGGTTAATTATAAGTTACTATGCTAAACGTAGAGTACTCGTATTCTTTCAAAAACTCATGTGTTCTCGTTGTTTGCTTATTCTCCCTTCGCATGTAAATATCTTTTCCTTAATAAATATTGACTTAGCGGTTTAGTTGGGATTGTTGGGTTTCTAGTCTTTTCTAGTAGCTTCCGTGTAATTAAATTGGGAAGACATTAAGGTATCGCCAGCGTCACGGTTTTGAAGTATTGGCACCCCAATAATCAAAAGCTTCACCCAATAATAAGATTTCAAGTGCTCAACTAAAATCAAGCAAACGATTTGAAGCCCCACAAGGCCGAAAAATCTATGCAAAATTGAAAGTGAATCAAGCCTTAATCTTCGAAGCTTTAAAGATCCAAAATTCGCCTTAGCGTGAGGATATACGTCTTTGGCTAATAAAACTACCGATGAGGTGGATAATAAAAGGCAAGGCAAGATCGAAGTCATAATAAAAGCTTCATGGCGAAGTTGAATAAAAGATGGAGGTAAACCAAAGATAATAAGGCCCTTCCGTTAGGGGGCGTATAAAAGTCTTGGTAATAAGTCTCATGTTCAAAACCGTTATAAAACCGTTTTTATCGATTCTTCTTGTCAACTTAATTTTTTGACATCGTTGTCTATTGGGAGGGGTTATTGATTTGATGGTCTTGGTTACACCGTTAGGACTCTATTTTTAGACCTAAATCTCTATTATCGCATAAGTCAAACAATGTATCCTCGTGAAACATTCAAGACAATATAAAATATAAGAGATACAAGTTAGGAATAATGGGAGAATAAGTACGTGATTAGGGCATATGAGTAGTGTTAGCATTACTAACTTATAATGACAATGATCTCATTACACGCTTAGCATGGAATCGAGTGAAAACCGAGGACGATGAAATTATTTCTAACGAAGCATTCACGTGTTCTTATTCTATGAACCTAAACGTCCCATTTTGCGATGAAAATCATACATTATGTCTAAAACACAAGTAGTAGTAGAAATAGTAGAAGTTTAGCTAGTTTATCGTTCAAATAAAGTGAATAAAAATGAATTTTGGAGATGCTACGATACTTTATTCTAGCATTGCTTGAGGGCACGACAATGGTTTAGTATGGGGGAGTGATGAGACTGCTTTTATACATAGTCTCATCTTCCAAATAGGGCTTAAAATGCATTAAATATCATCAAAATACCCATATATATGCTTGTGTTTGTTGCTTGTGTATTTTAGGTACGGATATTGAGAAAATGACAAAAGATCACAAGAATCATTCAAAAACGAACACGGGAAACAAAGCCGCACAATGAACCAAGCCCTAATGAAGACATTCCCAAGATCAACCCTTGAAGATTTGAAGAATTATGAAGAAGGGTCCTCCAATATGGAAGAATTGACACTTTATACCCTTGTATCATCATAATTACAAGTATGGTCCCTAAAGTTTTTAAAAATTACAAAAAGGGCCCTCCACTTTGAAGAAATGGCAAGTTTAGCCCCTCAACAAAGCTAAATTGTCAACCATCATCCTCCACAAAGTCAAATATATCATGAAGTCCTTCAAAGTACAAGAAATTACAAGTTTGGTCCTTTGAAAATTCCAAAATTACAAAAAGGACCCTCAACTTTCAACATTTGGCAAAAATGGTCCCTCATCAAACGTGACTTGGCAAATTCAGTCCTCCAAAATGCTCAACATACAAGTCAAGACCATTATCCATCATCAAAATGCCAAATCAGCCCTTGAAGAATTCAAAAATGGCAAGAAATACCCCTGAAAATACTTTGGAAAAGTATTTGGGGTAAAAGTATGAAAACTGAAAGTTTAAATACAAAGGAAATTCAGTTTTGAGTAAGTATTTACAAAGTAGCAAGTTGATGAAAGATGAAGGATTAAAACTGGCCAGACAACATTGTAACCTAGACCACTCATGGGCTGCCACGTGCCCTACTCAATCTTTTCCACCAATCACACCACTCCCTGCCTCCACCTCAGCCTTCCACTCACCAGGTTTTTAATTATTTAAAACCTTGGCGCCTTAACACCTTTTTAAATATTAATCACCCTTAAAACGGATTAAACCATGTGTTCATCAGCTCAAGAACACAATTAGGCATTCCTTAATCATTATGAATTAAAGGCTAATTCTTTCCAGAACAATGATTAAGGGTCCTATAATCACAACCCAACCTTAAAACATGCCACATCATCATCCCCTTTGTCACATGCTACCTCCCCTGCCCCACCCTTCACGTCCAAACAAAAACAAGACAGTAAATCCAACGTTTGAGAAACATGCTTACTTTCTAAGCTTCATATACACCATTGGATGTACTCACACATGCCAGCTGCCACTAAACAACAAGAAAAGTCACATGATTCTCCAAGATATTCAAACTTCATAAGGGCAATTTTGGAAGTTCAAGCATTAGGGTTTAGCATTTTTACCTGTTCTTAGCGCACTTGTAAGGCTATATATAAAGCCATAGGGTCTCACTTAGACGTTTGCTTTTGGTTTTTCCTTTGTTCAAGCACTTGTAAATCCCTTTTCAGTTTTATGAATATGAGTTAAGTGTTTTGAAGAAAGACCAAGTGCCATCTTATTTCTGCTTATTTATGTTCTTAGTTTACTGAATTTGAAGTTAAAAACGTGTTTTCAAAATAGGAGTGTGCAAAAGTTTGCACATTTTCTCATTTACTTGATATTTTGCTAAGTTCTTGTTTCTATCTTGGAATTCTTGGGTTATAGGGTTGATCATAGCATCCTAATTGAGTTGATTAAGGTGTGGTGAGGCTTATAACTTGGGGATAATCAAGTGTGGGGTAACAAGGTTGCATTAATCAAGATTTTCCAAGTTTCTGATTTATTACTTGTGCTTCTAACCTTGTTGATTCTTAGCAGGGGTGTTATTGGAAGCTTGTACTTGTTCTTGCTAGTACATAAGCTCATAAATTCGTGGGTGTGGATGTACATCCATGAGGTTTGCATACTCAATCCTAAAATCTGCTTAAAATCTTGATTTTTGGTGATATTTGTATGTGGCTTGTGTTCCTGTGAATTTTATGGCTTAAATCTGCTTGAATCTGTTAATCTCACTTGTTATTGTGTTAATTTATGCTTGGGTGGCCTTAAATCTAACTTTGCCTTTGAAAAATTTGATTTTGAAAAGATTAAGGGGTGTTTGGGTCTATCTGTTTAAGCTTGTAACTTGTTATTGTGTTGTGGAAAGTTTGAGTTTGTGTTCTATATCTGATATATACTTGGTTGAGAGTGTTTTACTGTCAGTTTTTGGGTTTGAAGCCTTGAATCAAACAATCTGCTATAAAAACTTTGTTATTTCCTGTTTTGACCTAGGATTTTGGGAACACTTAGTGTGTATGCATGCATAGGGCTAAAAGTGGTTTAAACAAAGTCATTGTAACCTGTTTGAAAGATTTGAGGTGTTGAATCTGGCTTAAGTGTCAAATACATCAGCAAAGTAGGAAACTGCATGTGTTAGTGTTCACCAGTAACATTCATTGGCTTGAATCTTGCTTAATTCTTTGAATCATTGCATGAAACCTATTTAGACTTGCTTATTGGAGTTTATAATAGCTTGTGTATGCATTTGGTTGAATTTGGCTGGCTGATTTGTGCTAAAACTGCTTATAAGTGCTCAACTGCTTAAGTGTTCATGTCTGTATCATATCTGGTGATTGATTGATTAAACTGTATCAATTGGGTGTTTGTGATTGTGATATTTTGATTGTTCTTGACTCCTTTTGATCCAAAGATCATTTGGGTGCCTTTGTGTAATCTGAATCTCCAAAAAAGTCACTAAAGACAAAGGGTCAAACAAGTCAAGCAGTGGAAAAAGTTTCCACTGCTCAACACCCAAAACTAGCCCCTGCTAGTGTAATTTTGAACTCAGCTTATCAATAAGTTATTCTAGCTTATCCAGACTTGCAACAACTTATTTTTTGTGATAGGTCTTCATTATTTGACCCATTTAAGTAGACTGGATCTTATTGGACTTTTTGACTTTTTACTAGAAAACCAACTTATTTGACTCTAAATGGTAAATTTTATAAAGAGAGAAAGGGCAAGTAGCCAAGTTTGATACAAAATGCACAAAGAATAAATCAACAAGGACACATCCCTTGTTAACAGACTAAGGCATGAACAAAAAGCATATGGCATTGGACAAAACCCAAGCTCATAATACAAATACTAGATACAGTCTAAGGAATACAAGAAAAAACAATAACTTGAAACCTAGACTATAACTAATACAAAACATTGCACTCCATTGGACAACCAATTCCAACTATTTAGTCAAAAGAAAGGCCTACTTCAGAATACATGATCTACTTGAATCAACCCAAAAGGAAGCATCTAAAATAGACCAATCCATCCCCATAGGACACTTTCCAAGACTAAATAATAAACGGAAAACAGGCAATAGACAACCTGCAACCAAGCTGGAGTACAAAATCTTCAAAGGAAGTGCCAGAGTAGCAGTATGAACCAAATTGCCTCCTTAAAAAACCCTTTCAAGTAAAACCCTGTGGGAAACCAAGAAAGGGAAAAAAGAGTACAACAGAGGCTCATACCTTCCTTACCACCTGAAGACGCAACAGCAAACATGATAATAACCTAGCTGCACCACACTCTAAACCATCATCTTGGAATCCCTCATTCCACCACAGGAAGAAGCCAACCTGAAAGAATCAAGAAACACCAAACAAAATCAAACAAACCTGCAGGCCTCTCATCAGCATGCAGTAGACCATAAAAATGAAAGAGCTACCTATCATCGATATCCATGTCAGTCACACCATCACTCCCATCTTTAGCTATAAGACCAGGGAGATTCCATAAACTTGCAGCAATATGAATATCAGTAGACCAATTAAACTTTAGACCAAGAAGTTTCAGTCTGACCTCACTCACAACAATACTAATCAAAGCTTCAACAGGTCTAGAAGTTTTAGCAAAGAGTCTTGCATTTCTCTCTTGCCATATGAAGTAGACAGTAGCACCCAAGACTAGTCTTTGGATAATACTCCAAACCGACCTATTAGCTTTCCTAATACACACACCTGACACCACTTCAGCCCATACATAAGAGAGATCATCTAATTTAGAAAGCACTTTCATCTTGTCCCAAATACATCTAGAGAAGACACAATCAAAGAACAAGTGAGGGGCTGTTTCTAACACAGTATTACACAATGGACACATAACCATGTCAACATGAAACCATTTGGATAATCTATCCTGAGTTTTAAGCCTTCCTCTAACCGCAAGCCACAAAATAAAAGAGTGCCGAGGGATACACTGAGGAAACCAAACATGCTCAGACCATAACACTTTCGGATCATCATGTCTCAATACTTTACTAACTTCTCTCACACTAAAATTAGTAGCCACCATCTTCTTATTATACCAAATAGCAACATCCCTGTTATCATTAAGGGCGTGAACTTCAAAATTGAGAGAAGTCCTATCCCTCCTATTCCAATCATGAGGCCAAGACCAACAGTTTCCACTAATTCTATCTGCCACTTTGTCTTTAATATTATAACCACTGGATCTTTTAAGCACATCAAAAATAACATCACAAAGCAAGCCTTTTTCGTGTCATTTATCTATCCATAAAAAACAATATTTACCGTCCCCAATCTTAACTCCAACAAAACCTTTTATTTTATCTCTTAGCATAAGGATATGCCTCCAAGACCAAGAGGCATGACTCTTAATCGGACAGGTCCATATACTGTTACCCTTAAGCCTATAGCTGTTGACCCACTTCACCCATAACGAATCTTTCCTACTAAAAACATTCCACAAATGTTTAGTCATAAGACTATCATTCATACTCCTAGTCGACTTTAGCCCGAGACCACCTTGAAACTTTGGCCTACATATATCTTTCCAAGCTACGCTAGTGAACCCCTTCCTACCCTCATTAAAACCCCATAAAAATTTCTTCAACACTTTATCAATGCTATCACAAATATGTTTTGGCAAAACAAACATCAAAACCCAATAAACGCCCAAAGAAGCAAGAACAGATGAAATCAATTGCAACTTACCTGCATAAGAGAGATACTTGTTTTTCCAGTCCAAAATCCTGCACTTGATCTTATCAATTAAAATCATACAGTCCTTATTACAAAGCTTTTTGGTCACCATAGGAACTCCCAGATATCTTATGGGAAGATTTCCTTCAGCAAATGGAAGGGCAAGCCCAATTCTCATCTTAATATCAGTTGGAACATTACTAAAAAAAGCAGTGCTCTTCTCCATACTTGGGTATAAACCAGAGCACATACTAAACTCATCCAACCCCCTCCTAAGAATGCTAGCAGAGATTTCATCAGGATGACAAAGCAATAACAAATCATCCGTAAAACAGAGGTGTGTCAAGTTAAGCTCCTTGCAGCTGGAATGAAACTTAAACCTATTATCCAGCCTAATATGCCTCTTAATCATAAGGTTTAAAACCTCCATGACTAGGGTAAAAAGATAGGGTGATATTGGATCGCCCTGTCTTAGACCTCTACCACTCTTAAAAAAGCCATGAACTTCTCCATTAATGCATAAAGAGAATGAAGCAGTCGTTAAGCAAACCATATTCCAATTGATCATAGTGTTATGGAATCCAAACTTAGCTAAAATAGTCTTAAGGAAATCCCAATTGACTGTGTCATAGGCTTTTTTAATATCCACCTTAAACGCACAATTCTTAGAACTAGTAGAATTATCATATCCCACCATTAGCTCTTGCATAATCAGAATATTATCACTTATATGCCTTCCCGGAAAAAAAGCGCACTGATTACTATCTATAAGGCTATCAAGGCCCTCTTTAAGCCTATTAGTTAAAACCTTGCTAAGATATTTGTAAACCACATTACTACAAGCAATTGGTCTATAGTCAGAAAACTTCCTAGAAACTTTCAGCTTAGGTATAAGAGTAATGAGATTAGTATTAAGCTCACCAAGTAATTTGCCTGACACAAAGAACTCCTTCACAGCATTACAAACATCCGGTCCAACAATACTCCACGCTTTCTTAAAAAATTTGGAAGTATAACCATCCGGGCCTGCGGCTTTATCATCCTTAATCCCAAACATAGCAATCTTTATTTCCTCATCTAACACGGGTCTGATCATGTGCTCAGCCACCAAAGAATCAAGCTTCTTGGTGAACAAAATATCAACATCTTCAATCTGGAAAACAACATCATCCTTCTTGAAGAACTTTTTGTAATGGTCTACAAAACGATCATAGATATCACACCCATAGTAGGTATGACCTTCATCATCACAAACAGCTTCAATTCTGCTGCTACTCTTTTTGCCTTTAAGAAGCTTATAGAAATATGCCGTGTTATTGTCTCCTTCTCTAAGCCATTCTACCTTTGTCTTCTGTCTAAGAACACGTTCTTCATCAAGGACAGCATCATGATATGCTTTAGAAAAGATCCTCTCTTCTTCTCTCAGAGACGGATTAAGAGGTTCTTGATCAAGCCTTTTCTGCACATCCTTTAATTCATCTTTAAGCACTTTAACTTTATCAAAAACATTCCCGTTTTCTCTATTAAATCTTCTCAAATGCTTCTTCATATTCTTCAATCTTTTGGCCAACACAAACATATGAAAGCCTCTAACATCAACAAACCAATTATCCTTGACCCTATCAATAAAACCCTCCTTCTCAGCCAAAAAATTCATGAACCTGAATGATCTCGGCTTCAAACTAGTCACATCAGGAAAAGTAACAAGAGCAGGACAATGATCCGATGACAAGTATGGCATGAAATGAGAAAAACATCTTCTAAACATAAGAGTGAAACTCTCATTAACCATGACCCTATCTAGTTTCCTAAGAATACCACTGTTTGGGTCATTACGCTTCTCGATCCAAGTGTAAAACATACCGCTGCTACACACATCTTCTACCTCAAGAGTACGAACACAGTCTCGAAATTCATCCATACCCCCGACTCTAGAACTATAACAATTAGAACTATCTTCAAAAGATAACATAACATTAAAATCCCCAAGTAAAATCCAAGGGGCATCACCAATATCCGCTTTATAATCCACTAAGTTTTTCCACAAAAGCTTACGGTACTTCTCCAAAATCTCACCATAAACGAAAGAAACGAAAAACTTATTTTGATCATTAACGAAAAATACCTCAAAATGAATAACCTGGTCAATGTGAGAAACCAACCTCGCATTCACAGCCAAAGGATCCCAACCCACAATGAGCCTACAACCCTTTCTGCTATCTATCGAATTAGAAACCCATGACCAATTTCCAAACACCTCATCACAAACAGATTTAACAGATTTCTTTCTTAGCCTAGATTCTACAATACCAAACATACTAACATGATTTTCAGTAATAAAATCCTTCACTTCTTTTTGCATAAGGGTACTATTCAACCCTTGTACATTCCACACTGCAATTTTACCTATCATTGGAAACTAGAAGAATCTGCAGCCACACCCCTTTGCATTTCTGCCATAGTTACATCATGAATATTACTAACTTCATCCTTTGACACAAACTCTGCAGTAGCGTTTGAAACACCCTCTATATCATTATAGTGTCCATTAATCCTATCATTATAGATATTCTCTAGGGCATCATTGTAATATTCAAGCATATCCTCTGACCACGTGGCTTTAACCTCAACAGTCAAAGGCGTACCTAAATAAACAAACAAATCCACCTTAAGCTTATCTCTTTCCCATTCCATCATATTCACTTTATCTGTCTCTTTCTTTATAGCTTGCTCATAAAACTTGGTATACGCAACATTATTCTTTTTACCTCCACATTCATCCACTATCCTCTTTTTAGCAATCCTAGTAGCACTTTCATGAAGTCCATCATTAGCAGCTACAATCCTATCTTGAAGACTTTCAATCTTGCTTTTAAGAATGCTATCCCGAGAATTAGCATCTACCTTCATACTGTTCTCCTTACTCAAAAAATACTCCATCTCCCTAGCCGACCATTTACTCTTTTCCTCCTTTGAAATAACAAACCCCTCATTACACAAAATATCAATTCTCACACAAAACTTCTTCCACTTCTCATTTTCCTTATTAGTTTCATCAACACCCAAAGCCTCAAACCTATTACCTGTAGCAACCTCCTTAATCACACTATTACTTTTAGGATTTCCATTTAGACTAGGTTTCTTAGCACTTGATACCTCCTCCTTCTTCTTAGCTTCATTAACTGGATTAACCTTCTCAACTTTAGTTTCTTGAACCACCTGTTTAACGCTAACACTAGATTGAGCATTCTTAGTCGCTGGAACATACTGCCTAGCTACACCGCTTCCTCTTCCACCATTACTACCAACATTACCTCTACCACCACCAAATGACCCTCTTCCTGCATTACTAAATCCTCCTCTACTATAGCCACCTCTTCTGTTAACCACATCCCTCCAACCATCACCATTCATATTGTCCACATTAATGTTTCTAGTCACCCTCGCAGCATTTGTAACATTAGAAGCCACCTCCCCTACTTTAGCCTAACAGCTCTTGATAGTATGACCAAACACCTTACAATGTTCACAAACCGGGGGTTTCCAAGGATACTCAACCTCCAAAATCATAGACCGCTCCAGACTCTTATAATAAATCTCTACTTCATAAACCAGATCCTTAGAAGAATCCACTTCCACCATCACTCTAGCAAAACTAGCTCTACCATATGTTTTTTCACACATTTCCGTAGTTATTCTATCCATAATAATCGGAGCGCCAATTCTGCTAGCCATACGACTTATCCCTTCTACATTCCATGCTTCCAACGGAACATTAAAAATCTTTGCCCATACTGAAACTTTAGTGAGCTCCGGTTTAGACATACAGATTCCCGGTTCCCATTTCTGAACATAAAACGGTTTATTATCCACTAACCAAGGACCACTCTCCACCACAGCTTGCATACCATCAATCGAGTCAAAATTACAGAAATAAAGGCCACTATTGTTCATCATAACATCCTTAAAATGAAATTGCCTCCACATTCTGCGTAAATTTCCTAACAACTCTCTATGAGGCATTTGGAATCCCACAAAATGCCCTATTAAAGTTCTGCTCCACTTAGAACTACCTTCAACCACCACCGGGTCCATATCGACAACCTTCTTCCCTTTACTATTCACCATTCCATCTATATATCTAAGCTTGTTATTACCAATCCCTTTCTCACCTGTTACAACATTAGCAAACGAAAACTTCTTCTCATTGCTACCATTACTATCCTTCATCTGTTCGTCCTTCACACCGCTTCCTTCACCAACCTCAAAATTACTCACCGACTTTATTCCCTTATTGGCATCCACAGTATCAACCTTAAACATCCCTGGTATTTTCTCTTCACTAAAACTAACCTTTGGTGGACTCCTAGGCTTACTACCATTATTGACCTTAGGATTAAACACGGGATTTTCAGCAAATGGAACCGGCATAGGGGAGCTCTTATCACTAGCCAAATTTTGGCCACCCTTATCCAAATTTCTAATAATATTCTTAACAACATTCACCTTCTTACTCTTAACACGGGTATCACTTACTCCCTTGGCCTCATCTATATTCATGTTTTCCTTAACATCTTTAACACCTAAACCAGTACTACTCCCCTTATCACCATCACCATAGAACCCTAAAACATTTCAGTATCCTTCCCTGAGTGTACTGAGACATTTTTATCACCTTTCTCAACTACCACCTCATTCACAATATCCATATCTTCAACAGCACTACCCAAATCCCCAGTCTTAATACTAGAACGGGTACTCACCCCTTTTTTTAACAACAATGCCTTCAGTATGATCTAAAAAATCCTTATCCATATATTTCATGGTATTACCTGAGCTAGGATTCATATTCCTAGTTGTCTTCACTGGCTTTAATGACCTCCCGGATCTCTTTGGCGGTGGCACAAAAGAACCCACCGGCGGTGGTCCAACAGAACCCACCGGAGGTGGTTCAACAGAAACCACCGGATCAACCATAGGATTAACTGGTTGATTAGACATGATACATGGTAAAAAAGAGGGTTAAGGAAAGAATAAGGAAAGGATTAAGGTTCAAGAAGGAGGTTTAATGAAACGGTTTAGGCGGATAAAAAACAGTGAAAAAACTTAATAAAATGTATTTAAAATGGGTGAACAGGAAGATTTAATGGTGAAATTTTATATGAAAATGTGTATAAAGAATAGGAGATTAAGGATCTATAATAAAATTCATGATCCCATGGTTGGATAAAAAATTAATCAATGATTTCTTAATAAAATGCTTTAGGGTTTTTAGAGAGAAGTTTTTAGAGAGAAGTTAGAGAGAAAACCCAAAACCAACTTATTTGACTTTTACATAAGTGCTTATTTGCTTTTTCCAGCTTATTGAGTCAGCTTATTTGAAAACTCTTTGTTGATTTTGCTTAATTAAGTCATTTAGTAGCTATAGAAACTTGAATCAGCACTTGGGGTGGCCTAGAACTCAAAAACGACTATTTTGTCGTTTTCTGTAGATTGCTTATTGCATTTTCAGGCTTATTCCTTGGGCTTATTTCAAATTTCTTTTTGCAGAAGTCTTAGTTAGGTCAAAAGAAGTTTATGTGTCAAATTTTAGCTTATGGCATTGGCTTATAGCTTAATGGGCCAAAAATCCCATTAAGAATAAGCTGCATGGTATAAGCTAGCTTATTTCACACTTTCAGCTTTTGGGCCTTTGGAAAAAGTAGTTTAAAGTCAAATTTTGAGTCAATCTGTGCTTTTTGGGCTTATTTTGAACACTTTTTGTTATTGGGCCCAAATTTGGCCCAATAAGCTACTGTTTTGGGTTTAGCCCATTTTCTAGGCCCATTAAGGGTATTTAGGCAATTTCACTTTCATTTCTGAGTTATTTAGGTTAAATTAAGCTAGTTTGCAAGTTTTTAGAATTTTTTATGATTTTTGGATTTTTAATATTATTTTAATATTATTTTATTGTTAAAAATTAAAAGTCTGATTTTCTAAGTTTTTATAATTTTCCTAGGTTCTAAACACTTAATTAGGAATTTTGCAACTTTCCAAATATTTTTACAGTCTTTTAATTATTTTCTAGAATTAATTTAACTTTTAATTGATTTTAGTAGTTTTTAATTGTTTAAAAATAGTTTTTAGTGGTTTTAAAATTATGAAAAATACTTTTTAGCTTAATTAGGGTATTTTTGAGGTTTATAAACTTTAAATTCTTGTTTGGGACTTTTTAAAAATTAATTTTGATTTTTAGGGCTTTAATTAGCATTAAAAAGTCATTATCTAATTAATTAAAGGGTTTTGGCAAGTTTTGATTTTTTGTAAACTCTTAGAATATTATTGAAGATTTTTGGTAATTTTTAGGAATTTTTATTGTAAAATTTTAATTTTAGCACTTTTTACGGTTTTACGTGTACACCTTTTACGACTTAGTTTAATCCGTCTTCGTAACCGTCATTCTCTTCTAATCTCATTTCTATTTTTCTTTCTCAACAATATAATCACAAAGATAATCAATTCATTACACACACACTAAGCCTCCTTGAGAACGAACTCATTTTAGGGTCATTAATACACGGTTTTCTTAAATCGTCATATTCACTACTTGCCCTAATTTCCTTCCTTTTCCTAAAGGGGTAATTTTACAACTATCACTAACCGTCTTCAAATGGGGTCTTGATCTTCTATTTATAGGCGTCTGAAGAGAAGGAGTGACGTGTCTTGACCAATCCAGTGAAGACACGTGTTTAATACGAGGATAAGCTCGTTCTTCATTCTTCATCCCATTTGAGGGTTTCTTCGATATTGAGTCTTGATCTAATTAATTTGTATCTTCGTATAGGGGAAATGAAGCTGATCATTTTTGTAGTTGGAAGCTTTGGCTGATTCTTCTTGGATTGTTCTTGATTTGATCTTGTAGGTTTGTGGTGGGAAGAGATGAAGTCGTCTGTTTATTTCTTTTCTCTCTCTTCGTTGGAGAAGAAGATGAAAACGTGTGTTTGTGTCTTACTTTGACCGAGTAAATAATGAAAGTTAAACAAACTTTTCATTTTTTTCTTTTTGGTCCTTTCTTTTTCATTTCTTTTCAATAAAGGTTAAAAGCTTTTAAACCAATTTCTTTTCATCCTTCATCTTGTAAAAGTTGCAAGTTCAACCCTTGATCTTTGAGAGCTTGGCAAATAAAGTCCTTGAAGCATCTTTCGTCTTTTTCTTCGTCTTTTGTGATATAAATCCCTTGAAAAAGCATGTTTGCTCAAAAATGTATCTTTTTACCTGAAAAACACCTGAAACACAAATACACGCGTAATTCTGATATTTTAAAGTTAAATATTATGTATTTGACTGTGTTTTGAGTGGTTTTTGGATCATTATTGATGAGTGTTTACACACTTATCAAACAACATTAGCAATGAAAGGCGAAATCAACACGTGATTCACACGAATAAATTTCAAGACGATAGTATCCAACACAAATCATGGCAAATACTCGAAATCATTGTTCACATCCAGTCATAAATCATTAATCGCGTCCAGAGAGATTTCGTAGGTCTACCAAGATAGATAAAGAAGGTCGATTGATGTAGAAGCATAACAACGTTGAAACTTACAAGTCTGGTATTACCGGTAAGAATTTAAGCAAATGGTAACGAAAATTGTATCATGAGGATGATGAGGTAACAAGTAAAGCAAAGATCGCTGAGTAAGGAAATCTGTGCTTGAGGCATGTACTTTGTTCAAGAAAAGATAAGGGCCCATATGTATATGTCACGGATTGTTGTTACTCGCATAAGATGTAAAAGTTTTCTAAACTTTATTTTATCAAACTTTTTAAGGAACATAATTAAAAAGTTGACTGTTGGTCAAATATTTAGGGCGACTACTATTTGGCCTTGCATGGCTCCTTCTAAATTAGGCATAGGTGATCAGGCCATGCATAATTTAGGACTAGCAATGCGATGCTCAGCTTCGTCAAACCAGTATTACATATCATATGATTTAAAATATGTATATAATAGCATTTGTAAAAAAAGAAATCAAAATAGTTTATGAAACTATTCGCCAATAAGTTACTGGCTAGATATTTAATTCAACAATTGAAATGTTACAAGATTCTTTACAAGACCCAAGGTAGAACAATTAGTGAGAATACATTGTAAAATAATATAAATTAATTTTATAAGATAGCATTCAATTATTTAAGAAAACCCAAATGAAAGCTTTTGTAAAATGATTCGCAAACAAGACCAGTTTGAGTTTATATGGTAACATGACAATAGTTTATAAAGTAGCGAGTAGGTTACAAGAGGGAAATAAGGAGTAGTTCAAGACAGTCAATGAAATGGTTACAAGGTGATAAGGTTTCAAGAGGCTTAGCCGAAATCGTCAAGAGACACGTGTCAAGATGGTAACGAACGATGAAAATAAGAACTTCAACCTCGGTCCAAATCAGTGGTACGATAGAAGCAAAGAAAGACAATGTAGAATGACAAATAAGTCATATATAAAAGAAAGGTAAAGGAATCCGTATGTGTGCACATCGTGATTAATTTGACAATAATATACTTTTTAAAAAAGTAGGGTATCAGTTAACAAATAGTACAATCACTCCGAAAAGTTTCTATATTAGGAACCGAATTTCGAAAGTTCAAGATCTATGTAAATGTATGACCGAACTCAAGTTACAATTTGTAAACGTTTTAAAACACAATCAATGTTTCATGGTTGTAAAATGTTATTAGTAATTTTACGAGCTCACACGAAATTAAAATGCTTCAAATCATGTTTTTAAATTTTATCAGTTTTGACCTTTTTAGTCAACTTTAACTTTTTTTTTTGGTTTTACTAGACCAATTAACTCACTAAACGATATTCTAAGACTCAAAGTCTAATGCATTTCGATGTAAAACAATGTTTTGAACAATTTTCTAATTTTACCCGAGACTTGAAACGGAATAAAAATGGACGAAAATGCCCTTGCATTAAATCTGTCAACAAAATGATATTTTAGCATTATTCAGAAAATAACTTCTTAGATTTTACAATCTCAAATGAGCGTAACTTGCTCGATTTTAAAGTTTACTGGTCAAATTTTTTTATGTCATAAACGGACGTCTCAACAAGTAGAAATATATATTTTTATGTCTAAAGTTATAAAAATATTTTCTCGACACTATTAAACTTCCTGTAAAATTTCTATACAAAGTATATTTTTCGACACAGCTTGAAATTTAATCCAATTTCATGATAATTCAAAATTATTGTACACACAAAACTAGTGGATTCCATAAAGACGAAAGAGAATAAACTGTAAAATTAATCATGTAAAGAAAACACAATATAGAATTGGTTCAAGAATACACACGAAAAACTAAGAAATCAACAACAACGCATGACATCCGTGTCTTTGGTTGCAAGATGCAATGCAGGAAGGTCTCCGGGCGGCGTGATTTTCAAATATCACAAAACATACCGAGAAAGAAACAAAATATTAACAAGTCACACTCCTGAGGCGAGGAGGTTTAATGAAAAATGGAGGATACAAGTAGGATCGTATTCCAAACAATCGTCACATAATAAATGACGATCATGTGTTCAAGGTACAACGGATGTTCTAAGTTGAAATCGAAACGTAGAATGGTCAATGAAGTAAGATGTAATCCATGTACAAGTGTCGTGTAAAACGGTGGCGTAAAGGTAAATCAAGATTATGAAAACCCACAATATTATTCAGCACTGATTCAACGAATTCTTCGAGATGTGAGACTCACACGATGTCCTTTAGTCTTTCTGGGAGACACATTGAGCTACACAATGGTCTATAGACTAGACATTCAATTATGAATTGTCAGAAAGAAAATCTGCGTATCTAAGTAGATATTTTAAGGGAAATAAAGAATGAAAGCAACACGCACGGTAGTAGAATGAAAATCTGAAGTTCATCGAAAACAACACTTATTCAATCCCGAACAATGGTATCGCGAGAGTATGCACAACATGTATCAGCGAGTCGAGAAAAACAGACGCTTGAAAACGAACGAGCATATAAAGTCAGTCGTATCACGCATAAATGAAATAGCAATAGTACTTAGAAAAATGAGTATGAAAAGTCGGCAACATACGCGCTCTGAATACAAGTATGTAACGTCATAACGATATAATATCATTGCAATAAGATCAATTCACAAGAACAAGAATTCAAGAAATACAGTATAGGCAGATGTAATCACAGTAACATTCAATGATAATTCATGAAGCACATAGGCTTTGAAAAGACATAGTAATTATCGTCATTAGCGTAAAGTAATATTTCAAAATGAAATCAAGAGATGAAATACTACAACGATAATTAAAAGTAAATAATAAGGATTAGAGAGTTACCCGCAAAGATATCGAACAGCAATGGCAGATTCTGTGTTTGACACTTAGAAACAATAAAATATTTGAACTTTCGGTTATAGACTAAGTTTTGAAAAACGACTCAGTTCCCTATAACCATGCTCTGATACCAATCTGTGAGACCCCCAAAATCTGACATGGAACAACTAGGCAACGAGGGGGTAACACGTCATAGTACAAGAAACAATGAATTACTGTTCATACAATGCTGACGAAATAAAAACATGTACATTACATCATAAAAGGTGAGAGTTTTTTTTAAACATAGGTCCCAGAGTTTTAAAAGCGGAAAATTATATTATTTCGTCTCGATTTATAACAATAAGTTGCCCAAAAGATTGAATAAACTTCTGATAGTTTATATAAAACAAATCTTTCAAAAGCATCACAGAAATCTCCAAGCTGCGATAATATCATGCGGGCTCCCATCCAAGCAAAGCTAAGTAATAATACCTGAGATTAAACATGTAAAATTTGTCAACACAAAGTTGAGTGAAATTCATAGGTTTTGCAGTAAAGGTGTGGAACACAAGAATTCATTTGTAAACAAGAAATAGGGGAAAATGGTTATGTATAGTAACCATTGTCCGTAACATTATTATTGCTGTTTAGTTCATGAACCGAAGCTTAACTCAGTGTAAGTTCCTCTAGTCAGTATTCAACCTAAATACTCAAGTGAATAAACTAATATTAGTGCGTCAAGGTAATCGGGACGGGGATAGTCAATCCCGATGGATCCACCCACAACATTCGCGCTTAGTAGCAGGATTAATTAACGGTTCATGATCGGGAGAGGAAACTTAAGGCTAGACTAAAAGCAATAATATCAATGAAAATCAGTTGGAAATCCTCAAGTTCTGGAAAGCATACAATTTCTAGATAACATACAAGTTGAGGATAGCACACAGTTTTAAATGGTTGTGTTCCACCATGTAAAATCTCACCCCGTGTTTAGAAACCATGTACAAGTAAAAAGGGGCTATGAAATCACCTTAGCCACGAGGTAAGTCAATCACGGTACTCAACAACTGAGTAGAAACAATGTAGTGAGACGATCACCGACGATATGGATGCCAGGGGAAACAAGAAAACCGCAACCTATGAAAATAAGGCGCGCGTTAAGACTCGAACTAAATGTCGATATATATACCAAATATAATATGACTCAAATGTTTTCAAAGTATTCATGTTTCAAAACCATTGACACGAACCAAATGAATTCATACTAACCATTTATTTCAACACTACACGTTAAAACACTTGAACACTTGAGAATGACCCGTCATACGACACCAAGTCAACGCAAGTCAAACTATCCTTTACCCTTACTTGGAACAGTAGCTAAGTCATTTATATAATGACTAAGAACTTGAGTAAGTCACCATGTCCGATGGTGAATACTCAAACTCACGCAACACAAGCATTGAACTAAATGTCCAAAATTAAAAATCAGCAAGTACACTCCGAATGTACACACCGATCTACCCTATCTAGACTTGTCCGTTTTAGATGAAAATTGGTGTCAAGGTCACTTATAACCTGTATAAGACCTCACCAAAATTTGAGCCAAAGTTCACACTTTAAAATCCATCAGCCTGACATTTTACTCGACTCCAAATTTGGGACAGATTTGTGCACTTGTTTTGTAAAACCGTTTGAACCATTTTAAAAGTACTAACTCAACAATCGTCTTTTGAAACCACTACTAGACTCATAAAACTCAGTTTGTAAACTTTAAAAACCAGTAGTTACATTTATCTAACCAAGCCTAAAGTCCCCGAGAGTCGACCCAAAATCAGCCACAATTTCGGATTGTGCCGACTTGCGTCTCCCGGTACACGAAAACTAAAACCAGCATAACTTTTGACTCGTAATGACTTAGAAGCTCTATCTTATACCAAAACGACCAATCTACAACAATATCAAATAATCTTATCCTTTCTCAGACCTTAAACCCACGAAAAATCTGTTTAATACCTGCTGTCCCAAAATAGCCTTTTAGAAAACAAGTCAAATCCATTTTTCAACCAAAACCAATCATTCCCATACCTCTAGGATCACTATACCAACATTACTATAAACCAAACACTCCTAAAAACACTTGTATGTAAAATCTAACAAAAATCAAAGATTAAAAACAAGACTTTTTATGATCAAAACAACATAATCTTACCAAAAACACCACATGCATGATGATTAAAACATCATACAACCATGAAATGATAAGTTTATAAAAACCTTGATGCATGTGTATAATTTTTGGATAGATAGAATCCTCATTTGATTTGGAACATGGGTTTATGATTAGATTTTTATGAATCAAATTAAAAGTTGATGATTTGGGGTGTTTTGTGTGTTTAGGGTGGCGGCAAAAGCAGGGAGTGGGAGAGAGTTGATGATGAATTTTTTTATAAATGTGTTTATGTGTGTGATGGTGGAATAAAAATGGGTTTATATATGGTAGGTAGTGGAGGGACCATTTTTGTCAAGTATAAAACTTGTGGACTTAAAAACAATTAATAGTTTTAAAGGGTAGAAAATGGTTATTGGTAAATATTGAAAATATTTACGGGGCTCGGGTTTCGTAAAAATACTTTTCAATAAAAATGATTATACGATTTCGCGACACGACTTATTACGTAATTAAAACTACATCATCGAAAATATTAATTATCGAAACAATCGATAAATAAACGTAAACTTTTGGGCATCCGTCGGTATCGCGATCACTAGGAATTCTCGTTGTACACTGATTTTGAATAAACTCGTTGTAAAACACACGCGGGTGATTTTAAATCAAAAACTTTGATTTAAATTAAATATGGAAAAATAAAAATAAAAATTTAAAATTCCATATAAAGTATTGTCAATGAACAGAAAAATACTTGAAACGTATAATTTAAAAATCTCAGGATTTACATATAGCAATACAAGAAAGCGTAATACGTTGGAAAAATTCAAGAAACACAAATAAAAGAATAAAATAATGCTGAGAAAGTACGGGTTCTCACGGAGAAAGTTTTAACTTTCTCTCACTAAGTTTTCATCTTTTCTTCATTTAATTAAAAGTTCAAGTTAAGCTTTTTGTTCATTAAGCTTCATTTCATCCTTGTATTTGGAATTCATTAATTAAAAGTTCAAGTTAAGCTTTTTGTTCATTAATCTCTTTCTACCTTTCTTGATTTTAGTTTGTTTTTGATCCGAAATTTTAATGCTTTTTGTGTAATATTGATGTTTTTGTGACTAAAAAGTTTATCTTTTTATTCCTTACTAAGTTTTTATACGGTTTAAGCTTTAAGCTTGTTGTGCTTATTGGCTTATTTCGTATATATAGCTTATTGTCTTTTAAGTTTTCTTAAAAATTTAGTCTTTTGAAAGTTTGATTCATAAAGTTTGCTTATTTCGTGTCTTGAAAGTTTTTAAATTTGTGCTTGTTTTCATTTTGTTAAGATTTAAATAAGTGCTTATTTGTCTTTGCTTATTTGTGCTTATTCGGTTCTGCTTATTTGCCTTTGAATCCCATCGTAACTGTTTTGATGCGATACCCAGTACGATCGAGTAAATGTGATTGCATAAACCCCTAGGGTTTCTACTTGCGATCCATTACTGCGATCCATAGCACGATCGTTCATTACGATCACACTCCTTAATCCTCACCACGATCACTTGTTGCGATCGTGGGTACGATCTAGAGTGCGATCTGTGGTTGCGATCCCTGGCTACGATCGCATTGGGTGCGATCGCTTGTTTCCATCGCATTGAGTGCGATCTTACTGACTACGATCACTAGCTTACGGTCGATTGTTACGATCGTAGGGTGCGATCACTTATTGCGATCAAAGGATACGATCGAGGGTACAATCCAAGTGCGATCCAGGCACGATCAAGCACCCCGATCGCATTGACTGCAATCCAATTTCAATTTTTTTATTTTATTTCTTATTTTTATTTTAAGTTTCAAATTTAATTTTTCCCGCATTTTTACTTAGTATTATTTAAACGAGTTTTGTCTTATTTTATTTTTACAAAGTTTTCAAGTTTTAAATTCATTATGTTTTAATTTCCAAAAATTGCAGGCTTCTCGAAATCTCTGTTTTTACCAAGTGTTTTTCTTGTAATTTTTAGTTTAATTTTTAAAGATTTTATTTTACTCAACGACATTTTCATATATACTTTTAGTTTAAAATAGATAATCAACCCATTTTATTTGTCCACCAAGAACGACTGAGTCGCACTAATTACTTGTAATCAATTCGAAAAGATCGTTACAACGAACTTTCATACGAGGAAATCCCTTGTATTACAGACATTCACCAGATACAAAGCACTGATGAATGAACTTGTGAATGATGGTGTTGAGCTTTCAAAACTTGAAATCAACACAGCTTTTGTTAATGCATTGCCAAAGAAGTGGCTCAGTTTCTGTCAAAGCTTGAGAAATGCTAATCACATTAAAGATTGTGATCTAGCCTCTCTTTTTGGGAAACTTAAATATGAAGAAAACCTAGTTGATCGTATTTATGAAGGCTCAAGCAAGAGTAAAGCATTAACCATTGCTACACCCTTTTCCACAGCCTTCTTTAGTGAGGCTGTCATTCAAGACTACCAAGATAGTCCTGATGATAAGGAAGATAATAGATCTAGTGAGGAATATCTTAATGACCTCAAAGAGGAATTTCATGAAAGAGCACTTCTGGCCAAGTCTAGAAGGTTCTTTAAGAAAGTAGGCAAGTTTTCCCACTCCACAAAAGCTTCAGTTGACACTGATTGCTACAAATGTGGGAAGACTGGTCACTATACTAGGGATTATTATTCAAAAACATCTCTCCCCTCATATTCCTCACCAGCTCAATCAATACCAACTGGTCAATCATCATTTCAACCAAAACAAATTACTTCTACTCCATTTCAGAAAGTAGGGTTGAACTCAGACCAACAAAAGAGTTTGAAGCCAAATATAGAGAAATCAAGGCAAGATTGGCCTTAATGAGCACTGAAAGCTCCTCATCCAAGACTCCCAACAAGACAAGAACAAAGGGCTTGTTGCTGAAGCCTATAAATGGGATGAAGAAGATGTTTCTTCAGATGATGATGAAATGGTGAATGTGAAAGTGCTGATGGCACTTGCTGATGATGAAGGGGAAAATTTAAATGTTGTGACCAAAGAAAGTGTCAGAAATGGTGAATGGGTCAATGTCACTATCAAAAAGGTACAAACTCTGCTTGAATTAGAAGATAATGATGACATTAGATTTGTCTTTGATTACTTGTGCATTGATCTAAAATTTGTTGAAGAGCAAAGAAACAATTTGCTTAAAAAATTTCACAAACTTGTTCTACAACTTGAAGATTTTGAAATTAAGCAAATAGAGCTAAAAGAAGCTAAACTTGGTATTCTTACTTTTCAACAATTGAACAAAGAAATTTTAGAGGAAAATAACTCTCTTAGAGTGGAACTAAAAGAAGCAAAAGACATTGTCAATTCTTGGCTTAGAAACTCTGATAGGGTAAATCAATGCATAAGTGAACAAATACCTGCTCAAAAGAGGAAAATGCTTGGTGCTGAAGGATCCTCCAGCACCAAACCTATTGTCTTTGTCAAAGCCTCAAATGAGGATGGTAGCTCGATCCCTAACATTGAAAGGTTAGGTGAAGAGAATTTACCCAATCATGACACTGGACGAATCCTTCTTCATGAGTTTCAAGCATGTGTTGACACTTCAGCACCAGTTGAGTCCTCAGTTACTGAGGATGACGCAGATGATGATATAGAGAATGCATTAAGTACCCCACTTCCTCCTTTGGAGAAGCTGGCTGGTGCTGAACCCTCTATTGGACCCAATACTATCCAGTCTATCATCAAGTCACACACCACACACAAAGGTAGTTCTTCCAAGCATGTCAAAATTAACACTTCAAAGAACTCTTCAGCTCCTACTGAAGGTTCATATATGGGAACTACCTCTTCAGTTTTAACAAATAAAGGAAAGAATGCTAGATCTGAGGAAGATGAGAGAATGTCTCTTGTCATGCAAGAGATCAATGATCTTAAATTGCAACTCAGGCACCAGCACACACCAACACGATTCAGAGATGAACCTTCAGACTCTCCTCATCTCAAGTACAAGACACAATTTAAAAAGGCTTGTGATTTATGTGGTCTAAATAACCATATCACTAAAACTTGCCTAAAAGTGATTTATTATACCAAATGTGAAAGGACTGACCATCGCACTTGTGAACACACTTAGTATATGCTGGCCAAAACAAGTGATGATGCTCACAAATCTGAAGCATCTCATTCTAGGCAAAATATGCCTTTCCCATCATGCATTCATTGTGGTATGGGCAATCATCACTCAGATGACTGCCACTATTACCCTGTTTGTAATATTTGTGGAAGTTATGACCATGGCACTCATGGACATAATCAAATCATCTCACTAAGAAGAGGTATTAAACCAAGAAACCCAAACTCTATTACCAAATGTTGTGAGACTTGTGGAAGCGATGTCCGCACTACATCTGATCACAACCATATAGAGTGGTTCAGAAGAGGTGAAGCCCTTCAGGCTAAGAAAGCAAAAGTTGTTCAGACCTCTTCTTCTTCTGAGCAATCACACATACCCTCAACAACAGGACCCTTCAGATCTAGAACAACTTCTAGATCTAAAACCCCCACCCAACAAAGGTGGGTTTCAAAACGAAACTGACCATTTCCTTAACTTGTGCAGTGTGATCTCAGGAAGCCTTTTTGGTACATAGATAGTGGCTGCTCAAGGCATATGACTGGCACCAAAAGTTATCTGCACAAGTATAAGGAGAAACAAGGTCCTAAAGTTGTTTTTGGTGATAACTCATCAGCTACTACTGAAGGATTTGGTTCAGTAAAATGCAATGGTATAGTTTTCTCAAGGGTAGCATATGTAAATGGATTGAAGCACAACCTCATCAGCATAAGTCAACTTTGTGATGCAAAGTATCTTGTGCTGTTTGATGACAAAAAAGGTACAATCTTCAACTCCAATCATGAAATTGTGATGATTGCTCCCAGAGTCAAAGATGTTTATGTCATGAACATGAACTCTACTCAGGAGACATGCTTCTTTGCTAAAGCCTCCAATATTACAATTTGGCTATGGCATAAGAGGCTCTCACATCTCAATTTCAAAACAATAACTCTACTGGCAAAACAAAATCTTGTTATTGGTCTTCCTTCACTTGTCTACTCCAAGGACAAACCATGTTCAACATGTGAAAAAGGGAAGCACCATCGGGCTAGTTTCAAAACAAAGCAAACTTTCTCAATCAAAGAAAGTCTTCATTTGCTTCACATGGACTTGTTTGGCCCAGTGTAACACCCCCAAGTTGGTCAAATGCAGCGGAATAGTAATTGGGGTGTTACTTGGGTGGATCGATAGCACATAGTATATAGAGCAATGATCATAAAAGTCATTTAATACAAATTACATGAATCAGTTGTACACACTAAGTATCTTGTTTGTAAACCACATTTATTATAAAACTGAAGTAAATATCCCAGGCCAATGGTAGACATGATGCTCCTAAAATGCTGGAATCTAATGCATGCACCTACTTTATTTTCCTGAGAAAACATATAGAGTAAAATGTGGGGGTCAACACGAAGTTGGTGAATTCACAGGTTTAGTAAAAATAAGTTAATAATATGCCAAAACATCACGAGGATAGTAGAGCACCAAGCTACATACTATAGTAGTTCCTATTGCCCTGTAATAGAAGCTAGACAAAAAGTTGTTTAGTACGCCCATTTGGATCTGTCCTGATGTTGTTCCCTCAGTCCGACAATGATGTAAACCTGTTGCTTGGCCTAAGCGTTTCGTGATAGCAAATCACGCAGGCCGGGTATTGTCAATACCCAAATAGATCTATTCACACATTTCGCGCTACACTATTAACTATTACAGTCCACGGGTATGGAGCAAACAATAGGAAATAAGTTGTTGTTGTCGTCAGTGCATGTTTTGCATATTTAAAGTATATATAGTTTTTGTATGTTTTCTCCCCTAGTTATAAAACAGTAAAGATGGGGCCATGAACTCACCTTAGTGGTAGTGATGTGATGATGATATCACTGAACAAACTAGCACAATATGATCACGAACCGGAGTAATTACCTAAGTAATTTTAAGTGACTTAGTAAATGCATAATTAACAATGCATGATGGATGTATGATTGAAAGAATGCATGATCACAAATTAATGAACTGTTACGACCGTTTAAGTGTTTACATTTATATTAAATTGTAAACATATATATTTTTAGTTTCTAAAAATATATAAATAAATTGTTTAGGAACGTGGGTAATAATTAAACAACTATATTTCACGTTATTTAATTATTGTAAGAAACTAAGTACAATTTACTTTTCTTAAGTCCTCAAAATATAGTTAACGGGATTTGTTAGTTTATAAGGTTTCGCGAATAATTTAATAATTATCCAACGGCTAAGTTAATTTATTAATAAAATAATTTATTAATATTTTTAATTAACTTAAATTACACATGTGTCCTTGTTAGTATAATAGTTTACCAAAATACCCTTTAAGGTTTTGTTCGTTAAGTATATTGCATCGTTAGTCCTCGTCCGTATAGTTTATTTATAAAAACGCCCCTAGGGCTTGTAAAACTTTGGGGAAATGACAAAACACCCCCAAGTCTCGGAATTAATTATATAAAGAGTTAGGGCTTGTTTCAAGTTTCCAAAATGACACTTTTAGTCCCTTGAGTCACGAAAATGTTTTATAAAGTTTCTAGGGCTTATGTTTAGTTTCAAAAATGGAAGGAATGACCCTTAAGGTCTCGAATATTAACAAAACAAGGCTAGGGCTTGTAATAGTTTTCATAAATGGCAAAAGTGACCCCTTGAGATCTCGGATTGTTTATTAAGACAACTAGGGCTCAATTTAAGTTTATGTTTTGGTAACAATGGCCCTTGTGGTTTTCATTTAACTCACGGTTTAAATTAAACGCCCCTATACTTTGGAAAATGACACGTTTGGCCCTTGTATTTATACAAAGTCACGAAAACATTTACATAGGTTTTATTAAGTTATGATTCTTGGACCTAACTTTCACCAATTGGCAATAATGGCCCAAAAAGGCTACATGTTTAATAATTTGGCTTGGTTGGCCCAATAAGGCTACGGTTGGGTTTTATGGGCCTAATGGGCTACCTAAATTACTTAGTAAATTTACTAAGTAACTAGTAAATTCTAGTTTTACTAAATGGGCTTATGTTTTTACTATTTATTTAATGGGCTTATATTAACTTTACTTAACTGCTAAAATAAGTTAGGGCTTATATTCATTCGGCTTATTTAAGGCTTATGTGCAAGCTTATATGTTTCGGCTTAAATTAATAGTTCTAAGGGATTATATTATTTTTAGGGCTTATTGACTTATGGGCTTATATAGCTACGGCTTATGTTTATAGGGTCTTAAATAAGCTAGATTAAGTCTCGGCTTAAATAACATTTAGGGTTTTTCAAGGCTAGCTTATATAGTATTTTAAGTTTCGGCTTATATAAGTTATTAGGCTTAAATGACGTGGCTTATATAAGATTGTATGGCTCGGCTTATATTACATTTTTATGACATTTTAAGGCATAGTGATTTACTCTAGGGCTTAAATAAGTTCTTCAAGCATAAACGTTCACGTTTTAGGGTTTTAAGGGCAAGAGTACCCATAGACATCATATAAGCCGTGGGATTATATGTTGTTTAGGTTAGTTTATAAGTTTCCAACGTATGCATGCATTACCAACTCCATTTTTATAGTGAAAACATGCATGTGAAGCAAAATAAGTAAGGAAAAGCTTAGAGAGGGTTTGTACTTACTTGCTTCAAGAAAAACGAGATGATGACTAGGGTTTTGGTGTTCTAGACGTTGGGTTACTCTTGTGGTGACTTAGGACGATCTTGAGCTCGACTTAAATGCTATAGAACTTGGTGTAGCTTTGAATGCCTTGGAACCAAGATTTGGTTGAAGTAAATGAAGGTGTAAGTGTTCGTTTCCTCAAGGTCTTATGTGAGAGTGATATGGTCCGAATTTTGAATGGGGTAAGAGAGAAGTGAGTTTTAGCTTACTAAATATCTAGGAGTGTAAGTTGTAGGATGTGGCTTAGGGTATGCTACGGCAAGAAAGAGAGATAGTTAGATTTTGAGGATATTGGATGTGTACCTTGGGAGTACATGATTTAATGACAAGCAAATGTACATATGACATATACTTCCCTTTTGTCGTCGCATGTAAGGCTTCCAAGGGAACAAGGTAAGAGTTGCATAGTGTTTTAATAAATGTATTGCTTGTACAAGTGAAATGGTTGTGTGGAGATATGTTTCTACACGTCTAATATCAAGAGAGGGATGCTAGGTGGCTTATTTTCCATGGAACAAGCATAGTAACTTAGTACATCTTTTAAATGCTAATATTGTACATGGTGCCATGGTTTTATAACAAAACCGGTGGTATATGGCTAGTCAAAGGCAAGAAAAGTGTTTCATGTAGTCTAAGACTTAAATAAAATAGGTTGTACAAGTTTAAAAGTCAAAAGTGTAAGTGGTAAGGATTTTTGGTATTTATATGCTATGTATGTATATGTATTCGGCTATATGGGAGTTTAGGGTATTTTTATGTTTAATTTTAGTGTCTAAATATAGTTACTAGGAGTATAGGTATAGTATTGTGTGAGTATGTTTAAGTCTAGGTTGATTTTAGTTAAGTATGGGATCCTTGGTGAAAGTATGGTCATTTTTAGATGAGAAAATACTTTACTATATTAAAAGTATGACAACTTAGTTTAAATAAGTTAAAATGGTTAAAGGTAATGTTTAAATATAAAAACAGTTGGTGTCGTAATGTAAAGTCATTTATAAAGTAAGAAACATATATATACATCAATATATTTAAAGCTTAAGAATTTATACTTAAGTAAATATTTATTAATTGTGATCATGAGTTTGGATTTATGAACCAATATGATGAATGCTTATGATTATATGTTCAAGTGACTAAAATGTTCAAAAAGGGAGTGACTGGTTATTGTCCTGCATGTTCATAAAATGTAGTCATCCAACTGTGACTGTCCTTTTGATAAGTGATGAAAATCATAATGTATGCTATGAGATTAAATGTCTCCATGTTTTGATGATTAAAATAATGTATGCTGTGTATGATGCATATGATTGCTCAAAGGATTTCATGCAAAGGTGGCATTATATATTCAGATATCATAAGGTGACATATACAATGATGACATAGTCAAAACCTGAATTTACAGGTTTTACAGCATTAACCCGTTATTTTAGCTTTGTCCTCAAAGCTTAAGATGACGTTACTGATCAGGTGAACAGGTGTGGGTACTTAGCTCTAAATGATTCTTCGCGTTCCCATGTGAACTCAGGACCTTTCCTAGAGTTCCATCGTATCTTAACAAACGGGATTTGGCTTCGCTTTAGCTTCTTGACTACTCTCTCCATGACTTCCACCGGTTCTTCTATGAATTGGAGTTTGTCATCGAAGTGGACTCCCTCTAATGGCATGGCTAGCGACTCATCCGCGTAGCACTTCTTCAAATTTGAGACATGAAATGTAGAGTGTACCTGGCTCAACTGCTGGGGCAACTCTAGACGATAGGCGACCTCACCTATTGTGGAAATCACCTTGAAGGTTCCCACATAATGTGGATTTAGTTTCCCACGTTTCCCAAATCGGACGACGCCCTTCCAAGGTGATACCTTCAGCATAACACGGTCACCTACTTCAAACTCCATAGGCTTCCATTTCCTGTCTGCATAGCTCTTCTGTCTATCGTGGGCAGCCTGAATTCGCTGCCTGATGAGAGTGATCTTCTCGGTCGTCTCTTGGATCAGTTCAGGTCCAGTCAGTTGGAACTCTCCCACCTCTGCCCAGCATACGGGTGATCTACACTTGCGGCTATAAAGGGCCACAAATGGTGCTGCTTTAATACTGGCATGGTAGCTGTTGTTGTAGGAGAATTCAACTAATGGTATATGTTCGACCCATCCTTTTCCAAAGTCGATCACACATGCTCTTATCATGTCTTCTAGGGTTTGGATTGTTCGTTCACTCTGGCTGTCAGTCTACGGGTGGTATGCGGTGCTCATGTCCAAGTTTTTTCCTAAACTTCGTTGGAAGGCTCTCCAGAAGTTTGACGTAAATCTACCATCTCGATCACAAATGATTGAGACTGGTATGTTGTGTCTAGTCACTATTTCCTTTAGGTACAACTTAGCTAGCTTGTTAAGAGAGTCATTCTCTCTGATGGGCCAGAAGTGAGCGGATTTTGTGAGTCGGTCAACTATTACCCAAATTGTATCGTAACCGTGAGATGAAGTAGGGAGTTTGGTAATGAAGTCCATGGTGATGTTGTCCCATTTCCATTTTGGTATTTCAGGTTGGACTAACAAACCGGATGGCCTTTGATGTTCTGTCTTTACTCTGGCACAAGTCAGACACTTCTTCACGTATGTGGCAATGTCTGCTTTCATGTTTGGCCACCAATATAATTTCTTCACGTCCTGATACATATTTTCAAATCTGGGATGTATAGAGTACTTGGACTTATGAGATTCGTGCATGATCACGTTTCTCAAGTCTCCGTAACATGGTAACCAACTTCTTCCGTATAAACATAACGTTCCGTCTTCTCTAGCTTCCACCTTCTCCTTGCTTAGGTCAGCCCTAAGCATTCCTCCTATGTCTTCTTTTCCGATGTTTTCAGGCTTCTATGCTTGGAGTTGAGCCTCTAGTATTTTCTTGGGTAGGTCCAAGCTAATGGTCATGACTAGGGCTCGAACTCTCATGGGAGGATCAGTTCCTTTTTGACTTAGTGCATCCGCAACTACGTTGGCTTTACCTTGGTGGTATTTGATGTCGCAGTCGTAGTCACTGAGCAATTCTATCCAACGACGTTGCCTCATGTTTAGCTCCTTCTAGTCTAGGATATGTTGCAAACTCTTGTGATTAGTATGCACTGTGCACTTTGTTCCATATAGGTAGTGTCTCCAAATTTTCAAAGCAAAAACTAAAGATCCAAGCTCTAGATCATGGGTAGAGTAATTTTGATCGTGTTTCTTCAATTGTCTTGAAGCATAGGCAATCACTTTCTGTCTCTGCATCAAGACAGCTCCTAAGCCTTTGTGTGAGGCGTCACAGTAGACGACGAAGTCTTCGTTGCCTTCTGGTAAAGCTAAAATGGGTGCACTACACAATTTCTGCTTAATTGTTTGGAATGCGGCCTCTTCTTTTTCTCCCCAATCGAATTTTACGTCTTTCTGAGTAAGCTTTGTCATAGATTTAGCTATCTTAGAAAATCCCTCTATGAATCTCCGGTAGTAGCCGGTAAGGCCTAAAAATTGGCGAATCTCCTTTGGTGAAGTGAGTGATGCCCAATCCTTCACGGATTCGACTTTTACGAGATCTACTTGAATTCCCTTGTCATCGATCACATGACTGAGTAAATGAACTTTAGGAATCCAAAAATCGCACTTCTAGAATATTGCGTACAGCTTCTCTTCCTTAAGTAAATTTAGCACTTAAGAAAGATGTTCTCTGTGCTCTTGCTCATTCTTGGAATAGATGAGTATGTCGTCGATAGACACAATCACGAACTTATCTAGATAGGGTCTTCACACTCGATTCATGAGGTCCATGAATATGGATGGAGCGTTTGTCAGGCCAAATGGCATGACTTTAAATTTATAATGACCGTAACGAGTTCTGAAAGCTATTTTCGGTATGTCTTCTTCTCTGACCCTCAACTGGTGATACCCTGATCGTAGGTCGATCTTGGAGTATACACTTGATCCTTGTAACTGATCAAATAAGTCGTCGATTCATGGTAGTGGGTAACGATTTTTCATAGTTAACTTATTCAGTTCTCTGTAATCGATACACATTCGGAAAGATTCGTCTTTCTTTTTGACAAAAAGTACTGGAGCTCCCCAAGGTGAGGAACTGGGTCTGATAAAACCTTTGTCTGATAGTTCTTGAAGTTGTTCAGCGAGTTATTTCATCTCGGTTGGTGCTAATCGGTATGGTGATTTAGCTACAGGTGCAGCTCCTGGTATCAAGTCGATTTGGAATTCCACTTGACGAGTCGGAGGCAAACCAGGTAAGTCTTCTAGGAACACTTCGGGATGATCACGGACATATGGAACGTCCTTGATTTGTTTCTTCTCTGGTTCCTCTTCTTTGTCGGTTTTATAAATATGTGCTAAAAATATAGGGCATCCTTTTAGTATGTACTTCTGGACTTTAGTGCATGAGATAACTCTCAGCCTGGTGTCAGTTCTATCTGAGTTTCCTTCTCCTCGAACGATTAGATTTTCTTTTCCCCATGGTATACGGACTAGCTTTTGGTCGCACATAATGGTCGTGTGATATTTAGCTAACCACTCCATACCAATGATGACGTCGAAACTACCCAAGATTACAGGTATTAACTGAATATCGAATGGATGATTTAGAAGGTTTAAGGTACAACCTCTTAAAATGGTGTTAGTTTCAATGATCTTACCGTCTGCTAATTCGACTCTGTAACAGTCGTCTAACGGTGTAGGTGTGATGTCTAGTAAGCTACTAAATTCTGTGGATATAAAACTCCTATCGGCTCCCATATCAAATAATATATTTGCATAGCGATTGTTTAGAAGGAACGTACCGGTAACCACATTGGAGTCTGGGTTGGTCTTGGCGTCTCCTATCACATAGACTCTAGGCGGTGCTCCTCCCCTGCTCTCGTTCCTAACTGCTCGCTTTGGGCAATCAGAGATGATGTGTCCGATCTTTCCACATCCATAGCAACGAATTTCCCTCGAGTCGTGTTACCGCTGCCAGTGTGCTGGCGGTTTCCCTGCTGTCTATTTCGACGAAAGTTCTGACTGTTGCCATTGCGGGGCTTGTAGTTGGTGCTGGAGTTGTTCCTGATGGCTGTAACATAGGTGTTGCCCTGTCCGGGTCTTCGGCATTCAACGGTAGAGAAATGATGGAAATTGCACTTGGTGCACTTCGGCTTGTTGCCTGCATATGGTGGTGGAGCTGAGGAAACATCACTACAGATCTGGCCCAAGTTTTGCTTATTTGGTGGCTGGGCCTGATTTTAACCACGGTAGTTCTCCTCAACTTTTCTCTTGTACTCAGACTTCCTAAGCACATGATCACGTCCCCGTTTGTTCATCACCTCTGTGGCAAATTCTATGGCACCCTCGACTGTAGTGGGTTGGGATGCGAGTACACTGTCATGCACAGAATCCGGAAGTCCACTGACATACTTTCCTATCTTGTCCTTCACGTCAAGCAACATCCAAGTACACATCAAAGTTAGCTCCTGAAATCTCTGGTTGTAAGTCGTGATGTTATGATTCAAGCATTTGAGGTTCCACAAGTCAATCTCTAGCTTCTTGATTTCGTCTCGAGGACAGTATTTCATAGTAAGTCTTTCCTTGAATGCATTCCAGGTCATCCCATAGGCTTCATCATGTCCAAGGGTAGCAACTAAGGAGTTCCACCAGGTGAGAGCGTGTTCTAAAAGAGTACATGTGGCAAATTTCACCTTGTTCTCCCTGATGCAATCACTAATGCGGAATACTGCCTCGGTCCTTTCGAACCATTGCATGAGTCCTATTACCCCTTCCTTGCCCTTGAAGTAACTGGGCTTGCATTTCAGGAAGTCGGGATAGGTACATCCTCTGGCAATTCAATCTCTGGCATTCGAGTTTTGACTGTCGCCCTGGTTCTAGCTGGGGTGTGTTTCCCTGGCGGCTAGGGCATCAACAATGCCTTGACCGATAAGCACTCTGAGTTGTGCTTCTGAAACAGTCGCTGAAGGAGCAGCGTTAGTGTTCTGTCGAGTACCCTTTGTGCCATTGTTCTATCATACACAAAGATGAGATTTATCAGTTGGTTAGAAGGATTATTATATTAAGCTGCATAAAAATGATTATGCATAGAATTCACAACAAATTGGGTAACCTATCAAGATTTCATAATAATATAAATTCAAACAAACAAGTAAAGGATGATATATTAGTACTAGTGAACATCAATATAATACAATACAACCGATCTAAGACAGAGATACAACCATCCTGTCTGAGATAGTGGTACAATTGTTTGTAATACTACAAAAGATAACCTACCTACTAAGGTTAGGTGCTATGTGACAACCCAAAACCGAGGTCATTTATTTAATATTTCATATTGTTATTTTTACGAATAATTTTGAAATTTTTGATGAGTTGAATGAAATGACGATTGATGGTTTTATTTAAAACTGACGTTGGAGGTCTTATTTTTATCTTTTTACTAATAGCGAGGATTATTAGTGACCACGATATCGACGAATGCCCGAGATTTTATGTTTTATCATTTGTTGTCTCGATGTTTATATTTTTGACGTTTTTATTTTAAGTTCGTATTAAGTCGAACCGGATCATATTATCATCATATTTTGAGTGCGTTTTAACTTTTGAAAAGTATTTTTACGAAACCCGAGCCTCGTAAATATTTTCAAAATTGACAATTTACATTTTCCACCCTTACAACTATTTAATTGCATTTTGGACCAAAACTATCACAAATTGGCAAAACAAGTCCCTCCACCCCACTATAAATAGATTTTCCACTTAGGAAAAACACATAGAATGCATGTGAATTTTTTTTTTCTTTCTCTCTCTTGTTCTAGCCCAAACCGTACACCCCCCTTATCAAATCCATTTGATTTTCAAAATTTAGCTTGAATCAAGCTAAAACAACACAAGTCCCATCTCTAAAATTCAATGGTGATTCTAATGGTGTAATTTTCTTCAACATGCAAGAACACTTATTTTTTTCATATGATCCATGAAGGTTTGATCTATTTTTATGATGATATATTGTTGTTAGTGCATTTATATGTATATTTTAGTTATTGCATGTTCATTATTTTTGAGTGGGTAATTTTTGTATGATCATTTAAATGTGTTATGGGTTAGTTATGTTGTTAGTAATGATATTAGGCATATGAGAATGATTAAAATGTGGTGAAAAATTAATTTTGAATGATTTTTAAATATATATTTTTAAACAGATTATTAAACTTAATTTTCTGAAAATATGAGTTTGAGTATGAGATGAACTAATTAGATATTGTTGTAGAGGATGTTTTTAGCTTCGTTTTGGTATAAGGTAGGACTTCTAGCTCCAAACGAGCGAAAAGTTACGTTAGTTTGATTATTCGTGTACCGGGAGACGAGTATCGTCACAATATATAATTGTTGTCGATATTTGGATCGAATCAAGGGGACTATGAAATGGATTTTAAAATGAGTCATGGACTGATTTTGAATGATAAGTATGATGATGTTGAGTTATTTCCAAAATTGAGTGTCGGTTTTGTAACCGGAGAAAAATAATTAGTTTAAAAGACTATATGAGTTGTTGACGTAAAACTGTCCGGTTTTTGTAGTTCAAAGATGTGTCGGGCAGGGAACTTTAGAAGTAAAATATTTTGATGGGATTTTAACAGGTCTTTCTATATATAGTAAGTGAGGTCTCTGATTAGTACCATAAATATCTGATGTGTTTAAGTGGGGTAAATGAGCTCGTACATTTGGTGTGTACCGGCAGATTTTTATCGAAAGAATTAACTAATAGTAAGCACATAGAATGAAGTAAAAGGTCACTTGTATTGTTTTAATTTTGGGTTGAGTGTGAGTTTATGATTTTGAGTTTGATGTTACTAAGTATGGATTTTACTCGAGTTTATTATTGATGAACGCGCCTTATTTGATAGGTTGCGGTTTTTGTGTTTATCGGGCATCAACTATCGTCGAAGATCGTCTTACTACTGCTATTGCTCCAGGTGAGTCTATAGCCTTGCTTTTGTAATTGTTTGAATGATTTTAAAACCAGTGAGGGGGATACATGCTATTTGAAAGTAAAATGAACACAAGTCATGATTGATTGTTTGGACCCGAATGTTGCCTTTGTTGCCCTTGTTGTTTGAATTGTATAAGTACCTAATTTGCAAAAGTCCCTAAATTCATGAGCCGTTAACTATCTTCTGACTTGATGCTGTGAGTTGGGAATAGCCGCTTATTATAATAATAGGACTATTGGGCTGACGACCCTATCTGAGACCAGGGCTTTACGCTAAGTAACCCGCTGGGAAGGATAATTTTACGAGAATGAGAATTGGTATTTTTGCAAATGCTACCCTCGTAGGGGCACTGGAATTTATCTAGTCATGCCGGCTTTAGGCGTGGGTGACTAAGTTAAGGGGTCGGTGTCATGAGCTTAATACAATTCAATAGCTATTGCTATATACCAGATTGCCAGAATAATAGATTGTAATGATCAGCAATTCTATTAAATGATCTTGATTGATTTTTCTCTTGTGTTCAAATGTTGATTTGGAAAACCTATAGACTCGCTCAACTGTTGTGTTGATGATTTTAAGCATGTATTTCAGGTATTGAAGATGATGAATTGCGGAGCTTGCTGGAGAAGAATTGCGGATTGCTTTTTTGGTGATTAGTCTAAAACAGATTTCTTTCCCTTTTGTCATAAAAATAATAATGTATGGTCAAGTACTTTGGTAAAGTGTTTGTGGATTTCATAAAGTCTTTGGGGTACCTAAATGATACTCTGATATCTTTAAAATTGTTTTACATGGGATCAAAAGTTTTAGACAGTGGTTAAATTATATTCTTTTATATTTCAAATTTATCATTTTGAGTTGTTCAAAATTTCTTGTGTAACAATGTTTGTATTTAGCACCCAATGTGTATTTCCGTTGCGCAATGTAATTTGGGAGTGTTAAAGATTGGTAATCAGAGCTTTTTAGTTATAGCGAATTAGGTCGATTTTTGAAAAATTTCCTAAACTATAACTTTGGTGTTGAAAATATTTTACAAAAGCAACGCAACTTCTCCGCAAGGCTCCGGTAAGATTATTTGTTTTGTATTGGTTTATAGCTAGATGTATCCCTTAAAATTGAAATGATTTTAGAGTATTTATTAAGTAAATACTATGATGATGTATTGATGATGTATTGATGATTGTTAAAAGTACGTTGAGTACTTGTTATTGTATATTTTCTTTATGCAATGCATATGTATATAATTCTAAATAATGACCTTATATATTGCCGAGGGTCTAGGACAGTAGACCAGATGTTGAACGATTTTACAACTGATTTCTTGTGACTTGTATCGGGTATGAGGAAGTTTGATTATTTGATGTATGATAGACATGTGGTTGAAATTGGTGTGAATAGGAGGTTGATGTGAAAGAAAAGTGGTTTTAAAAGGTTGTATTTGGTATGTAAAGAATTGAGTTTGTTAGGACTTGGAAGATGGACGAGATTGCTAGCCTTTGTCGATTGTGATGCATTTGTATGCTGGAATTGAATGGTTTAAAGAGAAGTAGGTAAGTTTTGAAAGGATGAGTGAGTGGAGCCTCAGGTGAGATTGATTCTGAGTAGAGTTTGGAAGCTTGGGAATGTTGAAAGTCATACTGAGATTTGCCTGGTGATTGATCTGCCGTGTATGAGTGAGTATTTGGATTTTGAGAATGAGCTGCCATCAGGTTATGGATTTGACCTTGAGGTGTAAAAAGGGAAATAGACGAGTGTGATGTAGCTGACAACAATGTAAGGAGGATGAGGAGCTGGTGTCTAAGGAACTAATCGCGTAATGGATTTCTTTGTATCTTATTTTTCTTTGTGATCGGACTTATTTAAACCCTTGTGTCGTAGCATTGTGATGGAACTTATTTTCTTTTAAGTTTGTTCGGTAGATGATTGTAGTGACAGACACTGCCACTATCTTGTTGAATCCTCAACACAATCTGAATTACCCTCATGATCTATGATGTGCCTTTATGAATTCTTTTAAGTTTTGGTTGATGAACCATTGTAGTTTATGTTGTTCGCGCATGTAGTATCCATGAGATGTCCTGATAAAGAATTCATTCTTTTATCTTGATATGTATACTTAACATGTTTCTTTCCTCCATGATGATGGAAGAAGGAGTAAGGGAAGCATATTTCTATCATTAGTAGATCGCTACGTGACTAAGTTTCATGAAATATGTCGCCAAAGCTAACGACTGCTACTGTGAACACTATGATTGAACAAGTTATTGGTAGAGCTTTTGGAGCTGATCGTGCTGCCAGGAATTAAAGATGTTGGGGTTAATTGTGTTGGAGATAATGATGATGCTGCTGAGAATAATGATGATGTTGCTAAGAATAATGATGATGCTGCTGAAATTAATGGCGATGCTACTAACAATAATGAGGATGCTGCTGATCCAGATGATAGTGTTGCTGCTGTTCTGCAAGTTCCAGAGAATGTACTTATGTTAGTTTTCAGAAGTGTGGTTCTGCGCTGTTTGGTGGTATTAGTAGTGCATTAGAATTGCATAGTTGGATTGATAAGATAGAGAGTACTTTGAGATTATTGGGTGTTCAGAAATTAATAAGGTGAAATTTGCTGCTGCTATATTTCAGGATGGTACACTAAGATGGTGGAATACCAAGTGACTACTTTAGGATTGGTTGTGACTAATAGTAAGGCATGGCCTGTGATGAAAGGACTATTCACTGCTAGGTTTTGTCCTAAGAAGGAACTAGGACAATTGGAAACCGAATTGAGATAATTCGTGCTAAGGAACGATGTTATTACTTCTTATTGGGAAATTTTTTGAGATATATTTACTATACCATGATACTTTTGTGAATGACCGTAAAACAAGGAAGCAGTACATTAGAGGATTGTCTAGTAATATCAAGGGTGAGGTTATTTATTTAAGATCTAAATCTCTCGGTGAAGCTGTTTATAGGATGTTTGATTTAATGGACGTGAAAGTGAAAGTTAGGAAAGATATCATTGTTGAAACAATAAGAGAAAGTGGGAATCTATTTAGTCTAACCCGAATCAAGTTCAGAATTGTAAGGATTATAGTAATAACAATAACTAAAGACAGAACCGAAATCAGTATTTAAACTCTGGAAGGAATGATGGGATTCATGCTGCCACTGTGTCTAGAAGTAACAAGATAAATCTCAAGTGTGTTTGCTGTACTCTATACCATGTAGGTAATTTTCCATAATTGCGACTAGAGTTAGGAAAACCTGGTCATAAAGCTGCTAAGTGCAGAACAAGAGGATTAGTTACTGGAATTTGTACCCCTGGAGTAGTGATATGTTTTAGCCGTGGTGAGAAAGAATATGTAGAAATGTAAATCTATGCTTATGTTTTTAGAGAGAGAAAGAGATAGAGAGATGGTGGATTTCACACAAAGCTAGAGAGAGAAACTAAAAAAGAACTATGTGAAAATTATGAAACCACACACCCTTTCCATCTAAGGAGAGGGTTTATATATCCAAGCCCATGAGATGGGCTTGGGTTTACATTAGGCCGCCGGCCCATACAATCCATGGGCTCGGTTTTGGGCTTTGTTTGATAAATGTAAATAACTAAACTACGAGCTATAACATGAACTATTGTTGGAGTGACCGATCCTTTCTAATACGTAAAACGTATTTCCAACAATCTCCCCCTAAGGGAGGTCACTCCAAACAAGCGCGTTACCGGAGTTACAATAATGAAATAAACCTAGCATACTATGCTTGTCTTGAGCTCGTAGTCTTCGTCTTTCTTTTCTTTTTCTTTTCTGGTGAACATGCTGATGTGATCTTTGATATCAATCTTGAGAATTAATCTCTTGCCTTGATCTCGTGCATCCATCACTTGTGATCTTCGCCTCTTCGTGACCTCACGTCCCACATACTTATACCTTTGTAATTCTTGAAAGCTTCAGAGTTCGATACAGCGGAAGACTTTAACTTTTAGGCTTTCTTGAATTAGATGAGGTATTAAGTGCATAAAGTATAAGCATGCGGGGACGATTCTTCTTGGATTCCGCAACGCCACCGTCTTCAAATGCCGCAACATAAGTAGACACGAACGAAATGGCTTTGAACATTTCATTCTAAATCGGTAGCATTTTACCTCCGGTCGGTGAAGACCGTTGGACGATATTAGATATCGTACCCGTGACGGATAGTTTCAATTCTGTAACTTCCTGACAGGATTTCGCGGGTAAACCCGTTCTCTTTATTCGACCGTCCAAAGCTGACTGCGAACATAAAGAGTGAATCATTTGGATATAATTATCCGCATGATTTGAAGCCGTCAATTCATGTTCCTGGAACAAGTGAAATTCAATTAAGAACCGCACCATCGTTGCTTTCCAGTTGTCACGAGCTTGATTCGTATAGAATCTTGCAAGTTACCTACCAAGTGCTGTTTGAGGTTAACACTATAAGGATTTCCACTCATCACTGTGAACACTGAGGTATCACTCTGAGTGTTCTGGCAAGATCACTGAGATATTGCGTAGAGGCCTAGAACGTGTTTAAATTCAGTTAAGAATTAAACAGTTGTTGCTTTCCAGTTATCACAAGTTTGATTCATAAAGAATCGCACAAGTCACCTACCATGAGCTTTTTGATATTCGCTCAAGAAGGATTTCCATCTTCATTGTAAATACTTTGGTATTACTCGGATGTTCAGGAAAGATCATGAAGATTTTGCGTAGGACTCTTAAAATCTTTCTTACTTTTCACAGTGTGTGAAGAAGCAAGGAATTATGAAAGTGTGTCCTAACTTAACACCCCCAAATTTACACGCAGCGGAATACATCTTTGGGTGCTAAACAATGATACAACAACACATAATTTATAAAGAACGACTCGAAAAGAAACGTTTTAGATGTATCGTTCCTAAAACATTTGTCAAAGTAGCGTAGTCCCAAGTAATCGTTACCAAAAGATAAGTTAAAACAACATATTGGTTTGTTTTGAAAATGGAACGATAAATGAATCAAAGAGTTTGAACAACAAAAGCAGTGCACAACTTCATTCCCCGTGACCTCCAAGCTTCCACTTCCTGATTACCTGAAATACATGTGAGTAAAACAATTAGCAAAAATGCCGAGTGAATCTATAGGTTTATGAAATCAATTTGAACACAAGCAAAGATTATAAGTTTGTGGCATGCTTATAAGCATCAAATAATAATTTGCATCAACAATGATAATTGTATATAGCATAAATTGCAATAAGCTCATGGAACCGAGCCCTTAGACACTCCCATATCAGTCTAATAAGACGAGAGATTTATTAATTGTCGGTTACCTCCAAATTATTGGTACATTGCCGTATACCTGACTTCTCAATACAATATGTTCAAACAGTGTGGAGGTCGGGCCTAAGCTTCTATGACAAGTCCACAAAAACTGAACCGGGGCGGCTTCCCCCATAGATCTATTAATTGTACTAGCGGTTAACCCATCATAGGTTAATTAACGGTCCATAATTGAGGCTTTAACTAAGGCAATTACTTAATGCAATTTAAAGGCAACCACGGGTCCATTCATAGAGGGACAAAGCATACCATAAAAATCTTGTGTTCTAAGTTTATAAAACATGTATTCCCCTCGCGGGTTTAAAATCATTTAATAACTAGTATAAAGCGAGGCTATAGACTCACGTTGATAATGAAAGGCGGATTATCGGCTACGGGCGTGCTTCGGTCACGGAAACCTATATAAATAATAATCGGTCTTAGACTCTTGTCCAATGACTTTTATCAAAATAACAATATACATATGATGATTTTGTACATATTATGATGATCAAGTGGGTTTATATATCCTTGTTTACTCATTTTAGTGTTTACGTATTGGTAACTTTTTACTAGTTTACTAGTTTTACCTACTTACCTATTTTAAGTCCAATAAGCTTAGTATAAGTTCTTTAACTTGTTTTAATCCATTTTATACCTATATTATCAGTATCTATATTTTCCATGTTGGGCCCAAATGGGTTAAGCCCAATAAGTCCTTTTTATAAGTGTTTAACTTATTTAGTACAATTATTAGTCCAATATGCTTAGTTAGCTCGTTAATGTCCGTATGTCCTATAGTTCGGGTTTTATCGGTTTTTACTTGTATTAGTTACTTATATATCAGTATATGACTTTTAAAAACTTTACATTAGACGGGTTTGATCGTCTAAGTTTTATTTGGCGAAAAACGTTAATTTTACGGTAATAGCCGAAAAAGTCGTAAAAATCAAGTTTATAGTTTTTATTACTTATAAGTATTATTCCACTACCATTTATATAATTTATCCATTTAATTAACCTTTTACATATTTATATAAATAATTTTCATAAGTTAGTGGGTTTTTATTTTACATTTTATACAATAAAATTTGAGTGCTTATATAATAATAATAAACGTTAATTCTCAAAATCTGATTTTTATCTTCATGTTCACCATTTTTATCATATCTAGAGTTCTATAATGAATTAGAAGCTCATTTTTGGGTGACATGTTCTTCATATTATGTGCTACATTTAACTTAGATATAGCTATTGCTCAATTTAAGTTTATCTTGCCTTAACAGTCCCTACAAAACAGCTTATTCGGATTAGAACACCCAACTTGTTTTGATCATATCTCACTCATTATATTGATTCCATTGCATGGCCAACTCTCACATGTGTATAACATCTTGTACTTAATGTAAATGGATCATACCATGAAATTTTATCAGTTCAAGTTTTAGTTATATACTGTTTTTATACAACCAACTAAATAAGCATGATTTTAGCCTTATTTCTCATGGTTATTAACATTTTTAAGCATATTTATCAACACTTGATCCCCACACAACATTTTTATCATCATATATACATCATTTACATATACAAAATAAAGAAAATACATTTGTTCTTTACAAAAATAACAAGAGAAAATGGAGAGGATGATCTTCTTTACCAACCAAGTGTATTTCTTGTTTTTGGAAGACAAGAACTTGATGAACACCACAAGTAACTCCAAGATCATCAAACACCAAGAACAATAGTTGAGAAATCAGCCCTAGGACACAAGAAAATGACCTCCAATGATGTTAATATGGCCACCAAATGATCAAGGCTTCAAGATAACTCCATGATAGAGCTAGTTAACATGTATTTCATGGCTAGAAAAGATCAAAAGGGGTATTTGTAGCTTCAATATGGATGGCAATGGTGAAGGTTTTTGAGAGGATTTGTGATTGTTTGCATGTAAGTAAATGGAATGTGTGAAGTTAGTTGATGGTTTTGTGTTAGATAGTGGAAAAGAGTAGCTTAAGGTGTAAGCTTTGCTTACACTTGTAGCTAGTTAGTTAACATGATGCCACATCCTTAGATGTGGTGTCATGTGTGCCATCCCATGTTAGCTAGAGGGTTGGGATAATGTATTTTGTCCCACCTCACTAATTTACGGGTATTCCTCGATTCTAGTTTTCTCGATTTGCGTGACCTCGGGTCGTTTTACGAAAAACGTTTTTATAAATTATGAATCAACGACACAAAACGAATCCAATAAAAATTATCTCATCAAAGACGGAGTTTAAAAACGTAAATACGTAATCCTAAGGTTTCCGGTTTAGTCGTAAAGGACGCTAAATTATGCACGTAAGCCCAAATTTAAATCCGTAAATTGTGAGTTCGTCAACCAACACAAAAATAAGTTTCAAAATATTATACGAGAAAATATTTCACTACCTGAAAATGTTAGATTGTACTTTTTAAAAGTTTAATCGCACACGAAAAATAATAATATAACGACTCGATACGTAATTGAAACGATATCGTCGAAAATATTAAATATCGAAACTATCGATAATAAAATATAATATTTTTGGCATCCGTCGGTATCGCGATCACTAGTAGTCCTCGTTGCTCGTCAAAATATTAAAATATAATATTTAATATCGGTTTCAACTTAAACCGTTAAACATAATAATATTTAACGTTATAAAATACTTCAAAATAATTGAAAATAGAATTAAATTATGACCTTATTTTTACGGGTTTTATATCCTCACCACCTTAATGGAGCGACGTCCCGGCGCTCAACTCGCCTCACTTTCGCCAACGCGCATTAAAGTCTCAATAAACATCGTCGTTGAAAGTCAAAAAGATATTACGTAATATGTGGTCTACATGATCGGACGTCATCGGATGATGCCGTCTCAAGTTCTCACAACTTACGATCATTTGACTAGATCACACACCATATAAGTACATAAAAATAAAAGGTAGAACAATAACATCAAGTATAGATTTCCATCGTTAATCATCGAGAAAACCTTGAACGAACCCTTGATAATAACTACTTAATCTCAAGAGTCTTTCCACTTGCGGTGTCGGCTTCAACATACTCCTCGAGGTCGTAACGAATTTATTAACTCCATTCATTAAGAGATTCGGTCCTCAATCATTTCACAAGTAAACGCATAAATCCTGGTGACACTTATCGTTTCTTCTTATACACTGCTTCCCGAGATTCATTTTAAACTCAGAATAAAATAGTGATCTTCAATACGAGGAACAAAACGAGATAAAAATGACTTCAATAAACGCATAAACGAACAAGATGTGGTAAAATGATTTAAGATTAACGATCGACGAGGGATCTCGACTCACGTAACCGTAAAACATAATTATTCACAATACTAGAAAAATGAGAGCGAAGAATGAATTATACATTATCATTAAAATAACATTTGTCACAATTATCCGTCCCGGATTTGGTATTACCTTAAAACTCATTTGAGGTACTTTCTTGATAAAGATGATACATCAAAAATAGAAGTAAAATAATTTCAAAATTTATTTGGTCGTCTTAAGAAACTTTGAAAGAATGACGTAAATTTATTATTTATACTCATATTGATGGTTACGATTTAGAAAATATAATTTTCAAATTAAATCATTGTTAGGAATATAAATTAAACCGGTAATTTCATTACATTAAAAATAAAGTATGATAAGTCAATTAGTTCAAAAGGTAGAACATAATTTTATTTTTAACATTAGTTTTAGTTATACAAAATATGATGTATAAATTTGACCTTTTTCTTGTAATGGTTATTTCGATAATTGAAAATCATTAGAAAATATATAAAAGTTCCATAAAAATTTTATAATACTTTGTAGAAATACATAAAGGTGTTTATTATTTCAAAATAAATATGGGATATATTCGGGTTTCAAAATGTGACAAGATAACAAACGAATACGAATGAAAATAATGGTCAACAATTAGTACGAAATCAGCGGTACAAAAGAGGACGAAGCAGATGTCTTATGAATTCTTAAAGAGAATAATAAAATAAATGCGTCGATGGTAAGACGATAAGAAATAATAGATTAAACAAGTTGTCAATTTTGTTAGTGCGGTCGGTGGTTCACCAACATCAGCTCGTTAACTTAGCGGTGGTCGATACATGATCGGAAATAAGATCCATACAAAAATTTTAATCAAAGAAAATTCCTAATAATCACTTGTAATTAAAACAAATCAAATGAACGATGTTAGTGTTTAAAGAGAGAAGTCAAAGCACGGTTCACAAGAGTGGATTTCGAGACAAACGAGAGTGACCGACGTCATCCCGGATATACGGAAATCGCTCTAATGATAATTCATTATTCACGTGCGGAGACATTCCAAAGATCTACCCAGTCGCATAAAGAAGATTGGAGAGAAGGAAGGATAAAATATCGAGACTTTCAAGTCATTTATCAATAGTCAGTAATTAGACGAACGGTCAAAAGAAATCAGTTATAAGACAAAATGAAGTAACAAGTGGAAAAACGATTGTCGAGTAAAAACGTATTCGTAAGCGCGTAATTCGTTCAAGAAAAGGTAAGAAAACATATGCGGATGCATAGAAATTGCGCTACTTGCATGAAATATAAAGGTTTTTAAAACTACTTTTCATTTTATTTTATTTTATTTATCTTTATCATAAATACAAGTAAAAAGTTGATTATTATCAAGATTTTTAAGTGGACTACTATTCAGCCTAGCATGGCTCCATCTAAATTAGACATAGGTGATCAGGCCATGTATAATTTAGGAATAGCAATGCAGTGCTCAGTTTCGTCGAAAAGTATTACGTTTCTTATGTTTATATATAAACCATGTCATTTGTAAAATGGAATTTAAAAATAGTTTATAAATTTATAGGATACAAGTAATTTGTGAGATACTTAATAAGCAACTTTTAATCTTACGAAAAGTATTTTATAAGACCAAAGTAGAAATAATTGGTGAAAGTAATCGTAAAACAATATCAGATTTATTTATAATATGACATTATGACAACGTATAAAGTAGTCAAAGTTTTGCAAAAAGTGGCAAATAGTAGCTCATAAAACAACCAATGAAATGGTTACAAGTTGTTAAGTTTTCAAAGGGTTATAAGGTTTAGATGAACACGTCATGAGATACGCGATAAAAAAGTCAACGAAGAATGTGAAGGCAAAACTTCAAAACTCAATTCAAATCAGTGGAAGGTTAGAAGAAAAATAAAAATAATATTGAATGACAAAAGAGTCATATATATAAAAAGAATAAAACAATCCAAATGTGTACTCATCGTAAGCTACACGATACATACATGCTTTTAAGAAAATATATTATTCGTTTTCAAATTACACGTTTAATCTGGTAATTGCTAATCCTGTAATGTTTCTATTTTTAAATATTTTCACATGCAACTAGTATTCGTTAGTTGTAAAATAATATTTGTTAAAATTTTACGATCTCAAATGAAATCAAAACAGCTTAGAAACATTTAAAACTCATGTTCTGAATTTTCTATCAGATATAACTTTTAAATATGAGCCGATTAATTGACCCGATAAACGACATCTCCAAGACTCAGAGTCTAAAGCATTTTGATGCAAAACGACGTTTCAGACGACTTTCTAGTTTTACCCGAGACCTGAAAACCAATGTAAAATGACCAAAATACCCCTGCAAGTTCTGTGCATGTTTGACTATTTTATTTTAAAAACGGAGGTTTTACTTTTAAGTTTTGACCTGTTTATACTGCCCCTACAGTTTCTGCATAAAGTGTATTTTTCGACACTTCTTAACGGCTCAAAATATATACATATATACACACATGTCTTGTGGATTTTATAACAACGAAAAATAAATCTCGTAATGAGCATCAAATAAAATATAGCATGATGAATGACAGAAAATGCTTCAAGGTATTCAACACGAAATTTAGGAAGCAAGACGGTAAAAAACGTTCGTAATTTAGATTTCAAAATGCAATGTAGGCAAATCTCCTTGGTGCCACGATTGTCAAAAACACAAAACATAACAAGAAAAGAATGGAACATTAACATGCTACACTCCGGGAGCGAGAAGGTTAATGAAAAACAAATGATACAATTTTATATAAGTAAAATCGTATTCCAATTCTAGCGCCATAATCTAGACGATGATTTATAAAATGACGATTACGTTACCGAAATATAAGTGAACCATACACTTCGAAGTCGAGACATATAAATGTCAATAAATAGCGGTTAGTCTATTCCAAGGACACATTGAGCTACACAATGGTCTGGAGATTACGTTAAAAGACGTCCAAGCACAAATAGCCGGAAGACGATTTGAATATCTATATAGATATCACAAAGGGTTAAACAATGAAAGTAACGCGTGTAGATGAAGTTATGTAAGGTCATAACAAAATGAAATAGGATAATTTCCAATAATTTAAATAAATATAGAGAATCCTTCAAAATAATTGCAGGAAAAATTCCAAAAATTTATTTAAGTAAATCATTAATAAATGATAACTCTTATCGAAAAGTTTAACGACATCAATATATATATCGATAAAGGACTATAGTATTTATTTAGAAATACTTAGCAATAAGGCATACATAATAATGTATACTAAAGTTGTAATCCCAGAAGTAGCTTGAACCTGAAGTCACGTGAAATCATGTGCACCGACTCTTTGAAAAATAAAACCGACAGTTATAGTTTAGGTTTTTAGAAAAAGACCTAGTTCTCTATAACTCATGGCTCTGGTACCAATCTTTAACACCCCCAAATTTACACGCAGCGGAATACATCTTTGGGTGCTAAACAATGATACAACAACACATAATTTATAAAGAACGACTCGAAAAGAGACGTTTTAGATGTATCGTTCCTAAAACATTTGTCAGAGTAGCGTAGTCCCAAGTAATCGTTACCAAAAGATAAGTTAAAACAACATATTGGTTTGTTTTGAAAATGGAACGCTAAATGAATCAAAGAGTTTGAACAACAAAAGCAGTGCACAACTTCATTCCCCGTGACCTCCAAGCTTCCACTTCTTGATTACCTGAAATACATGTGAGTAAAACAATCAGCAAAAATGCCGAGTGAATCTATAGGTTTATGAAATCAATTTGAACACAAGCAAAGATTATAAGTTTGTGGCATGCTTATAAGCATCAAATAATAATTTTCATCAACAATGATATTGTATATAGCATAAATTGCAATAAGCTCATGGAACCGAGCCCTTAGACACTCCCATATCAGTCTAATAAGACGAGAGATTTATTAATTGTCGGTTACCTCCAGATTATTGGTACATTGCCGTATACCTGACTTCTCAATACAATATGTTCAAACAGTGTGGAGGTCGGGCCTAAGCTTCTATGACAAGTCCACAAAAACTGAACCGGGGCGGCTTCCCCCATAGATCTATTAATTGTACTAGCGGTTAACCCATCATAGGTTAATTAACGGTCCATAATTGAGGCTTTAACTAAGGCAATCACTTAATGCAATTTAAAGGCAACCACGGGTCCATTCATAGAGGGACAAATCATACCATAAAAATCTTGTGTTCTAAGTTTATAAAACATGTATTCCCCTCGCGGGTTTAAAATCATTTAATAACTAGTATAAAGCGAGGCTATAGACTCACGTTGATAATGAAAGGCGGATTATCGGCTACGGGCGTGCTTCGGTCACGGAAACCTATATAAATAATAATCGGTCTTAGACTCTTGTCCAATGACTTTATCAAAATAACAATATACATATGATGATTTTGTACATATGATGATGATCAAGTGGGTTTATATATCCTTGTTTACTCATTTTAGTGTTTACGTATTGGTAACTTTTTACTAGTTTACTAGTTTTACCTACTTACCTATTTTAAGTCCAATAAGCTTAGTATAAGTTCTTTAACTTGTTTTAATCCATTTTATACCTATATTATCAGTATCTATACTTTCCATGTTGGGCCCAAATGGGTTAAGCCCAATAAGTCCTTTTTATAAGTGTTTAACTTATTTAGTCCAATTATTAGTCCAATATGCTTAGTTAGCTCGTTAATGTCCGTATGTCCTATAGTTCGGGTTTTATCGGTTTTTACTTGTATTAGTTACTTATATATCAGTATATGACTTTTAAAAACATTACATTAGACGGGTTTGATCGTCTAAGTTTTATTTGGCGAAAAACGTTAATTTTACGGTAATAGCCGAAAAAGTCGTATTTATAGTTTTTATTACTTATAAGTATTATTCCACTACCATTTATATAATTTATCCATTTAATTAACCTTTTACATATTTATATAAATAAGTTTCATAAGTTAGTGGGTTTTTATTTTACATTTTATACAATAAAATTTGAGTGCTTATATAATAATAATAAACGTTAATTCTCAAAATCTGATTTTTATCTTCATGTTCACCATTTTTATCATATCTAGAGTTCTATAATGAATTAGAAGCTCATTTTTGGGTGACATGTTCTTCATATTATGTGCTACATTTAACTTAGTTATAGCTATTGCTCATTTTAAGTTTATCTTGCCTTAACAGTCCCTACAAAACAGCTTATTCAGATTAGAACACCCAACTTGTTTTGATCATATCTCACTCATTATATTGATTCCATTGCATGGCCAACTCTCACATGTGTATAACATCTTGTACTTACTGTAAATGGAAATAAATTTTATCAGTTCAAGTTTTAGTTATATACTGTTTTTATACAGCCAACTAAATAAGCATGATTTTAGCCTTATTTCTCATGGTTATTAACATTTTTAAGCATATTTATCAACACTTGATCCCCACACAACATTTTTATCATCATATATACATCATATACATATACAAAATAAAGAAAATACATTTGTTCTTTACAAAAATAACAAGAGAAAATGGAGAGGATGATCTTCTTTACCAACCAAGTGTATTTCTTGTTTTTGGAAGACAAGAACTTGATGAACACCACAAGTAACTCCAAGATCATCAAACACCAAGAACAATAGTTGAGAAATCAGCCCTAGGACAAAAGCAAATCACCTCCAATGTTGTTAATATGGCCACCAAATGATCAAGGCTTCAAGATAACTCCATGATAAAGCTAGTTAACATGTATTTCATGGCTAGAAAAGATCAAAAGGGGTGTTTGTAGCTTCAATATGGATGGCAATGGTGAAGGTTTTTGAGAGGATTTGTGATTGTTTGCATGTAAGTAAATGGAATGTGTGAAGTTAGTTGATGTTTTTGTGTTAGATAGTGGAAAAGAGTAGCTTAAGGTGTAAGTTTTGCTTACACTTGTAGCTAGTTAGTTAACATGATGCCACATCCTTAAATGTGGTGTCATGTGTGCCATCCCATGTATCTAGTGGGGTGGGATAATGTATTTTGTCCCACCTCACTAATTTACGGGTATTCCTCGATTCTAGTTTTCTCGATTTGCGTGCCCTCGGGTCGTTTTACGAAAAACGTTTTTATAAATTATGAATCAACGACACAAAACGAATCCAATAAAAATTGTCTCATCAAAAACGGAGTTCAAAAACGTAAATACGTAATCCTAAGGTTTCCGGTTTAGTCGTAAAGGACGCTAAATTATGCACGTAAGCCCAAATTTAAATCCGTAAATTGTGAGTTCGTCAACCAACACAAAAATAAGTTTCCAAAATATTATACGAGAAAATATTTCACTACCTGAAAATGTTAGATTGTACTTTTTAAAAGTTTAATCGCACACGAAAAATAATAATATAACTACTCGATACGTAATTGAACCGATATCGTCGAAAGTATTAAATATCGAAACTATCGATAATAAAATATAAAATTTTTTGCATCCGTCGGTATCGCGATCACTAGTAGTCCTCGTTGCTCGTCAAAATATTAAAATATAATATTTAATATCGGTTTCAACTTAAACCGTTAAACATAATAATATTTAACGTTATAAAATACTTCAAAATAATTGAAAATAGAATTAAATTATGACCTTATTTTTACGGGTTTTACACCTAATGAGATATTTGATGATCTCAAATGGCTCTAGACTCGATCGTGCACTTTGGATTTTAGTGATCGGAGGCTGGAGAGGAGTGCCACCATTTCAATACCAATTTATTCGGAGTGAATAAATCGATAGATAACGTGTTATCTCCGTGTGATTAAAACAAATATCTTTTAAGTGATATCTGAGTTAGCTGGGATGGGTTGTGCATTGCATCACTGGGTCCATAATGTCTATCTTCAATATCGAGCATCATTAAAATGATCTCAATAGCATATGTGTTGACCCGGTTTCTGCCTAAAGTTGTAAGGAGGCCTTCTTTCTTTACACCCTTTATCTTTACAATTCTTTTTCATTCTTCAACCCCTTCAATGCTTACCAATACGTCATAACTAGCACCTTGTTGTGATTGTTCCAGTGCTAACTTAAGTACTTGGTCGGCATTCAGCTACGTTCACAATCTTTCCCCATCTTTCCTAAGGACTACTATTTCTAGCTATGGAATGTCCTTGGGAAGATTCCTCCGGTTCTGGAAGAATCATAGGACTTAACCTATCCTACCATCCTTATGTCACCACAATCTTCATCGATCTTCATCGTCGTGAAATAAATGGGTTTTGGGTAAGTATATGTCACCATGAAAATCCATTTTGATATAGAAAATCCATTTTGCTCCCCCTTAACATATGCCACGATATTCGAAAACATTTCGCACATGTCGGGATGAGCCAGCACATTAAGTCAAACCATTTGTGATAATATCCCATATTAAATCACATTTTCTCCCCCATATTAAAAATATTAACCCAATCGATGTTTTTAATATCAATTGATTTAATGAAGTTTTAACAAAGGTTTTGGGAAGAAAAATGCAAGTCCGTTTAATCTTCATGATTCCAAACGTATGAGATATGATACCGATTTGTAACAAGATCACATATTCACCATATTAGAAAAGAATTGACAAGGTTGGACCTGATAGATGAGAACATCATATGATAAGATCAAATGGTTCTTGTCAGCATATGTTGGTCGCCTCGTCACTGCTGAAGTCATCTCTTGCCACCACATGTACGATTGGTATTGTTGTCTTGACACCAGTTAGTGAGCTCGGCACGTTCGGCATCAAAGATTCTGAATGCTTGACAATTGCTCCCCCTCAATTGTTGACCCGTGTTCTATTGAAAGAGCTGTAGTCGTCGGTTGAGTAGTCGCATCGTCGAGTATGTATATACCAATTGTAGATTGCTATGGTTGTAGAGATGATAGCTTCATAAAAACAAGACTTCTCTTGTTTTAACAAATAAATGCACTGAGGCGTACATAGATTTGTGTTAGACCAAGTTATAAAGTAAACTTGATCCCTTACAAGGTTTTAAAGTAAACCTTGCCCGAGAAAATTAATTCCCGTTGTGAGTCAAAGCTTTCATAAGAAAACTTGACTTTAATGTGAAAACCGGGTTGCAGTCAGAAATAACTACAAGCCATAAGGGCATGTTTTATGAAATATTTACTACTTTTGTACGAACTCTCTTTATGGCACCGTGTCAATATTAATCGACATTTCTAAGGCCGTAAATATTATCGTACCAAAAGACATGCCTTTGAAAAATAAAATAAAAATATTTTTGGATTTTTATGAATTTTTCAATTTTTATGGTTTTTATATGGTTTTATATTTTTGTATTTTGCTTTTGTGGATAAAAATATAAACAATATATACAAATGATCACCAAGGATACGGAGAATAGTTTTACCACCACTATTCTTTCGCTTCATCTGCGAGTTCCTTTAGAGTCTCAGGCGAGAAAGTTCTCATTCCTAGCTTGTTGGCCAAAAATTCAATTCGAGTGCGATCTAAAGCCTTCGTGAAAATATCCGCCAATTGATACTCAGATCGGACAAAGTAAAGCTCGATTACTCCATTTTCCGCTTGTTCCTTGATGAAATGGTAGCGAATGTCAATATGCTTCGACCGGGAGAATTGAACGTTGTTGCAGCATAAGGCAATTGCACTCTTGTTGTCGCAGTACATCGGAATCTTGTTGAAACCTAGACCATAGTCGGTTAATTGCGATCTCATCCAAAGAATTTGAGCACAGCAACCGGACATAGCTATGTATTCTGCTTCCGTACTTGAAATTGCAGCGCTTTTCTGCCTTTTCGATGCCCAACTGATTAAACGATCTCCTAGTAGTTGCAATGTTCCACTCGTGCTACGCCTTGTATCTTGACAACCCGCGTGATCCGCATCTGCATATGCCATTAGTGCAATAGAAGAGTCCTTCGAATACCAAAGTCCCCGATTAATGGTTCCTTTAAGATATCGAAAGATCCTTTTAACAGTAGCTAAGTGTAACTCAGTAGGCCTAGTTTGATACCTGGCACACATACATATAGCAAACTGAAGATCAGGTCGACTGGTTGTGATATACAGAAGAGTACCGATCATTCCATGATAAAGTGTCGGATCAACGGCAACTCTATGTGGATCTGCATCAAGCTTAGTTCGTTCCACCATTGGAGTATCCACGGGGTCGCAAGATTCCATCTTATACTTCTTAAGCGATTCAAGGGTATACTTGGATTGATTGATAAAGATGCCTCTGGGACTCTGAGATATCTGAAGACCTAAGAAGAATGATACCTTTCCCATCATTGACATCTTAAACTTGGAATACATGAGTGTCCCAAACTCATCCGATAAGGTTTGGGTCGAGGCTGCAAATATAATATCATCAACATATATTTGTACCATAATCATATCTTTACCTCGTTTTTTAATGAACACCGTGGGATCCACCTTGCCTTTAGCGAAGCCTTGCGAAATGAGGAATTGTGACAATAAATCATACCATGCGCGAGGAGCTTGCTTCAACCCATAGAGAGCCTTCTTAAGCTTGTACACAAGATTAGGATAATTAGGATTCACAAAACCATCCGGTTGTTGAACATAGACCTCTTCCTTGAGTTCACCATTAAGAAATGCTGTCTTCAAATCCATCTGATAGACGATCATATTCATATGGGCTGCATAAGCGAGGAATAGTCTAATAGCTTCCAAACGGGCAACAGGTGCAAAGGATTCCATAAAGTCGATGCCTAATAATTGCTTGTATCCACGAGCTACTAGTCTAGCTTTGTTCTTCAATATTCCGCCTAACTCATCGAGTTTCACCTTGTAAACCCATTTCAAAGTGAGTAACTGCACTTGATCTGGGCATGGGACAAGTTCCCAAACGTCAAGACGTATGAATTAATTAAGTTCTTCTTGCATAGCTTCTATCCAACATGATTGAGTGAAAGCTTGTTGCCATGTCTTAGGTTCAACTTCAGTGAGAAAAGCATCAAAGTGACAAAACATTGCAATTTCTTGTAACTGACTTCGTGTGGATACCGGACGATTAGGGTCACCAATAATAGAATCTATAGGATGATCCTTTGTCCACTTGCTGTCATGTTCACGAATCCGTGGATTGGAGTAAACTGTAGAAGGAGCTTCCTCTGAGGTGGACGACCCGACTTGATTAGGGTCAGGAATTGGTACACCAAAGAATGGAAGTTCACGCATTTGAGCGAATTCTAAATCATGATCATCATCATCCTCTTCATCATCAATAGGCATGACATGGGTAGTTGAAACATGTGTTGGTTGAGAATTACTTGTTGAAGGTATATCTAGACCAATTGTAGGTGCAGACGTATCTGATTGTGCAACGGTTGCTAGAGTGACAACTTCGGTCACCGGAGCTATTACTTCAGGTTCTGGAGCATCGATACTTGGAGGAGTAAAGAATTCATCAAAGAACGGTTGAAACAACGTATCCCATTCCTTCCTAGTAGGTTGTGTAAATGATGATGAAGTAGGGTTTGGGACAAGACCAGAACTAATGTTACTGGGTCCCATTTCATGAAGTGCGGGTTCAGAGCTGCTTTGCTCAGAAGCCATTGCTGTCAGCTCATCAAAATCAACATTCATAGTTTCGAGGATCTTGCGAGAGTTACGGTTGTAGATTCGGTATGCCTTCTTTGCGGGTGCGTAACCAATGAAAATACCAATATCAGCCTTTGGTTGAAGTTTTCCTAAATTGTCACCATCATTATTTGGATAGCAAAGAGAACCAAATACATGAAGATATGATAAATCTGGTACTTTTCCATGGAGAAGCTCATAAGGTGTTTTACCATGGCGTTTACGAATTAGTGACCGGTTTTGGGTGTACACTGCTGTAGATACTGCTTCTGCCCATAAAAACAATGGAGCCTTTGCGTAAATTAACATCGTTCGAGCAGCTTCCATAAGTGTGCGATTTCGCCTTTCAACGACACCGTTTTGTTGTGGAGTGCGTGCAACGGATGTTTCATGAGAGATGCCAACTTCTTCATAATAATCACGCAAGATTTGATTCACAAATTCGGTTCCATTATCTGTACGAATGCGTCGGACAGTAGTGTTGAGACGCACTTGAATCATCTTGAGAAATCCGATGATGAATTTAGGTGCCTCATTTTTTTCTTTAAGAAATTTCACCCATGTAAACCGAGAGTAATCATCGACAATGACGAGGATGTACTTTTTGCCACTAAGACTTTCAACACGCATTGGCCCACAAAGATCCATATGCAAAAGATAAAGTTTCTCTTGGTTGGTGTCTTCAGTCTTGGGTTTGTATGACTTCTTAGTGCTTTTCCCCATTGTACACGCAGAACACAAATGATCCTTGTGAAATGAAAGTTTAGGAAGACCACGAACAAGTTCGTTTTTCGCCAAATGATTAATAGCGTCAAAGTTAAGATGAGATAACCGTCGATGCCATAACCATGTCTTAGTCTTCGATGCTTTGGAGAGAAGACATACGGGAGAGGCGGCCATCATGTCTTGTAGAGACAAAGTATACAAATTATTCCCTCGAGTACCTTTCAATAAATCAACCCCTTCCAAATTACGAATGAAGCAGGTATGCTCTCGAAAAGCAACTTCTAGGTTTGCATCACAAAATTGTCCCACAGAAAATAGGTTGTGACCAAGACCTTCCACGTAATACACTCTTGAAATTATAACATTCCCAATATGATATTCACCATAACCCATTATCTTTGCAATATGATCATTTCCAAATCTAACCGTACCAAGAAACTTGCTGACGAAATTTCTGAGCTGAGAGCGATCTCCGGTCATATGCTTGGAGCAACCAGAGTCAAAATACTAGAGAACAATTTGGACCACCTGTTTTCAATAACAACAGTAGACAATGCATTGGAAACTATTGGTTCCTGAGTGTTAGCAGATATAGATATAGAATTATCAGAATTGCTAACATTTTTGAGACCCTTAGATTTCTTGCGTTTTCTAATATGAGTTTTAGCACTAACAGTTTTACTGTTCCAACTTTCTTAGGTTTTGGATTATTCGCGGGCACTATAGTGGGAGTAGACCTATTTAAAGGGCACTTGGTTCCTACAGTAGTGTCAGTGTTCCTAGTTAAAGGATACGCTTGTGTTTTGGTAGCCTTGGTACTCCTAGTTAAAGGGCACGCTTTCTTCGCTTTAGTGGGAGTGATCCTAGTCAAAGGGCACATATTTCCTACTATAGTGAAAGTTCTACCAGTGGGACGCCACATCCAACCAACTTGGGTTAACACTTTCCCAGTCGGTTTCCAGTCTAATCCATTTTTCCAGGCATGCATTTCATTCACATGGTCAATAAGGCAAGAATCATGACGACTAGAAAACATACATTCATTGCAATTCCAACATTTCAAATTAGAATTCACAGTAGGCTTAGAACGCTGCACAACCGCAGAGCCTTTAGGTTTAGCTACATGATCCTTTTTATTCAAAACAGAAATAATATTCCTAGGATGGGCTTCTACTTTCTTCTTCACTTGACTACTAGATGGGGGCAAGATCCTATCATTCTTCTTGTTTCGTTTAAGCTTAGATCTTTGAGCCTTAGTAGTGGTGCTTACTCCTGTAGAAGGCAACACGGGAATATTAGAAGCTGGTTTTGATTCCTCCTTATCTTTAGTGACCATAGTTTGAGAAGGTTTAGTCCTAGGGCCCTTGTTAAGTGGTGTGACGGCTATAAGATTCTTTTTGATTGCACTAGAGGACGATGCTGAGACAGTGGTTGCGTTATCCACAACATTCTTACCTTTTAGAGTACGAAGTGTTTCCTTTAACTCAGCCAAGACCAGATTCTTATCACAAATTTGTTCCCTCAAATCAGATATTTCCATCGACTTTCGATTCAATTGTTCAATCAATGATTGATTCTGTGTAGTGGTATCAACACATGCGGGCTGTACTGAATCGAAGAGTCGTGTATTTTTCTGTTTTAAGTTATGAACTTTGGACAAAATCTTGGAAACTCAATTATCTAGATCAAGTCTAAAATTCTCAGTGGCCTTAAGTACGTTCACACAGTTACCCTCCTTAGATTTCTCTATTTCTATCGGCAAAGAGTTAGCAACTTTGTCACTTGGCTGACGCTGTTTTGATTGTAAATTCAATCGAAAATTCTTTTCAAAATTTGCATCATCGATATTAACACCTTCGAATGACGTTTCAAAGATTTCTTGAATAAATTGTTGCTTGCATTCAAGCGAAATACAATGTGTTTGAATCTCATCAAAACGTTTTGAAAGCGATGAATATGAATCTTGAAGCTTTAAAAATTCAGCGTCAGATTCGTGACAAGTACTATCTACCACAGTATCCATAGATTCAACATTATGCACAATAGAATCATTATCAGTACTTGTATTCACACAGACAGAAACAATATCATGAGACATCACTTGATTCAGAAGCAGATCATTATGGCGTGAAACCCGTTCTATTTCAAGTAAACTGTTTTCATAAGCATCTTCCATTTCATTGAAAACACGTCTAACTTCTTCTATTTCCAAAAACAAATCTTGATCAATATTACGAAGACAAGCTTTAACATTGTTTACAAACAGAACAATTTCATTTCGAAGCGCAGCTCTAGTGTGCTCAAAGTTCCATTCACCTTCCGTTATGGCCGTGGCCGTCGTACGTTCCAAAATGACCTTGTCAAAATCGGCTAAGTGTTGGTGAACCGTATTTAAGTTAACGGACGCCTTACTTACCGGTGGAATTAACTTCGTTAAATCCTTTTTGACGAGTGTAGGAGACGTACTAGGAAGGTTTTCATTTGACAAACTTTGGGGCACAAGAACTGTTAATTCTGCTAATTCCTTTTGTAAGCGAATGCGTGTCTTTTTCAAAAATTGATCTTTGTTATGTTGATCATAATCAATTGTATGGAATTTTGAAAGCATTTTAGAATGAGTTTCATCCTCAAGTGATTTTGTCTCCTCAGTACTACGAGCATAAGGTGCTTCTTTCGATTTGCCAATTATAGTCATATCATAAAGACCGGGAATATATTCCTGAGCTTGTTTTGCATAACCGGGATTAGGTGGTAAATCTTGAAGACGCTTAAGTTCGAGTTCTTTAAATGATTTAGTTAAGAGATTAACCTTTTCTGTGGAAGTGTATTGTTTTAAAAGCTGTTGTTCTTTAAATTTAAGAAGTTTGGTAGCATTAATTTCCGATTCAACTTTTTTAGACTCGAGAGTTTCGAAATCCATTTTAAGTTTATAAAAATCATTGACAACCGACTCTTTTTCTTTTAATTCATTGGAAAGATTAGCTTTTAATGATTCTATTTCTTTCAAGTGTTCAATCTTTTCAAAACAAAATTGATCAAATTCGGAACATGTTATTTTCTCTTCTTGAGGGACCATTTCAAAAGTTTTGACCTTTTCTTTATGCAACGCAAGCTCAGCAGTTAGGGTGGAATTCGTATCTACGGATTGTCTGAGGGCCATATGCATTTGATCAATAACATGTTTAGGCACCATGACCAAATCATGTTGCGCATAAGATTCCATACCCGTCGTAGCATTTGGTTGAGGTTCAGTCAAATGTGTTGGATTGGGTACCACATCATTTGAGTTACTAGTCCCCGAATGCTGTTCGAGGTTGTCATTTTCATGCCCAACTTGATGTTGGTTATCATCAATATTATTAGATGTGGTTGGTACCTCACTGATGACATCAGAACCGTAGTGAGAGAGATTAGTAACGAGAGCAGCTTGGGCAGAGTGAATGTCATCACAATCAGAATCATATGCGTCAAGGTCATCTGCTTGATAAGCTGCATGAGAAGTAGAAACGACTGCAATGCCTTCAGTATCTGCTGCCCCTGGGTCTGCAAGAAATGCCAACTCCTCTGAATCCAAAATCTTCCCCTTAGACTGAGCATCAACCAAATACATCTTCTCACGAAAACATGCATCATCCCTCTTCCTTTTCGGCTGAGTGCATTCCCTAGCCATTTGACCTTGTCCTCGGCAATTGTAGCAAGTCACAACCCTCTTAGGAGCATTAGGACTCCTATTTCCGCTAGCTTGAGAATTCACAGCTTGATTGTTCCCAGTCCTTGTAGGAGGTCCATATGAATTTTGCCTTCCCTGAATAGGTTGCACCGTCACTTGACCATCTTGAACAGTGGCTTGTTGTCGAGGATTTGATGAGGTGCGGAGCTGATTGTTTGTTGGTGGAAATCCTCTAGTTGCAACAAGTTTTGACAAGTAAGCGGTGAGATGGTTTAGTACATCAGCTGGCGTATCATTTGGAGTAAAGACCGGTGCTTGGATTGGTAGAAGTTCATTAGAGTAGAAGGCTTGTGCTGGTTGTGCTTCTATAGGAAAATATCCTTGCTGAGGAGTATAGCCCAATGGAGAAGTGTTGGCTTGTGATGGCGATGTTTGATATGATGGTTGCTGTTGAAAAGATTGTTGATGAACACTTTGTTGATATTCTTGCTGTGGCATCATTCGTGGTTGATAAGATGGTTGCTGTGGTTGCTGATAGATGTGTGGTGGTGGCTGCTGCAAGTATGATGGTTGTTGATAAGTATAAGCCATGTTTTGTTGAGAAGCATACATTGCAAGTGGATCATGAACTTGAGGTGTAGAAAACCAAGCCTCGATCACATGGCATTCGTGTTGTTGAAGAAAAGCATGAAGTTGATCCACATTGGTGTTATGCAAGTCCTTAGACAATGTTTTCAAAAGAAATACGTGACTTTAATACGAAAAGCGGGTTGCAGTCTGAAATAACTACAAGCCATTTAGGCATGTTTTATGAAATATTTACAACTTTTGTACGAACTCTATTTATGGCGCCGTGTCGATATTAATCAACATTTCTAAGGCCTTAAATATTATCGTACCAAAAGACATGCCTTTGAAAAATAAAGTAAAAATATTTTTGGATTTTTATGAATTTTTCAATTTTATGGTTTTTATATGGTTTTATATTTTTGTATTTTGCTTTTGTGGATAAAAATATAAACAATATATACAAATGATCACCAAGGATACGGATAATAGTTTTACCACCACTATTCTTTCGCTTCATCTGCGAGTTCCTTTAGAGTCTCAGGCGAGAAAGTTCTCATTCCTAGCTTGTCGGCCAAAAATCTAAATTTGAGCTCTGATACCATTTGTAGAAATGTAAATCTATGCTTATGTTTTTAGAGAGAGAAAGAGATAGAGAGATGGTGGATTTCACACAAAGCTAGAGAGAGAAACTAAAAAAGAACTATGTGATAATTATGAAACCACACACCCTCTCCATCTAAGGAGAGGGTTTATATACCCAAGCCCATGAGATGGGCTTGGGTTTACATTAGGCCGCCGGCCCATACAATCCATGGGCTCAGTTTTGGGCTTTGTTTGATAAATGTAAATAACTAAACTACAAGCTATAACATGAACTATTGTTGGAGTGACCGATCCTTTCTAATACGTAAAACGTATTTCCAACAGAATACAAACAAACAAATTGTCCAAGGAAAGGAAATTGACAAGATAGGAATGTTGCCGCTCCAGTTTACGTTTGAATGATGCTGACAAACCTTAAGGTCTGAATGTTGTAAATGGTATATTCTTACTTGATATTCTTTATGTTAGTATGTTGGATTTCAGATCGGGTAGAAACTATAGAAATGTAAAGATTCAGTTGTTTTATCAACGGAGAGTCAATGAGATTGACAATTAACTATGATGTGGAGTTAACCGATGGAAAGGTTGCTAGTGTTAGTTTTACACTGAGAGTGTGTTACTTGAATTTAGGAAAGTAGGTGTTTAGTATCGACTTGATGCTCAAAGAGTTGGAATCTTTGGATGTGGATTATTGGTATGAATTGGTTAGTGGTGCGAAGTGCTGATGCTTGAGATTGGACTAATCTTCACTATAAACTGATAGCTGCTGGTTTAGATTTTGCTGCAAAAGTTGAGTGTTGACTATGAGAGGTGATGAATGAATTTTCTGTTTGAGAAGTATCTTGTTTGGAAACAAGGAAGTATGTGGAAGAGGAATGTGATGTATTCCTAGCTCAGGTAATTAGTGATAGGGTAGTTAAGGAGAAGTTTGGAGATCTGTTAATGATTCGAGAGTATTATGAAGTTTTCCTGAAGTTTTGCAGAGTTGTTGCCGCCTCATGAAGTGGAGTTCGTGTCGATTGAGTGTTGTAAACAATAGGTGTAATGCTTCTGCGTTTCGTTGTGTAGTGCTGCTGCGTTCTGTTGAGTAGTATTTGTATGCCTTATCATTTGGCACCGTCAGAGTGGAATAAGTTATTCGGTCAACTTCGAGAAGTGGTGGATAAGAGATGTATTAGATTAAGTTTTGTTTCCAATGGCGATCGTCTCTGTTGTTTGTCAAGAAGGATGGATTGTTTCGAATGTGTATTGATTATCGTGAGCTTAACAAATTGACAGGCAAGAATCGGTATCCATTACCGAGGATTGATGATTCGTTTGATCCTTGCAACTTGTCTGGATCCAGTGTGTACTCAAAGATCGCTTTGAGTTCTGGTTATCATTAACTGAGAGTTAGGAAGGAAGATGTTCCTATAGTTGTTTTTCGTACTTGATTTGGGTACTTTAAGCTTCACGTGATGTTTTTGGAATTGACGAACGCGTCTGCCATATTCATGGACTAGGTGAATCTTGTGTGTAAGATGTGCTAGGATGCGTTATTCATTATATATATTGAAGATATTCTATTTTATTCCAAGAGGAAAGGAGGAACCTAAGTAGCATATGAGGATAATTTTTGGGATGGTTGGAAAAAGAGAAATTGTATGTAAAGTTTCCTATGTGTGAATATTGGTTGAAATATTGCGTTTTAAGACAATTGATTGACAACAAAGGTATTCGTGAAGATCTTGCCAAGATTGAAACGATTAAGGATTGGTCGGTACCAACGACGCTGACGGAAATCTTTTAATTCCTTGGTTTAAGCTGGGAATAATCGGAGGTTTATCGAAAGGTTTTCACTGATTATTAAACCATTGATTAAGCTGACTAAGAAGAATTGGATGTGTGAGTACCACTTATACATCTAAATTGTAAGTTTCGAGATCTGATCCTTATCAGATGAGGAAGCTGTATACTGAACACTGAAGGGTAAGTTGTGTTCTGCACTGATGTTGTCATTATTGAAAGGACCTGAAGGATTTATAATTTGTTGTGATGCGTCTCATAAGGGTTATGTAGTTATGGTGTTTGCTTCAAGATTGTAGGAAATATTACTTGTATTGAATCAAGTGTGTAGTGATAAAGGATCATAGAAGTTGATCCATAATTAATTTCTTGGGATGATAAAAGAAATGAGTAGAGGATTACCAGTTATATGTTTTGAGTACCTGAGTATGTTGATGGTTATGACTGTGAGTGATTATGACCACGAGATCCGCTACCATCCGGGATAGGCGAATGTGGTAGCTAATGCACTTATCAGGGATAAAAAGGAAAATTCTTATAAGGATTGAGTTTTGGTAATTACAAAAAGTGTGGACTTGATAGAAAGGATATGAAATTTTAAGTTAGTGGTCTAAATTGAGAAGGAGGTCAAGATAAGTGATTTCAATATTTTGTTAAACTTATGGAAATGATTTTGTTGTAATGCCAAGTTAGGCATGGTATATTGAGAACTCCTAACATACCTAAGTTGAGAGAGTGAGACTTAGTGATGAAGGAATCTCACAAGTCAAGTAATTGATACGTTCTGGTTTGGGTAAAGATGAAAGTTGAGTTGAGTACGGTGTGTTATACAGAGACTAATGGACAGAGTGAAAGGATGATTCGAACATCGAACGGTATACTTTTGCGTGTGTGATTGACTTAGGCCTTGTTGGAATTCTTATACGACAATGATTGTCATGCTAGTAATGAGGCTGTACTGTTTGATGGTACATAGAGAACTTCAATTTGTGAAGGGTAAAGATTGCGAGTTATGGACGTAAGATTAGGCTTTTGGTGCATTGCAGAAATGTAGGTGGAATTGAATGAGTAAACTAGAAGTGATATTGGCAATATTGATAAGATTGTATGGGTTAAAGATCGTTTATTAAGTAACAAGGAATTGTCAGAAGGGTTATGTTGGCAATCGAAGGAAATCGATGGAGTTTGAAATTAGGAAACGTGGTTATGCTTAAGGTGTTGTTATGGCGGGTGAAATTTGTTTTGAGAACAACAAGGAAAGAATTCAACTTGAAGATAAGTTGCTTTTCAAAGCAAGAACTGTGAAGAGTTCCTATGAGGTCGAAACATAGTGAGAATTATATTGTGAAGATACAAGAATTCCAGGAGTGGAATCTGAAATTGTGAAGGAAGCATGAGGATTTCTTTAAGGAAAAGAGTTCTCATTTGTTCTGGAGGTATGGAATGTGAATATAAGAGGGGCCGAGCGCCGGGACGTCGCTCTCTTTTAGGAGGGTAGGATGTGACAACCCAAAACCGAGGTCATTTATTTAATATTATATATTATTATTTTTACGAATAATTTTGAAATTTTTGATGAGTTGAATGAAATGACGATTGATGGTTTTATTTAAAACCGACGTTGGAGGTCTTATTTTTATCTTTTTACTAATAGCGAGGATTATTAGTGACCACAATATCGACGGATGCCCGACATTTTATGTTTTATCATTTGTTGTCTCGATGTTTATATTTTTGACGTTTTTATTTTAAGTTCATATTAAGTCGAACCGGGATCATATTATCATCATATTTTGAGTGCATTTTAACTTTTGAAAAGTATTTTTACGAAACCCGCGGCTCGTAAATATTTTCAAAATTGACAATTTACATTTTTCACCCTTACAACTATTTAATTGCATTTTGGACCAAAACTATCAGAAATTGGCAAAACAAGTCCCTTCACCCCACTATAAATAGATTTTCCACTTAGGAAAAATACATAGAATGCATGTGAAAAAAATATTTCTTTCTCTCTCTCTTGTTCTAGCCCAAACCGTACACCCCCCTAATCAAATCCATTTGATTTTCAAAATTTAGCTTGAATCAAGCTAAAACAACACAAGTCCCATCTCTAAAATTCAATGGTGATTCTAATGGTGTAATTTTCTTCAACATGCAAGAACATTTATTTTTTTCATATGATCCATGAAGGTTTGATCTATTTTTATGATGATATATTGTTGTTAGTGCATTTATATGTATATTTTAGTTATTGCATGTTCATTATTTTAGAATGGGTAATTTTTGTATGATTATTTAAATGTGTTATAGGTTAGTTATGTTGTTAGTAATGTTATTAGGGTGATATTAGGCATATGAGAATGATTAAAATATGGTGGAAAATTAATTTTGAATGATTTTTAAATATATATTTTTAAACAGATTATTAAACTTAATTTTATGAAAATATGAGTTTGAGTTTGAGATGAACTAATTAGATATTGTTGTAGAGGATGTTTTTAACTTCGTTTTGGTATAAGGTAGGACTTCTAGCTCCAAACGAGCGAAAAGTTACGTTAGTTTGATTATTCGTGTACCGGGAGACGAGTATCGTCACAATATATAATTGTTGTCGATATTTGGATCGAATCTCGGGGACTGTAAAATGGATTTTAAAATGAGTCATGGACTTATTTTGAATGATAAGTATGATGATGTTGAGTTATTTTCAAAGTTGAGTGTCGGTTTTGTAACCGGAGAAAAATAATTGGTTTAAAAGACTATATGAGTTGTTGACGTAAAACTGTCCGGTTTTTGTAGTTCAAAGATGTGTCGGGCAGGGAACTTTAAAAGTAAAATCTTTTGTTGGGCTTTTAACAGGTCATTCTATATATAGTAAGTGAGGTCTCTTATTATTACCATAAATATTTGATGTGTTTAAGTGGGGTAAATGAGCTCGTACATTTGGTGTGTACCGGCAGATTTTTATCGAAAGAATTAACTAATAGTAAGCACATAGAATGAAGTAAAAGGTCACTTGTATTGTTTTAATTTTGGGTTGAGTGTGATTTTATGATTTTGAGTTTGAGGTTACTAAGTATGGATTTTACTCGAGTTTATTATTGATGAACGCGCCTTATTTGATAGGTTGCGGTTTTTGTGTTTATCGGGCATCAACTATCGTCGAAGATCGTCTTACTACTGCTATTGCTCCAGGTGAGTCTATAGCCTCGCTTTTGTAATTGTTTGAATGATTTTAAAACCCGCGAGGGGGATACATTCTATTTGAAAGTAAAATGAACACAAGTCATGATTGATTGTTTGGACCCGAATGTTGCCTTTGTTGCCCTTGTTGTTTGAATTGTATAAGTACCTACTTTGCAAAAGTCCCTAAATTCATGAGCCGTTAACTATCTTCTGACTTGATGTTGTGAGTTGGGAATAGCCGCTTATTCTAATAATAGTACTATTGGGCTGACGACCCTATCTGAGACCAGGGCTTTACGCTGAGTAACCCGCTGGGAAGGATAATTTTACGAGAATGAGAATTGGTATTTTTGCAAATGATGCCCTAGTAGGGGCACTGGAATTCATCTAGTCATGCCGGCTTTAGGCGTGGGTGACTAAGTTAAGGGGTCGGTGTCATGAGCTTAATACAATTCAATAGCTATTGCTATATACCAGATTGCCAGAATAATAGATTGTAATGATCAGCAATTCTATTAAATGATCTTTATTGATTTTTCTCTTGTGTTCAAATGTTGAATTGGAAAACCTATAGACTCGCTCAACCGTTGTGTTAATGATTTTAAGCATGTATTTCAGGTATTGAAGATGATGAATTGCGGAGCTTGCTGGAGAAGGATTGCGGATTACTTTTGTGGTGATTAGTCTAAAACATATTTCTTTCCCTTTTGTCATAAAAATAATAATGTATGGTCAAGTACTTTGGTAAAGTGTTTGTGGATTTGATAATGTCTTTGGGGGACCTAAATGATACTCTGATATCTTTAAAATTGTTTTACATGGGATCGAAAGTTTTAGACAGTGGTTAAATTATATTCTTTTATATTTCAAATTTATCATTTTGAGTTGTTCAAAATTTCTTGTGTAACAATGTTTGTATTTAGCACCCAAATGTGTATTTCCGATGCGCAATGTAATTTGGGGGTGTTAAAGATTGGTAATAAGAGCTTTTTAGTTATAGCGAATTAGGTCGATTTTTGAAAAATGTCCTAAACTATAACTTTGGTGTTGAAAATATTTTACAAAAGCAACGTAACTTCTCCGCAAGGCTCCGGTAAGATTATTTGTTTTTTATTGTTTTATAGTTAGATGTATCCCTTAAAATTGAAATGATTTTAGTGTATTTATTAAGTAAATACTATGATGATGTATTGATGATGTATTGATGATTGTTAAAAGTACGCTGAGTACATGTTATTGTATATTTTCTTTATGTAATGCATATGTATATAATTTAAAATAATGACCTTATATATTGCCGAGGGTCTAGGACAGTAGACCAGATGTTGAACGATTTTACAACTGATTTCTTGCGACTTGTATCGGGTATGGTAGTTTGATTAGTTGATGTATGATAGACATGTGGTTGAAATTAGTGTGAATAGGAGGTTGATGTGAAAGAAAAGTGGTTTTAAAAGGTTGTATTTGGTATGTGAAGAATTGAGTTTGTTAGGACTTGGAAGATGGACGAGATTGCTAGCCTTGGTCAATTGTGATGCATTTGTATGCTTGAATTGAATGGTTTAAAGAGAAGTAGGTATGTTTTGAAAGGATGAGTGAGTGGAGCCTCAGGTGAGATTGATTCTGAGTAGAGTTTGGAAGCTTAGGAATGTTGAAAGTTGTACTAAGATTTGCCTGGTGATTGATCTGCCGTGTATGAGTGAGTATTTGGATTTTGAGAATGAGCTGCCATCAGGTTATGGACTTGACCTTGATGTGTAAAAAGGGAAATAGACGAGTGTGATGTAGCTGACAACAATGTAAGGAGGGTGAGGAGCTGGTGTCTAAGGAACTAATCGCGTAATGGATTTCTTTGTATCTTATTTTTCTTTGTGATCGGACTTATTTAAACCCTTGTGTCGTAGAATTGTGATGGAACTTATTATCTTTTAAGTTTGTTCGGTAGATGATTGTAGTGACAGGCATTGCCACTATCTTGTTGAATCCTCAACGCAATATGAATTACCCTCATGATCTATGATGTGCCTTTATTAACTCTTTTGAGTTTTGGTTGAGTAACCATTGTAGTTTATGTTGTTCGCGCATGTAGTATCCATGAGATGTCCTGATAAAGAATTCCTTCTTTTATCTTGATATGTATACTTAACATGTTTCTTTCCTCCGTGATGATAGAAGGAGTAAGGGAAGCATATTTCTGTCATTAGTAGATCGCTACGTGACTAAGTTTCATGAAATATGTCGCCAAAGCTAACGACTGCTACTGTGAACACTATGATTGAACAAGTTATTGCTAGAGCTTTTGGAGCTGATCGTGCTGCCAGGAATTAAAGATGTTGGGGTTAATTGTGTTGGAGATAATGATGATGCTGCTGAGAATAATGATGATGCTGCTAAGAATAATGATGATGCTGCTGAAATTAATGGCGATGCTACTAATAATAATGAGGATGTTGCTGATGCAGATGATAGTGTTGCTGCTGTTCTGCAAGTTCCAGAGAATGTAATTATGTTAGTTTTCAGAAGTGTGGTTCTGCGCTGTTTGGTGGTATTAGTAGTGCATTAGAATTGCATAGTTGGATTGATAAGATAGAGAGTACTTTGATATTATTAGGTGTTCAAAAATTAATAAGGTGAAATTTGCTGCTGCTATATTTCAGGATGGTACACTAAGATGGTGGAATACCAAGTGACTACTTTAGGATTGGTTGTGACTAATAGTAAGGCATGGCCTGTGATGAAAGGACTATTGACTGCTAGGTTTTGTCCTAAGAAGGAACTAGGACAGTTGGAAACCGAAATGAGATAATTCGTGCTAAGGAACGATGTTATTACTTCTTATTGGGAAATTTTCTGAGCTATATTTACTATACCATGATACTTTTGTGAATGACCGTAAAACAAGGAAGCAGTACATTAGAGGATTGTCTAGTAATATCAAGGGTGAGGTTATTTATTTAAGTCCTAAATCTTTCGGTGAAGCTGTTTAGAGGATGTTTGATTTAATGGACGTGAAAGTGGAAGTTAGGAAAGATAGCATTGTTGAAACAATAAGAGAAAGTGGGAATCTGTTTAGTCTAACCCGAATCAAGGTCAAAATATAAGGATTACAGTAATAACAATAACTAAAGACAGAACCGAAATCAGTATTTAAACTCTGGAAGGAATGATGGGATTCATGCTGCCACTGTGTCTAGAAGTAACAAGATAAATCTCAAGTGTGTTTGCTGTACTCTATACCATGTAGGTAATTTTCCACAATTACGACTAGAGTTAGGAAAATCTGGTCATAAAGCTGCTAAGTGCAGAACAAGATGATTAATTACTGGAATTTGTACCCCTAGAGTAGTGTTATGTTTTAGCCGTGGTGAAAAAGAATACAAACAAAGGAATTATCCAAGGAAAGGAAATTGACAAGATAGGAATGCTGCCGCTCCGGTTTACGTTTGAATGATGCTGACAAACCTTAAGGTCTGAATGTTATAAATGGTATATTCTTACTTGATATTCTTTATGTCAGTATGTTGTTGGATTTCAGATCGGGTAGAAACTGTAGAAATGTAAAGATTCCGTTGTTTTATCAACGGAGAGTCAATGAGATTGACAATTAACTATGATGTGGAGTTAACCGATGGAAAGGTTGCTAGTGTTAGTTTTACACTGAGAGTGTGTTACTTGAATTTAGGAAACTAGGTGTTTAGTATCGACTTGATGCTCAAAGAGTTGGAATCTTTGGATGTGGATTATTGGTATGAATTGTTTAGTGGTGCGAAGTGCTGATGCTTGAGATTGGACTAATCTTCACTATAAACTGATAGCTGCTGGTTTAGATTTTGCTGCAAAAGCTGAGTGTTGACTATGAGAGGTGATGAATGAATTTTCTGTTTGAGAAGTATATTGTTTGGAAACAAGGAAGTATGTGGAAAAGGAATGCGATGTATTCCTAGCTCAGGTAATTAGTGATAGGGTAGTTAAGGAGAAGTTTGGAGATCTGTTAATGATTCGAGAGTATTATGAAGTTTTCCTGAAGTTTTGCAGAGTTGCTGCCGCCTCATGAAGTGGAGTTCGTGTCGATTGAGTGTTGTAAACAATAGGTGTAATGCTTATGCGTTTCGTTGTGTAGTGCTGTTGCGTTCTGTTGAGTAGTATTTGTATTAGATTAAGTTTTGTGGAATGAGTTATTCGGTCAACTGCGAGAAGTGGTGGATAAGAGATGTATTAGATTAAGTTTTGTTGCCAATGGCGATCGTCTGTGTTGTTTGTCAAGAAGGATGGATTGTTTCAAATGTGTATTGATTATCGTGAGCTTAACAAATTGACAGCCAAGAATCGGTATCCATTACCGAGGATTGATGATTCGTTTGATCCTTGCAACTTGTCTGGATCCAGTGTATACTTAAAGATCGCTTTGAGTTCTGGTTATCATTAACTGAGAGTTAGGAAGGAAGATGTTCCTATAATTGTTTTTCGTACTTGATTTGGGTACTTTAAGCTTCACGTGATGTTTTTGGAATTGACGAACGCGTCTGCCATATTCATGGACTAGGTGAATCTTGTGTGTAAGATGTGCTAGGATGAGTTATTCATTATATATATTGAAGATATTCTATTCTATTCCAAGAGGAAAGGAGGAACCTAAGTAGCATATGAGGATAATTTTTGGGATGGTTGGAAAAAGAGAAATTGTATGTAAAGTTTCCTATGTGTGAATGTTGGTTGAAATATTGCTTTTTAAGACAATTGATTGACAACAAAGGTATTCGTGAAGATCTTGCCAAGATTGAAATGATTAAGGATTGGTCGGTACCAACGACGCTAACGGAAATCTTTTAATTACTTGGTTTAAGCTAGGAATAATCAGAGGTTTATCGAAAGGTTTTCACTGATTGTTAAACCATTGATTAAGCTGACTAAGAAGAATTGGATGTGTGAGTACCACTTATACATCTAAATTCTAAGTTTCGAGATCTGATCCTTATCAGATGAGGAAGCTGTATACGGAACAATGAAGGGTAAGTTGTGTTCTGCACTGATGTTGTCATTATTGAAAGGACCTGAAGGATTTATAGTTTGTTGTCATGCGTCTCATAAGGGTTATGTAGTTGTGGTGTTTGCTTCAAGATTGTAGGAAATATTACTTGTATTGAATCAAGTGTGTAGTGATAAAGGATCATAGAAGTTGCTCCATAATTAATTTCTTGGGATGATAAAAGAAATGAGCAGAGGATTACCAGTTATATGTTTTGAGTACCTGAGTATGTTGATGGTTATGACTGTGAGTGATTATGACCATGAGATCCGCTACCATCCGGGATAGGCGAATGTGGTAGCTAATGCACTTATCAGGGATAAGAAGGAAAAATCTTCTAAGGATTGAGTTTTGGTAATTACAAAAAGTGTGGACTTGATAGAAAGGATATGCAATTTTAAGTTAGTGGTCTAAATTGAGAAGGAGGTCAAGATAAGTGATTTCAACATTTTGTTAAATTTATGGAAAGGATTTTGTTGTAATGCCAAGTTAGGCATGGTATATTGAGCACTCCTAACATACCTAAGTTGAGAGAGTGAGACTTAGTGATGAAGGAATCTCACAAGTCAAGTAATTGATACGTTCTGGTTTGGGTAAAGATGAAAGTTGAGTTGAGTACAGTGTGTTATACAGAGACTAATGGACAGAGTGAAAGGATGATTCGAACATCGAACGGTATACTTGTGCGTGTGTGATTGACTTAGGCCTTGTTGGAATTCTTATACGACAATGATTGTCATGCTAGTAATGAGGTTGTACTGTTTGATGGTACATAGAGAACTTCAATTTGTGAAGGGTAAAGATTGTGCGTTATGGACGTAAGATTAGGCTTTTGGTGCATTGCAGAAATGTAGGTGGAATTGAATGAGTAAACTAGAAGTGATATTGGCAATATTGATAAGATTGTATGGGTTAAAGATCGTTTATTAAGTAACAAGGAATTGTCAGAAGGGTTATGTTGGAAATCGAAGGAAATCGATGGAGTTTGAAATTGGGATACGTGGTTATGCTTAAGGTGTTGTTATGACGGGTGAAACTTGTTTTGAGAACAACAAGGAAAGAATTCAACTTGAAGATAAGTTGCTTTTCATTTAAGGAAAAGAGTTATCATTTGTTCTGGAGGTATGGAGTGTGAATATAAGAGGGGCCGAGCGCCGGGACGTCGTTCTCTTTTAGGAGGGTAGGATGTGACAACCCAAAACCGAGGTCATTTATTTAATATTATATATTATTATTTTTACGAATAATTTTGAAATTTTTTATGAGTTGAATGAAATGACGATTGATGGTTTTATTTAAAACCGACGTTGGAGGTCTTATTTTTATCTTTTTACTAATAGCGAGGATTATTAGTGACCACGATATCGACGGATGCCCGAGATTTTATGTTTTATCATTTGTTGTCTCGATGTTTATATTTTTGACGTTTTTATTTTAGGTTCGTATTAAGTCGAACCAGGATCATATTATCATCATATTTAGAGTGCGTTTTAACTTTTGAAAAGTATTTTTACGAAACCCGAGCCTCGTAAATATTTTCAAAATTGAAAATTTACATTTTCCACCCTTACAACTATTTAATTGGATTTTGGACCAAAACTATCACAAATTGGCAAAACAAGTCCCTCCACCCCACTATAAATAGATTTTCCACTTAGGAAAAACACATAGAATGCATGTGAAAAAAAAAATTTCTTTCTCTCTATCTTGTTCTAGCCCAAACCGTACACCCCCCTAATCAAATTCATTTGATTTTCAAAATTTAGCTTGAATCAAGCTAAAACAACACAAGTCCCATTTCTAAAATTCAATGGTGATTCTAATGGTGTAATTTTCTTCAACATGCAAGAACATTTATTTTTTTCATATGATCCATGAAGGTTTGATCTATTTTTATGATGATATATTGTTGTTAGTGCATTTATATGTATATTTTAGTTATTGCATGTTCATTATTTTTGAGTGGGTAATTTTTGTATGATCATTTAAATGTGTTATGGGTTAGTTATGTTGTTAGTAATGATATTAGGGTGATATTAGACATATGGGAATGATTAAAATGTGGTTAAAAATTAATTTTGAATGATGTAAATATATATATTTTTAAACAGATTATTAAACTTAATTTTCTTAAAATATGAGTTTGAGTTTGAGATGAACTAATTAGAGATTGTTGTAGAGGATGTTTTTAGCTTCGTTTTGGTATAAGGTAGGACATCTAGCTCCAAACGAGCGAAAAGTTACGTTAGTTTGATTATTCGTGTACCGGGAGACGAGTATCGTCACAATATATAATTGTTGTCGATATTTGGATCGAATCCCGGGGACTATAAAATGGATTTTAAAATGTGTCATGGACTGATTATGAATGATAAGTATGATGATGTTGAGTTATTTTCAAAGTTGAGTGTCGGTTTTGTAACCGGAGACAAATAATTAGTTTAAAAGACTATATGAGTTGTTGACGTAAAACTGTCCGGTTTTTGTAGTCCAAAGATGTGTCGGGCAGGGAACTTTAAAAGTAAAATATTTTGATGGGCTTTTAACAGGTCTTTCTATATATAGTAAGTAAGGTCTCTGATTAGTACCATAAATATTTGATGTGTTTAAGTGGGGTAAATGAGCTCGTACATTTGGTGTGTACCGGCAGATTTTTATCGAAAGAATTAACTAATAGTAAGCACATAGAATGAAGTAAAAGGTCACTTGTATTGTTTTAATTTTGGGTTGAGGGTGATTTTATGATTTTCAGTTTGATGTTACTAAGTATGGATTTTACTCGAGTTTATTATTGATGAACGCGCCTTATTTGATAGGTTGCGGTTTTTGTGTTTATCGGGCATCAACTATCGTCGAAGATCGTCTTACTACTGCTATTGCTCCAGGTGAGTCTATAGCCTCGCTTTTGTAATTGTTTGAATGATTTTAAAACCCGCGAGGGGGATACATGCTATTTGAAAGTAAAATGAACACAAGTCATGATTGATTGTTTGGACCCGAATGTTGCCTTTGTTTCCCTTGTTGTTTGAATTTTATAAGTACCTAATTTGCAAAAGTCCCTAAATTCATGAGCCGTTAACTATCTTCTGACTTGATGTTGTGAGTTGGGAATAGCCGCTTATTCTAATAATAGTACTATTGGGCTGACGACCCTATCTGAGACCAGGGCTTTACGCTGAGTAACCCGCTGGGAAGGATACTTTTATGAGAATGAGAATTGGTATTTTTGCAAATGATACCCTAGTAGGGGCACTGGAATTCATCTAGTCATGCCGGCTTTAGGCGTGGGTGACTAAGTTAAGGGGTCGGTGTCATGAGCTTAATACAATTCAATAGCTATTGCTATATACCAGATTGCCAGAATAATAGATTGTAATGATCAGCAATTCTATTAAATGATCTTGATTGATTTTTCTCTTGTGTTCAAATGGTGATTTGGAAAACCTATAGACTCGCTCAACCGTTGTGTTGATGATTTTAAGCATGTATTTCAGGTATTGAAGATGATGAATTGCGGAGCTTGCTGGAGAAGGATTGCGGATTGCTTTTGTGGTGATTAGGGTCTAAAACAGATTTCTTTCCCTTTTGTCATAAAAATAATAATGTATGCTCAAGTACTTTGGTAAAGTGTTTGTGGATTTGATAAAGTCTTTGGGGGACCTAATTGATACTCTGATATCTTTAAAATTGTTTTACATGGGATCGAAAGTTTTAGACAGTGGTTAAATTATATTCTTTTATATTTCAAATTTATCATTTTGAGTTGTTCAAAATTTCTTGTGTAACAATGTTTGTATTTAGCACCCAAATGTGTATTTCCGCTGCGCAATGTAATTTGGGGGTGTTAAATGCTACGATACAGATACAACTGAAACGGAAATACAAGTACAAAAGATCTGAATCATGCGAGCTGAGATGCAACTCAATGCTTGTCATGATGTACAATGAAATCTAGCCTACACTAGTATGGCTGTCTGTAGGTGCAGGTGGTCCGGCTGGTGGCGTGGGTGTACGATCATCCTGCATACGAATCATCGCCCTCCTAGTCTCGTTGGAGAATCTCATAGTCTCTAGCAACTGGTGCTGACGTGTAGTATCGGCACTCCGTAGGTGGTCTGTCTCAGCAGTGAGTCCCTGATGACGAAGGTCTGCCAGGTCTACGAACGTCCGAAACGTCTCCTCCTGAGTGAGGATAGCAGCCTGGGTCTCGTATGAGTGACCCTCTAGTGCAGCTAGCCGGTAGCGAAGGTAAGCAACCTCATCCAATAACCAATGCATAGTTCCCTGGGTCATACCCAGAGAACTCTGTGTGGTGTGTGACTCACTAGCCACAGCCTAGTAGAGAGATCTATACCTCTCCTGAAGTAAGGTGCGAACCTGCTGGTCCGCCTGCAATAGGGCATGCATGAAAGCGGTGTCCTGCGCCTGTCAGGCCACAAGTGCGTTGACCTATGCTTGTATGGCACCAATACTGGGCTGTCCAACTCCTAATCCCTCTCCTACCTCGAAGGTCGAGTCAGGAACAAAATCGCGCCTCCTCTTGCGAGGTGGCAGAGTACTGGTGGGGTAAGGGTGATGTGTAGAAGGTGGTGGCAATGGTGGTAAAGAAGGCACAACCTGGTTCATCTCCCTAGGAGGAGATGCAGGTACTACAAGCAGTGGTGAAGTAGGGGATACAGTAGGTGGTGATAGGGTAGGTGAATCTGAAAGTATGATGACTCCGTCTGGCTGGTCATCTCTGGAATCAGTGTCGGATGCGGGTCCAGCAAATACTGAAGTCGGTGATACTAGAGTGGTGGTGGGAGCTATGAGCTCCTCGAAGGTAGTGACAATAGTGGGTGGCGTCATGATATCTGAAAATAGCATTTCAAAGTTGAGTAAGTTTTTAGCGTACACAATTCAAAAAGTTTTTAAAATGCATATGCGATGCGGTTTATGTCTTTTAACTATGCTCGTTAAAAGTATAGTTAGATACTTAGGTGATTTACTAACTCAAAGGTTATAAATCAGTGTGAAACTAGTTCACATAATGTGTATGCTCTATGTACTATATGCCTAACTTATAAGGGTTCCCAAAAATCAACTTTCTTATTATTTTATTGATTTTTAAAAGTTCAGTTATAGTCCAGTTTAAAATTTTATTATCGATCTGTTTCTCTATAACTATGCGCTCTAATAACATTTCTGTAACACCCCCAAGTTGGTCAAATGCAGTGGAATAGTAATTGGGGTGTTACTTGGGTGGATCGATAGCACATAGTATATAGAGCAATGATCATAAAAGTCATTTAATACAAATTACATGAATCAATTGTACACACTTAGTATCTTGTTTGTAAACCACATTTATTCTAAAACTAAAGTAAATATCCCAGCCCAATGGTAGACATGATGCTCCTAAAATGCTGGAATCCAATGCATGCACCTGCTTTATTTTCCTGAGAAAACATATAGAATAAAATTTGGGGGTCAACACGAATTTGGTGAATTCACAGGTTTAGTAAAAATAAGTTAATAATATGACAAAACATCACGAGGATAGTAGAGTACCAAGCTACATACTATAGTAGTTCCTATCGCCTTGTAATATAAGCTAGAGAAAAAGTTGTTCAGTACGCCCATTTGGATCTGTCCTGATGTTGTTCCCTCAGTCCGACAATGATGTAAACCTGTTGCTTGGCCAAAGCGTTTCGTGATAGCAAATCACGCAGGCCGGGTATTGTCAATACCCAAATAGATCTATTCACACATTTCGCGTTACACTATTAACTATTACAGTCCACAGGTATGGGGCAAACAATAGGCAATAAGTTGTCGTTGTCGTCAGTGCATGTTTTGCATATACAAAATATATATAGTTTTTGTATGTTTTCTCCCCCAGTTATAAAACAGTAAAGATGGGGACATGAACTCACCTTAGTGGTAGTGATGTGATGATGATGTCACTGAACAAACTGGCACAATATGATCACGAACCGGAGTAATTACCTAAGTAATTTTAAGTGCCTTAGTAAATGCATAATTAACAATGCATGATGGATGTATGATTGAAAAAATGTATGATCACAAATTAATGAACTGTTACGACCGTTTAAGTGTTTACATTTATATTAAATTATAAACATATATATTTTTAGTTTCTAAAAATATATAAATAAATTGTTTAGGAACGTGGGTAATAATTAAACAACTATGTTTCACGTTATTTAATTATTGTAAGAAACTAAGTACAATTTACTTTTCTTAAGTCCTCAAAATATAGTTAACGGGATTTGTCAGTTTACAAGGTTTCGCAAATAATTTAATAATTATCCAACGGCTAAGTTAATTTATTAATAAAATAATTTATTAATATTTTTAATTAACTTAAATTACATATGTGTCCTTTTTAGTATAATAGTTTACCAAAATACCCTTTAAGGTTTTGTTCGTTAAGTATATTGAGTCGTTAGTCATCGTCCATTTATTTTATTTATAAAAACGGCCCTAGGGCTTGTAAAACTTTGGGGAAATGACAAAATAATAAGTGTGTAAACACTTATCCCTTTGCCACTAAAATTAAGGAAAAACAAGACCTAATCATGTGTTTAGTATCTAAAGTCGGATTACGCGTGGTTTTGTGTTTTTGTGTGAAATAGGTACAAATGATCAAAAGGAAAGAAAACACGGGATTTCACGGTCAAATGTTGAAAAAAAATGTCCAAGAAAGAGACAAAGATAAAGTCTAGAAACCAAAAGTGAACCAAAGATCACGAAAACCGGCAATTCGACACGAGTTTAAAGGAAAGATCGTCAAAGCCGAAATCGAGCTCGTTTTAGTGGATTTAACTTTAAGGAGGATAATTGGGCCTTGTGGGCCCCACTTTTGGTTATTGGGCTCAAAATCCCAATAAGGTGTTCAATTTATTTAACATGATGATCAAAAGCCCATTAAGGCCCAAGATTGAATAACAATTGGACGGATGTGTATATTTGGGCCAAAAGCCCAATCATTACAACAAATAAAAATAAGCATGGGGCGTTTTGGGCCCAAGGTCTTTTTGATTAATATACTTGGACGGTGAAAACAAAGTAAGGGTTATTTTTGGTCAATATTTACCCACACGTTTATTAAAAGGTATTTATCCCACTCACACACACGTTTTATTTATTTTTTACCCACAACTCTCCCCATTTTGTCTTCGATACAAACAAGAAAACTCGTTCGCCTCTCTCTCTCTCAAAAATAACCAGACAAACCTTTTTTTACCCAAACCCTAATCAAAAATTACACCAAGATAAATTGGGGCTTTTGCTTGATTCGTGTGATTGAAAGTACATGGTTTTACCTAGTATAAATTTTTTATCGTCCGATCTTTTCGAATTGAGAAAGGGAAAAATGTGCGACTCAGTCGTCTTTTGGTGGAAAACAAGGATTTGTCGTTGTAGTGAAATTAAATTGCAAGACTTTAATGTAAAAGGAGTTTAATTAAATCTAAGACTAATTAAAATATAAATGGTGCAAAATTAAAACTTTTAAAAGTAAATTGATTAAATGACTGAAAATTAAAGCGCGACGAAAAATTAAATTTGACAAAGTATTAAAAATGTAAACTTAAAAATAAAATCCAAACTTAAATATTAGCAAATCCCCAAATCATCGGAATCCAGATCGGAAAGCTGTCACCAAGTCCATCGGAATGTCAGATCGGAATGTGACATCGGAATAAGGAAAAGCGCAATCTATCGGAATGTATAAAACTAATCCTATCGGAATGATTGAAAAGTAGGTTGTCGGAATATCACTTGATCGGAAAGTCACAAAGGAAAATTGGGCAGCACTTCGTCTCAATGAAACCTTAAGAGCCGTCGCAATCTCGATCGCAATGTGTGATCGGAATCTTGATCGGAATAAGGGGGAGTTTCAGATCGGAAAGTACCGTCGCAATGTTCTGTCGCAATAAACTGTTGGAATCCAATAACCCTATTCCAACACTGTCACCATCGGAATGTTAGTGAGGCTATCGCAATGTGTAAAATCCCTTCTTTTCCGATGGAAAGCAAATCCGCAATAAGCACAAGTGCAATAAGCTATGACTAATAAGCTGAATTCAAAGACTTGAATAAAACGGAAATAAAATGAGATAATAAGCAACAAAGTTAAAAACTTTTTCAAAACACGAAATAAGAAAATGAAATAAGCAAACTTTTAGAAAAATTGAAACTTTTTAAAAAACTTAGAAAAACAAATAAGCTAAGTACAAAACAAGCCAATAAGATTGTCAACTTATATCTTATCTCATACGAAAACTTAGATAAAAGTAAAAAGGTGAACTTTTTAATAAAATAAGCAAAGAGATTAAGCAATTTCTTGCTTAATCCAAATTTAAAATAAACCAAAAACAAGAGAAAGGTAGAATGAGAATGATAAGATGAAACTTGATCAAAGGTAAATAAAGATTGAACAACAAAATTAAGAACTCTTACTTGGAATTAAAGGAATTAAAGTGCAAGACAATTAATTAAAATGACATGAAAAATAAAGTTGCAAGAAAATGAAAATGGTGGAAGAGCTAATTTGTCAATTTAGCCAACAACTTGAAATGAAATGAGATGGTGTCTATATATATAGGGAGAAGGGAAGCATGTGTTGCTTCCTTCTTTCTTTCTTTCTTTCTTTCCGTCTTTTCGTCTTCTTAATTCTTCGACTTTTTCGACGTTGTCTCGGGATTAATTAAACTCGTCTTGAAAATTCTTCATTAATAAGACTTGAGTTCTTCGGCTCTATTAAACTTCCGTCTTTAGACTTGTTCTTCGATAAATCTTCAAAATAGGTCTTGGACTTCCGTTCTTTTTCCAATCTTGATCTCTTGACTTCGTCTTTTGTCTTTTTCTTCGATAAAAGCCCGTGAAAGCCCGTGTTTTCTTCCCTTTTCACATTTTGGTCCTAAATCACAATAAAAACACAAACCACGCATAATTCCGACATTTACGACATAAAATACACGTTTTGGCTTGGTTATTATTGTAATTAAGTGGTAAAAGGATGGGTGTTTTCACACCTATTAGATCCCCTACACTTGACCATTGCAATGTCCTTATGCAATGCATTAGTTACAAAGCATGTTTTACATTTTCCATCATAATCAATCCACATTGGCCTTTATTAAAGAGATAAGAAATTATAAAAATTCAAAGGAAGAAAGTAAGTAAAGAAATAAAAGACATACCTTAGGGTTTTTGAAATGCCATGAATGATCATCATCCTCAAGTTTTTACATTCCCCAAACCAAGCTTAAAAACGAGATCATTGTTATTATAAGTTAGCTAACTATCACGAATTCATGTGGGCCAATTATTTACTTAGACCCCCTTATTCCTAGGTGTATCTCTTATATTTTATTGTTGTCTTGAATGATCACGAGGATGCATTGTTGACTTATTTCGATAGTTATTTAGGCCGAAAATAAAGTAGGACGATTTAATAAATAGTTAGCTAAAAGACAAAATCTTTTAAAACTGCTTCTCGGGACCTCATAAAGTTCATATCTTGGCATAACTCGCTTCATGATTTGAGACCTTTCTCGGACCGATATTTGGCAGCGACTTCATACTGCAAATCTTGAGAGACGTTCATGAAATAATGGTCTTCTCTTCATAATAGGAATTTCTTCACTTGAACTTTTTGAGAGATTCTTCATATTTGGACCACGACTTCTTCATTTTTCTCCAATCATTATTTTGGACTTGATATACAACGATCCGCCTCCTTTTAGGACTTGGATCTATTTATCCTCATACCTTGTTAGGGCTTTTTTGGATAGACTTCTCCATGATCTTTTGGGGAGTTTTTGCTTTTCTTCGTGTGTCTCGATCCTTCATATTGATTTTTGATAAATGATTCTTCACATCACTTTGGATCTTTAGCAACAAAATGTAGCCCTCATGCCTTGTCAGGGCCTTTTTGGACTCGCCAATCTTCGCATCCCGCTTCAATAAGTTATGCCTTGGCTATGAACTCTAATTAATACCGAGCAACTTTTAAATGATCTTGGGCTAGAAGCTAAGTAACTTTTCAAATCGTACAACCATATTTATTGCAGATAAATTTATTAACAAGCGATGGGAGAATAGGCTTATAATCAACTCACATAAATTCACGAAAGAATACCAAACTTATAATTGACTCTATCATCTCTCGTTCTCCACAATATAAAATATCAAGGAATGAGACTCGTGGATGCTTAGCTAATTAAATCAAAGTTTTGGGTTTTCGAGTCATCTATAGGATCTTGCAAATTCTTAGACTTTTTCAAGTTTAGAATTCATATTTTAAAGTTCCCTTGATAAACGACTCTCTAGGATCAATTATAGGAACTTGCGAAAAGTTCTTGTTCTTAACCCGTGCGAGTTAAGACTTTCGCGTTTCAAAGTTCCCTATATAAAAGCCTAGCAAAACTTGACTTAAACACGTTAAGGTTACTAGCTAGAGTACACTTAGATAAGTAAACTCGGGTTGAGTCAAAAGATTCATGACGTTTGAAAATTAAAACCACTTTATTAAAAATTTATTCTAGCAAGGAAGGAAAATAACTAAAACAAAGGAAAAACTAATAGGCCAAAATAGGTCAAAAATTTTGAAAAATGTCGAAAAGTTGATTTTTCGGTTAAAATGAGGACAAATACAAGGAAAAGACCACATAACTTTGATAGAAGTCCCCCTACACTTAATATAAACATTCTCCTCAATGTTTAAGCATGTGGAAGTAAACTCCCCTACACTTAGGACATTGTACACGTTGTTTAAATTATGCTAAGGAAGAGACAACTAAAGTGATTCCTATTTTAAAAACGAATGATAAAATAATGAATCAAAAGAGTTTAGGATAGAACCGGGAAGACGGGAAACACGGGAACACGGTTCGTAAAAAGTCATCAAGAATGGATTTTTGAAAGCTCGAATCCCTGCACATGATTAGAAAGAAGACAACAAACAACATACTAGGGTCTCCCCTACACTTATTATAAAAACAAGAGAAAAAGGATAGATACTGCGGGTTGCCTCCCGAGAAGCGCTTGTTTTTGTTAACCGAGTCGTGAGCCTGACTCGACCTTGATTAGCATATGAATAAGCTTGAAAAACATCCACCGGGATCAAAGACATGGTTTTCGTCCATCAAATAGCACAAGCTTAAGGCGAACAAGGCAAGTCAAAGAAGAGTAGGCAAGGTTCCCTTAAGCAAAGATGGAGCACGGTGGGAACAAGGGTGAAGAGGTGCAAGCATATCTCCAAAAGTACCAAAAATCTTTCCTTTTATTTCATCAGATGGATACTGAGATAGCTTAACAATTGCAATGCCGGGGTCGCACACCTTTTCCTTTAGGGGAAAATAACACTTAGGCTCAGCAGACCTTGAAGAAGATCCGATCATAAATCTCGCAATCTCATCCTTAGAAGGTGGATATAGAGGTGTCAAGACATAAGTGCTGCGGTGTCACACCCCACCATGGCGGAATATGGGGCGCGACGTATGGATATCATCACAACATGGCGTGTCTATAGAGATAACTAAATGAAATAAGAAATGTCATAAATGGCAACACAAATATCATGACAATATCTCAACATGCAGGAGTCTAGGTTAATAGGTAACAGTACTACCATTTACCCGAGACAAACAAATAACACAAACATATCAAACATATAAGTGCCAACATGCATCACTTATAAAAAAACATAAGGGTAAACTAAGAAGGAAACGGGGATTCTCCTTCTATATGCATTGCTAAGCTTCTTCAATCCTAGCCACTTATGTTCTCATGCTTAACCATAGTATCACCTGAAAGAGACACTAAAACACGTCAACATAAAGTTGGTGAGAGTCATAGGTTTAGACTCCAACACAAGACAAGTCATAAGCTGTGAATACCATAAACCAATAAACATATGGATAATGCGCTACAATCATGTACTAACAACTAGCATTCAAGTTCAATCAATCATTACAATTCCAAGGCATCACGCCTTACCAACAATCACAATTTCCAAGGCATCACGCCTTACCAACAATCACAATTTCCAAGGCATCACGCCTTACCAACAATCACAATTTCCAAGGCATCACGCCTTACCAACAATCACAATTTCCAAGGCATCACACCTTATCATTAACCATAGGTCCCATAGGCGCCCATACACCTATGTACCTTTCCAATCCAGATCACACACACACAAGAATCACATAGCAGTTAATCACATAAATGTACACACAAGTCCATCTCAAACCTTAAAAACATTCACAACATTAATTCAGAAAATAATTCAACACAGTGTCTCTTCCATCCCATCTGGAAGTCAAAAACAATAGTAAACATGGGACTATGAAACTCACTTGATAGCTCCTTCACGAGTCCTTGCACTAGCAACAAGCTAACAAACCAAAATACGCAATCAATACACGAACCAATCACTAAGATGGCTCATTAACCTATGATGGACATCTACTCTATTCCCACATATTTACCTCATTTATAAGCTCTAATCACCCCATTACCCTTCCTTAACAAGTCCTTAACTTGGTTAAGTTTAATAACTAACCCGTTCATATTTTACCCAAAACAGTCCCAGTTTTTAGGTCTCAAAACTTTAAGTCAAACATTAACTTAAACATACCCATGGTTTCTGTAAAAGGAATATTCATACCCTTACATATGTTGGCTAACACCTTCCACTTGCCCTAACCTTAAAGCTACTGTTAGGGCCCTGATATACATATATCTACTTTTGTCATTCCAGATTTCCTGATTTAAAACGTACTAAAAGTTTGTTACCATTAAGGGGTCTTACCCTAAACCACAACTTTAGCCCAAGTGCATATACTTACTACAATATATAAAACATCTCTCAAGTTCGTGAGAAGATCCCAATGCAACCCTAAGTACCCCAAACAACCCAAAACTTAAAAAGAAAACAGGCTGAATTCAAAACTGTTTTGACCTCCGACTGTTGTAACCTGTTTTTGACCCACTTCCCGACCTCCAATTTAGTTCTCGTTTCTTGCATTGGAAAGCCACTTCAAATATCTTTCCAGGGGTACTTGGATCGTAAAATAAGAGTTTCTAGAACTCCCTATATGATCAAAACAATTGACACAAAATCTGCCCAGTTTTTAAAAACGGGTTTAACAAAATCAACCTCATTAATTAACCCTAATCCCTCTAATTACAAGCCCTAATTTATATGATCATCATATTATGATTATTACATCATTAATTTACTGATTTTATATGAACCCTAACCCTAATTCCATCATAAGAATGATTATAAAAACATAAAAACAATTAAATTAAAAAGGGTTATGAATGTTTTACCTTTTAATAGAAGATGAAGAAAACCTAATTTTTGAAGAACCCTAATTGGCCACCATTGATGAATTTCGGCTAGAAGATGTTATGGAGGTTAAAAACCTGATTATTATAGTTATGAGTTGGGTTTGGTTAAGTCCTAAAGGCCCCCTAATCCCATTACAAGTCCATTGGGCCTGTTTTGGGCTTTTCCTTTCTTTCTTTCTTCTTTGGTGCGTCTAAACCGACCCAAACACCCCTAAATTCGTTTTTTTTATTTTTATTATTTAATATTATGTTATTAATATTACTTTAATTTTCCTTAATTTATTTCAGCTCCTAAAGCTTCCAAAACCACAAAACCGTAAAACTAGTCAAATTTACGCGTTTTACCGTAAAAGACGTAAAATATACACTTTTAAAAAAAATCTCAACTTTTGAAATAGACTTTATAACTAAGTCCTAAATGACTTAAAACCATCCCGAAAAATATTCATATGACTAATTAGCTCATCCGCGACCTCTAAATGCTAAACCGTAAATCGTAAAAATACGATTTTCTATAATACATATACGTATACTTAGAACCACCAAATAACACCATCTCACTTCATAGTCACTACCATGTGAACTCATGAACATGAAATCATCACCTATCGTTTCATTCACAACGTACCCCGTACCAGAAACGATATCCAAACCACAATCTATACACACCAATAAGCACATAGACACGTAAAGACACGCAACTAGCACAAAATAAAACTAAGTGACGAACCTCAAAACCAGGGTTGTCACATCACTCCCTCCTAATAGAAATCTCGTCCCGAGATTTACTCCTTAGGATCAAACACACAGACAACAAATCACACGAGGATACTTGTTCTAAAAGAACTCCTCTCATTTCCACGTAAACTTTAGTTCAAGTTTCAAAATACCACATATACAAACCAAAAACAATTAAACTCATTGCCAAACTCTTGACCTCACTGTCAATAAATCTCCTAGATGACTCTTTGATAAAACAAAAACTCTCATTAACACAAGTCCCGAATAACCGTACATGCAAAATGCATTCTCAAATAACCTTTACCAATCTCAATACATGAAATGTATCATGTATACAACTCATTTCCCCCAGGAAATTATATGCTCATAAGCTAATGGTCCGATCTTTATAAAGATCATAAATGGACCTACAAAACTCTACATCAACTCTTCAATTTTACCAAAACATACCACCCGTTACTATGGGTGAAACTCCCTACATAACTTTGTCACTAACTCTAGTGGTTTCCTTTTTTTCTACATATGATTATCCAAGCCACGCAACTTACAGGTTGGCGCGTTCTCCGCTTTAGACAACTCAACTCGTGCAACCTACACCCTTCATCCAAATCACCCTAATACGTCATCCATATTGTTCCAGTTCGTCTCTGCTTCACTTTATTCTTCTTATTCCATGTCTCATTAACCATACTTGCCTTTTCCAGATTGTACTTGGCCTTGCAATTTTCTTTCATCACTTAACTCCACCCATCACCTTTGCCAAAAGTTCAATCAAGATGATTGAATATGTGTTGGAGACGTTCATGATCCGTATAGATCATTCTCCACGTCTCGTACACCAAATGCCTCTAGCATTCTAACTAGATATAACAATCCAGCCCCACTAACTAAGTCCATCTAGTTCTTCCAAATCTTCAGTTCCTGCAACGTATAAAGGATCGCCTTTCTTTGTCGTCCTCGTACGCGTCCAAATCCTTGCTCCACGTATCGTCATGCTTCGCGAATTCATCCGGTCCTTCCGATAATGCCAAGATCGGCTCATTATCCAATCCACCTCTTCAGCCTCCAAAACGCTTCCTCATCCTTCTTCACTTCGCCCCTTGCTGGTTCCATGATACGCCATCATCTCTAACTACTCATCATGGTAAACTTAATACTAAAAACTCACACTCGAAAATCTCACGTATAACTCCACTCCAAAACCAACACATAATTCGCCTCACTCTCCTTCTCAGATTTGAGTAGTTCAAGATGTCGTCGACGCTCCTGATGACAACTCGTTTATACACGTTCATGCACACTTGGTTCATTGACACCATGAAAACCGCTAGTGCTTTGGTGAAGCCAAATACATAAACGTAAACCCAAAGCGTTCATACAACATCCTTAGCAGTTTCAACTATGTCCTCCTTGCACCCTCTCTTAGCGGCAATACGAATAAATTCCTACCTCGTTCTACTTGCAAAATTCTACACACATCTTAAAAGACCGGTACTTCCTCTCATCAGACCACTCAACCTCTTTCCACATCCAATCTACTACTAAGCAACTCAACTTTTATCTGGCATTCCTTGCAATCTCTAACAGCTCTTGTTTTTAAATCACTCCATCAACGATTTGCCTTAGAAAGGCACTAACTACAACTCCTATCACTTCTCCTACTTGCTCCATTTATGGTTCTACCTCACAGTAATAGGCAAACCTACTAAATTTCAGGAAATTTTCGGAAAACTTACATGCCCTACGAACAATCATAAATACCTTTGAGGTATTACTTCCCCTTCCAACACTCTCTATGGCGCGTTACTTGTGCTAATATCCCACAAATATCTATTCATCTCCTTGGTACTCCTAAGAGACCTCATGACCACACTAGTTCGTCTACGAACTTCTTTCCTCCCCACTAAGGGTATTCCGACCGTTCTCTCATGGTCACCTACTTAAGCGTGTAGGCACGACCAAGTCTTTCATACGACTACCTCAACGCTCCCGAACATTACGAAACCAAAACTACATCCTGAATCCATCAGATACGATCAATGAATCAAACCAATGGATAACTAACGACATTTCACGTGCACCAATTAAAACAAGTCAAAAACCTCGAGACTCAAAAGAAAACTCAAACCCAGAACATGTATCAATTCAATATGACCAATGACAACGAAAAATAATCCAAGAAACACCCAATGGCAACCAAAACATATTACGCCCCGCAACATATTATTTAAACCGTGCAAAAGACCGACCTTTCCAAAAGAATATACTCTTATTTATTATTATTATTATTATTTTTACCTCCCCACATCTATGTGACTCAAACCATCTACAAACAACCTTCTAGGAGATCTCAAAACTCAACCCAAGGACTAGGTATCCCGTGCACCCCAAATAAAAATAAACTACTATTCAAAACTCAACCTTGAACCCGACACTTGTACAACAATTCCGACCGGTCCACTGACCTCCCATGACTATACTTTCTGAATATTTGAAAAGTCCGCTCCGAGTACATAATTTTTGGCTTTTGAATCACTCAAAAATCTCTAAAAACGAGCAAGTTATGACCGAAACAGTTTTATATTAATGAAAGATAAAATTGTATGTGAAATCTTCATAAACTCAATTTATCCTTGAATTAATAATTATAAATGACGTGAATCGGTTAAACCCAATTATATAAACTATGTAAGTAGAAAGAAATTTTACTTCGCTTTGTTTTAAAGAAAGTCTTTTAGAATTTGAAATAAATAAGTGTTGACTAAAAAGAAATCTTATGTTACATCTTGTTTCAAACACGACCCCAACACCTTACCCTTATTTTACCGAATACGACCAACTATCTAACCCTATACTAGATTTCCAAGTTCACTTTTTCCATATACCAACCAAAAGAAATGTAAGACTCAACACAAAAGATTTCATTATCTCAAAAGAAATCCCAGGTTATTTCAATAGACTTAAAACCAAGAACACCGTTTTAAAACATACACGTGAAATACGAAACTCAAAGAATACGCTACAGTTCAAAAGATTCAAAACGTCGTTGAAACTCCACCAAACTCCAGCACCATAAAACACGAACAAACACAAGGTACGTTCAAGTTATAATAACTAGTGAACGACCATATACCATAACTTAACACATAGTAGTATATATACATCCGTATATGTATACCTATTGAATCCCCTAAACATACTCGTTATCATACACGTAAGTCAATCAATCGCTTTATACGCTCGTTTTTCCATACGAGTAATCACCATCTCACCGTGCCACAACAAGGCATAAAGCCCATCTCGAAAACCAAACCAAAAAAGATGTAGTAGTAAATAAGGATTGGTGCGGAAAATCAAAACATATAACACAAAAAGAACAATAGCCATATCGTAGGTAGCCATTACATAAACTCATATATAATACGTATACCCAAATTCTACATCTCATCATATACAAGCATGTACTAACCCTCTTTCATGCAACCATACTTGGGAACCCATTGAAGTTGTGGTACTTGTATAACTATGTTGGCCACCATACTTATACAATTACCCTTTCCCTAATGCACTCCCTCCTATGATGACACTTATAAGAATCAATACAACATATAACACATAAATCCATATACTCACATAAGCTCATAACCACATAACCAATAAGATCCAAAACTCCATCTATAAAAATAACATAATAAAACTCTTGGAATACTGAAATCCATAGTCTAGCTAAAACAGCCTAGACTAAATCCAAAACGAAAACATAATCAGTTATAAGTCATGTCGCCCATAAGAGTGGAAAACGGCTTAAATATCCTTCCTACCCATGTACTCCTAGTAACTCGAACCACCACACGATTCTTAGGGAACATGACTTAAACATCAAAAGAGAAAATACTATACCTTAGGTACATAAAATAACCCAACAAAAGATAGAACTACCATGTACCAAATTATGTACTATAATGTACAATTTAAGCAAAATACGACAATGACTAGTGTGGACGATTATGGTTCAACCCGCACTAGTCACAACCCTAAAAAGAAAATAACATGTGGCTAAGTATTAACTTACTATGGTTCAATTCATACTAGTCAAAACATCACAATGAATAACATTCAAACACATCAATTATAATAAAATGCACACATACTCCTATGACGCCTATATGTAGGGACCCTTAAGCTATAGACTAGGCTACGCGACTAGGCAACCTAATTCTCTATAACCATTGGTCTCTGATACCATTCTGTCACACCCCACCATGGCGGAATATGGGGCGCGACGTATGGATATCATCACAACATGGCGTGTCTATAGAGATAACTAAATGAAATAAGAAATGTCATAAATGGAGACACAAATGTCATGACAATATCTCAACATGCAGGAGTCTAGGTAAATAGGTAACAGTACTACCATTTACCCGAGAAAAACAAATAACACAAACATATCAAACATATAGGTGCCAACATGCATCACTTATAAAAAAAACATAAAGGTAAACTAAGAAGGAAACGGGGATTCTCCTTCTATATGCATTCCTAAGCTTCTCCAATCCTAGCCACTTATGTTCTCATGCTTAACCATAGTATCACCTGAAAGAGACACTAAAACACGTCAACATAAAGTTGGTGAGAGTCATAGGTTTAGACTCCAACACAAGACAAGTCATAAGCTGTGAATACCATAAACCAATAAACATATGGATAATGCGCTAGAATCATGTACTAACAACTAGCATTCAAGTTCAATCAATCATTACAATTCCAAGGCATCACGCCTTACCAACAATCACAATTTCCAAGGCATCACGCCTTAACAACAATCACAATTTCCAAGGCATCACGCCTTACCAACAATCACAATTTCCAAGGCATCACGCCATATCATTAACCATAGGTCCCATAGGCGCCCATACACCTATGTACCTTTCCAATCCAGATCACACACACACAAGAATCACATAGCAGTTAATCACATAAATGTACACACAAGTCCATCTCAAACCTTAAAAACATTCACAACATTAATTTAGAAAATAATTCAACACAGTGTCTCTTCCATCCCATCTGGAAGTCAAAAACAATAGTAAACATGGGACTATGAAACTCACCTGATAGCTCCTTCACGAGTCCTTGCAATAGCAACAAGCTAACAAACCAAAACACGCAATCAATACACGAACCAATCACTAAGATGGCTCATTAACCTATGATGGACATCTACCCTATTCCCACATATTTACCTCATTGATAAGCTCTAATCACCCCATTACCCTTCCTTAACAAGTCCTTATCTTGGTTAAGTTTAATAACTAACCCGTTCATATTTTACCCAAAACAGTCCCAGTTTTTAGGTCTCAAAACTTTAAGTCAAACATCCACTTAAACATACCCATGGTTTCTGTAAAAGGAATATTCATACCCTTACATATGTTGGCTAACACCTCCCACTTGACCTAATCTTAAAGCTACTGTTAAGGCCCTGATATACATATATCTACTTTTGTCATTCCAGATTTTCTGATTTTAAACATACTAAAAGTTTGTTACCATTAAGGGGTCTTACCCTAAACCACAACCTTATCCCAAGTGCAGATACTTACTAAAATATATAAACCATCTCTCACGTTCGTGAGAAGATCCCAATGCAACCCTAAGTACCCCAAACAACCCAAAACTTTAAAAAGAAAACAGGCTGAATTCAAAACTGTTTTGACCTCCGACTGTTGTAACCTGTTTTTGACCCACTTCCCACATCCAATTTAGTTCTCGTTTCTTCCATTGGAAAGCCACTTCAAATATCTTTCCAGGGGTACTTGGATCGTAAAATAAGAGTTTATAGAACTCCCGATATGATCAAAACAATTGACACAAAATCTGCCCAGTTTTTAAAAACGTGTTTAACAAAATCAACCTCATTAATTAACCCTAATCCCTCTAATTACAAGCCCTAATTTATATGATCATCATATTATGATTATCACATCATTAATTTACTGATTTTATATGAACCCTAACCCTAATTCCATCATAAGAATGATTATAAAAACATAAAAATAATTAAATTAAAAAGGGTTATGAAGGTTTTACCTTTGAATTAATAGAAGATGAAAAAAACCTAATTTTTGAAGAACCCTAATTGGCCACCATTGATGATTTCGGCTAGAAGATGTTATGGAGATTAAAAACCTGATTATTATAGTTATGAGTTGGGTTTGGTTAAGTCCTAAAGGCCCCCTAATCCCATTACAAGTCCATTGGGCCTGTTTTGGGCTTTTCCCTTCTTTCTTTCTTCTTTGGTGCGTCTAAACCGACCCAAACACCCCTAAATTCGTTTTTTTTTCATTATTTAATATTATGTTATTAATATTACTTTAATTTTCCTTAATTTATTTCAGCTCCTAAAGCTTCTAAAACCACAAAACCGTAAAACTAGTCAAATTTACGCGTTTTACCGTAAAAGACGTAAAATATACACTTTTAAAAAAAATCTCAAATTTTGAAATAAACTTTATAACTAAGTCCTAAATGACTTAAAACCATCCCGAAAAATATTCATATGACTAATTACCTCATCCGCGACCTCTAAATGCTAAACCGTAAATCGTAAAAATACGATTTTCTATAATACATATACGTATACTTAGAACCACCAAATAACACCATCTCACTTCATAGGCACTACCATGTGAACTCATGAAAATGAAATCATCACACATCGTTTCATTCACAAGGTACCCCGTACCGGAAACGATATCCAATCCACAATCTATACACACCAATAAGCACATAAACACGTAAAGACACGCAACTAGCACAAAATAAAACTAAGTGACGAACCTCAAAACCAGGGTTGTCACATGCGGATATCGGTGTCGGCCGGTTGTTTCTCCTTTGAAGCGGGTTTCTTCATATCCAAAGTAGGATAAAGTCCATAATCATCAAAGTCCAAAGGAGGAGCATCACTCTCATTTGGGAAGTATGTGTTGAGAAAAGTAGCAAAGTCTTCCTCAAATGAGTAGTCATCCAAAGTAGGATCAAGTGTTGTTGGCGGAGGATCTTCATCATGTGAAGAATCACTCGAAAGAGTATCAGCCGCATCAAAATCATCATAAGTGGGCATGTCGGGATACTCAGAAGTAAAATCATCATAATTATCTTCAATGGAACTAGAATCGTCATCATAAACATCAAAGATCGGTGAAGAATCATAAATTGGTGGAGGATCAGAATTGGAGAGAGAATCATCCACATCATCTTGGAACAGTGGATCATCATAGCAAGAGTCGAATAGAGGATTGTTGTAGACGACAAAATCATCAAGCACATTAATCATATTCGCCGATTCTCTTCCATAGGATTTGTTTGTGATCTTCCCCATTTCGAACACTTGTGCATCATTCCCGAACCTTAAGATTAACTTCCCTTCGACAACATCAACTAAAGCTTTTTCGGTTCTCAAGAATGGCCGACCAAGTATTAAAGGAATACGAGGGTCCATTTCATAATCGACAACAACAAAGTCGACCGGAAAAGTGAAGGTGCCAACTTTGATGAACACATCTTCGGCAATACCAACGGGGTAAGCGAGAGTGAGATTTGCAAGCTCAAGAGTCATCTTCGTTGGTGTAAGGTCGGGCAATGATAACTTTTTCCAAACACTTAAACGCATCAGATTTATACTTGCCCCGAGATCGGCTAAGGCAGTAAATTCTTCGGTTTGGTGACAAGTACATGGAAGCACAAAACGACTGGGATCTCCAAGTTTCTCCGGAAGTTCTTTAAGAAGGACGGCAGAACAATTTTCATTCAATCAAGTATTAACAAACTCGGCCATCTTCTCCTTCTTGCTAAGCAATTCCTTAAACATCTTGACAAATTATGGCATTTGGGCAAGCGCTTCAACAAGGGTAAATGTGACGGTCATGCCGGCACTCTTGTTCAAAAAGTTAGATACTTGAACGTCATTTTTAGTCAAAATTCTAGCCTTGTCGAGTCGAGAAGGGTAAGGAATGCTGGGTTTATAGGTGGAAGTGGGGTTGGTGAAGGGTTCTTCTTGGGTACTTCTTCATGACAAGGCGGAGACGGTAATGGTGAACTAATACTAGGTGTGGGAGTAGTAGAGATAACTGGTGGTGGAGGAGGTGTAGATGGTGTAACTGGGGGTGGGATAGATGGTCCTACTAAATTTGCTCCACTACGGGTAGTAATAGCACTCACATTCTCTCTCGGGTTGGTGACGGTGTTTGAAGGTAGAGAGCCCGAAGTAGAGGGTTGAGTGGTTGGTAAGAAACTAGCCAGCATATTCTTCAAATCATTCGTTTGATTGCTGAAGGAGGTTTGTATATCATTTCGAAGCTCGGATCTAATGTCATTACCTTGCTTAGTGATATCCCCTTTCAAATTGATAATTTGGCTTTGCAGATTCTTAATTTGCTCTCCTTGGGTTCTCATTAAGGCTTCAACATCTTGATTAATGGGCGGGGCTAGTTGAGCGGGTGGGTGATAAGGATTAGAAGCTAGAGGTGGGATTTGGTTGCTTCTATTGTAGTTGTTGGGGTTTTGGTTTTGAGGAGAAAAATCGGGTGAAAGATAGTATTTCGACCTGTAATTTAGCAAATTTCGATCCCCTTGAGGTCGGGCTTGGTAATTTTCCGGTGAATAGTTACCATAAGCCGCATACACATTTTCCGGATTTCCTTGAGTAGAAGGACAATCAGTGTATGAATGAGGACCACCGCATGTCTCACAAGAAATTGCTATAGCGTTAACTTGTTGTTGTTGGTTTGTAGCGATGAGAAAGATATTTTTGTTCATTTCGGCCATCATGCGGGTGAATTCGGTCATATCGGGGTTTGCTGAAGTAGAAGAAACATTGACTCTCGGGTTTTTCCTTGAAGATGCGGAGGAATCCCAATTTTTGTGATGAGTAGTCATGTTCTCAATAAGCTCTCTACACTGCTCAGGTCTTCTTTTCATTAATGTGCCACCGGCGGCTGCATTAATAGTATCACGATCACGAAAAGTTAAACCATTGTAGAAAGTGTCAATTAAGGTAACGGGGAGCATGTTGTGGTTTAGACATCGATCGATCAAAACATTATATCTTTCCCAAGCATCAAAGAGAGATTCATCGGGTTCTTGCATGAAACCGCTGATTTGATTTCGAAGGCTCGTGACCATGGATGGTGGAAAGTAGCGTGACAAAAATCGTTGAGTCATGTCGTCCCAAATATGAATGGAATTCTTCGAGAGACGATCAAACCATTTTTTGGCGTGGTGGGATAAAGTATGTGGAAAGAGCTGTAGACGAAGGACATCCATAGTAACACCGGGCAACTTCATACTTTGAGTAATAGTAATGAATTTGTCGAGGTGCTTGTTGGCATCATCATCCGGTATTCCGCGGAATGGATTAGTTTGTACTTGTTGGATCATGTGATGCTTCAACGAAAACTCCGGAGCCGTGATTTGCATCGGCGCAATCGGTCCTCCTCGTCCAAACATTGTGGGTTGACAAAGCTCCTCCGTTGTCCGAAGATCAGGTGGGGGAAGATTGTTGTTGTTATTGTGGAGGTGCGGTGGATTATTGTTGTTGTTCACACCTGCCATAGCTAAATCTTCACGAGTCTCGGGCATTGGATAAGTTGAAGATCTAGTACGCATACACCTGCGAAAGCAAAAGAAAAAGATACCAAAGCAATAGACAATATATATACACTATAAAAATAAAATCTTTTGGATTTTTGAAATTTTTTAATTTTTATGGATTTTTAACAATTTTTAATGCAAGAAAAGAAACGCTCACGAATGAACGGATCCCAAAATTCAACGCGTATCTCACAGAAAACCGTTAATCTTAACGAAAAGAGCCGGTAGCGGCGCCATTTGAAAGTACATGGTTTTACCTAGTATAAAAATTTTATCGTCCGATCTTTTCGAATTGAGAAAGGGTAAAATGTGCGACTCAGTCGTCTTTTGGTGAAAAACAAAGATTTGTCGTTGTAGTGAAATTAAATTGCAAGACTTTAAAGTAAAAGGCGTTTAATTAAATCTAAGACTAATTAAAATATAAATGGTTCAAAATTAAAACTTTTAAAAGTAAATTGATTAAATGACTGAAAATTAAAGCGTGACGAAAAATTAAATTTGACAAAGTATTAAAAATGTAAACTTAAAAATAAAATCCAAACTTAAATATTAACAAATCCCCAAATCATCGGAATCCAGATCGGAAAGGTGTCACCAAGTCCATCGGAATGTCAGATCGGAATGTGCCATCGGAATAAGGAAAAGTGCAATCTATCGGAATGTATAAAACTAATCCTATCGGAATGATTGAAAAGTAGGCTGTCGGAATATCACTTGATCGGAAAGTCACAAAGGAAAATTGGGCAGCACTTCGTCTCAATGAAACCTTAAGAGCCGTCGCAATCCCGATCGCAATGTGCGATCAGAATCTTGATCGGAATAAGGGGGAGTTTCAGATCGGAAAGTACCGTCGCAATAAACTGTCGGAATCCAATAACCCTATTCCAACACTGTCACCATCGGAATGTTAGTGAGGCTATCGCAATGTGTAAAATCCCTTCTTTTCTGATGGAAAGCAAATCCGCAATAAGCACAAGTGCAATAAGCTATGACTAATAAGCTGAATTCAAAGACTTGAATAAAACGGAAATAAAATAAGACAATAAGCAACAAAGTTAAAAACTTTTTCAAAACACGAAATAAGAAAATGAAATAAGCAAACTTTTAGAAAAATTGAAATTTTTTAAAAAACTTAGAAAAACAAATAAGCTAAGTACAAAACAAGCCAATAAGATTGTCAAACTTATAGCTTATCTCATACGAAAACTTAGATAAAAGTAAAAAGGTGAACTTTTTAATAAAATAAGCAAAGAGATTAAGCAATTTCTTGCTTAATCCGAATTTAAAATAAACCAAAAAACAAGAGAAAGGTAGAATGAGAATGATAAGATGAAACTTGATCAAAGGTAAATAAAGATTGAACAACAAAATTAAGAACACTTACTTGGAATTAAAGGAATAAAAGTGCAAGACAATTAATTAAAATGACATGAAAAATAAAGTTGCAAGAAAATGAAAATGGTGGAAGAGCTAATTTGTCAATTTAGCCAACAACTTGAAATGAAATTAGATGGTGTCTATATATAGGGAGAAGGGAAGCATGTGTTGCTTCCTTCTTTCTTTCTTTCTTTCTTTCCGTCTTTTCGTCTTCTTAATTCTTCGACTTTTTCGATGTTGTCTCGGGATTAATTAAACTCGTCTTGAAAATTATTCATTAATAAGACTTGAGTTCTTCGCCTCTATTAAACTTCCGTCTTTAGACTTGTTCTTCGATAAATCTTCAAAATAGGTCTTGGAGTTCCGTTCTTTTTCCACTCTTGATCTCTTGACTTCGTCTTTTGTCTTTTTCTTCGATAAAAGCCCGTGAAAGCCCGTGTTTTCTTCCCTTTTCACATTTTGGTCCTATATCACAACAAAAACACAAACCATACATAATTCCGACATTTACGACATAAAATACACGTTTTTGGCTTGGTTATTATTGTAATTAAGTGGTAAAAGGATGGGTGTTTTCACACCTATCAGTGATTAACACGAAGGGGATTAATTCCCCCTTATTTCGGGAAGAAGATGATGGGTGGTCTTCAAAGTGACGTGGCTCCTATCTTGACTCTCATTGGTATATACACGTCTCCACCACCAATCCTCCAATAAGAAGAATCCACCTCATCTTTCAACAAACACAACAAACACAAATCGTACCATGATGGCGATCCGTGTGACCCCTGAATGATTCTCAGCCGTTTGATGATGAAAGAGAATGAAGAAAGAAGAATGGATGGTCAAGATTTATTTTCGTGCTCACCAAGTTTATCAAGAAAGTTTTTAGGGTTTTCCAATAAAAACCCCTCATTCTATAATGTTAAGGGGTGCCATTTTTTATTTTAATTTTATTATGCAAAATTAGATATTAGGTTTATTGTAATTTTCTTTCAAAAAGTATTGTAATCAGTTTCTAGTATTAATAAAATTTTATTTCGTTTTAAATTCGTCTCTTTAATTATTTAACTTTTTATTGCAATTTATCTTTATTCTGTTTTTGATTAATGATATTAAAGTAAAAAGTGGTTTATTAATTTTCCCCCACTTGGAAGATCTTAAATAACTGTTCGAGTAGATTTTTATAGTTCGAGAATGATGGTGATGATTTGGCCGTATTTTGTTGATGATTCGGTGATATTTGGGGTATAAGGTGGTCTCGTTTTTGATTATAAGGGGGCTCAGCGCTCACCCTTCTTCCCAAAGGTTATCATCAACAGGTTCTCAATCTCTTTTTATTTTTTGTTAAGTTTAGATTAATTTTAATATTTAATTTCTGTTTATTAATCTGCTTGTTCAGTTAAGTTACTGTTTGGATTTGAGTTTGTTTGGATCTGCTTAGTTTACTTATTAGGATTTGAGTTTTAGTCGTTGATAAGTTTCTATTGCTGATTAGTGGATTTGCTAGTTTATTAGTATTAATTTGTTTTTTTAGTTCGTGTGTTTAGATTTACTTATTATAGGTTATTTTCTATTTAAGACTTATTAGATTATTATTTGTAGTGTGAATTTGCTTAAGTTTGATCTGCAGCTTATTTGCTTATTTGCTATTCTGGTTTATATCTGCCATTTCTGTTTTTGACTGTGTGCTTACTTGATTTGTTCTGCTGATTGTTTGGATCTGATTGGCTTATCAACACTACTTTTCTTATTATCATTTGCCTATTTGTTAAGTTTATATTTACTTGCTTATTATCTTGTTTTGCTTATTTTTATTAGTGGAATTTAGATGTGCTTATTTTCTAGTTTAGCTGTTTTCTATTTGATGTTGCTTATTTGTTAGATTGATTTGCTGTTTGGATTATCAGTTGTTAGTTGCTTATTCTTGGATCTGATTTTTGTTGCATAAAGAAACATATCCAATTGGTCTGTTTGCTTCCAAAAAAAAAATTCCAAAATACAAATAAAAATAAAAATATAGCAAAAATCGTCTCCAATGAGACTCGAACCCCTGACCCTTCGCTTAACAGCCGTACGTCTTAACCAACTCCTCTAGTGCTACTTTTTAGTTTAACTTCAGTCCTTTTAATTAATATAGGGTCGATTGAGCTGTCAGTTATTTAAAGTAGTTTAATTATATGTCTTAGTTTAATTAATTTTTAATTAAAAGTTTTATATAAGTTTCCTTTTATAAAGTTTTAAAAAATAAAAAAATAAAAATATTTTAATTACTTTTATAAATTTAAATTGTTTTTGAATTTAGTTTTTAAAATTAGTTTTTAATTAATTTAGTTTTATTTAAAAATATTTTTAAGTAGATTTCATTTAAATTGAAAATTTTAGTTAAAAAAATTAATTAGAGTAAATTAGATTTAAATTAGACTTAAATTTTATAGAGTTTTAAAATAGTTAATTAGTTTCAATTAAATATTACTTTTTTTAATTAGATTAAATAGTTTTCAATTAAATAGTTTTTAGTTTTAAAATACCAAAATGAGTTTTAATTACCAAGAACAATTAATCCACGTTAAATTTGATATAAATTCGAGTGAGTCGAGGAAACGAACTTAATTGCACAAAAATACATACATTAAATTGGCGCCGCTGCCGCTTCGCTCTTTACGATTAACGATTTTCGTGAGACGTTTGGATTTTGGGATCCGTTCGTTTTGAACGTTACTTTTCTTGCAAAAAAAATCAAAAACATAAAAAAATAAAAAACTTAAAAATACAAAAAGTTAAAAAAATCAACAAAAGCAAACTCTTTCCTAAGATTTGCACCAAAAAAATTTAAAAATACAAAAGTAATACTTTTCCTAAAGTATTACACCAAAAATATTACGTATTATTGTTATTTTTCTTATTTCGATTTTTTTCGCTTTTTATTGTGAATATATTTTTCTAAAAAAATACAAAAAGATTTTTTCTTTTACTATATTATATTACGTAGCACAATTAAATTACCTATTTTTCAAATAAGACCTTAGTTGGGATTTCATCACCTAACTATTGTATTCGAATCCCAAACGAGAAAAAAGGGCAAAATAGATAAATACTAGTAAGAAGTTTGAACTCGGTTTATACAAACTATAAGGTGGGTATAAGGCGAGGCGCTATAAAAGGCCGTCTAAGGAAAAAGGTTTTTAAGTGCTTTGTGCCACCTCGTTTCCCCGCTTGCTTGTGAGTATATTGAGAGGGACGACCGATTATTGGTTTGCCAACTCAAGTAGTATTAAGTATATATTTTTGTAGCTTTTTAATATTGCACCTCGAGAGGGATAATCCCATTCCTCTCAAAGTCGACCGAGGTCTCCTATCTCATTCCTTGATTTTAATTGTATGCGCACTCGCTCGCGTACATACATACCGATTGGTGTACCAAATACTTCTAATTCTTCCAAAAAGAAGAAGAAGAAAAACAAAAAGACCGTCAATCAAGCTGATCCCGAGAATCGAGCTTTGAACAACACGATGGCAACGAATAATCGACCAATGATTGAGATTCTACAATCTCACGTTGAAGGAAACGATGACGCGATTGTGGTGTCGGATATTGGAGCGAATAATTTTGAACTTAAAACGGGTTTTATTCAAATGGTTTCCGTTACACCATTTTTAGGCCGTACTAATGATGACCCACACGCTCATATCAAACGTTTCATACAGGTGGCAAACACCGTCAAATACAATGGGGTGACACAAGAGGCCATTCGTTTACAACTCTTTCCTTTTTCCCTTGAGGGACAAGCCCGGATTTGGCTTGATAAGGAACCACCCCAAAGTATCACCACATGGATTGACTAAGAGACCAAGTTTATTAACTACTTTTTCCCACCATCACGGACCACTTCTTTAAGGAATGACATCATTACCTTTGAACAACAATATAGGGAAACGTTTAGTGAGTCTTGGGATCGTTTTAAGGAGATTTTAAGAAAATGTCCACATAATGGTTTCACTAAAGTGCATCAAATTAATACGTTTTACAATGGTTTAACTCTTAATGACCAAGACTCACTTAATAGTGCCGCGGGGGGCAATATTCTTGTGAAATCCATGAACGAGGCTTGGGCCATAATTGAAAATAAGGCTAAAATACAAACCAAGAGTGTTAGGGCTACTATGGCAAGTGCTAGTTCTAGTGAGAGCGACAAGAGAATCGATAAACTTACTTCGCTTGTTGAATCAATTGCTCTACAAACTGCTAATAATACAAAAGCCATCAATGTGCAAGTCAATGCCTTGAAAGAAACTTGTGAAACGTGTGCGACTTGTGGTGGACCACATTCGTACTATAATTGTGACAAGGTTTACAATAATCAACAAGAATTTTATGCTTATAACAACAATGAAAATGAGCGCGTTCATTTCAAACCAAATGTTGATGTTAATTATTTGTCTTATAAGTATAATAACTATTTGGCTCCCCCGGGTTTTGTAGCTCCACAAAGACCACCCCCACCCGCCCAAAATAGGAACCAAGGTCCTCAATGGGGTAATTTTCAAGGAAATTATAATCAACGGGGTTTTAATCAAAATCAAGGGAATTTTCAAGGGCAAAACCAAGGGTTTAATAATCAAAACCAAGGATTTAATAACCAAGGATTTAATAACCAAGGTTTTCAAAATCAAGGATTTAATCAAGGTTATAATCAATATCAAAACCAAGGTTTTCCTAATCAAGGGTATAATCAAATGAACATGCATAATCCTCAAATGGACTTGGTTCTACAAAAATTAACCGACCATGAGCGAATTATGAGAGAGATGCAAGAATCGACCAATAATAAATTTTTGATAATGATTCAAACCTTCGTCCCCAAGGTGCGCTCCCTTCTAACACCGTGACCAATCCTAGGGCTAACGTTAATGCCATCACTACTAGGAGCGGTAAGACCACCGTAGAACCTTCCTAGTCCCCACCTAAACAAGGACCCAAGATTCCTTCTTCTTCTACCCACCCTCCTTCACCTTCTACTTGTGACATACCATCCGTTATGCCTTCGTCTACACCTTATGTTCCACCGATACCTAAATCTTATACCACACCTTCGGTTCCCAAACCGATTCCTTCACCTTCCATTTCTACTCCTCCTCCACCCAAGGATGTGAGTGAGCAATCCACTCCAAAGTCTTCATCTCAACCCAATATAACTTATCCATCAAGGTTGAGGAAAGAAAAATTGAATAATAAGGATGATATACAAGTTTCAAACTTCCTAAAAATGTTCAAACAATTAAATTTTAATATCACCTTTTCCGAGGCTCTCGCTCACATACCTAAGTATGCTAAGATGTTTAAGGACCTTTTAAGTGATAAGGAAAAGTTTCTCGATATTGCCAGTACCAAATTGAATGAGAATTGTTCCGCGGTTCTTTTTAGAAAAATACCGGTTAAGTTAGGAGATCCCGGTCGATTCCTTATTCCTTGCAATTTCCCGGGTGTTGAAAATTGTATGGCCTTGGCGGATCTCGGAGCGAGTATCAATCTTATGCCATTGTCCGTGTGGAAACAATTATCTTTACCCGAGCTAGTCCCCACTCGTATGACCTTGGAATTAGCTAACCTTACGGTTGCTTATCCGGTGGGGATAGCCGAGGATGTTTTTGTAGGAGTCGACAAATTCAATTTTCCCGTCGATTTTGTTGTAGTCGACTATGAGATGGATCCCCGTGTTCCCTTAATTGTGGGATGACCCTTCTTGAGAACCGGGTGTACATTGGTTGATGTAGCCGTGGGTGAACTTATCATGAGGGTAGGGGATGATAAAACCGTCTTTAACATGGATAAACTTTCCAAACTTCCCGATGAGCCCGAATCCGTGAATTACATCGATGTGCTCGACGAAGCATGTGAAGAACATTTTCACGAGGCTTGTAAAAGCGGGATTTCTCATTTACCTCATGTTGAGACCGTAGCTTCTATTGCTCCTTCATTGACTCCATTTGGAGAAAGTGACTTTCTTTTACAAGAATTTGAAGCAAGTTTAGGAGACGTGGATTTAAAATATGACGATTCTCCCACCGATTGGGAAGAAGACATTCGTACCATTGAGAGACTGCTCAATGAGGACCATATTTCTCCACCTACTCCTAAGGAAGTTACAAACGATGATCCAAATTTGACTAAGCCTTCCATCGACAATCCACCGGATTTAGAACTTAAGGATTTACCGTCTCATTTAGAGTACGTTTTCTTAGAACAGGATAATAAGTTACCCGTCATTATTGCTAAGGGCTTGAAAGAAGATGAAAAATCTCGACTTATCGAAGTGCTAGAAAATCATAATAAAGCAATTTCTTGGAAAATCTCCGACATCCGCGGAATTGATCCTAACTTTTGAACTCATAAAATTCTCATGGAAGATGACTTTAAACCCGCAATCCAAAAACAAAGAAGGGTCAATAAAAAAATTCATGAATTCATTAAGAAAGAAGTTATCAAACTTCTAGATGCCGGAATGATTTACCCTATATCGGATTCGCCATGGGTTAGTCCCGTCCATTGTGTGCCTAAGAAAGACGGAATAACAGTTGTTCCCAATGAAAACAACGAGTTAATTCCTACTCGACTCGTAACGGGTTAACGAGTTTGCATAGACTATCGTAAGATCAATGATGCCACTCGTAAGGATCATTTTCCTCTTCCTTTCATGGATCAAATGCTCGAGCGTTTAGCGGGTAATGATTTCTATTGCTTCTTAGATGGTTTTTCCGGATATTTTCAAACCCCTATCGATCCAAAAGACCAAGAGAAAACCACATTCACTTGTCCTTATGGAACATTTACTTACAAAAGAATGCCTTTTGGCTTATGCAATGCTCCCGGGACTTTCCAAAGGTGTATGATGGCAATATTTCATGACATGGTTGAAGAAACTATCGAAGTCTTTATGAACGATTTCTCGGTCTATGGTGATTCTTTCTCTTCTTTCCTTGCCAATTTAGAACGTATGCTTAAATGGTGTGAAGACACTCGTCTTGTTCTTAATTGGGAAAAATGCCATTTCATGGTAAAAGAAGGCATCGTCCTCGGTCATAAAATTTCCAAAGCCGGTATCGAAGTCGACCGTGCTAAAGTTGACGTCATTGCTAAGTTACCTCCACCTACCACTGTCAAAGGAGTTAGAAGTTTTTTAGGCCATGCGGGATTTTATCGACGTTTCATCCAAGATTTCTCTAAAATAGCTCGTCCTATGACTCATCTCTTAGAAAAAGATGTTCCTTTCATCTTTTCTCAAGATTTTCTCGACTCTTTCGAACTTCTTAAAGGTACATTAACTAAGGCACCGGTCTTAGTCTCTCCAAATTGGGAGTTACCTTTCGAACTCATGTGCGATTCTAGTGATTTCGCGGTAGGAGTGGTTTTAGGTCAACGAGTTAATAAACATTTCCAACCCATTCATTATGCTAGTAAGACAATGACGGGGGCTCAATTGCATTATACCACTACCGAAAAAGAGCTTTTAGCCGTAATGTATGCTTTTGAGAAATTCCGCCCCTATCTTGTGCTTTCCACCACCATCGTTTACACCGACCATTCCGCCTTGAAATACTTGTTGACCAAGCAAGATGCTAAAACCGAGACTCCTTCATTGGGTTTTGCTCCTACAAGAATTTAAAATCGAAATTCATGATAAAAATGGAGCGAAAAACCTAGCCACGGATCATCTTAGTAGACTTGAGGATCCTTATCAAGGGGAACCTCCAAATCAAGATATTAATGAATCTTTTCCCCTTGAGACCTTAATGTCTATTAATTCCAATCTTGATGATACCCCATGGTTTGCGGACATTACAAACTATTTGGTGGGTGGTGTTCTTATCGAAGGGTTAACGTCTCAACAAAAGAAAAATTCTTTAAAGACGTCAAAACGTACTATTGGGACGACCCTTATCTTTTCAAGAAATGTGCGGACTTAATCATTCGTAGATGTGTTGATGGGCCGGCGGCTTTACAAATCCTTGAAGCTTGCCATAAAGGACCCACCGGTGGTCACTTTGGTCCTAACTACACCGCTAAAAAAGTTTTCGACTCGGGATTCTATTAGCCCACCATTTATCATGATGCTCATGAAATGATTAAGCATTGTGATGCTTGCCAAAGACAAGGCAAGATCACACATAAAGATGAGATGCCTCAAAATTTCATACAAGAATGTGAAATCTTTGACGTATGGGCATCGACTTTATGGGGCCATTTCCATCATCCAAAGGGAACAAGTACATCCTCGTAACCGTTGACTATGTATCAAAATGGGTTCAAGCAAAGGCTTTACCTAATAACGATGCGAGGGTGGTTGTTAACTTTTTGAAACAATTGTTTGCTCGATTCGGTGTACCTCGTGCTATTATTAGTGATCACGGGACTCATTTTTGCAATGATCAATTTGCACGAGTCATGGCTAAGTATGGTGTCAATCACCGTCTTTCCACCGCGTATCATCCACAAACTAATGGTCAAGCTGAGGTTTCCAACCGTGGACTTAAGCGAATCTTAGAGTGAACCGTGGGAGAGCATCGTGCCTCATGAGCCGATAAATTAGATGATGCTTTGTGGGCTTTCCGTACCGCTTATAAAACACCTATAGGTTGTACTCCTTATCTCCTTGTGTACAGAAAGGTGTGCCACCTCCCCATTGAGTTGGAACATAAGGCTTATTGGGCCTTGAAATGGGCTAATTTTGATATAAACAAAGCCGGTGATCTTAGGAAAATCCAACTCAATGAACTCAATGAACTTAGGAATGAGGCTTATGAGAATTCATTAATCTAAAAGGAGAAGACTAAGCTCATTCATGATTCCAAGATTAAGAACCGAGAGTTCCACGTTGGTGATCAAGTTTTACTCTTTAACTCTCGGTTGAAAATCTTTGCGGGTAAACTTAAGAGCCGTTGGTCCGGTCCATTCACCGTGGCCTAAATCTTCCCTTATGGCACCATTGAGTTATCCCAACCAAATGGGCCCAACTTTAAGGTGAATGGCCAAAGGGTTAAGTTGTACTTTGGAGAGGACATCTCTCATGAGATGATTCCATCCCTCTCCACATTTCCCTTGAATTAATTCGGGAAATCGAGTCGAGCTAGAGACTCGTGATAAATAAATCAAGCATCGTATAACTAGGTTAGATTTTTACCTTTTCCATCCTTTCCACCCTTTTTTCACCTTCACCCATTTCCACCAATAAGTGTAGGGGGAGCCAAGTAGGTTGTTTGTTTGTCGTGATGTTGTGCACGGACATGTGTCTTAATGATCCAATTTTGGTGTTTTTTACGCGACTCGTGATCCCGTGTTCCCGTGTACCCGGTTCTCTCAAAACTATTATGATTCATACATGTATATAAATAAGATGAATAAATGTTATCACTTTAGTTGTCTCTTCCTTATCTCGATTTAAACAACGTACTCAATGTCCTAAGTGTAGGGGAGTTTATTCTCCCACATGCTCAAACATTGAGGACAATGTTTATATTAAGTGTAGGGGGACTTCTATCGAATTTTAGTGGACTTTTCCAAGAATTTGGCCCCATTTAACTGGAAAATTAAAAAATTTTCAAACGTTTTTCAAATTTTTGATCTATTTTGGCCTAGTAGTATTTCCATTTATTTCCTTTTATTTTCTTTCCTTTTGTCATCGTAACGTATGAATACTTTCCATTTCAAGAATAAAGTCAAAATAAATAAATAAATGAATAAAATGGTTTTAACAAGTTTAGATATCTTTGATATATTAGGCCCGTCGTGAATATTTTGACTCAACCCGAGTTTACCTATCGAAGTTTACTCTAGCTAGTATCCTTAACCATATAGACCTTAATTGGTTTATTAGGCTAAGCATCCACGAGTCTCATTCCTTGAGATTTTAAATTGTGGAGAACGAGAGATGATAGAGTTGATAATAAGTTTAAGGGTTAATTCTTGCTTATATGAGTTTTTGTGGCTCTTTCTTCCCGCTTGTATATTTAATTGCTTAATAAATGAGAATTTTTGCGGTGTAGATTCGATATCTTAGCTCTTAGCCAAATCTTTTATCTCCTTGTAATTAAAGCATGAACACATTGAGGGTGACAGTGTTGTGGACTTCTGACTGAGGTGGCTCATAACCACTAAGTAGGAGGTATTCAGACCATGGGACCGTAGAATTTGGCCTACTATATATATCATAAATGTTGGCCTTCTTTTCCACGGACTTCCTTCGCCGCAGGTTAGATCATCACGCCCTTAAAAACCTTTTTATAAAACATGGTAAAGGACAACCCCCTTATCACGGATGTCCTTAACGTGATGTCTGCGGAAAAATACCTCGACTTCCTGTCGAAGTATTATGTACCCGAAAGCGTACACCCCACCTATCCAGGTGATGGTGAAGCGATTACGGACGCACCGGCGGGGAAAATAGGCATATACACACGCCTGTTTGACTCGTCCAACTACCGTATCCCCTTATCCAAGTTCTTGGTAGACCTTCTATTATATTATGACTTCCACATAACCCAGTTTCACTGCATAGGGGCGTGTAAAATCAACCAGTTTGAAATTACATGCCATACCTGCGGAGTAACCCCAACCATGAACCTTTTTAGGGCTTTTTATTTTCCTCAGCTAGTGAATGGGTGGCTGTCGTTTAAAAAACGACCCGGGAATGCCCCTATGACATATAGGAAGCCTCTAGACTCCCTTTAGAACTGGTACGACCATTACTTCTTTGTAGATGAGAAGGTGTTCCCTACTCCCTTCGTACTCAAAACCAAAGCCCCCAAAGACTATCTGCCCAAAGCCAAAGATTATAGCAGCAGGGACCTAAAAATACTAGATACCCACCGCACAGAATTCCATAGAGGGTTGACGGAACACTTTCTGTGCTTATTAGGGATAAGCCGCCGCTACTTTGGGAGGGATGACTTATACCCGTGCTTCCTGACGGAACAGGGAGAGGGTAGGTCTAATTTATATGTAGATTTGAATTGCCATGCATATTTGTAAAACGTATACTAACCCCTATACTTGCAAAATGTCCGCAGAGATGAACCTTCACGGACTAATCCGCCAGGGGACCCAATGAAGGTAGCGGAAGGATTCCGGCCTTTGAAGCCGAATGAGCTCCCCTTACTGGAAGCGTTAGCTGACCGCACTATGCCGCTCGAAGAAACATCCGAGCCTAGATCAGATGAAGAAGAGCCCGCCATCGAGAAATCCCCATTGGATTTCCTCAATGAAGATGGCGAAGAACCATTGCTAGAGGGGGGCGCCACCAACCAGGAAGAAGAGAATGACCCCAACGAAGACACTACTCAGGCGTCCGGGTCCGCACCGCTCACCTCTAGGAAGAGAAAGACCACCAGAAGGGTGGCAAAGAAGATAGGGGACGAGGCCGGAGCCGCGAATGCTCCTCAAAAGAAGCTGAGAAAGGATCATCCGCAGTACCAAGAGGGGAGTGGTACCGCGACTGCTCAGGCCGACCCCACCCCGAACATGGGAGGGCCAGTATTGCGAGTCACCCCCGTGAGCGCCGTAGCTCCCCCCGGCCCAGACCCTGCCATGGACACCTCGTAAGTACCCTTTTTAGTATGATTCATGTCTTTATATGATGCGTAGACTAATATTGTTATGTCAAATAACAGGGCTAATTCGGCGGCTGTAGCGCAAGAGGAAGAAGTGAGGAGGGATCCATCCCCCGCACCAACCAACAAGCCTCCATCCCCCGCTGCTACACATGCCAAGGAGCCGCTCCCAGAGGGGCCAGAAGAAAGTCTGCGCCTAGCATGGAACCTGTCAAGTTTGACAAGGCTGGAGGCAGAATCCGAGTGTTCAGAATTCATTGAACACATCACCCCGCCCGTCCTCGTACAAGAACTAGATGAGTTGGATCATGAGGCCCTCCTTGAGCAGTTTGACGTATCATCCGCACACGAGGTGACGGTGGGAGCCGCGTTGAGACGTCGTCTAATCAAGGCCCTCACAAATGTGAATCGGGCAGATAAGAAGATAGCCCGTCGTGAGGCGATGGTCGTGAAGAACTAGAAGACCATCGCATCATTGCATGCGGCGCTGTTGACAGCCGAGGCGACGGTGAAAGAGCAGGCTCATCACGCCGACACCCGAGAGAAGCGCATTGCTGAGCTTGAAGCCCTTGTAGCCGCATCAAACGAGAAGGTAAACTTTCGAAATTTTGTTCATACACTCAAATTTTTGGGTATGCATTTAACCCAAGAAAAATATATATCCTTGTAATAACTCCAAGTTTCAGATGCAGGTGTCTGCGGCCGAAGCTGCTACCAAGGCCGTGACCGTGTAATCCTTCAACATCGCCCAGGAGCGTGATGCGCTGAAGGATGAGCTGACACAGACCCAGACCAACCTTGAAGAGCAGGCTGTCTCAGCTGATGAGGAGCTAAGCAAGATGGCTGTAAGTTGTGCTGGGAGAATATGTCCTCCCCTGCTATCTGATACAGCCGGACGCAGGTGGATTATTGGGCAAGGACTGCGAATTACCGTGAGCAGGGCACTGGAAGCTCCACACCTATTGCAGGCGTTTGCCGGGGTCGTATCTGATGGCATCGACCGTGGTAGACATGAGGGCCTGGTCAAAGCTGCAGAACTGATAGGAAAAAATGAAGACATCACACAGCATCCCTATCACAACCCCTCCGCCGCGGATAACATGACCGCGTCCATGAATGCCTTAGCGGAAGTCCAACACCCTCTCCTGGACGAGCTTGAGACACTGAAGGATTCTCTAAACGAGGCAATAATGTCCCGGCTGAGCGCTGATGCCATTCCTTTGTCCTTGGCCACTTATGATTCCGCGTCCAAAACAATGAAAGGCGAGAAACTGCTTGTAGAAGCACTGGATGCTATTGCGGCCAAAGCCCGGGATGGGAAGGATGCCCGTGGGGAGGTTCTCCGTGCTCTAATTGAGGAAGGGAAGAAGGACATAGGGGAATTCCTACCCCCCTTGTAACTTATCATTTGTAAACACTTGTAATTTTATTCGTCCGTGTATGTGCACGGCTAAGACATATGTAAAATGACTGTCTTTTATTTAGAAGTTCGTGATGACCACGGCTATTTTGTTATTTTATTTTTGAAACTTGTGTATTTTCATTTTGTTTTGAACATTATATTCCAATACCGCATGATCTGGCATGTCTTATGTAGGAAAGGAAAATACATACAAGCCTATAATTTACTAGACATGCGACGTGCGTCTTTACTATGCGAAGCACGATGTGACTACGGCATATGAAACTTACCACAACGTCTTGTGAGTAAGGTGTCTAGTAGGATACATGATCCATGCGGCTGGGGTTGCATCCCTCTTACGCGGCAAGTTGAATTAGTAGGTTCACTTAATCCTCTTACCCCGCCTGGAGGCGTATAGTACATGTACAATAGTTTGAAAGAATGCATATGAATGAAACATGGCATATTATAATATAAGTAAAATTCATACGATTAATAAAAAATCTAAAAAATGATTTGCACGAAACAAGCCGTGGGGCTAGCTAGGCACCACGGCATTTTATTAGAACGTTTACACTTTTGTTTGAACAATAATGACAAGTCCTAAAAAACGAGAAAGGAAACTAAACAAATATAAGAAAAACAAAACAGATAGACCGCATGGTTATTTATTAAGACCGCATATAGCGAAGTACCCATACGGAAGCCATAGCTTTCAAAGATAGCACCTTTTGAGATTGGAGATGTTCCATGTGTGCTCTAGGTCGCGGCCATCCATGTTACGTAACTTGTACGCGCCTCGTCCCAAGGCTTCACTGACTTCATACGGTCCGTCCCACTTAGGGCCCAGCTTTCCTGTATTCTCCGCTCGACTTGCTTCGTTAGCACGATAGACGTAGTCTCCCGGTCGAAAAGAAACCCCCTTGACCTTGGCGTCATAATAAGCCTTCATCTTAGCCTTGGACTTAGCCTCATTGATGGCTGCTATTTCCCTTTTTTCTTCCAACAGATCCAGGTTGATTCGCAGCTGTTCATCGTTCGTGACGACATTAACCTCCGCCGTGCGGATGGTAGGCATTCCTATTTCTGCTGGTATAATAGCTTTAGTGCCGTAAGCCAATGCAAATGGAGTATCTCCGTTGGCTGTTTTGATCATAGTTCTATGCGCCCATAGCACATGTGATAACTCATCGGCCCATTTGCCACTTCGTTCATCCAGACGCGCCTTGATGCCATTCCCTAAGCTTCTATTTGCCCGTTCGACAAGGCCATCTGTCTGCGGATGCTTAACAGATGCGAAGCGCCGCTTGATGTTCAATGATGCACACCAATCTTTGAATGGGTTGTCCGTGAACTGCTTACCATTGTCTGAGATGATTTCTCCTGGTAGACCAAAACGGCACACAATATGTTCCTAAACAAACTTTTTAACTTGTTTTCCTGTGATAGACTTGACTGCCTTGGCCTCTATCCATCGTGTGAAGTAGTCCATCGCAACAATCAATAATTTAACTCCCCCCGCAGCTACAGGAAATGGTCCTGCAATGTCGATCCCCCACTTATAGAATGGCCATGGGGACGTGATAGGTGTAAGCTTCTGCTGCGGGTGCCGCGGTACTGGCCTATGCACTTGGCAATCACTACACTTGTGAATCATGTCGTGCGCGTCTCTGTGCATGGTAGGCCAATAATATCCTGTCCGTAAGGCTCTAGCTACCATGGATCGTGGGCCTGCATGCATGCCGCACAACCCTTCATGTATGTCACTGATTACGTAAGCGGCCTGACGTGGTCCGACACACCGCATCCACGGCTGCAAAAAAGAGCGCTTGTAAAGGATGCCTTCTCGATGTTCAAAGTGTTGCGACTTCCTCTTAATGCGCCGTGCTGCTTTTTACTCGTCTGGAAGGGTCTCACTAGTCAAATAGTTGATAATCGGGGTCATCCATGTAGGTCCGTCCTCCTCAACTATAGTAGCGACCTCCCCTTCTGTTATAGATTTCTCCTTGAGTATTTCCACCAAGACTTGTTTAGACAAGTGAGCGAAGCTTGTGGATGCGATCTTACTAAGAGCGTCCGCCTTCTTGTTCTCGCCCCTTGGAACCTGCTTGATGGAAAACTTACTGAAAACCGTGATTAGCGACTTGACTTTTTCTAAGTACCTGACCATGTTGTCCTTCTTAGCCACATATCCACCTAGAATATGGTTCGCGACAAGCCGTGAGTCCACGTAGGCCTCAAGGTTGCGGACTCCCATTCTAGCGGCGATTTTCAAACCCGCAATTATGCTTCATATTCCGCTTCGTTGTTGGTGGCCGTGAACTCAAAACGGAGGGCATACGTGAATTCCATTCCTTCCGGATTTGTGAGAATGAGACCAGCTCCGGACCCGTCCATACACGAAGATCCGTCCGTGAACAACACCCATGGTTCTGTTGGAGTCTCGTCTTGCTTAACGATTGGCCCTTCCTCATCCGGCTTCTCTATTAGGAAATCTGCCAAGATCTGGCCTTTCACGGCCGTCCTTGGCCTATAAGATATATTGTGCTCCCCCAATAAGATGCTCCATTTCTGTAGCCTCCCTGCCACGTCCGGTCTAGAAATAACCTGCTTGATTGGCTGATCCGTAATGACTACAATTGGGTGCGCCTGAAAGTACCGACGCAGCCGCTTTGTAGCAAACACTAGTGCTAACACCAATTTTTCCATAGAGGAGTAATTCAGCTCCGGCCCTTGTATTGTTCTACTTATAAAGTAGACAGGGGTTTGCACTGTATCTCTGTCTGTCATAAGTACCGCGCTTATTGCGCCATGAGTGGCTGAGAGATACATAATGAGTTCCTCCTTTGGCCGGGGAGCTACTAGCATAGGGAGGGATGCAAGATGTTGCTTGAGTTGGCCGAAAGCTTCCTCGGCTTCCTTCGTCAACCGGAAGTCTCCCTTCCTAATGCACTTCTTGAGTGTCTTAAATAGGGGTAATGACTTCTCTGCGGATTTAGATAAGAACCTATTCAGCCCGGCTAGTTTCCCGTTTAAGGATTGCACCTCCTTCCGTGTCTGAGGGGACGGCAGTTGTATCACTGCGTCCGTCTTCTCTCGGCAAGGTTTGATGCCGTTTGGATCAATCAAATATCCAAGGAACATTCCCTCCGTTGCCCCAAATGTGCATTTCTTTGGATTTAGCTTCATGTTAATCCTTCTCAGTGTGTCGAATGTCTCTTGGACATCCCGGAGAAGTGCCTCCTCCATATGACTTTTTATAACCAAGTCATCCACGTAGACTTCCAAGTTGCGGCCTATCTGTGATTTAAAAGCTTTGTCCACAAGCCGTTGATATGTAGCACCGGCGTTCTTCAGTCCAAACGGCATTTTCGTATAGCAATACACGCCCTGGCTCGTATGGAACGCCGTTTTTTCTGCATCCTCCTCCGCCATCTGGATCTGGTGATATCCTTTATATGCGTCCAAGAAGCATTTAAAAGGATACCCACATAAGGATTCCACCTTCCAGTCGATTTCCGGTAACGGGTAACAATCCTGTGGGCAGGCCTTGTTTAGATCCGTAAAATCCACACACATGCGCCAACTTCCGTCATGTTTCTTGACCATGACCGGATTGGATAACCACTCGTGGTAGTATACCTCGCGCATGATGCCTGCATCCACTAGTTTCCGTACTTCCTCCAATATCACTTGGCTGTGCTCAGGCGCCTGGCCGCGCTTCTTTTGCTTGACGGGTTGGTACCCTTGGCGGATCTGGAGCTTATGCTCTGCTATCGCACGTGGCACGCTTGTCATATGCTTTGGCTCCCATGCGAATATATCTAAGTTTTCACTTAAAAGAGAGCACATGGCCCTTTTGCCGCTATCCGAGAGCGCCCCTCCTATGGATACCTCCTGTTCCGGATAGTCAGGGTGAATGGCTACCTTCCAATTGGGAGGTGGTGATCCATCCTTGGGTGGAACAGGTGGAGCCGGTGTTGTCACGGTGTGACACTCGGATGCTGGTATGATTGTGTTGTAAATAGTAACAATTCCCCCCTCAACGGGGAATTTGATCATTCCATGCGCCGTGGAGGGTACCGCCCGTATAGCCAAAATACCTGGTCTGCCTATGATCCCATTGTACGGAGAATGTGAGCGTATCACCATGAAGTTCATCCACGCCGTAGTGGAGTGTTCCTCATTCCCAATGGTTACAAGCAGCCGTAGTTGCCCTATTGGCCAGATAGTGTCTCCACTAAAGCCGGTGAGCGGCGCCGTGGCCGGTACTAATTGGCTTCTTATTTCTGGGCATAACTGCACAAAACAGTGTTCATACAGTACCTCTGCTGACGACCCTCCATCCACATACATGCGACGTACATTGTGTGTTCCAATGCTTATCTCAATAGTGAGAGGCGCATCGGTCACATCGCTCGCTGTGATGGGAGGGAACGAGATTTCCCTGCCGCGTGAAAATTTTTGGCCAACTTTCTGCCTCGTGCGGCGTTGTCTGGATTGGATCATGTATATAGTCGAAGGCTTGTCCTTTTGGGGATCCTTCTTATCGTACTTCTTCTTGTTGTCTTTTCCATCCTTCCAATCCTTAACTAGGTGCTTGAGTTTACCTGATTTGATCAGCGACTCAATATGCTTCTTGAGCTGGATACACTCCTCTGTGCCGTGGCCTTTGTCATTATGGAACTCGCAGAAGCGATTTCCTTGTCGACGTTCCGGCGGAGTGGTCATTGGGGGAGGCCTTGGAAAGTTCGCCCCTTCCGTCAGCAAGATCTCCCGGTAGGATATCTTTAGGGGGTGAACTTATCGTCCGGACGTCCTCCTTTGCTCTGGCTCTTATAGTCTGAGCCTTTGCTATTGTTCTGATTGCCTTGACCGCCCGACTGTCTCCGAGACTGGTCATTTGACCGGTACCCATTTCCTAGGGATGGGTAGGCCGCGGCAACAGCTGTTTCTCCTTCTATGAAATTTCTGACCCTTTCCATGAGGTCATCATATCTCTCTGGACGCTTGTCATTGAGGCGCTTGATCAACTCCATGTCTGTTATGGCGTGCATGTAGTCAGAGATTTTTAGGAGCTCCGACATTGTTCTTGTGCGCGTGCATTCATCATTGAAGCGTTCAGTGAAGGCTTCTGTGGACTTCCCCGGCCGTTGTTTGACAGTTGCCAATGAGACCGGATCCCTATTATACTTTTTCCTCTGAGTATAATTGTTCTCGAATGTAGTGCGTAGTTCCGTGAAGCTATCAATGCTCCGTGGAGGGAGCGCCTCAAACCAGTCACGGGCGTTTCCAATCAAAGTTGAATTGAACATTTGGCACCATATAGGCATGGGCCATCGCTCAATTTTAGCCTGCGTATCAAATATTTTAAGGTGATCAACCGGATCACCAGTCCCATCATAAGTCTTGATACACGCCGGCATGCGACGTTTGGTGTCCTCAGAATAGTTCCGTATGCGGAGGGTGAACGGGTCTTCCCTGGGATCCGCCCATGGCCGGGTGAGCCTAGGGTCATCCCACGGTTCACACCACGGGCGGGAAAGATCCTCCGCTTCTGCATCCCGATAATAAGGGCCACCGTAGTATTCATCATCATATGGTGGTGGTGGTGGGGTACGCCTAGGTCGGCGACGCTTAGGCGGATGGTCATCTAAATCCTCCCCTGATGGGTCCGGGGACAAAGGTGGTGCCCCACCCTTTGGTTGAGGACCACTTTTTTGGGACGAACCAGGAGCCTTTTTCCCAGTGTTCATCCTGTCCCACACGCTCGGGCGACGTGCGGTTCTGGCCAGCTCTCGATCTGGTCGCTCGGGTGAGCTATCCGACTTTTCTCCTTCTCGAGACTGCATTAGTTCCTGCATGAGGCGATCTCCTATGCGCTCAAACACATTCCGGGGTTGAGGGGTTTCCTCAAAGGTGCTCTGCTCCTGAGGCCGAGCTCTCCTTTTCCTCTGATTTTGGGAGGAGATGATTGATCCGGTGTCACAAAAGTTGAGTCTGGATTGGAGGTTCCTCCCCAGATTCAACCTTGATGCGATCCCCGGGACGATCCTATCGAAGTTCTGTGTGAGAACTCGAGTAAGATCCTACTCGCTGAGTGGTAGGACTTCCACTTCTTCCTCCGTCGAGGGTCTGCGCGGTTCCTTGTTAGGAGGGTTTGGCGCACTCCCTGGGTTAGGGTTATCTAGGGTTGAAGTAGGTGGGGGTGTCATGGAGATCGTGCTCGTCACCCCCAAGGACTGAAAACCGCCACGGTTACCAGGCCCGCCTGCCAGGCGGCTAGGTGATTGATTGGGGATGAGAATCCCTTCCCCTTGGGACTTCCGGTTCCCAGGATTCGCGTTCCTGGGGTTAGCTTGCGGATGCCCCTTCGTCATTGGAAATTCAGAATGAGGTTTTGTTCTAGCTTAGTGTAATGGGTCCCACGGATGGCGCCAACTTGTTGATGCAAAAGTTGGGTGATCCTTGCTAGACCTGAATTAGGCTTAATTCGGGTTGGCTGGGCTCCGGCTCCTGCACCAAGTGAATCGTTTGGTTGGGATCCTGCACACTAAACAACACGCGTTAGGCTTACCGTGGGAATGTTTCCCACAATTAGACTCCAGCGTGAGAGTAAGTAATCGGTTTAGGGTTTATGTAAGTTGAGAGTATAAGACGTAATACCTTTGTGGAACCCTTGGGGGTTCCTTTTATAGGCAGTGGAACCCTAGTGGGCTGTCACTGATACTTTAGCCCCAAGGAAAGGATAACTATCATAATTAGAATGATTGTTATCTTCTAATTATGGTAGTGGATATCCTCCTCTTTTGGGGTAAACCTTATTCCTAGACAGAATATGATTTTGTCTAACCCTATGTCGGCCGCGCCTGGCCGTGGGCCGCACACATGTGTGCGGTTACTGTTCATTCAAGCCCATAAGCTTGAATGACAGTATTCCCACCCATTCGTGATGGGCCGGATACGGGTAGTACCCGTGAGCCGGGGACCTGACCCGGCTGGGGACTATACGTCATCAATATATAAAGAAAGAATAAGATTAAAACATGACCTCAAGGAGCCTTAGGGTGTGGGGCATGTAGCACAAACCTTGTCTTTAGAGCCTTATGGTGTATGGCATGGTAAGTGTTGAATAAAAATTGATCAAAAAAATCAATTCCCTTGTTTATCGTTTAAGGAGCCTTAGGATGTGGACAATAGATAAGGAGCATTTTTACATCTTAAAGAGCCTAAGGGTATATGATGTGAACTTGCTAAACTCCACATAAAGTCAACATGACTTTGGAGGAATAATTAATAAGTAGTACTATTGGCCAAATTTTTGATCCAGGAATTTATTCCTAAATCGTGTTAAATCATCCTTGATGTGGGCTTACTTTAGTGACAACGTTATTTAGGACGAGGTTAGGTTTTGAGTGTCGGGTTTGCACCGTTTTGCCTTCATTTTTGGATTAATAATTATCAAATCAGTCAAATGAGCCTACGGGTGAATGACAAACCTTAAAAGCTAGAGATACAACTTAGGAATTGGAGAAAGAGTATTAAACAATTGTCTTATATAAGTGTTTTTAACTTGAGGACTTATGGTAAACAATGATCTCGTTTTTAAGCTTGGTATGGGGAACGTGAAACTTGAGGGTGATTAATATTCATGACACCAAAGCCCTAATTTAAGTCTTAGATTTCTTTACGAGTTTCTTCCATCAAATAATTTCCAAGTTAATAAATTGTTATAACTTTTGTTTCCTTTTAAGTTTTTTTTATCTTTAGCGTAGTAGTAAAGTATATCTTAATAAAGGCCAAGATGGGTTAATCATGAGAAAAATGTAACTTTATGCTTTAAAACTATGCATTGCATTGGGTCATTGCAATGGTCAAGTGTAGGGGATTTAATAAGTGTGTAAACACTTATCCTTTTGCCACTAAAATCAAGGAAAAACAAGACCTAATCATGTGTTTAGTATCGTAAAAGTCGGAATTACGCGTGGTTTTGTGTTTTTGTGTGAAATAGGTACAAATGATCAAAAGGAAAGAAAACACGGGATTTCACGGTCAAATGTTGAAGAAAAGTCCAAGAAAGAGACAAAGATAAAGTCAAGAAACCAAAAGTGAACCAAAGATCACGAAAACCGGCAATTCGACACAAGTTTAAAGGAAAGATCGTCAAAGCCGAAATCGAGCTTGTTTTAGTGGATTTAACTTTAAGGAGGATAATTGGGCCTTGTGGGCCCTACTTTTGGTTATTGGGCTCAAAAGCCCAATAAGGTGTTCAATTTATTTAACTTTATGATTAAAAGCCCATTAAGGCCCAAGATTGAATAACAATTGACGGATGTGTATATTTGGGCCAAAAGCCCAATCATTACAACAAATAAAAATAAGCATGGGGCGTTTTGGGCCCAAGGCATTTTTGATTAATATACTTGGACAGTGAAAACAAAGTAAGGGTTATTTTTTGTCAATATTTACCCACACGTTTATTAAAACGTATTTATCCCACTCACACACATGTTTTATTTATTTTTTACCCACACCTCTCCCCATTTTGTCTTCGGTACAAACAAGAAAACTCTTTCACCTCTCTCTCTCTCTCAAAAATAACCAGACAACCCTTTTTTACCCAAACCCTAATCAAAAATTACACCAAGATAAATTGGGGCTTTTGCTTGATTTGTGTGATTCACACGAAGGGGATTAATTCCCCCTTATTTTGGGAAGAAGATGATGGGTGGTCCTCAAAGTGACATGGCTCCTATCTTGACTCTGATTGGTATATACACGTCTACACCACCAATCCTCCAATAAGAAGAATCCACCTCAGCCTTCAACAAACACAACAAACACAAATCGTGCCATGATGGCGATCCGTGTGACCCCTGGATGATTCTTGGCCGTTTGATGATGAAAGAGAATGAAGAAAGAAGAATGGATGGTCAAGATTTATTTCCTTGCTCACCAAGTTCATCAAGAATGTTTTTAGGGTTTTCATATAAAAACCACTCACTTTGTAATGTTAAGGGGTGCCATTTTTTATTTTAATTTTATTATGCAAAATTAGATTTTAGGTTTATTGTAATTTTCTTTCAAAAAGTATTGTAATCAGTTTCTAGTATTAATAAAATTTTATTTCCTTTTAAATTCGTCTCTTTAATTATTTAACTTTTTATTGCAATTTATCTTTATTCTGTTTTTGATTAATGATATTAAAGTAAAAAGTGGTTTATTAATTTCCCCCACTGGGAAGATCTTAAATAACTGTTCGAGTAGATTTTTTATGGTTCGAGAATGATGGTGATGATTTGGCCGTATTTTGTTGATGATTTGGTGATATTTGGGGTATAAGGTGGTCTCGTTTTCGATTATAAGGGGGCTCAGCGCTCACCCTTCTTCCTAAAGGTTATCATCAACAGGTTCTCAATCTCTTTTTATTTTTTGTTAAGTTTAGATTAATTTTAATATTTAATTTCTGTTTATTAATCTGCTTGTTTAGTTAAGTTACTGTTTGGATTTGAGTTTGTTTGGATCTGCTTAGTTTACTTATTAGGATTTGAGTTTTAGTTGCTGATAAGTTTCGATTGCTGATTAGTGGATTTGCTAGTTTATTAGTATTAATTTCTTTTTTTAGTTCGTGTTTTTAGATTTACTTATTATAGGTTATTTTCTATTTAAGACTTATTAGCTTATTATTTGTAGTTTGGATTTTCTTAAGTTTGATCTGCAGCTTATTTGCTTATTTGCTATTCTGGTTTATATCTGCCATTTCTGTTTTTGATTGTGTGCTTACTTGATTTGTTCTGCTGATTGTTTGGACCTGATTGGCTTATCAACACTACTTAGCTTACTATCATTTGCCTATTTGTTAAGTTTAGATTTACTTGCTTATTATCTTGTTTTGCTTATTTTTTATTGTGGAATTTAGATGTGCTTATTTTCTAGTTTAGTTGTTTGCTATTTGATGTTGCTTATTTGTTAGATTGATTTGCTGTTTGGATTATCAGTTGTTAGTTGCTTATTCTTGGTGCTGATTTTTGCTGCATAAAGAAACAGCCGTACGTCTTAACCAACTCCTCTAGTGCTTCTTTTTAGTTTAACTTCAGTCCTTTTAATTAATATAGGGTCGATTGAGCTGTCAGTTTATTTAAAGTAGTTTAATTATAAGTCTTAGTTTAATTAAGTTTTAATTAAAAGTTTTATATAAGTTTCCTTTTATAAAGTTTTAAAAAATAAAAAAATAAAAATATTTTAATTATTTTTATAAATTTAAATTTTTTAATATTTAGTTTTTAAAATTAGTTTTTAATTAATTTAGTTTTATTTAAAAATAGTTTTAAGTAGATTTCATTTAAATTAAAAAATTTAGTCAAAAAAATTAATTAGAGTAAATTATATTTAAATTAGACTTAAATTTTATAGAGTTTTAAAATAGTTAATTACTTTCAATTAAATATTACTTTTTTTAATTAGATTAAATAGTTTTTAGTTTTAAAATACCAAAAATAGTTTTAATTACCAAAAACAATTAATCCACGTTAAATTTGATATCAATTCGAGTGAGTCGATGAAACGAACTAACTTGGTACAAAAAGCATACATTACAAAGCACCCCCCAAGTCTCGGAATTAATTATATAAAGAGTTAGGGCCTGTTTCAAGTTTCAAAAATCACACTTTTAGTCCCTTGAGTCACAAAAATGTTATAAAGTTTCTAGGGCTTATGTTAAGTTTCAAAAATGGCAGGAATGACCCTTAAGGTCTCGAATATTAACAAAACAAGGATAGGGCTTGTAATAGTTTTCATAAATGGCAAAAGTGACCCCTTGAGGTCTCAGATTGTTTATTAAGACAACTAGGGCTCAATTTAAGTTTAAGTTTTGGCAACAATGGCCCTTGTGGTTTTCGTTTAACTCACGGTTTGAATTAAACGCCCCCTATACTTTGGAAAATGACACGTTTGGCCCTTGTATTTATACAAAGTCAAGAAAACATTTACATAGGTTTTATTAAGTGATGATTCTTGGACCTAACTTTCACCAATTGGCATTAATGGCCCGAAAAGGCTCCATGTTTAATAATTGGGCTTGGTTGGCCCTATAAGGCTACGGTTGGGTTTTATGGGCCTAATGGGCTACCTAAATTACTTAGTAAATTTACTAAGTAACTAGTAAATTAGTTTTACTAAATGGGCTTATGTTTTTACTATTTATTTAATGGGCTTATATTAACTTTACTTAACTCCTAAAATAAGTTAGGGCTTATATTCATTCGGCTTATTTAAGGCTTATGTGCAAGCTTATAGGTTTCGGCTTAAATTAATAGGTCTAAGGGCATATATTAGATTTAGGGCTTAATGACTTATGGGCTTATATAGCTACGACTTATGTTTATATGGGCTTAAATAAGCTAGATTAAGTCTCAGCTTAAATAACAATTAGGGTTTTTCAAGGCTAGCTTATATTGTATTTTAAGTTTCGGCTTATATAAGTTATTAGGCTTAAATGACGTGGCTTATATAAGTTTGTATGGCTCGGCTTATATTACATTTTTATGACATTTTAAGGTATAGTGATTTACTCTAGGGCTTAAATAAGTTCTTCAAGCATAAACGTTCATGTTTTAGGCTTTTAAGGGCAAGAGTACCAATAGACATCATATAAGCCGTGGGCTTATATGTTGTTTAGGGTTAGTTTATAAGTTTCCAAAGTATGCAGGCATTACCAACTCCATTTTTATAGTGAAAACATGCATGTGAAGCAAAATAAGTAAGGAAAAGCTTAGAGAGGGTTTGTACTTACTTGCTTCAAGAAAAACAAGATGATGACTAGGGTTTTCGTGTTCTAGACATTGGGTTACTCTTGTGGTGACTTTGGACGATCTTGAGCTCGAATTAAATGCTATAGAACTTGGTGTAGCTTTGAATGCCTTGGAACCAAGATTTGGTTGAAGTAAATGAAGCTGTAAGTGTTCGTTTCCTCAAGGTCTTATGTGAGAGTGATATGGTCCGAATTTTGAATAGGGTAAGAGAGAAGTGAGTTTTAGCTTACTAAATATCTAGGAGTGTAAGTTGTAGGATGTGGCTTGGGTGAATGAGGGGTTTCATCAAAGGTTACGTTGAGTGATTCTTCAATAACCCCCGAGGTTCTATGTAGGACTATGTAGGCTTTACTAGTTTGGGAATAACCTAAAAGGATACCTTCGTAAGACTTTGGGTCAAACTTGGTAAGGTAGTCTTTAGTGTTTAGGATAAAGCACTTGCTTCCAAACACCCTAAAGTATTCCAATGAGGGGTTCTTACCTTTAAGAATCTCATAGGGGGTCTTTCCTAGGAAAGGTCGAATAAGAATTCGGTTGAGAATATAAGTCAATGTGTCCACGGCATTGCACCAAAATTTTTGAGGCAAAGATTGCTCGTTTAACATCGTCCTACTCATTTCTTGGAGAGTCCTATTCTTCCTTTCAACTACCCCATTTGATTGTGGAGTGCGAGGAGCCGAGAAGTTATGGGTAATACCATGAGCTTCACAAAAGGCACCAAATTGCACTTCATTATCAAATTCCCTACCATGGTCCATCCTAATAGAAACAATTGAACATCCTAGTTGATTTTGAATTCTTCGACTAAAGATTTCGAAGTGATCAAAAGCTTCATTCTTAGATGCCAAAAATCTAGTCCAAGTGAATCTAGAATAGTCATCAACTATAACTAGGGTATAAAGGTTACCTCCATAACTCCGTATGGCGGAAGGTCCAAAAAGATCCATATGTAGGAGCTCTAAGCACCGAGAGATCGAAACCAAATTCTTGGCTTTGTGACTAGAGTGAACTTGCTTTCCAACTTTGCAAGCATCACAAAAGTTACTATCAAACTAAATCTTGGGGAGGTGTCTTACCAACTCCTTAGAGACTAAAGATTGAATTAAACGCATATTAGCGTGACCTAATCTCCTATGCGAAAGAGTAGAACTATCATCTATAGTCGCAAGACATATATTGTCTTTTGACTTCTTATTAACCTTCATAACATAAAGCCCATGCTTTCTAACACCTTTTCTAATGACTTTTCCATCTTTTACGATTTCACTGTCATGTTCCGAAAAGATGACCTTACACTTATTATCACAAATTTGACCTATACTTAAAAGGTTAAATCCTAAGTTATCTACGTGCTCAACATTTTCAATGGTCATGGAGTCAAGAGAAACCGTACCTTTGCCAATGATATTACCACGTAGACTACTAGCGAATGTGACGTTACCTCCATCATATGCTTTGTAATGCGAGAACAAACTTCGATTACCCGTCATGTGTTTAGAACATCCACTATCCTTAATCCACTCATCGGGCTCCAAATCAATTCCCAAGCATATCTAGGTAACAACACACAAGATCAAACATTTGGTCCCCAATATCTCATGGGTCCAAAATTGTTAGTTCTAAACATCCCTTGCATTTGGTTGGGATGCATGAATGAAGGAGGGGTTCCCCATGGAGAACAAAATGGAGGAGGGTAGTAATTCATGTAACCATTTTGTTGTTCATTATTTTTCCTAGGTGTATTTGATCTAGGTTTAGAGTTATGATTATTCCTTCTAGGTGTTGGATTTTTACTTCTAGATCGTGAATTGTTTTGATTATCTCTTCTAGGCGTTGTCGTTCTACTTCTAGGCTTAGACTCATTCCGTACTCTAGGTGGAGTAGAGGATAGTCTAGATAAACTTCTATTTCCCATGAAAGGTTTACTTAATCGCTTGTAGAACTTACCAATAGCATTGTTGTCAAGTATGGGTAATTTTACCTTATTAACAGTAAGATGCTTTAGTTTTTCATCTAACTTAGACTTTTCAGAAAGTTCAGGATTTTCACCAAAATCATCCTCTGCCCGCGGTACCTTATCTATGGCGGCGGTTCCATAGTGATAAGGAACCGCACCATACAATTTGGAACCACGTACAGTGCGCTTTTTTGCGAAAACCTGACTTGTTTTGGTTCACTAGTTGAGGCTTCATTTAAGTTAAAACCTAGACCAAGTCTTTCCTTAGAATGAACTTGTTTGTTTAACATATCATCAAGAACACTAGTACCTTTCATTAACTTTTCCAATTTAATGGAGGTGCTCTTGAGATCTTCATTCTCTAATCAAAGTTTCTCACAACTTAAGCAACTTAAATCAACCTCTTTATTTTTCTCAAGTTTAGCCAATTTCTCCCTAAGTTCATTGATCTCATTTTCAAGCTTAGTTTTGGTTGATTTTAAGGTTTTATTATTTTCTATGAATTTAAGACTAAGTTTGTGTAAACTATCATATTTTCCTTCAAATTCAATATCATCAAAAGTGGAACTATCATTGCTATAATATTCGGTTTCGGAATGTACCTCTTTAGAAGTGTGAGCCATAATACATTTCTCCTCTTTGGGGTTGTCATCGTCATCTTCACCGCTATCGCTCCAAGCGCCACTAACGAACGCCGTGTGGTTCTTATCACGAGCGGGCTTTGGACAATCACCAATGAAGTGATTTGGATCACCACATCTAAAGCAATTCCTATCACCTTTTTCGCTCTTGACAAACCGATTCTTTGACAATGATTTCTTGTCATAGTTGGGTTGCCTAACGTGTTGACCTCGTCTCTTGAAGAACTTCTTGAAATCTCTCACCGCCAATGCATACTCCTCGTCATCGCTTTCCGAGGAACTATCATGGTCACTTTGTGCCTTCTTGGCTTTAAGTGCAAGAGATTTCCTTTCACTCTTAGTTTTCACTAATTCCGAGTCCTTCAAAATTATCATCTCATGAACCTTCAAGTGTCCTATGAGTTCATCGAGTGATAAAGTTGAGAGATCTTTCGACTCTTCAATCGCCGTGACTTTTTTTCTCTCCACTTTGGATGTAAAGCCCTTAGAAACTTCCTAACATTGTTCTTGCTAGAAAAACCTTCATCAAGTGCTTTTAGACTAGTAATAATGGTGTTAAACCTAACAAATGCACTATCAATAGCTTCATCTTCTAAGATGACAAATTGTTCATATTGTTGGAAAAGAAGATCGATTTTTCTTTCTTTGACTTGGCTATTACCTTCGTGGGTTACTAAAAGAGTGTTCCAAATATCTTTAGTGGTTTCACACATAAAAATTCTTTCATACTCTTTCTTAGGCAAAGCATTATAAATCACCATTTTAGCCTCATTATTTTTTGAAAGTTTCTTTTTAGTATCGTCATTAGCTTTGTCAAAAGTAACCAATTCTTTTGTTTTAGAAACTTCATTATATTGAAAGGGTAAAAAATCACCACTGGTAATAACATCCCAAAGATCTAAATCTTTTGATTTCACATAAGTTTCAAATCTATTTTTCCAATAAATAAAACTATCGGTTTCAAAAAGTGGTGGTCTTTGCATAGATTGCCCTTCTAACACTACTACAAAAAATCTCATGAAGACTGGTTAAAACGGCTCATAGAGAGTGGTTTATGAACCAATCTAGGCGGGGGGTATTTCTATACCCAAAACATATAGAAACCGGTTTCACAACCGGTGTTTATTATGAGCACCATAACCGGTTTGCTAGTAAAAACTGGTGTCTAAAACGATGTCTGCAAGTCTCTATTGTAGAGTAAAAAGACCTGTTATTATATAAGAACCAGTCTTGTTCATAATTTTTTTATTAAAAAAAATTGATTTTTGCTTTTGCAAAAAATATAAAAAACATCATAACGCCTGAATATACAACTTAAATAAAGTGAAAAAATCTTATAAATGCCAATATAACCAAATACAACTACAATATATCACATCTCTAAACTTAACTCTAAAACATGTTCAATTTGTTGTAATACTGAAGCTAGAAACAAATGTAGTAGCACTGAGCTCGCCCTTTCAAGGCTCCAACAAAAGCTTCACCATTTTCGATTGCAATTTCTTCCTACACAAATGTTTAAATATGACATAAGTGAATATGTGATGAGAAATTATGGGCGGATGAGGATGTGTCAAATACATATCAATTGACAAAATACAGAACAGAAGAAAATGGATAAATGAATGGTTTCACTCACAAAACAACAAAGGTAAGGAAGAAGTTATCTTACCAAAAAACAGCACAAGATCGTAACTTTATATAGTCTTGTACCATCAATTAACCACATTTTCTACATTTTGTCACCTGAAAAATTAGTAAGCCCAGAAACAACAAGGCAGATCAAGCAGGGTTTGTTGGATAATGCAACGAATTAACCATAACTAAGGGCTTGTGCACACATTTATAAGAGTAGTATGAGACCATATTCTACCACATTATGACTCAACAAAGATGCTTTCATCTATTTGAATATAATTAGCGAGCAACGTTTTAGGTCAAGGACAAGCAAGAGCCAAGCAGCCAATATGTCTATACTACATCTGAGAATATATTAGTGTATGACTATAGGCTTATGGTCCTCACTGGCCATCTGACAACACATACGAATATCATCATTATACATTATACGTCAACACTATATAAAACCATGTAAAAGATGGTATTAGAGGACTTACTCTAGCTTTGTAAATGTACGCACACAAAGCATCTCAGATCCTAAAGGCTGACTAATGAATCAGCACTTCCGACAGAAAAGTATCTGTCACAACAAAAAAATGGGACCCCATGAGTTAACAGATCTTGAAAGGTATAGAATTTTTAATCGAAACGACGAGGTAGGTTAATCATACCTTCTCCAAGGTTCAATTGCTATGAAATAACAACCAGAAGTATGAGCGATGTCAAGGTATCAACTGCTCGAAGAGATGGATATGACAGTACTTCAACAGTACCTGAAGAAATATACTAACAAACTACGTTGTCACATACTCACATATGACACCTGATCCTAGATATTAGTAGTTCTTTTCAATTTTAAACAAAACTTCAAAAACTATAAGTTACTCAAAAGTCTACCATTTCCAGTAGTTAGGAAAAAAATGTCTCCCTTCATTTTCCATGCAATCTCATTCACCTAGCCAAACAAACAGCAAGAACATTAAAATATACTATCATTCATGGCACTGTACTAATTTTTTTTCTTAACATGATAACCACACAACTCGATTATCCCTAAAACTTGGTAAAGTAATATAACTTATCTAGTGAACCTAAAACCTAAAATACAAGTTTGCAGTATGCAACAATTATTAGTCAATGTAGCATAATTATAACGAATAACGATGCACTAGATAGATTCGATACTGGAATAGTATGAAGCATAAAAGAAGGTAATAATAAAGTTCAGAACCAATGGAGCAACATTCTAGCAAACATAATGAATAGTTAATGTGTGGCCTTCATTCCAATTGGCATCATACATTAATACATGATTTAACTTCAGTTGTTAACATGGTTAATAACTTAATATTACTAAAACGATCATACACGAAATATACTTGCTTAAATGTAATGTTACCTCGTAGTTGAATTTGCGTTTCTGAATGGACTTGAACTTTCGAACATCTAGTATCGTCAGTTCATCATCCTATAACATACAGTAGAACTAAACAACTGCCACTCCCGATAATAACTAAAATAGAGCAAACTAGAATGTAAAATATGCACCTTGTTCCCGAAAGCTACATGAGTACAGTCTGGTTTATAAGTGATATTAATGTTCTCCCCACTAAGTTCTGCTTGCTGTGAGCATATTACACCTGCAGTATTAATACTTGTCAACAATAATTTCTTGAAGAAATCCTTCAAAATGTATAAAGAAAAGAAAACTTAGTGACCATCAAACATATTTGGCATTTGCAAGTATAGCATCACTTACTGCGAACATCCCACAGACAAACAATCTTATCACCTGATGCAGTGGTAATTAAATCAAAATGTTTAGGATCCCAACACAGCTGATCTACACTATCTGTATGCCCTTTTAGCTCAAGATCTTTAACCTTGCTCTACAACAAACAACGTCCAGCTCAGATTGACTGTTTGCCATTGTGTTTTAAAAGTGATTACGTGATGCAAAATAATCAGAATTGGAAATATAGACTTAACAAAGCGCCTTTTTTTCTTTTCATAAAGTTTTTTTCTTTTCAAAAGACGAGGTGATAATAGTGCCCGGTTTTGTACAAGGGGTCATTTGTCCAATTAATATATGGAATTCAAGAAAGCAACTTTCTATGCTCATCTTTCTTTATAAAAGGGTTTAAGGCGACAGAGGGATCCCCGACCTGGTGCACCCCTTTTGGGTAACCGAGGATCAGATCGTAATATGTTCATTCCAGTTTCTCGAGTCGGGTTCTATAATGTCAGCCATGCTACTAGACGCTCTAACATTATAACTTTTTGAAGTTATTTAAAATTATATATTGCAACAACCCGTGTATTACACGGGTCTTAAGCTAGTATTTTCAATTATTTTCAAGATTATAATGATGTGTAGTTGCTTAATAGCATGAAGTGTTGGACAGTGGACACATTTGTGTACTTTTGAGATGAATGCGATGCTACTTTTACACCTTATAATTGCTGATTTTTACAGCTTTTTTACAGCTTCTAAATCCTGATTTTTAACAGCATTTAAGTGCTGCACCTTAACAGCAGAGAAAGGAATGTTTGGATATACTTTTTATAGCTTTGTAAGCTATTTATAACATCTTTTATTTGCTGATTTTAACAGCTTTTATATGCTGGTTTTAACAGCTTTGTAAGCTGTTTATGACAACTTTTAAATGCTGCTTTTAACAGCTCTATTATGCTGATTTTGAGAGCTTTAATATGCTTACATGTAGTGTTTTTATCTGATTGATATCGGTTTTAGAAAACATGATGCTACATAATAGCAGAGGAATAAGAAACATTACAGAATTTTATTATAAACATTACCCCTAAACCCAAAACTTACATATTTCAAATATACCCACCTAATATTTTTTAAACATTAACAACACATAATCAAACACATATGCATACAACATTGTTTGATAAACCTAAATCCATCCCTAATCAAAATTAATAACGCTTATTAACACAAATTAACCTTAAAAATAAGTAACAATTGCATATCAAAATTAAATTAAGAAGAGAAAAAATACCATTTGATGTGCTCAAACGTAGATGAATGCCCCAAATTGAGCTTTGTTGTGCTCAAACGCAGGTGGATGGTAGTTTAAGATTTTTATTATTAAAAATAATACAAACAACAACATATATGAAGGGGAGTGGCGGTTAGGGCTAGATTGGCGGGAGATTGAGAGTGGAGATGGATATCGTGGGGCGGTTATGCTCAGATTGGCGATAAATATTGGGGGAAGAAGAGCTGGAGAAGAGGTAGAGAGAGATGGATATCGTGTGTTTGATTTTTTTTATAATGTTTTTTTTTGCTTTTTTTTTACCAAAAGTACAGTTTTTTATGTCATTTATTTATTTGAGTGTAAACCTAAAAAAAATTAAAAGTTATATTAGTAGGTAAATTATATAGTAAAGTAACTTAAATTTAAATACGATTACTTAAATTAGAGCATATATGATTTTTTATAATGTTTTTCTTGGATTTTTCTATCTTTTATTTAGAGCATATATGATTTGTTTAAGTTTTTCTGAAAGCATCAATGGTGATCTCTAGCTACTTAAAGGGTAATTCAAAAACAAAAGATCACAAAGACCGGATTTTTCATTAATAACCGGTTTCTATATGCGAAATAAAATAGAACCGGGCCTTTTTTAAAAACCAATGTCTTTACACAAGTTTTGAGACTGGTTGTTTTTAAGGTACTGGTTTTTGTTCATTTTTTACATTATAGGGACCGGTTATTATATGCGAACCAGTTCTTTATCCACAATGAAGACTGGTTATTATATAACCAGTTTCTAAACTAATACTAACAAAAATATATCCACAAAGAATAAAGAATGATAGTGTAACTAAGCTAATACTAACAAGTGTATATGCATAAAGAATAAAGAATGTAAAGAGTTAAGGGTAAAGAAAGATCAAACCGAACACCAAGGATTTATAGTGGTTCGGCAACGAAGCTCACTCCTCGTTCCTACTCCACTCCTCGAGTACTCCTTACTCGAGAGTTCACTACACAACAAGCTCCTTATGGTGGAGAAAACCGTACACGTCGCTTAACCAATTTCCGACTCTAAGCTAAAAGTCGAGCCCTAATCGTAGCTAGGACCAATCTACACAACTATACTTAGTACATACACAACTTCCAAATAGACACAACTACTTGGATCTTCACAACTATGACACAACTACAAATGTATAAAATTAGATCTTCAATGGATCTTTGGTGGTGGACTCAACACTTCACAAGGATAGTGTTCTTCTCTTTGCACTTGGAGAGGAAGGGATGGAAAAACAAGATTCACTTCTTAAACAAGTAATAATCAAACAAATGATCAAAGATTTGAGTGATTAAAGAAGGGGTTTGAATCTCGAAATAAATGTGCAAAAGAGGTGAGGTGAAAAGCTGAGAATGGTCCACTATTTATAGGACAAAGGAGCCAATGGCTATTTCTGCCCGCGGTACCTTATCTTAGCCCGCGGTACCTTATCAATAAGGTACCGCCTAGGTGCTAAGGTACCGCCGGACTAGACTCCGCTCCTTTTTGTCCTTTAGTGGTGGAGGTCTTATCTGGATATAAAAAATATCCTGAAAGGATATTCTTAACCAAATAGGAATATGTCATTTTCAAATTTCAAATAATTAATTTAATAAAACATTTTCTTAAAAAGAAAGTTTAATAAAAACTTGTCATACTTAATAAAAAGTGAGTTTTAAGAAAAGATTAAATCACTTGATCACTTGATTAAGGTTAGTACTTGTTTATCCATACCTTAAGTGAAAATGGGTAAAATGAAAAATACTTGAACTCAAGAATTCGTTTTTCATTGTTTTCGTAAATGCTTGTTTTTACATATTGTCGTAATCAAAACAAAGCGAGACCGAAAAATGCAAGTAACGTTTTTAGGCATTTATTGCATTAACAATATTAATTAAAAAAACTATCTTCATCGTGATGAATATAGAGGCTTAAAAATAAAATGCACATGTGTTTATAAGTTAAATCTTACCATGTTACTACTAATGACATCTACCTTGTTACTTTTTGTACTGAATGGATGTCTTTTTACCAAGGTTTCAAATAGCAGCTCAATACTCACATATTTATTTAAGGGGACTTTATTTACAGAACCCATCTTAGTGACAAAACTTGCAGAACTCTTGTTTTTAAGGCAAACATGTATGTCTGAAAAAGTACATGTATGTTTTTGAAAGAGAGCATGTATGTTTTTGGATCGGTGCACATACATGCATGCGCGCTTTCAAAAATGTATGTTTTTTAATGCGTGCACATACATGCATACACGCCCTCAAACATTTATGTTTTTGGATATCTTTTTTTAATTTAATTTAATTTTGACAAAAAGAACTTCAAATATGCTTCGCGGATATAAATATTCTTTAAAAACATACATGTACTCCTTTAAACATACATATTTGCCTTAAAAAACAAGAGTTCTGCAAGTTCTGTCACTAAGATTGGTTCTGTAAATAAAGTTACACTTTATTTAAGGGTAATAAATTAGAATTTATAGGCTAGATGTATATACCTCGTATGCAAGGACACCAAATGAAAAAGCAATGACCAATACTTTATATCTCTCCAGGAAGACGAAGAAAAATGTTTAGATTGAGCACACAAATTTCTAAACAACAATATGAGGACACACACAATCAGTTAATAAAACTTTAAGTATTGAAATCATAAACTACATATTAGTAAAAAGTTAGCAGAAGATGAGTAGATGATATTTAGTTACACATTATATTTAGTTATAGAAACTATTACTCGATTAGCTACAAAAACTATTAGTCCTAAACTTATAATGACAAGTACGTTAATTAAGACGTACCAAACTCAATCTTGGTGCATCGACCTTTATACGGGGAGGCCTAACATTTTGGCCAATAAGTCCATAATATAAAGCTTCATGAGCAATGAACCGCTTACTTTAACTCTAGTCTATGTAAACCTGCACATTATAGTCACCAAGTATTTACTATCAGTTAAGAATTATGAGAACAACAAATAGACATGGTTGCCACTCGAATATTTTGTCAACTCAATAAGGAATTGTTTCTTTACATATTACTAAAAAACACCATAAAGGTTTTGTAGAAACAGGTACGTAGGTTATATTAACATGGCTACGAATTGACTTTTACTAATATGAGAATCTCAGTTAACAATACAACTAATAAGTGAAATAAAAATATATCGAGCACACTGATGAAGTAGTTATAAAAAATATAGTGACCACATTGTTCAATCTAGTTAAAAGTTTACTCCAATATCACTACTCATAAACGATATAAAAAGCTTGAACCAAGTTCCATTAAGGGTTTCTTTTATTAGTATCGGGGGTGTTTAGATGAAATTTTTTTAAGAGGTGTTTGGTTTCTAATAAGGGTGTTTAGATGATAACTCTAACGAGGTGTTTAGTTTCTGTCATAAGGGTTCCAATGGGCAACTAAATAAACAACGTCCAAATAGGCCCTTGAAACAGGTTCTGACAAAGTGACAACCCTTGAAGCAGGTTCTGTCCAAACAGTCCTTTTTGCATAATAAATCTATTTCTGTCAATGCCCAAACAAAAGTAATTGGTTTCGACCCATTACAATACGTTTAATATCATACTGTATTAATCTTTAATGACAGATAGTTATACGCATTATAATGGACTTTAGAGGGCTATCTCATCTAAGATATGTTTACTCTTTTACAGTCGAAAAATTACCCTCAAACCCAAAAGATGTAGTCTTGAATAAATAAAATGATCAAACATGATCAATTATGACCAAAACAGAAAATCTTTGTGAAAAAAGGCAGAGAGCCAGAGACATTGTGAAACATGAGTAAAGTCCCTCATAATGAGTTTACTGATTCAAAGTGAAAATCTTTGTTTCAGACTTGTAGACGATATATTACTAATCACGACACGATGTAAAGCTCATTATACTTATGCACCTAGATGACGAACTGGTCTAATGGAAAATATGTTTATTTGGATACTATGAGATAATCAGTTGTAGAAAACAATTCGAAATAGGTAATATATTTAGTAGTAACGAATGGGAAAGCAAATAAGTAACTAATTTTTAAGCGAATAATAACCTCAAATATAGCATTATACTTTTCTACTCGTTGATATGGTGCTCATGCTCCTTAACTGTTCTCTCTGAATCTTTATGAAGGATAAAAGTTATACATGAAAACAAAAAGTCCATTTCGGCAGACTAATCCAAATAATGAACCAAAATAGATTATAAACATTCTTATATAATGCCTCAAATTCAACATAATTAAATATCAGTTTACATATTCCAATCAGTAAGTAGTAGTTTAGATTCCAGCTCTTCGGTCGGCTCGCGACTCATTCGACCCATTTGACTCGTTTCTTTCTAAGCTACTGTTTTAATATAAAATACCCTGATCAACCAACTTTGTAAACCTGCACATTACGATCACTGAGTATTCGCCATTAGTTCATATCTTTGTACATATCTGATATTTATATGCAAAGTTACTTATTACTACTGTAATTGATAAAGGAATATAACTTGTTCTAAGGCAAACTTGTTATTGGTGCTTTCTCAATTTAATTGACCTGAACACTATCAACATGTACAAAAATACTTATTTTAACCTGTTACCCCAACGTGCCCTACCGACCAAGCCATTGTGCTACCCATAAGGCTTTAATAGATACTGTCAGCATGTGGAAATGAAAGAAAACATATTGTCGTTTAGCTTCAATGTCCTTTTTAAAATCAATATTGGGTTCACAGTCAAGAACCAATGCAGGTACCTGTGTGTGGCAAATAAAGTCAGTATAAGCTAACAAAAGGTCAGAAAAGTACACTATATTCCACATATAAAAGTACATTCCGAATGCTAGAATGCATTTGATTTCCTCCAAATTAAATACACTATCTTTTATGTTTGGATGTTATGAGCTATCTATCTGAAGAGGGTTACTAATGAATAGAGTTCAGTGATTTCCACTTTCAGACGGAAAAAGCCAACTCTCATGCTTTTCATAGAGATCACTCAAATATTCTAGGCTGACTCCTCCTTCCTCTGCTCTCTTACGAATCATCATACGTTTTTGGCAAGTATCAGGGCTAGCTCTAAGATATATAAAAGCATCAGGAATAAGCCCAGGTATAGAGGAAACAACCGGGTCAAACCACGAGTCATAGATGCTCATTTCCATCTCATTCATCCATTTAGCTTCGTGAACAGCTCTCACAAATACCTTAAACAAATAAAAAAGTTAATCATTGTCAGTCTGTGCACTTTCCTTACAAAGTACACAAGAGATACGGAAAACAAATTTACCTTCAAGCCTTCGGCTAATCGAGGCAAAAACACTATTTGAGCACTTACAAATAGGGAAGGGCTTGAGCTCTCTAGAAGACCTAATTCAGTGGCAGTAGCTACAGGAACTACTTTTAATGGACAGACCACTGATGCAATAAGTTCTCTTTGGGTTGTGTATTATTATAGAAACAAATAATACCTGGGGTCACCATAGCCTTGACCATAACCCTGTGGTGCAGTCTGTGAATAGGGAGTCGGTAGCTGCCAGTAATCTGGGCCTTGGGGTTTTCCATAATTGTAATTAGCTTGAGATGGTGGTCCCATAGCAGGTGCACGTGGTTGTGCATGTGGTGGTCTACCATAGTAGTCATAACCCCTCTGGTCAACAGAAAACATACTTGAATTAGTCAGAACGTTTTATGCGAGGTCAAAACTTTACAGCAAAAAAGTTAAGAAAAAGAACAATAGAATATACAGTAACAATCTAAAATAGTGATGTTTAAAGTTACAGATGAACGATGTATAGACTTGTCTTCAAGGAACTCATACCTCACTTTATTAGGCTTCAATTTATAAAACAGAAAACGGGAACCAAAAGTTTATGAGCTTTTAAATTGGTTGACTAATGTTGGTGTCACTCACGTGGTGTTGCAAGGAGATGTTTGTGTTGATGAATTTTGAAGTATCACAGCTCTTAGGAGGGTATTATTAAGATCATTAGGGAAAACAGTGGACTGTTTGGCATTGTCTTCCAGGAAACAGGAAGCCAGTTGTGGATGAATTATTCACATACCGGGAGCTCAGTTTTATGGCAAATTAATGAGTTGATTACCCGCCACCATTGATGCTTATAACCATCTTCTCTTTCTTCATCCTCAATTAAATCAATGTGAAATACTTGTAACAGTCCACATGAGCATGGATTGGATCTTGTAACCGATCATCTGAGCAGGGCTTTTTGACTCATCTAAAATAAGTTGATACGACCTGGAAATCGCTTGTGCTGCATTCTTTCTTATTGTTGATGCAAAAGTTGGTTGATCCTTGCTAGACCCGAATTAGGCTTAATTCGGGTAGACTGGGCTCCGGCTCCTGCACCAAGTGAATTGTTTGGTTGGGATCCTGCACACTAAACAACACGCGTTAAGCTTACCGTGGGAAGGTTTCCCACGATTAAACTCCGGCGTGAGAGTAAGTAATCGATTTAGGGTTATATGTGTTTAAAGTGAGTCGTAATACCTTTGTGGAACCCTTGGGGGTTCCTTTTATAGGCAGTGAAACCCTAGTGGGCTTTCACTGATCCTTCGGCCCCAAGGAAGAGATAAGCACCAGAATTAGAATGATTGTTATCTTCTAATTCTGGTAGTGAATATCCTCTCCTTATTGGGGTAAAGATATTCCTAGACAGAATATCATTCTGTCTAACCCTATGTCGGCCGTGTCGGGCGTACCGGGCCGTGTGCCGCACACATGTGTGCGGTTACTGTTCATTCAAGCCCATAAGCCTGACTGACATTATCCTACCCATCTGTGATGGGCCGGATACGGGTAGTACCCTTGGGCCGGGTCCATGACCCGACTGGGGACTATACGTCATCATGTCCCCCCAGTCTAGTTGTTACAACCGTAGGTGGAACCTCTAGACTACAAAGATGCTCCCGGACGTACCAAGGAAACCATAGCAAAGGATTATTTTGTTCAAGAATTTATGTTGGCCGCTCGTGGCAACTTGGCTTAAGAAGTTATCTTATCACTACTTCATCCATACATAGTAGCCGAGACAAATTAAATATATCATTAAATGTCAAGTCTTACGTAAGAGCCGCATAACCCGACATGAACAACTGTTCATCTGACTTGTTTGACTGACAAAAGTGCAGACAGTCAGAACATTGAGCAGTGCAAACGTGTGGGTCAGATATGACCCGTGGGTCCCACCTGACGTTTCACTTGCCACTTGCCCCCTAGCCACACGATTAAGAATAGTGGCCGACACGTGTCATACATCCAACAGGATGTGACCCTCGAGGCAACCCTATAAATAAGCCACCCCTACGGCTGTGTGAAACACACAGTTCATAACCTCCATTTCTGCCATTAAAACTTTTTCTCTTAGCTTGAACCAAGTACGCACGGATCCCTTCACACGCAGGTTAGAATACCACGTCCTTACACTCTTTTTTAGTAATGGCTCATAGAAACAGCCCCACCATCGGATCCGTGCTAAATGTCATGACCCAAGACCAATTAAATCATTTTTGTACAAATTACTTCATCCCTACCAACCTACACCCCTCACTTCCTGGCGCCGGAGACCTCATAACTGAGGCTCCAGCGGGGAAGATAGGCCTTTATACTCGCCTGTTTGACGCGGCTAATTACCGCATCCCTTTCACCCACTTTCTCGTAGATCTGCTAGGATATTATAATGTACACATTAGTCAGCTCCACTGCATAGGTGCCTGTAAGATTAGCCAATTCGAGATTCTTTGCCGTGCTAGGAGAATCCCCCCAACCGTAGAGTTATTTAGGTTGTTTTATACCCCCAACTTAGTGAACGGTTGGGTATCTTTCAAGAAACGAGCCTCCAACAGTCCACAATCACACAACAAACCAATGGATTCACTGAAAAATTGGTATGATCATTACTTTTTCATTGACGCAGTGGTATGGCCGGGTGATTATGTCATTAGAACCAGATTCCCGCACGACCCCAAGCCGCACACCAGTACATACAATCCTCTTCACTCCCAAGATTTAGATCTAAATAGGACTGGATTCCACAGAAACCTACCCGAATCATTCCTATGCTTGCTAGGAATTAGCCGCAATTACTTTGGTCCTTCCAATAGGTATCCCGTTTTTTGGAGAAGGCAGGGCGAAGGTAGGCTAATCATCCGTACGCCAAGAAGAATGTATACATGTGTTTGCATAATAACTAACATTTATTGTTTTGTGCTGGACAGAAATGAACTTTTTTGGACTGTTGCGCCAGGGCGATCCAAGGCTTGTGCCGGAAGGTCTCCGTCCTCTTCGTGAAAATGAACAACCCCTTCTCGAGCACACCCGACCAGTGACAGTTGCCTTGGAAGCCGTGCCTGATCCCCATTCTGACGAGGAACAAGGAGACAGCGACGGTGGTAACAACCAGATGAACCAAGGAGGAGCCGGGCCCTCCTCTCTACATAGAGAACAACAGGGAGACAACATTGAACAAACTGACTCCAGCATTCGCCGACTGATGGGCGATGATGATGATGAAGTGCAACAACATGTCAATTTGGACGAAGAGGAGGAAGCCGAAGAGGAGATTGCTGAACTAACAACGCAGCCCATCACCAGGCGTACCCGGAAGAGGGGGAACCGTGCGAGAGGGACTGCCTCGGTCGAGATTGGTGAACACAATGCTCCCGCCAAGAGGCTTCGAGAAGACCACCCCATGTATCAATCTGTTGGGAGTGCCACCCAGGGTTCCGAGGCTAACCGGGCCGCTCACGTTGATCCCGTCACCCAAATTGCCCCAACCGCCCCCGAAGTAGCAAGAAGCAATATGTAAGAAACCATCTCAATATGCAAGAATTTCCGCTTCTTTTTTTTTTAAGCCATACTTAAGATATTTCGTAATACTCGTGTCACAGGGACAACCAGGCTGGTGCCGCGCCTCCTTCTGACACCCAAGTGGATAAGGAGAAAGGAAAAGCTGTTGAAGAAAACCCCACGGCCCCCACAAGGTCCGGCCCTGTAATATTGGTCATTGCCCCCACAAGGTCCGCCATGAGTAGCTGAGAGATACATAACGAGTTCCTCCTTTGGCCGGGGAGCTACTAGCATGGGTAGAGATGCGAGGTGCTGCTTGAGTTGACAAAAAGCTTCCTCAGCTTCCTTCTTCCAACGGAAGTCTCCCTTTCTAATACACTTCTTGAGTGTCTTAAATAGGGGTAATGACTTTTCTGCGGATTTAGATAGGAATCTATTCAGCCCGGCTAACTTCCCATTCATGGACTGCACCTCCTTCCGTGTCTGCGGGGACGGTAGTCGTATCACTGCGTCCGTCTTCTCTGGACAAGGTTTGATGCCGTTTGGGTCAATCAAATATCCCAGGAACATTCCTTCTGTTGCACCAAACGTACATTTCTTTGGATTTAACTTCATGTTAATCCTTCTCAGCGTGTCGAATGTCTCCTGGACATCCCGGAGAAGTGCCTCCTCCGTGTGGCTTTTTATCACCAAGTCATCAACATATACTTCCAAGTTGCGTCCTATTTGTGATTCGAAAGCTTTATCCACCAACCGCTGATACGTAGCGCCGGCGTTCTTCAATCCGAACGGCATTTTCGTATAGCAATATACGCCCTGGCTCGTGTGGAACGCCGTTTTTTCTGCATCCTCCTCCGCCATCTGGATTTGGTGATACCCTTTATATGCATCCAAGAAGCATTTGAAAGGATATCCACACAAGGACTCTACTTTCCAGTCGATTTCTGGTAACGGGTAACAGTCCTGTGGGCAGGCCTTGTTCAGATCCTTGAAATCCACGCACATGCGCCAACTTCCGTCATGTTTCTTGACCATGACCGGATTAGATAACCACTCGTGGTAGTATACCTCGCGCATGATGCCTGCGTCCACCAGCTTCCGCACTTCCTCCAGTATAACTTGACTGCGCTCGGGTGCCTGGCCGCGCTTCTTTTGCTTGATGGGTTGGTACCCTTGGCGGATTTGGAGCTTATGCTCTGCTATCGCACGTGGCACACCCGTCATATGTTTTGGCTCCCATGCGAATATGTCCAGGTTTGCACTTAAAAGAGAGCACATGGCCCTTTTGCCGCTATCCGAGAGCGCCCCTCCTATGGATACCTCCTGTTCCGGATAGTCAGGGTGAATGGCCACCTTCCAATTGGGTGGTGGTGCTCCATCCTTGGGTGGGACAGGTGGTGCTGGTGTTGTCACAGTGTGACACTCGGATGTTGGTACGACTGTGTTGTACATAGTAACGATTCCCCCATCAACGGGGAATTTGATCATTCCGTGTGCCGTAGAGGGTACTGCCCGGATAGCCAAAATGCCTGGTCTGCGTATGATTCCATTATAAGGAGAGTGTGAACGTATCACCATGAAGTTCATCCACGTTGTAGTGGAATGTTCCTCATTCCCAATGGTGACAAGCAAACGCAACTGCCCTATCGGCCAGATAGTGTCTCCACTAAAGCCAGTAAGCGGCGACGTGGTCGGTACTAATTGGCTTCTTATTTCTGGGCATAACTGCACAAAGCAGTGTTCATACAGCACCTCTGCTGACGACCCTCCGTCCACATACATGCGACGAACATTGTGTGTTCCAATGCTTATCTCAATAGTGAGAGGCGCATCAATCACGTCGCTTGCTGTAATGAGAGGGAATGAGATTTCCTTGCCGCGTGAAAATTTTTGGCCAATTTTCTGTCTCGTGCGGCGCTGTCTGGATTGGATCATGTATATGGTAGAAGGCTTGTCCTTTTGGGGATCCTTCTTATCATACTTCTTGTTGTTGTCTTTTCTGTCTTTCCAATCCTTAACTAGGTGCTTGAGTTTGCCTGATTTGATTAGCGACTCAATATGCTTCTTGAGCTGGATACACTCCTCCGTGTCGTGTCCTTTGTCATTATGGAACTCGCAGAAGCGACTTCCTTGCCGACGTTCCGGGGGTGTGGTCATTGGGGGAGGCCTTGGAAAGTTCGCCCCTTCAGTCAACAAGATCTCCCGGTAGGACATCTTTAGGGGGGTGAACTTGTCGTCCGACCGTCCGCCTTTGCTTTGGCTCTTATAGTCCGAGCCCTTGTTATTGTTCTGGTTGCCTTGATCGCCCGACTGTCTCCGGGACTGGTCATTTGACCGGTACCCATTTCCTCGGGATGGGTAGGCTGCGGCAACAGCTGTCTCTCCCTCTATGAAATTTCTGACCCTTTCCATGAGGTCATCATATCTCTCTGGGCGCTTGTCGTTGAGACGCCTGATCAGTTCTCTGTCTGTTATGGCGTGCATGTAGTCAGAGATTTTCAGGAGCTCTGGCATGGTTCTTGTGCGTGTGCACTCATCATTGAAGCGCTCAGTGAAGGCTTCTGTGGACTCCCCCGACCGTTGCTTGACAGTTGCCAATGAGACCGGATCCCTATTATACTTCTTCCTTTGAGTATAATTGTTCTCGAACGCAGTGCGTAGTTCCGTGAAACTATCAATGCTCCGTAGGGGAGTGCCTCGAACCAGTCACGAGCGTTTCCAATCAAGGTCGAATTAAACATTTGGCACCATATAGGCATGGGCCATCGCTCAATTTTAGCCTGAGTATCGAATATTTTGAGGTGATCCACAGGATCACCGGACCCATCATAAGTCTTGATACATGCCGGCATGCGACGTTTGGTGTCCTCAGAATAGTTCCGTATGCGGAGGGTAAACGGATCTTCCCTGGGATCAGCCCATGGCCGTGTGAGCCTAGGGTCATCCCATGGTTCACACCATGGACGCGAGAGGTCCTCAGCTTCCGTATCCCGATAGTAAGGGCCACCATAATATTCCTCATTGTTTGGTGGTGGAGGCGTGCGCCTTGGTCGGCGGCGCTTAGGTGGATGGTCATCCGAGTCCTCCCAGACGGATCTGGGGACGGTGGTGGTGCCCCGCCCTTTGAATAGGGTCCACTTTTTTGAGACGAACCAGGAGCCTTTCTCCCAGTGTTCATTCTATCCCACACACTTGGGCGGCGTGTGGTTCTGGTCAGCTCTCGATCTGGCCGCTCGGGTGAGCCATCCGACCTTTCTCCTTCTTGAGACTGTGTTAGTTCTTGTATAAGGCGATCCCCTATGCGTTCAAACACATTCCGGGGTTGAGGGTTTTCCTCAAAGGTTCCCTGCCCCTGAGGCCGGGTTCTCCTTTTCCTCCGGTTTTGGGAGGGGGTGGTTGGTCCACTGTCACCAAAGTTGGGTCTGGCTTGGAGGTTCCTCCCCAGACTCAATCTTGATGCGATCCCTGGGACGATCCTTTCGAAGTTCTGAGTGAGAACTCGAGTAAGATCCTCCTCACTGAGTGGCAGGGCTTCCACTTCTTCCTCCGTCGAGGGTCTGCGCGGTTCCTTGTTAGGAGGGTCTGGCGCACTCCCTGGATCAGGGTTGTCCAGGGTTGAAGTAGGCGGGGGTGTCACCGAGATCGTGCTCGTCACCCCCGCGGGTTGAAAACCGCTACGGTTACCCAGCCCGCCTGCGAGACGGTTAGGTGACTGGTTGGGGATGAGAATCCCTTCCCCTTGGGACTTCCGGGTCCCAGGATTCACATTCCTGGGGTTAGTAGGCGGATGCCCCTTCGTCATTGGAGATTCTAGATGAGATTTTGTTCTAGCTTAGTGTTATGGTCCCACGGATGGCGCCAACTTGTTGATGCAAAAGTTGGTTGATCCTTGCTAGACCCGAATTGGGCTTAATTCGGGTAGACTGGGCTCCGGCTCCTGCACCAAGTGAATTGTTTGGTTGGGATCCTGCACACTAAACAACACGCGTTAAGCTTACCGTGGGAAGGTTTCCCACGATTAAACTCCAGCGTGAGAGTAAGTAATCGATTTAGGGTTATATGTGTTTAAAGTGAGTCGTAATACCTTTGTGGAACCCTTGGGGGTTCCTTTTATAGGCAGTGAAACCCTAGTGGGCTTTCACTGATCCTTCGGCCCCAAGGAAGAGATAAGCACCAGAATTAGAATGATTGTTATCTTCTAATTCTGGTAGTGAATATCCTCTCCTTATTGGGGTAAAGATATTCCTAGACAGAATATCATTTTGTCTAACCCTATGTCGGCCGTGTCGGGCGTACCGGGCCGTGTGCCGCACACATGTGTGCGGTTACTGTTCATTCAAGCCCATAAGCCTGACTGACATTATCCCACCCATCTGTGATGGGCCGGATACGGGTAGTACCCTTGGGCCGGGTCCATGACCCGACTGGGGACTATACGTCATCACTTATCTCCTCGGCTCCCCTCTAAAAATCTTCTGCATAGACCTGCCAAACAGGAAGAGTTAAAAACCATACACAATATGACTTATCATCTGCTAAAGAGAATGTAACTTCTTTTCTAATTATAGTCTTCCTTAACATTTTAAGCTAATCAATTTACCTTAAATTGAACAAACAGCCAGGTTTCAAACAGGCATCCCTTCATAAACAGCCAGTTTTAATGATACGGGTCAGAGTCACGCCGGATCATTTTGGCAGGTACGCCTTTCTATCAAGCCTCCTTTAAAACCCTAATTTACATTGCGCAGCGGAAATACACAATTGAGTGCTAAACACAAGTATCATCACACAAGGTATATTGAACGACTCAAAAGAGACGCTTACACATAAAATATAAATAAGATTTCACATAATGTCTAAAACATAATTTCATCCCATAAGGTACTAAAATGACACCAGAGTAAAGCGTTTAGTCCCCATGGACCTCGACCATCAAACCAACAAGTTTCAGTACAGTACATAAACATTTAAAAATTGTTCAACAGTAAAAGGATAGAAATTATTTTAGACCAACAGACTTCAAAAGCCAACCCACAACATCCACAGCAAAGCTCCGCCATCAATCACCTTCGATTATCTGAAACGCATGCTTAAGCGAGACAACAATAATGTTGAGCGAGTCCATAGGTTTAACAACTCACATTTGAATACAAGAAGAAAATCAATCATAATCATTTATAGAATTGTCGTGCACACAATCTATTTCAAGGCAACACATTGTATTTAAGCTCATGACACCGACCTGTTAACCAATTAGTCACCCACGCCAAATGCCAGCATGACTAGATAAAACCATTGCCCCTTTAGGGTATTAGTTGCTAGATATATACCCAAATATCATTCTCGTAAATTATCTTTCCCAGAGGTTACTCAACGTAATGTCTTGGTCTCAGATAGGGTGGTTAACCCAATAGTACTATCATTTGAATAAGTGGCTATTCCCAACTCACAACATCAAGTCAGAACATAGTTAACGATTCATGAATTTAGGGTCTTTAGCAACAAGGTACTAAATACAATGCAAGCCAACATAGGCAACATTCGGGTCCAAACAATTTATCATGACTTGTGTTCATTTATTTTCAAATAGCATGTATCCCCCTCGCGGGTATTAAAACATTTAGTAGCTAGCATGAAAAGCGAGGCTACAGACTCACCTTAGTATAAGAGACCTAGCGAGATGATCGTCGATGATAGAGGATGCCTTTCAAACACGATAACCGCTACCTATCAAATAAGGCGCGTTCATTAATAATGACTCGAGAAATAAACCATACATAAGAATATCAAACTCAAACTCATAAAATCACGACAAACTCGAGAGAAAACGATACAAGTAATACTATTACACTCTTCTATACATCTACTTTATCATTCTACACTCTCGACAAAAATCTGCCAGCACATACCAAATGTACTAGCTCATTTACCCCACTTAGACTCGTCAAACGTTTATGAAAAGACTCGAGGAACTAAATTTTTATATATAGAAAGTCCTCTAACAAGTTTATCAAATGACTTTACTTTTAAAGTTCCCTGCCCGACTCATCTCTGAACTACAAAAACCGGACAGTTTTACGTCATCGACTCATATAACCGTTTTCACTTCTATAAACGATTCCATTTGCAAAACCGACACTTAGGGTTGAATATAGACTCACCATCTAGGGTTTATACTTTTTCATCAGTCCTTGAATCATTTCAAAACTCATTCTATAGTCCCCGAGATTCGATCCAAATATCGTCAACAACTATATGTCGTGCCGATACTCGTCTCCCGGTACACGAATAATCAAATTATCATAACTTCTCGCTCGTTTGGAGCTAGAATATCTACATTATATCAAATCGAAGCTAATCGAATTCTTTACAACCCTATGCTATTAGTTAAGCCTTAATAAAATCATAAGGTACCCAAAATACCCTTTTTCCTACTGATCTAAATTACCCTTCAAAAACTTGTATGAAATCATGTTTTTAACCAAAACCAACCATTTTTATCATCATCCCATAACCCTAATAACAACATAACTCATCTATAACACTTGTATCATTCTCAAAATAAAAAACCCAAAATCAAAAAAAAGTTTTTAATGAAAAACTAGCATGATAATCTCTTGATCAGCACTGAAATCACATGCATGATCATAATCTTGACCTACGAACCCTATAAAAATAAACTCCATACATGTAACCGAAATTAGTACCAAAATGTGCTCCTTTGAATTCTAAGGATGGGACTTGTGTTGGTTTAGCTTAGAGCAAGCTTGAAATTTAATGAAAATTGATCAAAGTGCCTAGGGGGTGACGACATGAAAAGAAAAGAGAGAAGGGGTGGACTTTTTGCTAGATTATGATAACTATGAGAAGATAGGTGGAAATTTAGGCTTTTATATAGTGGTGGAGAGACTTTTCTTGTCAATTTGTGATAGTTGTGGACCAAAATGAAAATAGTTAGCTAAAAAGCGGGAAATGACTATTAGTAAATTTTGAAAATATTCACCGGGCTCGGGTTTCATAAAAATACTTCTCAAATGTTAAAACGTAACTCAAATATAATAATATCGTCTCCCGACTTGACTTAACACGTCATTCAAAAGAAAACATCAAAAACGACAAACATCGAATAACCGATAATAAAACATAAAATATTGGGCATCCATCGACATCACGCTTGCTAATACTCCTTATACTTATTAAATATAAAATATAAGTCTCCTAACACCGGTTCAAACTTAAACCTCCAAAAATAAAAATCATTAAACTCATTAAAAATTTCAAAAATAGTCGTAAAGTAAGATTAAGCAATGAGCTCGGTTTAAGTTTATCACATCCCCTCCTTCTTAAAAAGACCGACGTCCTCGACGCTTAACCTTCTCTAAACAAATGAGGATACTTATCCTTAAAGAAGTCCTCACGTTCCCAGGTAAACTCTGGTCTACGTCTAGAATTCCATCTCACTTCCATAATCGGAATCCTACTATGCTTCAATTTCTTAACTTCCCTATCCATAATCTCTATAGGCTACTCTTTAAAATGCAACTTATCATCAAGTTGAATTTCCTCGAATGGAATTACCAAATCCCTTTGAACTACACACTTCTTCAGATTAGACACATGAAATGTGTTATGAATAGCCCTAAGTTCATCCGGCAACTCTAACTTATAAGCAACCAATCCAATCCTTTGGATAATCTTAAATAGTCAAATATATCTCGGGCTCAACTTTACTCTCTTTCCAAAACGAATCACTCCTTTCCATCGCGATACTTTCAGCATAACCATGTCTCCTACTTCAAATTCTAACGGTTTCCTCCTGTTATCAGCATAACTCTTTTGTCTACTTCTGGCAGTTGTCTCAAATATCATTTCAGGTCCAGTCAGTTGACTCTCTCCTACATCACTCCAACAAACTGGAGACCTACACTTAAGTCTATACAAAGCTTCAAATGGTGCGAATTTAATACTATCATGAGAATTGTTATTATACGAGAATTTAACCAACGGCAAATGTCTATCCTAACTATTTCCAAAGTCAATCACACACGCTCTAAGCATATCCTCTAACGTTTGAATCGTCCTTTCACTTTGTCCATCAGTCTCCAGATGATATGCTGTACTCAAACTTAACTCCGTTCCCATCGCTTTCTACAGAGATTTCCAAAAATCTGAATTAAATCTACTATCATGATCTGAAATTATCGACAAAGGCACACCATGTCGACAAAAAATCTCTTTCACATACACAGTCATCAATATCTCCATATTATCTGTCTTCTTCATTGGTAAAAAGTTAGCAGACTTAGTCAATCTATCTACAATCACCCATATCATATCACAACCACTAGAAGTCCTTGGCAAACCTGTTACAAAATCCATAGTAATCTTCTCCCATTTGCACTCAGGAATTTCAGGTTGCACTAATAACCCTGACGGCTTTTTATGTTCAGCCTTCACCTTCGCACAAGTTAAGCACTTATTAACATACTTGGCTATATTTGCCTTCATATTCGGCCACCAATACACTTTCTTAAGATCTTGATATATCTTGTCCGATCCAAGATAAATTAAATACTTAGACTTATGAGATTCATTCGTCACTAAATCTCGCACTCCTAAAGAATCTTCCTCAGACGGACACAATGGTAACCAAATCCTATTCTCAAAATATCTCAATCCATTCCGCCTTACTACAAACAATGGTTTCAACATTCTACCCAGACTTTTTGCCTCAACATTCTCTTTCTTCAAACCATTAGCTTGGGCTTTCAATATCACCTCTTTCAAATCAATACTTTCCATCATTGCCAAAGCTCTAACTCTTAAATACTTATCTCTTTCCCTTCTACTAAGTGCATCAGCTACCACATTCGCTTTACCAGGGTGGTAACGAATCTCGCAGTCATAATCACTAAGCAATTCTACCCATCTCTTTTGTCTCATATTTAATTCCTTTTGATCTAAAATATGCTGCAGACTCTTACGATCAGTGAAAACAACACACTTGGTTCCATTCAGGTAGTGTCTCCACAGCTTCAAGGCAAAAATCACAGCTCCAAGTTCTAAATCATGAGTAGTGTAATTCTCTTCATGCTTCCTCTATTGTCTCGACGCATAAGCTATCACTTTCTCCCTTTGCATCAAGACAGCTCCAAATCCTTTATGAGACGCGTCACAATACACTACAAAATCTTCGGATCCTTATGGCAAAGACAAAATTAGCGCAGAAGACAACTTATCCTTTAGCGTATTAAATGCAGCCTCTTCTTCTACTCCCCATTCAAACACTCGATTCTTTTCAGTAAGCTTAGTCAATGGTTTAGCAATTAGTAAAAACTTCTCGATAAACCTTCTATAATACCCGGCTAGACCAAGAAATTAGCGAACTTCAGTCGGCGTTGTTGGTACCGACCAATCTTTGATTGCCTCAATCTTAGCAGGATCCACACGAACACCTTCACTATCAATCCCGTGTCCCAGAAATTGCACTGATTTCAACCAAAACTCGCACTTAGAGAACTTCCTATACAGCTTGTCTATCTTCAACAATTCCAAAATTATCCTTAAATGCTTCTCATGTTCTTCTTCACTCTTCGAATAAATGAGAATATCATCAATGAATACGATAACAAAGTCATCCAAATACGGCTTGCACACACGATTCATCAAGTCCATGAATACGGCAGGCGCATTCGTTAATCCAAAAGGCATCACTTGAAATTCAAAATGTCCATATCGAGTACAGAAAGCTGTTATAAGAATATCTTCTTCCCTAACTCTTAGTTGATGATACCCAGATCTCAAATTGATCTTCGAGTATACACTCGATCCTTGCAACTGATCAAACACATCATCAATCCTCGGCAATGGATACCGATTCTTGACAATCAATTTGTTAAGCTCTCAATAATCAATACACATTTGGAACAAACCATCTTTCTTCTTAAAAAAACTAAACTGGAGCACCCCACGACGACGAACTCGGTCTAATAAATCCCTTATCCATCAATTCCTTCAATTGATCAAATAATTCCTTCATCTCAGACGACGCTAAATGATACGGTGCACGAGCAACGGGCGCAGCTCCCGACACTAAGTCAATACGGAACTCAACTTCACGATGCGGCGGTAATCCCGATAAATCTTTAGGAAAAACTTCAGGATACTTTCTAATCACAGGCACATCCTCCAGTTTCCTCTCATTCACACCATCATTACTTATCTGGTCAAGAAATACATCACAACCCTCTTCTATATACCTCATCATCTTCAAACAAGAAACAACTCTCAAATGAGAAGCACACTCATCACCCTTCACCGTCATTACCCTATTCCTTAGCGGTATCTGAACTAATCTCTCTCCACAAACAATTACTGCACCATTCACAACTAACCAATCCATTCCAATAATCACGTCAAAAGATCCTAATTCTATGGGAATCAAATCAATAGTAAACACATAATTACCTAACTTCAAGGAACAACCTTTCAGTATAGAACTAGTGCTAACAACCTTACCATCAACTAACTGCACATTATAACTAGTTGTCAATCGTACTGGTTCTCTACCAAATAGCTGACTGAATCTAACATCTATTAAACTTCTATCGGATCTAGAATCAAATAACACACTAGCATAACAAGCATCGAGTAAGAACATACCAGTCACCACATTCGGCCCTTGAGGTTTGTCAGCATCTCCCACGACATAGGATGGAGCAGCAGTCCCAACAGAAACAACAGCAACATTTCCTCCCTGTCGGGCGCCAACCCTCGGATAGTTTCCTTGCTTATGTCCACGACCTCCACATCCAAAACAATTAACCACCTTGACAACATTGGCTCCAGTGGCCACTCCCTTGTTCCTACAGTCTGCCATTTTATGTTCGGCCTTCCCACACTTGTTGCAAGCAGGTGGACTATTCCTAACATGATACAGACTGCATCAACCACACTTCGGGTTCACTTTGTTTCCTTTTTGTCCAGTAGCAGCACAAACACCATCATTCCTCCTAATTTGTATTGTTGATTCCTATTCGGTCATTGGTTATTGTTGTTATGATAACCACCACGATTTTGTCCTTGGTTTGAGTGTGCAACTTCCCACTTCCTCTTGTTTCCCTCAGCAATACTATCCTTTCGATCCTGCAGCTTTACATCCATCAAAGCATGAGCCATCTGAACAGCTTCATCAAAAGTCTTGTGCTTCGACGAAGTAGTCTCCCATTGATATTACTAGATAAACCTCTAATATACTGCTTCATTTTCTTATGGTCATCAGCAAAAGCATCAGGACACAACACACACAAATCAGAAAACCTCTTGGTATAAGCCACAATATCATTATTCCGCAGCACCAAATGCCTCAACTCATCCTCCAACTGACCTTTGGTCACAGTCCATGTTCTAGCATTAGCTTCAACCAAGCCTACAGTAGCTACCTGACTATTCCACCAACTTAATGCATCATCCTGAAAAGTAGCGGCAACAAACTTCGCCTTACTAGCTTCTGAACATCCACTGATTTCAAAAGTAATTTCAATCTTCTAAATCCACCTTCTTGACTACAAAGCACCACAAGTACCACGAAATTGGGTAGGTCCACATTTTATGAAAATAGCATAAGAACATTCCTTCTGAACTTGCTGAGCAACAACATTACCTCCAGCTTGACCAACAACATTTCCTCTAACCGGTTCATCAGCATTTCCTTCAACTGGATTAGCAGCATTCCCTCCAACTTGACCCGCATCATTCCTATTCTCAGTCTCTTGGTTTCTCGTAGAGCGTTCGGATTCCAGTGCTCTAGCAATAACTTGCTCAATCATAGTACTCACAGTAGTAGTTGTCAATTTTGGCGGCATGGTTAGGGAATTAATCAAACAACAATTCAGTAATGGAAGAAAAATGCCTCCCAACTCCTTCCTGTGCCATCACAGAAGAAAAGAAAACGTAAGTATTCATATCAATATAAGAAGAAGGATTTCTTTATCAAGATGTATCATGGATACTACATGCACAAACAACACAGTCCACAATGAATCATCAACCAAATCACAAAAGAACTATAAGACAAATCATAGGTCATGAAGGCAATTTGGATTGCATTGGAAAACTTCCACAAAATTGTGACAAGTAATGTCACTAGAACCCTTCATCACGGCAATCTTAAAAGTCATTAAGTTTCATCACAAATTACAGTACCAGTCTACTTAAGTTCTATTACAACAAGGCTAATAAAAACAGCATAAAGAAACTAAACATGTGATCCCTGTAGCTTCTTGTACATTGGCTCGTCATCACTGCTGCTGTCATCCTCCTTAGAGTCTTCTTCCACTTTTTCCTTCCTTTCCGACTTGTTCCTTCACATGGCTTCACCAACACATGAGCTTCAACATGACTTGGCATATAACGAATTACCACACCTTGACTTGGAAAAGACCTCATTGGCAAGTCCCACACATTCACCCTTGTATTCCTTTCTTGCTCCTCACGAAAAATTTCAAATTGCGCACTCAAATTCAACACCATAGCTCACACACTAGCAACTTCATCCATTTCCCTCACTCTCACATACTCTGACCTTCTCACACTAGAAACAAACCTGTCAAACTGCCTTTCATTCTGCTCAAACCTTTTGATTAGTCGGGTTTCAACTACATACCTTTCAAATAAAGACCTATCAAACCTTTTAAGAAACCAGTAAATATCTTCATATGATCTAGGACATGGACAGTACACCTTAACAATATCATCGTGGATAGATCGAGCACTAGCAGCATTACAGGACTCAGCAGAGAAATCATTCCTAGCACGGGCAACCCTAGGCAAACCACTCAAATAACTATCACAAGTTGACATAGAAGAACGTACAACAGGTCGTTGACAATCCTGAAGAGTTGGTGGCACCACATTAGCCCTCAGAACATAACTACCTTGAATCACTTTGGGGTCAGTCTGTCCAACTGCAGTAGGAGCAATTCCATCATCCAGATATTCATAGGGATCCTCATCGTCACTAGCACCAAAGTTATCTACTTCCCCACCTTCTAGTATGGCATTCATCTTAATACAATCATCCTCACGGGGTATATCAACCATTTTCAACAATTACAAGGGTTCAAGGATACTTAAGGTCATTGTTGAAATTAATATGCAATGCATGAGCATGCAAATGTTATAAGTAACCCATGATATGCAATGCAATGCAAATGATGTTTATGCAATGCTCACAAAAATAAAATATGACAATGACAAGCACTCGGCGCACTTTCAATAACCTTGATACAATATCATAGTATTTACTTAATAAATACTCGGGAAATCATTTCAGTTCTGAGGGATACATCTATAATACAAAACAAAACTAAAAGTGATCTTATCGGAGCGTTGCATAGAAGTTTTGTGCTTTTGAAAAATAGATACGTTCGACCCCAAAGTTATAGTTTAGGAAAATTTTCAAAATCGACCTAGTTCTCTATAACTTGTAGCTCTGATACCAATCTTTAACACCCCCAAACATTCGTAGCGAAAATACACAATTGGGTGCTAAACACAATGGTGGGTCAGTATTTACTGACCTTGTAGCAACTCTTGGATTTGAATATAAAATCCCCCTAAGTGTTTCATGCTCAGTAGTAAGGCCAGTTTGCTGAAGGATGACCAGAGGAACAAAGTTCCTACTAAAGATTTTATAGCTGAAGAAAGTTCAGCACTCCCCTTCCAGTGAACTTAAAAGATAAAGGAGTCTTCACATCTAGTTGTTGAAGAACAAGGACTGAAGAAGGGCTTTCAGTTCAGTTTGGCTTGAAAATACTAAACTGAATGATGTTGATCTCCTCTAGGATACTGAAGACTCTTTAGTATTCTGATGGTTTGCATTAGGCGAGAAAAGATAACATTAAGTCAAAGTAGGTTGCTTGTATACTTAGATATAATTACAACCTTTATCTATTCTAGAATAGTTTAATATGTACTTTGTACTGTTTATCCAGCATGGGCATCAACCACCCACTGGATAAACCCATGCATTGAAACATGCAAAATGCAAATCCTAGTTTACACTGCCTATATAAGGAGTGTACATTGGGAGAGAAAGTGTTACCCAATACATGAGATAAAACTCTGGAAAACCTTTCTCTCTCGATACCAACTAAACCATATAGCCAAGATGCATATGAACGTTTAGATTGGAGCTTAGACTTTAACCTTGGTTAGACATTTAAGTAGAGGAGATCAAAACCCATTGTCATTCAACCACTTTGTTATTCCGCAAACCAAGTGGGTTATAGATTCTTTATTTGATTCTAATAAAAGTCTATACGTTGAAAAGTTATTGGTATTGTTGTTTTAATTGTTCATAGTTCTTATCTATTGTTAAAACAACACACTTGAGTCGTAGTAAAGAGTTATTACTTAAGGTTGATAAGTAATAACGATTTACAAGGGACCAACAAGTGGTATCAGAGCAGTTTGATTAGCTAAAATCTTATTTTATTAAACTGCTCATTTAAAAGTTTTCAAAACAAGATCCAAAAATGGCTCAAGTTATACCACAAACCCTAGAATATAGGGGTGCCAACTCAATGCTGCTCCTTTACTAGAGGTAGCAAATTTAAAAAATTGGAAGAGTAGGTTTCTTGTCCACATGTTTGGAATTGAACCTCAATTTCTTGGAATCATTGAAAATGGTCCTTTTGTTCTCATGGTTAGGGACAATAGAAAACCTGAAGCACAATGGACTGCTGATGAGAGAAAAGCTGCTAACCTAGATCAGCGTCTCAAAAGTCTCATCATGTATGTGCTTCTAGATGACCAAATGAATTCTGTTGTAAATTGTAAAACAGCCAAAGCTACATAGGAGGACCTTATTCTTTACCATGACGGACCCTCTAATGTAAAAGAAACCAGAATCATGGATTTAAAGCTTCAATACAACACTTTCAAGCACAAAGAAGGGGAAACCCTCACACAGACATTCACCAGATACAAAGCACTGATGAATGAACTTGTGAATGATGGTGTTGAGCTTTCAAAATTTGAAATCAACACAGTTTTTGTTAATGCATTGCCAAAGAAGTGGCTCAGTTTATGCCAAAGCTTGAGAAATGCTAATCACTCTAAAGATTGTGATCTGGCCTCTCTTTTTGGGAAACTAAAATATGAAAAAAAACCTAGTTGATAGATTTTATGAAGGCTCAAGCAAGAGTTGAAGGTCTACGAAATTAATGGCCTATTCTATATCATGGATTTGGTGGATTAAGATGGTTGATTTAGATGATAAACATAAAGAGATGAAGGAATGAGATGAGGGATTAGAGAGAGAAAGGAGAGAAAAGGGGAAAGATAGAGAGAGAAAGTTAAGATGAATAATGATTAATGTGTAAAATGAGAATCAACAACCCCTCCTAACATGCTAGGAGGGGATATATATAGCCCACCCTACATGTGGGCTATATGGACTATACAATAATTAAATAGATCACGAGCCCATTACATAATTATCGTTGGAGCGACCGATCCTTCATAAATACGTAAAAACGTATTTCTAACAATCTCCCCCTAAGGGAGGTCGCTCCAAGAAACAAAGTTCTAAATAGTCTATAACTCGTGATCTATGCTAACTAAGATGTGACCGAGACTTTATTGGGAAAAAACGTATTTCCAACAATCTCCCCCTAAGAGAGGTCACATCTTTTTACAAAATCTTAAACCTAGCATCTATGCTTGAGTCTTCGATCTTGTTCTTGTGAATATGCTTGATGTGATCTTTGACTTTAGTCTTGAGCATGTTTCCTTGCCTTGACCTTGTGCATTCTTCACTTGTGATATTTGCCTCTTTGTGACTTCATGTTCCACATACTTATACTTTTAAATTCTTGAAAGCTTCAGAGTTTGATACAGCGGAAGACTTGACCTTCAGGCTTTCTTGAATTTGTTGAAGTACTAGTTGTATGTAGTATAAGCATGTGGTGACGACTTCTTCTGGATTGTACACCGCAATGCCACCTTCTTGTTATGCTGCATAAAACAGTTAGCAACAAACAATATACACGGATGAAATGGCCTTGAACATTTCATTCTAATTCGGTAGCATTTTACCTCCGGTCGGTGAAGACCGTTGGACGATATTAAGTATCGTACTTGTGGCAGGTAGTTTCAATAAAGAACCTCCTTGACAAGATTTCGCGGGTAAACCCGTTCTCTTTACTCGACCGTCCAAAGCTGACTGCGAACGTAAAGAGTGAATCATTTGGATAATATTATCCGCATGATTTGAAGCCGTCAATTCATGTTCCTGGAACAAGTGAAGTTCAATTAAGAACCGCACCATCGTTGCTTTCCAGTTGTCACTAGCTTGATTCATATAGAATCTTGCAAGTTACCTACCAAGTGCTGTTTGATGTTAACACTAGAAGGATTTCCATTCGTCACTGTAAATACTTAATAGTATTACTCTGAATGTTCTGGCAAGATCACTAAAATATTGCGTAGAGGCCTGGAACGTGTTTAAATTCATTTAAGAATTAAACCACTGTTGCTTTCCAGTTATCACAAGTTTGATTCATAAAGAATCGCACAAGTCACCTACCATGAGCTTTTTGATATTCGCTCAAGAAGGATTTCCATCTTCATTGTAAATACTTTCGTATTACACGGATGTTCAGGCAAGATCATGAAGATTTTGCGTAGGACTCTTAAGATCTTTCTTACTTTTCACAGTGTGTGAAGAAGCAAGGAATAATGAAAGTGTGTCCTAATGAAATATTTGATGATCTCAAATGGCTCTAGACTCGATCGTGCATTTTGGATTTTTAGTAATCGGAGGCTGGAGAGGAGTGCCACCTTTTCAATACCAATTTATTCGGAGTGAATAAATCAATAGATAATGTGTTGATCTCCGTGTGATTAAAACAAATACCTTTTGAGAGATATTTGAGTTAGCTGGGAAGGGTTGTGCATTGCATCACTGGGTCCATGACGTCTTTCTTCAATATCGAGAATCATTAACAAAAATGATCTCAATAGCATATGTATTGACCCGGTTTCTGCCTAAAGTTGTAAGGAGGGCTTCTTTCTTTACACCCTTTATCTTTACAATTCTTTTTCATTCTTCAACCCCTTCAATGCTTACCAATACGTCATAACTAGCACCTTGTTGTGATTGTTCCAGTGCTAACTTAAGTACTTGGTCGGCATTCAGCTACGTTCACAATCTTTCTCCATCTTTCCTAAGGACTACTATTTCTAGCTATGGAATGTCCTTGGGAAGATTCCTCCAGTTCTAGAGAAATCATTGGACTTTAACCTATCCTACCATCCTTATGTCACCACAATCGTCACCGTCGTGAATAGAGATGTTTTTGGGTAAGTGTATGTCACCATGAAATCCACTTTGAAGTGCAAATCCATTTTGCTCCCCCTTAACATATGCTACGATATTCGAAAACATTTTGCACATGTCGGGATGAGCTATCACGTTAAGTCAAACCATTTATGATTGATCAAATCCCATATTAAATCACATTTTCTCCCCCATATTAAAAATATTAACCCAATCGCTGTTTTTAATATCAATTGATTTAATAGCATTTTAAGAAAATTTGGGAAGAAAAATGCAAGTCCAATTATCTTCAAGAATTACACAAGCTCCCCCTCAAATTAATGAGGGTGTGCTGAAACGTAAAATAAATACCTTTTAAACACAAGTGTAAGGTATTTATTACGTGCAAAGATCATATATAATAATGAATTCACAAGATTAACAATTTACGAGGTAAGACCTGAATGATGGAGAACATCATATGAGAGATTCACATGGTTCTTGTTCACGAATGCTGGTCACCTCGCCACGTCCCCGAGAAAATTAATTCCCGTTGTTGAGTCAAAGCTTTCCGGTGAAATGCTTGACTTGATTATGAAAAGCGGGTTGCTATCTGAAATAATAGCAAACCATTTTGAGCATGTTTTAAAATCATTTGAACTTCTGCTCGAACTTTATTTACAACCCCGTGTCATTATTGAATGACATTTCTAGGTTCGTAAATATTATCGATTCCAGAAGACATGCTCGTTTTATCAAAACGTTTTTGAACACACAATTTTGAAAGATTTAGAAAAACCTTTTGAGAAATTCTCGAAAAATTGTGTTCAAAGTTTTGAAAAACAATTACTTGAGCTTAAGATGTTGAATATCTTAAAAGCGAGCTCAAGTCCGAGAAGTTGTGAACTTCCCGTTGTTAAGGATAAGTTACCATCGGCGATAAACTTTCCTTTTATCTGAAGGACGAGTCCTAAGCTGACATTTACTTAGAAGTCGTTTTTCATGAGCTTGAAAACTTTGACTGTTTTAACGGAAAGCTCATGACCGAGAAAGGTTAATTTCTCGTTATGAGGAAAAGTTCTCTTATTTAAAAGATCCACTTTCCTTTCTGAGCTTAAAACTTCGAATGTTTTAAGACAAGCTCATGACCGAGAAAATTGAATTTCTCGTTATGAGGATAAGTTTATCATTAATGATAAACTTTCCTGTATTTGAAGTTCGAGTTACAGTCTGACATTTAACTGTAAGTCATTGTGCATGAGCTTAAAAACTTCGAATGTTTTTAAATTTAGCTTATGCCCGAGAAAACTTAATTTCTCGTTGTTAGGATAAGTTTATCATCGGCGATAAACTTTCCTTTCTTTGATGCACGGGTTACCATCTGATATTTAATGATAAACCATTTACACGAGCTTAAAACCTTTGAATGGTTTTAGGGTAAGCTCGTGTCCAAGAAAACTTAATTTCTTGTTAAGAGGGTAAGTTATCGTTGCGTGGATAAACTTCCCTGTCTCTGAAGTCCGGGTCGTCGTCTGTCATTTAACGAGGAGCCATAGTGCATGAGCTTAAAAACTTGGAATGTTTTTTTATATAAGCTCATGCCCGAGAAAAATTGAATTTCTCGTTTTTAGGATAAGTCATCATCGGGATGAACTTTCCTGTCTTTGGAGATCGAGTTACAGTCTGTTATGTGACTGTAAGTCCTTGTTTGCAGCTTAACCATGAATCCCCTGAGACATTTGTTTCTCTGTTATCTGCTTCTTCAGCAACCAAACTCTAAGAGTGTCCTTAGTTGAACGGTACACAACGATTGGACCGCTTCGTTCTTTTGGAACATCAACTTTGGTACCTGCATTCTCATTAGGAGTTTGTATACTTTTGCATGGGTTAGAGATATCTATTTTAGAAGCACGTGGGGGTTCACAGTTAGCTTTACTTGTGTCAGAGGCGACCTGAGTAGATGATTCACTTATCTTAGCTGGCAAACGTTTCCTTTTATAGAAAATCTTAAGTTTAGGCGTAAGTGAAGTATCATCTTTATCAGTTTCCTCCCTAGTAGACTTAGTAGAATCGGAGACTATCCTAGTTAAAGGGCACTCGTTTCCTACAAGAGTGAAAGTTCTACCAGTGGGGCGCCACATTTTACCAGCGGGTTTGATTTTAGCAACCCACTGGGATTTAAGTCTAGCACGGGAGTTCACCTCATTAAGCAATTTTTTGATACAGGCATCATGATTTGCCGTAAAGACACATTTTCTACATGTTTTACAAGTAGCATATTTAATGTCCGAGTAAGATCTAGAATCCCTAGATGATTGATTGATGCTCCTAGGATTGGGCATGCTACGGTTAGCAGTGTTGGGTAAACTAGAAGGCATCTGACTAGGTTTGAAATTCCTATCTCTTACTTGTGTCTTTTGAATAGCTTCCCTTTGACCAAAATCATGGCGCACATCATTTGAACTAGTTCTAGACGTGTTCATTGAACTATTCTTAGGGAAATTAGAGGCAATCATGTGATTAGGTCTTGCTAAAACTGATTTAGTCACATTGGGCCTAGTTGCTGGAGTGACTGGTCTAGAAAACTGAACCAAATCAACTTGGGAGGCAAACCGCGGTCTCGAGGATTGTGGTCACTCGGATCTAAATGCAGTAGGTTGTCTGACAATCGGTTGTCTGACGAACTGATTTGTAGGCGGTTTCCCCAAGATTGATGGTTTTTCAAGCTTAGTGTCCACACTAGGTCCTTTACTTTTCCTTAACTCGTTTTTCAACGCAGCTATAGCAAAAACCTTTTCCTGTACTTGGGCCTTTAAAGTCTCATTCTCTTTGAGCAAGTTATCTTGGGATACCAACTTAGATTCAAGCAGTTGAATTTGTTTCAAAAGATTATCCTTTTCAGCTTTAGAATCTAAAACAGTTTGATCCAATTTTCTTTCAAGAACAACGTTTGATTTTTCAAGTTTTTCAAAGTATGTTTCAAATTTGACCGTTTTCTTAGAAAATTCAAGTTTGGCATCCTCAAGATCTTTTAATTGCCGAGCTACGATCGTTTCGAGCTCTTTAATCTTGGAATCAGAATCAGTTAACGAGGCAGTTATAAAACATTTATCATGATGTACTATAGCATTTTGAACACTTTCTCCCCCATTATGACTCACATCGGATGAATCAGAAGTGGTATTTCTATCACTCTTTTCCATCCCATGTTTGTCATAATTAGGTTCAGAATGCTCAATATGCGGCATGTCATCAGCATATACATCATAAACAACATTACATTGTACCATGTTTGCAGGCGCTTCGTCATAAACGGGTAAGGTGTCAGCAAAAAAGATCTCGTGAACAGTTCTTGACGTGCCACTGGTATCATGTAGTCCTCCTGATTCCGTGCTCTTGGCATTGATAGGCTCCAAGTTTTCAACCGTATGACAGTTCTCCTCTTGCATCTGCGGCATTGATTCTTGCACTCCATTATCATACGTTTGCTGAAGTTGTGATTGTTGATAAATCGAAGTCGAAACCGATGTGATGAGTTTCAATATTGTATCACGGAAAACTCGAAGCTCGGTATGTGTATCTCGAAGAAATGATTGACAAATCACAGAACTTTCAGGCTTAAGGATATTGAATTGGAGGAAAGGCGTGAGTTGTGTCACAAGAGCCTTATAAGCAAGTGCCGATGCAAAGTGATTAAAGTTTTCATTGTTGAGTTGCTCTGCCAATTGGGTCAAGATGGTGAACATTGATTCCATGAATATATGACGATCTTGACCAAAGATTGTCACAAATTCGCTCCCTCCTTGAATCCGTGAAAAAGTAACTAGATGACACTGAAGCATTTGAAATGAATTTATACCACTTTCTCTAGCTTTGTCTTGCATTCGATGCAAGTCTCCCTCTTTAAGTGTCGAATTTAACGAATCCATGGAAATTTAATGAAAAATAAAGGAAGGATTACTTATCGATGAAAAATCCGATTTCACTTACAAATACCCGATCAGAAAGTCGTTGGCAAAATAAACATATTCACTTTATCACGTTGTCACGTCACTTTTGTCACAATACTTAGTCCCAACTAGAAGTTAATAACCCAAAATTTAATCAAAATAAAAAAAATAAAAACAATTTAAATAAAAAGTTTAAAGTTGTAAATTAAATTTGAATCACATTTAAAAATAAAAAATAAAAACAATTTGAAGAAAATTAAAAATGTGAATAGAACGTGAAACGTGGCCAAGATGCGTGTCTTTCTTGTTATCTCTGTCAAAGTCAAACGTGGCACAATCTATCTTGCTTCTTGTTTACTCCGTCCCACAATAATATAAAAAGCTTTCCCAAAAAAAAAGATCACCAATTCTTGTTTATCTCTCTTCTAAAAAACTAAAGTTCCTCCGTCTCTCTCATCAATCACCAAACGTCTAACCAATCTCAGCCACCAAGCTCCTATCTAGGTAACTCCGCCCCTCAAAATCCTTATATGAAGGCAACCAATCTCAGCCACCAAGCATGCACCTAGAAGCCTCCGCCTGTCTTCTTGATCCAAATACCACCTCAAATCCTCCCTCAAATCCTGATTACTCCCAAAAACTTGTCTCTATCGAATTACCCAAATATGCTTTTTAATCCAGAGTACTCCCCAACTGAATCAATCTCACACATCATGTATCCTCGCAGCGATCTAACCCTTATCCAAGCAAATTAATCAAAAACACCTCTTTGATTTCGTTTGACCGAGCTCCAGTTGTGAAGAAAACAGTCTTCAAGATCCTTTATGGGGTCTCAGGTAGGTACTGTTTTATGTTTTTGAGTCTCTCTCTCTTCTGTAGTGTCGTTCTCTGTGATGTTCGAGTCGAGAGGGAGTCGGATGTGGGTGGAGTGGTGTGAGGGTGTGTTGTTTGAGTCGGGGCTGTGAGGGGTTCGAGTGGTTTTGTTTGGGAGTTGAGTGAGTCTGTTTGGTGTCGAGTGTGTATTGAGGTTTTCGAGGAGTGTCTGTGAGTTGGGTGAGGGAAATAAGAATCGAGAGTTTTGTTGTAGAGTGGTTGTTTGAGGAGGGTCAGTGTCCTTTGGTGAAGAGTCTTGATAAAAAGTGTCTTTTGGTGAGTCGATTTTTGGACAAGGTAGTTGTGAGTCGAAGTCGAATCTGATTGTTTTGAAAGACGAGAGGTGTATAAGAGTGTGTCTGAGTTTGGGTCTGTTTTTAGTCGAGGGGTGTAACGAGAGGGTGTAACGTCAGTTGTTGAGGGTGAGAGTTCGAGAGGTGTGAGAGTATGGTTTTCAAGTGAGAGGTGTGAGTGTGTCGAGAGAATATGGGTCGAGAGGGTGTCGGTGAGGGAGTGAGTGTCGAGAGAAGGAGTCTGTTGTTTTGTTTTTGATGTCGAGGGAATGAGTCAATTTCAAAGACGATGATTTGCCCGTTATGTTTGAAATGGTTTCATTCGGAACTTTTCATTCATTCGGAAGAGTTCCGAATCGGAAGTTTTTTTAAAGATTGATTCGGAAGTTTTTAAAAAAATTGATTCGGAAGTTTTTTCTTCATCCGGAACTTCTTGTCTTCACCCGGAACTTTTACTTCACCCGGAAGTTTCGTTCACCCGGAACATTTTTTGTTCATCCAGAACATTTTTTGTTCATCCGGAACTTTTTTCGTCTGGATGTTTTGTTCACCCGGAACTTGTTTCTTTACCCGGAACTTTGTGGGTTTGATTCGGAACTTTTGGTTCACTCGAAAAAAGTCTTCACCCGGAACTGGACAATAACAGACTGACTGACTGAAACTGAGACCCAAAAACCTTGAAAACGAGATAATGAAGGACAGTAGGACAACTGGACAACTGGACAGCCTTGAAACCCAGATATAATAAAAAAATTATATATAAAAACTGGTATATAAAAAATTTAAAATGATTATATAAAAAAAACTGATTATAAACTGATATAACAATATAACTGATAATTGATAGACTAAAATTGATAATAAAAAATTAAAGTGATAACAAAATTAAAAGTTCAATTTTAAGAAATTCAAACAAAAAGCCAATCAAAGTAGAATGATTTAATAAAAAAAAATACAAAATTAAAAAGAGAAAAACACAAACTTTTATAAAAAACACCAACTTTTTATAAAAAACACAAACTTTTTAAGATTTGATAAAGAAATTTTTGATTTTTATATAAAAATTTGTGATTTTTTATCTAAAAAGTAAGTAAATTTGAAGATTTGATATGATTTAACATATAAAAACACAAACTTTTTATAAAAAATACAAACTTTTTATGATTTAAGCATGATTAAATCAAAACCCACCAAAATCAAAAAGAAATAAAACAAGAATAAACCAAACTAACCATGGCTCTTGATACCAATTGAAGGTCTACGAAATTAATGGCCTATTCTATATCATGGATTTGGTGGATTAAGATGGTTGATTTAGATGATAAACATAAAGAGATGAAGGAATGAGATGAGGGATTAGAGAGAGAAAGGAGAGAAAAGGGGAAAGATAGAGAGAGAAAGTTAAGATGAATAATGATTAATGTGTAAAATGAGAATCAACAACCCCTCCTAACATGCTAGGAGGGGATATATATAGCCCACCCTACATGTGGGCTATATGGACTATACAATAATTAAATAGATCACGAGCCCATTACATAATTATCGTTGGAGCGACCGATCCTTCATAAATACGTAAAAACGTATTTCTAACAAGAGTAAAGCATTAACCATTGCTACACCCTTGTCCACAACTTTATTCAGTGAAGCTGTCATTCAAGACTACCAAGATAGTCTTGATGATGATGAAGATACTAGAACTAGTGAGGAATATATGAATGACCTCAAAGAGGAATTTCATGAAAGAGCTCTTCTGGCCAAGTCTAGAAGGTTCTTTAAGAAAGGAGGCAAGTTCTCCAGCTTCACAAAAGCTTCAGTTGATACTGAATGCTACAAATGTGGGAAGACTGGTCACTATGCCAGGGATTGTTATTCAAAGATATATCTCCCTTTATATTCCTCACCAGCTCAATCAAGAGCATCTGGTCAATCATCATTTCAACCAAAACAAATTGCTTCTACTCTATTTCAGCAAAATAGGGTTGAACTTAGACCAACAAAAGACTTTGAGGCCAAATACCGAGAAATCAAGGCTAGATAGGCCCTCATGAGCAATGAAAGTTATTCCTCTAAGGCTCCCAAGCAAGACAAGAACAAAGGGCTTGTTGCTGAAGCCTATGGATGGGATGAAGAAGATGTTTCTTCAGATGATGATGAAATGGTTAATGTGAAAGTGCTGATGGTACTTGCTAATGATGAAGGGGCTAACTCCAATGTTGTGGCCAGAGAAAGTGCCAGAAATGGTGAATGGGTCAATATCATAATAAAAAAGGTACAAAATCTTCTTGAATTAGAAGATAAAGATGACATTAAATTTGTCTTTGATTACCTGTGTATTGATCTAAAATTTGTTGAAGAACAAAGAAATAATTTGCTTGAAAAATTTCACAAACTTGTTCTAAAACCTGAAGATTTTGAAAGTAAGCAAATAGAGCTATGATATGAGTGATTTTACTCATATCATTTGTATCTTAAAACGAGTTTAAAATGCATGAAATGTATAAAAAAGACATTGTATATGCATGTTTTGTTCGTTTGATGTGTGTAGGTACCAATGATCGCGAAACCGGCAAAACCGACACGATTGTGAAGATAATTTTACTACAAGCCAAAAGACGAGATTGTTCTCTAAATTTTTGGGCCAAGTGGGTCCCACATGTGCTAAATGGGCCTGGGAGCCCATGAAATAAAGAAGATATTATCTACTTCAAAAATCAGCCCAAGTTACTAGTAAAAATTGGGTCAAAGCCCAAAAGGAGAAAAGACGGATGGGAGTTTTATTATTGGGTCCAAGTTCTAAAAAAGGCCAAAAATCATTGAGACGTGGAGTGTTTTGGATCTCCTAAGCCCATTAGGTCAGAATTCTTGAACGGTGAAAAGTTAGCTTATATAACTTTTTATCTATCATATTTTTTGGTCAAACCATTTATTCACCCACTCACAAAATAACTTTCGATACTCCCAATGTTCACTTATCCTTCTCCTCCATCCTAAATAACCAGACGCAGCTTTTTACTGTTTCAAACCCCAAATCACAAAATAAATAATTGGGGCTTTTTGATTATTTCACTCGTGTGATTCACACGAGTTGGGAATTAATTCCCCTTTGTTTTCGGAGATTGAAGATGGTCCAATCAAAGTGACGTGGCACCCTCTCTTGTCATCTCTCACCTCTGATTGGTGGAAACACCTCATAACTAGCCATTCATCTAATGATATCATGCCAAATCAGCTTGCAAATTAACACAACTAGCACAAGGATTGCCACCTTGGCAATCCGTGTGAGAAGAGATCAATTTATCACCCTTGGATCATAACAAGAAAGAGAGATAAGAAAAAGATGCTGAATGGAAGGCTTGGATTGATTCTCGTCTCCAACAAACTCACCCCCAACACCTCGGGTTCGAGTATAAATACCCCCTCTTTGTTGTATTTTTAGTATCCCTTTCTTTCTGTAAAAGTTATTATGTCAATTTGTAGTTAGAATTTGTAGATTTAATTTTCAAATACTGTAATATTGATTTGAGATTAATAAAATTTTCTTTCAGTTTGGGTATTCTTCTTCATCACGTTTTTGGTTACTGATTTAATTTTCCTGCATAATCTAATATTATAAATTGATATAAGCAATTGTAATCATTCATATAAGCTTGATTGAGTAGTTTATATGATTGATTAAGTGATACTGGGATAAAAAGGTCTAACCTACTGTTAGATTTAAAAAGCATTGCTGGTCCGAATGATTGGATATAATGGTTCGATGAAGGTAGTTCGATAGTGGTGACGAATATGTTGTGTTTGGTTCGAATGGTGTAAGGTTCAAAGGTGGTCTTGATTTGGTCATAAGTACGCTCAGCGCGCTACTTCATCATCAACGGATCCCCAATTAAGGGTTAGTTTCTTTTGACTTTTTAAGTTTAATATAATTAGTTTAATCTGTTTGAATATTAAAGGTTGTAGTCTGCTATGATTTACTGATAAGCTTAAGTTTGTGTACTGTTTGTTTAATCTGATATAGTAGATTGCTGATAGGGAACTTGTATTGTTTTGCTGTAATTTGTGGTTGATTTGTATGCTAGTTATTCGAATTCTGTTAATTGATTTGGATTTCCATTTCATAAAGCTGTGTTACATTTATATTAGAATGATGTTAGATTATTACTTTGAATTTTTGAACTGCTAATATCAGGGTGTGTTTGGTCGTAAGAATCTGAGATCGAATGAGTTATATAATTTGTTTTAGGGTTAGATTGGTATTAAGTATGCCAGTTAGTGAAATTTTAATCTGAGTTTTCATCAGTTTAGTATTTGTCATAAACCTTAATTTGTTTCATAGTCTGATGATTATGTAGTTATCGACTGAGTTTAATAGAGTGGTTCTTGTTCCTTTTTTATGGCTGTTAGGATGATTAATATCTGATATTGTTTGCCTATCCTTTATTAGTGTAATTGTAGTTTGTGTATCTGATATTAGCGTTTGCTGGTTTATCATTTTTCTGCTATATTGTCTTGTTTTGCTGTATTGATTGAGCCAACAGACTCTTTTAGTCTGTGTGGCTAATGTGATTTTTATCAGTCTTAAAAACATATATTCACTAACTAAGTCACCCCTGTGACTTTACCTTTGATTTTCATTGTTAAAAAAATAATCATCCAAAAATGTCTCCCTTGGGGATCGAACTCGTGACCTCACGGTTCACAGCCAATGTTGCTACCATCTGTGCGAGCTCATATTTTTGTTATAAGACAGTTAAAATAACTCATATAGCATTTATTTAGCTGTCAGATTTGGTTAGTTTAAATACTATAGTTTACTTTTATTTACATTTCAAATCATTGTAATTTTCTTAATTAAAGATTTCAAATAATAAATAAAACAAATAAAAAAATGTTTTATAAATTTTAGAAAGTTAATTAGTTAATTTTAAGTAAATTCGTTTTTAAATAATTTTTGTTTAAGTAGATTTAGTTTGTTAAAGTAAAAGTTAATTTTAAATTAGATTTAATTAATTTTTTAGAAGTAAAATAATTTTTAATGATTTTTAAAATAGTGTAATAGTATTTTTATTAAATTAGTTTTTATTAAAATAAATATTTAAATAGTTTAATTTTTCAAGTAGTGTTAATTTTAAATAATTGTATTGCTTTAAAAATAATGGGGTAACGATTCATGCACTTTAGGATAAATTATAGGATTAATTTTAGTTTAAAAACCGAAAAACCATTCAAATCGATTGTCCAAATCAAAACAAAACGTCTCAAATTCACTCGATCTTCGTGTAGAACGAACTTGGTTCATCTTTGTGTTTAATTAAATCCGTCTTTGGTAATTTTAGTCTATTACTTTTTCCTAAAGGTAATTTTCTAATTTACCCTATAACGTATCTTAATTATCACATATACTATCCTCGACCATATAAAATTTTTGCGCCGCTGTCGGGGACACGACAAAAGCAATTGCAAGCGATGGGGAGTTTGATTTGAGTGATTTTACTCATATCATTTGTATCTTAAAACGAGCTTAAAATGCATGAAATGTATAAAAAAGACCTTGTATATGCATGTTTTGTTCGTTTGATGTGTGTAGGTACCAATGATCGCGAAAACTGACAAAACCGACAGGATTGTGAAGATAATTTCACTACAAGCCAAAAGACGAGATCGTTCTCTAAATTTTTGGGCCAAGTGGGTCCCACATGTGCTAAATGGGCCTGGGAGCCCATGAAATAAAGATGATATAATCTACTTCAAAAATTCGCCCAAGTTACTAGTAAAAATTGGGTCAAAGCCCAAAAGGAGAAAAGACGGTTGGGATTTTTATTATTTGGTCCAAGTTCTAAAAAAGGCCAAAAATCATTGAGACGTGGAGTGTTTTGGATCTCCCAAGCCCATAAGGTCAGAATTCTGGAACAGTGAAAAGTTATCTTATATAACTTTTTATCTATCATATTTTTTGGTCAAACCATTTATTCACCCACTCACAAAATAAATTTCGATACTCCCAATGTTCACTTATCCTTCTCCTCAATCCCAAATAACCAGACACAGCTTTTTACTGTTTCAAACCCTAAATCACAAAATAAATAATTGGGGCTTTTTTATTATTTCACTCGTGTGATTCACACGAGTTGGGAATTAATTCCCCTTTGTTTTTGGAGATTGAAGATGGTACAATCAAAGTGACCTTGCACCCTCTCTTGTCATCTCTCACCTCTGATTGATGGAAACACCTCATAACTAGCCATTCATCTAATGATATCATGCCAAATCAGCTTGCAAACTAACACAACTAGCACAAGGATTGCCACCTTAGCAATCCGTGTGAGAAGAGATCAATTTATCACCCTTGGATCATAACAAGAAAGAGAGAGAAGAAAAAGATGCTGAATGGAAGGCTTGGATTGATTCTCGTCTCCAACAAACTCACCCCCAACACCTCGGGTTCGAGTATAAATACCCCCTCTTTATTGTATTTTTAGTATCCCTTTCTTTCTGTAAAAGTTATTATGTCAATTTGTAGTTAGAATTTGTAGATTTAATTTTCAAATATTGTAATATTGATTTGAGATTAATAAAATTTACTTTCAGTTTGGGTATTCTTCATCATCACGTTTTTAGTTACTGATTTAATTTTCTTGCATAATCTAATATTGTAAATTGATATAAGCAATTTTAACCATTCATATAAGCTTGATTGAGTAGTTTATATGATTCTTTAAGTGACATTGGGATAAAAATGTCTAACCTACTGTTAGATTTAAAAAGCATTGTTGGTCCAAATGATTGGATACGATGGTTCGATGAAGGTGGTTCGATAGTGGTGACGAATATGGTGTGTTTGGTTCGAATGGTGTAAGGTTCAAAGGTGATCTTGATTCGGTCTTAAGTACGCTCAGCGCGCTACTTCATCATCAACGGATCCCCAATTAAAGGTTAGTTTCTTTTTACTTTTTAAGTTTAATATAATTAGTTTAATCTGTTTGAATATTAAAGGTTGTAGTCTGCTATGATTTATTGATAAGCTTAAGTTTGTGCACTGTTTGTTTAATCTTATATAGTAGATTGTTGATAGGGAACTTGTATTGTTTTGCTGTAATTTGTGGTTGATTTGTATGCTTGTTATTCGAATTTTGTTAATGATTTGGATTTCCATTTCATAAAGCTGTGTTACATTTATATTAGAATGATGTTAGATTATTACTTTGAATTTTAGAACTGCTAATATGAGGGTGTGTTTGGTCGTAAGAATCTGAGATCGAATGAGTTATATAATCTGTTTTAGGGTTAGATTGGCATTAAGTCTGCCAGTCAGTGAAATTTTAATCTGAGTTTTCATCAGTTTAGTGTCTGTCATAAACCTTAATTTGTTTCATAGTCTGATGATTATGCAGTTATCGGCTGAGTTTAATAGAGTGGTTCTTGTTCCTTTTTTATGACTGTTAGGATGATTAATATCTGATATTGTTTGCCTATCCTGTATTAGTGTAATTGTAGTTTGTGTATCTGATATTAGTGTTTGCTGGTTTATCATTTTGCTGCTATATTGTCTTGTTTTGCTGTATTGATTGAGCCAACAGACTCTTTTAGTCTGTGTGGCTAATGTGATTTTTATCAGTCTTAAAAACATATATTCACTAACTAAGTCACCCCTGTGACTTTACATTTGATTTTCATTGTCAAAAAAATAATCATCCAAAAATGTCTCCCTTGGGGATCGAACTCGTGACCTCACGGTTCACAGCCAATGCTCCTACCATCTGTGCTAGCTCACTGTTTTTGTTATAAGATAGTTAAAATAATTAATATACCATTTATTTAGCTGTCAGATTTGGTTAGTTTAAATACTCTAGTTTACTTTTATTTTCATTTCAAATCATTTTAATTTTCTTAATTAAAGATTTCAAATAATAAATAAAACAAATAAAAAAATGTTTTATAAATTTTAGAAAGTTAATTAGTTAAGTTTTAATTAAATTCGTTTTTAAATAATTTCTGTTTAAGTAGATTTAGTTTGTTAAAGTAAAAGTTAATTTTAAATTAGATTTAAATAATTTTTTAGAAGTAAAATAGTTTTTAATGATTTTTAAAATAGTGTAATAGTATTTTTATTAAATAAGTTTTTATTAAATTAAATATCTAAGTAGTTTAATTTTTCAAGTAGTGTTAATTTTAAATAATTGTATTGCTTTAAAAATAATGGGGTAACGATTCATGCACTTTAGTATAAATTGTAGGATTAATTTTAGTTTAAAAACCGAAAAACCATTCAAATCGATTGTCCAAATCAAAACAAAACGTCTCAAATTCACTCGATCTTCGTGTACAACGAACTTGGTTCATCTTAGTGTTTAATTAAATTCGTCTTTGGTAATTTCATCTATTACTTTTTCCTAAAGGTAATTTTCTAATTTACCCTATAACGTATCTTAATTATCACATATACTATCCTCGACCATATCAAATTTTGGCGCCGCTGCCGGGGACACGACAAAAGCAATTGCAAGCGATGGGGAGTTTGATATGAGTGATTTTACTCATATCATTTGTATCTTAAAACGAGCTTAAAATGCATGAAATGTATAAAAAAGACCTTGTATATGCATGTATTGTTCGTTTGATGTGTGTAGATACCAATGATCGCGAAAACCGGCAAAACCGACACGATTGTGAAGATAATTTCACTACAAGCCAAAAGACGAGATCGTTCTCTAAAGTTTTGGGCCAAGTGGGTCCCACATGTACTAAATGGGCCTGGGAGCCCATGAAATAAAGAAGATATAATCTACTTCAAAAATCAGCCCAAGTTACTAGTAAAAATTGGGTCAAAGCCCAAAAGGAGAAAAGACGGTTGGGAGTTTTATTATTGGGTCCAAGTTCTAAAAAAGGCCAAAAATCATTGAGTCGTGGAGTGTTTTGGATCTCCCAAGCCCATTAGGTCAGAATTCTAGAACGGTGAAAAGTTAGCTTATATAACTTTTTATCTATCATATTTTTTGGTCAAACCATTTATTCACCCACTCATAAAATAACTTTCGATACTCCCAATGTTCACTTATCCTTCTCCTCCATCCCAAATAACCAGACGCAACTTTTTACTATTTCAAACCCAAAATCACAAAATAAATAATTGGGGCTTTTTGATTATTTCACTCGTGTGATTCACACGAGTTGGGAATTAATTCCCCTTTGTTTTCGGAGATTGAAGATGGTCCAATCAAAGTGACCTGGCACCCTCTCTTGTCATCTCTTACCTCTGATTGATGGAAACAGCTCATACCTAGCCATTCATCTAATGATATCATGCCAAATCAGCTTACAAACTAACACAACTAGCACAAAGATTGCCACCTTGGCAATCCGTGTGAGAAGAGATCAATTTATCACCCTTGGATCATAACAAGAAAGAGAGAGAAGAAAAAGATGCTGAATGGAAGGCTTGGATTGATTCTCGTCTCCAACAAACTCACCCCCAACACCTCGGGTTCGAGTATAAATACCCCCTCTTTTTTGTATTTTTAGTATCCCTTTCTTTCTGTAAAAGTTATTATGTCAATTTGTAGTTAGAATTTGTAGATTTAATTTTCAAATATTGTAATATTGATTTGAGATTAATAAAATTTACTTTCAGTTTGGGTATTCTTCTTCATCACGTTTTTAGTTACTGATTTAATTTTCCTGCATAATCTAATATTATAAATTGATATAAGTAATTGTAATCATTCATATAAGCTTGATTGAGTAGTTTATATGATTGATTAAGTGAGATTGGGATAAAAAGGTCTAACCTACTGTTAGATTTAAAAAGCATTGCTTGTTTGAATGATTGGATATGATGGTTCGATTAAGGTGGTTTGATAGTGGTGACGAATATGGTGTGTTTGGTTCGAATGGTGTAAGGTTCAAAGGTGGTCTTGATTCGGTCTTAATTACGCTCAGCGCGCTACTTCATCATCAACGGATCCCCAATTAAGGGTTAGTTTCTTTTTACTTTTCAAGTTTAATATAATTAGTTTAATCAGTTTGAATATTAAAGGTTGTAGTCTGCTATGATTTACTGATAAGCTTAAGTTTGTGTATTGTTTGTTTAATCTGATATAGTAGATTGTTGATAGGGAACTTGTATTGTTTTGCTGTAATTTGTGGTTGATTTGTATGCTTGTTATTAAAATTCTGTTGATTGATTTGGATTTCCATTTCATAAAGCTGTGTTACATTTATATTAGAATGATGTTAGTTTATTACTTTGAATTTTAGAACTGCTAATATGAGGGTGTGTTTGGTCGTAAGAATCTGAGATCGAATGAGTTATATAATCTGTTTTAGGGTTAGATTGACATTAAGTCTGCCAGTCAGTGAAATTTTAATCTGAGTTTTCATCAGTTTAGTATTTGTCATAAACCTTAATTTGTTTCATAGTCTGATGATTATGCAGTTATCGGCTGAGTTTAAAAGAGTGGTTCTTGTTCCTTTTTTATGGCTGTTAGGATGATTAATATCTGATACTGTTTGCCTATCCTGTATTAGTGTAATTGTAGTTTGTGTATCTCATATTAGCATTTGCTTGTTTATCATTTTGCTGCTATATTGTCTTGTTTTGCTGTATTGATTGAGCCAACAGACTCTTTTAGTCTGTGTGGCTAATGTGATTTTTATCAGTCTTAAAAACATATATTCACTAACTAAGTCACCCCTGTGACTTTACCTTTAATTTTCATTGTCAAAAAAATAATCATCAAAAAATGTCTCCCTTGGGGATCGAACTCGTGGCCTCACGGTTCACAACCAATGTTCCTACCATCTGTGCTAGCTCACTGTTTTTGTTATAAGACAGTTAAATTAATTAATATAACATTTATTTAGCTGTCTGATTTGGTTAGTTTAAATACTCTAGTTTACTTTTATTTACATTTCAAATCATTTTAATTTTCTTAATTAAAGATTTCAAATAATAAATAAAACAAATAAAAAAAATGTTTTATAAATTTTAGAAAGTTAATTAGTTAAGTTTTAATTAAACTCGTTTTTAAATAATTTTTGTTTAAGTAGATTTAGTTTGTTAAAGTAAAAGTTAATTTTAAATTAGATTTAAATAATTTTTTAGAAGTAAAATAGTTTTTAAAGATTTTTAAAATAGTGTAATAGTATTTTTATTAAATAAGTTTTTATTAAATTAAATATCTAAATAGTTTAATTTTTCAAGTAGTGTTATTTTTAAATAATTGTATTGCTTTAAAAATAATGGGGTAACGATTCATGCACTTTAGGATAAATTGTAGGATTAATTTTAGTTTAAAAACCGAAAAACCATTCAAATCGATTGTCCAAATCAAAACAAAACCTCTCAAATTCACTCGATCTTCGTGTACAACGAACTTGGTTCATCTTAGTGTTTAATTAAATCCGTCTTTGGTAATTTTAGTCTATTACTTTTTCCTAAAGGTAATTTTCTAATTTACCCTATAACGTATCTTAATTATCACATATACTATCCTCGACCATATCAAGCTAAAAGAAGCCAAACTTGATATTCTTACTTTTCAACAACTAAACAAAGAAATTTTGGAGGAAAATAACTCCCTAAGAGTTGAACTAAAAGAAGCAAAAGATATTGTTAAATATTGGCTTAGAAACTCTGATAGGGTAAATCAATGCATAAATGAACAAATTCCTGCTCAAAAGAGGAAAATGCTTGGTGCTGAAGGATCTTCCAGCACCAACTCTATTGTCTTTGTTAAAGCCTCAAATGAGGATGGTAGCTCGATCCCTGACATTGAAAGGTCAGGTGAAGAGACTTTACCCAATCATGACACTAGACGAATCCTTCTTCTTGAGTTTCAAGCAAATGCTGACATTTCAGCACCTGTTTGGTCCTCAGTTACTAAGGATGACTCAGATGACGATATAGAGAATGAAGTAAGTACCTCACTAGTTCCATTGGAGAAGCTGGCAGGTGCTGAAACCTCTACTGGACCCAAATCTATCCAGTTTATCATCAAGTCACACACCACATACAAAGGTAGTTCTTCCAAACGTGTCAAAATTGACACTTCAAAGAACTCTTCAGCTCCTGCTGAAGGTTCACATATGATAACTACCTCTTCAGTTTCAACAAATAAACTGAAGAATGATAGATCTGAGGAAGATGAGAGAATGTCTCTTGTCATGCAAGAGATCAATGATCTTAAATTGCAACTCAGGCAGTAGCAAACACCAACACGATTCAGAGATGAACCTTTAGACTCTCCTCATTTAAAGTACAAGACACAATTTAAAAGGACTTGTGACTTATGTGGTCTAAACAACCATCTCACTCAAACTTGCCTAAGAGTGATTTATTGTACTAAATGTGAGAGGACTGATCATCGCAATTGTGAACATACTCAGTATATGCTGGCCAAAACTAGTGCTGATGCTCACAATACTGAAGCATCTAAATCCAGACGAAATATGCCTTTCCCACCATGTATTCATTGTGGTATAGGTAATCATCACTCAGATGACTGACACTATTACCCTGGTTGTAATATTTATGAAAGTTATGACCATGACACTCATGGACATAATCGAATCATCTCACTTAGAAGAGGTATTAAACCAAGAAACCCAAACTCTATTACCAAATGTTGTGAAACATTTGGAAGCAATGTCCACACTACATCTGATCACAGCCATATAGAGTGGTTCAGAAGAGGTGAAGCCCTCCAGTCTAAGAAATCAAAATTTGTTCAGACCACTTCTTCTTCTGAGCAATCACACACACCCTCACCAAGAGGACCCTTCAGATCTAGAACACCTTCCAGATCTAAAACCCCCACCCAAAATGGTAGGTTTCAAAACAAAACTGACCATTTCCTTAACTTGTGCAGTGTGATCTCAAGAAGCCTATTTGGTACCTAGATATTGGCTGCTCAAGGCATATGACCGGCACCAAAAGTTATTTGCACAAGTATAAGGAGGAACAAGGTCCTAAAGTTGTTTTTGGTGATAACTCATCAGCTACTACTAAAGGATTTGGTTCAGTAAAATGCAATGGTATAGTTTTCTCAAGGGTAGCATATGCCAATGGATTGAAGCACAAACTCATCAACATAAGTCAACTTTGTGATGCAAAGTATCTTGTGTTGTTTAATGACAAAAAAGGTACAATCTTCAACTCTAATCATGAAATTGTGATGATTGCTCCCAGAGTCAAAGATGTTTATGTCATGAACATGAACTCTACTCAAGAGACATGCTTCTTTGCTAAAGCTTCCAATATCACCATCTGACTTTGGCATAAGAGGCTCTCACATCTCAATTTCAAAACAATAACTTTGCTGCAAAACAAAATCTTGTTATTGGTCTTCCTTCACTTGTCTATTCCAAGGACAAACTGTTAGCCTCAAAAATATTGAGTCAAACAAGAATGTTCGGTCATAGGTTTCTATTGTAACATTAATTAAAACGTTGTAATAATTAGTTTATTAGTCGTAGTTTATGGGCTTGGATTTAAACTAATTAAAGTCCAAACGTCAAGCCCGACCCAATATATAGTCCATTAAAGCCCGCATGTGGGTGGACTATATATACTACCCTCCTAGCATGTTAGGAGGGTGGGATGATCATTTGTAACAAATCTTTCTCTAATCTAATATTCACCAAGTTAATCATCTATTTCTCTCTACTTTCTCTCACTACTTTCTCTCTCTAAAACTCATATCTTTTCCATCTCATATCTTAATCTATCATATTATTTAGGACAACAGTTGGTATCAATCGCCATGGGGTAGATTTGTGTCTCGATTGTGGTTATCAATTTTTTGATTTCGTGTGATTTTAATCTTAAAACTCTTCTCGTATTAAAAAGTTTTGTTTTTTATTGTTCAAAATCTTCATACAAATTGCCTACAAAGTAGTGGTAGGAATTTGTGTTTATCATTGTTCTTGATTTTTTATAAAAAGTTGCTAAATTTGGTTTCATTTTCGGAAAAGTTTGGCAAAATCACGTTTTTGGAGAGATCGATTCATTATCCGGAATTTAAGGGCTTGTGGTTTCCGGATAACAGAGCGAATTCACGTTTCAGGAAGAAGTCTTGATATCCGGAATAAGAGGGTTTCATTATTCTGGATAAGCCAAAGTTGTTGATTCCGGATAAGGTAGTGTTGCGAGGTATTCCAGATAAGCGAGTCGGGACGATTACGGATAAGCACATTTTGCTGTGGATTCCGGATAAGCGGACGATAAACCTCAAAAGGTTAGGATTCCGGATAAGCTGCTCCAGTTCATTCCGGATAAGCAACACAAGGAAGGATTCCGGATAAGACGATAAATTGATTCCAGATAAAGGTCACTTCTCATATTCCGGATAAAGGTCACGACACGTATTCAGGATAAGACAAACATCGAGGATTCCGGATAAGAAAATATTCCGGATAAGGTTAAGGAAAATATTCCGGATATACTTATAAAGATTTATTCCGGATAAGCATGTATTTAAGTATTCCGGATAAGACGAAGATCCATCATTCCGGATAAGCAGAATAACATTTATTCCGGATAAGTAGAACTACAAAGATTCCGGATAAGCATCATTTTTTGATTCCGGATAACTCATCTAACTATATTCCGGATAAGTAACGGGATATCATTTTTTCCGGATAAGCCCAAAAAGTCATATTCCGGATAAGCCCAAGAAGATCCATTCCGGATAAGCTAAAGTACACATTCCGGATAAGGAAAAGAAGAAACATTCCGGATAAGCTGAAGAACCAGATTCCGGATAAGAATTTTTGGACTTTCAAACACAACTCAACCACACCATATCTACTTAAGATCCAAAGTGACTTCATCAACAGAGAGAGACGATCATCATGCCAACGAGTAATGCGGTTACTGAAAATTCAGACGTGAAAGACCTCGAAATGGAACGACTACAACAACAGATATGTTTCTTGAGAAAAATGCCATGGACGGTTTTAGAGTACTTCAAGATTCTTTTCAACACCTCTCAAAAGTCTTGTTCGACTTACGTGAATCCACTGGCACATTCAGCAAAACATTCACTCATGCCATGGATAAACTTCAAACATAACTTGTCAACGAAAGAATCATTGCTAGTAAATGCACGACCACTTTCACTGATCTCAAGACATCACTTGAAACGATGTTTACTTCTGACTTCATCAAGTCTTCGCTTACCAACGAGTGCTTCAAACGATATCATGGAATGGATGCATTATCATACAAAGATCAGATAACCCGTAACATCGACTTCATTGTAACCTATGTGAATCACACAATACAGATGCAACAAACGATTGATGATAGACTTCATACCAGTTGTGGTATCGCATCAGATATTGAGAATACAACCTGCAGATATGAGACTCCAACGCATAGTTCAGGGAAGGATGACAACAGCTCCGGGAAAGACAACAACATCTCTGGCAAACAACACATCGACATGTTCAATACACCTTCCCATGATAATGGTCCTGTTTACGATTTTGAGCCATTGGAAGAGGTATACAATGCTGAATATAATGTGTTTGCCAATGCCAATACGCATGAGCATAGTGATCAAACAACAAACCTTATTGACAGATGTATGACGGAAAAGGTTGATAGCAATACCACAACCAATTCATCAGACATGTGCAATAATGAGTTTGAGGATGATCAACATGCAAATGAGTATGATGATGAGGAGCGTGTCGCGCTTGCTAATTTAATCACTAGTTTACAAAAAGATGTCAATGAAACTAGAAAGAGTCAAAAGCAATTAAAGAAGGCAAACGCAGCGCTCACTCAAAACTTTGAAGAATGCAAAGCCGCTCTAATTAGATCTAATGAGACCCTTGAAAGTAATAGGGCTGAGCTTCTTCAAAAGACAAAAGAGCTTGAGGGGTACAAGGGAAGTGCGTTAAAAAGTCAAAAGGATGATTTTGAAAACAAATATAATACAATTCTTGAGTTATTAGCAAAAGAGAAGCGTCAATATAATGTTTTCTTAATGGATGAACGCCAAAAAACATACCTTACCAACACCAAAGTTAATGAACTTGAACAAAATCTCTCTATGACCACTACTAATTCTGCTAAAATTCTTAAGGATAAGAAACAAGAGTTAGATGCGTTAAAACAAGACTTCAAAAGTAGATATGATAAAGAAACTGAAAAAGTAACGAAACTAGAAGCACAAGTCGAGTTTTTGAAGAACGTTGTTTTTAAAACGCATGATTCTATTCAATCTGTAAGAATGCTCGCACCTCCTTCGATGTTTAAGGGTCAAGCTAGCTTTACAAGTCCTGAGTACCTTGCCAAAGCTCAAGCTGCGAACCCGCATCTTTATCTTGATGAGACTGAAAGGGCTGATCTTGATAGCATGCCTATTAGTGCTGAGAGTGAGGAGAATGCCCTTTGGGACGATGAGAGTCAACCACTTGTTAATAAGGAGTTTGTGAAACCATATAATTATGCTTATGAGAATAGTCTTTATGGTCTTTTCAACAATCAAACTCAGAAAACTCGTGAGGAAGTGTTCCTTGAATGCAAACAAAAGAGAATTCAATGGAAGAAAGCATTTGCCCCTAAGAAATCTAATGTTTACAAATACATAAACTACCTCCCTCTAGATGAATCTAAAAGCAAGAGCAGGAAAACATTAGGTATTCTTAAACACCACATAGATAATGTTAAATCTATTGTTGAAAGAGACTGGACAAAACGTGAAAATGCTGAGTGGACACGTCCGATTCCTCAAGATATTACCTTGCTTGTGAAAGAACTCTTAATTCCTAACACGACGTTGATTAAAGAAACTGTTCTTCAACTTGAGGAGTTCATTCGGACTGAAATGTATGATGATTTAAAATATGTTGAATCTCTTGAGAAACACATTGAAGATCTTCAAATGGAGAAGTCTGATTTTTCTGATGAATATGATTTACTATTGCAAGAATGTGTTTCTAACGATGTTATGTGTGCTTATTTTACATCTTGTGCTGATATTGATGAATATTCTGATGTTGCATGCAAATATCTTGATAAGATCAAAGAATGTGAACGTCTTGAAATTGAGCTTTCGAAACGTAAAGAAAATGTTGATAAAAAGGCTTTTGAGTTACTTCAACACAAAACTGATTTCCTTCAAAAACATTGTCATTCTCTTGAACTTGCTTTGCAAAAAGATGTTGGTAGTTTTCCACATGATAATAAATTACAAGAAAAACTTTCCCAAACGTTTCGAGAAATGAATGAACAGAATTTGGAAATTAAAGGGTTGAAAGCTCAGTTACAAGACAGGGACAGAGAGATGGCAGAGTTGCAGAAACTCGTTGCTAAAATGGGTGGGAATGTAGTGGAACCTAAAGTTGTGAAACCTGTTGTTCGACAACCCAATGCCCACAAGGATCCAAAGCCGTCTATCTTAGGAAAACCGACTCCGTTCTCCAATTCTTCTCATATGAAATCTAGGTTACCCCCTAAGAATGATGTGCAACCAAGTGTTCCAAAACCATCCATATCACCCTATGTTCCTCCATTTAGAAAGCACACTGTTGCTAAACCCAACCATGTGAATGCACCTAGCACTTCTAGGACTCCTCCAAAACGTGTGATATTCACGTCCACAAAGGAATCTGTATGTTCAAATGACCTCGTTCATACCCACAACCTAGAGGATGCGAAACAAAAAGGGAAGATTCAGAAAGACAAACCCGTGTATGAAAAACCTAGTTCACCAAATCCTGCTAGAGTTCTACACACTCCTAATGGTAGTCAACCAAAACCTAGGATCCCTCTTTAGCAATCTAGGAATTGGAAACCATCCATGAATAGTCGTGTTTCAAACACTACGCCTGAACGATTTGGAAAACAAAGGAATACAAGTACTTTCGTGAATCCCAAATTCCCTGTATGTCCCACATGCAAAAAGGGCATTCACAATGGAAATCATGACCATTGCATTTTGCAATACCTCTATGAGGTCAAATCCCGTTCCTTTGAAAGGAGTTCGAATACAGAATCCCATAAGACAACAAGGAGATACAAACCCGTCGCAAAGAAAAGCAACAACAACAAATCTGAAACATGGATTAAAAAAGGACTTAGTTTCTCTCAAAAGAATTCTTTCGCTGTGCAAGAGAAAGCTACTCCTAAATCTAGTCTTCAGTGGAAACCAACGGGTCGGATCTTCACGGAAGTTGGTATTAAGGGGATTCCAATAGAAAAGAGTGATGACACCTGCACCAGCACTAATGCTACTGTTCTACACGCTGAAAAGGAATTTGTTACTCCTAATTCTAGTATTTGTGCAAACTCTTCTTCTGTGATTGCAGGTACAACAGCGGACTCTGAACCCACTTTTCCTTCTTTAAAGGGTTCCAATTCTGTATATTCGATATCACCTTCTTCTGTTGTACAAAAGTCTATTTTGGATTATTTTCAAAAAACTTGATAAAACACAAAAATATAATAAAATGTAAATATCCATAGAAAAAAATAAAAAATAAAAAATGGAAAAACTTTCAAAATACCAAAAATATTCTTTTCGACATGTCTTTCAGTATCGATAATATGGACGTACCTAGAAATGTCGCTCAATAACGACACGGGTGTGTACATAAAGCTCGAATGAAAGTTGTAAATATATTTCAAAACATGTCATTTCAATGATTTACAATTACCTCAGATTGTGACTCGTACTTCAAAGAAAGGAAAGTTGATCACGATGATTACTTATCCTTAACAACGGGAAACTTAAATATCTCGGTCATGAGCTATCGATAAAAACATTCAAAGTTTTTAAGCGCATGTAAACGACTTACAGTTAAATGTCAGACTGTAACTCGAACTTCAAATAAAGGAAAATGTATCTTTAAAGATAATTTATCCTAATTAACGGGTAGAGCAATCTATCACGGGTTGAGCTTGTCACAAAACATTCAACGTTTTGAGCTCAACACAATGGCTTGTAATCACTTTCAGATTGCAACCCGGATCTAAATTCACGGGGGAGTTTACACTTTTGTGCTCTTACCATTAGCAAAAGAAGTTAAATCTTCTTACACTTGAGTGGATTCGTCAAGACATTCAAAGTCTATGAACTCAAGTTTATGCTTTAGAAAAAACTTTTCATAAAAAAGAATTGATTTTTCAAAAAGCGTTGAACACAATTTTTTCAAGAATTTCTCAATGATAGTCAAAATCTTTCAAAAATTGTGTGTTCAACAACTCCCATCCTCAAAAGTTTAATGTGGATCAAATCCTCGTAATGACAATTACATTGGATCAATTTTTGAGGGGGAGCGTTCCAAAATCATGCTAAGTTTGACACATTCTTCTCCCGAAGTTTTTCAAGATTTTTTTTCAAAATATATTTTAATCAAATTTGGTATCTCTAATATCAAAAGATTTTATATATTAGAGATAGGGGAGAAAATGTGATTAAAATGTGATCTAAAGACTCAAGCACTCATGGTTACGATCAAATACCCATAACATCTTTAATTCACGACGTTATTGGTGTCAAAAGGGTGGTTAGGTTATGTCCTATGATCCAACCAGAACCGGAGGGATCTTCCCAGGGACAATCCAATAGATTATTAGAAGTCCTTAGGAAAAATGGAGTAGAATGTGAACGAAGCTGAATGCTGACTAAGTACTGATGATAGCACTGGAACAATCACAACAAGGTACTATTAATGATGTCTTGGTAAGCAATGAAGGGGTTGAAGAATGAAAAAGAAATGTAAGGATAAAGGGTGTAAAGAAAGAAGCCCTCCATACAACTTAGGCAGAAACCGGGTCAACTCATCATGAAGACAAACTCATCATGGACCCAGTGATGTGAAGCACAACCCTTTCCTAGCTACTTAGGCTTCTCTCAAAAGAAGTTTGTTTTATTGTCATGGAGATCAACACGACTTCTATTGACTGTCTCACTCCGAGATGGTTGATATTGAATAGGTGGCATCTGCTCCAGCCTCTGACTACCAAAAGTGCACAAATCGAGTCTAGAGCCAAGAGATCAATCAAATATCGTTAGGACACGCGGATGAAGATCAAGAGAGTCATACGCTATATCCTTGTGATATTGCTAGAACACTCAGAGTAATACTACTTAGTATTCACAATGATGAGTGGAAATCCTTCCAGTGTTAACATCAAACAGCACTGCGGTAGGTCATATGCAAGATTCTTTATGAATTGAACATGTGCAAAACTGAAAAGCAACAGTGGTTTGATTCTGAATTGATTCAAACTCGTTTCAGGCTTCTACACAATATCTTTATGGTCTTGCCAGAACATTCAGAGTGATATTCATTAATATTCACAGTGATTAATGGAAATCCTTCTAGTGTCAACATCAAACAGCGCTACGGTAGGTGACTTGTGAGATTCTTATGAATCAAACTTGTGTCAACTGGAAAGCAACAATGGTAAGATTCTTAATGAATCAAACTTGTTCCAGGAATTTGAATTGACGATTTTAATCAAGCGGATACCTATCCAACTGATTCACTCTTTATGTTCACAGTCTTGCTTTGAGACGGTCGAGTAAAGAGAACGGCTAGTACGGCCGCAAAACCCTGTCAAGGAGATTCTTAATTGAATCTATCTAATAACAGGTACGATATTTAATATCGTATAACGGTCTTCACCGACTGGAGGTAAAACGCTACCGATTTAGGACGAATGTCAAAGCCATTCAGTCCGTGTCTATGTTTTGTCTCAAGAAGGTGGCATCACGGTGTACTCAGCAAAGTCAAAACTTCAAAACCACATGTTCATGCCCAAAGACTTATTCAGCAATTAAAAGTGTGAGCATGTGGATAAAGACACAAAATCGCAAGATGGCAAAGACAAGTCAAGGATGATTTGAAGATCTCAAGATAAAAGACAAAGTCAAAAGACAACGACAAAGGATCAAAGATTACAACATGAAAGAACAACACTACTATTACACGTTCAAGACTCACTTCTGACGAAATTCATAAATCTCCACTGGAATCCAAATATCAAAGAGGAATGACCTCACATTGGGGGAGATTGTTAGCCTCAAAAATATTGAGTCAAACAAGAATGTTCGGTCATAGGTTTCTATTGTAACATTAATTAGAACATTGTAATAAGTAGTTTGTTTGTCGTGGTTTACGGGCTTGGATTTAAACTAATTAGTCCAAACGTCAAGCCCGACCCAATATATAGTCCATTAAAGCCCGCATGTGGGTAGACTATATATACTACCCTCCTAGCATGTTAGGAGGGTGGGATGATCATTTGTAACAAATCTTTCTCTAATCTAATATTTACCAAGTTAATCATCTCTTTCTCTCTACTTTCTCTCACTACTTTCTCTCTCTAAAACTCATATCTTTTCCATCTCATATCTTAATCTATCATATTATTTAGGACAACACAACCCATGCTTAGCATGTGAAAAAGGGAAGCACCATACAGTTTCAAAACAAAGCAAACTTTCTCAATCAAAGAAAGTCTTCATTTGCTTCACATGGACTTATTTGGCCCAATATCACCTAGGGCCATTTGTCATGAAAAATATACACTTTTCATTGTTGATGAGTACTCTAGGTACACCTGGGTATATTTTCTGACAAAGAAAAGCCATGCACCAGATGCCGTTATGTCTTTCATCAAAAGAGTTGAAAATCAAAATGACACTCATGTCAAACAACTCAGAACTGATAATGGCACTGAATTCAGAATTCACACACTGATCAAATTCTATGATGACAAAGGAATTTTCAAAATTTCTCATCTCCTTACACACCTGAACAAAATGGTGTGGCTGAAAGAAGGAACAGAACTTTGATTAAAGCAGCAAGGACAATGCTTACTGGATCTGCACTCTCTAATCATTTTTGGACTGATGTTGTAGCCGCTGCTTGGTACACTCAAAATAGATCCATCATTGTGAAGAGACACGTGAAGACTCCCTATGAAGTGTTCAGAGGGGGGGGGGGGGGGGAATTCCAAACATCTCATTCTTACATGTGTTTGGGTGTCCAGTATTCATTCACAATCACAAGGATCACCTTGGAAAGTTTGATGAAAAATATGATGATGGTTACTTCCTTGGATACTCTCTAGTATCTAAAGCATATAGAGTCTTCAACACACGAAGACAATGTATTGAAGAAACCTATCACATCACATTCAATGAAAGTTCTGAAGCTCTCACATTTATAAATCCATTAGATGATGAACTTCATATTCATGAATCTATCAATTATCCATCTGATGAATTTCAACATTATGAGCCTTCTCAAAGATATCAAACAAGCAACTCATTTCCTCATATTGATCCACTTGAAGATATGACAAGTACTACAAAAGGAAATCCTTCAGTATCACATACTGATGGCTGTCAATCAAATATTGATCAGTCTTAAAATGATCAAAATCATCAGCAAGGCAACACAAATGACCAAAACGGCCAGTCTCAAAACAATCAGCATGCTAACACACATAATCAAATGATCAATCATATGAAGCTGCTGATGAACAATCTGAGCCCCTTGCTCAAAGCTCTCCTACCATCTCTAGGGAATTAGGTCTTGGATGTGTTGCTTCTGACCAAGAAGGAAGCCCTCCATTGATTGAACCTTTGTCTACTGAATATCCTTCAGTAGACACTAGAGATAATCCAAGTCCAAGTCCAAGTCCAAGTCATGGACTTCCAAGTTCTAGCTCTAATCATGATACCAGTGCCTATTCTCCAGCTCCACAAAAATCTTGGACTAAAAATAGTCACATACAACTTGTGAACATAATAGAAATCCTAGTGAAGGTAGAGTCACTAGATCTATGGCAAAGAAACTGAGTGTTGCTTCATATGGAGAATGCCTCTATGCAAACTTTCTCACAGAAAATGAACCTACAAAGGTCTCTGAAGCACTCACACACCCTGGATGGGTGGATGCCATACAAGAGGAACTGAATCAATTTGAAAGAAACAAACTCTGGAAATTGGTTCCTCTTCCATATGATAAATCAACCACTGGCACCAAATGGGTTTAGAAGATCAAAAGAGATGAAACCAATGTGGTGACCAAAAATAAAGCTAGGCTGGTGGCCCAAGGATTCAATCAAGAACCTGGTGTTGATTTTGATCAAACCTTTGCTCCAGTTACACGTATGGAAGCCATACGAATCTTCCTTGCTTATGCCACTAACCTGAACTTAATCATCTACCAAATGGATGTCAAAAGTGCATTCCTAAATGGTGACCTAAAAGAAGAAGTTTATGTTACTCAGCATCTTGGCTTTGAGAGTAGTAAATACCTAAATCATGTATATGTTACACCTTATGTTACACCTTAGCAATATCATCGTGGATAGATCGGGCACTAGCAGCATTACTGGACTCAGTAGAGAAATCATTCCTAACATGGGCAACCCTAGGCAAACCACTCAAATAACTATCACAAGTTGGCATAGAAGAACGTACAACAGGTTGCTGACAATCCTGAACAGTCGGTGGCACCATGTGAGAATCCGTACTTTCCCAGCATTTTTTTATTCTTTTTATTCGTGCTTCTTGAATTTTCCAACGTATTACGTTTTCTTGTATTGCTATATGTAAATCCTGAGATTTTTTAAATTATACTTTTTAAGTATTTTCTGATGATCGATAAATACTTTGTATGGAATTATAAAATTTTTATTTTATTTTTCCATATTTTATTTAAATCAATGTTTTTGATTTAAAACACCCGCGTGCGTTTTACAACGAGTTTATTCAAAATCAATGTACAATGAGAATTCCTAGTGATCGCGATACCGACGGATGCCCAAAATATTACGTTTATTTATCGATTGTTTCGATAATTTATATTTTCGATGATTTCGTTTTAATTACGTATTAAGTCGTGTCGGGAAACCAAATAATCATTTTTATGATGCATTATAACTTTTGAAAAGTATTTTTACGAAACCCGAGCCCCGTAAATATTTTCAATATTTACCAATAACCATTTTCTACCCTTTAAAATTATTAAATTGTTTTTAAGTCCAAAAGTTTCAAAATTTACAAGATTGGTCCCTCCACCAACTCTATATTTATTTTCCACCAAAATAACCTCATTTTCATCATCAAAAAAACACACACATAAAACTTTCTTCTCTCCCCACCCTCACCTCCATTTGCCGCCACCCTTATCACCATAAGCCACCATCATCCACAATGATCCAATCAAAACAAATTAAAGTCCGATCTCTAATATTTTCTTGTGATTCTAATGATATAAAATTCAAGAACATGCATCAAAATTTGAAGGCTTTATAATTTCATGGTTGTATGATGTTTAATCATCATGCATGTATTGTTTTTGGTGATATTATCTTGTTTTAATCATAAAAAAGTCTTGTTTTTAATCTTTGATTTTTGTTAGATTTTACATGCAAGTGTTTTTAGGAGTGTTTGGTTGATGAGTATGATAGTATGATGATTCTATAGGTATAGGAATGAGTGGTGTTGCTTGGAAAATTGATTTGACTTGTTTTCTAAAAAGGTATTTTGGGACAGCAGCTTTAAACAGATTGTTTCATGGTTTTTAGGTCTGTGAAAGACTGATATTATTTGAAATTGTTGTAGAGTTTTCCGAGACGGTCGTTTTGGTATAAGATAGAGCTTCTAAGTCGTTACGAGTCAAAATTTATGCTAGTTTTAGTTTTCGTATACCGGGAGACGCAAGTCGGCACAATCCGAAATTGTGGCTGATTTTGGGTCGACTCTCGGAGACTTTAGGCTTGGTTAGATAAATGTAACTACTGGTTTTTAAAGTTTACAAACTGAGTTTGATGAGTCTAGTAGTGGTTTCAAAAGACGGATTGTCGAGTTAGTACTTTTAAAATGGTTCAAACTATTTTACAAAACAAGTGCACAAATCTGTCCTAAATTTGGAGTCGAGTAAAATATCGAGCTGATGGATTTTAATGTGTGAACTTTGGCTCAAATTTTGGTGAGGTCTTATACAGGTTATAAGTGACCTTTACACCAATTTTCATCTAAAACGGACAAGTCTAGATAGGGTAGATCGGTGTGTACATTCGGAGTGTACTTGCTGATTTTTAATTTTGGACATTTAGTTCAATGCTTGTGTTGCGTGAGTTTGAGTATTCACCATCGGACATGGTGACTTACTCAAGTGCTTAGTCATTATATCAATGACTTAGCTAATGGTCCAAGTAAGGGTAAAGGATAGTTTGACTTGCGTTGACTTGGTGTCGTATGACGGGTCATTCTCTAGTGTTCAAAGGTTTTAACGTGTAGTGTTGAAATAAATGGTTAGTATGAATTCAATTGGTTCGTGTAAATGGTTTTGAAACATGAATACTTTGAAAACATTTGAGTCATATTATATTTCGTATATATATCGATAATGATTTCGAGTCTTAACGCGCGCCTTATTTTGATAGGTTGCGGTTTTCTTATCCATATCGTTGGTGATCGTCTCACTTCCATTGTTTCAACTCAGTTGCTGAGTACCGTGATTGACTTACCTCGTGGCTAAGGTGAGTTCATAGCCCCTTTTTACTTGTACATGGTTTCTAAACACGGGGTGAGATTTTACATGTTGGAACACAACCATTTAAAAACTATGTGTTATCCTCAACTTGTATGCTATCCAGAAATTGTATGCTTTCCAAAACTTGAGGATTTCCAACTGATTTTCATTGATATTATTGCTTTTAGTCTAGCCTTAAGTTTCCTCTCATTGATCATGAACCGTTAATTAACCCTGCTACCAAGCGCGAATGTTGTGGGTGGATCCATCGGGATTGACTATCCCCGTCCCGATTACCTTGACGCACTAATATTTGTTTATTCACTTGAGTATTTAGGCTGAATACTGACTAGAGGAACTTACACTGAGTTAAGCTTCAGTTCATGAACTAAACAACAATAATAATGTTACGGACAATGGTTACTGTACATAACCATTTTACCCTATTTCTTGTTTATAAATGAATGCTTGTGTTCCACATCTTTATTGCTAAATCTATGAATATCACTTAACTTTGTGTTGACGATTTTACATGTTTAATCTCAGGTATTATTACTTAGCTCTGCTTGGATGGGAGCCCGCATGATATTATCACAGCTTGGAGATTTATGTGATGCTTTTAAAAGATTGGTTTTAGTATAAACTGTCAGAAGTTTATTAGATCTTTTGGGCAACTTTATGTTATAAATGGAGACGAAATAATATAATTTTTCCGCTTCTAAAACTATGGGACCTATGTTTAAAAACTCTGACCTTTTATGATGTAATGTACATGTTTTTATTTCGTCAGCTTTGTATGAACTGTAATTCATTGTTTCTTGTACTATGACGTGCTACCCCCTCGTTGCCCAGTTGTTCCATGTCAGATTTTGGGGGTCTCACAGAGTGGTATCAGAGTGATGGTTATAGGGAACTGAGTCGTTTTCAAAAACTTAGTTTATAACCGAAAGTTCAAATATTTTATTGTTTCTAAGTGTCAAACACAGAATCTGCCATTGCTGTTCGGTATCTGCGCGGGTAGCTCTCTAATCATTATTATTTACTTTTAATTATCGTTGTAGTATTTCATCTCTTAATTTCATGTTGAAATATTACCTTACCTTAATGGCGATAATTACTATGTCTTTATAAAGCCTAGCGCTTCATGGATTATCATTGAATGTTACTGTGATTACATCTGCCTATACTGTATTTCTTGAATTCTCGTTCTTGTGAATTGATCTTATTTCAATGCTTTTATAACGTTATGACGTTACATACTTGTATTCAGAGCGCGTATGCTTCCGACTTTTCATACTCATTTTTCTGAGTACTATTGCTATTTCATTTATGCGTGATACGACTGATCTTGTATACTCGTTCGTTTTGAACTGTTTGTTTTTCCCGATTCACTGTTACATGTTGTGCATACTCTTGAGATACCATTTTTCGGGATTAAGAAGTGTTGTTTTCGATGAAACTCATGATTTTCATTTTACTACCGTACGTGTTGCTTTCATTGTTTAATTCTTTTAAATATCTATTTAGATACGCAGATTTTCTTTCCGACCATTCGTAATTGAATGTCTAGTCTATAGACCATTGTGTAGCTCAATGTGTCTCCCAGAAATACTAAAGGACATCATGTGAGTTACATTTCTCGAAGCATTAGTTGAATCTGTACCTGAATAATATTGTGGGTTTTCATAATCTTGATTTACCTTTACGCCACCGTATTACAAGACACTTGTACATGGACTACATTTTATTTCATTGATCATTCTACGTTTCGACTTCGACTTACAACATCCGTTGTAGTTTGAATACATGATCATCATTTATTATGTGACGATTATTAGAAATACGATCTTACTTGTATCCTCCCTTTTTCATTAAACCTCCTCGCCTCAGGAGTGTGACTTGTTAATATTTTGTTTCTCTCTCGGTATGTCTTGTGATTTTGGAAAATCATGCCACCCAGAGACTATCCTGCATTGTATCTTGCAATCGAAGACACGGATGTCATGCGTCGTTTTTTTTATCTCTCAGACTATCGTTGGTATTCGTAAACCAATCCTGTATCATGTTTTCTTTACATGATTAATTATAGAGTTTATTCATTTTTCGTCTTTATGGAATCCACTAATTTGTGTGTACATTAATTCTGAGTCATTATGAAATTTAGATTTATTTTCTGTTGGAAACTCACTTTATGTGACGACATTTAAGAATTCCCGTTAATTATCATAGTCACACACGCTTAGACTAGACTAGGTTCGATGTATAGTTTAAGGTGCGTCTGTGACTATATATACCCCTCCTTAGCTTCCAAGGAGGGGTGTTGTTTGTGTTCATTTGTCTTTCATTTTGTCAATACACATTTTCTTAACCTTTAAACACACAACCTCTCTTCTCTCTCTCTATCAACAATGGCTACCACCATTTTCCACCATGTTAGACCACCGGATCCTTTTTAGCAAATCCACAATTGGCATCAGAGCCTTGGTTCATTCCTTGGATCATGTTTTTTGCTTCGATTTTGGTGGTCTTAAAAATTTTTCTTGGGTCCAAATTGTTGGGCCAATGAAAGTTTTAACTATGGCCCTGTCTAGATTTGTTTAAATTAGACTAAGTGTTGAAAGGTCGCTGAGAGGACCAGCGACAGAGACTAGACCAGTGGAAGGCAAAGCCTCAGCTGGCACACCAGGATCATTCAAGTCAAAGACAACGTCAGAGAAGTCGAAGACAATCTGAAGTCAGACTCACCAGCGATTATGGATAGCTGGGATGTCAAAGGAATGCACTGGTGTTCAAGGATCTCTGAGTTGACAACACTCAGAGATCACTTAAGAACCCTAGAGACTTGGATCAAGCAAAGCTTATCCAACCCCTTATAGTTTAGGCGGGAGAATCTTACAAGTGTTTTGAGCGGGACAAAACAAGAGATTCAAAGTCAATGCCTAGTACGACCTAGTGGGACAAAGGTGAACAGTTGGCAGAACTGTTCACCTAAAGTAGTTAAAGGCATGTCTCGATTTGGACATGCATTTAATACGTTGTACTCTTCCATTCAGAAGATGACACGTATCAACTACCCCCACTAAGGATACAACCTCGTACCACTATAAATAGGGGATGAGAAAGAAGGTAAGATTCAACCCTTGTGCTTAGAATCTTTATCTAAGTTCTTTCTCCCACTAGAACCTCTGAGGCCTCAGCTGTCCATCAGCGACTCGTTGGTTCTCTTGTAAACTTGAGTCTCGAATCAAGTTTACTTGTTCTAGGGTTCATTTCTTGTTGTTATTCAACAGGTGTATTCATAACACTTGTAATACTTTGTTGATTATAGTTAATAAAGGATTACTCGTTTGAAAAGTATATCTATTGTGTGTTATTGTTTTCGTGTCTTAGTTTCAACAATAATTGTATTTTGGGACTTTCAATTGGTATCAGAGCGGTTTGATTTATAAAACCTTTCTAAAAACCGTTCTAGTTTTTAAAATCAAGATCCAAATATGATTGAAACTATCCCACCACCGTTTGGTCAATCTAACCAAGCAAATACTTCAACAAACGCTCCAGCCACCACATCTACTACCATGCCTACACCCGTTGTAAGTACTGGTGTAAATGAGGATGATCTTCCACAACTTCTTGATAATCGTGGAGGGTCACATGTGTCTAATGTTCCAGCGTTTGATGAAGAAGATTTCTCAAGTTGGAAAAGTGAATTTCTTATATACCTAGATGGCCTAGAACCCTTCTTGTTTGAAATCTTAGAAAATGGTCCGTATGTACCACTAGCTATTTCCTCTACACCAGAGAGACCCATTAAGAAACCTGTTAAGCAATGGTCTCCCGCTGATAGACGTCTGGCCAACCAGGACAAGAGACTTAAAAGTATAATAGTCTCTTGCCTACCCAAGAACATTATGAAGTCCATCATCAAGTGCAATACCGCACAAGAAATGTGGACTGAGTTGGTTCTAGGGTATGAAGGACCAGAAGAGACTAAAGAGACCAAAATCCAAGCATTAAGACTTAAGTTTAACGCTTTCAAAGCCTTGGAAACTGAAACTGTTTCTCAAACTTACACTAGACTTAAGATCTTGCTGAATGATTTAGGTAACAATGGTGTTGTACTACCCAAGGCTGAGGTTAATGCCACATTTGTAAACAGCTTGCCTAGGAAATGGCTTAGCCTTAACCAAACCCTGAGAGCAAATAATGCCATAAAAAATGATACTCTTGCTCAACTATTTGGTAGATACAATTATGAAGAAGGACTGATTGACTCTATTTACAAATCAGAGACTGATAGGTTTACTTCTCCTATATCTGGGTCAAAAGCTCTTGTTGCTAACCACTCTTTTCAGGATAGTGACTCTGACGTGGAAGAAGACACAAGAAGTAGTCAAGAATTCCTTGATGAATTACATGCTGAATTCCATGACAGAGCCCTCTTAGCTGACCAGAAGAGATACTACAAAAGATCTGGTAGAGTTGGTGCTGCCAAGATTGACAAATCCAAAGTGTCATGTTACACTTGTGGAAAGACTGGTCATTTCCAAAAGGACTGCTGGTCAAACAAGACATCTTCTCCCAGTTTTCCATCATCCAGCAAAACCCCCAGCAAAAAGAAGTTTTCTCCCTCACCTTTCAAGCAATCCTCTCTCAGTGACTCTGAGGGTAAAAAGGACTACAAGGTAAAATACAAGGCCTTGAAAGCTGAGCTGATCAAACTCAATCAGAAAGCTGATGATGCTGCCAAGAAGAAGGATAACAAAAAGACTGAAAAAGGTCTAATAGCTGCTTCTTTTGACTGGGATGATGAACCCCTCACCTCTGAGGATGAAGGAACCACCACCGTCAGAGCCTTCATGGCTGTTGCTGATGAAGAACCAGCGGTTGGTAAAAATGAAGCTAGATCAGGTCAATGGGTTGACATCACTATGAAAAAGGTACAAAGATTACTTTCCATGCCTGAGGGTCCTGACAGAGACCATGTCAGTGATTACACTTTAGTTGACCTCCATTTTGTTGAAGAACAAAGGAAAAATCTGTTAAATAAGTTTCAAAATCTCAAAAATGAGTTGAGTCTTTGTCAATCTGAATTAGCTAATCTCAAACCTTTTGTGAACATCGCTAATCAACTTCAAAATGAGGTCAGCAAGTTGTCCATTGAAAATGAATCTTTAGCTGATGAAAACTCTGAGTTGAGAAAAACCATTGAAAAATGGAACCTTGCCCAGTCCACTGTGGAAGAAATAGTTGCTGAAACCATTCCAGGAAATGTGGTTCAAGCCATAGGGGGTAAGGGTAGGTTCAAAAACCACATTCCAGTGCCCAGTGTTAAATTTGTCCCATCAGAAGTCACTTCTCCTCTCTCCACCTCTGTGGTTGAGAAGGACTCTGACAAAGAATCTGACGCATCAGCTACTCCCAAACTTGCTGGTGCTAACCCATCAGATTCCTTGCTTGGCCCAAAACCAGTTCTCAAAACCTCTGGGAACCTCACTTCCAAAGTTGCTGATAAAGCACACAAGAAGGTTTATGTGGCCAAAAACACTGACATACCCACTTCTTCCACCGAAGAGTTATCTCCCACCAAGAAACTTCTCCTCACCCTGATGGAAGAGGTAAAAGGGTTGAAAGAAAAAATCAACCCCAAGGATAACAGTCCTTCTGTTAACTCCCTTGGTGAAAGCTCCAGCAGCTCAAAGGGGAGAACGTTATTCAGGCCTTGCAAACACTGTGGGTTCAAAAATCATTCCTCAGATGATTGTTCCAAGAGACCCAAGTGTATCACATGTGAGTCCACTGAACACTCTTCTAGAGAGCATGAGGAGATCATCGCTGTTCAAAGAACTCGAACACAGCTTAGATCTAAAACCCCTCACAGGCCCTCTAGAAGACCTGAGCAACCAAAATCCAGAGAAAGTTCTCAGGGATACAGGCCTAATCCTCCCTGCAAATATTGTGGCTTTTATGACCACCACTCTGATGAGTGTGAACATTACCCTGGTTGTGACATCTGTGGCAGCATGCGACATGAAACCAGGGATTGCAACCAAAGAGGGGGAGAAAGGCCCAGAAGACCCAATGTCGCCAGTCAGCGACAGCATGGACCCACTGGAAAGTGGGTTCATCATAGAAACTAATCTGGTTTGTTATATCTATGCAGGCATACCTAAAGAAATCTGTTTGGTATTTGGATAGCGGGTGCTCCAGACACATGACAGGAATTAAACAATATCTGCATAGATATAAGAAGGAGCCTGGTCCAAAAGTAGTCTTTGGGGATGACTCCTCAGGGGTCACTGAAGGATATGGCTCAGTGGATTGCAATGGATTAACCTTCACAAGGGTCGCTTATGTAAATGGTTTGAAGCACAACCTAATCAGCATTAGTCAACTCTGCGATGCTGGGTTCAAGGTTCTTTTCCCTAAGACCCAAGGAACTATCTTCAATCAGAACGATGATGTCGTTCTAATTGCACCCAGAAGAAGGGATGTTTATGTCATTGACATGACATCATCCCCTGAAGGAGAGAACACCTGTCTCTTTGCCAAAGCATCTGATAGCGAAAACTGGCTCTGGCATAAGAGACTCTCCCATCTCAACTTCAAAAACATCAACAAACTGGCAAAGAATGACTTGGTAGCTGGACTTCCCTCTCTGACCTTCAGCAAGGACAGACCCTGCTCAGCCTGCGAGAAAGGGAAGCATCACAGGGCTTCATTCAAAACAAAACAATCATTCTCCATTAACAAGTGCCTTCATCTTCTTCACATGGACTTGTTTGGACCAGTTAAACCTCAATCCCTCAATCACAACAAATATACCTTGGTCATTGTAGATGAATTCTCCAGATACACATGGGTATTCTTTCTTAAGAGAAAGAGTGATGCTGCTGAAAGAATCATGTCCTTCATCAGAGAAATAGAAAACCTCAATGACTGCAGGGTAAAGGCTATCAGAAGCGACAATGGCACAGAATTCAAAAACCATGCCATGGAAGCCTTTTGTGATGAAAAGGGTATATCACAGAACTTCTCAAACCCAGGAACCCCTGAACAAAACGGTGTCGCTGAAAGAAGAAACAGAACACTCATTGAAGCTGCCAGAACAATGCTCAGCGAATCTAGACTTCCTAAACAATTCTGGGGTGAGGCTGTGTACACAGCATGCTACACACAAAACAGATCCATTATTGTGAAGAGACATGGCAAGACCGCTTATGAAGTGTATAGGAAGAGAGCCCCTGATGTAAGCTACTTCCATGTCTTTGGTTGCCCTGTTTTTATTCACAATTACAAAGATCACCTGGGTAAATTTGATGAAAAATCAGATGATGGATTCTTCCTTGGATACTCTCCCACCTCCAGATCCTTCAGAGTATTCAATATTCGCAGGCAAGAACTAGAAGAGTCCATTCATGTCACCTTTAATGAAGCTGACGCTGTCATAACACACACCAACTCAGAGGAGTGTGACATTGACTTCAACGAAGTCAAATCTTATCCCAAAGATGATTTCTCAAATCCCAAGGATTCATCTCAAAGTCGTCACAAGGATCTCCCATATGTTCAAGCTTTTGATCCTCACTCCATCTCTGACATCACTCCAGAGACTGTTGGTGTTGAATCTCTTACTCAAATCTCTGAAGAAAATGCTGATCCTGTCACTTTAGATATTCAATCAGATGAAGAGATCATGGATGAAGAGATTACATGTGATGAACCTCCATCACTCCCTGAACTTGAAGTGACTCCTGATCCCACAGAGACTCCTGCTCCACAATCCAAATGGAGTAGGAACCAAGATATTCTTCTAGTTAATATTCTTGGAGAACCCTCTGAGGGAGTCACCACCAGAGGAAAATTAAAAACTCTGGAAACCGCCTCTGCAAATGAATGCCTGTTTGCAAATTTTCTCTCTGAGGATGAACCTAAGAACGTGGCTGCTGCTCTGCTTGATGAAGGCTGGGTTGTTGCCATGCAAGATGAACTCAATCAGATCAAGAGAAACAAGGTGTGGACTCTGGTTAAAGCTCCAGCTGGTAAGCAAGTGGTTGGAACAAAATGGGTCTACAGAAATAAAAGGGATGAAGCTGGTATGATTGTAAAAAACAAGGCCAGGCTTGTGGTGTTGGGATACAATCAATCTGAAGGAATTGATTATGATGAAACCTTCGCACCAGTGGCCAGATTGGAAGCCATTAGGATCTTCCTAGCCTTTGCAGCTTATATGGGTTTCATGGTTTATCAGATGGATGTGAAGAGTGCCTTTCTTAATGGAAAACTTGCAGAGGAAGTATATGTCAGTCAACCTCCAGGGTTTGAAAACAGTGACTACCCCAATCATGTCTGCAGACTTCACAAAGCACTCTATGGGCTGAAACAAGCGCCTAGAGCCTGGTATGAAACTCTCTCTAAATTCCTACTTGAAAATAAATTTGTCAGAGGTACCATTGACCAAACCTTGTTCACCTATAGGTCCAAGGGTGACGTCATATTAGTACAGATTTATGTGGATGACATAATTTTTGGTTCAACCAATGTTAACTTGAGCAAACAATTTGCCAAACTTATGACCAAAAAATATGAAATGAGCATGATGGGGGAACTAACCTTTTTCTTGGGTTTTCAAATCAAACAAAATTCAAAAGGAATTTCTATTTGTCAAGAAAAGTACGTTAGAGATTTGCTCAAGAAGTATGATCTGTCTGATTGTGCATCAGTGAAATGCCCCATGCTTCCTCCCAACAACTTGGGAGCTGATGACTCAGGGGTCTCTGTTAATGAGACCTTATATAGAGGCATGATTGGGTCACTGATGTATCTCACAGCAAGCAGACCAGACATACAATTCTCCACTTGTCTCTGTGCTAGGTACCAAGCTAACCCCAAGGAATCCCACCTTGTAGCTGTCAAAAGAATTTTCAGGTACTTGAAAGGATCTCCCTCATTGGGTCTCTGGTACCCAAATGGTTCAGGCTTCGACCTCAAAGCTTACTCCGACTCAGATTATGCTGGGTGCTGCCTTGACAGAAAGAGCACCTCTGGTAGCTGTCAAATCCTTGGAGGAAAGTTGGTATGCTGGAGTGCTAAGAAGCAAAACTCTGTGGCTATGTCATCAGCTGAGGCTGAATATGTTGCGGCCGCTGGTTGCTGTGCACAAGTTCTCTGGATGAAAAGTCAGCTGGCTGACTATGGAATTAACTATGAGCAGGTTCCTATATTCTGTGACAACACCAGTGCCATAGCCATCTCCAATAATCCGGTACTTCATTCCAGAACCAAACATATTGACATCAGGTATCACTTTATCAGAGACCATATTCTAAAAGGTGATATTGAGCTACATTTCATACCCACTGAGTACCAGCTCGCTGACATTTTCACCAAGCCGCTGGCTGAGCCAAGCTTTACTAGGCTGGTCGCTGAGCTGGGAATGCTCAATATTGGGAAGTAAATCGGTTGTTAACCTCTGTCTCTGGGCATTTAAGGGAATTGAATGTAACGAGGTAGTTACATTTCAATGGGAATGTTTTTAATCAGATATTAAATTCAAATGATTGTCTCTTTATGCCACCAACTTTCCCGCTTTCCAAGGGGACAAGTATACCATGAAAGGTCAAGGGGACCCACGAGTTTCTGAAAAAGGTTAATCTTTGCATTTAATGCTCTTATTGGAAAACGGCTAAACCTTTCAAAACCCTTGACCCAAAATTATTTTTTTGTCACTTTGAAAATCTTCTCTCACACATTCCTTCTCACCTTCTCCATTCTCTCACCACCTTCAAACTCACAACAATGGCGTCTTCTTCACCAAACCAAACCTTCGTTGTACAAGCCGCCACAAACGTTGATTTCGAGATCTCAGATGGCAAGATTGCTTTAAATAACTGTGTGGCCCTTCTCGAACACAACAACCCACTCTACCATCCGTTGTTCCAATTCCTCAAGAACTCCACCATTGGCGAAGCTATCACCAAGGAACCCTCCACTTGTTACTATCAATACCTTCGAGAGTTCTGGTACAGCGCTGAAGTCGATCCATCCTCTTCCCAAATCACCTTCAACCTTTCCACCCATCCTCAACCTCTCACCTTTGATTTCACAACCTTTGCCACAGCCATTGGACTCCCTTACAACAACAATATATCAGCTTTACCCACCAGTGCCACAGTGAGAAAAGCTCTGGCCACCCTTCAGCCTCATGATGATCAGGAAAAACCTTTCACTGCTGCTGGCTTCCAAAGCAAATCCCTCATTAAGGTCAATTACTTCTCTCCCACATGGAGAACGCTGATGCTATACATTGTCAAATGTCTGGGAGGGAACACTGGCTCTCACGACCAACTGAATGGCTCCCAACTGGCCATTGCCTACAGCTTAATCTGGGGTTTGGACATAGGGATCGCTCACATTCTTTACACCGATCTCATTGCTAAGTTGGAAAACAAAGGGAAGAAGAACCGTGGGGCCACCATCTGCTACACCAGATATCTCTCTCTTGTCTTAGAAAATATTCTTGGTGACTCATACACTGATGACACTCTACACTCCTTTCCCTCTCATCATATCACCGCTGTATCACTGAAAGCTCCAACTGAAGATGAAGTGCCTCTTACCAGACATATGATGAAAATCGCTGGGTTACTTACTGAGGATGACGAGCCCTTGATCCCTCAACTTGAGGTGAATGCTGAAAGTATGGCTGATAAGTCTCTGTCCAAGACCTCTGTGCAATCTACTTCTCAGCCCAAGGAGCTCAAGGAAAAGAAGAAGAAGAGGAAAAACATCACCCTTTCCTCTGAAACCCCTTCTGTTAATCCTTCGAAGAAGATAAGGACAAAGAAGAACCCATCCCCTTCTCTGGAGGATGTGGTCGAAGAGCCCATTGCTGACAAACAACCTGTGTCTAGTGTCTCCAAGTCAACGAAGACGACTAAGATCCCTTCCCACGCTGATATCACTCAGGTATTAGTTTGTCCCTTATTTCTTTCAGAGGTCCACATACATTCACTCTCATTGTCATTAGGAGAGAGTGATGTACTTTAGAGTTTGCCTCAACTCTTAGAGTGTCTGTGTCAGCACATAGATCCACTAGGATTTTCTGTACACTCTGTCTTCACTAGGAAGTGATTCACTTGTGCTCTTAACGCACCCCGATGATCCTTCACCCTTTGGACTGTGCTTTTGTCAAATAACAACCTAAGCACATATAAGTCCCGACTCAGAGTCTCTGCACCTTTCACTGACTCTGGGTCCCCTCATTAATAAAAGAGTCCCAAAGAATTTATTCTTTTGGGAAGACTGAATCATCACCCTCAGTCTTCCTAGGGGCAGCGATAAAAGGCGACCTTTACCCTCATTTTATTCACAATCAAAAGAGTCCCAGGGAGTAATCCCTCAGGGGGAGCTGGATAATCACACCCAGCTATCCCAGGGGCAGAGAAAGGCGACCATTCCCATATCATGTTTCACAAATAAAAGAGTCCCAAGAGGAAATCCTTCAAGGGGAGCTGGATAATCACACCCAGCTATCCTAGGGGCAGCGAATGGCGATCCTTCAACACTTTTATTTCACATTAAAAGAGTCCCAAGGAGCAATCCTTCAGGGGGAGCTGGATAATCACACCCAGCTATCCTAGGGGCAGCGAATGGCGATCCTTAACATACCTATTTCACAATTAAAAGAGTCCCAAGGAGAAATCCTTAGGGGGGCTGGATAATCACACCCAGCTTTCCTAGGGGCAGCGACTGGCGATCTATAACTGCATTATTTCTCACAACTGGTTACTAATAACTCTTATCACAGGCTCACAATCTTCATCAGGAACAACTTAACAATGATGATTACTTGATTGCTGATGACAATTCCGCTGAAGTTGCCACAATTGATCTTGATGCCCTCTCAGACTTCGAATCTCTGCCTGATGATGAAGTTCTTATTATAGAGGAAGACCCCTTCACCTCTGACTTTGAGGAAATGAGCACTGATGACTACAACCTGTCCTCCATTGAGCTGACACCGGTCTCTGTCCCCTCCCTTCCTAATGTTCAAGAACTAGCTGCCAAAAGGCTATGGGAACAGAGACTTAGCTCCCCTGCACCTGTTCCATTTCCCACTTTGCCAAGTGTCATGGAGCTGGGGGCTAAGCAACACCTGGAATACCTACTATCACGCAAGTCAGCACAAGTCCCACGAATGAAAAATGTACAGGAACTGGCTGCTGAGGCTTTATGGGAAAAGAGAGGGGATATCAGCATCACGAAACCCAAAGTCACAAACGAAGCTCTTCTCTCTGAAATCCAGACCCTGACTCATGCTGCTGAGGAGCTTACTACAAACTTAGAAACATCACTAACTTCATCAGTGGAGTCTTCCATGACCGCAATGCTTCCGCAACTGCTGAACAACGCTCTGAAGGCACAACTACCTGACCTACTCAGCCAAAGTCTTCAGACGTACATACCATCTGTTCTAACCTCAGCGGTAAAGGCAAATGTTGCAGCTATAGCTCAGGCCGCTGCACCCTCAAGACTTCTTCTTCAGGAACTTCTCCAAGGTGAACTTAAGGAAATTTGCATATTTGTTCACGAGGAGTTCCTTCGTTTCAATAAGGCAGGTTCAGGCAGAGCACCTGCTGGGGCTATGCCTGAGGGGGAGAAGTCTGCCTCCTCTTCTGAAGAAGAAGCTGATGATGCTGTATCTACGGGGGAGCAGCAGAAGAAACAGCCTACACCTGAAATACCAACACCCACTCCACTGAGATCCTTCATATGATAACATAGCGGAAAAGAACAATGATCATGAACAAGGTGTTTAGGAACAAAGAACATAAATTAAAACAAATGGGATGTTCATTATATTAATAACAAACATCCACTAGACGTGTATACATTGAATCCCACGTCTAGTGCGACACACACTTTAGGTTTACATTGTGAATGAATGATATTGTTTAAAACCTACGGTCTATGTTTTCTTTATATAGTAGAAAACATAGCTTACAAAGAAAGCTAAAGTAATAAAAAGACTCCAACGGCTTGTTCTTTTGCAACTTGTACTTTTTAGCCCTTGTCTTCTTATTTTGTTGTGTTTTGACTTATCAACTTAATAATTGGACCCAACAATCTTCCCCTAGTTGATGATGTCAAAACACTTTCACTTGTATTAGAATAATCTTGTTGATTGCAACTTGTACTTTTTAGCCCTTGTCTTCTTATTTTGTTGTGTTTTGACTTATCAACTTAATAATTGGACCCAACAATCTTCCCCTAGTTGATGATGTCAAAACACTCCTCTTAAGCATGATTCCTTTGTATGTAGTACATGATCTTCAAGAAGCTTCCCCTTAAGTATAGCACATATTCTTCCCCTTTTTGACACATCAATAGGGAATATGTGAAAGTATGCAATCTTGTAGATTCTCCAAAAGTAGCTCTATGTAATGATCCTGAAGAAAAATAAATAAAGTAGTCTTGATGCAGAAGTAGAATACCACAAACCTATGTTCCATGTCTTGTTTATCCATGTGATGAAGAACTTATACCACATAATGCAAAAAAATATAAGTAGACCTCGATCCCTTGTCAATATTCTCATCCTTTGTGAGACACTGAGCACGATAATGTAACTCCTTCAAGTGTTTATGACAAGTCTTCATCACCATCCATGTAAGCACGAACAAGTTACCTTTAAAGTCAGTGGCTGAGGTCCACAACTTTAAGATATGATAGAACACAAACTCGCGAAAATCTTCTTCAATCATCAAACTTCCCATAAGAATTCTTCCCCTTAAGCTAACACTTCTTCATGACGATTTTAATGGAATCACATCTTCATACCATATGTAAAAGCCAGTTATGGATAACTCTTTTGCAAGGCTATCCCGATTACATAGTTTAAGTATCCATCAAATTCCCACGAATAATTGCTAACTCGCTTTAAAATCATTAATCCCTTTCAATATATCCGAGCCATAAATATCATCATGATATTCTATATTAAAACGGAGATTCCATGTACCTTTTGTGTGTATTTACCTTCTTTTTGTGTGCTTAAAACATACCAGTTTTCTCAAACAGCAGCTATCCATGTGTTGTCCAATATCTCTTCTGTCCAATATCTTGGTCAGATGTATTGTCCGATATCGGACAATACGTGTCAGCGTTGAAGTACATATATCGGGCAACACTGTCAACCTAACAGTGTTGACTTATTCCTTGTCAGCGTCGAAACCCTTCCTGTCAGCGCTTGAATTACACACGTCAGCGCCAACCTAAAATCCTGTCAGCGTCCATTCTTATCAGTGTTGTACTAAACACTGTCAGCGTTTCATCTAAATCTGTCAGCGTCCACGCTTAAACTTGTCAACGTTTAATCTTTTAGAGCAAGAAACCACATCCAAAACCGATTAAAACCGTGAATGGGTTTTATCATATGCTTGCAAGTCCACCGTAGCTAATCATGTACCATGTAAACATCAATTTGAACAGCCAATGAGAAGCTTCTCATCGTGTGAACGCTAGTTTCCAATCAATAAGAATAGAGTGGCCGTGTGAATGCAAATCTCCTATACCAATCATAATTTATCAACCGTGTGAACACAGAAAGCGAATATACATTCTTAAAATCGTGTGAATGCATTCATCAACCGTGTGAACACATTTAATCAATTCTTTTGCTTCCTCGTACTCACGTCTTTGATTGCTTTGTTTCTTTGTAACATCAATTGCCTTGTACGCAACATACATGCGTACTTTACGTTCCATCCTTTTTCTCTGCAGCAAGCGACAATCACAACAAACACAATCTGCTTGTTACTTCAAGGATTTAGGGTTTTATGATAAACCCTAATTTACTTCTTGATCATATATTTGACAGCAACAAACATCATTCTAACAGCCACGAACATCATAGCATTCTGCTTTTTAGGTAGATCTAGGGTTTGAGAAACCCTAGATCATGATTTTATGTAAAAGCAGAAAACTGAAAATCTTGATCAGCCAACTTTGACGCTTAATAACTTTTGCCTGGGGATAAAACTCGACAATCCCTCCGGTGGATGTTTAGATCTATGTATGTAGAACACACATCTAAAATTTCGTGACGATCCAACGGTTAGATCAAAAGTTATGACCTTCTGAATACTGCTGCGCACACAAAAACGTCCAGAAAAATTCCATACGAATTTTTCTTCTCTTCACCATACACGAACACCTCGTCGGACCTAGATATCATGAGCCTTAGGCTCTGATACCAATTGTGGAGTCCTATAATCGTTGGGCTCAATGGTTATGAACCATATATCTAGGTTTGATCATCGTTCATATGATAACATAGCGGAAAAGAACAATGATCATGAACAAGGTGTTTAGGAACAAAGAACATAAATTAAAACAAATGGGATGTTCATTATATTAATAACAAACATCCACTAGACGTGTATACATTGAATCCCACGTCTAGTGCGACACACACTTTAGGTTCACATTGTGAATGAATGATATTGTTTAAAACCTACGGTCTATGTTTTCTTTATATAGTAGAAAACATAGCTTACAAAGAAAGCTAAAGTAATAAAAAGACTCCAACGGCTTGTTCTTTTGCAACTTGTACTTTTTAGCCCTTGTCTTCTTATTTTGTTGTGTTTTGACTTATCAACTTAATAATTGGACCCAACAATCTTCCCCTAGTTGATGATGTCAAAACACTTTCACTTGTATTAGAATAATCTTGTTGATTGCAACTTGTACTTTTTAGCCCTTGTCTTCTTATTTTGTTGTGTTTTGACTTATCAACTTAATAATTGGACCCAACACGAAAGATAAAGGTAAAGGGATTGCAGTTGAGCAACCTGAAATTACCCTACACTCCCTTCAAGCTGAAGGTGGATCCACAGCCAAACCCTCTAAAAACTCTGACCTCAACAAATTCAAAAGCGCTGATGAACCACCACTCACCCCAGAGCAAGCTAAAGCCCAAATCCTTGAACATCAAAGGTTAGCAAATATCAGGGCTGCTGAACTAAGGAGCAAAGAAGCTCTGGACAAGCTCTCTCCCACTGCTAAGAAAGCTCAACTGGCTAAACTCAAGGAACTGGAGGTTAAGAGGAACAACCTCCTAACAGAATATCAAAGACTGGTCAACCAGAGATCTGAACCCGGTCGTATCACTAAGTACACATGCTTCACTAACAAAGACAAAAAGGTGGTAATGACCATTTATAGGGAGAATGACATGCAGAATTATAAAGTCTCCAGCGACTTCAAACTCAGAGATCTGAGCCTCTCTGAGTGGTTGGAAATACTATCTCTTGCCCAAAAGAAGACTGGGCCTGGTCTTGCCCAAATGATGAAAAACATTCAAGCAAAACTCAATTGGGTAAGAGATACTGCAAAGAAGCTGAAGGTACCCCTACCTCCACAGCTTTCCTCTCAATCATCTTCTCAGGCACAAAGAAAAAGGAAAACACCAATGGGGCCTCTGACCGAAAGGTTAGTCACTGAAGATGTAGTGGTCGATGGGATGCTCAGAAACTTGGTCCTTCCCAAGGAAATCACCAAACCCATAGAAGGCCAAGTTTACACTGAGCCAGAGGTAGGTATGGTATTTATGAATGGTAACTGTGATTATGCTTTTCAGCGTTTGAATGAGCTACCTCTGGCATCAACCATTCAGCTAATCAGACTCAAGCAGGGCATCCTAAGGAATTGCAAAGAAGCTGATGAGTTCGATTTTGAAATTGAACTTGTCATTAACTCTAGGAGTGACAAAGTCGAAGCCCAGAGAATCTGTGATCAAGGTCTTGATCGCTGAAGAACCTATTTATTTTTGTTTATGTTTTCACCTTAGGGTGCTATTGTAATAGACTAGGTTCATTCTGTTTAATAAAACTTTGAGGTATGTTTGTTAAATTATGTGTAAGAAGAAGCTGTGTACTCACTTACAATAATTTTAGACTTAGTAAAATTTATAAACAAATAGGGGGAGATTGTTGGGCCAATGAAAGTTTTAACTATGGCCCTGTCTAGATTTGTTTAAATTAGACTAAGTGTTGAAAGGTCGCTGAGAGGACCAGCGACAGAGACTAGACCAGTGGAAGGCAAGGCCTCAGCTGGCACACCAGGATCATTCAAGTCAAAGACAACGTCAGAGAAGTCGAAGACAATCTGAAGTCAGACTCACCAGCGATTATGGATAGCTGGGATGTCAAAGGAATGCACTGGTGTTCAAGGATCTCTGAGTTGACAACACTCAGAGATCACTTAAGAACCCGAGAGACTTGGATCAAGCAAAGCTTATCCAACCCCTTATAGTTTAGGCGGGAGAATCTTACAAGTGTTTTGAGCGGTACAAAACAAGAGATTCAAAGTCAATGCCTAGTACGACCTAGTGGGACAAAGGTGAACAGTTGGCAGAACTGTTCACCTAAAGTAGTTAAAGGCATGTCTCGATTTGGACATGCATTTAATACGTTGTACTCTTCCATTCAGAAGATGACACGTATCAACTACCCCCACTAAGGATACAACCTCGTACCACTATAAATAGGGGATGAGAAAGAAGTTAAGATTCAACCCTTGTGCTTAGAATCTTTATCTAAGTTCTTTCTCCCACTAGAACCTCTGAGGCCTCAGCTGTCCATCAGCGACTCGTTGGTTCTCTTGTAAACTTGAGTCTCGAATCAAGTTTACTTGTTCTAGGGTTCATTTCTTGTTGTTATTCAATAGGTGTATTCATAACACTTTGTAATACGTTGTTGATAATAGTTAATAAAGGATTACTCGTTTGAAAAGTATATCTATTGTGTGTTATTGTTTTCGTGTCTTAGTTTCAACAATAATTGTATTTTGGGACTTTCAATATATCATTGTTGTCACGTATTGTTCTTATTTGGTCCAAAATCTATCCAAATTTGTCACGTCTTGTTATTCTTGTCCATAGTTTCATTGTCTCTAATCTGTCGAAAATATGTCCATTTGTCCCAAATCTGTCCAAATGTCTCAGTTTTATTTAATGGTGTTTGGTGGTTTTCTCTTTTTCTCTCTATTTTTCTATTATTTTAATGCATCAGTTCTGAAAATCACCAGATTCATTCTTTTTGGGAAAAGGACAAATGGACCAGATCCAGTTTTTTAGTATCCACAAAAAGTTGGTCAAACCCCTGTTGCGACGCTTCATTGCGATGGAAACATTCTGACGGCTTCTTTTTCGGATTTATTCCGATGGGGTTTTTTTTGACACATTACGATGGGTTCGACTGACTCATTGCGATGGGACCCATTCCGATGGGACTCATTGCGATGGTGGTTTGACTCATCGCAATGGTAGTTAAGTCGTCATGCTGCCCAAATTTTTTAGATGACTATACGATGGTGTAGCACATTGCGATGGGTTTTGGGTTGACTCATTGCGATGAAAGACTCAAACTTGTGTATTGCGATGGAAAAACATCATTGCGATGAGTGCTTGGTTTTGGTGAAAATCATTTCGATGGGAGTTTAAATATCATATCAGATTTGGACTCATGTTTCTCAAAAACCATCAGTTAATAAATTACACAAAATGAGTAACCCAAAACCAATCTTTTATCATTATTAAAACCAGTATCAATCAACCGACTCATGGACTCACAAACCTATCCGAGACATAAACTATTACAACAATCCAACCTTTTATCACCTCAACACCATATCTAACCTAACCCCATCGTTTCCTAACCCATCTAACATCAAAAAGACTCGAACCTCAAACATAAATATTGATCTCAGGATTATTTCGTCGTGCATGTGTAGATCTGTTAAGATCTAACACGAAATCGAAAATATATCATCACCGATCTGTAATTTATTTACGAAATTAAATAATGATTCATAACAAGCTTGTCATAATCTTTATTTTTTTCGATTAATTCAACAAAACCGACATGCATCTTAAATCTGTCCTTAATCTTCGAAAATAAAGAAGATTTATAACAAGTTTGTTATAATCTGTCTTTTATTCGATTTTATCAAAAACCGGACCTACCTGAGATCTTAATAGATCTTGAAGCCACGTTGCACTTCACCTTCCTTACGAATATGGTTTGCAGCAATTCGATCAGTATGAGATATATGCTATCTCATTGATTTATGGAAGTGGTTTCATCGGTTGAGATGTATACGATGGATGGAATTGAGATTAAGGTGATTGAGGAAATGAGATTCGATGATTATGGTGGATGGAGGTTACTATGGAGGTGAGGAGATAAGTTAGGTGAGAGGCGGATTAAACGAGGTGAGTGTATTTAGGGTTGGTTAACTGTGAGTGGATTTAGGGGTTGGAGTGTGTTATAACCAAAGTGATGGACCGGGTTATGAAAAATTCATGGGCTATGGACTCTTATTGATTCAAAATGATGGGCCATGAAAAAATGCTGTGAATTGAGCCGTGTAATACACACAAATTTTTTAGAAAAACAATGAATGGACCGGGTATTATTTTTGTGTGTATTAAGTTATCAAATTCACTTAGTAATATATACACATAAATTTTTTTTAATACAAATTTTAAATAAATTTTTGTGTGTATTAAGTTTACTTCGGTCGTCATCGGGTCGAGACAACAAGTGACGTGATAAAGACGAGACAACGTGACAGAATTTATTTGAGACGAGACCAAGAAAAAAAAATGGGCGATTTGTTAGTGACTACAGATTTTTTTTTGGATCGGGTATTAATTATTTGAAGACGGAGACGAATTTCTTCGAAGGCGTGTACTTATTTTATCCTTGTACAGATAACTTGCTCGTGCTTAATCCTAGAATGAAGACTTGGTTATTTGGTTTCCGGGTTCGGGGTGGATGGTTGATGACTCGGATAACTATCACTTAAAGGGGTTACATTGTTGTACTCAGTGTCACGCGCTTAGTCGACGTGGATAATTTCAAGAGGTGTTGTGCTTATAGACTTCTTCAGTGATGCATTGAGTACTTAGAGATTTCTCCACCATTCTTCATTCAACAATAGTGCAAGCTTAAGTCACAAGATCGAAGGATTTTTATTCAGCTTCACGTTTGATGTATTTGGTTCATTCCATCAGTGGTCACTTCAAATTGCCTTCAAGTGGGTTGGTAAAGATGGCCATGGAGAGTTTATGAGTAGAGATTTTCGATCAACATCTGATTCTCACCGAATATAATTAAGCTTATTTATTATTCTCTCGAGATTTTCAGGTCCATGTGCTTACGATTTATTGATGGTTCCGAGTTTCGAAACCATCAAGGGGGAATAAGAAGACACATTGAACACACAACGAGTACACGTGATGAAATTCATACCTTCTTTTGATTTGAAGACATTCCGGGATGACATTTGTCATAACCACAGAGAAAATCGGTGTTATAACTCGTGGCGTTATCAATCTCTAAACGGTACACTACTGATTCGATGTTTAATTGTTTGGTGGTTGCAATTATTCATTATCATTATCCTATATGCATTCTCGGGTCTTAATTGACTCTGGTGCATCTCCGGAAGAAGATATGTGCATTTCCGGGACTTAATTAACTCTAGTGTTACGATGTCAACTTCATGAATGGGATAAAGTGTCCACTTCAGTATTTGAGCTTCATAATTGGGATTGATTTACTTTCTTCAACTATGTGGGGGAAGAAATGTCTTGATTCTTTCTGGTATGCATAACTTGAACTCTCAGGGGGAAGAAAAATTCAGAAGAATTATTCAAGCGTGAGAAGAAAAGTTGTTGATCTACTTGGTGTGCCCTAGACTTTCAATCCCTCTTAGCAATGTTATCATGTTATATGATGGGATTTGCTTGTTAGATTCCGCTGTGCGCTTAATCATTCTAAGCTTTATTGAAAGATTTGAAGTTGCTTACGAGGATTGTCGGTTTAGGGGGAAGCTACCTAAAAGCTTCTACATCAAGTTGATGTGGCATGAATTAGGGGGAATTTAATTCAGAAGCTTCTCCTTAACCAGAAGTGTATGGGTTACTTAGCTCGTGCCGTTACAGTATTTCTTCTACAAGCTACTTTAAAGATGAGCCGTTTTGAAAACGAAGGCCTCAGAAGACTTCATCAGCATTGGACGCTTCATGAAAGCTCTTGTTCTTAATCATTTTGTACTTGTTAGGAAGAATATTGTAAGGAATTCTACACGTCGTCCCATGGGGGAAGATTGTTGGAAACTCACTTTATGTGACGACATTTAAGAATTCCCGTTAGTTATCATAGTCACACACGCTTAGACTAGAATAGGTTCGATGTATAGTTTAAGGTGCGTGTGTGACTATATATACCCCTCCTTAGCTTCCAAGGAGGGGTGTTGTTTGTGTTCATTTGTCTTTCATTTTGTCAATACACATTTTCTTAACCTTTAAACACACAACCTCCCTTCTCTCTCTATCAACAATGGCTACCACCATTTTCCACCATGTTAGACCACCGAATCCTTTTTAGCAAATCCACATTTTCAAGCTGTGTCGAAAAATGTACTTTGTACAGAAACCTTATAGGAAATTTAACAGTGTCGAGAAAATATTTTTATATACTTAGACATAAAAATATATTTCTACTTGTTGAGACGTCCGTTTAGGACATAATGTTTGACCAGTAAACTTTAAAATCGAGCAACTAACGCTCATTTGAGATTGTGAAATTTAAGAACTTATTTTTGCGTAGTTCTAAAATATCGTTTTGTTGACAGATTTAATGCAAGGGCATTTTCGTCCATTTTTAATCCGTTTCAAGTCTCGAGGAAAATTAGAAAGTTGTCAAAAACATCGTTTTACACCAAATTGCATTAGACTCGAGTCTTATTTAGCAAGTCAATTGGTCGGTTCAAACCCAAAACTCAAAGTTGACTGAAAAAGGGACAAAACCTGATAAAATTTAAAAATATGGATTGAAGCGTTTTTGAGTTCGTTTGAACTCGTAAAAGTTTAACAAACGATATCTTGCAAACTAAAAACAATGATTGCGTTTAAACAAGTATAAAATAGTTACTTTAAGTTCGGTCATACATATACATAAATCTTGGACTTTTAGGAACCAAGTGATTTGACAAACTGATGTACTACTTTTTTAAAAGTGTATTTTTGTCAAATAAATTACGAGGTGCACATACGGATTCCTTATTCCTTTCTTTTATTTATGACTTATTTGTCATTCGATTTCTTTCTTTGCTTCTATCGTACCACTGAATTGGACCGAGGTTGAAGATCTTGCTTTCGTAACGTTTGTTATCATCCTGACACGCGTCTCATTACGATTTCTGCTAAACCTCTTGAAACCTTATCACCTTGTAACATTTCGTTGACTGACTTGAACTACTCCTTATTTCCCTCTTGTAACTCACTCGCTACTTTATAAACTATTGTCATGTTACCATATAACTCAAACTAGTCTTGTTTGCGAATTATTTTACAAAAGGTTTCATTTGGGCTTTCTTAAATAATTGAAGGTTATCTTATAAAATTAATTTCTATTAATTTTACAATGTATTTTCATAAATTTTTCTCATACGGTATTATAAAGAACCCTCGTAACTATACAAAATTGTTGATTTAAACAGTTAGCCAGTAACTTATAGGCGAAAAGTTTCTTATGTTATTTTGATTCCTGTTTTTACAAATGCTATTATATACATATTTTGAATCATATGAAATGTAATACTGATTTGACGAAGCTGAGCATCGCATTGCTAGTCCTAAATTATGCATGGCCTGATCACCTATGGTTAATTTAGAAGGAGCCATGCAAGGCCGAATAGTAGTCGCCATAAATATTTGACCAACAATCAACTTTTTATTATGTTCCCTAAAAAGTTAGATAAATAAAGTTTAGAAAACTTTTACTTCTTATGCGAGTATCAACAGTTCGCAACATACATATATGAACCCTTATCTTTTCTTGAACAAAGTACATGCCTCAATCACAGATTTCATTACTCAAAGATCTTTGTTTTACTTTTTACCTCATCCTCCTCATGATACAATTTTCGTTACCATTTGCCTAAATTCTTACTATTGATACCCGACTTGAAAGTTTCAACGTTGTTATGCTTCTATATCGATCGACCATCTCTATCTATTTTGGTAGACCTTCAAAACGTCTCTGGACGCGATTAATGATTTATGACTGGACGTGAACGATGATTTCATGTATCCGTCATTACGTGTGTTAGACTTCATCGTCTTGAAATTCATTCGTGTGAATTATGTGTTGATTTCGTCTTTCATTGCTAATGTTGTTCATCTTACTGGAACTACTCTCAAGTGACTTCTTAATAATTTTCTTTGATCCGAAAATTTGTTGTGTGGCTTTTCTCTTTCGATCGTGTATCGACCATCGAGAACTTAGTAAGCCGATTTTGGAGACACCAACTGTCCTCAAGAAGTGATGACTTGTTATAATCCTTTGTTTCTTATTATTTTTATCATCGACGCGTCTATTCTATCACGTCTGTTAAGAGTTGATACGACTTCAGTTTTATTCCCTCGGGCTATTGCTTGTATACTAACTGTTGATCAATATTCGTTTCATAACCGTTTTCTATTTTGTCACCATTTGAAAACCAGAAAAAGTTACGTGTTTATCGTTTGAGACCTTAAACACTTTCTTGAATTTCTAAAAGTTATTATTAATTTTTAATAATGTTTTATACATTTTATCAAATGTTTAAATTACGAAAATAATTGTTTCAAGTTAAGTACCGGATCTATACATCCTCTTTGGTAAATTTATAACTAGTATTTAAAATGGATATCAAGCTGTACCTTTTAAAGTATTTGATTATATCGTACTTTACTATCAATATAATGAAATTATTAAATTAATTTATAATTTCTAACAATGATTCTAAATAACTTGGAAGAACCTTATTTTTCTAATGGTAATGATAAACCTGAGGTTTTAACTATAATTTCATGTAGTCACCCGAAAAGCTCTTAAGTTGATCTAAATAACTATTTGAACTGAGTTACTTTTACCTTGAAGTCCTGATCAAGAAAAAGATATGACAACTGTTTACCCACTCATTTTATACAGAGTTTGATTTTTAATCACTACACCTGGTAAAATTTTCTTTTAATAAAGAAAATATTTAAAACTAAGTTTTAAAGTGATACCAAAATACTAGACAACTGATTTTGACAACCTATATTTTAAATGATCATATCTTATTCATATTCCCTTTCTATTTCGCTTGTGACTAGATTCTTACATCTTAAGATTGTCACGTTTTACAGTTGCACGATTTGCGACCCCTTGTTGATTTACAATCTTGGTTCATCTTATCGCACTTTGCCTGTTTAAGCGATTCTTGTGTTCATTCTTATTAGTTTATCACACGTATTTCCAACAACTCTATCTCTTGATGTATCTCCGTATTGAAAGATCGTTATTCTAATCCAAGACTGAAAAGTTATACGAAAAGGATTTAAGAAACTGAAGCTTAGTGAGTTCCAATTGTTAAGGTTCGTCATGATGCAGAAATTACCTGGGAAGCAATGAATTTTGTTCTACACATTGTACCTCCTCTTGTTTGCATCTTCTACTGTTTTCAGGAGAACTCTGGGGACCAGAGTTCCGTAAGGGGGGAAGACTGTGAGAACCCGTACTTTCCCAGCATTATTTTATTCTTTTTATTCGTGCTTCTTGAATTTTCCAACGTATTACGTTTTCTTGTATTGCTATATGTAAATCCTGAGATTTTTTAAATTATACTTTTTAAGTATTTCCTGATGATCGATAAATACTTTGTATGGAATTATAAAATTTTTATTTTATTTTTCCATATTTTATTTAAATCAATGTTTTTGATTTAAAATCACCCGTGTGCGTTTTACAACGAGTTTATTCAAAATCAATGTACAATGAGAATTCCTAGTGATCACGATACCGACGGATGCCCAAAATATTACATTTATTTATCGGTTGTTTCGATAATTAATATTTTCGACGATTTCGTTTTAATTACGTATTAAGTCGTGTCGGGAAACCATATAATCATTTTTATGATGCATTGTAACTTTTGAAAAGTATTTTTATGAAACCCGAGCCCCGTAAATATTTTCAATATTTACCAATAACCATTTTCTACATTTTAAAGCTATTAAATTGTTCTTAAGTCCAAAAGCTTCAAAATTTACAAGATTGGTCCCTCCACCCGCTATATATTTATTTTCCATCAAAATCACCTCATTTTCATCATCTAAAAAACACACACATATAAAACTTTCTTCTCTCCCCACCCTCACCTCCATTTGCCGCCACCCTTATTACCATAAACCACCATCATCCACAATGATCCAATCAAAACAAATTAAAGTCCCATCTCTAATATTTTCTTGTGATTCTAATGATATAAAATTCATCATGCATGTATTGTTTTTGGTAATATTATCTTGTTTTAATCATAAAAAGTCTTGTTTTTAATCTTTGATTTTTGTTAGATTTTACATGTAAGTTTTTTTAGGAGTGTTTGGTTGATGAGTATGATAGTATGATGATTCTATAGGTATAGGAATGAGTGGTGTTGCTTGGAAAATTGATTTGACTTGTTTTCTAAAAAGGTATTTTGGGACAGCAGCTTTAAACAGATTGTTTCGTGGGTTTAAGGTCCGTGAAAGACTGATATTATTTGAAATTGTTGTAGAGTTTTCCGAGACGGTCGTTTTGGTATAAGATTGAGCTTCTAAGTCATTACGAGTCAAAAGTTATGCTAGTTTTAATTTTCGTGTACCGGGAGACGCAAGTCGGCACAATCCGAAATTGTGGCTGATTTTGGGTCGACTCTCGGGGACATTAGGCTTGGTTAGATAAATGTAACTACTGGTTTTTAAAGTTTACAAACTGAGTTTGATGAGTCTATTAGTGGTTTCAAAAGACGGATTGTCGAGTTAGTACTTTTAAAATGGTTCAAACGGTTTTACAAAACTAGTGCACAAATCTGTCCCAAATTTGGAGTCGAGTAAAATGTCGAGCTGATGGATTTTAAAGTGTGAACTTTGGCTCAAATTTTGGCGAGGTCTTATACAGGTTTTAAGTGACCTTGACACCAATTTTCATCTAAAACGGACAAGTCTAGATAGGGTAGATCGGTGTGTACATTCGGAGTGTACTTGCAGATTTTTAATTTTGGACATTTAGTTCAATGCTTGTGTTGCGTGAGTTTGAGTATTCACCATCAGACATGGTGACTTACTCAAGTGCTTAGTCATTATATCAATGACTTAGCTACTGGTCCAAGTAAGGGTAAAGGATAGTTTGACTTGCGTTGACTTGGTGTCGTATGACGGGTCATTCTCTAGTGTTCAAATGTTTTAACGTGTAGTGTTGAAATAAATGGTTAGTATGAATTCAATTGGTTCGTATCAATGGTTTTGAAACATGAATACTTTGAAAACATTTGAGTCATATTATATTTGGTAAATATATCGATATTGAGTTCGAGTCTTAACGCGCGCCTTATTTTGATAGGTTGCGGTTTTCTTGTTTCCCCGGGCATCCATATCGTCGGTGATCGTCTCACTACCATTGTTTCTACTCAGTTGTTGAGTACCGTGATTAACTTACCTCGTGGTTAAGGTGAGTTCATAGCCCATTTTTACTTGTACATGGTTTCTAAACACGAGGTGAGATTTTACATGGTGGAACACAACCATTTAAAAGCTGTGTACTATCCTCAACTTGTATGCTATCCAGAAAATGTATGCTTTCCAGAACTTGAGGATTTCCAACTGATTTTCATTGATATTATTGCTTTTAGTCTAGCCTTAAGTTTCCTCTCATTGATCATGAACTGTTAATTAACCCTGCTACCAAGCGTGAATGTTGTGGGTGGATCCATCGAGATTAACTATCCCCGTCCAGATTACCTTGACGCACTAATATTTGTTTATTCACTTGAGTATTTAGGCTGAATACTGACTAGAGGAACTTACACTGAGTTAAGCTTCGCTTCATGAACTAAACAACAATAATAATGTTTCGGACAATGGTTACTATACATAACCATTTTCCCCTATTTCTTGTTTACAAATGAATGCTTGTGTTCCACATCTTTATTGCTAAACCTATGAATATCACTCAACTTTGTGTTGACGATTTTACATGTTTAATCTCAGGTATTATTACTTAGCTCTGCTTGGATGGGAGCCCGCAACATATTATCACAGCTTGGAGATTTCTGTGATGCTTTTAAAAGATTGGTTTTAGTATAAACTGTCAGAAGTTTATTAGATCTTTTGGGAAACTTTATGTTATAAATGCAGATGAAATAATATAATTTTTTTGCTTCTAAAACTCTGGGACCTATGTTTAAAAACTCTGACCTTTTATGATGTAATGTACATGTTTTTATTTCGTCAGCTTTGTATGAACTGTAATTCATTGTTTCTTGTACTATGACGTGCTACCCCCTCGTTGCCCAGTTGTTCCATATCAGATTTTGGGGGTCTCACACACCATATTAGCTCTCAGAACATAACTACCTTGAATAACTTTGGGTTCATTCTGTCCAACTGTAGTAGGAGCAATTCCATCATCTAGATATTCATGGGGCTCCTCATCGTCACTAGCACCAAAGTTATCTACTTCCTCACCTTCTAGTATGGCATTCATCTTAATCCAATCATCCTCACGGGGTATATCAACAATTTTATACAATTACAAGGGTTCAAGGATACTTAAGGTCATTGTTGAAAATTAATATGTAATGCATGAGCATGCAAATGTTATAAGTAACCCATGATATGCAATGCAATGAAAATGATGTTTATGCAATGCTCACAAAAATAAAATATGATAATGACAAGCACTCGGCGCACTTTCAATAACCTTGATACAATATCATAGTATTTACTTAATAAATACTCGGGAAATCATTTCAGTTCTGAGGGATACATCTATAATACAAAACAAAACTGAAAGTGATCTTAACGGAGCGTTGCATAGAAGTTTTGTGCTTTTGAAAAATAGATACTTTCGACACTAAAGTTATAGTTTAGGAAAATTTTCAAAATTGAACTAGTTCTCTATAACTTGTGGCTCTGATACCAATCTTTAACACCCCCAATTTACATTGCGTCGCGAAAATACACAATTGGGTGCTAAACACACTGTTGGGTCAGTATTTACTGACCTTGTAGCAACTCTTGGATTTGAATATAAAATCCTCCTAAGTGTTTCATGCTCAGTAGTAAGGCCAGTTTGCTGAAGGATGACCAGAGGAACAAAGTTCCTACTGAAGACTTTATAGCTGAAGAAAGTTCAGCACTCCCCTTCCAGTGAACTAAAAAGACAAAGGAGTCTTCACATCTAGTTGCTGAAGAACAAGGACTGAAGAAGGGCTTTCAGTTCAGTTTGGCTTGAAAATACCAAACTGAATGATGTCGATCTCCTCTAGGATACTGAAGACTCTTTAGTATTATGATCATTTGCATTAGGCGGGAAAAGCTAAATTTAAGTCAAAGTAGGTTGCTTGTATACTTATATATAAGTACAACCTTTATCTTTTCTAGAATAGTTTAATATGTACTTTGTACTGTTTATCCAGCATGGGCATCAACCACCCACTGGATAAACCCATGCATTAAAACATGCAAAATGCAAATCCTAGTTTACACTACCTATATAAGGAGTGTACATTGGGAGAGAAAGTGTTAACCAATACAAGAGATAAAACTCTAGAAAACCTTTCTCTCTCGATACCAACTAAACCATATAGCCAAGATGCATATGAACGTTTAGATTGTAGCTTATACTTTAACCTTGGTTAGACGTTTAAGTAGAGGAGATCAAAACCCATTGTCATTCAACCACTTTGTTATTACGCAAACAAAGTGGGTTATAGATTCTTTATTTGATTCTAATAAAAGTCTATACGTTGAAAAGTTATTGGTATTGTTGTTTTAATTGTTCATAGTTCTTATCTATTGTTAAAACAACACACTTGAGTCGTAGTAAAGAGTTATTACTTAAGGTTGATAAGTAAAACGATTTATAAGGGAACAACAAGTGGTATTAGAGCAGTTTGATTAGCTAAACTCTTATTTTATTAAACTGCTCATTTAAAAGTTTTCAAATCAAGATCCAAAAATGGCTCAAGTTATACCACAAACCCTAGAATATAGGGGTGGCCTACTCAATGTTGCTCCTTTACTAGAGGTAGCAAATTTTAAAAATTGGAAGAATAGGTTTCTTGTCCACATGTTTGGATATGAACCTCAATTTCTTGGAATCATTGAAAATGGTCCTTTTGTTCCCATGGTTAGGGCCAATAGAAAACCTGAAGCACAATGGACTGCTGATGAGAGAAAAGCTGCTAACCTAGATCAGCGTCTCAAAAGTCTAATCATGTCTGTGCTTCCAGATGACCAAATGAATGCTGTTGTAAATTGTAAAACAGCCAAAGCTACATGGGAGGAACTTATTCTTTACCATGAGGGACCCTATGATGTAAAAGAAACCAGAATCATGGATTTAAAGCTTCAATACAACACCTTTAAGCACAAAGAAGGGGAAACCCTCACACAGACATTCACCAGATACAAAGCACTTACGAATGAACTTGTGAATGATGGTGTTGAGCTTTCAAAACTTGAAATCAATACAGTTTTTGTTAATGCATTACCAAAGAAGTGGCTCAGTTTCTGCCAAAGCTTGAGAAATGCTAATCACATTAAAATTGTGATCTAGCCTCTCTTTTTGGGAAACTAAAATATTAAGAAAACCTAGTTGATAGATTTTATGAAGGCTCAAGCAAGAGTAAAGCATTAACCATTGCTACACCCTTGTCCACAGCTTTCTTCAGTGAAGTTGTCATTCAAGAATACCAAGATAGTCTTGATGATGAGGAAGATACTATAACTAGTGAGGAATATATGAATGACCTCAAAGAGGAATTTCATGAAAGAGCTCTTCTAGCCAAGTCTAGAAGGTTCTTTAAGAAAGGAGGCAAGTTCTCTAGCTCCACAAAAGCTTCAGTTGACACTGAATGCTACAAATGTGGGAAGACTGGTCACTATGCTAGGTATTGTTATTCAAAAACATCTCTCCCTTCATATTCCTCACTAGCTCAATCAAGACCATCTGGTCAATCATCATTTCAACCAAAACAAATTGCTTCTACTCCATTTTAGCAAAATGATACAAGAAATTTTCTATGATGAAAAAGTTCGTTTTCTCGGTGTCCTCTCGAATTGATCTCAGTTTAAAGTGAAATGATTTGTTCTTGGTGACAAAAAGGAGGTTTAGTTTTCTAATCTACTAAACAGGGAAATCTGGCCTTAAGAATTTAAAACAAACAGTAAATGAAAAATACCCTAATCAGAAATTACACTATTCGGAAAAATAAGTTCTATGCGGAAAAAGATGTCTATTCGGAAAACAATGTCTATTCGGAAAATTGGGCTATTCGGAAAAAGAATGCTATGCGGAATAATTGCCTTATGCGGAAAACAAGATCTATTCGGAAAAATGCTCTTATGCGGAAAAATAATGCTATTCGGAAAATTGAGCTATGCGGAAAATATGGATTATGCGGAAAGTTCCTCTATTCGGAAAAACACAGGCTATGCGGAAAATGTTGCTCTATTCGGAATAATATGGTCTATGCGGAAAAATCAGCTATGCGGAATATATAAAATATTCCGAGTAAAGGAAATGTAAACAGTTCTATTCGGAATAACTAATATTCCGAATAAGGGAAGCACAAATTTGTCTATTCGGAAAATCCTGGGTTGAAGAACAGTAGCAGTAACAGAGAAACGTTTTATCAATCTAAACACCAAAATACTCAAAAAGGTTTTACCAAATCAAACACACATCATTTAAATACCATAAGTAATAAATCCCACCAATAAAAAACACTAAATCAACAACTTTTTAAGATCAAACTTGAATCAAATAAAAACTTAATAACTTGAACTAGAAGATTATGAAGATCAAGATGAATGAAAAGATGGAATTGATTGATTAATGTAAAAATAACAAGAGTAATGATTAAGAGTTACAAGATTGAAAGAAAAAGATGAAAATCACCAAACACCCTAATGGTGTTTGTGATGCTACGAACAAAGAACTGGGAAAAAGAAAAATGAAGCTAACTCCCTAAAATGTGAAGGGAGAATCTATTTATACTCCTAGTGGTTGGTTGGTGAGTGGGCTTTCCCCCTTTCTTCTTGTCTTCTCGTCTTTCCAGAAAAGTTGACGTTTTCGATTCTGATTCGGGATTTGTCGTCGATTAAATCCAACTCGTCTTTTAATTTCTTCGTTAAATAGACTTGAGTTTCTTCGACTTATGTAAATCTTCCGTCTTTGGTCCTTTTCTTCGATAAATCTTCGAATAGGCCCAGTGACTTCAAATCTTTTGCATCTCTTGGACAATAGACTTCGTCTTTAGTCTTTTTCCTTGATAAAACCCGTGCGATCCCATGTTTTCTTTAATATTCATCCAGTTAGCTCTGAAATCACAATAAACACAAAAACCACGCATAATTCCAAACAAATGATAATAAATACGTGTTTTGGTCTTGTTTTAGACAGAATTAAGTGGTAAAAGGATGGGTGTTTACACACCTATCAAATCCCTTACACTTAACCATTGCCATGCCCTCATGCAATGCTTAGTGATAAAGCAAATTTACATTTTTCTCATAATCAATCAACCTTGGCCTTATTAACATACTACTAAACAAAAATTAAAATGCTAAGAGAAATTAAAACTTTAAAATGAACAAAAGGATGGAAATAACTTGTAAAGAAATCAAGGACTTACATTAGGGCTTTGGTGTTGCGAAGATTTATCACCCTCAAGTTTCACGTTCCCTAAACTAAGCTTAGAAACGAGATCATTGTCATTATAAGTTAGTAAATCAAACACTTACACACATAGCTTAATTAAATGCTTAAACTCCCTTATTCCTAGGTGTATCTCTTATATTTTATTTTTGTCTTAGAATGATCATGAAGATGCATTTTTGGACTTATTTCGATAGTTTATTAAGGCTGAAAGCAAAGTAGGACGATTTGATCAATAGTTAGCTAAAGGACAAAATCTCTTAAAACTGCTTCTCGGGATATCAAAAAGTTCATATCTTGGCATAACTTGGTTCACGATTTGAGACCTTTCTCGGGCCGATATTTGGCATGTACTTCATACTTCATATCTTCGAGAGACGTTCTTGAGATAATGGTCTTCTCATCATAATAGAGTTTCTTCACTTGGAGACTTTTGAAGGGTACTCCAACTTTGTTGACCACGACTTCATGATTATTTCTTCAATCTCTAATTGGGATTTTGAGATACAACGATCCGCCTACTTTTCGGACTTGGATCTATTTATCCTCATACCTTGTTAGGGTCTTTTCGGATAGACTTCTCCATGATCTTTATGGGAGTTGAGTGCTTTTCGTCGTGAGTCTTGATCCTTCATATTGACTTTAGGAATAATGCTTTTCACATCACTTTGGATCTTCAGCAATAAAATGGAATCCTCATGCCTTGTTAGGGCCTTTTCGGACTCGCCAATCTTCGCGCCCCGCTTCATAAGTTATGCCTTGGCTATGAACTCTTATCATTACCGAGCAACTTTTAAACGATCTTGGGCTAGAAGCTAAGTAACTTTTCAAATCGTACGACCTTACTTATTGCAGATAAATTATTAGCAAGTGATGGGAGAATAGGCAAATAATTACACCAAGTGAGCTTGCGCAAGAATACCGACTTATAATTGACTCTATCATTTCTCGTCCTCCACAATTTAAAATCTCAAGTAATGAGACTCGTGGACACTTAGCCTAATAAACCAATTAAGGTCTACATGGTTAAGGATACTAGCTAGAATAAACTTGAATAAGTCTATTCGGGTCGAGTCAAAATAAACGCAACGGGCCTAATATGTCAAAGATTTCTAAACTAGCTTCACCACTTTATTAATAATTTTGACTTTATTGTGGGATATATACATACGAAAGCAACAATAAAAATTTAAAAATTACGACTAAATGGCCAAAGTTAATAAAAAAATTTGAAAAATGTTGAAAAATAGGATTTTCCGGTTAAATGAAGGCATTTTCATGGTTCGATAGAAGTCCCCCTACACTTGAGATAAACATTGTCCTCAATGTTTAAGCATGTGGGAAAAATCTCCCCTACACTTATGACATTGTGCACGTTGGTTAACTCGAGTTAAGGAAGAGACGACTAACGTGATCAATTTCAAATGTGAGTATGAAGAAAATTGAATCACGATAGTTGAGAGATAGAACCGGATTTCAGATAACACGGGAGCACGGTTCTTCAAAGATTTCCAAGAGTGCAGTTATCCCTGTAATCACATCACCACACAAACACAAATGACCAAAATAGGTCCTCCCCTACACTTAGGGGGTTAAAGGGATAGATACTCGGGCTGCCTCCCGAGGAGCGCTTGTTTTTGATAACCGAGTCACGAGCCTGACTCGACCCAAAATTAGTTCATGGGGAACGTGGTGAGGGATGGAATCACCTCCTGAGAGGTGTCCTCACCAAAGTACAACTTCACTCGTTGGCCATTCACCTTAAAATTAGGTCCATTAGGTTGAGCGAGCTCGAGAGTACCATATGGAAAAATTTGGGCAATGGTGAATGGGCCGGACCAACGAGATTTCAGCTTGCCCGAAAAGATTTTCAACCGAGAGTTAAAAAGTAAGACTTTGTCTCCAACATGGAACTCTCGGTTCTTAATCTTGGAGTCGTGAATGAGCTTAGTCCTTTCCTTATAGATTAAAGAATTTTCATAAGCCTCATTACGGAGTTCATTCAGCTCATTGAGTTGGATCTTGCGTAGGTCACCGGCTTTGTTTATATCAAAATTAGCCCACTTCAAGGCCCAGTAAGCCTTGTGCTCCAACTCAATGGGGAGGTGGCACGCTTTCCCGTACACAAGACGATAAGGCGTACAGCCGATCGGGGTCTTATAAGCAGTACGGAAAGCCCACAAAGCATCATCGAGTTTATCAGCCCATGCGGCACGATGCTCTCCCACGGTTCTTTCCAGAATTCGCTTAAGACCTCGGTTGGATATTTCAGCCTGGCCATTAGTTTGTGGGTGGTAGGCTGTGGAAAGACGATGATTTACACCGTACTTAGCCATGACTCTAGCAAATTGGTCATTGCAGAAATGAGTCCCACGATCACTAATAATGGCGCGAGGCACACCGAATCTAGCGAATAAAGCTTTCAAAAAGTTACAAACCACCCTTGCGTCATTAGTAGGCAAAGCTTTGGCTTCAACCCACTTAGAAACGTAGTCAACGGCTACAAGGATGTATTTGTTTCCTTTAGATGAAGGGAATGGCCCCATAAAGTCTATACCCCAAACATCAAAAATTTCACACTCTTGAATGAAATTCTGAGGCATCTCGTCTTTATGTGTGATCTTGCCTTGTTTTTGGCAAACATCACATTTTTTAACCATATTGTGAGCATCACGATATATGGAGGGCCAATAAAATCCCGAATCAAACACTTTCTTTGCGGTTTAGTTAGGACCAAAGTGACCACCGGTGGGTCCTTTGTGGCAAGCATCAAGGATTTCAGACGCTGCCGGTCCGTCAACACATCGGCGAATAATCAGGTCGGCACATTGTTTGAATAGGTAAGGGTCGTCCCAAAAGTAAGTCTTAATGTCGGTAAAGAACTTCTTCTTTTGTTGAGACGTCAACCCTTCCTTGAGAATTCCACCCGCCAAGTAGTTTTCAAAGTCTGCAAACCACGGGGTTTCATTCGACTTCGAGTTTATAGACATTAAGGTCTCCAAGGGAAAAGAATCATTGATTTCTTTGTTTGGATGATCCCCTTGGTAAGGATCCTCAAGTCTGCTAAGATGGTCCGCGGCTAAGTTTTCTGCTCCTTTTTTATCGCGAATTTCGATTTTAAATTCCTGGAGCAGCAAAACCCAGCGAAGAAGTCTTGGTTTGGAATCTTGCTTTGTCAACAAGTACTTCAGCGCGGAATGATCGGTATACACGATGATGGTGGAAAGGACAAGATAGGGGCGGTATTTTTCAAAGGCATAGACAACAGCTAAAAGCTCTTTTCTGTTGTCGTATAATGCAATTGTGCCCCTGACATTGTCTTGCTAGCGTAATGGATCGGTTGGAAGTGTTTGTTCACTCTTTGTCCAAGAACCGCTCCAATAGCAAAATCACTAGCATCGCACATCAACTCAAAGGGAAGCTCCCAATTAGGGGTAACCAAGACGGGTGCCTTAGTTAGCTTATCCTTAAGCGAGTTGAAGGCTTCAAGGCACTCTTTGGAAAGGATAAATGGAGTATCTTTTTCCAAGAGGTGGGTCATCGGGCGAGCGATTTGAGAAAAATCTTTGATGAATCGACGGTAGAAGCCCGCATGACCCAGAAAACTTCTCACACCCTTCACGGTTGAAGGTGGAGGCAACTTTGCGATAACATCGACTTTAGCACGGTCAACTTCAAGACCGGCTTTCGAGATCTTATGTCCAAGCACGACGCCTTCTTTTACCATGAAATGGCATTTTTCCCAATTTAGAACAAGGCGAGTGTCTTCGCACCGCTGGAGCATACGTTCTAAATTGGCAAGGCAAGAAGAGAATGAATCCCCGAAGACCGAGAAATCATCCATGAAGACTTCTATGGTTTGTTCAACCATGTCATGGAAGATAGCTAACATACACCTTTGGAAAGTCCCTGGCGCATTACTTAAGCCAAAAGGCATTCTTTTGTAAGCAAAAGTGCCATAGGGACAAGTGAATGTAGTCTTCTCTTGATCTTGGGGATCGATGGGTATTTGAAAATAACCTGAGAAACCATCAAGAAAGCAGTAATATTCATTACCTGCTAATCGTTCAAGCATTTGGTCCATAAAAGGTAGAGGGAAATGATCCTTTCTCGTGGCATCATTGAGTTTGCGGTAGTCTATACAAACTCTCCACCCAGTAACGAGACGAGTGGGAATCAACTCGTTGTGTTCATTGGGAACAACGGTTATTCCGCCCTTCTTGGGCACACAATGGATTGGACTAACCCAAGGTGAATCCGAAATAGGGTAAATCATACCCGCATCAAGAAGTTTGAGAACCTCTGTTTTGATGACTTCATGAATTTTTGGATTCACCCTTCGTTGGCTTTGAATCGTGGGCTTAAAGTCGTCCTCCATGAGAATTTTGAGTGTGCAGAAGTGAGGATCAATTCCACGAATATCCGAGATTTTCCACGCGATAGCCTTCTTATGATCTTTCAACACAGCGACAAGTCGGGCTTTCTCTTCATCCTTCAAATCCTTAGAAATGATGACTGGCAACTTCTTCTCTTCTTCGAGGAATACATACTCAAGATGGGGCGGCAACTCCTTAAGTTCCAAATCCGGCGGATTTTCGACGGGAGGCGTATTCGAAGTCGGAGTCTCGATAGCAATAACAGTGGGAGATGGAGGGGAAGGATTGTCTTCTCTAAGGAGGTTTGTAATGAAACTGAGATCTTCATCCCAATTGGTGGTAGAATCGTCATTGTCTTGCTTCACATCTTCCAAGGTGGCTTCCAAATCTTTCCAAAGAAAATCACTTTCTCCAAATAGAGATAGTGATGAATCGATAGAGGAAACTGTCTCAACATTGGGAAGAGAGGTAGGAATATTTTTACAAGCATCCTTGAAGTGTTCTTCACAGGCCTCATCAAGAACGTCAATACAATTAACACTCTCGTAAGAATAAGGCTGTTTAGAAAGCTTTCCCATATTGAAGACTACTTTATCGTCACCCACTCTCATGATAAGCTCACCGGCTTCAACATCAATGAGAGTGCGACCGATCCTCAAGAATGGACGACCAACAATGAGTGGCACACGGGGGTCCATCTCGTAGTCGACGACAACAAAATCAGCAGGGAAGGTGAATTTGTCGACTCCTACAATGACGTCTTCGGCTATCCCCACTGGATAAGCAACCGTACGGTTGGCTAATTCCAAAGTCATTTTGGTGGGGACTAGCTCTGGGAGAGATAATTGCTTCCAAACACTTAGAGGCATAAGATTAATACTGGCACCTAGATCGGCTAGGGCCATGCAATTCTCTACTCCCGGGAAATTGCAAGGGATAAGAAAACGACCCGGATCACCAAGCTTAGTTGGCAATTTGCTTAAGAGCACTGCAGAGCAATTCTCATTAAGTTGGGTGTTGGCAATATCGAGGAGCTTTTCCTTGTCGCTCAAAAGATCTTTAAACATTTTCGCGTACTTGGGCATGTGAGCGAGAGCCTCAGCGAAGGAGATATTGAAATTCAGTTGTTTAAACATTTTAAGGAAATTCGAAACCTGAATATCATCCTTGCTCTTTTGCTTCTCTTTCCTCAACCTTGAAGGATAAGGTATATTGGAAGAAGAGGAAGGCTTAAGGGGAATAGGATCACTCACAACCACGGGTGGGGGAGGGGTAGAAGGGAGAGGTGGAGAAATTGGGGAAGGAGAAGGAGGAGGAATAGGAGCAGGTGACTCGTTCTCCTTAGTCACAACCACCGGTGGAGGTATAGGAAGCTCGGGTTCCTTGGTACCTTTGCCACTTCGAGTGGTGATTGCTTTCATCTCCCCTCTTGGGTTCGCAACGGTGTTACTCGGAAGAGTACCCGAAGAAGAGGGTTGACTACTTTGGAAGAAACTAGCCATCATGTTCCTCAGATCATTAGTCTGGCTATCCAACGTATTTCTTATGTCTGCTCTCAAATCATTTCCTTGCTTTACCAAGTCTGCTTTCAAGTTACGCACTTCCTGGTGGAGATTTTCCACTATCACATCATTCGTTCTCATGTAGGTTGCGACCTCTTGGTGTAGTGCAGTGGTGGTTTGGTTGGAAGGAGCATTGTATGCAGGTGGTTGGTAAGCAGGTTGTTGGTAGACTTGATTGTTTCTTTGAGGTGGTTGTTGTTGCTTGTGAGGAGGGATGTAAGGTTGTCGAGGTTGTTGTTGTTGTTGAGGAGGGCGGTTAAGGTTTTGTTGTTGGTTTGGGTTGGTAGGAGGAAAGCCAGGTGGTGAAAGATAGTTGTTGTTGCGGTAGCTAAGCAAGTTACGGTCACCTTGAGGTTTAGCTTGATAAGCAGGTTGAGGATAGGTGCCATATGCCGCATTCACATTCTCAGCATGGTAATCTTGAGTGGCGGTACAAGTTGTGTAAGAGTGAGGACCACCGCATATCTCACAAGGTTGGCTGACAGCGTTCACTTGAGCGTGTTTGGCGTTGTTGCTGTTGTTGTTGCTGACGGTGTGGGTGACAAGCGATTCAAGAAGCGTAGTGATTTTGTCTAATCGCTTGTCGCTGTCATTAGTGCTAGCACTAGCAACATTGGTCCTAACACTCTTGGTTTACACACGAGATTTATTCTCAATGATGTCCCAAGCAGCATTAGAAGTCTTAGCCAATAGATTACCCCCCGAGGCACTGTTCAGTGAATCTTGGTCACTCATGCTTAAACCATTGTAAAAAGTATTAATTTGATGTACTTTGGTAAAACCATGTTGTGGGCATTTTCTTAAAAGATCTTTGAAACGATCCCAAGATTCACTGAATGACTCATCGTACTTTTGTTCAAAATTTATGATTTCATTCCGCAAAGCGGTAGTACGAGAGGGTGGAAAAAAGTAATTTATGAACTTAGTTTCCAAATCCGTCCACGAGAGAATACTCTGTGGCGGTTCCTTAGCAAGCCAATGCCGGGCTTGTCCCTCTAAAGAAAAGGGAAAAATTTGTAACCTTATAACCTCTTGTGGAACGCCATTGAACTTGACCGTGTTGGTGAGTTGTAGAAATCTCTTGATGTGGTCGTGTGGATCATCAATGGTTCGTCCCAAGAATGGCTGAGCGGAGACCATCTGGATAAAGCCTGATTTTAGCTCGAAATTGTTGGCGGCAATTGGAGGTATGACAATTGGGTCCGTGTTGCCATCTACATGAGCTTGCAGTAGTTCAATCATCGGGCGATTATCCGGAAGGGGCTCATTGTTGTTGTTATTGTTCATGTTGTTGAAAGGCGGGTTGTTGTTGTTATTATTGTTTGGAGGTGGTACACCGGCCATGTCTAAGTGATCGAGAGGCTCGGGCTCTTGATAAGACGTGGATCGAGTGCGCATACACCTGCAAAAGAACTAACAAGGCAAAAACAATACAAAAATATTTTTGGTTTTTTGGTGTTTTTTACTTTTTAGGATTTTTGAAAATTTTATATTTTTTAGTGTTTTTGAAAAAGTAACGTTCACGGGGAACGGATCCCAAAATCCAAGTTCTCACAAAAAACTTTTGATCTTAACGAGAGGACCCGACAGCGGCGCCATTTGATACAAGAAATTTTCTATAATGAAAAAGTTCGTTTTCTCGGTGTCCTCTCGAATTGATCTCAGTTTATAGTGAAATGATTTGTTCTTGGTGACAAAAAGGAGGTTTAGTTTTCTAATCTAATAAACAGGGAAATCTGGCCTTAAGAATTTAAAACAAACAGTAAATGAAAAATACCCTAATCAGAAATTACACTATTCGGAAAAATAAGTGCTATGCGGAAAAAGATGTCTATTCGGAAAACAATGTCTATTCGGAAAATTGGGCTATTCGGAAAAAGAATGCTATGCGGAATAATTGCCTTATGCGGAAAACAAGATCTATTCGGAAAAATGCTCTTATGCGGAAAAATAATGCTATTCGGAAAAGTTGAGCTATGCGGAAAATATGGCTTATGCGGAAAGTTCCTCTATTCGGAAAAACACAGGCTATGCGGAAAATGTTGCTCTATTCGGAATAATATGGTCTATGCGGAAAAATCAGCTATGCGGAATATATAAAATATTCCGAGTAAAGGAAATGTAAACAGTTCTATTCGGAATAACTAATATTCCGAATAAGGGAAGCACAAATTTGTCTATTCGGAAAATCCTGGGTTGAAGAACAGTAGCAGTAACAGAGAAACGTTTTATCAATCTAAACACCAAAATACTCAAAAAGGTTTTACCAAATCAAACACACATCATTTAAATACCATAAGTAATAAATCCCACCAATAAAAAACACTAAATCAACAACTTTTTAAGATCAAACTTGAATCAAATAAAAACTTAATAACTTGAACTAGAAGATTATGAAGATCAAGATGAATGAAAAGATGGAATTGATTGATTAATGTAAAAATAACAAGAGTAATGATTAAGAGTTACAAGATTGAAAGAAAAAGATGAAAATCACCAAACACCCTAATGGTGTTTGTGATGCTACGAACAAAGAACTGGGAAAAAGAAAAATGAAGCTAACTCCCTAAAATGTGAAGGGAGAATCTATTTATACTCCTAGTGGTTGGTTGGTGAGTGGGCTTTCCCCCTTTCTTCTTGTCTTCTCGTCTTTTCAGAAAAGTTGACGTTTTCGATTCTGATTCGGGATTTGTCGTCGATTAAATCCAACTCGTCTTTTAATTTCTTCGTTAAATAGACTTGAGTTTCTTCGACTTATGTAAATCTTCCGTCTTTGGTCCTTTTCTTCGATAAATCTTCGAATAGGCCCAGTGACTTCAAATCTTTTGCATCTCTTGGACAATAGACTTTGTCTTTAGTCTTTTTCCTTGATAAAACCCGTGCAATCCCATGTTTTCTTTAATATTCATCTGGTTAGCTCTGAAATCACAATAAACACAAAAACCACGCATAATTCAAAACAAATGATAATAAATACGTGTTTTGGTCTTGTTTTAGCCAGAATTAAGTGGTAAAAGGATGGGTGTTTACACACCTATCACAAAACAGGGTTGAACTTAAACCAACAAAAGACTTTGAGGCCAAATACAAAGAAATCAAGGCTAGATTGGCCCTCATGAGCACTGAAAGTTCTTCCTCCAAGACTCCCAAGCAAGACAAGAAAAAAGGGCTTGTTGCTGAAGCTTATGAATGTGATGATGAAGATATTTCTTCAGATGATGATGAAATGGTTAATGTGAAAGTGCTGATGGCACTTGCTGATGATGAAGGGGCTAACTCCAATGTTGTGGCCAGAGAAAGTGCCAGAAATGGTGAATGGGTCAATATCATAATAAAAAAGGTACAAACTCTTCTTGAATTAGAAGATAAAGATGACATTAAATTTGTCTTTAATTACCTGTGTATTGATCTAAAATTTGTTGAAGAACAAAGAAATAATTTGCTTGAAAAATTTCACAAACTTGTTCTAAAACCTGAAGATTTTGAAAGTAAGCAAATAGAGCTAAAAGAAGCCAAACTTGATATTCTTAATTTTCAACAACAAAATAAAGAAATTTTGGAGGAAAATAACTCCCTAAGAGTTGAACTAAAAGAAGCAAAAGATATTGTTAAATCTTGGCTTAGAAACTCTGATAGGGTAAATCAATGCATAAATGAACAAATTCCTGTTCAAAAGAGGAAAATGCTTGGTGCTGAAGGATCCTCCAGCACCAACTCTATTGTCTTTGTTAAATCCTAAAATGAGGATGGTAGCTCAATCCCTGACATTGAAAGGTCAGGTGAAGAGAATTTACCCAATCATGACACTGGACGAATCCTTCTTCTTGAGTTTTAAGCAAATGCTGACACTTCAGCACCTGTTGAGTCCTCAGTTACTGAGGATGACTCAGATGACGATATAGAGAATGAAGTAAGTACCCCACTTCTTCCATTGGAGAAGCTGGCAGGTGTTGAAACCTCTACATGACCCAAATCTATCCAGTCTATCATCAAGTCACACACCACATACAAAGGTAGTTCTTCCAAACATGTCAAAATTGACACTTCAAAGAACTCTTCAGCTCCTGCTGAAGGTTCATATATGGTAACTACCTCTTCAGTTTCAACAAATAAACTGAAGAATGCTAGATCTAAGGAAGATGAGAGAATGTCTCTTGTCATGCAAGAGATCAATGATCTCAAATTGCAACTCAGGCAGCAGCAAACACCAACACGATTCAGAGATGAACCTTCAGACTCTCCTCATTTAAAGTACAAGACACAATTAAAAAGGGCTTGTGACTTATGTGGTCTAAACAACCATCTCACTCAAACTTGCCTAAGAGTGATTTATTGTACTAAATGTGAGAGGACTGATCATCACACTTGCGAACATACTCAGTATATGCTGGCCAAAACTAGTGCTGATGCTCACAATATTGAAGCATCTAAATCCAGATGAAATATGCCTTTCCCACCATGTATTCATTGTGGTATAGGCAATTATCACTTGGATGACTGCCACTATTACCCTGTTTGTAATATTTATGGAAGTTATGACCATGACACTCATGGACATAATCGAATCATCTCACTCAGAAGAGGTATTAAACCAAGAAACCCAAACTCTATTACTAAATGTTGTGAAACTTGTGAAAGCAATGTCCACACTACAACTGATCACAACCATATAGAGTGGTTCAAAAGAGGTGAAGCCCTCCAGTCTAAGAAATCAAAAGTTGCTCAGACCTCTTCTTCTTCTAAGCAATCACACACACCCTCATCAAGAGGACCCTTCAGATCTAGAGCACCTTCCAGATCTAAAACCCCCATCCAAAAATGGCCGGTTTCAAAACAAAAATGACCATTTCCTTAACTTGTGTAGTGTGGTCTCAGGAAGCCTATTTGGTACCTAGATAGTGGCTGCTCAAGGCATATGACTGGCACCAAAAGTTATTTGAACAAGTATAAGGAGGAACAAGGTCCTAAAGTTGTTTTTGGTTATAACTCATCAGCTACTACTGAAGGATTTGGTTTAGTAAAATGCATTGGTATAGTTTTCTCAAGGGTAGCATATGTCAATGGATTAAAGCACAACCTCATCAGCATAAGTCAACTTTGTGATGTAAAGTATCTTGTGTTGTTTAATGACAAAAAAGGTAAAATCTTCAAATCCAATCATGAAATTGTGATGTTTCTCCCAGAGTCAAATATTTTTATGTCATGAACATCAACACTACTCAAGAGACATGCTTCTTTGCTAAAGCTACCAATATCACCAACTGACTTTGGCATAAGAGGCTCTCACGTCTCAATTTCAAAACAATAAATCTGCTGCAAAACAAAATCTTGTTATTGGTTTTCCTTCACTTGTCTATTCCAAGGACAAACCATGCTCAGCATGTGATAAAGGGAAGCACCATAGGGCCAATTTCTAAACAAAGCAAACTTTCTCAATCAAAGAAAGTCTTCATTTGCTTCACATGGACTTATTTAGCCCAGTATCACCTACGGCCATTTGTCATGAAAAATATACATTTGTCATTATTGATGAGTACTCTAGGTACACCTGGGTATATTTTATGACAAAGAAAAGCCATGCACCAGATGCCATTATGTCTTTCATCAAAAGAGTTGAAAATAAAAATGACACTCATGTCAAACAACTCAGAATTGACAATGGCACTGAATTCAGAAATCATACACTGATCAGATTCTATGATGACAAAGGAATTTCCCAAAATTTCTGATCTCCTTACACACGTGAAAAAAAATGGTGTGGCTGAAAGAAGGAACAGAACTTTGATTGAAGCAGCAAGGACAATGCTTGCTGGATCTGCACTCTCTAAGCATTTTTGACAGATGTTGTAGCTACTGCTTGCTACAATTAAAATAGATCCATCATTATGAAAAGACACATGAAGACTCCCTATGAAATCTTCAAGGGGAGAATTCCAAACATCTCATTCTTACATGTGTTTGGGTGTCCAGTATTCATTCACAATCACAAGGATCACCTTGGAAAGTTTGATGAAAAATCTGATGATGGTTACTTCTTTGGATACTCTCTAGTATCTAAAGCATACAGAGTCTTCAACACACGAAGACAATGTATTGAAGAAACCTATCACATCACATTCAATGAAAGTTCTGAAGCTCTCACATTTACAAATCCATCAGATGATGAACTTCATATTCATGAATCTATCAATTATCCATCTGGTGAATTTCAACATTATGAGCCTTCTCAAAGATATCAAACAAGCAACTCAGTCCCTCATATTGATCCATTTGAAGATATGACAAGTCCTACAAAAGGAAATCCTTCAGTATCACATACTGATGGCTGTCAATCAAATATTGATCAGTCTGAAAATGATCAAAATGATCAGCAAGGCAACACAAATGACCAAAACGGCCAGTCACAAAACAATCAGCATGCTAACACACATGATCAAATGATCAATCATATGAAGCTGCTGATGAACAATCTGAGCCCTTTGCTCAAAGCTCTCCTACCATCTCTAAGGAATTAGGTCTTGGATGAGTTGCTTTTGACCAAGAAGGAAGCCCTCCATTGATAGAACCTTTGTCTACTGAATATCCTTCAGTTGACACTAGAGATAATCCAAGTCCAAGTACAAGTCCAAGTCATGGACTTCCAAGTTCTAGCTCTAATCATGATACCAGTGCCTATTCTCCATCTCGACAAAAATCTTGGACTAAAAATAGTCACATATAGCTGGTGAACATAATAGCAATCCTAGTGAAGGTAGAGTCACTAGATCTATGGCAAAGAAACTGAGTGTTGCTTCATCTGGAGAATGCCTCTATGCAAACTTTCTCTCAGAAATTGAACCTACAAAGGTCTCTGAAGCACTCACACACCCTGGATGGGTGGATGATATGCAAGAGGAACTCAATCAATTTGAAATAAACAAACTCTGGAAATTGGTTCCACTTCCATATGATAAATCAACCACTGGCACCAAATGGGTTTAGAAGATCAAAAGAGATGAAACCAATGTGGTGACCAAAAATAAAGCTAGGCTGGTGGCCCAAGGATTCAATCAAGAACCTGGTGTTGATTTTGATCAAACCTTTGCTCCAGTTGCATGTGTGGAAGCCATACGAATCTTCCTTTCTTATGCCACTTACATGAACTTATTCATCTACCAAATGGATGTCGAAAGTGCATTCCTAAATGTTGACCTAAAAGAAAAAGTTTATGTTACTCAGCATCCTGACTTTGAGAGTAGTAAATACCCAAATCATGTCTACAAGCTTTACATTGCTTTGTATGGACTGAAGCAAGCTCCGAGAGCATGGTATGAAACTCTCTTAACATTTCTCATTGAACATAATTTTGTCAAAGGAAAAATAGATAGCACTTTGTTTATCTATAAATCTAAAACTAACACCATTCTGGTACAGATTTATGTGGATGACATAATATTTGGTTCTACAAGCTTGAAACTTTGCAAAAAATTTGCCAAGCTTATGACCAGCAAGTTTGAGATGAGTATGATGGGAGAACTCACATACTTCCTTGGTCTTCTGATTAAACAATCTGACTAAGGCATCTTCATCAATCAAGAAAAATATGTCAAGGATCTGCTGAAGAAGTATGATATCAATTGTGCTTCAGTGAAGACTCCAATGGTACCCCCTAACAACTTAGGACCTGATCTCAATGGACAATCAGTCAATGAGACTCAGTATAGAGGTATGATTGGGTCACTCATGTACTTAACTGCAAGCAGGTCTGACATTCAATTCTCAATATGCCTTTGTGCAAGATACCAAGCAGATCCAAAGGAATCACACCTTACTGCTGTAAACAGAATCTTCAGATACCTAAAAGGTACACCAAGTCTAGGTCTTTGGTACCCCAAATCCTCAGGTTTTGATCTCAAGGGGTATTCAGATTCTGACTATGTTGGATGCAATTTGGACAGAAAAAGCACTTTTGGTGCCTGCCGTATGCTAGGTGGAAAACTTGTGTGTTGGAGTGCTAAAAAGCAACAAACAGTTGCCATGTCTTTAGTAGAAGCTGAATATGTGGCAGCTGCTGGATGTTGTGCCAATGTTCTTTGGATGAAAAGCCAACTGGCTGATTATGACATATAATATGAAAAGGTACCAATCTTTTGTGATAACACTAGTGCTATTCCAATATCCAACAATCCTGTCCTTCACTCAAGAACAAAACACATTGATATCCGATATCACTTTATTAGAGATCATATTGTGAAAGGGGACACTGAATTACATTTCAACCCCACTCAGTATCAATTGGCTGATATCTTCACCAAACCACTGGATGAACCAACTTTCAAAAGATTGATAATGGAGCTTGGTATGCTGAACACTGATGATATAAAACCTAAACCTTTAGCATTCGCTAAAGAAGCATGAAGGTTCAGCATTTCATAAAAGATTTTGATTAAGGTTTAGTATTAGTGTTTGAGTAAAGAAGTGTGTAATGTCATGTGTCTATTTCACTTTATGTGATTGTGTATATGATGTTTTGTCGCCTTATCTGATTCACTGAAGCTAAAAAAATAATCACCAGTCATCAAAAGGTTCTTTCAGCAATGCTGAACAAAATTTTAAATACAACTGAGTAGCTAGGCCTGAGTAGAGGAGTGTGCAATGTCATATGTCTTGTTCACCTATGTGAACATGTATATGGGGTTTTGTCGCCTCATCTGACGCACTGAAGATCACAAGTATTGCCATCGGCTTCAGCCTATCTGAGCAACAACATTTAAAACAAATCAATCATGTGATTCAATGGAGTTAATGGCATTAAATTTCTTTACAATAAATACAAAACATTCTTTCAAAAGGTGTCAATTTTTTATCTAGGAAATATCAAGCGTCCATATCCCAGTCAACAACTTTCTTACACAATGAGGTGTTTCACTATTTAAAGCAACAGAAAATCATCACTTTTCAGAACATTAATGAGAGAGTTTGTGCCATTTGTTCAAAAGAAACCCTAAAAGTTTCATTGTCTTTTCAAATGTTTTACAAACTTTGATAAATCAGTTTAAAGTGTTTACATATAACTTTTGAAGATTGAAGATTCATATCATTTGCAAAAGCTTTCAAAAAACACACACAACTCTCTCTCTTTCAAAATGAAAAATACACAACAAACATCAATGGCCGTTGAATCATCTTCATAACCACAAGAGGTTGAGAACACCCTCAATCCTTCCATCCATGTTTACTGTCTCATTGAGGACATATTCTTTAAACCCAACAACCTCACCTTGATCAAACCAGAAACCCTAACATCTAAACCTGGAAAGCAAGTTCTAAATTTTTTATCCAAATGTGTAATTCGTGATGCCTTGTTCAAGGATCCAGGGATGATGTTTTAAAATGTGTTAAAAGAATTTTGGTTCACGGCACAAGGGTCAAAGAACAAGAAATCTATTGAGTTTGATTCTACAACTTTAGGTATTCATGGGAAAATAAGTTTAAATTTGTTTAGAAGGCTTTTAGGGTTAAACTATTTGGAGGACTCTAGTGAGTATGAGGCTGTACCCAATGATTTCTCTGTTGTCAAATCATTTTTCAAAGAAATTGGGTACACTGAAGAGATTTGTGATAAGGGGGGGTTGAAGAGAAGCTTCTTACCACCTAAGTGGAAACTTTTGATGTCATTCTTAATTGAGTGTCAGGGTGGGAAAACTGGAGGGCTTGATCAAATCAACCAAAAGGATGCCCTGATTTTATATTGTCTGGCAAAGGGGATAAAAGCTGATTTTGGAAAATTAATCTGTTGGAAATACATTTTTAACGTATATTAGAAGTATCGGTACTCCAACAATATTATTAAACGTTGTAAGCTCGTAGTTAGAAAGTTACTATACTTACATTATCAACCTATCCCATGGGCTTGTCCATGGGTTAGAAGGCCTAAGTCCACTAAGGACTTGGGTATATAAGCCCTTGATGTTCGTTTGTAAGTCTTAAATTTATATTACAAGGTTTAGACGAAATAAGGGACTAGAAGACAAACACGGGCAAGTATACCCTTTCGTTCATAATATAGCTTTGTAGTGGTAAGCCAGGATCGTTCGCTGAGACTTAGTTTCGTTTTGGTATTCAAGATAACAATTGAAGAAATAAATGGTTGAAGTAATATCAATAATAACAAGTATGACTAATATGGGATAGTTCGTATAAGTTCGTGATGATGATAATAATGATCGAGATATGTTTATGTAGGTAAAGTGTGATAATCCTTTTTCGTCAAAACGGTGTTTAAACAATTTGCTTAGGTTGATTCAAGACTTATGTTTATTTAAGCGATTAAGCTCAAAACAAGTTGCCAACAAGTTCAAAATTTATCAAGTTTCTAAGCGGATTTCTCCAACAAAAGATTCATGACCATAGACAAGTTCTAGAAAACTTATTACAACCATTTGCGTTTCTCAACGCCAAACTATCGTAACAAATCAACTTAGATAAAATATGGTTTGTAGAACTAGGATCATCACTAATTATATTCACATACCCATATAGTCACAAATAGCTTAGCCTACCATAGTAATCAAAGTACAATTGGAAAAGAGTAAGAGAACATCATACTTAGATTAGATTGAATAAACGAGTACACAAGTGTCACGATTGTATCGTTCCTCCAAGAATCGAAGAGTGGAATACTCTCGTTACAAGTATCTCCCAAACGTGGATAATACCGAAAATTTACTAAAAGGACTAAAATACTCGGGCTATGGAGTATTGAGAGAGAGAGAGAGAGAGAGAGAAAGGTGTGTGTAAAATGAGTGGAAATGGCCTCTATTTATAGTGATGTCTGGGGTCAAATGTGTGCCGCACTTCTCCTCAAGTGCGACGCACTTTGGAGATGAGAATGTGCGATGTACTTACAACTTTGTGCACCACACTTCTGGGCGATTCAGAATCTTCTTTTAATAACTTTGGCTTTATTGCATATTGAGGCCCCTTCTTTGTATATTTTTAGTTTGCTCCTTCAAACTTTATATCTGCATATAAAACACAACATATTAAGTATCAGAAGCTCTTATTTATACTACAAAGTGGCATTATAATGATAGGTTGAATATGTATAATTAGGTCGTTATCAAATTCCTCCACACTTAGCTATTGCTTGCCCTCAAGCAATCAAATTGATAAAAAAATTCAATTTTAAAAATACTTTTAAGTGTTGTGAAGTATGATAGGAAAATGATTTAATTTTTATGAATAGCAAAAGCAAATGACAAAATAATTTCAGCACCTCACATGGATAGTGTTTGGATTTTAAGTTCACAAAAATGTCACTCACAAAAGGGTAAATGATAGGTGTGAAAACACCCATCCTTTTACCACTTAAAACAATTAAAAACGAGACCATAACGTGTATTTTATGTCGTAAATTTCGGAATTATGCGTGGTTTGTGTTTTTGTTGTGTTTTAGGATCAAAATATGAAAAAGGAAGAAAACACGGGCTTTCACGGGCTTTTATCGAAGAAAAAGACAAAAGACGAAGTCAAAAGATCAAGAGTGCAAAAGATTGGAAGTCAATGGGCCTATTTTGAAGATTTATTGAAGAAAAGGACCAAAGACGGAAGATTTACAAGTCGAAGAACCCAAGTCTAATAAATGAAGAAATTATAAGACGAGTTCAAGAGTTTTATCGACGAATCTCGAGCAAAAGTCGAGACTTTAATTTAATTTAAAGACGAGACGAAAGAAAAGAAAAGAAGAGAAGGAAAACAAATCACCAACACCTACCATCTCCAGCTCCTATATATACTAGATTTTTATTTCATTTTTAGTGTTAGCTAATTTGACAACTTAGCTCTCCATCTTTAATTACTTGCACTTTCATATTGTCATTTACTTAATTGTCATTTAATTTCTTGCCTTTAATTTCAAGTAAGTTTTAATTTTGTGTTGTTTAATCTTTTATCTTTAAGCTTTTTAATAATTCATTCTACATTTCTTGTTTTAATCTTAATCTTTTTCATAATCTTTGTTTGTTTTGATTTTGTGTTCTTAATCTTAATCTTTTTCGTCTACTTTTTACATAAAGTTTATATCTTTTTAAGTTTCATGGTGTGTTTTTGAAGTTTTTATAAGTTTTAGCATTAATCTAGGCTTTTTAGTTAGCTTATTGGTGTTTTACTTGGCTTATTTTCCTTAAAAAGTTGAGTTTTTACAGCTTATTTTCGTCCTTTTACGAGTTCCTATTTTTTAGGAAAGCTGATTCGATTTCGCAATACCTACTGTATTGCGAAATTGAACTTCTCTGAGTTGCGAAATTGTGCCTTAGTTTTGTATTGCGAATTTGAACTCTTCAAGGATTGCGGATTCTTTGTTCTTCATTATTGCGGAATTAGTTACATTCCGCATTTATTGCGGAATTGTGTGATTTTCTTTATTGCGGAATTACTTCCCAAGTTGCGGAATTGTTCACAATCTCTTCATTGTGGAATCTTCTAATTTTTGTATTGCGAAATGTTGGTTTCAATGTTGCGGAATTAATTCCGCAATATGATTGCGGAATTATGCTTTCTTAGATATTGCGGATTCTTGTAATTTTGGGATTGCGATATTAGTTCGTTTATTTGCGAAATTAATTCAGATTTTTTATATAATTGCGAAATTAATTGTTTTTATTTTAAATTCATTTTTTATACTTATTTTTCCCGCCATTTTTACTTAGCTTTATTTTAATTGTTTTGTCTCATTTTTACTTAGCTTTATTTTTACTTGCTCGTTTTAGTTTAATTTTTAAATTATTTTATTTTAAAGTTTTTAAATTAACGTTTTGTCAAGTTTTAATTTTCCGTCATTTACGTTTTAATTAGTTTTTGTTTTAATTACCCGTCATTTACTTTTAAAGTTTTGCATTTTTATTTTACTACAACGACCAATCTATTTCTTTTCCACCAAAAGACGACTGAGTCACACGTTAACCAGTAATCAACTCGATTAGACATACAATCAACGAACTTAATTTTTATACTTGGCAAAAACCTTGTATCAAATGGCGTCGCTGCCGGCTCTTTTCGTGAAGATTAACGGTTTTTTGTGAGAAAGATTGTATTTTGGGATCCGTTCTCTTGGGAGCGTTATTTTCAAGCATAAAAAATTTCAAAAATCCAAAAAAAATAATATAAAAACTTTCAAAAATCTAAAATATATTTAAAATCATAAAATGCATATCTTTTCTAAGTTTTGCAACCAAAAATATTCTTATTTGTCCTCTATTATGTTTAATTCTTTTCTCTACCCCTCTTATTTTTAATTCTTCAGGGGTTCTTATGTCCATTGCGGGAGGTGTAGGAGACCATTATATGATGGCGAATTATGTGAATATTGTTATTGCGAGCAATGCGGAAAAGATCTTCCAAACGTTTCCGATTCACAATATTCCCATTTTGGATTTTGTCCATCGTGCAATTCGACCAATTCATCCTTTTCTTCTAATCCAACTACCCCTTCCCCTTGCATATATTGTGGCAACGATTCTAATTTGTGTATTGTGTGTTTTATTCGATACCCGTCTCTTGACGAGCAAGAACCAGGTTACAATTACGACAATGGTCCTAGCTATCTGCCAAATGCACCAGGTTTTTCTTAATACCCGTGTTGCAATAATTGTTGGGGCCCTCACGATACTTCTTATTGTCAGCCGATGAATTATCATGAGCCGCATCCGTACTAGAATTCCAGTTTTCCTAATGTTGAGCCCCCACATCACACCGCCAATCATCAACCTTCTTTCGAACAGTTGAGTACCCAAGAACAATGGGCTACTCTTGTTACTCAATTTCAAAACCTCGAAGAAGCTTTCCATAAATACAACGCAAAATGTCAAGAGGATCAACAACAAGAGCAAGTATCTAACCTTAGTGCTTATACTCCTCCTCTTGTGCCTCCATATTATTATGATTATGATGACGATGAGAGTCCTATTTCTTGGAACGATGAGAATTCTATTCCTTTTCTCGACTTGCCGGCTATGGAGCCTAAGGATTCACCCATCCTAGGGGATGAGGATCTTAGCACAATTCTTGCAAAGGAATCCGACGAATTCATAAAGTCTAGTGCTAATAACATTGTCCCAATTCGAAGTGAATCTGAGGTGACATCCGATAGTGACGATGAGTATGATGTGATTTATTCTGATGATGTTCCTTCCACCAACACTTTGGGAGATGATTCTTTGGCTTTATCTAATATTGATAGTGACGATGAGTATGATGTGATTTATTCTGATGATGTTCCTTCCACCAACACTTTGGGAGATGATTCTTTGGCTTTATCTAATATTCTTTTTGATCAAGATGATGATTTTACTTCTAGTGATGACGAGTCACTATCCGATGAAGACGTTCCGAAGGAAACTTTCAAGATTTATTCGAACCCTTTATTTGATTTTGATGGCGCCTACATATCTAGTGAGGTGAATCCTCTCTTTGACGAAGGGATTGAGGACATTGATAGCCCTGATTCTCTTGCTATTGATGAGCATACTTTGTTAGCCATGCCTCCTTCTATCGTAGAGGTGGAGAGATTTGACTCTACTGGAAAGGTGACGCGGGTGGAAGGTAATTGTTCTCCTACTTCTTATATCATATTGCCACCTCATCCCACTGCGTGCACGCCCAATCAGGTGATGTATCAGTTTTACTCCCCGGGAAATGAGGATGAGTGTTTTGACCCGGGAGGGGACATTGACCATTTTATGATTGACACCTTTACGGCTTTGTCGCCTAGTGACCATCAGCTGTCTGGAGGGGATTTAACTTTACTTCCTTTACCCACGCCACCTATCGTGGATCAAGACTTCACATACTTTTCGTATGTTGAAAGGACCTTTCTACCATTCAAGACTTATCCTCCTGCCTCTCCTTTATTATTTTCCTCCGGGAACGAGGACAAGGTCTTTGATCCCGGTATTACATTTGAGGCTTCCCCATGGATCATTTAATTCGGGGACGAGTCAGGCTTGTGACTCGGTTATCTATCTATCTTTATCTGTTTTCATCATAAGTGTAGGGGGAGCCCCGTAGATGTTTGTTTTTTTATTTCTTATGATGTGCAGGGATTGGATCATTCAAAGATCCACTCTTGATGACTCTTGACGACCCGTGACTCCGTGTTCCCGTCTTCCCGGTTCTATCCTTAACTCTTTTGATTCACTATTTTATATTCTTCAATATTAAAATAGGAATCACTTTAGTTGTCTCTTCCTTAGTAAGATTTAAACAACGTGAACAATGTCCTAAGTGTAGGGGAGTTTACTCCCACATGCTTAAACATTGAGGACAATGTTTATCTTAAGTGTAGGGGGACTTCTATCGAAGTTAAGTGGGCTTTTCTATGAATTTGACCTCATTTTAACCGGAAAATCGATTTTTCAACATTTTTCAAAATTCTTGATCTATTTTGGCCTACTTGTAGATTTCTTTGTTATTGGTATTTTCTATTATTCAATAAAATGGTTTTAGCAAGTTTAGATATCTTTGATATATTAGGCCCGTCATAAATATTTTGACTCAACCCGAGTTTACTTATCCAAGTTACTCTAGCTATTATCCTTAACCATGTAGACCTTAATTGGTTTATTAGGCTAAGTATCCACGGGTCTCATTCCTTGAGATTTTAAATTGTGGAGAACGAGAGATGATAGAGTTAGTTATAAGTTTGGTATTCTTTCATGAACTTATGTGAGTTAATTATGAACTTTTTCTCCCATCACTTATAAATAAATAACGGCAATAAGTAAGGTCGTACGATTTGAAAAATTACTTGGCTTCTAGCCCAAGATCGTTTAAAATTTGCTCGGGATTAATTAGAGTTCATAGCCAAGGCATAACTTATTGAAACGGGACGCGAAGATTGGCGAGTCCGAAAGGCCCTAACAAGGCATGAGGGCTCTATTTTGTTGCTAAAGATCCAAGATGATGTGAAGAATCATTATTCCAAAATCAATATGAAGGATCAAGACACACGACGAAAAGCAATCACTCCCATAAAGATCATGGAGAAGTCTATCCGAAAAGACCCTAAAAAGGTATAAGGATAAATAGATCCAAGTCCGAAAAGGAGGCGGATCGTTGTACATCAAAATCCCAAATAAAGATTGAAGAAAAATGAAGAAGTCGTGGTCAACATTTGAAGAATATCTCAACTACTCCAAGTGAAGATATACACTATATACGAAGAGAAGACCATAATTTCAAGATCGTCTTCTCAAGATTCGAAGTATGAAGTAAATGCCAAATATCGGTCCGAGAAAGGTCTCGAATCGTGAAACGAGTTATGCCAAGATATGAACTTTATGAGGTTTAGAGAAGCAATTTTAAAAGATTTTGTCCATTAGCTAACTACGGATTAGATCGTCCCACTTTATTTTCGGCCTAATAAACTATCGAAATAAGTCAAAAATGCATCCTCGTGATCATTCAAGACAAAAATAAAATATAAGAGATACACCATAGGAATAAGGGAGTCTAAGTGATTAAATGAACCACCTGAGTAAGTGTTAGTTGTGCTAACTTATAGTAACAATGATCTCGTTTTTAAGCTTAGCATGGGGAACGTGAAACTTGAGGGTGATAAGCATTCATGACACCAAAGCCCTAATATAAGTCTTAGATTTCTTTACAAGTTTCCTCCTTCAAATATTTTGTCATTTTCTATCTTTTTAAGTTTCCTTAGTGTCTCGTATTTAATAAAGGCCAAGGTGGGTTGATTATGATGGAGAATGTAAATCTTGCTTTGAAACTAATACATTGCATGAGGTCATTGCAATGGTCAAGTGTAGGGGATTTGATAGGTGTGAAAACACCCATCCTTTTATCAACCAAGCCCATGGGCTTGTCCATGGGTTATAAGGCCCAAGTCCACTAAGGACTTGGGTATATAAGCCCTTGATGTTCGTTTTCAAGTCTTAAATTTATATTACAAGGTTTAGACAAAACAAGGGACTAGAAGACAAACACGGGCAAGTATACCCTTTCGTTCATAATATAGCTTTGTAGTGGTAAGCCAGGATCGTTCGCTGAGACTTAGTTTCGTTTTGGTAATCAAGATAACAGTTGAAGAAATAAATGGTTGAAGTAATATCAATAATAACAAATATGACTAATATGGGATAGTTCATATAAGTTCGTGATGATGATAAAAATGATCGAGATATGTTTATGTAGGTAAAGTGTGATAATCATTTTTCGTCAAAACGGTGTTTAAACAATTTACTTGGGTTGATTCAAGACTTATGTTTATTTAAGCGATTAAGCTCAAAACAAGTTACCAACAAGTTCAAAATTTATCAAGTTTCTAAGCGGATTTCTCCAACAAAAGATTCATGACCATAGACAAGTTCTAGAAAACTTATTATGACAATTTGCGTTTCTCAACGCCAAACTATCGTAACAAATCAACTTTGATAAAATATGGTTTGTAGAACTAGGATCATCACTAATTATAGTCACATACCCATATAGTCAAAAATAGCTTAGCCTAACATAGTAATCAAAGTACAACTGGAAAAGAGTAAGAGAACATCATACTTAGATTGGATTGAATAAACGAGTACACAAGTGTCACGATTGTATCGTTCCTCCAAGAATCGAAGAGTGGAATACTCTCGTTACAAGTATCTCCCAAAAGTGGATAATACCGAAAATTTACTAAAATGACTAAAATACTCGAGCTATAGAGTATTGAGAGAGAGAGAGGTGTGTGTAAAGTGAGTGGAAATGGCCTCTATTTATAGTGTTGTCTGGGGTCAAATGTGCGCCGCACTTCTCCTCAAGTGCGCCCCAGTTTGGAGATGAGAATGTGCGCTGTACTTACAACTTTGTGCGCCGCACTACTGGGCGATTCAGAATCTTCTTTTAATAACTTCGGCTTTATTGCATATTGAGGCCCCTTCTTTGTATATCTTCAATTTGCTCCTTCAAACTTTATATCTGCATATAAAACGCAACGTATTAAGTATCAAAAGCTTTTATTTATACTACAAAGTGGCATTATAATGATAGGTTGAATATGTATAATTAGGTCGTTATCAAATTCCGCCACACTTAGCTATTGCTTGCCCTCAAGCAATCAAAGTGATAAAACAAATTCTATTTTAAAAATACTTTTAAGTGTTGTGAAGTATGATAGGAAAATGATTTAATTTTTATGAATAGCAAAAGCTAATGACAAAATAATTTCAGCACCTCACATGGATAGTGTTTGGATTTTAAGTTCACACAAATGTCACTCACAAAAGAGTAAATGATAGGTGTAAAAACACCCATCCTTTTACCATTTAAAAAAATTAAAAACGAGACCATAACGTGTATTTTATGTCGTAAATGTCGGAATTATGCGTGGTTTGTGTTTTTGTTGTGTTTTAGGATCAAAATATGAAAAAGGAAGAAAATACGGACTTTAACGGGCTTTTATCGAAGAGAAAGACAAAAGACGAAGTCAAAAGATCAAGAGTGCAAAAGATTGGGAGTCAATGGGCGTATTTTGAAGATTTATTGAAGAAAAGGACCAAAGACGGAAGATTTACAATTCGAAGAACCCAAGTCTAATAAATGAAGAAATTATAAGACGAGTTCAAGAGTTTTATCGATAAATCCCGAGCAAAAGTCGAGACTTTAATTTAATTTAAAGACGAGACGAAAGAAAAGAATAGAAGAGAAGGAAAACAAATCACCAACACCTACCATCTCCAACTCCTATATATACTAGATTTTTATTTCATTTTTAGTGTTAGCTAACTTGACAACTTAGCTCTCCATCTTTAATTACTTGCACTTTCATATTGTCATTTACTTAATTGTCATTTAAATTCTTGCCTTTAATTTCAAGTAAGTTTTAATTTTGTGTTGTTTAATCTTTTATCTTTAAGCTTTTTAATCATCTCATTCTATCTTTCTTGTTTTAATCTTTATCTTTTTAATAATCTTTGTTTGTTTTGATTACGTGTTCTTAATCTTAATCTTTTTCGTCTACTTTTAACATAAAGTTTACATCTTTTTAAGTTTCTTGGTTTGTTTTTGAAGTTTTTATCAGTTTTAGCATTAATCTAGGCTTTTTAGTTAGCTTATTGGTGTTTTACTTTGCTTATTTTCCTTAAAATGTTGAGTTTTTAGAGCTTATTTTCGTCCTTTTACGAGTTCCTATTTTTTAGGACAGCTGATTCGATTTCGCAATACCTATTGTATTGCGAAATTGAACTTCTCTGAGTTGCGAAATTGTGCCTTAGTTTTGTATAGCGAATTTGAACTCTTCAAGGATTGCGGATTCTTTGTTCTTCATTATTGCGGAATTAGTTACATTCCGCAATTATTGCGGAATTGTGTGATTTTCTTTATTGCGGAATTACTTCCCAAGTTACGGAATTGTTCACAATCTCTTCATTGCGGAATCTTCTAAGTTTTGTATTGCGAAATGTTGTTTTCAATATTGCGGAATTAATTCCGCAATATGATTGCGGAATTATGCTTTCTTAGATATTGCGGATTCTTGTAATTTTGGGATTGCGAAATTAGTTCGTTTATTTGCGAAATTAATTCAGATTTTTTATATAATTGCGAAATTAATTGTTTTTCTTTTAAATTCAATTTTTTAACTTTTTTTTCCCGCCATTTTTACTTAGCTTTATTTTAATTGTTTTGTCTCATTTTTACTTAGCTTTATTTTTACTTACTCGTTTTAGTTTAATTTTTAAAGTATTTTATTTTAAAGTTTTTAAATTTACGTTTTGTCAAGTTTAATTTCCGCCATTTACGTTTTAATTAGTTTTAGTTTTAATTACCCGTCATTTACTTTTAAAGTTTTGCACTTTTATTTTACTACAACGACCAATCTATTTCTTTTCCACCAAAAGACTACTGAGTCACACTTTAACCAGTAATCAATTCGATTAGACATACAATCAACGAACTTAATTTTTATACTTGGCAAAAACCTTGTATTAGTAAATGTAAGGTAACACTCAATTATCTCGGTCATAAAATAATTAGCTACCATAGGTTTGTACAAGACACATAAACATAACCATTGCGGCGTGATCACCAGATAAATTTTCAAAGAAGCAAAACGTGATAAATGATGTGGGTGTACGATCAAAAAGTATATGCCTTTGTTAAGTCATAGAAAAACTATACTAGAATACTTGACTATTTTCTTTTCTTTTTCATACATTTTTTAAGAGAACATCATAAACTTTATAACTTGACAAGTGGTTAGGCATAACATATAAGGACATTGGCACAATGGATAATATAACATATGCGTACGAGTGCCACATATTTTAGTAAGCCAGTGTAGCTTAACTAAAATGATATAAGGGTGATTTTATTTTGCTTCCTCACGAAAATATCTATAAGTTAACCTCACTGCGGTTTAGTAAATGATGATCAAGCACAAATTCTATAAGGCTAATTTTTTCTCACATATTTGGGAAATGGATTTTGTGCTTATAATGTCAATCAATGAGATTTTTTCTTTGCTAAAAACTTATTTATTTACAAAACATATATATTTTTATTGTTTTTCAAAAAGATTTTCATGTGGAGAAACTTATTTTATATATATTTTTTCATTTTTTTCCATTTGTCACCTCCTCTACACTTAAGTTGAACATCGTCCTCGAGGTAATAACTGATAAAATATTAAAAATAGGAAAAATGCAAAGGGAAACGAGAACTTCCCGGGGTTTAGTAGAAAATTACGGGACTTCGAGAGATGAATCCAACTTAGAGCTCCAATTTGCTTATTTTCCTGCATGCTATAAAACAAAACAAAACACATGCAATATATACAAGGACGGTTTTATTTATTTACAGGTCCTCCTCCATACATAAGTTGAAAGGTGGGGATAAAATACGGATTTCCTTACGAATAGCGCTAAGTTTAGAGTCTTCAGCCAGACTCGGCTACTCGGATCTATTTTAAGAAGAAAGGAATTTCTTCTCCTTCGATTTCATTACAGTGTTCTTCTTCATGGTAGAACTTAAGTCTATGCCCATTGACTATAAAGGTGCTATTGTTTTGATCTTATAATTCAGCATATCTAGATGGATATTGGTGTTTCACTATATAAGGTCCAGTCCATCTCGAATAAGCTTAGGCTACTTGAATTTATATTTCGAGATAAAGAGAAGTACTTTGTCTCATTTTTGAATTCTGTTCTTTGTCGTAATTTACGATCATGCCAAACTTTGGTTTGTTCTTTATTTAATCGTGAACTTTCATAAGCGTGTTGTCGAAATTCATCTAACTCGTGAAGTTGAAAGTTACGTTTTTCTCCGGCTGCAATAAGATCCGGGTTGCTGTTTTTAATTGCCCAATATGCACGGTGTTCAATTTCTATTGGCAGATGGCATGCTTTTCCATACAACAGTTTGTACGGTGTGGGTCCAGTTGGTGTTTTGAATGCGGTACGAAAGGCCCATAAAGCATCTTCTAATTTTTTAGACCAACAAGCAGGGTTTTTTTGAACGGTCTTTTCAAGTATACGTTTGAGAGCTCTACTAGTGTTTTCAACTTGGCCACTCGTTTGAGGGTGGTAAGATGTGGAAAATCTGTGGTTCACTCCATATCTTTTTCATAATATTTTCCATGAGTTTGTTCTAGTAATGAGTTCCTCTATCGCTTATTAATGCTTTTGGCATTCCAAAACGACAAAATAATTTCTTTAAGAATGTGATAACAACTCTGGCATCGTTTGTTTCTAAAGCTTTAGCTTCGGCCTATTTCGATACATAGTCGACGACGACTAAAATGTATTCACATTTGTAACATTTAGGAAATGGTCCCACGAAGTCGATACCCCACACGTCAAAGATTTCGCAGAATTGGATATTATTTAGAGGCATTTCATCTCTTTTAGAAATATTTCCAGTCCTTTGACATGCTTCCCATAGTCGTACTAAGGTATGAGCTTCACGCATAATCGTTGCCCAATAAAAGCCAGCGTCGAACACTTTTTAGCGGTGGTTTTTGCGGCGTAATGTCCTCCGGTCGGTCCGTAGTGACATTCATCGATAATTTTTCTAGATTCTAATCCGGAAATACAATGTCATATTATTCCATCGGGACATATTCTAAATAAGTAAGGAGCGTCCCAAAAGTATTTTTTTAGTTCAGAGAAAAATCTTTTCTTTTGTTGGTGCATCGTTCCCTTTCGTAAAATACCTACAGCCAAATAGTTTGCAAAGTCTGCGAACCATGGTGTATTGTTAGTACTTACTTGCATTATATGCTCATCGGGAAAATAATCGATTTCATCATCGCTAGAATCATCATTCACTATACGAGATAAATGATCGGCAGCAACATTTTCAGCTCTTTTTTTATCATTAATTTCCAAATCAAATTCTTGTAAAAGCAATATCCATTGTATTAGACGAGGTTTGGCGTCTTGACTTTTGAACAAGTATTTTAAAGCTGAATGATCGGTGTAAACTATCGTTTTTGACAATACGAGGTATGATCGAAATTTGTCAAACGCGTAAACTACAACCCTGAGTTCTTTTTTCCGTAATTGTATAATTTTGTTGGGCTGCGTTAAGAGTTCTACTTGCAAAATAGATGGGATGAAATTGTTTACCATCTTTTTGTCCAAGGACGGCTCCAAGGGCATGTTCACTAGCATCGCACATAAGCACAATTGGAAGGTTCCAATTGGGGCTTGTAATAATGGGTGTGCATGTAAGTTTTCTTTAAGTATATTGAATTCTGAATAACATTCGTCTTTAAAATCAAACGTTCTTTCTTTTTCTAGAAGTTGAGTTAAAGGTCTTGTGATTTTCGCAAAGTCTTTGATAAATCGTCGGTAAAAACCGGCATGACCTAAGAAACTTCTAATGCCTCTAACATTAGTAGGTGGTGAGAGTTTTGCGATCACGTCTATTTTTGCTTTGTCAACTTCAAGGCCAGCTCCAGACACTTTGTGTCCAAGCACAATTCCTTCTTTAACCATAAAGTGACATTTTTCCCAGTTTAGCACAAGATTTGCTTCTTCGCGTCGTGCTAACATTTTATTGAGATTGTTTTGACATGTGCCGAAAGAATTTCCAAAGACGGAGAACTCGTCCATGAAGACTTCGACTGATTCTTCAATCATATCGTGAAAGATTGCAATCATACACCTCTGAAAAGTAGCAGGTGCATTGCATAGGCCAAAAGGCATGGGCCTATAAGCGTAAGTTCCAAATGGATAAGTAAACGTGGTTTTCTCTTGATCCATAGGGTTGATTGGGATTTGAAAGTATCCAGAAAAACCATCGAGGAAACAAAAGTATTTGTTTCCTGTGTGTCTTTCTAACATTTGATCCATGAAGGGTAAAGGAAAATGATCTTTCGCGGTTGCATCATTTAGTTTTCCATAATCAATACAAACTCTGCATCCGGTGATGGTTCGTGTTGGTACTAATTCGTTGTTTTCGTTAGTTACTACAGTGATACCTCCCTTTTTAGGTACACAATGAATAGGACTAACCCATGGGTTATCGGCGATTGGGTAGATTATTCCAGAGTCTAAGAGTTTAAGGATTTCTTTTTAACAACATCCTTTATGGTAGGTTTTAATCTTCGCTGTTTTTCAATAATGGGTTTCTTGTTATCCAAAAGTTGGATTTTGTGTTTGCAGAACGATGGACATATGCCAAGAATGTCAGAAGTTTTCCAAGGAAAGGCTTGCTTATGTTTCTTGAGAATGTCAATTAGATCATCTTTGTGTTCTTCTGAAAGTTGGGTTGAAATAATTACAGGGAGTAATTTTCTTCATGAAGAAACGCATATTCCAGATGTTCAGGAAGAGGTTTAAGTTCTAAATTTGTAGGAGGTTCTTCAAAAGATTTCTTAACTTTGAAATCGGTTTCCAAAGTTATGGTTTCAAATGGGGTTTCGATTTCTTCTTCGATTGTTTCGATTGGTTCATCATCAGTATGGTCGGCTATGAAGGCATCAAATTCAGCGAAAAGATCTTCTTCGAGGATGGTTCCTTCGAGACAATGCAAAATTTCGCTTCCTTCGTCAAGAAGAGCGTCGAAATCGGCTTCAACGATTTCTTCAATGACATCGATACTAAAACAAGTATCGTCATTAGAGTACGAGTGTTTCATAGCTTCGTCGATAGAAAAAGAAATTCTATCTTCTCCAACTCCAAGTTTGAGTTGTTTTTGCTTTACTCTACTTATAGCATCAGCTGTGTGTAAGAAAGGTCTACCAAGGATAAGTGGTACCTTGCTATCTTCTTCCATTTCTAATATTACAAAGTCAAAAGGAAAAACAAATTTTCCGACTTCTATGAGCATGTTTTCAGCTATCCCCATTGGGTATTGGAAAGAACGGTCCGCGACTCAAACGCTCATTTTTTGTGGGTTTCAAAACGTTTTTAGAGAGTTTAGCATACAAAGAGTATGGCGTGAGGTTTATACTTGCGTCAAGATCGGCCAAGGCGTTGCAAGAGTATGAGTGAGGAAAAGTACATGGGATTAGGAAACTTCCAGGATCTCCCAGTTTTCGTGGTACTTTCTTTTAGATAATGGCAGAACATTCATCGTTTAGAAAATTTGAAGAAACTTCTTCAAACTTATGCTTGCTCTTGATAAGTTCTTTGATAAATTTGCCATAATTTGTCATTCCAGCCAGAACATCGACTGAAGGCGTGTTAATTTGAACTTCTTGTATTATTTCTAGGAATTTACCATACTTAGCTTGCATCTTTTGCGTGCGTAAGCGTTGTGGATATGGTACTTTTGGTTTATATGGTTTGGGTGTTCGGTTTTTAGTTAGTTTGGTATGGGTTGGTTGGGCTTCATCCTCATTATCACTATCGAATGGAATTTCGGTTGGTATAACTTGAGTAGGTTTTGTAGGTGATTCGTAAGATAAACCCTCCGCGTAAATACAGTATTCACTTGCTCGTTACGAGCTCGTGGGGGTTGATATTTGTTGTTCTTGGGATTTGGGTTGGTATTTCTTGGTAAAGAACCAGAAGTGCGATTCGATTGTTTATCGGCCAAACGATCAAATTTAGCTTCAAGGTTTTGAATCGACGCTTGGTGGTTTTTGGTTGTGGTTTCGAACTTGGTTTTGAAGTCAGTGAATGTTTCTCGAACAAAAATGTTGGTTTTTCTTTGAGAATCTATAAATTTGTCGATTTTGTTTTCAAGGTTGTTTTTTGTCTTCAGTTTAAGTGGGTTTCTTTTCATCTCGATCATAACTTGGTTTATCATTTGATCTCCTATTATCACGGTTGCGATTACGATAATCGTAATAAAATCGAGTTCGGCGAAAGGTATTCATGAAGTTGGCTTCTTATTCCTTCGTCATGGGTGTGTCATCGTCATCACATTCACTAGAAGGATGGTTTCCTCCATAGTCTTTGTAGGTTTTGTGTTTAATCTCTTCAATCTTAAGAGACATGGCATCTATTCGAGCCATAATTTTCTCGGTGTCGGTTGGGTTGTTGCTTCCTTCGGCAAAAGCTACGGTTTTTCGTGAGTTTTTGTTTTTGAGATTTTTGGACCAATCAAGCTTAGGTAGGACTTTGTCATCCAATAATTGGTAAGCTTGGTTAGGGGTTTTGTTAAGGAAAATTCCGCCCGCTGTGGCGTTCAATGCATCTTGGGTAGCATTGTCAAGACCATGATAGAAAATCTTGATTATTCCTTCTTTTTTAAGTCCATGACCATCGCAGTTTCTGAGTAATTCTTTCATTCTTAACCATGCGTTAGTGAGAGTTTCTCGTTCTTGTTGAGAAAAGCTTCGGATTTCTCCGAGGAGTTTTTCAAATAGGGCAGGAGGAAAGAATCGGCTAATGAAAGCAGTTCTAAGACCTTCCCATGTTCGAATGGTTCCTTCGTTAAGTTCGTCGAGCCATGATTTGGCTTCTCCATTCAGGGATGATGGAAACATCATGAGTTGGACGGTTTCGGCTTGTCCTTCTCCATAGTTGAACATTTTACAAATTCCGCTGAATTCGTGGATGTGTTTGTGAGGATCGGTTTTGATTCGACCATCAAACTGGTTATTTTAAACAAGGGTTAAGTGGTTCCCTTTGATTGCAAAATCGTTTGCAATTTCAGGTAAAACGATTGTAAAGCCAGGAGTTGGTGCGACAACTCTATCGGCTGACCACATTGGTTCATCATCAGTGTCCGACATTGGATCGTAACGGTTGATGAGTTTGTTGAGAAATAGGATTTGTGAAAGATTTTCAAAAGGTTGGTTGATTATGCAAGGTTGAGTTTTCTCGTGTCTCCTAGCTAATGTTACATGGCGATGAAATCTACGTAGCCTTCGGTTAAGGGTACGTTCAGGTTCAGGTAACGGTGATGTCGGTGGTGTTCCGGATAAACGAGTGTGCATCCAACAAGGTATTTGGTGTTTTCAGTAGAAATGTGCGGCGTACTTTTGGTTTTGTGAGGCGCACTTTGGTTCGCTACAGGAAGTGCGACACACTTTTTGGTTTGTGTGACGTACTTTCTATACTGCAGAAAAATTTTTTGGTTTAAAATGAGTAGCAATGGTTCAATTTCTTCAAGGATTATACTAATTTGGTTACAAAACAGATAATAAGTCCCCGACAGCGGCACCAAAAACTTGATGTTCGTTTGCATGTCTTAAATTTATATTACAAGGTTTAGACAAAACAAGGGACTAGAAGACAAACACGGGCAAGTATACCCTTTCGTTCGTAATATAGCTTTGTAGTGGTAAGCCAGGATCGTTCGCTGAGACTTAGTTTCGTTTTGGTAATCAAGATAACAATTGAAGAAATAAATGGTTGAAGTAATATCAATAATAACAAATATGACTAATATGGGATAGTTCGTATAAGTTCGTGATAATGATAATAATGATCGAGATATGTTTATATAGGTAAAGTGTGATAATCCTTTTTCGTCAAAACGGCGTTTACACATCTTACTTGGGTTGATTCAAGACTTATGTTTATTTAAGCGATTAAGCTCAAAACAAGTTGCCAACAAGTTCAATATTTTATCAAGTTTCTAAGCGGATTTCTCCAACCAAAGATTCATGAAAATAGACAAGTTCTAGAAAACTTATTATAACAATTTGCGTTTCTTAACGCCAAACTATCGTAACAAATCAAATTAGATAAAATATGGTTTGTAGAACTAGGAGGTAAAATGGTTCTACAACATTTAGCTTGAAATCATTTATAAAGGATTATATCATAACATCATCACTAATTATAGTCACATACCCATATAGTCACAAATAGCTTAGCCTAACATAGTAATCAAAGTAACAATTGGAAAAGAGTAAGAGAACATCATACTTAGATTGGATTGAATAAACGAGTACACAAGCGTCACGATTGTATCGTTCCTCCAAGAATTGAAGATTCGAATACTCTCGTTACAAGTATCTCCCAAAAGTGGATAATACTGAAAGTTTACTAAAAGGACTAAAATACTCGAGCTATGGAGTATTGAAAGAGAGAGGTGTGTGTAAAATGAGTTGAAATGGCCTCTATTTATAGTGTTGTCTGGGGTCAAATGTGTGCCACACTTCTCCTCAATTGCGCCGCACTTTGGAGATGAGAATGTGCGCCGCACTTACAACTTTGTGTGCCGCACTTCTGGGCGATTCAGAATCTTCTTTTAATAACTTTGGCTTTATTGCATATTGAGGCCCCTTCTTTGTATATCTTCACTTTGCTCCTTCAAACTTTATATTTGCATATAAAACACAACATATTAAGAATCAGAAGCTCTTATTTATACTACAAAGTGGCATTATAAGGATTGGTTGAATATGTATAATTAGGTCGTTATCAACCCTTTCCTTTGATGGAGAGGGTGTTGGTTGTTCATTTCATTTTAATAAAACACATAGTTTCTATCCATATTTCTCTCTCTAGTTTCTCTCTCTAGAAACAACAACCCTCTTGATAGGATCATAGATTATCATATTTCTACAATTGGTATCAAGAGCCATGGGGTGAAATAAGGTTTTTTGTTGTGTTAATATTGTTTTTTACTCTTTTAATCAAGATATATACGTGTTTTAAAATTTTTTCGTGTTTTTCACCCAAAATCTCTCTTATTAATTGCCTACATAGTTGTGGTAGGGATTTTTGATATTCATATTGGTGATTTTCTTGTAAAAATTGGTGGTTTTGGCTTGATTATTGGGTAAAATTAAAAGTTAAAATTTTTTTCTAAGAATTCGGGATAAGGGTTTGATAAGTCGGAATACTAGGGTTTTAATATTCCGACTTGTGTATTAAGGTTATTCCGGATAAGACTCCGATTTTATTCCGACTTGAGTGTCATTTTGAGTTTTCCGAATTAGATTCCTTAAGTGTTATTCCGAATTGAGTGCTACTGAAACTATTCCGAATTAAAACAAGAATTATTCCAAATTAAAAGAAGGATAGGTGGATTCTAGATTAGCATTAGGAAAGTATTCTGAATTAACAAAAGAATAATCATTCCTAATTAAAAGAAGGTATTACATTCCGAATTAGTATAAGCTTTTATTTTCCTTATTAGATACATGCCTTAGATTCCGAATAGTGTTTATTCCGAATTAGTAACTATATTTATATTTCGGATTAGTATTCTGGATTAGATACTTGTCTTTTATTCCGAATTGGGTAATGATTTTTCAAGATTTGTACTTGTAATTTTTTGAAGAATTCTACATCAACACACAACAAATTTCACAACTTTATTTTATTGGACGATCAAAAGATAATCTTTTTCCTTTAAGTGATCAAAAATGAATCCTCATTCATTTATGCCGACAATGACATCGCTTACTGATCTCTCTATCATCTCGGGTACTAATACCCGTCCACCGTTGCTTATCAAAGAGCCTTTTGAAGCATGGCAAGGTCGCATGATGTCTTATATTATGGGAAGACCCAGTGGAAGACATATGGTTCAATCCATTGAGCAAGGTCCACTCGATTTGGGCAAAGTTACTGTAGACAATGTGTCTCGACCAAGGCTATTTCATGAATTAACGGCTGCAAACCAAATCACTGCTGATGCAGATGAGAAGGTCGTTTAGACCATACTTCAAGTTCTTCCACCTGATATTTATCGTATGGTAAGCAAACACATGGTAGCAAAGGAGCTTTGGGATCGCTTAACGGTTCTGTTACAAGGGACTTCCCTTTCCAAGCAGGAACGAGAGTGTCAACTCTATGACTTATTTGATAGGTTCTCATATATTCCAGGGGAAACACTTCATGATTAATACTGGCGCTTCACTACTTTGTTGAATGATTTGAATGTATATAATATCACGATTGTTCAATTTCAACTCAACACCAAGTTCTTGAATACGTTACCCCCAAAGTAGAGCCAATACGTCACTGATGTCAAATTGATTCGGGATTTGCACAAATCTAATTTAGATCAACAATATGCTTTCTTGCAGCAACACGAGAAGCATGTGCTCCAGAAACGCATGTCTCAAGGATCTTACTCTGAACCATTGGCGTTAATGGCAAATCATCCAACTTTGTCATATAACAACACTCCGTATGCTATGGGACAACTATCTTCATATCATCCCTTGTACCAAACTCCAAGCTTTCCTTAGTATTCGATAGTTCCACAACCACCTACATCATATCAACAACAATATCAGCAACAATCATTATCATTACAACGTGCACAACAACCATACTCTCCTTATCAACCACCAACAAATCCTGCTCTCACATACCAACAACATGAAGTTCCTCAACCCCATTATTCACAACATGTCAGTACTCCTTCAAGTGTGTATATCGCCCCACCAGCACCAATTTTCTACTGCGATGATGAGGTTCCAGTTCTTGAGTTCAGACAAGGGGATAATCCTACTGATGTACTAGCACAAATGTCGGCCTACATAACACAAACGTTGAACAAAAGAGGTTATAGACGACCATCTCTCACAAATAATCAGTTGAGAACCTCTTCTAGTTCTCGTCAACAAGCAACAATCCAAGATGGTACAGTTACCGTGCAACCACTTCAGGGGAGACCAAGTTCATCCAATACTGTCGTACGCCCATTCAACACTGCTCTAAGAGGAAACAATACGGGCAAAGTGAAGATGATCATCTGTTATAACTACAAAGGCGAAGGACACATGGCTCGAGAGTGTAAGCAGTCAAAGAGGAAGATGGATGGTACCTGGTTTCAAGAAAAGATTTACTTGGTTAATGCTCAAGCACAAGGTCGAGAGCTCGAGGAGGAGGAGTTAGCATTTCTAGCAGATCCAGAAGTTGCGGATACTGAAGGAATTACATCATCTTCTACCAACAATGCAGCATATCAATGCGATGATCTTTGAAAGTCCCTTAATATGACAATTGTTGAAACTATAACTCTTATAACCACGAAAACACAATGAAATACTTTTCAAACGCGTAATCCTTTATTAACTGTTATAAATAAAGTATTACAAAGTGCTATGAATACACTCGTTGAATGACAACAAGAAATGAACCCTAGAACAAGTAAACTAGATTTGAGACTCAAATTTACAATGGAACCAATGAGACGCTGGTAGACAGCTGAGGGCTCAGCGGTTCCAATGTGAGAAATAACTTAGATAATTTATCCAAGCACAAGTGTTGGTTTAATTCTCCTTTCTCACTCCTATTTATAGTGGTACGAGGTTGCTTCCTTAGTGGGAGTAGTTGATACGTGTCACCTTCTGAATGGAAGAGTACAACGTATTAAATGCATGTCCAAATCAAGACATACCTTTAAAACAACTTTAGGTGAATAGTTCTGCCAAATGTCCACCTTTTGTCCCACTAGCTCGTACTAGGCTTTATCTTGAATCTCTTGTTTTGTCCCGCTCAAAACACTTGGTAGATTCTCCCGCCTAAACTATAAAGGATTGGACAAGCTTTGCTTGTCTCAGACTTCTAGGGTTCTTAAGTGATCTTTGAGTGTTGTCAACTCAGAGATCCTTGAATACTAGCACATTCCTTCTACATCCCAGCTATCCATAATCGTTGGTGAGTATGACTTCAGATTGTCTTCGACTTCTCTAACGTTGTCTTTGACTTGAATGTTCCTGGTGTGCCAGTCGAGGCTTTGCCTTCCACTGGTCTGGTCTCTGTCGCTGGTCCTCTTCAGCGATCAGTAACACTTAGTCTAATTAAACAAATCTAGAATGGGCCATAGTTAAAACTTTCATTGGCCCAACAATCTCCCCTTATTTGTTTATAAATTATACTAAGTCTAAAATTATTGCAAGTGAGTACACAGCTTCTTCTTACACATAATTTAAAAAACATACCTCAGAGTTTTATTAAGTATAAAGAACCTAGTATATTACAAGAACACCCAGTGGTGTAAACATAAACAAACAATAAAAGGTTCTTTAGCGATCGAGGCCTTGATCACAGATTCTCTGGGCTTCAACTTTGTCACTCATAGAGTTGATGACCAGCTCAACTTCAAACTCAAATTCCTCAGCTAATTTGCAATTCCTTAGGATGCCCTCTTTGAGTCTGATGAGTTAGATGGTTGACGCCAGATGTAGTTCATTCATCCGCTGAAAGCAATACTCACAATTACCATTCATGAAGACCATACCAGTCTCTGGTTCTGAGTATACTTGTCCCCCTACTGGTTTAGTGATATCTTTGGACAGTACCAGGTTTCTGTGCATCCCATCTACAACAATATTCTCAGTGACCAATTTTTCCACCAGAGGCCCCATTTGGGTTTTTCTTTTCCTTTGTCCTTGAGAAGGTTGTTGTTGTGAAAGTTGAGGAGGCAGAGGTACCTTTAGTTTCTTCGCAGTGTCTCTTACCCAATTCAGCTTAGCTTGAAAGTTTTTCATCATTTGGGCAGCACCAAGCCCAGTCTTCTTTTGGGCAAGAGACAACATTTCTAACCATTCAGAGAGGCCCAGATCTCTGAGTTTAAAGTCACTGAAGACTTTGTAGTTGGTTAGATGGTTTTCTCTGTAAAGGGTCATCACCAATCTTTTGTATTTGTCACTGTAGCATGCATATTTGGTGATTTGACTTGGCTCAGCTCTTTGGTCCATAATTCTTTCATATTCCTTTTGATGGTTGCTCCTTTTAACTTCCAGTTCTTTGAGCTTAACCAGCTGAGCTTCCTTTACAGCAGGAGAGAGTTTGTTTAGAGCTTATTTGCTGTTGAGTTCAGCTACTCTAATGTTTGCTAGCCTTTGGTGTTCTAAGATTTGAGCCTTTGCCTGCTCTGGGGTAAGTTGTGTTTCATCAACGCTCTTGTTCAAGTTAGAGTGCTTGGAGTGCTTGGCTGTGGATCCTCCTTCTTCTTAGAGGGAGTGCAGGGTTATTTTAGGTACCTTAATGGAAATTCCTTTACCCTTGTCCTTTGCTACCTCAGTGATGGGGTTGATGGATCTGATGGGTTTTGGTGTTGGGATCACTGTTGAAGGTGCTGGTTGTTTAATAGATTTCTCCCCCTTAGGCTGAGCATTGTCTTCTTCTTCTTCAGAGGTGGAGGTTGCTGAATTCTCCCCCTCAGGCATATCCCTGGAAGTAGTTGTGCCTGATCCAGGTTTAAGGAACTTAGCAAATTCTTGATGGAAAAATAAGCAGATTTCTTTAAGTTCCTCTTGTAAGAGCTCCTGAAAAAGTTTTCTGGAAGGCTCAGACGCCTTGGCAATAGCTGCAACATTTGCTTTGACAGCTGTTGTGAGGACTGATGGTATGTATTGCTGAAGACTCTGGTCTAGAACAGCTGGGAGGTGAGTTTGCAAGGCATTTCCTAGTAGTTGCGGAAGTAGTGCAGCCATAGAGGACTCCACAGATGAAGTTAGTGAAGTCTCTAGGGTGGTGGTGAGTTCCTCAGCATCATGGGTGAGTATTTTCAATTCAGAGAGGATGACATCATTTGTGACTTTAGGCTTGGTTTTACTGATGTCACCCCTCTTGACCCAGAGATCCTCAGCGGCGAGTTCCTGAACATCTTTCATTCGAGGAACATGGACAGGCTTGAGGTTTTGTAAATGTTCTAAGTGTTGCATCGCCCCCAGTTCCATGACATTTGGTAAAGTTGGGAAGGGAACTGGGGTTGGTGTACAGAGCCTCTGGTCCAATAGCTGCTTTACAGCCAGTTCTTGCACATTTGTCATTGATGGGAAGGAGATGGGTTTTAAGTCTGATGTAACTTGGTCATCATCAGCATCCATATCAGCATAGTTTGAAATGGTGAAGTCATCTTCAATAATGAAGACCTCATCCTCTGGCATGGAATCAATGTCTTACATGGCATCCATATCAATGTGGGGGGCTTCAGCATTTTCATCACCAACAATGGAATAGGCATCATCATTTTGCTGTTCTTCATGAAGATTATGAGCCTTTTATGACATTTTTTAGTAACCAATGTGAAAAAATATGAAGTTATAGATCGCCATTCGCTGACCCTAGGAAAGCTGGGTGTGGTTATCCAGCCCCCCCTAAGGATTTCTCCTTGGGACTCTTTTAAGTGTGAAACAAATATGTTGAAAGGTCGCCATTCGCTGCCCCTAGGATAGCTGGGTGTGATTATCTAGCTCCCCCATAAGGATTACTCCTTGGGACTCTTTTGATTTGTGAAAATTATGTGGTGAATGATCGCCGTTCGCTGCCCCTAGGCTAGCTGGGTGTGATTATCCAACTCCCCCTGAAGGATTGCTCCTTGGGACTCTTTTAATTGTGAATACATGGAAGTTAAAGGTCGCCATTTATCGCCGCCCCTAGGAAGACTGAGGGTGATTATTCAGTCCCCCCAAAAGAATAAATTCTTTGGGAATCTTTTAGTTGTGACATATTTGATGGTAATGGTCTCCTTTTATCGCTGCCCCTAGGAAGGCTGAGGGTGATTATTCAGTCCCCCCAAAAGAATAAATTCTTTGGGACTCTTTTCATATGAGGGGACCCAGAGACCACGTGAGGTGCAGAGACTTTGGGTCGGGACCTATTGCATGCTCAAGTTGTTATGGACAAGAGCACAGTCCTGAGGGTGAAGGATCATCGGGGTGCGTTATAAGCACAAATGAATCATATCCTTGTGTTAAGACAGAGTGTACAGATAATCCTAAGAGTTCTAGGTGCGGACACAGACACTCTATGGGTTGAGGCAAACCCTAAGACTTCATCACTCTCTTCTACAGAATGTTGAGAGTGAATGTATGTGAACCTCCAAGAGAATAAAATGGAAAACTAATACCTGAGAGATATCAGCGTTGAGAAGGTTCTTAGTCGTCTCTGCTGACAGGGAGACGCTAGACTCAGGTTGTTTGTCATCGGCGTGCTCTTTAACCACATCCTCTAGAGAAGGGGATGGGTTCTTCTTGGTCTTCTTGTCTTGGAAGGATTAACAGAAGGGGTATCAGAGGAAAGGGGGATGTCTTTCCTCTTCTGCTTCTTGTCCTTGGGCACCTTGGGCTGAGAAGAGGACTGCACAGAGGTCTTGGACAGAGACTTGTCAGATAGTCTTTCAGCATTCACCTCATTGTGAGGGATCAAGGGCTCTCCATCAGCAACGAGTTGCCCAGCAACCTGCATCATGTGCCTGCTAAGAGGCACTTCATCCTCCAAGGGAGTCTTCAGTGAGGCATCAGTGATGTGATAAGGAGAGAAGGAGGGAATTTCATCATTTGTATAGCCTTCACCCATCATATCTTCTAAGAGAAGAGAGATATCTTGTGTAGTAGATGGTGGCCAGTCGATTCTTCTTCCCTTTGTTTTCCATCTTTGCAATGAGGTCAGAGTAAAGTATGTGAGTGATACCTATATCTTTCCCCCAGATTAAGCTGTAAGCAATTGCTTGATGGGCACCATTAAGTTGATCATGTGACCCCTGGTTTCCACCCAGACATTTCACAATGTACAACATCAGCGTCCTCTAGATGGGTGAAAAGTAATTCACTTTGATCAGTGATTTGTTCTGGAAACCTTGGGTGGTGAAATGTTTATCATTGTCGTCATAAGGACGAAGGGTAGCCAGAGCCTTCTTTACCGTGGCGCTGGCTGGCACATCGGACTTGCCTTCATTGATTGGAAGTCCAATGACTTTGGCAAAGGTGTGAAGATCAAAAGTGAGAGGTTGGGGATGTGTGGAAAGGTTGAAGGTGATGTGTGAAGAGGTTTGATCAACTTTGGCGCTGTACCAGAACTCCTTCAAGTATTGATGGTAGCATGCGGAAGGTACTCTGGTAATGGCTTCAAAAATGGTGGAGTTCTTGAGGAAGGAGAACAATGGATGGTAGAGGGAATTGTTGTGTTCCAAGAGAGCTACACAGTTGTTCAGCATAATCTTACCATCGTGTATCCCAAAATCTACGTTTGAGGCGTCCAGGACCGTGAAAGATGTGTTTGTTGATAAAGACGCCATTGTTGATGTATTGAAGAAATGGAGGTTGTGAAGAAGATGAATAGTATGTGTGTGTGAAAGTAATGAGTAATGCGAAGTTTGAAAAATGAGTCAAGGGTTTTTATAAAAGGTTTAGCCGTTTTTCAATTAAAGCATTTAATGAAAAAGTTTACCGTTTAAGAAAAGTGGGACCCCTTGACTCTTCATGTGATTTTTCTGTCCCTTGGAAAGTGGGAAAGTTGTTGACAATAAAGGATAATAATTTGAATTAAATATGAGAATATATTAACTCACATTGGAATGTAACTACCTCGTTACATTCAATTCCCTTTACTGACCAGAGACAAAGATCATTTATCAGATTTGTTTACCAATATTGAGCATACCCAGCTCAGCAACCAACCTAGTAAAACTTGGCTCAGCCAGAGGCTTGGTGAATATATCAACGAGCTGGTATTCAGTTGGTATAAAATGAAGCTCAGTATCACCATTTAAAATATGGTATCTGATAAAGTGATACCTGATGTCAATATGCTTAGTTCTGGAATGAAGTACCGGATTATTGGAGATGGCTATAGCACTTGTGTTGTCACAGAATATGGGAACCTTTTCATAAGTGATCCCATAATCAGCCAGCTGACTTTTCATCCAGAGAACTTGAGCACAGAAACCCGCGGCCGCTACGTATTCAGCTTCAGCTGATGACATGGCCACGGAGTTTTGTTTCTTGGCACTCCAACATACTAACTTTCCTCCAAGGATTTGACAACTCCCAGAGGTGCTCTTTCTATCAAGACAACACCCAGCATAGTTAGAGTCTGAGTAGGCTTTGAGGTCGAAGCCTGATCCATTTGGATACCAGAGACCCAATTAGGGAGATCCTTTTAAGTACCTGAAAATTCTTTTGACAGCTACAAGGTGGGATTCCTTAGGGTTAGCTTGGTACCTAGCACAGAGACATGTGGCAAATTGTATGTCTGGTTTGCTTGCTGTGAGGTACATCAGTGACCCAATCATGCCTCTATATAAGGTCTCATTAACAGAGACCCCTGAGTCATCATCTCCCAAGTTGTTGGGAGGAAGCATGGGGCATTTCACTGATGCCCAATCAGACAGATCATACTTCTTGAGCAAATCCTTAACATATTTTTCTTGACAAATGGAAATTCCTTTTGAATTTTGTTTAATTTGAAAACCCAAGAAAAAAGTTAATTCCCCCATCATGCTCATTTCATACTTTTTGGTCATTAGTTTGGCAAATTTTTTGCTCAATGTAATATTGGTTGAACCAAAAATTATATCAACCACATAAATCTGTACTAAAATGACATCACCCTTGGACCTATAAGTGAACAGGGTTTGATCAATGGTACTTCTGACAAATTTATTTTCAAGTAAGAATTTTGATAGGGTTTCATACCAGGCTCTAGGCGCTTGTTTCAGCCCATAGAGTGCTTTGTGAAGTCTGCAAACGTGATCTAGATACTCACTGCTTTCAAACCCTAGGGGTTGATAGACATATACTTCCTCTACAAGCTTACCATTTAGGAAGGCACTCTTCACATCCATATGGTATACAGTAAACCCCAAATAAGTTATAAAGGCTAGGAAGATTCAGATAGCTTCTAATCTGGCTACTGGTGCAAACGTTTCATCATAGTCAATCCCCTCGGATTGATTATACCCCAGCACCACAATCCTAGCCTTGTTTTTAACAATCATGCCAGCTTCATCCCTCTTGTTTCTGTAGACCCATTTAGTTCTAACCACTTGCTTCCCAGCTGGAGCTTTTACCAGAGTCCACACCTTGTTCCTCTTGATATGATTCAACTCATCTTGCATGGCAACAACCCACCCTTCATCTATAAGCTCAGCAGCCACATTCTTAGGTTCATCCTCAGAAAGAAAATCAGCGAAAAGCCATTCATTCGCTGAGGCGGATTCCATAGATCTCAATTTGCCTCTGGTGGTGACTCCCTCAGAGGTTTCACCAAGAATATTCACCAGAAGAATATCTTGGTTCCTACTCCATTTGGATTGAGGAGCAGGGGTCTCTATAGGTTCAGGAGTCACAACAGGTTCAATGAATGCTGGGGGATCTTCACATATTATTTCTTCATCCATAATCTCTTCATCAAGAGGAGAGATTGGTTCGATGAGATCAACATTCACTGCAGTGGGTAGAGTGATTGGTTCAACATTCTCAACCTCTGGAGTGATGTCAGAGATTGAATGATGATCAAATGCATGAACATAAGGAAAGTCCTTGTGACAAGCCTTAGATGATTCCTTGGGATTTGAGAAATCATCCTCTGGATATGATTTAACTTCATTGAAGTCAATGTCACATTCTTTTGTGTTGTTGTGATTAATGACAGCATCTGCTTCATTAAAAGTGACATGGATGGATTCTTCTAGTTCTTGTATGTGGATGTTGAATACCCTATAGGCTCTGGAGGTGGGAGAGTTGCCAACGAATAATCCATCATCAAACTTTTCATAAATTTTTCCCAGGTGATCTCTTTAGTTGTGAATGAAAACAGGGCAACCAAAGACATGGAAGTAGCTTACATCAGGGGCTCTCTTCCTATACACTTCATAAGAGTTCTTGCCGTGTCTCTTCACTATAATGGATCTGTTTTGTGTATAATAGGCTGTGTTCACAGCTTCACCCCAAAATTGTTTTGGAAGTCTTGATTCGCTGAGCATGGTTCTAGGAGCCTCTATGAGGGTTCTGTTTCTTTTTTCAGCGACACCATTTTGTTTAGGGGTGCCTGGGTTAGAAAGGTTCCGTGACATTCCCTTTTCATCACAAAAGGCTTCCATGGCATGATTCTTGAATTCAGTGCCATTGTCACTTCTGATAGCCTTAACTCTGCAGTCATTGAAATTCTCTATTTCTCTGATAAAGGACATTATTCTTTCAGCAGCATCACTCTTTCTTTTGAGAAAGAATACCCATGTGAATCTGGAGAATTCATCTACAATGACTAGTGTATACTTGTTGTGATTCAGGGATTGAGGTTTTACTAGTCCAAATAAGTCCATGTGAAGAAGATGGAGGCGCTTATTTATGGAGAATGATTGTCTTGTCTTAAATGAGGCTCCGTGGTGCTTCCCTTTCTCGTAGGCTGAGCAGGGTCTGTCTTTGGTGAAGGTCAGAGAGGGAAGCCCAACTACTAAATCATTCTTGGCCAGTTTGTTGATATTTTTGAAGTTGAGATAGGAGAGTCTCTTATGCCATAGCCAATTTTCACTATCAGATGCTTTGGCATAGAGACAGGTGTTTGTCCCTTCTAGACAAGATGTCATGTCGATGACATATACATCCCTTGTTCTGGGTGCAATTAGAACAACATCATCATTTTGATTGAAGATTGTTCCTTGGGTCTTAGTGAATAGAACTTTGAAGCCAGCATCGCAGAGTTGACTAATGCTAATTAAGTTGTGCTTCAGTCCATTGACATAAGCGACCCTTGTGAAGGTTATTCCATTACAATCCACTGAGCCATAACCCTCAGTAGTCCCTGAGGAGTCATCTCCAAAGACTACTTTTGGACCAGACTCCTTTTTATATCAATGCAGATATTGTTTAACCCCGGTCATATGTCCGGAGCACCCACTATCCAGATACCAAACAGATTTCTTCTGATATTCCTACATAGATATAACAAAGCCAGATTAGTTACTATGATGAACCCACTTTCCAGTGGGTCCATGCTGTCGCTGACCAGCGACATTGGTCCTTCTCTGGTTTCCTCCACCTCTTTGGTTGCAGTCTATGGGTTCATGACGCATACTTCCACATATGTCACATCGGGGAAATGCTCACACTCATCGGAGTGATGGTCGAAGAAGCTGCAGTACTTGCATGGGGGATTTGGTCTGTAACCCTGAGAATTGTCTCTGGGTTTGGGCTCAGCTCTTCTTGAGGGCCTGTGAGGAGTTTTTTATCTCAATTGAGTTCTGGTTCTTTGAACCGCAATGATCTCCTCATGCTCTCTAGAGGTGTGTTCAGTAGACTCGCATGTGATACATTTTGGTTTCTTTGAGAAATCCTTAGAGGAATGATTTTTGAAACCGCAATGCTTGCAAGGCTTGAATAAAGCTCTCCCCTTAGAGCTACTAGATCTATCACCAAGAGAGTTAACAGATGGACTATTAACTCTGGGGTAGATTTGTTCTTTCAACCCCTTTAATTCTTCCATCAAGGTGAGGAGAAGTTGTTTGGTGGGTGAAAGCTCTTCAGGGGGAGGAGTGGGTTTGTTGGAGTCCTTGGCCACAAAAATCTTTTTGTTTGCTTTATCAACGACATTGAGAATTGAATTCCCATGGGTTTTGGTTGGAGGTTTTGGGCCAAGCAAGGAATCAGATGGGTTAGCACCAGCGAGTCTTGGTGGGGCTGGTACCTCTGATTGCTTGTTAGAGTTTATCACATCCACAGAGGTGGAAGATGGACAAGAAACATCTGAAGAGACAAATTTAACACTGGGAACACGTATATGGTTTTTGTATCTACCCTTTCCCCTAATAGCCTGAACCACATCACCTGGTATGGATTCAGCGACTATTTCTTCCACTGTGGAATGAGCCAAATTCCATTTTTCAATGGTTTTTCTGAGTTCAGTGTTTTCATTAGATAAAGACTCATTTTCAATGGATAATTTGCTTACTTCATTTTGAAGTTGATTAGCAAGATTCACAAATGGTTTAAGATTTGTTAATTCAGATTGACAAAGATTTAACTCTATTTAAGACTATGAAATTTTTTTAGCAGGTTTTTTTTGCTCTACCACAAAGTGGAGGTCAACCAAGGTATAGTCACTGACATGGTCTCTATCAGGACCTTCAGGCATAGATAGCAATCTTTGTACCTTTTTCATGGTGATGTCCACCCATTGACCAGATCTTGCTTTACTTTTTCCCACAGCAGGTGCTTTATCAGCGACGACCATAAAGGCTCTGACGGTAGTGGTTCCTTCATCCTCAGATGTAAGGGGTTCATCATCCCAGTCAAATGAAGCAGAAATTAGACCTTTTTCAGTCTTCTTACCATCCTTTTTCTTCGCTGCATCATCATCTTTCTGGTTGAGTTTTAACAGCTCAGCTTTCAAGGCTTTGTACTTAACTTTGTAGTCCTTCTTGCCCTCTGAGTAAGAGTGGGAAGTTTGCTTGAAATGTGAGGTGGAAAATTTCTTCTTGCTGATGTGGTTGTTGCTAGATAAAGGAAAGCTTTGAGAGGAGGTTTTATTTGACCAGCAATCCTTCTGAAAGTGACCAGTCTTTCCACAAGTGTAGCATGACACCTTGGATTTATCAACCTTTGCAGCTCCAACTCTACCAGATCTCTTGTAGTACCTCTTTTGGTCAGCTAGAAGGGCTCTGTCATGGAACTCAACATGTAATTCATCAAGAAATTCTTGACTGCTTCTGGTGTCCTCTTCTATGTCAGAGTCGCTGTCCTTAAAAGTTTCTGATTTGTAAATGGAGTCAATTAGCCCTTCTTCATAGTTATATCTACCAAACTGTTAGGCTAAAGTATCATTTTTGATAGCATTATTTGATCTTAAGGTCTGATTTAGGCTAAGCCATTTTCTAGGTAAACTATTAACAAATGTAGCATTAACCTCATCCTTAGGTAGAACAACTCCATTATTTCCCAAATCATTCAACAAAATCTTGAGCCTAGTATAAGTTTGTGCAACAATTTCTGTTTCCAAAGCTTTAAAAGCATTAAACTTAAGTCTAAGGGCTTGGATTTTGGTTTCTTTTGTTTCCTCTGGACCTTCATACCCTAGAACTAACTCAGTCCACATCTCCTTAGCAGAGTTGCATTTAATGATGGACTTCATAATGTTCTTGGGTAGGCAAGACACTATGATACTTTTGAGTCTCTTGTCTTGGTTAGCCAGACGTCTATCCACTGGAGACCATTGGCTTCTTAATGGGTCACTCAGGGGTAGAGAAAACGGCCAGTGGTACATAGGGACCATTTTCTAGGATTTCTATCAAGAAGGGTTCTAAGCCATCTAAGTATATAAGAAATTCATTTTTCCAACTTGAAAAATCTTCTTCATCAAACGCTGGAACATTGGACACATGTGACCCCCCTCGAACATCAAGTAGTTGGGGAAGGTCATCATCATTATTACCAGTGCTCACAACTGGTGTAGGCATGGTATTAGATGTGGTGGCCGGTGCGGTGGTCGAAGTGGTACCTTGACTGGTTTGACCAAAAGGTGGAGGAGGTACAGTAACAGTCATATTAGGATCTTGATTTTAAAAAAAAGAACGGTTTATAAAATGTTTTATAAATCAAACCGCTCTGATACCAATTGAAAGTCCCTTAATATGAAATTTGTTGAAACTATAACTCTTATAACCACGAAAACACAATGAAATTCTTTTCAAACGCGTAATGCTTTATTAACTGTTATAAACAAAGTACTACAAAGTGTTATGAATACACTCGTTGAATGACAACATGAAATGAACCCTAGAACAAGCAAACTAGATTCGAGACTCAAGTTTACAAGGGAACCAATGAGACGTTGGTAGAAAACTGAGGGCTCAGCGGTTCTAAAGTGAGAAATAACTTAGATAATTTATCCAAGCACAAGGGTTGGTTTAATTCTCCTTTCTCACTCTTTATAGTTGTACGAGGTTGCTTCCTTAGTGGGAGTAGTTGATACGTGTCACCTTCTGAATGGAAGAGTACAACGTATTAAATGCATGTCCAAATCGAGACATACCTTTAAACAACTTTAGGTGAACAGTTCTGCCAACTGTTCACCTTTTGTCCCACTAGGTCGTACTAGGCTTTATCTTGAATCTCTTGTTTTATCCCGCTCAAAACACTTGGTAGATTCTCCCGCCTAAACTATAAAGTATTGGACAAGCTTTGCTTGTCTCAGACTTCTAGGTTTCTTAAGTGATCTATGAGTGTTGTCAACTCAGAGATCCTTGAACACCAGCACATTTCTTCTACATCCCAGCTATCCATAATCGCTGGTGAGTATGACTTCAGATTGTCTTCGACTTATCTGACGTTGTCTTAGACTTGAATGTTCTTGGTGTGCCAGCTGAGGCTTTGCCTTCCACTGGTCTGGTCTCTGTCGCTGGTCCTCTTCAGCGATCAGTAACACTTAGTCTAATTAAACAAATCTAGACTGGGCTATAGTTAAAACTTTCATTGGCCCAACAATCTTGATGCATACGATTCAGACTGTGATGACCTCAATACCACCAAGGCAGCTCTCATGGAATATCTTTCACTTTATGGGGCTGATACAGTCTCTAAGGAACCAAATACTACCACTGATAATAGTATTGTACCTAATCAAGTTGAGCAAGTGTCTGCGTATCTAAAATAGCCTTCGGTGGTTAGTAATTCAAACGAGGAGACAAACAACGATAACAATATCAATGCAAGTCCCCATACTTTGAGTGAAACACAGCCGGGAGCTATTACGTCTAAAAATTTGTTTGCTCAACAAGATTTGGTTATGGTTTCGGCATCTATGCTTTGCTAAATGAATAATGCGGTCCTTGAAACCCTTAGTGTTAATCAGACATTATCTGCCGAGCTTTTTTGTATAAGGAAAAGGTTCAAACCTTGGAATTAAATACGTTGACCAATACCTTAACAAATCCAGAATTTGATAGGTTTAGGAAAGTCCAAATGGATAACTTGCTAGAAATTGAAAGTTTAACAGCAAATCTTTCAAAAGAACATAAAGAAAAAGAGTCAGTCGTTAATAATTTTCAAAAACTGCAAACGGATTTCGAAATTCTCGAGTCTAAAAGGGTTGAAACGGAATTTAAGGCGTCTAATAAAATTAAAAAGACTGAAATTTTGCTTTTAAAACAATACTCCGCTTCACATCTAGTACACTTGTTTCATTCATCTTTTAAGGAATTTACTCTATCACGTCTAACAGACCTTCCACCTAACCCGGGTTATGTAAAGCAAGCTATTAACCACAACCCGCGACTTTATGATGCAACAAAGCTAGGTTGGTCTTAGACCCGATTGATAATTCGAATGAATCTGAGTATATATCATCATTTGACGAGAATCGGTCAAAACTGATTTTGGAATATCCTTAGTATGATTATGATCAACTTAATCAAGAGTATGCAAAAATGGATTTTAGAGCTCGATTTAACATACAAAGGGAATTTATCCATACACCAACTTACATGTCTACTAGAGAAAACCTTAGTATATTTCCTACATTTGTCAATCCGAATGAACCTAAGGAAATTCCAAAGGGTCTTCCACCGGTAAGTACAGTATTGCTAAGCTTGAAAGATATTAGGCGATATCTTACCTGATTTGACAAGGTCATTAAGGAATGTACGACTCCAACGGCTCAAACCGCTGGAGAATGAGCTTTCGAACACATGAAATCGGTGTTTGAGACAGAGATCGTTCTGTTTGTACACAATCTTAAAGAAAGATTTCTAGATCTCGGGGATAATCTTTATTTCGAAATGGCTGAATTTCAAAAAGTTTTCCATAAAATGGATGATGCTTATGAGAAACATTTAATTGAGAAAGAAAAGATTTTTTCCGAATATGACCGATTCTTGGAACAAGTAGTGTCTCTCGATGTGATGCAAGTTGTAACTATTAAATATGCTAATGAGATTACATCGGTTGTAAATAAACGTGATGATGTGCATGATCTTTCTGTGAATATATTTGAGCCTTTGAATAATGTAGATAATCATTCTTGTTACGAATCTAACATTGAATCTTTAAAGCTTTAAGATTCTTATAACTCACTTTCAAAACGTTTTGATGAGCTTCAACAACATTGTATATCTCTTGAAATTGAAAACCAATCTAAAAATGAAACTCTTTCAAAGACAAATGATTGTGAAAACAATGTTGAGACAAGTGACAAGATGATTCAGGTGGTTCAAGAATTAGAGGAAGAAATCATGAGACTTAAGAAAGAATCATTAGCAGAGAAAGTGGAACTAGAGGCTGTAGAGATTAAAAACCATGCCCTAGAAAATAGAATTACTTCTATGCTAGGGGAGTTTGAAAAAGTAAGGCAGGGTGTCTCACAAGTTTCTGATTCAATAGAATAACTCTTCGCTTTTAATGCGGCATAGCAAAAGTCACTTGTTGACCAACTGAACAAGAAATGTGAGGAAATCTCTGACCTAAATATTCAGCTCATAGATAAAAACATGGTTATAGCTGAATTAAAGGAGACACTTCAACTCAAAGGACAAGAAGTTGTTTATAATCAAGCTACAATCTCTGCCCCGACCTCTAGTTCTCCAAAAACAAAAGAAGTGGTGCTTTTTAGGAACCCGACCCTTAAGAACTCAACGGTTTACATGGATTATATGAAAAAGGCAATTAGGCATGTGCTTCTTAATAGGGACATTGTAGATGATTTATATGAATCTGATCCTACAAACAACGAGTACAATGCTACTCATTTATATATTGAGCGAGTTCAATGTTTCCTGTCATATCTTAATTTCATAGGTCCACCTAGTTCTGCATCACTTAAACAACAAACCTCCACCATTGCCATGACTCCATTCAATTAGAACCTAGGAGCTAAGCCTATTTTAAACACACCCATCAAGGAGAAATCAAAAACTGTAACTAATGTTCCCTTGGCTTCTACAGGAGTAATAGTGTCTACTAAGGCTAAAGGATCTCAAGACAAGAATGATAGGATCAAGCCTTCCACTAGTAGGACTGCGAAGAAGAAAGTAGAAATTCACCCTAGGAATGTTATTTCAAATTTGAATAAAAAGAACCATGTAGCTAAGACTAAAGGCCCTGTCTTTGTGCAGCAGCCTAAGCAAAATGTGAATTCTAATTTGAGATGTTGGAATTGTAATTAATGCATGTTTTCTCAGTGTCATGATTTATGTCTTGTTGACCATGTGAATGAAATGTATGCAATTAGGAATAATCTTGAATGACTCCAACAGGGAATAAATTCACCCAAGTTGGTTGGAAATGGAAACCCACTGGTAGGACCTTTACTACCAATGGAACTACGTGCCCTTTAACTAGGATCACATCCAAGTAAGTTAGGTCTCAACGTCCTTTAAATAGGAACACTAGCACTAAAAAATGGAAAAAGCGCCCTTTAACTAGGTTTGCCCCCACTATTGTGCCTACTAGTGAAGAAGTACCTCAGGATCTTAGACAACTAGAATCTAAGCCGGCATCTAGGAAGAAAATTTGGAACCTAAGAATTCTTCTGTTAGCAAATCTAAGATAAATATATTTGTACCTACTAACACAGAGGAACTACTAGATTCCGATACATCGTCTTTGTCTGGTGATATTTTCAGGTGGTCCAAATCATCCTCTGGTACTTGGACTCTGTATGCTCCAAGCATATGACCGGAGACCGCTTGATGCTTAGAAATTTCGTTAGCAAGTTTCTAGGAATGGTGAAATTTGGCAAAGACCATATTGCGAAGATCATGGGTTATGGAGAATATCAAATTGGGAATGTTACGATTTCAAGGGTGTATTACGTGGAGGGACTTGGTCATAATTTATTCTCAGTGGGACAATTTTGTGATTCAAACCTTGAGGTTGCTTTTCGACAACATACTTGCTTCATTCGTGATCTTGAAGGAAATGACTTGTTAAAAATTTCTCGAGGGGATAATCTATATACATTGTTCATTCAAAACATGAAGGACGCCTCTCCTGTATGCCTTCTCTCCAAAGCATCTAAGACTAAGTCATGGTTGTGGCATCGCCGGTTATCTCATCTTAACTTTGATGCTATTAATCATTTGGCTATCGACGAGCTTTTTCTTGGTCTTCCGAAACTCAAGTTCGACATGGATCATTTATGTTCAACGTTTTCTTTGGGGAAAAGCACCAAGAAATCATAAAAACTTAAAGCTGAAGACACCAAACAAGAACCACTGTATCTTTTGCACATGGATCTCTGTGGGCCAATGCGTACGGCTAGTGTGAGTGGTTGAAATTATATCCTCGTTATGGTGGATGATTTTTCAAGTTTTACATGGTTTCAATTCTTAGCAACCAAGGATCAAGCACCAACATATATTATTACTTTTATTAAGATGATTCAGGTCCGTCTTAATGCTATAGTTCGCCGCATTCGAACTGAAAATGGAACTGAGTTCGTTAATCAGACTCTACGAGACTATTATGAAGAGGTCTGTATTTCACATGAAACTTCAGTTGCTCGCACCCCACAACAAAACGATGTCGTGGAAAGACGTAACCGTACACTTATGGAAGCTGCTAGAATCATGTTGATTTATGTGAATGCTCCTTTATTATTATGGGCTGAAGCAGTGGCAACCGTGTGTTATACCCAAAACCGCTCCATCATTCGTCAGGGCCATGGAAAAACTCCATATGAGCTTCTTCATGGACACAAACCCGATATTTCATTTCTTTATGTGTTTGGTGCCCTGTGTAATCCAAATACTAATAGTGAGAATTTGGGCAAACTTCAACCGAAGGCTGATATTGGAATTTTCATTGGTTACTCACTCGAAAAGAAAGATTACCGAATTTATAACTGTCGTCTTGGAAAGATTGTAAAAACTTTGGATGCCGATTTTGATGACCTGGCACCGATGGCTTCTGAGCAACACAGCTCTTAACCCATACTTCATGAGATGGGAACCGGTAAGATTAGTTCTGGACTAACTCCCAAAAATCCTACTTCTCCATCATTCACAACACCTACAAGGCCCGAATGGGATGAGTTATTTCAACCTATGTTTGTTGAATTCTTTGATCCTCCAAGTGATGATTCTCCAACACCTACAGTAGTAGCTCCGATTCCCGAAGTTGTTGCTCAAGATAATGGAAATCAATCAGATGCATCTACAGCTACTATTGAACCAAATGCACCATCCCCCAATAATTCTCAAACTACACCCGAATCAACACCCCCCACTCGTTCATAATGATGTTGAAGAGGATTACTATGATCACGATTTGGAAATGGCTCATCTAAAAGTGCTTACATTCTTTGGTTCACAAATACCCGAAAACCCTAACGGTGCTTCTACCTTAGAGGAAGCTCCTGCAATCGTTTACTCTAGACCACCACGGATTGAAAATCAAAACATAAAATGGACAAAGGATCACCCAATCCGCAATATTATTGGTGACATCGATCGACCAGTCTTGACACGTCATCAACTACAAGAGCACGCATTCTATTGCTTCTTTGATGCGTTTCTCTGCGAGAAGGAACCTAAAACTTGGCAACAAGCCATGACACAATTATCTTGGATTGAATCCATGCAAGAAGAACTTAATGAATTTCAACGACTTGAAGTATGGGAATTAGTTCCTCTACCCGACAACGTTGACATCCTTACAATGTTGTGGGTATATATGGTTAAACTCGATGAGTTAGGTGGCTTGTTAAAGAAGAAAGCTAGATTGGTTGCTCGACGTTACAAACAAGCTTTGGGTATTGACTTTAAAGAATCATTTGCTCCTGTTGCACGATTGGAGGAGATTAGACTATTCCTTGCTTATGTTGCTCACATGAATATGATTGTCTACCAAATGGATGTTAAGACGGCATTTCTCAATGGTGAATTAAGGGAAGATGTCTACGTAAGACAGCCTAATGGATTCGTCAACTCGGAGTATCCTAATCACGTGTACAAGCTCAAGAAGGATCTTTATGGGTTGAAACAAGCTCCACGCGCGTGGTACGATTTCCTATTGTCTTATCTTATCTCGGAAGGCTTCTCCAAAGGCAAAGTGGACCCAACATTGTTCATTCTCAAGGAGGACAACTTTAACACCCCCAAATTTACACGCAGCGGAATACATCTTTGGGTGCTAAACAATGATACTACAACACATAATTTATAAAGAACGACTCAAAAAGAGACGTTTTTAGTTTTATCGTTCCTAAAACATTTGTCAGAGTAGCGTAGTCCCAAGTAATCGTTACCAAAAGATAAGTTAAAACAACATATTGATTTGTTTTAAAAATGGAACGATAAATAAATCAAAGAGTTTGAACAACAAAAGCAGTGCACAACTTCATTACCGTGACCTCCAAGCTTCCACTTCTTGATTACCTGAAATACATGTGAGTAAAACAATCAGCAAAAATGCCGAGTGAATCTATAGGCTTATGAAATCAATTTGAACACAAGCAAAGATTATAAGTTTGTGGCATGCTTATAAGCATCAAATAATAATTTGCATCAACAATGATAATTGTATATAGCATAAATTGCAATAAGCTCATGGAACCGAGCCCTTAGACACTCCCATATCAGTCTAATAAGACGAGAGATTTATTAATTTTCGGTTACCTCCAGATTATTGGTACATTGCCGTATACCTGACTTCTCAATACAATATGTTCAAACAGTGTGGAGGTCGGGCCTAAGCTTCTATGAAAAGTCCACAAAAACTGAACCGGGGCGGCTTCCCCCATAGATCTATTAATTTTACTAGCGGTTAACCCATCATATGTTAATTAACGGTCCATAATTGAGGTTTTAACAAAGGCAATCACTTAATGCAATTTAAAGACAACCACAGGTCCATTCATAGAGGGACAAAGCATACCATAAAAATCTTGTGTTCTAAGTTTATAAAAACATGTATTCCCCCTCGCGGGTTTAAAATCATTTAATAACTAGTATAAAGCGAGGCTATAGACTCACGTTGATAATGAAAGGCGGATTATCGGCTACGGGCGTGCTTCGGTCACGGAAACCTATATAAATAATAATCGGTCTTAGACTCTTGTCTAATGACTTTTATCAAAATAACAATATATATATGATGATTTTGTACATATGATGATGATCACGTGGGTTTTTATATCCTTGTTTACTCATTTTAGTGTTTACGTTTTGGTAACTTTTTACTAGTTTACTAGTTTTACCTACTTACCTATCTTAAGTCCAATAAGCTTAGTATAAGTTCTTTAACTTGTTTTAACCCATTTTATACCTATATTATCAGTATCTATAGTTTCCATGTTGGTCCCAAATGGTTTAAGCCCAATAAGTTCTTTTTATAAGTGCTTAACTTATTTAATCCAATTATTAGTCCAATATGCTTATTTAGCTCGTTAATGTCCGTATGTCCTATAGTTCGGGTTTTATCGGTTTTTACTTGTATTAGTTACTTATATATCAGTATATGACTTTTAAAAACTTTACATTAGACGGGTTTGATCGTCTAAGTTTTATTTGGCGAAAAACGTTAATTTTACGGTAATAGCCGAAAAAGTCGTAAAATTCAAGTTTATAGTTTTTATTACTTATAATTATTATTCCATAACCATTTATATAATTTATCCATTTAATTAACCTTTTACATATCTATATAAATAATTTTCATAAGTTAGTGGGTTTTTATTTTACATTTTATAAAATAAAATTTGAGTGCTTATATAATAATAATAAACATTAATTCTCAAAATCTGATTTTTATCTTCATGTTCACCATTTTTATCATATCTAGAGTTATATAATGAATTAGAAGCTCATTTTTGGGTGACATGTTCTTCATATTATGTTCTACATTTAGCTTAGCTTTAGATACTGCTCATTTTAAGTTTATCTTGCCTTAACAGTCCCTACAAAACTGCTTATTCAGATTAGAACACCCAACTTGTTTTGATCATATCTCACTCATTATATTGATTCCATTGCATGGCCAACTCTCACATGTGTATAACATCTTGTACTTACTGTAAATGGATCATACCATGCAATTTTATCTGTTCAAGTTTTAGTTATATACTGTTTTTATACAGCCAACTAAATAAGCATGATTTTAGCCTCATTTCTTATAGTTATTAACCTTTTTAAGCATATCTATCAACACTTGATCCCCACACAACATTTTTATCATCATATATACATCATATACATATACCAAAATAAAGAAAATACATTTGCTCTTTACAAAAATTACAAGAGAAAATGGAGAGGATGATCTTCTTTACCAACCAAGTGTATTTCTTGTTTTTGGAAGACAAGAACTTGATGAACACCAAAAGTAACTCCAAGATCATCAAACACCAAGAACAATAGTTGAGAAATCAGCCCTATGACACAAGCAAATCACCTCCTATGTTGTTAATATGGCCACCAAATGATCAAGGCTTCAAGATAACTCTATGATAGAGCTAGTTAACAAGTATTTTGTGGCTAGAAAGATCAAGAAGGGGTGTTTTGTTCATCAAAGTGGATGGCAAGGTGGTGGTGTTGAGAGAGTTTTGAGGTTGTTTGCATGAGTGTAAAATGGTGTGAATGAGTAGCTAGTGGTTTTTAGCTAGTGAAAGCTTAAAGTGTAAGCTTTGCTTACACTTGTTAAATAACAAGCAACAAGATGCCACATAGTGATGTGGTGTCTTGTTGGTGCCATCCCATGGTGCTAGTGGGGTAGGATAATGTATTTTGTCCCACCTCACTAATTTACGGGTATTCCTCGATTCTAGTTTTCTCGATTTGCGTGCCCTCGGGTCGTTTTACGAAAAACGTTTTTATAAATTATGAATCAACGTCACAAAACGAATCCAATAAAAATTGTCTCATCAAAAACGGAGTTCAAAAACGTAAATACGTAATCCTAAGGTTTCCGGTTTAGTCGTAAAGGACGCTAAGTTATGCACGTAAGCCCAAATTTAAATTCGTAAATTGTGAGTTCATCAACCAACACAAAAATAAGTTTCAAAAAATTATACGATATAAAATTTTTGGCATCCGTCGGTATCACGATCACTAGTAGTCCTCGTTGCTCGTCAAAATATTAAAATATAATATTTAATATCGGTTTCAACTTAAACCGTTAAATATAATAATATTTAACGTTATAAAATACTTCAAAATAATTGAATATAGAATTAAATTATGACCTTATTTTTACGGGTTTTACATCCTCACCACCTTAAGGGAGCGACGTCCCGGCGCTCAACTCGCCTCACTTTCGCCAATGCGCATTAAAGTCTCAATAAATATCGTCGTTGAAAGTCAAAAGATATTACATAATATGTGTTCTACATGATCGGACGTCATCGGATGATGCCGTCTCAAGTTCTCACAACTTACGATCATTTGACTAGATCACACACCATGTAAGTACATAAAAGAAAAGGTCGAACATAAACATCGAGTATAGATCTCCACCGTTAATCATCGAGAAAACCTTGAAAGAACCCTTGATAATAACTACTTGATCTCAAGAGTCTATCCACTTGTGGTGTCGGCTTCAACATACTCCTCGAGGTCGTAATGAATTTATTAACTCCATTCATTAAGAGACTCGGTCCTCAATCATTCCATAAGTACACGCATAAATCCTAGTGACACTTATCGTTTCTTCTTATACACTGCTTCCCGAGATTCATTTTAAACTCAGAATAAAATAGTGATCTTCAATACGAGGAACAGAAAGAGATAAAAATGAATTCAATAAACGCATAAATGGACAAGATGTGGTAAAATGATTTAAGATTAACGATCGACGAGGGATCTCGACTCACGTAACCGTAAAACATAATTATTCACAATACTAGAAAAATGAGAGCGAAGAATGAATTAAATATTAACATTAAAATAACGTTTGTCACAATCATCAATCCCGGTTTTGTATTACCTTAAAACTCAGTTGAGGTACCTTCTTGATAAAGATGATATATTAAAGATAGAAGTTAAATAGCTTAATAATTTATTTTGGTTGTCTTAAGAAACTTTGAAAGAATGACATGAATTTATTGATTAAACTCATATTGATGGTTACATTTAGAAAATATAATTTCTAAATTAAATCATTATTAGGAATATAAAGCAAACCGATAAATTCATTACATTTAAAGTAAAGTATGATAAGTCAATTAGTTCAAAAGGTAGAACAAATTTTTTTATTTTTTTTAAACATTAGTTTTAGTTATACAGAATATGATGTAATAATTTGACCTTTTACTTGTGATGGTTATTTTGATAATTGAAAATCGTTGGAAAAAAATATATAAAAGTTCCATGAAAATTTTATAATACTTTGTAGAAATACATAAAGGTGTTTATTATTTCAAGATAACATGGGATATATTCGGGTTTCAAAGTGTGACAAGATAACAAACAAATACGAATGGTAATAATGTCAACAATTAGTACGAAATCAACAATACAAAAGAGGACGAAACAAATGTCGTATGAATTCTTAAAGAGAATAATAAAATAAAGGCGTTGATGGTAAGACGATAAGAAATAATAGATTAAACAAGTTGTCAATTTTGTTAGTGCGGTCGATGGTTCACCAATATCAGTTCGTTAACTTAGCGGTGATCGATACATGATCGGAAATAAGATCCATACAAAAATTTTAATCAAAGAAAATTCCTAATAATCACTTGTAATTAAAATAAATCAAATGAACGATGTTAGTGTTTAAAGAGACAAGTTAAAGCACGATTCACAAGAGTGGATTTCGAGACAAACGAGAGTGACGGACGTCATCCCGGATATACGGAAATCACTCTAGTGATGATTCATTATTCACGTGCGGAGACATTCCAAAGATCTACCCAGTCGCATAAAGAAGATTGGACGAGAAGGAAGGATAAAACATTGAGACTTTCAAGTCATTTATCAACAGTCAGTAATTAGACGAACGGTAAAAAGAAATCAGTTATAAGATAAAATGAAGTAACAAGTGAAAAAGCGATCGTTGAGTAAAAACGTATTCGTAAGCGCGTAATTCGTTTAAGAAAAGGTAAGAAAACGTATGCGGATGCATATAAATTGCGCCACTTGAATACATTATAAAGGTTTTCAAAACTTCTTTTCACTTTATTTCATTTTATTTATCTTTATCATAAATACAAGTAAAAAGTTCTTTATTATCAAGATTTTTAAGTTGACTACTATTCAGCCTAGCATGGCTCCTTCTAAATTAGACATAGGTGATCAGGCCATGTATAATTTAGGGCTAGCAATGCAGTGCTCCGTTTCGTCGAAAAGTATTACGTTTCTTATCTTTATATAAACCATGCCATTTGTAAAATGGAATTTAAAAATAGTTTATAAATTTATAGGATACAATTAATTTGTGAGATACTTAATAAGCAACTTTTAATCTTACGAAAAGTATTAAGACCAAAGTAAAAATAATTGGTGAAAATAATCGTAAAACAATATCAGATTTATTTATAATATGACATTATGACAACGTATAAAGTAGTCAAAGTTTTGCAAAAAGTGGCGAATAGTAGCTCATAAAACAGTCAATGAAATGGTTACAAGTCGTTAAGGTTTCAAAGGTTATAAGGTTTAGACGAAAACGCCATGAGACACGCGATAAAATATCGACAAAGAATGTGAAGACAAAACTCCAAAACTCAACCCAAGTCAGTGGAAGGTTAAAAGAAAAATAAAAATAATATCGAATGACAAAAGAGTCATATATATGAAAAGAATAAAACAATCCACATGTGTATTCTATGTAAGATACTCGACACAACATGCTTTTAAGAAAGTATATTATTCGTTTTCAAATTATCCCATTATTCCGGTAATTGCTAATCCTGTACTGTTTCTATTTTTAAACATTTTCACATGCAACTAGTATTCGTTAGTTGTAAAATAATATTTGTTAAAATTTTACGATCTCAAATGAAATCAAAACAGCTTAGAAACATTTAAAACTCATGTTTTGAATTTTCTATCAGATTTAACTTTTAAATATAAGCCGATTAATTGACCCGATAAACGACATTTCCATGACTCGGAGTCTAAAGCATTTTGATGCAAAACGACGTTTCAGACGACTTTCTAGTTTTACCCGAGACCTGAAAACCAATGTAAAATGACCAAAATACCCCTGCAAGTTCTGTGCAGGTTTGACTATTTTATTTTAAAAAAACGCAGGTTTTACTTTTAAGTTATGACCTGTTTATACTGCCCCTACAGTTTCTGCATAAAGTGTATTTTTCGACACTTCTTAACGGCTCAAAATATATACATATATACACACATGTCTTGTGGATTTTATAACAACAAAAAATAAATCTCGTAATGAGCATCAAATAAAATATAGCATGATGAATGACAGAAAATGCTTCAAGGTATTCAACACGAAATTTAGGAAGCAAGACGGTGAAAGACGTTCGTAATTTAGATTCCAAAATGCAATGTAGGCAAATCTCCTTGGTGCCACGATTGTCAAAAACACAAAACATAACAAGAAAAGAATGGAACATTAACATGCTACCCTCCGGGAGCGAGAAGATTAATGAAAAACAATGATACAAATTTATAGAAGTAAAAACGTATTCCAATCTAGCGCCATAATCTAGACGATGATTTATAAAATGACGATGACGTTACCGAGATATAAGTGAACAATACACTTCGGAGTCGATACATATAAATGTCAATAATTAGCGGTTAGTCTATTCCAAGGACACATTGAGCTACACAATGGTCTAGAAATTACGTTAAAAGACGTCCAAGCACAAATAGCCGGAAGACGATTTGGATATCTATATAGATATCTAAAAGGGTTAAGCAATAAAAGTAACGCGCGCAGATGAAGGTATGTAAGGTCATAACAAAATGAGATAGGATAATTTCCAATAATTTAAATAAATGTAGAGAATCCTTCAAAATAATTGCAGGAAAAACTCCAAAATTTTATTTAAGTAAATCATTAATAAATGATAACTCTTATCGAAAAGTTTAACGATATCAATATATATATCGATAAAGGATTATAGTATTTATTTAGAAATACTTAGCAATAAGGCATACATAATAATGTATACTAAAGTTGTAATCCCAGAAGTAGCTTGAACCTGAAGTCACGCGAAATCATGTGCACCGACTCTTTGAAAAAAAAAAATCAACAGTTATAGTTTAGGTATTTCTTTACCAACCAAGTGTATTTCTTGTTTTTGGAAGACAAGAACTTGATGAACACCAAAAGTAACTCCAAGATCATCAAACACCAAGAACAATAGTTGAGAAATCAGCCCTAGGACACAAGCAAATCACCTCCTATGTTGTTAATATGGCCACCAAATGATCAAGGCTTTAATAACTCTATGATAGAGCTAGTTAACAAGTATTTTGTGGCTAGAAAGATCAAGAAGGGGTGTTTTGTTCATCAAAGTGGATGGCAAGGTGGTGGTGTTGAGAGAGTTTTGAGGTTTTTTGCATGAGTGTAAAATGGTGTGAATGAGTAGCTAGTGGTTTTTAGCTAGTGAAAGCTTAAAGTGTAAGCTTTGCTTACACTTGTTAAATAACAAGTTAACAAGATGCCACATAGTGATGTGGTGTCTTGTTGGTGCCATCCCATGGTGCTAGTGGGGTGGGATAATGTATTTTGTCCCACCTCACTAATTTACGGGTATTCCTCGATTCTAGTTTTCTCGATTTGCGTGCCCTCGGGTCGTTTTACGAAAAAAGTTTTTATAAATTATGAATCAACGCCACAAAACGAATCCAATAAAAATTGTCTCATCAAAAACGGAGTTCAAAAACGTAAATACGTAATCCTAAGGTTTCCGGTTTAGTCGTAAAGGACGCTAAGTTATGCACGTAAGCCCTGATAACTAAGGTTTTACCTAGTTAAAAAGATTAAGTTCGTTGTGTTGGTCTAATCGAATTGATCTTAGTTCTCTATGCGACTTCGTTTTAATTTGGTGACTCTATTGTTTTTGGTGGAACAAAGATGTGTCGTTGTAGTGTTTAAAGTAAAAAGGTGCAGAACAATTAAAGTAAAGGTGCTCTTAAAGTAAATCTAAGTCTAATTAAAGTAAAAGTGCAAGTATTTAAAAACGTGACTGAAATTAAAGGGCACTAAATCAAATGACGTAAACTTAAATCTATCTAAGGCAAACTTAAAGTGCGACTAAAACTTAAACTAAGGCAAAAACTAAAATTAAGCTAAGGCAAATAGTCTTAAAGTGCAATTAAATAAAAGGCAGGAAAAATAAAGTTTGAAAATAAAAATGAAAGACAAAAGCTAATAAGAACCTGAATACAGCTCATTCGGAATAAACCTTCGTTTAGAACAATCACTCGTCCGGAATGTCACCTTTGGTTGAAATGATTCTTCTTTCTTAGGAATATTGCCAAAATCCTTGATCCGGAAAAAATTGATCTGAATATGTCACTTATCCAAAACAATCCTTCGTTCGGAACTTTACTGATTCGGAACTCTAAATCTTGCCTTGATTCGGAAGTATTTTGTCACCCTTGATTCGGAAGTTTCCGAGTGAAGCCCCTTGATTCGGAAGTTTAGAACTTCCGAATGAACACCTCTTGAGTCGGAAGTTGCTCCTTGATCCGGAAGTTTATTCGGAACTTTTAAGTTCCGAATGAACAACTCTTGGTTCGGAACTTTGGAAACTTCCGAATGAATACCCACTGATCCGGAACTTTTATGTTCCGAATGAACAGTGCTTGATCCGGAACTTTTAAGTTCCGAATGAAGCTTTTCTGGTTCGGAACTTTTGAAGTTCCGAATGAATGGTTCTTGAGTCGGAAGTTTTCCTTCGTCCGAAACTTTGAATGTTCCGGATAAACAGCTTGACTCGGAAGTTTTGCTAACCCAAAAATCATCCGGATGAAACCTTGATTCGGAACTTTGAAAGTTCCGAATGAGCACTTTCCCTCCTTCTTGGTTCGGAACTTTTCCTGGAAAGATCAGAAACAAAGCAAATGCTCCCGAAGAACAAGGAGATACAGTAACAGCAGATCTAAACAAAAACTAACCAAAATCAAACACAAACAATTCAATAAAAATAGTAACGAATCAACAGTAACATCAACAAACAATTAAAAACACGAAATCAAACAACTTTAACAACAATAATCAAAAACCACTTGGATCAAAATAAAAGCATGAACATAAACATAAACACAACAAATCAAAGATTAAGAAAGGTAGATAAGAGATAGACAAGATAAAGTAAAGATTGACAATAATTAAAGGAAAACTTACTTGAAATTAAATGAATTTAAGGTGCAAGAAAAGGTATTTAAATTTGACAATAAAAGTAAATGACAAGGTATTTAAATGGTGGAAGAGCTAATTGTCACACTTAGCCAACAACAAAGAAATGACTATCCTAATGACTATTTATAGGGGAGGATTAAGGAAGCTTCCTCCCCTCTTTCATTTCTTCTTAATTACAAGCTTAAGTCCCTCCTTTTGTTAATCTTCATTAATTGCGTCATTAGTCCTTTTCTTCTAATCTTCTTTAAACTTGGACTTAAGGGACTTTTGGCTTCGGGATTTCTTCGAACTCGTCTTTAAATTCTTCAATAAAATAGACTTGAATTCTTCGGCTTTTGATAAACTTCCGTCTTTTGACTTTTTCTTCGATAAATCTTCAGAATTGGTCGTGGACTTCCGTTCTTTTTGCACTCTTGACTTCTTGACTTCGTCTTTCATCCTTTTCTTCAATAAAAGTCCGTAAATGCCCGTGAATGTCCGAGTTTTCTCCACATTTCACCTTTTCATCCCAAATCACAACAAAAACACAAACCACGCATAATTCCGACATAAAAGACATAAAATACACGTTTTGGTCCGGTTATTATTGTAATTAAGTGGTAGAAAAGATGGGTGTTTACACACCTATCAAATCCCCTACACTTGACCATTGCAATGTCCTCATGCAATGCATTAGTTACAAAGCAAGATTACACTTTTCATCATAATCAATCCACGTTGGCCTTTATTAAAGAGATAGAAAATAAAAAACATACAAAATAAAGAAATCAAAAGCATACCTTGGGTTTTGAAAATGTTATGAATAATCATCATCCTCAAGTTTTCACTTTCTCCAAACCAAGCTTAAAAACGAGATCATTGTTATTATAAGTTAGTAGACTAACACGAACTCATGTGGGCCAATTATTTACTTAGACTCCCTTATTCCTAGGGGTATCTCTTATATTTTATTGTTGTCTTGAATGATCACGAGGATGCATTGTTGACTTATTTCGGTAGTTATTAAGTCTGAAAATAAAGTGAATGATTTAATCAATAGTTAGCTAAAGGACCAAATCTTTTAAAACTGCTTCTCGGGACCTCATAAAGTTCATATCTTGGCATAACTCACTTCGCGATTTGAGACCTCTCTCGGACCGATATTTGGCAGCGACTTCATACTTCAAATCTTGAGAGACGTTCATGAAATGGTCTTCTCTTCATACAGGAATTTCTTCACTTGAAGTTTTGAGAGATTCATACATGGACCACGACTTCTTCATTTTTCTCCAATCTTTATTTTGGACTTTGATATACAACGATCCGCCTCCTTTTATGACTTGGATCTATTTATCCTCATACCTTGTTAGGGTCTTTTCGGATACACTTCTCCATGACTTTTGGGGAGTTTTGCTTTACGTCGTGTGTCTCGATCCTTCATATTGATTTTCGATAAATGATTCTTCACATCACTTTGGATCTTTAGCAACAAAATATAGCCCTCATGCCTTGTTAGGGCCTTTTCGGACTCGCCAATCTTCGCGTCCCGCTTCAATAAGTTATGCCTTGGCTATGAACTCTAATCCATACCGAGCAACTTTTAAACGATCTGGGGCTAGAAGCTAAGTAACTTTTCAAATCGTACAACCTTATTTATTAGCAGATAAATTTATTAGCAAGCTATGGGAGAATAGGCTTATAATTAACTCACATAAATTCACGAAAGAATACCGAACTTATAATTGGCTCTATCATCTCTCGTTCTCCACAGTTTAAAATCTCAAGTAATGAGACTCGTGGATACTTAGCCTATTAAATCAAAATTTTGGGTTTTCGAGTCGCCTATAGGATCTTGCGAATTCTTAGACTTTTTCAAGTTTAGAAATCGCATTTTAAAATTCCCTTGATAAACGACTCTCTAGGATCAATTATAGGAACTTGCGAAAAGTTCTTGTTCTTAACCCGTGAGAGTTAAGACTTTCGCGTTTTATAGCTCCCTATATAAAAGCCTAGCAAAACTTGACTTAAAACCGTTAAGGATACTAGCTAGAGTAAACTCGGATTGAGTCAAAAGATTCACAACGTTTGAAAATTAAAACCACTTATTCAAAGATTTATTATAGCAAAGAAAGAAAATAACTATACAAAGGAAAAACTAATAGGCCAAAATAGATCAAAAATTTTGAAAAATGTCGAAAAATTGATTTTCCGGTTAAAATGAGGACAAATACAAGGAAAAGATCACTTAACTTCGATAGAAGTCCCCCCTACACTTAAGATAAACATTGTCCTCAATGTTTAAGCATGTGAGAATAAACTCCCCTACACTTAGGACATTGTGCACGTTGTTTAAATCTCGCGAAGGAAAAGACAACTAAAGAGATTTCTATTTTAATATTGAGAAAATATAAAATAGTGAATCGAAAAGAGTTTAGGATAGAACCGGGAAGAAGTAGAACACGGAATCACGGGTCGTCAAGAATCAGCAAGAGTGGATCATTGAAGCTCGAATCCCTGATTAAGAAGTGAGGAGAGGAAAGCAAACCAACGGGTCCCCCCTACACTTATGATAAAGAAAGCGAAATGATAGATGCATGGGTTGCCTCCCAAGAAGCGCTTGATTTTTGGTAACCGAGTCGTGATCCTGACTCGACCTTGATCATCAACGGAAGAAGCATGAAACATATCCACCAGGATCAAAGACATAGTTTTCATCCATCAATAAGCACGAGCTTAAGGCGAACAAGGCAAGCCAAAAGAGAAGTGGCAAGGTTCCCTTAAGCAGCGATGGAGCATGGTGGAAGCAAGTATGGTGCGGTGCAAGCATGTCTTCAATAGTTCCAAAGCTTTTTCCTTTTATTTCATCAGGTGGATACTGAGATGGCTTAAAGACTTCAATACCCGGGGTCGAACACCTTTTCCTTTAGGGGAAAATAGCACTCAGGCTCAGCCGAGTGTGAAGAAGATCCGCAAAGAAGCACAACCTCGTCCTCAGAAGGAAGACAAAGAGGTGTCAAATCATAAGTGCAACGGATTTCGGTGTCGACCGGTTTCTTTTCCTTGGACAGAATGCTCTTCAAATCCAAAGTAGGATCAAGGCGATAATCTTCAAAGTCCAAAGGAGGAGCATCACTCTCATGAGGGAAGTATGTGTTGAGAAATTCAGAGAAATCTTCCTCAAATGAATAATCGTCCAAGGTAGGATCGAGTGATGGCGGAGGATCTTCAGCATGTGAAGAATCGCTCGAGAGAGTATCAGCCTCATCAAAATCATCGAAAGCGGGCAGCACGGGATACTCAGAAGTATAATCAAAATCATCCGAATCTGAGCTAGAATCATCATCATCATAAGCATCGAAGACCGGTTGAGAATCATAAATGGGAGAAGCGTCCAAAGTAGAGTGAGAATCATCCACATTATCTTCAAAGAGTGGATTATCAGTGGAAGACTCGAATAGAGGATTGTCATAGACGGTAAAGTCGTTGAGCACATTAATCATATTCACTGATTCTCGTCCTCCAAAGGCTCTGCCTGTAAGCTTACCCATTTTAAAAACTTTTGAATCATCCCCGACTCGTAAGATTAACTCACCTTCGGCCACATCTACTAAAGCACGTCCGGTTCTTAAGAATGGCCGACCAAGTATTAAAGGAATACGAGGGTCCATTTCATAATCAACTACGACAAAATCGACCGGGAAAGTAAATGTGCCAACTTTGATAAACACGTCTTCGGCTATACCAACGGGGTACGCGAGAGTGCGGTTCGCAAGTTCGAGAGTCATCTTTGTTGGAATGAGGTCGGGTAATGATAGTTTTTTCCAAACACTCAGTGGCATCAAATTAATACTAGCCCCGAGATCAGCAAGGGCAGTAAATTCTTCAGTTTTGTTGAACACGCAAGGCAACACAAAACGACCGGGATCTCCAAGCTTTTCCGGAAGTTCTCTAAGAAGAACTGCAGAGCAGTTTTCATTTAAGCGTGTGTTGGCGAGTTCAATCAGCTTCTCCTTCTTGCTAAGTAATTCCTTGAATGCTTTGACAAATTTCGGCATGTGGCAAAGTGCTTCAACAAGGCTAATGTTGATGGTCATTTTAGATAGCATATCCACATATTTCGATACTTGACAGTCATTCTTGGTTAGCTCGTTGGTCTTGCCTATGCAAGAAGGGTATGGGATTCTAGGTTGATAAGGGGAAGGTGAAGGTGTAGTTGGTGAAGGTTGAGATGTTGAAGGGTCCTTCCGAGATACATCGTCATGACGAGGCGGAGACGGTAATGGTGCACTACTACTAGGTGTAGGAGGAGTAGGGATACATGGTGGTTGAGGAGGTGTAGATGATGGTGGTGGGATAGGTGGATCGACAATGGTAATTCCACTACGCGTAGTTATAGCACTCACATTAGCTCGCGGATTAGTGACGGTGTTTGAAGGTAGAGAACCCGAAGAAGAAGAAGGTTGAGCTTCGGGCAAGAAACTAGCCAACAGATTCTTTAATTCAGTTGTTTGAGTGATGAAGGAGGATGAAGATTATCACGAACCTCGGTTCTGATGTCATTACCTTGCTTCAAGATATCTCCTTTCAAATTGATTATTTGGCTCTGTAGATTCTTGATTTGCTCACCTTGAGTTCTCATGATGGTGTCAACATCGGGATTAATGGGTGGGTGTTGTTGGGTGGGTGGTTGATAAGGGTTAGAAGCTCTTGGTGGGATTTGGTTGCTTCTATTGTAGTTGTTGGCGGGGTTTTGGTTTTGAGGAGAAAAACCGGGTGAAAGGTAGTTGTTGGAACGGTAGCTCAACAGATTTCTATCCCCTTGTTGTCTAGCTTGGTAATTTTCTGGTGAATAATTACCGTAAGCTGCATACACATTTTCCGGATTTCCTTGAGTCGAAGGACAATCGGTGTATGAGTGAGGACCGCCACATGTTTCACAAGGATTAGCAACCGCTTTAACTTGTTGTTGTTGTTGGTTTGAAGCGAGAAGCGTAATACTTTTGCTCATTTCAGCCATCATGCGGGTGAGTTCGGTCATCTCAGGGTTTGCTGAGGTAGAAGAAACATTGACTCTCGGGTTGTTCCTTGAAGAAGCAGAGGAATCCCAGTTCTTGTGGTGAGTAGTCATGTTCTCAATTAACTCTCTACACTCCTCAGGTCTCCTTTTCATGAATGTGCCACCGGCGGCTGCATTAATCGTATCACGATCTCGACAAGTCAATCCGTTGTAGAAAGTATCAATCAATGTGACGGGAAGCATGTTGTGGTTTGGACAACGGTCGATCAAGACATTATATCTCTCCCAAGCATCAAAAAGAGATTCATCAGGATCTTGCATGAAACCGCTGATCTGATTGCGAAGGCTTGTGACCATGGATGGTGGAAAGTAGCGCGATAGAAAGCGTTGAGTCATGTCATCCCAAGTGTGAATAGAATTCTTCGGGAGACGATCAAACCATTTCTCGGCATGATGCGATAAAGTATGTGGGAAGAGTTGTAGGCGGAGAACATCCATTGTGGCACCAGGCAACTTCATGCTTTGGGTGATTGTAATGAACTTGTCGAGGTGTTTGTTGGCATCATCATCAGGCAATCCTCTAAATGGGTTTGTTTGTACTTGCTGAATCATGTGATGCTTCAACGAAAACTCAGGAGCGTTGATCTGCATCGGCGCAATCGGTCCTCCTCGTCCAAACATTGTTGGTTGACAAAGTTCCTCCATGGTCTGAAGATCGGGCTGTGGAAGAGCATTGTTGTTATTATTATTATTGAGGTTCGGTGGAATGTTGTTGTTGTTAACACCTGCCATATCTAAATCTTCTTGAGGCTCGGGCTCTTGATAGTTAGAAGATCTAGTACGCATACACCTGAAAATGCAAAAGAAAACAAAACCAAACACAAAGACAATATATATACTCAAGAAAGATAAAATCTTTTTGGATTTTTGAAATTTTTAATTTTTATGATTTTTTGAATTTTTTATGCAAGAAAAGTAACGTTCACAAGTGAGCGGATCCCAAAAAGCAACGTGACTCTCACAGAAAACTGTTGATCTTAACGAAAAGAGCCGGCAGCGGCGCCATTTGATAACTAAGGTTTTACCTAGTTAAAAAGATTAAGTTTGTTGTGTTGGTCTAATCGAATTGATCTTAGTTCTCTATGCGACTTCGTTTTAATTTGGTGACTCTATTGTTTTTGGTGGAACAAAGATGTGTCGTTGTAGTGTTTAAAGTAAAAAGGTGCAGAACAATTAAAGTAAAGGTGCTCTTAAAGTAAATCTAAGTCTAATTAAAGTAAAAGTGCAAGTATTTAAAAACGTGACTGAAATTAAAGGGCACTAAAGCAAATGACGTAAACTTAAATCTATCTAAGGCAAACTTAAAGTGCGACTAAAACTTAAACTAAGGCAAAAACTAAAATTAAGCTAAGGCAAATAGTCTTAAAGTGCAATTAAATAAAAGGCAGGAAAAATAAAGTTTGAAAATAAAAATCAAAGACAAAAGCTAATAAGAACCTGAATACAGCTCATTCGGAATAAACCTTCGTTTAGAACAATCACTCGTCCGAAATGTCACCTTTGGTTGAAATGATTCTTCTTTCTTAGGAATATTGCCAAAATCCTTGATCCGGAACAAATTGATCTGAATATGTCACTTATCCAAAACAATCCTTCGTTCGGAACTTTACTGATTCGGAACTCTAAATCTTGCCTTGATTCGGAAGTATTTTTTCACCCTTGATTCGGAAGTTTCCGAGTGAAGCCCCTTGATTCGGAAGTTTAGAACTTCCGAATGAACACCTCTTGAGTCGGAAGTTGCCCCTTGATCCGGAAGTTTATTCGGAACTTTTAAGTTCCGAATGAACAACTCTTGGTTCGGAACTTTGGAAACTTCCGAATGAATACCCACTGATCCGGAACTTTTAAGTTCCGAATGAACAGTGCTTGATCCGGAACTTTTAAGTTCCGAATGAAGCTTTTCTGGTTCGGAACTTTTTAAGTTCCGAATGAATGGTTATTGAGTCGGAAGTTTTCCTTCGTCCGGAACTTTGAATGTTCCGGATAAACAGCTTGACTCGGAAGTTTTGCTGACCCAAAAATCTTCCGGATGAAACCTTGATTCGGAACTTTGGAAGTTCCGAATGAGCACTTTCCCTCCTTCTTGGTTCGGAACTTTTCCTGGAAAGATCAGAAACAAAGCAAATGCTCCCGAAGAACAAGGAGATACAGTAACAGCAGATCTAAACAAAAACTAACCAAAATCAAACACAAACAATTCAATAAAAATAGTAACGAATCAACAGTAACATCAACAAACAATTAAAAACACGAAATCAAACAACTTTAACAACAATAATCAAAAACCACTTGGATCAAAATAAAAGCATAAACATAAACATAAACACAACAAATCAAAGATTAAGAAAGGTAGATAAGAGATAGACAAGATAAAGTAAAGATTGACAATAATTAAAGGAAAACATACTTGAAATTAAATGAATTTAAGGTGCAAGACAAGGTATTTAAATTTGACAATAAAAGTAAATGACAAGGTATTTAAATGGTGGAAGAGCTAATTGTCACACTTAGCCAACAACAAAGAAATGACTATCCTAATGACTATTTATAGGGGAGGATTAAGGAAGCTTCCTCCCCTCTTTCATTTCTTCTTAATTACAAGCTTAAGTCCCTCCTTTTGTTAATCTTCATTAATTGCGTCATTAGTCCTTTTCTTCTAATCTTCTTTAAACTTGGACTTAAGGGACTTTTGGCTTCGGGATTTCTTCGAACTCGTCTTTAAATTCTTCAATAAAATAGACTTGAATTCTTCGGCTTTTGATAAACTTCCGTATTTTGACTTTTTCTTCGATAAATCTTCAGAATTGGTCGTGGACTTCCGTTCTTTTTGCACTCTTGACTTCTTGACTTCGTCTTTCATCCTTTTCTTCAATAAAAGTCCGTAAATGCCCGTGAATGTCCGTGTTTTCTCCACTTTTCACCTTTTCATCCCAAATCACAACAAAAACACAAACCACGCATAATTCCGACATGAAAGACATAAAATACACGTTTTGGTCCGGTTATTATTGTAATTAAGTGGTAGAAAAGATGGGTGTTTACACACCTATCAAGCCCAAATTTAAATCCGTAAATTGTGAGTTCATCAACCAACACAAAAATAAGTTTCAAAATATTATATGATATAAAATTTTTGGCATCCGTCGGTATCGCGATCACTAGTAGTCCTCGTTGCTCGTCAAAATATTAAAATATAATATTTAATATCGGTTTCAACTTAAACCGTTAAACATAATAATATTTAACGTTATAAAATACTTCAAAATAATTGAAAATAGAATTATTAATTGTCGGTTACCTCCAGATTATTGGTACATTGCCGTATACCTGACTTCTCAATACAATATGTTCAAACAGTGTGGAGGTCGGGCCTAAGCTTCTATGACAAGTCCACAAAAACTGAACCGGGGCGGCTTCCCCCATAGATCTATTAATTGTACTAGCGGTTAACCCATCATAGGTTAATTAACGGTCCATAATTGAGGTTTTAACAAAGGCAATCACTTAATGCAATTTAAAGGCAACCACGGGTCCATTTATAGAGGGACAAAGCATACCATAAAAATCTTGTGTTCTAAGTTTATAAAAACATGTATTCCCCCTCGCGGGTTTAAAATCATTTAATAAATAGTATAAAACGAGGCTATAGACTCACGTTGATAATGAAAGGAGGATTATCGGCTACGGGCGTGCTTCGGTCACGGAAACCTATATAAATAATATTCGGTCTTAGACTCTTGTCTAATGACTTTTATCGAAATAACAATATACATATGATGATTTTGTACATATGATGATGATCAAGTGGGTTTATATATCCTTGTTTACTCATTTTAGTGTTCACGTTTTGGTAACTTTTTACTAGTTTACTAGTTTTACCTACTTACCTATCTTAAGTCCAATAAGCTTAGTATAAGTTCTTTAACTTGTTTTAACCCATTTTATACCTATATTATCAGTATCTATAGTTTCCATGTTGGGTCCAAATGGGTTAAGCCAAATAAGTTCTTTTTATAAGTGCTTAACTTATATAGTCCAATTATTAGTCCAATATGCTTATTTAGCTCGTTAATGTCCGTATGTCCTATAGTTCGGGTTTTATCGGTTTTTACTTGTATTAGTTACTTATATATCAGTATACGACTTTTAAAAACTTTACATTAGACGGGTTTGGTCGTCTAAGTTTTATTTGGCGAAAAACGTTAATTTTACGGTAATAGCCGAAAAAGTCAAAAAAATCAAGTTTATAGTTTTTATTACTTATAAGTATTATTCCATAACCATTTATATAATTTATCCATTTAATTAACCTTTTACATATTTATATAAATAAGTTTCATAAGTTAGTGGGTTTTTATTTTATATTTTATAAAATAAAATTTGAGTGCTTATATAATAATAATAAACATTAATTCTCAAAATCTGATTTTTATCTTCATGTTCACCATTTTTTTCATATCTAGAGTTCTATAATGAATTAGAAGCTCATTTTTGGGTGACATGTTCTTCATATTATGTGCTACATTTAGCTTAGTTATAGCTACTGCTCATTTTAAGTTTATCTTGCCTTAACAGTCCCTACAAATCTGCTTATTCAGATTAGAACACCCAACTTGTTTTGATCATATATCACTCCTTATATTGATTCCATTGCATGGCCAACTCTCACATGTGTATAACATCTTGTACTTACTGTAAATGGATCATACCATGCAATTTTATCTGTTCAAGTTTTAGTTATATACTGTTTTTATACAGCCAACTAAATAAGCATGATTTTAGCCTCATTTCTTATAGTTATTAACCTTTTTAAGCATATCTATCAACACTTGATCCCCACACAACATTTTTATCATCATATATACATCATATAAATATACAAAAATAAAGAAAATACATTTGTTCTTTGCAAAAATAACAAGAAAAAATGGAGAGGATGATCTTCTTTACCAACCAAGTGTATTTCTTGTTTTTGGAAGACAAGAACTTGATGAACACCAAAAGTAACTCCAAGATCATCAAACACCAAGAACAATAGTTGAGAAATCAGCCATAGGACACAAGCAAATCACCTCCTATGTTGTTAATATGGCCACCAAATGATCAAGGCTTCAAGATAACTCTATGATAGAGCTAGTTAACAAGTATTTTGTGGCTAGAAAGATCAAGAAGGGGTGTTTTGTTCATCAAAGTGGATGGCAAGGTGGTGGTGTTGAGAGAGTTTTGAGGTTTTTTGCATGAGTGTAAATTGGTGTGAATGAGTAGCTAGTGGTTTTTAGCTAGTGAAAGCTTAAAGTGTAAGCTTTGCTTACACTTGTTAAATAACAAGTTAACAAGATGCCACATAGTGATGTGGTGTCTTGTTGGTGCCATCCCATGGTGCTAGTGGGGTGGGATAATGTATTTTGTCCCACCTCACTAATTTACGGGTATTCCTCGATTCTAGTTTTCTCGATTTGCGTGCCCTCGGGTCGTTTTACGAAAAACGTTTTTATAAATTATGAATCAACGTCACAAAACGAATCCAATAAAAATTGTCTCATCAAAAACAGAGTTCAAAAACGTAAATACGTAATCCTAAGGTTTCCGGTTTAGTCGTAAAGGACGCTAAGTTATGCACGTAAGCCCAAATTTAAATCCGTAAATTGTGAGTTCATCAACCAACACAAAAATAAGTTTCAAAATATTATACGATATAAAATTTTTGGCATCCGTCGGTATCGCGATCACTAGTAGTCCTCGTTGCTCGTCAAAATATTAAAATATAATATTTAATATCGGTTTCAACTTAAACCGTTAAACATAATAATATTTAACGTTATAAAATACTTCAAAATAATTGAAAATAGAATTATTAATTGTCAGTTACCTCCAGATTATTGGTACATTGCCGTATACCTGACTTCTCAATACAATATGTTCAAACAGTGTGGAGGTCGGGCCTAAGCTTCTATGACAAGTCCACAAAAACTGAACCGGGGCGGCTTCCCCCATAGATCTATTAATTGTACTAGCGGTTAACCCATCATAGGTTAATTAACGGTCCATAATTGAGGTTTTAACAAAGGCAATCACTTAATGCAATTTAAAGGCAACCACGGGTCCATTCATAGAGGGACAAAGCATACCATAAAAATCTTGTGTTCTAAGTTTATAAAAACATGTATTCCCCCTCGCGGGTTTAAAATCATTTAATAACTAGTATAAAGCGAGGCTATAGACTCACGTTGATAATGAAAGGCGGATTATCGGCTACGGGCGTGCTTCGGTCACGGAAACCTATATAAATAATAATCGGTCTTAGACTCTTGTCTAATGACTTTTATCAAAATAACAATATACATATGATGATTTTGTACATATGATGATGATCAAGTGGGTTTATATATCCTTGTTTACTCATTTTAGTGTTTACGTTTTGGTAACTTTTTACTAGTTTACTAGTTTTACCTACTTACCTATCTTAAGTCCAATAAGCTTAGTATAAGTTCTTTAACTTGTTTTAACCCATTTTATACCTATATTATTAGTATCTATAGTTTCCATGTTGGGCCCAAATGGGTTAAGCCAAATAAGTTCTTTTTATAAGTGCTTAACTTATATAGTCCAATTATTAGTCTAATATGCTTATTTAGCTCGTTAATGTCCGTATGTCCTATAGTTCGGGTTTTATCGGTTTTTACTTGTATTAGTTACTTATATATCAGTATATGACTTTTAAAAACTTTACATTAGACGGGTTTGGTCATCTAAGTTTTATTTGGCGAAAAACGTTAATTTTACGGTAATAGTCGAAAAAGTCGTAAAAATCAAGTTTATAGTTTTTATTACTTATAAGTATTATTCCATAACCATTTATATAATTTATCCATTTAATTAACCTTTTACATATTTATATAAATAGGTTTCATAAGTTAGTGGGTTTTTATTTTACATTTTATAAAATAAAATTTGAGTGCTTATATAATAATAATAAACATTAATTCTCAAAATCTGATTTTTATCTTCATGTTCACCATTTTTTCATATCTAGAGTTCTATAATGAATTAGAAGCTCATTTTTGGGTGACATGTTCTTCATATTATGTGCTACATTTAGCTTAGTTATAGCTACTGCTCATTTTAAGTTTATCTTGCCTTAACAGTCCCTACAAAACTGCTTATTCAGATTAGAACACCCAACTTGTTTTGATCATATCTCACTCCTTATATTGATTCCATTGCATGGTTAACTCTCACATGTGTATAACATCTTGTACTTACTGTAAATGGATCATACCATGCAATTTTATCTGTTCAAGTTTTAGTTATATACTGTTTTTATACAGCCAACTAAATAAGCATGATTTTAGCCTCATTTCTTATAGTTATTAACCTTTTTAAGCATATCTATCAACACTTGATCCCCACACAACATTTTTATCATCATATATACATCATATACATATACAAAAATAAAGAAAATACATTTGTTCTTTGCAAAAATAACAAGAAAAAATGGAGAGGATGATCTTCTTTACCAACCAAGTGTATTTCTTGTTTTTGGAAGACAAGAACTTGATGAACACCAAAAGTAACTCCAAGATCATCAAACACCAAGAACAATAGTTGAGAAATCAGCCATAGGACACAAGCAAATCACCTCCTATGTTGTTAATATGGCCACCAAATGATCAAGGATTCAAGATAACTCTATGATAGAGCTAGTTAACAAGTATTTTGTGGCTAGAAAGATCAAGAAGGGGTGTTTTGTTCATCAAAGTGGATGGCAAGGTGGTGGTGTTGAGAGAGTTTTGAGGTTTTTTGCATGAGTGTAAAATGGTGTGAATGAGTAGCTAGTGTTTTTTAGCTAGTGAAAGCTTAAAGTGTAAGCTTTGCTTACACTTGTTAAATAACAAGTTAACAAGATGCCACATAGTGATGTGGTGTCTTGTTGGTGTCATCCCATGGTGCTAGTGGGGTGGGATAATGTATTTTGTTCCACCTCACTAATTTACGGGTATTCCTCGATTCTAGTTTTCTCGATTTGCGTGCCCTCGGGTCGTTTTACGAAAAACTTTTTTATAAATTATGAATCAACGTCACAAAACGAATCCAATAAAAATTGTCTCATAAAAAACGGAGTTCAAAAACGTAAATACGTAATCCTAAGGTTTCCGGTTTAGTCGTAAAGGACGCTAAGTTATGCACGTAAGCCCAAATTTAAATCCGTAAATTGTGAGTTCATCAACCAACACAAAAATAAGTTTCAAAATATTATACGATATAAAATTTTTGGCATCCGTCGGTATCGCGATCACTAGTAGTCCTCGTTGCTCGTCAAAATATTAAAATATAATATTTAATATCGGTTTCAACTTAAACCGTAAAACATAATAATATTTAACGTTATAAAATACTTCAAAATAATTGAAAATAGAATTATTAATTGTCAGTTACCTCCAGATTATTGGTACATTGCCGTATACCTGACTTCTCAATACAATATGTTCAAACAGTGTGGAGGTCGGGCCTAAGCTTCTATGACAAGTCCACAAAAACTGAACCGGGGCGGCTTCCCCCATAGATCTATTAATTGTACTAGCGGTTAAGCCATCATAGGTTAATTAACGGTCTATAATTGAGGTTTTAACAAAGGCAATCACTTAATGCAATTTAAAGGCAACCACGGGTCCATTCATAGAGGGACAAAGCATACCATAAAAATCTTGTGTTCTAAGTTTATAAAAACATGTATTCCCCCTCGCGGGTTTAAAATCATTTAATAACTAGTATAAAGCGAGGCTATAGACTCACGTTGATAATGAAAGGCGGATTATCGGCTACGGGCGTGCTTTGGTCACGGAAACCTATATAAATAATAATCGGTCTTAGACTCTTGTCTAATGACTTTTATCAAAATAACAATATACATATGATGATTTTGTACATATGATGATGATCAAGTGGGTTTATATATCCTTGTTTACTCATTTTAGTGTTTACGTTTTGGTAACTTTTTACTAGTTTACTAGTTTTACCTACTTACCTATCTTAAGTCCAATAAGCTTAGTATAAGTTCTTTAACTTGTTTTAACCCATTTTATACCTATATTATCAGTATCTATAGTTTCCATGTTGGGCCCAAATGGGTTAAGCCCAATAAGTTCTTTTTATAAGTGCTTAACTTATATAGTCCAATTATGTAGTAATTCTTAAGTTTCGGATCAATATTTATAAATCGACTTTTATTTATCACGTTTCTTTTTATAAAAACTATTGAATTTTCGGTTAACAGACAAGGTTATGGCTTAAAATATCAAAGATATGTCTTTTATTATTTAACGACTAGGTCTATGTCCGCGATCGATCATAAATATCCTAGTTATGACAAACAAACATTTTTCTTGTCATTATTTTAATTGTTCGTTTTACGGACATTCTTCGTAAAATTTACGATATACCTTTAAGTGTCATTCATAAATGACGCATTAAAATTTATTAAATAATTAACGCTCATTTATATATTGAATTATAAATCTTATCCGAATGTCAAAGTTTTTATTTTGTATTGAGCGTTTATTTTTCGTGCTCTACGTGTATCTTTCAAATCGCGTAACTATTAAAATATCGGGTTTATATAATACCCGCTTTTGCGAATTTCAAAACAAATTCAATATACATTATCTTACCAACTAAGTAAAATATATACTAACAAGTTTTGAATGATACTTAAGTCGTCAATATGCACTTCTTATCCTTTCTTCTTATCTTTTCTTTCTTGTCATATTCGCTTACATAACTATCATATAGTTACTCTTCCAAATCTCATTTCACACATGATAATATCACTTCTAATAGACACGTAGTTATCTCCTGTATCATTTAAGTACCAAAAGTCTATTTCATTTCTTTAAAGATAAGAATGAAAAATCATACTTATAAGGCTTTTGGTTCATAATCAAGTAAAGATACGTATGGTTCATTTTCACTTCGAGATTCAATCGGTTAAGTGTTCATATAAAGGTGTTGGTTTAAGTCGGTTTAGTTGGAGCTTTGGTTTTCTAATCGTTGATATTCGATTCGGTAGCCGCGGGTTCGAGTTCGTTTGCGGTTGAGTCGCGGGCAGATTTTACCTCGTTGGCATTCATGTTCATGTCGGTATTTATACTCGGCGCATCCGACTCCGTATCACATGTATTCTCTCTTCCAGCTTAATTAGGTATCACTCGGTATCATTTACACTTTCCATTTTTTTTACTCCTACTATTATGCGAACTAAAACATATATTGAGAATGAAGACCATCTTTATTTTACAAATGAGAATAAAGAAGACATCACGTCACATTCATGCATACCAATTGCCTATTAACATTTTGGTCCTTAAAGTATTAAGCTAAATACAAATATGTATTATAGATTTTCAAAGTATAGGTTTTGGTCCTTGTTCATTTTATGGTTTTCAAAACTAGTCCTAAAAATTAATATCTACTTATTTTATCAATAAAGTAATTATGTTTATTAAAATCGTATATATTTCTAAGACGCGCCACTTTATTTTAGGTCGCCGTTAGAAGCTCGCGACCTCTCGTCTTATCGTGTTCCAGCGTTTCACTATTGTCACTATTTTCTTGATCGTTATCCTCGTTTGATATCATTATCACCAAGGTGAGTCCATAGCCTCGCTTTTACTTATTTAATTGTTTTATTAAACCCGCGAGGGGGATACATGCTACTTTTTACGAATGGACGCAAGTGCTTGAACTGTATGCTTATTTTGTCCCTTTTAGTCATGAACCGTTAATTACTTCGACCGACTGTACTGGTCGAGTAAACGTGAATGCTGTGAATAGATCTATTGGGATTGACCTCTCCGTCCGGGTTTAACGGAAAACCGACTGGACGCACTGTATTTGAAACTTGAACGGAATAACGGAAGTTAATGTTCGATTTCATGAGCTAAATGCGATAACTGATGCTATCTGACTTTTGTAATCTGAATACTGAAATCTTGTGGTCCACTACTTTTACTTGCAAACCTATGAATTCACTCAACCGTTGTGTTGATGTTTTAGCATGTATTTCTCAGGTACTCAGGTTTAATAGCAGCTAGAGCATGGAGTCGCGCTGGATATTTTAAAGGCAATAAAATACTGATTACCATTCGATAAACTTTTTGAAACTGTTTATTATTACATTATTGTTGGGACCTGTTTCTGCTTGTAAACTCTGATTTTAAATTATCGAATGAATTAAACTTTTTAAACGTCTCTTTTTGAGTCGTTTTCTGTAACTTGTGTGTTGTGCTATGAAGTAATACTCCCAATGACCCTTCCGCTGCTATCCGAAATTTGGGAGTGTTACAGATTGGTATCAGAGCACTTGTTATAGTGAACTAGGTCGTTTTCAAAACCTGGACTATAACAGCTCTTTCGCTAAAATGATTTTATTGCCTTGAAGATCATCCGTCCACGCTCATGCTACCCAAAAGCTTGTGAAATATGGATATTGGTATATATATTTGGTTTTCATTAGTATGTTTATATGAAGGGATTATTTATATAAATATTGATCTCTATTACGACATTGTGATGAAGCAATGGTCTTGGTAAACTTTTTCATAACTTTTATGATAACTCTTTTCTATAAACGTGAACTCACCACCAACCACCGATTCCACTGGTTATTTACCTTCTGATTTCGTGTTTGAATACTCGTCTCGTGCTTTGGGATCATATACGTTGTTTTATAGATAGCCGTTGTGAAGTATCCTAGTTGATTGAAGTACGAATTTGACATGTCACCTCGTGTTATTTCATTTTGGGCACCTATTTCTTTGAAACACGGTTTCTTGTGCTCCTTGATTTTCTTATCACTTTGAATGATTCAAAAGAATCATGTCGTAAAGGATATTTTTTTTTCTACGAAACATCTGATTTGGTCTTGATCTCGTGCTTTGTGCAACGATGCTTAGGTAGGCTAATTTATAATAATCTTGTTGAAACGACCTCGTCACTCGCTTGAACAAGAAAATTATAAATTACCGAATCATTAGTTTCTAAATCTTAATTAGATGGACCTGACGAACCCATAAAATTAATGATTTATAAATAAGTGGGCTTAAGCATGTGGAATTTGCACAAATTGTTTCATTTCGACTCATACTTCGATTGTACGATTCATCCGTTGTCTATCGCTATTCTAATTCATTTCATTATTATCTTCTACGAATGACTCTTTTTACTTTTTTTTATATATTTTTGATACATTTGTATGGATTATTTCGAGCGTGTATCGACTCTTTTGAGCTTTAAAATACTCTCACTGTTTCTCAAACGTATCATGAACATGTAAAACAACCGAACTCTGGGACAGAGTTCTTTTAAGGTGGATAGACTGTAGTAATTCTTAAGTTTCGGATCAATATTTATAAATCGACTTTTATTTATCACGTTTCTTTTTATAAAAACTATTGAATTTTCGGTTAACAGACAAGGTTATGGCTTAAAATATCAAAGATATGTCTTTTATTATTTAACGACTAGGTCTATGTCCGCGATCGATCATAAATATCCTAGTTATGACAAACAAACATTTTTCTTGTCATTATTTTAATTGTTCGTTTTACGGACATTCTTCGTAATATTTACGATATACCTTTAAGTGTCATTCATAAATGACGCATTAACATTTATTAAATAATTAACGCTCATTTATATATTGAATTATAAATCTTATCCGAATGTCAAAGTTTTTATTTTGTATTGAGCGTTTATTTTTCGTGCTCTACGTGTATCTTTCAAATCGCGTAACTATTAAAATATCGGGTTTATATAATACCCGCTTTTGCGAATTTCAAAACAAATTCAATATACATTATCTTACCAACTAAGTAAAATATATACCAACAAGTTTTGAATGATACTTAAGTCGGCAATATGCACTTCTTATCCTTTCTTCTTATCTTTTCTTTCTTGTCATATTCGCTTACATAACTATCATATAGTTACTCTTCCAAATCTCATTTCACACATGATAATATCACTTCTAATAGACACGTAGTTATCTCTTGTATCATTTAAGTACCAAAAGTCTATTTCATTTCTTTAAAGATAAGAATGAAAAATCATACTTATAAGGCTTTTGGTTCATAATCAAGTAAAGATACGTATGGTTCCTTTTCACTTCGAGATTCAATCGGTTAAGTGTTCATATAAAGGTGTTGGTTTAAGTCGGTTTAGTTCGAGCTTTGGTTTTCTAATCGTTGATATTCGATTCGGTAGCCGCGGGTTCGAGTTCGTTTGCGGTTGAGTTGCGGGCAGATTTTACCTCGTTGGCATTCATGTTCATGTCGGTATTTATACTCGGCGCATCCGACTCCGTATCGCACGTATTCTCTCTTCCAGCTTAATTAGGTATCACTCGGTATCATTTACACTTTCCATTTTTTTTACTCCTACTATTATGCGAACTAAAACATATATTGAGAATGAAGACCATCTTTATTTTACAAATGAGAATAAAGAAGACATCACGTCACATTCATGCATACCAATTGCCTATTAACATTTTGGTCCTTAAAGTATTAAGCTAAATACAAATATGTATTATAGATTTTCAAAGTATAGGTTTTGGTCCTTGTTCATTTTATGGTTTTCAAAATTAGTCCTAAAAATTAATATCTACTTATTTTATCAATAAAGTAATTATGTTTATTAAAATCGTATATATTTCTAAGACGCGCCACTTTATTTTAGGTCGCCGTTAGAAGCTCGCGACCTCTCGTCTTATCGTGTTCCAGCGTTTCACTATTGTCACTATTTTCTTGATCGTTATCCTCGTTTGATATCATTATCACCAAGGTGAGTTCATAGCCTCGCTTTTACTTATTTAATTGTTTTATTAAACCCGCGAGGGGGATACATGCTACTTTTTACGAATGGACGCAAGTGCTTGAACTGTATGCTTATTTTGTCCCTTTTAGTCATGAACCGTTAATTACTTCGACCGACTGTACTGGTCGAGTAAACGTGAATGCTGTGAATAGATCTATTGGGATTGACCTCTCCGTCCGGGTTTAACGGAAAACCGACTGGACGCACTGTATTTGAAACTTGAACGGAATAACGGATGTTAATGTTCGGTTTCATGAGCTAAATGCGATAACTGATGCTATCTGACTTTTGTAATCTGAATACTGAAATCTTGTGGTCCACTACTTTTACTTGCAAACCTATGAATTCACTCAACCGTTGTGTTGATGTTTTAGCATGTATTTCTCAGGTACTCAGGTTTAATAGCAGCTGGAGCATGGAGTCGCGCTGGATATTTTAAAGGCAATAAAATACTGATTACCATTCGATAAACTTTTTGAAACTGTTTATAATTACATTATTGTTGGGACCTGTTTCTGCTTGTAAACTCTGATTTTTAATTATCGAATGAATTAAACTTTTTAAACGTCTCTTTTTGAGTCGTTTTCTGTAACTTGTGTGTTGTGCTATGAAGTAATACTCCCAATAACCCTTCCGCTGCTATCCGAAATTTGGGAGTGTTACAAATTATTAGTCCAATAGGCTTATTTAGCTCGTTAATGTCCGTATGTCCTATAGTTCGGGTTTTATCGGTTTTTACTTGTATTAGTTAATTATATATCAGTATATGACTTTTAAAAACTTTACATTAGACGGGTTTGATCGTCTATGTTTTATTTGGCGAAAAACGTTAATTTTCCGGTAATAGCCGAAAAAGTCGTAAAAATCAAGTTTCTAGTTTTTATTACTTATAAGTATTATTCCATAACCATTAATATAATTTATCCATTTAATTAACCTTTTAAATATTTATATAAATAAGTTTCATAAGTTAGTGGGTTTTTATTTTACATTTTATAAAATAAAATTTGAGTGCTTATATAATAATAATAAACATTAATTCTCAAAATCTGATTTTTATCTTCATGTTCACCATTTTTTTCATATCTAGAGTTCTATAATGAATTAGAAGCTCATTTTTGGGTGACATGTTCTTCATATTATGTGCTACATTTAGCTTAGTTATAGCTACTGCTCATTTTAAGTTTATCTTGCCTTAACAGTCCCTACAAAACTGCTTATTCAGATTAGAACACCCAACTTGTTTTGATCATATCTCACTCATTATATTGATTCCATTGCATGGCCAACTCTCACATGTGTATAAAATCTTGTACTTACTGTAAATGGATCATACCATGCAATTTTATCTGTTCAAGTTTTAGTTACATACTGTTTTTATACAGCCAACTAAATAAGCATGATTTTAGCCTCATTTCTTATAGTTATTAACTTTTTTAGGCATATCTATCAACACTTGATCCCCACACAACATTTTTATCATCATATATACATCATATACATATACAAAAATAAAGAAAATACATTTGTTCTTTGCAAAAATAACAAGAAAAAATGGAGAGGATGATCTTCTTTACCAACCAAGTGTATTTCTTGTTTTTGGAAGACAAGAACTTGATGAACACCAAAAGTAACTCCAAGATCATCAAACACCAAGAACAATAGTTGAGAAATCAGCCCTAGGACACAAGCAAATCACCTCCTATGTTGTTAATATGGCCACCAAATGATCAAGGCTTCAAGATAACTCTATGATAGAGCTAGTTAACAAGTATTTTGTGGCTAGAAAGATCAAGAAGGGGTGTTTTGTTCATCAAAGTGGATGGCAAGGTGGTGGTGTTGAGAGAGTTTTGAGGTTTTTTGCATGAGTGTAAAATGGTGTGAATGAGTAGCTAGTGGTTTTTAGCTAGTGAAAGCTTAAAGTGTAAGCTTTGCTTACACTTGTTAAATAACAAGTTAACAAGATGCCACATAGTGATGTGGTGTCTTGTTGGTGCCATCCCATGGTGCTAGTGGGGTGGGATAATGTATTTTGTCCCACCTCACTAATTTACGGGTATTCCTCGATTCTAGTTTTCTCGATTTGCGTGCCCTCCGGTCGTTTTACGAAAAACGTTTTTATAAATTATGAATCAACGTCACAAAACGAATCCAATAAAAATTGTCTCATCAAAAACGGAGTTCAAAAACGTAAATACGTAATCCTAAGGTTTCCGGTTTAGTCGTAAAGGACGCTAAGTTATGCACGTAAGCCCAAATTTAAATCCGTAAATTGTGAGTTCATCAACCAACACAAAAATAAGTTTCAAAATATTATACGATATAAAATTTTTGGCATTCGTCGATATCGCGATCACTAGTAGTCCTCGTTGCTCGTCAAAATATTAAAATATAATATTTAATATCGGTTTCAACTTAAACCGTTAAACATAATAATATTTAACGTTATAAAATACTTCAAAATAATTGAAAATAGAATTATTAATTGTCGGTTACCTCCAGATTATTGGTACATTGCCGTATACCTGACTTCTCAATACAATATGTTCAAACAGTGTGGAGGTCGGGCCTAAGCTTCTATGACAAGTCCACAAAAACTGAACCGGGGCGGCTTCCCCCATAGATCTATTAATTGTACTAGCGGTTAACCCATCATAGGTTAATTAACGGTCCATAATTGAGGTTTTAACAAAGGCAATCACTTAATGCAATTTAAAGGCAACCACGGGTCCATTCATAGAGGGACAAAGCATACCATAAAAATCTTGTGTTCTAAGTTTATAAAAACATGTATTCCCCCTCGCGGGTTTAAAGTCATTTAATAACTAGTATAAAGCGAGGCTATAGACTCACGTTGATAATGAAAGGCGGATTATCGGCTACGGGCGTGCTTCGGTCACGGAAACTTATATAAATAATAATCGGTCTTAGACTCTTGTCTAATGACTTTTATCAAAATAACAATATACATATGATGATTTTGTACATATGATGATGATCAAGTGGGTTTATATATCCTTGTTTACTCATTTTAGTGTTTACGTTTTGGTAACTTTTTACTAGTTTACTAGTTTTACCTACTTACCTATCTTAAGTCCAATAAGCTTAGTATAAGTTCTTTAACTTGTTTTAACCCATTTTATACCTATATTATCAGTATCTATAGTTTCCATGTTGGGCCCAAATGGGTTAACCCAATAAGTTCTTTTTATAAGTGCTTAACTTATTTAGTCCAATTATTAGTCCAATATGCTTATTTAGCTCGTTAAAGTCCGTATGTCCTATAGTTTGGGTTTTATCGGTTTTTACTTGTATTAGTTAATTATATATCAGTATATGACTTTTAAAAACTTTACATTAGACGGGTTTGATCGTCTAAGTTTTATTTGGCGAAAAACGTTAATTTTACGGTAATAGCCGAAAAAGTCGTAAAAATCAAGTTTATAGTTTTTATTACTTATAAGTATTATTCCATAACCATTTATATAATTTATCCATTTAATTAAACTTTTACATATTTATATAAATAAGTTTCATAAGTTAGTGGGTTTTTATTTTACATTTTATAAAATAAAATTTGAGTGCTTATATAATAATAATAAACATTAATTCTCAAAATCTGATTTTTATCTTCATGTTCACCATTTTTATCATATCTAGAGTTCTATAATGAATTAGAAGCTCATTTTTGGGTGACATGTTCTTCATATTATGTGCTACATTTAGCTTAGATATAGCTACTGCTCATTTTAAGTTTATCTTGCCTTAACAGTCCCTACAAAACTGCTTATTCAGATTAGAACACTCAACTTGTTTTGATCATATCTCACTCATTATATTGATTCCATTGCATGGACAACTCTCACATGTGTATAACATCTTGTACTTACTGTAAATGGATCATACCATGCAATTTTATCTGTTCAAGTTTTAGTTATATACTGTTTTTATACAGCCAACTAAATAAGCATGATTTTAGCCTCATTTCATATAGTTATTAACCTTTTTAAGCATATCTATCAACACTTGATCCCCACACAACATTTTTATCATCATATATACATCATATAAATATACAAAAATAAAGAAAATACATTTGTTCTTTACAAAAATAACAAGAGAAAATGGAGAGGATGATCTTCTTTACCAACCAAGTGTATTTCTTGTTTTTGGAAGACAAGAACTTGATGAACACCAAAAGTAACTCTAAGATCATCAAACACCAAGAACAATAGTTGAGAAATCAGCCTTAGGACACAAGAAAATCACCTCCTATGTTGTTAATATGGCCACCAAATGATCAAGGCTTCAAGATAACTCTATGATAGAGCTAGTTAACAAGTATTTTGTGTCTAGAAAGATCAAAAAGGGGTGTTTTGTTCATCAAAGTGGATGGCAAGGTGGTGGTGTTGAGAGAGTTTTGAGGTTGTTTGCATGAGTGTAAAATGGTGTGAATGAGTAGCTAGTGGTTTTTAGCTAGTGAAAGCTTAAAGTGTAAGCTTTGCTTACACTTGTTAAATAACAAGTTAACAAGATGCCACATAGTGATGTGGTGTCTTGTTGGTGCCATCCCATGGTGCTAGTGGGGTGGGATAATGTATTTTGTCCCACCTCACTAATTTACGGGTATTCCTCGATTTTAGTTTTCTCGATTTGCGTGCCCTCGGGTCGTTTTACGAAAAACGTTTTTATAAATTATGAATCAACGTCACAAAACGAATCCAATAAAAATTGTCTCATCAAAAACGGAGTTCAAAAACGTAAATACGTAATCCTAAGGTTTCCGGTTTAGTCGTAAAGGACGCTAAGTTATGCACGTAAGCCCAAATTTAAATCCGTAAATTGTGAGTTCATCAACCAACACAAAAATAAGTTTCAAAATATTATACGATATAAAATTTTTGGCATCCGTCGGTATCGCGATCACTAGTAGTCCTCGTTGCTCGTCAAAATATTAAAATATAATATTTAATATCGGTTTCAACTTAAACCGTTAAACATAATAATATTTAACGTTATAAAATACTTCAAAATAATTGAAAATATAATTAAATTATGACCTTATTTTTACGGGTTTTACAACAACGACATGATACTGGTACAAATTTATGTTGACGACATAATATTTGTTGCTACTACTCAAAGAATGTCTGACCATTTTGAGAAAATCATGTCCATATGCTTTAAGATGTCGATGATGGGAAAATTTTCATTTTTCTTAGGGTTGCAAATTTCTCAAAATCCTAGAGGCATCTTCATTAATCAATCCAAATATGCTCTTGAATCTTTGAAAAAGTATCATTTTGAAAACTGTGACCCCTTGGATACTCCAATGGTGGAGAGATCCAAGTTAGATGAGGATAGGGATGGGATTGCTGTCGATCCTAAACTTTATCGTGGAATGATCGACACCCTTCTCTATCTGACTGCTAGCAGGCATGATTTTCAATTTGCTATATGCATGTGTGCCCGGTATCAGGCTCGGCCTACCGAAAAGCACTTACATGTTGTGAAAAGGATCTTTCGGTATCTTAAAGGAACACTTCATCGTGGTCTGTGGTATCCGAAGGATACCTCTATTTCACTAATATCATATGAAGATGCGGATTATGTTGGGTGTCAAGATACTGGCAGTGTGCAACTTCTTGGAGATAGAATGATTAGTTGGGCATCCAAAAGGCAGAAAAGCGCTGTGATATCAAGTACAGAGGCTGAATACATTTCTATGTCCGGTTGTTGTACTCAAGTTCTTTAGATGAGATCACAATTAACTGACTACGTTCTTGGATTCAACAAAATTCCGATGTACTATGACAACAAAAGCGCCATTGCCGTTTGCTGCAACTACGTTCAACACTCCCGGGCGAAGCACATTGACATTCGCTACCATTTCATCAAAGAGCAAGTGGAAAATGGAGTGATCGAGCTGTATTTTTTCAACACTGAGTATCAGCTGGCAGATATATTCACAAAGTCCTTAGATCGAGGACGTATCGAGTTTTTGATCGAAAAGTTGGGCATGATATCATTCTCACCAGCGACACTTAAGGAGTTGGAAGAAGAATCTGCAGAATAGTGGTGGTAAACTATTCTAGAGTATCCTTTTATCGTGATCATGTATATTATCGTATATATATAAACCATCAAAAGAAAAATATAAAAATATAAAACATACAAAAACTGTAAAAATATAAAATCAAGAAAATCCAAAATTATTTTTCATTTTAAATCGGGCATGTCTTTTAGTACGATAATATTTACGGCCTTACAAATGTGGATTAAATCTGATACGGCGCCATAAATAGAGTCCGCATAAAAGTTGTACATATTTTAAAATATGCCCATATGGCTTGTAGTTATTTTTTACTGCAACCCGTTTTTCGCATTAAAGTCACGTATTTCTTTCGAAAATATTGGCTCACAACATGAATTAATTTTCTCGGGTATGGTTTACTTTAAAACCATACAAGGGATCAAGTTTACTTTATAACTTGGTCTCACACAAATTTGTGTACGCTTCAGTACACTTATTTTGTAAAAATAAGAGAAATCTTATTGCCACCAGAATCGTTTTGTTAAATTATTAAACGGAAAATGCTTTCATCAATATTTGACTCTTTAAAGAACGACTATAGCTCTTTTAATAGAAAACGGGTCTGTGTGTAAGGGGGAGACAATATAAAATCATCTTTGTCATCGAAATATCGTCTTCAAAAAATCTTTTCAGCAAAATTAAATGGTTAAATGTTGTTTCGCATGATTTTATCAAGTTAATTAATTTTGGATTTACTGTAGACCGTCTCTCGTGTATTTGATTGGCATCTAGAGATTAATGGATTTTAGGCAAACTCGTTTAAGTGTGTTGATTGGTAGTGTGTTAGAAAATTAGTTTATAGAACATTTAAGTGATTACGAATGTTAAGTCTTCTCTTAACAAACGTTAAACTAAATAGGGCTTTAACTGAATGACAAATAGAAATAAAAAGGATGGTCAAAAGTGTAATGAATGAAAACTTTGACTTAGGTCAAAATATTTGACCCCGCCCCATCTATTTTTCGTTTCACTGTTACACTCAAACAAAACCACCAAAACCTGCCGCCATTGATAGCCTTCAAGTCTTTGATTCAGTTTTCTTTTCGTTCAAATCATATAAGTTAAACACGAATTTTCTTGTTAGTTTAAATTCATTCCATTACTCCTCCATTTGTTCTTTTAAATAGTTGATCCCCAAATTAGGGTTTATACCACTAATGTAACACCCCCAAATTTACACAATTCGATACAGCGGAAGACTCGTTGGTGTTACGGGATAGCACATTACTCACATCATAGACAACGCTTAAAAATCGCGTCGTTTGATAATAAAGCATTTCTATTCATAAATATCAAATTTACATAGGTCCCAAGTCATTGTATTTCATACAGGTTTTACAAAGTATTTGAATGGAAATTATTGTTTAAGTCCGGGCCATGAATTCTTGTTGTCTTCCCAAGAATTACCTTCAAGTACCTGAGATAAAACATGTTAAAAGAAAAGGTCAGCGATAACGCCGAGTGAATTCATAGAGTTTAATAAAATCCATCAATTTAACATCGGTATAAAATTATTACCGAAAATCATTTTGTACAAATCCATATAGTAGGTCATAAAATAGCCAAAATCATTTTATACAAATCCTTGTCAAAATCATAATATAGGCTTTCGCCTTCAAAATCATTATACGAACGAATGTCGTAAAATATCATACAATACGTTTTATAACGTTGTATGGAGTTAAATAAAAACCGTTATATGAATATGGTTATTGATACATGCTTTTCGCTTGGGTTCAATTTTACTCTCGGAATCCTCTCGAATTGATCTAGGCTTAAAGTGGAATGATTGTTCTTGGTTACTAAATAAAAGGGTTTGGTTTTCTAGTCTAATAAAAAGTGGAAATGAAAATTTAAATCAAAGACAATTACTTTAATTATGATTAACAAAAACTTGTATTAAACTTAAGATTAAAATTAAGATTAAAATTAAAATTGAAATTAAAGTTCAATAAACATAAAGAAACAGTAAAGCAGACAAACAGTAACCTAAAAGGAATATTGATTCGGAACTTTAACCTTGGTTCGGAAGTTTACACTCATCCGGAACTTACTGATCCGGAAGTTTTGGAAAATAAGTCGGTTCGGAACTTTCTGCTTTGGTTCGGAAGTTTCCGGATGAAGGCTTGGTTCGGAACTTTTCTGCTTTGGTTCGGAAGTTTCCGGATGAAGGCTTGGTTCGGAACTTTTCTGCTTTGGTTCGGAAGTTTCCGGATGAAGGATTGGTTCGGAAGTTTTGAGACTTCCGGATGAAGGGTTGGTTCGGAACTTTTCAAAGTAAACTCATTCGGAACTTTTGATAGACAAACTCATTCGGAACATTTGCTTCGTTCGGAAGTTTAATGCTTCATTCGGAACTATTGCTTGATTCGGAAGTTCTGGAAACCCAGATACAGTAACAGTTAACGAAGAACAGGGAGCTCGAATCTTAATCAAAATCAAACCAAATACTTAAAAAGGTTTTACCAAATTAAACACAAATCATTTAAATACTATAGACAACAAATCCCACCAATAAAAACACTAAATCAACAACTTTTTAAGATCAAACTTGAATCAAATGGAAAACTTAAGAACTTGCAAAAGAAGATGATGAAGAACAAGATTAAATGGAAAGATTAAACAAGACTTTGTATTGAATGATTAATGTTTTAACAAGATTAAACAAAAATTAAAACAACAAGATTGGAAGAAAAAAGATTAAAATCATCAATCACCCTAGTGGTGATTGTGATGGAACGAACAAGAAAGGAGAAAAAAGGGGAGGAGAGAAAACTCCAGACTAGCTAACTATGTGTGTGAGGGGTTCCCTATTTATAGGTGTTTCTTTTGGTTGGTGAGTGGGCTTTCTCCCGTTCTTCTTGTCTTTTCGTCTTTTCAGAAAAGTTTTCGTTTTCGATTCTGATTCGGGATTTGTCGTCGATTAAATTTAACTCGTCTTTTAATTTCTTCGTTTAATAGACTTGAGTTTCTTCGACTTATATAAATCTTCCATCTTTGGTCCTTTTCTTCGATAAATCTTCGAATAGGCCCAGTGACTTCAAATCTTTTGCATCTCTTGGACAATAGACTTTATCTCGAGTCTTTTTCTTCAGTAAAACCCGTGCAATCCCATGTTTTCTTCAATATTCATCCGGTTGACTCTGAAAACACAACAAACACAAAAACCACGCATAATTCCAAACAAATGATATTAAATACGTGTTTTGGTCTCGTTTTAGCCAGAATTAAGTGGTAAAAGGATGGGTGTTTACACACCTATCAAATCCCCTACACTTAACCATTGCCATGCCCTCATGCAATGCTTAGTGATAAAGTAATTTTACATTTTTCTCATAATTAATCAACCTTGGCCTTATTTAAAATACTACTAAACAAAAATTAAAGTACTAAAGGAAATTAAGACTTTGAAGGAAACAAAAGGATAGAAATCCATTTTCACTTGAAAATAGCTATATGGAAATAACTTGCAAAGAAATCAATGACTTACATTAGGGCTTTGGTGCTGCGAAGATTTATCACCCTCAAGTTTCACGTTCCCCAAACTAAGCTTAAAAACGAGATCATTGTTATTATAAGTTAGCAATTCAAACACTTACACACATGGCTTAATTAAATGCTTATACTCCCTTGTTCCTAGGTGTATTTTTTATATTTTATTTTTGTCTTAGAATGATCATGAAGATGCATTTTTGGACTTATTTCGATAATTTATTAGGGCTGAAAGCAAAGTAGGACGATTTGATCAATAGTTAGCTAAAGGACAAAATCTCTTAAAACTGCTTCTCGGGATATCAAAAAGTTCATATCTTGGCATAACTTGGTTCACGATTTGAGACCTTTCTCGGGCCAATATTTGGCATGTACTTCATACTTCATATCTTCGAGAGAGTTCTTGAGATAATGGTCTTCTCATCATAATAGAGTTTCTTCACTTGGAGACTTTTTAGGGGTACTCCAACTTTGTTGACCACGACTTCATGATTATTTCTTCAATCTCTAATTGGGATTTTGAGATACAACGATCCGCCTCCTTTTCGGACTTGGATCTATTTATCCTCATACCTTGTTAGGGTCTTTTCGGATAGACTTCTCCATGCTCTTTATGGGAGTTGATTGCTTTTCGTCGTGAGTCTTGATCCTTCATATTGATCTTAGGAATAATGCTTTTCACATCACTTTGGATCTTCAGCAATAGAACTGAATCCTCATGCCTTGTTAGGGCCTTTTCGGACTCGCCAATCTTCGCGCCCCGCTTCATAAGTTATGCCTTGGCTATGAACTCTTATCATTACCGAGCAACTTTTAAACGATCTTGGGCTAGAAGCTAAGTAACTTTTCAAATCGTACGACCTTACTTATTGCAGATAAATTATTAGCAAGTGATGGGAGAATAGGCAAATAATTACACCAAGTGAGCTTGCGCAAGAATACCGACTTATAATTGACTCTATCATTTCTCGTCCTCCACAATTTAAAATCTCAAGTAATGAGACTCGTGGATACTTAGCCTAATAAACCAATTAAGGTCTACATGGTTAAGGATACTAGCTAGAATAAACTTGGATAAGTCTATTCGGGTTGAGTCAAAATAAACGCAACGGGCCTAATATGTCAAAGACTTCTAAACTAGCTACACCACTTTATTTAAAATTTTTGACTTTATTGCGGGATATATACATATGAAAGCAACGATAAAAATTTAAAAATTACAACTAAATGGCCAAAGTTAATAAAAAATTTGAAAAATGTTGAAAAATATGATTTTCCGGTTAAATGAAGGCATTTTCATGGAAAAGTCCACTTAAAACTTCGATAGAAGTCCCCCCTACACTTAAGATAAACATTGTCCTCAATGTTTAAGCATGTGGGAAAAGTTTCCCCTACACTTATGACATTGTGCACGTTGGTTAACTCAAGTTAAGGAAGAGACGACTAAAGTGATCAATTTCAAATGTGAGTATGAAGAAATTTGAATCACGATAGTTGAGAGATAGAACCAGATTTTGGATAACACGGGAGCACGGTTCTTCAAAAATTCCAAGAGTGCACTTATCCCTGTAATCACACCACACAAAGACAAACACGTATAGAAGTCCCCCTACACTTAGGGGATTAAAACATAAAAGGATAGATACTCGGGCTGCCTCCCGAGGAGCGCTTGTTTTTGATAACCGAGTCACGAGCCTGACTCGACCCAAAATTAGTTCATAGGGAACGTGGTGAGGGATGGAATCACCTCCTGAGAGGTGTCCTCACCAAAGTACAACTTCACTCGTTGGCCATTCACCTTAAAATTTGGTCCATCAGGTTGAGCGAGCTCGAGAGTACCATATGGAAAAATTTGGGCAATGGTGAATGGGCCGGACCAACGAGATTTGAGTTTGCCCGAAAAGATTTTCAACCGAGAGTTAAAAAGTAAGACTTTGGCTCCAACATGGAACTCTCGGTTTTTAATCTTAGAATCGTGAATGAGCTTAGTCCTTTCCTTATAGATCAAAGAATTTTCATAAGCCTCATTACGGAGTTCATTCAGCTCATTGAGTTGGATCTTGCGTAGGTCACCGGCTTTGTATATATCAAAATTAGCCCACTTCAAGGCCCAATAAGCCTTGTGCTCCAACTCCATGGGGAGGTGGCACGCTTTCCCGTACACAAGACGATAAGGCGTACAGCCGATCGGGGTCTTGTAAGCAGTACGGAAAACCCACAAAGCATCATCAAGTTTATCAGCCCATGAGGCCCGATGCTCTCCCACAGTCCTTTCAAGAATTCGCTTCAGCCCTCGGTTGGATATTTCAGCCTGGCCATTAGTTTGTGGGTGGTAGGCTGTGGAAAGACGATGGTTTACACCGTACTTAGCCATGACTCGAGCAAATTGGTCATTGCAGAAATGAGTCCCACGATCACTAATAATGGCGCGAGGCACATCGAATCTAGCGAATAGAGCTTTCAAAAAGTTACAAACCACCCTTGCGTCATTAGTAGGCAAAGCTTTGGCTTCAACCCACTTTGAAACGTAGTCAACGGCTACAAGGATGTATTTGTTTCCTTTAGACGAAGGGAATGGCCCCATAAAGTCGATACCCCAAACATCAAAAATTTCACACTCTTGAATGAAATTCTGAGGCATCTCGTCTTTATGTGTGATTTTGCCTTGCTTTTGGCAAACATCACATCGTTTGACCATATCGTGAGCGTCACGGTATATGGAGGGCCAATAAAATCCCGAATCAAACACTTTTTTAGCGGTGTAGTTGGGACCAAAGTGACCACCAGTGGGTCCTTTGTGGCAAGCATTAAGGATTTCAGACGCTGCCGGTCCATCAACACATCGGCGAATAATCAGGTCAGCACATTGTTTGAATAGGTAAGGGTCGTCCCAAAAGTAAGTCTTGATGTCGGTGAAGAACTTCTTCTTTTGTTGGGACGTCAATGTTGGGTCAAAATTAATATGAGTTGATGTGGCAGAAACTCCAAAACGAAGAAAACATGCTAGACGCTGACACGCCATGTTTGGACGCTGACAGAAGTCTACGGCGCTGATGGAATTTCTATTTACGGAATATATTGGATATATTCTAAATAATATATTCAATATATATCTATAGAAATAGAATATTTAGATGTTTATTTGATATTATCTCTTGTAGATTCTGTTCCTTCCACTATAAAAGGAACAAGAGTCTTAGGTTTTATTCATATAACTCATTCACAATGTAAACCTAAAGTGTGTGTCGCACTAGACGTGGGATTCAATGTATACACGTCTAGTGGTTGTTTGTTATTAATATAATGAGCAACCCAATTGTTTTAATTCATGTGTTCTTGTGCCTAAACACCTTGTTATGATCATTGTTCTATTCCGCTATGTTATCATATGAACGATGATCAACCTAGATATAATGGTTCATAACCATTGAGTCTAACGATCAATGGACTCCACAATTGGTATCAGAGCCTAAGGCTCTTGATATCTAGGTCCGACGAGGTGTTCGTGTATCGTGAAGAAGAAAAATTCGTATAGAGTTTTTCTGGACGTTTTTATGTGCGCAGCAGTATTCAGAAGGTCATAACTTTTGATTGAACCGTTGGATCGTCACGAAATTTTATATGTGTGTTCTACATACATAGATCTAAACATCCACCGGAGGGATTGTTGAGTTTTATCCCCAGGCAAAAGTTATTAAGCGTCAAAGTCAGCAGCAGGGTATATGCAGTTTTCTGTGGACAGCCATATTCAAAACACGATCTCTTCTTCGTTAACCGTTGGATCTTCGTGATTTTTGAACTGTAGATTCTTGGCACTTGTGTCTAGAATCTCACCGAAGGGATTTTCGATCTGAGCCCTAATGAAAAAGTTATTCAAGGTCGAAGATTGCTGTTTAAAGGTATTAATGTTTTGCTTTCACATAAAATCATGACCTAGGGTTTCTCAAACCCTAGATCTACATGAAAAGCAGAATATTATGTAGCTTTTGGCTGTTATGATGGAAGGATCGAAGCTGTGATTTAATTTTTAGGGTTTGATCTTAAACCCTAGATCGATTGCAAAATTGATGGTGTGGTATTCACGTCTATGGTCACATGACCAACTACGATCACAGTAACATATGGACGAGTGTTTTGAGTAGCAAAGAGTAAATAATATGCTCGTTTCTTATTGGTGGAAATCTTATGCATTCACACGGTTCTAGGATTTTCATTGGTGGAAAATGCTTGTGTTCACACGGTCATAGAAAACAAGGAAGTGTGACGTTGATATTCATTATTTTAACGTTAACAAAGTTTTGGTGAAACGCTCATAAGAACGAGGAAGACGCTGACAAGTATTGTTTTGACGCTGACAGTAAATAAGTCAACGCTGACAAGTTGACAGTGTTGTCCGAGATATGTGTTTCAAGCGCTGATACGTGTTGTCCGATATCGGGCAATACACATGAAAGGATATTGGACAATGAGGATCTCGGGTAACACAAGGTTTGCTGCTGTTTGAGAAAACTGGTACGTTTTAAGCACACAAAAAGGAGGATTATACACACGAAGGTACATGGAATCTCCGTTTTAATATAGAATATCATGCTGATATTTATGGCTCGGATTTTTTTGAAAGGGATTAATGATTTTTAAGTAAGTTAGCAACAATTCATGAAGAATTTTATTGGATTATGTAATCGGGATAGCCTTGTGAAAGAGTTATCCGTTGACAGCTTTTACATATGAAGATATTGACTTATCATGAAGAGATGTTAGTTTAAGGGGAAGAATTCTTATGGTAAGTTTGATGATTGAAGAAGATTTTCGTGAGGTTATGTTCTATCATATCTTGAAAGTAATTAGCATGACAACTAACTTTCAAGGTAACTTGTTCGTGCTTTACATGGTTAGTGATGAAGACTTGTCATAACACTTGAAGGAGTTACATTATCGTGCTCAGTGTCTCACATAGGATGAGAATATTGACAAGAGATCGAGGTCTCATTATACTTTGTGGAGTATAAGTTCTTTATCACGTGGATAGTACAAGACATGGAACACAAGGTTGGGTTATTCTACTTCTACATCAAAAATATTATAGTTATTTTTCTTCAGGATCATTACACAGAGCCTACACTTGGAGAATCTTCAAAGATTGCATACATTGTTTACTTCCCTGTTGATGTGACAAAAAGGGGAAGATACGCATGCTACACTTGAGGGGAAGCAATTTGAAGATCATGTACAACTTACAAGAGATATACAAAGAGTTTTGCCGACATCAACTAGGGGAAGATTGTTGGGTCAAAATTAATATGAGTTGATGTGGCAGAAACTCCAAAACGAAGAAAACATGCTAGACGCTGACACGCCATGTTTGGACGCTGACAGAAGTCTACGGCGCTGATGGAATTTCTATTTACGGAATATATTGGATATATTCTAAATAATATATTCAATATATATCTATAGAAATAGAATATTTAGATGTTTATTTGATATTATCTCTTGTAGATTCTGTTCCTTCCACTATAAAAGGAACAAGAGTCTTAGGTTTTATTCATATAACTCATTCACAATGTAAACCTAAAGTGTGTGTCGCACTAGACGTGGGATTCAATGTATACACGTCTAGTGGTTGTTTGTTATTAATATAATGAGCAACCCAATTGTTTTAATTCATGTGTTCTTGTGCCTAAACACCTTGTTATGATCATTGTTCTATTCCGCTATGTTATCATATGAACGATGATCAACCTAGATATAATGGTTCATAACCATTGAGTCTAACGATCAATGGACTCCACAGTCAAACCTTCCTTGAGAATTCCACCCGCCAAGTAGTTTGCAAAGTCCGCAAACCACGGGGTTTCATTCGGCTTCGAGTTTATAGACATTAAGGTCTCCAAGGGAAAAGAATCATTGATTTCTTTGGTCGGATGATCCCTTTGGTAAGGATCCTCAAGTCTGCTAAGATGGTCCGCGGCTAGGTTTTCTGCTCCTTTTTTATCGCGGATTTCGATTTTAAATTCCTGGAGCAGCAAAACCCAGCGAAGAAGTCTTGGTTTGGAATCTTGCTTTGTCAACAAGTACTTCAGCGCGGAATGATCGGTATACACAATGGTGGTAGAAAGGACAAGATAGGGGCGAAATTTTTCAAAAGCATAGACAACAGCTAAAAGCTCTTTTTCGGTTGTCGTATAATGCAATTGTGCCCCAGTCATTGTCTTGCTAGCGTAATGGATCGGTTGGAAGTGTTTGTTCACTCGTTGTCCAAGAACCGCTCCAATAGCAAAATCGCTAGCATCGCACATCAACTCAAAGGGAAGCTCCCAATTAGGGGTAACCAAGATGGGTGCCTTAGTTAGCTTATCCTTAAGCGAGTTGAAGGCTTCAAGACACTCTCTGGAGAAGATAAAAGGAGTATCTTTTTCCAAGAGGTGGGTCATCGGGCGAGCGATTTGAGAAAAATCTTTGATGAATCGACGGTAGAAGCCCGCATGACCCAGAAAACTTCTCACACCCTTCACGGTTGAAGGTGGAGGCAACTTTGCAATAACATCGACTTTAGCACGGTCTACTTCAAGACCGGCTTTCGAGATCTTATGTCCAAGCACGACGCCTTCTTTTACCATAAAATGGCATTTTTCCCAATTTAGAACAAGGCGAGTGTCTTCGCACCGCTTTAGCATACGTTCTAAATTGGCAAGGCAAGCAGAGAAGGAATCCCCGAAGACCGAGAAATCATCCATGAAGACTTCCATGGTTTGTTCAACCATGTCATGGAAGATAGCTAACATGCACCTTTGGAAAGTCCCGGGCGCATTACATAAGCCAAAAGGCATTCTTTTGTAAGCAAAAGTGCCATAGGGACAAGTGAATGTAGTCTTCTCTTGATCTTGGGGATCGATGGGTATTTGAAAATAACCCGAGAAACCATCGAGAAAGCAGTAATATTCATTACCGGCTAAACGTTCGAGCATTTGGTCCATAAAAGGTAGAGGGAAATGATCCTTTCTCGTGGCATCATTGAGTTTGCGGTAGTCTATACAAACTCTCCACCCAGTAACGAGACGAGTGGGAATCAACTCGTTGTGTTCATTGGGAACAACGGTTATTCCGCCCTTCTTGGGCACACAATGGATTGGACTAACCCACGGTGAATCCGAAATAGGGTAAATCATACCCGCATCAAGAAGTTTGATAACCTCTGTTTTGATGACTTCATGTATTTTTGGATTCACCCTTCGTTGGCTTTAAATTGTGGGCTTAAAGTCGTCCTCCATGAGAATTTTGTGTGTGCAGAAGTGAGGATCAATTCCACGAATATCGGAAATCTTCCAAGCGATAGCCTTCTTATGATCTTTCAACACAGCGACAAGTCGGGCTTTCTCTTCATCCTTCAAATCCTTAGCAATGATGACTGGCGACTTCTTCTCTTCTTCGAGGAATACATACTCAAGATGGGGTGGCAACTCCTTAAGTTCCAAATCCGGAGGATTGTCGACGGGAGGCGTATTCGAAGTCGGAGTCTCGATAGCAATAACAGTGGGAGATGGAGGAGAAGGATTGTCTTCTCTGAGGAGGTTTGCAATGAAACTGAGATCGTCATCCCAATTGGCAGTAGAATCGTCATTGTCTTGCTTCACATCTTCCAAGGTGGCTTCCAAATCTTTCCAAAGGAAATCACTTTCTCCAAATAGAGATAGTGATGAGTCGATAGAGGAAACGGTCTCAACATTGGGAAGAGAGGTAGGAATGTTTTTACAAGCATCCTTGAAGTTTTCTTCACAAGCCTCATCAAGAACGTCATTACAATTAACATTCTCGTAAGAATAAGGCTGTTTAGAAAGCTTTCCCATGTTGAAGACTACTTTATCGTCACCCACTCTCATGATAAGCTCACCGGCTTCAACATCAATGAGAGTGCGACCGGTCCTCAAGAATGGACGACCAACAATGAGTGGCACACGGGGGTCCATCTCGTAGTCGACGACAACAAAATCGGAAGGGAAGGTGAATTTGTCGACTCCGACAATGACGTCTTCGGCTATCCCCACTGGATAAGCAACCGTACGGTTAGCTAATTCCAAAGTCATTTTGGTGGGGACTAGCTCTGGGAGAGATAATTGCTTCCAAACACTTAGAGGCATGAGATTAATACTGGCACCTAGATCGGCTAGGGCCATGCAATTCTCTACTCCCGGGAAATTGCAAGGGATAAGAAAACGACCCGGATCACCAAGCTTGATTGGCAATTTCCTTAAGAGCACTGCAGAGCAGTTCTCATTAAGTTGGGTGTTGGCGAGATCGAGGAGCTTTTCCTTGTCGCTCAGAAGATCTTTAAACATTTTCGCGTATTTGGGCATGTGAGCGAGAGCCTCAGCGAAGGAGATATTGAAATTCAGTTTTTTGAACATTTTTAGGAAGTTCGAAACTTGAATATCATCCTTGCTGTTTTGCTTCTCTTTCCTCAACCTAGATGGATAAGGTATATTGGAGGAAGAGGAAGGCTTTAGAGGAATAGGATCACTCATAACCACGGGTGGAGGAGGGGTAGAAAGAAGAGGTGGAGAGATTGGGGAAGGAGAAGGAGGAATAGGAGCAGGCGACTCGTTCTCCTGAGTCACAACCACCGGCGGAGGTAGAGGAAGCTCGGGTTCCTTGGTACCTTTACCACTTCGAGTAGTGATTGCTTTCATCTCCCCTCTTGGGTTCGCAACGGTGTTACTCGGAAGAGTACCCGAAGAAGAGGGTTGACTACTTTGGAAGAAACTAGCCATCATGTTCCTCAGATCATTAGTCTGGCTATCCAACGTGTTTCTCATGTCAGCTCGCAAATCATTTCCTTGCTTGACCAAGTCTGCTTTCAAATTGCGCACTTCCTCTTGGAGATTTCCCACTATCACATCATTGGTTCTCATGTAGGTTGCGACCTCTTGGTGTAATGCAGTGGTGGTTTGGTTGGGAGGAGCATTGTATGCAGGTGGTTGGTAAGTAGGTTGTTGGTAGACTTGATTGTTACGTTGAGGTGGTTGTTGCTGCTTGTGAGGTGGGATGTATGGTTGTCGAGGTTGTTGTTGTTGTTGAGGAGGGCGGTTAAGGTTTTGTTGTTGGTTTGGGTTGGTTGGTGGAAAACCAGGTGGTGAAAGGTAGTTGTTGGATCGATAGCTAAGCAAGTTACGGTCACCTTGAGGTCTAGCTTGATAAGCAGGTTGTTGGTAGGTGCCATATGCCGCATTCACATTCTCAGCAGGGTAATCTTGGGTGGCGGTACAAGTTGTGTAAGAGTGAGGACCACCGCATATCTCACAAGGTTGGCTGACAGCGTTCACTTGAGCGTTTTTGGCGTTGTTGCTGTTGTTGTTGCTGACGGTGTGGGTGACAAGCGATTCAAGAAGCGTGGTGATTTTGTCAAGTCGCTTGTCGCTGTCATTAGTGCTAGCACTAGCAACATTGGTCCTAACACTCTTGGTTTGCACACGAGATTTGTTCTCAATGATATCCCAAGCAGCATTGGAAGTCTTAGCCAATAAATTACCCCTGAGGCACTGTTCAGTGAATCTTGGTCACTCATGCTTAAACCATTGTAAAAAGTATTGATTTGATGTACTTTGGTAAAACCATGTTGTGGGCATTTTCTTAAAAGATCTTTAAAGCGATCCCAAGATTCACTGAATGACTCATCGTACTTTTGTTCAAAATTTATGATCTCATTCCGCAAAGCGGTAGTACGAGAGGGTGGAAAAAAGTAGTTTATAAACTTTGTTTCCAAATCCGTCCACGAGAGAATACTCTGTGGCGGTTCCTTAGCAAGCCAATGCCGGGCTTGTCCCTCTAAAGAAAAGGGAAAAAGTTGTAACCTTATAACCTCTTGTGGAACTCCATTGAACTTGACCGTGTTAGTGAGTTGTAGAAATCTCTTGATGTGGTCGTGTGGATCATCAATGGTACGTCCCAAGAATGGTTGAGCGGAGACCATCTGGATAAAGCCTGATTTTAGCTCGAAATTGTTGGCGGCAATTGGTGGTATAACAATTGGATCCGTGTTGCCATCGACATGAGCTTGCAGCAATTCAATCATCGGGCGATTATCCGGAAGGTGCTCATTGTTGTTGTTATTATTCATGTTGTTGTTGTTATTATTGTTTGGAGGTGGTACACAGGCCATGTCTAAGTGATCGAGAGGCTCGGGCTCTTGATATGACGTGGATCGAGTGCGCATACACCTGCAAAAGAACGAACAAAGAAAAGCAAAGCACAAATATTTTTGGTTTTTATGGTTTTTAATTTTTTTTTTGTATTTTTGAAAATTTTATATTTTTTAGTTGTTTTTAAAAATTTTCTTGAAAAGGTAACGTTCACGGGGAACGGATCCCAAAATCCAAGTTCTCACAAAAAACTTTTGATCTTAACGAGAAGAGCCGGCAGCGGTGCCATTTGATACATGCTTTTCGCTTGGGTTCAATTTTACTCTCGGAATCCTCTCGAATTGATCTAGGCTTAAAGTGGAATGATTGTTCTTGGTTACTAAATAAAAGGGTTTGGTTTTCTAGTATAATAAAAAGTGGAAATGAAAATTTAAATCAAAGACAATTACTTTAATTATGATTAACAAAAACTTGTATTAAACTTAAGGAAAATTGATTCGGAACTTTAACCTTGGTTCGGAAGTTTACACTCATCCGGAACTTACTGATCCGGAAGTTTTGGAAAATAAGTCGGTTCGGAACTTTCTGCTTTGGTTCGGAAGTTTCCGGATGAAGGCTTGGTTCGGAACTTTTCTACTTTGGTTCGGAAGTTTCCGGATGAAGGCTTGGTTCGGAACTTTTCTGCTTTGGTTCGGAAGTTTCCGGATGAAGGATTGGTTCGGAAGTTTTGAGACTTCCGGATGAAGGGTTGGTTCGGAACTTTTCAAAGTAAACTCATTCGGAACTTTTGATAGACAAACTCATTCGGAACATTTGCTTCGTTCGGAAGTTTAATGCTTCATTCGGAACTATTGCTTGATTCGGAAGTTCTGGAAACCCAGATATAGTAACAGTTAACGAAGAACAGGGAGCTCGAATCTTAATCAAAATCAAACCAAATACTTAAAAATGTTTTACCAAATTAAACACAAATCATTTAAATACTATAGACAACAAATCCCACCAATAAAAACACTAAATCAACAACTTTTTAAGATCAAACTTGAATCAAATGGAAAACTTAAGAACTTGCAAAAGAAGATGATGAAGAACAAGATTAAATGGAAAGATTAAACAAGACTTTGTATTGAATGATTAATGTTTTAACAAGATTAAACAAAAATTAAAACAACAAGATTGGAAGAACAAAGATTAAAATCATCAATCACCCTAGTGGTGATTGTGATGGAACGAACAAGAAAGGAGAAAAAAGGGGAGGAGAGAAAACTCCAGACTAGCTAACTATGTGTGTGAGGGGTTCCCTATTTATAGGTGTTTCTTTTGGTTGGTGAGTGGGCTTTCTCCCGTTCTTCTTGTCTTTTCGTCTTTTCAGAAAAGTTTCCGTTTTCGATTCTGATTTGGGATTTGTCGTCGATTAAGTTCAACTCGTCTTTTAATTTCTTCGTTTAATAGACTTGAGTTTCTTCGACTTATATAAATCTTCCATCTTTGGTCCTTTTCTTCGATAAATCTTCGAATAGGCCCAGTGACTTCAAATCTTTTGCTTCTCTTGGACAATAGACTTTATCTCGAGTCTTTTTCTTCAGTAAAACCCGTGCAATCCCATGTTTTCTTCAATATTCATCCGGTTGACTCTGAAAACACAACAAACACAAAAACCACGCATAATTCCAAACAAATGATATTAAATACGTGTTTTGGTCTCGTTTTAGCCAGAATTAAGTGGTAAAAGGATGGGTGTTTACACACCTATCAGTTATATAAAACCAAAACACAAACATAAAATCAATAATAAGACCCCGTATTGCTAGTCAGGCAATATATCGTTATTCAATGCATAAAGCAGTATTTTCGTTATCTGGATTATTATAAGCCGCATGACATTGTTACCTTACTACAACAAACAATGGGTAGCTAGCCCGAAACTCATTTGCCCATCTAAATTAGTGTGTCGTCACAATAATCACGCTTGTGTAAATCTTCTCATACATAAATTCGCTTACCAATCAATGTGGCACGATGGGGATCAACCGTCAAGGCGCGAACTGGGGTGATCGTCCCCGAATAGTACTATTATATGCATAAGCGTCTACCAAATCCCGGTAGTTCACAATTCATGCTAATGGGACTTTTAGTGACATAACCTAACTTTAATAATTCACTTCATTTCATCTATCGGGTCATTTAATCATTCATCGGGTCATACAATCATTCAGGTCCAAATCAATAAACAGACAATCGGGACAACTAGTGTCCTATTTTATAAAACCTAACATGTTATCTCCCTTACGGGTTTATAAAACATTTCATAAAAACATTTAAAAGAGTGCGAGGCTATGAACTCACGTTGATGTGGGAAGGCGGGTTATCGGCAATTCGGACGTACGGTACGTGCTTCAATCACGGAAACCTAGACAAATAATACTCGTCTTAGACTCTTGTCCAATGAAATTATCAAAATAACAAATATGTATACATATGATGATTTTATATATATGATGATCAAGTGGATTTACATATTCTCTTTTACTCATTTTAGTGTTTATGTATTGGTAACTTCTTACTAGTTTACTAGTTTTACCTATTTACGTGTTTTAGGTCCAATAAGCCTATTATAAGTTCATTAATAATCCATTTCATACTTGTATTATCAGTATTTATACTTTACATGTTGGGCCCAAATGGGTTAATCCCAATAAGTAATTTTCATAAGTGTTTAACTTATTTAGTTAAATTATAGTCCAATATGCTAACTTAGCTCGTTATTGTCCGTATGTCATATAGTTCGGGTTTTATCGGTTTTTACTTGTTATATATGTTTATATGTCAGTATATGAGTTTATAAAAGTTTACATTAGACGGGTCCAACCGTCTAAGTTTTATTTAACAAAAACGTTAATTTTACGGTAATAGTCGAAAAAGTCGTAAAAATCATGTTTATAGTTTTTATAACTTATAAATCTTATTCAACTACCATTTTTTATAAAGAGTCCATTTATTTAACCTTATAAATATCTATATAAATGAAATTTATAAGTTAGTGGGTTTTCATGTGTATATATTTTATAAATATATAAGTGAGTGCTTATATTATATAAGTTTTTATTATACAAATCTGATTTTAAATTTCATTTTCACCAAAACAGCCATATCTAGAGTTCTATATGGAGATAGAAGCCCAAATTTTTATGGCATAAACTACATGATATGTTATCCATTTAAATCTTCTATGGATACTGTTGAATCAGCCTCTAAGTATTTTATAAAAATCGTCTAAAACAGTGTACTCAGATTTGCACTCTAAACTTGTTTTGATCATATCTCACTCATTTTTATGATTCCATTGCATGGCCAACTCCCACATGTGTACAAGACATATTTCTTACTGTATATCCATTAACCTATTCCATTTTATCAGTTGATCATATGGTTATTTACTGTTTTTATACAGCCTACTAAATTAAGTAAGATTAACCACTTTTACATATAGTTTCATCTTTTTACCCATGATTATCAACACCAAATCCCCACACAATATTTTTATCATCATATATTAATAATATACATATACAATAGGAAAGAAAATACATGATTACATAATCAAAATAAAAAGAGGATGGGGAGAACAATCTTTATACCACCAAGATGATGTAGGTTGTGATTAGGACATGGATTTTGATCACACAACTTGTGATAAACCAATATCATCTTCAAGCCCACCAATCTTCAAGAACTCCTTGTGGAAAATCAGCCCTAAGACTCCATAGAAACTCCTCCTTGGATGTTATAATCACCACCAATCAATAGGGCTTCAAAAGGGCATCATCTTGTGCAAGAATAACATAGGATTTCATGGATAAATTTAGATCAAATGGGGTGTTTATGGTGTAGGTTAGACGAAAATGGAGCTAGAGAGAGAGATTGTTTGGTTGTTTTGCATGTAAGAATGAGAGAATAGTTTGTGCTAGTGGTTTTTGTTATGTGGTAGCTTATTTTGTATGTATTAAGAAACAAGTGTAACACTTGTTTATGTAAAGTTGACACCTCAAGGGTGTGTGTGTCATGGTTTTGGCCGTGGGTTTGTGGGGGTGGGGCATGTTTATTCTTGTCTCATCCCCAGTTAATTACGGGTACTCCTCGATTCTAGTTTCCTCGATTTGCGTGCCCTCGGGTCGTTTTACGAAAAACGTTTTTATAAATTATGAATCAACGGCACAAAACGAATCTAATAAAAATTGTCTCATAAAAAACGGAGTTCGAAAACGTAAATACGTAATCCTAAGGTTTCCGGTTTAGTCGCAAAGGACGTTAAATTAAAATCGTAAGTCCTAATATCTTCTCGTAAATTTGTGATTTTATGAACCAACACAAATTTGAAATCCCAAAATAATATTCACAGACAAATATATGTTCTGAAATGTCAGACTGTCACCAAAACGGTGTATGTAAACGTAAGCACGTAACGTAGAATCCTCCGGTTTAGACGTAGTCGATGCTACTTCAAGACGTAAAATCCAAATTTCTTCCCAAAAATAAGTGAGTTCATAATATAACATTAAAATAATGTTTTCAAGTAAATATTAAGAATAAAATGTAAACCATAAATTGACGGATTGTCACAACTAAGGATCGAATAAATTGAATGGATAGGTGGGATTTGCTTGGAAAAGAAATTAGAACATAGGGTAATTGTTTAGATTGTATTAAATCTAACGAATCTGATGTTGAAAGAAAATCGTTTGTGTGGTGATGAACAGTAAAAAGAAACAATGGATTCCGATTAAACACATGGAAAACTGTATTCCGACTTAAGTTTTTAACAAAATGGTTTCCAAATTAAAGTAAAAAAGGGGATTCCAACTTAGAAGTTTTAAATTATTCCGACTTATAGATCGTGCGCACTATATTTCGACTTAGACCCATATAAGAGGATTCCGACTTATGTTTTTCATCAGGATTCCGACTTATGTTTTTAATCAAGATTCTGACTTAATCACATGGGGTTCCGACTTATGATTCGTAATGATGGATTCCGACTTATGTTACGTAAAGAGGGATTCCGAATTATGTTTCGTAAAGAGGGATTCCTACTTATGTTTGAAATGATGGATTCCGACTTATGTTTCGTAAAATTGCATTCCAAACTATGTTCAAAGTCGCATTCCGAACTATGTTCACAAAACGAATTCCGAACTAGGTTGACATACAATGCATTCCGACTTATATTTGTGTACTCAGATTCCGAATTAGGTATAGGTAAAAATATTCTGACTTATACTTGGTTTTTGTGGATTCTAAATTAAACTTGGTTTTATGGATTTCGACTGATACTTGGTTTTGTGGATTCCGAATTATACTTGGTTTTGTGGATTCCGAATTATATTTGGTTTTGTTGATTCCGACTTATACTTTGTTAATTGGCTTCTGATTTATATGCTTGTTTAGGATTCTGATTTACAAATTGTTCATAATTGATGTTAAATGATTAGTTGGGTAGTGATTGTATGGTATCCTATGTGCTAGTTGTAGTTGCTATGTTTTAAGAATATTAAAATATGATGCTTTTAAGGTTAATACATTATGATATATATCTCTTAAGTATCAATGTGTATGTTTTGTCTTAGCAGCTATCATGTCTCACACTCAAGAGCAACAAATTCAACTTGACAATGCACTCGTACCAGAAGAAAACCGCCTTCCAATCACCCCCAATAATCAACAATTGAAAGAAGGCTTCATTCCATCACAAGCAACATTCAGAATCGCTATCGAAATCCTTGGTCTCACACCGATTAAATCTGCACTACGGATTTCAGCAAGTGTTCCCGAAATTTACAAGCATGAGTTTTGGTCATCCATCAAAGCTATCACAAACACAAAGTTTTCTTTCGACATCAATCGTGAGAAGAAGGAATTTTCTCTTAATCAGTTTCACGGAATCTTTGGATTCTCTTTGTTAGCTAAAGGGAAAAAATATGATCCTGTTCCAGACGCAAAAGAAATAATAGATTTGATTATGTCACTTGGCTATGATGAAGAATTGCCAACCTTGTCTAAGTTTAATACTTCTAGGCTTGGACAACCGTGGAAAGCAATTTTAGCATCATTATCCGATGTTTGATAGGAAAATCAAGAGGTGCATATTTTTTGAGACTTTGTCAGGCTCGTATATTTTATGGAATCTACAAGAGACTCAATATAGATTATGCCTCTCTCATATGGGAAGAATTTCATTATCAAGATTTCAAAAATGTTAAGAAGAAATATGAACACCTTCAGTTTCCACGATTCATAAAGCTCATCATCAATTACTTCATGAAAGCCGATGAAACTATAGATCGGCGTGGAGGATTCTTTGTTAACTCAGGAGATGATGATTTCTTAATAGTAGCCATGAGACAAGAAGGATTTAAGATTATTTACTCAGGTATTCATGCTCCTGTTCCGGATAATATGCTGAATGACAAAATCAAAAGGAGTGCTATATATAAGACCCTTTTGAAAGAAAATGATGAACACTTAAAGAAACTATAAGCGGGAGAAATCAAGGCACCAAAAACCAGAAGCAAAAGAAAGGAAACTGAATCTTTAGAAGTTGATACACCAAAACAAGACAAAGGCAAAAGAACAAGAACCATGTCTTTATGGGAGAAAAAGGCCAAGGGAAAGAAAACACTTCTCATGGATGAAGACAAAGAAGAACAACCATTTAACTGAAAAACAACAACTGAAGGAACTAAAGAAGGTTTTCCAACGAAGTCGAAAAGAAACAGGAAGTAGTGGATCAGGTCAGAAGTCAAAGAAAATCGAAGCTTCTGATATTGCTGATTTTGGAGAACCCGATGATTACGAGGACGAGCCAGTTCATGATGAAGATGATGATCAGCAGCATGAATACCAGGACATAAGTCTCGATGATATTCCACCTGTAAAAACAGAGATAGTACACATGGAGACAAAGATAGCTGACATCAACAAGGATAAGAGTGTTACAAAATCCACTTTAGTGTCGGATCCAATAGGTAAATACTTAAACATTCAATCTCTAGAATCGGAAGTCACTAAAATCGATCCTTCATAAAACCCGAACATGGTTAATGTCCTTGTAAATATAGCCACGACTTCAGTAATCAGCACAATCATGACAACTCATGTAACCCATTCACCATCAACTATTCAACTAGTGTCTTTGCCGTCACATCCACCAGGCGATACAACTTTTATGATAAGAATAGAACAACGACTGAAAGATCAAGAAGATAAAACTACTCAAGTCACAGAGCAGTTAAAATCATCAAAGAAAGATTTTGAAAAAGAAATCAACCGGATCTGAGAAGAATTAGAAACTCGTCAACAATCTGAAGAGTCATTAAGAGCAAGCCTAGAAGCTAAAGCAAACAGAAAGCAAGAAAAGATTGAACGTCTTCGCGAACTCAAAAGAAAGTACAAAGAAGAGAAAGAAGAACTTGTTCAAGCTAATGCTACACTCATTGAATCCATCAATGAAAAGGTTCAAGGATCTCTTGAAACGACACTCCCTGCTCTGCGAGAAGAACTAAAAGACATTGCTGCAAGCAAACTGATGATCAAGTCTTCAGACACTCAGCAGTCCAATTATCTAATTGCTCAAAGGCTCACAGACTACAAGTTGAAGAAGCTGTTGCATGCTAGGATGATTCAAATTGGGTCCCATAACCAAACACTATAAGTAATAGCACTCCACAAAGCTTTAATGACGGCTATAGATCAAGACACAAAGATATTTGAAAAGCATGGCTCCGTCTTCCCATACAGTACTGTAAAACAAGATAAAGAAAACGAAGAAGAGGGTGAATCAGACAAACCCGATGAATCTTCTGATAATAACGAAGACAACGACGGTAAAGATGACAATGACGGTGAAGATGAAGATGACGATAACGATGATAGTGACAAAGGTGATGATGATGATGCTGAAAAACACGATGATGATGACAATATGGATGAACAAGTCAATGATGAGGATGCGACAGAGGATGCTGACGAAGAGAAAAAAGATGATGAAGATGAGGATGAGGATGATAACACAAACAAAGGCAAGACAGATGATGATGATACTCAAACTTCAAAAGGTGACAAGTCTCAAAAGGATGATGTTACCAAAGATCAAACAACTTTAACAACCGAGGAAACTCCAACAATCGAGACACCTCAAAAGGGCAAACGTACCAAACACCGTCATGATGTTGATGCTAATATGACAGTCTCATCCGTTCAAATTCAATTTGCTCCAGCTACCACATCTACAACACAAGAACCCGAACAACCCTTACCGGAATCTGATCAGCATTTACCTGAAGTTTCAGAATCTGCTCCGGTAAAGGATATTCCAAAAAATCAGTTAGTTCCAGAACGTGAACCAGAATTTGAACCAATCATGGAGACTCCAGCCATTAACCAGTTTTTGTCATTCAAGAATCAAATGAACCGGTGTGGGTGTATACAATTACTGTAGATGAGAATGCACCCGAGCAACCTTGGATCACGGAAGCTGCTATCATTCGTCCTCTAACTCAAGAAGATGAATCAGACTTCCCTCAAATCCCCAGCAATCCCATCGACTTCTCAACATATATAGTCTACACTTATGGAACTGACAACATAACTCCAACTATGGTAACTCAAGCTTTTCATGATCCCAACATCCTCGCTAATTCAAGAATCAGCAGAATAGAGGCTAAATACAATGCGAATGAGCTTTTGAAGGAAATGAACATTCCTCAACGAACATGTCGTCACAGGCCAGAAAATGCTCCTCTCCCGATAGCTGACGGTAACAATCAAACTATACGTGATGTGTTTGTCTGCCAGGACCTTGAGTATTTGGTGAAAGGCGCAAACAAGCATGCGACTTCTTTAACTTTGGTCAAAGCTTCAACTTAGGGGTCAATACCATGGATTGAGGAAAAGGTTGATCATCTCTGGATAAAGCAATTAATTCCTCAGTATGATCACTATGCCGAATTGGGTGCATCGCTTGGGGCGAAACCATACGACAAGCTTACAGCTATGCATGTGGATTCAAATCAAAGACTCCAGTTGTATCTAAATTCAGAATCAAAGCCATTCTAGGAGTGAGAATTTAACCCAAGGTCAGTTACCATCATCTAACAGAGATCAAGCTGAAAAGAGAAGACAACAACCACTACACCATTATGGAAGGAGACTTTTCGCTTCTTCCTCTCAAAAACATTGAAGACATGTTGCTTTTGATGACTCAAGGTACACTCAGACACTTGGAAGTTGAAGACATCATTGCCCTGATTTCAGCTTTGAGAATGTACACTCGTCGCATTGTAATCAAGAAGAGAGTTGAAGACTTGCAACTCGGTGTTGAAAGTTATCAGAAGAAGCTTAACCTCACTGCTCCATACACTGAAGTTCCTGATATTCATCGCAACAAAAGTCCCTACACGAGTACTACAAATACGGTTCCAGACAGTTTCTACTTAAATGGATCCGGTGAGAAGAAAATCATGAGAGTCACGAAACTTCACAAGTTTAGTGATGGGACTCTTCAACAAGTACAGGACACATTGATTCTCCTCAACAGGACCACAAAGCATCCCACAATTACCGTCAAGTGGCACAAAGGATACGTCACAAGTGCTCAATACATGATCAACAAGATTAATGAAAAGTTGAGGGAAATACGGTTAATGAGGAGTCTAGAACGATTCGTCGGTGGTAGACCATATGGAGCGCACCACAAGCTAATGGAACGATCCATTTAAAATGGGTCGTACTATCTCAGCTCATCTCCATATTTTACTTGTGAATATGTAAATACTGTGAATATTATGCTTTTGTGGCTTGTTGTAGTGTGAATGTATGATAAGGTTTCAAGAATTTCTCACCAGATTCTAAATCTTTCAAAATATATCATATTCAAGCACTACAACTAACCCTCATTAACTTGAGGGGGAGCATTGATATGTTCTATGGACAACAACTGATTTCATTTTGTTACCCAATGACCGGTTAATCCATTAATATCCAAAATATTGATGATTAACATTTTGGATAAGTGGAGAAAATAGGATTGGAGACTTGTGAACATATGTGGCTAAAAATCAAAAGAGCTTAATGGAAAATCCAACTTGATATGTGCTATGCATATGTTAAGGGGGAGCATTTTGTTATCAAAAACACTGAATGTACAAAACACTCTTGATATTTATATCACAAGTACCTCAGTGATTTTAAGGAATTTTCATGAAGACGAATACTTACCAAAAACACACTTAATTTACGACGGATGTGGTGACAAAAGGGTGGTAGGATTAGGTACTAGTCCAATGATTTTTCCAAGAACCAGAGGAATCTTCCCAAGGACAATTCCATAGTTATAAAATAGAAGTCCTTAGGAAAGATGGGGAATGGATTGTGAACGTAGTTGAATGCCGACCAAGTAATGATGCTAGCACTGGAACAATCAAAACAAGGTGCTAGTAATGATGTATTGGTAAGCATTGAAGGGGTTGAAGAATGAAAAAGAAATCTAAAGATAAAGGGTGTAAAGAAAGAAGCCATCCTTACAACTTAGGCAGAAACCGGGTCAACTCATCTTGAAGACAAAGTATCATGGACCCAGTGATGTGATGCATAACCCCTCCCAGCCAACTCAAATATCTCTCAAAAGATATTTGTTTTAATGACACGGATCTCAACACGTTATCTATCAGATTATTCACCCCGAATAAATTGATATTAAAAAGGTGGCAATCCTCTCCAGCCTCCGCTCACCAATACAAAATGCACTATTGAGTCTAGAGCCATGAGATCATCAAAAGTCTCATTATGACACAATTTTAAAAACAAGAAAGATTTTTTATGAGTCATACGCAATATTCTTGTAATATTGCCAAAACATCTGAGTAATACGAAAGTATTACAATGAAGATGGAAATCCTACTTGAGCCAACATGAAACAAACTCATGGTAGGTGACACGTGCGGTTCTTTAAGAACTAATCTTGTGATAACTAGAAAGAAACGATGGTTTAACTCTTGATTGAGATTAAACTTGTTCTAGGGCCTTTACGCAAAAATCCGAGTGATATTTCTAGAACACTCAGAGTAGCACTCTTTAGTGTTCACAGTGAAGAGTGGAAATCCTTCCAGTGTCAACATCAAACAGCACTATGGTAGGTGACAAGCAAGATTCTATTAGAATCAAGCTCGTGACAACTGGAAAGCAATGATGGTGAAAATCATAATTGAAATTCACTTGTTCCAGGTTCATGAATTGACGGCTTCAATCATAAGGATATCTACTATCCAAGTGATTCACTCTTTATGTTTGTAGTCAGCTTTGGACGGTCGAATAAAGAGAACGGGGTTACCCGCGAAATCTTGTCAAGGAGATCTTTAATTAGATCTACCCGTCACAAGTACGATATTTACTATCGTCCAACGGTCTTCACCAACTGGAGGTAAAATGCTACCGAATCAGAATAGAATGTCAAAGCCATTTTATTCGTGTCTTATTATGTTGATGCATTTGAAGACGGTGGTGTTGTAGGGTACCAGATGAAGTCGTCCTCACATACTTAATCCTTCTGCATCAAATATTTCAGCAAAATTCAAGAAAGTCTGACCTAAAAGTATTCCGTTGTATCAACTCCGAGACTTTCAATAATTCAACAAAGGATAGGTATGTGTGACATGAAGTCACAAAGAGGCAAACATCACAAGAAGGCGAAGATTACACGTGAAGATGATCTCAAGTTACAAGACAAGCCAACGCTCAAATATTATTACAACATATTCACAAGTCGAAAAATAAAAAGAAGAAAAGAGAAACAACTACGAGCTTAAGAACGAAGACTTAGTATAGTATGCTAGGTTTAGAACTTTATAAGTTGGAGTGACCTCCCTTAGGGGGAGATTGTTGGAAATACGTTTTTAACGTATATTAGAAGTATCGGTCACTCCAACAATATTATTAAATGTTGTATGCTCGTAGTTAGAAAGTCACTATATTTACATTATCAAGCTAGCTCATGGGCTTGTCCATAGGTTAGAAGGCCGAAGTCCACTATGGACTTGGGTATATATGCCCTCTCCTTTGATGGAGAGGGTGTTGGTTGTTCATTTCATTTTAATAAAACACATAGTTTCTCTCTATATTTCTCTCTCGAGTTTATCTCTCTAGAAACAAAAACCCTCTTGATAGAATCATAGATTATCATATTTCTACATAATCTTTGAGGATCTCCACGGAAAAATGGAGAAGAAAACTAGGGAAAAGAATGTGGTCTACACCAAATTTTTATCCCTCATTTTTGCTGACCACTTTGGTAAAGATTATTTAAAGAACCAATGAGTTAAACTAGTTTTTCAAACCTTTGATACCAATCGCTGAAACATTCCAGTCAGCACAATTGACCCTCCTTTCACACAGTCCATGCTGGACATTTTCTCAGCAAATGCTCCAGTAGTGTTCAAAGCTCCACAAGACACTCCTACAACTGGAGAAGGGGATCTGACAGGCACAAAGTCTGGAGCTTCTTCTGGACCACGTCAAAAGAGTACATCTGTGAATACTATTAAGTGTAGACGTGCGTCTAAGAAAAGGAGGCACCACACAGAATCTTCATCAAAGAAGTGTTCTGATGATCCCAAAGGCCAAGCTTTGAAGAAAAAAAGTCCACGGCCAAGGACCAGAACCCTAGCTAGCCGCGACCTTCAGTCTCTACTGAAGGTTGCATGCATCAAGAGGCCCTGAAAGCAACCCCTCTCTCAACCTCTTTAGGAGAGAAGGGTGAAGATAGAGCACACCCTCAGCTCAATAGTGTGGAGTCAGCATTGGTAAGCAATTTAAATCTGAATACATCTCAAATTTCATTACCAATTTCTATCATTTGTCACTTTGAGTCTGCATCAGGGCATGAGGCGTCAGTAAATACAACAGCTGACGCTGACCCTGGCCCTTTTGTTTCTCATGATGTAGTTCCCTCACAACAGGGTCCTACTGAAGGAACCAAAAACATTATAAATGATCTTAACTCATCAGGGACTCTTTCTCAGGATCCATCAGGTAAAACCAACCTTGGTGGTAAAGGACTTGAAACTGACCAACACACTAAAGGTGGTGATCAATAGACAACCAAGGAAGTGCCTCTCTCTACTGGTGTTAAGGGGGGACACTTGCCTACAATTGTATTCAGCATGTTTGCTAATCACTTGGAGAAGGAGTTGGGTTTGAATGAAAGAACTCCAGTAAATCTGGATGATAGTGAACCTGAAGATGACATTGCTGATCAAACTCCCAAGCCTTCATCCCCCAGAACCACTAAGGTAAATGAACTGACAAATAAGGTGTTGGTTCTACAAACACAAGTGACCAAGCTCAAGGAGGAAAAGGCTATTGCTGATGCTGAACTAGTTACTCTTAAAGCAAGGCCAGTTCCTCCCACTGCTGAGCAGATCAAGGATGCAATTCTCACAGCTCTTAAGCCATTAGTGATGGATGTGGCCACCATTACTTCTATCAAGCAAGAAATCACCTCACTCATGGACTCCATGAATACTACATCTTTTGAGCTTCCCGTTGAATTCAAGCCAATTCCCAGTCAGCTTAATGAGTTATGTGATTTAGTCTCAAAGATCAAGGATAGGGTGGGTTTGCTGGAACAACAAAAACTGAACCTATCAGATGGATTTCAGCAGAAATTAAATGATCTTGCAAATGTTCCAACAATGTTGGCCAAGGTTTCATCCACCCTAGACTCTTTATTTGCATGTCTACCTGTTGGGGGTTCATCAGAAATTATAGGGCACTCTTCTACTGAGGGGGAGAAAGTCACTATTCAGCATCTCTTTAAGAAACATGCACAAAAGAAGGCCAAAAAACAGCCTTTTGTGTACGTATCACCCTTTAGTGAAGAAAGTCCAGCTAAGACTAAGGGGGAGTCTTCAGCTAAGGACAATCATGTTGATGGCCTTACCACCAGCAATGAGTCATCTGAGAATGGGTCACCTCCCATCAAACCAAAAAGCAAAAGTGAATTCACACTGGATGAAAGAATTATCAACTTTAGGTTGGCCACTTAAGAAGAACTTGATAAAATTCACAAGCTTCAAGATGAAGAAAAGCTCAGAAATCTGAAGATGAGCTTATATGATAAAATTGGCAAATCTGATGTTGAAGGCCTCTTCAAGAAAAAGATGTTGTACGAAAAATTTTGTATAACGAGACTGAACAGAAGATATCTCTCAGAAATCACAAACGTTGGAATGATGACTTATAAGAGAGATATTAATATGAAGTTCTATAGGGCTGATGGATCTGATGAGATCATTGATGACTTCCAAGGGAAGAACCTCTCCTATACTGAATGGTTAGAGATGAGCAGAAATATTAAAAGAGAAAATCCACGACATGGGATGAGGTTCGCACAATAATTGAGCACTTTGTGAGAAATCATGAATGGCATGGTCAGCATCTTAACATCAGCAATCAAATCTCACTGGAGGATCAAGATCCAATCCTAGAGCTGAACAAAAGAGCCAATCTAGTTCAACCTGGTGTGGGTGACATCTTTGTCACAACAAAGAAATACAAAGATCTTGTTCAGTTTGAAAATCATCTCCCTGGACATGTGTTAGAAGAACCAAAATTGGGACTGATTATGTTTAATCATCGTAAACATCAAGATTTTATGGGTATTAGTGATCTTGATAATCTGAATAACGAAATTCTTGGAAACATTCAGAAAATCTTCTTTTCTTACCTTGGTGGTCCAGGACTTACTAAAGCTGCTAAAACCTTCATCATGTGCTTACTATCAATACTGGACATCAGAAACTCTGATCCATCAGTTCAGACCCCTGTCATTGAAGAGCTTAGGCCTAAGGAAAACTGAATAATCATTTTTATTGTTTTTGTTGTAATTTGTAATGTTCATGAAGAGCTTATGCTCACTTACTACTAACGTTAGACTTAGGCTATTTATATATCGAAATAGGGGGAGATTGTTGGGTCAGTATTTACTGACCCTGAAGCAACTCTAGGATTTGAATATAAAATTCCCCCAAATGTTTCATGCTCAGCAGTAAGGCCAGTCTGTTGAAGGATGACCAGAGGAACAAAGTTCCTACTGAAGACTTTGTAGCCGAAGAAAGTTCAGCACTCCCCTTCTTGTGAACTTAGAAGACAAAGGAGTCTTCACTTCAAATACTAGGCGGTCTAATTGATGAAGAACAAGGACTGAAGAAGGGCTTTCAGTCCAGTTTGGCTTGACAAGACCAAACTGAATGATGTCGATCTCCTCTAGGATACTGAAGACTCTTCAGTATTCTGATGGTTTGCATTAGGTGGGAAAAGATAACTTTAAGTCAAAGTAGGTTGCTTGTATACTTAGATATAAGTACAACCTTTATCTTTTCTATAATAGTTTAATATGTACTTTGTATTGTTTATCCAGCATGGGCATCAACCAACCACTGGATAAACCCATGCATTGAAACATGCAAAATGCAAATCCTAGTTTACAATGCCTATATAAGGAGTGTACATTGGGAGATAAAGGGTTAACAAATACAAGAGATAAAACTCTGGAAAACCTTTCTCTCTCGATACCAACTAAACCATATAGCCAAGATGCATATGAACGTTTAGATTGGAGTTTAGACTTTAACCTTGGTTAGACGTTTAAGTAGAGGAGATGAAAACCCATTGTCATTCAACCACTTTGTTATTCCGCAAACAAAGTGGGTTATAGATACTTTATTTGATTCTAATAAAAGTTTATACGTTGAAAAGTTATTGGTATTGTTGTTTTAATTGTTCATAGTTCTTGTCTATTGTTAAAACAACACACTTGAGTCGTAGTAAAGAGTTATTAGTTAAGTTTAATAAGTAATAACGATTTACAAGGGACCAACACACAAGTATCATCACACAAGGTATATTGAACGACTCAAAAAAGACGCTTACACATTAAATATAAATAAGATTTCACATAATGTCTATTATATAATTTCATCCCATAATGTACTAAAACGACACCAGAGTAAAGCGTTTAGTCCCCACAGATCTCGACCATCAAACCAACAAGTTTTAGTACAGTACATAAACATTTAACAAATTGTTCAACAGTAAAAGGATAGAAATTGTTTTAGACCAACAGACTTCAAAAGCCAACCTACAACATCCACAGCAAAGCTCCACCATCAATCACCTTCGATTACCTAAAACATATGCTTAAACAAGTCAAAAATAAGGTTGAGCGTGTCCATAGGTTTAACAAATCACTTTTGAACACAAGAATAAAATCAATCATAATCATTTATAGAATTGTCGTGCACACAATCTATTTCAAGGCAACACATTGTATTTAAGCTCATGACACTGACCCCTTAACCAATTAGTCACCCACGCCAAATGCCACCATGACTAGATAAAACCATTGCCCCTCTAGGGTATTAGTTGCTAGATATATACCCAAATCTTATCCTTCCCAGAGGTTACTCAAGGTAATGCCCTGGTCTTAGATAGGATGGTCAACCCAATAGTACTATCATTTGAATAAGCGGCTATTCCCAACTCACAACATCAAGTCAGAACATATTTAACGGGTCATGAATTTAGGGTCTTTAGCAACAAGGTACTCAATACAATGCAAGGCAACATAGGCAACATTCGGGTCTAAACAATTAATCATGACTTGTGTTCATTTATTTTCAAATAGCATGTATCCCCCTCGCGGGTATTAAAACATTTAGTAGCTAGCATGAAAAGAGAGGCTACAGACTCACCTTAGTAGAAGAGACCTAGCGAGATGATCGTCGATGATAGAGGAGGCCTTTGAAACACGAGAACCGCTACCTATCAAATAAGGCGCGTTCATTAATAATGACTCGAGAGATAAACCATACATAAGAATATCAAACTCAAACTCATAAAATCACGACAAACTCGAGAGAAAACGATACAAGTAATACTATTACACTCTTCTATACATCTACTTTATCATTCTATACTCTCGACAAAAATCTGTGGGCACATACAAAATGTACTAGCTCATTTACCCCACTTAGACTCGTCAAACGTTTATGAAACGACTCGAGAAACTAACTTACTATGTATAGAAAGTACTCTAATAATTTTATCAAATGACTTTACTTTTAAAGATCTCTGCCCGACTCATCTCTGAACTCCAAAAACCAGACAGTTTTAGGTCATCGACTCATTTAACCGTTTTCACTTCTATAAACGACCCCATTTGCAAAAGCGACACTTAGGTTTGAAAATAGACTCACCATCTAGGGTTTATACTTTTTCATCAGTCCTTGAATCATTTCAAAACTCATTCTATAGTCCCCGAGATTCGATCCAAATATCGTCAACAACTATATGTCGTGCCGATACTCGTCTCCCGGTATACGAATAACCAAATTATCATAACTTCTCGCTCGTTTGGAGCCAGAAGCTCTACTTTATATCAAATCAAAGCTAATAGAATTCTCTACAACCCTTTGCTATTAGTTAAGCCTTAATAAAATCATAAGGTACCCAAAAATATCATTTTTCCTATTGATCTAAATTACCCTTAAAAAACGTGCATGAAATCATGTTTTTAAGCAAAACCAACCATTTTTATCATCATCCCATAACCCTAATAACAACATAACTCATCTATAACACTTGTATCATACTGAAAATTAAAAACCCAAAATCAAAAACAAGTTTTTCATGAAAAACTAGCATGATAATCTCTTGATCATCACCAAAATCACATGCATGATCATAATCTTGACCTACCAACCCTAAAAAAATAAAACTCCATGCATGTGTGACAATACGTCATTTTGATGTCGATATTTTATTCTCAAGTATTATTTAAAATCATCATTTTATTATTAATTTATGAACTCACTCACTTTTGGGAAGAAATAAGGGTTTACGTCTTAAAGTAGCATCGACTACGTCTAAAACCGAAGAACTCTACGTTACGTGCTTACGTTTACATGCACCATTTTTGTGACAGTCCGACATTTCAGGAAATAAATTTATTCTCGAATATTATCTTGGAATTTTAATTTGTGTTGGTTCATAAACTCACAAATTTACGAGAAGAGATTAAGACTTACGTGCATAATTTAGCATCTTTTACGATTAAACCGGAAACCCTAGGTTTACGTATTTACACTTTTGTGCCCTGTTTTTGATGAGACAATTTTTATTAGATTTGTTTTGTTCCGTTGATTCATAATTTATAAAAACGTTTTTCATAATACGACCCGAGGGCACGCAAATCGAGGAAACTAGAATCGATGAGTATTCGTAAAATAATAAGGGGATGAAACAAGTTACACTTGTCCCACCCCCTCACTATGGGCGGACAAGCTTAACCAACAAACCACATAGGTGTTAAGTTTACATAACAATAAGGACACATGTCCTTAGTGCTTAACCAAAACCTCCAAAACCTTAAAACTAGCTACACCAAACCATTACTCTCATTTTCATACATGCAAACAACCCAAATCTCTCTCAACTCTCTCCCCCTTGTTTTCCATACACCATCACCAAACACCCCATTCATCACATATTTCTACCATGAATCTTGTGAATAACTTGCATAAGATGGAAACCCATTGAAGACATGTTGATTTGAGGTGATCCTAACAACTAAAAAGAAGTTTCCAAAGGAGTTTAGGGCTGATTTGTTGAAGGTGTCTTCATATACTTGGTTATCTTGAAGGTGGACTTGATGTTTCATAAGATTGGTTATCAAAAACCAAGTCTTGTTCTGAACCTTTTCATCACTTTGGTGGTATAGAGATTGTTTCTTCCTATCATCTTGTTATTTTGTAAAAGTAATCATGTATTTTCTTTATAAATGTATATGTATATGATGATGAATGATTATCAATGTATTATGTGGGGATTTGGTGTTAATAGATTTGGTTAAAAAGACTAAATTCAACAAGTAAAGATGTTAAAATCTTGATTAAATTTATAGGCTGTATAAAACAGTAAGTAACCATATGATCACTTGGTAAAATGGCTTGGATTATTAAATATACAGTTAGATATATGATTTTTACATATGTGGAGAGTTGGCCTGTAACACCCCCAAAATTACATAATTCAATACAACGAAAGACTCGTTTGTGTTACGGGACAGCACATTACTCACATCCTAGACAACACTTAAAAATCACGTCGTTTAATAATAAAGCATTTCCAGTCATAAATATCAAATTTACATAGGTCCCAAGTCATTGTATTTCATACAGGTTTTACAAAGCATTTGAATGGAAAATTATTATTTAAGTGCGGGCCATGAATTCTTGTTTTCTTCCCAAGAATTACCTTCAAGTACCTGAGATAAAACATGTTAAAAGAAAAGGTCAGCGATAACGCCGACTGAATTCATAGAGTTTAATAAAATCCATCAATATAACATCGGTATAAAATTATTACCGAATATCATTTTGTACAAATCATTGTAATAGGACATAAAATAGCCAAAGTCATTTTATACAAATCCTTATCAAAATCATAATATAGGCTTTCGCCTTCAAAATCATTATATGAACCATTGTCGTTAAAAACATCATACAATACGTTTTATAACGTTGTATAGATTAAATAAAAACCGTTATATGAATATGGTTATATAAAACCAAAACACGAACATAATATCAATAATAAGACCCCGTATTGCTAGTCAAGCAATATATCGTAATTCGGTGCGTATAGCAGTATTTCGTTAATTTGATTATTATAAGCCGCATGACATTTTACCTTACTACAACAAACAACGGGTAGCTAGCCCGAAACTCAATTTGCCCATCTAAATTAGCGTGTCGTCACAATAATCACGCTTGTGTAAATCATCTCATACATAAATTCGCTTACCAATCAATGTGGCACGACGGGGATCAACCGTCAAGGCGCGAACTGGGGTGATCGTCCCCAAATAGTACTATTATATGCATAGGCGTCTACCAAATCCCGGTAGTTCACAATTCATGCTAATGGGACTTTTAGTGACATAACCTAACTTTAATAATCCATTTCCTTTCATCTATCGTGTCATAAAATCATTCATCGGGTTATACAATCATTCGGCTCCAAATCAATAAACAAGCAATCGGGACAACTAGTGTCCTATTTCATAAAAACTAACGTGTTATCTCCCTCGCGGGTTTATAAAACATTTCATAAAAACATTTAAAAGAGTGCGAGGGTATGAACTCACGTTGATGTGGGAAAGCGGGTTATCGGCAATTCGGATGTACGGTACGTGCTTCAATCACGGAAACCTAGACAAATAATACTCATCTTAGACTTTTGTCCAATGACTTTATAAAAATAACAATTATGTATACATATGATGATTTTATATATATATGATGATCAAGTGGGATTGTACATTTTTACTCATTCATTATAGTGTTTATGTGTTGGTAATTTTCAAGACTAGTTACACTAGTTCAACTTACATTTTGAGGCCCAATGGGCCCATTACAAGCCCAATATATTATATTAGCCCAATTATACTTTTATTATCAGTATTATACTTTACATGTTGGGCCCAAATAGGTTAAGCACAATAAGTAAGTTTATAAGGGTTTTACTAACTAGTCGGGTTTATAGTCCAATATGGCTAACTTAGCCCGTTAATGTCCATATGTTATTTAGTTCGTGTTTTATCGATTTTTACTTGTATTAGGTACTTATATATATATCAGTATATGACTTTTAAAAACTTTACATTAGACGGGTTTGATCGTCTAAGTTTTAATTGGCGAAAAACGTTAATTTTACGGTAATAGCCGAAAAAGTCGTAAAAATCATGTTTATAGTTTTTATAACTCATAAATCTTATTCAACTACCATTTTTATAAAGTGTCCATTTATTTAACCTTATAAATATTTATATAAATGAAATTTATAAGTTAGTGGGTTTTAATTCACATTTTATACTATATTAGTTTGAGTGCTTATATAATACTATCAAACATTAATTCTTCAAAATCTGATTTTTAGTTTCATCTTCACCATTTTTATCATATCTTGAGTTCTATAAGGAGATAGAAGCTCATTTTTGGATGGCATAAACTTCATATTATGTGCTACAAATAAGTTAGCTATAGCTACTGCTCATTCCATGTTTAACTATCCTTAACAGTCCATAGAAAACAGACTATTCAGATTAGTACACTAATCTTGTTTTGATCATATCTCACTCATTTTGATGATTCCATTGCATGGCCAACTCTCACATGTGTATGATATCTAAAACTTACTTTAAATGGATTTGACCATGCAATTTTATCAGTTTATGACTTGGTTACTTACTGTTTTTATACAGCCAACAATTTAAGCAAGATTTTAGCCTTGTTTCTTATGGTTTTTTTTATCTTTTTAATCATATTTATCAACACTTGATCCCCACACAACATTTTTATCATCATATATTCATTATATACATATACAATAAGAAAGAAAATACAGTTGATCTTTACAAAAATAAAAAGAGAAATGGAAAGGATGATCTTCTTTACCAACCAAGATTATTTCTTGTTTTTGGATGACAACAACTTGATGAACACCAAATATATATCTCCAAGATCATCAACCACCCAGATAGTTTGTTGAGAAATTAGCCCTAGGACACAAGAAAATCACCTTCTTTGTTGTTAATATGGCCACCAATCAATCAAGGCTTCAAGGTTTCTCCATAATATGGCTAGATAACATGAGATTTGTGGCTAGAAATGATCAAATGATGGTGTTTGATGGTGATTGTGGGACGGAAAATGTAGAGATAGAGAGGAGAGGTTTAGTTGTTTTGCATGTGTGTTTTTGAGAGAAAATGGTTTAGCTAAAGTGGTATTAAGAGTTTGTATACATGTGTCTTAGCTTATTAGTTAAGCTTGACACATAATGGGGTGAGGTGTTGTCCTCTTGGCCGTCCCATGTGTTAGTGGGGTGGGATAAACTTGTTTTGTCCCATCCCGCTAATTTACGGGTATTCCTCGATTCTAGTTCCCTCGATTTGCGTGCCCTCGAGTCGTTTTACGAAGAACGTTTTTATAAAATATGAATCACCGGCACAAAACGAATCTAATAAAAATTGTCTCATCAAAAACGGAGTTCGAAAACGTAAATACGTAATCCTAAGGTTTCCGGTTTAGTCGTAAAGGACGTTAAATTATAATCATAAGTCCTAATATATTTTTGTAAATTTGTGAGTTTATGAACCAACACAAATTTAAAATTTCAAAATAATATTCACGGATAAATTTATTTCCTGAAATGTCGGACTGTCACCAAAACGGTGTATGTAAACGTAAGCACGTAACGTAGAATTCTCCGGTTTAGACGTAGTCGATGCTACTTCAAGACGTAAATCCAAATTTCTTCCCAAAAATAAGTGAGTTCATAATATAACATTAAAATAATGTTTTTAAATAATATTTGAGAATAAAATATAAACCATAAATTGACGGATTGTCACAGCATTTACCCCTAAACAGGATCTTTGTCCTCAAAGATCAATTTATCTTACTACTCGCTTTTTATAGAGTTAAAGCCATGTGGGTATTTCCTTCACATTCAGTCTTTTCTCTCATGTGTAATCTATTACAATACGCAAGTTTCAGCAAACATAACTACGGTAATAAGATCAGGCTTAATGTTGACTTACTTTCTCTATCCGTGATGTTCACGGGTTTTTGATGAATGCAACTTTTCGCCGATCTAAACTTCATTAAGGAATGGTTAGATTTTCACTTGATAGACATTTTATCAAGTTAGATATACGAATCATAATTCACGCAGCCCTTGAAGTCCTAGGGTAGATCCAGCTTATATGCCTTTCAAACCAACTTTTGCATCATCTCAATGGTCCCATACAACGGGGACTTATATCCCATTATCTTTCAGATCATCAATTCATTTTTCCATGGTTAAAATTTTGGCATAACTTCGCTACCCATCTGGCATTTCAAGATCTACATTTCATATTTACATAACCCCCTACCCACTACCGGTAGTCAATTAACAGATCCTAATTTCAACAATCAATTCAGGTCTCGCGGGTCGGGTATTTTGTATGGTTAGGTTTGTCATCATAGGCAACCTCAAACCTAAAATACATGTCCAACTCACAATGGGTGTATGTCGGATGTCTTCATCCCAACTCCTGCTTACAGATGCTCTCATATATATATCCTCACAAGATTCGATCTTGATCCTAATACGATAGTTTTCAATGATAATCTCTCCAAATGAAAACGATTATACGGTTTACTACCAAAGGTCAATCATTCAAACATAAAACAGCGCTTATAGTATTTTGTATAGTTACTTTACCTCTTCCCTTCGATTGGGGTGGTACACATTACTCTCATCAAGATTCGTTCTCAATGATTTCTGAGCAAATCTCTAGAAATTCGATGCGAAGCGAGGATCTTGATAGAGATGATCGATACAGGCACACCATGTTTACACAACTCCTTTAAATACAAAAGGGTCAATTTCTTCATCAAGAATCTATCATTAACATGAATGATATTAGTAGATTTGGTCAGTCTGTCGACGATTACCCAAATCGAATCAAATTCAGATGATGACCTTTGCAATAGTTAGACGTTCACTAATGTATGAGGCGATGTCTGCCTTCATAATTTGCCATTAGTACAACTTCTTCAGATAAAAATACATTAAACCATAAATGTCATGAATAAAATACTTATACTAACAAGATTCCAACATAACTATATCTCACAATCCTCCATATTTAGGCCGTTACAAGTGGCGTTTTATACATTTAACGCCATTGGTTTCTCAATTCTAATGGTTCATATTAGCCGCGAACCCCTTTTTATTATCTATATTATCCTTCTTACAAGCATCGTTTATTCTTATATCGTTCGGCAATTTATTTTGCACAGTCATTATTAAGAAACACATCCTAATTGATTCTTTATCCTTTCTATATAATGTGTCAGTAATTACGTTCACCTTCCTAGATGGAATAAATATCATGACCGTATTTATTCGAAAATTCTTTCTTCACATTTTCTAAGTCTTAATTCTATCTCAACTATTGTTTTCATCAGTTTTGCTCAATCCGACGTTTAAAGCGTTGATAATTACTACAAGTAATTAAATAATAAATATTTAATTTTTATGAAACGTAAACGCAAAAAGTTTTAAAATTTTCTCAGTTTGTCCAATTATATAAAAAAATGTTCAAAATAAATTTTAATTTAATTAACAAAATTTTTGTTGATTTATCAGAAATAATTAGTAAGATCCGTAAATGTTCGAAAAACCTTCTTTTATTCTTTGGTAAAAAATTTCTTAGTTGAAAAGCAAAAATTGTCGTTTCAAATTTTAAGTCATGGTTTAACGGTTTCCTCAATCCCTCTTAGGTTTTCTTGAGGTATACACAAACATTTACCCCTAAAAAGGAGTTTAGTTAAATGATTTATGTATAAGGTAATAATCCCTTAAAAATCCTTCGTTAAAACATTTGTGTTGTCCCTATAACTATGATGATATAGCACACGAATTAAAGAAAGAAAGGAAGAAATGAGATGAATTTTAGAGAGATAAAAGAGAGAGAAGTGTGTGAATTTGTGAAATATTAGATTAAGGAGAAAATGAAAATGACCAACCAACCTCTCCTTACATGCAAGGAGAGGTTTATATAGCCTTGCTTACATGTAGCTTAATGGGCTATATGATCATGGGTCGGGCTTTCCTTTTGGGCTTTGGTTACTTATTAATGAACCTTAGCTTAAAGTTAAGCCCGTAATAACATGACTAATATACTACCTATTACAACGTTCTAAAATACGATACATAATAAACATATGACCGAGCATTCTTTATTGACTCAATATTTTGAGGCTAACAATCTCCCCCAATGAGAGGTCATAAACCTTAGTCATTTAGGAAATTTGTAGAGATTACTAATCTCGCCATAAATGAGTCTTGAACGTGTAATAGTAGTCTTGTTCCTTCATGCTGTGATCTTTGAGCCTTTGTCGTTGTCTTTCGACTTTGTCTTTAAGCTTGAGATCTTCAAATCATCCTTGACTTGTCTTTGCCATCTTGCGATCTTGTGTTTTCATCCACATGCTCACACTATTAATTTTTTATTATGTCTTTAGGCATGAGTATGTGGTTTCTGAATCATTGACTTTGCTGTGTACACCGTGACGCCACCTTCTCGAGACAAAACATAGACACGGACTGAATGGCTTTGACATTCGTCCTAAATTGGTAGCGTTTTACCTCCGGTCGGTGATAACTGTTATACGATATTAAATACCGTACCTGTGATAGGTAGATCCAATTAAGAATCTCCTTGACAGGGTTTCGCGGCTATACTAGCCGTTCTCTTTACTCGACCGTCTCAAAGCAAGACTACGAACATAAAGAGTGAATCAATTGGATAGATATCCGCTTGATTAAAGTCGTCAATTCAAATTCCTGGAACAAGTTTGATTCTTAACGAATCTTACCATTGTTGCTTTCCAGTTGACACAAGTTTGATTCATAAGAATCTCACAAGTCACCTACCGTAGCGTTGTTTGATGTTGACGCTAGAAGGATTTCCATTCGTCACTGTGAATATTAATGAATATCACTCTGAATGTTCTGGCAAGACCATAAAGATATTGCGTGGAAACCTGAAACGAGTTTGAATCAATTCAGAATCAAACCACTGTTGCTTTTCAGTTTTGCACATGTTCAATTCATAAAGAATCTTGCATATGACCTACCGCAGTGCTGTTTGATGTTAACACTGGAAGGATTTCCACTCATCATTGTGAATACTAAGTAGTATCACTCTGAGTGTTCTAGCAATATCACAAGGATATAGCGTAGGACTCTCTTGATCTTCATCCGTGTGTCCTAACGAGATTTGATTGATCTCTTGGCTCTAGACTCGATTTGTGCACTTTTAGTGGTCGGAGGCTGGAGCAGATGCCACCGATTCAATATCAACTATCTCGGAGTGAGAAAGTTAATAGAAGTCGTGTTGATCTCCGTGACAATAAAACAAACTTCTTTTGAGAGAAGCCTGAGTAGCTAGGAAAGGGTTGTGCTTCACATCACTGGGTCCATAATGAGTTTGTCTTCATGATGAGTTGACCCGGTTTCTGCCTAAGTTGTATGGAGGGCTTCTTTCTTTACACCCTTTATCCTTACATTTGTTTTTCATTCTTCAACCCCTTCAATGCTTACCAAGACATCATTACTAGCACCTTGTTGTGATTGTTCCAGTGCTAGCATCAGTACTTAGTCGGCATTCAGCTACGTTCACATTCTACTCCATCTTTCCTAAGGACTTATAATAATCTATTGGATTGTCCCTGGGAAGATCCCTCCGGTTCTGGTTGGATCATAGGACTTAAACCTAACCACCCTTTTGACACCAATAACGTCGTGAATTAAAGATGTTGTGGGTATTTGATCGTAACCATGAAAACCACTTTAAATTCTAACAAAGTTTTTTAAAAACATTTAACACCTTGCTAGTTTTGTCATTTCAGAAATGCTCCCCCTTCACATGTGCATCGATAATCGAAAGTGTTTCGCACATGTAGGTAAGAGTTAAAGTGATTGAGTCTTATATTAGATCACATTTTAATCACATTTTCTCCCCTATCTCTAATATATAAAATCTTTTGATATTAGAGATACCAAATTTGATTAAAATATATTTTGAAAAAATAGTCTTGAAATCTCTGGGAGAAAGATGTGTTAATCTTTTGCATGAAGTTAAAAATGCTCCCCCTCAAAAATTGATCCAATTGAATTGTCATTGTGAGGATATCATTGAAAAATTCTTGAAAAAATTGTGTTCAACGCTTTTTGAAAAATCAATTCTTTTTGTCGAAAGGTTTTTATAAAGCATAAACTTGTGTTCATAGATTTGAATGTCTTGACGAATCCACTCAAGTGTAAGAAGAGTTAACTTCTTTTGCTAAGGGTAAGAGCACGAAATCGTACACTCCCCCGTAAATATAGTTTCGGGTTGCAATCTGAATGTGATTACAAGCCATTGTGTTGAGCTCAAAACGTTGAATGTTTTGTGACAAGCTCAACTCGTGATAGATTGCTCTACCCGTTGTTTGGAAATATTGTCCAAAATAGACAATTTCCTTTATTAAAAGAAGAAATGACATGTTTTGAAAAATATTTACAACTTTCATTCGAGCTTTATGTACACACCCGTGTCGTTATTGAGCGACATTTCTAGGCACGTCCATATTATCGATACTGAAAGACATGTCGAGAAGAATATTTTTGGATTTTGAAAGATTTTTTAATTTTGTGTTTTGCTTTTATGTGTTTTATATTTTTGTATTTTGCTTTTTCAAAGATATTTACAAGTTGATGTTTGATAGATAAATCAAGCAGGCACCTTTGCCAGAATCTCCAGGTCTGCTGGAGTCAAACATCCAATACCAATTTGCCTAACGAGGTACTCAAACCTATCTTTTGACAGAGCTTTCGTAAACAAGTCGGCTAATTGGTAATCCGTTCCAACAAAGTATAGTTCAACGATACCTCTTTAAACTTGTTCCTTTATGAAGTGGTATCTGACATGGATGTGCTTCGTGCGGGAATGCTGTACCGGATTGCAGGAGATGGCTATGGCAGACTTTGAGTCACAGTACATAGGTACTTTATCAAAGTGGAAGCCATAATCCGTGAGTTGTGTTCTCATCCAAAGAACTTGAGCACAACACGCAGATAGAGACACATACTCCGCTTCGGCTGATGAAAGTGACGTGCAATCCTGCTTCTTGGAAGACCATCCCACAAGCTTATCTTGTCCTAGAAATTGTGCACCACCAGAAGTACTTTTACGTGTATCAAGACACCCTGCATGATCATAATCTAAATAGGCCGTTAAAAAGAAACCGGTTTCCCTCGGATACCAGAGTCCCATGTGAATGGTATTCTTAAGGTACCGAAAGATCCGTTTAACCTCCTTGAGGTGCTTTTCAGTGGGTCGTGCTTGATATCGTGCACAATAGCATATAGCATGTTGAATATCTGGTCTGCTGGCTGTCAAGTACATGAGGGACCCGATCATGGAACGATATCTCGTTTGATCTATGGGTAATCCCTCTAAGTCAGCATCTAGGGATGTGGTTGATAATGGTGTCCCAACGGGGTCACATGAGGTCATACCATGCTTTTTGATTATCTCTTAACAATACTTAGCTTGGTTTATAAAGACACCACTTGGGGATTGGTGAACTTGAATTCCTAGAAAGAATTTTAGTTCGCCCATCATTGACGTTTCAAATTTGATGTGCATTACTTTTTCAAACCATTTTGAAAGTTTTGGGTTTGTAGACCCGAAAATAATGTCATCAACATAAATTTGCACAAGCAAAATGTCATCCCTATATTTATAAGTGAACAAAGTTAGATCAATGGAACCTTTTGAGAAACCTTTGGATACCAGAAATTTTGAGAGCTCGTCGTACCACGCCCTTGGAGCTTGCTTGAGTCCATAAAGTGCTTTGTGGAGACGATACACCTTGTCAGGATAATGAGGATTGACGAATCCTTCCGGCTGCGTGACATAGACTTCTTCCTTCAAAGGACCGTTAAGAAATGCCATCTTTACGTCCATTTGATAGACAGTGAATCCCTTATGTGCAGCATAAGCAAGAAAAATCCTGACTGCTTCCATCCGAGCAACTGGTGCAAATGATTCATCAAAATCAATTCCCTCTTTCTGGCCATACCCCTTAGCCACTAGCCTAGCTTTGTTCTTGATGATCGTGTTTTCTTCATCCATCTTGTTTTTCTAGATCCAACAAAGATTTAAAGGAGTCACATCGTATGGTCTGTCAACAAGTTCCCAGACTTTAAGTCTTTCAAATTGTTGAAGTTCATCCGTCATCGATTCAATCCAAGCATGATCAGCCATGGCTTCTTTGATGTTTTTCGTTTCAGCCGTACTCACGGCGAGTGCGAACATACAAACATCGCCATCGGTTGCTAGTTGTCGTCTTGTACGAACAGGCTGTGAAGGGTTTCCAATTATGTGAACCAAAGGATGATCTCGGGTCCAATGATGTGTTGAAGGATGTCGTTGATAAAACGTATGCATATTTGACGGATCAACATGGCGAGTAGAAGACTCTCCAGTTTCGTGTACCGGTGTACCAAATGGGTTGATAAATTCGTCTTCGTCAGATAATGCATCGTCTGCTTGATGTGTGTTCTCTGGAGCAATGACAGTAGTTGTGGATGTTGTAGGATCGATTGTTAATGTGATATTCTGAGGAGGTAAATCTGCAACAACCCGTGTTGAAGTAGATGAAGTTGTATCCTTTTGTTGACGATGAACGGTATCATCATTCTTATCATGAGTGACAGCGGAAGACTTCGATGCAACTTGTTTCTCCCCCGTGAAATATTCATCATACATTGGTCCATATAACATTTCCAACTCTTCAAGTGTCGTGTCCACTGTCATATCTGCTTTAGGAACATGTTCAGGAACCAGCTTTGAACTTGACGGTTCATTGCTGTGGTCTTGAGTTCCGAGTTCCGTGCGGTTGTGAACGGAAGTCGTTTGTCGTTGTGGATCGGGACTTAAACTGCTTTGTTCAAGTGCCATTTCTTGTAATTCATCAAATCTGATATGAATAGTCTCGACTATCAATTTTGTTCTCTTGTTGTATACTCTGTATCCCTTAGACTGAGTTGCATATCCCACTAAAATGCATGCATCACCTTTCTCTTTCATATTGTCCAGATTTTCACCATCTCGAATAATGTAACACGTACATCCAAAAACATGAAGGTGTTTGAGTGAAGGTTTGTGATCATTAATTATGTGATATGGTGTCTTTTCGTGTTTTGGGATAATTAAGGAGCGGTTTTGTGTGTAGCATGCGGTTGACACGGCTTCGGCCCAAAAATATAGTGGAAGTTTTGAAGCGGATAATAATGTTCGAGCAGCCTCAACTAAATTACGGTTTCGTCTTTCAACAACGCCGTTTTGTTCGGGTGTTCGAGCAATAGATGTTTCATGTTCAATTCCCTCGGCTTCAAAATAGTTTCTCAGTTGTGAATTCAAAAATTATGTACCTCTGTCAGTACGAACCACTTTAACTTGAGCTTGAAGACCACGTTGTATCACTTTAAGGAAGCTGATGAGACCATCGGGTGTTTCATCCTTGGACCTCAAGAAGTGAGTCCAGGTGTACCTTGAGTAGTCATCGACAATTACCATAACGTATTTCTTCCCATTGATACTTTGAACACGCATGTGACCACACAAATCTATATGAAGAAGATCTAACCGTCCTTTAGAGCTCGGTGTAGTCTTTGTCTTGAAACTACTCCGTTTAGCTTTACAAAGCTCACAAGAAGAACAAAGATGATCTTTGATGAATTTCAAGTTAGGAAGGCCTCGCACAATATCTTTCTTGGAAAGCAAGTTGATGGTGTCAAAGTTAAGATGAGATAAACGTTGATGCCATAACCAAGCTTGAGTCGCTGAAGCTTTAGCCATGAAACATATTAGAGTTGAAGATGTGGAGTCTTGTAGTGAAATAGTGTAGAGATCAGTACCCCGTGTTCCGGTAAGTAAGTCATTCCCATCATAGTCACGAACGAAACATGTCCTCTTTCTAAAAGCAACCTCCAAATCCGCATCACAGAATTGACCAACCTAGAAAAGATTGTGATTGAGCCCTTCGACGTAGTAAACCCTTTTGATAGTGATATTCCCCTGAACCAAGTCTCCATATCCTAGGATCGGTGCAAATTGATCATTTCCGAATCGAACCGTACCCAGGAATTTCTCCACGAAGTTAATTAGAAGCTTGAGATTCCCCGTCATGTGCTTCGTGCATCCGGAGTCCAGTATGAAGAGAATTATTTCGATCACCTGCAGAAGAATTAGAACACGATGGAGAATTTGCTAAATTGGATTCCATGTTAGTTGTGATTTATGATTCATTAGTTTCTCTAGTTTCATCACTTAGAGGCACACTAACGCTCGTAGTCACATTTTCTTTCCTAACCTTAGGCATCCATTTATATCCTGGAGGACATTAATTAGCAAACCACCATTTCCAAGGCTTGCTAGCAGACTCATATTATTCCCTAATTCTGCTTCTAGGGTTCTTAGTGGTGGAGTTTGATGTAATACTTTTCTTAGGGGGGGTTGCACTAGAATGGTTTACTTTACGTTTGGGTTTTCTAGCACTAATAGGCAGCACAGTTTGCTTCTTAGTTCTAGTTTCTACGCCTTTGACATTATTCGAAACGCATATAGCATGATTAGCATTAGCACACTTTCCATATTTCACACAAACAAACGTAACTTTCATAGCATTCAAAGTCGAATCATTCAAATCGTCATTACACGCGATTACAGACCTTTTATTCTTAGAAACATTGAAAATCCTAGGGTGGTCTTCTACTTCCTTCATCTTCCATTGACTTTTGTTTTGCTAGACCTTTTCATTCATGCGAGTGCTCTTAAGCTGGGGCCGGCTAACACTAGCAGTGGGGACTACTCCTGTAGTAAAAGACACACGTCTATTAGTGTTTCTAGAAGTCTGAGGTGATTGACTTTCTTTGTTTTGTGTGGGTTTAGTGGCCAATCTATACATCCCTGGTTTAACCACATTTGTGTTCTTAATGCTTTGTGATCGAATATGTATTTTTGGAGTGTTTTGTGGTAACCTATCCTTCCCATCCGTCTTGGGGGCAAACGTAGGTTTTGCAAATGCAGAATTAGAGAAAACAGATGGTTTTCCCAAGACAGAGGGTCTAGTCACTTTTTGAGCATTGGGTTGTCTTACAACAGGTTTCTTAACACTAGGTTCCACAATCTTCTCATCCATCTTAGCAACGAGTTTCTGCAACTCTGCTATCGCTCTGTCCCTGTCTTGTAACTGAGCTTTCAACCCTTTAATTTTCAAATTCTGTTCGTTCATTTCTCGAAACATTTGGGAAAATTTTTCTTGCAATTTATTATAATGTGGAAAACTACCAACGTCTTTTTGCAAAGCAAGTTCAAGAGAATGACAATGTTTTTGAAGGAATTCAGTTTTGTGTTGAAGTAACTCAAAAGCCTTTTTATCAACATTTTCTTTATGTTTCGAAAGCTCAAGTTCAAGACGCTCACACTCTTTGATTTTATCAAGATATTTGCATCCAACATCAGAATATTCATCGATATCAGCACAAGATTGAAGAGTAACACACAAAATATCTTTGGAGAGACATTTTTCTAAGAGTAGATCATATTCGTTTGAAAATTCTAATTTGTCATTTTGAAGGTCATCAATTTATTTTTCAAGAGACTCAACATATTTCAAATCATCAAACATTTCAGACTGAATTAAATTTTCAAACTCAAGAACATGTTCTTTTATTATCTTCGTATTTGGTATTAAAAGTTCTTTCACAAGCACAGTTATGTCGTGAGGAATCTCGTTTTTCCACTTATCCTTTTTACGTTTCTCCCAATCGCTTGCAACAATTGATTGAACATTATTAACGTGGTGTTTAAAAAAACCAAGTATTTTTCTACTTTTGCTTTTAGAATCATCTAGAGGCAAATAGTTAATATATTTAAAAACATTAGTTTTCCTCTTAGTGGCAAAAGCTTTTTTCCATTGAATTCTTTTTTGTTTGCATTCTAAAAATAATTCCTCACGAGACTTCTGTTTTTGTGGAGTGAAAAGACCATAAAGACTGTTTTCATAAGCATAGTTATATGGTTTCACAAAATCTTTATTGACCGGTGATCTACTCTCGTCATCCCAAAGGGACGTCTCTTCACTATCGATGTTAGCTACTGGGCAGTCATTATCAGTCCATTCGGACTCATCAAGATATAAGTGAGGGTTCGCAGCTTGAGCTTGTTCGAGGTACTTGGGGGTAGCAAAGCTAGGTTGACCCTTGAAAAACGACCGAGGTGCTATCATTCTTACGGTTTGAATAGAGTCATGTGTATTTTCAACAACTTTTTTCAAAAAATCGACTTGTTCTTCGAGATCCTTTACTTTTTCAGTATCTTTGCTTTGTCTATTTTTGAAATCTTGTTTTAATGTTTCAACCTCTTGTTTCTTCTCGTCAAGAATTTTAGCAGAATCGGTGGTGTTCATAGAAAGCCTCTGTTCAAGTTCATTAACTTTTGTAGTGGCAAGGTACGTTTTTTGACGTTCATCACTTAATAAAACATTAAATTGACATTTTTCTTTAGTTAACAAAGCAAGAGCTTCATTGTAATTATTTTCAAAATCGTCCTTTTTAACGTTGATGACACGACTTTTGTACCCCTCAAGCTCGTTGGTCTTTTGAAGAAGCTCAGCCCTGTAACTATCAATAGTCTCACTAGATTTTATCAGAGCGGCTTTGCATTCTTCAAAGTTTTGAGTGAGCGCTGCGTTTGCCTTCTTTAATTGCTTTTGATTCTTTCTATTTTCATTGACATCTTTTTGTAAACTAGCAATTAAATTAGCAAGCGCGACACGCTCCTCGTCATCATACTAATTTGCATGTTGATCATCCTCAAACTCATTATTGCACATGTCTGATGAATCGGATGTGGTATTGCTATCAACCGTTTCCATCATGCACATGTCAGTAATTGTTGTTGGTAGACCACTATGCTCATGTGTATCACCAAACACATTATATTCAGCATCATCTTGTACCTTATCAATCAGCTCGGTATCAAAGATAGGACCATTGTCATCTTCAGTGACGTTAAGGACCTCATGAATCTTTGCCATGTATGAATAATGTGCCTCGAGTTCTTGGTCGGAGAGTTCATCATCTGTGTCGTCAAGCATTTCTCCTTCCTCAGCTGATAACTTGATTCCAGCTTCCATTTTCTTGCACAACAACATCTTTTCCTTATGATAACCATAATCTTTAACCCTCTTTGGTTGCCTGCATTCCTTAGCCAAATGCCCAAAACCTCTGCAGTTAAAACACTGAATCCCACTTTGTTGCACAACTTGAGTACCAACAGTTTCCCTATTTCCAACAACAGTAGCCACCCTCTGATTATCATACTTAGGTTGTCGATCATACTTTGGAGGACTCTCAGCACGTCTTCGTGTGTCATACCTTGGAGGACTCTGTGCATGAGTGTTCCTCGAGTTTGAAGATGTTCGAAGGTTGTTTTTGGTGGGTTTGTAGATTTTCTTATATTCCTTCATAACGAAAGCCATTTGTTGCTTGAATTACCTATCCTTTTGAGCTATTTCTTCATCACTGTCTTCTTCGGATGATTGCTCAGGTATGGGTGATGGTGCTCTTGCAACTTCTTTGCCACGGGATCGTGTTGGAAAATGTGACTTGGAGACAATGGATGATCGTGGTGATGATGATTGAGTAGAGTAGGTCTTTGAAGTACAGGAGTGATATTCTGGGTAATGTTGAGTGGTAGACACCAAAGCAAGTGGATTGGAAATCTTTGCAACTCGTTCAGCTCGAAGTTCATTTGCCTCATTTTGAAATTGTTTCAAGATGTCAAAGAGCTTGTGATATGAAACTTCGTCTAACTTTTGTTGTTGTTTCACCAAGGTGACAAACCGTGTCCACTCTGGTTGAAGTTGCTGTAGAAATTGGACATTGACTTGCATGGTGGAAACCTGCAAGTTGTTTCGGGTCATATCATTCATCATCTTGTAGAATCAGGAGTAATAAGAATCAATTGATTCCCCATCCTTTGATGTAAACTTGCCGAAGTTCCAAAACATCTTAGTTTTCACATCTTGTTTGTTAAGTGATTCACCTTGTTGCAATCTTTCAATGGCCGTCCACATTTCTTGAGCAGTAGGACATGCGTCAACCGTAGAGTAAATTTCATCTCCAATGCCACTGAGAATTAAGTAGATTGCTTCCTTCTCTGCATCAAACCACGCACGGTTCTCTGGGGTGAGGTCGGTCCTCTTTTCATCACGTTCATATGCGGGTTGTGCGTCACTTGTGTCTGTGGCTGGTACTGCAGGAACTTGAATCCTTGAGAGTTTATAGGGTCCTTCCAAGATACATTGCCTTAAAACATCACCGTTAGGTTTTGTGTCAAGGTAACTGTAGAATCTTGATACCCTATGAATCTATGAAGGGAGTTGATGATTTCTAGAGAGAGAAACTAGAGAGAGAAAGTGAGAGAAAACTATGTGTTATTTCATTAAGTGAAAACTAGAAATGTTCAACAACCAACCCCTTTCCAAGGAGGAAAGGGGTATTTATACTTCCAAGTCTTATGTGGACTTGGGCCGGCCCATGACAAGCCCATGGACCGGTTCTTACTTAACTAAATAAGTAACTATTAACTATTTGTTAACTACGAGCTATTCCAACATAAATAATATTGTGGAGTGACCGACTCTTCTAATATACGTAAAAACGTATTTCTAACAATCTCCACCTAAGGGAGGTCACTCCACGTTACAAAGTTCTAAACCTAGCATACTATACTAAGTCTTCGTTCTTTAGCTCGTAGTCTTTTCTTCTTTTCTTTCTTTTGTTGTGAATATGTTGGTTTGATCTTTTAGGCTTTGGCTTGAGAGCATTGTTCTTTTGGCCTTTCACGTGCGATCTTTGCCTTCTTGTGAATTTTGCCTCCTCGTGACTCCATGTTCCACACACTTATGTCTTTTTGTTGAATTCTTGAAAGTTTCAGAGTATGATACAGCGGAAGACTTCATCTTGTACTTTCTTGAATTCTTTTTGAACTTTGATGCAGAAGGACATAAGCATGTGGGAACGACTTCTACAGGTACTCCGCAACACCACCGTCTTTAACTAGTACACAGCAACGCCACCATCTTCAATAGGTACACAGCAACCCCACCGTCTTTAGCAGGTACACAGAAACGACACGAATAAAATGGCTTTGAATATTTTATTCTAATTCGGTAGCATTTTACCTCCTGTCGGTGAAGACCGTTGGACGATATTAGATATCGTACCCGTGACGGATAGTTTCAATTAAGTAACTTCCTGACAGGATTTCGCGGGTAAACCCGTTCTCTTTATTCGACCGTCCAAAGCTGACTGCGAACATAAAGAGTGAATCACTTGGATAAATTATCCTTGTGATTTGAAGCCGTCAATTCATGAAACCTGGAACAAGTGAATTTCAATTAAGATTTTCACCATCGTTGCTTTCCAGTTGTCACGAGCTCAATTCATAAAGAATCTTGCACGTCACCTACCAAGTGCTGCTTGATGTTAACACTAGAAGGATTTCCACTCGTCACTGTGATCAATAAAGAGTCACTCTGAGTGTTCTGGCAAGATCGTATGATAATGCTTAGAGGCCTGGAACGAGTTTAAGTTCAATTAAGAATTAAACCACTGTTTCCTTCCAGTTTTTCACAAGATTGGTTCTAAAAGAACCGCACGTGTAACCTACCATGAGCTTGTTTGATGTTGGCTCAAGCAGGATTTCCATCTTCATTGTAATATTTGCGTATTACTCGGATGTTCTGGCAATATTACAGGAATACTGCGTAGGACTCATGATTATCTCTTACTTTTCACAGTGTGTGAGAAAGCAAGGAATAAATGGAAAGTGTCCTAATGAGACTTTTGATGATCTCTTGGCTCTAGACTCGATAGTGCATTTTGATTTAGTGAGCGATGGCTGGAGAGGAGTGCCACCTTTTGAATACCAGTCTATTCGGAGTGAATAAACCAATAGATAACGTGTTGATCTCCGTGTGATTAAAACAAATACCTTTTGAGAGATATTTGAGTTAGCTGGGAAGGGTTTTGCATTGCATCACTGGGTCCATGATGTCTTTCTTCAATACCGAGAATCATTAGCAAAAATGACCTCAATAGCATATGTATTGACCCGGTTTCTGCCTAAAGTTGTAAGGAGGGCTTCTTTCTTTACACCCTTTATCTTTACAATTCTTTTTCATTATTCAACCCCTTCAATGCTTACCAATACGTCATCACTAGCACCTTGTTGTGATTGTTCCAGTGCTAGCTTAAGTACTTGGTCGACATTCAGCTACGTTCACAATCTTTCTCCAACTTTCCTAGGACTTCTAATTCTATCTAGGGAATTGTCCTTGGGAAGATTCCATCGGCTCTGATGAATCATTGGACTAAACCTATTCCTACCACCCTTTTGTCACCACATTCGTCGTGAATTAAGCGTGTTTTGGGAAGGAATTGCCACCATGAAAAATCATTGAAAATCACCTAAAGTACTTGTGATATTGAAATCAAAAGTTTCGTACCTTAGGTGTTTTTGATCATCAAAAACGCTCCCCTTTAACACGTGCTTTACACATATTAAGTTGGATAATCGTTAAGTCTTTTTCATCTTTTAGCCAAGTATCATTTAAATCTCCTTAATCCCATTTTCTCCCCTTATCCAAAATGTTAACCATTAATATTTGGGATATTGAATGGATTAACCGGTCTTTGGGTAAAAATGAAATCGATGTTTGGCCATAGAACATGTTCATGCTCCCCCTTAAATTAATAAGGGATATTTGTAGTGCTTTAGTATGATATATTTTGAAAGATTTAGAATCTCATGAGAAATTCTTGAAAAATTATCATACTTTAACACTACATCAAGCCGCAAAAGCACAATATTCACAAATATATATATTCACAATTGAAAAACCAATATAAAGTGGACCTGAAATGTACGACCCATTAGATGGATCGTTGCAGTAGCTTGTGGTGTACTAAATATGGTCTACCACCAACGAATCTTTCCAAGCTCCTCATCAATCTACGTTCACGGAGATTTTGATCAATCTTCTTGATCACGTACTTCGCCATTTGCCGATAACCCGGATGCCAATCCTCCGTCATCTCTGGCAAAGTCCCACCCGAGTTAAGATGCTCCAACTTTCCTCTGACTTGTAGAAGAGTCCCATCACTATACTTATAAAGCTCACCCACCCTCATAAACTTTATTAAACCTCGACTGTTCAAGTAGAAAATGCCGTAATTCGGGACAGAAATGCCGGTATAGGGACATCTATCTACATGTTGAGGTAACACTTGATTCACTGGACGGGTTAGGTTAAGCTTCCTTTGATAGCTTTCGACTCCCAACTGAAGATCTTCAACTCGTTTCTTGATAACAACACTTCGTGTGAACATACGAAGTGCTGTATTCAAGGAAATGAGGTCTTCACGAGGAATATGTGTGAGTTTATCTCGGGTCATCAAAAGCAACATATCTTCGATATCCTCAAGGCGAATGATAGAAAAATCTCCCTGCTGGATTTTGTATTCTCTGTCATCCTCCCTTTTCAAACGAATCTCCGTCACATGATAATAGCCATTCTTGGCTTCAGTTTTCAACCCTAAGATGCTGGAGATGCGGATATCGGATCTAACGTTACTCCCTGAATTGACTAGACAGCAGCCCCTGTACGCCCTTCGAACTCGTTCGTCCCAGTGTGATGCACCTATGATAGCATACATATCATAATTACGATTTACCTTTGGGACCCAGAGTCGGTTTACCTTTTCCTCGATAAAGGGTATTGTCCCCCATTTGGCAGCTTTCAGCAAGGTCAGGGAGGTTGCGTACTTTGATGACCCCTTCAGAAGATACACAAGATCATTGGTGACGAAGAAGTCAAGAGCAATCTGATTATCTTGAGAAGGATCAAGTGGAGGTGGAGCTCTTTCTGATTCATGAAGTCCTGGCCGTTGAACGGTATTCAGAGCTTTCAGGATCTCATCAGCATAGTACTCGAACTCCATTCGGGTTAACCTGGTTTTCGCGCGAAGTCTTTTATCCTTAAGTGCTTTCTTCACCAAAGACGGAGTTACCGAAGTCTTATACTCATGAGCAAGAAATGCACACAAGTCAATCGGACTACGGATACGGAGATATAGAACATCTCTGTCAGCGTCCGTGATTGGATCATATTGCGCCGCTGCCGTGATCCAAGCCTGTGGCGGTGCAGTCTCGTCAATCTCCAACGTGTCTGCCCAGTCTTGTGTGCTTGGTTCAGGAACCGTAGATTGTTGTGCTTGTTGTGGAGGAGTAGAAACGCGAACATCTGCTGGTTCTGATTCAGGCATCTCGGCGGTGTCATGAACGGGTGAGTGTTGTGCAGCTTCAGGTTCCGTTACTGATTCTGCAATCACAGGAGCAACAACAACAGGACTAATAGGGTTAGTGGTAACATGTATAGATACAGCAATAGAAGTACCGGGAATCGATGAAGCTGTAGTAGCATTCACATCGTGGCACCACTTAGATCGTCTTGATTCCGTTGATGTTGATTTGTCCTTCTGCGCTGCATCTTTCTTGGACTTGGTTCCAGACTTAGCAGGTTTCTTTGAGCTGGCAACCTTATCCCCCTCTTTAGGCTGTTTACCCCCATCATCATCCCCATCGCTATCCTCGTTGCTCCCCCTAGCACTCTCCTCATTCCCATCACCACCATCATCGCCATCATCGTCATCATCATCCTCATCATCATCATCATCATCATCATCCTTTTCCTCTTCTTCTCCTTCTTCTTTCTCTTCTTCTTCACCAGTACCCTCTTCCTGTTCACTATCATCTTTGTCCTCCTCAGGTAGAATGTGATAAGGTACCACACTTCCAAACGTTTTGAATAACCTATCATCCTCCATGATAGCGTCATTCAGGGATTTGTAAAGAGCCCGTTGAATCCTAGATTTATCAAACGATCCAAGTTCCACCATACGAGCTTTGAGGATCTTCTTTAATTCAAAATCCGTTAACTCATAAGCAATTTTGTAGGCGGATTCTGAAGGATTGGATGACTTGATCATCAAGTTATCAGCTGCTAGTGTCTTCAACTCATCACGCAGTTTAGGCATAATGGATTCAACGGATTCTTGCACTCTCTCTTCAACGGAAGCTTCAAGTGCTTCTTTTTGCTCCTTGTATTTATCCCTCATCGCTTGAAGTCTCGTGATACGTGCAGCATGCTTATCAGCCTCATCCTGCTTAACCTGAGCTAGTTCTTCTGCATGAGCTTTTCGTGTTAACTCCATCTCTGCAGCGAACTTAGCAAGCATCTCTTCTTGGGCTTTCTTAGTTGCTTCTTCACTTTGCACTCTTCGAAGTAGCTCTTGACGAAGATTATCCATCTCTCTTTTTTGATTATCCGTGTGTTTGTCCAACATTTCTGCCATGACAAATGCAGCCATTGATGATGTTCCAGAGCTACTCTAGGAAGGTTGAAGAGGCTCGGTTGTTACTACGGTACTAAGGATGGGAGTTATTGGTGGTGGAAGAAATGGTGTTGAAACCGGTCTGGTTGGTAAGGGTTGTATTGGTGGAGGTTGAGTTGTTAAAGGTTGAGTTACTAACGGTTGAGTGGACACCATGATTGTAGGAGCACCGGACTCCTTTTCAACACTTGCTGAAACGGGGGGGATGGATGTCTCCTTCGAAGTAGAATACCTTTCAGGTGATCCAAACTCAAAAACATCCTCTGGCTCCTCGTACTCTTCTTCAATATTTACCCGTGCACCCGAACCACTACCTCCCGTGTCTTTCCTACTCCTTTCCATAGCTATCTTCATTGCTTTTCTCTCAGCCTTGTTAAGAGTAGGATCATCAACGTCTTCTTCGTCGTGAAGAACTAACTCATCAGCAGTGCCCTTTCCCTTCTTAACCTCAGTCTTATTCTTCTTGGTTTCGGGTTCCGGTAAATCAGCTGGTTGCTTTCGTTTACCTTTACTCTTGACCGTAGTAGACGAGTCTTCTCCAGTCTGAAGGCTTGCTTTCAGCTTCTTGATTTCTAACAGCAGTAGTTTGTAATCAGCAGAGCCTTTGATTTTCTCCGTCAGAAGATAATCGGGAATAGGACCAGGAATCACACCACCAGATGGTCATTCATGCCTTAGATCCACAGTATCATCAGCTTCTTCAGTGTGATAACGACTTTCTGCACGCCTATCAATAGTAGCATCATTTTTCATAAAATAATTAATGATAAGCTTGATAAACCGAGGATAAGGAAAGAAATTTGTCTTCAGCTTCTTGTTTTGGAAGAGTTGAAAGGTGAATTCCTCCCATATCAACAATGCATAATCTGCATTTGCACCTTTGTACATGCCATAGAAGAGGTTCATTATTGGACTACGCAAAGCATCATGTCCAGTTGTTTTCGGTGTAAGACATCTACTGAGAATACCCAACATTGCTCTCCAAGGTTGTCCTACTTTAGCAGTGGTAAACTCAGACGCAACTCGTATGTCAGGACATCCAAGAGCCTTGAACATCTCCATGAGTTCATCTTTAGTAGGATCCCTCGAAAATGACATGCCTTTGGTGTATCCCGTATACCAAAAATCTTACGGAAGTCTGAAACTGTGAGCGTCTGCTGCTTGTTGTCAATGGTGAAGGTGATCTTGTTTGAAGTACTCTCCTTGGTAGCCCAGAACTCATACATGTACTCATAAGGCACCGAGGCAGTACTCCTAAGGGCGTTCTTGAAATGAGAGTGATCAAGGATTGCTATGGCTACTTTAAATCCATGGTGAGTGGATTTTGAGACTTGCTTCAGCCGGTAATTATTTGGTATGAACTTGAGGGTTCGTGCTTTAGCAATAGCGGCTTCACTAGAGTCTTGGATTGCTTGTACAGTTGGATTAGTCATTGTATCTGCTTAAGATAAGACATGAAAGGTTGATGCACAAAAACATATATAGATATGTATCATTCTTATATCTAAGCATAACATATTTCAACAACATAATTCAACAAGTACTTATAGCATGCAAATACTATCAATCAAACAACTCTTCATCCGGAACTTTCCTTCATTCGGAACTTCTTCATCCGGAACATTCCTTCATTCGGAACTTCTTCATTCGGAAGTTCTTCATTCGGAACTTCTTCATTCGGAAGTCCTTCATTCGGAACTTCTTCATTCGGAAGTTCTTCATTCGGAACTTCTTCATTCGGAAGTTCTTCATTCGGAACTTCTTCATTCGGAAGTCCTTCATTCAGAACTTCTTCATTCGGAAGTCCTTCATTCGGAACTTCTTCATTCGGAACTTCTTCATTCGGAAGTCCTTCATTCGGAAGTTCTTCATTCGGAAGTTCTTCATTCGAAACTTCTTCATTCGAAAGTTCTTCATTCGGAACTTCTTCATTCGGAACTTCTTCATTCGGAAGTCCTTCATTCGGAACTTCTTTCATTCGGAAGTCCTTCATTCGGAACTTCCTTCATTCGGAAGTTCTTCATTCGGAACTTCTTCATTCGGAAGTTCTTCATTCGGAACTTCCTTCATTCGGAAGTCCTTCATTCGGAACTTCCTTCATTCGGAAGTCCTTCATTCGGAACTTCCTTCATTCGGAAGTTTTTCAGAAAATTCCTTCATTCGGAAGTTTACATCCATGTTCATCCGGAACTTTTCAAACGTAGCTGTGATGATTAATTCTAAGCGCGTTTGTGAGATTTAAAGCAATCTAAGGCAACACCACATCATCTAAAGCTATTCCGAGCAAAACCCACCACAAATCCTAATCAATTACTGCTTAATTTAGACACAAACCCTAATTTGGATTTAATCTAATTAAACGAATCATTTAACTGAATTTAAGAGATGATTTAGGCTAATTAGAGAGTGAAGATTGATGTTTTTACCTTTTAAATCGAATGAAACAAATTGGCTGATTAAGAACAAGAGATTGAGAGCTCGTGTGTGTGTTTTAATGGCGGAAAGTGAACAGTGGGGAGGATAACAGTGAATGAAAAAAGAAAAAGGGGGCGGGGTATTGTTTTGACTTAGGTCAAAGTTTTGACAAGTTTCAACAAATATCACCTTAAGTCCCTATATTCTTCTATTCTTTTCCTTTTTGGCTCTTATCTTTTCATTTTTCCTTTTTCGTCTCCTATCCATCAATAAACTTAGCCAACTTAACTTTCACACAACTTAGAAATCGCAACCTATTTGCAAATCTCCAAAGTCTAAAGCAAGTCCTATCACCTTGAACGAGCACAAGTCGTTTTCTAAAGCAATACAACTCATTTACCATTTAGCCATTAATTTTCCACAATCACTTTTGAAAATCAATTTAATGACGAAGATGATTTAATATTTTATCCCCCTTAAACGATGACCCGTTTTCTATTTAAAGAGCTGTAGTCATTGTTTAAAGAGTCAAAGATTGATGAAAACATTTCCAATTAATATCTTGAAAAAGATTGATTCGTGGTGTCAATAAGATTTCTCTTATTTAAACAAATTAATGCACTGAGACGTACAGTAATTCGTGTTAGACCAAGTTGTAAAGTAAACTTGATCCCTTTGCATGATTTGGCTTGTAAATCACGCCCGAGAAAATTAATTCCCGTTCTGAGCCAACGTTTTCCAAGGAAATACGTGAATTTAATATGAAAACCGGGTTGCAGTCAGAACTAACTACAAGCCATAATGGGCATGTTTTAAAAATGTACAACTTTTATACGGACTCTATTTATGGCACCGTGTCAATATTGATCGACATTTCTAAGGCCGTAAATATTACCGTACTAAAAGACATGTCCGATTTAAAAACGAAAAATATTTTTGGTTTTTCTAGGTTTTATATTTTTTTTATGGTTTTTGTAGGTTTTATATTTTTTATGGTTTTTGTTGGTTTTATATTTTTGTATTTTTCTTTTGTGGTTTATATATTTACTATAATATACATGATCACGAACAAAGGATACTCTGAATAGTTTACCACCACTATTCAGCTGATTCTTCTGCCAACTCTTTGAGAGTCGCTGGAGTGAATGATTTCATGCCAAGCTTGTCGATCAAAAACTCGATTCGTCCTCGATCTAATGCTTTGGTGAACATATCCGCCAGCTGGTACTTAGTAGTGACAAAATACAGCTCGATCACTCCGTTCTCCACCTGCTCTCTAATGAAATGGTAGCGAATGTCTATGTGCTTGGCCCGGGAGTGTTGAACATAGTTGCAGCAAAGGGCAATGGCGCTCTTGTTGTCACAATACATCGGGATTTTGTTGAAACCCAAACCGTAGTCAGTTAATTGTGATCTCATCCAAAGGACTTGAGCACAACACCCGGACATGGCGATGTATTCAGCCTCCGTGCTAGAAATTGCAGCGCTTTTCTGCCTTTTTGAAGACCAACTGATCAATCTATCTCCAAGGAGTTGCACAGATCCAGAAGTGCTACGCCTCGTGTCTTGACATCCAGCATGATCGGCATCTGCGTATGATATTAAAGCAATAGAGGAATCTTTCGGATACCATAGACCATGATGAAGTGTTCCTTTTAGATACCGAAAGATCCTTTTTACAAAAAGTAGGTGCTTTTCGGTAGGCCGAGCCTGATACCGGGCACACATGCATACAGCAAATTGCAAATCAGGCCTGCTAGCAGTCAGATAGAGAAGGGTGCCGATCATTCCACGGTAAAGTTTTGGATCGACAATAGTCCCATTCCTATCTTCATCTAACTTGGATTTCTCCACCATTGGAGTGTCCACGGGGTCACAATTATCAAAGTTATATTTCTTTAAAGATTCTAGAGCATATTTGGATTGATTAATAAAGATGCCTCTGGGATTTTGAGAAATCTGTAATCCTAAGAAAAATGAGATTTTTTCCATCATTGACATTTGAAAGCGTGTGGACATTATCTTCTCAAAGCGGTTTGACAATTCTATGTTAGTGGAAACAAATATTATATCATCAACATAAATTTGTACCAGAATCATGTCGTTGCCTTCCTTGAGAGTGAATAGAGTGGGGTCCACTTTGCCTTTGGAGAAGCCCTCCGAGATGAGATATGTTGAAAGGAGATCATACCAAGCACGTGGAGCTTGTTTCAACCCATAGAGAGCCTTCTTAAGCTTGTACACATGATTAGGAAACTCCGTGCTAACGAACCCATCCGGCTGACTAACATAGACTTCTTCCCTTAGTTCACCGTTCAAAAATGTCGTCTTCACATCCATTTGATAGACGATCATGTTCATATGAGCAGCATACGCAAGGAATAGTCTAATAGCCTCCAATCTCGCAACATGAGCAAAAGATTATTCAAAGTCTATACCTAAGGCTTGTTTATATCCTCTAGCAACCAATCTAGCCTTATTCTTCAATACCGCACCCATCTCATCAAGTTTAACCTTATAAACCCACAACAAAGTAAGGATGTTAACTTTGTTAGGGAGAGGAACTAATTCCCATACTTCAAGTCTTTGAAATTCATTTAGTTCCTCCTGTATGGCTTCAATCCAAGATGATTGGGTCATAGCCTGCTGCCAATTTTTAGGTTCAACTTCAGAGAGAAATGCATCAAAGTAGCAATAAAGTGCACTCTCTTGTAATTGATGGTGTGTAGAGATTGGTCGATCTAGATCTCCAATGACATTCCTAATTGGGTGATCTTTTGTCCATTTAGTGCTATGGTTTTCAATCCTAGGTGGTCTGGAGTGAACAATAGAAGGAGCTTCTTCTGAGGTAGACGCGGCTGAAGGGTTTTCAGGTATCGCTACACCAAAGAAAGGAAGCTCTTGCAGGTGAGCATATTCCAAATCGTGATCAATAGAATCCTCTTCCACATCATTAGGCACAAGTAGGGGTGACGATTCAGGTGTAGTTTGAGAATCACTTGGTGAAGGTGCATCCTGTTCAATGTGAATTGAAGATGCATTAGATAAAGCTTCATTGGCTGGAGCAACAACTTCAGGAATTGGAGCTATCACTACGGGTGCTGGAACTTCATCATTTGGGGGATCAAAGAATTCGTCAAACAAAGGTTGAAACAGTTTATCCCACTCGGGCCTTGATGGTGGTAAAAATGATGTAGAAGTAGGATTATTGGGAACTAATCCGGAACTAATAGCACCGGTTCCCATCTCATGAAGCGCGGGTTCAGAGCTGTGTTGCTCAGAAGCCATCGCTGTCAGCTCGTCGAAATCTGCATCCATAGTTTCTACAATCTTGCCAAGACGACGGTTGTAAATTCGGTAGGCTTTCTTTGAAGGTGAGTAACCAATGAAAATACCTATATCGGCTTTCGGTTGAAGCTTGCCCAAGTTCTCACTATTAATGTTTGGATAACAAAGAGCACCAAACACATGAAAGAATGAAACATCGGGTTTACGATCATGTAGAAGCTCATAAGGTGTTTTTCCATGGCGTTTCCGAATGATAGAACGGTTTTGGTTGAAACATGCAGTAGATATCGCTTCTGCCCACAAGAACAATGGAGCGTTCGCATAAATTAGCATAGTCCTAGCAGCTTCCATAAGCGTACGATTCCGTCTTTCAACGACACCGTTTTGTTGTGGAGTGCGTGCAACAGATGTTTCATGTGAGATACCAACTCCCTCATAGTAATCACGAAGAGTCTGGTTGACGAACTCTGTTCCATTGTCTGTACGAATACGGCGGACAGTAGTGTTCAAACGTACCTGAATGAATTTCAGAAAAGTGATGATAGCTTTCGGTGCTTCATCCTTTGTACGTAAAAATCTTACCCATGTAATGCTGGAGAAATCATCCACAATAACGAGAATGAATTTCTTACCGCTCACACTTTCAATTCTCATTGGCCCACAAAGATCCATATGCAAAAGATGAAGTTTTTCTTGATTGGTGTCTTCAGCTTTGGGCTTGTAAGATTTCTTGGTACTTTTCCCCCTTGAACACGCGGAACATAAATGGTCCTTGTGAAATTTAAGCTTTGGAAGACCACGAACTAATTTGTTTTTAGCCAGGTGATTAATAGCATCAAAGTTAAGATGAGATAATCTGCGATGCCATAACCATGACTTGGTCTTAGATGCTTTAGAGAGAAGTCATATTGGAGAGGCGGCCATCATGTCTTGTAAGGACAAGGTATAAAGATTTGCACCACGAGATCCCTTCAACAAATCTTTTCCTTCCAAGTTGCGGAAGAAACAGGTGTGTTGTCGAAAAGCAACCTCAAGGTTGGAATCACAAAACTGTCCTACTGAGAATAAATTATGACCAAGACCTTCTACATAGTATACCCTTGAAATCGTAACGTTTCCAATCTGATATTCACCATACCCCATTATCTTTGCTATATGATCATTCCCGAATTTAACCGTACCAAGAAACTTGTTGACGAAATTTCGGAGCATCGAGCGATCTCCGGTCATATGCTTTGAACAACCGGAGTCCAAATACCGCAGGATGATTTGGACCACCTGAAAATATCACCACACGAAGACAATGTAGAGGTATCGGAATCTGAGTGTTCCTTGTTATTAGCAGGTACAGATTTAATAATTTTAGATTTGCTAACTCTAGGTTTCTTAGATTTCCTAGCCTTCTTCTTCCTAGTTGGTGGTGTAGATTCTAGTTGGCTTAAATCCTGAGGTATTTCTTCACTGATAGGCACTATAGTGGGAGCTGACCTAATTAAAGGGCATTGTTTCCATACTTGAGTGCGAGTGTGCCTAATTAAAGGACGCTCAGACCTAACCTCAACGGATGCATTCCTAGTTAAAGGTCACATTTTTCCATCTAATGTAAAGGTCCTACCAGTGGGACGCCATTGCCAGCCAACCTGGGCACGAGTTCTACCCGTTGGCTTCCATTCAAGACCATTCCTAATGGCATTCATTTCATTCACATGATCAATAAGACACAAATCATGATGTTGGGAAAACATACATTCATTACAATTCCAACAATTCAAATTAGAATTCACGAATGGTTTAGGCTTCTGCACAGGCGCAGAGCTTTTAGTCTTAACATGATTCTTCTTATTTAAAACTGAACTAACATTCCTATGGTGAGCTTCTACTTTCTTCTTTTTGGCACTACTAGTGGAGGGCTTGATCTTATCTTTCTTGAGTGGCGATCCTTTAGCCTTAGTAGTCTCTTTTACTCCTGTAGAAGGCAAAGTGGGAACATTAGCAACAGATTTTAAAGGTGCCTTACTTGATGGTGCCAGTGACGGTTTTGCTCCTGGAGTCTTATTAAATGGAGTTACAGCAATGGGCCTATTAGTAAGTAGTGCAGAGCCTGGTTTACCTATGTATTGCAAATATGCTAAGCAATATTGAACTCGCTTAATATATTCATGAGCCGAATAATAGTAGCTACTTGAGGGATCTAAGGCATAAAGATCGTCTAAAATATCCCTAATAAGGTCTACATGCTTAATTGCATTCCTCATATAATCATCGTAGGTAACCGGGTTTCTCTTATGAAGCGGGTTCTTATAAAGCACTACTGACTTGGTTGTTGGAGCACTAGTGGACGGTGCAGAGTCGGTAGCTAAGTTATCAACAACTTCTTGTCGGGTGAGAAGAAGTGTCTCCTTTAACTCGGCCAAAACCATGTTTTTGTCAATGAGCAGGATGTTTAAGTCAGAGATTTCCTCACACTTTTGGTTCAGTTGTTCAACATAAGATTGTTGCTGTGCCGCATTAAAAGCGAAGCGTTCTTCTAGTGAACCATAAAGAGCGGATAGTCCCTGTCTTGTCCGATCCATCTCCCCTAGAACAGAAGAAACCCTAATTTCTAAGACCTGGTTTTTAGACTCTGCAGCCTCTAGTTCCAATTTTAGTGTTTCATTTGATGACACATCTCTCTTCAATCTCATAATCTCTTCCTCTAATGCCTTAACTATTGCAATCATCTTGTCACTCGTCTCAACACCGTTTTCACAACTATTTGATATCAAAAGATCCTCATTTTGAGTTTGTTGTTTTAATTCTAAAGATATACAATGTTGTTCTAGTTGATTAAAGCGTTTTGAAAGTAAATTGTAAGAATCTTGTAGCTTTAAAAACTCAGCGTTAGATTCGTGACAAGAATGATTATTTACCTCATTTACAGTATCAGCAACATTTACAGAGAGATCACAAACATCATCACATATATGCACAACATCACAATTAATCATAGCGGATGTAAGCTCATTCGAATAATTAACATTTACAGTAGTAAGCACATCACACGAGATTACTGCAGACAAGAATCGGTCATATTCGGTTAAAATCTTTACTTTTTCAATTAGTTGTAGTTCGTAAGCGGTGTCCATTTCATAAAACACTTTTTGAACTTCACCAATTTCAAACACAAGATTTTCCTTAAGAGATGAAAAACTTCCTTTTAGACTTTCGACAAATGGATTGATCTCATTTTTAAACACCTCGTTCATATGTTCGAAAGCCCATTCTCCGGCGTTTAAGCCATTTGAAGTCGTACATTCCAAAATGACCTTGTCAAAATTAGTAAAGTATTGATTAATCTCTTGCAAGTTTAACCATACAGTGCTAACAGGTGGAAGATCCTTTGGAATTTCCTTAGGACCTTCCATATTGACAAGTGTAGGAAATGTACTAGGGTTTTCTTCATCTAATATGTAGGTTGGTGTTGTTATGAGATCTTTGTCCATATGGAAGCGAATTCTAAAATCCGTTTTTGCAAGCTCCTTATTCATTTTAAAATAATCACACTCGGGATATTTTGCAGAATTGTATGACCGATCCTCATCAACTAGATCCTTACTTGTTTGATCATCGAAAAAACCAATCGGGTCTAAGGCCAATCCTAATTGAGTTGCATTATAAAGTCTTGGATTATGTCTTAAAGCTTGTTTTGCATACCTTGGGTTAGGGGGAAGGCCTTTTTGACGTGATAAGTTAAATTCTCTAAACGAAGCATCAAATAAGTGCACTAGTTGAGAAGCAGCGTATTGTCTTAAAAGCAAATAATCTAGACTTCTAATCTTATTAGTAGCATTAATCTCCATTTCATTCTTCTTAGACTCGAGTGATTCAAAATCCGTTTGAAGTTTTTGAAAATTAGTGACCACTAACTCCTTTTCTTTAAGTTCATTAGACAGATTTGCTCTTAAGTTTTCAATTTCTTGCAAGTGACCCATTTGTTTGTTTCGAAAATGATCATATTCGGGATTTGTTAGAACACTAGACGAAGGCACTAATTCCAAGGTGTGAACTTTCTCGTTGCTTAAGGCAAGCTCATCAGACAAATTCTTATTCTTAGCTAGGGTTTCTAAGAGTGCAGCATTCATTTGGCTAAGTAATGTAGCAGGAACCATGACCAAATCTTGTTGAGCATGAGTAGGCGTATGCGAAATGGCTCCCGGTTGTGATTCACTCAAAGTCTGGGGACTCACATTGATATTGCTATCATTGTTTGTCTCCTCATTTGAAAGACTCACCACCGAAGACTCATTCGAATCAGCACTCTCTTGCACAACTTGATGTGGTTGAATACTAGCATCAGTGGTATTATCGGTGGTATTAATAAGTACCTCTGATCTCTTTTCTGGCCCTAAGCTGGAGATAGTTGCCATGAGAGCAGCCTTTGCAGATTGAAATTCATCACAGTCTGAGTCATACGCATCGAGATCATCTGCTTGGTATGCTGCATTCTGTGTGGTGACAATGTCTTGTTCAGCAATCCCTGGATCAGCAAGAAATGCAAGCTCCTCTTCATCAAGTTCCCTTCCTTGTGCCTGAGCATTCACCAGATAGATCTTCTCTGCAAACCATTGTCCATCCCTTCTCCTCTTGGGTTTCTTACAATCCCTGGACATGTGACCTTCTTCCTTGCAGTTGTAGCATGTAATCATTCTCAACTTGCCTGTGGAATTAGCCCGTGGAGCAGGATTGACCATTGGAGCAGGATTGACCGTGCGAGCATTGGTAGTTGATGTGATAGGTCTCCCCTGATATGGTTGAATAGGTTGAACCATTACCCTGCCATTCTCAATAGTAGCTTGTTGGCGAGAATTGGATGAATTCCTCAACTGATTGTTGGTAGGAGCTGATCCCCTAAATCCTCGTTTGCTTAAAGTCCTTGTGAGATAAGCAGACATAGTGGTTAACACTTCAACTGGGTCAGCTCCTTGTTTGAATACATGAATGGGGACTTCCTCATCATCACAGTACATTGCTTGGTCTTGTAGAGCTGCATAATCACTAGAAGGAATACTCATTTGATCAGGGTAGCTTGTTGGGTATGCTGCATTCTCTTGATAAGAAGAATATGAAGATTGAGCGTAAGGTGCAATACTTGTTGGGTGATGTTGTGAAGCATAGTGTGGTGAAGGTGCATTGAACCGATATTGTTGCTGATGTGAGGTGGGTGGTTGTGGTAGAATCGAGTATTGGGGAAAGGTTGGTGTCATGTAAGGTGATGGATGATAGGCTTGATGTCCCAAGATATAAGGAGTGTTTTTGTGAGACAAGCTTGGTTGATTCGCCATCAAAGCTAATGAATCAGGGTACATACCTCGAGGCGAACGGTGCATGATCACATGTTTCTCATGCTGCTGAAGAAAAGCATATAGTTGATCCAAATTGCACTTACGTAAATCCCTGGTTAACTTAACATCGGTAATATACTCACCCCATTCAGCTTGAGGTAAAGTATTCAAGAATTTGGTGTTAACCTGGAATGGTGCAATCACGAGATTGTATACATTCAGATCATTCATGAGTGTGGTGAATCTGAAGTAATAATCGTGAAGCGTTTCCCCTGGGTTGTACGTGAATCTATCAAACAGATCATAAAACTGACATTCCCTTTCCTGTTTGGTGAGAGACGTACCTTGTAGCAACACCTTAAGACGTTCCCATAAATCCTTTGCCACCGTATACTGACTTACCATTCGATAGATGTCATGTGGAAGGGCTTGGAGAATGGTTTGAAGAGATTTTTCGTCTGCATCTGCAACAAGTTGTTGAGCTGGAGTGAGTTCTTCAAATTCTCGTGGTCGAGTCACATTGTTAGCCACGATGGTACCATAGTCAAGTGGACCATTTAAAATTGACTTGACCATAAGCCTCCCATATACCGGTTTTCCCTTAAGGTAAGACATCATCCGGCCTTGCCATGCTTCAAACACTTCTTTGATGAGCATTGGCGGGCGATTATCCGTTCCCGTAATGACGGAAATATCCGTAAGTGATGTCATCTGAGGCATTACTGAATTCGGATTCATTTTGTTAACTTCAAAGAGACAAAGATTATCGGTTGATCGAGCAGTGAAGTAAAGCTTGTGAATTGTGTTGAGTTTTTGTTGTAAGAAACCAAGATTAAATCCTCTAAAAAATCGTCGAAAAAACAAGCAAAATAACCCTTGATTCGGAACTTTTTGTTGATTCGGAAGTTTGATTCGGAATATTTGGCTTGGAATACCTTGATTCGGAACTTTTGGTTCGGAAGTCTTGATCCGGAACTTTCCCTTGATCCGGAACTTTTCCCTTGATCCGAAACTTTCCTTGATCCGGAACTTTCACCTTGATCCGGAACTTTCCTTGATCCGGAACTTTTGGTTCGGAACATCCTTGATCCGGAACTTTCCCTGATCCGGAACTTTTGGTTCGGAACTTCCTTGATCCGGAACTTTCCTTGATCCGGAACTTTTGGTTCGGAACTTTTTGGTTCGGATGTTTTGGTTGATCCGGAACTTTTTGGTTCGGATGTTTTTGGTTGATCTGGAACTTTTTGGTTCGGATGTTTTGGTTGATCCGGAACTTTTTGGTTCGGCTGTTTTGGTTGATCCGGAACTTTTTTGTTCGGATGTTTTGGTTGATCCGGAACTTTTTCTGGGAAACAGTAACTTGTACGTGATGAACAGTCGATCAAAAAACCAAGATTAAACCCAGATTTTTACCAAATAACCCAAAAAGTTTTGTGATTTCTACAATAATAAGTAAAAACTAATACTTATCCACTAATCCCAATCACAAAAACACCAAAAACACCAAGAATCAAGATGGATCTTCTTAAAGAAAACTAATACAATCAAAAACTAAAAAACCACACAAATCATTACCTTAAATCACCCCATAGCTCTTGATACCAAATGTAGAATCTTAATACCCTATGAATCTATGAAGGGGGTTGATGATTTCTAGAGAGAGAAACTAGAGAGAGAAAGTGAGAGAAAACTATGTGTTATTTCATTAAGTGAAAACTAGAAATGTTCAACAACCAACCCCTTTCCAAGGAGGAAAGGGTATTTATACTTCCAAGTCTTATGTGGACTTGGGCTGGCCCATGACAAGCCCATGGACCGGTTCTTACTTAACTAAATAAGTAACTATTAACTATTTGTTAACTACGAGCTATTACAACATAAATAATATTGTGGAGTGACCGACTCTTCTAATATACGTAAAAACGTATTTCTAACAGTAACGTATAAAACAGGATTGCCATTGATCATATCGACCCGACACAAGCATTGGTGGTCTTTCTTTGTTACCTGCCACCATTATGTTGTTGTTCGTCACATGATATTCAGCGGTAGAATCCATCTCAATGTTCTCTGAAATGATGAATCGAATGTGGATCTTAAGTAGTTGTGTTGTGATTGTTTGGTTGTTGAAATTCCGAAAATTGCGATTTTTTTCTCAGCCCGACAATAAATTCCTCAGTCCGACAAAACGGTAGACCTAAAAAATTTGTAATCACCAAATTTTGAAATCGAGCTAGAAATAGCCTAAAACTAGTATGGAAAAAATTTGATTTTACTTGACCTAAAAATTTTAACTCTTTTTTTCTAATCTTCGTGTAAACTACGTTCCGAGACTAGTCTAGATAGTGGCTAAATCGAAAATATACTCGAACAAAATTTAGATGTCCATCGCAATGAGACCCATCGCACTCTGATCACACTATGATCATAATCCTTGATCCCAGTTGGATCGTACTCTGATCGTCGTCTGATCGTACTCCTAGATCCCCAGTTGGATCGTACTCTGATCGTGGTCTGATCGTACTCCTAGATCGCACTCTGATCGCAGTCTTGGATCGTAACAAGTGATCGTACTCTTGGATCGTACTCACTTGATCGTACTCTTCGATCGTACTGGGTGATCGTACTCACAGATCGTAGTGAGTGATCACAGTAAGATCGTAGTATTAGATCGTGACTATGTATCGCAAGTAGAAACCCCCAGGGTTTATGCAATCACAAAATCAGATCGTACCCCAAAAATTAAGCCGAGACTTAGAACAACAAGAAAGTAGTGATTTTTACCTTGGATTTTGTGTTTCAATCCAAACCAAAGTAACCAAAATCTTACCACACGTATGAAAGATGTAGAGATTAAAGGAGGAAGATTTAGAGCACGAAAAACATAAGAAAAAACTTGAATCCGAGTAGATTTTATGGTAAAATCACACGAATTAAGTAGTAAATCAACAACGAATCACAAAAACTACCCCATGGCGATTGATACCAATTGTTGTCCCTATAACTATGATGATATAGCAAACGAATTAAAGAAAGAAAGGAAGAAATGAGATGAATTTTAGAGAGAGAAACTAGAGAGAGAAGTGTGTGAATTTGTGAAATATTAGATTAAGGATAAAATGAAAATGACCAACCAACCTCTCCTTACATGCAAGGAGAGGTTTATATAGCCTTGCTTACATGTAGCTTAATGGGCTATATGATCATGGGTCGGGCTTTCCTTTTGGGCTTTGGTTACTTATTAATGAACCTTAGCTTAAAGTTAAGCCTGTAATAACACGACTAATATACTACCTATTAAAACGTTCTAAAATACGATACATAATAAACATATGACCGAGCATTCTTGTTTGACTCAATATTTTGAGGCTAACAATTTGTCAAAACATATTTCCATTTTCTTTTTGGTAAAACCTGAAGCCTTAATGGTTCCAATTTTTGAAGAGTCAATATATTCCATTTTCTATTAATCACACGGTCAAATAATGTAAAGGATTAAGTCTTTCATCACATGTTAAATATTCAAGGTACAAGTTTTCACTACTCGGCCGACTCAGGGCATTCTACAAATAATTATTAACTCATTCTTATTCTTACAAATAAACAAATGGTCCTTAATGATCACAAGCATGAATTTATCAAATTACAGCCTACACACGTGATTCACCAAATTTATGGATGCTACATGTGTATTAGTCAATCCAAACGACATCACGTGAAACTCATAATGTTCATTACAAGTATTGGATGTTGTGATTGGAATAGATAATCTTTTTCGCGGATGCGAAATTGATGATAACCATGTCGAGGATCAAAATTTTTTAAAACATACGCTAGAACCTTGTAAATGATCGAACAAATCTATCATCTTGGGTAGTGGATATAGATTTTTTATCATCAATTTACCTAGTTCACGGTAATTCAACAAATATAAGGAATGATAACACCATAGCTCTTCATGATGACGAACTTGGTAGAATAAAAGTCTTCTCCTAAAACTTTCTCAGTTGTACGGTAATTCTTTTAATTCAGATGGTGCTGACGTACAGTGCACATGCTACAAGTGGAGCACCGGGAATATAATCAATACCAATTTCAACTTGCCTTAATGGAAAAAGTCTAGGTAATTTACCAACAAATACCTTCTAAAGTTTCAGATAACAGAAACATCTTTTAATAAATTCATATTAGGTTCTTTCTAGATTATAATATCTATGACTAATTCACAACCATTCACGGTATAATTTCAAGTCTAAATGCAGGATATGGTCATACATCAAGAATTATTTAGATCACTTTTGATAATCAACATCTTATCATTTAGGGGAATTCTACTCGAGTTCCCATCAGTTAAGACAATGTCGTCATGTCAGAATCAATCAATCCATTCTACTGGCACTATCAAATTTCCAGGTTCATTACTGTTGATAAGATGTGAATTTCTCAAAAGACTAATAATAACTCATAATCCTTCACAATTCAAGAATATCTGGAGACATAACTAACCTTAAAAGAGGAAGGTCAACGCATAATCTTCGCGAGAGAATTTCAAATCAGATACAGACGAAAACATTTAACGAATATGAATATATCCAATGTTTTCATAATTTGAGTACGCATTCGAAAGCTCCTGGGATCGTTACCCAGGTCATTCAAATGAAATCAAATCAAAAGAAATGATAGGAACGTCGATACATCCAGTCGGGTATCAACACTCGGTAATCAGATACTTTTCCTAAGAATCTCACTACGGAAGAATTGGACAAGAAAGAATTGTCAATTGTCAAATAAGACAATTTCCATAGATGAGTAAATTCGACTCAGAAGAATAAATAGTACCGGCACATATGTAGGTGTCCCTATCAATATGTCCCTGTTTTTCACTTCTTGCAGATCTCATAAAATTTAATCATTCACAATCTTCAAAGAAAATTTAGTGTTTATTAATAATTTCATTGTGACTACTAATCAGCCTTGCATGGTCCCTTCCAAATTGTGTAGGCGCGCAACTATATACAATTTTAAGATTAACGATGCAATACTCAGTTCGTCAAAATTTTATCATCATGTTTATAATAAAAACATTTTCATGCTTAATTCTTAAATAAGAATCAAAAATAAATTTACAAGGATTTTCTTTGTTATGAAAACAATTAAGTTTTCCAAGGTGTTTTATAAACAACTTCATTTCGATAACGATTATTTATAAGTCTCAATTTAAATAATCCATATGGTGATGAAAACCCAATTTTTCTCAAGGGATACTGTTTTAACTTATAAAAACAATTAGTGATCTGCAAAGGAGTGATGAAAAGTTGTTCATCAAGAACTAACTACAATATAATAGGAAATGAGCTTAGCCAAATAATCATGAGGTTCATGACCTCGATGGCACTCAAAAAGAATAATCCACAATGTAACTCAATTTGAGATGAGTACTTGTTCAATGGTTGCATCACTAATGCGAGCATTAGGATGAAGCAATAAAATATAGATAACATCGATACATGTAGGATTTAGCAATCAATTGTAGTCTTTTCATTAATCACAAACAAGTCAAAATTGTACCGTAAAACATTATGTGTCACTATGTCATACAATTCCAAGAACTCATCCTACCAACTGATGTCTCAGTTAAGTTAGGGATTATTTTTAAAAGATACCACAATGAATACTATTCTACAAGAGTCATTTGGTGTCCCACCTGTCCCGGAAGATCCATCGGTCCCAATTTAGAAGAAGATTTCTCACAATTTATTTATTGGACACTGGGCATCCTCGTCATTGGACAATGGCCTAGGAACAACCCTTAACACTAACTAACAATCAATTAAAACCTTATAATTCAATCACAGAACTTAATGACTTCCTCTTAATAATCTCATTTTCCATACGGCTAAATTTTACTTTATTCAAGTTTTAACCAACTTATACTCAATGCAACATCCTACCTCATTTTCCAATACTTTCAACCTTATTCTTAGATCTTAAAAGAGCAATAAAATCTCGATATGATCAACACTTAATTTCCAATCCTATAGCTCTTTCAACAATAGTTATCAAATGATTCACTAGTATGAGATGACTCACACATTCAATTCGATTTCTCGGAAAGGTACTAGTGGCATGAGGCTTTTTTGTAATGGTTCCATTTTCAGCCTCAAGTGCAACATTCGCCCTTTCGATTTCAAGTTTAAGAATTGGGTGACCACGAATCAGATGACATCTTTCGAGGTGGTAAGGTTTTGTCAAACTCCACTCTATAAGGAAAGATCGTCATGACATCGATATCAGTTTTAATCTCGCCAATTCTTCTTCAATAACACAATCAACTAATATCAACATTTCTACGAATATCAACCATTTTTGGGGATCATAATTATCCACAACTTGGTTTAGATCTAGGATAGCTAGAATTCCTACGGGAATAGCTTCGATTAATTTGCTAGGGAAGTTAGGGTTTCTTGTGACAATCTACGTCGTATAAATATCTCGTATAAATATAGAAATAATCATCAAACAATCATGTAATCAAATTACATCATATATATATATATATATATATATATATATATATATATATATATATATATATATATATATATATATATATATATATATATATATATATATATATATATATATATATATATATATATATATATATATATATATATATATATATAATCCAATTTATATATATATTAAAATAACACTTCTCAGTCTGGCCTTGTCGGTAACTCGGGAATTCTTCGGCACTGTTATAGTCAAAATATTTTTAGACATTTTGAGAAAAATGTTTATAGTTAAAAGATTTTGGAATGTTTTATTCAAAACCTTGGTTTTAAAAATCTTTCGTTCTCTATAACGAGAGCTCTGGTACCAAACTGTAACACCCCCAAATTTAAACAATTCAATACAGCGGAAGACTCGTTGGTGTTACGGGATAGCACATTACTCACATCATAGACAACGCTTAAAAATCGCGTCGTTTAATAATAAAGCATTTCCATTCATAAATATCAAATTTACATAGGTCCCAAGTCATTGTATTTCATACAGGTTTTACAAAGCATTTGAATGGAAAACTATTATTTAAGTGCGGGCGATGAATTCTTGTTGTCTTCTCGAGAATTACCTTCAAGTACCAGAGATAAAACATGTTAAAAGAAAAGGTCAGCGATAACGCCGACTGAATTCATAGAGTTTAATAAAATCCATCAATATAACATCGGTATAAAATTATTACCGAAAATCATTTTGTACAAATCATTGTAATAGGCCATAAAATAGCCAAAGTCATTTTATACAAATCCTTATCAAAATCATAATATAGGCTTTCGCCTTCAAAATCATTATACGAACCATTGTCGTTAAAAACATCATACAATGCGTTTTATAACGTTGTATAGATTAAATAAAAACCGTTATATGAATATGGTTATATAAAACCAAAACACGAACATAATATCAATAATAAGACCCCGTATTGCTAGTCAGGCAATATATCGTAATTCGGTGCGTATAGCAGTATTTCGTTAATTGGATTATTATAAGCCGCATGACATTGTTACCTTACTACAACAAACAACGGGTAGCTAGCCCGAAACTCAATTTGCCCATATAAATTAGCGTGTCGTCACAATAATCACGCTTGTGTAAATCTTCTCATACATAAATTCGCTTATCAATCAATGTGGCACGACGGGGATCAACCGTCAAGGCGCGAACAGGGGTGATCGTCCCCAAATAGTACTATTATATGCATAAGCGTCTACCAAATCCCGGTAGTTCACAATTCATGCTAATGGGACTTTTAGTGACATAACCTACATTTAATAATCCATTTCCTTTCATCTATCGGGTCATAAAATCATTCATCGGGTCATACAATCATTCGGGTCCAAATCAATAAACAAGCAATCGGGACAACTAGTGTCCTATTTCATAAAAACTAACATGTTATCTCCCTCGCGGGTTTATAAAACATTTCATAAAAACATTTAAAAGAGTGCGAGGCTATAAACTCACGTTGATGTGGGATAGCGGGTTATCGACAATTCGGATGTACGGTACCTGCTTCAATCACGGAAACCTAGACAAATAATACTCGTCTTAGACTTTTGTCCAATGACTTTATAAAAATAACAATTATGTATACATATGATGATTTTATATATATATATGATGATCAAGTGGGATAGTACACTTTTACTCATTCATTATAGTGTTTATGTGTTGGTAATTTTCAAGACTAGTTACACTAGTTCAACTTGTTTACATTTTGAGGCCCAATGGGCCCATTACAAGCCCAATATATTATATTAGCCCAATTATACTTTTATTATCAGTATTATACGTTACATGTTGGGCCCAAATAGGTTAAGCCCAATAAGTAAGTTTATAAGGGTTTTACTAACTAGTCGGGTTTATAGTCCAATATGGCTAACTTAGCCCGTTAATGTCCATATGTTATTTAGTTCAGGTTTTATCGGTTTTTACTTGTATTAGGTACTTATATATCAGTATATGACTTTTAAAAACTTTACATTAGACGGGTTTGATCGTCTAAGTTTTAATTGGCGAAAAACGTTAATTTTACGGTAATAGCCGAAAAAGTCGTAAAAATCATGTTTATAGTTTTTATAACTCATAAATCTTATTCAACTACCATTTTTATAAAGTGTCCATTTATTTAAACTTATACATATTTATATAAATGAAATAAGTTAGTGGGTTTTAATTCACATTTTATACTATATTAGTTTGAGTGCTTATATAATACTATTAAACATTAATTCTTCAAAATATGATTTTTAGTTTCATCTTCACCATTTTTATCATATCTTGAGTTCTATAAGAAGATAGAAGCTCATTTTTGGATTGAAAAAACATCATATTATGTGCTACAAATAAGATAGTTATAGCTACTGCTCCTTCCATGTTTAACTATCCTTAACAGTCCCTACAAAACAGACTATTCAGATTGGTACACTAATCTTGTTTTGATCATATCTCACTCATTTTGATGATTCCATTGCATGGAAAACTCTCACATGTGTATGATATCTAACACTTACTGTAAATGGATTCCACCATGCAATTTTATCAGTTTATGACTTGGTTACTTACTGTTTTTATACAGCCAACAATTTAAGCAAGATTTTAGCCTTGTTTCTTATAGTTTTTCATCTTTTTAATCATATTTATCAACACTTGATCCCCACACAACATTTTTATCATCATATAAATATACAATAAGAAAGAAAATACATTTGATCTTTACAAAAATAACAAGAGAAATGGAAAAGATGATCTTCTTTACCAACCAAGATTATATCTTGTTTTTGGATGACAACAACTTGATGAACACCAAATATATCTCCAATATCATCAACCACCAAGATAGTTTGTTGAGAAATTATCCCTAAGACACAAGCAAATCACCTTCTTTGTTGTTAATATGGCCACCAATCAATCAAGGCTTCAAGGTTTCTCCATAATATGGCTAGATAACATGAGATTTGTGGCTAGAAATGATCAAATGATGGTGTTTGATGGTGATTGTGGGACGGAAAATGTAGAGAGAGAGAGAGGAGAGTGTTAGTTGTTTTGCATGTGTGTTTTTGAGAGAAAATGGTTTAGCTAAAGTGGTATTAAGAGTTTGTATACATGTGTCTTAGCTTATTAGCTAAGCTTGACACATAATGGGGTAAGGTGTTGTCCTCTTGGCCGTCCCATGTGTTAGTGGGGTGGGATAAACTTGTTTTGTCCAATACCGCTAATTTACGGGTATTCCTTGATTCTAGTTTCCTCGATTTGCGTGCCCTCGGGTCGTTTTATGAAAAATGTTTTTATAAAATATAAATCAACGGCACAAAAAAAATCTAATAAAAATTGTCTCATCAAAAATGGAGTTCGAAAACGTAAATACGTAATCCTAAGGTTTCCGGTTTAGTCGTAAAGGACGTTAAATTATAATCGTAAGTCCTAATCTCTTCTTGTAAATTTGTGAGTTTATGAACCAACACAAATTTAAAATTTCAAAATAATATTCACGGATAAATTTATTTCCTGAAATGTCGGACTGTCACCAAAACGGTGTATTTAAACGTAAGCACGTAACGTAGAATCCTCCGGTTTAGACGTAGTCGATGCTACTTTAAGAGGTAAATCCAAATTTCTTCCAAAAAATAAGTGAGTTCATAATATAACATTAAAATAATGTTTTTAAATAATATTTAAGAAAAAAATATAAACCATAAATTGACGGATTATCACATGGCCACTCAATGGAATCATTAAAATAAGCAAGATATGATCAAAATACTATTGAAGTACAAATCTGTATAGTCTGTTACGGACAAATTATTAGGAATACTTAGAGGATGATTGAGCAGTATCTAAAATGGAATTATTTGTAGCTCATATTATGTAGTTTGTGTTGCCCAAATCTGAGCTTCTATCTCCTTGTAGAACTCAAGATATGGCAAAAATGGTGGAAGTGACTTTGATAATCAAATTTGTAAATAAAAGTATATAATATAAAATGAGCACTCAAGTAATATTATTATAAAATAAATATATAAAACCCACTAATTAATAGTAAGTAGTATAAAATAAGTTATATACTATGATAAATAAACAAGGCATTTTTATAAAAGTAAAGACTCAAATGTTTTATAAAGTTATAAAACTATATATAAGTTTTTCGTCTTTTCGGCTAAAACCGAAAGATTAACGTTTTCACCAAAGACGGTCGGACCCGTCTAATGTAACATTTTTATAACTCATATACTGATATGTAAGTACATTTGACAAGTAAAAACCGATAAACCCCGAGCTTTATAACTTATGGACCTTAACGGGCCAAAGTAGCCTTATTGGACCATTAGCCCAACTAGTTTGGCTAAACACTAATGTATTTAATAATGGGCTTAACCCAATTGGGCCCAACATATGAGTATAGGCCTGGTATTAAAAGTATAAATGGACTAATATAATGTATTGGACTTTTAATGGGCTTATTGGGCCTTAATATATAAATAAGTTGAAACTAGTGTAACTTGTCTAAAATTTGACTAACACATAACACTATCATGTTGTATGAAGAGATAAAATCCCACTTGATTATCATCATACTTATGATATCATCATATATACATAACCATTATTTTTATAAAGTCATTGGACAAGAGTCTAAGACCGAGTATTATATGTCTAGGTTTCCGTGATTGAAGCACGTACCGTACATCCAAATCGCCAATAACCCGCCTTTCTCAATCAACGTGAATTCATAGCCTCACACTCTTTTAAATGTTTTATGAAATGTTTTATAAACCCGCGAGGGAGATAAAATGCTAGTTTTAATAAAAATAGGACACCAGTTGTCCCAATTGTATGCTTATTGATATGGACCTGAATGATTATATGACCCGATGAATGAAATGAAATGGATTATTATTAGTTAGGTTATGTCACTAAAAGTCCCATTAGCATTAATTGTGAACGAACAGGATTTAGTAGACGCTTATGCATACAATAGTACTATTTGGGGAAGATCATCCAGTTCGCGCCTTGACGGTTGATCTCCGTCGTGACACATTGATTGGTAAGCGAATTTATGTAAGAGAAGATTTATATAAGCGTGATTATTGTGATGACACGCTGTTTTAGATGGGCAAAGGAATTACGGGTTAGCTACCCGTTGTTGTTATAGTAAGGTAGCAATGTCATGCGGCTTATAATAATCCAATAACGAAAATACTGGTATACGCATTGAATTATAATATATTGCCTGACAAGGAATACGGGGTCTTATTACGGATATTATGTTCGTGTTTTGGTTTTATATAACCATTTTCATATAACGGTTTTTATTTAACTCTATACAACGTTATAAAACTTATTGTATGATGTTTTTGCGACAATGGTTCGTGTAATGGTTTTGAAGGCAAAAGCCTATATTATGATTTACGACAAAGATTCGTATAAAATGTCTTTGGCATATTTATAGCCTACGACAAAGATTTGTACAAATGATTTTCGGTAATAATTATATACCGATGATATATTAATGGTTTTTATTAAACTCTATGAATTCACTCGGTGTTTCGCTGAATTTTTAACATGTTTTATCTCAGGTACTTTGAAGATAATTCTCGAGAAGAAAACAAGAACTTATGGCCCGCATTCAAATAAAATTTCCATTCAAATGTTTTGTAAAATTGTATGATATACTATGACCTGAGGACCTATGTAAATTGATATTTATGAATGGAAAATGCTTTATTATTCAACGACGCGATTTTTTTAAGCGTTGTCTATGATTTGAGTAATGTGCTATCCCGTAACACCAACGATCTTCTGCTGAACTAAAGTATGAATATTTGGGGGTGTTACAGTTTGGTACCAGAGCTCTCGTTATAGAGAACAAAAGATTTTTAAAACCAATGGTTTAAATAAAACATTTCAAAATCTTTTAACCATAAATATTTTTAAATAAATATTTTGAATAAAATGTATAAAGATATTTTGACTATAACGGTGCCGAAGAATTCCCGAGTTACCGACAAGGCAAGACTGAGAAGTGTTATTTAAATATATATATATAACTTGGATTATATATATATATATATATATATATATATATATATATATATATATATATATATATATATATATATATATATATATATATATATATATATATATATATATATATGTTGTAATTTGATTACATGATTGTTTGATGATTATTTAATACTTATACGAGGTATTTATACGACGTAGATTGTCACAAGGAACCCTAACTCCCCTAGAAAATCAATTGAAGCTCTTCCCGTAGGAATTCTAGGTATTCCAGATCTAAACTAAGTTGTGTATATTTACGATCCCAACAAAATAGTTGATATTCGTAGAAATGTTGGTATTAGTTGATTATGATATTAAAGAAGAATTGGCGAGATTAAATCTGATATCGATGTCATAACGATCTTTCCTTATAGAGTGGAGTTTGACAAAACCTTACCACCTGGAAAGGTGTCATCTGATTCGGTGTCTCCCAATTCTTAAATTTGAAATCGAGAAGGTAAATGTTGCACTTGAGGCTGTCATTGGAACCATTACCCAAAAGCCTCATGCCACTAGTATCTTTCCGAGAAGTCTAATTGAATGTGTGAGTCATTTCATACTAGTGATGTTGGAAATACGTTTTACGCATTTAGAAAGTCTCGGTCACTCCAACAATGTAGTTATAGGCTCGTAGTTAAGTTTAGTCTCATTTATTAAATAGCCTGACCCATGAGCATGTTCATGGGCCGGAAGCCCAAGTCCATTAAGGACTTGGGGTATTTAAACCTCTTTCCACCATGGAAAGAGGTGTTGGTTGTTTTACTCTTTCATTTCAATATATGAGTTTTCTTTCATTTCTCTCTCTAACTTTCTCTCTCTAGAAAAACATCAACCCCCTTGTTTCACAAGATTATCATTGTTCTACAATTGGTATCAAGAGCATGGGATGAGATAAAGGTTTGTTTTTGTGTTGAGTATTGTCTTCTTAACAATTCGTAGAGTACAAGTTGGTTTTTGCCGAAATCTTCAAAATTTTTTGGTTTGATCATAGTATTAAGTAGTGTAACATAGGGATTTGTGTTTAAACGTGTTCTTGGTATCTTGGTTTTCATTAAGACATCAGTTTTCTTTGATCAAAAGTGCAAAAAAGGTTGTGTTCTTCATTCCGAAATTCTAGCAGAAACATCCATCGGAAAGTACAAGTTGTACGTGGGCTTCCATCGCAATAACCATACCATCAGAAAGGGTTTGGTTCTACATTGCGATCGTTGGATTTTATTACTTATTCCGATCTGCCATTCTGATCGTACTTTGCGATCAGAGATTCCGACGGGTATAAGGAAGGTTTTTAAGTCGTTACTCTGCTTAAATGTTGTCAGCTACTTTGCGATCTGAATCATTCCGATAGCTTTTGCGATCTGAGCATTCCGATAGTCTTTGCGATCTAAGCATTCCGATAGACTTTTCATTGCGATCTAGGCATTCCGATACCATCATAATTGCTACAAGGTTACATTACGATCTGAAGCATTACGATCTGAGTCATTCCGATAGCACTTTCCGATCTGAATCATTTCGATAGTAAGACTTTCCGATCTAGGTATTCCGACAGAACGAACATTGCGACAGAACTTGTTTTAGATACTTAGTGGATTTTCTTCTATTTGGCATTTAATTTGGTAATTTGGAAACGTTCAAAAGCAAACACTACAACAAGATAACAATATCTTTTTAACAAACCAAAAAACTCATAACCTTATTTCATTGTTCGATCATCTTTGATAATCTTTTTTCAAGGGATCACAAAATGAATTCATATTCTTTATGCCAACTATGACTTCACTCACCGATATATCGATCATTTCGGGTACCGATACTCGCCCGCCTCTGCTCATTAAAGATTTATTTGAATCATGGCAAAGTTTCATGAGAACGTACATCATGGGCAAACAAAGTGGTCGAATTATGCTAGAATCAATTGACAAAGGTCCATTAGATTGGGGAGAGGTTACCGTCAACAATGTGACAAGGCCAAGGCAGTATCATGAGTTAACCGATGCCAACAAACTCATTGCAGATGCCGATGAAAGGGCTGTTCAGACAATTCTTCAAGCCCTTCCACCTGATATCTTCAGAATGGTGAGTGAACATAAAGTGGCCAAGGATCTTTGGGATCGACTTGCGGTTTTGCTACAAGGGATATCTCTCACTAAGCAAGAACGAGAATGTCAATTATATGATTTGTTTGATAGATTCCAATGCATTCCAGGGGAGGTTCTTCATGATTTTTACTGGCGTTTTACCACTCTGATGAATGACATGAATGTCTATAATCTAAGGATTGAACAATTTCAGTTAAACACCAAGTTTTTGAACACACTACCCCCTGAATGGAGTCAATATGTGACTGATGTCAAAATGATTCGTGATCTACACAAGTCCAATTTAGATCAACTTTATGCTTTCTTACAACAACATGAGAAGCATGTGATCCAAAACCGAATTTCTCAAGGACCTTATCATGAACCAATGGCATTATTGGCAAATCATCCTACCCTGTCATATCACAACTCTCAGCTTGCTTTAGGACACAAATCTTCATATCAACCTGTGTATCAAACACCAAGCTTTCCACAGTACTCGATTCTGCCACCGCCGCCAACATCTTATCACCAACCAGCAACATCATCATCACAAGGAGATTCACACCCATCACCTTATGCTTCACACCAGTATTCACCGTATCAACCTCCCACCAACCCTGCTAGTTCCTATCCACAACTCGAGGCTCCTCAACATCGTTACTCACATCAAGTAAGTGTTCCAACCAATCAGTTTGTTGCTCAACCAGCATCAGCATTATACTGTGAAGATGACATCCCTGTCCCTGAATTTAGACAAGGAGATAGCCCTACTAAAATCCTTGCTCTGATGTCTGCATTTTTAAGTCAAACTTTGAACAAAAGAGGTTACCGAGGTTCAGCACCAACTAACAATCAGTTAAGGAACTCGTCTAACTCTCGACAACAGGCAACAATTCAGGACGGAAGGGTCATGGTGCAACTACTTCAAGGGAGATCAAATTCGTCTACTGCTGGTGCACGTTCATCCAATACTACCGCTACAAGGGCTAACAGCACTGGTAAAATGAAAGTGGTTATTTGCTACAACTGCAAAGGGGAAAAGCACATGGCCCGAGAATGCAAGCAGCCTAAGAGGAAAAGGGACGACACATGGTTTAAGGAGAAGATTTACCTGGTGAATGCTCAAGCCCAAGGTCGTGAGCTTGATGACGAAGAATTGGCATTCCTTGCAGATCCGGGAGTAGCGGAAACTGATGGTCTCACAACAGTCATCACCAACAATGCTGCATATCAATGTGATCATTTGGATTCATATGACTCGGATTGTGATGATCTTAACACCGCCAAAGCAGCTCTTATGGCAAACCTTTCACTCTATGGAGCTGATACTATTTTGGAGGTACCAACTACTGCTACAGATACTAGTATTGTACCTTATCAAGTTGAGCAAATGTCTGACTATTCAGAACAGCCTCCGTTGGTTAGTAACTCAATCGACGAGACGAACAATGATAGAAATAACATTGCAAGTCCTCAGACTTTGAGTGAACCACAACCGGGAGCTCTTACGACTATTAATTCGTCTGCTCAACCTGATTTGGTTAGTGTCCCGGCATCTTTGCTTAGCAGAATGAATAGTACAATCCTTGAAACCATGCATGGTAATCAGACTTTATCTGCCGAGCTTGCTTTGCATAAGGACAAGGTTAAAACCTTGGAAATGACTCTTGTGTCCACTACCTTAACCAATCCTGAATTTGATAGGTTTAGGAAAGTTCAAATGGACAATCTGCTAGAAATTGAAAGTTTAAGAGCAAATCTTTCGAATGAGCTTAAACAAAAAGAGTCAGTCGTTACTAATTTTCAACAACTTCAAACAGATTTTGAAATTCTGGAGTCCAAACAGCTTGAAATGGAAATTAAGACGTCTAACAGAATAAAAGAAACGGAACTTAAGCTTTTAAAACAATATACTGCTTCACATCTAGTACACTTGTTTCATGCATCATTTAAAGAGTTCAACTTATCGCGTCTCATAGACTTACCACCTAACCCGGGGTATGCAAAGCAAGCACTTAACCACAACCCACGACTATATGATGCAACAAAGTTAGGATTGGTATTAGATCCGATAGTGTTCTCAAGTGATTCTATGACACCATATGATGAAAAGCAGTTAAAATTACTTTCGACATATCCTGAATATGATTATGCTTCAATGAATGCAAAAAATTCCACAATAGATCTTAGAATTCGTTTTAATATGAAAAAGAAAACTCTCCAAACATCTACTTTCATGCCGACTAGAGAATGCCTTAGTATAATTCCTACACTTGTCAACTCGGACAAACCAAAGGAAATTCCTAAGAATCTTCCCCCGGTTAGTACGGTAAAGCTCAACTTGGAAGAGATTGGGCAATACCTTACCGATTTTGACAAGGTCATCTTGGAATGTACGACTTCAACGGCTCAAACCACTGGAGAATGGGCGTTCGAACACATGAAAACGGTGTTTGAAGAAGCGATCGTTCCGTTTGTGGATCATATTAAACAAGGAGTCTATGATCTAGCGTGTAATTTAAGTTTTGAAATTGGTGAAGTTCAAAAAGTTTTCAATACCATGGATGATGCTTACGAACAACACTTAATTGAAAAGGAAAAAATTTTATCAGAATATGACTGCTTTTTAGAACATATGGTGTCTCTCGAAGTGATGCAAGTTGTTACTGTTAAATATACTCAGAAATTTCATCTACTGTGAATATTTGTGATGATGTGCATGAATCTGTGAATACTGTTGAAAATGTGAATACTGTAGAAAATCATTCTTGTCTTGAATCCAACGATGAATTTTTAAAGCTTCAAGATTCATATAATACACTTTCAAAAAGTTTTAACGAGCTTCAACAACATTCTATATCTCTTGAAATTGAGAATCAATCTAAAAATGAAACTCTTTCAAAAATAAATGATGGTGGAAACTCCGTTAAGACAAGTGACAAGATGATTCAGATGGTTCAGAATTTAGAAGAAGAGATGATGAGACTTAAGAGAGAATTAGTAGAAACAAAAACGGAACTAGAGGCTGCAGAGACTAAGAATCATGTCCTAGAAAATAGAATTAATTCTATACTAGGAGAGCGTGAACAAGTAAGGCAGGGAGACTCACAAATTTCTGGTTCAATAGAAGAACACCTCGCGTTTAATGCGACAGAGCGAAAGTCTTTAATTGACAAACTGAACAAGCATTGTGAGGAAACCTCTGACCTAAAAATTCAGCTCATAGACAAAAACATGGTTTTGGCCGAGTTAAGGAGACACTTCTTCTCACCCGACAAGAAGTTGTTAATAACTTAGCTACCAACTCGGCACCGTCCTCTAGTGCTCCAACAACCAAGTCAGTAGTGCTTTATAAGAACCCGCTCCATAAGAAAAACCCGGTTACCTACGATGATTATATGAGGAATGCAACTAAGCATGTGGATCTTGTTAGGGATATTTTAGATGATTTGTATGCGTTAGATCCCTCAAGTAGTTACTACTATTCAGCTCATGAATACATTAAGCGTGTTCAATATTGCTTAGCATATTTGCAATACATAGGAAAACCGGGTTCTACACTACTTACTAATCGACCCATTGCTGTAACTCCATTCAATAATACCCCAGGAGCAAAACCATCACTGGCACCATCAAGTAAGGCACCTTTAAAATTTGTAACTAATGTTCCCTTGGCTTCTACAGGAGTAACTGTGTCCACTAAGGCTAAAGGATCTCGAGGAAAGAAAGATAGGATCAAGCCTTCCACTAATAGGACTGAGAAGAAGAAAGTAGAAGTGCACCCTAGGAATGTTATTTAAGTTTTAAATAAAAAGAATCATGTAGCTAAGACAAAAGGTCCTCTTTATGAGTAGAAACCTAAGCAAAATGGGAATTCTAATGCGAAATGTTGGAATTGTAATGAATGCATGTTTTCTCAGCATCATGATTTATGCCTTGTTGATCACGTGAATGAAATGCATGCTATTAAGAACAATCTTGAATGGACTCCAACAGGGAAGAAATTTACCCAAGTTGGGTGGCAATGGAAACCCACTGGTAGGACCTTTACTGCAAATGGAACTAAGTGCCCTTTAACTAGGATCACATCCACGGAAGTTAGGTCTAAGTGTCCTTTAAATAGGAACACTAGCACTAAGAAATGGAAAAAGCGCCCTTTAACTAGGTCTGCCCCCACTACTGTGCCTACCAGTGGTAATGTCCCCAGTCAAAAAGTACCTCAGAATACTAGACAACTAGAATCTAAGCCAAGCACTAGTAAGAAAATCTGGAAACCTAAAGTTTCGTCTGATAGCAAATCTAAGATAACTGTATCTGTACCTGCTAACTCAGAAGAACAATTAGAATCCGATACATCGTCTGTGTTTGGTAAAATTTTCAGGTCGTCCAAATTATACTTTGGTATTTGGACTCGGGGTGCTCCAAACATATGACTGGAGACCGCTCGATGTTCAAAAATTTCGTCAGCAAGTTTCTAGGAACGGTAAAATTCGGCAACGACCATATTGCAAAGATTATGGGTTATGGTGAATACCAAATTGGGAATGTCACGATTTCAAAGGTTTACTATGTGGAGGGACTTGGTCACAATCTATTCTCAGTAGGACAATTCTGCGATTCTAACCTTGAAGTGGCCTTTCGACAACATACTTGCTTCATTCGCGATCTTGTAGGAAATGATTTGTTAAAGGGTTCTCGAGGGGATAATCTCTATACTTTGTCTATTCAAAACATGATGGCCGCCTCTTCTGTTTGCTTACTCTCCAAAGCATCTAAGACCAAGTCATGGTTGTGGCATCGTCGGTTATCTCATCTTAACTTTGATGCTATTAACCATTTGGCTAGAAACGAACTTGTTCGTGGTCTTCCAAAACTTAAGTTCGACAAGGATCATTTATGTTCCGCGTGTTCATTGGGGAAAAGCACCAAGAAATCTTACAAACCTAAAGCAGAAGACACCAACCAAGAACCACTGTATCTTTTGCACATGGATCTTTGCGGGCCAATGCGTATAGCTAGTGTGAGTGGTAGAAAATAAATCCTCGTAATAGTGGATGATTTCTCAAGGTTTACATGGGTAAAGTTTTTAGCATCCAAGGATCAAGCACCAGAGTATATCATTACTTTCTTAAAGATGATCCAAGTACGTCATAATGCTACTGTTCGCCGCATTCGGACTGATAACGGCACTGAGTTCGTTAATCAAACTCTTCGAAATTATTATGAAAAGGTTGGTATTTCTCATGAAACATTTGTGGCTCGCACTCCACAACAAAATGGTGTCGTTGAAAGACGTAACAGTACACTGATGGAAGCTGCTCGAACTATGTTGATTTATGCGAATGCTCCTTTATTCTTATGGACAGAAGCAGTGGCAACCGCATGTTATACCCAAAACCGCTCCATCATTCGCAAACGTCATGGTAAAACTCCATATGAGCTTCTTCATGGACACAAACCCGATATATCATATCTTCATGTGTTTGGTGCACTTTGCTATCCGAATACAAATAGTGAGAATCTGGGAAAACTTCAACCGAAGGCTGATATTGGAATTTTCATTGGATACTCGCCTGCAAAGAAAGCTTACCGGATTTATAACCGTCATCTTGGCAAGATTGTAGAAACTTTGGATGTCGATTTTGATGAGCTGACAGCGATGGCTTCTGAGCAACACAGCTCTGAACCCGCATTACACGAGATGGGAACCGGTACAATCAGTTCCGGATTAATTCCCAACAATCCTACTTCTCCATCATTTTTACCACCAACAAGGTCCGAGTGGGATAAATTATTTCAACCTATGTTTGATGAATTCTTCGATCTACAGAGTAATGATTCTCCAGCAACTGTAGCAGTAGCTCCGATTCCCGTAGTTGTTGCTCAAGATAATGGAAATCTATCTGAGGCATCTATTGTTACTCTTGAACATGATGTCCCATCCCCCACCAATTCTCAAACAACACCTGAATCAACACCCCCACTCGTTCCTAATGATGTTGAAGAGGAACTATATGATCACGATCTGGAATATGCTCACTTACAAGAGCTTCCCTTCTTTGGTTCAGATATACCTGATGACCCTACGGGTGCGTCTACCTCAGAGGAAGCTCCTGCAATCGTTCACTCCCGACCACCACGGATTGAAACTCACAACACTAAATGGACAAAGGATCACCCAATCCGCAATATTATTGGTGACATCGATCGACCAGTCTTAACACGCCATCAACTCTAAGAACATGCATTATATTGCTATTTTGATGCATTTCTTTCAGAAACTAAACCTAAAAACTGGCAACAAGCCATGACAAAATCATCATGGATTGAAGCCATGCAAGAGGAACTTAATGAATTCCAACGTCTTGAAGTGTGGGAATTAGTTCCGTTACCCAGCAACGTTGAAATCTTGACACTGTTGTGGGTATACAAGGTTAAGCTCGATGGGTTAGGTAGTGTACTGAAAAACAAAGCTAGATTGGTCGCTAGAGGTTACAAACAAGCTTTGGGTATCGATTTTGAAGAATCCTTTGCTCCTGTTGCACGATTGGAGGCAATTAAACTATTCCTTGCTTATGCTGCTCACATGAATATGATCGTCTACCAAATGGATGTTAAGACGGCATTTCTTAATGGTGAATTAAGGGAAGATGTCTATGTAAGTCAGCCGAATGGATTCGTCAATTCAGAGTATCCTAATCATGTGTACAAGCTCAAGAAGGCTCTTTACGGGTTGAAACAAGCTCCACGCGCATGGTATGATCTCTTATCGACGTATCTCATCTCCAAAGGCTTCTCCAAAGGCAAAGTGGACCCCACATTATTCATTCTCAAGGAGGACAACGACATGATACTGGTACAAATTTATGTTGATGATATAATATTTGTTGCTACTAATCATCGCTTGTCTGACCGTTTTGAGAAAATTATGTCCACACGTTTTGAGATGTCGATGATGGGAAAAATTTCATTTTTCTTAGGGTTGCAAATTTCTCAGAATCCCAGAGGCATCTTTATTAATCAATCCAAATTTGCTCTTGAATCCTTAAAGAAATATCACTTTGAAAACTGTGACCCCGTGGATACTCCAATGGTGGAGAGATCCAAGTTAGATGAAGATAAGGAAGGGATAGCTGTCGATCCTAAACTTTACCGTGGAATGATCGGCACCCTTCTCTATCTGACTGCTAGCAGGCCTGATTTGCAATTTGCTATAGGCATGTGTGCCCGGTATCAGGCTCGGCCTACCGAAAAGCACTTACATGTTGTGAAAAGGATCTTTCGGTATCTAAAAGGAACACTTAATCGTGGTCTGTGGTATCCGAAGGATTCCTCTATTGCACTAATTTCATATGCAAATGCAGATTATGTCGGGTGTCAAGATACCAGACGTAGCACTTCTGGCAGTGTACAACTCCTTGGAGATAGACTAATTAGTTGGGCATCAAAAAGGCAGAAAAGCGCTGCGATATCAAGTACTGAGGCTGAATACATTGCTATGACCGGTTGTTGTGCTCAAGTTCTTTGGATGAGGTCACAATTGACTGACTACGGTCTTGGATTCAACAAAATCCCGATGTACTGTGATAACAAAAGTGCAATCGCTCTATGCTGCAACTACGTTCAACACTCTCGAGCAAAGCACATTGACATCCGCTACCACTTCATCAAGGAGCAAGTGGAAAATGGAGTGATCGAACTATACTTCGTCAACACTGAGTATCAGCTGGCAGATATATTCACAAAGGCCTTAGATCGAGGACGCATCGAGTTTTTGATCAAAAAGCTAGGCATGAAATCATTTTCACCAGCGACACTTAAGGAGTTGGCAGAAGAGTCTGAAGAATAGTACTGGTAAACTATTCTCGAGTATCCTTTGATCGTGATCTTGTATATTATCGTACATACTTAAACAATCAAAAACCATAAAAAATATAAAAACAAGAAAAACCATAAAAAATATAAAACCAAGAAAAACCATAAAAAAATATATAACCAAGAAAAACCATAAAAAATATAAAACCAAGAAAATCCAAAAATATTTTTCTTTTCAAATCGGGCATGTCTTTTGATACGGTAATATTTACGGCTTTAGAAATGTCGATTAATATTGACACGGCGCCATAAATAGAGTCCGTATAAAAGTTGTACAAGTTTTAAAACATGCCCATTATGGCTTGTAGTTATTTCTGACTGCAACCCGCTTTTCGCTTTAAAGTCACGTATTTCTTTTGAAAACGTTGGCTCACAACGGGAATTAAGTTTCTCGGGCAAGGTTTACTTTAAAACCTTGTAAGGGGCCAAGTTTACTTTATAACTTGGTCTAACACAAATTTTTGTACGTATCAGTGCACTTATCTTGTATAAATAAGAGAAATCTTATTTCCACCAGAATCGTTCTATAAAATCACTTAACTGGCAAATGTCCTCATTAATAGTTGTGTCCCTAACATCTTTGACTACTGCTCTTTAAATAGAAAACGGGTCAAGGATTAAGGGGGAGCAAATATTAATTTCTTATGGTAACAAATTTGGTCGTTAAAAAGGATTGTCAGAAAATATTAGCTACCCGTCATCTTTAGTTACGCTATGTGTGCCTTGTGTGATTTAAGTATCTCTTGCATAGGTCATTAACCTTTTGGCGTCAAGTATTTGTGTTTGTGTTTGGGAATGAGTTTATTGTATGTTAAGTTAACTTGAACTTTAACTTTAACTAACAATTTAAATAGGGGGACCAGTTTTGCACTTTTGCAAAAGTGGTGGGTGCTTGAATAAACTTTGACCAAGTCAAAACCATATGCCCCCTCCCTCCCGTCTTTACTGAAAAAACACACAAACACACTCTTATCCGCCATTGTCGAGACCTCAAGCTCCATTTTGATACGAGATTCGTAACTTATTTCTTGCTGCTTAAATATCTAGGTAATATATCTGTGGCTTAGTTAATCTCGTCAAAACTGTTTCATCTTCATACATCAACACAGGAACGATAGATCAAATATTTCGATTTAGGGTTTCTTGATTTTTGCCATGAATATGTCTTTCAAGTGGTGGGATTCGTTAAGGATACATATTTACACATTGGTTTTGCTTAGAATCTATTAAAACATTGCCTAAAGTTCCAGATCGAGAAGTCAAAGTTGAGATCGAATCCCTGTCACGGATTTCGATGTACATTACGATACATCATTGTGATGCCTGTCATTGCGATGAGTCATTCCGATAACTCATTGCGATGGGCTATTGCGATGATTCATTACGATGGCTCATTGCGATGTCTCATTGCGATGGGTCATTGAGATGGCTAATTGCGATGGGTCGTTGCGATGGGTCATTCCGATGGCTCGTTGCGATGGCTCATTGCGATGGCCATTACGATGGCTCATTGCGATGGCGTGTTGCGATGGCACATTACGATGTGTCATTGTGATGGCTTAATACTATGTATTGCGATGGGTAATATTGCGATGACTTATCATTTATTCCGATGTAAATGCACTGATTGCGATGGCCTTAGATATTGCGATAGGATGTTATTTCACTAGGATTCCGATGATTGTTTCATTGCGATGGTATGGTTAGGATTCCGATGGTTTGCTACATTTTGATGGAATTAGGTCTCTTATGATTATGCTATTTCCTTAGGATATACCATGAGTTCGGCCTAGCTTGCGCCAATTCTTCTTTAGCTTTAAGTTCTTTAGGGCTATTTAAACGAAACCAAGTGTTATTGAAACAAGTTAATTTTTATCTCATAAGAATACTTGAACGATTTCTTATTACAGAAGTTCATCTTATTTAATAAGTTGATTCCTATGTAAACAAAAGAGATACAAATTACTTAGTCAATGTCTTGTGTTTTTGTTTCCAGGCCATGGCAGACAAAGCTTCATCTTTGTTCAAGCCCACTATCTTTTGGGTTGAGGGTAATCCTACAATTCCTGACGTAGTGGTTGAAACTAAATCAAAACCCACTGAAGTTTTGGTTGAAATCAAACCAAGACCTACTAAGGTGTTAGTAGAAATCAAACCTAAACCTACTGAGGTTTTGGTCATGACCTCCAAGAAATCCAAATATTTTAAGAACTAATGCTAGGACGGTATCTCTTTAGAATAAAATTATCATTGGCAGTCATGCCATTATCCTTAGTGTATTGCTAAATGTAAGGACATTGTCCATCTGATGTATGTGTGAATGTTGTGGTAATAAGTGTAATGATACTTTTCCTGTGTTTAAACTTGGCATAGATTTAATATATCTACATATATTGTGTATATCATTTGTGAATATGTCATCAAAGCAGGAAAATGTCAATCACCGAGGAAGAACAACGACTCCGTGATCTTGAACTTGTCTCGTCAGTAATAGGCTTCCATATGCTGAGAACAACTCTAGATTACAAGATGATTTTGATCCGGCTTTACCAGCTTTCAAAATAGCCACGGATATCCTAGACATATCACCCATCAGAGACACACTCAGACGTACTGCATCTGTTCCCGAAGTCTACATGCATGAATTCTGGAACACTACATCTTTTACTAACAAGACTATCTCTTTCGAACTGAACAAAACACCAAGGGTACTCAACTTGAGCATTTTTCGGAAATTGTTTAAGCTTCCTAGGTTGGCACAAGGAGAACAATTTGTGGCTAACCCAAAGAATGATGAATTGCTTCGAGTCATTCGTGCCATGAATTATGAGGGTGAAATTAACAACCCATCACAATTTAACACCTCACACATAGGGCAACCCTGGAAAGCAATTATCACCATCATCGTCAAGTGTCTCACTGGTAAAACTAGGGGCACCGATGCAATGAGACCACCACAGGCTCACTTATTTTGGGGATTGTATACTGCATCAAAAGTCGACTACGCACTTCTTCTCTGGCAAGAATTTTGTTATCAGATTACTGGAACGAAGAAGAAATCCGTGCATCTTCCATTCCCGAGATTCACCAAGCTCATTATCCACCATTTTATGAAGAATGACCCAACCATTGACACTCGCGGGAATTTCTTCTATCACACCAACGATGATGATTATGTGATTCTCTCAATGAATGCAGACACAAATTTCACAAAGTATGCATTACTTCCTACACTAGTACCCGACACAATGATTAATGATGGAATCAAGGAGAGTGATAAATACCAAGAAATGCTTAATGACATTGACGCACAATTCAAGCGGGCAAATTTACCACCCTCGGAGAAGCAAAAAGGTAAACGCAAGAAACGAGTTTCACAGCGTCAACCAGCTGCTCCTAAAGATAAACGCTCAGGAAAAATGCAAATTGTTGATGAAGATGATGAAGATGAGCTGATCCACACTGAAGAAGAACAGGAAGAAATACCACTCCGCAGGCCTAAGAAAGCAAGGAAAGATAAAGGCAAAGAGGCAAGTGTTGCTCCAAATGATCCTGCTCAACAACAAATTTCTTAAGCCAAAAGACTTCGTATTATTCTTCAACAAAGTCGACAGGAAGCCTTTGGTGGATCAGGCTCAAGGGTATTTGAAGACTTAGCAGATTTTGGTAATCCTGATGGTGATACGGAATTTTTCGACGAAGAAGATACTTATGAAGATTAGTATGAAGATGCTGCTACCTTTCAACTTGAAAGTCGGGAACCAAGTGAAGAACGTGAGAGCAGTGCTGACACTGATACAAGTATGATGTATCGAGATGCAAATATCACCACATCTTTGCCTGAACCGACTCACATGGTACTAACTGAAGATGCTCATGCAACTTTCATACCAGACACGCAACTTCAAAGTAAGTCTACTTCAAACTCTGATGATGTTTTGAAATATCTCAATTTAGAAGGGGAGGGTGTTGAGGTCACCAATACTGATCCGTCAACAAATGAACAAATGGTGGATGTCCCTATAACCATAATTACATCGACCACCACTTCCCTACTATCAACCCCAGTCATCAATAAGGTCCCAACCACCACCATCACACCCGCAACTGTTGAACAACCAGTATCAACCACCACCATTACCACGGAATCTACACCGTCATCCACAGCTGAACAACCTGTATCAACCACCATCCTAACCACTGTATCTACATCAACACCTATCCTGGTACAACCAGTATCATCCACGACCACCTTAACGGTTTTGGTTACACCTCCACCAACAGAACCACAAGTATCATCTACATCAAATCCTTTTCTCACAGTCAATGATCCGTTGATCCAGTCTCTTCAACAACAGCTAGAGGCTCAAGCTACACAAATAGCTACGTTGACTGAAAGGTTTGCTACTCCTCCCAAGGAACCGCATCCTGATGAGCCCATTCTTCAAAAACTAACAGACAAAGTGTCAAAGCTCAAAGAACAACATAAAGCATTTCGTAAAGAGAAGAAAACTCAAGATAAAGAAAATGCTGCTTTTCTCGGGTCAATTGACGAGCAGATGACCGCGATCATTCGACGCGAAGTCAAGTCTTATGTTGATCAACAACTACCACATCTTTTCGGTAATGGTCTATCCACTCTTCAATTAATGACATTGCTTCAGACACGTCTGCTAGATTTGGGAGCTCATAAATCAAAATACAAACGTAAAGTTCTGCAATATCTCAATAAAGCAATTGATGAAGAGAATTCTGCAGACACTACCGACTCTGAGTCTGATGATGAGAATGAGTTAGAAGAGGAAGATGACGAGGAACACGGTGAAAAGGATGATGGTAACGAGGATAAGGATAAGGAAGGAGATGAGGAGGAAGAAAAGGATGAACAAGGAAAGGATAAGAATGTAGATGAAGATGAGGACGAGGATGAAGATATAGATGATGATCAGGATGACGATGACGATAACGACAAGGGTAATGAAGTCAACAAGGGTGATAAGAATGACGACACCGGTACAAATGCCGAAGAGACAAACAAGGATGACAATGAGACGACCACCAAGAAAGGTCTAGAGGACACTACAGAAAAGGTTGCTGACACCACAGAAAAGCCAATAGAGGCAACAGTATCAGAAACTCAGCAGGTTGCTTCAAGTATATCTACTGCACCCGAATTCACTACTAATTCTCACATTGAATCTGTAGAATACATGCAAGCAGAAGAACCGACAGAGCCAATGCTTGAAGATGAACCTCATGATGATATACCGGTAATGCAAACTCAACCTTCAACATCATCTACAGTTCAACATGACGATGACATGGAACTTGAAGACTTAAATGTTCCAGAACCGACATTTGCTGAATCCCTTATCATTGACGATACTGTACAAGAGCAACTTTGGCTAACAAACGCAGCACCACAGCATCCATTTGACACTGCAACTGAAATGGAGATGACGCAATTCCTCAACAACCCTATCGACTTCTCGGCTTTTCTAAGGTATTCTCATGGGAAACCGACGATGACCCCAGATCTGATCAAAATGGCAGCTGCAAATGTGGACTTCTTTGACACGTTAAAGATCAGCCATAATGAAGCAGAATAACACCTGAATGAGCTTACAAAAGCAATGAGAGCGACAACTACAGGAATTCAGACTCCCGTATTGCGACCTCTTACACCAACGGTCATCACCGGTTCTGCCACTATCCCAATAGAGCATTTTGTCTCTCACGATCTTGAATACCTTGAAAATGGAGCAAAGAAGTATGCCACGTCTCTAACAATGCTCAAGGCCGTTAACTTGGAGAATGTTCCATGGATAGAGGACAAAGTGCCTGAGTCAATATGGAGAAAGAAGCCACTCAAGTTTTATGATACCTATGCTTCACTTGGCATATCTTACTGGGACAAAAAGAAGAAGTTAGCCTATAATCACTTCCATCGTCCCAAGAGAGGTGCTTCAATTGTCTCATCTCACAGAATCAAAAGCATCCTAGGAGCAACCACTCAGACTATTTTCGGTTATGATTACTTAAATGTAATCCTACTCAAACATACCGATGAGAAAGAATACCGCATTGACGAAAGTGATCTCCAGTACCTTCAACTTGAAGACATAGAAGATCTTTTGTTGCTCTTGGCTCAAGAAAAAGTTGACCATCTATCACCCGACATTATCATAGCCTTGAGTTCAAACTTTCGTCAATATGCCAGGAAAATAGTCATTCAAAACCGGGTGGAAGACTTTCAACTTGGAGTAGAAAGCTATCAGAAGAAGCTAAACCTAGAACGTCCACATACGACTCCACTCAGTAATTTCCATAAGAACAAGAAGGTTTACCTGGGGACTACCAAGCCGGAAGCAGGAATTTTTTATCCGAACGCGACTGGCGTCATGCAATATATGCGATTCTCAGAACTGCACAAATTCAGTGATGGAATGCTAAAGAATGTTCGAGATGATTTGTCGGTTCTCAAGGCCAACTTACCTCTTCCGGCAGTCACATACACCTGGAAAACCCAGTGCAGAAAGGGATCTTCGTACGCAATCAGGAAGATTGAGGAAGTGCTAAGGAAGCGCCGGTTGCTACGAAGCATAGAACGATTCGTCGGTGGACGACCATATGGAGCTCACCATCGGCTCACGGAATGAACCAATTAATTTTGGTTCGTCTCATTACAGGTCAACTCCATATGTATCATATTGTGAATATGTTATTTTTTACTTTATCAGTTTTTTGTGGCTTGTTGTAGTGTAAAAGTATGATATTTTTCAAGAATTTCTCTCGAGATTCTAAATCTTTCAAACAAATCATACTCAGGCACTACAACTTACCCTCATTAATTTGAGGGGGAGCATTAATATGTTCTTTGGCCAACATCTAATTTCATTTTATTACCCAAAGACCGGTTAATCCATTAATATCCAAAATATTGATGGTTAACATTTTGGAAAGGGGAGAAAATGGGATTAAGGAGACTTTATGATATTTGGCTAAAAACAATGAAAAAGACTTAAAAGATAATCCAACTCAACATGTGTAATGCACAAGTTGAGGGGGAGAGTTTTTGATGATCAAAACACTTAAGGCACAAAATCTTTGATTTTAATATCACAAGTGCTTTAAGTGATTTTCAAGGATTTTTCATGGTGACTATATCAACCCAAAACACACTTAACTCATGACGAATGTGGTGACAAAAGGGTGGTAGGTTGAGGTATTAGTCCAATGATTCATCAGAACCGATGCAATCTTCCCAAGGACAACTCCCTAGATAGAACTAGAAGTCCTAGGAAAGATGGAGAATGAATGTGAACGTAGCTGAATGCCGACCAAGTACTTAAGCTAGCACTGGAACAATCACAACAAGGTGCTAGTTATGACGTATTGGTAAGCATTAAAGGGGTTGAAGAATGAAAAAGAATTGTAAAGATAAAGGGTGTAAAGAAAGAAGCCCTCCTTACAACTTTAGGCAGAAACCGGGTCAATAAATATGCTATTGAGATCATTAGTTAATGATTCTTGATATTGAAGAAAGCCATCATGGACCCAGTGATGCAATGCACAACCCTCCCCAGCTAACTCAAATATCTCTCAAAAGGTATTTGTTTTAATCACATGGAGTTAAACACGTTATCTATTGGTTTATTCACTCCGAATAGACTGATATTGAAAAGGTGGCACTCCTCTCCAGCCATCGATCACCAAATCAAAACGCACTATCGAGTCTAGAGCCACGAGATCATCAAAAGTCTCATTAGGACACTTTCCATTTATTCCTTGCTTCTTCACACACTGTGAAAAGTAAGAGATCTTTTATGAGTCCTACGCAGTATTCTTGCAATATTGCCAGAACATCCGAGTGATACGCAAGTACTACAGTGAAGATGGAAATCCTGCTTGAGCCAACATCAAACAAGCTCATGGTAGGTGACACGTGCGGTTCTTTACGAACTAATCTTGTGACAACTGGAAAGAAACAGTAGTTTAATTCTTAATTGAACTTAAACTCGTTCCAGGCCTCTACGCATTATCGTATGATCTTGCTAGAACACTCAGAGTGAAACTCTTTAGTGTTCACAGTGACGAGTGGAAATCCTTCTAGTGTTAACATCAAACAACACTTGGTAGGTAACAAGCAAGATTCAATTTTTGAATCAAGTTTGTGACAACTGGAAAGCAACGATGGTGAATATCTTAATAGAAATTCACTTGTTCCAGTTTTCATGATTTGACGGCTTCAATCATAAGGATTTTTAATCCAAGTGATTCACTCTTTATGTTCGCAGTCAGCTTTGGACGGTCGAATAAAGAGAACGGATTTACCCGCGAAATCCTGTCAGGAAGTTACTTAATTGAAACTATCTATCACGGGTACTTAATTGAAACTATTTTTATTTCATAATTAAATATGAATATATATTTTAAACATGATGACAAGATTTTGACGAACTGAGTATTGCATCGTTAATCCTAAAAATGTATATAGTTGCGCGCCTACGTACAATTTGGAATGGACCATGCAAGGCTGATTAGTAGTCACCATGAAATTGGTAATAAACATTACATTTTCCTTGAAATTGTGAAAGATTAAATTTTATGAGATCTGGAAGACGTGTAAAAATAGGGACATATTGTTAGAGACACCTGCATATGTAACCGTACCATTTATTTTTCTGAATCGAAATTACTCATCTGTGGATATTGTCTTAATTGACAATTGATATCCCCTTCTTGTCCAATTCTCTCATTGTGGGATTCTTTAGAAACTTATCCAATTACCGAGTGTTGATACCAGACTGGGTGTATCGGCGTTTCTATCATTTCTTCGATTAGGATCCATTTGAATGACATGGGTAACGATTCGAGGTGCTTTCGAATGCGTACTCAAATCATGAAAATATGGGATATATTCATATTCGATAATGTTTTCGTCTTTATCTGATTTGAAATTCTCTCGTGTAAATTATGCGTTGACCTTACTCTTTTAATGTTAGCTATGTCTCCAGATATCCTTGAATTTGTGAAGGGTTATGAGTTATTATTAGTCTTTTGAGAAGTTGTCATCTTATCAACGACAATAAAACTTAAAAGTTGGTAGTGCCATTAGAATGGATTGGTTGATTATGACATGATGTCATTGTCTAAATTGATGGGAACTCGAGTGGAATTCCCCTAAAAGATAAGATGTTGATTATCAAAAGTGAGCTAAATAATTTCCGATGGGAGATCATATCCTGCATTCAGGCATGAAATTTTACCATTAGTGGTTATGAATTAGTCATAGATCTTATAACCTAGAAAGAACCTAAAGTAAATTTATTAAAAGATGTTCCTATTATTTGAAACTTCTGAGGTATTTGCTGATGAATTACCTAGACTTTCGCCATTAAGGCAAGTTGAATTTGGAATTGATAATATTCCCAGTGTTGCACCTGTAGCATGTGCACGATACATCAGCACCATCTGAATCGAAAGAGTTACCGTGCAACTGAGAGAGTTGTCGGAAAAACTTTTATTCTACCAAGCTCGTCATTATGAAGAGCGATGGTATTATCATTCCTTATATTTATTGATTACCGTGAACTGAATAAATTGACGATCAAAAATTCATATCCATTACCCAAGATGAAAGATTTGTTCGATCATTTACAAGGTTCTAGCGTATATTCAGAAATTTGATCCACGACATGGTTACCATCAACTTCGCGTCCGCGAAAAAGATTATCTATTCTAATCACTATATCCAGAACTCGTAATGAACATTATGAGTTTCATGTGATGTCGTATGGATTGACCAATGCACAGGTAGCATCCATAAATTGTTGAATCACGTGTGTAGGCTGTATTTTGATAAATTCATGCTGGTGATCATTAAGGACCATCTGTTTGTTTCTAAGAATAAGAAGGGGTTAGTAAGGGCCGAGCAGTGAAAACCTGTACCTTGAGTATTCATCATGTGATTTAAGATTTGATCCTTTACATTATTTGACCGTGTGATTAATGATAATGGAATCTATATTGACTCTTCAAAGATTAGAGCCATTAAGGCTTTGGGTTATACCAAAAAGGAAATACGAATATGTTTTGACAAATATTTTATCAAAGGATATTTAAGGAATCATTCCCTTATACCCATATTATTTAACTCCCTTAGGAGTAGATGTTTGTGTATACCTCAAGACAACCTAAGAGGAATTGAGAAAACCATTTAAACCATGACTTAGAATTTGGAACGACAAATTTTTGCTCTTCAACTAAGAAAAGTTTTGACCAAAGTATACAAAGATTTTTCGAACATTTACAGATCTTATAAATTATTCTCGATAAATTAACAAAAATCGTGTTAATTAAAATAAAATTTTTTTTGAACATTTTTCTATAATTGGACGAATTGAGAAATTTAAATTTTTTTTGTTTATGTTTCACAAAATTAAATATTTATTATTTAATTACTTGTAATATTTATCGATGCTATAAACGTCGGATTGAGCAAAACTAATAAAGATAATAGTTGAGACGAAACTAAAACTTAGAAAATATGAAGAAAGAATTTTTTAATAAATACGGTCATAATATTTATTTCATCGGGGAAGGTGAATGTAGTTGTTGACATATTATGTAGAAAGGATGAAGGACCAATTAAGATGTGTTCTTTAGTATTGACCAGACACAATAAATTTCCCGAACAATTTAAAAATACCTGATTTTTGTAAGAAGGATAATATAATAGTAAATAGTTTCACGGCTAATGAGAACCATTAGAGATGAGAGCCGATGGCGTTAAATGTTTAAAAGGCCACTTGTGGATGCCTAACTATGGAGGATTTCGAGAATTAGTCATGTTGGAATCTCATAAGTTTAAGTATTCTATTCATGTCATTTCTAATTAAATGTATCTTATCTGAAGAAGTTGTATTGATGGCTAAATATGAAAGTAGACATCGCAACATACGTTGGTAAATATATAACTTTTGTGAAGGTCAAGGCTGAACGCTTAAATCCATAAGGATTGCTTCTATAGCTTATAATTCTTGTTTGGAAGGGAGATAGAACCACCATGGATTTTTATCATAAATATTCCAAGGTCATCATCTGAATTTGATTTGATTTGGGTCATCGTTGACAGACTGACCAAATCTGCTAACATCATTCCCGTTAATAATAGATTCTCGATGAAGAAATTGACTCTTTTGTATTTAAAGGAATTGTGTAAGCATGGTGTGCCTGTATCGATCATCTTTATCAAGATCCTCACTTCGCATCGAATTTCTAGAGATTTGCTCAGAAGTCATTGGGAACGAATCTTGATGAGAGTACTGTTTACAACCCCCAAACGAAGGGACAAGGTAAAGTAACGATACAAACACTAGAAGTCTTGTTTTATGTTTGAATAATTGACCTTTATTAATGAACGGAAAATCGTTTTCCTTTGGAGAGATTATCATTGCTAATTATCGTATTAGGATCGAGATCGAATCTTGTTAGGATCTAAATATAAGAGCATCTGTAGGTAGGAGTTGGGATGAAGATACCTGACCCGTGAGACCTGAAATGATAGTGGAAATTAGGATCTGATTATTGACTGCAGTAGTGGGCAGGAGGTTATATGAATATGAAATGTAGATCTTAAAGTGCAGGATGGGTAGCAAAGTTATGCTGAAAATTTTTCATCATGAAAGATGAATGGATAATCTGAAAGATCGTGGCAATCTAAGTCCCTGTTGTATGGGACCATCGAGATAATGTAAAGATTTGGACCGAGAGGCATATAAGCTGGATCTACCCTAGGACTTCAAGGGCTGCATAAGTTATGTTCGTATATCGAACTTGATAAAATGTTTATCAAGTGAAAATCTGATTGTTTCTTTATGAAGTTTGGATAGGCGAAAAGTTGCATTCATCAAAAACCCGTGAACATCATGGATTGAGAAAGTAAGTCAACTTAAGCCTGATCGTATTCCCGTAGTTATGTTTGATGAAACTCGCGTATTGTAATAAATTACACTTGAGAGAAAAGACCGAATGTGGAGGAAGTACCCACATGGCTTAACTCTAAAAGAAGCGAGTAGTAAGATAAATCGATCTTTGAGAACAAAGATCCTCTTTAGGGGTAACTGTTGTGACAATCCATCAATTTGATGTCGATATTTTATTCTCAAGTATTATTTAAAATCATTATTTTGTTATTAATTTATGAACTGACTCACTTTTTGGAAGAAATAAGGGTTTACGTCTTAAAGTAGCATCGACTACGTCTAAAACCGGAGAACTCTACGTTACGTGCTTACATTTACATACACCATTTTTGTGACAGTCCGAAATTTCAGGAAATAAATTTATTCTCGAATATTATCTTGGAATTTTAATTTGTGTTGGTTCATAAACTCACAAATTTACAAGAAGAGATTAGGACTTACGTGCATAATTAAGCATCTTTTACGATTAAATCGGAATCCCTAGGTTTACGTATTTACGCTTTTGTGCTCCATTTTTTATGAGACAATTTTTATTAGATTCGTTTTGTGCCGATGATTCATAATTTACAAAAACGTTTTTCGTAAAACGTCCCGAGGGCACGCAAATCGAGGAAACTAGACTCGAGAAGTACCCGTAAATTAATAAGGGGATGAAACAAGTTACACTAGTCCCACCCCCTCACTATGGGCGGACAAGCTTAACTAACACACCACATAGGTGTCAAGTTTACATAACACTAAGGACACATGTCCTTAGTGCTTAACCAAAACCACCAAAACCTTAAAACTAGCTACACCAAACCATTAATCTCATTTTCATACATGCAAACCACCCAAATCTCTCTCAACTCTCTCCCCCTTACCGTCCATACACCATCAACAAACACCCTATTCATCACAAATTTCTACCATTAATCTTGTGAATAACTTGCATAAGATGGAAACCCATTGAAGACATGTTGATTTGAGGTGATCCTAACAACTAAAAAGAAGTTTCCAAAGGAGTTTAGGGCTTATTTCTTGAAGGTGTCTTCATATACTTGGTGACCTTGAAGGTGGCCTTGATGTTTCATAAGATTGGTTATCAAAAACCAAGTCTTGTTCTCAACCTTTTCATCACTTTGGTGGTATAGAGATTGTTTCTTCCTATCATCTTGTTATTTTGTAAAAGTAATGTATTTTCTTTATAAATGTATATGTATATGATGATAAATGATGATCAATGTATTATGTGGGGATTTGGTGTTAATAGATTTGGTTAAAAAGACTAAAATCAACAAGTAAAGATGTTAAAATCTTGATTAAATTTATAGGTTGTATAAAACAGTAAGTAACCATATGATCACTTGGTAAAATGGCTTGGATTATTAAATATACAGTTAGATATATGATTTTTACATATGTGGAGAGTTGGCCACTCAATGGAATCATTAAAATGAGCAAGATATGATCAAAATACTATTGAAGTACAAATCTGTATAGTCTGTTTTGAACGAATTATTAGGAATACTTAGATGATGATTGAGCAGTAGCTAAACAGGAGTTATTTTTAGCACATATTATGTAGTTTGTGCTGTCCAAATTTGAGCTTCTATCTCCTAGTAGAACTCAAGATATGGTAAAAATGGTGGATGTGACTTTGATAATCAAATTTGTAAATAAAAGTATATAATATAAAATGAGCACTCAAGTAATATTATTAAAAAATAAATATGTAAAACCCACTAACTAATAATAAGTAGTATAAAATAAGCTATATACTTTGATAAATAAACATGGCATTTTTATAAAAGTAAAGACTCAAATGTTTTCTAAAGTTATAAAACTATATATAAGTTTTACGTCTTTTCGGCTAAAACCAAAAGATTAACGTTTTCGCCAAATAAAACTTAGACGGTCGGACCCGTCTAATGTAACATTTTTATAACTCATATACTAATATGTAAGTACATTTGACCAGTAAAAACCGATAAAACCCTAACTTTATAACTTATGGACCTTAACGGGCCAAAGTAGCCTTATTGGACCATTAGCCCAACTAGTTTGGCTAAACACTAATGGACTTACTCATGGGCTTAGCCCAATTGGGCCAAACATATGAGTATAGGCCTGGTATTAAAAGTATAAATAGACTAATATAATGTATTGGACTTTTAATGGGCTTATTGGGCCTTAATATATAAATAAGTTGAAACTAGTGTAACTAGTCTAAAATTTGACTAACACATAACACTATCATGTTGTATGAAGAGATAAAATCCCACTTGATCATCATCATACTTATGATATCATCATATATACATAACCATTATTTTCATAAAGTCATTGGACAAGAGTCTAAGACCGAGTATTATTTGTCTAGGTTTCCGTGATTGAAGCAAGTACCGTACATCCAAATCGCCGATAACCCGCCTTTCCCAATCAACGTGAGTTCATAGCCTCGCACTCCTAAATGTTTTATGAAATGTTTTATAAACCCGCGAGGGAGATAACATGGTAGTTTTAATAAAAATAGGACACCAGTTGTCCCGATTGTATGTTTATTGATATGGACCTGAATGATTATATGACCCGATGAATGAAATGAAATGGATTATTATTAGTTAGCTTATGTCACTAAAAGTCCCATTAGCATGAATTGTGAACTACCGGGATTTGGTAGACGCTTATGCATATAATAGTACTATTTGGGGAAGATCACCCCAGTTCGCGCCTTGACGGTTGATCCCCGTCGTGCCACATTGATTGGTAAGCGATTTTATGTATGAGAAGATTTATATAAGCGTGAGTATTGTGACGACATGCTGTTTTAGATGGGCAACGGAATTACGGGTTAGCTACCCATTGTTGTTATAGTAAGGTAGCAATGTCATGCGGCTTATAATAATCCAATAGCGAAAATACTAGTATATGCATTGAATTATAATATATTGCCTGACTAGAAATACGGGTCTTATTACGGATATTATGTTCGTGTTTTTGTTTTATATAACCATTTTCATATAACGGTTTTTATTTAACTCAATACAACGTTATAAAACGTATTGTGTGATGTTTTTGCGACAATGGTTCATATAATGGTTTTGAAGGCAAAAGCCTATATTATGATTTACGACAAAGATTCGTATAAAATGTCTTTGGCCTATTTATAGCCTACGACAAAGATTTGTACAAAAGAATTTTCGGTAGTAATTATACACCGATGATATATTAATGGTTTTTATTAAACTCAATGAATTCACTCGGCGTTGCGCTGACTTTTTAACATGTTTTATCTCAGGTACTTGAAGGTAATTCTGGGGAAGACGACAAGAATTTATAGCCCGCATTCAAATAAAAATTCCATTCAAATGTTCTGTAAAATTGTATGATATACTATGACTTGAGGACCTATGTAAATTGATATTTATGAATGGAAAATGTTTTATTATGCAACGACGCGATTTTTTTAAGCGTTGTCTATGAATTGAGTAATGTGCTATCCCGTAACACCAACGACTCTTCCGCTGAACTAAAGTATGAATATTTGGGCGTGTTACAGCATGTATCCAAAATTAGTACCAAAATGTGCTCTTTTGAATTCTAAGGATGGGACTTGTGTTGGTTTAGCTTAGATCAAGCTTAAATTTAATGAAAATTGATCAAAGTGGCTAGGGGGTGATGTCATGAAAAGAAAAGAGAGAAGGGGTGGAGTTTTTGCTAGATTATGATAACTATGAGAAGTTAGGTGGAAATTTAGGCTTTTATATAGTGGTGGAGGGACTTTTCTTGTCAATTTGTGATTGTTGTGGACCAAAATGAAAATAGTTGGCTAAAAAACGGGAAATGACTATTAGTTAATTTAGAAAATATTCATGGGGCTCGGGTTTCATAAAAATACTTCTCAAAAGTAAAAAACGTATCTCAAATATAATAATATCGTCTCCCGACTCAACTTAACACGTCATTTAAAAGAAAACATCAAAAACGACAAACATCGAACAACCGACAATAAAATGTAAAATATTGGGCATCCATCGCATCACGCTTGCTAATACTCCTTTTACTTATTATATATAAAATATAAGTCTCCGAATATCGGTTTAAACTTAAACCTCCAAAAATAAAAATCATTCAAACTCATCAAAAATTTCAAAAATAGTCGTAAAGTAAGATTAAGCAATGACCGCGGTTTCAGGTTATCACACCTCCTGTTACACACACACATTAATAAAATGTATGTTATGAGTAGGACACAATATACATACATATTATATGATGGCACTAATAATTCGATAAAAAATCTAAATCAAGAATCAATAATATAGAACATTACCTTATTGTAGATAAAAAAGCACAAATGAAACAACAGGAACACACAATTGAGTATGTGTGTATGGTGTTGATTCCCCACCTTCGTTGTAATGCGGCATAGATTTGTACCAGCTGGTGCTATCTCCACTGACTGAAGTCCACGATCTCCGACATCAGTTTCAATCTACGCTGCAAGATCTTTTCGTTGATCCTTAACAGCAGCAAGATATTCAGAAGATATTATGTTGATATAGTCGAACCTTCAACATAAGCAAAGTAATCCAACTAATGGTAGTGACCTGAGAAAACCTGGACGAATTTTAGCTTAATGAGAAGGAGAAATAAATATCATTAAAGTTAGAGTTCTATATTTATCTCTAACACAAATATATCTTCACATAAACGTATCCTTCTGATCCAACAATATCCTATATCTCTATATATTGTGTAATAAATACATGAATCAAATAACAACATATATGAGGATTTACGTAGCAGTTGTATAACAAACCCGATTTAGCCTATTATTTAATCAAAATATGCATGTGTGTTCTTCATATGTGTGATATGTAATCAACCATGTTGTTATGATTAGGTGATTAATTTTATCTGATTTGAATGAATGAATGAATTTGAGATGATTTGAATGTGAGGAAGATAAGAAATCAAGGTGATTTGAATTCTAGATGATTATGTGATGAATTTGAGATGATTTGAAGGTGACGGCTGCTAGGACTTGTGTGTGTGTTTGTGTGTGTTTACCCCGCCTGTGGCTAGTATAATGAAAAAAGGGAGTTTAGAAGTATTATAATACATGCGATATAAAAACGTACCTTTTTGCATATTGCGTCCTGCTTTTTTCAATTGCGTTTTGGTAACCTAATTTTGGTAACTTTTTGAGATTTTTTAGCTAACAAACAAATTCTATTAGTTTAGAAGTGCCATGTCACATATGACATGGATTAGAAGTGTGGTATCAAGTGATAGTTATACCTATTGATATATATATATATATATATATATATATATATATATATATATATATATATATATATATATATATATATATATATATATATATATATATATATATATATATATATATATATATATATATATATATATATATATATATATATATATATATATATATATATGTATATTTTGGAAATACGTTTTTCGTATTTAGAATGTCTCTGTCACTCGAACAATATAGTTAAGGGCTCGTAGTATAGTTTAGTTATATTTTATGTTAGCCCGACCCATGAGCATGTTCATGGGCTGGAGGCCCAACTCCACTAAGAGACTTGGGTATATAAACCCCTTTCCTTCATGGAAAGGGGTGTTGGTTGTTTCATTTTCTATATAGTTTACACAAATTTTCTCTCATCTTTCTCTCTCTACTTTCTCTCTCTAGAAACATCAACCCTCTTGTTAGATCATAAATTACCAAGGTTCTACAATTGGTATCAAGAGCCATGGGATGAAATAGAGGTTGGTTATGTGTTGTTCATGCTTATTTTAGTGTGTTCATGTGTTTTTGATTTTACCCAAGTTTCAAATTTTTTCATGTTTTTTTATTCCAAGTTATCCATATATCTTCTACATAGTTGTGGTAGAGATTTGGATGCTTTAGGTTGGTTAAAATCACGGATTTCTAGTAAAAAATCTCAATTTTTTACCTAAAGTTTCAGAACTGTTCACTTATTGCGAAAAAATTTCACCTTGTTTTCCATCGAAACGCTAGGGTTTATATATTGTGATCGATATTGCGATCCACATTGCGATCAGGATTGCGACAGTTTCTTCTTAGTGATATTGCAACAGATTCTTATTAGTGATATTGCGACAGAGTCTTTTTAGTGATATTGCGACCATTTCTTGTTTAATGTATTGCGACATAATGACATTGTGATATTACGATAGGTTACTCTTTTGTATCTTGCGATAGTATCATAAGTGTGTATTGCGATAGAAGTTCTTTGAGGCATTGCGACAGATTGAGTTTTGGCATTGCGACAAGTTTGAGATTTGACATTGCGACAAAGTTACTTTGGGTATTGAGATAGAATTTGCATAACTTAGAGGATTTTTTGACTTTGTATTTATTGGTAGACTTTCACAAAAACACACAACCATAAGATAACAACATCTTGTTTAAACAATACTAAAACACTAGACCTTATTTCATTGTTCGATCATTTTGGTAATCTTTCTTCAAGGGATTAAAAATGAATTCACATTCATACATGCCTACAATGACGTCGCTTACTGACCTTTCTATCATCTCGGGTACCGATACCCGTCCACCGTTGCTTATCAAAGAGCCATTTGAAGCATGGCAAGGTCGCATAATGTCTTATATTATGGGTAGACGCAGTAGAAGACTTATGGTTCAATCCATTGAGCAAGGTCCACTCGATTAGGGCGAAGTTACTATAGACAATATGACTCGGCCAAGGCTATTTCATGAATTAACGGTTACCAACCAAATCATTGTTGATGTAGCTGAGAAGGCCGTTCAGACCATACTTCAAGCTCTTCACCCGATATCTATCGTATGGTAAGCAAACAAAAGGTAGCAATGGAACTTTGGGATCGCTTAACAGTTTTGTGACAAGGGACTTCACTTTCCAAGAAGGAACGAGAGTGTCAACTCTATGACTTGTTCGATAGGTTCTCATACATTCCAGAGGAAACACTTCATGACTAATACTGGCGCTTCACTACATTGATGAATGATTTAAATTTGTATTGTGACAACCCGTCAATTTCAGGTCGTTATTTTAATCTCGACTATTACGTATTACGTGTTTGCTTTAATGAGAATTTGAAATTATCGACTAACCGAGAAGGTTATGACTTGAAACTAGCGTAAGAATGTCGATTAGATGAAAACCGACAAGGAATATGTTAGGTATCGATATTATATTCTCAAATAATGATGGAAATGATTTTTCTTATATTTAATCTTTATTTCTCGTATTTTACGTTTTAAAGAATGACGATAACTATTAGTGATCGCGATACCGACGGATGCCCAAAAATTTACGTTTTATTATCGATTGTCTCGATATTGTATATTTTCGACGTTTTCGATTTAATAGCGTTTTAAGTCGTGTCGAAGCTTTGTTATTATATTTTGAAGCGTTTTAACTTTCGAAAAGTATTTTTACGAAACCCGAGCCCCGTAAATATTTTAAAATTTACAATTTACATTTTCTACCTTGTAAACTATTTACTTATACTTTTGGACCAAAAGAATGCATAAATGACAAAATCTACCCTCACCCCACTATATAAGGTTTTTCCACTAACTCATTTCATTTAAAAATTCATTTTAAACAAAAAAAAATCTCTCTCTCTTGTTCTTGAGTTTGGCCGTCCACCCCTCACCCACAATCCATCAAATTTTTTTGATTTCTACTTTGAATCAAGCAAAACTAAAAGAAGTCCCATCCTAGAAATTCAAAGAGCTTCATATTGGTATAAATTTTTCCCACATGCATCCACTTAATTTTTATTTTCAATTTTTGATGATGAACATCATGTTTGATCCATTTTTATGGTGATAAATGGTGTTAATATTATTATATTCATAGTGGGTTTTGTTGCATGTAAGATTTTTAATTATTTAATTTTTGTGAGATCAAATTTGAGGGTGTTATGAGTTAGTTAGATGTGTTAGTATGATATTAGGATGATATTAGGACTATAGGAATTGTTGGAATGGGTCGAAAAATTGTTTTGGTATGATTTTTAGAGGGTCTATTTTAGGCAGTAACTTTAAGGCCATTTTTGAAATTGTTACTCTAGTAAACATGGTAAACTAATAAGATATGGTCGTAGAGAATTTCGTTAGCTTCGATTTGAGCTAAAGTAGAGCTTCTAACTCATTACGAGCGAAAAGTTATGCTACTTTTAGTATTTGTGTACCGGGAGACGGGTATCGGCACAATCCGAAAATTGTTGTCGATATTTGGAACGAATCTCGGGGAATATAAAATGAGTTTTAAAAATGTTCAAGGGTTGTTTTAAGTTGATAAACCTCAGGTCATGAGTCTATTTTCAAACCCGAGTGTCGGTTTTGCAAACGGAATTGTTTAGATAAGTCAAAATGGTGTTACAAGTCAAAGGCGTAAAACTGTCCGGTTTTTGTAACACGAAGGTGTGTCGGGCAGAAGGTCTTAGAAGTAATATTTTTGAATGAAATTTAAACTGAGTCTTATTCATATTATGTGTGAGTCTGTCACCAAGTTTCGTCGAAATCGGACATGTCTAGATAGGTTAGATTGGTGTGTACATTTGGAGTGTATATGCTGAGTTGTATTTTGGACACGTAGTTCAATACTTGTATGGTGTGAGTTGAGTATTCACTATTGGATATGGTGACTTACTCAAGTGTTAAGTCATTATATAAATGATTTAGTTTCTGGTCCGAGGGAAGTAAAATGAAGTTTTGACTTGCGTTGACTTGGCGTCATATGACGGGTCAATGTCGAGGGTGTAAGTGTTTAAAAGAATAAGTGTTGAATAAAAGGGTATAGAAGTACACTTATATTTTCTTATTTTTTCGGAATTTTCATGGTTATATGAAATTGAGTTTCATGTTATTTAAGTATTAAATATACTTGAGTCGTTTATTAACGAACGCGCCTTAATTGGTAGGTTGCGGTCTTCGTGTTTAACGGGCATCACAAATCGTCGGCGATCGTCACGTCACTACTATCGTATCAAGGTGAGTCTATAGCCTCGCTTTAACATGTTTACTTGTTTTATAAAACCCGCGAGGGGGATAACATGCTTGTTTTATTAAGATAAAAGGGGTACGACGAGAAGCTGTGGAAACCCTTATTATTGGAAAAACATTTATTGATAAATGAAGGGTACAACGAGAAGTTGTGGTAAACCCTCTTTCTTTTAAAAATTGAACACAAAGGACCCGATTGTATGCTTAGATGAAAGGTGTTATAAAATTTTGTTTAGCCTGAAAAGACCCATGAATCGTGAATTGTTAATCGAAAGGAACGCTAATACTATGGATAGATCTATCGGGGTGACACCCAGTCCGGTCGCGACTAGCTATCGCGTGGTGTTGTGATGCACCAGTAATGAAACATCGGATGCAATTGTATAAGAGAAATATACGCACTTGGCTAGGTGTGTTGGGCTGAAATAATATATGTTAACGTTCAATTTCACGAGACTTATGAAATAACAACGATAATTATGTCTGATCCACATGATTGTCAACCACGGAAGGTTTATTCAGAATACTTGTGTTCGTTTATTTGAATTTAAACTCTATAGATTCACTCAACATTTTTGTTGACTTTATAGCATGTTTTATCTCAGGTCCATGAAGAAGGCACTCAAGGAAGGCGGTTTCACGTAGCTTGCTAAATTAAAATGTTTTGGCCCGCTTTACTAAACTATGTCCATTCTAAGAAACTTTTATTGTTTGGTTGGTTGTGTAAACTTAAAACTATTTAGGACCGTGTGTGAATTGTTTTATTTCTAAACAAATGAATGGATGTATGTTTTGTTAAAATGACTCATTTTGAGGCGTTTTCTATGATATTGAGGTTGAACCATGGTAGTAACACCCAATGACCCTTCCGCTGCTATGACCCGAAATTGGGGGTGTTACAGATTGGCATCATAGCTCAAGTTATAGAGAACGAAAAGATTTTCCAAAAATATAATTTTGAAATCTTTTGACTATAACATCTGCAAGCGAAACCTCCGAGTTGCCAATGGACGAGAATAAGAAAAGTATATATATATGTTATACATATTTAATTATTAATTATGCTTAAAGCATAATGAAATTACATTTACTTATAAATGTTAATTATTTGATTATTATAATACTAATACGTGATTTACAAACGACGCTGATTGTCACAATAGAAATCCATGTCTTTTGACTCATTCCTCGTGAATCTTCGTTCCTTGTCTAAATTCTATTCTTCGTGCTATCATCCATTCTTGTTTCTTTTCATCTATCTATTCTTATTATGTGTTATTCATGTTCTGTTATCACAAGCGTTGAATGAATACTCATTTTGATGTGAATTGTGTAACAGGATTATGCCGCCAAAATAGTTGACTGAGACTCAGTTACGTGCTATAGTAGCTGATCAATTTCAGATATCTATGAATGCATTTATGGCAAATTTGTATACTGGAGCCGGTGGATCTGGTGGAGCTAGTGGATCCGGTGGAGCTGGTGGATCTAGTGGAGCTGGCGATACTGGAGCTGGCAACACTGGAACTGGCGCTACTGGAGCTGGCAACACTGGAACTGGCGCTACTGGAGCTGGAAACACTGGAACTGGCGCTACTGGAGTTGGCAATACTGGAGCTGGTGCTACTGGAGCTGGTGCTACTGGAGCTGGTAATACTGGAACTGGTAATGCTGATAGACCAGTGATTCCTGAAAACAAGAAGTGCAATTATACCTCGTTCATGAAATGAAAACCTCCAACTTTTAAGGGTACTGAAGACGCTGTTGGGTTAATGCAATGGTTTGAGAAATTGGAATCCGTGTTTCGATTTAGTAGAAGTGAGGAAGGAGATAAAGTGATGTTTGCCTCTGCTACTCTTCAAGGGCGAGCATTAACTTGGTGGAATGGAAGAATGGCATCATTGGGTATGGATGCTGCTTATGCTACACCTTGGGTTGAAGTAAGAAGATGGATGACTGAGGAATTCTGTCCAAGGAGTGTTATTCAGAGGTTAGAACATGAACTATATCAGCTGAGACTGAAGGGTACTGACATCGATGGATACACCAACAGATTCTATGAGCTTGCTCTACTTGGTCCAAACAAAGTTAACCCAGAATACTTGAAGGTAGAGCAGTATATTCGAGGCTTACCGACCAACATCCGTGGTGATGTGACCTCATCTAAACCTGCCAATATTGATGAAGCTGTTCGTATGGCCTACCAACTAATGGGTCAAATCATCCAAGACAAGGCTGATGGTGTTTCTGAAGGCAACAAAAGAAGAGCTGAAAATGACAGTGATGATCGTGGTGATAACCGTCAATCTCACAACAGAAATCAAAACCGAAGGAGGGGTAACGCTAATGTGATGACTGAAGCTGCAACTGCTGATAAGGGAACCAGATGTCAACGCTGCAAGAAGTCTCATACTGGTGAGTGTGCTAAGTGTGGAAAGTGCAACAAGTTAGGTCACAAGACTGAAGACTGTTGGGGACCAGGAAAGAAGGGAATGACGTGCTTTAACTGCCAAGGTAAAGGTCACATGAGGAACCAATGCCCTCAACCTCCGAAGAATGCACGTGGTGGAGATAACCAAGGAAAAGCTTATCAATTGGGTGAAGCCGAAGCGAAGCAAAACCCGAAAGTTGTCACTGGTACGTTTTTACTGAACAACCGTTATGCTACAGCTTTATTTGATTCTGGTGCCGACAAAAGCTTTGTGTCTACAAGTTTTAGTACCTTAATTGATATCAAACCGGTCGAATTAGACGCAAGTTATGAGGTAGAACTAGATGATGGAAAATTAGTGAGTACCAATCGTGCGCTCCTAGGATGTTCTCTTAATCTCTTGAACCGTATTTTTAAGATAGACTTGATGATTGTCGAATTGGGAAGTTTTGATATTATTATCGGAATGGATTGGTTATCCAAGTATAACACGTCTATCTTGTGTGGAGAAAAGAAAGTTAGGATTCCCTTAGATGATAAGACCATGGTTATCGAAGGTGATCATCGTAGTTCACGACTAAAAATCGTTTCGTGCATTAAGGCTCGTAAGTATATCGAAAGAGGCTGTGAGTTATTCCTAGCTAAAGTAGTGGAGAAGGAATCGAAGGAGAAACGTGCTGAAGATGTACCTGTTATCCGTGACTTTCCTGAAGTGTTTCCGGAAGATTTGCCTGGACTTCCTCCTCCAAGGCAAGTATAATTCCAAATTGACCTAATTCCTGGTGCTGCACCCGTGGCTCGTGTGCCATATCGTTTAGCCCCATCCGAGCTAAAGGAGTTATATGTGCAATTACAAGAGCTATCTGATAAAGGTTTTATACGACCGAGTTCGTCACCTTGGGGAGCTCCTGTCTTATTCGTTAAGAAGAAAGATGGTTCGTTTCGTATGTGTATTGATTATCGAGAGTTGAATAAGCTAACGATCAAGAATCGTTATCCGCTTCCAAGAATTGATGATTTATTCGATCAACTTCAAGGTTCTCGTGTTTTCTCCAAGATTGATCTTCGTTCTGGTTACCATCAACTTCGCATACGTGAGGAAGATATTCCTATTATGGCGTTTAGAACTCGTTATGGTCATTATGAGTTTCTGGTTATGCCTTTTGGTTTGACTAATGCACCTGCTGTATTCATGGATTTAATGAATCGCATTTGTAAGCCGTATCTTGATAAATTCGTGATCGTTTTCATAGATGATATTCTAATCTACTCCAAGAGCAATGAAGAGCATGCCGAACACTTAAGGATTATCTTGAACTTGTTGAAGAACGAAAAGTTATACGCTAAGTTCTCAAAGTGTGATTTTTGGCTTAATTCTGTACAATTTCTCGGACATGTGGTCGATAAAAGTGGAGTACATGTTGATCCTGCAAAGATCGAAGCCATCAAGAATTGGAGTGCTCCGACTACTCCAACTGAAGTACGACAATTTCTAGGTTTGGCTGGTTATTACCAAAGGTTTATTGAAGGATTTTCTTTGATATCGAAACCATTAACGAAGCTGACTCAGAAGAATAAACCGTATGTGTGGGGCGATGATGAAGAAGAAGCTTTCCAAACCCTGAAGATGAAACTCTGTAGTGCGCCGATTTTATCATTAACTGAAGGAAGTGAAGACTTTGTTGTTTATTGCGATGCATCTCTTCGAGGATATGGTGCTGTTCTCATGCAACGTGAAAAGGTGATCGCATATGCCTCTAGAAAATCAAGGAAGAATGAGGAGAACTACACTACCCATGACTTGGAATTGGGCGCTGTGGTTTTTGCTCTGCGACTTTGGAGACATTATCTGTAGGTACGAAGTGTACAGTATTCACTGATCATAAAAGCCTACAATACATATTGGATCAAAAGGAGCTGAATATGAGGCAACGTCGATGGGTTGAACTCTTAAGTGATTACGACTGCGAAATTCGTTATCATCCAGGAAAGGCGAACGTGGTAGCTGACGCGTTAAGTCGAAAGGAAAGGGAGAAACCGATTCGAGTGCGTACTTTGGTGGTGACAGTTCATAATAACTTACCTGAGCAGATTCGAAACGCACAAATCGAAGCGTGCAAGAAGGAAAATATTGCAGCTGAAAGATTTAGAGGAGACGGTGAAACATTTGAGACGCGACCCGATGGTATCAAATGTTTGAGAGGTCGAATTTGGTTACCATTCCTCGGTGGACTGAGAGACTTGATTATGTTAGAATCTCATAAGTCCAAGTTTTCTATTCATCCTGGATCGGACAAAATGTACCAAGACTTGAAAAAGTTATACTGGTGGCCGAATATGAAAGCTGATATTGCAACATACGTCGCGAAATGCTTAACATGTGCAAAAGTGAAAGCTGAATATCAGAAGCCGTCAGGATTACTTGTCCAACCTGAAATTCCAGTCTGGAAATGGGAGCGAATTACGATGGACTTCATCACAAAACTCCCAAGGACATCGTCTGGGTTCGATCCAATTTGGGTTATTGTCGATCGTTTAACTAAATCCGCTCATTTTATTCCAATCAACGAGAGGTTTGGTTTGGAGAAACACGCCGATATTTATCTGAAGGAAATCGTGTACAAGCATGGTGTTCCTATTTCAATCATTTCCGACAGAGATAGTCGTTTTGCTTCTGGATTTTGGAGATCACTTCAAAAGTCGTTAGGAACCAATTTGGATATGAGCACAGCTTATCATCCGCAAACTGATGGGCAAAGCGAAAGAACAATTCAAACTTTGGAGGATATGCTACGTGCTTGTGTGATAGACTTTGGAAGTAGCTGGGATAAGCACTTACATTTGGCCGAATTCTCGTACAATAACAGTTATCACGCGAGTATTAAAGCTGCACCTTTTGAAGCACTTTATGGGAGAAGATGTAGATCGCCCGTGAGCTGGAGTGAGGTTGGTGATGCCCAACTCACTGGACCAGATTTGATTAGAGAGACGACGGATATGATTGTGCAAATCAAGAATAGGTTGTTGTCTGCTCGAAGCCGACAGAAGAGTTATGCGGATGTGAGAAGAAAACCATTGGAGTTTAACGTGGGAGATAAGGTTATGCTAAAGGTATCACCATGGAAAGGTGTTGTACGATTTGGAAAACGTGGGAAGTTAAGTCCTCGTTATATCGGACCATTCAAGATTACATCTAGAGTGGGACCCGTGGCATACCAACTAGAACTACCACAAGAACTGTATGGGATTTATAACACTTTTCACGTGTCGAATCTGAAGAAGTGTTTATCCGATGAAGAACTCATTATACCGTTAGACGAGGTTAAGGTTGATAAAAAGTTGCACTTTATTGAAGAACCGGTCGAGATCATGGATCGCGAGGTCAAGCAACTGAAGCAAAGCCGAATACCTATTGTCAAATTTCGATGGAACTCTCGAAGAGGACCGGAGTTTACTTGGGAACGAGAAGACTAAATGTGGAAGAATTACCCTCATCTCTTTGATTTCAACAAGCGATCGGGCAAGAACGCAAGTTGATCTTCGAGGGCGAAGATCCTAATTTGGTGGGGATGATGTGACAACCCGTCAATTTCAGGTCGTTATTTTAATCTCGACTATTACGTATTACGTGTTTGCTTTAATGAGAATTTGAAATTATCGACTAACCGAGAAGGTTATGACTTGAAACTAGCGTAAGAATGTTGATTAGATGAAAACCGACAAGGAATATGTTCGGTATCGATATTATATTCTCAAATAATCATGGAAATGATTTTTCTTATATTTAATCTTTATTTCTCGTATTTTACGTTTTAACGAATGACGATAACTATTAGTGATCGTGATACCGACGGATGCCCAAAAATTTACGTTTTATTATCGATTGTCTCGATATTGTATATTTTCGACGTTTTCGATTTAATAGCGTTTTAAGTCGTGTCGAAGCTTTGTTATTATATTTTGAAGCGTTTTAACTTTCGAAAAGTATTTTTACGAAACCCGAGCCCCGTAAATATTTTTTTAAATTTACAATTTACATTTTCTACCTTGTAAACTATTTACTTACACTTTTGGACCAAAAGAATGCATAAATGACAAAATCTACCCTCACCCCACTATATAAGGTTTTTCCACTAACTCATTTCATTTAAAAATTCATTTTAAACAAAAAAAAATCTCTCTCTCTTGTTCTTGAGTTTGGCCGTCCACCCCTCACCCACGATCCATCAAATTTTTTTGATTTCTACTTTGAATCAAGCAAAACTAAAAGAAGTCCCATCCTAGAAATTCAAAGAGCTTCATATTGGTATAAATTTTTCCCACATGCATCCACTTAATTTTTATTTTCAATTTTTGATGATGAACATCATGTTTGATCCATTTTTATGGTGATAAATGGTGTTAATATTATTATATTTATAGTGGGTTTTTGTTGCATGTAAGATTTTTAATTATTTAATTTTTGTGAGATCAAATTTGAGGGTGTTATGAGTTAGTTAGATGTGTTAGTATGATATTAGGATGATATTAGGACTATAGGAATTGTTGGAATGGGTCGAAAAATTGTTTTGGTATGATTTTTAGATGGTCTATTTTAGGCAGTAACTTTAAGGCCATTTTTGAAATTGTTACTTTAGTAAACATGGTAAACTAATAATATAGGGTCGTAGAGAATTTCGTTAGCTTCGATTTGAGCTAAAGTAGAGCTTCTAACTCATTACGAGCGAAAAGTTATGCTACTTTTAGTATTTGTGTACCGGGAGACGGGTATCGGCACAATCCGAAAATTGTTGTCGATATTTGGAACGAATCTCGGGGACTATAAAATGAGTTTTAAAAATGTTCAAGGGTTGTTTTAAGTTGATAAACCTCAGGTCATGAGTCTATTTTCAAACCCGAGTGTCGGTTTTGCAAACGGAATTGTTTAGATAAGTCAAAATGGTGTTACAAGTCAAAGGCGTAAAACTGTCCGGTTTTTGTAACACGAAGGTGTGTCGGGCAGAAGGTCTTAGAAGTAACATTTTTTAATGAAATTTAAACTGAGTCTTATTCATATTATGTGTGAGTTTGTCACCAAGTTTCGTCGAAATCGGACATGTCTAGATAGGTTAGATTGGTGTGTACATTTGGAGTGTATATGCTGAGTTGTATTTTGGACACGTAGTTCAATACTTGTATGGTGTGAGTTGAGTATTCACTATTGGATATGGTGACTTACTCAAGTGTTAAGTCATTATATAAATGACTTAGTTACTGGTCCGAGGGAAGTAAAATGAAGGTTTGACTTGCGTTGACTTGGCGTCATATGACGGGTCAATGTCGAGGGTGTAAGTGTTTAAAAGAATAAGTGTTGAATAAAAGGGTATAGAAGTACACTTATATTTTCTTATTTTTCGGAATTTTTATGGTTATATGAAATTGAGTTTCATGTTATTTAAGTATTAAATATACTTGAGTCGTTTATTAACGAACGCGCCTTAATTGGTAGGTTGCGCTCTTCGTGTTTAACGGGCATCACAAATCGCCGGCGATCGTCACGTCACTACTATCGTATCAAGGTGAGTCTATAGCCTCGCTTTAACATGTTTACTTGTTTTATAAAACCCGCGAGGGGGATAACATGCTTGTTTTATTAAGATAAAAGGGGTACGACGAGAAGCTGTGGAAACCCTTATTATTGGAAAAACATTTATTGATAAATGAAGGGTACAACGAGAAGTTGTGGTAAACCCACTTTCTTTTAAAAATTGAACACAAAGGACCCGATTGTATGCTTAGATGAAAGTTGTTATAAAAGTTTGTTTAGCCTGAAAAGACCCATGAATCGTGAATTGTTAATCGAAAGGAACGCTAATACTTTGGATAGATCTATCGGGGTGACACCCAGTCCGGTCGCGACTAGCTATCGCGTGGTGTTGTGATGCACCAGTAATGAAACATCGGATGCAATTGTATAAGAGAAATATACGCACTTGGTAAGGTGTGTTGGGCTGAAATAATATATGTTAACGTTCAATTTCACGAGACTTATGAAATAACAACGATAATTATGTCTGATCCACATGATTGTCAACCACGGAAGGTTTATTCAGAATACTTGTGTTCGTTTATTTAAATTTAAACTCTATAGATTCACTCAACATTTTTGTTGACTTTATAGCATGTTTTATCTCAGGTCCATGAAGAAGGCACTCAAGGAAGGCGGTTTCACGCAGCTTGCTAAATTAAAATGTTTTGGCCCGCTTTACTAAACTATGTCCATTCTAAGAAACTTTTATTGTTTGGTTGGTTGTGTAAACTTAAAACTATTTGGGACCGTGTGTGAATTGTTTTATTTCTAAACAAATGAATGGATGTATGTTTTGTTAAAACGACTCATTTTGAGGCGTTTTCTATGATATTGAGGTTGAACCATGATAGTAACAACCAATGACCCTTCCGCTGCTATGACCCGAAATTGGGGGTGTTACATGTATAATCTAACGATTGCTCAGTTTCAACTCAACACCAAGTTTTTGAACACGTTACCCCCACAGTGGAGCCAATACGTCACTGACGTTAAATTGATTCGAGATTTGCATAAATCAAATTTAGATCAACTCTATGCTTTCTTGCAGCAACACGAGAAGCATGTGCTCCAGAAATGCATGTCTCACGGATCTTATTCCGAACCATTGGCGTTAATGGAAAATCATCCAACATTGTCATATAACAACACTCCATATGCTATGGGACAACAATCTTATCACAAGCCCATGTTTCAGACTCCAAGCTTTCCATAGTATTCAATATTACCACAACCACCTACATCTTATCAGCAACAATATCAGCAACCAACATCATCATCCAACGTGACTCAAATGAATCATCCTATGCTCAACAACCATACTATCCTTATCAACCACCAACAAATCCTACTATCACCTACCATCAACAAGAAGTTCCTCAACCCCACTATTCACAACATGTCAGTACTCCGTCAAGTGTGTTTGTAGCTCCACCAGCACCAGTTTTCTACTACGATGATGAGGTTCCAGTTCCTGAGTTCAAACAAGGGGATACTCCTAATGAAGTACTAGCACAAATGTTTGCCTACATAACTCAAACGTTGAACAAAAGAGGTTCCAAAGGACCATCTCTAACAAACAATCAGTTGAGAAATTCTTCTAACTCTCGTCAACAAGCAACCATTCAAGATGGTAGAGTGATTGTGCAACCACTTCAGGGGAGACCAAGTTCATCCAATACTGGTGCACAGTCAATTAACACTGCTCCAAAAGGAAACAACACTGGCAAAGTGAAGATGATTATCTGCTACAAATGCAAAGGGGAAGTACATATGGCTCGGGAGTGTAAGCAACTAAAAATGAAGAGAGATGGTACATGGTTTCAAGAAATGATTTACTTGGTTAATGCTCAAGCACAAGGTCGAGAGCTCGATGAGGAGGAGTTAGCATTTCTCGTAGATCCAGGAGTTGCTAAAACTGAGGGACTCACAACATCTTACACTCAAAATGCAACATATCAATGCGATGATCTTGATGCATATGATTCAGACTATGATGACTTCAACACCGCCAAGGCAGCTGTATCGGCAAATCTCTCGCTCTATGGGTCTGACCAAATCGTTGAGGTACCAAATACTGCCAATGCTACAAGTATTGTACCTTACCAAGTTGAGCAAGTGTCTGAGTATCTGGAACAGCCTCCGGTAGTTACTAATTAAAACGAGGAGACAAACAATTATAGCAATATCAATGCAAGTCACCAGACTTTGAGTGAAACACAACCGGGAGCTATTACGTCTGAGAATTCGTCTGCTCAACAAGATTTGGTTATGGTGTTGATGTTGTGTAAATCGTACACGTTTTAGGAAAAACGCGAAACCGAATAAATGCGGGTTCGTTCTCGAAGGAGGTGTGTGTATTAATGTGCCAAATATATAAAATCAAGTTTGGATTAGTGACGTTTTTGGTTTAGAAGAGAAAAAGTAAAGACGAGCTACGACTACGATTACACTACGACGATTTGACGTAAAACGCGAACGTAAATACGTAAAACGTGACAAAATTAAAAATTAAACCTCAAAAATAATTAAAATATTAAACTAAGTCTTAAATAATATAAATAAGAATAAAAATCCAACAAATATATTTTAAAACCTTTTATTAATTTAATATTCAATTTTTAATGCTAATTAAAGCCCAAAAATTAAATATAATTAACAAAATGTCCAAAATATTAATTTATTGAACTAATAACTAACTTATATTATATAAAGACTAAAAAGTATTTTTCCTAAATTTTCAAAACTATTTTTCTATTTTTAAATCACTAAAAACTATTTTTAAATTAAAATAATCATAAAAAAATAATAAAATAATGCCAAAATTAATTTGATAATTTTAAAAATCCTAAATTACACTATTGAACAGTAGAAAAATGACAAAATTTAAAAAATGTAAAAATTTGCACTAAAAGACAAAACAGTTTAATATTTAAACCCTAATTAAACTAATTAATTATAAAAAATGATTAAAAAGGGTGAACAGTAAATATTTTTTAAACTACAAATCTTAAACTAATTTTATAAATCTAAGAAAAATTTTAAAACAGAAAAATATGTATTTTTACCACTAAAAGACAAAAACAGTATAATTAAAAGTAAATAAAAATAGCAATAAAACCTAAAAAATACTTAATGAACAGTAACAAAAAATTAAATTATACTAAAAAATCAGAAATAAAATAAGAAAAATAATGCAAAAAGTTTCAGGTCCTAATTCCTAAATTTGTTCACAAAAGACAAAAATTTAAGATTCTGATAGTGACCTTTGCTTGTTTTCTGTCTTTTAGCAAAGCAGGGGAAACTAATGCACTAGCAGGGGTAACTGAGTTCCCACTGCTAGTACAATAAACAGGTCTGAGCAAAGAATGACGTGTAGCTTTTGATTGGCTTTGTTTTAATGGACACAATTGGCACCCCTACACTCAGTGGAGTGTAGGGAGTCTATAAAAAGTATAAAAACACAAGATCCAATAGAAATATTACACACAAAAAGGCAAAAAAAAACAGTCACTGTGTAGACTATGGGGGCTGTGAGTGTTTATGCTGATGCAATTGGCATAAGAGTGAATTTTAGAGCTCAAGAATTTGCACCAATATACACCAAATCACATATAACAGATTATAAACCCTAACTGATACTTAACCTTACCAGATAATACAAAATGGTGGACAATTTTAAACTAAAACAAGGCAGATTTGCATACTTTCTGATTTTTAAGCTATAAAGGCCAAACTTTAAACATGCAAATGCTTTGTACTTCTACCAAATATGAAATAAGCAACTAAGTTGTCCTAACATTACCAAGATGAGTATGTTTAAACTGTATAGAGGCCAAAAAGTGTCACCCTACTTAACCTAATATGCAAATCCAAACACACCCTTAAATTTCAGAAAGTGTAATTAACACACAAAACCTATTTCAAAAGACTCAATCTGATTTAAACTAATTCTAACATGCATATAAAGGCTAAACAAGCATGAATAAACTCTTAAACTAGCAGAATACACAGATCTCAACAAAATCACACAAATACTTAAGAAAAAGCTTAAAAATAAGAAAAAAGGGTTCAAGCCCATACCATGGCTGATGCCTTCTTTTCCTGAGTTTTTGGGCTTAATCACAAGCTATTAGAGCTTTGTAGAGAGCCCTTGTTGGTGGAATCTTAAAAAAGACCCAAGGGAAAAAATGTCTTCAAACTGAAATTGCAAAGAAACAAAAAATAATGAAGGTGATCTTGTTGTTCTTGATACCCTGCACAAGCAACAAACAAGTGAAGCAGTGAAAAGCATAAGCTTATGAGCCTAGCTTAATAGATAAGCAGGCTTATGAGCTTATAGCTTATATATATAAAAACTGAACTTTCCTTTAAAACTGATTTTTTAAGATCCTTTTTGAAATACACTATGAAACCAACTAAACAATCTTGATCAAAACCTTGAACCTCCTTCAACAGTCCACTTTCACTTCCTGCTGGAGGAGGATTCAATGTGTCTCACAAAACGTTTTCAAAAGACAAACCTTTTTTAAAAACGGATTTTCGGAAAATCTTGTGAAAACAACTAGAACCTTTTAACCAAATTAGCCAAAACAGTAACTTTATACTAAATTTAAAATGCAGAAAAATAAAGGAACTCAGTTTGCAATATGGATTTTAAACACTTTAGCTATTCATTATAAAAAAATATTACAAAACTGGAACAAAGAAAAAGGGGCACAAGCCACCCCTTTTTATACTAGCTAGTAGTAGATTCAAGAAAACAATGATAAGCAAAACCCTAATAAGCTGAAAATCCTAAAAAGCCCTTGGTCAAAGAAGTTGTGAGTTCGTCAAAGGCAGCATGTGCTTGATTCTTGTTGTCTAGTGATGGCCAGTTGTTGGTAAGCAATCCTGAGCGTCCAAAACTCCTTAGGGACCAAGTTTGGGACCTTGGCCGTTTGATTTGCTGTAAGATTCTCTTCTTGCCAAAAATAGTGAAGCAGGGGACAATGGGGGACCCACTTGGAAGTCACGGGGAGGAAAACTGAATGTGGGTTTGTGTTTAGAGGGACATTAATCATTTTTCTGGATAGTCTCACCCTTTTTCCCTTTGATTTGTGTTTATTGGGGTTTGGTGTTCATGTGATTAGGGAGGGGGAATAGTAGCTGTTTTGATTAGGTTTAGGGATAAAAGGTTTTTAAAAAATCGTTTACCTCCAAAAGTGTTAGTATTAAACCAGATTAGTTTAATAAGTAAAGTGGAAGGGTGATGTGGCGTGAAGGAGGGTGTTGATTGGTGGGTCAAAAGTCAAATGTGACGTGGAGGTTTCTGGTTGGTGGATGGGAGTTTGTTGTCTGGCCAAGTTAGGTCCCTGGACTCCCAAAGCTTTTGGACTTCACATTAAACAGCCCAAAACCCATTTCCTTTTGTTATATCTTTCAAGCACTTGTCAATTTTGGCACAATGACTTGGTAAACTTTTCACCAAGGATCAAAAGTGTACAAAAGGCATTCTTCAAGGGCCAATCATGCACATGTCTTCAAATATCAAGGATATATCTTGCACAAATGAATAGTGGAGGGTCATTTGTGACAAGTCTTCATAAATTGAGGGACCATTCTTGCCAATCTTCAATTCTTCAAGGGAAATTTTGGAAAATCATGATTCGGGTCCGGTTCTTTGTGCGGCTTCGTTTCCCGTGTTCGTTTTTTGCTTGATTCTTGTAATCTTTTGGTGAATTCACGATATCCGTACCTGAAATACACAATGAACAAACACAGGCATATATTTAGGTATTTTGATGATATTTTAAGCGTTTTAAGCCCGATTTGGATGATGAGACTATGTATAAATAGAGTCTCATCACTCCCCCATACTAAACCATTGTCGTGTCCCCACGCAATGCTAGAATTAAGTATCATAGCACTTCCAAAATTCATTTTATGATGACATTTATTGAAGACATAAATTTAAATAAACTACTACACGTGTTTTAGACATAATGTATTGTTTTCATCACAATAAAGTGACTTTTAGGATCATAGAACAAGAACACCTGAATGCTTCGTGAGAAATAATTTCGTCGTCCTCGATTTTCACCCAATTCCATGCTAAGCGTGTAACGAGATCATTGTTATTATAAGTTAGCAACACGAACACATCTCATGAGTGTTAATTACACACCTAAACTCCCTTATTCCTACTTGGTATCTCTTATATTTTATTTTTGTCTTAATGATCACGAGGATACATCATCGACTTATGCGTGAATAGAGATTAAGTATAAAAATATAAACTTAACGGTGTAACCAAAATCATTAAATTAATAATTCACCCTAATAGACAACGATGTCAAAAAATTAAGTCAACAAGAAGGATCGATAAACACGGTTTTATAACGGTTTTGAACATGAGACTTATTACCAAGACTTTTATATGCCCCCTAACGGAAGGGCTTTATTATCTTTGGTTTACCTCCATCTTTTATTCAACTTCGCCATGAAGCTTTTATTATGACTTCGGTCTTGCCTTGCCTTTTATTATCCGCCTCATCGGTGGTTTTATTAGCCAAAGACGTATATCCTCACGCTAAAGCGAATTTTGGATCTTTAAAGCTTCGAAGATTAAGGCTTGATTCACTTTCAATTTGGGCATAGATTTTTCGGCCTTGTGAGCTTCAAATTTTTGCTTAATTTAGGTGAGCACTTGAAATCTTATTATTAGGTGAAGCTTTCGATTATTCGGGTGCCAATACTTCAAAACCGTGACGCTGGTGATACCTTAATGTTTTCCCAATTTAATTACATGGAAGCTACCAAAACAAATTAGAAACCCAACAATATTGACTAAACCGCCAAATCAATATTTATTAACAATTTATTATGAAAAAGCGTTGGGAGAATAAGCTAATAATCACTACACATGAGATCGTGACGATTACGAGACTTATAAATAACTCTATCATTTCTCGTCCTCATTTAAGAGACTTAGCCTAAAAAGTTAAGGAATCGAAGCTAAGTGCTCAACACGCACGGTCGAGTCAAAAATTACTCTCGTTCTCACCATCGGAAAACCTACATTCGTGTCTTAAACACTTATGAAAAACTAGAAAAAATTTAAAATTTGGCCTTTTAGCCTTATTTGCAACAAAACGATAGCAAAAAGATGAATATTGGATTGCGTGTTGACGTAAGCAAGGTGAAGTATCTACTCACCCCCCCATACTAAAACTAAACATTGTCCTCAATGTTTCGAGTTTAGGGGTGTAAACACCCCCATACTAGAGACGAAGTCGAATGCTTTATCTCGAGCATGGAAAGGGTAAAACGAATAACCTAAAATCCGTTTATGAATTATGCTAATAAGATAAACGTTAGAACATAAAAGGATATCATCGGATATCGGAATCTCCAAAGGCAACGATCGAAGCTCGAGTGCTACGTAAAACGAACACGAGAGGCTTCAATGATGACGATGAACCTAATAAATCACAATCACAAACAACCACGGAACAAAGGTAGGAAGAGCACAAGTCCCCTCGTTATGTTAAACTAAGAAAGCGATAATATGTACAAGGATAAGCATGAGAATCCCCCAAGAGGCACCTTGTTTTGATAACCGAGTCAAAAGCTCGACTCGAATCCCCATAAATGTGATCATTTAGGGATAATCTTGGTATGGTCATTTTTGATGGGGCTTACATGATAAACAAGGCCCAAAAGTACATGGAGTACTTTAAAAATCCGATACACGTATACCGGGGTCAAAGATAGCGTCCTCGTTTTCGGATGAAAGACGAAACAACGCTACTTCAACACAAACCCCAATGGGGTAGAAGAAAATAGATAAGAAGTAGAAAGGTGGGGCAATGGGTAAGGCAACATAATGAGCTACTCAAGGTAGACTCACACCAAGCAAACGAAAAGATTTTCCATTTATTGCATCAGTAGAAGACCGAGATTTCCCTTTACAAGCAATTCCGGGATCGTAAATCTCGTCCTCGGTGGAGAAATGCGACGGAACATTTGGGGCTTCCCCCACACTAAAACCACACTCACCATCGTCAAAAGGAGTAGACGAGGTGGTGACGGAGTTAAACACGTAGAAAAATCTTTTAAAACATTTTTAAAATCTTTTCCTTTTTCATCGTTTAAAAACTCTTTATGAAAACCCGATTTGATAATGTCGAAAATATTTGGCGTGTCAAATTGAAAATTAGTCGCGCTAAAAATCCTCACATTTAAGTCTTTGGCGGGAGGGGGTGGCGGATTATATAAGTTCTCAAAACGTTTGTCAATAAAGAACACCGCCCCCTCGGGGTCAACATACTCGTCATCTTCATGAACGTCGATCTCATCGATTTCTTCGTCATAGATAGGCTTGTCAAACCATGGTTTGTCATTCCTCTCTTTGAGTATCTTAGAAACTCTCTCGAAAAGATCACTATCACACACGAAACCATCATTCTTTTGTGGGGATCGTTGATAAGTTAGATCCTCACGAATGTGGTAAACGTCATTCTCAAATGAGGAGTGTTTATAAGGTAACTCCTCGAGAATGGGACTTGTGTCTATAGCAAGAAAATCATCGACCTCCTTAAAGAATTCTTCATCATCACAATTGTGAAACGAAGGAGGATCGATGATATAGTCATCAACGTTCTCGAATTCATCATCAAAAATGGGATTATGATGAAAAATAGGTTCGTATACGGAATTCGAGTACGTTGTGAAAGTGTCGTCATTCTCATCATCATAAGAAATTTCCGACATGAGATCGTCCTCTTCATTTGAAGATTTATCAAAGGGTAAATCCTCGAAGATGGATGGCGGATTAGCAAGTATATGCTCTATCTCGGCAAAATCATCATCGCCATCAAAGAAAGTGTCGATGTGAGCAAGTTCTCGAGTGGATTTCTCGAGAGTCACAACCATGGACTTACAAGTCGAATGACTATGCTTAGGTGACATTTCTATGATGGGTGAGATTGCATTGGGTTGGGCCACTTCCTTAGCCTTAATGGATTTGTGGCTAGGAGTGGGAGGCACTTCAATGGGTTTAGAAGTATGGGCCTCAAAGTCATGGTCCTTCGAAGGTGGTGAAGACGAGCCCATATTAGTCTTTGTCGTGATGGCACTAACGTCGCCCTTCGGAATTGGTGGTTCACTTGTTTCGCTAAAAACATACCAAAGTGAGTTTTCATCCATAAATTTACACATACCCTTTTGAATGAGGTACACGTATTCTTTGTCATTAAAATCATCATCTTTAAAACCGTTTTTCTTAATTCTTTCAAAACATGCATCAAGCTTCATTCTTTCCGCTAAAGTAAACATTTTGAAATCATTAGGTTTAGAAACATTAGGTTTTGAAACCTCGGTTTTTTCATTATCATCAAAAACTTGGGATTTTCTAGCGAAAAAGTCTATTTTCTCATCCCCATATCTCATAGTAAGTCTCCCCTCGTGAACGTCGATTACGGTTCGAGCCGTCGATAAGAATGGTCGGCCTAAAATAATGGGACATTTAGGGTCACACTCGTAATTGGATATAACGAAATCCGCGGGAAAAACAAACTTTCCATTCCTAACATAGACATCCTCGGCTATTCCAATTGGTATAAGTGGCGTACAATTTGCAAGCTCGATAGTCATGTTTGTGGGGGTAAGTGAAGGCAATCTCATCAATTTCCAAAGAGAATGAGGCATGAGATTGATGCTAGCACCTAAATCGGCAAGGGCTAAACATCCCTCAATCTCGGAAAAATCACAAGGTAATAGAAATTGGCTCGGATCCTTTTCCTTTCTCGGCATACACCCTTTGGGTTTTTTTAAGAAGGATCGATGCACAAGTTTCTTCAAGGGTTACTTTGGTAAGGTCGACAAAGCTCTCTTTTTGAACCGTGGATGGAATTTGAGGTACACGAGGGTGTGCACCCTATTCCTTGGTCGCCACATTCACCCCATCTACTTTAGAACAAGAAGACGTCTTAGAAGTCGAGGGTTGAGAAGCACAAACAACACGGAATCCTTCAAGGTTAGGGGTAATCACACGACCTTTCTCACGAGACGAGGCGGCTTTACATTGTTCTTTCGGATTAGCAACGGTGTCACTAGGTAACGAACTTGATGACGAACCCGAGGCTTTGTTCATTATGGCCGAAAAAATCTTTTTAATATCAATTTGCCCTTGCTCGATCTTCGTGTTTTGCAATTTCAATGTATTAGAAAAGTCGTTTTTCAAAGTACCAATTTCTCCCTCTAATCGTCTCATATTAGCCTCATTCGTTTTCATGTAATTTTGAAAATCGTTTGACGAACTATTTTGATTAGAATTAAAGTTCCCTTGGTTTTGATTACTTCTTTGAAAATTTCCTTGATTACCACTTGAAAAATTGTTTCCTTGATTGTTATCTCGATTTTGCCAAGTTATATTACGACCTTGATTATAACCTCCTTGATTTTGATTCGAAAAATTTCCTTGTTGATTATTTCGTTGAAAATTGTTTCGGTTTTGAAAATTGTTGCCTTGGTTATAATTTCCTTGTTGTGATGGACCCGCGTTATTTTGATTTGAAAAATTGTTGTTTCCATTTAATGCACTCACATTCGACGTTTGGCCATCCGTAGCCGCACACTCGTGATAATTATGAGGTTCACCACAAAATGTACACGAAACCTCAACCGCTTTCACCGTAGCGGGAGCGTCTTTCTTTTGCATCTCAACGAGAAAAGACGTGAACACATTCGTCAACTTGTCGACTTTCGCATCAACTCTCTCAATGTCGCGATTAGAACTACTAACATTGGAGACATTGGCAACACTCGGTGCGTTGCGGAGTTGGTAAACCTTGGATCGGTTCTTGATAATTATCAAAGCTTCTCTCGGAGTTTTACACAAAAAGTTGCCACCGGCGGCGGAATTCAACGAGTCTTGTTCGTGAAAATTAAGACCGTTGTAAAACGTATCGATTTGGTGCAACTCGGAAAAATCATGGTGAGGACATTGCCTAAGTAATTCCTTAAAGCGATCCCACGCGTCTCTAAAAGATTCATTCGGTTTTTGCTCAAATTTCGTAATTTCATTCTTGAAAAACGTTGTCTTAGACGGTGGGAAAAAATAATTAACGAACTTGGAGACGAGATCCTTCCACGTAACTATCGAATTAGGTGGCTCTTTCTCATACCAATCCTTGGCGGCACCATCGAGCGAGTACGGAAAAAGCATAAGCTTGACGACATCGGTGTCGACGTTCTTAAACTTGCTCGTGGCCAAAAGACGATCAAAATTCCGAATATGGTCGTGAGGATTATCGGCTTCACGACCTCGAAACTTCGTAGCTTGGATCAACGAAAGCATTCCGCTCTTAATCTCAAAATTCTCCGCCTCGATAGCGGGAATTACGATTGCGTCTCCATAACCCTCGGTGGGCGCTTGGAGCAATTCCATCATAGAACGATTGTCGGCCATCTCCTCTACGGTTTCTTCAACAACGATATTAGGAACGTCGGTTTCTAATTCTCGTCTACGTCGTCGATTCCTTCGATTACGATTGCGTCGATTCGAAGCTTCACTAGAATTGGAATAATCCTTCGATCGAGTGCGCATGCACTAAGCGTAGAATGGGTGGTAGCAAAGAAGATTCTTTTTGCGGTTTTTCGATTTTTTCAATTTTTTTGGTTTTTGATTGTTTTTTTTTAATTTTTTTGGGTTTTTGAATGTATTACGTAGACACAAATCTACAAATCTCTCCTCGAATCGACTTTCTCGATTAAAGGAGCCTCAAAGAATGAAAACGATCACGTGGAGTGAACGTTCTCGATGACTTTAGAACGTTGGTGGAACACCAAAACGTTTAAGAGGGTTTAATCTTGAAAACACAAGCAAATATAATATACGTAGATAATACTTGGGCGGCAAACCCTCGATTAGCCTTCTTTCTCAAAACACGCACAAGCAAGCGGAGGAAACGAGGCGGCGCGAAGCACTTAAGAGCCTTTTTCCTTTAGGTCGTGAAATACAACCGCCTTATACCCACCTTATAGTTTGTGTTAATCAAAATTAAGCTTCACGAAAGTATTTATCTATTTTGCCTTTAAACTTTTGCTTTGGATTCGAATACAATGATCGAGTGATGAAATCCCGAATCAAGGTTGCGTTTTCACGCTTTTGGAGTACTTGTATATTTATTGTTCTTACGTAGTACAATATAGTAATAATATTCACAATAAAAACGAAAACCAATATATCTACAATATAGTAAAAGATTGTTTGAGTGTTTAATTTAGGAAAATTAAACACGATTTATTTGGATAATATAATATAGTAATGAAAAATAACAAAAATGAGTATGTACGATATTCACGCTTTCCAAAAAAATGAAAAGCTAAAACGCACTACTCACACAAACACGATACTAATAATAATGGCACACTAAACACCTCCCCGGCAGCGGCGCCAAAAATTTGATGTTGTGTAAATCGTACACGTTTTAGGAAAAACGCGAAACCGAATAAATGCGGGTTCATTCTCGAAGGAGGTGTGTGTATTAATGTGCCAAATATATAAAATCAAGTTTGGATTAGTGACGTTTTTGGTTTAGAAGAGAAAAAGTAAAGACGAGCTACGACTACGATTACACTACGACGATTTGACGTAAAACGCGAACGTAAATACGTAAAACGTGACAAAATTAAAAATTAAACCTAAAAATTAATTAAAATATTAAACTAAGTCTTAAATAATATAAATAAGAATAAAAATCCAACAAATATATTTTAAAACCTTTTATTAATTTAATATTCAATTTTTAATGCTAATTAAAGCCCAAAAATTAAATATAATTAACAAAATGTCCAAAATATTAATTTATTGAACTAATAACTAACTTATATTATTTAAAGACTAAAAAGTATTTTTCCTAAATTTTCAAAACTATTTTTCTATTTTTAAATCACTAAAAACTATTTTTAAATTAAAATAATCATATAAAATAATAAAATAATAAAATAATGCCAAAATTAATTTGATAATTTTAAAAATCCTAAATTACACTATTGAACAGTAGAAAAATGACAAAGTTTAAAAAATGTAAAAATTTGCACTAAAAGACAAAACAGTTTAATATTTAAACCCTAATTAAACTAATTAATTATAAAAAATGATTAAAAAGGGTGAACAATAAATATTTTTTAAACTACAAATCTTAAACTAATTTTCTAAATCTAAGAAAAATTTTAAAACAGAAAAATATGTATTTTTACCACTAAAAGACAAAAACAGTATAATTAAAAGTAAATAAAAATAGCAATAAAACCTAAAAAATACTTAATGAACAGTAACAAAAAATTAAATTATACTAAAAAATCAGAAATAAAATAAGAAAAATAATGCAAAAAGTTTCAGGTCCTAATTCCTAAATTTGTTCACAAAAGACAAAAATTTAAGATTCTGATTGTGACCTTTGCTTGTTTTCTGTCTTTTAGCAAAGCATGGGAAACTAATGCACTAGCAGGGGTAACTGAGTTCCTACTGCTAGTACAATAAACAGGTCTGAGCAAAGAATGACGTGTAGCTTTTGATTGGCTTTGTTTTAATGGACACAATTGGCACCCCTACACTCAGTGGAGTGTAGGGAGTCTATAAAAAGTATAAAAACACAAGATCCAATACAAATATTACACGCAAAAAGAAAAAAAACAGTCACTGTGTAGACTATGGGGGCTGTGAGTGTTTATGCTGGTGCAATTGGCATAAGAGTGAATTTCAGAGCTCAAGAATTTGCACCAATATACACCAAATCACATATAACAGATTACAAACCCTAACTGATACTTAACCTTACCAGATAATACAAAATGGTGGACAATTTTAAGCTAAAACAAGGTAGTTTTGCATACTTTCTGATTTTTAAGCTATAAAGGCCAAACTTTAAACATGCAAATGCTTTGTACTTCAACCAAATATGAAATAAGCAACTAAGTTGTCCTAACACTACCAAGATGAGTATGTTTAAAATGTATAGAGGCCAAAAAGTGTCACCCAACTTAACCTAATATGCAAATCCAAACACACCCTTAAATTTCAGAAAGTGTAATTAACACACAAAACCTATTTCAAAAGACTCAATCTGATTTAAACTAATTCTAACATGCATATAATGGCTAAACAAGCATGAATAAACTCTTAAACTAGCAGAATACACAGATCGCAACAAAATCACACAAATACTTAAGAAAAAGCCTAAAAATAAGAAAAAGGGTTCAAGCCCATACCATGGCTGATGCCTTCTTTTCCTGAGTTTTTGGGCTTAATCGCAAGCTATTAGAGCTTTGTAGAGAGCCCTTGTTGGTGGAATCTTAAAAAAGACCCAAGGGAAAAAATGTCTTCAAACTGAAATTGCAAAGAAACAAAAAAGAATGAAGGTGATCTTGTTGTTCTTGATACTCTGCACAAGCAACAAACAAGTGAAGCAGTGAAAAGCATAAGCTTATGAGCCTAGCTTAATAGATAATCAGGCTTATGAGCTTATAGCTTATATATATATATAATGAACTTTCCTTTAAAACTGATTTTTTAAGATCCTTTTTGAAATACACTATGAAACCAACTAAACAATCTTGATCAAAACCTTGAACCTCCTTCAACAGTCCACTTTCACTTCCTGTTGGAGGAGGATTCAATGTGTCTCACAAAACTTTTTCAAAAGACAAACCTTTTTTAAAAACGGATTTTCTGAAAATCTTGTGAAAACAACTAGAACCTTTTAACCAAATTAGCCAAAACAGTAACTTTATACTAAATTTAAAATGCAGAAAAATAAAGGAACTCAGTTTGCAATATGGATTTTAAACACTTTAGCTATTCATTATAAAAAAATATTACAAAACTGGAACAAAGAAAAAGGGGCACAAGCCACCCCTTTTTATACTAGCTAGTAGTAGATTCTAGAAAACAATGATAAGCAAAACCCTAATAAGTTGAAAATCCTAAAAAGCCTTTGGTCAAAGAAGTTGTGAGTTCGTCAAAGGCAGCATGTGCTTGATTCTTGTTGTCTAGTGATGGCCAGTTGTTGGTAAGCAATCCTGAGCGTCCAAAACTCCTGAGGGACCAAGTTTGGGACCTTGGCCGTTTGATTTGCTATAAGATTCTCTTCTTGCCAAAAATAGTGAAGCAGGGGACAATGGGGGACCCACTTGGAAGTCACGGGGAGGAAAACTGAATGTGGGTTTGTGTTTAGAGGGACATTAATCATTTTTCTGGATAGTCTCACCCTTTTTCCCTTTGATTTGTGTTTATTAGGGTTTGGTGTTCATGTGATTAGGGAGGGGGAATAGTGGTTGTTTTGATTAGGTTTAGGGATAAAAGGTTTTTAAAAAATCGTTTACCTCCAAAAGTGTTAGTATTAAACCAGATTAGTTTAATAAGTAAAGTGGAAGGGTGATGTGGCGTGAAGGAGGGTGTTGATTGGTGGGTCAAAAGTCAAATGTGACGTGTAGGGTTCTGGTTGGTGGATGGGAGTTTGTTGTCTGGCCAAGTTAGGTCCCTGGACTCCGAAAGCTTTTGCACTTCACATTAAACAACCCAAAACCCATTTCCTTTTGTTATATCTTTCAAGCACTTGTCAATTTTGGCACAATGACTTGGTAAACTTTTCACCAAGGATCAAAAGTGTACAAAAGGCATTCTTCAAGGGCCAATCATGCACATGTCTTCAAATATCAAGGATATATCTTGCACAAATGAATAGTGGAGGGTCATTTGTGACAAGTCTTCATAAATTGAGGGACCATTCTTGCCAATCATCAATTCTTCAAGGGAAATTTTGGAAAATCATGATTCGGGTCCGGTTCTTTGTGCGGCTTCGTTTCCCGTGTTCGTTTTTTGCTTGATTCTTGTAATCTTTTGGTGAATTCACGATATCCGTACCTGAAATACACAATGAACAAACACAGGCATATATTTGGGTATTTTGATGATATTTTAAGCGTTTTAAGCCCGATTTGGACGATGAGACTATGTATAAATACAGTCTCATCAGGTGTCGGCATCTATGCTTGGCCAAATGAATACTGCGGTCCTTGAAACCCTAAGTGTTAATCAGACACTATATGCCGAGCTTGATTTGTATAAGGAAAAGGTTCAAACCTTGGAATTAACTCCAATGACCAATACCGTAACCAATCTAGAGTTTGATTGGTTTAGGAAAGTCCAAATGGATAACTTGTTAGAAATTGAAAATTTAAGAGCAAATCTTTCAAAAGAACTTAAAGAAAAAGGGTCAGTCGTTTCTAATTTTCAAAAACTTCTAACGGATTTCGAAACTCTCGAGTCAAAAAGGGTTGAAACGGAAATTAAGGGGTCTAAGAAAATTAAACAGACTGAAGTTTTGCTTTTAAAACAATACTCCGCTTCACATTTAGTACACTTGTTTCATTCATCCTTTAAGGAATTTACGCTATCGTGTCTAACAGACCTGCCACCTAACCCGAGTTATGCAAAGCAAGCTCTTAACCACAACCCGCGAATTTAAGATGCAACAAAATTAGGTTTGGTCTTAGACCCGATTGGTAATTCGATTGGTTCCGAGTATATATCACTCATTGACGAGAATCGGTCAAAAATGATTTTAGAATATCCTAACTTTGATTGTGATAAACTTAATCAAGAGTATGCAAAAACGGATTTTAGAACTCGCTTTAATATACAAAGGGAATTTATCCATACACCAACTTACATGTCTACTAAAGAAAACCCTAGTATATTTCCTACAATTGTCAACCCGAATGAACCCAAGTAAGTTCCAAAGGGTCTTTCATCGGTAAGTACAGTATTGCTAAGCTTGAAAGAGATTAGAGGATACTTTACCGGTTTTGACAAGGTCATTAAGGAATGTACAACTTCAATGGCTCAAACCGTCAGAGAATGGGCTTTTGAACACATGAAATCGGTGTTAGAGAAAGAGATCGTTCCGTTTGTAAACAATCTTAAAGAGGGCTTTCTAGATCTCGGAGATAATCTTAATTTCCAAATGGCCCAAGTTCAAAAAGTTTTCCATGAAATGGATGATGCTTATGAGGAACATTTAATAGAGAAAGAAAATATTTTGTCCGAATATGATCGATTTTTTAAACAAGTGATGTCTCTCGATGTGATGCAAGTTTTGACTATAGAATGTGCTATTGAGATTACATCTATTGTGAATAAATGTGATGATGTGAATGTTCTCTCTATGAATATTGTTGAACCTGTGAATAATGTAGATAATCATTCTTGTCACGAATCTAACGCTGAATTTTTAAAGCTTCAAGATTCTTATAACTCACTTTCAAAAGGTTTTGACGAGCTTCAACAACATTGTATATCTCTTGAAATTGAACACGAATCTAAGAAATAAACTCTTTCAAAAACAAATGATTGTGAAAACAACGTTGAGACAAGTGAAAAGATTATTCAGGTGGTTCAGGTATTAGAGGAAGAAATCATGAGACTTAAGAGAGAATCATTAGCAGAAAAAGTGGAACTAGAGGCTGCAGAGAATAAAAACCATGCCCTAGAAAATAGAATTACTTCTATGCTAGGGGAGTCTGAAAAAGTAAGGTAGGGTGTCCCACAAGTTTTTGGTTCAATAGAAGAATGCTTCGCTTTTAATGCGGCAGAGCAAAGTCACTTATTGACCAACTGGACAAGAAATGTGAGGAAATCCCTGACCTAAATATTCAGCTCATAGATAAAAACATGGTTATAGATGAATTAAAGCAGACACTTTAACTTAAAGGACAAGAAGTTTTTGATAATGCAGCTACAATCTTTGCCTCGACCTCTAGTGCTCCAAAGTCAAAAGAAGTGGTGATTTATAAGAACCCGTACCATAAGAACAATTCACTATCATATATGGATTATATGAAAAATGCTATTAGGCATGTGATTCTTACAAGGGAAATATTAGATGACTTATATGAATCTGATCCAACGAACAATGATTATAATGTTGCCCACTTATATATTGAGAGGGTTCAGTGTTGCTTAGCACATCTTAATTTCATAGGAAAACCGAGTTCTGTACCACTTAAACAACAACCCCCACCATTGCCATGACTCCATTCAATAAGACCCCAGGAGCTAAGCCTACTTTAAACACACCCATCCATGCTAAATCAAAATCTGTCACTAATGTTCCCTTCGATTCTATAGGAGTAACTCCGTCTACTAAGGCTAAAGGATCTCGAGTAAAGAAAGATATGATCAAGTCTTCCACTAGTAGAACTATGAAGAAGAAAGTAGAAGTTCACTTTAGGATTGTTATTTCAGATTTGAATAGAAGAAATCATGTAGCTAAGACAAAAGGTTCTGCCTCTATGCAAAAGCCTAAGCAAAATGTGAATTCTAATTTGCGATGTTAGAATTCTAATGAATGCATGTTTTCTTAATGTCATGATTTATGCCTTGTTGACCATATTAATGAAATGTATGCCATTAGGAACAACCTTGAATGGAAACCAATAGGGAAGAAATTCACCCAAGTTGGATGGCAATGGCAGCCCACTGGTAGGACCTTCACTGGAAATGGAACTAAGAGCCCTTTAACTAGGATCACATCCACTGAAGTTAGGTCTCAGCGTCCTTTCACTAGGAACTCTAGCACTAAGACATGGAAAAAGCGCCCTTTCACTAGGTCTGCGTCCACTATTGTGCCTACCAGTGAAGAAGTACCTCATAATCTTAGACAACTATAATCTAAGCCGGCATCTAGAAAGAAAATTAGAATTCTTCTGATAGCAAATCTAAGATAAATATATATGTACCTACTAACACAGAGGAAAAATTAGATTCCGATACATCGTCTTTGTCTTGTGATATTTTCAGGTGGTCCAAATCATCCTCTGGTACTTGGACTCTGGATGCTCCAAGCATATGACCCGAGACCGCTCGATGCTCAGAAATTTCGTCAGCAAGTTTATAGGAACGGTGAAATTTGGTAACGACCATATTGCAAAGATCATGGGTTATGGTGAATATCAAATTGGGAATGCTACGATTTCAAGGGTGTATTACGTGGAGGGACTCGGTCATAACTTATTCTAAGTAGGACAATTTTGCGATTCAAACCTTGAGGTTGATTTTCGACAACATACTTGCTTTATTCGTGATCTTGTAGGAAATGACTTGTTAAAAGGTTCTCGAGGGGATAATCTCTATACACTGTCCATTCAAAACATGATGGCCGCCTCTCCTGTATGCCTTCTCCAAAGCATCTAAGACCAAGTCATGGTTGTGGCATCGTCGGTTATCTCATCTTAACTTTGATGTTATTAACCATTTGGCTAAAAACGAGCTTGTTCGTGGTCTTCCAAAACTCAAGTTCAACAAGGATCATTTATGTTCCGGGTGTTCATTGGGGAAAAGCACCAAGAAATCCTACAAACCGAAAGCTGAAGACACCAACCAAGAACCACTGTATCTTTTGCATATGGATCTTTGCAGGTCAATGCGTACGGCTAGTGTGAGTGGTCGAAAATAAATACTCGTCATGGTGGATGATTTTTCAAGGTTTACATGGGTTAAGTTCTTAGCAACCAAGGATCAAGCACCAGCATATATTATTACTTTTCTTAAGATGATCAAGGTGCATCTTAATGCTACTGCCACCGCATTCAAACTGATAATGGAACTGAGTTTATTAATTAGACTCTACGAGACTACTATGAAGAGGTGAGTATTTCACATGAAACTTCAGTTGCTCGCACTCCACAACAAAACGGTGTCGTGAAAAGACGTAATCGTACACTTATGGAGGCTGCAAGAACTATGTTGATTTATGCGAATGCTCCTTTATTCTTATGGGCTGAAGCAGTGGAAACCGCATGTCATACCCAAAACCGCTCTATCATTCGTAAGCGCCATGGAAAAAATCCATATGAGCTTCTTCATGGACACAAACCCGATATTTTCTTTCTTCATGTGTTTGGTGCACTGTGTTATCCAAATACTAATAGTGAGAGAAAACTTCAATCGAAGGCTGATATTGGAATTTTCATTGGTTACTCACCCGCAAAGAAAGCTTACCGGATTTATAATCGTCGTCTTGGCAAGATAGTAGAAACTTTGGATGCCGATTTTGATGAGCTAACAACGATGGCTTCTGAGCAACGCAGCTCTAAACCCGCACTTCATGAGATGAAAAACGATACTATTAGTTCTGGATTAACTCCCAACAATCCTACTTCTCCATCATTTACACCACCTACAAGGCCCAAGTGGAATGAGTTATTTAAACATATGTTTGATGAATTCTTTGATCCACCTAGTGATGATTTTCCAGCACCTACAGTAGTAGCTCTGATACTCGAAGTTGTTGCTCAAGATAATGGAAATCAATCCGATGCATCTACAGTCACTACTAAACCGGATGCACCATCCCCTGAAAATTCTCAGACTACACCTAAATCAACACCCTCACTCATTCCTAATGATGTTGAGGAGGATTATAATGATCATAATTTGGAATTTGCTCACTTACAAGAACTTCCATTCTTTGGTTCACCAATACCTGAAAACCCTAACTGTGCGTCTACCACAGAGGAAGCTCCTACAACTATTTATTTTAGACCACCACGGATTGAAAATCACAACACAAAATGGACAAAGGATCACACAATCCGTAATATTATTCGTGACATCGACTGTAACACCCCATTTTGATAAATGGAATGTCACGCGTGATTATGGCGTGTCATCAAAGCATGCAAGGTAATATGTACTAAAACATACATGATCATAGAGAAAACCAGAATCAAACATCGGTTCCCAAACATACGCCCAAAACATAAATAAAGTAAATGAACAAAAGGAAGACTAAACAAGCATAAATATATGAAGGCATGAGGAGAAGAAGTCTAAGGTAGCTCCCATCCTATGCGTGTCCTCCAAATGCTCCAGTCTAACCTTAGGTACATGCCATTTTGGGACATGGAAAGGAAAGCAATGGCTGAGCATAACGCTCAGTGCACGGATGTACGACATAGTATGAATGGCTGAAACATAAATAAGACTAATAGCAGCGGAAATGTATAAGTCCTGGAAAACCTGGAACATGTTCATAAAACTGGTTTTATAGTTTGAAAAGCCTTATGTTTATCTTATTAAAAACTGTTTAACATGTTAAACATTAGCCAATATAGGTCATGAAATATCAACGTGCATGAATACTTGGAGGGGTGACCTCGTCATGCAAATTAGAGGGGCTGCCTCTAATTCAATATACGGGTTTGGGTAGGAGGGATCAACTCCTTGTGAAGGATGCAAGGCACACACCACATTCACCTGAATAAACTGCTGAAAACATGTAAACTAGGATGCACCCATACGCCCTACATGATAATAATAATATGGCCAAAAAGCTGAAAGGGACGCCACGAGTTATCACTCCGCCGTGGTGAAGTCATAACAGTGGTGCCTCTAGTGTTATGGTTATGGTACCTCCATAACTAGGTGAAACTGGTCATGCATGTATATGGCTTTAGGTATGCTAATTAAACATAAGCAATTCAACAAAATATAAAACATATAATGGGGAAAACAGTTGGCTGCATACGGGAAATCCTAATAAGGAAGAATGTCGTGTATAAGTATTCTGATTACTGAGTACGTAACTGACTTTATATCATGTCTTAGTTTGTTTTATATGTTCATGTCTTGTTTTACTGATTTTAGCTTTATATTACGTTTATCATGTATTTTGTCTATTCTGATTAAGTATTACTTGTATTTCTTGTATTATTATACTTGTTGTGTAATAATAAGTAACTTTCTAAAAATAGCAGGTTTCCTAAAATAGAAACTTTCCAAAAAATAGAAAGTTTCCAAAAATAGAAAGTTTCAAAAAATAGATTGTTTCCAAAAAAAGGAATTTCCAAAAATAGAAAGTTTCCAAAAATAGAAAGTTTCCAAAAGTAGAAAGTTTCCATAAATAGATTAGCTGCCTTATATAAATAAGTTTCTAAAAATAGAAAGTTTCCATAAATAGATTAGCTGCCTTAAATAAATAAGTTTCTAAAAATAGAAAGTTTCCATAATTAGAAATAAGCTGGATTATTAAGCTAATAATATATATGCTTAATTTTTACTGATTAATATTCTAAGTCATGTGATATATAGTATAGTTTATTAATTATTAATTGTAAATTAAATAAACTATAGGTTATAAGATTTAATTAAATATAACATGAACTAATTAAATAAAAGGTAATAATACTTAGGTTAAAACATGTATTAATATTTATTATTAATATACCCTAAGTCATTAAAAATTAATTTATTTAAAGTCATGTTTAATAATTAGTTATATAGTATAACTTAATAATAAATACTTAGGTTAAAATCCATGTATTATTAATAATAATAATAACCTAAGTCATGTTGTATTTAAATTAATTAAATAACATGATAAATTACTTTAATTTACCTTGTAATTATTTAACTTGTAAAAATAATAATTAACCTTGAAAAAGAACCCTTGAACCGAACCCGTGTTTTAAACTAAACATGTCATGAACTGGACCCGTAAACCCATGAACCGGCCTACAACCCTTAACCATGGCAAACCACCACCAGCCCAAACCGGTGGTGCGTGTGGTGTTCCAACCGAGACCCCTAGACCACCAAGGATAACCCCGACATGCGTCGGGGTCCCTTGGTCCTCTCGGCCGAACCACAAAACCAAACTGAGACCTTGTGGTCTCGGTTGGTGGTGATCAAACAACCACCGAGAGCCCTTGGCTCTCGGTTCTACCCATAGCCGAACCACACACCCCCTTAAACCATGTATTTTAATATCCCTTGATTAGATCTAAGTGTTATTTAACTTGTTTTAATAACCCATGATTTCATGTTCTTAGATCTAATAAATAATTAAAAAAAGAAAAGGTTTAAGAAGATTACCTATACGTAAATCAACAAGAAACTAAACACGAACGATCTTGCAATAGATTGGATTAACCAAGATCAACAAACACCTCCTTGTGGTGGTGTTATGGGCGGCGGCTACAAGGAAAAAAAGGAGGAGGCTAGGGTTTTTGTTTTTTTTCTATTTCTCTGTAATATGAAAATCATCTCCTTCTTTTTTCCTTTTTGTTAAATTTTAAAGTGGGATAGGCCCCTTCTCTTCCTATATTTCGTGGTATGTGGGCTCCCCCCAAGGGGAAACCCGTTGTTTTCACGTGTTCTATTTATTTACGTGTTCTCGTGTCGTGTTTACGTGATTTAATTACTAATCGTTCGTGTCGTAAAATATATTTATACGCAATCGTAATAAATATACGTAGATAAATAATAATAGGTTCGTGATTATTTACTTTCATTATTTTCATGTTCGTGATTATAATTATTGTCGATAACAATTATCGTGTCTTAATACGTAATAAATACTTATCGTGTAATAACACGTATGTAATACTTGTAAATTCTTTTTCGTGAAACGTAAACGTGCTAAATAAGGAAAGTTCTAATCATGTACGTACGATTATATGTGTACTATTCATGGTAAAAGCGTGCGGGTTTTACAACTCTTCCCCCCTAAAAAGAATAATTCGTCCCTGAATTATAGGTAACGTAAACTGAAAGAGAAACATACCCGAATCAAACTGAGAGAGTATGTAAGATAAAAGGACATGCATGGGACATGATATAAAGGAACATTGAACGTGACATGGATAAAAGGACATGGAACGTGACGTGACTAAAAGAGTCTTACTGAATTACAGAAAGATGAGAGGATAAAATCCAGATGGACTCGTCCGTTTCCAAGTAGCTTCGGTCTCGGAACGGTTCCTCCACAAGATCTTGACACCACTGATAAATCTTGGTCCTCCTCACCTTTACTTGAAAATACGTAAAATTCCTTGTCATCTACGTGAGATAGATCCCCTGAATTCGATCGAGAAAATAAGAGTTAACGTGCAAGGGTAACTGAAACATTACGATGCAAAATAATCCAACCTAACTGATAATTAGCAACGATGCGCGAGACATATTGAATTGTAGTACGTGAAAATTTTTGAATGTGATACATGAAGAATTTTGAACGTGATATGTGGAGATATGGTGAGTGTAGTATGAGCAAACATATCTTAATCAATGATACCTGTAACATATCGTGTATGTAATATGAGGTATGTGGAATGAACATGACATGTGAAACATATCGTGAACATGGAATACCATTGCGGTACACCAAACGCTACAAGGTGAGACGTGGAATGTGACGTGAAACGTCTGTCTGAGAATAGAGAGTTATACTAAACTTGGGTCTGGTCTCTCAAGTTCTTGCAAAACTTCACAGAACGAAAATGAACTTAAAAATCGTAATCCAGGATACGATCATGAACGTGAATAGTGTCATGAACGTGAGCGTGAAAGCAAGTAAAAAATTTAAAACAAGGACGTGAGCGTAAATAGGAAGTACAAATGCGAACCTTTGTCTTGCCCGATAGCTGAGGGATTACCAAGTGATCGGATGAGCTTTGGCTAGAACATGTCCGATCAATCTGCTGGCTCTGACATCCTTGAGGAAGTAATGATTCTGTAGACTTGGTCAAATTGTTGACAATAACACATATAGCATCATGCTTCTTCTGAGTTCGCGTTAATCTTGTAACCAAAAACCATGGGGATCTTGTCCCATTTCTTTTTACAATTCGGATGAAAGAAAACATCCTAGTCAGTTGGTGTTCTATCTTAGCCTGTTGGTATGTCAGGTACTTAGATATGAACGTAACTATATCTTGCTTCGTAGAAACCTGATACGTAGAAATTTGCGGAACTATAAGTCTACGAAAATAGACTTCTCTTAGCGTAGGATTTTCTTTGAACTCCTAACGTAGTGTAGGGTTCTCACCTTTTACGCATAAGTTGAGTCATGTTAAAATTAACCGTGAGGATCCATGTGATTTAGCGTGTCACTGTAATCAACCAGAATTTATATTTAAAAATTTCAGGGTGAAATTTCTTCTATCGTAGAATTTGCAACATAGTGTAAATATGGTCTTCCTGCTCTTCTCCAGACTTTAGAGAAGGTTAGGTTGTCATAGATGAAAACACTGATGGATTTGTTCATGAGTTCATGGAAACTCAATTTATTAAGTCCATAATGTTGTTGGGCATTTATGAGACCAATACAGAATCATGAATCTCGCATGACCGAGTCGTGTACGAATAGTAGTCATGGACATGTTCTGCTCTTTCACTCGTCACTGTTGGTAGCGTGATCATGAGTCCAATCTTGGAAAAGTGTTTGACACCCTAAATAAATCCGATCTTGTCAATACGTGGAGGGGAATAACAGTTATAAATGGTGATTTGTTTAAATCGACGGCAGTTGACACATAATCTCATGTTACCGTCCTTCTCCTTGAAGGTTTTTTTGGAATATATAGAAATATTTTGGTATAATTGGCTGGTTATGCGTAAAAGGAAAACTTCAGTGGTCGTGTCTTAACTGACAACTAGAATATTTTTTAGCACCAATAGCTAACAACGCACGTGCTTTTAAAGCATAAATTATTTGTACAAATTTTCCTGATGGAAAATCATGCTGAATCTATTGAGGAGTCTGAACATCACTGTACATAATCATGAATCGTAGCATGGTGTGCGGTTCGTTGTCCATAATTAGGATTAAATTCACTCGCATTTATCCGAGGAAATGCGTTAGAAGCTTGGATCTTATCAGTAGACTGAAGGAAAACCTTCTTATACATGAGTGATACGAATAGCGTCCTTCATGGTCATGAATCTATGAGATATGGGTACAAGAAATGAAAGTGTCATCGGGCAACGTGACAGTTCTCACTGATGCGCCGGTAATGGTACCGAAATTCTTGTGGCCTGATTAACACATGGCACAACAAAATGGATATACCCTTGGAGGGTACCCTGAATTTCTTAGGGATGTTCCAGAATTTGACGTGAGTCGTGTGTCTTGACTCGTGTCTTGGAAATATAACCATGACATGTGTCATGACTGGTGTCTTGACATGTGACTTCGGAAAGTATACATGAGACATGTGTCTTGACTGATGTCTTGACACGTGTCTCTAGATGTGAAACAAATAGAACTACAAGTATTAGGTTATTTTGCCAAAATTGGCGAATCGGTTGGACTACTGATCCTTTGTATTTCTGATCACATCCATGGCCGGAGCTTTGGTTGCGATTTGCTAGGATAGTTGTTGTCATAGTAGTGGTTACTATCGTCTTGTCTGTTAGTTCCATGACGGTCATTCTCATGACTGTGATTCATGTAACTATTCAATTGAGTGGCCGGCTGATACCGGTTTGCACTCATATGACTGAAATGAAAACTGGATGACGTGTGACATGTAACTATGAATTAGGGACAATGATTGATGGAAATCGTCTGATGGTGAAGCATCTTCTCGTCCAATTTCTTTGCTCAAACGCCTTTGTCTTAGTTTTGTAGGATCTCTAGGTTGTGAACAACATCCACATCTCGTAGCGTCTCCCAACATCAGCAACATCAACCTTTAGTAACATCTCCAAGTTATGAGCGGCATCAACAATCGTGTAGAATATCAGTAAATGAAAATACGCTTGAGATGATTCAGAATTGACTAGCGAATACTCGTGAAGTATTGCAAGTGAAATACACATGTATTAAGCTACGTGTAATACACATGGAATACGATACATGGAGTACACATGGAATGTACATCATATGATCGGTATGGGGTCGATCATTTGTCATGGTTTTAAAGGAAATATAATCGGTTAAACGTTTAGAAAGACCATCGGGATAACCTGGCAATGCAAGTATATACCTCATTCTGGTTGCATGGAGAAATGCTAACGTGTGGTTAAACGAATTTCAACGATGATTTTCCTGAAAGCATGATTAATGAAAACCGACCCTGACTATCATGAAAGCAGGATTTGATAGAATTCCAACATTCTCTTCAATGAAAGCATAAATAACCAAAAGAGGTGTAAGACGTAATCAACATGAAGACGAAATTATCATGAAGAAACATGAAACAACTTAACATGAAGGATGAAACAGAAGTTATATAACATAATCAGCATGAAACTGAAGTTAACCATGACAGCATGAAAACATACTTCACATAAAAACATAGTAACTTATGAGGGGACATAAAAAAAATTTATGCTTATAAATCATGATAAAAAATTTATGCATGAAAACCATGCATGAATACATGATGCAGTTTATAAAAACCTCTATATGCGCGAGGAGACGCCTATGGGTCGGTCCCAAAACAAAAGACATGGCGAGGGGACGCCTATGGGTCGGTCCCAAAGTTAACAGTTTCGATAAAAGTACATGCGACTAAATAGGGCCAGTCCTGTACCAACCATTACTTAGTCATAAACGTGCGACAATGATACATGAAACATAAATAAGTAAAAATCATCTGTCAAAACTTATTAGAAAAAAATAAATTATGTGACTAATTATGAACTACTGGGGTTTAGTTCACATTAGTCACAGTTCACTAGGAACATCGTACATGAAACAATGACACAATACTAAATATGATTGACGATTGTCCATCCATATTAGTAAAATAGTATCGATGAAAACATCAAGGTTAAAATATCAAGGTGCTGAAAACATCATGGTTAAAACAACAATGCTCTGAACACATCAGTACATGGAATAACAAGCGTTCTCTTAGGAAGCTCCTAGTGACTACCCACTAGTCACAGGTCAAGTTTTAGAGCCTACAGGTCGAAGCCTTGGCTCTGATACCATAATTGTAACACCCTATTTTGATAAACGGAATGTCACGCGTGATTATGGCGTGTCATAAAAGCATGCAAGGTAATATGTACTAAAACATACATGACCATAGGGAAAACTGGAATCAAACATCGGTTCCCAAACATAAGCCCAAAACATAAATAAATCAAATGAACAAAAGGAAGACTAAACAAGAATAAATATATGAAGGCATGAGGAGAAGAAGTCTAAGGTAGCTCCCATCCTATGCGCGTCCTCCAAATGCTCCAGTCTAACTTTTGGTACTTGCCGTTTTGGGACATGGAAAGGAAAGTAAAGGCTGAGCATAACGCTCAGTGCACGGATATACGACATAGTATGAATGGCTGAAACATAAATAAGACTAATAGCAGCGGAAATGTATAAGTCCTGGAAAACCTGGAACATGTTCATAAAACTGGTTTTATAGTTTGAAAAGCCTTATATTTATCTTATTAAAAACAGTTTAACATGTTAACCATCAGCCAATATAGGTCATGAAATATCAACGTGCATGAATACTTGGAGGGGTGACCTCGTCATGCAAATTAGAGGGGCTGCCTCTAATTCAATATACTAGTTTGGGTAGGAGGGATCACCTCCTTGTGAAGGATGCAAGGCACACACCACATTCACCTGAATGAACTTCTGAAAACATGTAAACTAGGATGCACCCATACGCCCTACATGATAATAATAATATGGCCAAAAAGCTAAAAGGGACGCCACGAGCTATCACTCCGCCGTGGTGAAGTCATAACACTGGTGCCTCTAGTGTTATGGTTATGGTACCTCCATAACTAGGTGAAACTGGTCATGCATGTATATGGCTTTAGGTATTCTAATTAAACATAAGAAATTCAACAACTTATAAAACATATACTGGGGAAAACAGTTGGCTGCATACGGGAAATCCTAATAAGGAATAATGTCCATACTAAAAGGATGGAGAATCCGTACCTTGTGTCCAGTGAACGACGAAGACGAATTGAAGAGAGTCCTACTTCGATATCACTAATGCTACATAAATAATATACGTGTATAAGTATTCTGATTACTGAGTACGTAACTGACTTTATATCATGTCTTAGCTTGTTTTATATGTTCATGTCTTGTTTTACAGATTTTAGCTGTATACTGCGTTTATCATGTATTTTGTCTATTCTGATTAAGTATTACTTATATTTCTTGTATTATTATACTTGTTGTGTAATAATAAGTCACTTTCTAAAAATAGCAGGTTTCCTAAAATAGAAAGTTTCCAAAAAAATAGAAAGTTTTCAAAAATAGAAAATTTCCAAAAATAGGCTGTTTCCAAAAATAGAAAGTTTCCAAAAATAGAAAGTTTCCAAAAATAGAAAGTTTTCATAAATAGATTAGCTGCCTTAATTAAATAAGTTTCTAAAAATAGAAAGTTTCCATAAATAGATTAGCTGCCTTAAATAAATATGTTCCTAAAAATAGAAAGTTTCCATAATTAGAATAAGCTGGATTATTAAGCTAATAATATATAAGCTTAAGTTATACTGATTAATATTCTAAGTCATGTGATATATAGTATAGTTTATTAATTAATTACTTGTAAATTAAATAAACTATCGGTTATAAGATTTAATTAAATATAACACGAATTAATTAAATAAAAGGTAATAATACTTAGGTTAAAACATGTATTAATATTTATTATTAATATAACCTAAGTCATGAAAAATTAATTAATTATAAGTCATGTTTAATAATTAATTATATTGTCTAACTTAATAATAAATACTTAGGTTAAAATCCATGTATTATTAATAATAATAATAACCTAAGTCATGTTGTAATGAAATTAATTAAATAACATGATAAATTAATTTAATTTACCTTGTAATTATTTAACTTGTAAAAATAATAATTAACCTAGAAAAAGAACCCGTGAACCAAACCCGTGTTTTAACCTAAACATGTCATGAATCGGACTCGTAAACCCATGAACCGGCCTATAACCCTTAACCTAGGCAAACCACCACCGGCCCACACTGGTGGTGCATGTGGTGTTCCATCTGAGACCCCTAAACCACCAAGGATAATTCTGACATGCGTCGGGGTCCCTTGGTCCTCTCGGCCGAACCACAAAACCAAACCGAGACCTTGTGGTCTCGGTTGGTGGTGATTAAACAACCACCGAGAGCCCTTGGCTCTCGGTTCTACCCATAGCCGAACCAAACACCCCCTTAAACCATGTATTTTAATATCCCATTGATTAGATCTAAGTGTTATTTAACTTGTTTTAATAACCCATGATTTCATGTTCTTAGATCTAATAAATAATTAAAAAAAATAAAAGGTTTAAGAAGATTACCTATACGTGAATCAACAAGAAACTAAACACAAACGTTCTTGCAATAGATTGGATTAACCAAGATCAACAAACACCTCCTTGTGGTGGTGTTATGGGTGGCGACTACAAGGAAAGAAAGGAGGAGGCTAGGGTTTTTGTTTTTTTCTAATTCTTTGTAATATGAAAATCTATCTCCTTCTTTTTTTCCTTTTTGTTAAATTTTAAAGTGGGCTAGGCCCTTTCCTTCTTATATTTCTTGGTACGTGCCCCCCTCCCCCCAAGGGGAAACCCGTTGTTTCACGTGTTATATTTATTTACGTGTTCTTGTGTCGTGTTTACGTGATTTAATTACTAATCGTTCGTGTCGTAAAACATATTTATACGCAATCGTAATAAATATACGTAGATGCATAATAATAGGTTCGTGATTATTTACATTCATTATTTTCATGTTCGTGATTATAATTATTGTCGATAATAATTATCGTGTCTTAATACGTAGTAAATACATATCATGTAATAACACGTACATAATACTTGTAAATTCTTATTCGTGAAACGTAAACGTGCTAAATAAGGAAACTTCTAATCATGTACGTACGATTATATGTGTACTGTTCATGGTAAAAGCGTACGGGTTTTACATCGACCGACTAATCTTAACACGCCATCAGTTACAAGAAAGTGCATTATACTGTTACTTTAAAACGTGGCAACAAGCCATGACAAAATCTTCATGGATTGAAGCCATGCAAGAGGAACTTAATGAATTTCAACGACTTGAAGTATGGGAATTAGTTCCTTTACCCGACAACGTCGACATCCTTACATTTTTGTGGGTATAAAAGGTAAAACTCGATGAGTTGGGTAGTGTTTTAATGAACAAGGCTAGATTGGTGGCTCGAGGTTACAAACAAGCTTTGGGTATTGACTTTGAAGAATCTTTTGCTCATGTAGCTAGATTGGAGGCTATTAGACTATTCCTTTCTTATTTTGCTCACATGAACATGATCGTCTACCAAATGGATGTTAAGATGGCATTTCTCAATGGTGAATTAAGGGAAGACGTCTATGTAAGCCAACCGAATGGATTTGTCAACTCGGAGTATCCAACCATGTGTACAAGCTCAAGAAGGCTCTTTATGGGTTGAAACAAGCTCCACGCGCGTGGTACGATCTCCTATCGTCTTATCTAATCTCGGAAGGCTTCTCCAAAGGAAAAGTGGACCCGACATTGTTGATTCTCAAGGAAGGAAACGACATGATACTGGTACAAATTTATGTTGATGATATAATATTTGCTGGCACTACTTAAAGACTGTCTGACCATTATGAGAAAATCATGTCCACACGCTTTAAGATGTCGATGATGGGAAAATTTTCATTTTTATTAGGGTTACAAATTTCTCAAAATCCCGGAGGCATCTTCATTAATCAGTCCAAATATGCTCTTGAATCATTGAAAAAGTATCACTTAGAAAACTGTGACCCCGTGGATACTCCAATGGTGGAGAGATCTGAGTTGGATGAGGATAGGGTTGCGATTGTTGTCGATCCTAAACTTTACCCTGGAATGATCAGCACCCTTCTCTATCTGACTGCTAGCAGGCCTGATTTGCAATTTGCTATATCCATGTGTGTCCGGTATCAGGCTTGGCCTATCGAAAAGTAATTACATGTTGTGAAAAGGATCTTTCGATATATTAAAGGAACACTTCATCGTGGTCTGTGGTATCCGAAGGATTCCACTATTTCACTAATATCATATGCAGATGCGGATTATGTTGGGTGTCAAGATACTAGACGTAGCACTTCTGGCAGTGTTCAACTTCTTGGAGATAGACTGATTAGTTGGGCATCTAAAAGGCAGAAAAGCGATGCGATATCAAGTACAGAGGCTGAATACATTGCCATGTCCGGTCTTTGTGCTCAAGTTCTATGGATGAGATCACAATTAATTGACTACGGTCTTGGATTCAAAAAAATTCCGATGTACTGTGATAACAAAAGCGCCATTTCCCTTTGCTGCAACTATGTTCAACACTCCCGGGTGAAGCATATTGACATACGCTACCACTTTATAAAAAAGCAAGTGGAAATTGGAGTGATCGAGGTGTATTTTGTCAACACTGAGTATTAGCTGGCGGATATATTCACAAAGGCTTTAGATCGAGGATGTATCGAGTTTTTTATCGAAAAGCTGGGCATGAAATCATTCTCACCGGCGACTCTTAAGTAGTTGGCAGAAGAATCTATAGAATAGTGGTGGTAAACTATTCTAGAGTATACTTTTTATCGTGATCATGTATATTATCGTATATATATAAACCACCAAAAGAAAAATACAAAAATATAAAACCTACAAAAACCATAAAATTTATAAAATTAAAAAAATCCAAAAATATTTTTCATTTTAAAATCGGGCATGTCTTTTAGTACCGTAATATTTACAGCCTTAGAAATGTCGATTAAAATTGACACGACGCCATAAATAGAGTCCGTATGAAAGTTTTACATATTTTAAAAACATGCCCATAATGGCTTGTAGTTATTTCTGACTACAACCCGCTCTTCGTATTAAATTCGCGTATTTCTTTTGAAAACGTTGGCTCTCAACGGGAATTAATTTTCTCGGGCAAGGTTTACTTTAAAACCTTGTAATGGATCAAGTTTACTTTATAACTTGGTCTAACACAAATCTGTGTACGCTTTAGTGCATTTATTTTGTTAAAATAAGAGAAATCTTATTGCCACCAGAATCGTTTCAAAAAATCACTGAACGGAAAATGTCTTCATCGATGTTTGACTCTTTAAACAATGACTACAACTCTTTAAGTAGAAAACGAGTCAGAGTTTAAGGGGGAGAAAATATGTTTTCATCTTGGATTTCAAATTGGTTTTCAAAATAATTTTCAGAAAAATGCTTTATGTGTGCCTTATGTGTTATGTGTGCCTTATTTAATTTGGAATTGAATTGGCAGTAGGTAAAATCTCATGACCTAAGTGCATTAGTTGTGTGATAGTGTTTTCATGAAAGTTAAGAGGTTACGGGGTAATATGTTCTTATTAACTTGTTTATACAAGTTTTTAAAAGAAAATACTTGTCAAAATAGGGGGACAAAAATGCGATTTTGCAAAAAGGATATCGGTTGACCAAAGTCAATACCCCCTGGTTCTCTTTTTCTTTTATCGAAAAACAAAAACACAAACACTTTCACCCAATCTTAACTGCTTCCATTGTTGATCCCAAATCTTTGCCATATCTGTGATTACTTGCTGAAATCTATCATCTAGGTATTAATCTGATTACGCTTATCTATATATTGCTTGGGTTTTTCGTTGGAAAAGATCCCCATATCTAGATCTAATCCAGATTAGGGTTTCTGTGACAACCGTAGTTTTGAGGTTCGTCACTTGGTCCTATTTTTAGGTTAATTTATGTGTGACTATATGATTAGCGTGTTTACATGTTTATTTTGCGTGAACGAGGTTGGTATGGATATCGTATATGGGTATAAATTACTCACAAGTAAATCGAGGAACGGTTATTTCATGTTCATGAGCTCACAATTAGTGACTATGAAATGAAATGGTGTTATTTTGGTGTTTACGTATACGTATATGTATTATAGTAAATCGTATTTTTTTTACGATTTGGGGTTTAGCATTTTGAGGTCTCGGGTAAGGTGTTTAGTCATGTGAGTATTTTCGGGATGGTTTTAAGTCATTTATGACTTAGTTATAAATTTCATTTCAAAATTTAAGATTTTTTTTAAAACTGTATATTTTACTTTTTTTTCGGTATACGCGTAAAATTGACTAGTTTTACGGTTTTAAGGTTTCGGAGGCTTTAGGAGCTGAAATAAATTAAGGAAATTTAAGGTAACACTAGTAGTGTAATAATAAATAATAAAAAGAAAAAAAAATAAAAAAGAGGGGAGGGTCGGTTGTAGTCACGCAGGGAGAAGGAAAAAATGAAAAAAAATAGGAAAGTGGGCAATTATACTTGGGCTAGGATTTTGTACATAAATATATAATACCTTTAAAGAAAAAAAAAAGAACACAAATTCCTGGAGCAAAGAAAAAAACCGATGGCCACTTGAGAAAAGTTAGGGTTCTTCAAAAAAATCTTGTTTTCCATGGATCTTAAGGTAAAACCTTCAAATCCCTTTTCAATTTAATTGTTTTTAATTCATTCTTAATCATTATATGATGGATTTAGGTTAGTTTTAATTATAAAATCTGTATTCTAATGATATTATAATGATTAGGTGAATTAGGGCTTGTAATTAGCGGAGTTATGGGTAATTAATTAGACTAATTATGTTAAAATCGTTTTTTTAAAACTGGGAAGAATTTTAGGTCAATTGTTTTGACCATATATAGAGTTCTACAAACTTTTATTTTGCGATCCAAGTATCCATGGAAAGGTAATTGAATTGCCTTTCAAATTCAAGAAACGAGAACTAAATTGGAGGTCTGGAAGTGGGTCAAAAACATGTTACAACAGTCGGAGGTCAAAACAGTTTTGAAATCAGTCGAGTTTAATTTAATGTTTTAAGGTGATTGGGGTACTTAGGAATACACTTGAGCCCTATAATAAGCATGGTAGTTGGTTTATATATTAAATAAGAGACCTGAAGGGTGTCTAAACAAATGGGTTAGGGTAAGACCCCCTAATCATTACAAACTTTTTGTATGTTCAAAATCAGTAAAATCTGGATAGACAAAAGTATATATATATATATATATATATATATATATATATATATATATATATATATATATATATATATATATATATATATATATATATATATATATATATATATATATATATATATATATATATATATATATATATCGGGGCATGAACAGTAGCTTTAAGGTTGGGGAAAAGGGTAGGAGTTAACTGACATATGTAATGGCATAGGGTTTCCTTTACAGAGATTATGAGTATGGTTAGGTTGGCGTTTGGCTTAGAGTTTGGAGACCTAAAAATGGGGACTGTTTTGGGTAAAATGTTAACGAGATGGGTTATGAAGTAAACTAAGTTAAGGGCTTCATAGAGGGGTGTAATGAGATGCTTAGAGCATATAAATGAGGTATATATATGGGAGAAGGTTAGATGTCTATCATAGGTTGATGATCCATCTTAGTGTTTGGTTCATGTTTTGATTATGTGCTTTTGTTTGTTAGCTTTTTGCTAGTGCGCGGATTTTTGGAGAAGCTCAATCAGGTGAGTTTCATAGTCCCATGTTTTTATGAGCTATAAATGATTTGACTTCCAGATGGGATGGAAGAGACACTGTATGGTTTTGTAACTATTGTTGTGAATGTTTTTATGGCTTGCGATGGACTTGTGTGTACACTTATGTGACTAACTGCTATGCGATTCTTGATTGTTATTATGGTTTGACTTGGTACCAAGGGGATGTTGACAAGGTGGGGCCTTGGGGAGGTACATAGATGTGTGAGCATCTATAGGACCAATGGATAGTGAAAAGGCGGGGCCTTGGGATTGGTACATAGGTGTATGGGCGCCTATGGTACCATGGTGTTTGGTAAGGCTGGGAGCCTTGGATTTTGTTTGGAATGATTGATCTTAAATGTTAGTTGTTAATGCATATTTGTAGCACATTGTCCATATGTGTAGTGGTTTATGGTTGTTCACAGCTTATTATAATCTGTTTTCGGTTGGAGTCTAAACCTATGAATATCACCAACTTTATGTTGACGTGTTTTAGTGTCTCTTTCAGGTAAGAATGTGGTTAAGCTTGAGAGTAGAAGTGGCTAGTTTTGGTGGCATTAGGATTGCATATAGAAGGAGATCCCCGTTCCTTCTTAGTATATTTCTATGTGTTTTGAATAAGTGATACTTTGTGGACACCTTTATGATGTTTTGTTTGTGTTAATTGTTTGTCTTGGGTAAGAGGTAGGACTGTTACCTACTTGCCTAGACTCCTGCATTTTGTGGAGATATTGTCATGACATTTGTGTCACCATTTAATGACATTTCCATTTCATTTAGTTATCTCTATAGACACGCCATGTTGTGATGATATACATACGTCGCGCCCCTTATTCTGCGATGTTGGGGTGTGACAGAATGGTATCAGAGCAATGGTTATAGAGAATTAGGTTGCCTAGTCTAGTAGCCTAGTGTATAGCTTAAGGGTCCCTGCATATAGGCGTCATAGGAGTATGTGTGCATTTTATATTAATTAAAGTTTTCTGGATGTTATTGGTTTTTACTTGCGATGTTTGTTAAGTTTTGACTAGTATGGGTTGAACCATAGTAGTTCATACTTAGCCACATGTTATTTTCTTTCGGTTGTGACTAGTGCAGGTTGAACCATAATCATCCACGCTAGTCATTGTTGTTTTTTTTGCTTAAATTGTACATTATAGTACATAATTTGGTACATGGTAGTTTCTGTCTTTTGTTAAGTTATTTTATGTACCTGAGGTATAGTATTTTTCTTTTGATGTTTAAGTCATGTTCCCAAAGAATCATGTGGTGGTTCGAGTTATTAGGAGTAGGTGGATAAGAAGGATTTTAAGTTGTTTCCACTCTTATGGGCGACATGACTTATAACTGATTATGTTCTCGTTTTGGATTTAGTCTATGCTATTTTAGCTAGACTATGGATTTATGTATTCCAAGAGTTTGACTATATTATTTTAATGGATGGAGTTTTGGACTTTATTGGTTATGTGGTTATGAACTTATGTGAGTAGATGGATATATGTGTTATGTGTTGTATTAATTCTTATAAGTGTCATCATAGGAGGGAGTGCATTGGGGAAAGGGTAATTGCATATGTATGGTGGCCAACATAGTTATACAAGTACCACAACTTCAATTGATTCATAAGTATGATTGCATGAAAGAAGGTTAATACATGCTTGTATAGTCGATGTTGGACGGATTTAAGTATATGTATCCCGATATGCCTACATATGTATGATCCCTTGCAATTATCGATTGTATCCGTAGGAGGGTGGCTAGCTCGCTCTGTTTAGATATTCAACCTCCATTGTTGCGTATTCTTTGAGTTTCGTATTTCACGTGTACGTTTTAGAATGGTGTTCTTGGTTTTAAGTCTATTGAAATAACTTGGGATATCTTTTGAGATAATGAAATCTTTTGTGTTGGGTCTTACGTTTCTTTTGGTCTGTATATATTGAAAAAAAGGGGACTTGGAAATCTACTATAGAGTTAGATAGTTGGTTGTATTCGGTAAAATAACGGTTAGGTGTTGGAGTCGTGTTTGAAACAAGATGTACCATAAGATTTTTTTTAATCAACACTTATTTATTTCAAATTCTAAAAGACTTTCTTTAAAATAAAGCGAAATAAAATTTCTTTCTACTTAAATAGTTTATATAAGTGAGCTTAATCAATATACGTCATTTATAATTATTTATGCAAGACTAAACAAAGTTCATGAAAATTTCACATACATTTTTTTCTTTTCATTTAAAAAGGATTACGTTAATTACTAAGAGTATTCTTTAGTTTTTTTTTTAAAACAACTAGTATAAAACTGTTTTGGTCATAACTTGTTCGTTTTTAAAGCTTTTTGGGTGATTCAAAAGCCTAAAATTATGTACTCGGAATGTACTTTTAAAATATTCAGAATGTATAGTCATGGGAGGTCATTAGCTAGGTAGAAATTGTTGTATAAGTGTCGGGTTCAAGGTTGAGTTTCGAATAGTAGTTTTTACACTTATGATTTGGGATGTTCGGAGTACCTAGTCTTGAGTTGAGTCTTGTGATCGTATAGAGGGTTGTTTGTAGATCGTTTGAGTCACATAGATGTGGAGAGATAAAGAAAAATATTCTTTTATGGAGAGTCGATGTCGTGCAAAGTTTAAAAAAAATATGTCGCGGGGCGTAATATATTTTGGTTGCCATTGGGTGTTTCTTGGATTATTTTTCGTTGTCATAGGTCATTTTGAATTGATACATGTTTTGGGTTTGAGTTTTCTTTTGAGTCTCGTGGTTTTTGACTTGTTTTAACCGGTGCACGTGAAATGTCGTTAGTTATCCGTGGGTTTGATTCGTTGATCGTATCTAGTGGATTCAGGATGTAGTTTTGGGTTCGTATTGATTGGGAGCGTTGAGGTAGACATATGAAAGACTTGGTCGCGCCTACACGATTAAGTAGGTGGCCCTAAGAGAATGGTCGGAATGCCCTTAATGGGGATGAAAGAGTTAATAGTTCGTAGACGAACTAATGTGGTCATGAGGTCTCTTAGGAGTGCCAAGGGAGATGAATAGAGATTTGTATAATGTATGGATATTGGCACAAGTAACGTGCCATAGAGAGTGTTGGAAGGGGATATAATACCTCAAAGGTATTTATGATTGTTCGTAAGGCATGTAAGTTTTCCAAAAATTTCCTGAGATTTAGCAGGTTTGCCTATGACTGTGAGGTAGAACCATAAATAGAGCAAGTAGGAGAAGTGAGAGGAGTTGTAGTTAGTGCCTTTCCAAGGAAATTGTTGATGGAATGATTTTAAGAGCAAGAGTTGTTAGAAATTGCAACGGATGCAAGGTAAAATTTGAGTTGCTTAGTAGTAGATTGGCTGTGAAAAGCGGTTGAGTGGTCTGATAAGAGGAAGTATTGGTCTTTTAGAATATGATACTATGTTTTACCACCAAGTATAAAAATTATGTGTTCCAAGTCTAATCGAATTGATAACTGGTTAACTATGTGACTCAGCTGTCTTTGGTGGAAACAAATGTTGTGTCGTTGTAGTAAAATTAAAAGGTGCAAAAACTTTGAAGTAAAAAGCAGGTAAAATAAATCTAAATCTAATTTAAAATAAATGACGGTAATTTAAAAGCGTGACGAGAAACTAAAAGGCACTTAAAGTAAATAACGCGAACTTAAAATTATCTAAGGCAAACTTAAAACGTAACTAAAACTTAAACTAAGGCAAGACTTAAAATAAATCTAAGGCAAGTAAACTTAAATTGCGACTAAGTAAAAAGGCGGGAAAAGTAAAGCTTAAAAATAAAAATTTGAAAACAGAAACTTAAATTAACCTGAAAACAGCTCATTCGGAATAAACCTTCGTTCGGAATAAATCACTCGTTCGGAATGTCACCTTCGTCCGGAATAATTTCTTCTTTACTCGGAATAATTCTTCATGCGGAATAAAACACTCTCATTCGGAATAACAAGACCAAAACCTTTCATCCGGAATATTACGAGTGAACGCCTTGATCCAGAATGTTAGATGTTCCAAATGAATCACTCTGATCCGGAATATATTCTGAATGAAGACCTTGATCTGGAATGTTTGATGTTCTGAATGAATCACCTTGATCCGGAATATTCACCTTCATTCAGAATATTCTACTGATCCGGAACAAATCCTCAAATCCTTCGTTCGGAATGTTCCAAATGAACCCTTGATCCGGAATATTGAATGTTTCGAATGAACAATCTTTGATTCGGAAGAAGTTGTTGATCCGGAATATCTTACTTGGTTCGGAATATCTGCTCTGATCCGGAATAAAAGCTTTATCCGGAATATGTCACCTATCCGGAATATCTTCCTTTATTCGTAGTGAATTGCTGATACGGAACAAGTGCCTTGGTTCGGAATATCCTGGGAAAACAGTAACGAAGAACACGGGACAAGAAAGAGACGAATCTAGACAAAAACTATCAAAATCAACCAAAAGATTAAATCAAACTAATCACAAATAATCAACTAATGATAATCTATCAATCCTAATCAATAAAACTAACAATAAACACCACAATAATCAAAACCCACTAGATCAAATCAATAAAAATCAAGAACATGAACATGAACAATAAAGCATAAAGATTAAAGATCAAATAAGAAAGGAAGATAGAAGATTGACAATAAAATTAAAGATTGACAATAATTAAAAGGAAACTTACTTGAAATTAAATGAATTTAAGGTGCAAGACAAGTATTTAAATTTGACAATTAAGTAAATGACATGTATTTAAATGTGCAAGGAAATGAAAATGGAAGAACTAGTGTCACTCTAGCCAACAAAATGAAAATGAAATCCTAATGATCTATTTATAGGAGGATTAGGGAGGTGCTTAGGAAGCTTCCTCCCCTCTTCCTTCTTTCTTTAATTGCATGATTAAGTCCTTGTCTTCTTAATTCTTCGACTTTTGACTTTGTCTCGGGATTAATAAACTCGTCTTGTAATTTCTTCAATAAATTAGACTTGAGTTCTTCGGCTTTTAGTAAACTTCCATCTTTTGACTTTTTTCTTCGATAAATCTTCAGAATTGGTCTTGGACTTCCGTTCTTTTTGCACTCTTGATTTCTTGACTTCGTCTTTTGTCTTTTTCTTCGATAAAAGCCCGTGAATGCCCGTGTTTTCTCACCTTTTCACATTTTCGTCCTAAATCACAACAAAAACACAAACCACGCATAATTCCGACATTTACGACATAAAATACACGTTTTGGCTCGGTTATTATTGTAGTTAAGTGGTAAAAAGGATGGGTCTTTACACACCTATCAAATCCCCTACACTTGACCATTGCAATGTCCTCATGCAATGCATTAGTTACAAAGCACGTTTACACTTTTCATTACAATCAATCCACCTTGGCGTTTATTAAAGAGATAGAAAATAACAAAACAAGTAAAGAAATAAAAAACATACCTTAGGGTTTTGAAAATGTCACGAATGATCATCATCCTCAAGTTTTCACTTTCTCCAAACCAAGCTTAAAAACGAGATCATTGTTATTATAAGTTAGCAAACTAACATGAACTCGTGTGGGTCAATTATTTACTTAGACTCCCTTATTCCTAGGCGTATCTCTTATATTTTATTATTGTCTTGAATGATCACGAGGATGCATTGTTGACTTATTTCGATAGTTATTAAGGCTGAAAATAAAGTGAGACGATTTAATCAATAGTTAGCTAAAGGACAAAATCTTTTAAAACTGCTTCTTGGGACCTCATAAAATTCATATCTTGGCATAACTCGCTTCGCGATTTGAGACCTTTCTCGGACCGATATTTGGCAGCGACTTCATACTTCAAATCTTGAGAGACGTTCATGAAATAATGGTCTTCTCTTCATAATAGTAATTTCTTCACTTGAACTTTTTGAGAGATTCTTCATATTTGGACCACGACTTCTTCATTTTTCTCCAATCTTTATTTGGGATTTTGATATAAAACGATCCGCCTCCTTTTAGGACTTGGAATTATTTATCCTCATACCTTGTTAGGGCCTTTTTGGATAGACTTCTCCATGATCTTTTGGGGAGTATTTGCTTTTCGTCGTGTGTCTCGATCCTTCATATTAATTTTTGATAAATGATTCTTCACATCACTTTGGATCTTTAGCAACAAAATGTAGCCCTCATGCCTTGTTAGGACCTTTTTGGACTCGCCAATCTTCGCATCCCGCTTTAATAAGTTATGCCTTGGCTATGAACTCTAATCATTACCGAGCAACTTTTAAACGATCATGGGCTAGAAGCTAAGTAACTTTTCAAATCGTACAACCTTATTTATTGCAGATAAATTTATTAACAAGTGATGGGAGAATAGGCTTATAATTAACTCACATAAATTCACAAAAGAATACCAAACTTATAATTGGCTCTATCGTCTCTCGTTCTCCACAGTTTAAAATATCAAGAATGAGACTCGTGGATGCTTAGCCTATTAAATCAAAGTTTTGGGTTTTTGAGTCGCCTATAGGATCTTGCAAATTCTTAGACTTTTTCAAGTTTAGAAAACGCATTTTAAAGTTCCCTTGATAAACGACTCTCTAGGATCAATTATAGGAACTTGCGAAAAGTTCTTGTTCTTAACCCGTGAGAGTTAAGACTTTCGCGTTTTATAGCTCCCTATATAAAAGCCTAGCAAAACTTGACTCAAACACGTTAAGGATATTAGCTAGAGTAAACTTAGATAAGTAAACTCGGGTTGAGTCAAAAGATTCACAACGTTTGAAAATTAAAACCACTTTATTAAAATTTATTCTAGTAAAGAAAGAAAATAACTATACAAAAGGAAAAACTAATAGGCCAAAATAGATCAAATATTTTGAAAAATGTCGAAAAATTGATTTTCCGGTTAAAATGAGGACAAATACAAGGAAAAGGCCACTTAACTTCGATAGAAGTCCCCCCTACACTTGATATAAACATTGTCCTCAATGTTTAAGCATGTGGGAGTAAGCTCCCCTACACTTAGGACATTGTGTACTTTGTTTAAATCTTGCTAAGGAAAAGACAACTAACGAGATTCCTATTTAATATTGAGAAAATATAAAATAGTGAATCGAAAAGAGTTTAGGATAGAACCGGTAAGACGGGAACACTGAATCATGGGTCGTCAAAAATCATCAAGAGTGGATCATTGAGCTCTCAAATTCTGAATATGAGAAGAGAGGAAATAACAAACACCAACGGGTCTCCCCTACACTTGGGATATAGATAGATAAAAGATAGATACATGGGTTGCCTCCCAAGAAGCGCTTTATTTTTGTTCACCGAGTCGCGAGCCTGACTCGACCTTGATTATCATAGGAAGAAGCATGAAACATATCCACCGGGATCAAATACATAGTTTTCGTCCATCAAATAGCACAAGCTTAAGGTGAACAAGGTAAGCCAAAGAAGAGTAGGCAAGGTTCCCTTAAGCAAAGATCGAGCACGGTGGGAGCAAGTATGGTGAGGTGCAAGCATATCTTCATTAGTTCCAAAGATTTTTACTTTTATTTCATCAGATGGATACTGAGATGGCTGAAGAATATCGATACCGGGATCGAACACCTATTCCTTTAAGGGAAAATAGCACTCAGGCTCAGCAGAATTTGAAGATGATCCGCTAAGAAAATGCACAACCTCGTCCTCAGAAGGTGGACAAAGAGGTGTCAAAACAAACGTGCTGCGGATGTTGGTGTCGTCCGGTTGCTTCTCCTTTGAAAGAATTTTCTTCAAATCCGAAGTAGGATCAAGACCATAATCATCAAAGTCCAAAGGAGGAGCATCACTCTCATGAGGGAAGTATGTATTGAGAAAAGTAGAGAAGTCTTCCTCAAATGAGTAGTCATCCAAAGTAGGATTAAGCATGGATGGCGGAGGATCTTCATCATGAGAAGAATCACTCGAAAGAGTATCGGCCTCATCAAAATCATCATAGGTGGGCATGTCGGGATACTCGGAAGTAAAGTCATCATAATCATCTCCATCTGAGCTAGAATCATCATCATAAGCATCATAGATCGGTGGAGAATCATATATGGGTGAAGGTTCCAAATTGGAGAGAAAATCATCCGCATCATCTTGAAAAAGTGGATTATCATTGCAAGAATCGAATAGAGGATTGTTGTGGACGACAAAATCATCGAGCACATTAATCATATTCGCTGATTCTCTTCCATAGGATTTTCTTGTAAGCTTCCCCATTTCAAAAACTTGTGCATCATCCCCGACTCTTAAGATGAGCTCACACTTATCCACATCTATTAAATCTCTACCGGTTCTCAAAAATGGGCATCCAAGTATTAACAGAATACGAGGGTCCATTTCATAATCAACAATGACAAAGTCGACCGGGAAAGTGAATGTGCCAACTTTAATGAACACATCTTCGGCAATACCAACGAGGTAAGCGAGAGTGCGATTGGCTAGCTCAAGAGTCATCTTCGTGGGTGTAAGGTCAGGCAATGATAACTTTTTCCAAACACTTAAAGGCATCAAATTAATACTTGCCCCGAGATCGGCTAAGGAAATTTGTCGGTTTGGTTAAAAGTACAAGGTAGCACAAAACGACCAGGATCTCCAAGTTTCTCCGGAAGTTCTTTAAGAAGGACGGTAGAACAATTTTCATTCAATCGAGTATTAACATACTCGGCCATCTTCTCCTTCTTGCTAAGCAATTCCTTAAACATCTTGACAAATTTAGGCATTTGTGCTAGAGCTTCAACAAGGGGAAAAGTGACGGTCATTTCCGAAACTTTCTTCAAATAGTTTGACACTTGAATGTCATCCTTGGTGTGCAGTTTGGCCTTGTCTAAGCGAGATGGATAAGGAATCTTGGGTTTATAGGTAGAAGGTGTAGGTGAAGGTTGAGATGTTGAAGGGTTAAAGGTGGAAGGTGGGGTTGGTGGAGGATTCTTGGTGGGCACTTCGTCATGACGAAGCGGAGACGGTAATGGTGTACTAATACTATGTAACACCCCCAGATTTATACAACTCAATACAGCGAAAGACTCGTTGGTGTTACGGGATAGCACATCACTCACATCAAGACAACGCATAAAAATCGCATCGTTTAATAATAAAAGCATTTCCATTCATAAATATCAAAGTTACATAGGTCCCAAGTCATATTAATTCATACAAAGTTTTACAAAGTATTTGAATGGAAATTATTGTTTAAGTGTGGGCCATGAATTCTTGTCTTCTTCGCGAGAATTACCTTCAAGTACCTGAGATAAAACTTGTTAAAAGAAAAGGGTCAGCGATAACGCCGAGTGAATTCATATAGTTTAATAAATTCCATCAATTTAACATCGGTATAAAATTATTACCGAAAATCATTTTGTACAAACATTGTAATAGGCCATAAAATAGCCCAAGTCATTTTACACAAATCCTTATCAAAATCATAATATAGGCGTTTGCCTTAAAAATCATTATACGAGCCAATGTCGTAAAAACATCATACAATACGTCTTATGACGTTGTATGAAAATAAAAACCGTTATATGAATATGGTTATGAAAACCAAAACACGAACATAATATCAATAGTATGACCCCGTATTGCTAGTCAGGCAATACATCGTAATTCGGTGCGTCTAGTAGTATTTCGTTAATTTGGATTATTATAAGCCGCATGAGATTGTTACCTTACTAAAACAAACAACGGGTAGCTAGCCCGAAACTCATTTGCCCATCTAAATTAGCGTGTCGTCACAAAGGTCATGCTATGGAAATCTTCTCATACATAAATTCGCTTACCAATCCATGTGGCACGACGGGGATCAACCGTCAAGGCGCGAACTGGGGTGATAGTCCCCAAATAGTACTATTATATGCATAAGCGTCTACCAAATCCCGGTAGTTCACAATTCATGCTAATGGGACTTTTAGTGACATAACCTAACTTTAATAATCCATTTTATTTCATCTATCGGGTCCTTTAATCATTTATCGGGTCATATAATCGAGTCATACAATCATTCGGGTCCAAATCAATAAACAAACAATCGGGACAAATGGTGTCCTATTTTATAAAAACTAACATGTTATCTCCCTCGCGGGTTTATAAAACATTTATAAAAACATTTAAAAGAGTGCGAGGCTATGAACTCACGTTGATGTGGGAAAGCGGGTTATCGGCAATTCGGATGTACGGTACGTGCTTCAATCACGGAAACCTAGACAAATAATACTTGTTTTAGACTCTTGTACAACGACTTTATAAAAATAACAATTATGTATACATATGATGATTTTATATATATGATGATGATCAAGTGGGTTTATACATTCTCATTTACTCATTCATTATAGTGTTTATGTATTGGTAACATTTTTATACTAGTTTCACAAGTTTATCTTGTTTATATGTTTTAGGCCCAATAAGCCTATTATTAGCCCAATAACTTATATTAGTCCATTTTACACTTTTATTATCAGTATTATACTTTACATGTTGGGCCCAAGTGGGTTAAGACCAATAAGTAAATTTATAAGTTTTTAGCCCATTTAGTTGGATTATTAGTCCAATAATGCTAACTTAGCCCGTTAATGTCCATATGTTATTTAGTTCGGGTTTTATCGGTTTTTACTTGTATTAAGTACTTATATATCATTATATGACCTTTAAAAAGTTTACATTAGACGGGTCCGATCGTCTAAGTTTTAATTGACGAAAAACGTTAATTTTACGGTATTAGCCTAAAAGACGTAAAAATCATGTTTATAGTTTTATAAGTTATAAAACTTACCAAACTACCATTTTTATATAATGTCCATTTATTTATCCTTATAAATATTTATATAAATGAAATATATAAGGTAGTGGGTTTTAATTTCACATTTTATACTATATTATTTTGAGTGCTTATATAATACTATTATACTTTAATTTCCAAAATCTGATTTTTATTTTCATGTTCACCAAAACTGCCATATCTAGAGTTCTATATGGAGATAGAAGCTCAAATTTTTATGACATAAACTACATGATATGTGCTCCATTTAACTCTACTATAGCTACTGTTGAATCAGCCTCTAAGTATTTTCTAAAAATCGTCCAAAACAGTGAACTCAGATTTGTACTCTAAACTTGTTTTGATCATATCTCACTCATTACAATGATTCCATTGCATGGCCAACTCTCACATGTGTACAAAACATATTACTTACTTTATATCTATTAATCTATGCCATTTTTATCAGTTCATCATATGATTCTTTACTTTTTTATAAATCCAACAATTTAAACAAGATTTTAGCCTTGTTTCTTATAGTTTTTTTATCTTTTTAAGCATGTTTATCAACACCAAATCCCCACACAATATTTTTTAATCATCATTCATCATTCATCATCATATACATATACATAATTAAAAGAAATACAAGATTACATAACCAAAAATAACAAGAGGATGAGGAGAACAATCTTTATACCACCATGATGATGTAGGTTGTGATCAAAACATGGATTTTGATGGAGAAACTTGTGAATAACCAAGACCATCTTCAAGACCACCATTATTCATGAACACCTTGTAGAAAATAAGCCCCAAGACACCAACAATACTTCTCCTTGGATGTTAAAACTTGCACCAATCTTCATCTTTTTGAATGGAGATTAACATATGTTAATTATAACAAATGTTTGTGGTTAAATTTTGTATGAATGGGGTGTTGTGGTGATGATATGGGAAGAAATCATAGAGGGGGGAAGAGAGGATTTAGTTGTTTGCATGAGTGAGAAAAGGAGAAATGGTTTTGGAGTTGCTAGTTAGTGGTTTTGTGGGATGAGTGGCTTCATTTTGAAGCTAATGGACAAGTGTCCATAAAAATGTCACCAAGGGTGTTGGTGTGGCTTACTCTTGTCGTCCAAGAGTGGGGGTGGGGCAAGATTTATCTTGTATCATCCCCATTTAAATACGGGTACTCCTCGATTCTAGTTTCCTCGATTTTGCGTGCCCTCGGGTCGTTTTACGAAAAACGTTTTTATAAATTATGAATCAACGATACAAAACGAATCTAATAAAAATCGTCTCATCAAAAACGGAGTTCGAAAACGTAAATACGTAATCCTAAGGTTTCCGGTTTAGTCGTAAAGGACGTTAAAATAAAATCGTAAGTCCTAATCTCTTCTCGTAAATTTGTGAGTTTATGAACCAACACAAATTTAAAACTCCAAAATAATATTCACGGATAAATTTATTTTCTGAAATGTCGGACTGTCACCAAAGACGGTGTATGTAAACGTAAGCACGTAACGTATAATCCTCCGGTTTAGACGTAGTCGATGCTACTTCAAGACGTAAATCCAAATTACTTCCCAAAAATAAGTGAGTTCATATTAAAACATTAAAATAATGTTTTTAAATAATATTTGAGAATAAAATATCAACCATAAATTGACGGATTGTCACAGCATTTACCCCTAAACAGGATCTTTGTCCTCAAAGATCATCTTACTACTCGCTTCTTATAGAGTTAAAGCCATGTGGGTATTTCCTCCACATTCGGTCTTTTCTCACAAGTGTAATTCATTACAATACGCGAGTTTCATCAAACATATCTACGGGAATAAGATCAGGCTAAATGTTGACTTACTTTCTCTATCCATGATATTCACGGGTTTTTGACGAATGCAACTTTTCGCCGATCTAAACTCTACTAAGAAACAATCAGATTCTCACTTGATAGATATTCCATCAAGTTCGATATACGAATCCTAATTCACGCAGCTCTTGAAGTCCTAGGGTAGATCCAGCTTATATGCCTTTCAAACCAATCTTTTTACATCATCTCAATAGTCCCATACAACGGGGACTTAATTCCCATGATCTTTCAGATCTTCAATTCATCTTTCTATGGTGAATATTTTTGGCATAACGTCGCTACCCATCCGACACTTCAAGATCTACATTTCATATTCACATAACCTCCTGCCCACTACTGACAGTCAATAATCACATCCTAATTTCAACAATCATTTCAGGTCTCGCGGGTCGAGTATTTTGTAAGGTTAGGTTCGCCATCATAGGAAACCTTAAACCTAAAAGACATGTCCAACTCACAATGGGTGTATGTCGGGTGTCTTCATCTCAGCTCCTGCTTACAGATGCTCTAATATAGATCCTAACAAGATTCGATCTCGATCCTAATACGATAATTTTAAAGGATAATCTCTCCAAGGAAAACGATTATACGGTTCATTACCAAAGGTCAATCATTCGAACATAGAACATCGCTTATAGTATTTTGTATCATTACTTTACCTCGTCCCTTCGATTGGGGTGGTAAACAGTACTCTCATTAAGGTTCGTTCTCAACGACTTCTGAGCAAATCTCTAGAAATTCGATGCGAAGCGAGGATCTTGTTAGATATGATCGATATAGGCACACTATGTTTACACAACTCCTTTAAATACAAAAGATTCAATTTCTTCATCAAGAATCTATCATTAACAGGAATGATATTAGCAGATTTGGTTAGTCTGTCGACGATGACCCAAATCCAATCAAATTCAGAAGATGACATTTGCAATAGCTAGTCGTTTACTAATTTATGAGGCAATGTCTGCCTTCATAATTTGCCATTAGTACAACCTCTTCAAATAAGGATACATTTAATCAGAAACGACATGAATAGAATATTTATACTTACGGGATTCCAACATAACTATATCTCACAATCTCTATATTTAGGCAACCACAAGTGGTCTTTAAAACATTTAACGCCATCGGCTTCTCAATTCTAATGGTTCACATTAGCCGCGAACCCCTTTTATTATCTATATTATCCTTTTTACAAGCATCAGCTACTTTTAAATTGTTCGGCAATTTATTTTGCACAGTCATTACTAAGGAATAAATCCTAATTGATTCTTTATCCTTTCTATATTATGTGTCAGTATCTACATTCACCTTCCCTGAGGAAATAATTATCATGACCGTATTTATTTAAAAATTTCTCTCTTCACATTTTCTAAGTTTTAGTTCTATCTCAACTATTATTTTTATCAATTGTGCTCAATCCAACGTTTAAAGCGTCGATAATTACTACAAGTATTTAAATAATAAATATTTAATTTATATGAAACGTAAACGTAAAGATTTTAAATTTCTTAGTCCGTCCAATTATATGAAAATGTTAAAAATAATTTTTAATTTAATTAATACGATTTTTGTTGATTTATCAAAAATAATTAATAGGATTCGTAAATGTTCGAAAAATCCTTGTTTATATTTTGGTCAAAATTTTCTTAGTTGAAAAGCAAAAAGTATTGTTTCAAATTTCAAGTCATAAGTTATATAGTTTCCTCAATTCTTCTTAAGTTGTCTAGAAGTATACACGAACATTTACCCCTAAACAGAAGTTTAAATGGTTTGTGTATAAGGGAATAATCCCTTAAAAATCTTTTGTTAAAACATTTTTCAAAATAATATAGAGGATTAAGTCTTAAATCATATGTTAAAAATTCAAGGTACAGGGTTTTTTTTTATTTATTGTTCGGTCAATTCAGGGCAATCTATAAATAATTATTAACTCATTATTATTCTTATATACAAACAAATGGTCCTTAATGATCTCAAGCATGAATTTATCAATTTATAGCCTACACACGTGATTCACCCAATTTATGAATGCTACATGTGTATTAGTCAATCCAAACGTCATCACGTGAAACTCAAAATTTTCATTACAAGTACCGGATGTAGTGATTGGAATAGATAATCTTCTTTACGGATGCGAAATTGATAATAACCATGTTGTGGATCAAATCTTTAAAACATACGCTAGAACCTTGTAAATGATCGAACAAATCTTCCATTTCGAGTCATGGATATCGTTTTCGATTGTCATTTTACTCAGTTCACAGTAATCTATAAATATAAGGAATGATAATACCATAGCTCTTCATGATGACGAGCTCGGTAGAATAAAATCTTTCTCCGACAACTCTCTCAGTTGTACGGTAATTCCTTTAATTTAGATGGTGCTGATGTACAATGCACATGCCACAGGTGCAGCACCGGTAATATAATCAATACCAGTTTCAACTTGCCTTAATGGCGAAAGTCTAGGTAATTCACCAACAAATACCTCCTAAAGTTTTAGATAACATAAAAATCTTTTAATAAATTCATATTAAGTTCTTTAACTTGTTTTAATCCATTTTATACTCAATTCGATATCCTACCTCATTCTCCAATAGATTCAACCTTATTCTTAAACCTTAATAGCACAATAAAAGCTCGATATGAACAACACTTAATTTCCAATCCTATAGCTCTTACAACAATAATTATCAAATGAGTGTCTAGTATGAAATGACTCATACATTCAATTAGACTTCTCGGAAAGGTACTAGTGGCATGAGGCTTTTTGGTAATGGTTCCAATGACAGCCTCAAGTGCAACATTCACCCCTTTCGATTTCAAATATAAGAATTGGGTGACAACAAATCAGATGACATCTTTCTAGGTGGTAACGTTTTGTCAAACTCCACTCTATAAGAAAAGATCGTCATGACATCGATATCAGATTTAATTTCTCCAATTCTTCTTCAACATCACAATCAACTAATATCGACATTTCTACGAATATCAACCATTCGTTGGGATCATAAATATCCACAACTTGGTTTAGATCTAGGATATCTAGAATTTCTCCGGGAATAGCTTCGATTGATTTGCTAGGGGAGTTAGGGTTTCTTGTGACAATCTACGTCGTATAAATACCTCGTATAAGTATTAAATAATCATCAAACAATCATGTAATCAAATTACATCATATATATATATATATATATATATATATATATATATATATATATATATATATATATATATATATATATATATATATATATATATATATATATATATATATATATATATATATAATCCAAGTTATATATATATATATATATATTAAAATAACACTTCTCAGTCTGGCGTTGTCGGTAACTCGGGAATTCTTCGGCACCGTTATAGTCAAAAGATTTTTAGACATCTTTAGAAAAATGTTTATAGTTAAAAGATTTTGAAATGTTTTATTCAAAACCTTAGTTTTAAAAATCTTTCGTTCTCTATAATGAGAGCTCTGGTACCAAACTGTAACACCCCCAAATTTATACAACTCAATACAGCGGAAGACTCGTTGGTGTTACGGGATAGCACATTACTCACATCATAGACAACGCATAAAAATCGCGTCGTTTAATAATAAAAGCATTTCCATTCATAAATTTCAAAGTTACATAGGTCCCAAGTCATATTAATTCATACAAAGTTTTACAAAGTATTTGAATGGAAATTATTGTTTAAGTGCGGGCCATGAATTCTTGTCTTCTTCGCGAGAATTACCTTCAAGTACCTGAGATAAAACATGTTAAAAGAAAAGGGTCATCGATAACGCCGAGTGAATTCATAGAGTTTAATAAATTCCATCAATTTAACATCGGTATAAAATTATTACCGAAAATCATTTTGTACAAACATTGTAATAGGCCATAAAATAGCCCAAGTCGTTTTACACAAATCCTTATCAAAATCATAATATAGGCGTTTGCCTTAAAAATCATTATACGAGCCAATGTCGTAAAAACATCATACAATACGTCTTATGACGTTGTATGAAAATAAAAACCGTTATATGAATATGGTTATGAAAACCAAAACACGAACATAATATCAATAGTATGACCCCGTATTGCTAGTCAGGCAATACATCGTAATTCGGTGCGTCTAGTAGTATTTCGTTAATTTGGATTATTATAAGTCGCATGACATTGTTACCTTACTAAAACAAACAACGGGTAGCTAGCCCGAAACTCATTTGCCCATCTAAATTAGCGTGTCGTCACAAAGGTCACGCTATGGAAATCTTCTCATACATAAATTCTCTTACCAATCCATGTGGCACGACGGGGATCAACCGTCAAGGCGCGAACTGGGGTGATCGTCCCCAAATAGTACTATTATATGCATAAGCGTCTACCAAATACCGGTAGTTCACAATTCATGCTAATGGGACTTTTAGTGACATAACCTAACTTTAATAATCCATTTTATTTCATCTATCGGGTCCTTTAATCATTTATCGGGTCATACAATCGGGTCATACAATCATTCGGGTCCAAATCAATAAACAAACAATCGGGACAAATGGTGTCCTATTTTATAAAAACTAACATGTTATCTCCCTCGTGGGTTTATAAAACATTTATAAAAACATTTAAAAGAGTGCGAGGCTATGAACTCACGTTGATGTGGGAAAGCGGGTTATCGGCAATTCGGATGTACGGTACGTGCTTCAATCACGGAAACCTAGACAAATAATACTTGTCTTAGACTCTTGTCCAACGACTTTATAAAAATAACAATTATGTATACATATGATGATTTTATATATATGATGATGATCAAGTGGGTTTATACATTCTTATTTACTCATTCATTATAGTGTTTATGTGTTGGTAACATTTTTATACTAGTTTCACTAGTTTATCTTGTTTATATGTTTTAGGCCCAATAAGCCTATTATTAGCCCAATACCTTATATTAGTCCATTTTACACTTTTATTATCAGTATTATACTTTACAAGTTGGGCCCAAGTGGGTTAAGACCAATAAGAAAATTTATAAGTGTTTAGCCCATTTAGTTGGATTATTAGTCCAATAATGCTAACTTAGCCCGTTAATGTCCATATGTTATTTAGTTCGGGTTTTATCGGTTTTTACTTGTATTAAGTACTTATATATCATTATATGACCTTTAAAAAGTTTACATTAGACGGGTCCGATCGTCTAAGTTTTAATTGACGAAAAACGTTAATTTTACGGTACTAGCCGAAAAGACGTAAAAATCATGTTTATAATTTTATAAGTTATAAAACTTACCAAACTACCATTTTTATATAATGTCCATTTATTTATCCTTATAAATATTTATGTAAATGAAATATATAAGTTAGTGGGTTTTAATTTCACATTTTATACTATATTATTTTGAGTGCTTATATAATACTATTATACTTTAATTTCCAAAATCTGATTTTTATTTTCATGTTCACCAAAACTTCCATATCTAGAGTTATATATGGAGATAGAAGCTCAAATTTTTATGACATAAACTACATGATATGTGCTCCATTTAACTCTACTATAGCTACTGTTGAATCAGCTTCTATGTATTTTCAAAAAATCGTACAAAACAGTGAACTTAGATTTGTACTCTAAACTTGTTTTGATCATATCTCACTCATTACAATGATTCCATTGCATGGCCAACTCTCACATGTGTACAAGACATATTACTTACTGTATATCTATTAATCTATGCCATTTTTATCAGTTCATCATATGATTCTTTACTGTTTTATACAACCAACAATTTAAACAAGATTTTAGCCTTGTTTCTTATAGTTTTTCATCTTTTTAAGCATGTTTATCGACACCAAATCCCCACACAATATTTTTTAATCATCATTCATCATTAATCATCATATACATATACATAAGTAAAAGAAATAAAAGATTACATAATCAAAAATAACAAGAGGATGAGGAGAACAATCTTTATACCACCATGATGATGTAGGTTGTGATCAAAACATGGATTTTGATGGAGAAACTTGTGAATAACCAAGACCATCTTCAAGACCACCATTCTTCATGAAAACCTTGTGCAAAATCAGCCCCAAGACACCAACAATACTTCTCCTTGGATGTTAAAACTTGCACCAATCTTCATCTCTTTGAATGGAGATTAACAAATGTTAATTATAACAAATGTTTGTGGTTAAATTTTGTATGAATGGGGAGTTGTGGTAATGATATGGGACGAAATCATAGAGGGATGAAGAGAGGATTTAGTTGTTTGCATGAGTGAGAAAAGGAGAAATGGTTTTGGAGTTGCTAGTTAGTGGTTTTGTAGGATGAGTGGCTTCATTTTGAAGCTAATGGACAAGTGTCCATAAAAATGACACCAAGGGTGTTGGTGTGGCTTACTCTTGCCGTCCAAGAGTGGGGGTGGGGCAAGATTTATCTTGTCTCATCTCCATTTAAATACGGGTACTCCTCGATTCTAGTTTCCTCGATTTGCGTGCCCTTGGGTCGTTTTACGAAAAACGCTTTTATAAATTATGAATCAACGATACAAAACGAATCTAATAAAAATTGTCTCATCAAAAACGGAGTTCGAAAACGTAAATACGTAATCCCAAGGTTTCCGGTTTAGTCGTAAAGGACGTTAAAATAAAATCATAAGTCCTAATCTCTTCTCGTAAATTTGTGGGTTTATGAACCAACACAAATTTAAAACTCCAAAATAATATTCACGGATAAATTTATTTTCTGAAATGTCGGACTGTCACCAAAGACGGTGTATGTAAACGTAAGCACGTAACGTAGAATCCTACGGTTTAGACGTAGTCGATGCTACTTCAAGACGTAAATCTAAATTACTTCCCAAAAATAAGTGAGTTCATATTATAACATTAAAATAATGTTTTTAAATAATATTTGAGAATAAAATATCAACCATAAATTGACGGATTGTCACATACTAGGTGTGGGAGTAGTAGGGATAAATGGTGGTGGAGGAGGTGTAGATGATGGGGGCGGGATAGGTGGTCCTACTAAAGTAACTCCACTACGGGTAGTAATAGCACTCACATTCGCTCTCGGGTTGGTGAAGGTGTTTGAAGGTAGAGAACTCGAAGTAGAGGGTTGAATGGTGGGCAAGAAACTAGCCAGCTGATGTATGGTGGAATGTATATGTGATAATTAGTTATGTTATAGGGTAAATTAGAAAATTACCTTTAGGAAAAAGTAATAGTCTAAAATTACCAAAGACGAATTCAATTAAACACGTTTGTGAACCAAGTTCATTGTACACGAAGATAGAGTGAATTTGAGACGTTTCGTATTGATTTGGACAATTGATTCGAATTGGTTTTCGGTTTTAAAACGAGAAATTGAATCTACCAATTTTAAACTATTTAATCTTAACCTAAAGTGCATGAATCGTAAACCCCGCTATTATTTAATCTAATAACAAATACTCAAAATTTAAAACTATTTAAAAATTAATCTAATATAAAAATCTATAAAAATAATTCTATTTAATTAAAAAATGACTTTTAAACTATTTTTAGAAATATAATTAACTTTTTAAACTAATTAACTTTACTAAAATTTACTTAAACCAAATCTATATTAAAAACCATATTTTTATTTAAATCTAAAATAAATAAAATCTAATTAATTGAAAACTTTTTAAACTTTTAAAATTAATAAAAACATTTTTATTTTTATTTAATTTTATTTTGAACTAATTATTATTAAAAACTCAAAATTTTCTTTAATAAAAACATTAATTAAAAGTTATTTAAAAATGTAAGTTTAAATAAAACAAACTTTTAATCAAAACTGCCCGAGACAAAAGTACTATATTAATTAATATTCTGAAAGAAAACTCAAAAGAGCTTGTGAGCTCAGTGGTAAACACACAAGACGTATACCCTTGAGGTCAAGGGTTCGAGTCCCTCAAGGGACCTGTTTTTGTGATTTTATTTTTGGACATGAAAATAAAAAGGACCACGGGAATGGTCAAATGAGATACTTATTTTAATTAAGCTAATAGGAATCAACTTTTTGGGTTAATCAGAACAATTAATTCTGATAACATTTGAAAATCAGCAAATCCAAAACGAATAACCAAATTACAAATAACAGCTAAATAAAGCTAAGAGAAAGCTTATAGGAATCTCAAACCAACAGTCCAACAAATAACAACATAAATGCGTTTATCAGTAAGATTAGATCAAGCAAAAATTTATAGCAGATGATAAAAACGCTAATCAGTCCATACCTCTAATAGAACAAGTTACATAATACAATAACTAGTATTATTCAAGTACCAGTAAACTAACATAACAACTAGATTTGATCTTATAAAGCATAAATAAAAAAATAAACAAAAGACACTAAGAAATCTTTCAGATCAAGCATATAAAACGCATAACCAAAACTCAGCCTTGGCACATCATCCACTCAATTCAGCAAACTCAAATACAATAAGCTTTTATCAGTATAACTCTAACAGAAGCAACTTTTTCGTTTAAATTCATAGATCAAGACATAAAAACATTAAAACTTCAGATAAAATCATCAATCTAAATTAAAACAGTTTAATTCACCATGAACATGAAGAGCACATAAACAATATAACAGAATAATCATAAGCAGATTCAATTCAACTTCTAAGAACAATTAAACTAAATCATACGAGAAAATTTATTAAAACATACAAAATGAAACATAAAATAAAAAGAGTTTAAAACCTTTTTGTAGTAAACCGTTGAGTAGTAGGTTGTGTTGAACAACCTAGTGAAACCGATTCTACACCATCAACCACCATTAATCGTCAACCGAACCACCACCACCAACAGTATCACCATTTTTAATTTCTTCCAGTGGGGAAAAAAACTTAAAACCCTTTCTCACTTTTGATTATTCAATTAAACTATTAAATTAGCTTAAATAAATAATCTTTTCATATCATAACATCAAATAGAACATAAGAAAACTGAAATAGAATCTCGACAGTAAATTAAATTTGAGATATAACTTAAAACTGAAATCACTTTTATTAATATTTAAAAATCTATTACAATACTGATAAAATTAAAATACAATTTCCTAACTCTAATTTGACATTATAACTAGAAAGTAAAGAAGGGAATTAAAATTACACAATAATTGGGGGTTTATATAGCCAACCCCCTAGGCTGTTGAGGGGAGTTGTTGAGGCTGAAGTCATCATCTTCACCGTCCAAAAGGTATCTTGATCTTCTCTCTCTTGATTATTATGATCGGATGGCTGAAAATACACAACTAGCACACGGATTGCCAACGTGGCATCCGTTTGTGCTAGTTGTGCTTCTTAGATGCTGAGGTGGCCTTTCTTGATTGGATGATTGGGGAAAATGAGGTGTTTCATCCAGTTATTTGCTACCACGTACCGCTGCTAGCCCACTCTTCTCTTCCTAAAACTTGGGGGATTTATTTCCCCCATGCTTGAATCGCACGTGGGAGTGAAAACCCCCTTATTTACTTGTTGATTTATCAATTAGGGTTTTTAAAACAGTAACTATAAAGTTACTGGTTTTGGTTTTGGGGAAGATGGAAGGTACATAGAGAGTAACGATGGGATTATTTTATCTGTGTGAGTGGGTGAGGATTTATTTAATGTTGTATGTGAAAAATGGATAAAAACGTGTGAGGTGAATGCGTACACGTTTGAGAATGAAAAGTGAATAAGTTGCTTTGACCAAACGAATAAATATCGTTTTCACAAGTCTTTTAACCCTAATGGGCCTTTAAAACCCATTATTCCAAACGTTCCATTTATATAACGGGCTTGGGCCCTTAACTTTTCCATCCGTTTATATTAAAACAAATTTGGGCTTTCATTAAGTAACTTTATTTTCCAAAAACACATAACTCTTCTAATGGGCTTTCAGGCCCATTAAGCTCTTGTGGGGCCCACTTGTCTTCAAACCGCGAATAAAACGACTCGTCTTTGGCTTCCCAATCTTTTTCTTCAAACTCGTGCCGTTTTCACCGGTTTTCGCGATCTTTGGTACCTAGACACATGAAACACAAAACAAGCATATACAATGCCATTTTCATATAATTTATGCATTTATTGATCATATTTAGATACAATTGATATGAGTAAAATCACTCATATCAAACTCCCCCTTTCTAAGCAATTGCTGTGTCCTCACGCAAATAAAATACTAACTACACCATTATTCAACTTTTGACTTTTTATTTTGCAAAGACATAATGTATTGCTTTCATTATTTGAAAAATAACTTTTAGGATCATAAAACTCAAATAGATTCATCGTCCCCGACTTTTCACTTTTCCATGCCAAGTGCAAAAACAAGATCATTGTCAATCATAAGCCCCAAAATTAAACCAACTCATACAAGTAATTTGTGTTAAACTCAATCTCCTATTATTCCTAATTGTATCTCTAGATTTTATTTGTCATTTACCCAAAGGCTCATTTGACTTTATTTTATATTTATTAGTCCAAAAATGAAGGCAAGAACGGTGTAAACTCAACACTCAAAACCTAACCTCGACTTCAAAAACTGTTGTCACTAAAGAAAGCCCACATCAAGGATAACTTAACACGATTTAGGGATAAATCCCGGACCCGAAATTTGGCTAATATGGCTACTTAAAAGAACCAATAAAACCTCCAAAGTCAATTATGACCTTATTAAATGGAGTTAGCAACAATTACATCATAACACCTTGTGGCTCTTTAAGATGCAATTGTGCTCCTTATTTGAAATCCACACCCTAAGGATCCTTGGACAAAAATAAGGGAATTGACTTCACCATCCCACCTTACGGATCATGATGATGAAGCTATTTTTATTCAACACGCCCCCTCGCCATACACCCTAAGGCTCTAATGACAAGGTTAGTGCTACATGACTCCCACCCGAAGGCTCCTAGAGAACATGTTTTTATTTATTCTTCTTTATTAATATGATATTTATAGTAAGCCAAATTTCCGAAATCTGATAGGTGTGTAAACACCCATCCTTTCTACCACTTAATTACAATAATAACCGAGCCAAAACGTGTATTTTATGTCTTTTATGTCGGAATTATGCGTGGTTTGTGTTTTTGTTGTGATTTAGGACGAAAAGGTGAAAAGTGGAGAAAACACGGGCATTCACGGGCATTCACGGGCTTTTACTAAAGAAAAAGATGAAAGACGAAGTCAAGAAGTCAAGAGTGCAAAAAGAACGGAAGTCCAAGACCAATTCTGAAGATTTATCGAAGAAAAAGTCGTAAGACGGAAGTTGACTAAAAGCCGAAGAACTCAAGTCTACTTTATTGAAGAATTAAAAGACGAGTTCAAAGAAATCCCGAGCCACAAGTCATTAGAGTCCAAGTTTAAAGAAGATTAGAAGAATAAAGGACTAATGGTGCAATTAATGAAGATTAAAGGCTTAAGGACCTAATGACGCAATTAAGAAGAAAGGAATGAGGGGAGGAAGCTTCCTAATCCTCCCCTATATATAGATTAGGCTAGTTAATTATTTTTCTTTGTTGGCTAAGGTGACAATTAGTCTTCCACTTTTAATTACCTTACACATTTACTTTATTGCACATTTAAATACTTGTCTTGCACTTTTAATACATTTAATTTCCAAGTAAGTGTTCTTTAATTTTCTTGCTTTTAATCTCTCATTCTACCTTTCTTTCTTGCTTGATCTTTATTTTTACATGCTTATTATCTTGCTTATTTGATTAAAGATTGTGTTTTTATGCTTGTGATTGTGTTAGATTATTGATTCTTATAGCTTATTTGTTTTTTATCTTTAAGTTTTTAAAGTTTTTATAAAAGTTATTTTAGTATAAAGTTGTTTTTCGTAAAGCTTATTAATTTCGTGTTTTAAAAGTCTTTAAATTTCAGTTTAGTAGCTTATTTTTATACGGTTTACCTTAGGATTTTCGTCTTGTGCTTATTAGACTTATAGCTTATTTTTCTAGCTTATTTTTCATTCATTCCACTATATTCCGATCTGTACGATCAGAAAAGGGTTTCATATTCCGACCAACTCTTTGGCTTGTTCGGAAAAGGGTTTACACATTCCGACGAGGAGGGCCTTGGTATTCCGATCAGGGGAGGTTTGGGTATTCCGATCAGGTAAGTGACAGCTATTCCGATTGGTGCTCCTTTCCACATTCCGATCGAGGTGTTTGTTTGGACATTCCGATCAGGTAAGGTGACATATTCCGATCAGAGGGGTTCCGATCATCATTCCGACCAAGTTCCACTCCATATTTCGACGGGATCAATATTCCGACCAGCAGGGTAAGTAAACATTCCGATCAAGTGTGACAAATATTCCGATCAGGGTGTTTTGGTTACTCCGATGGTAAGTTGATCGGAATATATTCCGATTGGGTTATTTTTCATGTTTTGTCTTGTTTAATTTTTACATTCTCATCTTAATACTTTGTCCATTTTAATTTCCGTCACGCTTTAACCTTTAGTCATTTAATTAATTTACTTTCCGTCACGTTTTTAAATATTGCTCCTTTACTTTAATTAGATTTAGATTTTATTTCAACGCCATTTTACTTTAACGACATTTACTTTTAAGTCTTTGCACATTTATATTTAAAACAAACCAAAAATATTAGTTTCACCAAAATCAATAGAGTCACACATAGAACCTAGATCAATTCGTTAAGATATCGAGAACTTGAACATTAATTTTCTTACTAGCAAAAATCTTGTATCAAATGGCGCCGCTGCCGGCTCTTTTCGTAAAGATTAACGGTTTTCTGTGACAGACGCGTTGCTTTTTGGGATCCGTTCACTTGTGAGCGTTATTTTTCTTGCTTAAAAAATTCAAAAAATCATAAAAATTAAAAATTGATAAAAATCCATAAAAATTAAAAATTCCAAAAATCCAAAAAGATTTTATCTTTATTGTGTATATATATTGTCTTTGTGTTTGGTTTCTTTTTCTTTTGCATTTTCAGGTGTATGCGTACTAGATCTTCTAATTATCAAGAGCCCGAGACTCAAGAAGATTTAAGTATGTCAGGTGCTAACAACAATAATAATCCACCGCACCTCAACAATAACAACAATGTTCTTCCACAACCCGATCTTCGGACAATGGAGGAGCTTTGTCAACCTACCATGTTTGGACGAGGAGGACTGATTGCGCCGATGCAAATCAACGGTCCTGAGTTTTCGTTGAAGCACCATATGATTCAGCAAGTGCAAACAAACCCATTCCGTGGATTGCCTAATGATGATGCCAACAAACACCTCGACAAGTTCATTACAATCACCCAAAGCATGAAGTTGCCTGGTGCCACAATAGATGTTCTTCGCCTACAACTCTTTCCACATACTATATCGCATCATGCCGAGAAAAGGTTTGATCGTCTCCCGAAGAATTCAATTCACATTTGGGATGACATGACTCAACGCTTTTTGTCGCGCTACTTTCCACCATCCATGGTCACGAGCATTCGCAATCAAATCAGCTGTTTCATGCAAGACCCTGATGAATCTCTTTTTGATGCTTGGGAAAGATATAATGTCTTGATTGATCGTTGTCCAAACCACAACATGCTCCCTATGACATTAATTGATACTTTCTACAACGGTTTGACTTTTCGAGATCGTGATACGATTAATGCAGCCGCTGGTGGCACCTTTATGAAAAGGAGACCCGAGGAGTGTAGAGAGTTAATTGAGAACATGACTACTCATCATAAAAGCTGGGATTCCTCTGCTTCTTCAAGGAACAACCTGAGAGTCAATGTTTCTTCCACCTCAGCAAACCCTGATATGAACGAACTCACCCGCATGATGACTGAAATGAGCAAAAGTATTACGCTTCTTGCTTCAAACCAACAACAACAACAAGTTAAAGCGGTTGCTAATCCTTGTGAAACATGCGGCGGTCCTCACTCATACACCGATTGTCCTTCTACACAAGGAAATCCGGGAAATGTGTATGCAGCTTATGGTTATTATTCACCGGAAAATTACCAAGCTCGACCTCAAGGGGATAGAAATTTGCTGAGTTACCGATCAAACAACTACCTTTCACCCGGTTTTTCTCCTCAAAACCAAAACCCCGCCAACAACTACAATAGAAGCAACCAAATCCCACCAAGAGCTTCTAATCCTTATCACCCACCCGCCCAACAAACCCCACCCATTACTCCCGATGTTGAAGCTATCATGAGAACCCAAGGTGAGCAAATCAAGAATCTGCAGAGTCAAATTATCAATCTTAAAGGAGATATCACAAAGCAAGGAAATGAGATTAGATCCGAGCTTCACGATAACATCCAATCCTCCTTCAGCAATCAAACCAATGATTTGAAGAATATGCTTGCTAGTTTCTTGCCCCCAGCTCAACCTTCTTCTTCGAGTTCTCTACCTTCAAACACCGTCACCAATCCGCGAGCAAATGTGAGTGCTATTACTACTCGTAGTGGAATTACCATTGTCAATCCACCAATCCCACCCCCATCATCTACACCTCCACCACCACCATTTATCCCTACTCCTCCTACACCTAGTATTAGTGCACCATTACCGTCTCCGCCTCGTCATGACGATGTCTCTAGGAAGGACCCTTCAACATCTCAACCTCTACCTGCTACACCTGCACCCTCACCACCCAAACTCAATATCCCTTATCCTTCTCGTTTAGGCAAGACCAAACTGCTAACCAAGGAGGACTCCGACGTGACACGCTATGTGAAGATGATTTCTCAAATGAACATAAACATTAGCTTTCTTGAAGCACTTGTCCACATGCCCAAATTTGTTAACGCGTTTAAGGAATTGCTTAACAAGAAGGAGAAGCTGATTGAACTCGCCAACACACGCTTAAATGAAAACTGCTCTGCAGTTATTCTTAAAGAACTTCCGGAAAAGCTTGGAGATCCCGATCGTTTTGTGTTGCCTTGCGTTTTCAACAAAACTGAAGAATTTACTGCCCTTGCTGATCTCGGGGATAGTATTAATCTTATGCCTTTGAGTGTTTGGAAAACACTATCATTACCCGACCTCACTCCAACAAAGATGACTCTTGAACTTGCAAATCGCACTCTCGCTTACCCCGTTGGTATAGCCGAAGACGTGTTCATAAAAGTTGGCACATTTACTTTCCCGGTCGACTTTGTCGTTGTTGATTATGAAATGGATCCTCATATTCCTTTAATACTTGGTCAGCCAATCTTGAGAACCGGACGAGCTTTAGTAGATGTGGTCGAAGGTGAGTTAATCTTAAGAGTCGGGGATGATGCACAGGTTTTCAAAATGGGGAAGCTCACAAGTAAATCCTTTGGAGGCAGAGAATCAGTGAATATGATTAACGTGCATGATGACTTTGTTGTCTACAACAATCCTCTATTCGATTCTTGCATCGATAATCCACTTTTTCAAGATGATGTGGATGATTCTCTCCCTACTTTGGAAGCTTCTCCCATTTATGTTTCTCCACCGGTCTTTGATGCTTATGATGATGAGTCTAGCTCAGATTCGGATGATTATGATGACCTTACTTCTGAGTATCCCGAGCTGCCCACGTATGATGATTTCGATGAGGCTGATACTCTTTCGAGCGATTCTTCACACAATGAAGATCCTCCACCATCACTCGATCCTACTTTGGACGACTACTCATTTGAGGAAGACTTTTCAACGTTTCTCAACACTTACTTCCCTCATGAGAGTGATGCTCCTCCTTATGATTTTGAAGATTATCGTCTTGATCCTACTTTGGATTTGAAGAACATTCTTTCTAAGTAGAAGAAATCGGTTGACACCAACATCCGCAACACGTATGAGTTAACACCTCTTTGTCCCCCTTCTGAGGACGAGGTTGTGCTTATTCGCGGATCATCTTCCCATTCTGCTGAGCCTGAGTGCTATTTTCCCCTAAAGAAAAAGGTGTTCGACCCCGGTATTGAAATCTTAAAGCCATCTCAGTATCCACCTGATGAAATAAAAGGAAATATCTTTGGAACTTATGGAAATCTGCTTGCACCACTTCACCCTTGGTTCCACCGTGCTCCATCGCTGCTTAAGGGAACCTTGCCTATTCTTCCTTGGCTTGCCTTGTTCGCCTTAAGCTTGTGCTATTTGATGGACGAAAACTATGTATTTGATCCTGGTGGATATGTTTCATTGCTTCTTCCGTTGATGATCAAGGTCGAGTCAGGCTCACGACTCGGTTAACAAAAATCAAGCGCTTCTTGGGAGGCAACCCATGCATCTATCTTTTCTCTTTCTTTATCATAAGTGTAGGGGGGAGACCCTTTGGTTTGCTTTCCTCTCCCCCTTCTTATAATCACGGATTCGAGCTTCAAAGACACACTCTTGATAATTCTTGACGACCCGTGATTCCATGTCTCCATTATCCCGGTTCTATCCTAAACTCTTTTCCATTCACTATTTTATATTTTCTCTATAATAAAATAGGAATCTCTTTAGTTGTCTCTTCCTTAGCGAGATTTAAACAAAGTGCACAATGTCCTAAGTGTAGGGGAGTTTACTCCCACATGATTAAACATTGAGGACAATGTTTATCTTAAGTGTAGGGGGGACTTCTATCGAAGTTAAGTGGCCTTTTCCTTGTATTTGTTCTCATTTTAACCGGAAAATCAATTTTTCAACATTTTTCAAAATTTTTGATCTATTTTGGCCTATTTGTTTTTCCTTTGTATAGTTATTTTCTTTCCTTGTTAGAATAAATTTTTAATAAAGTGGTTTTAATTTTTAAACGTTGTGAAACTTTTGACTCAACCTAAGTTTACTTATCTAAGTTACTCTAGCTAGTATCCTTAACATGTTTAAGTCAAGTTTTGCTAGGCCTTTATATAGGGAGCTATAAAACGCGAAAGTCTTAACTCTCACGGGTTAAGAACAAGAACTTTTCGCAAGTTCCTATAATTGATCCTAGAGAGTCGTTTATCAAGGGAACTTTAAAATGCGATTTCTAAAACTTGAAAAAGTCTAAGAATTTGCAAGATCCTATAGGCGACTCGAAAACCCAAAACTTTGATTTAATAGGCTAAGCATCCACGAGTCTCATTCCTTGAGATTTTAAACTGTGGAGAACGAGAGATGATAGAGTCAATTATAAGTTTGGTATTCTTTCGTGAATTTATGTGAGTTAATTATAAGCCTATTCTCCCATCGCTTGCTAATAAATTTATCCGTAATAAATAAGGTTGTACGATTTGAAAAGTTACTTAGCTTCTAGCCCAAGATCGTTTAAAAGTTGCTCGGTATGGATTAGAGTTCATAGCCAAGGCATAACTTATTGAAGCGGGATGCGAAGATTGGCGAGTCCAAAAAGGCCCTAACAAGGCATGAGGGCTATATTTTGTTGCTAAAGATCCAAAGTGATGTGAAGAATCATTTATCGAAAATCAATATGAAAGATCGAGACACACGACGTAAAGCAAAAACTCCCCAAAAGTCATGAAGAAGTGTATCTGAAAAGACCCTAACAAGGTATGAGGATAAATAGATCCAAGTCATAAAAGGAGGCGGATCGTTGTATATCAAAGTCCAAAATAATGATTGGAGAAAAATGAAGAAGTCGTGGTCCAAGTATGAATCTCTCAAAACTTCAAGTGAAGAAATTCCATTATGAAGAGAAGACCATAATTTCATGAACGTCTCTCAAGGTTTGAAGTATGAAGTCGCTGCCAAATATCGGTCCGAGAAAGGTCTCAAATCGCGAAGCGAGTTATGCCAAGATATGAACTTTATGAGGTCCCGAGAAGCAGTTTTAAAAGATTTTGTCCTTTAGCTAACTATTGATTAAATCGTTCACCTTATTTTCGGACTAAATAACTATCGAAATAAGTCAAAAATGCATCCTCGTGATCATTCAAGACAACAATAAAATATAAGAGATACCCCTAGGAATAAGGGAGTCTAAGTGAATAATTGGCCCACATGAGTTCGTGTTAGTTTGCTAACTTATAATAACAATGATCTCGTTTTTAAGCTTGGTTTGGAGAAAGTGAAAACTTGAGGATGATGATTATTCATGACATTTCCAAAACCCAAGGTATGCTTTTGATTTCTTTACTTTGTATATTTATAATTTTCTATCTTTTTAATAAAGGCCACTATGGATTGAATATGATGAAAAGTGTAAACTTGCTTTGTAACTAATGCATTGCATGAGGACATTGCAATGGTCAAGTGTAGGGGATTTGATAAGTGTGTAAACACCCATCCTTTCTACCACTTAATTACAATAATAACCGAGCCAAAACGTGTATTTTATGTCTTTTATGTCGGAATTATGTGTGATTTGTGTTTTTGTTGTGATTTAGGACGAAAAGGTGAAAAGTGGAGAAAACACGGGCATTCACGGGCTTTTATTGAAGAAAAAGATGAAAGACGAAGTCAAGAAGTCAAGAGTGCAAAAAGAACGGAAGTCCAAGACCAATTCTGAAGATTTATCGAAGAAAAAGTCGAAAGACGGAAGTTGACTAAAAGCCGAAGAACTCAAGTCTACTTTATTGAAGAATTAAAAGACGAGTTCAAAGAAATCCCGAGCCACAAGTCATCAGAGTCCAAGTTTAAAGAAGATTAGAAGAATAAAAGACAATGGTGCAATTAATGAAGATTAAAGGCTTAAGGACCTAATGACACAATTAAGAAGAAAGGAAGGAGGGGAGGAAGCTTCCTAATCCTCCCCTATATATAGATTAGGCTAGTTAATTATTTTTCTTTGTTGGCTAAGGTGAAAATTAGTCTTCCACTTTTAATTACCTTACACATTTACTTTATTGCACATTTAAATACTTGTCTTGCACTTTTAATACATTTAATTTCCAAGTAAGTGTTCTTTAATTTTCTTGCTTTTAATCTCTCATTCTACCTTTCTTTCTTGCTTGATCTTTATTTTTACATGCTTATTATCTTGCTTATTTGATTAAAGATTGTGTTTTTATGCTTGTGATTGTGTTAGATTATTGATTCTTATAGCTTATTTGTTTTTTATCTTTAAGTTTTTAAAGTTTTTATAAAAGTTATTTTCGTATAAAGTTGTTTTTCGTAAAGCTTATTAATTCCGTGTTTTAAAAGTCTTTAAATTTCAGTTTAGTAGCTTATTTTTATACGGTTTACCTTAGGATTTTTGTCTTGTGCTTATTAGACTTATAGCTTATTTTTCATTCATTCCACTATATTCCGATCTGTACGATCGGAAAAGGGTTTCATATTCCGACCAGCTCTTTGGCTTGGTCGGAAAAGGGTTTACACATTCCGACGAGGAGGGCCTTGGTATTCCGATCAGGGGAGGTTTGGGTATTCCGATCAGGTAAGTGACAGCTATTCCGATTGGTGCTCTTTTCCACATTCCGATCGAGGTGTTTGTTTGGACATTCCGATCAGGTAAGGTGACATATTCCGATCAGAGGGGTTCCGATCATCATTCTGACCAAGTTCCACTCCATATTCCGACGGGATCAATATTCCTACCAGCAGGGTAAGTAAACATTCCGATCAAGTTTGACAGATATTCCGATCAGGGTGTTTTGGTTACTCTGATGGTAAGTTGATCGGAATATATTCCGATTGGGTCATTTTTCATGTTTTGTGTTGTTTAATTTTTACATTCTCATTTTAATACTTTGTCCATTTTAATTTCCGTCACGCTTTAACCTTTAGTCATTTAATTAATTTACTTTCCGTCACGTTTTTAAATATTGCTCATTTAGTTTAATTAGATTTAGATTTTATTTCAACGCCATTTTACTTTAACAACATTTACTTTTAAGTCTTTGCACATTTAAATTTAAAACAAACCAAAAATATTTGTTTCACCAAAATCAATAGAGTCACACATAGAACCTAGATCAATTCGTTAAGATATCGAGAACTTGAACTTTAATTTTCTTACTAGCAAAAAGCTTGTATCACAATCCCATGATCAAAAGTCCATGACGCTGACACCCTTAATGTGTTCTCACTTTAATTACAAGGGAAGAAAAAGAAAGAGTTACGAGTTAAGATATCAAGCCTAAACCGCTAAAAACTTCATTTATTAAGCAATTATTATTCAAGTGTGGAAAGTAAATACGAGGAGATTAAATCAAACACAAAAATACTTGCACAAAGAAGAATTTAACCTTAGAAACTTATGATTGAACTCTATCATCTCTTGTTCTCCATATTGTAAAATTTCAAAAATATGAAATCAATGGATACTCGCCTATTAAATCAAAGTTTTGGTTTTTCAAGTCATCTATAGGATCTTGCATCTTCTTACACTTTTTCAAGTTTTAGAATTTACTTTTTAAAGTTCCCTTGATAGACGACTTTCTAGGATCAATTATAGGAACTTGCGAAAAGTTCCTGTTCTTAACTCGTATGAATTAAGACTTTCGCGTTTTAAAGCTCCCTTTATAAAAGCCTAGCAAAACTTATTCAAATACGTTAAGGAAAAGCTAAGGTTAAAAACCGAGTCGAGTCAAAAAATATTTTTATTTTCACCAACGGAAAGCCTACATTCGTGTCAAAAGCACTTATTTTATTTATTAAAACTTTAAAAATAACACAAAAAAATTAAAATTTTATTGAAAAATGAGAAAAATATTACGTTTAGACACGACAAAAGCAATTGCAAGCGATTATATCGATTGACTCCCCCATGCTAAAACCAAACATTGTCCTTAATGTTTCTTAGCTCAAGAGTAACACCCCCTTGCTAAAACACGAAGAGTCTAATGCAAAATCCTAACATGGAAAGAGCACGCAAATCTATAAGCCGTTTATTAATTATGCCTCAAGATAAAACGTTAGTCGATAAAAATCAAGGAATAAAAAGTGTGCCCCTATTTGGCATTCAAAGAACAGAAGATCAAGTGGACCGACGAAAACCGAACACGAGAGTCTTCAAATATTAGGATCATACCTAAGATTCACAACACAACAAAACACGAGCACGAGCTTGAAAGATCAAGCCTTATTAGTGTTAGAAAATAGATAGAAGATAGAATGTATGGGACTCCCCCTCAAGGCACCTCGTTTTTGTTAACCGAGTCATGAGCTCGACTCGATCCCCGCATTGATTGGTCCTTAGGGAAAATGGTGAAAACCGGCATAATGGAATAAACTCCATGATAAAGCACGATGCCGGGGTCAAAGATTACATCCTCGTTGTCGGATGACAAACGAAAGGATAAAACTCCAACACAAATCTTTAAAAAGAGATGGTAGTAAAAAATCACTAAATGGATGTAGCATGCTCCCCGAGATAAACTCGCACCAAGATGATTAAAAAGTCTTTCAGTTATTTCATCAGTGAAAGGCCGAAATTTCTCTAAATCAACGATTCCGGGGTCGAATACCTCGTCCTCGGTGGAGAAAGGAAAGGATAACACGGTGTCGTCCCCCCATGCTAATCCTAAATCATATAAAGCACATGCTAAAGGTGGTATAAAAGTCTCAACACTAGTGGTTTCAACTTGCATGACATTGTTGACCTTGTCACTCTTAGGAATGTGAACAAAGGGGTCATGGTACTCAAAACGAGTCGCATGAAAAACCCGCACAATAAGATCAAAGCGAGTGGGAAGGATAATTGGAGCAAAAGTAATTTCTCCCTCCGGTTCAACATTATCATCATCATAAATCGGGTGATCAAACCAAGAATCTTCATCACCGTCATTAGACTCTTCCTCAAATTCCGAAGGAATGTCTATATAAAGAAACTCATCAACCTCCTTCATGAGAAGATCATCATCACAAAGGTTGTGAGATGTAGGAGGTGTGAGGTTCTCAAAATCCTCTTGAAACAATGGATTATTGTTCAATGAAGCTTCAAAGAGAGGATTTGAGTAGGTCACAAAAGTGTCATCAATCTTGTCATCACAAGAAATATCCGACAAAGTATCATGTGTGTCACACTCGGAACAAGATCATCATTCTCATTAGAAGGAAATTCATCGGTGAATTCCTCGAGAATGGTAGGTAAAACATGAGAATCACGCTCGATCTCGAGATCGGAAACGTCTTCACTTCCCCGTGGAAGTGGATCAATGATAGCAAAAAGTTCATCGATGAACTTATCACATGAATAGTCACTAACCTCACTCTGTGTGAAGTTAGGAATCAAAGGCTCTTCAACGGAAGATTGTGCCTTAGGAACATCAACATGATCCTTAGAAAAGAGTGAAAATGAGTCCATTTTCAAAGATTGTTCAATTAAAGCAATATCACTCTCGGGATCAAAATTCTCACTATTAAACTCACTAGCATCAAATGGCTCACTTAGGTAATCATTAATTTGTTTTTCAATCTTATCATCCTCGTGTAGAGTGAGTGGAAATGAGGAAAGGTTACAACATGATTCAACAAAGCAAGTTTCTTCATTTGAATTTAACTTTTTTACTTTCACAAAATGAAGTTTCCAAAATTGGAAAAACACCTTTATCAAAAAGAGCTTTCTTATTACTTTCAATTGTTTCCACAAGTTTAACACTTTCAACTTTCTTAGAAGCAAATCTTAGAATCTTTTCCGGTTTGAAAACAATGCTTTTATCTCCATAAAACAATTTAATTTCCCTTTTCCTCATATCAACTTGAATTTGAGCCGTGCACAAAAATGAACGTCCTAGAATAATAGGCACACGAGGGTTGGTCTCATAATCAACTATAGCAAAATCGGCTAAGTACAAGAAATTTCCCACTTTAACAATGACATTTTCCGCTATACCAACCGGTCGAGTGGTGGTACCATTAGCAAGCTCAATGATCATTCGAGTGGTACTAAGTGGTGCATAGTCAATAGTTTTCTAAATTGCTAGGGGCATTAAGTTAATGCTAGCTCCTAGATCGGCTAGGCCTTTGCAAACCCCAAGCTCATTGAAAACACAAGGTATCAAGAATTGACCCGGATCTTTATATTTCTCGGGAAAGAAATCAAAGAAAACGGAGGTACTAATCACATTCAAAGTAGCCTTAGTGACATCTAGAAAAGTTTCCTTAGGTGGAGGATTAAACTCAATCACTTCAACTTCTTCTAAATTATCACAATCATCATAAACGGTTATGGCCTTAAGCTCTCCCTTCGGGTTTGGAATGGTGTTACTAGGTAAGCAACCCGAAGAAGATGACGGTTTTGACATAAATCCCTCAAACATCAAAAGCAATTTATTTTGACTTTGTTCCAAACTTTGTTGCATACGATTTTGACTTTGCTCTAGCCTTTGTTGATTAAGCTCAATCTTGTTATTTTGCCCTTTAATCGTATTTTGAAACTCGTTTTTCAAAGTTGCCATTTGTCCTTGAATGTTATTTTGAAACGCCTTCAAATTTGCCTCATTTGACTTGATATAGCTTGACAAATCATTTTGTTTATTGCTTTGAAAACCTTGATTGTTTTGATTAGCATTAAACCCATTTCCTTGATTATAATTCCCTTGGTTACCACGGTTAAAATTATTCCCATTATTTCCATTGTTGTACCTATTTTGAACCGGTGGAAAACCCGGTGGAGCAACATGATTTTGACGAGGAACTTGACCGTTGGACCCATAAGTTCCCGTCGCGGCAAAAGCACTAGCTTGATCAAACCCCATGGCTGAACAAGCATAATTAGGATGTGCTCCACCACATGATACACAAACATTCTCAACCATATTAATCGATCCGTGAGGATTCTTCCTAATCTCATTCAACAAAGTCGCGAATCCACTATCAATCTTAGAGTCCAATCTAGCAATCTCGGGATTTAATGAATTCACATTGGAAACACTCGGTGTGTTTCGTGAATATTGTGCTCTAGACTTATCCTCAATTATTCTCTACGCGTCTCTCGGAGATTTTATTAAAAGATTACCACCCGCGGCGGCATTTAAAGAATTTTGTTTAATCATATTAAGCCCATTATAAAAAGTATTTATTTGATGCAATTCCGAGAAACCGTGGTGTGGACATTGTCTTAACAAACCTTTAAATCTTTCCCAAGCAACCCCAAACGATTCATGCACTGTTTGTTCAAATTTGGTGATCTCGTTCTTAAAGTGTGTTGTCTTAGATGGTGGAAAGAAATAATCCATAAACTTAGACACTAAATCATTCCATGTTAAGATCGAACCCGGTGGTTCTTTCTCATACCAAAGCTTAGCATTACCCTCGAGCGAGTACGGAAAAAGTATGAGCTTAATCGCGTCATTCGGCACATCTCTAAACTTGAGAGTCGAGGTAATTCGAAGAAAATTCCGAATGTGAGAATGCGGGCTATCGGTGTCATTGCCATGAAATTGGTCGGCACGAATGAGCGATAAAAGACCCGTCTTAATCTCAAAATGATCCGCCAAATAGCCGGCACAACGATTGCTTCCCCATACCCTTCGGTGGGTGCACGGAGCAATTCCTCCATTGTTCGGTTATTAGCCATCTCTACAAAAATAGGTGGAAGCTCGGGTTCCACTATTCGTTGTTGACGATTTCTATTTCTACGAGGAATATTTTCAAGCCTATTAAAATCAATCACAAGACGAGAAGAACGTAATTGCATACACTACAAAGACAAGAATTTAGAGGATTGAAGAAAAGAAATTAGACAAGAAGAAGATTATTTTTGGTATTTTATTTGGTATTGCTCAATAAAAAATGATCGATAAAAACAAGGAATAAGGATAACTACTATGGAAGTAAATTACCCTCGGTCGACTTTGAAACGATAGGTGAAAACCTAAACGTCTCGAGGTTCAATAAGTAAACTACAAAAATAAGATTTATTACTACTTGAGTCGGCAAACCAATAATAGGTTGTCCCTCTCAATATACGCACAAGCAAGCGGGGAAACGAGGTGGCACAAAACACTTAAAAACCTTTTTCCTTAGACGGCTTTTTATAGCACGTCGCCTTATACCCACCTTATAGTTTGTATAAATCGAGTTCAAACTTCTTATTAGTATTTATCTATTTTGCCTTTTATTGTTGTTTTGGATTCGACTACAATAGCTAGGTGATTAAATCCCAACTAAGGCCTTATTTGAAAAGTATGTAAATTTATTGTTCTACGTAATACAATATATTATTCACAAAAAAAAGAGAAAAACGATACATAGAAAAATAACAAACTTTCCGAGGACAGAAAGGGTCGTCAAATCAACGATTAAAAAATCTCAACGAAAACGAATCGTACACAAGATCCCCGGCAGCGGCGCCAAAATTTTTGATGTATGGTGGAATGTATATGTGATAATTAGATACGTTATAGGGTAAATTAGAAAATTACCTTTAGGAAAAAGTAATAGTCTAAAATTACCAAAGACGAATTCAATTAAACACGTTTGTGAACCAAGTTCGTTGTACACGAAGATCGAGTGAATTCGAGACGTTTCGTATTGATTTGGACAATTGATTCGAATTGGTTTTCGGTTTTAAAACGAGAAATTGAATCTACCAATTTTAAACTATTTAATCTTAACCTAAAGTGCATGAATCGTAAACCCCGCTATTATTTAATCTAATAACAAATACTCAAAATTTAAAACTATTTAAAAATTAATCTAATTTAAAAATCTATAAAAATAATTCTATTTAATTAAAAAATGACTTTTAAACTATTTTTAGAAATCTAATTAACTTTTTAAACTAATTAACTTTACTAAAATTTACTAAAACCAAACCTATATAAAAAACCATATTTTTATTTAAATCTAAAATAAATAAAATCTAATTTATTGAAAACTTTTTAAACTTTTAAAATTAATAAAAACATTTTTATTTTTATTTTATTTTATTTTAAACTAATTATTATTAAAAACTCAAAATTTTCTTTAATAAAAACATTAATTAAAAGTTATTTAAAAATGTAAGTTTAAATAAAACAAACTTTTAATCAAAACTGCCCGAGACAAAAGTACTATATTAATTAATATTCTAAAAGAAAACTCAAAAGAGCTTGTGAGCTCAGTGGTAAACACACAAGACGTATACCCTTGAGGTCAAGGGTTCGAGTCCCTCAAGGGACCTGTTTTTGTGATTTTATTTTTGGACATGAAAATAAAAAGGACCACAGTAATGGTCAAATGAGATACTTATTTTAATTAAGCTGATAGGAATCAGCTTTTTGGGTTAATCAGAACAATTAATTGTGATAACTTCTGAAATCAGCAAATCCAAAATGAATAACCAAATTACAAATAACAGCTAAAAAAAGATAAGAGAAAGCTTATAGGAATCTCAAACCAACCGTCCAACAAATAACAACATAAATGCATTTATCAGTAAGATTAGATCAAGCAAAAATTTATAGCAGATGATAAAAACGCCAATCAGCCCATACCTCTAATAGAACAAGTTACATAATACAGAAACTACTATTATTCAAGTACCAGTAAACTAACATAACAGCTAGATTTAATCTTATAAAGCATAAATCAAAAATAAACAAAAGACACTAAGAAATCTTTCAGATCAAGCATATAAAACGCATAACCAAACCTCAGCCTTGGCACATCATCCAATCAATTCATCAAACTCAAATCCAATAAGCTTTTATCAGTATAACTCTAACAGAAGCAACTTTTTCGTTTAAATTCATAGATCAAGACATAAAAACATTAAAACTTCAGATAAAATCATCAATCTAAATTCAAACAGTTTAATTCACCATGAATATCAAGAGCACATAAATAATATAACAGAATAATCATAAGCAGATTCAATTCAACTTCTAAGAACAATTAAACTAAATCATACGAGCAAATTTATTAAAACATACAAAATGAAACATAAAATAAAAAGAGTTTAAAACCTTTTTGTAATAAACCGTTGAGTAGTAGGTTGTGCTGAACAACCTAGTGAAACCGATTCTATACCATTAATCGTCAACCGAACCACCACCACCAACAATATCACCATTTTTTATTTCTTCCAGTGGGGAAAAAAACTTAAAACCCTTTCTCACTTTTGATTATTCAATTAAACTATTAAATTAGCTTAAATAAATAATCTTTTCATATCATAACATCAAATAGGACATAAGAAAACTGAAATAGAATCTCGACAGTAAAGTAAATTTGAGATAGAACTTAAAACTGAAATCACTTTTATTAATATATAAAAAACTATTACAATACTGATAAAATTAAAATACAATTTCCTAACTCTAATTTGACATTATAACTAGAAAGTAAAAAAGGGAATGAAAATTACACAATAATTGGGGGTTTATATAGCCAACCCCCTAGGCTGTTGAGGGGAGTTGTTGAGGCCGAAATCATCATCTTCACCGTCCAAAAGGTATCTTGATCTTCTCTCTCTTGATTATTATGATTGGATGGTTGAAAATACACAACTAGCACACGGATTGCCAACGTGGCATCCGTTTGTGCTAGTTGTGCTTCTTAGACGCTGAGGTGGCCTTTCTTGATTGGATGATTGGGGAAAATGAGGTGTTTCATCCAGTTATTCGCTGCCACGTACCCCTGCTAGCCCACTCTTCTCTTCCTAAAACTTGGGGGATTTATTTCCCCCATGCTTGAATCGCACGTGGGAGTGAAAACCCCCTTATTTACTTGTTGATTTATCAATTAGGGTTTTTAAACAGTAACTATAAAGTTACTGGTTTTGGTTTTGGGGAAGATGGAAAGTACATAGAGAGTAACGATGGGATTATTTTATCTGTGTGAGTGGGTGAGGATTTATTTAATGTTGTATGTGAAAAATGGATAAAAACGTGTGAGGTGAATGTGTACACGTTTGAGAATGAAAAGTGAATAAGTTGCTTTGACCAAACAAATAAATATCGTTTTCACAAGTCTTTTAACCCTAATGGGCCTTTAAGACCCATTATTCTAAACGTTTCATTTATATAACGGGCTTGGGCCCTTAACTTTTCCATCCGTTTATATTAAAACAAATTTGGGCTTTCATTAAGTAACTTTATTTTCCAAAAATACACAACTCTTCTAATGGGCTTTCAGGCCCATTCAGCTCTTGTGGGGCCCACTTGTCTTCAAACCGCGAATAAAACGACTCGTCTTTGGCTTCCCAATCTTTTTCTTCAAACTCGTGCTGTTTTCACTGGTTTTCGCGATCTTTGGTACCTACACACCGAAACACAAAACAAACATATACAATGCCATTTTCATATAATTTATGCATTTATTGATCATATTTAGATACAATTGATATGAGTAAAATCACTCATATCACCAGCATATTCTTCAAATCATTCGTTTGATTGCTAAAGGAGGATTGTATATTATCTCGAAGCTCAGATCTAATGTCGTTCCCTTGCTTGGTGATATCCCCTTTCAAATTGATAATTTGGCTTTGTAGATTCTTGATTTGCTCTCCTTGGGTTCTCATTAAGGCTTCAACATCTTGATTGATGGTTGGGGCTTGTTGAGCGGGTGGGTGATAAGGATTAGAAGCTCGAGGTGGGATTTGGTTGCATCTATTGTAATTGTTGTTGGGGTTTTGGTTTTGAGGAGAAAAACCGGGTGAAAGGTAGTTGTTTGACCGGTAACTTAGCAAATTTCTATCCCCTTGAGGTCGGGCTTGGTAATTTTCCGGTGAATAATTACCATAAGCCGCATACATGTTTTCCGGATTGCCTTGAGTAGAAGGACAATCAGTGTATGAGTGAGGACCGCCGCATGTCTCACAACGATTGGCTACCGCTTTAACTTGTTGTTGTTGGTTTGAAGCGATGAGCAAGATATTTTTGTTCATTTCGGCCATCATGCGGGTGAATTCGGTCATATCGGGGTTTGCTGAAGTAGAAGAAACATTGACACTCGGGTTGTTCCTTGAAGAAGCGGAGGAATCCTAGTTTTTGTGATGAGTAGTCATGTTCTCAATAAGCTCTCTACACTCCTCGAGTCTCCTTTTCATAAATGTGCCACCGACGGCTGCATTAATCGTGTCACGATCTCGAAAAGTCAAACCGTTGTAGAAAGTATCAATTAAGGTCACAGGAAGCATGTTGTGGTTTGGGCAACGATCGATCAAAACATTATATCTTTCCCAAGCATCAAAGAGAGATTCATCGGGTTCTTCCATGAAACTGCTGATTTGATTGCGAAGCCTCGTGACCATGGATGGTGGAAAGTAGCGCGACAAAAAGCGTTGAGTCATGTCATCCCAAGTATGAATGGAATTCTTTGGGAGACGATCAAACCATTTCTCGGCGTGGTGTGATAAAGTATGTGGGAATAGTTGAAGGCGAAGAACATCCATTGTGGAACCGGGCAACTTCATGCTTTGAGTGATAGTAATGAATTTGTCGAGGTGTTTGTTGGCATCATCATCAGGCATTCCGTGGAATGGATTAGTTTGCACCTGCTGGATCATGTGATGCTTCAACGAAAACTCCGGAGCCGTGATTTGCATCGGCGCAATCGGTCCTCCTCGTCCAAACATGGTAGGTTGACAAAGCTCCTCCATTGTCCGAAGATCGGGCTGTGGAAGAACATTGTTGTTGTTATTATTAAGGTGCGGTGGATTATTGTTGTTGTTTAAACCTGCCATAGTTAAATCTTCACGAGTCTCAGGCTCATGATAATTTGACGATCTAGTACGCATACACCTGCGAAAGCAATAGAAAACGAAACCAAACACAAAGAGAATATATATACACTATAAAGATAAAAATAAATCTTTTTGGATTTTTTTGAAAATTTTTTAATTTTTATGGATTTTTTGAAATTTTTAATTTTTATGGATTTTTGGTAATTTTTAAGCAAGAAAATAACGCTCACGAATGAACGGATCCCAAAAAGCAACGCGTCTCTCACAGAAAACCGTTAATCTTTACAAAAAGAGCCGCCAGCGGCGCCATTTGATATAAGACTTTTGCCCGTATAAAAATTAAAGTTCGTTATAGTGGTCTAATCGAATTGATAACTGGTTAACTATGCGACTCAGCTGTCTTTGGTGGAAACAAATGTTTTGTCGTTGTAGTAAAATTAAAGGTGCAAAAACTATTAAAGTAAAGGCAGGTAAAATAAATCTAAATCTAATTGAAAATGAATGACAAGAATTTAAAAGCGTGACGAGAAACTAAAAGGCACTTAAAGTAAATAACGCGAACTTAAAATTATCTAAGGCAAACTTAAAACTCAACTAAAACATAAACTAAGGCAAGAATTAAAATAAATCTAAGGCAAGTAAACTTAAGGTGCGACTAAGTAAAAAGGCGGGAAAAGTAAAGCTTAAAAATAAAAATTTAAAAACAGAAACTTAAATTAACCTGAAAACAGCTCATTCAGAATAACCCTTCGTTCGGAATAAATCACTCTTTCGGAATGTCACCTTCGTCCGGAATAATGTCTTCTTTACTCGGAATAATTCTTCATGCGGAATAAAACACTCTCATTCGGAATAACAAGACCAAAACCTTTCATCCGGAATATTCTGAGTGAACGCCTTGATCCGGAATGTTAGATGTTCCGAATGAATCACTCTGATCCGGAATATATTCTGAATGAAGACCTTGATCCAGAATGTTTGATGTTCCGAATGAATCACCTTGATCCGGAATATTCACCTTTATTCGGAATATTCTGTTGATCCGGAACAAATCCTCAACATTTGATACTATGTTTTACCACCAAGTACAAAAATTATGTGTTCCAAGTCTAATCGAATTGATAACTGGTTAACTATGTGACTCAGTTGTCTTTGGTGGAAACAAATGTTGTGTCGTTGTAGTAAAATTAAAAGGTGAAAAAACTTTAAAGTAAAAAGCAGGTAAAATAAATCTAAATCAAATTTAAAATAAATGACGGTAATTTAAAAACGTGACGAGAAACTAAAAGGCACTTAAAGTAAATAACGCGAACTTAAAATTATCTAAGGCAAATTTAAAACGCAACTAAAACTTAAACTAAGGCAAGACTTAAAATAAATCTAAGCCAAGTAAATTATGGTGCGACTAAGTAAAAAGGAGGTAAAAGTAAAGCTTAAAAATAAAAATTTAAAAACAGAAACTTAAATTAACCTGAAAACAGCTCATTCAGAATAAACCTTCGTTCGGAATAAATCACTCGTTCGGAATGTCACCTTCGTCTGGAATAATTTCTTCTTTACTCGGAATAATTCTTCATGCGGAATAAAACACTCTCATTCGGAATAACAAGACCAAAACCTTTCATCCGGAATGTTCCGAGTGAACGCCTTGATCCGGAATGTTAGATGTTCCGAATGAATCACTCTGATCCGGAATATATTCTGAATGAAGACCTTGATCCGGAATGTTTGATGTTCCGAATGAATCACCTTGATCCGGAATATTCACCTTTATTCGGGATATTCTGCTGATCCGGAACAAATCCTCATATCCTTCGTTCGGAATGTTCCGAATGAACCCTTGATCCAGAATATGGAATGTTCTGAATGAACAATCTTTAATTCGGAAGAAGTTGTTGATCCTGAATATCTTACTTGGTTCGGAATATCTGCTCTGATCCGGAATAAAAGCTTTATCCGGAATATGTCACCTATGCGGAATATCTGCCTTTATTCGGAGTGAATTGCTGATACGGAACAAGTGCCTTGGTTCGGAATATCCTGGGAAAATAGTAACGAAGAACACGGGACAAGAAAGAAACGAATCTAGACAAAAACTATCAAAATCAACCAAAAGATTAAATCAAACTAATCACAAATAATCAACTAATGATAATCTATCAATCCTAATCAATAAAACTAACAATAAACAACACAATAATCAAAACCCACTAGATCAAATCAATAAAAATCAAGAACATGAACATGAACAATAAAGCATAAAGATTATAGATCAAATTAGAAAGGAAGATAAAAGATTGACAATAAAAGTAAAGATTGACAATAATTAAAAGGAAACTTACTTGAAATTAAATGAATTCAAGGTGCAAGACAATTATTTAAATTTCACAATTAAGTAAATGACATGTATTTAAATGTGCAAGGAAATGAAAATGGAAGAACTAGTTCTAGCCAACAAAATGTAAATGAAATCCTAATGATCTATTTATAGGAGGATTAGGGAGGTGCTTAGGAAGCTACCTCCCCTCTTCCTTCTTTATTTAATTACATGATTAAGTCCTTGTCTTCTTAATTCTTCGACTTTTGACTTTGTCTCGGGATTAATAAACTCGTCTTGTAATTTCTTCAATAAATTAGACTTGAGTTCTTCGGCTTTTAGTAAACTTCCGTCTTTTGACTTTTTTCTTCGATAAATCTTTAGAATTGGTCTTGGACTTCCGTTCTTTTTGCACTCTTGATTTCTTGACTTTGTCTTTTGTCTTTTTCTTCGATAAAAGCCCGTGAATGCCCGTATCTCACCTTTTCACATTTTTGTTATAAATCACAACAAAAACACAAACCACGCATAATTCAGACATTTACGACATAAAATACACGTTTTGGCTCGGTTATTATTGTAGTTAAGTTGTAAAAAGGATGGGTGTTTACATACCTATCAGAATACTTGTAGATTTTCGCGAGTAGAACGAGGTAGAAATGTATTCGTATTGCTTCTAAGAGAGGGTAAAAGGAGGACGTAGTTGAAACTGCTAAGGATGTTGTATGAACGCTTTGGGTTTACGGTTATGATTTTGGCTTCGCCGAGGCGCTAGCAGTTTTCATGGAGTCAATGAACCGGGGGTGCATGCCAATATATAAACAAGTTGTCATCGGGAGCATCGACGACATCTTGATCTACTCAAATCTAAGAAGGTGAGTGAGGCGAATTATGAGTTGGTTTTGGAGTTGTTAGGAAAGGGAATTATACGTGAGATTTTCAAGTGTGAGTTTTAGGATTAAGTTGGCCAGGACGAGTAGTCAGAGATGATGGCATATCGTGGAACCAGTTAGGGGTAAAGTGAAGAAGGGTGAGGAAGCATTTTGGAGGCTGAAGAGGTGGTTTAAATAATGAGCAGATCTTGGAATTATCGGAAGGACTGGATGAATTTGCGAAGCATGACGATACGTGGAGCAAGGATTTGGATGTATAGGAGAACGACAAAGAAAGACGGTTGTTTATACGTTGTGGGAACTAAAGATTTGGAAGAACTAGATAGACTTAGTTAGTGGAGATGGATTGTTATATCTGCCTAGAATGCTAGAGGCATTTGGGGTACGAGACGTAGAGAATGATCTATACAGATCATGAACGTCTCCAACACATATTTAATCATCTTGATTGAACATTTGGAAAAGGGGATGGGTGGAGTTAAGTGATGAAAGAAAATTGCAAGGCCAAGTACCATCTGGGAAAGGCAAGCATGATTGATGAGACATGGAATAAGAAGAATGAAGTGAAGCTGAGACAAACTTGAACTATATGGATGACGTATTAGGGTGGTTTGGATGAAGGATGTAGGTTGCACGAGTTGAGTTGTCTAAAGCAGAGAACGCGTCAACATGTATGTTGCGTGGCTGGGACAATCATATGGAGAAAAGGGACGTAGACTATACTTCCTACATAGATAGGAGTAGCTTAGAAAGGGCGATGTAAGGACGAATTTGGTGAAAGGGATACATAATGGGGTGGAGGAATAAGTACGATGGGAGTTGGGTGATAGTCGATAGACTGACTAATTCATCTCATATTTCATGAGGAATGAGAAGTCACGTAGTTGAGAAGTTGGAAGGATTGCGTACGGATGTGATGGAATAGAGGGTTTTGCGTAAAAGTTAGCCTAATATGTATGGAATGCCTTATGAAGGATTATGGAATGGGAAGAAACGATGGGAAGCAAGCGTAGTATACCGTTGATAGACTAATGTTTGGTATGAGCATACTATATGGGTAATTGAGAAAGACGCCTAGAGCATTGGCGTGAGATTTAGAGATAGTTGGAGAACGCATTATATTTGGAAGAATTCTCCTACAAAGAGAGAGTCACCGGTGAGAGGGGCATATTCCCCATTGATGAGGATGTATAGAATAAAGGAGGAAACACCTAAATTATAGGCTGAAGACGGGATATAAGATGGTATGGAAATTAAGATTGTGGAGAGACAAGCGAAAAGTAGTATGGAGGAAGAATGATTCGACGGAGCAAGAGGTTGTGAAGATAGTGGGGTGATATTGAAGAGAAACCGTTAGAGCAAGAGGTTAGTAGTCACGAACAATGGAACGTCCACCTAGAGAAAAGGTGTAACACATGTTAGTATGAAGGATGGTTAGTTACTTGGTGCCGAGCATGGGAAAGCAAGGATGACATGTTTCTTTTGAATATTATGGGAAGCTTTTGGTTATGCAATCCTGCATATAGCATTGGATGTGTTTAAGGTTGGGAGAACTTCCGAATGATGGAAAATCCGTAGAGGATAGAAGCCGTTAGGTATGGTGATAGGAATTGTAGTAGAAACTGCTGGAGTTAATTCATAGGAGATAAGGTGGATCACCGTTATAGTGGGATGAAGTTAGAAGCGACCAACGTATTGGACCGGAGGTGGATCGGAAAACTATGGAGGTGGTGGCAGTGACTAAGTAGAGGTTGAAAATAGCAAAGAACCGACAAGAGAGCTATGCGGACAAGAGGCGTAAGCCGTTGAGATTTGAGATAAAGTTATGCTAAAGGTTTCACCATGGAAAGGGGTGATGCGGTTTGGAAAGAAAAGGGAAGTTAGCACCTAGAATTGTGGGTCCATTTGAAATCCTTGAAAGCATTGGGCTAGTGGCGTATAGGTTGAGATTACCGGAGGAATTGAGTAGTGTGCATGACGTATTTCATGTATCAAACATGAGGAAATGCTTAGCAAGAACTGACTTGCAAGTACCGTTAGATGATATTAGTATGGATACGAGTCTTCGTTTTATCGAAGAGCCGATAGAGATTTTGGGTCGTGAAGCTAGGACGTTGGATAAAAAGGGTAATGTACCGTAGTTATGGGTAGATGGAATTTGGAATGTGGACTAGAGTTCACGTGGGAACGCGAAGAGTTTATGAGGAATAAGTATCCTCAGCTGTTTGATAATGACGATCCTAAGGAGTAAATCTAGGGACGAGATTTCTATTAGGAAGGAGTGATGTGACAACCGTGGTTTTGAGGTTCGTCACTTGGTCCTATTTTTAGGTTAATTTATGTGTGACTATATGATTAGCGTGTTTACATGTTTATTTTGCGTGAACGAGGTTGGTGTGGATATCGTATATGGGTATAAAGTACTCATAAGTAAATCGAGGAACGGTTATTTCATGTTCATGAGCTCACAATTAGTGACTATGAAATGAAATGGTGTTATTTTGGTGTTTACGTATACGTATAAGTATTATAGTAAATCGTATTTTTTTTTACGATTTGGGGTTTAGCAAAGGTCTCGGGTAAGGTGTTTAGTCATGTGAGTATTTTTCAGGATGGTTTTAAGTCATTTAGGACTTAGTTATAAAGTTTATTTCAAAATTTAAGATTTGTTTTTTAAAACTGTATATTTTACGTTTTTTTCGGTATACGCGTAAAATTGACTAGTTTTACGGTTTTAAGGTCTCAGAGGCTTTAGGAGCTGAAATAAATTAAGGAAATTTAAGGTAACACTAGTAGTGTAATAATAAATAATAAAAAGAAAAAAAATAGAAAAAGAGGGGAGGGTCGGTTGTAGTCACGCATGGAGAAGGAAAAAAGGAAAAAAAAGGAAAGTGGGCAATTATACTTGGGCTAGGATTTAGTACATAAATATATAATACCTTTAAAGAAAAAAAAAGAACACAAATCCCTGGAGCAAAGAAAAAACGACGGCCACTTGAGAAAAGTTAGGGTTCTTCAAAAAAATCTTGGTTTCCATTGATCTTAAGGTAAAACCTTCAAATCCCTTTTCAATTTAATTGTTTTCAATTCATTCTTAATCATTATATGATGGATTTAGGTTAGGTTTAATTATAAAATCTGTATTCTAATGATATTATAATGATTAGGTGAATTAGGGCTTGTAATTAGTGGAGTTATGGGTAATTAATTAGACTAATTATGTTAAAATCGTTTTTTAAAAACTGGGCAGAATTTTAGGTCAATTGTTTTGACCATATATAGAGTTCTACAAACTCTTATTTTGCGATCCAAGTATTCCTGGAAAGGTAATTGAATTGGATTTCAAATGCAAGAAACGAGAACTGAATTGGAGGTCGGGAAGTGGGTAAAAAACATGTTACAACAGTCGGAGGTCAAAACAGTTTTGAAATCAGTCGGTTTTAATTTAATGTTTTAAGGTGATTGGGGTACTTAGGAGTACACTTGAGCCCTCTAATGAGCATGGTAGTTGGTTTATATATTAAATAAGATACCTGAAGGGTGGCTAAGCAAATTGGTTAGGGTAAGACCCCCTAATCATAACAAACTTTTTGTACGTTCAAAATGAGTAAAATCCGGTTAGACAAAAGTATATATATATATATATATATATATATATATATATATATATATATATATATATATATATATATATATATATATATATATATATATATATATATATATATATATATATATATATCGGGGCCTTAACAAGTACTTTAAGGTTGGGGCAAAAGGGAGGAGTTAGCTGACATATGTAAGGGTATAGGGTTTCTTTAAAAAGATCATGGGTATGGTTAGGTGGGAGTTTGGCTTATAGTTTGGAGACCTAAAAACCGGGACTGTTTTCGGTAAAATGTTAACGAGACGGGTTATGAAGTAAACTAAGTTAAGGGCTTTATAGAGGGGTGTAATGAGATGCTTAAAGCATATAAATGAGGTATATATATGGGAGAAGGTTAGATGTCCATCATTGGTTGATGAGCCATCTTAGTGTTTGGTTCATGTTTTGATTGTGTGCCTTTGTTTGTTAGCTTTTTGCTAGTGCGCAGATTTTTGGAGAAGCTCAATCAGGTTAGTTTCATAGTCCCATGTTTTTATGAGCTATAAATTATTTGACTTCCAGATGGAATGGAAGAGACACTGTATGGTTTGTAACTATTGTTGTGAATGTTTTTATGGTTTGTGATGGACTTGTGTGTACACTTATGTGACTAACTGCTATGCGATTCTTGATTGTTATTGTGGTTTGACTTGGTACCAAGGGGATGTTGACAAGGCGGGGCCTTGGGGAGGTACATAGATGTGTGAGCATCTATGGGACTAATGGATAGTGACAAGGCGGGGCCTTGGGATTGGTACATAGGTGTATGGGCGCCTATGGTACCATGGTGTTTGGTAAGGCTGGGAGCCTTGGATTTTGTTTGGAATGATTGATCTTGAATGTTAGTTGTTAATGCATATTTGTAGCACATTGTCCATATGTGTAGTGGTTTATGGTTGTTCGCAGCTTATTATAATCTGTTTTCGGTTGGAGTCTAAACCTATGACTCTAACCAACTTTATGTTGACGTGTTTTAGTGTGTCTTTCAGGTGAGAATGTGGTTAAGCTTGAGAGTAGAAGTGGCTAGTTTTGGAGGCATTAGGATTGCATATAGAAGGAGATCCCCGTTCCTTCTTAGTTTATTTCTATGTCTTTTGAATAAGTGATACTTTGTGGACACCTTTATGATGTTTTGTTTGTGGTAATTGTTTGTCTTGGGTAAGAGGTAGGACTGTTACCTACTTGCCTAGACTCCTGCATTTTGTGGAGATATTGTCATGACATTTGTGTCACCATTTTATGACATTTCCATTTCATTTAGTTATCTCTATAACACGCCATGTTATGATGATGTACCTACGTCGAGCCCCTTATTCCTCCATGTTGGGGTGTGACAGTTTCGAATTCTTAAAGTGTTATGAAACATTAAATTAAATAAGGGGATTCGTTAATATGACTGATATAAATATAGGTTTTGAATGGCTTTGCTTAAAACCCAGTATCGAACTCGTAATCGAATCTAACAGCCTTCCCTTTTTATTATCGCCCAGATTGTGATGAACATTGTGAAGCGATTGGGATGGATCAATTCGATGGCCATTACGACATGTCACTAGTGACATTGCGATGGGTTGGTCATTGCAATGGCTCATAGTGATGGATCATTGCGATGGTTGCGATGATTGTAGTATTGCGATGATTGTGGTATTGTGATGGTGTGGTATTGTGATGGATTTAGGTATTGCGATAGATTTTGATTGCGATGGATATTTTTGGTAATGTGATGGATATCGTATTGTTATTGCGATGGATATTATTTAGTTATTGCGATGGACATTGTCTTATTATTTCGATGAAAATGTTTAAATGTTATTGCGATGGAAATGATTGTCTGTCATTGCGACATGATTGAATGATATACATTGCGACACATGATATATATTTTCATTGGAACACTAGTGACATTACGACAGACTGTCTTTGTGATACACATATATACATTGCGATAGGGACTCATAGACATTGCGAAAAGTTGACTTATAGACATTGCGATAAGTGGTCTCATAGACATTGCAAAAAATGGTCTCATAGACATTCTGATATGTTTTGTTGTTGTTACACATAACTGTTAAGATAACAAATATACACCTAATGCATTCGACTTAGATGACAATACGGTTTTTTTGTGGTATAACAAGTTTGGGCCATTAAAACGAAACCAAGTGTTATTGGAATTAATTAATTTTTCTCATAAGAATACTTGAAAGGTTTCTTATTACAAAAATTCATCTTATTTAATAAGTTGATATTTCTATAAACAAAAGAGATAAAATTACTTATTCCATATCTTGTGTCTTGTATTCAGGCCATGGACAATAATGCATCACCTTTGCAAAATCATGCGTTCAAACCTACTACGGTTTTGGTTATCCCACGACCTACTGAGGTTGTGGTTATACCAACACCTACTGAGGTTGTGGTTACACCAACACCTACTGAGGTTGTAGTGATGCAAATGCCTACTGAGGTGGTAGTTGAACTTCATCGTCATCTTTCAACTAGTTCTCCCACAGAAGTAGTGGTAATGACAACCAGGAAACCCAAATCCTCGGGGAATTCAAACTAGGTTTTTATGTATTAGAATAAAATTTCTGTGTTATACTACCATGTGTCTAGGATTTAATCTGAATGTATGATTGTATTTCACATGAACATTGTCTGTGTTATCTTAATGTGTTTAACAATATGTGATGACACTTGTTGTGATATACTTACCATGCTACAAATTTACATGGATAATGAGATGTATATGTTTGTATATATCAATTGTGTCTGTGTTATCTTAAGCAGGAACCATGTCAATCACCAAAGAACAACAACAACAACAACTAGACCTCGCACTCGTTCCACTTAATGCTAGGCTGCCACCTACAGAGAACAATTGTCATCTGAAAGAGGACTTTGATCCAACATTTGCAGCCTTCAAAGTCTCCATGGATATCCTGGACATGTTACCCCTGAAGGATGCCCTAAGAGCCACTACATCAGTTCCTGAAGTTTATATGCACGAGTTTTGGGCAACAACGTCGATCTCACCGGGAAAACAATTATCAAAAAGGATTATCACCTTCAAGATCAACAAGAAGACAATGACTATTGATTTAAGTTAGTTCAGGCAATTGTTCAAGTTCCCTAGGTTAGCGAAAGATGAAAAGCATGTTCCTAACCCAGATACAGTAGAGATGCTTCAAGTAATTTGAGATCTAAACTATTAGGGAAAGATTCTTAATCTGTCTCACTTTCACACCTCCAACATCGGGCAACCGTGGAAAGCAATCTTCACTATCATCATCAAGTGCTTCACTTCAAATTTCGTGGATCAGACACAATGAGACCCCCTCAAGCACATATATTTTGGGGTCTCTACACTGAATCTAAAGTGGATTACGCCCTACTACTTTGGGACAAATTCTGCTACCCGTTCACCAGCACCAAGAAGAAGTCTATGCATCTTCCATTTCCACAGTTCACAAAGCTCATCATCAACCATTTCATAAAGAGTATCCCATCCATTGACAAGCGTGGAAACTTTTTCTACCATACATCAGATAGAGACTACGTGATGGAGCATATGAGTGAAGATGGTTATTCTATAAAGTACTCATTCACGACCAGCTCTAGTGCCCGATGTAATGATCAATGAATGGATCAAGGACATTGAACCATACAAACAAATGCTTAGGGATATTGAAGCACATATAAAAAGATCAAACGAAGATCTATCTGCTAAGCAAAAGGGTACAAAAAGAAAAAGATTGCCAAGCGCCAAAAGACTTCTTCATCCATAGTTAAAGGCAAATCTAAGGGGAATGAGCAACTCCATGATGAAGGAGACGAGGAAGAAGATACTATAGCATCAATGTATGACGAAAAACAGATGAGGGTTTCTCTTCAGCGGAGTCGGATGGAAAAACTTGCCATGAAAAAAGGTAGTGGTTATGGATCAAAAACTCCTGAAGAATTAGCCCGGGCAGCTTTTGGAAATCCAGACAGTTCAACTGATGAAGAAGAACAAGATTTCAGAATCGTGGAAAGAACAAAAGACCAATCAAACCAAGATGATGATATCGTAGATGGTTTTGTAAACTATGATTATAAAGACCAATATATAGGAGGTGGAGGAGAAGATATGGAAACACTTATGTACGATGACGTTAACCTTAGCAAACCACTTCCAACTCTTTCAGCAATGATTGCATCAGAAGACGCTAATCTGACGGTGATTCCTAACCAACAACTAACACCTCCTTTGCCACCAGTATTTAGTACTGTTGTGACAACCGTTCCCATGATTGAACCCACAATCAAAACCCTACCACTAGTATCACCGCCACCAATTATCCAACAACCCGTACCAACCACCGCCCAAACGACTGCCCCAACACCGCCACCGATCATCCCACAACCAATACCAACCATCGCCCAAGTGACTTTCCCAACACCGCCACCAATCCTCGAACAACCTGTACTAACTACCACCTCACAACTTATACCATCCACAACCCCTCTAAAACTCGTGGTAACACCTCCACCATCAACAGTACAACAAGTACCATCCACCTCTAATCTATTTCTCACGGTTAATGATCTACTTATTCAGAACCTTAAAAAACAATTGGAGGTTCAGGAAAAACAGATTGCAGCTCTAAAAACATCGATCACTCCTCCTGATACACGAACGTGATGACTCCAAACTTAAAAAGACATACGCCAACGTCTTAAGACTTACAAAGTAGAATAAGGAGTTCATTGTCGAAAAGGAAGAACGTGACAAAGAAAACCTTGCCTTCATCGATTCCATCAATGATACTATGACTAACATCATTAAGAGTGAAGTCAAGTCATGTGTTCATCAGGAGCTTCCAGTACTACTAACTAAAGGCATTACCGACCTTGAGTTAATGAAGACTTTGGAGACTCGATTAACCAAGATCGAGTTACCAAAAACAAAGGCTCAACACAAGATGCAAAGAGTTCTTGCTAAAGCAATACTGGAAGCTTCTAACACATCACCATTGGTAGACACTGAAGTTCCCCAATCTTTAAAGAAAAGGAAACGTCAGGAGCCTGAAAATGAAGATGAGGAAGAAGATGAGGAGGAGGAAGAACATTCTGATAAGAATGAGGAAGAGGAAGAGGATGATGACGAGGAAGAGGAAGAGGAAGAAGAACAGGATGATGACGAGGAAGAGGATGATGACGAGGAAGAGGAAGAGGATGAGGATGACGGGGAAGACGAGGATGAGGACAGTGATCGGGATGACGAAGATGATAATAATGACGGGAATGGGAATGGTATTGGTAAGGGAGAAGGGAATGATGATAATGGTAAAAGTGATGGTAAAAATGGCGAAGAATCTGAAAAAGACGAAGATGATGAGGATTCTGAGAAAGGCGACGAGGATGAAGAAGAAAGTGATGCTAATAAAGAAAAATATGTTGATGGGGAACAAAAGGAGAGTGAACACATAGAAAATGCCGCGGATAATCAATTCAAAGACACGTGTAAGTCAACTAAAATGGTTCTTACTAATTTTTCACCAGTAGAACCTGTAGAACCAGTGCTCGAAGACAAACCAATGCTCGAAGATGAACCAATATCGTCTTTGGAACATCACTCTCCACTTCCAACACCTGTTCAGCAGTACACAGACACAAACACTGGCATGTCCTCTGAATCGGTTCCTACTACTGTTTCAACAATAGCACCTGTAGAACCTATGCACGAAGACGAACCTATGCAAGAAGATGAACCGATACCGTCTGTGATACATCACTCTCCACTTCAGCATTACACCGATATGGATATTGAAGACATAAATCAACCAGATCTTGAGTTTGCTGACACATTCAATGTTGATGAGACTGTTCCAGAGCAGCCATGACTTACACATGCAGCAACTCCACGTACTATCTCTGATCAAGAAAAGCAGGATCTTAAACAATTTCTCAATAACCCAATCAATTTCTCTAGATTCCTAGTGGACAGTTATAGAGTACCTAACATGGATCCAAATGCACTTCAAATGACGCTTAAAGATAAACTCTTTTGGGATTCCATGCAAATTGCAAAAGATGAGGGAGAATATCACTTCAATGAGCTCATGAAAGCAATGAAATGAATAGCATCAGGTGAACAAGCTCCAGTACTTCTTCCATTAACAGCTTCTGTCATTGCTACAGCTAAGCACCTCCCAATGCAGTACTTTATCAACCGTTATCTGGATTTCTTAGAAAATGGCGCGAACAGGTATGCTACATCATTAACAATGGGAAAGGCCGTAAACTTGGAGAACGTTCCTTTGATTGAAGATAAGGTTCTAGACCTATGGAGCAAAAAGCTTGTCAAGTCATACGATCCATATGCGGAATTAGGTATCTCACATTGGCAGGGCAAGAAGAGGTTGGCTTACAACTTCTTTAATCATGAGAAATCAGGTACACTTATAACCTCAAACTGTCGAATCACCATCATACAGGGAGTTACTTTTCTACATATATTCGGGTATTCTTACTTGCAATATATTTGTTAGCCTCAAAATATTGAGACAAACAAGAATGCTCGGTCATATGTTTATTTGTATCGTATATTAGAACGTTGTAATAAGTAGTAGGTTAGTCATGTATTACAGGCTTAACTTTAAGCTAAGGTTCATTCATAAGTAACCAAATCCCAAAAGGAAAGCTCGACCCATTATCATATAGCCCATCATGCCACATTTAGGCAAGGCTATTTAATCCTCTCCTTGCATGTAAGGAGAGGTTGGATGGTCATTCTATTTTTCTTAATCTAACATTTCATAAGTTTTCACACACTTCTCTCTCTTTTCTCTCTCCAATTTCTCTCTCTAGAATTCATCTTTTATCTACCTTTCTTTCTTCTTTATTCCTATAGAATAACCATATCGAAGGGACAACAACTGGTATCAATCGCCATGGGGTAGTTTTGTGATTAGTTGTTGATTTACTACTTAGTTCGTATGATTTTAACATAAAATCTACTCGGATTCAAGTTTTTTTCTTGTGTTTTACGTGCTCTAAATCTTCGTCTATACATCTCTACATATTTCATACGTGTGGTAAGATTTTGGTTACTTTGGTTTGGATTGAAACAAGTATTCCCAGGTAAAGTTCTCATCTTTCTTGTTGCTTAAAAGTCTCGAACTCATTACTTGTTACGATCTGAATATTGCGATCGCATAAACCTGGGGTTTCTACTTGCGATCAAATATCACGATCACTCGTTACGATCAGTGACTGCGATCACTCGTTACGATCGGTGACTGCGATCACTCGTTGCGATTGGTGACTATGATCACGTGTTACGATCGGTGACTGCGATCACTCGTTGCGATCGGTGACTGCGATCACGTATTACGATCGGTGACTGCGATCACTCGTTACGATCGGTGACTGCGATCTAAGAGTGCAATCTAAGAGTGAGATCTAAGAGTGCGATCTAGGAGTGCGATCTAAGAGTGCGATCTAAGAGTGCGATGTAAGAGTGCGATCTAAGAGTGCGATGTAAGAGTGCGATCTAAGAGTGCGATCTAAGAGTATGATGGGTATTCTGATGGACATTGCGATGGCCATATAAATTTTGTTCGAGTACTTATTAGACTTAGCCACTATCTAGACTAGTTCTAGAACGTAGTTTACACGAAGATTTAAAATTTTTAGGTCAAGTAAAATCAAATTTTTTCCATACTAGTTTTAGGCTATTTCTAGCTCGATTTCAAAATTTGGTGATTACAAATTTTTTAGGTCTATCGTTTTGTCGGACTGAGGAATTTATTGTCGGACCGTGAAAACTCACAATTTTCGGAATTTCAACAACAAAAAAATCACAACAGAACTACTTAAGATCCACATTCAATTCATCATTTCAGAGAATATTGAGATGGATTCTACTGCAGAATATCATGTGACGAACAACAACATAATGGTGGCGGGTAACAAAGAGAGACCGCCAATGCTTGTGGCCGGTCGATATACTCAATGGCAATCACGTTTTCTTCGCTATCTTGATACAAGACCTAATGGTGATGCATTGAGGCAATGTATTAACAATGGACCATATGTTTTCTCTGATATCACTGTTCCTCATACACCAGCCACAGACACTACTGCAGAAATACCCGCAACCACAAGAAAAGAAACTTTATCTGATCTTACACCAGAGAAGCGTGCTTGGTATGATGCAGAAAAAGAAGCGATCTATAGGATTCTAAGTGGAATTGGAGATGATATTTATTCCATGGTTGATGCATGTCCTATGGCACAAGAAATGTGGACGGCTATTGAACTCTTGCAACAAGGAGAATCACTCAACAAGCAAGATGTTAAAACAAACTTGTTTTGGAATTTTGGTAAGTTTACTGCATTGGATGGAGAATTAATTGAGTCTTATTATTCACGATTCTACAAGATGATGAACGACATGACAAGAAACAACTTGGAGGTCTCCACCATGCAAGTCAATGTGCAATTTCTTCAACAACTTCAACCAGAGTGGACACGTTTTGTTACTTTGGTGAAATAACAGAAGCATTTAGACAAGGTAAACTATCAAACTCTCTTTGATATCTTGAAACAATTTCAGCATGAGGCAAATGAAATTCAAGCTGAATGAGTTGCAAAGACAGCTAATCCACTTGCTCTAGTGTCTACGACTCAAGATCATCGATCTTGTACTCCAAAGTCATACTCCATTCAATCATCCTCACCACGATATTCCACATCATCCAAGTCTTCATCCTCCACAAGATCACGCGGCAAAGAACCAAGAGCACCATCACCACCATCTGAGTCATCATATGAAGAGGATAGTGATGAAGATCAAGCTCAGAAGAATCAAGAAATGAAACAACAAATTGATTTCATTATGAAGACCTACCAGAAAATCTTCAAACCCGCCAACAACAATCTTCGAGCATCATCCAACACAAAGAACCTATACGTTGAGAATTCTCCAAGGTATGACACACGTCGACGTGCTAAAGTCCTTCTAGGTATGATCGACGTAATCCAACACATGTTGAGGGTTCTGCAAGGTATGATCGACAAACTGCCAAGTATGATACTCAGAGGATTGCCGCTGCTACTGGGAATAGGGAAATTGTTGGAACGCAAGTGGTTCAACAAAGTGAGATTCAGTGTTATAATTGCCAAGGTTATGGGCATATGGCAAAGGAATGCAGAAAGCCAAAACGGGTTAGGGACACTAGCTATCATAAAGAGAAGATGTTGTTATGCAAGAAGATGGAAGCAGGGGTCAAATTGTCGGCTAAGGAGGGAGTCATGCTTAATGACACTGATGTTGAAGCCTCTGACCAAGAATTAGAAGCACATTACTTGTACATGGCAAAGGTTGAAGAAGTTCTCAACATCCCTGAAGATGAAAATGGCCCTATCTTTGACAGTGAGCCACTCGATAAGGTACACACCACTGACGAATATAATGTGTTTGGCGATATTCATGAGCATAGTGAGCTACCCAATGCCATTAATGACACATGTATGATGGAAATGGTTGATAGTACTACCACACCTGATTCATCAGACATGTGCAATAATGAGTCTGAGGACGATCAACATGCAAATGAATATGATGAAGAGGAACGTTTTGCGCTTGCTAATTTAATTGCCACTTTACAAAAAGATGTCAAAGAAACTAAAAAGAGTCAAAAGCAATATAAGAAGGAAAACGCAGCGCTCACTCAAAACTTTGAAGAATGCAAAGCCGCTCTAATTAAATCTTATGAGACCCTTGAAAGTTATAGAGCTGAGCTTCTACAAAAGACCAAAGAGCTTAAGGGTTACAAGGGTAGTGCGTTAAAAAGTCAAAAGGACGATCTTTAAAAGAAATACAACGAAACTCTTGAGTTACTAACCAAAGAGAAACGTCAATTTAATGTTTTATTAATGGATGAATAATGTAAGAATTTTTCAATTATTTTAATCTATTTTTCGTTCCTTGACTCACTCGAATTAATATCCAATTTATACGTAGAGATTAATTGTTCTTGGTTAAACGTACTTTGTTTGGTATTTAAAACTAAAAACTATTTAATATAATTAAAAAGAAAATATTTAATTAAAAATACTTTTTCACTATTAAAATCTTAATTAAAACTAATTAAACAAAACTATTTAGAAATTATAAACTAATTTAAACTATTTAAAATAAAACTATTTAAACAAATTTAAAAACTATTTAAAATTTAAACAAAACTTAAATCTAATTTAATCTATTTAAAAAGAAATTACTCTTACTTTTTGTGACACCCCTAAATTGGTCAAAATGCAGCGAATATAATATTTGGGTGTCACGTGGGTGGATCAATAGCAAATAGTACATAGAGCATCAGATAAAAGATTATCAAACATTTATTACATGACCAAGAGTGCAAATCATTATTTAAAATAGTTCTGAAATAAATTAAAGATTGTTCATGAGTCCCATATGAAAATCCCCAAATGCTTGCTAAGATGTTGTCTACTCAAATGCTACAGTCCATGCATATAGTAACTACCTGCTTCAAACACCTGAGAAAAACATGCTTTTGGGGGTCAACAAAAATGTTGGTGAATTCATAGGTTTAGTTATATAGTTTGGATATAAATACTCACTGAAACAGTAAGGCACAAAGCATTAATGTTTAAAGGTAATTATACTGCCTATTGCCCGAAACTGACACTTGACATAGTTGAGCCCTCAACAAATGAGAGCGCTTCACCATCTAAACAGGAACCCATCAATAATAAGTGCTGACATGGTAAACACCTGTTGTCCCGGCCAAGGCACAGTGAGCATGACTCACCCAGGTGGGGATGGTCAATCCCAAATAGATCTATTTATAACATTCAAGTAATCCAGTGATTTTAACAGTTTCAGTTCACGGGTCATGAGGAATTCTACAATAGGCACATATAATCAAAGTTGATACAGTTCAGTTTATATCCATAAATCAGTTGCATGTTTTCTCCCCCAAAAAGGATTTAAAAGTTTGTCAATATATGAGAAGTGGGGCCATGAGCTCACCTTAACAGTACAGTGATAGTCACAAGAATCTGGAGTAGTGCTCAACACACAGTCAACAACCTAGATAATTATACAGTCTCAGTAAAAGTATAACAGGTTGTACAAAGGTTACTGAAACATCAATATATGCTTCTACAGGTTTTTAAGCATTTTATTAGGATGTCCGTAGTTGATTTATAGTTGTAAAAGTTATAGCTGTATTTATTTTAAGTATAAAATAAATACTATAGTTTAATTTAATCAGTCCAGTTTAATTAATATTCTTGAACTTGTACTATTTATAACGTGATTTAAATATTTAATAACAAGTGTTTTGTAAATACGTAATGTGAAGGAAAAATAAATATAATTAATATATTTATTTTTGTAAGCAGTCATATTAAATTTATACCTCATTATAAGTATACCATTTAATTAATTTCAATGTTTCCGATATTTGTATAGTCATCACATTATAGGTTGGAAAAATACATACAAGTATCGGACCTTTATATTCAATTTGTTTTTCCCTTTTAGTATTTATTATATATATAATTAGGGTTTAATAAAGGTTTATTCAAGTTTAGGGAATGGCAAAACTAGTCCCCCAATTTAGTATAAATACCGCCGGTATTTACACAAACACCCCTATGGTTTATATAAGTTTCACAGTTTGACATTTCTAGTCCTTGTAGTTTCTGTTAAGTTTCTATAGGTATTTCCAACTTACAAAACAGCCCCCTAGGGCTTATATGTTTCGGCTAAATACAAAACAGCCCCCTAAGGTTTATACATGTTTCGGCTAATTACAAAACAGCCCCCCCTAAGGTTTATACATGTTTCGGATAATTACAAAATAGCCCCCTAGGGTTTATACATGTTTCGGCTAATTACAAAACAGCCCCCTAGGGTTTATAAAGGTTTATTAAGTTGGCAAAGGGGTCCCTATGGTTTCGGTTAAGTACAAAAGGGGCCCAAAGAGTAACTAGTTTATTATAAGTTTCCAAAATGTCAATTTAAGTCCCTCAAGTTTCGGATAAGGCCCCAAAAGGCACGAAAAGGTTTTAGGGCTTGCAATTTGTTTACAAAATGGCACGTTTGGTCCTTGGAGTTTAAAATAAGGCTTGCCTATATATAACTGTGACCTTATACTTTCTAATTTGACAAGTTTAGTCCTTATACTAGTTTCAAGTTTCGAAAAGTATTCATACTTTCTATACCTTTTCATTTTCAATCTAGTACTTTCATCACATTGCATAATTGGCACAAAAAGTACCCAATATATATATTTAGTGATTAATGGGCTCGTATGGCCCATTAAGGGTCCGGTTATGTTTCTTGGGCCAAACGGGCTCCTAGTGGGCTAAGTTATACTTAGTAACTTTTACTACAAATATTTATTTAGCCAAAATATTTACTTGGGCTCATGGGCTTATCGATGGGCCTATATATTTTACCATACACTAGTTAAATTGAATAACCAATACACACAATTTGGGCCTAATGTATCTCGGCCCAAATGAGCTTATGGCTTATCCGATTTTCACAAGCATGGTTCGGCTATGGCTTATTCGTGTAGCTTATGTATTGATTTTACTTATCACAAAGAGGGTTTCCATTATACCCTACTAGTGATCAACTCAAGATCTAATAAGCCGTGAATCATACTTGGTTTCTAATATAAGTCAAATATTAGGAGCTTATGGATTAAGCCTTTCTAGTGATTACAACTAATACATCTATCCATTTTAATAGGAGTTAATCCGAGATGCATACTTCAAGGTGTTTCACCTTTGGCTAGAATATTTAGCCGAGCCTCCTAGGGTTCTAGGAGGATTTTAGTATGATTTTTACGTGTGCATGCATAAGTAGTCACGTGAATGTTAATGCATACGAGTATAATAAACGAGGCAGGAAAACAGGTGGGTACTTACTTGCTTAGACGAGAGTGGTGATAAGTAACCGAGAGGTATGTAAGGTTTGTAGCTTAGCCGTGACCTAGGGTTAGGTTGAGAAGGTCTCCTAGTCAAGACTTGAGTAAACCGTGACTCTCTACCTTCTTCAATGCTAGATTCGGCTAACTTCAATGCTAGGGAGTAAATGTGGGATTGTTTGAGAATGATTGGAAGTAAATGAGATGTTAGTAAATGCTCTAGGATGTCATGCTCATGTTACTTGTTCTTGCCGAGAGTTTATGCTCAAAAGGGAGTGGTGATGAGTGTGGTGAATGAGGGTTACACGTCTAAGAGAGAGGAAAAGGAAGGCTCTTGCCTTGTTTACTGAGGTACTATGCATATCCTAGCTATAGCTTTCTAGTACACTTCCTTAATTGCACAAAAATGTACATTGGCCCATGGTTTGGGCATTAGGCCGATGGTTTTGGCAAAGGGTCAAGGTCACTAGGTTCTTGCCATAATGTGGGAGTGTTCTACAAGTGAGGTGGTGGTAGTATTCGGCTAATGGGGGGTTTCTAGGGGACAACCAAGCACTTGCATTTATTGATAAATCCTAGTACAAGATCCATAGTATGTAAAGTGTGATGCTTGGTTGTGTTGGTGTGTTCCTAGCCGTGTGTTGCATAACACATGTGGGGAAAATGTAGGTTTCAAAATATCTAGTATATGTTGAGTGTTAAGTAATGTTTAGTATAAGGTTTGTGTCAAATGTAACTTGTATACTTGTTTCTAGCCGTGTAACCTAAGGCTTCAAAAGTGAAGTGTAGCCGTGTAATATATACAAGGTTTCATGATTAAGTAGGAGCTAAGTGTGATCACTTGGTTATGACAAGGCATAAGGTGGATGGAAACCTTCTAACTTTAAATATATGACATACACTAGACGTGTGAATTGTGGCCTTAGAAAGATTAAATATGACAGAAGTCTCATACGTTTATAAATATAATAAATCAACAGTAAAATTTAATAAGAGACTGAAGCTTCATAGAATTAATGAAGTGAGATTACATTAAGTTTAAATAGCTTGCGCACACAATGGGACAAAGTCAAAAGGTAAAAACAGGGGTTTTACACTTTTTAATTTAACAAAATCTATTTAAACTAATTTTATATAAAACTAAATTAATTAAAAACTAATTTATTTAAAAACTAACTTTAAAAACAATTTAAATTTCTAAAAGTAATAAAATATTTATTTTGATTGTTTTATTTTTTTTATTTTTTTATTTTTTATTTTGAGAGAATTGTAAAAATGGTCCCTGTGGTCATCCGGGTTTAATAGATATAGTCCCTTTACTTTTTTTTTCTCGGGTTTAGTCCCTGTGGTTGTGACTTATAACGCGTTTGGTCCCTTGACCATATTTTCGTAACTAAAAAATCTCGAAATTTATTCAAATTTTTTATATTTTCGATTTTTTTTTTAATTTCAATATTTTTTACAAAAAGATATCGAATGTGTTCAAAAAAATACCAAAAAGTTCTTTTAAAATATAAGTTTTGAATGTTTTATTTATTTTTGTAAATTCTTGAATGTCTTTAAAAAGTTTATAATATAAAAGAATTACACGAAACATTTTTTAGAATATATATATTCTTTTCGGATCAAGAAAAATCTTGGCTAAATTTTTTTTGTTTTTTTAAATATTTCAAATATTATTTTAGAAATTTTATTGAATATTTTTCAAATGTTTTGTAAAAAAAATGGAATATTTTTTAAAAAAATACCAATTTTTCTAATATTTTATTAAAAAATTCAAATATTAAAAAAAATCTATTATTTGATTCAAGATTATAATGTTGTTAAAGAAAATTTAGAAATTTTTTAAAATACTCAATTTTTTAGAAAATTTGGAATTTTTTTTAAAAATACTCGATTTTTCTTACGAAATTGTTGAAAATTTTAAAGTTTTTGAAAAAAAAAAGAATTAATTTTTTTTTAAAAGAATATCTTAATTTTAAAATTATTTTTTGAAATATTTATCCAAGATATCTTGATCCGAAAAGAATATATGTATATAAAAAAATTCGAAAAGTTTTCTTTATATTTTTTAAATTTTATAAAATAATATTTCTTTTATATAAAAAGGATAGAGATTACTTTGTATATATTGAATTATGAAAATTTGCCAAAAAAGGTTAAAAATAAAAATCTACCACTCATATTGATTAAAAGGTTGAATATAAAAAGTTTTAAAATTTCGAATGTTAAAAAAAAAATACAAAAAAGTTCTTATAAAATATAAATTTCAAATGTTTCAAATTTATTTTTAATTCTGGAATGTCTTAAAAAAATTATAATATTAAATTTTTTTACAAAAATACATATCTTTAGAATAGTAAAGAAATTAAAAAAACCTTTTATAATTTTCGAATGTTTAATATTTGTTTTTGAAAATTCGAATGTTTTAAAAAAATTTAATTTCGATTGATTAAAGAATTTTTAAAAATTTTCCAATTATTTTAATTGAAAAATACCAATCTTATTAATTAAAAAGTTAAAAAAAATTGGGACTAAATTTGTTACATCCCATAAACCATAGGGACTATTTGTAAAAGAGTATTTATGTCATTTCAACCCTCTAAGTCAACACTTAACGGTCAAACTAACAAAAAATATGGTCAAGGGACAAAATCCGTTACAAGTCACAACCACAGGGACTAACCCGAGAAAAAAAAGTAAAAGGACTATATCTGTTAAACCCGGATGACCACAGGGACCATTTTTGCAATTCTCTCTTTTATTTTTTTTAAACTTTATAAAAGTAAATTTATAAAAACTTTTAATTGAAATTAACTAAACAAAAACTGGTAATTAAAACTATTAAATAAAACTGACACCTACTAAATGAATTGACTATATTAATAAAACAAACTATAACTTAAACCAAAAAGAGAGCTAGAACAAATGGTAAACACGTTGGGTCAGTAACCAAGAGGTTACGGGTTCGAGCCTCGTGTGGACAATTTATTTGCGAATTATATTTTTGGATACTAAACATAAAGATGGCAAATCTCAAGAGAGACCTTTTGCCTTTATTTTTCTGATGAATGAAATCAACTTAACCACACAAACCAAGAGGGTCTGTTGGTTATTTTAACAGCAATAAACATCAGGATATAGAATAGCACAGAATCAACAAAACAAGACTTATATATAAGCCAAACCAGAAAGCAAAACTTAACAGTATATTAAACCTAATAATCTACTCAATAAAACCAAAACCAGCAAACATAAACTATAGCCAAATCTCAGCTGAGTACTATCAATTCAATGGTATCTCATCAGCAAGTTACAAACTAGACAAAATAAAACAACCGGTAGACTATTAAATCAGATGTATAACAGCTAAAAAAACTTGCATTCAAACCTCACATAATCAGATTTATCCAAACCTCTATATCTAAAACAACTACTCAAAACCTTGCATATAAAACTTATCCAAACAGATTATGTAAAATATATAATAAAAAAGACTAGACTAACAGTTTAACAGCTAAACTTAATCAACTTAAACATAATCACTTAAACATGTAAACAACATAAAATAAAATAAAAAGTTAAAAGGGCTTAGAACCTTATGAAGAATCCTTTGAGATGAAGGAAGTCGCTGAGCCTCCTTAATGAACCAAGTCGACACCACCTTATCAACCAAACATCACCATAACTCGAACCAAACAGATTTATAATACTAAACTTCCCAGTGGGGAAAGTTTATCCCCAAAATTTATTTAAATTATTTAATTGAAGCTATGAATTAGCTTAATCAAATAATACTAACATTATTATAATAGAATAGCTTAAAGGACAAATAATAATTGCAATATTTAAAAAAAATAACAGAAAGAAAATATGAGACAAATTCAACCGAAATAAACTTTTATTAATAACCAAAACTGATTACAATTACTAAAAAAGAAAATTACAGTTTAACCATAAAACTATTTAAGCATAATAACATTAAAATAAAAAATGGGACAAACTAAAAATTACAGAATGAGGGGGTTTTATAGGCAAACCCTAAAACTTGCTGAGGACGGTTTGTTGAGCACACATCTTCAATCTTGGCTGTTGAATCCATCTTTTCTCTCTCTTTTTCTTGATCTACGGCTGATAAACATTTACCCATCACACGGATTGCCACCGTGGATGGGTTTGTGTTTCTTGTGCTTCTTCAATGAGAATGTGGCCTAATTTGATTGGAGGAGTGGTGATGGTGATGTATTTAAGCCAATAAGGAGCAAGGATAAGGCCACGTCACTAGTTTATTCTCCATTTCTATGTCCGGTTTTCTTGGTATTTAATTAAAGAGCGTGTAGATTCACGCGCTTTAATTCATAAAGCCCCAATTTTTGATTGTTATTAACTAGGGTTTGGGTAACAGTAAAGTTACAGGTTATTTGGGGGTGAGGGTAAATGGTGAGAGAGAAAAGGTGGGTTTGCATATGATGTATCGAAGGGTGAATGTGTGGTTAATGTGTGTTTTTCGTTTAACAAAAGTGAATAAATATTCACTTTCTAACCGTTCCATTTATTTTGACCTAATGGGTTTACAAACCCATATTTTCCACCGTCTCATTATAGATTATTGTAATTTTGGGCTTTTAGCCCAATAACTCCATCCGTCACATGTATTAAGGTAGAAATGGGCCTTGTTTTGGGCTTATTATCCACAAGTTAATAACCATTGCTCCTTAAATGGGCTTTTGGGCCCATTAACCAAAAGTGGGACCCACAAAGCCCAAATGTCCTTCATTAAGTTAAAATCCACTAAAACAAACTCGATTTTGGTTTTCTTGATCATTTCTTTAAGCTCGTGTCGATTTTGCCGGTTTTCGTACACTTTTGGTTCTTTGACTTTAACTTTGTCTCTTTCTTTGACTTTTCTTCAACAATTGACCGTGAAATCCCGTGTTTTCTTTCCTTTTGATCTTTTATACCTGTTTCACACAAAAACACAAAACCACGTGTAATTCCGACTTTTACGATATTAAACACATGATTAGGTCTTGTTTTTCATTGATTTTAGTGGCAAAAGGATAAGTTTTTACACACTTAATAAATCCCCTACACTTGACCATTGCAATGACCCCATGCAATGCATAATTTTAAAGCATAAAGTTACATTTTCCTCATAATTAACCCATCTTGGCCTTTACTACGATATATTATTACTAATATAATGAAAAGAAACTAAAGAACGATGAAAAGATAAAAACTTAACAAAAGCTATAACAATTTTCACTTTTCATATTTACTTGAAATTGTTTTATGGAAGAAACTCGTAAAGAAATCTAAGACTTAAATTAGGGCTTTGGTGTCATGAATATTAATCACCCTCAAGTTTCACGTTCCCCATACCAAGCTTAAAAACAAGATCATTGTTTACCATAAGCTCTTAAGTTAAAACCACTTATATAAGACAATTGTGTAATACTCTTTCTCCAATTCCTAAGTTGTATCTCTAGATTTTAAAGATTGTCATTCACCCGTAGGCTTATTTGACTTATTTAATAATCTTTAGTCCAAAAATGACGGTAAAACTTGCACCCGACACTCAGAACATAACCTCGTCCTCAAAAACGTTGTCACTAAAGTAAGCCCACATCAAGGATAATTTAACACGATTTGGGGAATAAATTCCCGGATCCAAAATTTGGCAAATAGTACTACTTATTATTTATTCCTCCAAAGTCATGTAGACTTTATGTGGAGTTTAGCAAGTTCACATCATATACCCTTAGGCTCTTTAAGATGTAAAAGTGCTCCTTATCTATGGTCCACACCCTAAGGCTCCTTGAACCATAAACAAGGGAATTGATTTTTGATAATTTTTTATTCAACACTTACCATGCCATAGACCCTAAGGCTCTAATGATAAGGTTCGTGCTACATGCCCCACACCCTAAGGCTCCTTGAGTTCATGTTTTAATCTTATTCTTTCTTTATTTCTGATATATATATTAGGCCAAATTCCGCGGTCCCATGGTCTGAATACCTCCTACTTAGTGGTTATGAGCCACCTTAGTCGGAAGTCCACAACGCTGGCACCCTCAATGTGTTCATGCTTTAATAACAAGGAGATAAAAGATTTGGCTAAGAGCTAAGATATCAAATCTATACCGCAAAAATCCTCATTTATTAAGAAATTAAATATACAAGCGGGAAGAAAGAGCCACAAAAACTCATATAAGCAAGAATTAACCCTCAAACTTATTATCAACTCTATCATCTCTATTCTCCACAAATTAAAATCTCAAGGAATGAGACTTGTGGATTCTTAGCCTAATAGACCAATTAAGGTCCATATGGTTAAGGATACTAGCTAGAGTGAACTTAGATAAGTAAACTCGGGTTGAGTCAAAATATTCACGACAGGCCTAATATATCAAAGACATCTAAACTTGTTAAAAACATTTTATTCATTTATTTATTTTTTTGACTTTATTCTTGAAATGGAATTTATTCATACGATGCGATGACAAAAGGAAAGAAAATAAAAGAAAATAAATGGAAATACTACTAGGCCAAAATAGATTAAAAAATTGAAAAACGTTGAAAATTTTAATTTTCCGGTTAAATGTTGTCAAATTCATTGAAAAGCCCACTAAAATTCGATAGAAATCCCCCCTACACTTAATATAAACATTGCCCTCAATGTTTAAGCATGTGGGAGAATAAACTCCCTAAACTTAGGACATTGAGTACGTTATTTAAATCGAGCTAAGGAAGAGACAACTAAAGTGATTACATTTATTCATCTTATTTATATACATGTATGAATCACAATAGTTTTGATAGAACCGGGTACACGGGAACACGGGATCATGGGTCGCGTCAAAAACACCAAAAGTGGATCATTAAAGCACATGTCCCTGCACAACATCACAACACAAACAACCTACTTGGCTCCCCCTAAACTTATTAATGGAAATGGGTGAAGGTGAAAAAGGGTGGAAAGGATGGAAAAGGTAAAAATCTAACCTAGTTATACAATGCTTGATTTATTTATCACGAGTCTCTAGCTCGACTCGATTTCCCGAATTAATTCAAGGGAAAAGTGGAGAGGGATGGAATAATCTCGTGAGAGATGTCCTCTCCAAAGTACAACTTAACCCGTTGGACATTCACCTTAAAGTTGGGCCCATTTGGTTGGGATAACTCAATGGTGCCATAAGGGAAGATTTGGGCCACGGTGAAGGGACCGGACCAACGGCTCTTAAGTTTACCCGAAAAGATTTTCAACCGAGAGTTAAAGAGTAAAATCTGATCACCAACGTGGAACTCTCAGTTCTTAATCTTGGAATCATGAATGAGCTTTGTCTTCTCCTTGTAGATCAATGAATTCTCATAAGCCTCATTCCTAATTTCAATAAGTTCATTAAGTTTGATTTTCCTAAGATCATCGGCTTTGTTTATGTCAAAATTAGCCCATTTCAAGGCCCAATAAGCCTTATGCTCCAACTCAATGGGGAGGTGGCACGCCTTCCGTACATAAGGTGATAAGGAGTATAACCTATAGGTGTCTTATAAGCGGTACGGAAATCCCACAAAGAATCATCTAATTTATCGGCCCATGAGGCACGATGCTCTCCCACGGTACGCTCTAAGATTTGCTTAAGTCCACGGTTGGAAACCTCGGCTTGACCATTATTTTGTGGATGATACGCGTTGGAAAGTCGGTGATTGACACCATACTTAGCCATGACTCGTGCGAATTGATCATTGCAAAAATGAGTACCGTGATCACTAATAATAGCACGAGGAACACCGAATCTAGCAAACAATTGTTTCAAGAAGTTCACAACCACCCTCGCATCGTTAGTAGGTAAATCCTTTGCTTCAACCGATTTTTATACGTAGTCAACAGCTACGAGGATGTACTTGTTCCCTTTCGATGATGGAAATGGCCCCATAAAGTCGATTCCCCATGCGTCAAAGATTTCACACTCTTGGATGAAATTTTAAGGCATCTCATCTTTATGTGTGATCTTACCTTGTCGTTGGCAAGCATCACAATGCTTAACAATTTCATGAGCGTCATGAGAAATGGTGGGCCAATAGAATCCGGAGTCGAAAACTTTCTTAGCGGTGTAGTAAAGCCGCCGGCCCATCAACACATCTACGAATGATAAAATCCGCACATTGCTTGAAAAGATAAGGGTCGTCCCAGTAATAGTGCTTAACATCCTTAAAGAATTTTTTATTTTGTTGGCACGTTAACCCTTCGATAAGATAACCACCCGCCAAATAGTTTGCAATGTCCGCAAACCATGGGGTATCACCAAGGTTGAAATTAATAGACATTAAGGTCTCAAGGGGAAAAGATTCATTAATCTCTTGATTTGGAAGTTCCTCTTGATAAGGATCCTCAAGTCTACTAAGATGATCCGCGACTAGGTTTTCCGCTCCATTTTTATCACGAATTTCGATTTTAAATTCTTGTAGGAGCAAAACCCAACGAAGGAGTCTCAGTTTAGCATCTTGCTTGGTCAACAAGTATTTCAAGGCTGAATGGTCGGTGTAAACGATGGTGCTGGAAAGCACAAGATAGGGGCGGAATTTCTCAAAAGCATACACAACGGCTAAAAGCTCTTTTTCGGTAGTGGTATAGTGAAATTGAGCCCCCGACATTGTCTTACTAGCATAATGGATTGGTTGGAAGTGTTTGTTAACTCGTAGACCTAAACCGCTCCTACCACGAAATCACTAGCATCGCACATTAGCTCGAAAGGTAACTCCCAATTTGGAGAGACTAAGACCGGTGCCTTAGTTAATTTACCTTTAAGAAGTTCGAAAGAGTCGAGACAATCTTGAGAAAAGATGAAAGGAGCATCTTTCTCTAAGAGATGAGTCATTGGACGAGCTATTTTAGAGAAATCTTGGATGAAACGTCGATAAAATCCCGCATGGCCTAAAAAACTTCTAACTCTTTTGACGGTGGTAGGTGGAGGCAACTTAGCAATGACGTCAACTTTAGCACGGTCGACTTTGATACCGGCTTTTGAAATTTTGTGACCAAGGATGATGCCTTCTTTTACCATGAAATGACATTTTTCCCAATTAAGAACGAGACGAGTGCCTTCACACCGTTTAAGCATACGTTCTAAATTGACAAGGCAAGAAGAGAAAGAATCACCATAGACCGAGAAATCGTCCATAAAGACTTCCATAGTTTCTTCAACCATGTCATGAAATATTGCCATCATACACCATTGCAAAGTCCCGGGAGCATTGCATAAGCCGAAAGGCATTATTTTGTAAGCAAATGTGCCATAAGGACAAGTGAATGTGGTTTTCTCTTGGTCTTTTGGATCGATAGGGTTTTGAAAATATCCGAAAAAACCATCTAAGAAGCAATAGTAGTCATTACTCGCTAAACGCTCGAGCATTTGATCCATGAATAGAAGAGGAAAATGATCCTTACGAGTGGCATCATTGAGCTTACGATATTCTATGCAAACTCGCTGATGAGACTGCTTTTATACATAGTCTCATCGTCCAAATTGGGCTTAAAATGCATTAAATATCATTAAAAATGCCAAATATATGCTCGTGTTTGTTGCTTGTGTATTTTAGGTACGGATATTGAGGGAATGACAAAAAGATCACAAGAATCAATCAAAAACGAACACGGGAAACGAAGCCGCACAAAGAACCGGGCCCAAGAATGGAATTTCCAAATATACCCTTGAAGAATTGAAGATTGGCAAGTTTGGTCCTTCATCTTTTGAAGACTTGGCAATTAATACTCTTGCAAAACTCACTATTTGCATTTGGGTCCCTAAATTATCAAGACATTACAAGTTATGCCCTTCAAGATTGGTCAAGATACACTTATGGTCCTTGTATTAAGTTTGCAAAACTTATTATGCCAAAATCAGCAAGTACACCAAAGTTATTACAAAGGGAAATGAGTTTTTAGCTGTTTGAATTGAAGTGACAAGAACAAGGGAATTGAGGGGCCAAAATGGGCAGACACACAAACTAATACCCACCACTCCCCAGCCGACACCTCATCACCCACCCAATCATACTCCTTCACCTCACTCCCCCTCTCCACGTCACCTTTCCACCCAAAACTAATAACTGATTTATTAATAAGTTATTACTTTTCCCTCTTAAACACAAATTTAAAAACTAATCCACCCAAATAACAGATTAAACCCCCTTTTTCATCCCCCATAAACCCTAAAACCCCTAGAACCAATTAACCCCAAATCATAGGGGTTTTACCCCAATTTATCCAGATCGTTAATTTAGGGTCCACTGATCCCTTTCACACACTCAAAACAAAATCCACAACAACCCATGTGATTCCCCAGAGGTCCCCTGCTCCCGTCGTTGTCCACAAAGCCCCAAAAAGAGATAAGATCAACGATTCACAACAAAAACATGTTCACCACAGCATTTGGAGGGCTCTGATTGATCTTGAACAACTGGCAAACACTACATCTTCACATGATCAATTCTTGACCATTTTCAAACTTGGTCAAATGGGAATATGCTGAGAATCATCCAAGGGCATTCTAAGCAGATTACTAGCTAGGGTTTATCACATTTATCATTCTAGATAGTTCCTAGTCTTAGTATAAAAAGGAGTCGACTTGTGACCCTTTTCTTTTGTTCCAGTTTTATTTTACAAGTCTTGTAACTTGTTTTATTAATGAAAGTTGGTGTTTTTTAAGTAAAATTGTAATTCCTTTTCAGTTATTTAAAAAGTGTTGTGACTTGTGTGAAAGAAAACTAAGTTCCAAATTTATTTGTTAAGCATTTTTGGCCATTATTTTCCTGTGAGAATTTGTGGTTTAAAAGTGTTTGGTAAACAAGAATCCTGTGTAGGAGTTCTTGTTTTGTTCATATCAGTGTGAGGTTCTTTTGATTTTAAGGTTTAAGTGGAAAGAAGAGGCATAAGAAAACGTTTTTCTTAGGTTTTCAACTCAAACCTTAAACCAATCTCAGTTAGAAGTGAAAGTGGATACCTGAGATTAGATTATTGAGTTTGAGTTGATTAATCTCAAGTGGTTTTGATAGTTCAAGTATTTGGTTTTTAAAGGTTTTGGTTTTCAGAAAGTTTGGTGGTTCCAGTTTGGTTTCAAAAAAGATTTTGGTTGATTATTTTAACTCAAAACTTACGGCTTATATAAGCCTGCTCATAAGCTGTTGATTCAAGCTTATTAGCATCAGCTTATATAAGCTTGAAGGTGCTTCTTGGATTTGTGGTGTTGTGCAAGTAACAATCAATAGCCAAGTAATCCATATCCATTCATTTCTTTCATTATTTTGAAGACATTGAAATCCCTAGGTCTGCTGTAGACCTACCAACAGAGATCCTCTACTCATCCATAAGCTTCTAAACAGTCTCTTGGAAAGCATAACACTGTGGTATTAAGCTTGTACCTTTTAGGCTAGTTTTATGAGATTCTTTGTGAGGTTTTGTATGATATTGAGTTAGCCTTGTTAATTTGTAGTTTTTATTGGTAGTTTAGTTTGTATTTGGATTTATATGCATGCTAGGATTGTTAAAATCTGAATTGGATAAGTTATGTGCTTAATCACTTGGTGAAATTGCTAAATCAGTAATATAAGGGGTGTTTGGGTCTGTGTTTTCAGTTAAGATTGTGCTAAGTTTTTGGCTCAATTACTACCAAGACACTCTCAATTGGTTAGTATAGGGTGTGTTTTCTACTTAGTTTTCAGTTTTGTATGTTAAAAATAAGAATTGCATGCTAAATATTTGGTAAGTAGCACAAAAAATCAGTAACTGCCTATTTGTCTTGTTTTAGTGTAAGATTTCCTTTGAAAACTTGAATATTGTTATATATGGTGCATGTCTAGGTTTTAGAACTGGTTTGGTATCATTTGTGAGTGGATTGGGTAAGAATTGGTGAGCCAAAACTCACCCAATTACCAACTACACCAGCAAAAGGACCCAAGTCCATTTTTCTGATAACAGTGACTGAAATAGGACAAGTGTGTTTGATTTTTGTATGTTAACTTGGTGTTTTCTTGCTCTTTGTGACTCCCCACAACCCAACTGGTTGTGGGGGTGCCTTGTCTTTCCAAAACAACCAACAAACCTCCAAGAACAAGCCCCTCTTGTTCTATCTTCACAAGTGAAGATACACACCTTTTGTGTGTTCATCAGTTATTATATCAAGTTGTAATCTGGGCACGTTTTTGATTTCCATGGCTTTAATTCTAGCTTAATTTTTATAAAGATTGTGTTTTAGATTGATTATGGGTTACTGACTTGAGTTTTATAAATTTAAAAAAGAAAAAAAAAAAGTTTTTCACAAAAAGGACGTGGCCAGGACTCGAACCTGCGCCACTCCTCTCACACACCAACGTGATAACCAGTTGCCCTAGGGTATTTGACTGGTTATCACTTGGTATTTTAAATACTTAAGGGTTGTGTGTTTTTAGCTTATTAAACCAATCAGTTTTGTAATAAGCTGATTTCATCTTATTCTCATTAGCTTTTTACTTGTTAGCATTTTTCCCTTGTTATTTCGTAGGTTTAGGACTTTTTGGTTTAAAATTTTTATTTTTCACGTGAATAGTTTATTTATTAGGATTATTTTAAGTTTAAATTTTAGAAAGTAAACAAAAAATAGGAAAAAGTGTTTTAAAATTCTGGAAAAATAGTTTTTAAGTTTTTAACTATATTTTTGAGGTTTACAGCAATTAAAGTTTTCATTTTAACTTATTTTTGATTTTATATGATTTTAGGGTTTTTAACCAACTTTAGAAATTAATATAAAATTATTAAAAATGTTTTGGAAACTTTTGATTGCATTTTTGTCTTAGTTACATTTTTCTAGATTTTTGGTAATTTTTTAGAATTTTTTCATAAACTTTGAATTTTTTTTAATATTTTATTATTATTTTATTATTAAAAATTGAAAGTTAGTTTTTTCTACTTTTTTTCATTTTTCCTAGTTCTAATATCTAAAATTAGGAGTTTTGCAACTTTTAGAATATTTTCATTGTCCTTAGATTTCTTTTTATAATTATTTTAAGTTTTTATAGTTTTAATAGTTTGTAATTGTTTTAAAATAGTTTTTATTAAGTTTAAAATTTTCAAAAATAGTTTTAAATTAAGTTAGGTTGTTTTAGAGGTTTACAAAGTGATAAAACTCATTTTGGGCTTTTTAGTAATTAAATTGATTTTTAGGGCTTTAATTAGCATTAAAAAATCATTATTCAATTAATTAAAAGGTTTGGGTGATTTTTGATTTTTTGTAAACTCTTTATACATTATTTAGGATTTGTTTGCAATTTTTAGAAATTTTTAGGATAAAATTTTAAATTTAGTTCTTTTTACGGTTTTACGTGTACACCTTTTTCGACTTAGTGTAATTCGTCATCGTAACCGTCATTCTCTTCTCATCTCCTTTCTATTTTCTTTTCTCATAACAATAAAATCACAAAGATAATCATTTCATCACACACACACTAAGCCTCCTTGAGAACGATTCCCCACTTTGGGTCATTAGTACACGGTTTTCCTAAATCGTCGTACTTAATACTTACCATAATTACGTTCTTTTTCCTAAAAGACATAAAAACTCAACCATCATTTTTGGCGCCGCTGCCGGGGAGGCGTGTTGTGTTTTGATTTGAACAATTGTTGTTTTTATATAGCCATAATAGCTAATTGTATTAGTAGGACTCTACTAATACGTATTATCGGTTTTTCCTTTTTTTTGTGAATACTATTACTATATTGTATACGTAGAACAATAAATTCACAGATACTCCAAATACGTGAGAAATCACAACCTTGACTTGGGAGGTTATTACCCAATCATTGTATTCGAATCTCAAACCATAGAGAAAAGGCAAAAATAGATAAATACTTTCGAGAAGCTCGATTTTGAAAAATACAAACTATAAGGTGGGTATAAGGCGGATAATATAAAATATATCCTAAGGAAAAAGGCTCTTAAGTGCTTCGCGCCGCCTCGTTTCCCCGCTTGCTTGTGATTATTTGATTTTGTCGAGGGTTTTGCCGCCCAAATTATTATTAAGTATCATATATATTTTCTTGGTTTCATTGATTAAACCCTCTTGAACGTTTTGGTGTTCCACCAACGTTCTAAAGTCATCGAAGGCGTTCACTTCACGTGACCGTTTTCATTCCTTGAGGCTTCTTTAATCAAGAGATTTGATTAAGGAGGAGATTTGTAGATTTTTGTCTACTTAATACAATTCCAAAATCCAAAAAAAAGTAAAAACAATCAAAAATCCAAAAAAAATTTTGAAAAAGTTAAAAACACCAAAAAGAATCTTCTTTGCTCATCCCTACGTTGTACGTGATGTTTATGCTTACTCGTAATCAAGCAAGACGTGCACGTAAACGAAAAAACAAAAAGGAGTCAACACCTACTCCTAATCTTTCTAGTGAAGAGACTCCAAGTGAGGAACCTATTGTAGAACAAAAAGCTATCATGGCTAATCGTACTATGATGGAGTTGCTTCAAGCACCCACCGAGGGTTTTAGAGAGGCCATTGTGATTCCCTTCATCCTTGCGGAGAACTTCGAGATCAATAAGGGTTTAATGTCTATGCTTCAAGCCAACAAGTTTCACGGACACGAAAAAGACAACCCACATTATCACATTAGGCAATTTAATCGTCTCACCGCGACAAGCAAGTTTAAGGATGTACCATACGATGCCATTAAGTTGATGTTGTTTCCATATTCGTTAGATGGACCCGCCAAGATATGGCACGAGAAAGAACCCCCAAATTCGATATTGACATGGGGTGATCTCGTTTCGAAATTTGTGAATCAATGTTTTCCACCATCTGAAACAACACATTTGAAAAACGAGATTTCACGATTTACTTAAAGGTCTAATGAAAGTTTTTCAATGGCTTGGGAAAGGTTTAAAGAAATGTTACATGAATGTCCACACCATGATTTTTCCGAATTGCATCAAATTGACACTTTTTATAATGGGCTTAATGATCATGAACGAGATTACTTAAATGTCGCCGCGGGTGGTAATTTTTTGTGCAAAACGACCGATGAGGCTTTGAAAATCATTGAGAATAGGTCTAAGGTTTATAGCCCTCGTAACACACCGAGTTTTACCAATTTGGGTTCGTCATCTTCGTCATCGTCTCGTAGCATTAATGCCTTGCAAGATGAAGCAAATGAGGAGAATCGGTTTTTCGATAGGTTTTGGACTCTTATGACTCATTGGAAAGCACAAGATGCTTTGAATTCCGCTTCGGTTAAGGCGGTTGCCAAGAGTTGTATTTCGTGTGGTGGATCTCATGATTTTTCCGAGTGCATTACCGCGGATGGTAACACTTCGAATGCTTATGTAGCCACGGGAACTTATAACAAAAATGGTCAAAGTTCCCGCCAAAATCAAGCTCCACAAAATCAAAATGCTAACAACTATCGAAACAACAATCAAAGTGGTGCTTATCAAGGAAATCAACGTAACTACAACAAGGGTAATTATCAAAGTGGAAATGGGCAAATTTCAAACCAAAACCAAAACCGTGATTTCAAACTACCACTCAAGGTTTTCAAAATGATCACACCAAAAATCTTCAAGGAGAATTTTTGAATTATGCTAAAGCAAACGATGCTAAGTTTGATAATATGCAACGTGAAATGGTTAGCTTAAGATCCGAGTTGAAAAACGAGCTTAAAAACGAACTTGCTAATGAACTTAAGACTCATGCTAATAAAATGGAAGGAAATGTTCAACGTCTCCAACAAAATCAACAAAAAATGGAGCAAGTTCAACATGAGATTAAGCAAGAGTTGTTAAAAGCGGATGCTAGGCAATCTAAGTTTGAAGACCGAATGGGAAAAATGTTTAAAGCTATCATGTGTAAACCTTCTTCTTCGGGTGGTCTTCCTAGTGATACCACCGTAAACCGGAAAGGAGAATTGAAGGTTATTACTACTCGTAGTGGTAAAACTTTCAAAGAACCCATTTCTCGTCCAAGTACTTCTACGGAGAAGGAAAAAGAGAAAGAACCCGAGGTGGTGGTAGAAAAGGAGAAAATTCCAAGCCCACGAAGTACCGCTCAAACCACATCTACGGTTGAACCAATACCAATGGTGGAACCCGAGATTCCAAGGCCTTTGCCTATGCCCCAACCAACACCACCCTTACCTTACCCTTCAACACGAAACAAGGAAAAGGCACAAGAACGAAATAATTATCAATTTGAACTTTTTATGAAAATGTTTCGTGACTTGCATTTTAATATAAGTTTTTCCGACGCCTTGGTCACGATGCCTCGATTTGCCGCGAACTTCAAAAGTATGTTGAATAACAAAGAGAAATTGCAAAAGTCATCTAGTTGTTCATAGGTTTTTCTTAGCCACATACCTCAAAAAGTCGGTGATCCCGGTAAATTGTTAATCCCATGTGCGATACAAGATATGGAGGAATGCTACGCCTTGTCCGATTTTGGTGCTAGTATTAATTTGATGCCTCTTGAGATTTTTAAGTCGCTCAATCTTCCAAATCTTACTCCTTCAAGAATGTCAATCGAGATGGCCGATCATTCTATGATTCTAGCTTGTGGAGTAGCCGAGGACGTCTTCGTGAAAGTTGGAAAGTTCTATTATCCCGTAGACTTTATTGTTGTTGACATCCCCATCGATCCTAAAGTTCCTCTAATTTTAGGTCGATCATTTTTGGATACCTCGATAGCACTTATCGATGTGCATGATAAGAAAATCACTCTTCGTTTCAATGAGGAAGAACTCGTCATAAATGCAACTCAAAACTCCACACTTTCTCATATGTACTCTATCACGTCTTTGAACAATGTTAATCCCATCAAAAACATTTGTAAAAGGATTTCAAAAAGAGTTTTAGAAGTTGATGATAAAAACGATTTTCCGTCCCCTCCGCCGGTGGAGGTTAAGAGTGTTAGGCCTACGCTTCCAATCACAAATGATTCTTCGGATGATGAATATGTTGATCCTGATGGGGAAGTTTTCTTTGTTGACAAACGTTTTGAGAACTTACCACCACCTAAACCAAAACGGTTTTCAAATGTGAGAATTTTTAGTGTGACTAACATTGCTTTAGAAACACCAAATATTTTTGACATAATTAAGTCGGGTTTTCATAAGGAGAGTTTAAAAGATAAAAAAGGGAAAGATTTTAAATTGGATTTAAAAGATTTTTCTACAATGCTAACTCCGTCATCACCTCGTGTTTTGAGTGCTACAAGCTCGTCTTCTCCTTTTGACGATGCTTTGTGTGGACTTAATGTGTGGGAAGCCCCTTATGTTCCCTCCCCTTTCTCCACCGAGGACGAGATATTTGATCCCGTAATTGCTTATAAAGGGAAATCTCAGTCTTCCACCGATGCAATAAATGGAAAATCTTTCTATTTGATTGGTGCGAGTCTACCTCGAGTAGCTCATGGTTTTTATGACTTACCCATTGTCCCACCCTTCTATTTCTTCTCATCTATTTTCTTGAAACCCTTTGGGTTTGTGTTGACACATGATGAAGGGGCGTTGATTTGTTTTTCCAATGAAAATGAAAACGCCATCTTCGATCCCGGTATTTTGCACCATCAAAGGACTTAGTCCTTAATACCGGTTGTTTTTGGGCCTTGTTTATCATGTAAGCCCCACCAAAAATTGACCATACCAAGATTATCCCTAAATGATCACATTTATGGGGATTCGAGTCTAGCTTTTGACTCGGTTATCAAAAACAAGGTGCCTCGTGGGGGAAACCCATGCTTATCCATGTACATATTATTGCTTTCTAAATAGTTTAATGTGAGGGGATTTGTGCCCTTCCAACCTTTGTTCCGTGGTTGTTTGGAATTGTGGTTTTTAGATCATGATCTTCACGATTGGAGCCTCTCGTGTTCGTTTTATGGGAGCACTCGATCGTTTGCTTTGAAGACTTTCTCAATATCCAAATGATATATCCTTAGATGTTCTAACCTTAGGTTTTTAGCACACTTCATAAACGGCTATTAATTTAACGGTTACACCCTTTCCATGCTAGATTAAGCATTCGACTACGTCTCTAGTATGGGGGTGTTTGCACCCCTAGACTCGAAACATTGAGGACAATGTTTAACTTTAGTATAGGGGGGGGGGGGGGTGAATAGATACTTGCCTTGCCAAACCTTCACGCTTTCCAAAGTTTATCTTTTTGTTTATCGTGTTGTTGCAAAATAAGGCCAAAAATGGCCAAATTTTAAAAAATTTCTCATATTTTATAAGTGTTTGAAGACACGAATGTAGATTTTCTGATGGCGAGAATAAGAGTATTTTTTGACTCGACCGTGCGTGTTGAGCACTTAGCTTTGATTCCTTAACTACACATTAGTCTAAGTCTCTTAAATGAGGACGAGAAATGATAGGGTTAATTATAAGTTACTATGCTAAACGTAGAGTACTCGTTTTATTTCAAAAACTCATGTGTTCTCGTTGTTTGCTTATTCTCCCTTCGCATGTAAATATTTTTGCTTAATAAATATTGACTTAGCGGTTTAGTTGGGATTGTTGGGTTTCTAGTCTTTTCTAGTAGCTTCCGTGTAATTAAATTGGGAAGATATTAAGGTATCGCCAGCGTCACGGTTTTGAAGTATTGGCACCCAAATAATAAAAAGCTTCACCCAATAATAAGATTTCAAGTGCTCACCTAAATCATGCAAATAATTTGAAGCCCTACAAGGCCGAAAAATCTATGCAAAATTGAAAGTGAATCAAGCCTTAATCTTCCAAGCTTTAAAGATCCAAAATTCGCTTTAGCGTGAGGATATACGTCTTTGGCTAATAAAACCACCGATGAGGCGGATAATAAAAGGCAAGGCAAGACCAAAGTCATAATAAAAGCTTCATGGCGAAGTTGAATAAAAGATGGAGGTAAACCAAAGATAATAAGGCCCTTCCGTTAGGGGGCGTATAAAAGTCTTGGTAATAAGTCTCATGTTTAAAACCGTTATAAAACCGTGTTTATCGATTCTTCTTGTTGACTTAATTTTTTAACATCCTTTGTCTATTGGGAGGGGTTATTGATTTGATGATCTTGGTTACACCGTTAGGACTCTATTTTTAGACCTAAATCTCTATTATCGCATAAGTCAAACAATGTATCCTCGTGAAACATTCATGACAAAATAAAATATAAGAGATACAACTTAGGAATAATGGGAGGATAAGTACGTGATTAGGGCATATTAGTAGTGTTAGCATTACTAACTTATAACGACAATGATCTCGTTGCACGCTTGGCATGGAATTGGGGTGAAAATCGAGGACGATGAAATTATTTCTAACGAAGCATTCACGTGTTCTTATTCTATGAACCTAAACGTCCCATTTTGCGATGAAAATCATTCATTATGTCTAAAAACGCAAGTAGTAGCAATAGTAGTAGTGTAGCTAGTTTATCGTTCAATAAAGTGAATAAAAATGAATTTTGGAGGTGCTACGATACTTTATACTAGCATTGCGTGAGGGCACGGCAATGGTTTAGTATGGGGGAGTGATGAGACTGCTTTTATACATAGTCTCATCGTCCAAATTGGGCTTAAAATGCATTAAATATCATTAAAAATGCCAAATATATGCTCGTGTTTGTTGCTTGTGTATTTTAGGTACGGATATTGAGGGAATGACAAAAAGATCACAAGAATCAATCAAAAACGAACACGGGAAACGAAGCCGCACAAAGAACCGGGCCCAAGAATGGAATTTCCAAATATGACCTTGAAGAATTGAAGATTGGCAAGTTTGGTCCTTCATCTTTTGAAGACTTGGCAATTAATACCCTTGAAAAACTCACTATTTTCATTTGGGTCCCTAAATTATCAAGACATTACAAGTTATGCCCTTCAAGATTGGTCAAGATACACTTATGATCCTTGTATTAAGTTTGCAAAACTTATTGTGCCAAAATCAGCAAGTACACCAAAGTTATTACAAAGGGAAATGAGTTTTTAGCTGTTTGAATTGAAATGACAAGAACAAGGGAATTGAGGGGCCAAAATGGGCAGACACACAAACTAATACCCACCACTCCCCAGCCGACACCTCATCACCCACCCAATCATACTCCTCCACCTCACTCCCCCTCTCCACGTCACCTTTCCACCCAAAACTAATCACTGATTTATTAATCAGTTATTACTTTTCCCTCTTAAACACAAATTTAAAACTAATTCACCCAAATAACAGATTAAACCCCCTTTTTCATCCCCCATAAACCCTAAAACCCCCAGAACTAATTAACCCCAAATCATAGGGGTTTTACCCCAATTTATCCAGATCGTTAATTTAGGGTCCACTGATCCCTTTCACACACTCAAAACCAAAATCCACAACACCCCATGTGATTCCCCAGAGGTCCCCTGCTCCCGTCCTTGTCCACAAAGCCCCAAAAAGAGACAAGATCAACGATTCACAACAAAAACGTGTTCACCACAGCATTTGGAGGGCTCTGATTGATCTTGAACAACTAGCAAACACTACATCTTCACATGATCAATTCTTGACCATTTTCAAACTTGGTCAAATGGGAATATGTTGAGAATCATCCAAGGGTATTCTAGGCAGATTACTAGCTAGGGTTTATCACATTTATCATTCTATATAGTTACTAGTCTTAGTATAAAAAGGAGTCGACTTGTGACCCTTTTCTTTTGTTCCAGTTTTATTTTACAAGTCTTGTAACCTGTTTTATTAATGAAAGTTGGTGTTTTTTAAGTAAAATTGTAATTCCTTTTCGGTTATTTAAAAAGTGTTATGACTTGTGAGAAAGAAAACTGAGTTCCAAATTTATTTGTTAAGCATTTTTGGCCATTATTTTCCTGTGAGAATTTGTGGTTTAAAAGTGTTTGGTAAATAAGAATCCTGTGTAGGAGTTCTTGTTTTGTTCATATCAGTGTGGGGTTCTTTTGATTTTAAGGTTTAAGTGGAAAGAAGAGGCATAAGAAAACATTTTTCTTAGGTTTTCAACTCAAACCTTAAACCAATCTCAGGTTGAAGTGAAAGTGGATACCTGAGATTAGGTTATTGAGTTTGAGTTGATTAATCTCAAGTGGTTTTGATAGTTCAAGTATTTGGTTTTTAAAGGTTTTGGTTTTCAGAAAGTTAGGTGGTTCCAGTTTGGTTTCAAAAAAGATTTTGGTTGATTATTTTCACTCAAAACTTACTGCTTATATAAGCCTGCTCATAAGCTGTTGATTCAAGATTATGAGCATCAGCTTATATAAGCTTGAAGGTGCTTCTTGGATTTGTGGTGTTGTGTAGGGAACAATCAATAGCTAAGTACTCCATATCCATTCATTTCTTTCATTATTTTGAAGACATTGAAATCCCTAGGTCTGCTGTAGACCTACCAACAGGGATCCTCTACTCATCCATAAGCTCACATAAGCTTCTAAACAGCCTCTTGGAAAGCATAACACTCTGGTATTAAGCTTGTACCTTTTAGGCTAGTTTTATGATATTCTTTGTGAGATTTTGTATGATATTGAGTTAGCCTTGTTAATTTGTAGTTTTTAGTGGTAGTTTAGTTTGTATTTGGATTTATATGCATGCTAGGATTGTTAAAATCTGAATTGGATAGGTTATGTGCTTAATCACTTGGTGAAATTGCTAAATCAGTAATATAAGGGGTTTTTGGGTCTATGTTTTCAGTTAAGATTGTGCTAAGTTTTTGGCTCAATAACTACCAATACACTCTCAATTTGTTAGTATAGGGTGTGTTTTCTACTTAGTTTTCAGTTTGGTATGTTAAAAACAAGAATTGCATGCTAAATATTTGGTAAGTAGCACAAAAAATCAGTAACTGCCTATTTGTCTTGTTTTAGTGTAAGATTTCCTTTGAAAACTTAAATATTGTTAGATATGGTGCATGTCTAGGTTTTAGAACTGGTTTGGTATCATTTGTGAGTGGATCGGGTAAGAATTGGTGAGCCAAAACTCACCCAATTACCAACTGCACTAGCAAAAGGACCCAAGTCCATTTTTTGATAACAGTGACTGAAATAGGACAAGTGTGTTTGATTTTTGTGTGTTAAATTGGTGTTTTCTTGCTCTTTGTGACTCCCCACAACCCAACTGGTTGTGGGGTGCCTTGTCTTGCCAAAACAACCAACAAACCTCCAAGAACAAGCCCCTCTTGTTCTATCTTCACAAGTGAAGATACACACCTTTTGTGTGTTCATCAGTTATTATATCAAGTTGTAATCTGGGAACGTTTTTAATTTCCATGGCTTTAATTCTAGCTTAATTTTGATAAATATTGTGTTTTAGATTGAGTATGGGTTATTGACTTGATTTTTATAAATTTAAAAAAGAAAAAAAAAGTTTTTCACAAAAAGGACGTGGCCAGGACTCGAACCTGCGCCACTCCTCTCACACACCAACGTGATAACCAATTGCCCTAGGGTCTTTGACTGGTTATCACTTGGTCTTTTAAATACTTAAGGGTTGTGTGTTTTTAGCTTATTAAACCAATCAATTTTGTAATAAGCTGATTTCAACTTAATCTCATTAGCTTTTTACTTGTTTGCATTTTTCCCTTGTTATTTAGTAGGTTTAGGACTTTTTGGTTTAAAAAATTTATTTTTCACGTGAATAGTTTATTTATTATGATTATTTTAAGTTTAAATTTTAGAAAGTAAATAAAAATAGGAAAAAAGTGTTTTAAAATTCTGGAAAAATAGTTTTCAAGTTTTAACTATATTTTTGAGGTTTACAGCAATTAAAGTTTTCATTTTAACTTATTTTTGATTTTATATGATTTTAAGGTTTTTAACCAAATTTAGAAATTAATATAAAATTATTAAAAAGGTTTTGGAAACTTTTGATTACATTTCTGTCTTAGTTACATTTTTCTAGATTTTTGGTAATTTTTTAGAATTTTTTTATAAACTTTCAATTTATTTGAATATTTTATTATTATTTTATTATTATTTTATTATTAAAAATTGAAAGTTAGTTTTTTCTACTTTTTTCATTTTTCCTAGTTCAAATATCTAATGTTAGGAGTTTTGCAACTTTTAGAATATTTTCATTGTCCTTAGATTTCTTTTTATAATTATTTTAAGTTTTTATAGTTTTAATAGTTTTTAATTGTTTTAAAATAGTTTTTATTAATTTTAAAATTTTCAAAAATAGTTTTAAATTAAGTTAGGTTGTTTTAGAGGTTTACAAAGTGATAAAACTCATTTTGGGCTTTTTAGTAATTAAATTGATTTTAGGGCTTTAATTAGCATTAAAAAATCATTATTCAATTAATTAAAAGGTTTGGGTGATTTTTGATTTTTTGTAAACTCTTTATACATTATAAGGATTTGTTTGCAATTTTTAGAAATATTTAGGATAAAATTTTAAATTTAGTGCTTTTTACGGTTTTACGTGTACACCTTTTTCGACTTAGTGTAATTCGTCATCGTAACCGTCATTCTCTTCTCATCCCCTTTCTATTTTCTTTTCTCGTAACAATAAAATCACAAAGATAATCATTTCATCACACAAACACTAAGCCTCCTTTAGAACGATTCCCCACTTTGGGTCATTAGTACACGGTTTTCCTAAATTGTCGTACTTAATACTTACCATAATTACGTTCTTTTTCCTAAAAGACGTAAAAACTCAACCATCACTCGCCAACCCGTTACAAGTCGAGTAGGAATCAACTCGTTGTTTTCATTGGGAACAACGGTTATTCCGCCTTTCTTAGGCACACAATGGACGGGACTAACCCATGGCGAATCCGAAATAGGGTAAATCATTCCGGCATCTAGAAGTTTGATAACTTCTTTCTTAATGACTTCATGAATTTTTGGGTTTACCCTTCTTTGACTTTTGATTGCGGGTTTAAAGTCATCTTCCATGAGAATTTTATGAGTGCAAAAGTTAGGATCAATTCCGCGGATGTCGGATATTTTCCAAGCAATTGCTTTGTTATGATTCTGAAGCACATCGATAAGTCAATATTTTTCATCTTCTTTTAAGTCCTTAGCAATTATGACGGGTAACTTATCATTCTCTTCTAAGAAAACGTATTCTAAATGAGATGGTAAATCCTTAAGCTCTAAATCCGGTGGATTGTCGGTGGAAGGCTTAGTCAAATTTGGATCATCGTTTGTAACTTCCTTAGGAGTAGGTAGATAAATATGGTCGTCATTGAGAAGTCTCTCAATGGTACGGATGTCTTCTTCTCAATCGGTGGGAGAATCGTTGATGAGACTGCTTTTATACATAGTCTCATCGTCCAAAAAGGGCTTTTAATGCATAAAATATCATGAAATTGGCCAAATATATGCTTGTGTTTGTTGATTGTGTATTTTAGGTACGGATATTGAGAAAATGACAAAAGATCACAAGAATCATACAAATACGAACACGGAAAATGAAGCCGCACATTGAACCAAGCCCTAATGAAGAATTTTCCAAGACAAACCTTTGAAGATTTGAAGATGATGCAAGAAGGGTCCTCTAATATTGAAGAATTGACACTTTATACCCTTGTATCCTCATAATTACAAGATTGGTCCCTAAAGTTTGTCAATATTGTAAAAAGGGCCCTCCACTTTGAAGAATTGGCAATTTTAGTCCCTCAACAAAACTAAATTGTCACTATTAATCCTCCTCAAAGTCAAACAACCCATGAAGGACTTCAAGTTACAAGAAATTACAAGTTTGGTCTTTTAAAAAATGTCAAAATTACCAAAAGGGCCCTTAACTTTGAAGAAATGGCAAAAATGGTCCCTCATTAATCATGACTTGGCAAATTCAGTCCTCCAAGAAGTTAAACAAACAAGTCAAGACCATTACCTATGAAGAAAATGCCAAAACAACCCTTCATAATCAAGAAATGGCAAGAAATACCCCTGAAATTACTTTACAAAATTATTTGGGGCAAAAGTGTGAAGTTTGAAACAATATCAAAGGAAATCAGATTTTGGGATGTAAAGTTATAAATGAAAGGAGAAGGAAAGATTGGGGGTTTAACCTGGCCGACACACATTCTTACCTAGACCAACCATATCACGCCACCTGTCCCACTCACACCTTACAACCAACCACAACTCATCATTTCTCCACCTCACCAATCCACTTCACCAGTTTATTAATACTTAATCCTATGCGCCTTAACACCAATTTAAAACTTAATCACCCCTAATCCGGATCAAAACCTCCACTATTCACCATAAGAACATATTTAGGGGTTTACTAATTACTTGTAATTAGCCCCTAAATCTTTCCAGATTTATGATTAAGCATGCTTTAATCATATCCCAACCTTAAAAACACATGCCACTTTACCCCACATGCCACATAGGACATGCCCTGCTACACGTTTGAGGAAGAAGACAAGATTGAGCCAGCCATCCAACGACTAACAATCCTGCTTACATCCTAAGCTCATTATGAGCCTTTGATGTTATTCCAATAGCTCACACCTCAACTACATGCCAAATTCAGTCACATGATCAAGCATATATTCAAAATCTCAAAGGGAAAATTGGGGACTTCACAGCTTTAGGGTTTACGTTTTTTAGCTTCTTAGCAAGTAGTTTGTAGCCTATATAAAGTCCTTAGGGTTTCACTTTGAGCGCTGCTCTTGAATTTTCCTTGTTCACTTTTCTGTAAATCATATATTCAGTTTAATGAAATGTGTTTGAAATTGTGAAGAAAGCTTAAGTGCCAATCATTATATATGCTTGTTATTGTTATTTGTTTACTAATCTTTAATCTTAAAACCTGTTTTCAAAGGAGTGTGCAAAAGTTTGCATATTTTCCTATAATCTTGATATTTTGTTAAGTCTTGTTCAAACCTTGGAATTCTTGGGCTATAAAGCTGATCATGGCATCCTGATATTCTGATATCAAGGTGTTGTGAAGATTATAACTTGGGGATAATTAAGTGTGGGGAACTAAGGTTGCATTAATCAAGGATTTTCACTTTTCTGTTTTGATAACTTGTGCTTCTAACTTTGTTCCATCTTAGCAGGCTTTATTGTGGAAGCTTGTGCTTATTCTTGCTAGCACGTAAGCTCAAAATTTGTGGGTGTGGATATACATCCATAAGGTTTGCACCCTTAATCTCAAAATCTGATAAAAAGTTGGATATTTGTGATATTTGTGTGTTTCTTGTGTTCTTGTGAAATTTGTGGCTTAATCTTGCTTAAATCTGCATATTACATATGTTATTGTGTTGATTTGGGCTTGGGTAACACTGGAATACACTTTTGATTTGAAAATTTTGATTTGAAAATATAAAAGGGTGTTTGGGATTACCTGTTTGAGATCATAGTTTGTTATTTTGTGGTTGGAAGTTTGTGTTTGTTCTTTGTATCTGCTAAATACTTGTTTGAGTGTCATTTGCTGCAAGTTTTCAACTTTGAAACACCAAATCAAAGATTGTACTATAATTTGCTTGTTTTGACTGATTTTGACCTAAGACATTGGGAACACCTAGAGTGTATGCATTCTTAGGGCTAAAAAGTGTTTAAACATAGTTAATATAACCTGTTAACAAGATTTGGGGGTTTGAATATGACTTGGTGGTCAAATACATCAACAACTATGCATAACTGCATGTTCATAGTTCATCAGTAACTTTTTGTGCTTGAATCTTGATCTAGACTTGGAATCATTGCATGAAACCTGTTTAAACTTGTTCCTTTAAGTTTATTATAGCTTGTGTACGCATGTGGTTATGTTTGGATGGCTGAATTGTGCTATATGTGCTTATTGAACCATAACTGCTTATTTGTTCATGTCTGGGCTATATGTGGTGCTTAATTGAATTAACTGTACAAATTGGCTGATTGTGATTGTGATTCCTTTGTTGTTATTGACTCCTTATGATCCACTGATCATTTGGGTGCCTTTGTGAAACTTGAATCCACAAAAAAAGTCACTAAAGACAAATAGTCAAACAAGTCAAGCAGTGGAAAAAGTTTCCACTACTCAGACACCAAAACTAGCCCCTACTAATGTTAATTTTCAGTTAGCTTATTAATAAGTCATATTTGCTTATTTAGACCTGCAATAACTTACTTTTTGTGATCAATCTTCCTCATTTGACCCATTTGTTTGAACTGGAGCTTATTAGACCTTGACTTTGACTTTTTGCTAGAAAACTCAGAAAGTTGACTTTTAAAGAAGTGCTTATTTGCTTATTTCAGCTTATTGAGTGAACTTATTTGAAAACTTTTTGTTGATGAAGCTTAGTTAAGTCATTTAAAAGCTTTAGAAACTTGAATCACCTCTTGAAATAGCCTAGAACTCGAAAATGACTATTTTGTCGTTTTGTGAAGATAGCTTATTGCTTTTTCAGGCTTATTTCTTAAACTTTTTTCAAATTTCTTTTTGCAAATAACTTAGTTAGGTCAAAAGAAGGACGTGTGTTTAATTTTAGCTTATGGCATCAGCTTATACCTTAATGGGCCAAAAAGCCTATTAAGAATAAGCTGTGGTGAAATAAGCTAACTTAAGGGCATTTTCAGCTTTTCGGCCTTTGGAAAATTATGTTCAGAATCAAATTTTGAGTCAGATAGGAGCTTTTGGGCCATTTTTTTATAAACATTTTTTTTATTTGGCTTATTTTGGGTCTGTTTTGGACTTTGGCCCATTTGAAGGCCCATTAGGGGTATTTTTGTAATTTCAAACTTCATTTCTGTGTTTATTGGTTTAAATTAAACTAGTTTGCAACTTTTTAGAATTTTTTATAAATTTTGGATTTTTAATATTATTTTATTATTAAAAATTAAAATTTAGATTTTTCAAGTTTTTACATTTTTCTTAGATTAAATACATTAAGTTAGGAATTTTACAATTTTTAGAATATTTTTATTGTCCTTAGATTAATTTTTATACTTATTTTAAGTTTAAATAGTTTTTAATTGTTTTAAATAGTTTTTATTAATTTTAAAATTTTCAAAAATAGTTTTAAATTAAGTTAGGTCACTTTAGAGGTTTACAATTGAAAAAATCTTATTTTGGGCTTTTTGTAAATTAAATTGATTTTTAGGGCTTTAATTAGCATTAAAAAATTATTATTTAATTAAATAAAAGGTTTGAGTGATTTTTGTTTTTTTTAAACACTAATTACATTATTTAGGATTTATTGCATTTGCTAGGAGTTTTTAGGGTAAAATTTTAATTTTGCTATTTTTTACGGTTTTACGTGTACGACATTTCGTCTTAGTTTAATCTGTCTTCGTAACCGTCATTCTCTTCTTATCTCACTTCTATTTTCTTTTCTCATAATCATAATCACATCATTAATCATCTCTTACACAACACACTTGCCTCCTTGAGAACGATCCCCACTTTGGGTCATAACTTGTGGTTTTCCTAAATCACTTGTTAATACTTGCCCTAATTACGCTCTTTCCTATTTTGCTCTCTTTTCCTAAAGAGGTGTAAAAACTACTATATCAATTTTGGCGCCGCTGCCGGGGAGGCGTGTTGTGTTTTGAGTTGGCAATTGTTGTTTTTATATATAGCCATAATAGTATTTGTATTAGTAGCACTCTACTAATACGTATTATCGGTTTTTCGTTTTTTGTGTGAATATTATTAATATATTGTATACGTAGAACAATAAATTCACAAGTACTCCAAAAGTGTGAAAACACAACCTTGACTTGGGAGGTCATTACCCAATCATTGTATTCGAATCTCAAACAAGAAAGAAAAGGCAAAATAGATAAATACTTTCGTGAAGCTCGATTTTGAAAAATACAAACTATAAGGTGGGTATAAGGAGGGTATTATAAAATATACCCTAAGGAAAAAGGCTCTTAAGTGCTTCGTGCCGCCTCGTTCCCCGCTTGCTTGTGAGTATTTTAAGATTGAAAGCTAATCGAGGGTTTTGCCGCCCAAAGTATTATTAAGTATCATATATACTTTCTTCGTTTCATTTGATTAAACCCTGTTGAACGTTTGGTGTTCCACAAACGTTCTAAAGTCATCGAAGGCGTTCACTTCACGTGATCATTTTCATTCCTTGAGGCTTCTTTAATCAAGAGATTTGATTAAGGAGGAGATTTGTAGATTTTGGTCTACTTAATACAATCACAAAAATCCAAAAAAAGTAAAAACAATCAAAAACCACAAAAGAATTGGAAAATACAAAACACCAAAAAGAATCTTATTTGCTCATCCCCACGTTGTACGTGACGTTTATGCTTACTCATAATCAAGCAAGACTTGCACGTAAACAAAGAAACCGAAAGGAGTCAACACCTAGTCCTAATCTTTCTAGTGAGGAGTCTCCTATTGACGAACCCATTTTAAGAGAGGAACCAACCATGGAGAATCGAACTATGATGGAGTTACTTCAAGCACCCACCGAGGGTTATGGAGAGGCTATTGTAATTCCCGCTATCCTTGTGGTGAATTTTCAAGTGAAAACGAGTTTGTTGTCGATGATCCAAAACAACAAATTCCGTGGTGATGGAAAGGACAACCCGCACAACCATATCCGCCAATTCAATCGTCTTACCGCCACTTGCAAATTTAAGGATGTTGCTAATGACTCGATTAAGATGATGCTTTTTCTGTATTCCTTAGCGGGGCCCGCTAAAATTTGGTTAGAGAAAGAGCCACCCAATTCAATATTGACGTGGAAGGATCTCGTTTCAAAGTTTGTGAACCAATTTTTCCCGCCCTCTAAGACTACGCATATGAGAAACGAGATTTCAAAATTTTCACAAGAATTTAATGAGAGTTTTTCAATGTCTTGGAATAGGTTTAAGGAAATGTTACATGAGTGTCCTCATCACGGTTTTTCCGACTTGCATCAAATTGACACGTTTTACAATGGACTTAATGATCATGAAAGGGATTATCTAAATGCCGCCGCGGGTGGTAATTTTTTGTGTAAAACGGTTGAGGAAGCTTTGTTGATAATTGAGAATAGATCTAAGGTGTATAGTCCTCGTAGCACGTCGAGTGTTCGTAAGACTTCGTCTTCGGCTTCACCTTCTTTGTCTAATACCATCGATGCTTTCCAAATTCAGGCGAACTTGGAAAACAAAATCTTTGATAAGCTTAAAGGACTTTTAATTGAATTCAAAGTTGGAGAACAAAGTGCTCTCGCTACGGCTAAAGCGGTTGAGGCTTCATGTATGTATTGTGGTGGAGGTCATGATTTCTCCAAGTGCATTACCAACGGTGGTAACACTTCGAGTGCCTACGCGGCCACGGGAACTTACAACCAAAACGGTCAAGTTACCCGCTCTAATCAATTGACTCCACCGGGTTTTGCTTCAAATAAAAATGCTAACAACAACTATCAAAACAATCAAGTTGATTTCAAAAACAATTACAAAGGAAACTTTGGTAATCAAGTGGCTAATAATCAAGTTTCAAACAAAAATCAAAGTGATTTTCAAAACAACAACAAGGGTTTGCAAACTTTGAAAGATCTTCCAAATTAATTTGTTGAATACGCTAATGGAAACGATGCTAGGTTTGACAACATTCAAAGAGAAATCATTAGCCTAAGATCCGAATTTAAGAACGACTTGTAGAAGGAGTTGAAAAATGAGTTAGCAAATGAGCTTAAAATCCATACAAACAAATTGGAAGGAAATGTGACTAGGTTACAACAAAACCAACAAAAAATGGAACAAGGGCAACATGAAATTAAGCAAGAAATGATTAAGGCCGAGAAGAGGCAATCCATGTTTGAGGACAAAATTTCATCTATGTTTGAGGCTATTATGTGCAAACCGTCTTCGAGTAGTCTTCCTAGCAACACCATATCGAACCCTAACGGAGAGATGAAAGTGATTACCACACGTAGTGGTAAGACACTCAAGGAACTGACTCCTCAACCAATTGCTCCTACAGAGGATGCAATTGAAGAAGAACTCGAGGTGGTGGCCGAAAAGGAGCATGTCTAAATCCCACGAAGTACCGCTCATGCCACACCTACGGTTGACCCATTACCTCATTTGGAACCCGAGATTCCAAAGGCTATGCCTATGCCTCAACCCACACCACCAATGCCCTATCCATCGAGAATTAGAAAGGAGAAACGTCAAGAGTGCGATAACTACCAATTTGAGCTTTTATGAAAATGTTTTGTGATTTGCACTTTAATGTGAGTTTCGCCGATGCTTTGGTCATGATGCCTCGATTTGCCGCTAACTTTAAGAGTATGTTGAACAACAAGGAGAAATTGTATCAATTGTCTAGTTGTTCATCGGTTTATCTTAATCGCATACCTCAAAAAGTCGGTGATCCCGGTAAATTCTTGATTCCTTGTGCAATCCAAGATATGGAAGAATGTTATGCCTTGGCCGATCTTGGTGCTAGTATTAACTTGATGCCACTTGCAATCTTCAAGTCGCTCAATCTTCCTAATCTTACTCCTTCACTAATGTCTATCGAGTTGGCCGATCATTCTAGGATTCCCGCATGTGGATTGGCGGAAGACGTTTTTGTGACTATGGGAAAGTTCTATTATCCGGTAGACTTTATCGTTGTCGATATTCCCACGGATCCTCAAGTTCCTCTCATTTTAGGTCGTTCGTTTTTAGATACGTCTATGGCTTTGATTGATGTTCATGCTAGAAAGATCACCTTACGTTTTAACGACGAGGAACTTGTTATAAACGCAACTCAAAACTCTCAAATTTCTCATGTTTATTCCGTTGCAACCATAAACCTCGTTCATATGATTGACGTAGTTTGCGAGGAATTTTCACAAGAAGTTCTAGGTTTTGGTGATGATGAAAATAGTGGCAATCCCACTATGTTAGATCCCATTCTTGATAATTCGACGCCAACCTTCACTCCATTTGAAGGTGGTGGTTTTACGTTGGAAGAATTCGATGTTCCACGTACTTGTAACGAAGACCTCGAAAATGATGAGGACTTCTCGATTATCAAGGATTTTCTTAACGATTTCCCATTTCCTCCACCCGAGGAGGTTATGAGTATCGAGCCCAAATCTTAAATTGAGGAACCACCTATCCTCGAGTTGAAAGATTTACCTCCTCATCTCGAATATGTCTTTTTGGAGGAGGACGACAAGTTGTCGGTTATTATTTCGAAAGAACTTTCAAATGATGAAAAAACCGCACTTGTCGATGTTCTAAAGGATCACAAAGGGTAAATTGCGTGGAATTTATCCGACATTATGAGGATCGATCCCAAATTTTGTACCCACAAAATCTTAATGGAGGAGGATTACAAGCCCAAAATCCAATGTCAAAGGAGGGTGAACCCCAAAATTCACGACGTCATCAAAAAGGAAGTCCTAAAACTCCTTGACGCGGGAATGATTTACCATGTTTCCGATAGACCTTGGGTGAGTCCTATTCATTGTGTCCCTAAGAAGGGAGGAATGATCGTTGTGCCAAACTATGCCAACGAGTTAATTCTGACTAGACTCGTAACCGGATGGAGAGTGTGCATTGATTATCGTAAGTTGAATGACGCCACTCGTAAAGACCATTTTCCCTTGCCCTTCATGGACCAAATGTTGGAGCGTCTTGCGGGAAACGATTTCTATTGCGTTTTAGATGGTTTTTCCGGTTACTTCCAAATGCCCATCGATCCTCATGATCAAGAAAAAACTACGTTTACGTGTCCATATGGAATGTTTGCCTATCGTAGAATGCCATTCGGACTTTGCAATGCACCAGGAACCTTTCAAAGGTGCATGATGGCTATTTTTCATGATATGATCGAGAAGACGATGGAAGTCTTCATGGATGACTTTTCCGTGTTTGGTAGTTCGTTCACTTTGTGTTTGTCGAATCTTGAGAGAATGTTTAAGCGTTGTGAGGAAACCAACCTTGTGCTTAATTGGGAAAAATGTCATTTTATGGTTAAAAGTGGAATCGCCTTAGGGCACAAGGTTTCAAAAGCGGGGATTGACGTAGATCAAGCTAAGGTAGACGTCATCGCCAAATTACCTCATCCCAAAACCGTTAAGGAGTTAGGAGTTTCCTAGGCCACGCGGGCTTTTATCGTCGATTCATCAAGGATTTTTCAAAGATCTCTCGACCTATTACACATCTCCTTGAAAAAGATTCATGTTTTGTCTTTGACGAAGATTGTGTACGAACCTTTGAAATCCTTAAGAGGAAACTTACTGAAGCTCCCGTTCTTGTTGCTCCCAATTGGAACCTTCCCTTCGAGCTCATGTGTGATGCTAGTGACTACGCTATTGGGGCCGTATTGGGGAAACGTCATGAAAAGCACTTCTTGCCTATTCACTATGCTAGCAGGACGATGACCGAGGCTCAACTAAAATACACTACAACGGAGAAGGAGTTCCTTGCCGTGGTGTATGCATTTGAGAAATTCCGACCTTATCTCGTCTTGACGAAATGCATAGTGTATACGGATCATTCGGCTATCAAGTATCTTATGGAAAAACAAAATGCAAAGCCGAGATTACTTCGTTGGATTCTCCTCCTTCAAGAATTTGATCACAAAATTGTTGACAAAAAAGGAGCCGAGAATCTAGCGGCCGATCATCTTTCTCGTTTGGAAGATCCTCACCAAAGTGTTTACGAGCCCAAGGAAATCACTGAAACATTTCCGCTCGAGACACTTGGTGTAGTGAATTCTAAGCTTGATTCTTCCACCCCATGGTTTGCGGACGTCACAAATTACCATGCGGGCAACTTCATCATCAAGGGTATGACGACTCAAGAAAAACGAAAATTCTTTCGTGACGTCAAATTCTACTTTTGGAACGACCCTTACTTGTTTCGAACTTGTGCGGATAAAATTATTCGACGTTGTTTCTTTGGTACCGAAGCTTCTAACATCCATAAAACTTGTCACGAGGGACCCACGAGTGGTCACCACGGTGCTAATCTCACAGCTAAGAAGGTTTTTGATGCCGGTTTCTTTTGGCCTAATATTTACCGAGATGCACATGAGCTTGTGAAGTCATGTGACTCATGCCAACGACAAGGAAAAGCCTCACAAAAAGATGAAATGCCACAAAATATCATCCAAGTGTGTGAGATCTTTGACGTTTGGAGCATTGACTTTATGGGGCCGTTCCCATCATCTCGTGGTAATAAGTTCATCCTTGTCGCCGTTGACTACATATCTAAGTGGGTGGAAGCTAAGGCTTTTCCCACCAATGATGCTCGTGTGGTAGTCAAGTTTTTGAAAAGCTTGTTTTCTCGGTTTGGAACCCCTCGTGCGATCATAAGCGATCGTGGAACCCATTTTTGTAACGACCAACTCGAAAGGGTCCTAAGGAAATATGGGGTTTCACATCGGCTTTCTACGGCTTATCACCCACAAACGAGTGGGCAAGTCGAGGTTTCAAACCGAGCGTTAAAGAGGATCTTGGAGAGATCGATTGAGGAAAACTGACAATCTTGGTCGGATAAGTTGGACGATGCTTTATGGGTCTTTAGGACCGCTCATAAGACGCCCATCGGGTGCACTCCTTATAAGCTAGTGTATGGGAAGAATTGTCACTTGCCAATTGAACTCGAACACAAGGCTTATTGGGCCCTAAAGCATTGTAATGATGATATGGAGACCGCGGGAAAACACCGGAAAATGCAATTAAATGAATTGGATAAATTAAGGGATATTGCTTATGAAAATTCATTGATTTATAAAGAAAAGACAAAAAAGTTGCATGATTCAAAAATTAAAAACCGGGTTTTTAACATTGGGGATCAAGTTTTTTCTTTTTAATTCTCGTTTGAAAATCTGTTCCGGTAAGTTGAACTCCCGTTGGTCCAGTCCATTCACCGTGACTCAAGTTTTTCCGTATGGGACCATCGAGCTAGCTCAAAATGATGTCCCCAATTTCAAGGTGAATGGACATAGGTTGAAGCACTACTTTGGCGGGGAAGTTCCATCCTTGAACTAGCTCGACCAAATCGCTTTCCCCAATGATAATTAGTATTGAGGGGATCGAGTCGAGCTCATGACTCGGTAATCAAAAACGAGGTGGCTCGTGGGGGAGTCCCATGCTTATCCTATGTACATATTATCGCTTTCTAATGTAGTAACGTGTGGGGATTTGTGCCCTTCCAACCTTTGTTCCATGGTTGTTTGTGAATTGTGGTTTTTAGATGATCATTATCTTCACGATTGGAGCCTCTCGTGTTCGTTTTATGGGAGCACTCGATCGTTTCTTTGAAGACTTTCTCAATATCCATGATATATCCTTTGATGTTCTAACCTTAGGTTTTTATCACACTTCATAAACGACTTTAAATTTAACGGTTACACCCTTTTCATGGTAGATTATGCATTTGACTACGTCTCTAGTATGGGGGTGTTTGCACCCCTAGACTCGAAACATTAAGGACAATGTTTAAATTTAGTATGGGGGGTGAATAGATACTTGCCTTACCAAACCTTCACGCTTTCAAAAGTTTATCTTTTTGTTTATAGTTTTGTTGCAAAATAAGGCTAAAAATGGCCAAATTTTAAAAATTTTCTCATGTTTTATAAGTGTATGATGACACGAATGTAGATTTTCCGATGGCGAGAATAAGAGTAATTTTTTGACTCGACCGTGCGTGTTGAGCACTTAGCTTCGATTACTTAACTTCACATTAGGCTAAGTCTCTTAAATGAGGACGAGAAATGATAGAGTTAATTATAAGTTACTATGCTAAACGTAGAGTATTCGTATTCTTTCAAAAACTCATGTGTTCTCGTTGTTTGCTTACTCTCCTTTCGCTTGTAAATACTTTTTCTTAATAAATATTGACTTAACGGTTTAGTCTTGATTGTTGGGTTTCTAGTCTTTTCAATTAGCTTCCATGTAATTAAATTGGGAAGACATTAAGGTATCGCCAGCGTCACGGTTTTGAAGTATTGGCACCCGAATAATCGAAAGCTTCACCCGATAATAATATTTCAAGTGCTCACCTAAATCAAGCAAACAATTTGAAGCCCAAAAGGCGGAAAAATCTATGCAAAAATTGAAAGTGAATCAAGCCTTAATCTTTGAAGCTTTAAAGATCCAAAATTTGACTTAGCGTGAGGATATACTTCTTTGGCTAATAAAACCACCGATGAGGTGGATAATAAAATGCAACGCAAGACCAACGTCATAATAAAAGCTTCATGGCGAAGTTGAATAAAACATGGAGGTAAACCTATGATAATAAGGCCCTTCCGTTAGGGGGCGTATAAAAGTCTTGGTAATAAGTCTCATGTTCAAAACCGTGTTTATCGATCCTTCTTGTTGACTTAATTTTTTTGACATCGTTGTCTATTAGGAGGCGTTATTGATTTGATGGTCTTGGTTACACCGTTGGACTCTATTTTTAGACCTAAATCTCTATCATCGCATAAGTCAAACAATGTATCCTCATGAAAAATTCAAGACAAAATAAAATATAAGAGATACAACTTAGGAAAATTGGAGGATAAGTACGTGATTAGGGCATATGAGTAGTGTTAGCATTACTAACTTATAATGACAATGATCTCGTTGCACGCTTGGCATGGAATTGGGGTGAAAATCGAGGACGATTCAAATTATTTCTAACGAAGCATTCACGTGTTCTTATTCTATGAACCTAAACGTCCCATTTTGCGATGAAAACCATACATTATGTCTAAAACGCAAGTAGTAGTAATAGTAGTAGTATAGCTAGTTTATAATTCAATAAAAGTGAATAAAAATGAATTTTGGAGGTGCTACGATACTTTATTCTAGCATTGCTTGAGGGCACGGCAATGGTTTAGTATGGGGGAGTGATGAGACTGATTTTATACATAGTCTCATCGTCCAAAAAGGGCTTTTAATGCATAAAATATCATGAAATTGTCCAAATATATGCTCGTGTTTCTTTCTTATGTATTTTAGGTACGGATATTGAGAAAATGACAAAAGATCACAAGAATCATACAAAAACGAACACGGAAAATGAAGCCGCACATTGAACCAAGCACTAATGAAGAATTTTCCAAGACAAACCCTTGAAGATTTGAAGATTATGCAAGAAGGGTCCTCCAATATTGAAGAATTGACACTTTATACCCTTGTATCCTCATAATTACAAGATTGGTCCCTAAAGTTTGTCAATATTGCAAAAAGGTCCCTCCACTTTGAAGAATTGGCAATTTTAGTCCCTCAACAAAACTAAATTGTCATTATTAATCCTCCTCAAAGACAAAAATACCATGAAGGACTTCAATTACAAGAAATTACAAGTTTGGTCCTTTAAAAAATGTCAAAATTACCAAAATGGCCCTTGACTTTGAAGAAATGGCAAAAATGGTCCCTCATTAATCATGAATTGGAAAATTCAGTCCTCCAAGAAGTCAAACAAACAAGTCAAGACCGTTACCTATGAAGAAAATGCCAAAACAACCCTTCAAGAATCAAGAAATGGCAAGAAATACCCTTGAAATTACTTTACAAAAATATTTGGGGTAAAAGTGTGAAGTTTGAAACTTCAATAACAAAGGAAATCAGATTTTGGGGTGTAAAGTGACAAATGAAAGGAGAAGGAAAGATTGGGGGTTTAACATGGCCGACACATATTCTTACCTAGACCAACCATATCATGCCACCTGTCCCACTCACACCTTACAACCAATCACAACTCATCATTTCTCCACCTCACCAATCCACTTCACCGGTTTATTAATACTTAATCCTTGGCGCCTTAACACCAATTTAAAACTTAATCACCCCTAATCCGGATCAAAACCTCCACTATTCACCATAAGAAAATATTTAGGGGTTTACTAATTACTTGAAATTAGCCCCTAAATCATTCCAGATTTATGATTAAGCATGCTTTAATCATATCCCAACCTTGAAAACACATGCCACTTTACCCCACATGCCACATGGGATACGCCCTGCTACACGTTTGAGGAAGAAGACAAGATTGAGCCAGCCATCCAATGACTCACAGTCCTGCTTACATCCTAAGCTCATTATGAGCCTTTGATGCTATTCCAACAGCTCACACCTCAACTGCATGCCAAATTCAGTCACATGATCAAGCATATATTCAAAATCTCAAAGGGAAAATTGGGGACTTCACAGCTTTAGGTTTTACGTTTTTTAGCTTCTTAGCAAGTAGTTTGTAGCCTATATAAAGGCCTTAGGGTTTCACTTTGAGCGCTGCTCTTGAATTTTCCTTGTTTACTTTTCTGCAAATCATATATTCAGTTTAATGAAATGCGTTTGAAATTGTGAAGAAAGCTCAAGTGCCAATCATTATATCTGCTTGTTATTGTTCTTTGTTTACTAATCTTTAATCTTAAAACCTGTTTTCAAAGGAGTGTGCAAAAGTTTGCATATTTTCCTATAATCTTGATATTTTGCTAAGTCTTGTTCAAACCTTGGAATTCTTTGGCTATAAAGTTGATCATAGCATCCTGATATTATGATATCAAGTTGTTGTGAAGCTTATAACTTGGGGATAATCAAGTGTGGGGAACTAAGGTTTCATTAATCAAGGATTTTCACTTTTCTGTTTTGATAACTTGTGCTTCTAACTTTGTTCCATCTTAGCAGGCTTTATTGTGGAAGCTTGTGCTTATTCTTGCTAACACATAAGCTCAAAATTCATGGGTGTGGATGTACATCCATCAGGTTTGCACCCTAAATCTCAAAATCTGATAAAAAGTTGGATATTTGTGATATTTGTGTGTTGCTTGTGTTCTTGTGAAATTTGTGGCTTAAGCTTGCTTAAATCTGGGCTTGGGTAACCTTAGAATACACTTTTGATTTGAAATTTTTGGTTTGAAAATATAAAAGGGTGTTTGGGATTACCTGTTTGAGATCATAGTTTGTTATTTTGTGGTTGGAAGTTTGTGTTTATGCTTTGTATCTGCTAAATACTTGTTTGAGTGCCATTTGCTACAAGTTTTCAACTTTGAAACACCAAATCAAAGATTGTGCTATAATTTGCTTGTTTTGACTGATTTTGACCTAAGACTATGGGAACACCTAGAGTGTATGCATGCTTAGGGCTAAAAAGTGTTTAAACATAGTTAATATAACCTGTTAACAAGATTTGGGGGTTTGAATTTGGTTTAGTGGTCAAATACATCAGCAATTGTTCATAACTGCATGTTCATAGTTCATCAGTAACTTTTTGTGCTTGAATCTTGATCTAGACTTTGAATCATTGCATGAAACCTATTTAAAATTGTTCCTTTGAGTTTATTATAGCTTGTGTATGCATTTGGTTAAGTTTGGCTGGCTGAATTGTACTATAAGTGCTTATTGAACCATAACTGCTTATTTGTTCATGTCTGGGCTATATCTGGTGCTTAATTGAATTAACTGTACAAATTGGCTGATTGTGATTGTGATTTCTTTGTTGTTATTGACTCCTTATGATCCACTATCATTTGGGGTGCCTTTGTGAAACTTGAATCCACAAAAAAAGTCACTAAAAACAAATAGTCAAACAAGTCAAGCAGTGGAAAAAGTTTCCACTGCTCAGACACCAAAACTAGCCCCTGCTAGTGTTAATTTTCAGTTAGCTTATTAATAAGTCACATTGGCTTATTTAGACCTGCAACAACTTACTTTTTGTGATCAATCTTCCTCATTTGACCCATTTGTTTGAACTGGAGCTTATCAGACATTGACTTTGACTTTTTGCTAGAAAAAAGTTGACTTTTAAAGAAGTGCTTATTTGCTTATTTCAGCTTATTGAGTGAACTTATTTGAAAACTTTTTGTTGATTAAGCTTAGTTAAGTCATTTAAAAGCTTTAGAAACTTGAATCGGCTCTTGAAATAGCCTAGAACTCGAAAACGACTATTTTGTCGTTTTATGAAGATAGCTTATTGCTTTTTCAGGCTTATTTCTTGGACTTTTTTCAAATTTCTTTTTGCAAATAGCTTACTTAGGTCAAAAGAAGGACGTGTGTTTAATTTTAGCTTATGGCATCAGCTTATAGCTAAACTCCATTAAGAATAAGCTGTGGTGAAATAAGCTAACTTAAGGGCATTTCCAGCTTTTGGGCCTTTGGAAAATTGTGTTCAGAATCAAATTTTGAGTTAGATAGGAGCTTTTGGGCCACTTTTGTAAAGATTTGTTTTATTGGGCTTATTTTGGCCCAATAAGGGTCTGTTTTGGACTTTGGCCCATTTGAAGGCCCATTAGGGGTATTTTGTAATTTCAAACTTCATTTCTGTGTTTATTAGGTTAAATTAAACTAGTTTGTAACTTTTTAGAATTTTTTATAAATTTTGGATTTTTAATATTATTTTATTATTAAAAATTAAAATTTAGATTTTTCAAGTTTTTACATTTTTCTTAGATTAAATACACTAAGTTAGAAATTTTACAATTTTTAGAATATTTTTATTGTCCTTAGATTAATTTTTATACTTATTTTAAGTTTAAATAGTTTTTAATTGTTTTTAAATAGTTTTTATTAATTTTAAAATTTTCAAAAATAGTTTTAAATTAAGTTAGGTCACTTAGAGGTTTACAATTGAAAAAATCTCATTTTGGGATTTTTGTTAATTAAATTGATTTTTAGGGCTTTAATTAGCATTAAAAATTATTATTTAATTAAATAAAAGGTTTGAGTGATTTTTAATTTTTTTGTAAACTCTAATTACATTATTTAGGATTTATTGCAATTTTTTAGGAATTTTTAGGGTAAAATTTTAATTTTGCTACTTTTTACGGTTTTACGTCTACGACATTTCGTCTTAGTTTAATCCGTCATCGTAACCGTCATTCTCTTCTTATCTCATTTCTATTTTCGTTTCTCATAATCATAATCACACCATTAATCATCTCTTACACAACACACTTGCCTCCTTGAGAACGATCCCCACTTTGGGTCATAACTTGTGGTTTTCCTAAATCACTTGTTAATACTTGCCCTAATTACGCTCTTTCCTATTTTGCTCTCTTTTCCTAAAAAGGTGTAAAAACTACTACATCAATCGTCATATTTCAAATCCACGTCCCCTAAACTTGCTTCAAATTCTTGTAAAAGAAAATCACTTTCTCCAAATGGAGTCAATGATGGAGCAATAGAAGCTACGGTCTCAACATGAGGTAAATGAGAAATCCCGCTCTTACAAGCCTCGTGAAAATGTTCTTCACATGCTTCGTCGAGCACATCGATGTAATTCACGGATTCGGGCTCATCGGGAAGTTTGGAAATTTTACACACGAAAAAGACGATTTTATCATCCCATACCCTCATGATAAGCTCACCCGCGGCTACAAATCAATGTACGCCCGGTCCTCAAGAAGGGTCGTCCCACAATTAAGGGAACATGGGGATCCATCTCATAGTCGACTACAACAAAATTGGCAGGAAAAGTGAATTTGTCGACTCCTACGAAAACATCCTCGGCTATCCCCACCGGATAAGCAACCGTACGGTTAGCTAATTCCAAGATCATACGAGCGGGGATGATAGGTGTGTAAACACCCATCCTTTTACCACTTAATTCGGGCTAAAACGAGACCAAAACACGTATTTAATATCATTTGTTTGGAATTATGCGTGGTTTTTGTGTTTATTGTGTTTTCAGAGCCAACCGGATGAATATTGAAGAAAACATGGGATCGCACGGGTTTTACTGAAGAAAAAGACTCAAGATAAAGTCTATTGTCCAAGAGATGCAAAAGATTTGAAGTCACTGGGCCTATTCGAAGATTTATCGAAGAAAAGGACCAAAGATGGAAGATTTATATAAGTCGAAGAAACTCAAGTCTATTAAACGAAGAAATTAAAAGACGAGTTGAATTTAATCGACGACAAATCCCGAATCAGAATCGAAAACGGAAACTTTTCTGAAAAGACGAAAAGACAAGAAGAACGGGAGAAATCCCACTCACCAACCAAAAGACAAGGCTATAAATAGCCTTCCCCTCACACATTTTAGACTAGTTTTTTCATTCTTTCTTCCTCCCCACTTTTCTTCCTGGTTCGTAGCTTCACCATCACCACTAGGGTGATTGGTGATTTTCATCTTTAATTCTTTAAGCTTGTAATTTTAATCTTTGTTTTACCTTGTCAAAACATTAATCAATCAATACAAGTTCTTGTTTAATCTTTCATTCATCTTGTTCATCATCATCTTTATCTTCAAGTTTTTAAGTTTTTATTTTCTTGATTTGATCTTCAAAAGTTGTTTGGATTTGTGTTTTTATTAGTGGGATTCGTTGCTTATGATGTCTAAATGATTTGTGTTTAAATTGGTAAAACCTTTTTAAGTATTTGGTTTGATTTTTGATTAAAATCCTTGTTCCGTGTTCTTCGTCATTCTGCTACTGTATCTGGTTTCCAGAACTTCCGAATCAGCCAAAAAGTTCCGAATGAAGCTTTCATTCGGAAACTTCCGAACCAAGCATTAAGTTCCGAGTCAGTTATTTCCGAATCAAACTGAAAGTTCCGACCCAAACTCCTTCATCCGGAAGTTTCAAGGTTCCGAACCAAGCCCTTCATTCGGAAGTTTTAAAACTTCCGAACCAGTGACTTCCGAACGAAGCAGAAGTTCCGGATCAAGCTCAGACTTCCGAACCAAGCACCTTCATTCGGAAGGTTCCGAATCAGCCAGAAAGTTCCGGATAAGTTCCGGATGAGCATGTTCCGAATGAATGAATAGTTACTTCCGAATCAGTAAGTTCCGCATGAGCAAGTTCCGAATCAAGGTTTAAAAGTTCCGAATCAAGTTTTTCCTTTAGCTTACTGTTTGTCTACTTTACTGTCTCTTTATGTTTGTTTGTTTAAATTTCAATTTTAATTTTTAATCTTGATTTTAATCTTAAGTTTAATACAAATCTTTGTTAAAGTAATTGTCTTTGATTTAAATTTTCATTTCCACTTCCTATTAGACTAGAAAACCAAACCCCTTTATTTAGTAACCAAGAACAATCATTCCACTTAAGACCTAGATCAATTCGAGAGGATATCGAGAGTTAAAATTGAACCTAGCAAAAATCGTGTATCAAATGGCGCCGCTGCCGGCTCTTCTCGTTAAGATCAAAAGTTTTCTGTGAGAACTTGGATTTTGGGATCCGTTCCCCGTGAACGTTACTTTTTCATAAAAATTTTCAAAAACACTAAAAAATATAAAATTTTCAAAAATCCTAAAAATTAAAAAACAATAAAAACCAAAAATATTTTTGCTTTATTTTTCTTTGTTCGTTCTTTTGCAGGTGTATGCGCACTCGATCCACGTCTTATCAAGAGCCCGAGCCTCTCGATAACTTAGACATGGCTGGTGTACAAAACAACAATAACATACCACCTCCGAACAACAATAATAACAACAACAACCCGCCTTTCAACAACATGAATAACAACAACAATGAGCACCTTCCGGATAATCGACCAATGATTGAATTGCTGCAAGCTCATGTCGATGGCAACATGGATCCAATTGTTATTCCACCAATTGCCGCCAACAATTTCGAGCTAAAGTCAGGCTTTATCCAGATGGTCTCAGCTCAACCATTCTTTGGACGAACAATTGATGACCCACACGATCACATCAAGAGATTTCTACAACTCACGAACACGGTCAAGTTCAATGGTGTTCCACAAGAAGTGATAAGGTTACAACTTTTTCCCTTTTCTTTAGAGGGACAAGCCCGGCATTGGCTTGCTAAGGAACCGCCACAGAGTATTCTCTCGTGGACGGATTTGGAAACAAAGTTTATCAACTACTTTTTTCCACCCTCTCGTACTACCGCTTTGCGGAATGAGATTATAACCTTTGAACAAAAGTACGACGAGTCATTCAGTGAATCTTGGGATCGCTTTAAAGATCTTTTAAGAAAATGCCCACAACATGGTTTTACCAAAGTTCATCAAATAAATACTTTTTACAATGGTTTAAGCATGAATGACCAAGATTCACTGAATAGTGCCTCGGGGGGTAATTTATTGGCTAAGACTTCCAATGCTGCTTGGGATATCATTGAGAAAAAGTCTCGCGTGCAAACCAAGAGCGTTAGGACCAATGTTGCTAGTGCTAGCACTAATGACAGCGACAAGCGATTAGACAAAATCACTACGCTTCTTGAATCGCTTGTCACCCACACCGTCAGCAACAACAACAGCAACAACGCCAAAAATGCACAAGTGAACGCTGTCAGCCAACCTTGTGAGATATGCGGTGGTCTCCACTCTTACACAACTTGTACCGCCACCCAAGATTACCCTGCTGAGAATGTGAATGCGGCATATGGCACCTACCAACAACCTGCTTATCAAGCTAGACCTCAAGGTGACCGTAACTTGCTTAGCTATCGATCAAACAACTATCTTTCACCACCTGGTTTCCCTCCTACCAACCCAAACCAACAACAAAACCTTAACCGCTCTCCTCAACAACAACAACAACCTCGACAACCATACATCCCACCTCACAAGCAACAACAACCACCTCAACGTAACAATCAAGTCTACCAACAACCTGCTTACCAACCACCTGCATACAATGCTCCTTCCAACCAAAACACCACTGCTTTACACCAAGAGGTCGCAACCTACATGAGAACCAATGATGTGATAGTGGGAAATCTCCAAGAGGAAGTGCGCAATTTGAAGGCAGATTTGGTCAAGCAAGGAAATGATTTGAGAGCTGACATGAGAAACACGTTGGATAGCCAGACTACGGATCTGAGGAACATGATGGCTAGTTTCTTCCAAGGTAATCAACCCTCTTCTTCGGGTACTCTTCCGAGTAACACCGTTGCGAACCCAAGAGGGGAGATGAAAGCAATCACTACTCGAAGTGGTAAAGGTACCAAGGAACCCGAGCTTCCTATACCTCCACCGGTGATTGTGACTAAGGAGAACGAGTCGCCTGCTCCTATTCCTCCTCCTTCTCCTTCCCCAATTTCTCCACCTCTTCTTTCTACCCCTCCTCCACCCGTGGTTGTGAGTGATCCTATTCCATTAAAGCCTTCCTATTCTTCCAATATACCTTATCCTTCAAGGTTGAGGAAAGAGAAGCAAAAGAGCAAGGATGATATTCAAGTTTCGAACTTCCTAAAAATGTTCAAGAAACTGAATTTCAATATCTCCTTCGCTGAGGCTCTCGCTCACATGCCCAAGTATGCCAAAATGTGTAAAGATCTTCTGAGCGACAAGGAAAAGCTCCTCGATCTCGCCAACACCCAACTTAATGAGAACTACTCTGCAGTGCTCTTAAGGAAATTGCCAATCAAGCTGGTGATCCGGGTCGGTTTCTTATCCCTTGCAATTTCCCGGGAGTAGAGAATTGCATGGCCCTAGCCGATCTAGGTGCCAGTATTAATCTCATGCCTCTAAGTGTTTGGAAGCAATTATCTCTCCCAGAGCTAGTCCCCACCAAAATGACTTTGGAATTGGCCAACCGTACGGTTGCTTATCCAGTGGGGATAGCCGAAGACGTCATTGTAGGAGTCGACAAATTCACCTTCCCTGCCGATTTTGTTGTCGTCGACTACGAGATGGACCCCCGTGTGCCACTCATTGTTGGTCGTCCATTCTTGAGGACCGGTCGCACTTTCATTGATGTTGAAGCCGGTGAGCTTATCATGAGAGTGGGTGACGATAAAGTAGTCTTCAACATGGGAAAGTTATCTAAACAGCCTTCTTCTTACGAGAATGTTAATTGTATTGACGTTCTTGATGAGGCTTGTGAAGAACACTTCAAGGATGCTTGTAAAAACATTCCTACCTCTCTTCCCAATGTTGAGACCGTTTCCTCTATCGACTCATCACTATCTCTATTTGGAGAGAGTGATTTCCTTTGGAAAGATTTGGAAGCAACCTTGGGAGATGTGAAGCAAGACAATGACGATCCTACTGCCACTTGGGATGAAGACCTCAGTTTCATTGCAAACCTCCTCAAAGAAGACAACCCTTCCCCTCCATCTCCCACTATTATTGCTATCGAGACTCCGACTTCGAACACGCCTCCCGTCGAAAATCCTCCGGATTTAGAATTTAAGGAGTTGCCGCCCCATCTTGAGTATGTATTCCTCGAAGAAGAGAAGAAGTCACCAGTCATCATTGCTAAGGATTTGAAGGATGAAGAGAAAGCCCGACTTGTCGCTGTGTTGAAAGATCATAAAAAGGCTATCGCTTGGAAAATCTCGGATATTCGTGGAATTGATCCTCACTTCTGCACACACAAAATTCTCATGGAGGACGACTATAAGCCAACTATTCAAAGCCAACGAAGGGTGAATCCAAAAATCCATGAAGTCATCAAAACAGAAGTCCTTAAACTTCTTGATGCGGGTATGATTTACCCTATTTCGGATTCACCATGGGTAAGTCCAATCCATTGTGTGCCCAAGAAGGGCGGAATAACCGTTTTTCCCAATGAACACAACGAGTTGATTCCCACTCGTCTCGTTACTGGGTGGAGAGTTTGTATAGACTACCGCAAACTCAATGATGCCACGAGAAAGGATCATTTCCCTCTACCTTTCATGGACCAAATGCTTGAACGTTTAGCCGGTAATGAATATTACTGCTTTCTTGATGGTTTCTCGGGTTATTTCCAAATACCCATCGATCCCCAAGATCAAGAGAAGACTACATTCACTTGTCCCTATGGCACTTTTGCTTACAAAAGAATGCCTTTTGGCTTATGTAATGCGCCCGGGACTTTCCAAAGGTGCATGTTAGCTATCTTCCATGACATGGTTGAACAAACCATGGAAGTCTTCATGGATGATTTCTCTGTCTTCGGGGATTCCTTCTCTGCTTGCCTTGCCAATTTAGAACGTATGCTAAAGCGGTGCGAAGACACTCGCCTAGTTCTAAATTGGGAAAAATGCCATTTTATGGTAAAAGAAGGCGTCGTGCTTGGACATAAGATCTCGAAAGCCGGTCTTGAAGTTGACCGTGCTAAAGTCGACGTTATCGCAAAGTTGCCTCCACCTTCAACCGTGAAGGGTGTGAGAAGTTTCCTGGGTCATGCGGGCTTCTACCGTCGATTCATCAAAGATTTTTCGCACATCGCTCGCCCGATGACCCACCTCTTGGAAAAAGATACTCCTTTTATCTTTTCCAAAGAGTGTCTTGAAGCCTTCAACTCCCTTAAGGATAAGCTAACTAAGGCACCCGTCTTGGTTACCCCTAATTGGGAGCTTCCCTTTGAGTTGATGTGCGATGCTAGTGATTTTGCTATTGGAGCGGTTCTTGGACAAAGAGTGAACAAACACTTCCAACCGATCCATTACGCTAGCAAGACAATGACTGGGGCACAATTGCATTACACGACAACGGAAAAAGAGCTTTTAGCTGTTGTCTATGCTTTTGAAAAATTCCGCCCCTATCTTGTCCTTTCCACCACCATTGTGTACACCGATCATTCCGCGTTGAAGTACTTGTTGACAAAGCAAGATTCCAAACCAAGACTTCTTCGCTGGATTTTGCTGCTCCAGGAATTTAAAATCGACATCCGCGATAAAAAAAGGAGCAGAAAACTTAGCCGCGGACCATCTTAGCAGACTTGAGGATCCATACCAAGGGGATCATCCGACCAAAGAAATCAATGATTATTTTCCCTTGGAGACCTTATTGTCTATAAACTCGAAGCCGAATGAAACCCCGTGGTTTGCGGACTTTGCAAACTACTTGGCGGGTGGAATTCTTAAGGAAGGGTTGACGTCCCAGCAACAGAAGAAGTTCTTTACCGACATCAAGACTTACTTTTTGATGAGTCTTATTGATCGTTAGACTCAATGGTTATGAACCATTATATCTAGGATGATCATCATTCATATGATAACATAGCGGAAAAGAACAATGATCATGACAAGGTGTTTAGGCACAAAGAACACGAATTAAAACAATTGGGATGTTCCTTATATTAATAACAAACATCCACTAGACGTGTATACATTGAATCCCACGTCTAGTGCGACACACACTTTAGGTTTACATTGTGAATGAATGATATATATAAAACCTACGTCCTATGTTTTCTTTATATACTAGAAAACATAGCTTACAAAGAAAGCTAAAGTAATAAAAAGACTCCAACGGCTTGTTGTATTTAACTTTGGCAAAAGTAGTCCTTGTCTTCTTATTTTGTTGTGTTTTGACTTATCAACTCAATAATTTGACCCAACAATCTTCCCCTAGTTGATGATGTCAAAACACTCCTCTTAAGCATGAATCCTTTGTATGTAGTACATGATCTCCAAGAAGCTTCCCCTTAAGTATAGCACATATTCTTCCCCTTTTTGACACATCAATAGGGAATATGTGAAAGTATGCAATCTTGTAGATTCTCCAAAAGTAGCTCTATGTAATGATCCTGAAGAAAAATAAATAAAGTAGCCTTGATGTAGAAGTAAAATAACCCAAACTTATGTTCCATGTCTTGTTTATCCATGTGATGAAGAACTTATACCATGAAAAAATATAAGTAGACCTCGATCCCTTGTCAATATTCTCATCCTTTGTGAGACACTGAGCACGATAATGTAACTCCTTCAAGTGTTTATGACAAGTCTTCGTCACCAACCATGTAAAGCACGAACAAGTTACCTTTAAAGTCAGTGAATGGTACGCCACGACTTTAAGATATGATAGAACACAAACTCGCGAAAATCTTCTTCAATCATCAAACTTACCATAAGAATTCTTCCCCTTAAGCTAACACCTCTTCATGAAGAAACTTAATCTTCATATCATATGTAAAAGTGATAAGACGGATAACTCTTTTACAAGGCTACCCCGATTACATAATCAAATCCAATAAATTACCTCACGAATTGTTGCTAACTCGCATTAAAATCATTAATCCCTTTCAAAATATCCGAGCCATAAATATCATCATGATATTTTAAATTATAACGGAGATTCCATGTACCTTTGTGTGTATTTTCCTCCTTTTTGTGTGCTTAAAACGTACTAGTTTTCTCAAACAGCAGCAATCAGTGTGTTACCCGAGATCTTTCTTTGTCCAATAACCTTTCATGTGTATTGCCCGATATCGGACAACACGTATCAGCGTTTGAAGTACATATCTCGGACAACACTGTCAACCTATCAGCGTTGACTTATTCCTGTCAGCGTCAAAAATACTCTTGTCAGCGTTACATTTAAACCTGTCAGCGTCTATATTAAACCTTGTCAGCGTCTAAGGTTTAAACGTCAGCGGCAAACTTAAATCTTGTCAGCGTCTCAACTTGCTGACGTCATCAAGGGCTATAAATCACGTCCAAAAATATCCCATGATTTTAGGAGCATCAATAGCTGTTGTATTCACTAAAACAGGAAATCGTATACAATTGCTAAAGATGCATGCTGTAACAGTCACGTAATATTCCAAAACAAACAAATCGTGGAGTCTATTTGTATTTGATCGTGTGAACACACATGATGCATTCGTGTGAACACATACTTTCTCCACCAATGAGAGTTGAGGACTTACGGTAATACCATGAACAAGCATGTAGAGGATTGTTGACTTGGATAACAAATATTATATGGCCGTGTGAACACAACTAGGTCATCCAATCAGAATTCGAATACTCTTAGGCCGTGTGAATGCAACGATTTCCACCAATAAGAAGCAAAGCTTCATGTGAACACAATTGAAGTTTTCGTTACTGCATCCATGCGTATTACTTTGGCCGTGTGAATACATATTGATTTCCACCAATCAGATTCGCTTGTTGGAGAAACCAATTACGTCCTTGCTAAAAATCAGTCACACGTCCTTGTCACTTCTACTGTAATACGTCCAGATCTAGGGTTTTGAAAGTTAAACATCGAAACCCTAACTTAGGGTTTGTAGATTAACCATAGATCCTGAATTAACAGCCACCAATCTCACAAAATTCTGCTTTTTATGTAGATCTAGGGTTTGAAGAAACCCTAGTTCATGATTTCATGTGAAAGCAGAAAACTGAAAATCTTCCATCAGCCAACTTCGACGCTTAATAACTTTTTCCTGGGAATAAAACTCGACAATCCCTCCGGTGGATGTTTAGATCTATGTATGTAGAACACACATAAAAAATTTCGTGACGATCCAACGGTGCAATCAAAAGTTATGACCTTCTGAATAATGCTGCGCACACAAAAACATCCAGAAAAACTCCATACGAATTTTTCTTCTTCACCATACACGAACACCTCGTCGGACCTAGATATTAAGATCCTTAGGCTCTGATACCAATTGATGAGTCCTATTGATCGTTAGACTCAATGGTTATGAACCATTATATCTAGGATGATCATCATTCATATGATAACATAGCGGAAAAGAACAATGATCATGACAAGGTGTTTAGGCACAAACAACACGAATTAAAACAATTGGGATGTTCATTATATTAATAACAAACATCCACTAGACGTGTATACATTGAATCCCACGTCTAGTGCGACACACACTTTAGGTTTACATTGTGAATGAATGATATATATAAAACCTACGTCCTATGTTTTCTTTATATACTAGAAAACATAGCTTACAAAGAAAGCTAAAGTAATAAAAAGACTCCAACGGCTTGTTGTATTTAACTTTGGCAAAAGTAGTCCTTGTCTTCTTATTTTGTTGTGTTTTGACTTATCAACTCAATAATTTGACCCAACACTTTTGGGACGACCCTTACCTATTCAAACAATGTGCTAATCTGATTATTCGCCGATGTGTTGATGGACAGGCAGCGTCTGACATCCTTGATGCTTGCCACAAAGGACCCACCGGTGGTCACTTTGGTCCCAACTACACCGCTAAAAAGTGTTTGATTCCGGATTTTATTGGCCCTCCATATACCGTGACGCTCACGATATGGTCAAAAGATGTGATGTTTGCCAAAAGCAAGGCAAAATCACACATAAAGATGAGATGCCTCAGAATTTCATTCAAGAGTGTGAAATTTTTTATGTTTGGGGTATCGACTTTATGGGGCCATTCCCTTCGTCTAAAGGAAACAAATACATCCTTGTAGCCGTTGACTACGTTTCAAAGTGGGTTGAAGCCAAAGCTTTGCCTACTAATGACGCAAGGGTGGTTTGTAACTTTTTGAAGGCTCTATTCGCTAGATTCGGTGTGCCTCGCGCCATTATTAGTGATCGTGGGACTCATTTCTGCAATGACCAATTTGCTAGAGTCATGGCTAAGTACGGTGTAAATCATCGTCTTTCCACAGCCTACCACCCACAAACTAATGGCCAGGCTGAAATATCAAACCGAGGGCTGAAGCGAATTCTTGAAAGGACCGTGGGAGAGCATCGTGCCGCATGGGCTGATAAACTCGATGATGCTTTGTGGGCTTTCCGTACTGCTTACAAGACCCCGATCGGCTGTACGCCTTATCGTCTTGTGTACGGGAAAGCGTGCCACCTCCCCATTGAGTTGGAGCACAAGGCTTATTGGGCCTTGAAGTGGGCTAATTTTGATATAAACAAAGCCGGTGACCTACGCATGATCCAACTCAATGAGCTGAATGAACTCCGTAATGAGGCTTATGAAAATTCTTTGATCTATAAGGAAAGAACTAAGCTCATTCACGACTCTAAGATCAAAAACCGAGAGTTCCATGTTGGAGACAAAGTCTTACTTTTTAACTCTCGGTTGAAAATCTTTTCGGGCAAGCTCAAATCTCGTTGGTCCGGCCCATTCACCATTGCCCAAATTTTTCCATATGGTACTCTCGAGCTCGCTCAACCTGATGGACCAAATTTTAAGGTGAATGGCCAACGAGTGAAGTTGTACTTTGGTGAGGACACCTCTAAGGAGGTGATTCCATCCCTCACCACGTTCCCCATAAACTAATTTTGGGTCGAGTCAGGCTCGTGACTCGGTTATCAAAAACAAGCGCTCCTCGGGAGGCAGCCCGAGTATCTATCCTTTTATGTTCTAATCCCCTAAGTGTAGGGGGGACTTCTATACGTGTTTGTCTTTGTGTGGTGTGATTACAGGGATAAGTGCACTCTTGGAATCTATGAAGAACCGTGCTCCCGTGTTTATCCGAAATCCGGTTCTATCTCTCAACTATCGTGATTCAATTTTCTTCATACTCACATTTGAAATTGATCACTTTAGTCGTCTCTTCCTTAACTTGAGTTAACCAACGTGCACAATGTCATAAGTGTAGGGGAACCTTTTCCCACATGCTTAAACATTGAGGACAATGTTTATCTTAAGTGTAGGGGAGACTTCTATCGAAGTTTTAAGTGGACTTTTCCATGAAAATGCCTTCAATTAACCGGAAAATCCTATTTTTCAACATTTTTCAAATTTTTTATTAACTTTGGCCATTTAGTTGTAATTTTTAAATTTTTATCGTTGCTTTCATATGTATATATTCCGCAATAAAGTCAAAAATATTAATAAAGTGGTGTAGCTAGTTTAGAAGTCTTTGATCTATCAGGCCCGTTGCGTTTATTTTGACTCAACCCGAATAAACTTATCCAAGTTTATTCTAGCTAGTATCCTTAACCATATAGACCTTAATTGGTTTATTAGGCTAAGTGTCCACGAGTCTCATTACTTGAGATTTTAAATTGTGGAGGACGAGAAATGATAGAGTCAATTATAAGTCGGTATTCTTGCGCAAGCTCACTTGGTGTAATTATTTGCCTATTCTCCCATCACTTGCTAATAATTTATCTGCAATAAGTAAGGTCTTACGATTTGAAAAGTTACTTAGCTTCTAGCCCAAGATCGTTTAAAAGTTGCTCGGTAATGATAAGAGTTCATAGCCAAGGCATAACTTATGAAGCGGGGCGCGAAGATTGGCGAGTCCGAAAAGGCCCTAACAAGGCATGAGGATTCAATTTTATTACTGAAGATCCAAAGTGATGTGAAAAGCATTATTCCTAAAGTCAATATGAAGGATCAAGACTCACGACGAAAAGCAATCAACTCCCACAAAGATCATGGAGAAGTCTATCCGAAAAGACCCTAACAAGGTATGAGGATAAATAGATCCAAGTCCGAAAAGGAGGCGGATCGTTGTATCTCAAAATCCCAATTAGAGATTGAAGAAATAATCATGAAGTCGTGGTCAACAAAGTTGGAGTACCCCTCAAAAGTCTCCAAGTGAAGAAACTCTATTATGATGAGAAGACCATTATCTCAACAACGTCTCTCGAAGATATGAAGTATGAAGTACATGCAAAATATCGGCCCGAGAAAGGTCTCAAATCGTGAACCAAGTTATGCCAAGATATGAACTTTTTGATATCCCGAGAAGCAGTTTTAAGAGATTTTGTCCTTTAGCTAACTATTGATCAAATCGTCCCACTTTGCTTTCAGCCCTAATAAACTATCGAAATAAGTCCAAAAATGCATCTTCATGATCATTCTAAGACAAAAATAAAATATAAGAGATACACCTAGGAATAAGGGAGTTTAAGCATTTAATTGAGCCATGTGAGTAAGTGTTTGAATTGCTAACTTATAATAACAATGATCTCGTTTTTAAGCTTAGTTTGGGGAACGTGAAACTTGAGGGTGATAAATCTTCGCAGCACCAAAGCCCTAATGTAAGTCATCCATTTCTTTGCAAGTTATTTCCATGTAGCTATTTTCAAGTGAAAATGGTTTTCTATCCTTTTGTTATCTTTGAAGTTTTATTTCTTTAATTTTTGTTTAGTAGCATTTTAAATAAGGCCAAGGTTGATTAATTATGAGAAAAGTGTAAACTTGCTTTATCACTAAGCATTGCATGAGGGCATGGCAATGGTTAAGTGTAGGGGATTTGATAGGTGTGTAAACACCCATCCTTTTACCACTTAATTCGGGCTAAAACGAGACCAAAACACGTATTTAATATCATTTGTTTGGAATTATGCGTGGTTTTTGTGTTTATTGTGTTTTCAGAGCCAACCGGATGAATATTGAAGAAAACATGGGATCGCACGGGTTTTACTGAAGAAAAAGACTCAAGATAAAGTCTATTGTCCAAGAGATGCAAAAGATTTGAAGTCACTGGGCCTATTCGAAGATTTATCGAAGAAAAGGACCAAAGATGGAAGATTTATATAAGTCGAAGAAACTCAAGTCTATTAAACGAAGAAATTAAAAGACGAGTTGAATTTAATCGACGACAAATCCCGAATCAGAATCGAAAACGGAAACTTTTCTGAAAAGACGAAAAGACAAGAAGAACGGGAGAAAGCCCACTCACCAACCAAAAGACAAGGCTATAAATAGCCTTCCCCTCACACATTTTAGACTAGTTTTTTCATTCTTTCTTCCTCCCCACTTTTCTTCCTGGTTCGTAGCTTCACCATCACCACTAGGGTGATTGGTGATTTTCATCTTTAATTCTTTAAGCTTGTAATTTTAATCTTTGTTTTACCTTGTCAAAACATTAATCAATCAATACAAGTTCTTGTTTAATCTTTCATTTCATCTTGTTCATCATCATCTTTATCTTCAAGTTTTTAAGTTTTTATTTTCTTGATTTGATCTTCAAAAGTTGTTTGGATTTGTGTTTTTATTAGTGGGATTCGTTGCTTATGATGTCTAAATGATTTGTGTTTAAATTGGTAAAACCTTTTTAAGTATTTGGTTTGATTTTTGATTAAAATCCTTGTTCCGTGTTCTTCGTCATTCTGCTACTGTATCTGGTTTCCAGAACTTCCGAATCAGCCAAAAAGTTCCGAATGAAGCTTTCATTCGGAAACTTCCGAACCAAGCATTAAGTTCCGAGTCAGTTATTTCCGAATCAAACTGAAAGTTCCGACCCAAACTCCTTCATCCGGAAGTTTCAAGGTTCCGAACCAAGCCCTTCATTCGGAAGTTTTAAAACTTCCGAACCAGTGACTTCCGAACGAAGCAGAAGTTCCGGATCAAGCTCAGACTTCCGAACCAAGCACCTTCATTCGGAAGGTTCCGAATCAGCCAGAAAGTTCCGGATAAGTTCCGGATGAGCATGTTCCGAATGAATGAATAGTTACTTCCGAATCAGTAAGTTCCGCATGAGCAAGTTCCGAATCAAGGTTTAAAAGTTCCGAATCAAATTTTTCCTTTAGCTTACTGTTTGTCTACTTTACTGTCTCTTTATGTTTGTTTGTTTAAATTTCAATTTTAATTTTTAATCTTGATTTTAATCTTAAGTTTAATACAAATCTTTGTTAAAGTAATTGTCTTTGATTTAAATTTTCATTTCCACTTCCTATTAGACTAGAAAACCAAACCCCTTTATTTAGTAACCAAGAACAATCATTCCACTTAAGACCTAGATCAATTCGAGAGGATATCGAGAGTTAAAATTGAACCTAGCAAAAATCGTGTATCAGGGGACTAGCTCGGGTAAAGATAATTGTTTCCACACAGACAATGGCATAAGATTGATACTCGCTCCGAGATCCGCCAAGGCCATACAATTCTCAACACCCGGAAAATTGCAAGGAATAAGGAATCGACCGGGATCTCCTAACTTAACCGGTAATTTTCTCAAAAGAACCGCGGAACAATTCTCATTCAATTGGGTATTGGCAATATCGAGCAACTTTTCCTTATCACTTCAAAGGTCCTTAAACATCTTAGCATACTTAGGCATGTGAGCGAGAGCCTCGGAAAAGGTGATATTAAAATTCAATTGTTTGAACATTTTTAGGAAGTTCGAAACTTGAATATCATCCTTATTCTTCAATTTCTGTTTCCTCAACCTTGAGGGATAAGGTATATTGGGTTGAGATGAAGGCTTTGGAGTGGATTGCTCACTCACATCCTTTGGTGGAGGAGGGCTAGAAATGGAAGGTGAAGGAACCGGTTTGGGAACCAAAGGTGTGGTATCAGATTTAGGTAAAGATGGAACATAAGGTGTAGAAGAAGGCATAACGGGTGGTATGTCACAAGTAGAAGGTGAAGGAGGGTGGGTAGAAGAAGAAGGAATCTCGGGTCCTTGTTTAGGTGGGGAATAGGAAGGCTCTACGGTGGTCTTACCGCTCCTAGTAGTGATGGCATTAACGTTAGCCCTAGGATTGGTCACGGTGTTAGAAGGGAGGGCACCTTGGGGACGAAGGGTTTGAATCATCTTCAAAAATTTCTTATCGGTCGATTCTTGCATTTCTCTCATGATTCGCTCATGTTCTGTTAATTTTTGTAGAACCAAGTCCATTTGAGGATTATGCATGTTCATTTGATTATACCCTTGATTGTTGAACCCTTGATTAGGAAAACCTTGGTTTTGATATTGATAATAATTTTGAAAACCTTGATTAAAACCTTGATTTTGAAAACCTTGGTTATTAAATCCTTGATTTTTATTATTAAACCCTTGGTTTTGCCCTTGAAAATTCCCTTGGTTTTGATTAAAAACCCTTGTATTTGAATTCCCTTGAAAATTACCCCGTTGAGGACCTTGGTTCCTATTTTCGGCGGGTGGGGGTGGTCTTTGTGGAGCTACAAAACCCGGGGGAGCCAAGTAGTTATTAGACTTATAAGACAAATGGTTAACATCAACATTTGGTTTGAAATGAACAAGCTCATTTTCATTGTTGTTATAAGCATAAACTTTGAGTTGTTGATTGTAAACCTTGTCACAATTATAGTACCTCACACGTTTCACAAGTCTCTTTTAAGGAATTTACTTGCACATTGTTCTTAACATGTAAAGCAATGTCGGTCATGATTGAAGTAAGCTTGTCAATTTTCTTGTCGGCCTCACTAGTACTAGCACTTTCCATAGTAGCCCGAACACTCTTGGTTTGTACTTTTGCCTTGTTTTCAATTATTGCCCAAGCCTCGTTCATGGATTACACAAGAATATTACCGCTCGCGGTACTATTAAGTGAGTCTTGGTCATTAAGAGTTAAACCATTGTAAAACGTATTTATTTGATGCACTTTTGTAAAACCATGTTGTGGACATTTTCGTAAAATCTCCTTAAAACGATCCCAAGACTCACTAAACGTTTCCCCATATTGTTGTTCAAAGGTAAAGATGTCATTCCTTAAAGAGGTGGTCCGTGATGGTTGGAAAAAGTAGTTAATGAACTTGGTCTCTAAATCAATCCATGTGGTGATACTTTGGGGTGGTTCCTTATCAAGCCAAATTCGGGCTTGTCCCTCGAGGGAAAAAGGAAAGAAGAGTAAACGAATGGCCTCTTGTGGCACCCCATTGTATTTGACGGTGTTTGCCAATTGTATGAAACGTTTTATATGAGCGTGTGGGTCATCATTAGTACGACTTAAAAATGGTGTAGCGGAAACCATTTGATTAAAACCCGTTTTTAGTTCAAAATTATTCGCTCCAATATCCGGCACCACAATCGCGTCATCATTTCCTTCAACGTGAGATTGTAGAATCTCAAGCATTGGTCGATTATCCGTTGCCATCGTGTTGTTCAAAGCTCGATTCTCGGGATCGGCTTGATTGACGGTGTTTTTTTTCTTTGGTACACCATTCAGTATGTGTGCACGCGCACGAGTGCGCATACAACTAAACTCGAGGAATGAGGTAGGAGACCTCGGTCGACTTTGAGAGGAAAGGGATTATCCCTCTCGAGGTTCAATATGAAAAAGCTACAAAAAATATATACGTAATACTACTTGAGTTGGCAAACCAATAATCGGTCGTCCCTCTCAATATACGCACAAGCAAGCGGGGAAACGAGGTGGCACAAAGCACTTAAAAACCTTTTTCCTTCGATGGCCTTTTATAGCGTGTCGCCTTATACCCACCTTATAGTTTGTATAAATCGAGTTCAAACTTTTTACTAGTATTTATCGATTTTGCCTTTTTTCCGCTTTGGATTCGAATACAATAGCTATGTGATGAAATCCTAACTAAGGTCTTATTTGGAAGTAGGTAAATTGATTGTTCTACATAATACAATATAGTAAAAGAAAAATCTTTTTGTATTTTTTAAGAAACATATATATTCACAATAAAAAGCGAAAGAAATCGAAATAAGAAAAATAACAATAATATGTAATATTTTTGTTGTAATACTTTAGGAAAAGTATTACTTTTGGATTTTTAATTTTTTTTTTTTGGTGCAAATCTTAGGAAAGAGTTGGATTTTGATGATTTTTAATTTTTTTTTTATTTTTAAGTTTTGGATTTTTTATGTTTTTGATTTTTTTAGCAAGAAAAGTAATGTTCAAAATGAACGGATCCAAAAATCCAAAGCTTATCACGAAAGATCGTCAATCGTAACGAGCGAAGCTGTAAAACCCGCATGCTTTTACCATGAATAGTGCCCTTAAGATCGTACGTACATGATTAGAACTTTCCTTTTATAGCACGTTACGTTTCATGTATAAGAATTTTAAGTATTACGTACGTGTTAGAACACGATAAGTATTTATTACGTATGAACACACGATAATTATTCCAATAATAATTATAATCACGAACATGCGATCATGAAATCATGAACGTAAATTAATGGCGAGCTAATATTAGTTACGTATATGTATTTATCACGAACACGAATAAATATATTAAGTCACGATCGTAAATTAATTAGAACACGTAAATCACGAATACGATAAAACACGAGAACACACTATAATATTTAGACTCAGAAAAGGTACGGGTTACCCTAAGTGGGGCCCCTACCCGCGGCTACACCAAAGAAATGGGCCAAGCCCATATAATTTTACTAAACATGCAAAATATGGAAAATGTGTTTTCATTATTCACAAAACAAGAAAATAACTAAAACCCTAAAAATCCCTTTTTCTTCTTTTTATCTTTGGCCGCCGGATTCAAGAACACCACAAGGGTGTTTCGGGTTGATTTTGATATTGGAAATTGTGCAAGGATTCTTGTGTGTTCATCCTTATTCGATTCGCGTATTCGGTATAACTTTTTAACCCTTTTCTTTATGTTTTGATTTAACTAATCACATAAAATCATGGTGTTTTTAAATTAACTAATTAAAAACAATTATTAGAACATGTTAATGATCATGGGGTAAATCAAATCAATGGATTAGGGGTGTTTGTGGTCTAGCCGACGCCTAACCGAGCCCCATAGGGGTCTCGGCTTGGCTTATTTAACACCACCGAGACCATATGGTCTCGGTATGGTGGTGACGGTGTCACGGCAGCAGCAAGGGGCAAGGGTAAACCCGACCTTGGTCGGGTATGGTGTTAGTTACGGGTCCGGTTTATGGTTTTTAGTCACGGGTCCGGTTCTTAAATCATTTTTTCAAGGTTTATGACTTTTATGTTTTAGACTTAAATTAAATTAATAAAAACATGACATGATTAATTTAATATACATGACTTAGGTTATAAATTTAATTAGTAAATCATGAATTTTAACCTAAGTATTTATATTTAATTAGACTTTATAATTAATTAATTATTTAAAACCATGACTATAATTAATTAATTAACATGACTTAGGTTATATTATTAATAGTTAATACATGTTTTAACCTAAGTATTTTACTTTATTTAATTAAAATCATGTTATATTTAAATAAATACTTTTAACCTATAGTTTATTTAATTTACATGTAATAATTAATAAACTATACTTTATAATCACATGACTTAGAATAATAATTAGAAAAAACTTAAGCTTATATAATTAGCTTATTTAACCAACTTATATCTATTTATGGAAATACTCTATTTTTAGAAATTTTTTTAATTAAGGCAGGTAATCTATTTATGGAAACTTTCTATTTTTAGAAACTTATCTATTTTAAGCAGTAAATATATTTTTGGAAACTTTCTATTTTTGGAAACTTTCTATTTTTGGAAACTTTCTATTTTAGGAAACCTGCTATTTTTAGAAAGTTACTTATTATCACACAACAAGTATAATAATATCTATTCTTTTGGAAAAGTCGATCTTTTGCACGGTTTAAATAATATTTCGCGGGGCGTAATATGTTTTGGTTGCCATTGGGTGTTCTTGGATTATTTTTCGTTGTCATGGGTCATTTTGAATTGATAAACATTTTGGGTTTGAGTTTTCTTTTGAGTCTCGTGGTTTTTGACTTGTTTTAACTGTTGCACGTGAAATGTCGTTAGTTATCCGTGGGTTTGATTCGTTGATCGTATCTGGTGGATTCAGGATGTTGTTTTAGTTTCGTATTGTTCGAGAGCGTTGAGGTAGTCATATGAAAGACTTGGTCGCGCCTATACGCTTAAGTAGGTGACCATGAGAGAACAGTCGGGATACCCTTAGTGGGGAGGAAAGAGGTTTGTAGACGAACAAATGTGGTCATGAGGTCTATTAGGAGTGCCAAGGGAGAGGAATAGAGATTTTTGAAATGTATGGATATTGGCACAAGTAACGTGTCATATAGAGTGTTGGAAGGGGATATTATTCGTAAGGCATGTATGTTTTCTAAAAATTTCCTGAAATTTAGTAGGTTTGCCTATTATTTGAGATAGAACCATGAATAGAGCAAGTAGGAGAAGTGAGAGGAGTTGGAGTTAGTGCCTTCCCAAAGAAATTGTTGATGGAATGATTTCAAGAACAAGAGTTGATGGAAATTGCAACGGATGCAAGGTAAAAGTTGAGTTGCTTAGTAGTAGATTGGATGTGGAAAGCGGTTGAGTGGTTTGATGAGAGGAAGCATTGGTCTTTTAAATTGCGTGTAGAATTTTGCGAGTAGAACGAGGTAGAAATTTATTCGTATTGCTTCTAAGAGAGGGTGCAAGGAGGACGTAGTGGAAACTGCTAAGGATGTTGTATGAACGCTTTGGCCAGGATGAGTGGTCAGAGATGATGGCATATCGAGGAACCAGCAAGGGGCGAAGTGAAGAAGGATGAGGAAGCATTTTGGAGACTGAAGAGGTGGATTGGATAATGAGCCGATCTTGGCATTATCGGAAGGACTGGATGAATTCGTGAAGCATGACGATATGTGGAGCAAGGATTTGGACGCGTACGAGGACGACAAAGAAAGGCGATCGCTTATACGCTGCAGGAACTGAAGATTTGGAAGAACTGGATAGACTTAGTTAGTGGAGCTGGACTGTTATATCTGCCTAGAATGTTAGAGGCATTTGGTGTACGAGACGTGGAGAATGATCTATACGGATCATGAACGTCTCCAACACATATTTAATTATCTTGATTGAACATTTGGCAAAGGTGATGGGTGGAGTTAATTGATGGAAGAAAATTGCAATGCCAAGTACCATCTGGGAAAGGCAAGCATGGTTGATGAGACATGGAATAAGAAGAATGAAGTGAAGCTGAGACGAACTTGAACTATAGGGATGACGTATTATGACGGTTTGAATAAAGGATGTAGGTTGCACGAGTTGAGTTGTCTAAAGTAGAGAACGCGTCAACATGTATGTTGCGTGGCTTGGACAATCATATGGAGAAAAGGGACGTAGACTAGGAGTAGCTTAGAAAGGGCGATGTGAGGACGAAGTTGGTGGAGGGGATACATAATGCGGTGGAGTAATAAGTATGACGAGAGTTGGGTGATAGTCGATAGACTGACTAGTTCATCTCATATTTCAAGAGGAATGATAAGTCACGTAGTTGAGAAGTTGGAAGGATTGCATACGGATGTGATAGAATGGGGGGTTTTGCGTAAAATTTAGCCTAATATGTATGGAATGCCTTATGAAGGATTATGGCAAGGGAAGAAACGATGGGAAGCATCACATTGTGATGTATGGTATGAGTTGAGGAAAAAGAAGGTAGTGTGTATAGAAGCGAAGCAAGAATAAAATAGGTCGAGATAGGAACCGAAGGTAGAACTTTGGTAGAGCCTAATGAGTAGAATAAAGCACAAAGCAGGCTAATACTGTCGTAGTATGGAAAGGGAAATGACACTGACCGATACTGATCGTTTGGGAGGCTTAGTATCGATAATCGAATGGATGAGGAGTTATAGGTGTGATGTGCCATAGGGATGAAGGGCTTGGTCTAACTGAGATAACCGTCCTTTTGATGATGTGTATAGATCATAAGATGATTTGGATTGGAAGAACTAATGGATATGTGAAAGACCGTCATAGGTCACTTTGTAAGGAAATTGGAATTTTTAAGTAGTTTGGGGTACGGACTGAAGGGAGTTGATGAACATGATTGGATATGGGTGATTGATTTAGAGGTAGTTCGGAAACTCTTCAGCGATGGCTGAGTTTTTCATATAATGATAGTTATCATACTAGAAGTCGATAAATGCCATTTGAGGCACTATATGAAAGGATAGGGTGAGTTGTCCGTATTGTGGACTAGAATTGGTAAAAGAGGCTACTAATGTTGTAATGATGTTGTGGAAAGGATGAGAGAAACAAGGGATGCTATGTAGAAAAGGAGGAAACCACTAGAGTTAGTGACAAAGTTATGTAGGAAGTTTGACCCATAGTAACGGGTGGTACGTTTTGGTAAAATGGAAGAGTTGATGTAGAGTTTTGTAGGTCCATTTATGATCTTTGGAAAGATCGGACCATTAGCTTATGAGCATAGAATTACCTGGGGGAAATGAGTTGTATACATGATACATTTCATGTATTGAGATTGGCAAATGTTGTTTGAGAATGCATTTTGCATGTACGGTTATTCGGGACTTGTATTAATAAGAGTCTTTGTTTTTATCAAAGAGTCATCTATGAGATTTATTGACTGTGAGGTAGAGAGTTTGGCAAAGAGTTTAATTATTCTTTGTTTGTATATGTGGTATTTTGAAACTTGAACTGAAGTTCACGTGGAAATGAGGGAGTTCGTTTAGAACAAGTATCCTCATGTGATTTGTTGTTTGTGTGTTTGATCCTAAGGAGTAAATCTCGGGACGAGATTTCTATTAGGAGGGAGTGATGTGACAACCCTGGTTTTGAGGTTCGTCACTTAGTTTTATTTTGTGCTAGTTACGTGTCTTTACGTGTTTATGTGCTTATTGGTGTGTATAGATTGTGGTTTGGATATCGTTTCCGGTATGGGGTACCTTGTGAGTGAAACGATGTGTGATGATTTCATGTTCATGAGCTCACATGGTAGTGACTATGAAGTGAAATGGTGTTATTTAGTGGTTTTACGTATACGTATATGTATTATAGAAAATCGTATTTTTACGATTTACGGTTTAGCATTTAGAGGTCTCGGATGAGGTAATTAGTCATATGGATATTTTTCGGGATCGTTTTAAGTCATTTAGGACATAGTTATAAAGTTTATTTCAAAATTTGAGATTTTTTTATAAAAGTGTATATTTTACGTCTTTTACGGTAAAACGCGTAAAAACTGACTAGTTTTACGGTTTTAGGGTTTCGGAGGCTTTAGGAGCTGGAATAAATTAAGGTAAATTAAGGTATTGTTAATAACATAATATTAAACAATAAAAAGAAAAAAAAAACGAAATTTAATGGATATGGATTGGGTATAGACGGTTGGAAAAGAAAAAAAAAGGAAAAAGGAAAAAAAGAGAAAAAGGAAACATTGTATTGGGCTAGGATTAGTATGGTAATTATATAAAGACTTTTATTAACTAAAAACACATCATAAACCCCTGGAGTTCAAGCTTAGGTCGAATTTAATGGAGAAAATTAGGGTTCCATAAAATTTTGGGGTTTTCATAAATCAAAGGTAAATCTTCAAATCCCTTTTCAATTAAATTGTTTTTAATGTTATTATAATCATCTTATGATGGATTTAGGTTAGGGTTTAATTTAAAAACAGTAAATTAATGTTATATTGGTCATAATATGATGATTACAAAAATTAGGGCTTGTAATTAGTGGGATTAGGGTTAATTAATGAGGTTAATTTTGTTAAACCCGTTTTTAAAAACTGGGCAGAATTTTGAGTCAATTGTTTTGATCATATTGGGAGTTGTACAAACTCTTATTTTGCGATCCAATTATCCCTAAAAGGTAATTGAAGTGGCTTTCCAATGCAAGAAACGAGAACTAAATTGGAGGTGGGGAAGTGGATCAAAAACAGGTTACAACAGTCGGAGGTCAAAACAGTTTTGAAGTCAGCCTGTTTTCTTTTTAAGTTTTGGGTCGTTTGGGGTACTTAGGGTTGCATTGGGATCTTCTAAAGAACATGAGAGATGGTTTATATATTTTAGTATGTATCTTCACTTGGGCTAAGGTTGTGGTTTAGGGTAAGACTCCCTAATCATAAAAAACTTTTTGTATGTTTAAAATTAGTAAATCTGGAATGACAAAAGTATATATATATATATCGGGGTCTTAACAGTGGCTTTAAGGTTGGGTCAAATGGGAGGTGTTTGTTAACATATGTAAGGGAATAAATATTCCCTTTACAGAGATCATGGGTATGTTTAAGTGGGCGTTTGTTTCATAGTTTGGAGACCTAAAACTGGGACTGTTTTTGATGAAATGTTAACGGGATGTGTTATGAAGTAAAACAAGTTAAGGGCTTTATAGAGGGGTGTAATGAGATGCTTAGAGCATATATATGAGGTATATATATGGGATAAGGTTAGATGTCCATCATAGGTTGATGAGCTATTTTAGTGTTTGGTTCATGTTTTGATTATGTGTTTTTGGTTTGTTAGTTTTTTTGCTAGTGCGCGGATGTTTGGGGAAGCTCAATCAGGTGAGTTTCATAGTCCCATGTTTACTATTGATTTTGACTTCTAGATGGGATGGAAGAAATACTGTGTTGAGTTATTTATAAATTGATGCTGTGAATGTTTTTAAGGTTTGAGATGGACTTGTGTGTACGTTATGTGATTAACTGCTAGTTGATTCTTGTTTGTGTATGATTTGGATTGGAGAGGTACATAGTGTGATCATCTATGGGACCAATGGATAATGACAAGGCGGGGACTTGGGATAGGTACATAGTGTGATCATCTATGGTACCATGGTGTTTGGTAAGGTTGGGAGCCTTGGATTTGGATTTGGATTCGGATTTAGTTTGGAATGATTGATCTTGAATGTTAGTTGTTAATGCATACTTGTAACACATTGTCCATATGTTATTGTGTTGATGGTTGTTATTCACAGCTTATAACTGATTTGGCGTTGGAGTCTAAACCTATGACTCTCACCAACTTTATGATGACGTGTTTTAGTGTCTCTTTCAGTGTGAATGTGGTTAAGCGTGAGGATAGAAGTGGCTAGACTTGGATGCCTTAGGATTGTATATAGAAGGAGATCCCCGTTCCTTCTTAGTTTACCTTTATTTATTTTTATAAGTGATACATGTTGGCACCTATATGTTTGTTTTGGTTGTGTTATTTGTTTGTCGTAGGTAAGAGGTAGGACTGTTACCTACTTACCTAGACTCCTGCTATGTTGAGATATTGTCATGACCTTTGTGTCACCTTTTTATGACATTATAATTGCATTTTAGTTTTCTCAATAGAGACACCGTTTGTTGTGATGATATCCATACGTCGCGCCCCATATTCCGCCATGGTGGGGTGTGACAATTTAGGGGTGTTTGTGGTCTAGCCGACGCCTAACCGAGCCCCATAGGGGTCTCGACTTGGCTTATTTAACACCACCGAGACCATATGGTCTCGGTATGGTGGTGATGGTGTCACGGCAGCAGCAAGGGGCAAGGGTAAACCCGACCTTGGTCAGGTATGGTGTTAGTTACGGGTCCGGTTTATGGTTTTTAGTCACGGGTCCGGTTCTTAAATCTTTTTTTCAAGGTTTATGATTTTTATGTTTTAGACTTAAATTAAATTAATAAAACATGACATGATTAATTTAATGTACATGACTTAGGTTATAAATTTAATTAGTAAATCATGAATTTTAACCTAAGTATTTATATTTAATTAGACTTTATAATTAATTAATTATTTAAAACCATGACTATAATTAATTAATTAACATGACTTAGGTTATATTATTAATAGTTAATACATGTTTTAACCTAAGTATTTTACTTTATTTAATTAAAATCATGTTATATTGATGTAGTATTTTTTTATATACTTTATTTTAGGTAAAAACAAAGCACACACAAATGTCGTGGGTAGGTATTAATCAATACGTTTTAGGAAAAACGTAAAGACGACAATCGAGTTTGTTCTCGGTGGAGGTATGGTGTTTAGCCAACAATAATTTTACGTTATTTATTCAAGTTGTTACGTTTTTGGAAAGAAGGCAAGAAAAGAAAACGAAGACGGATTACGCTCAAAACGGACGAAAACGCGCGAACGTACGAACGTAAAAACGTGACCTAACGAAAATTTTAACCTAAAAAATAATTAAAAATTACTAAAACGTCCTAAAAAATCTAATTAAGAATAAAATATAAACTAAAAAAATCTGAAAGTGCTTAAATTATTTTATATTAATATTTAAAGTTAATTAAAAATCCTAAAAAATAAATTAACTAAGGAAAGGACAAAATTCAAACTTTATTATTTGCAAACCTAGTTTATACTTTTTAAAAACTAAAAATATTTTTTTGAAAATTTTTCTAAACCTTTTACTATTTTTTATGACTTTTTTAAATTTAAAAATGAGAATAATCTTAGAAAATAAAATAAAAAAAGACAATTTGAAATTTAAACTATAAAAAACAAATTTATTTTTCCTACGTCTTAAATAACAAAAGAAAATTTTAGGAAAAAGAGTTATATTTTTTTCGACTTTTAAAATATTTATTAAGAATTAAAAACGATTTAATCTAATTAAATGCTTTAAAAAAATTAAACAATTTATAAAAATACCAAAAAATATAGAAAGCATAAAATACTAATCTTAGTCTAGGAAAAATAAGATACAAAAAAAGTATCTACGAAAAAGCTGCTAGAATAAGCTAAATGATCCTTATAAGCTAAAAGATTAAAAAAAGAAGAAGTTAAAAAGGGTTTAAATAATAAACAATGTAAATATTAACAAGAAAATGTTCATATCTCAGTTGGTAGAGGTGTGGGGCTGTTGAGCTGCGGGTCATGAGTTCGAGACCCACAGCAGACACTTTCTTGTTTTTTTCTTTTATAAGCATACACAAATTAAATAAAGTATAAAAAGAAAATGCAAAGAAAGAATAAACAAAAGTTCCCTATAGATCAGATGGTGAGGGGACTTAGTGTTGCATCTGTTACATCTGTATGTTACATCTGTATGTGGTCAGGGGTTCGAAACCCACTGCCACGTTTTTGCACAACCCCTTTCTTGGACAGCTTAAGCTTTTTTGAGGGTCGCTTACTACCCGTAAACAAGCTCTCCCAAACACCTCTTTTAAAAGCTTAAGCTATGATTTTTTCAAAAGATTTTTGTTTAAAACTTCACAAACCAACAATATTTTGACTGATATCAAATAAAAATCACTCAACATACATATTACATCCACATATTTCTCATTTAATCACTGAAAACAAAGAAAACACATGCAATCTTTTTTTTGACAGATTATATAAAAGAGAGAAAAGTGGTGCACCTCTAGGGAATACATCCATGCCCTAGGTGTTCGAGCTTATGTGATCGCACGATCACAAGCATCCAAACCCTGAAAAGATTAACAAACATGAACGGTAACACAACAATAAATTCAACAAACCGATTTTTCACTTTCTGAAAACTCAAACAGAAAACTTTTTGTCACAAACTTGAAACACTTGAAACCTCCTTGAAATCTTTCTCAAATGGAAAACTACCTCAAAACAAACTTGTAAAAAAATTGGAACTCAGATTTATCTCCTCAGTGTACCAACTTTAAAATAATTGAAACGGAATTACATTTATCTCAAAATACCAATTTTCATCAAACTTAAAAAGGATTACAATTGAGAGAAAATCTGGAACAAAGTATTCTACTGCCTATGTTTCCTTATAAATAGGCTACATGAGTTCTAGAAGAAAAGGAAGAAAACTAAACCCTAATCTTGTGATAATCCGAAATTGCCCTTGCCTTTTGAATATTGTTCTTGGTCAAAGTGGCCTCTTGTGATCTCTGCCTTCTTCACATGTGCTTGCCAACTGTAATAATCCCATCTAAACTGTTTACATACCATTGGGGGTCAAGGAACCAATGAGGGTCGTTGATCCTGTCTGATTTTTGGTATTGGTGTGAAAGTGAGAGGGTAGGGGAAGGTCCCACAGCCACATGGGGTGGTTTGTGGTGGGTTTTTTTGGTGAACAAGTGATTGTTTGAGGGTAAATTAGTGATCTGGATTAGTTTATAAATTAATTTTGTGTTATGAAGGTTTGTTGATTTTAGGGTTTATGGGGATGATGAAGTTTGAGCAGGGAGAGTTTAATCCAGGATTAGGGGTTGATGGGTGTTTCCCGGTCTAAAAATATATTAATCAGTTTTTTTAAAAAATGATTAACAATTCTTATTAAGGGTTAGTGAGTGGGAATGTAGTGGGGTGACGTGGTGGTGGATGATTGGAGGAATTAGTTTGGTTGTCTGGCAAAATCAATCCCTGGCTTTTGCAAACTTCTTCAAAAATGACTTGGCAGCTCTAAAACAGTTTTCCCTTGTATTATCTTTGGTGTAGTTGTCAAAATTGGCACAAGGTATTTTGTAAAATTGATATAAGGACCATTTATGCAAATTTGACCATTCTTCAAGGACATATCGTGTACAATCTTCATTCTTAAAGGACCAATGTTGTTAATAGTGATTCTTCAAGGTCATTTTTAGGAATTCTAGATTTGGGCCCGGTTCATTGTGCGGCTTCGTTTTCCGTGTTTGTTTTTGAATGATTCTTGTGATCTCTTTGCCATTTCCTCAATATCCGTACCTAAAATACACAAGCAACAAACACGAGCATATATTTGGCAGTTTTAATGATATTTTATGTATTTTAAGGCCGATTTGGACGATTAGACTATGTATAAAAGCAGTCTCATCACTCCCCCATACTAAACCATTGTCGTGCCCTCACGCAATGCTAGAATAAAGTATCGTAGCACTTCCAAAATTCATTTTTTTCACTTTATTGAAAGATAAACTAGCTACACTACTACTATTACTACTACTTGCATTTTAGACATAATGTATGATTTTCATCGCAAAATGGGACGTTTAGGTTCATAGAATAAGAACATGTGAATGCTTCGTTAGAAATAATTTCAGCGTCCTCGATTTTCACCCTAATTCCATGCCAAGCGTGCAACGAGATCATTGTCATTATAATTTAGTAATGCTAACACTACTCATATGCCCTAATCACGTACTTATCCTCCCATTATTCCTAAGTTGTATCTCTTATATTTTATTTTGTCTTGAATGTTTCACGAGGATACATTGTTGACTTATGCGATAATAGAGATTTAGGTCTAAAAATAGAGTCCTAACGGTGTAACTAAGACCATCTAATCAATAACCCCTCCTAATAGACAACGATGTTAAAAAATTAAGTTGACAAGAAGAATCGATAAACACGGTTTTATAACGGTTTTGAACATGAGACTTATTACCAAGACTTTTATACGCCCCCTAACGGAAGGGCCTTATTATCTTTGGTTTACCTCCATCTTTTATTCAACTTCGCCATGAAGCTTTTATTATGACTTCGGTCTTGCCTTGCCTTTTATTATCCGCCTCATCGGTGGTTTTATTAGCCAAAGACGTATATCCTCACGCTAAAGCGAATTTTGGATCTTTAAAGCTTCGAAGATTAAGGCTTGATTCACTTTCAATTTTGCATAGATTTTAGGCCTTGTGGGGCTTCAAATTGTTTGCTAGATTTAGGTGAGCACTTGAAATCTTATTATTGGGTGAAGCTTTTGATTATTCGGGTGCCAATACTTCAAAACCGTGACGCTGGCGATACCTTAATGTCTTCCCAATTTAATTACACGGAAGCTACTAGAAAAGACTAGAAACCCAACAATCCTAACTAAACCGCTAAGTCAATATTTATTAAGCAAAAAATATTTACATGCGAAGGGAGAATAAGCAAACAACGAGAACACATGAGTTTTTGAAAGAATACGAGTACTCTACGTTTAGCATATTAACTTATAATTAACTCTATCATTTCTCGTCCTCATTTAAGAGACTTAGCCTAATGTGAGTTAAGGAATCAAAGCTAAGTGCTCAACACGCACGGTCGAGTCAAAAATTACTCTTATTCTCGCCATCGGAAAATCTACATTCGTGTCTTCAAACACTTATAAAACATGAGAAAAATTTTAAAATTTGGCCACTTTTTGCCTTATTTTTGCAACAAAACGATAAACAAAAAGATAAACTTTGGAAAGCGTGAAGGTTTGGCAAGGCAAGTATCTATTCACCCCCCCCCCCCCCCATACTAAAGTTAAACATTGTCCTCAATGTTTCGAGTCTAGGGGTGCAAACACCCCCATACTAGAGACGTAGTCGAATGCCTAATCTAGCATGGAAAGGGAACCAATAAATTAATAGCCGTTTATGAAGTGTGCTAAAAACCTAAGGTTAGAACATCAAAGGATATATCATTTGGATATTGAGAAAGTCTCCAAAGCAAACGATCGAGTGCTCCCATAAAACGAACACGAGAGGCTCCAATCGTGAAGATCATGATCTAAAAACCACAATGCACAAACAACCACGGAACAAAGGTTGGAAGGGCACAAATCCCCTCACATTAACTACATTAGAAAGAAATAATATGTACATGGATAAGCATGGGTCTCCCCCACGAGGCACCTTGTTTTTGATAACCGAGTCAAAAGCTTGACTCGAATCCCCATAAATGTGATCATTTAGGGATTATCATGGTTCGGTCATTTTTTGTGGGACTTACATGTAATCAAGGCCCAAAAGCGACCGTGAGTAAAGGCATAGCCTTTATACCGGGATCGAAGATCGTATCCTCACATTTTGTTGAAAATAAAACACACAAAGCCGGAGGATACGTCTTGTAAGGAAGAAAACTCCTTACGACGTAGGTAAACTCATCATATCCGAGGGGATGGGTAGGGATACTTTGAAACAAAGGTAAAATAGAAAAAGAATTGTCAATAATAGGAGTTTCAAAATTTCCCCCCGGATCGAAGGCAAAGCCTCATTAAAATCCTCACTCTCATCGAGAGGCGGTCCATCGGTGAACCCCTCGAGAATGGAAACGTCATGAGTAGAAAGAGTAGTCTCAACCGTATGAGACTTCGGGTGGGTGACTAGCAAATCCGGCTCATCGAGTTTAGAATCCTTAGAATCCTCACTCTCGATGTCCTCAAACGTCTCATCAAAGAGAGGATTTACGTCACCAAAAATGAACGCGTCATCAAATTCGAATAAAGGGTTCGAAAAGATTTTAAAATCGGTATTTTGAACGTCCTCGTCGATTAGTGACTCGTCATCACTAGCGGAAAAATCATCGTCATTGAAAAGAGGGTTCGAAAAAGTCGTTGATTCTCTCCCCGAAGTGTCAATGGGAGAGACATCATCACAAGAAATCGATTCACACTCACTATTGTGATTTGCCTCGTTAGAATCTTCGTGGAAAAATTTATCGAGAGCAAAATCACTTACCTCATCTTCGGAGAAAACCGTAGGCTCACTTTGGATTGGAATAGGGATCTCGACACTAGGATTAGTGCTAAGACTCGTCTCCCGCATACTTAGAGAGGCATCGGTTTCCGTAGTGGGTATAGGAGTAAAAGGCTCTTCATATGAAGATTTTGCCTTTGTAGTTTCGACATCGGCGTCGAAAAACGTATCAATGTGAGCAAGGCCAACGGTGGACTTCTCACATGATAAATCCATAATCTCACACTGTGTGGGATTAGGAGTAAAAGGCTCGTCACGAGACGTTGTAGCCTTGATGGTTTCAAATTGGTCCTTCGGAGGGATCGAATGCGGGTTCTCAAAAGACGTAGAAATAGTAGTAACGAATCCCCCTGGAATTAATTTTTGATCATCTTCAAAAATCGAGGGGTCAATGATTCTCCTTAAAACCTTATCAATTTTTTCTTTTTCAAAATCACTTAATGGACTATCTTCGTCAAAATTTTGTGTATTTTTATTTTGAAAATCTTTGATAATTTCAACTTCATTAGAAAAATTAGGTTCCAAAGGTTTAACATTCATTGTTCCAACACGTGCTACGAGTTTTTCTTGTTGTTTATATTCGAAAACATTTTCAAAAACCTCGTTCGTTGACACCCTCGTTTTTTCATCTTCGATGCTCTTTTCAACCTCTTCATCAGTTGGGTTGTTAGTTCTTTCCATAATTAGTTGAAAGAGCATATCAATTCGTTCATTGAAACGATTAGACCTTTCGTCGACACGACTAGAACCTAGATTATCATCGAAAATATGTTGTGGAGATGGTTGGTCAAAGTCGGAATTGTAACATGGATCGGGCTCATGGGAATTTGGAGGATCGAGATTGTATGGTGGGGCCTCAAAATTATCAAAACTGGAATTATCGTATGAATTGGGTTCATTATAATCCATTGGTTGGCAAGAAAACGTATCGTGAGGCCCCCCACAATTGTCGCAACACGGATTTTGAGAAAAATCCGGTTCGTCGTATGGATAACCACCCCCATTGTCGTAATTGTAACCCATGTCGTGTGATTCGTCAAAACCGGAAAATTGATTGTCGAAATACGTATTTTGGTTCATCGGTTGACAATCGTACCCATAGTGAGGTTCATCTCCACAATACTCACATGACGGTGAGTATTGCGAAGATTGGTCAACGAAATTCGGATTAGGCTCGTGATTGTGACCATTTGGGTATTGAATTGGACACTCATAGTGCCAATGGGAAGTGCTTCCACAATATAGGCAATGGATGTGACGTTCTTCATTAGAAGTATACAAACAATTGGTCGGATTACATGAGGGACAAGATCTAAAATCTGCATAGTCGACATAATCTCCGCACCTTTCACATATACACCATGGACAAGTCACGGAACCATACTTTCGTCTCCCACAACCTAGGCAATGAAAATCCATGAAGAATTAAAATTTAGAGGGGTTGAGAAAAAGAATTATAAAAATAGAGGGAAAATCGAAGAATCTTTTTGTGTTTTTGGTTTTTCAATTTTTTTGTGGAATTTTGGTGTATTACGTAGAAATTAATCTACAAAATTATCCACTAATCAAAGGTCTCGATTAATGAATCCAAGAAGAATGAAGGTAGTTACGTGAAGTAAAAACCCTCGTCGACTTTGAAACGTTGGCAGAACGCCAAAACGTTTCGAGGTTCAATAATTAAAACTCAAAAAAATAGATTAATAATACTTGATGTGGCAAACCCCTAATTAATCGTCACTTTCAAAATACGCACAAGCGAGCGGAGAAAACGAGGCGGCGCGAAGCACTTAAGAGCCTTTTTTCCTTAGGTCGTGAAATACAACCGCCTTATACCCACCTTATAGTTTGTATTTATCGAGATTAAACCAATTAAGAGTATTTATCTATTTTGCCTTTGACTTTCGTTTGAATTCGATACAACAATAGTGACCGGAACGCTCAACTATTGAGGTGCGATTTCTCGCGTATTTGGATAATTATTGTGTGTTAATTGTTCTACGTAAATACAATATATTATGCACAATAAAAACGAGAAAACGATTTTGTGTTAATAGAGTTCTATTTAACCCTATTTATTTGTATGGCTAATAGTATAGAAAAATAAAAAGAAGTATTTACGATAAAACGTAAACACTCAAACAAACACGATAAATAAATATGGCTAAACACACCTCCCCGGCAGCGGCGCCATTTTTGATGTAGTATTTTTGTATATACTTTATTTTAGGTAAAAACAAAGCACACACAAATGTAGTGGGTAGGTATTAATCAATACGTTTTAGAAAAAACGTAAAGACGACAATCGAGTTCGTTCTCGGTGGAGGTATGGTGTTTAGCCAACAATAATTTTACGTTATTTATTCAAGTTGTTACGTTTTTGGAAAGAAGGCAAGAAAAGAAAACGAAGACGGATTACGCTCAAAACGGACGAAAACGCGCGAACGTACGAACGTAAAAACGTGACCTAACGAAAATTTTAACCTAAAAAATAATTAAAAATTACTAAAACGTCCTAAAAAATCTAATTAAGAATAAAATATAAACTAAAAAAATCTGAAAGTGCTTAAATTATTTTATATTAATATTTAAAGTTAATTAAAAATCCTAAAAAATAAATTAACTAAGAAGAGGACAAAATTCAAACTTTATTATTTGCAAACCTAGTTTATACTTTTTAAAAACTAAAAATATTTTTTTGAAAATTTTTCTAAACCTTTTTCTATTTTTTATGACTTTTTTAAATTTTAAAATGAGAATAATCTTAGAAAATAAAATTAAAAAAAGACAATTTGAAATTTAAACTATACAAAACAAATTTATTTTTCCTACGTCTTAAGTAACAAAATAAATTTTTTGGAAAAAGAGTTATAGTTTTTTTCGACTTTTAAAATATTTATTAAGAATTAAAAACGATTTAATTAAATTAAATGCTTTAAAAAAATTAAACAATTTTATAAAAATACCAAAAAATATAGAAAGCATAAAATACTAATCTTAGTCTAGGAAAAATAAGATACAAAAAAAAGTATCTACGAAAAAGCTGCTAGAATAAGCTAAATGATCCTTATAAGCTAAAAGATTAAAAAAAGAAGAAGTTAAAAAGGGTTTAAATAAAAAACAATGTAAATATTAACAAGAAAATGTTCATAGCTCAGTTGGTAGAGGTGTGGGGCTGTTGAGCTGCGGGTCATGAGTTCGAGACCCACAGCAGACACTTTCTTGTTTTTTTTCTTTTATAAGCATACACGAATTAAATAAAGTATAAAAAGAAAATGCAAAGAAGAATAAACAAAAGTTCCGTATAGTTCAGATGGTGAGGGGACTTAGTGTTGCATCTGTTACATCTGTATGTTACATCTGTATGTGGTCAGGGGTTCGAAACCCTCTGCCACGTTTTTGCACAACCCCTTTCTTGGACAGCTTAAGCTTTTTTGGATACGCAGCAATCAATCTCAACCTAGCAGTTGACTAGGTTGGGAAATAACAACGATTAAACTAGCAACACAACAAGCAAGTAATATAATAAATTCAGGGTATATGAACAAAACTAATGCAAATGAACAGTAGCAGTACTTGCGCAAACAAAAGCTTAAAAGGCCATATTCTACTTAAAATTAAGCGCCTAAAGTAAGTTCTAACCTCAGATTTTATTTAAAACAAGAAAATTATCAACCTTAATCTACTCGAATCCTAATTACGCTACAGCCTAGTGAACAAACAGTGGGTGTTATGTGAACACGCACGCACCCTATTTTTTATTTTTTTTGCTTTTGGTTGAAATTTGCTTGTTATGCTAATCTTGTATACACAGACCAACCCCAATGGTACAATTACAGACTAACATCCACAAAAAGGACACCAACATCAGCAACTTAAACAAATGGCCTATAAACTAACAGCATTTTTAACAGTCCTACAAAATCTTAATTTCTAAACTGGACATACAAATATTTAAGCAAAAAAAATCAATTGACCTACAACTCTTAAAAGGGTGCAGAGCTAAGTGGAATTTTGGTGGACGACCCCTACTCAAAAACTACACTGTCCCAGACACACTAATGCCGCTTGAAAGCCAAATATTTTTATTTTTTTTTTCAAAGTAAACAAATTTTAAACTACGCTCTAAACAAGCAGGTGCCTGCCTTTCTTTTCCTTCATTTGTTGTGATAAGCTGTTGGACAGTGGGCACCCTCAAAACTAAAATATGTAACACAACCAAAATGCCGCTGCCCTAGTACTAACCTAATCTAAGCAGAACATCCAAGATTTAGACACCCAAAGTACTTCATCCAACACGCAGTCACTAATTTAGTACACTGATGGTGTGTGTGCACAGTAAACAAGAAAGCAATAGCAGGCACAATCCTTAGATTCTTTCTTTTCGGCTCTGTTTGATTTGCTTGGATGTACATACAATTAACCCAGAATACAAACACAAAACCAAAACACAACAAAACTAATCGAGCACGCCACAAGAACAAGTTATCACTGAACTTGGAGTTGCCTTCTATGTGGTTATCTCTCCTTAAATAACAACACAAAAATAAATCTAAACAGATTGTTTAGATTACAGTAAGCAACTAAATAGATATGAACACTATGTTTCTCATATTAACTTATCTTTGACCTAAAAATGGATTTCAAGACTTCAAATCTTGCAAACAAGCTAAGCGAACACCCAACTTTACATGAATAGTCCAAGAACACACTTATACTAACAGTTTTTTAAAACTAAAACCTCCAATTCTTTGGTGAAAACCGACTACCCTAAACCTAACAAGGAGGTGCAGAATTTAGCTAGCCTTTGAGGGTTGCTTACTACCCGCAAACAAGCTCTCCCAAACACCCCTTTTAAAAGCTTAAGGTATGATTTTTTAAAAGATTTTTGTTTAAAACTTCACAAACCAACAATCTTTTGACTGATATTAAATAAAAATCACTCAACATACATATAACATCCACATATTTCTCATTTAATCACTGAAAACAAAGAAAGCACATGCAATCTTTTTTTTTGGCAGATTATATAAAAGAGAGAAAAGTGGTGCACCTCTAGGGCATACATCCATGCCCTAGGTGTTCGAGCTTATGTGATCGCACGATCACAAGCATCCAAACCCTGAAAAGATTAACAAACATGAATGGTAACACAACAATAAATTCAACAAACCGATTTTTCACTTTCTGAAAACTCAAACAGAAAAATTTTTGTCACAAACTTGAAACACTTGAAACCTCCTTGAAATCTCTCTCAAATGGAAAACTACCTCAAAACAAACTTGTAAAAAAATTGGAACTCAGATTTATCTCCTCAGTGTACCAACATTAAAATAATTGAAACGGAATTACATTTATCTCAAAATACCAATTTTCATTAAACTTAAAAAGGATTACAATTGAGAGAAAATCTGGAACAAAGTATTCTACTGCCTATGTTGCCTTATAAATAGGCTACAAGAGTTCTAGAAGAAAAGGAAGAAAACTAAACCCTAATCTTGTGATAATCCGAAATTGCCCTTGCCTTTTGAATATTGTTCTTGGTCAAAGTGGCCTCTTGTGATCTCTGTCTTCTTCACATGTGCTTGCCAACTGTAATAATCCCATCTAAACCGTTTACGTACCATTGGGGGTCAAGGAACCAATGAGGGTCATTGATCCTGTCTGATTTTTGGTATTGGTGTAAAAGTGAGAGGGTAGGGGAAGGTCCCCAGCCACATGGGGTGGTTTGTGGTGGGCTTTTTTGGTGAACAAGTGATTGTTTGAGGGTAAATTAGTGATCTGGATTAGTTTATAAATTAATTTTGTGTTTTGAAGGTTTGTTGATTTTAGGGTTTATGGGGATGATGAAGTTTGAGCAGGGAGAGTTTAATCCAGGATTAGGGGTTGATGGGTGTTTCCCGGTCTAAAAATATATTAATCAGTTTTTTTTTAAAAATGATTAACAATTCTTATTAAGGGTTAGTGAGTGGGAGTGTAGGGGGGTGACGTGGTGGTGGATGATTGGAGGAATTAGTTTGGTTGTCTGGCAAAATCAATCCCTGGCTTTTGCAAACTTCTTCAAAAATGACTTGGCAGCTCTAAAACAGTTTTCCCTTGTATTATCTTTGGTGTAGTTGTCAAAATTGGCACAAGGTATTTTGTAAAATTGATATAAGGACCATTTATGCAAATTTGACCATTCTTCAAGGACATATCGTGTACAATCTTCATTCTTAAAGGACCAATGTTGTTAATAGTGATTCTTCAAGGTCAATTTTGGGAATTCCAGATTTGGGCCCGGTTCATTGTGCGGCTTCGTTTTCCGTGTTTGTTTTTGAATGATTCTTGTGATCTCTTTGCCATTTCCTCAATATTCGTACCTAAAATACACAAGCAATAAACACGAGCATATATTTGGCAGTTTTAATGATATTTTATGTATTTTAAGCCCGATTTGGACGATGAGACTATGTATAAAAGCAGTCTCATCATAGATTTAATTAAATACTTTTAACCTATAGTTTATTTAATTTACATGTAATAATTAATAAACTATACTTTATAATCACATGACTTAGAATAATAATCAGAAAACACTTAAGCTTATATAATTAGCTTATTTAACCAGCTTATATCAATTTGTGGAAACTTTCTATATTTAGAAACTTATTTAATTAAGGCAGCTAATCTATTTATGGAAACTTCCTATTTTTAGAAACTGATCTATTTTAAGCAGTAATTCTATTTTTGGAAACTTTCTATTTTTAGAAACTTTCTATTTTTGGAAAATTTCTATTTTTGGTAACTTTCTATTTTTGGAAACTTTCTATTTTAGGAAACCTGCTATTTTTAGAAAGTTGCTTATTATCACAGAACAAGTATAATAATATATGAAATACAAGTAATACTTAATCAAAATAGACAGGATATAAGACAAACACAGTATAAAGCTTAAAACAGTAGAACATGACATGAACATATAAAACAAGCTAAGACATGATATAAAAACCAGTTACGTATTTAGTAATCATATACTTATACACGTATGTATTTATGTAGCATTAGTGATACCGAAGTAGGACTCTCTTCTGTTCGTCTTCTTCGTTCACTAGACATAAGGTACGGATTCCCGTCCTTTTAGTATGGACATTCTTTCCTTATTAGGATTTCCCGTATGCAGCCAACTGTTTTCCCATAGTATAAGTTTATATGTTTGATTGCTTATGTTTAATTTTGAATACATGAAGCCATATACATGCATGACCAGTTTCACCTAGTTATGGAGGTACCATAACCAAAACACTAGAGGCACTAGTGTCATGACTTCCCCACGGAGGAGTGATTTCTCGTGGCGTCCCTTCAGCTTTTGGCCATATTATTATATTTATCATGTGGGGCGTATGGGTGCATCCTAGTTACATGTTTTTCAGCAGATTACCCAGTATGAATGTGGTGTGTGCCTTGCATCCTTCACAAGGAGCTGATCCCTCCTACCCAAAACCAGTATATTAAATTAGAGGGAGCCCCTCTAATTTGTATGACGAGGTCACCCCTCCAAGTATTCACGCAACGTTGATTTCATGACCTATATTGGCTAATGGTGAAATATGTTAAACAGTTTTTACAAGATAAAAATAAGGCTTTTCAAACTATAAAACCAGTTTTATTAAGACTTAATCGGCTTATTCGGGACTTAGTTTCTTCCGCTGTTACATGGTTATATGCTTATATTATTCATGCTTTATTGTACATTCGTGCACTGAGTGTATTGCTTAGCCGTTTTCCTTTTCATGTTCCCAAAACGGCAGGTACTCAGGGACGCTCGTAGACCTTAAGCGTACGTGCATATGGACTGGAAGCTTTCTAGCCTTTCTTTACTTTATGCATTATCTATACTTTGATACTCGTTCCATGGACATTGTTTACTCCTTCCCTTTACTGTACTTATGTTTGTGTTTGATGAGCTTTACCTTTGGACTACCGATGTTTGATTCCGGTATTTCCTTTTTATGGTCATGTAATGTTTTTTAGGCATTTATCCTTGTATACTTTGATGACACGCCATAATTACGCGTGACATTCCATTTATCAAAATGGGGTGTTACAATTATGGTATCAGAGCCAAGACTTCGACCTGTAGGCTCTCAAAACATGACCTGTGATTAGTGGGTAGTCACTATGGTCTTCCTAGAACTGATAGTCGGTTTCCATGCATTCATCATTTTCATGCATACATATATATGTCATTGTCGCATTTTATGACTAAGTAATGGTTGGTATAGGACTGGCCCTATATAGTCGCATGTGCTTTATCGAAACATTTAAATTTGGGACCGACCCATAGGCGTCCCCTCGCCATGTCTTTTATTTTGGGTGAACTGACCATAGGCGTTCACTCTCGAGCATACAAAGTTTTCATAAAACTGCATCATGCATTCATGTACAAATTTTCTTGCATAAAATTTTTCTCTTGATTTATTGGTATAATTTTTTTTTTCACGTATATGTTTTATGTTTGATCAGTTTAATCATGTGTTTTATGTTATACTGTCAGATGGTTTTCACACGCGATCAGGATCAACTCGATGCAGCAATCCAAGTTGCAATGCAAGCTTTGCTTCCTCAACTGAGGAATGATATCAGGGCTGAGGTTCAGGCTACCAACAATCAGCAGCAAAACCAAGCACCACCTCCTCCTCCAGTGACATTGGCAATATGGCTGGAGAGTTTCAACAAGCTCCATCCTCGAGCTTTCGAGAGAACAGATAGCCCCAGTGAAGCTGAAAGCTTGTTGGCTCACATCGAGAAAATCTTCGATGCTATGGGTTGTGACAACATGTTCAAGGCGAGGTTGGAATGTTACCGGTTCGAATGTGATGTGTTAAATTGGTGGTTAGCATTGAAGCAGTCTGAGGGAGGTGATAATTGGGTGGCTGGTTTGACATGGGCTCAGTTCAGAGATAGGGTGATGGACAGTTCTTTCCCAAGGCTGAGCAAGACAAGCTTAAGAAGGAGTACCATGGGATTCGACAGAGAGCTGGGGAGAATAGCAACAAGTTCATGCAGCGCTTTCTTCGCTTAGCTGGTTTCCTTGGTGCATCGACAGGTACTCCTAAAGAGAAGGCACACCACTTTAGGTGGGCTCTTCGCACATCGGTCGCAAACAACTTGGTGTGTGCTACGTTCAACACAGTAGCACAAGTGGCCGATGCGGCACGTAAGCTGGAGATGCTGCATAAGAGAGATGAGTTCGGGGAAGCTGAGAAACCCGACAAGAGGTAAACATTCGTATTCAAGCGGTGACCAATCCGTATTCTTTCTATATATGTCAATTATTCATCTCTTTAAATTGTATCTTCCAGGCAGAAAACTGGGGACCGGTCTCAGCCAGCTACTCAGTAGCAGCCTAATCAGCCCAAGGGAAACGGTCAGACTAACGACCGTTCTGCAACGGATAGGCGTGGCGGTAATGATAATTACCGTAACAACGCTAGACACTCCAACGACAGCAAGTCCTAATACTTACGCATTTTCTTATGATTTCATGTTATAAATCATAATTCTTACACTTTAGCAAATCTTCTACCAGGAACCACGGAAATGGTAGGGACCAGAACCAGAGAGGTTCACAGCATAGCCGTCCAGCTATCACTGGTATTCAATCTTACGATTATTTGCATTGTCCTTTGTACCCTATTATCATGTCTCATGTAAAATGTTTCATCAGGTCCTCAGCCAGCCAGAGCACCTACTGGAGGATATACTCATCCTCTTGGCTCTACTTGCCACCGTAGGCACCCAGGGCCATGTCGTCACGACACCGACGCATGCTTCAAGTGTTGTCTTCCTGGCCATCGCATGAAGGACTGCCGTAAGGGCGAGATGGAGGGCACATTGGGACATGCTGATACAAAGCCACCTCCTACCATCGGACGTGGCTACACGACATCTCGATATTAGGCCAACAAGTCTACAGGTACCATCACTGGAATCTTGTATATGTATGGTCAGGCTGCGTGTGTTCTATTTGATACGGGTGCTACTCAGTCGGTCATTTCTACTTCTTATGCCAAGAACATTAGGATGCTCCCCATGCCACTAGATAATAGACTCAGTATTTCCACGCCATTGAGGGACTCTGTATTAATCACCCATGTATACAAGAGTCTTCCCCTAGGGTTTAATGATAAGGTTCGTCCTGTTGACGCACTTCCACTGGACATGAATGACTTTGACATGATTTTGGACATGGATTGGTTATCCAAGCATCATGCTACCATAGATTGCCATTCATATCGAGTCATCTTCGGTGATGTTAATGCACCAGAGTACATTCACAACGGGTTCGTACCCGGAATGTCTGTACAAATCATATCTACCCTGCAAGCACGTGCACTACTGTCACATGGCTGCGAGAGTTATCTAGCTACCGTTCATGACATGGATGCTGAATCCCCATCAATTTAGGATCAGCCAATACTGTCGGAATTCCAAGATGTATTTGCAGAAGAACTTCCGGGCATACCACCTGCACGAGAAGTGGAATTCAATATTGAGCTCATCCCAGAAGCTGAACCGATTTCCAACGATCCTTATCGCATGGCTCCCATAGAGTTAAAGGAGCTGAAGGATCAAATGCAAGAACTTCTAGAACGAGGTTTCATTCGACCGAGCGCATCTCCATGGGGCGCACCGGTCTTATTTGTTAAGAAGAAGGACGGCAGTATGCGCCTTTGCATAGACTATCGCGAGCTCAACAAGATTACTATCAGGAATAGGTATCCACTGCCGCGTATAGACGATCTGTTTGACCAACTCCAAGGGGCCAAACACTTCTCCAAGATTGATCTTAGGTCAGGCTATCATCAACTACGGGTTAAGGAGCAGGACATCGCCAAGACTGCTTTCCGTACACGCTATGGCCCCTACGAATTTGTAGTCATGCCATTCGGCCTGACCAATGCTCCAGTAGTGTTCATGGATTTGATGAACAGAATCTTCCATGAATTTCTGGACAAGTTCGTCATTGTCTTCATCGATGACATCCTGATTTCTCAAGGTCCAAGGAGGAACACGAAGACCATCTTCATACAGTACTACAGATTCTTCACCAGAAGCAGTTGTATGCTAAATTCTCCAAGTGTGAGTTCTGGTTAGACAAGGTGGCATTCTTAGGCCACATTGTGTCAGCAGAAGGAATCACTATGGATCCAGCGAAGCTTGAGGCTATTACTAAGTGGCCGAGGCTGACATCAACGACTGAAGTCCGTTGTTTCTTAGGCTTAGCTGGCTATTACCATAGGTTCGTGGAGAACTTTTCCCGCTTAGCACTACCATTGACCAAACTGATGCGGAAATGGGAGAAATTTGTATGGACTGAAGAACGAGAGAAGAGCTTTGAAGACCTGAAGCGAAAGCTAGTATCTACACCTATTCTTACTCTCCCATCTGGTACGGGTGGATTTCAAATCTACAGTGATGCATCGGGGAAGGGACTTGGCTGTGTTCTCATGCAAGATGGGAAAGTGATTGCGTACGCTTCACGGCAGCTTAAGCCTTATGAAGAAAATTACCCTACGCATGACTTGGAACTTGTTGTAGTCGTGTTTGCATTGAAGATATGGAGGCACTACTTATATGGAGAATCATGTGACATTTTCACGGACCACAAGAGCTTGAAGTATATCTTCACTCAGTGTGAATTGAACATGAGGCAGATGAGATGGTTAGAGTTGTTGAAGGATTATGACATTAATCTGCTGTATCATCCCGGAAAGGCGAATGTAGTAGCAGATGCACTTAGCAGGAATTCTGGAATGATCAACGGCATTAAGATTGAGGAGGAAATCATAAGAGACTTGGAGCGACTAGACATAAAGATCATGGTACGTGGACAACACGGTTACTGGGCTAATCTTAGAGTAGAACCCGAGTTACTCTCTAAGATCAAAGAAGCTCAGAAAGATGATGGAGAAATCTAGGCGATAGTTCAGAATTTGGAGAAGCAGACGGAATTCAGAGTAGATGAAGATGGTATCGTATGGCAGGGCACGCGACTTTGTGTTCTTGATGACCAAGAACTCCGGGAAGAATTACTAGCTGAAGCTCATAGAACCCCATTCTCTATACATCTTGGTTCGACTAAGATGTACCATGACATCAAGCAGTACTTTTGGTGGAGTGGTATGAAACAGGATGTTGCCACCTACGTCTCCAAATGTCTTACCTGCCAGCAGGTTAAGATCGAGCATCAGCGATCTGGCGGTCTCCTTCAACCGTTAGATATTCCAGAGTGGAAGTGGGAAAAAATCACCATGGATTTTGTTACTGGTCTTCCGCCAACCAAGAGGAAGCACGATGCAATTTGGGTTATCGTAGATCAACTTACCAAATCAGCACATTTCTTACCGACCCGCAAGGAAGATTCGGTCAGTAAACTCGCCGATATGTATAGAAGAGAGATCATGAGACTCCACGGTGCTCCATCCAGCATCGTCTCATACAGAGATCCACGTTTCACTTCGCGATTTTGGAAGAGTCTACATAAAGCTTGGGGTACACAACTTAAGCTTAGCACGCCTTTTCATCCTCAAACAGACGGGCAGTCGGAGCGAACGATTCAGACATTAGAGGACATGTTGAGGTCATGTGCGTTGGAATGGATGGGTGATTGGGACGATTATATAGGTTTGGTGGAGTTTCCATACAACAACAGTTGGCACGCAAGTATCAAGTGTGCTCCTTTCGAGATGTTGTATGGCAGAAAGTGTCGCGCCCCAATCTGCTAGGATCAGGTTGGCGAGCGAACACTTGAAGGACCAGAGATCATAGAGATGACTAATGAGAGGGTCGCAGTAGCTAAGCAGAAACTTCAAGAAGCACGGTCACGTCAGAAGAGTTACACCGATAAGCATCGTTGGGACATACATTTTCATGTATGAGATCACGTCTTTCTTAAGGTTTCGTCGGCACGTGGTGTTAGACGCTTCGGGGTTAAAGGGAATCTCAGTCCTCGTTTCATCGGACCGTTTGATATCATTGAACGAGTCGGTGAAGTATGTTACCGTTTAGCTTTACCTCCGCAGATTTCGCATGTACACAATGTGTTCATGTTTCCTTACTCAGAGGATACCAATATCATCCCTTCACATGGTTCAGTATCCACTGGAACAGATACGTGAAGATCTCACTTTCGTAGAAGAACCCGAACGAGTTCTTGACAGACAAGAACGAGTCATGAGAAGGAAGACGATTCCATTCGTCAAAATCATTTGGAGGGATCATACCGAGCGGGAAGCCACTTGGGAAACAGAGGAGTCTATCCGGGCTTCTTACCCTCATTTCATATTTTGAATTCAGGAATGTTCTTCTTTTCCAGTTTACTTTATCTATAATTTGGGGACGAATTATTCTTTTTAGGGGGGAAGAGTTGTAAAACCCGCATGCTTTTACCATGAATAGTGCCCTTAAGATCGTACGTACATGATTAGAACTTTCCTTTTATAGCACGTTACGCTTCACGTATAAGAATTTTAAGTATTACGTACGTGTTAGAACACGATAAGTATTTATTACGTATGAACACACGATAATTATTCCAATAATAATTATAATCACGAACATGTGATCATGCAATCATGAACGTAAGGTAATCACGAGCTAATATTAGTTACGTATATATATTATCACGAACACGAATAAATATATTAAGTCACGATCGTAAATTAATTAGAACACGTAAATCGCGAACACGATAAAACACGAGAACACACTATAATATTTAAACTCCGAAAAGGTACGGGTTACCCCAAGTGGGGACCCTACCCGTGGCTACACCAAAGAAATGGGCCAAGCCCATATAATTTTACTAAACATGCAAAATATGGAAAAGGTATTTTCATTATTCACAAAACAAGAAAATAACTAAAACCCTAAAAATCCCTTTTCTTCTTTTTCTCTTTGGCCGCCGGATTCAAGAACACCACAAGGGTGTTTCGGGTTGATTTTGATCTTGGAAATTGTGCAAGGATTCGTGTGTGTTCATCCTTATTTATTTCACGTATTCGGTATAACTTTTTAACCCTTTTCTTTATGTTTTGATTTAACTAATCACATAAAATCATGGTGTTTTTTAATTAACTAATTAAAAACAATTATTAAAACATGTTAATTATCATGGGGTAAATCAAATCAATGGATTAGGGGTGTTTGTGGTCTAGCCGACGCCTAACCGAGCCCCATAGGGGTCTCGGCTTGGCTTATTTAACACCACCGAGACCATATGGTCTCGGTATGGTGGTGATGGTGTCACGGCAGCAGCAAGGGGCAAGGGTAAACCCGACCTTCGTCGGGTATGGTGTTAGTTACGGGTCCGGTTTATGGTTTTTAGTCACGGGTCCGGTTCTTAAATCATTTTTTCAAGGTTTATGATTTTTATGTTTTAGACTTAAATTAAATTAATAAAAACATGACATGATTAATTTAATGTACATGACTTAGGTTATAAATTTAATTAGTAAATCATGAATTTTAACCTAAGTATTTATATTTAATTAGACTTTATAATTAATTAATTATTTAAAACCATGACTATAATTAATTAATTAACATGACTTAGGTTATATTATTAATAGTTAATAATACATGTTTTAACCTAAGTATTTTACTTTATTTAATTAAAATCATGTTATATTTAATTAAATACTTTTAACCTATAGTTTATTTAATTTACATGTAATAATTAATAAACTATACTTTATAATCACATGACTTAGAATAATAATCAGAAAACACTTAATCTTATATAATTAGCTTATTTAACCAGCTTATATCTATTTATGGAAACATTCTATTTTTAGAAACTTATTTAATTAAGGCAGGTAATCTATTTATGGAAACTTTCTATTTTTAGAAACTTATCTATTTTAAGCAGTAATTCTATTTTTGGAAACTTTCTATTTTTGGAAACTTTCTATTTTTGGAAACTTTCTATTTTAGGAAACCTGCTATTTTAGAAAGTTACTTATTATCACACAAAAAGTATAATAATATATGAAATACAAGTAATACTTAATCAGAATAGACAGGATATAAGACAAACACAGTATAAAGCTTAAAACAGTAGAACATGACATGAACATATAAAACAAGCTAAGACATGATATAAAAACAAGTTACGTATTTAGTAATCAGATACTTATACACGTATGTATTTATGTGGCATTAGTGATACCGAAGTAGGACTCTCTTTTGTTCGTCTTCTTCGTTCACTAGACATAAGGTACGGATTCCCGTCCTTTCAGTATGGACATTCTTTCCTTATTAGGATTCCCCGTATGCAGCCAACTGTTTTCCCATAGTATAAGTTTATATGTTTGATTGCTTATGTTTAATTTAGAATACCTGAAGCCATATACATGCATGACCAGTTTCACCTAGTTATGGAGGTACCATAACCATAACACTAGAGGCACTGGTGTTATGACATCCCCATGGCGGAGTGATTGCTCATGGCGTCCCTTCAGCTTTTGGCCATATTATTATATTTATCATGTGGGGCGTATGAGTGCATCCTAGTTACATGTTTTTCAGCAGATTACTCAGTGTGAATGTGGTGTGTGCCTTGCATCCTTCACAAGGAGCTGATCCCTCCTACCCAAAACCAGTATATTAAATTAGAGGCAGCCCCTCTAATTTGCATGACGAGGTCACCCCTCCAAGTATTCATGCAACGTTGATTTTCATGACCTATATTGGCTAATGGTAAAATATGTTAAACAGTTTTTACAAGATAAACATAAGACTTTTCAAACTATAAAACCAGTTTTATTAAGACTTAACCGGGTTATTTGGGACTTAGTTTGTTCCGCTTATATGCTTATATGCTTATATTATTCATGCTTTATTTTACATCCGTGCACTGAGTGTATTGCTCAGCCATTTTCCTTTTCAAGTTCCCAAAACGGCAGGTACTCAGGGACGCTCGTAGACTTTAAGCTTACGTGCATATGGACTGGAAGCTTTCTAGCCTTTCTTTACTTTATGCATTATCTATACTTTGATACTCGTTCCATGGACATTGTTTAGTCCTTCCCTTTATAGTACTTATGTTTGTGTGTGATGAGCTTTACCTTTGGACTACCGATGTTTGATTCCGGTATTTCCTTTTTATGGTCATGTAATGTTTTTTAGACATTTGTCCTTGTATGCTTTGATGGCACGCCATAATTACGCGTGACATTCCATTTATCAAAATGGGGTGTTACAGAAGCGGCAGCGGTGTGACAATCCGTCAATTTATGGTTTATATTTTATTCTCAAATATTATTTAAAAACATTATTTTAATGTTATAATATGAACTCACTTATTTTTGGGAAGAAATTTGGATTTTCGTCTTGAAGTAGCATCGACTACGTCTAAACCGGAGGATTCTATGTTATGTGCATACGTTTACATACACCGTTTTGGTGACAGTCCGACATTTCAGAAAATAAATTTATCCGTAAATATTATTTTGAGATTTTAAATTTATGTTGGTTCATAAACTCACAGATTTACGAGAAGAGATTAGGACTTACGATTATAATTTAACGTCCTTTACGACTAAACCGGAAACCTTAGGATTACGTTTTCGAACTCCGTTTTTGATGAGACAATTTTTATTAGATTCATTTTGTGCCGTTGATTTATAATTTATAAAAACGTTTTTCGTAAAACGACCCGAGGGCACGCAAATCGAGGAAACTAGAATCAATGAATACGCGTAAATTAGCGGGATGGGACAAAACAAGTTTATCCCACCCCACTAACAAAGGGACGGCTAAGAGGACTCCACCTCACCCCATTATGTGTCAAGATTAGCTAATAAGCTAAGACATATGTATACAAACTCTTAATACCACTCTTGCTAAACCATTTACTCACAAACTCTACATGCAGAACAACTAAAATCTCTCATCTCTCTCTCTACATTGCCGTCCCACTTCACCATCATACACAACCATTTGATCATTTCGAGCTACAAGTCTTATGTTATCTATTCATATTATGGAGATACCTTGAAGCCTTGATTGATTGGTGGCCATATTAACAACAAAGAAGGTGATTTTCTTGTGTCCCAGGGCTAATTTCTCAACAAACTATCTTGGTGGTTGATGATCTTGGAGATATATATTTGGTGTTCATCAAGTTGTTGTCATCCAAAAACAAGATATAATCTTGGTTGGTAAAGAAGATCATCCTTTCCATTTCTCTTGTTATTTTTGTAAAGATCAAATGTATTTTCTTTCTTATTTTATATGTATATGATGAATATATGATGATAAAAATATTGTGTGGGGATCAAGTGTTGATAAATATGATTAAAAAGATGAAAAACCATAAGAAACAAGGATAAAATCTTGCTTAAATTGTTGGCTGTATGAAAACAGTAAGTAACCAAGTTATAAACTGATAAAATTGCATGGTGGAATCCATTTACAGTAAGTTTTAGATTTCATACACATGTGAGAGTTGTCCATGCAATGGAATCATCAAAATGAGTGAGATATGATCAAAACAAGATTAGTGTGCCAATCTGAATAGTATGTTTTGTAGGGACTGTTAAGGATAGTTAGACATGGAATGAGCAGTAGCAATAACGAACTTATTTGTAGCACATAATATGAAGTTTAAGCCATCCAAAAATGAGCTTCTATCTCCTTATAGAACTCAAGATATGATAAAAATGGTGAAGATGAAACTAAAAATCAGATTTTGAAGAATTAATGTTTAATAGTATTATATAAGCACTCAAACTAATATAGTATAAAATGTGAATTAAAACCCACTAACTTATAAATTTCATTTATATAAATATGTATAAGGTTAAATAAATGGAAACTTTATAAAAATGGTAGTTGAATAAGATTTATAAGTTATAAAAACTATAAACATGATTTTTACGACTTTTTCGGCTATTACCGTAAAATTAACGTTTTTCGCCAATTCAAACGATAAAACACGTCTAATGTAAAGTTTTTAAAATTCATATACTGATATATAAGTACCTAATACAAGTAAAAACCGATAAAACCCGAACTATATGACATACGGACATTAACGAGCTAAGTTAGCATATTTGGACTAATAATTTAACTAAATAAGTTAAACACTTATAAAAATTTCTTATTGGGCTTAACCCATTTGGGCCCAACATGTAAAGTATAATACTGATAATAAAAGTATAATTGGTCTAATATAATATATTGGGCTTGTAATTGGCCCATTGGGCCTCAAAATGTAAACAAGTTGAACTAGTGTAACTAGTCTTGAAAATTACCAATACATAAACAATATAATGAATGAGTAAAATTGTACAATCCCACTTGATCATCATATATATATAAAATCATCATATGTATCCATAATTGTTGTTTTTATAAAGTCATTGGACAAGAGTCTAAGAAAAAGTATTATTTGTCTAGGTTTCCGTGATTGAAGCACGTACCGTACATTCGAATCGCCGATAAACCGCTTTCCCACATCAACGTGATTTCATAGCCTCGCACTCTTTTAAATTTTTTATGAAATGTTTTATAAACCCGCGAGGGAGATACATGTTATTTTTTATAAAATAGGACACTATTTGTCCCGATTGTCTGTTTATTGATTTGGACCCGAATGATTGTATGACCCGATGAATGATTTAATGACCCGATAGATGAAATGAAATGGATTATTAAAGTTAGGTTATGTCACTAAAAGTCCCATTAGCATGAATTGTGAACTACCAGGATTTGGTAGACGCTTATGCATATAATAGTACTATTTGGGGACGATCACCCCAGTTCGCGCCTTGACGGTTGATCCCCGTCGTGCCACATTGATTGGTAAGCGAATTTATGTATGAGAAGATTTACATAAGCGTGATTATTGTGACGACACGCTAATTTAGATGGGCAAATTGAGTTTCGGGCTAGCTACCCGTTGTTTGTTGTAGTAAGGTAACAATGTCATGCGGCTTATAATAATCTAAAAATAACGAAATACTGCTATACGCACTGAATTAAGATGTATTGCCTGACTAGCAATACGGGGTCTTATTATTGATATTGTATTTGTGTTTTGGTTTTATATAACCATATCCATATAACGGTTTTTATTTAATTTTATACAACGTTATAAAATGTATTGTATGATGTTTTTACGACATTGGTTCGTATAATGATTTTGAAGGCGAAAGCCTATATTATGATTTTTGATAAGGATTTGTATAAAATAACTTTGGCTATTTTATGGCCTATTACAAAGATTTGTACAAAAATGATTTTCGGTAATAATTTTATACCGATGTTATATTGATGGATTTAATTAAACTCTATGAATTCACTCGGCGTTTTCGCTGACCTTTTGTTTTAACATGTTTTATCTCAGGTACTTGAAGGTAAGTCTTGGGAAGACAACAAGGTTACCGACAAGGCCAGACTGAGAAGTGTTATTTTATTATATATATATATTGGATTAAATATATGTTGTAATTTGATTACATGATTATTTGATGATTATTTTAATACTTATATGAGGTATTTATACGACGTAGATTGTCACAAGAAACCCTAACTCCCCTAGCAAATTAATCGAAGCTATTTATGTAGGAAATTCTAGCTATTCCAGATCTAAACCAAGTTGTGGATATTTATGATCTCAACAAAATGGTTAATATTCATAGAAATTTTGATAGTAGTTTATTATGATCTTAAAAAAGAATTGGCGAGATTGATGAGACTGCTTTTATACATAGTTTCATCGTCCAAATCGGGCTTAAAATGCATTAAATATCATTAAAACTGCCAAATATATGCTCGTGTTTGTTACTTGTGTATTTTTAGGTACGGATATTGAGGAAATGGGAAAAGATCACAAGACTCATTCAATAACGAACACGGGAAACGAAGCCGCACAATGAACCGGGCCCAAGTTTTGAATTTCCAAAAATACCCTTGAAGAATTGAAGATTGGCAAGTTTGGTCCCTCAACTTTTGAAGATTTACACTTTATACCCCTCAAATATTCAAAATTATGAATAGGGTCCCTAAAGTTTGAAGACATTACAAGTTCAGTCCTTGAAGAATCCAAGAATTACATTTGAAGCCCTTTGAAAAGTTTTGAAACATTTAGTGCCAAAAATGACAAGTGAGCAAAAGTTGATAAAGGGAAAAAGGGCGTTGTTAGCCATTTATTACAAAGTGAAAAGAAAGTGAAACATTGGGGGCCTTAACTGCAAAGACAACCAAACCCATTCCACCATTCAGCTCCTTACACGTCACTAAACCCACCTATTTACCCAAACCCTTACCCATTACCCAACCAAACCCGTACCAAATCCAACCAGTTTATTAAATAGACTGGTCAACCAGTCAACCATCTTTTTCCCACTAAACATCACATTTAAAAAGATAATTACCCAAAACGAATCAAACAAACCCCTTAATCCCAGATAAACCCTAAAAATACCCAGGACTTAATCACCCTAAATCAAAGGGGTTTTTGTTAATTGTTTCCAGACCCTTAATTAAGCTTACCTCACCCCATCCCACACCAAAACCGTGCACAAGACACACCCATGTGTCTTGTGGGACCCTCCCCTGCCCCGTCCCTTTCCCTCAAAACCCTAAACCAGACACATCCAACGTCTCCTAGCTTCTACTTGGCCCCCAAGGACAAATAAACAACCAAGATGCACTCTCCATAGCTGGCAACAGTACAAGATCACATGTTCACCTTTTGACTGATTTTGAAGAAAGAAGACCAAGGGCATTATAGGACTTTCAAGATTAGGGTTTCTGTTTTTCTAGATAGTTCTTCTTAGTAGTATATAAAGGAGACGTATGTGTCCCTTTATTTTTGTTCCATTTTTTTAAGCAAATCCTTGTAATGCCTTTTTAAATTAATATAAAGTTTGGTATTTTCATTGAAATTGTAATTACTTTTATCTTTTTTAAAAGTTTGGTATCAGATTGCTTAGATTCTGAGTTCCATTATAATATTGTACAAACACTTTGTGTGTTTGAGTTTTCAAAAGGTTTTAAAATTTTCAGAAATTTAAGAACATCAAGAAGTGAAAGTGGATTGTTGTTTTTGTTGTCTGAGGTTGATCACTTGATAAAAAAAAGTGTTAAAAGATCCAAGGTTTGTTGGTTTATTGACTGGTGAAAAGGTTTTAAAAGGTTTTAAAAAATTCAGAAAGTGTGTATTTTTGTTCTTATTTTCTCTTAGCAGGAATCCATTGGAGCTTGTCCAAGGATCAGCATAGACCCGGGTCTATTGGAGGTGACATACAGTCACTGTTGGGCCTGGATGTAGGCCCAACAAGGTAGTCCTTGTTTCCTTGTTTGAAATTTCAAGTTTTCAGTTATAAATGTGATTTGGCATGATTATGTGTGCAAGTGTTTAAGTTTGAAGTTTGAAGTTTGTTTAAGCTGTTTAAAGGTTTTTTATGCATGATAGTTTGAGTTTGAATCAGTTAGGGTAGGTTTTAAAAAGATTTGCTTTGTTAAATTGATTTTCAGTCACCTAAAGGTGTGTTTGGATTAAGGAATTAGCCAAGAACTTTGATGAGATTATTGTGTTAAAGCCTGTTTAATACACTTCTTAGGTGATTGGTTTGTGATAAATGTGCTTAAGTTTCTGTTTGGGTAGAGTTTGAGCACTTGTGCATGCTAAACATTGGGATATCATAGCTAAAATCAGCAAGTTTATTTTTTTGCTTATTTTTGTAATATTTTTGCCTTAAAATTTGTAAGTCTGCTAGATTTTAGGTCATTTAAGGGTTGAGTACTGACTGTATGTCACTTGATTGATCATTGTGCAAAATTTGCTTTGTTGAAATCCACATTTGTGCAAGTAAATTGTGTTCATTGTTCATCAGTCAACCATAAAGGTTCATCAGAAACCTTATTTGCTCATGTGTGCTTAATTTTGTGCTTGATTCTGGTTATACTTGCTTATTTCTTGTTGATTTTGGCTCCCTATACTCAACTGGGTATAGGGGTGCCCCACTTGTCCAACAAAACAGCATCAAAGTCCAAGGATCAAGCCCTCTTGATCACTATCTTCACAAGTGAAGATAATCTTTTTCTTTATGTTCATCAGTCATCATAACTGGGCATGTTTTTCAATTTCTAGGGCTTAATCTTGTTTAATTTGGATTAGTGTTTGTGTTTTTGTGATCTAAGAAGTATAAAGTTTAACTTTTAAAAGTTTAAAAAGAAAAAAAATAAAAATTCAAAAAGGACTGGCCAGGACTCGAACCTGTGCCATCCTTCTCACAACACTCACAACTTACCATTGCGCCCTAGGGTCTTTGACTGCTAGGGATTCATTTCAAAAGTTACTTAAGGAGTGTTTGTTTTTGGGCTTATTTAGCTAACAGCTTATTTGTAAGCTGTTTTAAGCTTATTCTTTTTGGATTTTTACCATTTAGTATTTTTCTTGTGTTTTTGTTTAGTTTTAGGACTTTTTGGTATTAAAAGTTTATTTTTCACGTATTTAATTTATTTTTTTAGGATTATTTTTAGTTTAAATTTTAGAAAGTAATTTAAAAATAGGAAAAAGCAATTTAAAAATCTAAAAAAATAGTTTTTAGGTTTTGATTTATATGTTTGAGGTTTACATCCAAAAACGTTTTCAAAAAGTCTTATTTTTAATTTCATTTGATTTTAGGTTTTTTTACCAACTTTAAAATTTAATATAAAATTATTAAATAGGTTTCAGAAAATTTTAATTGCATTCCTGTCTTAGTTACATTATTTAGGATTTTTGGTAATTTTTTAGAATTTTTTAGTGAACTTTGATTTTTTTGATTATTTTATTATTATTTTATTATTAAAAATTAAAAATTTGTTTTTTCTACTTTTTTCATTTTTCCTAGATTGTAAACACTAAATTAGGAATTTTGTAACTTTCCAAATATTTTTAGGGCTTTTCATTTATTTTTTAGATTTAATTTAAGTTTTAATAGATTTTAATAGTTTTTAAGTGTTTAAAAATAGTTTTATTAGGTTTTAAAATTTTTAAAAATAGTTTTTAGCTTAATTAGGACATTTTTGAGGTTTACAAACTTTAAGATCTTGTTTAGGGCTTTTTAATAATTAATTGTGATTTTTAGGGCTTTAACTAGCATTAAAAAGTCATTATTTAATTAATTAAAAGGTTTTAGCAAGTTTTGATTTTTTGTAAACTCTTAGAATAATATTGTGGATTTTTAATAATTTTTAGGAATTTTTAGGTTAAAATTTTTATTTTTGTACTATTTACGGTTTTACGTTAACGCCTTTTTCGTCTTAGTTTAATCCGTCTTTGTAACCGTCTTTCTTTCTCTTCTAATCCCATTTCTTTCTTTTCTCATAACAATAAAATCACAATCAAAATCAATTCATCACACAACACACTAGCCTCCTTGGGAAACGAACTTATTTGGTCATTAGTGCTTGGTTTTCCTAAACCGACACTTAACGCTTACCACTACTTTGCCTCTCTTTTCCTAAAGGGTTGCAAAAACACTACATCAATTTTGGCGCCGCTGCCGGGGAGGCGTGTTGTGTTTTGATTGAACCATTGTTTTTTTTATACTAACCATAATTAGTATTTGTATTAGTAGCACTCTACTAATACGTATTATCGTTTTTCGGTTTTTGTGTGAATATTATTACTATATTATATACGTAGAACAATAAATTCACAAGTACTCCAAATACGTGAGCAATCACAACCTTGACTTGGGAGGTCATTACCCAATAATTGAATTCGAATCTCAAACCAAAGAAAAAGGCAAAAATAGATAAATACTTTCGTGAAGCTTAATCTTGAAAATACAAACTATAAGGTGGGTATAAGGCGGTTGTATTTCACGACCTAATGGAAAAAGGCTCTTAATTGCTTCGCGCCCCCTCGTTTCCTCCGCTTGCTTGTGCGTATTTGATTTTGAGAGCTAATCGAGGGTTTTGCCGCCCAAAGTATTATTACATATCATATATATTTTCTTGGTTTCATTTGATTAAACCCTCTTGAACGATTTGGTGTTCCACCATCGTTCTAAAGTCATCGAAGGCGTTCACTTCACGTGATCGTTTTCATTCCTTGAGGCTTCTTTAATCAAGAGATTTGATTAAGGAGGAGATTTGTAGATTTTTGTCTACTTAATACATTCACCAATTTCCAAAAAGTTAATACCATCAAAAACCACAAAAAAATTGAAAAATTAAAAACACCAAAAAGAATATTCTTTGCTCATCTCTACGTTGTACGTGACGTTTATGCTAACTCGTAATCAAGCAAAACGTGCACGTAGACGAAAGAACAAAACTCCCACTCCAACTCATTCTAGTGAGGAGTCTCCTATTGACGAACCCATTGTACGAGAAGCACCAACCATGGCGAATCGAACTATGATGGAGTTACTTCAAGCACCCACCGAGGGTTATGGAGAAGCTATTATGATTCCCGCAATCCTTGCGGAGAATTTTGAGGTGAAAACGGGTTTGTTGTCGATGATCCAAAACAACAAATTCCGTGGTGATGAGAAGGACAATCCCCACAACCATATCCGCCAATTCAATCGTCTTACCGCCACGTGCAAATTTAAGGATGTCTCGAATAACTCGATTAAGTGATGCTTTTTCCATATTCCTTAGCGGGGCCCGCAAAAATTTGGTTAGAGAAAGAGCCACCCAATTCTATATTGACGTGGAAGGATCTCGTTTCGAAATTTGTGAACCAATTTTTTCCGCCCTCTAAGACTACGCATTTGAAAAATGAGATTTCTAAATTTTCACAAGAATCAAATGAAAGTTTTTCAACGGATTGGAATAGGTTGAAGGAGATGTTACATGAATGTCCTCATCACGGTTTTTCCGATTTACATCAAATCGACACGTTTTACAATGGACTTAACGATCATGAAAGAGATTATTTAAATACCGCTGCGGGTGGTAATTTTTTGTGTAAAACGGTTGAAGAAGCTTTGGTCATAATTGAGAATAGGTCTAAGGTTTATAACCCTCGTAACACACTAAGTGTTGCCAAATTGGGCTCATCATCGTCTCGTAGCATTAATGCTTTACATTATGAATCAAATGAAGAAAATCGATTTTTTGATAGATTTGCTAGCCTTATGTCCCATTGGAAAGCTCAAGAAGCTTCGAATTCCGCTTCGGTTAAAGCGGTTTCTAAGAGTTGTTTGTCGTGTGGTGGAGCTCATGATCTTTCCGAGTGCATTACCGTGGATGGTAACACTTCGAGTGCTTATGTAGCCACGGGAACTTATAACCAAATCGGTCAAGGTTCCCGCCAAAATCAAGCTCCACCAAATCAAAATGCTAATAATTATCGCAACAACAACCAAGGTGGTAATTATCAAGGAAACCAAAGGAACTATAATAAGGGTAATTATCAAAGTGGAAATGGGCAAATTTCAAACCAAAACCAAAACCGTGATTTTCAAACTTCTACTCAAGGTTTTCAAAATGATCACACCAAAAATCTTCAAGGAGAATTTTTGAATTATGCAAAGGCTAATGATGCTAAGTCTGACAATATGCAACGTGAAATGGTTAGCTTAAGATCCGAGTTGAAAAACGAGCTAATAACGAACTTGCTAATGAACTTAAAACTCATGCTAATAAAATGGAAGGAAATGTCACACGTCTCCAACAAAATCAACAAAAAATGGAGCAAGGACAACATGAGATTAAGCAAGAATTGTTAAAAGCGGATGCTAGGCAATCTAAGTTTGAAGACCGTATGGCTAAAATGTTTGAAGCTATCATGTGTAAGCCCTCTTCTTCGGGTGGTCTTCCTAGTGATACCATCGTGAACCCGAAAGGAGAATTGAAGGTTATTACTACTCGTAGTGGTAAAACTTTCAAAGAACCCATTTCTCGTCCAAGTACTTCTATGGAGAAGGAAAAAGAGAAAGAACCCGAGGTGTTGGTAGAAAAGGAGCAAATTACAAGCCCACGAAGTACCGCTCAAACCACACCTACGGTTGAACCAATACCAATCATGGAACCGGAGATTGCAAGGCCGATGCCTACTATGCCCCAACCCACACCACCTTTACCCTACCCTTCAAGACGAGACAAGGAAAAGGCACAAGAATGAAATAATTATCAATTTGAACTTTTTATGAAAATGTTTCGTGACTTGCATTTTAATATAAGTTTTGCCGATGCCTTAGTCATGATGCCTCGATTTGCCGCGAACTTCAAAAGTATGTTGAATAACAAAGAGAAATTGCAAAAATCGTCTAGTTGTTCATCGGTTTTTCTAAGCCGCATACCTCAAAAAGTCGGTGATCCTAGAAAGTTTTTAATCCCATGTGCTATACAAGACATGGAAGAATGCTACGCCTTGGCCGATCTTGGTGCTAGTATTAATTTGATGCCTCTTGAGATTTTTAAATCGCTCAATCTCCCAAATCTCACTCCTTCAAGAATGTCAATCGAATTGGCCGATCATTCTACGATTCTAGCTTGTGGAGTTGCCGAGGACGTCTTTGTGAAAGTTGGAAAGTTCTACTATCCTGTAGACTTTATTGTTGTTGATATTCCCATTGATCCTAAAGTTTCGTTAATTTTAGTTCGATCTTTTTTGGATACCTCGAGAGCACTTATCGATGTGTATGCAAGAAAAATCACTCTTCGTTTCAATGAGGAAGAACTCGTCATTAATGCAACCCAAAACTCCACTCTTTCTCAAGTGTATTCTATCACATCTTTGTACAATGTCAATCCTATCAAAAACATTTGCAAAAAGATTTCCAATAGAGTTTTAGGAGTTGTTGAGAAAAATGAAGTTCCGTCCCCTCCGCCGGTGGAGGTTAAGAGTGTTAAGCCTACGATTCCAATCTCGAGTGATTCTTCGGATGATGAATATGTTGATCCCGATGGGGAAGTTTTCTTTGTTGACAAACGTTTTGAAAACTTGCCACCACCTATACCAAAAAGATTTCAAAATGTGAGAATTTTTAGTGTGACTAACATTGCTTTAGATACACCAAATATTTTTGACATAATTAAATCGGGTTTTCACAAGGAGAGTTTAAAAGATGAAAAAGGAAAAGATTTTGAATTGGATTTGAAAGATTTTTCTACAATTCTAACTCCGTCATCACCACGTTTATTGAGTACTACAAGCTCATCTTCTCCTTTTGACGATGCTTTGCGTGGACTTAGTGTGGGGGAAGCCCCTTATGTTCCCTCCCCTTTCTCCACCGAGGACGAGATATTTGATCCTGGAATTGATTATATAGGGAAATCTCGGTCTTCCACCGATGCAATAAATGGAAAATCTTTTCATTTGATTGGTGCGAGTCTACCTCGAGTAGCTCATATTTTTAGAGACTTACCCATTGTCCCACCCTTCTATTTCTTATCATCTATTTTCTTGAAACTCTTTGAGTTTTTGTTGGCTCATGATGAAGTGGCGTTGATTTGTTTTTCCAACAAAAACGAGAACGCCATCTTCGATCTCGGTATTTTGCACCATCTAAGGACTTAGTCCTTAATACCGGTTGTTTTTGGGCCTTGTTTATCATGTAAGCCCCACCAAAATTTAACAATACCATGATTATCCATAAATGATCACATTTATGGGGATTCGAGTCGAGCTTTTGACTCGGTTATCAAAAACAAGGTGCCTCGTGGGGGAGACCCATGCTTATCTATGTACATATTATTGCTTTCTAATTAGTTAATGTGAGGGGATTTGTGCCCTTCCAACCTTTGTTCCGTGGTTGTTTGTGCATTGTGGTTTTTAGATCATGATCTTCACGATTGGATCCTCTCGTGTTCGTTTTATGGGAGCACTCGATCGTTTGCTTTGGAGACATTTCTCAATATCCAATTGATATATCCTTATATGTTCTAACCTTAGGTTTTTAGCACACTTCATAAACGGCTATTAATTTATTGGTTACACCCTTTCCATGCTAGATTAGGCATTCGACTACGTCTCTAGTATGGGGGTGTTTGCACCCCTAGACTCGAAACATTGAGGACAATGTTTAACTTTAGTATGGGGGGGGGGGTGAATAGATACTTGCCTTGCCAAACCTTCACGCTTTCCAAAGTTTATCTTTTTGTTTATCGTTTGTTGCAAAATAAGGCTAAAAATGGCCAAATTTTAAAATTTTTCTCATGTTTCATAAGTGTTTGAAGACACGAATGTAGGTTTTCCGATGGCGAGAATAAGAGTAATTTTGACTCGACCGTGCGTGTTGAGCACTTAGCTTTGATTCCTTAACTTACATTCGGCTAAGTCTCTTAAATGAGGACGAGAAATGATAGAGTTAATTATAAGTTACTATGCTAAACGTAGAATACTCGTATTCTTTCAAAAACTCATGTGTTCTCGTTGTTTGCTTATTCTCCCTTCGCATGTAAATATTTTTTTCTTAATAAATATTGACTTAGCGGTTTAGTTAGGATTGTTGGGTTTCTAGTCTTTTCTAGTAGCTTCCGTGTAATTAAATTGGGAAGACATTAAGGTATCGCCAGCGTCACGGTTTTGAAGTATTGGCAACCCGAATAATCGAAAGCTTCACCCAATAATAAGATTTCAAGTGCTCACCTAAATCTAGCAAACAATTTGAAGCCCCACAAGGCCTAAAATCTATGCAAAATTGAAAGTGAATCAAGCCTTAATCTTCGAAGCTTTAAAGATCCAAAATTCGCTTTAGCGTGAGGATATACGTCTTTGGCTAATAGAACCACCGATGAGGCGGATAATAAAAGGCAAGGCAAGACCGAAGTCATAATAAAAGCTTCATGGCGAAGTTGAATAAAAGATGGAGGTAAACCAAAGATAATAAGGCCCTTCCGTTAGGGGGCGTATAAAAGTCTTGGTAATAAATCTCATGTTTAAAACCGTTATAAAACCGTGTTTATCGATTCTTCTTGTCAACTTAATTTTTTGACATCGTTGTCTATTAGGAGGGGTTATTGATTTGATGGTCTTAGTTACACCGTTAGGACTCTATTTTTAGACCTAAATCTCTATTATCGCATAAGTCAACGATGTATCCTCGTGAAACATTCAAGACAAAATAAAATATAAGAGATACAACTTAGGAATAATGGGAGGATAAGTACGTGATTAGAGCATATGAGTAGTGTTAGCATTACTAACTTATAATGACAATGTTCTCGTTGCACGCTTGGCATGGAATTAAGGTGAAAATCGAGGACGATGAAATTATTTCTAACGAAGCATTCACGTGTTCTTATTCTATGAACCTAAACGTCCCATTTTGCGATGAAAATCATACATTATGTCTAAAACACAAGTAGTAGTAATAGTGGTAGTGTAGCTAGTTTATCTTTCAATAAAGTGAATAAAATTAAATTTTGGAGGTGCTATGATACTTTATTCTAGCATTGCGTGACGGCACGACAATGGTTTAGTATGGGGGAGTGATGAGACTGCTTTTATACATAGTCTCATCGTCCAAATCAGGCTTAAAATGCATTAAATATCATTAAAACTTCCAAATATATGCTTGTGTTTGTTACTTGTGTATTTTTAGTTACGGATATTGAGGAAATGGCAAAAGATCACAAGAATAATTCAATAACGAACACGGGAAACGAAGCCGCACAATGAACCGGGCCCAAGTTTTGAATTTCCAAAAATACCCTTGAAGAATTGAAGATTGGCAAGTTTGGTCCCTCAACTTTTGAAGATTTACACTTTATACCCCTCAAATATTCAAAATTATGAATAGGGTCCCTAAAGTTTGAAGACATTATAAGTTCAGTCCTTGAAGAATCCAAGAATTACATTTGAAGCCCTTTGAAAAGTTTTGAAACATTTAGTGCCAAAAATGACAAGTGAGCAAAAGTTGATAAAGGGAAAAAAGGGCGTTCTTAGCCATTTATTACAAAGTGAAAAGAAAGTGAAACATTGGGGGCCTTAACTGCCAAGACAACCAAACCCATTCCACCATTCAGCTCCTTACACGTCACTAAACCCACCCATTTACCCAAACCCTTACCCATTACCCAACCAAACCCGTACCAAATCCAACAAGTTTATTAAATAGACTGGTCAACCAGTCAACCATCTTTTTCCCACTAAACATCACATTTAAAAAGATAATTACCCAAAACGAATCAAACAAACCCCTTAATCCCAAATAAACCCTAAAAATACCCAGGACTTAATCACCCTAAATCAAAGGGGTTTTTGTTAATTGTTTCCAGACCCTTAATTAAGCTTACCCTCACCCCATCCCACACCAAAACCGTGCACAAGACACACCCATGTGTCTTGTGGGACCCTCCCCTGCCCCGTCCCTTTCCCTCAAAACCCTAAACCAGACACATCCAACGTCTCCTAGCTTCTACTTGGCCCCCAAGGACAAATAAACAGTCAAGATGCACTCTCCATAGCTGGCAACAGTACAAGATCACATTTTCACCTTTTGACTGATTTTGAAGAAAGAAGACCAAGGGCATTATAAGACTTTCAAGATTAGGGTTTCTGTTTTTCTAGATAGTTCTTCTTAGTAGTATATAAAGGAGACGTATGTGTCCCTTTATTTTTGTTCCAGTTTTTTTAAGCAAATCCTTGTAATGCCTTTTTAAATTAATATAAAGTTTGGTATTTTCATTGAAATTGTAATTCCTTTTATCTTTTTTAAAATTTTGGTATTGGATTGCTTAGATTCTGAGTTCCATTATAATATTGTGCAAACACTTTGTGTGTTTGAGTTTTCAAAAGGTTTTTGAAAAGGTTTTAAAATTTTCAGAAAATTAAGAACATCAAGAAGTGAAAGTGGATTGTTGTTTTTGTTTTCTAAGGTTGATCACTTGATAAAAAAGTGTTAAAAGATCCAAGGTTTGTTGGTTTATTGACTTGTGAAAAGGTTTTAAAAGGTTTTAAAAAAATCAGAAAGTGTGTATTTTTGTTCTTATTTTCTCTTAGGAGGAATCCATTGGAGCTTGTCCAAGGATCAGCATAGACCCGGGTCTATTGGAGGTGACATACAGTCACTGTTGGGCCTGGATGTAGGCCCAACAAGGTAGTCCTTGTTTCCTTGTTTGAAATTTCAAGTTTTCAGTTATAAATGTGATTTGGCATGATTATGTGTGCAAGTGTTTAAGTTTGAAGTTTGAAGTTTGTTTAAGTTGTTTAAACGTTTTTTATGCATGATAGTTTGAGTTTGAATCAGTTAGGGTAGGTTTTAAAAAGATTTGCTTTGTTAAATTGATTTTCAGTCACCTAAAGGGGTGTTTGGATTAAGGAATTAGCCAAGAACTTTGATGAGATTATTGTGTTAAAGCCTATTTAATACACTTCTTAGGTGATTGGTTTGTGATAAATGTGCTTAAGTTTCTGTTTGGGTAGAGTTTGAGCACTTGTGCATGCTAAACATTGGGATATCATAGCTAAAATCAGCAAGTTTATTTTTCTGCTTATTTTTGTAATATTTTTGCCTTAAAATTTGTAAGTCTACTAGATTTTAGGTCATTTTAGGGTTGAGTACTGACTGTATGTCACTTGATTGATCATTGTGCAAAATTTGCTTTGTTGAAATCCACATTTGTGCAAGTAAATTGTGTTCATTGTTCATCAGTCAACCATAAAGCTTCATCAGAAACCTTATTTGCTCATGTGTGCTTAATTTTGTGCTTGATTATGGTTATACTTGCTTATTTCTTGTTGATTTTGACTCCCTATACTCAACTGAGTATAGGGGTGCCCCACTTGTCCAACAAAACAGCATCAAAGTCCAAGGATCAAGACCTCTTGATCAATATCTTCACAAGTGAAGATAATCTTTTTCTTTATGTTCATCAGTCATCATAACTGGGCATGTTTTTCAATTTCTAGGGCTTAATCTTTATTAATTTGGATTAGTGTTTGTGTTTTTGTGATCTAATAAGTATAAAGTTTAACTTTTAAAAGTTTAAAAAGAAAAAAAAATAAAAATTCAAAAAGGACTGGCCAGGACTCGAACTTGCGCCATCCTTCTCACAACACTCACAACTTACCATTGCGCCCTAGGGTCTTTGACTGCTAGGGATTCACTTCAAAAGTTACTTAAGGAGTGTTTGTTTTTGGGCTTATTTAGCTAACAGCTTATTTATAAGCTGTTTTAAGCTTATTCTTTTTGGATTTTTACCATTTAGTATTTTTCTTGTGTTTTTGTTTAGTTTTAGGACTTTTTGGTATTAAAAGTTTATTTTTCCCGTATTTAATTTATTTTTTTAGGATTATTTTTAGTTTAAATTTTAGAAAGTAATTTAAAAATAGGAAAAAGCAATTTAAAAATCTAAAAAATATTTTTTAGGTTTTGATTTATATTTTTGAGGTTTACATCCAAAAAAGTTTTCAAAAAGTCTTATTTTTAATTTTATTTGATTTTAGGTTTTTTTACCAACTTTAAAATTTAATATAAAATTATTAAATAGGTTTCAGAAAATTTTAATTACATTCCTGTCTTAGTTACATTATTTAGGATTTTTGGTAATTTTTTAGAATTTTTTAGTGAACTTTGATTTTTTTGATTATTTTATTATTATTTTATTATTAAAAATTCAAAATTTGTTTTTTCTACTTTTTTCATTTTTCCTAGATTGTAAACACTAAATTAGGAATTTTGTAACTTTCCAAATATTTTTAGGGCTTTTCATTTATTTTTTAGATTTAATTTAAGTTATAATAGATTTTAATAGTTTTTAAGTGTTTAAAAATAGTTTTATTAGGTTTTAAAATTTTTAAAAATATTTTTTAGCTTAATTAGGACATTTTTGAGGTTTACAAACTTTAAGATCTTGTTTAGGGCTTTTTAATAATTAATTGTGATTTTTAAGGCTTTAACTAGCATTAAAAAGTCATTATTTAATTAATTAAAAGGTTTTAGCAAGTTTTGATTTTTTGTAAACTCTTAGAATAATATTGTGGATTTTTAGTAATTTTTAGGAATTTTTAGGTTAAAATTTTTATTTTTGTACTATTTACGGTTTTACGTTAACGCCTTTTTCGTCTTAGTTTAATCCGTCTTTGTAACCGTCTTTCTTTCTCTTCTAATCCCATTTCTTTCTTTTCTCATAACACTAAAATCACAATCAAAATCAATTCATCACACAACACACTAGCCTCCTTGGGAAACGAACTTATTTGGTCATTAGTGCTTAGTTTTCCTAAACCGACACTTAACGCTTACCACTACATTGCCTCTCTTTTCCTAAAGGGTTGCAAAAACACTACATCAGAGAATAAATCTGATATCGATGTCATGACGATCTTTCCTTATAGAGTGGAGTTTGACAAAACATTACCACTTGGAAAGGTGTCATCTGATTCGTTATCACCCAATTCTTAAATTGAAATCGAAAGGGTGAATGTTGCACTTGAGGCTGTCATTGGAACCATTACCCAAAAGCCTCATGCCACTAGTACCTTTCCGAGAAGTCTTATTGAATGTATGAGTCATCTCATACTAGTGACTCATTTGATAATTGTTGTTGTAAGAGCTATAGGATTGGAAATTAAGTGTTGATCATATCGAGCTTTTATTTCCCTTTTAAGGTTTATGAATAAGGTTGAAAGTACTAGAGAATGAGGTAGGATATCGAATTGAGTATAAGTTGGTTGAAACTTGAATAAAGTAAAAAAAATTAACTCGTATGGAATATGAGATTGTAAGAGGAAGTCGTTAAGTTCTGCGATTGAATTATAAGGTTTTAATTGATTGTTGATTCATGTTAAGGGTTGTTCCTAGGCCGTTGTCCAATGACGTGGATGCCCAGTGTCCAACAAATAAATTGAAGAAATCTTCTTCTGAATTGGGACCGATGGATCTTCTGGGACAGGTGGGATACCTAATGACTCTTGTAGATTAGTATTCATTGTGGTATCTTTTAAAAATAATCCCTAACTTAACTGAGACATCAGTTGGTAGGATGAGTTCTTGGAATTGTATGACATAGTGACACGTAATGTGTTACGATACAATTTTGACTTGTTTGTGATTAATGAAAAGACTACCTTTGATTGCTAAATTCTACATGTATCGATGATATCTATCTTTTCTTGTTTCTTCCTAATGCTCGCATTAGTGATGAAACCATTGAACAAGTACTCATCTCAAATTGAGTTATGTTGTTGATTATTCTTTTCGAGCCCCATCAAGGTCATGAACCTCATGATTATTTGGTTAAAGCTCATTTCCTATCATATTGTAGTTAGTTCTTGGTGAACAAGCTTTCATCACTCTGTTGCAGATCACTCATTGTTTTTATAAGATAAAACAGTATCCCTTGAGAAAAATTGAATTTTCATCACTATAAGGATTATTCAAAATGAGATTTATAAATAATCGTTATCGAAATGAAGTTGTTTATGAAACATCTTGGAAAACTTAATTGTTTCCATGATAAATAACATATCTGTAAATTCATTTTTAATTAAGCATGTATATATATTTTAAACATGATGACAATGTTTTGACGAACTGAGTATTGCATCGTTAATCTTGAAATTGTATATAGTTGCGCGCCTACATACAATTTGGAATGGACCATGCAAGGCTGATTAGTAGTCACCATAAAACTGATTAATAAACACTACATTTTCTTTAAAGATTGTGAAAGATTAAATTTTATGAGATCTGCAAAAAGTGCAAAATAGGGACACCTACATATGTGCCTATACTATTTATTCTTCTGAGTCGAATATACTCATCTGTGGATCTTGTCTTATTTGACAATTGATATTCCCTTCTTGTCTAATTCTCCCGTGGCGAGAATCTTTGAAAAAGTATATGATTACCGAGTGTTGATACCCGACTGGATGTATCGACATTCCTATCATTTCTTTTGATTAGATGTCATTTGAATGACCTGGGTAACGATCCAAGGAGCTTTCGAATGCGTACTCAAATTATGAAAACATGGGATATATTCATATTCATTAAATGTTTTCGACTGTATTTGATTTGAAATTCTCTCGCGTAGATTATGCGTTGACCTTACTCTTTTAAGGTTAGTTATGTCCCCAGATATCCTTGAATTGTGAAGGATTATGAGTTATTATTAGTCTTTTGGGAAATTCACATCTTATCGACGATAATGAAACTGGAAAGTTGATAATTCCAGTAGAATGAATTGATTGATTATGACATGATGACATTGTCATAATTGATGGGAACTCGAATAGAATTCCCCTAAATGATAAGATGTTGATTATCAAAAGTGATCTAAATAATTCTTGATGGATGACCATATCCTGCATTTAGACTTGAAATTATATCATGAATGGTTATGAACTGATTATAGATCTCGTAATCTAGAAAGAACCTAATATGAATTTATTAAAACATGTTTTTGTTATCTGAAACTTTAGGAGGTATTTATTAGTGAATTACCTAGACTTTCCCCATTAAGGCAAGTTGAAATTAGTATTGATTATATTCCCGGTGCTGCACCTGTGGCATGTGCACTTTACGTCAGCACCATCTGAATTAAAGGAATTACCGTACAACTAAGAGAGTTGTCGGAGATAGATTTTATTCTACCTAGCTCGTCATCATGAAGAGCTATGGTGTTATCATTCCTTATGTTTATTGATTACCGTGAACTAAGTAAATTGACGATTAAAATCTATATCCACTACCCAAGATGATAGATTGTTCGATCATTTACAAGGTTCTAGCTTATGTTTTAAATTTTTTTGATCCTCGGCATGGTTATCATCAATTTCGCATCGGCGAAAAAGGTTATCTATTCCAATCACTACATCCGACACTTGTAATGAACATTATGAGTTTCACGTGATGTCGTTTGGATTGACTAATACACATGTAGCATCCATAAATTTGGTGAATCACGTGTGTAGGCTGTAATTTGATAAATTCATGTTTGTGATCATTAAGGACCATTTGTTTGTTTAATAAGAATAGGAAGGAGTTAATAATTATATATAGACTGCCCTAAATTGGCCGAACAATGAAAACTTGTACCTTGAATATTTAATATGTGATATAAGGCTTGATCCTTTACATAAAATGACAGTTTGATTAATGATGGTAAGATATATATATATATATATATATTGACTCTTAAAAAATTAGAAGTCATTTAAGATTTTTGGCTTTACCAAAAAGAAAGTGCAAATATGTTTTGACAAATGTTTTATCAAAAAGAACTTTTGAGGGATTATTCCCTTATACATAGAACATTTAACTAAACTCCTGTTTAGAGGTAAATGTTTGTGTATACCTCAAAACAACGTAAAAGGAATTGATGGAACCATGACTTGAAACTTAAAACGACAATTTTTGCTTGTCAACTAAGAAAATTTTGACCAAAGTATAAACAAAGATTTTTCAAACATTTACAAATCTCGTTAATTATTTTCAATAAATCAACAAAAATCGTGTTGATTAAATTCAAATTTATTTTGAACATTTTTATATAATTGGTCGAACCAAGAAATTTAAACTTTTAACGTTTACGTTTCATAAAAATTTAATATTTATTGTTAATTTACGTGTAATAATTATCGACGCTTTAAAACGTAGGATCAAGCAAAACTGATAAAAATAATAGTTGAGATAAAACTAAGACTTAGAAAATATGAAGGAATAATTTCTGAATAAATATGGCCATGATATTTATTTCATCAAGGAAGGTGAATATAATTACTGACACATTATGAAGAAAAGATAAAGAACCAATTAGGACATGTTCCTTAATAATGAAGGTTCAAAATAAATTGCCGAACAATATAAAAATAAACAATGTTTGTAAAAAGGATAATATAGATAATAAAAAGGGGTTCGCGGCTAATGTGAACCATCAAAATTGAGAAGCCGATGGCATTGATGTATAACAGGCCACTTGAGGTTGCCTAAAAATGGAGATTTTGAGATATAGTTATGTTGGAATCTTGTAAGTATAAGTATTCTATTCCTGTCATTTCTGATTTAATGTATCATTATCCGAAGAAGTTGTACTGATAGCAAATTATGAAGGCAGACACCGCCTCATACATTAGTGAACGTCTAACTATTGCAAAGGTCATCATCTGAATTTGATTCGATTTGGGTAATCGTCGACAGACTGACCAAATCTGCTAATATCATTCCTGTTAATGATAGATTCTTGATGAAGAAATTGACTCTTTTGTATTTAAAGGAGTTGTGTAAACATGGTGTGCCTGTATCGATCATCTCTATCAAGATCCTCGCTTCGCATCGAATTTCTAGAGATTTGTTCAGAAGTCATTGAGAACGAATCTTGATGAGAGTACTATGTACCACCCCAATCGAAGGGACGAGGTAAAGTAACGATACAAAATACTATAAGTGTTGTTTTATGTTTGAATGATTGACCTTTGGTAATAAACTCTAAAATCGTTTTCCTTTGGAGATATTATCATTGATAATTATCGTATTAGGATCAAGATCGAATCTTGTGAGGATATAAACTAGAGCATCTGTAAGCAGGAGTTGGGATGAAGACAACCGACATACCCCCATCGTGAGTTGGACATGTCTTTTAGGTTTAAGGTTTCCTATGATGGCGAACCTAACCTTACAAAATACTCGACCCGCGAGACCTGAAATGATTGTTGAAATCAGGATCTGATTATTGACTACCGGTAGTGGGCAGGAGGTTATGTGAATATGAAATGTAGATCTTGAAGTACCAGATGGGTAAGTTATGCCAAAAAATTTAACCATGGAAAAATGAATAGATGATCTGAAATATCATGGGATATAAGTCCCCGTTGTATGGGACCATTGAGATGATGTAAAAGATTGGTTTGGAAGGCATATAAGCTGGATCTACCCTAGGACATCAAGAGCTGCGTGAATTATGTTTCGTATATCGAACTTGATAAAATGTCTATCAAGTGAGAATCTGAATTCTTCTTGATAAATTTTAGATCGGCGAAAAGTTTCATTCATCAAAAACCCATGAACATCATGGATAGAGAAAGTAAGTCAACATTAAGCCTGATCTTATTCCCATAGTTATGTTTGATGAAACTCGCGTATTGTAATGAATTACATTTGTGAGAAAAGAACGAATGTGGAGGAAGTACCCACATGGTTTTAACTCTATAAGAAGCGAGTAGTAAGATAAGATGATCTTTGAGGACAAAGACCCTATTTAGGGGTAAATGCTGTGACAATCCGTCAATTTATGGTTTATATTTTATTCTAAAATATTATTTAAAAACATTATTTTAATGTTATAATATGAACTCGCTTATTTTTGGGAAGAAATTTGGATTTACGTCTTGAAGTAGCATCGACTACGTCTAAACCGGAGGATTCTACGTTACGTGCTTACGTTTACATACACCGTTTTGGTGACAGTCCGACATTTCAGAAAATAAATTTATCCGTAAATATTATTTTAAGATTTTAAATTTGTGTTGGTTCATAAACCCACAAATTTAAGAGAAGAGATTAGGACTTAGGATTATAATTTAACGTCCTTTATGACTAAACCGAAAACCTTACGATTACATATTTATGTTTTCGAACTCCGTTTTTGATGAGACAATTTTTATTAGATTCGTTTTGTGCCGTTGATTTATAATTTATAAAAACGTTTTTCGTAAAACGACCCGAGGGCACGCAAATCGAGGAAACTAGAATCGAGGAATACGCGTAAATTAGCGGGATGGGACAAAACAAGTTTATCCCATCCCACTAACAAAGGGACGGCCAAGAGGACTCCACCTCACCCCATTATGTGTCAAGATTAGCTAATAAGCTAAGACACATGTATACAAACTCTTAATACCACTCTTGCTAAACCATTTACTCACAAACTCTACATGCAAAACAACTAAAATCTCTCATCTCTATCTCTACATTGCCGTCCCACTTCACCATCATACACCACCATTTGATCATTTCTAGCCACAAATCTTATGTTATCTATTCATATTATGGAGATACCTTGAAGCCTTGATTGATTGGTGGCCATATTAACAACAAAGAAGGTGATTTGCTTGTGTCCTAGGGGTAATTTCTCAATAAACAATCTTGGTGGTTGATGATCTTGGAGATATATTTGGTGTTCATCAAGTTGTTGTCATCCAAAAACAAGATATAATCTTGGTTGGTAAAGAAGATCATCCTTTCCATTTATCTTGTTATTTTTGTAAAGATCAAATGTGTTTTCTTTCTTATTGTATATGTATATGATGAATATATGATGATAAAAATGTTGTGTGGGGATCAAGTGTTGATAAATATGATTAAAAAGATGAAAAACCATAAGAAACAAGGCTAAAATCTTGCTTAAATTGTTGGCTGTATGAAAATAGTAAGTAACCAAGTTATAAACTGATAAAATTGCATGGTGTAATCCATTTACAGTAAGTGTTAGATGTCATACACATGTGATAGTTGGCCATGCAATGGAATTATCAAAATGAGTGAGATATGATCAAAACAAGATTAGTGTGCCAATCTGAATAGTCTATTTTGTAGGGACTGTTAAGGATAGTTACACATGGAATGAGCAGTAGCTATAACTAACTTATTTGTAGCACACAATATTAAGTTTAAGACATCCAAAAATGAGCTTCTATCTCCTTATATAACTCAAGATATGATAAAAATGGTGAAGATGAAACTAAAAATCAGATTTTGAAGAATTAATGTTTAATAGTATTATATAAGCACTCAAACTAATATATTATAAAATGTGAATTAAAACCCACTAACTTATAAATGTCATTTATATAAATATGTATAAGGTTAAATAAATGGACACTTTATAAAAATGGTAGTTGAATAAGATTTATAAGTTATAAAAACTATAAACACGATTTTTACGACTTTTTCGGCTATTACCGTAAAATTAACGTTTTTTGCCAATTAAAACTTAGACGATCAATCCCGTCTAATGTAAAGTTTATAAAAGTCATATACTGATATATAAGTACCTAATACAAGTAAAAACCTATAAAACCCGAACTATATGACATACGGACATTAACGAGCTAAGTTAGCATATTTCGACTAATAATTTAACTAAATAAGTTAAACACTTATAAAAATTTCTTATTGGGCTTAACCCATTTGGGCCCAACATGTAAAGTATAATACTGATGATAAAAGTATAATTGGGCTAATATAATATGTTGGGCTTGTAATGGGCCCATTGGGCCTCAAAATGCAAACAAGTTGAACTAGTGTAACTAGTCTTGAAAATTACCAACACATAAACACTATAATGAATGAGTAAAAATGTACAATCCCACTTGATCATCATATATATATATAAAATCATCATATGTATACATAATTGTTGTTTTTATAAAGTCATTGGACAAGAGTCTAAGACAAAGTATTATTTGTCTAGGTTTCCATGATTGAAGCACGTACCGTACATCCGAATCGCTGATAAACCGCTTTCCCACATCAACGTGAGTTCATAGCCTCTCACTCTTTTAAATGTTTTTATGAAATGTTTTATAAACCCGCCAGGGAGATAACATGTTAGTTTTTATAAAATAGGACACTATTTGTCCCGATTGTCTGTTTATTGATTTGGACCCGAATGATTATATGACCTGATGAATGATTAAATGACCCGATAGATGAAATGAAATGGATTATTAAAGTTAGGTTATGTCACTAAAAGTCCCATTAGCATGAATTGTGAACTACCAGGATTTGGTAGACGTTTATGCATATAATAGTACTATTTGGGGACGATCATCCCAGTTCGCGCCTTGACGGTTGATCCCCGTCGTGCCACATTGATTGGTAAGCGAATTTATGTATGAGAAGATTTACACAAGCGTGATTATTGTGACGACACGCTAATTTAGATGGGCAAATTGAGTTTCGGGCTAGCTACCCGTTGTTTGTTGTAGTAAGGTAACAATGTCATGCGGCTTATAATAATCCAAAAATAACAAAATACTGCTATACGCACTGAATTACGATGTATTGCCTGACTAGCAATACGGGGTCTTATTATTGATATTGTATTCGTGTTTTGGTTTTATATAACCATATCCATATAACAGTTTTTATTTAACTTTATACAACGTTATAAAACGTATTGTATGATGTTTTTACGACATTGGTTTGTATAATGATTTTGAAGGCGAAAGCCTATATTATGATTTTTGATAAGGATTTGTATAAAATAACTTTGGCTATTTTATGGCCTATTACAAAGATTTGTACAAAAATGATTTTCGGTAATAATTTTATACCGATGTTATATTGATGGATTTAATTAAACTCTATGAATTCACTCGGCGTTTTCGCTGACCTTTTCTTTTAACTTGTTTTATCTCAGGTACTTAGAGGTAATTTTTGGGAAGACAACAAGAATTCATGGCCCGCACTTAAATAATAATTTCTATTCAAATGCTTTGTAAGACCTGTATGAAATACAATGACTTGGGACCTATGTAAATTTGATATTTATGAATGGAAATTCTTTATTATTAAATGAAGCGATTTTTAAGCGTTGTCTATGATGTGAATAATGTGCTATCCCGTAACACCAACGAGTCTTCCGCTGTATTGAATTGTATAAATTTGGGGGTGTTACAAGCGGCACGAATTTAATGTATAAATTTTGCAATTCTTTTTAATCTATTTTTCGTTCCTCGACTCACTCCAATTGATATCCAATTTATACGTAGAGATTAATTGTTCTTGGTTAAACGTACTTTGTTTGGTATTTAAAACTAAAAACTATTGAATCTAATTAAAAATAAAATATTTAATTAAAAATACTTTTTCACTATTAAAAATTGTTGGAAATACTTTTTCCCAATAAAGTCTCGGTCACATCTTAGTTAGCATAGATCACGAGATATAGAATATTTAGAGCTTTGTAACTTGGAGCGACCTCCCTTAGGGGGAGATTGTTGGAAATACGTTTTTACGTATTTATGAAGGATCGGTCACTCCAACGATATATTAATGTATTAGGCTCGTGATCCAAGTATAGCCCATATAGCCCACATGTAGGGTGGGCTATATATAACCCCTCCTAGCATGTTAGGAGGGGTGGTTGTTCATTCTACAATTTAATCATTTCCATCTTTACTTTCTCTCTCTAACTTTCTCCCTTTTCTCCTTTCTCTCTCTACTCCATCATCTCCTTTCTTTATCTTCTTTATATTTATCATCTAATCAACCATCCAAATCCATCCAATCAATCATCTTAGAATAGGCCAATGATCACGTAGACCTTCAATTGGTATCAAGAGCCAAGGTTTGATTGGTTTATTCTTGCTTTTATTTTTTATTGATTTTGGTGGGTTTTGATTTAATCAAGCTTTTATATTAAAAAGTTTGTATTTTTTTATATATATATAAAGTTTGTGTTTTTATGTTTTAAATCATAAAAAGTTTGTATTTTTCATATAAAGTTTGTGTTTTTATATTTTAAATCATAATTAAATCGTTGATCTACTTATTTTATATAAAAATCACAAATTTTTTTATTCAAAAATCAATCTTTATTTTTTTATAATCAGTTTCTCTTTTAATTTGTTTTTATTAGATTTTCTTTTAAGTTTTATCATCAGTTTCTATTTTTTTTATATAATCAGTTTCTTCTTTAATTTTTTATTATTAATTTTCCTTTTATCAGTTTTTCATATTCAGTTTTCTATAATTTTTTTATTTTTTTTATTTTTATATAACCTTTTTTATTTTTTATTTTTTTTATTTTTTTTTATATTATCAGTTTTTATATAATTTTTTTTTATTTTCATTGGGTCTCGAGTTCTGTCTACCATTTCTGTCCAGTTGTCCTTCATCGTATCTCAGTTTCATATAGTTCCGAATCAGTTTCTTCAATTCTTATTGTTCCGGATCAACGTAGTTCAGAATCAAGTATTCTTCCACTCAAAGTTCCGGACAAAAAAGTTCCGGACGAAAAAACTTCCGGACGAAGAAAGTTCCGGGTGAAGGAAAGTTCCGGGTGAAGAAAAAGTTCCGGGTGAAGAAAAAAGTTCCGGGTGAAGGAAAAGTTCCGTATGAACGAAAGTTCCGAATGAATGGAAACTTCCGAATGAATGAAAAGTTCCGAATGAATAAATTCTTCCGAATGAACCTAATTCAAACATAACGGAAAACAAACACAAATCCACACAAATCTTTACTCGACTTCTCGACTTCAGTCACAAGACTCGACCCTCGACACAACAGCTCGAACTCTCAGACCCAAGACTCGACATCCCTCGAACTTACGACTCCAACACACCTCTGACCCTCGACTTGACTCAACTTGAAGCCACACTCCCAAAACACTCGAACAAAACCCTCGTCTCCCTCTCACCTCAACTCGACCCCCTCATCATTCTGACCCAAGTCAAATCTTTAACAGATACAAATTACAATTAAAACTTTCACAAACCAAAACACACCCTCACAACACCCTCGAACCTCACTCACACTCGAAGAACTCTCAAAACCAAACAGACCCACGACCACACAACCTTTGACACCAGACTCGACTCACACTAACTCACACCAACTCTCGTCACTCACTACAATCAAACCCCGACCCTATATCATTCCCCACATCACATCACGCATACTAGCACTCAACACAAACCCACCCAATATTCAAGATCTCAGTCTAAACAAACCTTCATCGATCTACAAACTCAACCCAAGACTGACAGAAGGACTCTACAGATGAGAGAGGGACTCAACAAATTAATAGAAAAACAACACCTACCCGAGATCACTTGATTGATCTAGAAGTCGTTTCTCATTCGAGCTCTGCAGGGTCTATGTTAGATTCGAATTATAAAGGGTTGTATGTGAATGGGATGAGATTAATTCTTATATTTGTTTGAGATTAGATGATGCGTTTTTGATCTGGGTTGAGGAAAGCAGATTGGTTTTGGGAAGAAAAGTATTTGGGACGGAGTAAACTTGGGAGGGAGAGAGAGATTAGATCTGTTTTGGGAAGGTTTTGATATATTAATTTATCTTGGGACGGAGAAACCAAAGCGTGACTAGCAACCAACCACGTCTCCTCATCTCTTTATAGGACACGTTTTGTGACGCGTGTTTTCTTCTTTTCCAAAAGATCTCAGATTTTTTATTAGTATTATTTTCCTAATTTTACTTTAGTTAAGTATATGTTGTTACACGTTTTTTTAAGTAAATTACGTTTTTTGTTGTTTTTTAAAAAGACGTTTTTCTTTTCTTTTATTTTTATATTTTATTTTCTTAGTTAAGTTAATTTTAAAAGTTAAGCTAATTTTTATATATTTATATATTTTAAAATTAATTTTTTTTAGTTAAGTTTATTTTGGATATTTTGTCAATTGATATATTTGCATTTGGTTCCTCGTGTTGAGGTGGGTATTTTAAAAGTATCAAAGTGGTAAAATACTTGACGGGTTAAAAGTTTTTCTTGCCGGATTTGAAGTCAAAACTGACGAGTGAAAGTGACGGGATTTATTTTTAGTGGCTACGGATTTTTTTGATCGGGTTTAATTCATAATCGTTTGAGCCGACAACATCTTTTGAGCCGAATCAAATTGTAAAATCCTGAAACCTACAACATCCACATCATTTTTCCTCGATTTTCAATGGACTCGACACTTAAAGAGGGAGACTTGCATCGAATGCACGACAAAGCTAGAGAAAGTGGTATAAATTCATTTCAAATGCTTCAATATCATCTAGTTACTCTTTCGCGGCTTCAAGGAGGGAGCGAATGTGTGACCGTCTTTGGTCAAGATCGTCATGTATTCATCGACTCAATGTTCACCACTTTGACCGAACTCGCCGAGCAACTCAACCGTGACAACTTTAATCAATCTGCATCGTCACTTGCTTATAAGGCTCCTGTGACACAACTCACGCCTTTCCTCCAATTCAATATCATCAAGTCTGAAAGTTCAGTGATTTGCCAATCGTTTCTTCGAGATACACATACCGAGCTTCGAGTTTTCCGTGATACAATTTTGAAACTCATGACATCGGTCTCGTCTTCGATTTATGAAAGATCTCGACTTCAACAAGGGTATGATAATGGAGTGCAAGACTCTTCGATGCAAGAGGAAACTGGTCATACGGTTGAAAACTTGGAGCCTATCAATGCCAAGAGCACGGAATCAGGAGGACAACATGATACCAGTGGCACGTCAGGGAATGTTCACGAGATCTCTTTTGATGACACCTTACCCGTTTATGACGAAGAGCCTGCAAACATGGTACAATGTAATGTTGTTTATGATGTATATGCTGATGCAATGCCGCATATTGAGCATTCTGAACCTAATTATGACAAACATGGGATGGAAACGGGTGATAGAAATACCACTTCTGATTCATCCGATGTGAGTCATAATGGGGGAGAAGGTGTTCAAAATGCTAAACATCATGATAATTGTCTTATAATTGCTTCACCGACTGCTTCTGATTCCAAGATTAGAGAGCTCGAAACGATTGTAGCTCAATAATCAAAAGATCTTGAGGATGCCAAACTTGAATTTTCAAAGAAAACGGACAAATTTGAAACATACTTTGAAAAACTTGAAAAGTCAAACGTTGTTCTTGAAAGAAAATTGGTTCAAACTGTTCTAGATTCTAAAGCTGAAAAGGATAATCTTTTGAAACAAATTCAACTACTTGAATCTAAGTTGGCATCCCAAGATAACTTGCTCAAAGAGAATGAGACTTTAAAGGACCAAGTACAGGAAAAGGTTTTTGCTATAGCTGCATTGAAAAACGAGTTAAGGAAAACTAGAGGACCTAGTGTGGACACTAAGCTTGAAAAACCATCAATCTTGGGGAAACCGCCTACAAATCAGTTTGTCAGACAACCGACTGTCAGACAACCTACTGCATTTAGATCCGAGCGACCACAATCCTCGAGACCGCGGTTTGCCTCCCATGTTGATTTGGGTCATATTTCTAGAACAGTCACTCCACCAACTAGGCCTAATGTGACTAAAACAGTCTTAGCAAGACCTCATCACATGATTGCCCCTAGTTTCTCTATTAATAGTTCAATGAACACGTCTAGAACTAGTTCAACTGATGTGCGCCATGATTTTGGTCAAAGGGAAGCTATTCAAAAGACACATGTAAGAGATAACAATGTCCAACCTAGTCAGATGCCTTCTAGATTACCCAACACTGCTAACCGTAGCATGACGTCTCCTAGGAGCATCGATCAATCATCTAGGAATTACTCGGACATTAAATATGCTACCTGTAAAACATGTAGAAAATGTGTCTTTACGGCAAACCATGATTCCTGTATCAAAAAATTGCTTAATGAGGTGAACTCCCATGCTAGACTTAAATCCCAGTGGGTCGCTAAAATCAAACCCATTGGTAAAATGTGGCGCCCCACTGGTAGAACTTTCACTCTTGTAGGAAACGAGTGCCCTTTAACTAGGATAGTCTCTGATTCTACGAAGACTACTAGGGAGGAAATTGTAAAGGATGATACATCACTTAAGCCTGAACTTAAGGTTTTCTATAAAAGGAAACGTTTGCCAACTAAGACAAGTGAATCATCCCCTCAGGCCACCTCTGACACAAGAAAAGAAAACCGTGAACCCCCATGTGCTTCTAAAATAGATATCTCTAACTCATGCAAAAGTATACAAACTCCTAATGAGAATACAGGTACCAAAGTTGATGTTCCAAAAGAACGAAGCGGTCCAATCATTGTATACCGTTCAACTAAGGACACTCTCAGAGTTTGGTTGCTGAAGAAGCAGATATCAGAGATACTAGTATCTCAGGGGATTCATAGTTAAAGCTTACACAGGACTTATAGTCACATCACATACTATAACTCGCTCTTCAAAGAAAGGAAAGTTTATCGCCGATGGTAAACTTATCCTAACAACGAGAAATTAAGTTTTCTCGGGCATGAGCTAAAATTAAAAACATTCGAGGTTTTTAAGCTCATGCACTATGACTTACAGTTAAATGTCAGACTGTAACTCGAACTTTAAATAAAGGAAAGATTATCTTTTATGATAACTTATCCTCTTAACGAGAAATTCACATTTCTCGGTCATGAGCTTGTATTAAAACATTCAAAGTTTTAAGCTCAGAAAGGAAAGTGTATCTTTTAAATAAGAGAACTTTTCCTCGTAACGAGAAATTAACCTTTCTCGGTCATGAGCTTTCCGTTAAAACAGTCAAAGTTTTCAAGCTCATGAACACGACTTCTAAGTAAATGTCAGCTTAGGACTCGTTCTTCAGATAAAAGGAAAGTTTATCGCCGATGATAAACTTATCCTTAACAACGGGAAGTTTACAACTTCTCGGACTTGAGCTCGTTTTATAAGATATTCAACATCTTAAGCTCAAGTAATTGGTTTTCAAAACTTTGAACACAATTTTTCGAGAATTTCTCAAAAGGGTTTTCTAAATCTTTCAAAATTGTGTGTTCAAAAATGTTTTGATAAAAAGAGCATGTCTTCTGGAATCGATAATATTTACGATACTAGAAATGTCATTCAATAATGACACGGGGTTGTAAATAAAGTTCGAGCAGAAGTTCAAACTTTTAAAACATGCTCAAAATGGTTTGCTATTATTTCAGATAGCAACCCGCTTTTCATAATCAAGTCAAGCATTTCACCGGAAAGCTTTGACTCAACAACGGGAATTATTTTTCTCGGGGACGTGACGAGGTGACCAACATTCGTGAACAAGAACCATGTGAATCTTTCATATGATGTTCTCCATCATTCAGGTCCTACCTCGTAAATTGTTAATCTTGTGAATTCATTATCATATATGATCTTTGCACGTGATAAATACCTTACACTTGTGTTTAAAAGGTATTTATTTTACGTTTCAGCACACCCTCATTAATTTGAGGGGAAGCTTGTGTAATTCATGAAAATAATTGGACTTGCATTTTTCTTCCCAAATTTTCTTAAAATGCTATTAAATCAATTGATATTAAAAACATCGATTGGGTTAATATTTTTAATATGGGGGAGAAAATGTGATTTAATATGGGAAATGATCTATCATAAATGGTTTGACTTAACGTGCTAGCTCATCCCGACATGTGCGAAATGTTTTCGGATATCGTGGCATATGTTAAGGGGGAGCAAAATGGACTTGCACTTCAAAATGGATTTCATGGTGACATACACTTACCCAAAACATCTCTATTCACGATGATGAAGATTGTGGTGACATAAGGATGGTAGGATAGGTTAAAGTCCAATGATTTCTCTAGAACCGGAGGAATCTTCCCAAGGACATTCCATATCTAGAAATAGTAGTCCTTAGGAAAGATGGAGAAAGATTGTGAACGTAGTTGAATGCCGACCAAGTACTTAAGTTAGCACTGGAATAACCACAAAAAGGTGCTAGTGATGATGTATTGGTAAGCATTTAAGGGGTTGAAGAATGAAAAAGAATTGTAAAGATAAAGGGTGTAAAGAAAGAAGCCCTCCTTACAACCTTAGGCAGAAACCGGGTCAATTCATATGCTATTGAGATCATTTTTAATGATTCTTGATATTGAAGAAAGACATCATGGACCCAGTGATGCAATGCACAACCCTTCCCAGCTAACTCAAATATCTCACAAAAGGTATTTGTTTTAATCACACGGAGATCAACATGTTATCTATTGGTTTATTCACTCCGAATAGACTGATATTGAAAAGGTGGCACTCCTCTCCAGCCTCCGATCACTAAAATCCAAAATGCACGATCGAGTCAAGAGCCATTTGAGATCATCAAATATCTCATTAGGACACACTTTCATATTTCCTTGCTTCTTCACACACTGTGAAAAGTAAGAAAGATCTTAAGAGTCCTACGCAAAATCTTCATGATCTTGCCTGAACATCCGAGTAATACGAAAGTATTTACAATGAAGATGGAAATCCTTCTTGAGCGAATATCAAAAAACTCATGGTAGGTGACTTGTGCGATTCTTTATGAATCAAACTTGTGATAACTGGAAAGCAACAGTGGTTTAATTCTTAAATGAATTTCAACACGTTCCAGGCGTCTACGCAATATCTTAAGTGATCTTGCCAGAACATTCAGAGTAATACTATTAAGTATTTACAGTGACGAATGGAAATCCTTCTAGTGTTAACATCAAACAGCACTTGGTAGGTAAGTTGCAAGATTCTATATGAATCAAGCTAGTGACAACTGGAAAGCAACGATGGTGCGGTTCTTAATTGAACTTCACTTGTTCCAGGAACATGAATTGACGGCTTCAAATCATGCGGATAAGATTATCCAAATGATTCACTCTTTACGTTCGCAGTCAGCTTTGGACGGTCGAGTAAAGAGAACGGGTTTACCCGCGAAATCTTGTCAAGGAGGTTCTTTATTGAAACTACCTGCCACAAGTACGATATTTAATATCGTCCAACCGTCTTCACCGACCGGAGGTAAAATGCTACCGAATTAGAATGAAATGTTCAAGCCATTTCATCCGTGTATATTGTTTGTTGCTAACTGTCTTATGCAGCGTAACAAGAAGGTGGCATTGCGGTGTACAATCCAGAAGAAGTCGTCACCACATGCTTATACTACATACAATTAGTACTTCAACAAATTCAAGAAAGCCTGAAGGTCAAGTCTTCTGCTGTATCAAACTCTGAAGCTTTCAAGAATTTAAAAGTATAAGTATGTGGAACATGAAGTCACGAAGAGGCAAATATCACAAGTGAAGAATGCACAAGGTCAAGGCAAGGAAACATGCTCAAGACTAAAGTCAAAGATCACATCAAGCATATTCACAAGAACAAGATCGAAGACTCAAGCATAGATGCTAGGTTTAAGATTTTGTAAAAAGATGTGACCTCCCTTAGGGGGAGATTGTTGGAAATACGTTTTTCCCAATAAAGTCTCGGTCACATCTTAGTTAGCATAGATCACGAGATATAGAATATTTAGAGCTTTGTAACTTAGAGCGACCTCCCTTAGGGGGAGATTGTTGGAAATACGTTTTTACGTATTTATGAAGGATCGGTCGCTCCAACGATATATTAATGTATTAGGCTCGTGATCCAAATATAGCCCATATAGCCCACATGTAGGGTGGGCTATATATAACCCCCTCCTAGCATGTTAGGAGGGGTGGTTGTTCATTCTACAATTTAATCATTTCCATCTTTACTTTCTCTCTCTAACTTTCTCCCTTTTCTCCTTTCTCTCTCTACTCCATCATCTCCTTTCTTTATCTTCTTTATATTTATCATCTAATCAACCATCCAAATCCATCCAATCAATCATCTTAGAATAGGCCAATGATCACGTAGACCTTCAATTGGTATCAGAGCTAATTTAAACTATTTAAACTATTTAAAATAAAACTATTTAAAATAAAACTATTTAAACAAATTTAAAAATTATTTAAAATTTAAACAAAACTTAGGTCTAGTTTAATCTATTTAAAAAGAAATTACTCTTACTTTTTAATTTAAAAAAATCTATTTAAACTAATTTTATATAAAACTAAATTAATTAAAAACTAATTTATTTAAAAACTAACTTTAAAAACAATTTAAATTTCTAAAAGTAATAAAATATTTATTTTGTTTGTTTTTATTTTTTTAATTTTTTTAAACTTTATAAAAGTAAATTTATAAAAACTTTTGATTAGAATTAACTAAACAAAAACTTGTAATTAAAACTATTAAATAAAACTGACAGCTACTAAATGAATTGACTATATTAATAAAACAAACTGTAACTTAAACCAAAAAGAGAGCTAGAACAAATGGTAAACACGTTGGGTCAGTAACCAAGAGGTCATGGGTTCGAGCCCTGTGTGGACAATTTTTTTGCGAATTATATTTTTGGATACTAAGCATAAAGATTGCAAATCTCAGGAGAGACCTTTTGCCTGTATTTTTATGATGAATGAAATCAACTTAACCACACAAACCAAGAGGGTCTGTTGGTTATTTTAACAGCAATAAACAGTAGGATACAGAATAACACAGAATCAGCAAAACAAGACATATATATTAGCCAAACCAGTTTGCAAAACTTAACAGTATATTAAACCTAATAATCTACTCAATAAAACCAAAACTAGCAAACATAAACAATAGCCAAATCTCAGCTGAGTACTATCAATTCAATGGTATCTCATCAGCAAGTTACAAACTAGACAAAATAAAACAACCGACAAACTATTAAATCAGATGTATAACAGCTAAAAAACTTGCATTCAAACCTCACATAATCAGATTTATCCAAACCTTTATACAGAAAACAACTACCCAAAACCTTGCATATAAAACTTATCCAAACAGATTATGTAAAAAATATAATAAAAACAGATTAGACTAACATTTTAATAACTAAACTTAATCAACTTAAACAGAATCACTTAAACATGTAAACAACATAAAAAAAGTTAAAAGGGCTTAGAACCTTATGAAGAATCCTTTGAGACGAAGGAAGGCGCTGAGCCTCTTTAATGAACCAAGTCGACACCACCTTATCAACCAAACATCACCATAACTCGAAACAAACAAATTTATTATAATAAACTTCCCAGTGGGGAAAGTTTATCCCCAAAATTTATTTAAATTATTTAATTGAAGCTATGAATTACCTTAATCAAATAATACTAACATTATTATAACAGAATAGCTTAAAGGACAAATAATAATTACAATATTAAAAAAAACAGAAAGAAAATATGAGACAAATTTGAAATAAACTTTTATTAATAACCGAAACTGATTACAATTACTGAAAAAGAAAATTACAATTTAACCCTAAAACTATTTAAGCATAATAACTTTAAAATAAAAAATGGGACAAACTAAAAATTACAGAATGAGGGGGTTTTATAGGCAAACCCTAAAACTTGCTGAGGACGGTTTGTTGAGCACACATCTTCAATCTTGGCCGTTGAATCCATCTTTTCTCTCTCTTTTTCTTGATCTACGGCTAATAAACATTTACCCATCACACGGATTGCCACCGTAGATGGGTTTGTGTTTCTTGTGCTTCTTCAATGAGGCCGTGGCCTAATTTGATTGGAGGAGTGGTGATGGTGATGTGTTTAAGCCGATCAGGAGCAAGGATAAGGCCACGTCACTAGTTTATTTTCCATCTTCTATCTCCGGTTTTCTTGTGTAGGTCCTCGTAATCTTGGATTATCCTTGTGTTGGAATGATTTAAAGAAATAGAAAGATAGATGAAGATGTAGAGAGAGAAACTAGAGAGAGGTTGGAGAGAAAATGAAATATTAGATTCAATGTGTGAAAGTGAATGACCAACCCCTCCTAACATGCTAGGAGGGGGTTTATATAGCCCACCCTACATGTGGGCTATATGGACTATATTGGATCACGAGCCCAATATCATTGGAGTGACCGATCCTTTCTAAATACGTAAAAACGTATTTCCAACAATCTCCCCCTAAGGGAGGTCACTCCAAGTTACAATGTCCTAAATAGTCTATAGCTCGTGATCTATGCTAATAATGATGTGACCAAGACTTTCCTTGGAAAAACGTATTTCCAACAATCTCCCCCAAAGGGAGGTCACACCATTTTACAAAATCTTAAACCTAGCATACTATGCTTGAGTCTTCGATCTTGTTCTTGTGAATATGCTTGATGAGATCTTTGACTTTGGTCTTGAGCATGTGTCCTTGCTTTGACCTTGTGCATCCATCACTTGTGATATTTGCCTCTTCGTGACTTCATGTTCCACATACTTATACCTTTATAATTCTTGAAAGCTTCAGAGTTTGATACAGCGGAAGACTTGACTTTTAGGCTTTCTAGAATTGGATGAGATATTAAGTACATAAAGTATAAGCATGCGGGAACGACTTCTTCTTGGATCCCGCAACGCCACCGTCTTCAAATGCCGCAACATAAGTAGATACGAACGAAATGGCTTTGAACATTTCATTCTAAATCGGTAGCATTTTACCTCCGGTCGGTGAAGACCGTTGGACGATATTAGATATCGTACCCGTGACGGATAGTTTCAATTAAGTAACTTCCTGACAGGATTTCGCGGGTAAACCCGTTCTCTTTATTCGACCGTCCAAAGCTGACTGCGAACATAAAGAGTGAATCATTTGGATAATAATATCCGCATGAATTGAAGCCGTCAATTCATGTTCCTGGAACAAGTGAAATTCAATTAAGAACCGCACCATCGTTGCTTTCCAGTTGTCACGAGCTTGATTCGTATAGAATCTTGCAAGTTACCTACCAAGTGCTGTTTGAGGTTAACACTAGAAGGATTTCCACTCATCACTGTGAACACTAAGGTATCACTCTGAGTGTTCTGGCAAGATCACTAAGATATTGCGTAGAGGCCTGGAACGTGTTTAAATTCAGTTAAGAATTAAACAGCTGTTGCTTTCCAGTTATCACAAGTTTGATTCATAAAGAATCGCACAAGTCACCTACCATGAGCTTTTTGATGTTCGCTCAAGAAGGATTTCCATCTTCATTGTAAATACTTTCGTATTACTCGGATGTTCAGGCAAGATCATGAAGATTTTGCGTTGGACTCTTAAAATCTTTCTTACTTTTCACAGTGTGTGAAGAAGCAAGGAAATATGAAAGTGTGTCCTAATGAGATATTTGATGATCTCAAATGGCTCTAGACTCGATCATGCATTTTGGATTTTAGTGATCGGAGGCTGGAGAGGAGTGCCACCTTTTCAATACCAATTTATTCGGAGTGAATAAATCAATAGATAACGTGTTGTCTCCGTGTGATTAAAACAAATACCTTTTGAGAGATATCTGAGTTAGCTGGAATGGGTTGTGCATTGCATCACTGGGTCCATGATGTCTATCTTCAATATCGAGAATCATTAAAATGATCTCAATAGCATATGTGTTGACCCGGTTTCTGCCTAAAGTTGTAAGGAGGGCTTCTTTCTTTACACCCTTTATCTTTACAATTCTTTTTCATTCTTCAACCCCTTCAATGCTTACCAATACGTCATAACTAGCACCTTGTTGTGATTGTTCCAGTGCTAACTTAAATACTTGGTCGGCATTCAACTACGTTCACAATCTTTCTCCATCTTTCCTAAGGACTACTATTTCTAGCTATGGAATGTCCTTGGGAAGATTCCTCCGGTTCTGGAAGAATCATAGGACTTAACCTATCCTACCATCCTTATGTCACCACAATCTTCATCGTCGTGAAATAAATGGGTTTCGGGTAAGTATATGTCACCATGAAAATCCATTTTGATATAGCAAATCCATTTTGCTCCCCCTTAACATATGCTACGATATTCAAAAACATTTCGCACATGTCGGGATGAGCCAACACATTAAGTCAAACCATTTGTGATAATATCCCATATTAAATCACATTTTCTCCCCCATATTAAAAATATTAACCCAATCGATGTTTTTAATATCAATTGATTTAATATCATTTTAAGAAAATTTGGGAAGAAAAATGCAAATCCAATTATCTTCATGAAGTACACAAGCTCCCCCTCAAATTAATGAGGGTGTGCCGAAACGTAAATTAAATACCTTTTAAACACAAGTGTAAGGTATTTATCACGTGCAAAGATCATATATGATAATGTATTCACAAGATAGCGATTTATGAGGTTGGACCTGAATGATGAAGAACATCATATGAAAGAGGCACATGGTTCTTGTTCACGAATGTTGGTCGCCTCATCACGTCTGAAGTTATCTCTTGACTCCATATGTACGATTGATATCGTTGTCTTGACACCAATATGTGAACTTGGCACCTTCGGCGTCAAAGATTCTGAATGCTGGACAATTGCTCCCCCTCAATTGTTGACCCGTGTTCTATTGAAAGAGCTGTAGTCACCGTTTGAGTAGTCGCATCGTCGAGTATGTAGATACCAATTGTAGATTGCTATGGTTGTAGAGATGATAGCTTCATAAAAACAAGACTTCTCTTGTTTTAACAAATAAATGCACTGAAACGTACATATATTTGTGTTAGACCAAGTTATAAAGTAAACTTGATCCCTTACAAGGTTTTAAAGTAAACCTTGCCCGAGAAAATTAATTCCCGTTGTGAGCCAAAGCTTTCATAAGAAATACTTGACTTTAATGTGAAAACCGGGTTGCAGTCTGAAATAACTACAAGCCATTTTGAGCATGTTTTAAAACATTTGAACTTCTGCTCGAACTTTATTTACAACCCCGTGTCATTATTGAATGACATTTCTAGTATCGTAAATATTATCGATTCCAGAAGACATGCTCTTTTTATCAAAACATTTTTTGAACACACAATTTTGAAAGATTTAGAAAACCTTTTTGAGAAATTCTCAAAAAATTGTGTTCAACGTTTTGAAAACCAATTACTTGAGCTTAAGATGTTGAATATCTTGCAAAACGAGCTCAAGTCCGAGAAGTTGTAAACTTCCCATTGTTAAGGATAAGTTTATCATCGGCGATAAACTTTCCTTTTAACTGAAGAACGAGTCCTAAGTTGACATTGACTTAGAAGTCGTTTTCATGAGCTTGAAAAACTTTGAATGTTTTAACGAAAAGCTCATGACCGAGAAAGGTGAATTTCTCGTTATGAGGAAAAGTTCTCTTATTTAAAAGATTCACTTTCCCTTCTGAGCTTAAAACCTGGAATGTTTTAATACAAGCTCATGACCGAGAAAGATGAATTTCTCGTTAAGAGGATAAGTTATCATAAAAGATAATCTTTCCTTTATTTTAAGTTCGAGTTACAGTCTGACATTTAACTGTAAGTCATTGTGCATGAGCTTAAAAACTTCGAATGTTTTTAATATAAGCTCATGCCCGAGAAAAATTAATTTCTCGTTGTGAGGATAAGTTTATCATCGGCGATAAACTTTCCTTAATTTGAAGATCGGGTCATCATCTGACATTTAACGAGGAGCCATTGTGCATGAGCTTAAAAACTTGGAATGTTTTTGATATAAGCTCATGCCCGAGAAAAATTAATTTCTCGTTGTTAGGATAAGTTTACCATCGGCGATAAACTTTCCTTTCTTTGAAGATCGAGTTATAGTCTGTGATGTGACTATAAGTCCTGATGCACTGTAAGCTTAACTGGAAATCCCCTTATATACTTGTTTCTTAGATATCAGCTTCTTTAGCAACCAAACTCCGAGAGTGTCCTTAATTGAGTGGTATACAATGATTGGACCGCTTCTTTCTTTTGGGACATTCTTTTTGGTACCTGCATTCTTATTAGGAGTTTGCATGATTTGATATGGGTTAGCGATATCTATCTTAGAAGCAAGTGGGGGTTCACAATTTTCTTTTCTTGTGCTAGAGGTGACCTGAGGAGATGATTCACTTGTCTTAGCTGGCAAACGTTTCCTTTTATAGAAAACCTTAAGTTCAGGCTTAAGTGATGTATCCTCCTTTTCAATTTCCTCCCTAGTAGTCTTAGTAGAATCAGAGACTATCCTAGTTAAAGGGCACTCGTTTCTTACAAGAGTGAAAGTTCTACCAGTGGGGCGCCACATTTTACCAATGGGTTTGATTTTAGCTATCCACTGGGTTTTAAGTCTAGCACGGGAGTTCACCTCATTAAGTAATTTCTTGACACAAGAATCATGATTGGCTTTAAAGACACATTTCCTACATGTTTTACAAGTAGCATATTTAATGTCCGAGTAAGATCTAGAATTCCTAGATGATTGATTGATGCTCCTAGGATATGATATGCTATGGTTAGCAGTGTTGGGTAGTCTAGAAGGCATCTGACTAGGTTTAAAATTCCTATCTCTTACTTGTGTCTTCTGAATAGCTTCCCCTAGACCAAATTTATGGCGAACATCATTTGAACTAGTTCGAGACGTGTTCTTTAGACTATGTCTAGGGAGGCTAGATGCAATCATGTGATTAGGTCTTGCAAAAGCTGTTTTAGTCACAATGGGCCTAGATAGTGGAGTGACTGGTCTAGAAATATGAACCATATCAACTTGGGAGGCAAACCGCGATCTCGAGGATTTTGGTCGCTCAGATATAAATGCAGTCGGTTGTCTAACAGACTGAATTTGAGGCGGTTTCCCCAAGATTGATGGTTTTTCAAGCTTAGTATCCACACTAGATCCTTTAGTTTTTCTCAATTCATTTTTCAACGCAGCTATAGCAAATACCTTTTCTTGTACTTGAGCCTTTAAAGTTTCATTCTCTTTGAGCAATTCATCTTGGGATGCCAACTTAAATTCAAGCGACTTAATTTGTCTCACAAAATTATCTTTTTCAGCTTTAGAATCTTGAATTTTTTGATTTAATTTTCTTTCAAGAACAACGTTTGAATTTTCAAGTTTTTCAAAATACTTTTCAAATTTATCCGTTTTCTTCGAAAATTCAATTTTGGCATCCTCAAGAGCTTTAGATTGCTGAGCTAAAATTGTTTCAAGTTCTTTAATCTTGGAATCAGAATCGGTTAGAGAAGCAGTCATAAAGCATTTATCCTGATGAACTATAGCATTCTGAACAATTTCTCCCCTATTTTGACTCACATCGGATGAATCTGAAGTGGTAAAACTATCACCCTTTTCCATCCCATGTTTGTCATAATTAGGTTCGGAATGCTCAACATGCGGCAGTTCATCGGCATCGACATCATATACCACATTCCTTTGTACCGTATTTGTAGACTCTTTGTCAGATACGGGTATGGTGTCATCAATCCCTGACATGCTGCTTGTATCATGTTGTCCTCCTGATTCAATGCTCTTGCCATCGTTAGGCTCCAAGTTGTCAACCGTATGACAATTCTCCTCTTGCATCTGCATCGTAGATTCTTGCACTCCATTATCATACTCTTGCTGAAGTCGAGATCTTTCATAAATCGAAGATGAGACTGATATCATTAATTTCAACAATGTACCACGAAACTCTTTAATTTCCGTTTGTGTGTACTGAAGAAATGATTGACATATCCCTGAATTGTCAGACTTAAAAATGTTGAATTTGAAGAAGTGTGTAAGTTGTGTCACTAGAGCTTGATATGCAGATGCTGATGCAGAGTGATTAAAGTCTTCTTTGTGAAGTTGCTCAGCTAGTTGGTTCAAGTTGAGGAATATGGAATCGATGAATATATAACGATCTTGACCGAAGAGTGTCAGAAATTCGTTTCCTCCTTGAAACCAAGAAATGGTCACTAGATGAGACTGGAGTAGTCGAAAGAACGTTATACCACATTCTCTAGCTGTGTTTTGCATGAGATACAAGTCTCCCTCTCGAGATGTCGATTTCAACGAATCCATTAAAAATCTATGATAAATGAAAGTAAGGATTACTTGTCGATCGATCAATGAAAGAAAGTAATTGTGTTTGTTGTTGTGAGTAGAAGTCGAGAAATAATGTTAAAATCCCCTAATAATTGTTCTCGATAAACCAAAAATTCCAAGACAAAATTACACACGTTTTTTGAAAAATCTTGAAATACTTGTCACTGTATCGGAATCCTCAAAATTAATCCGTCGGAATACCCATCGGAATGTCAGATCGGAATGTCAGATCGGAATGTCAGATCGAAATGTCCATATCGTAATGTCAGATCGGAATGATTTCAGATCGCAATACTCAGATAGCAATGTAACCTTGTCGGAATGATTCAGATCGCAATGTCCTATCGGAAAGTTCAGATCGCAAAGTCCTATCGGAAAGATTCAGATCGGAATATAGCTGACAAAATTTGGGCAGAGTAACGACTTAACCACTTCCTTATAACCGTCGGAATCCCAGATCGCAATGAACGATCGGAATGTCCAGATCGGAATAAGTATTGAAATCCTCAGTATCGCAATGTAGAACCAACCCCTTTCCGATGGTGATGGTTATTGCGATGGAAGCCCACTTTTCACTTGTACTTTCCGATGGAGATTTCTGCTTGAATTTCGGAAAGATGAACACAATACCTTTTTGCACTTTTGATCCAAGAAAGTTTGTGTTTTTAACCAAAACCAAGATACCAAAATCACTACAACAAATAACTAGATAACGTATATCAAGATTAAAGCATAAAAACACAAAAAATAATTTTGGACGTAGGTATGGATGATCAAAACACAAAATCAAGAACACAAGAACAAACCAATCAAACCAAGGCTCTTGATACCATTTGTAGGTCCTCGTAATCTTGGATTATCCTTATGTTGGAATGATTTAAAGAAATAGAAAGATAGATGAAGATGTAGAGAGAGAAACTAGAGAGAGGTTGGAGAGAAAACGAAATATTAGATTCAATGTGTGAAAGTGAATGATCAACCCCTCCTAACATGCTAGGAGGGGGTTTATATAGCCCACCCTACATGTGGGCTATATGGACTATATTGGATCACGAGCCCAATATCATTGGAGTGACCGATCCTTTCTAAATACGTAAAAACGTATTTCCAACATCTTGGTATTTAATTAAAGAGCGTGTAGATTCACGCGCTTTAATTCATAAAGCCCCAATTTTTTATTGTTATTAACTAGGGTTTGGGTAACAGTAAAGTTACAGGTTATTTGGGGGTGAGGGTAAATGGTGAGAGAGAGAAGGTGGGTTTGCATAGGATGTATCGAAGGGTGAATGTGTGGTTAATGTGTGTTTTTCATTTAACAAAAGTGAATAAATATTGACTTTCTAACCGTTCCATTTATTTTGACCTAATGGGTTTACAAACCCATATTTTCCACCGTGTCAATATAGATTGTTGTAATTTTGGGCTTTTAGCCTAATAACTCCATCCGTCACATGTATTAAGGTAGAAATGGGCCTTGTTTTGGGCTTGTTATCCACAAGTTAATAACCATTGCTCCCTAAATGGGCTTTTGGGCCCATTAACCAAAAGTGGGACCCACAAAGCCCAAATGTATTTCATTAAGTTAAAATCCACTAAAACGAACTCGATTTTGGTTTTCTTGATCATTTCTTTAAGCTCGTGTCGATTTTGCCGGTTTTCGAGATCTTTGGTACACTTTTGGTTCTTTGACTTTGACTTTGTCTCTTTCTTTGACTTTTCTTCAACAATTGACCGTGAAATCCCATGTTTTCTTTCCTTTTGATCTTTTGTACCTGTTTCACACAAAAACACAAAACCATGCGTAATTTCGACGTTTACGATATTAAACACATGATTAGGTCTTGTTTTTCATTGATTTTAGTGGCAAAAGGATAAGTGTTTACACACTTATTAATGAATGTAAAAAAACGTACCTTGCTACCACTAAAGTTAATGAACTTGAACAACGGCTTTCGATGGATAACACCGAGTGTGCTAAAATTCTTAACGTTAAGAAACAAGAGGTTGAAACGTTAAAACAAGATTTCAAAACTCGACATGAAAGAGATACTGAAAAAGTAACGAAACTAGAAAAACAAGTCGAATTTTTGAAGAAAGTTGTTTATAAAACGCATGACTCTATTCAAACCGTAAGAATGCTAGCACCTCCGTCTATGTTTAAGGGTCAAGCCAGCATTACAAGTCCTGATTATCTTGCCCAAGCTCAAGCTGCGAACCCGTGCCTTTATATGGATGAGTCCGAATGGACCGATCTTGAATATCCTCTTGGTTATGATGAGACATCCCTTTGGGAAGAGGAGAGTAGATCACCGGTCAATAAAGAGTTTGTGAAACCCTACAATTATGCTTATGAGAATAGTCTATATGGTCTTTTCACTACACAAAAACAAAAGTCTCGTGAGGAATTGTTTTTAGAATGCAAAAAAAGAAGAATTCAATGGAAGAAAGATTTTGCTACTAAGAAAACAAACGTTTCTAATTTCATCAACTACTTGCCTCTTGATGCTTATAAAAGCAAGAGTAGGCAGACATTTGGGGTTTCTACAACATTACATTGATAATATTAAATCCATTGTTGACAATGAATGGAAACAACGAGAAAATGACGAGTGAAAAAAACCGATTCCTCAAGATATAACTGTGCTTATCAAACAAATCTTAATACCGAACACGACCACATTAAAATAAAATATTCTTGAATTTGAAAGATTAATTCGGTCTGAAATGTTTCATGATTTAAAATATGTTGAGTCTGTTGACAAAGAAGTTGACGGTCTTCAAATGGACAAGTCCGTTTTTTTCAGATGAATATGATTTACTCTTAAAAGAATGTCTCTCTAAAGATATTTTGTGTGTTACTCTTCAATCTTGTGCTGATATCGATGAATATTCTGATGTTGCATGCAAATATCTTGATAAAATCAAAGAATGTGAGCGTCTTGAACTTGAGCTTTCGAAACGTAAAGAATATGTTGATAAATAGGCTTTTGAGTTACTTCAACACAAAACTGATTTCCTTCAAAAACATTGTCATTCTCTTGAAATTGCTTTGCAAAAAGACGTTGGTAGTTTTCCACATGATGATAACTTGCAAGAAAAACTTTCCAAAACGTTTCGAGAAATGGATGAAAAGAGTTTTGAAATTAAAGGGTTGAAAGCTCAGTTACAAGACAGGAAAATATCGATAGCAGAGCTGAAGAAACTCGTTTCTAAGATGGGTTGGAAAATTGTGGAACCTAGTGTTAAGAAACCTGTTGTAAGACAACCCAATGCGCAAAAAGTGACTAGAACCTCTGTCTTGGGAAAACCATCTGTTTTCTCTAATTTTGCATTTGCAAAACCTGCGTTTGCCCCCAAGACAGATGGGAAGGATAGGTTACCACAAAACACTCCCAAAACACATATTCGATCACAAAGAATTAAGAACACAAATTGGGATATACCAGGGATGTATAGATTGGCCACTACACCTACACACAACAACGAAAGTCAATCACCTCAGACTTCTAGAAATACTAATAGACGTGTGTCTTTTACTACAGGAGTAGTCTCCACTGATAGTGTTAGCCGGCCTCAGCTCAAGAGCACTCGCATGAATGAAAAGGTTTGGCAAAACAAAAGTCAAGGGAATATGAAGAAAGTAGAAGACCACCCAAGGATTTTCAATGTTTCTAAGAATAAAACGTCTATAATCACATGTAATGATGATTTGAATGACTCCACTTTGAATGCTTTGAATGTTAAGTTTGTTTATGTGAAATGTGCAAGGTGTGCTAATGCTAATCATGCTATGTGTGTTTTGAATGATGTCAAAAGCGTAGATACTAGAACTAAGAAGCAAACTGCGATGCTATTAGTGCTAGAAAACCCAAACGCAAAGTGAACCATTCGGGTGCAACCCGCCCTGAGAAAAGTATTGCATCAAACTCCACCACTAAGACCACTAGAAGCAGAATTAGGGAATTATATGTGTCTGCTAGCAAGTCGTGGAAATGGTGGTTTTCTAATCAATGTCCTCCAGGATATAAATGGATGCCTAAAGTTAGGACAGAAAATGTGACAACGAGTGTTAGTATGCCTTTAAATGTTGCTAAGGACACTAATGATTCTGAAATCACAACTAATGTGGTATCCAATTTAGCAAAAGCTCCATCGTGTTCTAACTCTTTTACAGGTGATACAAATAATTATCTTCATACTAGACTCCGGATGCACGAAGCACATGACGGGGAATCTCAAGCTTCTAATTAACTTCGTGGAGAAGTTCCTGGGTACGGTCCGATTCGGAAATGATCAATTTGCACTGATCCTAGGATATGGAGATTTGGTTTAGGGGAATATCACGATAAAAAGGGTATACTACGTCGAAGTTCTCAATCACAATCTTTTCTCGGTTGGTCAATTCTGTGATGTAGCTTTAGAAGTTGCTTTCAGGAAGAATACATGTTTTGTTCGTGATTATGATGGGAATGATTTACTCACCGATTCACGGAGTACTGATCTTTACACAATTTCACTACAAGACACAACTTCATCAACTCCAATTTGCTTCATGGCTAAAGTTTCAACGACTCAGGCATGGTTATGGCATCAACGTTTATCTCATCTCAATTTTGATACCATCAACTTGCTATCCAAGAAAGATATTGTGAGAGGCCTTCCAATTTTGAAATTCATCAAGGATCATCTTTGTTCTTCTTGTGAGCTTCGCAAAGCTAAACGGAGTAGTTTCAAGACAAAGACTATACCAAGCTCAAAAGGACGGTTAGATCTTCTTCATATCGATTTGTGTGGACCCATACGTGTTCAAAGCATCAATGGGAAGAAATACGTTATGGTAATTGTCGATGACTACTCAACGTACACATGGACTCACTTCTGAGGTCCAAGGATGAAACACCAAAGGTTCTCATTAACTTCCTTAAGTTGATACAACGTGGTCTTCAAGATCAAGTAAAAGTGGTACGTACTGACAGAGGCACATAATTCTTGAATTCAACTCAGAAGAATTATTTTGAAGCAAAAGGGATTGAACATGAAACATCTATTGCTCGAACACTCTAACAAAACGGTGTTGTTGAATGACGAAATCGCACATTAGTTGAGGCTGCTAGAACTCTATTATCCGCTTCAAAACTACCATTACACTTTTGGGCCGAAGCCGTGTCAACTACATGTTACACATAAAACCGATCCTTAATTATCCCAAGACACGAAAAGAAACCATATTATATAATTCATGATCGAAAACCTTCACTCAAACACCTTCACGTTTTTGGATGTACGTGCTACATTATTCGAGATGGTGAAAATCTAGACAAGATGAAAGAGAAAGGTGATGCATGCATTCTAGTGGGATATGCAACTCAGTCTAAGGGATATATAGTGTACAACAAGAGAACAAAATTGATAGTCGAGACTATTCATATCAGATTTGATGAATTACAAGAAATGGCACTTGAACAAAACAGTTTAAGTCCCGATCCAGAACGACAAATGACTTCCGTTCACAACCGCACGGAACTCGGAACTCAAGACCACAACAATGAACCGTCAAGTTCAAAGCTGGTTCAAGGAAATGTTCCAAGAGCATATATGACAGTCAACACGAAACTTGAAGAGTTGGAAATGTTATATGGACCAATGTATGATGAATATTTCACGGGGGAGAAACATGTTGTATCGAAGTCTTCTGCTGTCACTCATGATAAGAATGATGATACCGATCATCGTCAACAAAAGGATACAACTTTATCTACTTCAACACGGGTTGCTGCAGATTTACCTCCTCAGAATATCACATCAACAACCGCTCCTACAACATCCACAACTACTGTCATTGCTCCAGAGAACACAAATCAAGCAGACAATGCATTAAATGACGAAGACGAATTTATCAACCCATTCAATACACCGGTACACGAAACTAGAGAGTCTTCTACTCGTCATGTTGATCCGTCAAATATGCATACGTTCTATCAACGACATCCTTCAACACATCATTGGACCCGAGATCATCCTTTGGTTCAAGTAATTGGAAACCCTTCACACCACGTTCGTACAAGACGACAACTTGGAACTGATGGTGATGTTTGTATGTTTGCACTCGCCGTGAGTACAGCTGAACCAACAAATATCAAAGAAGCATTGGCATATCATGCTTGGATTGAATCGATGACGGATGAACTTCAACAATTTGAAAGTCTTAATGTCTGGGAACTTGTTGACAGGCCATACGATGTAATACCATTAAATCTTCGATGGATCTGGAAAAACAAGATGGATGAAGAGAACATGATCATAAAGAATAAATCTAGGCTAGTGGCTAAAGGGTATGGTCAGAAAGAGGGTATTGATTTTGAAGAATCATTTGCACCAGTAGCTCGTTTGGAAGCGGTCAGGATTTTCCTTGCTTATGCTACACATAAGGGATTCATTGTCTATCAAATGGACGTAAAGACGGTGTTTCTTAACGGTCGTTTGAAGGAAGAAGTCTATGTCACTCAGCCGGAAGGATTTGTCAATCCTCGTTATCCTGACAAGGTGTATCGTCTCCACAAAGCACTTTATGGACTCAAGCAAGCTCCAAGGGCGTGGTACAACGAGCTCTCAAAATTTCAGGTATCCAAAGGTTTCTCAAAAGGTTCCATTGATCTAACTCTGTTCAGTTATAGATATGGGGATGACATTTTGCTTGTGCAGATTTATGTTGATGACATTATTTTCGGGTCTACAAACCCAAAACTTTCAAAATGGTTTGAAAAAGTAATGCAAAGCAAATTTGAAATGCTATGATGGGCGAACTAAAATTCTTTCTAGGAATTCAAGTTCACCAATTCCCAAGTGGTATCTTTATAAACCAAGCTAAGTATTGTCAAGAGATAATAAAAAAGCATGGTATGACTTCATGTGACCCCGTTGGGACACCATTATAAACCACATCCCTAGATGCTAATTTGGAGGGAGATGCCATAGATCAAACGAAATATCGTTCAATGATCGGCTCCCTCATGTACTTAACTGTTGGAAACTCACTTTATGTGACGACATTTAAGAATTCCCATTAGTTATCATAGTCACACACGCTTAGACTAGACTAGGTTCAATGTATAGTTTAAGGTGCGTGTGTGACTATATATACCCCTCCTTAGCTTCCAAGGAGGGGTGTTGCTTGTGTTATTTTATCATTTTAATACATATTTTCTTAACCTTTCATACAACCTCTCTTCTCTCTCTCTTAACAATGGCTACCACCACCATATTCCACCATGTTAGACCACCGGATCTTCTTTAGCAAATCTTCAATTGGCATCAGAGCCTTGGTTCATTCCTTGGATCATGTTTTTGTTTCGATTTTGGTGGTCTTAAAATTTTTTTTTGGGGTCCGAATCTAATTTTTTGTCACTGTCATGTTATTATTTGGTCCAAATCTGTCCAAATAGTCACGTATTGTTATCACTTTTGTCACATTTATTATATTTACAAACCCATATCACAAGTTATGTCCAAATTCTTTAACTTTTATTTGTCATATATTTTGTGTCATTGGTTTTGTCACAGCCCACATATCCAAGCTCTCGTCTGATATCTGGGTACACTACTGATTTGAGGTTTTTTTGTCCCTGGTTTCACGGGGTCCGAAGTTGTCTCATATCTGGTTGTCTACTGTTTCTGGTCTTAATTTTAGATATGGTATCATTTTTCTGGGTTTGTTATTGTTCATTATGAAGATGTAGTTACCAAGAAAAGTGGACAGATTCAAAGTTCCTGAAAAAATGGAATAAGGACAGTACTTTTGGATAAGATTTTTGAGATGGTAACATTCAGATCGGAATATTGCGATCGCAAAAACCTTTGGTTTCTACATTGCGATCGAATATTCCGATGGAACACAGTCGGTGCATTCCGATGGAACACAGTCGGTGCATTCCGATGGAACGCATTCCGATGGGGTGTAGAGGACTCATTACGATGGACTTCATTTTGATAACATTGCGATGGAAATCAAAAACATTCCGATGGATTTTGGTACACCATTGTGATGAAAACAAAAACATTCCGATGGGTTTCTTTTAGACATTCCGATGGACTGTTTTTTAAAACCAGTGGACCAAAAATGTGACCAAATCCAAATCCATCGCAACCGAGTCAACTCGGTAATTACCGAGTTGACTTAGTTAACTCACTGAGTCGACTCAACATCCAACCTTATTTCACCACAACACCATAACTAACCTAATCCCATCGTCTCCTAAACCCCCATAGACTATAGACTCTAAAACATAACATAAATCAAGATCTCAGATACTTTTCGTTAACAGTCTATCATAGACATGTATAGATCTTTAAGAGATCTATATTCACGAAAGTTATCATCACAGATTTGTGATTGGTTTTTAACCAATTTTTATATACGATATCAAATAATGATTTAATAAAATACGTTATAATCATTATTCTCTTTCGAATCTTTAAACAAAAACCATCATGCAATTCGATAACACCTACCCGAGACCATTCACTTGATCTAGAAGTCGATTCGTCAAAAGCTTTGTTAGATTCGTACATTGGTGGGGGTTTAATTGTATGCTTCGTCTTGTAATAATAAGACAAAGGGTTTTCGTTTTAAAGTGATGGTGTAAGACGAGATGGATTTAACATGACATGGGAGATTTTGTTGGCTATTAGATGAGAGAGGCGGAGGAAATTATGAGATGAGGATTAGGTTTGAGAAAGGACGGATGTTACGAGGTGAGGTGAGAAAGAGAGTGTCTGCGTGTTTTTAAGATGAGATTAGGGTTGGGATTATTATGAGTACATTGGGTTAGGTTCCTTATATACTACTAAATTGGGTCTCCATTGTGTTAAATGGGCCAACTATTGCAGTTGGATGGATATATCTGCCACGATTTTTTTGTAAAAGTGACATGTGTGGACCGTCAATTATTTTTGCATAGTTTTGGTTATCACACTATTGAACTTTTGCAAAAAATTTATTGGCCGTATGTTAAATAATATTTGAGCATACGAATGTGACGTGTTCAACAAATTTAGTCATGCATAATCATCCAAAATTGTTTTTTGTATGATTATTGGCTAAATGGTCGGGATATAAACGTGATACAGTGACGAGACAATATGACGAGACTGAGTGACAAAAATTTATTTGAGACGCGACCAAGAAAAAATGGGCGATTTTTTAGTGGCTACGGATTTGTTTGATCGGGCATTAATTACGTGACGTTGAAGACGGATTTTTTGAAGGCGTGTATTTATTTTATCTTTCAAAGATAACTTGCTCGTGCTTCATATTAGAATGAAGACTTGTTTATCTGGTTTCCGGGTTCGGGGTGGTTGATTGATGACTCGGATAACTATCACTTAAAGGGGTTACATTGTTGTACTCAGTGTCACGCGCTTAGTCGACGTGGATAATTTCAAGAGGTGTTGTGCTTATAGACTTCTTCAGTGATGCATTGAGTACTTAGAGATTTCTCCACCGTTCTTCATTCAACAATAGTGTAAGCTTAATTCACAAGATTGACGGATTTTTATTCCGCTTCAGGTTTGATGTATCTGGTTCATTCTTTTATTGGTCACTTCATATTGCTTTCACGTGGGTTGGTAAAGGTGGCCATGGATAGTTTATGAGAAGAGATTGTCGATCAACAACTGATTCTCACAAAATATATAATTTAGCTTATTTATTATTCTCACGAGATTTCAGGTTCATGTGCGTACAATTTATTGATGGTTCCGAATTTCGAACCCATCAAGGGGGAAGAAGAAGACACATTGAACGCACAACGAGTACACTTGATGAACTTCATACCTTCTTTTGATTTGAAGACATTCCGGGATGACATTTGTCATAGCCGCGGAGAAAATCAGGGTTTTAACTCGTGGCGTTATCAATCTCTAAATGGTACACTACTGATCCGAGGTTTAATTGTTTGATTGTTGCAATTATTCATCATCATTATCCTATATGCACTCCCGGGACTTAATTGACTCTGGTGCATCTCCGGAAGAAGATATGTGCATTTCCGGGACTTAATTGACTCTGGTGTTACGATGTCAACTTCAAGAATGGGATAAAGTGTCCACTTCAGTATTTGAGCTTCATAATGGGGATTGATTTTCTTTCTTCAACTATGTGGGGGAAGAAATGTCTTGATTCTTTCTGGTATGCATAACTTGAACTCTCAGGGGGAAGAAAAATTCAGAAGAATTATTCAAGCGTGAGAAGAGAAGTTGTTGATCTACTTGGTGTGCCCCAAACATTCAATCCCTCTTAGCAACGTTATCATGTTATATGATGGGATTTGCTAGTTAGATTTCGTCGTGCGCTTAATTATTCTAAGCTTTATTAAAAGCTTTGAAGTTGCTTACGAGGATTGTCGATTTAGGGGGAAGCTATTTAAAAGCTTCTACATCAAGTTTATGTGGCATGAATTTGGGGGAAGCTAATTTAGAAGCTTCTCCCTAACCAGAAGTGTATAGGTTACTTAGCTCGTGCCGTTACATTATTTCTTCTACAAGTTACTTTAAAGATGAGTCGTTTTGAAGAGGAAGGCCTCAGAAGACATCATCAGCATTGGACGCTTCATGAAAGCTCTTGTTCTTAATCATTATGTATTTGTTAGGAAGAATATTGTAAGGAATTCTACACGTCGTCCCATGGGGGAAGATTGTTGGAAACTCACTTTATGTGACGACATTTAAGAATTCCCATTAGTTATCATAGTCACACACGCTTAGACTAGACTAGGTTCAATGTATAGTTTAAGGTGCGTGTGTGACTATATATACCCCTCCTTAGCTTCCAAGGAGGGGTGTTGCTTGTGTTATTTTATCATTTTAATACATCTTTTCTTAACCTTTCACACAACCTCTCTTCTCTCTCTCTCATCAATGGCTACCACCACCATATTCCACCATGTTAGACCACCGGATCTTCTTTAGCAAATCTTCATTAACAGCAAGTCGACCAGATATATCACATGCTACGTGTTATTGTGCACGATATCAAGCACGCCCCACTAAAAAGCACCTCAAGGAGGTTAAACGGATCTTTCGGTACCTATAGAATACAATTCATTTGGGACTCTGGTATCCGAGGGAAACCGGTTTCTTTCTAACGGCCTATTCAGATTCTGATCACGCTGGGTGTCTTGATACACGTAAAATTACTTCTGGTGGTGCACAATTTCTAGGTCAAGATAAGCTTGTGGGATGGTCTTCCAAGAAGCAGGATTGCACATCATTGTCATCAGCCGAAGCGGAGTATGTGTCTCTATCTGCATGTTGTGCTCAAGTTCTATGGATGAGAACACAACTCACGGATTATGGCTTCTACTTTGATAAAGTACCTATGTACTGTGACTCAAAGTCCGCCATAGCCATCTCCTGTAATCCGGTACAACATTCCTGCACGAAGCACATTGATGTCAGATATCACTTCATTAAGGAACAAAGTAGAGGTTCACGTATCTAGTTAGGCAAGTTGGTATGAGATGTTTGACTCCAGCAAAACTGGTGATTCTGGCAAAGAAGCCTGCTTGATTCATCTATCAAAGATCTACCTGTAAATATCTTTGAAAAAGAAAAATACAAAAATATAAAACATATAAAAACAAAACACAAAATTAAAAATATTTTAAAATTCGAAAATATTCTTCTCGACATGTCTTTTAGTATCGATAATATGGACGTGCCTAGAAATGTCGCTCAATAAAGACACAGGTATGTACATAAAGCTTGAATGAAAGTTGTAAATATTTTTCAAAACATGTCATTTCTTCTTTTAATAAAGGAAATTGTCTATTTTGGACAATATTTCCAAAAAAACGGGTAGAGCAATCTATCTTTGGTTGAGCTTTTCCCAAAACATTCAACGTTTTGAGCTCAACATGATGGCTTGTAATCACTTTCAGATTGCAACCCGGTTCTATACTCACGGGGGAGTGTGCGCTTTAGTGCCCTTACCCTCAGCAAAAGAAGAGAAATCTTCTTACACTTGAGTGGATACGCCAAGACATTCAAATTCTATGAACTCAAGTTTATTAATACAAGGTTTTTACCAAGTATGAAAATTTGTTCGTCTCGATTCAATTCGAATTGATTACTAGTTGAAAGTGTGACTCAGTTTTTGTTGGTGAAAAATAAAGAAATATGATTATCTATTTTAAACTAAAAGTAAAAATGAAAATTTAAATGTCGTTAAGTAAAAGTGAAAGCTTAAAAATTTAAACTAAGAATTTAGACTTAAAATAAATGACGAGAGATTTAAAACTTAAAAAAAAGTAAATTTTGAAAACTTAATAAAAATGAAAACTTGAAATAAATCTAAGATAAAAACAATTTAAAATAAAGTTTAAGAAAAATGGCGGGAAAAATCCAGCTTTAAAACTAAAAAGGAAACAAGACCAAAACATAAGTCGGAATACACAAATCTTAAATCTAATTCGGAATCAGTAAAACTCAACCTAGTTCAGAATCCAAATGTGTGACCTAATTCGGAATATAAAACCAGGACTTAATTCGGAATTGTTGGTTTACGAATTAATTCGGAATATGTACTTGGCATGTAATTCGGGAAACTAGAACAGTGGCTAATTAGGAATCTAAGTCCCCCACGTAGTTCGGAATCTGCAACTCAAGACCTAGTTCTGAATGTGTTTGCTTCAAGTACTTCGGAATCCGAGTCAAATACCTAATTTAGAATACCAAGTGCTATACATAATTCGGAATGCAGGGTTCAAGAAGTAGTTCGAAATCCGTGTTGTAGTTAATTCGGAATAAGGTAATCGTTTACCTAATTCGGAATACGAAAAACACTTGTAATTCGGAATGAAGATTTTTGGACCTAGTTCAGAATATGGGTTAACAAGCTAATCCGGAATACAACTTTTCTTGACCTACTTCGGAATAACCAACTTTGTAACTAATTCGGGAAAAGGGACCTTGCATGTAAGTCAGAATAAGGTGGTATGCATGTAGTTCGGGAAAAGGGGTTTTTAAGTTAACCCGAATTATAACAAAAGTAAGCAAAATGAGAATTAAGCTAAAACCAATTAAGCACTTATCTAAAAACTTAACCAAATCAATTTTTAGAAAAAGCTAATAAGACACAATTTAAAAACTTTTAAAAACACTAAATAAGCAAAAACTTAAAATCAACTTTTTATAAAAAATATTAAACTATCAAAATCAACTTATTTTCAAAACTAATAAACATAAAATTTAAGCAAATAAGCATCTTAATCTAAAAACTCTAAACACACCAACTCAATAAGCACAATCAATAAGCAAAACAATCACATCATCAACAAATTAAACCAACTACATGATTAATTCAACAAAATAATAGATTATTAAGAAAGGTAGAATGAGATATATGAAATAAACTTGATTAAATTGAAGATTAAGATCAAAGATTATAAGATTAAGATGAAGGTTTGATAAGCTTGAAAAACTAGAGAGAAGAAAAATAAAAACACACTTAAAAATAAAACTAGAAAATTAAAGACTAAAATTAACTCTCCTCTAATGACACATTAGAAGACTATATATAGGGGAGGTGGAAAGTGCTTGTTTCTTCTCTTTTCTTCTCGTCTTTCTCGACTTAGGCACGGGATTAGTCGAATGATAACTTTAACTCGTCTTCTATTTTTGTTCTTTTAATAGACTTGGTTCTTCGACTTTGTTTAACTTCCGTCTTTAGACTTTTTCTTCGATAAATCATCAGAATAGGCCTTTGACTTCCGTTCTTCTTGCACTTTTGACCTTTGGACTTCGTCTTTTGTCTTTTTCTTCGATAAAAGCCCGTGATAGCCCGTGTTTTCTCCCTTTTTCATATTTTTATCCTGAAACACAATAAAAACACAAACCACGCATAATTCCGACTTTTAAGATATAAAATACACGTTTTGGTCTTGTTATTATTGGAAATAAGTGGTAAAAGGAAAAGTGTTTTCACACTAATTATTTATGCATTAGAAAAACCTCTTCACCAATAGAAATAGGATTTTTCAAAAAGCGTTGAACCCAATTTTTTCAAGAATTTCTCAATGATTATTCAAAATCTTTCAAAAATTGTGTGTTCAACAACTCCCATCCTCAAAAAGCGAAATGTGGATCAAATCCTCACAATGACAATTCAATTGGATCAATTTTTGAGGGGGAGCATTTCAACTTCATGCAAATGATTAACACATCTTTCTCCCGGAGGTTTTCAAGACTATTTTTCAAAATATATTTTAATCAAATTTGGTATCTCTAATATCAAAAGATTTTATATATTAGAGATAGGGGGAGAAAATGTGATTAAAATGTGATCTTATATAAGACTCAAGCACTTTAACTCTTACCTACATGTGCAAAACATTTTCGATCATCGATGCACATGTGAAGGGGGAGAATTTCTAAAAGGACAAAACTATCAAGGTGTGAAATGTTTTTCAAACACTTTGTTAGACTTTTTAAAGTGGTTTCATGGTTACGATCAAATACCCACAACATCTTTAATTCACGACGTTATTGGTGTCAAAAGGGTGGTTAGGTTTAAGTCCAATGATCCAAACAGAACCGGAGAGATCTTCCCAGGGATAATCCAATAGATTATTAGAAGTCCTTAGGAAAGATGGAGTAGAATGTGAACGTAGCTGAATGTCGACTAAGTACGGATGCTAGCACTGGTACAATCACAACAAGGTGCTAGTAATGATGTTTTGGTAAGCATTGAAGGGGTTGAAGAATGAAAAATAAATGTAAGGATAAAGGGTGTAAAGAAAGAAGCCCTCCATACAACTTAGGCAGAAACCAGGTCAACACATCATGAAGACAACTCATCATGGACCCAGTGATTTGAAGCACAACCCTTTCCTAGCTACTCAGGCTTCTCTTAAAAGAAGTTTGTTTTATTGTCACGGAGAACAACATGACTTCTATTAGCTTTCTCATTCCGAGATAGTTGATATTGAATAGGTGGCATCTACTCCAACCTCCGACCACTAAAAGTGCACAAATCGAGTCTAGAGCCAAGAGATCAATAAAATCTCGTTAGGACACACGGATGACGAACAAGAGAGTCCTACGCCATATTCTTGTGATATTGCTAGAACACTCAGAGTGATACTACTTAGTATTCACAATGATGAGTGGAAATCCTTCCAGTGTTAACATCAAACAGCACTGCGGTAGGTCATATGTAAGATTCTTTATGAATTAAACATATGTAGAACTAAAAAGCCACAGTGGTTTGATTCTGAATTGATTCAAAGTCGTTTCAGGTTTCTACGCAATATCTTTATGGTCTTTCCAGAACATTCAGAGTGAAATTCATTAATATTCACAGTGACAAATGGAAATCCTTCTAGCGTCAACATCAAACAGCGCTACGGTAGGTGACTTGTGAGATTCTTATGAATCAAGCTTGTGTCAAATGGAAAGCAACAATGGTAAGATTCTTTACAAATCACACTTGTTCCAGGAATTTGAATTGACGACTTTAATCAAGCGGATATCTATCCAATTGATTCACTCTTTATGTTTGTAGTCTTGCTTTGAGACGGTCGAGTAAAGAGAACGGCTAGTACAGCCGCGAAACCCTGTCAAGGAGATTCTTAACTGAATCTAGCTACGTTATTTAACACCGATAACGGTCTTTACCGACCGGAGGTAAAACGCTACCGATTTAGGACGAATGTCAAAGCCATTCAGTCCGTGTCTATGTTTTGTCTCAAGAAGATGGCGTCACGGTGTACTCAGCAAAGTGAAAGATTCAAAACCACATACTCATGCCAAAAGACATATTCAACAATTAATAGCGTGAGCATGTGGATGAAGACACAAGATTGCAAGATGGCAAAGACAAGTCAAGGATAATTTGAAGATCTCAAGATCAAAAGACAAAGTCGAAAGACAACGACAAAGGCTCAAAGATCACAACATGAAGGAAAAAGACTACTATTACACGTTCAAGACTCATTTATGGCGAGATTAGTAATCTCTACAAATTTCCAAATGACAAAGGGTAATGACCTCTCATAAAGGGTAATGACCTATCATTGGGGGAGATTGTTAGCCTCAAAATATTGAGTCAAACAAGAATGCTCGGTCATATGTTTATTGTGTATCGTATATTAGAACATTGTAATAAGTAGTAGGTTAGTCGTGTATTACGGGCTTAACTTTAAGCTATGGTTCATTCATAAGTAACCAAAGCCCAAAAGGAAAGCCCGGCCCATTATCATATAGCCCATCATGCCACATGTAGGCAAGGCTATATAAACCTCTCCTTGCATGTAAGGAGAGGTTGGATGGTCATTCTATTTTTCTTAATCTAACATTTCACAAGTTTTCACACACTTCTCTCTATTTTCTCTCTCTAGTTTCTCTCTCTAGAATTCATCTTTTATCTACCTTTCTTTCTTCTTTATTCGTATAGAATAACCATATCGAAGGGACAACAATATCAGATTCAAACGAGATGACGGTAAGATCAATAGTGTAAGTGAAGGGGATCTCCAATTCCTACGTCTTGAAGATATTGAAGATTTTCTACTTATCTTGGCTCAAGGCAAGTTCCCTCACCTAGAACCTTATGTTGTGATTTTCTTAAGCTCCAACATTCGCCTATATGCTCAAAGAGTTGCGATCAAGCATAGGGTTGAAGACTTACAACTTGGTGTAGAGAGTTATAAATCCAGACTAAATCTGTAACGACCTTACACAACGCCTATGAGTCGTTATCACCAAGACAAGAAGCCATATATGGGTACACTCAAACCAGAGATGGGCATATTCTACCTGAATGAAGCAGAGGTAAAGCAATACATGCGACTATCAGAACTGCACAAATTCAGTGATGGTACTCTTAAGCATGTTTGTAACAAGCTGTTGATGCACAATTCCAACCAAGGCCTTCCAGAAGTGAAGTACAAATAGACAGACATGCTTATTAAGAGTGCAAACTAAACCATCCAGAAGATTGAGGAGAAGTTAAGGGAAGGACGGTTGATCCGCAGTATCGAACGATTCGTGGGTGGCAGACCGTACGGAGCTCATCATAGGCTTATGGAACGATCCATTTAAACGTTGTGATCGTATTACATCAGGCCAAATCCATACACTCACTTGTGAATATATATATATAATATGTGCATTAGGCTTTCGTGGCTTGTTGTAGTGTGAAAGTACGATATTTTTCAAGAATTTCTAACGAGATTCTAAATCTTTCAAAATATATCGTACACAAGCACTACAACTAACCCTCGTCAAATTGAGGGGGATCATTACTATGTTCCGTGGCCATCAACCAATTTCATTTTGTTACCCAAAGACCGGTTAATCCATTAATATCCAAAATATTCATGGTTAACATTTTGGATAAGGGGAGAAAATGGGATTAAGGAGACCCTTAAATATATATGGTTAAAAAAATGAAAAGGGTTTAATAGAAAATCCAACTTAATATGTGATATGCATATGTTAAGGGGGAGCATTTTGGTGTAATATAGAGATTTTATGTTCTTGAAATTGGTCTAATCGAATTGATCTCTGGGTTTTAAGTGTGACTCAATCGTTTTTGGTGAATAAAATAAAGACTGGTTATCTATATCTACTTAAAAAGTAAATGCGAAAAGTATTAGAAATAAACTAAACTTCAAAACGATATTAAAACTAATATTAATATAAAACAATTAATAAAAATAAAACTAAAAACAAAAATAAACTTTTGAATTAAAAATAAAACTTAATTAGTAAAAATAAAATAAATTGGATTATATAGCTACTTTAACAAGAAACGAGAAAAATATTAAAACGAGCCCTTAATAAAAATTAAAACTAAAACTTTTTGATAAAATATTAAAACTAAAATTTGACGAAAAATAAAACTAAGAATATCTGACTTTCAGAATAAAAATAAAAACGACTTTCGGATAAAACTAAATCGACTACGGAAATTTTTTTGGAGAATAAGAGACATGTTCCCCATGGGGGAACAAAAATTTGGAGGGAAATAAGAAAATGGCAAGGGAACTCTCGTAGGATTTCATTTATCAAAACTTTCGTAACATTTTCTTGAATTGAAACTTTCGCATGTTTTTTTTAAACTTTCGTAAGTTTCTTAATAGTACTTTCGTAACACATTTTTTTTTCTACTTTCGTAAGATTTTTTATTTTAAACTTTCGTAACTTTTTTTTTAGAAATGACTTTCGGAGTAAAATACAAAATGGGTTTCGGAACAAAAAAAATGACTTTCGTAGGAAAATACTTAAACTAACTTTCGGAGAAATGCCTAAACCCTCTTACGAAAGTTGGATAAATCTGACTTCACAAGATCTAAAAAAACAGGGAATAAATATAAGCCAAAATAAGCAAAATTAATCTAAGAAATAAGCTAAATTAATTTCTAAAATAAGCCAAACTTAACACTAATAAAAACTATAAAAACACCAAATACGAAAAATATATAAAATCAACTTTTAAAAATATTAAGCTATCAAATCCACTTAATTAAAAATAAACTAAATACACAATAAGAAATAAGCACAATAAGCTAAAACATCAAACACATCAAATCAATAAGAACAATCAATTAAGTAAATCATTCAAACAATCAACAAGATTAAACAAACTACATTATTAACCAAATCAACCACAAGATTAAAAACAAGAAAGGAAGAATGAGAATGATTATAAAAACTTGAAATTAAGATTAATATTAAGATTCAAATTACAAGATTAAAATTTAAAAGCTTGAAAACATTAAAGGAAGTTTAGAGAGAGAAAGTAATTATCCTACTCCTACTCCTAAACTGATTTACCTAATAATGAAAGACTTGTTACAAATGATAGAAAATGAACTATGTATAGTGGAGGAGTGTAAGGTGTTGTTGCTTCCATCTTTCACTTTGTCTTCTCGTCTTTTTAATATTTCTTTCTCGACTTTGTCTTGGGATTTGTCGATGGATAAAATGACCTCGTCTTCTAATTTTCTTCTTTTATTAGACTTGGTTCTTCGACTTCGTTAGACTTCCGTCTTCTAGTCTTTGTTCTTCGATAAATCTTCAGAATAGGACTTTGACTTCCGTTCTTTTTGCACTCTTGATCTTTTGACTTCGTCTTTTGTCTTTTTCTTCGATAAAAGCCCCTGAAAGCCCGTATTTTCTTCCTTTTTCATCTTTTGGTCTCGTGTTTAATTGTTTTTAGTGGTAAAAGGATAAGTGTTTTCACACTTATTAAATCCCCTACACTTGACCTTTGCAATGCCCTCATGGAATGCATTAATTTCTGTTGGAAATACGTTTTTACGTATTTAGAAAGGATCGGTCACTCCAATGATATATTCAAGTATTGGGCTCGTGATCCATTAAGTATACATATAGTCCATATATCCCACATGTAGGGTGGGCTATATAAACCCCCTCCTAGCATGTTAGGAGCGGTGGCTCATTTGTCCATTTTCACATTTTTCATTAATCTAATCACTTTCTCTCTCTACATCTCTTCTCCTCTCCTTTCTCTCTCTCTAGTTCATATCAAGATCTTCATCTACCCCTCTCTCTATTTAGATCAATCCAACACTTGTAACAATCTTTAGAAATCGTAGACCTACAATTGGTATCAAGAGCTATGGTTGATTGATTGTTCTTGTGTTTGTTTTGATTGATTTTTGTGGGATTTGATTTAATTAATCTCAAATCTTGAAAAATTTTGTGATTTTATGGTTTAAATTGATAGATAAATCTTTGTGTTTACTTATTTTAGAAGAAATCATAATTTTTTTAAGTTTACAAAACTTTGTGTTTATTTTTTTATTTTTTTAAGTTTAGAAATCTTTGTGTTTATTTTTTATTTTTTTTAGTTTACAAATCTTTGTGTTTATTTTTTTTTAATTTTTTAAGTTTACAAATCTTTGTGTTTATTTTTTTATTTTTTTTATGTTTACAAATCTTTGTGTTTATTTTTTTAGATAAATCTCTGTGGTTTTCAAGTTTCTGTGGTTTTCAAGTGTCTAGTTTTGTCGTTTATCTGTGTAAGTTACCAAACAGCTGTCATCCAAACACTTTCTTCGCAAAAGGGTTATTTATTCCGAAGAATTCTCTGAAAAGTTCAATTATTCCAAAATTTGGTTTTTTCTGAAAACCCAGTTATTCCGAAGATTTCTCTAAAAAGATCCAATATTCCGAAGATTTCTCTGAAAAGGTCAAGTATTCCGAAGATTGGTTAAATCTCTATAAACCCAATTAATATGAAAATCCTAGTATTCCGAAAATTCATCATTTATCTGAAAATCCAGATTATTCCGAAGAATTTCTAATTATCCGAAGAAATGAAGGATTGTGCACCCTGACTCAATAATACAAGGTTTTTACACCAAGTATGAAAAGTTATCGTCCGATCTCCTCGAATTGACTTCCAGTCTAAAGTGCGATTCAATTGTCTTTTGGTGAACAAGAGAATGTTTTGGTTTGATTTTCTAATTTAAACTAAAAGCACGTATGAAAATGTCGTTGAGTGAAATTAAAGCGTTTAAAAATTAAACTAAAAGCTATTTAGAAAAAACTCTATGTAAAACTTTAAAACTTAAAAACATGTTCTATCGGAATATTGCAAATCATTTCTATCGGAATGCACCAAGTCATAACCATCGGAATACAACTAAAACAAGCCATCAGAACAATCCATGTGCATGTCCATCGGAATGTTAAGCTGAATACCCATCGGAATGTCAAATACAACTCTCTCAAAATATTGTCTGTCGCAATGATCACAATCGGAGTGTCCTAGATCGCAATGTCAGATCGGAATAATCCAAATACCTTTGTCACAATGTCCATATCAGAAAGTTGTAAACTAAAATTGGGCAGAGTTTCGTTTCAAAGTAACCTTAGTCCCGTCGGAATATGCGATCGTAATGAGCGATCGCAATCCAGATCAGAATAAGGGGGAAATACAAGTTATCACAAAGTAGAACCCTTGATGGGTTATTGCGATAGAAACCAAAGCCCAATCGGAATGTGCAATACCCAATATTGCGATGAAAACAAGCAGTAGTAATCCGAAATTGGTGGTAAGTTTAAAACTCAATAAGCACGTATAATAAGCTATCTTATCCGAATGTTAAACAACTCAAAAAGCTTAAATTTGACAACTTCTTAAACATAAAAGATCATAAACTTTATGAAAGGAACTTTAAAGTGACTAAAACCTTTGAGAAATCCGAAAATCAAAAAGCTAAACTTGAAATAAGCCAATAAGCATAGAGAGCTTATAGATTATACGTGTAAGAGCTTATGTGTAAACAAAGAAGATTAACCTTTAATCACGAAAACATCAAATCATACGAATGAAGTATGCAATTCGGATCAAAAGATAAAGTAAACCAAAAATTGTAGAAGGAGATTAAAGAACACAAAGCTTAAACTTAAACTTTTGATTAAAGAAACTCAAATACAAAGATTAATGAAAGCTTAAAAGAAAGGAAGGATGAAAAACTTAGTGAGAGAAAGTTTAGAACTTTCTCACTCTAAAAACTAGAAAGGAAAAATTAAAAGTGCAACTAGCTAACTACCCTCCTAATGTGATTAGGAGGGTATTTATAGGGAAATGGGAAATGCATGTGTGGTGCTTCCTTCTTTCTTTTCTTCTCGACTCGATTTAATTCTTTGTCTTTTCTCGACGTCGTCTCGGGATTCGAATTTGTCTTAATAATTTTCTTCTTTAATTTAGACTTAAGTTCTTTGACTTCATTAAACTTCCGTCTTTAGACTTTTTCTTCGATAAATCTTTAGAATAGGTCTTGGACATTCGTTCTTTAAGCACTCTTGATCTCTTGACTTCGTCTTTTCTCGTTTTCTTCGACAAAAGCCCGTGAAAGCCCGTGTTTTCTTCCTTTTTCATCTTTTGGTCCTAAAACACAATAAAAACACAAACCACACATAATTCCGACTTTTACGGCATAAAATACACGTTTTGGTCTTGTTATTATTGGAAATAAGTGGTAAAAGGATAAATGTTTTCACACTTATTAAATCCCCTACACTTGACCATTGCAATACCCTCATGCAATGCATTAATTTTAAAGCACGGTTTACATTCTTCATCATAAATAACCCACCTTGGCCTTTATTAAATACTAAACATTTAAGGAAAATAAGAAGATAGAAAACAAGTAAATAAATCAAAGACTTACATTGGTTTTAGGCGGCCATGAACGTCTATCATCCTCAAGTTTCACGTTCCCCATACCAAGCTTAAAAACGAGATCATTGTTATTATAAGTTAGTAAACTAACACGAATTCATGTGGGCCAATTATTCACTTAGACTCCCTTATTCCTAGGTGTATCTCTTATATTTTATTTTTGTCTTGAATGATCACGAGGATTCATTGTTTGACTTATTTCGATAGGTATTTAGGCCTAAAATAAAGTGGGACGATTTAATCAATAGTTAGCTAAAGGACAAAATCTTTTAAAACTGCTTCTCGGGACCTCATAAAGTTCATATCTTTGCATAACTCGCTTCGCGATTTGAGACCTTGGACCGATATTTGACAGCGACTTCATACTTCAAATCTTGATAGACGTTCATGAAATTATGGTCTTCTCTTCATAATAGGAATTTCTTCACTTGAATTTTTGAGATATTCTTCATATTTGGACCACGACTTCTTCATTTTTCTCCAATCTTTATTTTGGACTTTGATATACAACGATCCGCCTCCTTTTATGACTTGGATCTATTTATCCTCATACCTTGTTAGGGCCTTTTTAGATAGACTTCTCCATGATCTTTTGGGGAGTATTTGCTTTTCGTCGTGTGTCTCGATCCTTCATATTGATTTTCGATAAATGATTCTTCACATCACTTTTGGATCTTTAGCAACAAAATGTAGCCCCCATGCCTTGTTTGGGCCTTTTCGGACAAGCCAATCTTCGCATCCCGCTTCAATAAGTTATGCCTTGGCTATGAACTCTAATTAATACCGAGAAACTTTTAAACGATCTTGGGCTAGAAGCTAAGTAACTTTTCAAATCGTACAACCTTATTTATTGCAAATAAATTTATTAACAAGCGATGGGAGAATAGGCTCATAATTAACTCACATAAATTCACGAAAGAATACCAAACATATCATCTCTCGTCCTCCACAGTTTAAAATCTCAAGGAATGAGATTCGTGGATGCTTAGCCAATTAAATCAAAGTTTTGGTTTTTCGAGTCATCTATAGGATCTTCCAAATTCTTAGACTTTTTCAAGTTTAGAAATCGCATTTTAAAGTTCCCTTGATAAACGACTCTCTAGGATCAATTATAGGAACTTGCAAAAAGTTCTTGATCTTAACCCGTGAGAGTTAAGACTTTCGCGTTTTAAAGTTCCCTATATAAAAGCCTAGCAAAACTTGACTTAAACACGTTAAGGATACTAGCTAGAGTAAACTTAGATAAGTAAACTCGGGTTGAGTCAAAATATTCACGACTTTGAAAAATTTAAAACCACTTTATTGCAAATTTATTCTAGTAAGGAAAGAAAATAACCATTACGAAGGAAAATACAACTATACAACCAGGCCAAAATAGACTAAAAATTTTGAAAAACGTTGAAAAATCAAATTTTCCGATTAAAATGAGGGCAAATTCATGGAAAAGACCACTTACTTCGATAGAAGTCCCCCTACACATGATATAAACATTGTCCTCAATGTTTAAGCATGTGGGAGTAAACTCCCCTACACTTATGACATTGTGCAGTTTGTTTAAATCTTGCTAAGGAAAGGGCAACTATAGTGATTTCAATGTGAACATAGAAGATATGAAATATTGAATCACGAGAGTTTAGGATAGAACCCGGAAGATGGGTACACGGGATCACGGTTCGTCAAATATCATCAAGAGTGGATCTTTGAAGCTTGAATCCCTGGACAAAATAAGAAACAAGACAACCAACACATACGGGGCTCCCCCTACACTTATGATGAAAGCAGTAAAGGATAGATCACGGGTTGCCTCCCGAGAAGCGCTTGTTTTTGATAACCGAGTCACGAGCTTGACTCGACCCAAATTTAGTTCATGGGAAACGTGGTGAGGGATGGAATCATCTCATGAGAGATGTCCTCACCAAAGTACAGCTTCAAACGTTGGCCATTCACCTTGAAATTAGGCCCATTTGGCTGAGAAAGCTCAATGGTGCCATATGGAAAGACTTTGGCGACGGTGAATGGACCAGACCGACGGCTCTTCAACTTGCCAGAGAAGATCTTTAACCGAGAGTTAAAGAGTAAAACTTGATCACCAACATGGAACTCTCGGTTCTTGATTCTTGCGTCATGGATGATCTTGGTCTTCTCCTTGTATATCAGTGAGTTCTCGTAAGCTACATTCCTCAGTTCATTGAGCTCGTTGAGTTGAATCTTGCGAAGATCACCGGCTTTGTTGATGTCGAAGTTAGCCCACTTTAAGGCCCAGTATGCCTTATGTTCCATCTCGATAGGGAGGTGTCATGCTTTCCCGTACACAAGACGATAAGGTGTACAACCAATCGGGGTCTTATTAGCGGTACGGAAAGCCCACAAAGCATCATCAAACTTATCGGCCCACGTGGCACGATTCTCTCCCATAGTACGTTCTAGAATTCGCTTCAATCCACGGTTGGAGATCTCGGCTTGCCCATTGGTTTGGGGATGATAAGCGGTGGAAAGACAATGATTAACACCATACTTAGCCATGACTCTTGCAAATTGATCATTGCAAAAATGAGTCCCGCGGTCACTGATTATGGCACGAGAAACACCGAGTCGAGCAAACAGCTGCGTCAAAAAGTTCTCAACCACCCTCGCATCATTCGTTGGGAGAGCCTTAGCTTCAACCCATTTAGAAATGTAGTCAACGGCTACGAGGATGTACTTGTTCCCTTTGGATGATGGAAATGGACCCATAAAGTCGATGCCCCATACGTCAAAGATTTCACATTCTTGTATGAAATTTTGAGGCATCTCATCTTTATGTGTGATCTTGCCTTGTCTTTGGCAAGCATCACAATGCTTAACCATTTCGTGAGCGTCACGATAAATGGTGGGCCAATAGAATCCTGAGTCAAACACTGTTAGGACCATTGGAATAGTTATTCTAATAGGTAGACTAGGAGGTATGTAGTTCCTCCTGGTCCTAGTAGTAGTAGGAGCAAGTCGTGCTCCTGGTCCTAGTCAAAGTCAAACTTTACTATTTATTTATTATTCTGTTAGGATATGCATGAGATATTTTAGGAAAGGATATGCATATCAGTTTTACACGTTTTGTTTAATGATGTATTAGGGTTTCCTTGTAGTATAAAAGGAACATGAGGCAGAAGGGTTAGAGACACCTTCATCAAACGTAGTTCTAGTCATTATCAATATTAGAAATCCTTAGAAAGGATCAAGTCTTTATAGTTATTCTGTTCTTCTTTATTATATTTGTATTCTGCATTTATATTGTGTATAGAGTCTCTCTGTGAATAGACTTGTGATTACAGAAGTCGTTCACCGTTCCTGACATGCTGCAAGATCCACATCTAGTGGACCCAACAAGTGGTATCAGATCCTGGGAGGGTCTCTGTACAAGAAGAATCAAGTTTTCTTATTACTGACATTTTTGTTTTATCATGTCTGCCTCAACTTCTACTCAAACAGGAGAAGACAGCACTCCTAAAACTGTGCAACCTCAGCAGATCGTTGCTACGGTTTCCAACACGAATGGTAAATTTCCTCTTCTGAAAAAGGACGAGTATGATAGTTGGGCAATGAAGATGGAATGGTGGATCACCAATACTGATCAAGACCTTTGGAAGGTTATTCTGAATGGGAACAACAGGAAGCTAACTGGAAGAGACAAGAATGGTAATATTACTCTTCTTGACCCTAAAACAATTCTACTTCAATCTCTTCCTGATGATCACATGGTTGACTTCTACCATTTGGATGATGCTAGAGAGATCTAGAATGGAATAAAAGCAAGGTTTGGTGGGAATGAGGAGTCAAAGAAAATGCGAAGATCCATGCTGAGAGATGAATTCACAGAATTCAAAATCTCAGAAACTGAAGGTTTACATCAAGGGTATGACAGGTTCCAAAAGATATTGAGCCAATTGAATCAACTTCGGTCAAATCCTGACGATGGTGATATTAATGCAAGGTTTCTTAGAGCCTTACCCTACTCATGGAATCAGGTAGTAATCTCTCTCAAAGCAAAAGGTGGGATTGACTATCTCAATTTTGATGATCTATTTCATAAGCTCAAAACTTTTGAACCTCATGTGAGAGGATATTCAAGTGATTCTTTTCCCACTCCTGCTAATTCTGCCTTTGTGAGTTCTATGGCATCCAGTCCCATGTCGTATGCTAGTAGCCCAAGCAATACTGTGTCTTCTCAACATACTTTTCAACATACTTCTGCTCCTGATCCTACAGCCAAGTCTGGTAGTATGGTAGAAGCCGTTCTTCATTCTTTTGTGGCTGATGTTGATGCTCAACAACAACTTGCTTTTGATGACTTCAAACAGGTCGATAAACTTGACCTGGATGAAATGGATCTTAAATGGCAGATGGCCATGCTCACTCTTAGGGTTCACAAGTTTGAGAAGAAAGCAGATCGAAAATTTAATTACAACCCAAGGGAGCCAGCAAGATTCGACAAAAGCAAGGTTCGATGCTATAACTGCCAGCAACAAGGTCACTTAGCAAGGGAATGCCCTAGCAAGAATGACCAGGAGAAGAGCAGGTACTCAGCTTTTAAGGTTCAGGAGGTAAAAGATGACAAGAAGGCATTGGTATCTGTTGACTCTATGGTCAACTGGAATGATCATCAGACTACCACTTTGGAATTAGCTGAGTCCTCGACTGACGTGTTTGCAATGATTGCTGGGAATCTATCTGATGCAGAAGAAGCAGACGAGTTTGCTCTTATGGGCATCTCACCTCAGGTACAACATTGTCCTCTTGGTTGTCATGATAAATATTCAGAATTGTTGTCCCAATTTAATGAAGTAAATGATCAGAATGATAAGTATTTTTTAGAGGTTCAAGCCTATAAGGCTTCTTTAAACACATTGGAACAACAAAAGAGGTGGCTACAAGATACTCAACGTGAGTATGAGGATAAAATTAGGATACTGAGCATCGATTTAGAAAACACAACAAACATGCTTAAATATACAGAAAAGGTAAAAGATGCCAGTATCAAAGAGAAACAGGAGATGCAAGAAAGATTAGATGCTACAATGTTGAGATTTGAAAAATGGCAAAAGGCACCTAAAAATATTTCAAAATTAATCGATAGTAGCATGTCTGGTAGGACTAAAAGAGGGTTAGGATTTGATAAATATATTGACTCAGAAGATGTGTTTGATTTATCTTTTTCAAGTGTCTTTGATGCCGACAAAGATGAAGAGGGAGAACCTAGTTACAATAGGTTTAAACCAGCAGCAGAAATGCATGCTGTCCCTCCCCCTCTTACTGGAACTTTCATGCCCACCTCTAGGCATAATGACTTGGATGGATCACAGATGCATGAGTCCCCAAAAAGTTCTACTAATTCTAATGACTTTGTCTCGTGTACTTTCAGTGACAAAGCCAGTGACTCTGCATCAAGTGGTTCAAGTGAAGAGTCAAGACCTACAAGTTCCAAGAAGAATGATCATGTTGCTACTAGCGCTAGGAAGTGTGAAGAGAAAGTTACTTTTAAGTCAACTCTGTCTGGTTCTGGTTTATTGAGTCCTAGGAAGATTGATTCTCCTAGAATTATGTGTAATAATGTTAGCAGTATGAAACAATGTCATTCTAATAAAAGGTCGATTAAAACATGTTTTGTTTGTGGAAGTGCATTTCATTTGATTAAAGATTGTGATTTTTATGACACACATGCTTCTGCTCATCACGCATTTCCTGCTCTTGGTCCACCAGGAGTTGCTCCATATACTTCTAGAAGACTCAATCCTAGTGCTCAATCGTTTTCTTCTTCTAGAAGGTCCTCTCCATTAGATTCTGATCATTGGAGAAACATTGGATTAACAACAATAGAACCACCAGTAACTATTTTCAAAATTTTAATCCAATTTATCCACATAATTTTGACCACGTGTATTTTGGTTTGGGAAGTCTGGGAACTGCTGTTAAGCCCTCAGCAGGTTGTTCTTGGTCAAACAATAATACCCATATGATGCATAGGCAACCAAGGAACAACGGTGGATCTCATCAATCTTCTTGGCTCTCTACTAAAGATCCACAAGGCAGGCTCAAACCTGAAAAGGTTTGGGTCCCCTTAAGACACTAACTTTTGCATTTTTATCTTGTTGTTGTAGGTTACTCCATACCAAGATCCTAGTCTATGAATTGTTGATAGTGGTTGCTCTAGGAGCATGACAGGAAATAAAAGTATTCTCTCTAACTTTGTACCATTTCAAGGCGTCAAGGTCTATTTTGGTGGAGGTGAAGGCAGGATCACTGATTTGGCTGGTTTCCTGTAGTCTCAGCTGACTTAGAGACACTAGACGCCTGTTGTTTGTCAGCCAAAGAGTCTGAATCCACAAGAGTATCTGGACCAGAGGCGGTGTCAGTCTTCTTTCCCTTGGCCTTAATAACAGCTTTGGAGTGGGAAGAAGAGGGGATTTTCTTCTTCTTTGGCTGTTGGCCAGATGAAGCCTTGGACTTAGTAGTGTGCTGCCCAGAGGTCAAAGACATAGACTTGCCAGCAACACTAGAAGTATTCACCTTCTCAGAGGAAGGGAGCAAGGGCTTCTCAGCATTTGGTACCTGGTTAGCCACGTTCAGCATATGGGCGGTGACAGGGATATCCTCAGCTCCTATTTCCTTGTAGATGGCGCCTGTGATGCGATAGGGCTTAAGAGCAGTCAAGGCCTTGTTGTGGTAGTTATCTCCCAGCAAACTTTCAAAGATCAGGGACAGGAAGCGCACATAACAGATGTTCTTTTCCCTGACCTGATTCCTTCCCTTCAGTTGTTCTACCAGGTTTGAGAATAGGATGCTTCCAACGTCAACATCAGCTCCCCAGATTAATCCATACACGATAGCCTGATGATTGAACGACATCTGATCCTGTGATCCCTGCATTCCTCCCAGGGACTTCACAATGTGGGTGAAGAGGACATGCCACATAGGAGTGAAATACATAATCTTCAGAGGGGATTTGGCGAGGACCTCAGCTGGTGTAAGGGCAGGGTTAACGTCATGGCAAGGGTTGAGTGTGGCCAGGGCTTCCTTGACAGCCTTTTTGTCAACTGCCTTCAGGCATTCATCTCCATGTTTTAGTCCGGCCACACTAGAAAAGTCTTTAAGGGAGAAGGCAAAAGGATGTTCATTGCATGAAAGGCTAAATGTAATGGTGTCTTCAACTACTTCAGCAGAATACCAGAATTCCCTAAGGTATTCTTGGTAAAAGGTGGATGGAGATTTGGTGAAGGCTTCATTTAGGTCACAATTCTGCATGAAATTTACCAGATCTGAATAGGTGATGTTTGGTGCCTTAATCCATCCAATGGCGTTGTTGGAGGAGAGGATGCTCTCGTTGATCTCGAAGTTAACATTGGAGGCTTTTGGAACGGAAAACGCCATGGATTTGAGGTTGAAGGTGAATGAAAATGGCGGATGGTTGAGAGAGATAAGAACTTAGAGAGAGAAGTAGATTTTAGAATGGTGGTGGGTGAGAAGAGAAAGAAGACAATATATATTCAAACTTAAATGAACAGTTATTCAACCGTATTAAATGCACGGTGCGAAAATGACTGCTCAAGTGGGTCCCCTTGACCTTTCAAAAAGTTTGTCTCCTCGTTATCCAAAAAAATAAATGATTAAATATTTGAGAATGTTTTTTGCATTTACTTGGAAAGTAACTACCTAGTTTCATGTGAAAAACATTTAATATAGAATCAATCATTTAATGAACACATTTAATATCAAGCCACAGGCTTTGAGATATTGAGCATCCCTAGCTCAGCAACTAGCCTGTTGAACGAAGGTTCAGCCAAAGGCTTTGTAAAGATATCAGCTAGTTGCAGCTCTGTGGGAACAAAATGCAGCTCAATATCTCCCTTCATTATATGATCCCTGATAAAATTATACCTGATATCAATGTGTTTGGTACGAGAGTGAAGAACAGGGTTGTTGGATATGGCAATGGCGCTGGTGTTGTCACAAAAGATTGGTAGTTTGTCATACAAGATTTCATAGTCAGCCAATTGACTTTTCATCCAGAGCACCTGAGCACAACAGCTGGCTGCAGCGACATATTCGGCTTCAGCTGAAGACATAGCCACAGAGTTTTGCTTCTTAGCACTCCATCCAACCAATTTTCCTCCTAGGATTTGACAGCTGCCTGAAGTGCTTTTCCTGTCAATACAACATCCAACATAATCTGAATCTGAATAGGCCTTGAGATCAAAGCCTGATTCCTTTGGATACCATAGACCTAGGGATGGTGTTCCTTTGAGATACCTGAAAATTCTCTTAACAGCCACTAGATGGGATTCTTTTGGGTTAGCTTGGTACCTTGCACAGAGACATGTGGAGAATTGGATATCTGGACGACTGGTTGTTAGATACATCAGTGACCCAATCATGCCTCTATATAAAGTCTCATTGACAGAGACCCCTGACTCATCAGGGCCCAAGTTGTTGGGTGGAAGCATGGGGCATTTCACTGATGCACAATCAGTTAAGTCATATTTTTTAAGTAAATCCTTAACATACTTTTCTTGACAAATAGAAATTCCCTTAGGACATTATTTAATTTGAAAGCCCAAAAAGTAAGTTAATTCACCCATCATACTCATCTCATATTTCTTGGTCATTAATTTAGCAAAACGTTTACTAAGATTGACATTTGTTGACCCAAAGATGATATCATCCACATAAATCTGCACAATGATGAAATCACTCTTGTCCTTGAAGGTAAAAAGTGTTTTATCAATAGAACCCCTGATAAATTTATTTTCAGTTAAGAAATTTGAAAGAGTTTCATACCATGCTCTTGGAGCTTGTTTCAGACCATACATTGCCTTGTGAAGTCTGTACACATGGTTGGGAAACTTGCTGTTCTCAAATCCTGCAGGTTGTGCAACATACACTTCCTCAGCCAAATCACCATTGAGGAATGCACTCTTAACATCCATCTGATACATAGTGATGTTCATATAGGCATGTTGGAAATATGTTTTCCCAAAGGAAGTCTCGGTCACATCATTATTAGCATAGATCACGAGCCATAGAATATTTAGAACTTTGTAACTTGGAGCGACCTCCCTTAGGGGGAGATTGTTGGAAATACGTTTTACGTATTTATGAAGGATCGGTCGCTCCAACGATAATTATGTAATGGGCTCGTGGTCCACTTAGCAATGTATAGTCCATATAGCCCACATGTAGGGTGGGCTATATATATACCCCTCCTAGCATGTTAGGAGGGGTTGGTAGTTCATACATTTCACAATAATTCATTAATCTAATTTCCCTTTCTCTCTCTACTTTTCCATTCTCTCCTTTCTCTCTCTACCCCTCATCTCCTTCTTCCCCATTTCCACCATCTAATCAATAGATCATCCATCATTTACCAAATCCTTAGAATCCGTAGACCTTCAATTGGTATCAAGAGCAATGGTTGAATCTTAGGATTTGCATTTTTTTTATCTTTTGATTTGGTGGTAAAAATCCTTTCTTTTCTAATTTTTTATCCATCTTTTCATCATTCGATCAATATTTTATCAATTTTTATTTTTTTATCAGTTTTATTTTTTACGTGTGTTTTTTATTATCAGTTTTTTCTTCTATCAGTTTTTTATTAAATTTTCGTATCAATCAGGTTTTTTGTTACATCATCAATTTTTTTTTTTTTTTTTTTTTTTAAGTTTTGTTTTTGTCCATCACTTTTTGTTCATCTAGTCTTATTACGTTTTTTTAAAAATAATCAAGTTTTTTTTTTAATCATTTTTTTATCAGTCTTCCTTCTTTTTTCATATCAGTCCATCGGTCCCATTTATCCAAACATTGTCCAAAACGGTCCAACTGTCAAAAATCTTCATATCAGTCCAGTCAACTTCTGTTCACGTTCAAGATCGTGATTAACAGATCTTTCTGTATCAAACTTTCTATTTTCTGTTTCTTGTTATTCCGTATAGACTTTCCGTATAGTTTTCCGAATAGACAAAGTTTTCCGCATAGAAAGGTTTTTCCGCATAGAAAAACTTTCCAAATAGAAAAACTTTCCGAATAGAAAAACTTTCCGAATAGAAAAACTTTCCGAATAGAAAAACTTTCCGAATAGAAAAACTTTCAGAATAGAAAAACTTTCAGAATAGAATACTTTCTTAATAGCAATCTTTCCGAATAGATTTTCAGAATAGACTCCCCAGACTCGACTCTCTCACCCTCTCGACAAAGACACCACACGAACCCAAACACTCTCGACTCACAATCCTACACTCGAACCCAAAAACACTCGACTCCCTCATCTCTCAACGTCCAACAACAACACACTCGACTCTCGCCTAGACCAAACCAACACTAGACTCAACCTTTCATACCCATACCGACTCGACAATCAAGACTCACTCGACTCAAAACACATCCACAAACCTCTCAGCCTCACAGACCCTCACAAGACTCTCGACCAAGACTCCTCAACACCCTCGCAACTCACTCCCCAACACCCTCCCTCGTCTCAAATCAACTCTAAACCCTCACCCACATCAGACCCTCTCGACATCCAGACTCACCCTACAACAAGCAATCCCTCACCCTAACCCTCTCTCGGTCAAACCAACACCCTCACCTCCATCTAACACTCTCAATTTGACTCACAAACAACTGGAACTACAACTCCCCTCGACCCACAAACCATATCTCCTCGACTGCCACATAAACACACCCTCGTTCACAACACTCGACCCAAAACCCAAACTCAAACACCCTTAAACTCGACAAAACAGACTCCATTTTTATAAGACTCAAACATCAAAACAAAGATCTCAGTTTCAAAAAGAAAAACTTTCATAGATCCAACACAGACTCACAAGAAGGACTCTATAGTAGAGAGAGGGACTCAACAAAAACAAGTTAAAGAAAACCTACCCGAGACTCATGTATGAATCTTGAAGATTTATATTTTTGGATTCGTTGTCTTCGTTTTTAATTCGCTTAATCAGGCATTTGTGGTGGTGGATGTGTTACGGACTGATCTTTTAGTTGAGATTGGTAGCCTTCATATAAGGATTTTGGGTAAGAAAGAGGCGGTTGTGTATAGATCTGTGAGAGAGAGAGAGAGATTAAGTTTTTATCTGGGGCGGAGTTTATGTGAGATGAGTTTTTGGTAGTAGCAGTTATCAAAGAGAGAGAGAGAATAGATTGCAATTATTTTTTTTTAGGAACTGATTCAAGTGTGAGATAACGCGTTTTGTGGGCGGATTAAACTAGGAGAATACAAAGAAACAGTGCACGGTTTTAAACACTGCCACGTTTTGTTATTGGGACACGTTTTGTGTATTAGACGGAGTAAACAAGGAAACTATTTTTGGGGACACGTTTCAAAGAAAACATTTTATTTTTTTAAACATTTTTATATTCAAACATTTTAAGTCAAATTTTCTTATATTTAGTTAATTTTTTAGATATTAATTTTCTTATATTTAAACAATTTTAAGTCAAATTTTTAGATATTATTTTTTAGTTTGGATATTAATTTTTATATAAATTGTTATTTTATTTTTATTCAAATTTTTATTTTAGCAAATTTTTGTGATATTAAGTCATAGTTGGGACAAAGTAACGTGACCAAAGTGACGTGACAACGTGAGAAAGTGCCAAGGTTTATTTTGCTGACGGATTTTTCTTCGGGTATTATTATTTGAAATTAACGACGGACTTTTCATCGATCAGTAATCCTTACCGTCATTCTTTCATCGAACTTCAATGGAATCGTTGCTTTCGACCCCTCAAGAGGGAGAGTTGTATTTAATGCAAAACGAAGTTAGGAAAAGTGGCATCACTTCATTTCAAATGCTTCAGTCTCATCTGGTCACTCTTTCACGGATTCAAGGAGGGAGCGAATTTGTGACAATCTTTGATCAAGATCATCACATATTCATGGAATCAATGTTCACCATCTTGACCCAACTCGCAGAGCAACTTAACAATGAAAATTTTAATCACTCTGCATCGGCACTTGCTTATAAGGCTCTTGTGACACAACTCACGCCTTTCCTCCAATTCAATATCATCAAGTCTGAAAGTTCGATGCTTTGCCAATCTTTTCTTCGAGATACACATACCGAGCTTCGAGTTTTTCGTGATACAATATTGAAACTCATGACCTCGGTCTCGTCTTCGATTCATGAAAGATCTCGACTTCAGCAAGGGTATGATAATGGAGTGCAAGACTCTTCGATGCAAGAGAAAACTGATCATACGGTTGAAAACTTGGAGCCTAACGATGCCAAGAGCACAGAATCAGGAGGAAAACATGATGCCAGTGGCACGTCAGGGAATGTTCACGAGATTTCTCTTGATGACACCTTACCCATTTATGACGAAGAGCCTGCAAACATGGTACAAGGTGATGTTGGTTATGATGTATATGCTGATGACATGCCGCATATTAAGCATTCTGAACCTAATTATGACAAACATGGGATGGAAAAGAGTGATAGAAATACCACTTCTGATTCATCCGATGTAAGTCATAATGGGGGAGAGATTGTTCAGAATGCTATAGTACATCATGAAAATTGTATTATAACTGCTTCATCGTCTGCTTCTGATTCCAAGATTAAAGAGCTCGAAACGATCGTAGCTCGGCAATCAAAAGATCTTGAGGATGCCAAACTTGAATTTTCTAAGAAAACGGTCAAATTTGAAACATACTTTGAAAAACTTGAAAAATCAAACGTTGTTCTTGAAAGAAAATTGGATCAAACTGTTTTAGATTCTAAAGCTAAAAAGGATAATCTTTTGAAACAAATTCAACTGCTTGAATCTAAGTTCGCATCCCAAGATAACTTGCTCAAAGAGAATGAGACTTTAAAGGCCCAAGTACAGGAAAAGGTTTTTGCTATAGCTGCGTTGAAAAACGAGTTAAGGAAAAGTAAAGGACCTAGTGTGGACACTAAGCTTGAAAAACCATCAATCTTGGGGAAACCGCCTACAAATCAGTTCGTCAGACAACCGATTGTCAGACAACCTACTGCATTTAGATCCGAGCTACCACAATCCTCGAGACCGCGGTTTGCCTCCCAAGTTGATTTGGTTCAGTTTTCTAGACCAGTCACTCCAGCAACTAGGCCCAATGTGATCACTCCAGCTTTATCAAGACCAAATCATATGATTGCATCTAGTTTCCCTAAAAATACCAAGACCACGTCTAGAACTAGTTCAAATGACGTTTGCCATGAATCTGATCTTAGGGAAGCTAAGCAAAACACACACATGTGAGAGATAGGAATTTCAAACCTAGTCAGATGCCTTCTAGTTTACCCAACACTGCTAACCGTAGCATGTCCAATCCTAGGAGCATCAATCAATCATCTAGGGTTTCTAGATCTTACTCGGACATTAAATATGCTACTTGTAAAACATGTAGAAAATGTGTCTTTACGGCAAATCATGATTCCTGTATCAAAAAATTGCTTAATGAGGTGAACTCCCGTGCTAGACTTAAATCCCAGTGGGTTGCTAAAATCAAACCTGTTGGCAAAATGTGGCACCCCACTGGTAGAACTTTCACTCTTGTAGGAAACGAGTGCCCTTTAACTAGGATAGTCTCCGATTCTACTAAGTCTACTAGGGAGGAAACTGATAAAGATGATATTTCACTTACGCCTAAACTTAAGGTTTTCTATAAAAGGAAACGTTTGCCAGCCAAGACTAGTGAATCATCTACTCAGGTCGCCTCTGAAACAAGTAAAGCCAACTGTGAACCCCCATGTGCTTCTATAATTGATATCGCTAACCCACGTCAAAGCATGCAAATTCCTAATGAGATTGCAGGTACCAAAGTTGATGTTCCAAAAGAACGAAGCGGTCCAATCGTTGTGTACCGTTCAACTAAGGACACTCTTAGAGTTTGGTTGCTGAAGAAGCAGATATCAGAGAAACAAATGTCTCAGGGGATTCATGGTTAAGCTGCACAAGGACTTACAGTCACATAACAGACTGTAACTCGATCTCAAAAGACAGGAAAGTTCATCCCAATGATGACTTATCCTAAAAACGAGAAATTCATTTTTCTCGGGCATGAGCTTATATCAAAAACATTCCAAGTTTTTAAGCTCATGCATTAAGGCTTATAGATAAATGACAGTCTGTAACCCGTTCTTCAAAGGCAGGAAAGTTTATCGCCGATGATAAACTTATCCTTACAACGAGAAATTAATTTTTCTCGGGCATGAGCTTATATCGAAAACATTCCAAGTTTTTGAGCTCATGCACAATGACTTACAGTTAAATGTCAGACTGTAACTCGAACTTAAAATAAAGGAAAGTTTATCTTTTATATGAACTTATCCTCTTAACGAGAAATTCACCTTTCTCGGTCATGAGCTTGTATTAAAACATTCGAAGTTTTAAGCTCAGAAGGGAAAGTGTATCTTTTAAATAAGAGAATTTTTCCTCATAACGAGAAATTAACATTTCTCGGTCATGAGCTTTCCGTTAAAACAGTCAAAGTTTTCAAGCTCATGAAAACGACTTCTAAGTAAATGTCAGCTTAGGACTCGTTCTTCAGATAAAAGGAAAGTTTATCGCCGATGATAAACTTATCCTTAACAACGGGAAGTTTACAACTTCTCGGACTTGAGCTCGTTTTATAAGATATTCAACATCTTAAGCTCAAGTAATTGGTTTTCAAAACTTTGAACACAATTTTTCGAGAATTTCTCAAAAGGTTTTTCTAAATCTTTCAAAATTGTGTGTTCAAAAATGTTTTGATAAAAAGAGCATGTCTTCTGGAATCGATAATATTTACGAACCTAGAAATGTCATTCAATAATGACACGGGGTTGTAAATAAAGTTCGAGCAGAAGTTCAAACTTTTAAAACATGCTCAAAATGGTTTGCTATTATTTCTGATAGTAACCCGCTTTTCACTTTGAAGTCAAGCATTTCACCGAAAAGCTTTGACTTCAAAATCCGAAGTTATCAACTCCTCAATCCGAAGTCCGTTGCAATTGATATCTACATACTAGACGATGCGACTGCTCAAACGACGACTACAACTCTTTAAGTAGAACACAGGTCAACAATTGAGGGGGAGCAATTGTCCAGCATTCAGAATCTTTGATGCCGACAGTGCCATAGTTCACAAGTTGGTGTCAAGACAACGATATCAATTGTCCATGTGGTGTAAAGGAGAAGATAATTTCAGAAGTTACGAGGAAGACCAACATTCGTGAACAAGAACCATGTGCTTCTTTCATATGCTGTTCTCCATTATTCAGGTCCAACCTCGTCCATTGCTAATCTTGTGAATACATTATCATATATTGATCTTTGCACGTGTTAAATACCTTACACTTGTGTTTAAAAGGTATTTAATTTACGTTTCAAGTACACCCTCATTAATTTGAGGGGGAGCTTGTGTCATTCATGAAGATAATTGGATTTACATTTTTTTTCCAAATTTTCTTAAAATGCTATTAAATCAATTGATATTAAAAACATCGACTGGGTTAATATTTTTAATATGGGGGAGAAAATGTGATTTAATATGGGATATGATCAATCATAAATGGTTTGACTTAACGTGTTAGTTCATCCCGACATGTGCGAAATGTTTTCGAATATCGTAGCATATGTTAAGGGGGAGCAAAATGGATTTGCACTTAAAAATGGATTTCATGGTGACATACACTTACCCAAAACATCTCTATTCACGACGGTGAAGATTGTGGTGACATAAGGATGGTAGGATGGGTTAAAGTCCAATGATTTCTCTAGAACAGGAGGAATCTTCCCAAGGACATTCCATAGCTAGAAATAGTAGTCCTTAGGAAAGATGGAGAAAGAATGTGAACGTAGCTGAATGCCGACCAAGTACTTAAGTTAGCACTGGAACAATCACAACAAGGTGCTAGTGATGACGTATTGGTAAGCATTGAAGGGGTTGAAGAATGAAAAAGAATTATAAAAGATAAAGGGTGTTAAGAAAGAAGCCCTCCTTACAACCTTAGGCAGAAACCGGGTCAATTCATATGCTATTGAGATCATTTTTAATGATTCTTGATATTGAAGAAAGACATCATGGACCCAGTGATGCAATGCACAACCCTTCCCAGCTAACTCAAATATCTCTCAAAAGGTATTTGTTTTAATCACACAGAGATCAACACATTATCTATTGATTTATTCACTCCGAATAAATTGGTATTGAAAAGGTGGCACTCCTCTCCAGCCTCCGATAACTAAAATCCAAAATGCACGATCGAGTCTAGAGCCATTTGAGATCATCAAATATCTCATTAGGACACACTTTCATATTTACTTGCTTCTTCACACACTGTGAAAAGTAAGAAAGATCTTAAGAGTCCTACGTAAAATCTTCATGATCTTGCCTGAACATCTGAGTAATACGAAAGTATTTACAATGAAGATGGAAATCCTTCTTGAGCGAATATCAAAAAGCTCATGGTAGGTAACTTGTGCGATTCTTTATGAATCAAACTTGTGATAACTGGAAAGCAACAGTGGTTTAATTCTTAAATGAATTTAAACACGTTCCAGGCCTCTACGCATTATCATATGATCTTGCCAGAACACTCAGAGTGATTCTTTATTGATCACAGTGACGAGTGGAAATCCTTCTAGTGTTAACATCAAACAGCACTTGGTAGGTAACTTGCAAGATTCTTTATGAATCAAGCTAGTGACAACTGGAAAGCAACGATGGTGCGGTTCTTAATTGAACTTCACTTGTTCCAAGAACATGAATTGACGGCTTCAAATCATGCGGATAATATTATCCAAATGATTCACTCTTTACGTTCGCAGTCAGCTTTGGACGGTCGAGTAAAGAGAACGGGTTTACCCGCGAAATCTTGTCAAGGAGGTTCTTTATTGAAACTACCTGCCACAAGTACGATATTTAATATCGTCCAACGGTCTTCATCGACCGGAGGTAAAATGCTACCGAATTAGAATGAAATGTTCAAGGCCATTTCATCCGTGTATATGGTTTGTTGCTAACTGTCTTATGCAGCGTAACAAAAAGGTGGCATTGCGGTGTATAATCCAGAAGAAGTCGTCACCACATGCTTATACTACATACACTTAGTACTTCAACAAATTCAAAGAAAGTCCGAAGGTCAAGTCTTCCGCTGTATCAAACTCTGAAGCTTTCAAGAATTTAAAGGTATAAGTATGTGGAACATGAAGTCACGAAGAGGCAAATTTCACAAGTGATGAATGCACAAGGTCAAGGCAAGGAAACATGCTCAAGACTAAAGTCAAAGATCATATCAAGCATATTCACAAGAACAAGATCGAAGACTCAAGCTTAGATGCTAGGTTTAAGATTTTGTAAAATGGTGTGACCTCCCTTAGGGGGAGATTGTTGGAAATATGTTTTCCCAAAGGAAGTCTCGGTCACATCATTATTAGCATAGATCACGAGCCATAGAATATTTAGAACTTTGTAACTTGGAGCGACCTCCCTTAGGGGGAGATTGTTGGAAATACGTTTTACGTATTTATGAAGGATCGGTCGCTCCAACGATAATTATGTAATGGGCTCGTGGTCCACTTAGCAATGTATAGTCCATATAGCCCACATGTAGGGTGGGCTATATATATACCCCTCCTAGCATGTTAGGAGGGGTTGGTAGTTCATACATTTCACAATAATTCATTAATCTAATTTCCCTTTCTCTCTCTACTTTTCCATTCTCTCCTTTCTCTCTCTACCCCTCATCTCCTTCTTCCCCATTTCCACCATCTAATCAATAGATCATCCATCATTTACCAAATCCTTAGAATCCGTAGACCTTCAAGGCAGCATAAGCAAGGAAGATTCTGATGGCCTCAAGTCTAGCAACAGGTGCAAATGTTTCATCATAATCAATTCCTTCAGTCTGAGAGAACCCCTATGCTACCAGTCTTGCCTTGTCCCTGATGATGTTCCCAATTTCATCCATCTTATTTCTATAGATCAATCTAGTGCATGTGATATTCGTTCCAGGTGGAGCTTGCACTAGTGTCCATACTTTGTTCCTTTTGAACTGATTGATTTCTTCTTGCATAGCAGCTACCCATCCTTCTTCTACCAGAGCCTCAGCTACTCTTTTAGGTTCAATTTGTGAAAGAAAATCAGCAAATAGACATTCATTGGCTGAGGCTGACTCTGAGTCTTGGATTCGCTGTCTGGTTGTGACCCCTGCATTTGGTTCCCCAATAATGTTGACAAGAAGAATGTGTTGATCTCTTGACCACTTATTTTGAGGAGCTGGGGATTCAAGAACAGGGGTACTTGAGGGCACAGCTGGTACAATTTGAGTCTCATCCTGCTGACTAGGAGGGCTTTCTTCAAAGACTACTTCAGTGTCAGAGTCTTCTTCAGCCATATCAAGGGAAGCTATTTCATTATCAGCAGGAGAATCTTCATAGATTTGAAGAATTTGTGAGTCATCAATATCATGAGAAGGACCATCAGAGATTTGAGGTTCTTCTTCATCAAGTTCCTGAGAGGTGGGAACTTCTATGTTGTGAGTAGACAGAGGGTCAAAAGCAGGGACATAAGGAGTGAGAGTGTTGTGATGATCCCTATAATCGTTCGACTCGATGGTTATGAACCATTATATCTAGGTTGATCATCGTTCATATGATAACATAGCGGAAAAGAACAATGATCATAACAAGGTGTTTAGGCACATAAGAACACGAATTAAAACAAATGGGATGTTCATTATATTAATAACAAACATCCACTAGACGTGTATACATTAAATCCCACGTCTAGTGCGACACACACTTTAGGTTTACATTGTGATTGAATGATATTTATTATAAAAACCTACGTATGTTTTCTTTATATACTAGAAAACATAGCTTACAAAGAAAGCTAAAGTAATAAAAAGACTCCAACGGCTTGTTCTTTTGCAACTTGTACTTTTTAGCCCTTGTCTTCTTATTTTGTTGTGTTTTGACTTATCAACTCAATAATTCGACCCAACAATCTTCCCCTAGTTGATGATGTCAAAACACTCCTCTTAAGCGTGAATCCTTTGTATGTAGTACATGATCTCCAAGAAGCTTCCCCTTAAGTATAGCACATATTCTTCCCCTTTTTGACACATCAATAGGGAATATGTGAAAGTATGCAATCTTGTAGATTCTCCAAAAGTAGCTCTATGTAATGATCCTGAAGAAAAATAACTTTAATAATTTTGATGTAGAAGTAAGATAACCCAACCTTGTGTTCCATGTCTTGTACTATCCACGTGACTAAGAACTTATAGAGGAGGATATAAGTAGACCTCGATCCCTTGTCAATATTCTCATCCTTTGTGAGACACTGAGCACGATAATGTAACTCCTTCAAGTGTTATGACAAGTCTTCGTCACCAACCATGTAAAGCACGAACAAGTTACCTTTAAAGTCAGTGGCTGAGGTCCACGACTTTAAGATATGATAGAACACAAACTTGCGCAAATCTTCTTCAATCATCAATCTTACCATAAGAATTCTTCCCCTTAAGCTAACACCTCTTCATGACGAATTTGAATGAAATAACATCTTCATACCATATGTAAAAGTGTTATGCTGAATAACTCTTTTGCAAGGCTATCTCGATTACATAGTTTAAATATCCATCAAATTCCCACGAATAATTGCTATCTCGCTTTAAAATCAATAATCCATTTAAAAATATCCGAGCCATAAATATCAACATGATATTCTATATTAAAACGGAGATTCCATGTACCTTTGTGTGTATAATTCTCCTTTTTGTGTGCTTAAAACGTACCAGTTTTCTCAAACAGCAGCAATCAGTGTGTTACCCGAGAACCCTTACTGTCCAATATCCACATTCATTACCCGATATCGGACAAGACGTATCAGCGTTTGAAGAACATATCTCGGACAACACTGTCAACTCCATCAGTGTTGACTTATTCCTGTCAGCGTCGAAACCCTTCCTGTCAGCGCCCAAGTAACAAACGTCAGTGCCAACCTAAAATCCTGACAGCGGTCATTCTTATCAGCGTCAAAACATAAACCTGTCAGCGTTCAATCTCGTGTGACCCTATATCTTACATGTGATTTACCATGACACGTTTGTAAATTGTAAGGCACAAGAACTATGAACGTGTAAACCTGTGACCACTGTATATCTGCTGTTTATACTTGATCTGCTCATGGACCACATGTTTGGCAGCGTTCAACCAAGTACCTGCTACCTGTTGCGATCCCACCATTTCTGTATCTTCAGGCATTACAAATCCTTAGGTTTTCATATTAATAAACAGATCTAGGTTATAAAAACCCTAATCTGTCATTATATTGAAACCCTAGACAAGTATCTTAATCTTTCCATTCGAAACCCTAATTAGGGTTATGATAAACTTGTAATAGGATCTGAATTTTATGAACCATATGCATGTTATAACAGCCACAAACTACAATTCTTCCTGCTTTTAAGTAGATCTAGGGTTTGAAGAACCCTAGTTCATGATTTCATGTGAAAGCAGAAAACTGAAAATCTTCCATCAGCCAACTTCGACGCTTAATAACTTTTGCCTGGGGATAAAACTCGACAATCCCTCCGGTGGATGTTTAGATCTATGTATGTAGAACACACATCTAAAATTTCGTGACGATCCAACGGTTCAATCAAAAGTTATGACCTTCTGAATACTGCTGCGCACACAAAAACGTCCAGAAAAATTCAATACGAATTTTTCTTCTCTTCACCATACACGAACACCTCGTCGTACCTAGATATCATGAGCCTTAGGCTCTGATACCAATTGATGATCCCTATAATCGTTCGACTCGATGGTTATGAACCATTATATCTAGGTTGATCATCGTTCATATGATAACATAGCGGAAAAGAACAATGATCATAACAAGGTGTTTAGGCACATAAGAACACGAATTAAAACAAATGGGATGTTCATTATATTAATAACAAACATCCACTAGACGTGTATACATTAAATCCCACGTCTAGTGCGACACACACTTTAGGTTTACATTGTGATTGAATGATATTTATTATAAAAACCTACGTATGTTTTCTTTATATACTAGAAAACATAGCTTACAAAGAAAGCTAAAGTAATAAAAAGACTCCAACGGCTTGTTCTTTTGCAACTTGTACTTTTTAGCCCTTGTCTTCTTATTTTGTTGTGTTTTGACTTATCAACTCAATAATTCGACCCAACATGTTGGAGTGATGATGACTGGTAGGTCTGGGTTCTGTGAACTCATCACTTGGGAAAGAAATATTTTCATTAAAATCTATTTCATCACCCTCTGTTCCTATTCTCTGTATGACTTCATCATCTTCATTGAATCTGACATGGAATGTTTCTTCTACTTCTTATCTTCTGATGTTGAATACTCTGAAGGCTTTGGCTGTTGGAGAGTATCCCAAAAAGAAACCATCATCAGCTTTTTCATCAAACTTTCCAAGTTTATCCCTGTAGTTATAAATAAACACAGGGCATCCAAACACATGAAAATAGCTGACGTCTGGAGATCTTTTTCTGAAAACTTCATAGGAGGTTTTACCATGTCTTTTGACAATGATTGATCTGTTTTGAGTGTAGCAGGCAGTGTGAACAGCTTCTCCCCAAAACTGCTTTGGTAATGTTGCACCATTTAACATAGTTCTTGCTGCTTCAATCAAAGTCCTGTTTCTTTTTTCAGCCACACCATTTTGTTCAGGAGTGGCAGCTGAAGAGAAGTTCTGAGAAATCCCTTTTTCATCACAAAATGATTCAAGTTGATGATTCTTGAATTCTGTACCATTATCACTTCTTAGAGATTTGACTCTAACATCATTCATATTTTCAACATGTCTGATGACGGACATGATGGTTTCAGCTGCATCACTTTTCCTTCTGAGGAAGAACACCCATGTATATCTTGAAAATTCATCAACTATGACCAAGGTGTATTTGTTGTGATTAATGGTTTGAGGTTTGACAGGCCCAAACAAATCCATGTGAAGGAGATGTAAGCACTTGTCAATAGAGAATGATTGCCTAGTCTTGAATGAAGACCTGTGATGTTTTCCTTTGACATAGGCAGGACACGTTTTGTCTTTGGAAAACATTACTGAAGGTAGACCAGCAACCAAGTTTTGAGTGGCTATCTTATTGATGTTCTTGAAGTTGAGATGAGACAGTCTTTTGTGCCACAGCCAGTTGACACTTTCAGAGGCTTTGGCAAGAAAACAATTTGAACTGTCTTCAGAGCATACAGCCATGTTGATGACATAAACATCTCTCCTTCTAGGTGCAATCAGCACAACATCATTGTTTTTGTTGAATATGGTTCCCTGAGTCTTAGTAAACAAAACCTTATAGTCAGCATCACATAATTGGCCGATGCTAATAAGATTGTGTTTAAGACCATTCACATATGCAACCCTGGTAAATGTGATCCCATTGCAGTTTACTGAGCCATATCCTTCTGTGTCACCTGAAGAGTTATCTCCAAACACCACTTTGGGACCAGGCTCCTTTGAGTATCTGTGCAGGTATTGTTGAATCCCTGTCATGTGTCTAGAACAGCCACTATCTAGATACCATACCGATTCCTTGAGATATTTCTGCACAGATATATAGAAACAGATTAGTTCCTATGGTGAACCCACTTTCCAGTGGGTTCCCTGAATTGCTTGTTAGCAACTCTTGTGTTCTTGAAAAACTTTTGGCGTTGGGATGGACAGTTCATTGTTTCATGGTTATAGCTCCCACAGATATCACACCCAGGGAAGTCACCACACTCGTCTGAGTGATGGTCTGTGAACCCACAGAATTTACAGGGAGGACAAGGTTTGTAATTTCCCTGTTGCCTTTTGGAACTCTATGGTCTGTCCCTAGAGGGTGTCTGAGCTCTTTTAGCTGCCATGTGTCTGTCATGATCTAAGGTCGAATGGTGAGAATTTTTACATACATTGCAATAAGGTTTGATTAACCTTTCCCCTTTGGGTTCACCTAGGACTGACTTAGGTTCATGAGAAGTAGAGCATTCAGTGGAAGGCTTAATGTGTTGTTTCAAGAGTTCTACTTCTTTCATAAGAGACAACAGGCGATCTTCAGTGGTAGGGTCAACCTTATTCACAGCTTTAGTAGTAACATGCTTAAAAGCTACTTGTTTACCAGTTTGTTTAGCAGGCACATGAAAAACTTTAGCTGGAGGATTCTCAATATCTGTCCTAAGTTCATCCTTAGCAGATCTAGAAGAACTGCTAGGTTCAACTCCAGAGAGTTTGGGAAAAGGTGGTAGCTCAGCCACATCTTCAGAGACAGGGTCATTTGTCAAAGAGGTATCTGACATATGAATAGTCTTTGTAGATTTAAAGACAATGTCTTTGGGTTTGGTGAGAATCCTCAGCTTATTTTTCTTAGCAGATATATCCCTTTTTAAATCATCAGGCACTTCATCCCTAAGCAATTCATCAATAGTAAACCTAGCACACAACCATTTTTCAATAATCTTGTTCAACTCAGTGACTTGATCATTTAAAGCTATGTTTTTCAAGGTTAATCTAGCTACTTCATTTTGCAGGGATATTTTCTCTAAATTAACCCGCCTGAGAGTTTCACATTCAGCCTTAGCATTTATCATTTCAGATTTAACAGAGTGAAACTTATCAAGTAGGTTCTTTCTTTGTTCCTCAACAAAGTGCAAATCAACAATGGTGTAATCAAGGACATGCTTACGTTCATCACTATCAGACATAGATAAAAGCCTGTGTACCTTTTTCATTGTGATGTCAACCCATTGTCCTGATCTAGCATCACCTTTTCCAACAGCTGGTTCATCCTCAGCTATTGCCATAAAAGCCCTGACTCTTGTGGTGTCTTCTTCATCTGAAGTCAGTGGTTCATCATTCCAATCATAAGTTTCAGCAACCAACCCTTTCTCTATCTTTTTCTCACCACCTTTCTTTTTGGACAGAGCTTCAATCTTCAAGTTCATTTGTTCTAACTCAGCTTTAAGTGCCTTGTACTTATTTTTGTAATCTTTCTTCTCAATGTCTGAAGAATTTGATTGAGATGAGTTGTTATGTTGTTTGAACTTGTAGGGTTTGGATGAAGATGATGGATAAGAGGGTGAGGATGTCTTCGTAGAAGGACAATCTTTTTGATAATGTCCAAGCTTTCCACAGGCAAAACATGTTTCTTTTGACCTATCGGTTGGTTTACTAGCTGATCCTACTCTTCCAGATCTTTTGTAGTATCTTCTTTGGTTGGCTAGCAACGCTCTTTCATGGAATTCTGCATTGAGGTCTGACAAGAACTCTTGGCTGCTACGGGTATCTTCTTCAATATCAGAATCGCTGTCATGAGGATGTGTTGAAGAGATCAAAGCTTTGGAAGATGCTCCTTGGACTACAAATCTTTCAGTCTCTGATTTGTAGATAGTATCGATCAGCCCTTCTTCATAATTGTACTTACCATAGAGCTGAGCAAGGGTATCATTTTTTATTGAGTTGTTAGCTGTCTGAGTCTGATTCATGCTCAGCCACTTTCTTAGAAGGCTGTTGACAAAAGTAGCATTGATCTCAGCTTGACCAATAGTGATATCATTCATAGCCAGGTCATTTAGAAGAATCTTCAGCCTAGTATAGGTTTGTTGAACCTTTTCACCTTCAAGTTACTTAAAGGCATTAAACTGAAGTCTGAGTGCCTGAATCTTTGTCTCTCTTGTTTCAGAGGGTCCTTCATGGCCAAGAATGAGGTATGTCCACATTTGTTTAGCTGTGGGACACTGAATGACAGACTTCATGATATGCTTGGGAAGACAGGAAATTATGATGCTTTTGAGACGTTTATCTTGGTTTGCTAATTTCCTATCAGCTGGAGTCCATTGTTTGAGAGGTTTGGGAAGAGGGTTTTCTTCAGTGGATGTAAGCGCCATGGGAATATATGGACCATTTTCTAAAATTTCTAAGAGAAAAGGTTCAAGTCCATCAAGGTATACAAGAATTTGACTCTTCCAACTGGCAAAGTCTTCTTCATCAAAGACTGGTACACTGGTTACATGTGATCCACCTCTTGAGTCAAGAAGTTGGGGTAGATCATCGTCATTGGCTGGAGGGTTAAGTCTTGGTGAAGATGGGTTTGTGGAAGGTGATTGTGGGCTAGAAGTTTCCGGCATTGTGGATCTTGATTATAAAACTGAGAACGATGTTTCTTGAAGGTTTTAATATCAAACACCGCTCTGATACCAAATGAAAGTCCCTAATCAATGCAAGAAACCCTAATCTTAACTTAATCAACACAAGGTATTACTTTTCAAACGTAATCTTATTATTGTATAATAAAGAATTACAAGTGTTATGGATAACACAGTTTGATGACAATGTGTTGTGCACACTTTGAACAACAATAAACCCTAACTTATGAATACAGTCGTAGTTGTTTGATTCACTAAGTTATATGCACTAATGTTCTTAATATCTCAAAGTGTTGAAACATTAATGCATGGATACACATCCTATTTATAGTGTTACGAGTTTGACTTAAACAGTACTTGATGTCGACTACACAAGCTTTTACAAGTTCCCACATCAGTCACATGATGTCCTTCTATTCTTGGTAGTCTTCCATTATGCTTTAAGGAACAGTTGTCAAAAACAGTTTCCTTATTCTTCATAGTCTCGAACACACAAATGGCATGTCCAAAGTGTGCTGAGAGTTATCAGGGTATTGCCACCCCTGTTAACTCTCAACCCCTCAGAGTCCCTGATACATCTTGGCTGTTATCCATTACAGCCAATGAGTATGTCTTCAGGTAATTCTTCGACTTCCCTGACAATGTCTCTGACATGGACTCCTCTGAGGTTGCTCACAGAGACTTGGATCTCTGTGAGTCTTGTGAAACTTGCCTGCCTCCTAGGCACAGGCAAGGGACTATCTATCAGCCTAATTATGTTTAAATCAATGATCAGGGAATCTAATAAGTTTAGATTCCCAACACAGTTACTCCCACCATTATTTATGGTCAATTAACCCCCCTGACTCATTCATCTCACTCATAACACACACACATCCGATCCTACTCTCTCAACCCTAACAAAACTCATCTTCCATTCCTATTAATCAAGATCCATAGCTGCCCTGGTATACTAACCTGCTCACAACAAGGTCACCTATCTAGGAGATGGTCCACACCCTGATGATTTCACTGACATTCTGGACTTCATTGAGGCTTCGAACCTCAGGTATGCTTTTACTGTCTGTCCCATTGTGTATGATAGTGTCATTCGTCAGTTTTGGGCTTCTGCTCGTCTTGTGGCTGTGGTTGGTCGTCCACGTGACCTCCATGCTACCATAGATGGATGTTCATACGTGGTTTCTGAGGCTTCTATTCAAAGTTCCCTTCATCTTCAAGATGAAGGTGGTGTTGTTTTCATCCCCAATGCGGAGGTGTTGGAGGGGATGGCTGCACTTGGGTATAATCATGGGGGGAAGTTTAACTTCCAAAAGAATCGGTTTTCCCCCCAATGGAAGCTTCTAGTGCATTTTCTGATTCATTGTTTAAGTCCCAAGTCTGGGAGTTGGGATGCTTTCCCTACTCCTTTGGCTACTGGTCTCATTTGCTTAGCAAAGGGTAGGGTTTTTAATTTCTCTCGTTATTTGTTTGAGGGGATGGTTAGCAATCTGTCTAGTGCTGGTTCTAGGAAGAAGTTTCTGATGTATTCTAGGTTTTTACAACAGATACTTGTTTGTATACCTCGTGATAGGGCTGAACATGCGCCTTCTAAGCTTACTGCCAAAGTATACTATAATATGGTCCATGGGTATAGCGGGGAGTGGAGGCCCCTTACTGCGGCCATGTTGGGGCTGGCTCAGGGTCCTCCTGAGGGTGTTGTTCCTCAGGTTGAACAAGCCGAGGAGGAACCTCAATTAGATGATGACCCAATGGAGAAGGAGGATCATGCTGGTGGTGGACCTCATGTGGTTGAGGAAGAGCTGGTTGAGGAAGTGGTGGTTGAAAGGCCATCCACTTCCAAGGCTGCTCCTTCTTCATTGCCACATTCGTCTCCATTTGTGGAGACTCCCCCTCCTAGTCCTGCTCCACACTCTTCTGATAAGCCTTCTGGTTCTAGTGCTCCTAATGTTGACCCATTTGTTGCTTCTGGTTCCAATGACGCCTTCCCTGACCCAAGTCCCCTTGGTGGGAAAGTGGAGGAGCCTATTACACTTACTTCTCTACTTGATCTTATGCACAGGTATCATGCACGGATTGTTTCCTTGGAAGCAGATTTGAATCAACACCGGAAGCTTACTAGGGAATTTTTTTCTTCCCATGGCTGACCGAATCAAAGCCTTGGAGACTCAGTAAAGGCGACGAAAGAAGCATGTGGTTCACTCTGATTCTGATGAGGAGGTTAAGGATCGTGTTGAGGACGGTTTGACTTTGTTGGCAAAGGCTGCCTTTGCTGATATATTGTATGATGATTTGCCGATTCCTCCGACTTCCTCTAGTGTTCCTTCTCCTTCTGCTGTTCCCACACCAATGGAAGGTGCTTCTGGTCCTACTGCTGGTTCCAATGCTGGTCCATCCCATGATCCAAAGGGGAAGGCTCCCATGACTGATGCTCCCTCACCACCTCGCAAGCGTACACGCAGACAGCTTGAGGAGGATAGGTTGGGTGAGGAGGCTGCTCAAAGAATGCAAGCCGAATTTGATCAAGATGCTCGGGCTGAGGAGGCAGCGCTTCAACAGCAGGGACGTGAACAAGTGCAGCATGATGCTATGCATTGGAATGATAGTGATTGGATGCAGGTGTTGACTATTCTTACCAAGGATTATTCCCAGTTCATTGATCTTTTGGGTTCAAATGTGGATGAGCATAACTGTATTCCTCGGGCCATGGTGTTAATGCGCAAGCATCAGTTGGCGCTTGCTGCACAGCTTCGTGAGAAGCGTAAAAACAGACCTTTGTCGAGAGCTGAGGAGCGAAAGCAGACGCAGAGATATGTGAAGTATCAGTCGGCTGCCTATTTCACTACTGGTTAGAAGTGGGACAGGGTTCAGGCTTTGTCTTTTGATGAGCTTAAGGCTCTCTATGAACGTATGGTCAAGCAACAGAGCACCCCAATTCCGGAGCGATTTATTTATCGTCCTTCTCCACGTGTGGTGACCACTTCTTCACCTGCTGTTACTACTGGTCCTACATCTGATACTACTCCTGGTTCAGCTGCTATTCCATCGGTTTTTGCTGCTTCTACAGTTGGTACCACCCCTACTCCTTCGGTTGCTCCTCCGGTTTCTTCTTCAGGTCCTGCTACCACCACCAAACATGCTACCACCACCACCTTTGCTACCACAACGACCACTGCTGCTACACCTGCTATGGCATCACCATCACCACCCGTGCCGGGTTCTCAACCTATTCCTTCTTCTAGTGCAGCTCATGTTGATCATTTGGGTGGGCAAACTATTGATTTTACTTCTACTGCTCCCACTTCTGCTGCTCAGGTAAAGGTAAAGGTTGAACCCTCGCCTAGTGATCCCACACCTCGCCGTTCGCTTCACAAGAAATTGGCTCGACGTGTTCGACGTGGCAAGACCGTTCCCTATGAGAAGCGTGCTCCCGAAATCTTATTGATGCAGCTTCTGATAGTGACTCTGATTTGCCTTTGGGTAATGGATATATTACTGGTTGGACGGTTGCGCATTCCACGACTCTTCCTGGTATGGTATCTCATAGGATTATTCTGAGTGATGGGTCTGTTAGGTTTGCTTTGGGTCTGCAAGGTATTTTGTCTTGGGCGGATCGTAAGGATCTTATGGGTTTATATGGGTTTGTGGATGCCGGCATGCCTGTTCATCCTAATGATGTGCCTTCCTGGCCTGGTCTACGAGTATGGGCTGATTTGAAGATGATGCTTGATGCCCCTCCCCATGCTCCTATCTCTGGTGTCAGGAAGGATCAGCCACAATGGGTTATTCAGCGATGGAAGTTGTATGCGGGCTGTGGTGTGCACATGTTAGAGTTGGAATCTGGTCTTATGGTATTCATGCTCACCGACTTGGATTATCCGTTGACGATTGCTTCGATGGAGGCTATGTTGGCTTGTCACTTGCAGATCTCGAATGCCCCCTCCGGGAATGAGTCTTCTATGGCAACTGCTTTGGTGGAAGGGATCCAGGCTCGTTTGAAAGCTGATAAGATGGTTGCTTCTGGTCTCTGAAATGGTTGGTTTGTAAGTGTTTATGTTTTTTTGTGTTTTTGATTATTTGTTCATATTGCAATTCTTTTCCCCAAATGTAAAGTGACTGGTGACTTTCATTCATTATAGTTAAAAAAAAAAACACAAATTGATTTATATAAAAAAATATACTTTTTATATAATATCTGCTTATACTTTAAACACATCATAGATTTTACACTTGTGGATATAATACCATCTGCTGATTCATACATTGGGTTCTAGTTGCTGATTCATACTTGTGCTGGTTACTGGTTTCATCTGGTGTTGGACTTGGTCCTCACAACACATGGTCCTCAACTCACCATGTCTAACCGACAAGAAAGAGTTGATTCACTTAAGGGTACGGCTCCTGGTGTGATTCTCAAATCCGTTGATGGTTGCCAGTTTACCCAAAACTGGATGGTTTTCACTTGCCATGGTCCTAGACTGAAAAGTGGCTAATCCAAGGGGGTACGACTCTTGGTAAAGATTTTATCAAATCCGTTGATAGCTGTAATAGCTTGCTTAAAGCTATAGGGTTTTCAACTCACCGATGCTTCATTGCTGAGAGTTGGCGAGTCCAGAGGGGTATGGCTTCTGGTAAAGACATATCAAATCCGTTGACGGCTATGATGGTTTGCCTAAAATCATCAGGGTACCCCCACTCACCATTGATTCACGTTCTAAGAGTTGGGCTAGGTTCTGGTCTCCCAGGGTGATGTTTATTCCACCAGAAAGACTGGCTAGCCCAAGAGAGAGCAGCTACTTGGTAAGGCTCATCAAATCTGCTCATGTTGTTGTAATGATTGAACACGATGCTGATTTGTTTCAAGCTTTGGAGAAGCTTCTAGTGTTCCATGTTGCAGCGATTTTTCTGTTTCTTATGTTGCCGATGTTGCTGTTTCTTTTGCTGTTTCAATCCTCAAGCTTTATTTCACGTTTTACCAGGAAACTTGAACTCAACAGGTCAAATTCAAGTTTAGGGGAGGATTGTTAGGACCATTGGAATAGTTATTGTAATAGGTAGACTAGGAGGTATGTAGTTCCTCCTGGTCCTAGTAGTAGTAGGAGCAAATCGTGCTCCTGGTCCTAGTCAAAGTCAAACTTTATTATTTATTTATTATTCTGTTAGGATATACATGAGATATGTTAGGAAAGGATATGCATATCAGTTTTACACGTTTTGTTTAATGATGTATTAGGGTTTCCTTATAGTATAAAAGGAACCTGAGGCAGAAGGGTTAGAGACACCTTCATCAAACATAGTTCTAGTCATTATCAATATTAGAAATCCTTAGAAAGGATCAAGTCTTTATAGTTATTCTGTTCTTCTTTATTATATTTGTATTCTGCATTTATATTGTGTATAGAGTCTCTCTGTGAATAGACTTGTGATTATAGAAGTCGTTCACCGTTCCTGACAGGCTGCAAGATCCACATCTAGTGGACCCAACAAACACTTTCTTAGCGGTGTAGTTGGGACCAAAGTGACCACCAGTGGGTCCTTTATGGCAAGCATCAAGGATTTGCAAAGCTGCCGGTCCATCAACACATCGACGAATGATCAGATCAGCGTATTGTTTGAAGAGATAAGGGTCATCCCAGAAGTAAGTCTTAACATCTTTAAAGAATTCTTTTCATGGGATGTTAACCCTTTGATGAGAATACCACCCGCTAAGTAGTTCGCAATGTCCGCAAACCACGGGGTGTCATCAAGATTGGACTAAATAGTCATTAAGGTCTCAAGGGGAAAAGAGTCATTGATCTCTTGGTTCAGATGATCCCCTTGATACGGATCCTCAAGTCTTCTCAAATGATCCGCTGCTAGGTTTTGGTCTCCCTTTTTGTCACAAATTTCAATGTTGAATTCTTGAAGGAGCAAAACCCAACGAAGAAGTCTTGGCTTAGAATCTTGCTTAGTTAACAAGTACTTCAACGCGGAATGGTCGGTGTACACGATGGTGGTGGAAAGGACAAGATAGGGGCGAAACTTCTCAAAAGCATACACTACAGCTAAAAGCTCTTTTTCGGTAGTGGTATAATGCAATTGAGCCCCCGTCATTGTCTTGCTAGCATAATGGATTGGTTGGAAGTGTTTGTTCACTCTTTGGCCCAAAACCGCTCCAATAGCAAAGTCGCTAGCATCACACATCAATTCAAAAGGTAGCTCCCAAATAGGGGTGACCAAGACCGGTGCCTTAGTTAGCTTATCTTTGAGAAGATTGAAGGCTTCAATACACTCTCTAGAAAAGATAAAAGGAGTATCTTTTTCCAAGAGGTGGGTCATCGGGAGAGCGATTTTAGAGAAATCCTGAATGAAACAACGATAGAAGCCCGCATGACCTAGAAAAATTCTCAAACGGTTGAAGGTGGAGGTAATTTGGCTATGCCATCCACTTTAGCACGGTCCACTTCAAGACCGGCTTTAGAGATTTTGTGTCCTAGCACAATGCCTTCTTTTACCATAAAATGGAATTTTTACCAATTTAGAACAAGGCGAGTGTCTTCGCACCGCTTAAGCATACGTTCTAAATTGGCAAGGCAAGAAGAGAATGAATCACCATAAACCGAGAAATCATCCATGAAGACTTCCATAGTTTCTTCAACCATGTCATGGAAGATAGCCATCATGCACCTTTGGAATGTCCCAGGACCATTGCACAAGCCGAAAGACATTCTTTTGTAAGCAAATGTTCTATAAGGGCAAGTGAATGTGGTTTTCTATTGTTCTTGGGGATCGATGGGTATTTGAAAATAACCCGAGAAACCGTCTAAGAAGCAGTAATAGTCATTACCTGCTAGACGTTCAAGCATTTGGTCCATGAAAGGAACGGGAAAGTGATCCTTTCTCGTAGCATCATTGAGTTTGAGATAGTCTATACAAACTCTCCACCCTGTAACGAGACTAGTAGGAATCAACTCGTTGTTTTCGTTGGGAACAACGGTGATTCCGCCTTTCTTAGGCACACAATGGACTGGACTAACCCACGGTGAATCCGAGATAGGATAGATTATGCCCGCATCAAGAAGTTTGATAACCTCTTTTTTGATAACGTCATGGATCTTAGGATTCACCCTTCGTTGGCTTTGAATAGTGGGTTTAAAGTCGTCCTCCATGAGAATTTTATGTGTGCAAAAGTGAGGATCAATTCCACGAATATCGGAGATCTTCCAAGCAATCGCTTTCTTATGATTCTTCAACACGGCGATAAGTCGGGATTTTTCTTCTTCTTTCAGGTCCTTTGCGATGATGACCGGTAACTTCTTGTTGTCTTCAAGGAAAACGTACTCGAGATGAGGAGGTAGATCCTTAAGATCAAGAGTAGGAGGATCCTCAATAGATGGTGTAACTAACGATGGATCATCATTAGTCACCTCTTTAGGAGAAGGAGGAGAAAATGGGTCTTCATTGAGAAGTTTCTCAATTGTACGAATGTCTTCATCCCAATAGGTAGGAGAATCATCATACTTAAGATCGAGAGGACCCAAGCTAGCTTCAAAATCATCCAAGTCACTTTCTACAAATGGAGTTAATGACGGAGCAATTGAGGCAACGGTCTCAACATTGGGTAGAGAAGAGAGATTACTTTTGCAAGCATCATGAAAGTGTTCTTCACAAGCCTCATCGAGAACATCAATAGCATTAACACTTTCATATGAATAAGGTTGCTTAGAAATCTTACCCATGTTGAAGACAATTTTATCGTCACCAACTCTCATGATTATTTCGCCTGCGGCTACATCAATGAGAGTGCGACCCGTCCTCAAAAAGGGACGTCCAACGATTAATGGAACACGAGGATCCATCTTGTTTTCAACGACAAAAAAATCCGTCGGGAAGGTGAATTTGTCAACGCCAACGAAGACGTCTTCGGCTATCCCCACTGGATACGCAACCGTACGGTTAGCTAATTCCAAAGTCATTTTGGTGGGGACGGGGGAGAGATAATTGCTTCCAAACACTTAAAGGCATTAAGTTTATACTAGCACCTAGATCGGCTAGGGCCATGCATTTCTCTACTCTCGGGAAGTTGCAAGGAATTAAGAAGCGACCCAGATCACCAAGTTTGGTAGGCAATTTATTTAAGAGAACGGCGGAGCAATTCTCATTAAGTTGGGTCTGAGCAATGTCAAGAAGCTTCTCCTTGTCACTAAGAAGATCTTTAAACATCTTCGAGTATTTAGGCATGTGAGCGAGAGCCTTAGCAAAGGAGATGTTAAAATTCAATTTTTTAAACATTTTGAGAAAGTTTGAAACCTGAATATCATCCTTGCTCTTTTGCTTCTCTTTCCTCAACCTTGAAGGATAAGGTATATCGGATGAAGAGGAAGGCTTTAGGGGAGTAGGATCACTCACAAGCGCGGGTGGTGGGGGAATGGGCATAGAAGGCAAAGGAGGTGAGGCAAGTTGCTCTTTTTCCTTGTTCACAACCACGGGTGGAGGTGTAGGAAGCTCGGGTTCCGTATAACCTTTTCCACTACGAGTGGTGATTGCTTTCATCTCCCCTCTTGGATTCGCAACGGTGTTACTCGGAAGAGTACCCGAAGAAGAGGTGAAGGTCTACGTTATCTAAGGATTTGGTAATTGATGGATTGATCTAAGGATTTGATGGTAGAAATGGGGAAGAAGGAGATGAGGTGTAGAGAGAGAAAGGAGAGAAAAGGAAAGTAGAGAGAGAAAGTGAAATTAGATTAAATGAAAAGTTGTAAAATGAATGAACCACCCCTCCTAACATGCTAGGAGGGGTATATATAGCCCACCCTACATGTGGGCTATATGGACTATATTTGCTACAAATTGGATCACGAGCCTAATACAATAATATATCGTTGAAGCGACCGATCCTTCATAAATACGTAAAAACGTATTTCCAACAATCTCCCCCTAAGGGAGGTCGCTCCAAGTTACAAAGTTCTAAATATTCTATAGCTCGTGATCTATGCTAATAATGATGTGACCGAGACTTTCTTTGGGAAAACATATTTCCAACAATCTCCCCCTAAGGGAGGTCACACCATTTTACAAAATCTTAAACCTAGCATCTATGCTTGAGTCTTCGATCATGTTCTTGTGAATATGCTTGATGTGATCTTTGACTTTAGTCTTGAGCATGTTTCCTTGCCTTGACCTTGTGCATTCATCACTTGTGAAATTTGCCTCTTCGTGACTTCATGTTCCACATACTTATACCTTTAAATTCTTGAAAGCTTCAGAGTTTGATACAGCGGAAGACTTGACCTTCAGACTTTCTTGAATTTGTTGAAGTACTAATTGTATGTAGTATAAGCATGTGGTGACGACTTCTTCTGGATTGTACACCGCAATGCCACCTTCTTGTTACGCTGCATAAGACAGTTAGCAACAAACAATATACACGGATGAAATGGCCTTGAACATTTCATTCTAATTCGGTAGCATTTTACCTCCGGTCGGTGAAGACCGTTGGACGATATTAAATATCGTACTTGTGGCAGGTAGTTTCAATAAAGAACCTCCTTGACAAGATTTCGCGGGTAAACCCGTTCTCTTTACTCGACCGTCCAAAGCTGACTGCGAACGTAAAGAGTGAATCATTTGGATAATATTATCCGCATGATTTGAAGCCGTCAATTCATGTTCCTGGAACAAGTGAAGTTCAATTAAGAACCGCACCATCGTTGCTTTCTAGTTGTCACTAGCTTGATTCATATAGAATCTTGCAAGTTACCTACCAAGTGCTGTTTGATGTTAACACTAGAAGGATTTCCATTCGTCACTGTAAATACTTAATAGTATTACTCTGAATGTTCTGGCAAGATCACTAAGATATTGCGTAGAGGCCTGGAACGTGTTTAAATTCATTTAAGAATTAAACCACTGTTGCTTTCCAGTTATCACAAGTTTGATTCATAAAGAATCGCACAAGTCACCTACCATGAGCTTTTTGATATTCGCTCAAGAAGGATTTCCATCTTCATTGTAAATACTTTCGTATTACTCGGATGTTCAGGCAAGATCATGAAGATTTTGCGTAGGACTCTTAAGAACTTTCTTACTTTTCACAGTGTGTGAAGAAGCAAGTAAATATGAAAGTGTGTCCTAATGAGATATTTGATGATCTCAAATGGCTCTAGACTCGATCGTGCATTTTGGATTTTAGTGATCGGAGGCTGGAGAGGAGTGCCACCTTTTCAATACCAATTTATTCGGAGTGAATAAATCAATAGATAATGTGTTGTCTCCGTGTGATTAAAACAAATATCTTTTGAGAGATATCTGAGTTAGCTGGGATGGGTTGTGCCTTGCATCACTGGGTCCATGATGTCTTTCTTCAATATCAAGAATCATTAAAAATGATCTCAATAGCATATGAATTGACCCGGTTTCTGCCTAAGGTTGTAAGGAGGGCTTCTTTCTTTACACCCTTTATCTTTACAATTCATTTTCATTCTTCAACCCCTTCAATGCTTACCAATACGTCATCACTAGCACCTTGTTGTGATTGTTCCAGTGCTAACTTAAGTACTTGGTCGGCATTCAGCTACGTTCACAATCTTTCTCCATCTTTCCTAAGGACTACTATTTCTAGCTATGGAATGTCCTTGGGAAGATTCCTCCGGTTCTAGAGAAATCATTAGACTTTAACCTATCCTACCATCCTTATGTCACCACAATCTTCATCGTCGTGAAATAAATGGGTTGCGGGTAAGTATAAATCACCATGAAATCCATTTTTATATCCAAATCCATTTTGCTCCCCCTTAACATATGCCACAATTTTCGAAAACATTTCGCACATGTCGGGATGAGCCAGCACATTAAGTCAAACCATTATTGATCTCAATATTAAATCACATTTTCTCCCCCATATTAAAAATATTAACCCAATCGATGTTTTTAATATCAATTGATTTAATAGTATTTTAAGAGAATTTGGGAAGAAGGAGATGAGGTGTAGAGAGAGAAAGGAGAGAAAAGGAAAGTAGAGAGAGAAAGTGAAATTAGATTAAATGAAAAGTTGTAAAATGAATGAACCACCCCTCCTAACATGCTAGGAGGGGTATATATAGCCCACCCTACATGTGGGCTATATGGACTATATTGGCTACAAATTGGATCGCGAGCCTAATACAATAATATATCGTTGGAGCGATCGATCCTTCATAAATACGTAAAAACGTATTTCCAACAAGAGGGTTGATTACCTTGGAAGAGCGAACCTAACATATCACGTAAATTATCTGCTTGGGTGCTGAACGAGTCTCTCATGTCGGCACGAATATCATTGCTTCGTTTCACCATGTCATTCCTTAGCTCGGCTCGAATATCGCTCCCTTGTTTGGCCATTTCTCCATTCAAGTTGATGAATTGACTCTAAAGATTCGTCACCATCTCTCTATTAGTCCTCATGAACGTCTCGATGTCTTGATTCAATGTCATCAGTTGATTGAGAGGTGGAGCTTGGTAAGCTTGAGAATTTCCTTGAGGTGGGTATGGTTTTCTTTTGGATTGATATTGATTGTTAGCACGAGGTTGGTATTGGTTATTTCGGTTATAGCTTTGTTGTTGGTTTTGGTTTGGAGGAGTAAAACCGGGTGGAGCAAGATAGTTGTTTAAACGATAACTTAGCAAGTTACGGTCTCCTTGAGGACGAGCTTGATAGCCTCCCGTGGGATAAGTACCGTATGCCGCGTTAACGTTTTCAAAAAAATTGCCTTGAGTAGAAGGACAATAATTGTAAGAATGGGGACCACCGCATGTGTCACAAGAAATAGCAACGGCTTTAGCTTGTTGAGTTTGGTTAGAGGCCAAAATTTGCATACTTTTGCTAATTTCAAGAATAGCACGTTCCATGGCGGACATGTCGGTGGTGGAAGAAGTAGATGAAACATTGACTCTCGGATTAGATCTTGAGAATGCGGATGAATCCCAATTCTTGTGGTGAGTAGTCATGTTTTCAATCAACTCTCTACACTCCTCCGGTCTCCTTTTCATAAAGGTACCACCGGCGGCGGTGTTGATCGTGTCACGATCACGAAAAGTGAGACCATTGTAGAAAGTATCAATGAGAGTGACGGGGAGCATGTTGTGATTTGGACAACGATCGATCAAATCATTGTATCGTTCCCAAGCATCAAAGAGGGATTCATCATTGTCTTGCATGAATCCACTAATTTGGTTACGAAGGCTTGTGACCATGGATGGTGGGAAGTAGCGCGACAAAAAGCGTTGAGTCATGTCATTCCAAGTATGAATAGAATTTTTTGGGAGACGGTCAAACCATTTTTCGGCATGGTGAGAAAGCGAGTGGGGAAATAGTTGAAGGCGAAGTTCATCCATAGAAACACCGGGTGACTTCATGCTTTGGGTGATGCTAATGAATTTGTCGAGGTGTTTGTTGGCATCATCATCCAGAATTCCGCGAAATGGATTAGTTTGCACTTGTTGGATCATGTGATGCTTCAATGAAAACTCCTGAGCCGTGATGTGCATCGGCGCAATCGGGCCTCCGCGTCCGTTCATGGTGGGTTGACACAATTCCTCCATTGTTCGTAAATCAGGTAGGGGAACATTTTTGTTGTTATTGTTATTCAAATTGGTAGAGGTGGGTTATTATTGTTGTTATTAACACCAGCCATATCTAAATCTTCACGAGTCTCGGGCTCAGAATAGTTTGAAGATCTAGTACGCATACACCTGCAGAAGAAAAATACATAGAGAGAATATCTATATAATCTTTTTGGTGCAAAACCTTTGGAAAAGAATTGCTTTTAATGATTTTTTTCAATGTTTTTGTATTTTTGAAAATTTTTTAAATTTTTATGGGTTTTTGAAAATTTGTACTGAAAATAACTTTCCCGAAAGAACGGGTCCCAAAATGCAATGCGTCTCTCACTAAAAACCGTTAATCTTAACGAAAAGAACCGGCAGCGGCGCCATTTAATACAAGGTTTTTACACCAAGTATGAAAAGTTATCGTCCGATCTCCTAGAATTGATTTCGAGTCTAAAGTGCGACTCAATTGTCTTTTGGTGAACAAGAGAATGTTTTGGTTTAGTTTTCTAATTTAAACTAAAATCAAGTATGAAAATGTCGTTGAGTGAAATTAAAGCGTTTAAAAATTAAACTAAAATCTATTTAGAAAAAACTCTATGTAAAACTTTAAAACTTAAAAACATGTTCGATTGGAATATTGCAAATCATTTCTATCAGAATGCACCAAGTCATAACCATCGGAATACAACTAAAACAAGCTATCGGAATAATCCATGTGCAGGTCCATCGGAATGCTAAGTTGAATACCCATCGGAATGTCAAATACAACTCTGTCAGAATATGGTCTGTCGCAATGATCACAATCGGAATGTCCTTGATCGCAATGTCAGATCGGAATAATCCAAATACCTTTATCGTAATGTCCAGATCGGAAAGTTGTAAACTAAAATTGGGCAGAGTTTCGTTTCAAAGTAACCTTAGTCCCGTCAGAATATGCGATCGCAATGAGCGATCGCAATCCAGATCGGAATAAGGGGGAAATACAAGTTATCGCAAAGTAGAACCCTTGATGGGTTATTGCGATAGAAACCAAAGCCCAATCGGAATGTGCAATACCCAATATTGCGATGAAAACAAGCAGTAGTAATCCGAAATTGGTGGTAAGCTTAAAACTCAATAAGCATGTATAATAAGCTATCTTATCCGAATGTTAAACAACTCAAAAAGCTTAAATTTGACAACTTCTTAAACATAAAAGATCATAAACTTTATGAAAGGAACTTCAAAGTGACTAAAACCTTTGAGAAATCCGAAAATCAATAAGCTAAACTTGAAATAAGCCAATAAGCATAGAGAGCTTATAGCTTTACGTTTCTTGGACATTCGTTCTTTAAGGACTCTTGATCTCTTGACTTCGTCTTTTCTCGTTTTCTTCGACAAAAGCCCGTGAAAGCCCGTGTTTTCTTCATTTTTCATCTTTTGGTCCTAAAACACAATAAAAACACAAACCACGCATAATTCCGACTTTTACGACATAAAATACACGTTTTGGTCTTGTTATTATTGGAAATAAGTGGTAAAAGGATAAGTATTTTCACACTTATTACTCAACCACGACTCAGACTTGACTCTTCAACAACCAAGACTCGTCAAAACTGACTCACACCAACCTCAAACCATAAACACAACACTTGATTCTTTTTTAAAATCAACGACAGTGACACAAAAGACTCGACTCACTAGACTCTACGAACAGTGACACAAAAGACTCGAACCAACATCAACTCAGACACCCGACGAACACAGACCCACGACAAACCCACACAAGACTCAACCAAAACCTCTCAGCCTCACCCAAACACTCTCACAGATTCTATCTAGTCTCTCCCTTCGTCTCAATTAATCCCACCGTCATCTAAACCCAACTAAACTCTAAATCAAAAAGTATCAACAGAAAACAAAATTGGAATCTCACATTCATTCTTGATTTTTTTAGATCATCTCTTTTTGATCATAAATCATCATCGATTCTTGTGGGTCCTTGATAGGTGTGAAAACACCCATCCTTTTACCACTTATTTCTGGCTAAAACGAGACCAAAACACGTATTTAATATCATTTGTTTGGAATTATGCGTGGTTTTTGTGTTTATTGTGTTTTCAGAATCAACCGGATGAATATTGAAGAAAACATGGGATTGCACGGGTTTTATCGAAGAAAAAGACTCAAGACGAAGTCTATTGTCCGAGAGATGCAATAGATTTGAAGTCATTATGCCTATTTGAAGATTTATCTAAGAAAAGGGCCAAAGATGGAAGATTCATATATGTCGAAGAACTCGAGTCTATTAAACAAAAGATTATAGGACGAGTTGGAGTTATTCACCGACACTTCTCAAACTCAAAAGTCGGAAACGTTTATTTAAAGAAACGTAAAGACTAAAGAAGAAAGAAGAAGGGAAGCCCATGAACAAAGCCCATTCACAAGCCCACAAGCAAACGCCTATAAATAGGACTTCTCCTCACAATTTTGGAGGATAGTTAGTTTTAGTCTTTCTTTTTCATTGGTAGCTTGTAGATTCTAGAGAGAGAAAGTGACAGTTTCTCTCACTAGAAAACTTTCATCTTCCTTTCTTGTTTTTAATCAAAACTTTACCTTTTAAGCTTAATCTTGTTTTCATCTTCATCTTTTTCAAGTTTCTTGTTATTCGTAATCTTGTTTTCTTCATCTTTTCGTCTTTAATTTCTTCACACGGCATAAAAAGTTTATACCTTTTGTGTTTTGTGATTCGTGTGTTAAAGATTGACAAGGGTTATCATTTGCTTATTAGGTGTCTAGCTTAGTTCATTTTTAATCTTCTCAAAAGTTTAATCTTTCAAAAGTTACTTTACAAAATTTGCGTATTTGGTGTTTTGGAAGTTTTTCCATTCGTAGCTTATTTTGTTCCCCTTGATACTGATCTCGTTTAGTATTAGATAAGTGCTTATTGTGGATGCTTATTGAAATTTCAGCTTATCACCATTTTCGGATTGATTTTGTATCCCATCGCAATATTAGGGTTTATACACATTCTGACGGATTTCCTGTTTTGATCGCAATAACCGTTAAGGGTTTTACTTTGCGATCGGTTGACATTTTCCCCTTATTCCGATCTGGATTGCGATCGCGTATTGCGATCGCATATTCCGATGGGATTTAAGGTTACCTTAAGTCGAAACGCTGCCAAAATTTTGTTTGCTACATTCCGATCAGAACAACATTGCGATAGAGGTGTTTGGTTTTCATGCATTCCGATCGGATACATTCCGATCTAGAACTTTCCGATAAGGCAACATTGCGATATAATGGACTTTGGTATTCCGATGACCATTAAGATGAATTATTCCGATGGCTTGGTTTTAATAACATTTCGATGGTTTTAAATTTAGTACATTCCGATAGAATTCAGTTTTGCATTTCGATTATCTAAGTTTTATAGTTTACAAAGTTTTATGTTTTAAGTTCATTTCGTTTTTAGTTCAATCTTGCCTCGCTTAGTTTTCATATTAATTACTCTACGACTCTTTACCTTTTAGTAGAATAGAAAGCCAAACCCCCTATTTGTCACCAAGAACAACTATTCCACCTTGAGCTGTGATCAATTCGTGAAGATACCGAGATTAAATCCTGAACCCATCCAAATCATTGTATCAAATGGCGCCGCTGTCGGCTCTTCTCGTTAAGATCAACAGTTTTTTGTGAGAACTCGGATTTTGGGATCCGTTCACCGTGAACGTTACTTTTTCAAAAAAAATTTCAAAAACCCTAAAAAATATAAAATTTTCAAAAATCCTAAAAAGTAAAAAACATAAAAAAGACAAAAATATTTCTTGTTTGCTTTGTTAGTTCTTTTGCAAGTGCATGCGTACACGATCAACGTCTTATCAAGAGCCCGAGCCTCTCGAAGACTTAGACATGGCCGGTGTACACAACAACAACAATAACCCACCTCAAAACAACAACAATAACAATCCACCTCTCAACAACAATAATAACAACAACAATGAACCTTTACCGGACAATCGCCCTATGATTGAACTGTTACAAGCACATGTGGAGGGAAACAATGATCTAATTGTCACACCCGTGATTGCAGCCAACAAGTTTGAGCTCAAATCCAGCTTTATTCAGATGGTCTCAGCTCAACCATTCTTGGGGCGTACCATTGATGATCCTCATGACCACATCAAACGATTCCTGCAACTCACGAATACGGTCAAATTCAATGGTGTTCCACAAGAGGTAATCCGTTTACAACTTTTTCCCTTTTCTTTAGAGGGACAAGCCCGACATTGGCTTGCAAAGGAACCGCCACAAAGTATTCTGACTTGGACGGATTTGGAGACCAAATTTATCAACTACTTTTTCCCACCCTCTCGTACTACCGCTTTGCGGAATGAAATTATCAATTTTGAACAAAAGTACGATGAATCTTTTAGTGAATCTTGGGACCATTTTAAAGATCTTTTAAGAAAGTGCCCACAACATGGTTTTACAAAATTGCACCAAATTAATACTTTTTATAATGGTTTAAGCATGAATGACCAAGATTCACTAAACAGTGCCTCGGGGGGTAATATTTTGGTTAAGACTTCCAATGTCGCTTGGGATATTATTGAAAATAAGTCTCGTGTACAAACCAAAAGTGTGCGGACCAATGCCGCTAGTGCTAGTACTAGTGACAACGACAAGCGACTTGACAAAATTACTACGCTTCTTGAATCGCTTGCCGCCCAAACCGCCAGCAACACCAACAGCATCAACGCTAAAAACGCTCAAGTCAATGCTGTCAGCCAACCATGTGAAATATGCGGGGGTCCTCACTCTTACACCACTTGTACCACCACCCAAGACTACCCTTCTGAGAATGTGAATGCAGCATACGGTACCTATCCTCCGACCGCTTATCAAGCTCGTCCTCAAGGAGACCGCAACTTGCTTAGCTACCGCTCTAGCAATTTTCTTTCACCGCCCGGTTTTCCTCCTAACAACCCAAACCAACAACAAAACCTCAATCGCCCTCCTCAACAACAACAACAACCTCGTGCACCATACCAACCACCTCACAAACAACCATATCCACCTCAAAGAAACAACCAAGTTTACCAACAACCTGCTTATCAACCACCCGCCTACCATGCTCCCCCTCCCAACCAACCCACCGTATTACACCAAGATGTTGAAACCTACATGAGGACCAATGATGTGATCGTGGAAAATCTTCAGCGAGAAGTGCTCAACTTGAAAGCAGACATGGTGAAACAAGGAAACGACCTTCGAGCTGATATGAGAAACACTTTGGCAAGTCAAACGAATGACTTAAGGAACATGATGGCTGGTTTCTTCCAAGGTAATCAATCCTCTTCTTCGGGTACTCTTCCGAGTAACACCGTTGCGAATCCAAGAGGGGAGATAAAAGCAATCACCACGCGCAGTGGCAAAGGTACCAAGGAACCCGAGCTTCCTATACCACCACCGGTGATTGTGACTAAGGAAAATGAGTCACCTGCTCCTATTCATCAACCTTCTACTTCCCCAATTTCTCCACCTCTTACTTCTACCCCTCCTCCACCCAAGGATGTGAGTGATCCTTCAATCCCAAAGACTTCCTCTTCTTCCGATATACCTTATCCCTCAAGGTTGAGGAAAGAGAAGCTCAAAAGCAAGGATGATATTCAAGTTTCGAACTTTCTCAAAATGTTTAAACAATTGAATTTCAACATCTCCTTCGCTGAGGCTCTCGCTCACATGCCCAAATACGCGAAAATGTTCAAAGATCTTCTTAGCGACAAGGAGAAGCTTCTTGATATTGCTAACACCCAACTTAATGAGAATTGCTCTGCAGTGCTCTTAAGGAAATTACCAACCAAGCTTGGTGATCCGGGTCGTTTCTTAATCCCTTGCAACTTCCCGGGAGTAGAGAATTGCATGGCCCTAGCCGATCTAGGTGCTAGTATTAACTTAATGCCTTTAAGTGTTTGGAAGCAATTATCTCTCCCTGAGCTAGTCCCCACCAAAATGACTTTGGAATTAGCTAACCGTACAGTTGCTTATCCAGTGGGGATACACGAAGACGTCTTTGTAGGAGTCGACAAATTCACTTTTCCTGCCGATTTCGTCATCGACGACTACGATATGGACCCTCGCGTGCCAATAATTGTTGGTCGTCCATTCTTGAGGACCGGTCGCACTCTCATCGATGTTGAAGCGGGTGAGCTTATCATGAGAGTGGGTGACGATAAAATTGTCTTCAACATGGGAAAGCTTTCTAAACAGCCTTATTCATATGAGAGCGTTAATTGTATTGACGTTCTTGATGAGGCTTGTGAAGAACACTTCAAAGATGCTTGCAAAAGTATTCCTACCTCTCTTACCAATGTTGAGACCGTTTCCTCTATTGATTCATCACTATCTCTATTTGGAGAAAGTGATTTCCTTTGGAAAGATTTGGAAGCCACCATGGGAGATGTGAACTTAGAACATGACGATTCTCCCACAGATTGGGATGAAGATCTTCGCCTCATTGAGAACCTTCATAAAGAAGACAATATTTCTCTACCATCCCCCAAGGCTATTGCTATTGATGAACTGAATTTGAATACGCCTCCCATCGAAAATTCTCCGGATGTAGAACTTAAGGAGTTGCCATCCCATCTCGAGTACGTGTTCCTTGAAGATAAGAAGAAGTCGCCCGTCATCATTGCTAAGGACTTGAAAGAAGAAGAGAAATCTCGCCTCATCGTCGTGCTTAAAGATCATAAGAAGGCAATTGCTTGGAAAATTTCCGATATCCGCGGAATTGATCCGAACTTTTGTACTCACAAGATTCTCATGGAAGATGACTTTAAACCCGCAATCCAGAGCCAAAGAATGGTTAATCCTCGCATTCATGACGTCATCAAACAAGAGATTATCAAACTTCTAGATGCCGGCTTGATTTACCCTATTTTGGATTCGCCATGGGTAAGTCCCGTCCATTGTGTGCCCAAGAAGGGCGGAATAACCGTTGTTCCCAATGAACACAACGAGTTGATTCCCACTCGTCTCGTTACTGGGTGGAGAGTTTGTATCGACTATCGCAAGCTCCATGATGCCACGAGAAAAGATCACTTTCCTCTTCCTTTCATGGATCAAATGCGCGAGCGTCTTGCGGGTAATGACTATTACTGCTTCTTAGACGGTTTCTCCGGGTATTTTCAAATTCCCATCGATCCCAAAGACCAAGAAAAGACCACATTCACTTGTCCCTACGGAACATTTGCTTACAAACGCATGCCTTTCGGCTTATGCAATGCTCCTGGGACATTCCAAAGGTGTATGATGGCTATCTTCCATGACATGGTTGAAGAAACTATGGAAGTATTCATGGATGATTTCTCGGTTTATGGCGATTCTTTCTCTGCTTGCCTTGCCAATTTAGAACGTATGCTTAAGCGGTGTGAAGACACTCGCCTTGTTCTTAATTGGGAAAAATGTCATTTCATGGTAAAAGAGGGCATCGTGCTAGGACACAAGATCTCCAAAGCCGGTCTTGAAGTGGACCGTGCTAAAGTCGATGTTATCTCTAAGTTGCCTCCACCTTCAACCGTGAAGGGTGTGAGAAGTTTCCTCGGTAATACGGGCTTCTACCGTCGTTTCATCAAAGATTTTTCTAAAATCGCTCGCCCGATGACCCACCTCTTGGAAAAAGATGCTCCTTTTATCTTTTCCAAAGAGCGTCTTAAAGCCTTCAACTTGCTTAAGGATAAGCTTACTAAGGCACCCTTCTTGGTTACCCCTAATTGGGAGCTGCCTTTCGAGTTGATGTGCGATACTAGCGACTTTGCTATTGGAGCGGTTTTGGGCCAAAGAGTGAAAAAACACTTCCAACTGATCCATTACGCTAGCAAGACAATGACGGGGGCTCAATTGCATTACACGACAACCGAAAAAGAGCTTTTAGCTGTTGTCTATGCCTTTGAAAAGTTCCGCCCCTATCTTGTCCTTTCCACCACAATCGTTTACACCGATCATTCCGCGTTGAAGTACTTGTTAACTAAACAAGATTCCAAACCAAGACTTCTTCGCTGGGTTTTGCTACTTCAAGAATTTAAAATCAAAATTCGTGATAAGAAGGGAGCTGAAAACGTAGCCGCGGATCATCTCAGTAGACTTGAGGATCCTTATCAAGGGGATCATCTGAACAAAGAGATCAATGACTCTTTTCCCCTGGAGACCTTAATGTCTATCAACTCGACTTCTGATGAAACCCCATGGTTTGCGGACATTGCAAACTACTTGGCGGGTGGAATTCTCGTTGACGGGTTAACATCCCAACAAAAGAAGAAGTTCTTCAAAGACATTAAGACTTACTTTTGGGATGACCCGTATCTATTCAAACAATGTGCCGATTTGATTATTCGTCGATGTGTTGATGGACCGGCAGCTTTAGAAATCCTTGACGCTTGCCACAAAGGACCCACCGGTGGTCACTTTGGTCCCAACTACACCGCCAAAAAAGTGTTTGACTCGGGATTTTATTGGCCCACCATTTATCGTGATGCTCATGAGATGGTTAAACGTTGTGATGCTTGCCAAAAACAAGGCAAGATCACACATAAAGACGAGATGCGTCAGAATTTCATTCAAGAATGTGAAATCTTTGATGTTTGGGGTATCGACTTTATGGGGCCATTCCCTTCCTCTAAAGGAAACAAATACATCCTTTTAGCCGTTGACTACGTTTCAAAATGGGTTGAAGCCAAAGCTTTACCCACTAATGACGCAAGGGTGGTTTGTAACTTTTTGAAATTGCTATTCGCTAGATTCGGTGTGCCTCGTGCCATTATTAGTGATCACGGGACTCATTTTTGCAATGATCAATTTGCAAGAGTCATGGCTAAGTATGGTGTAAATCATCGTCTTTCCACCGCATACCACCCACAAACTAATGGCCAGGCTGAAATATCCAACCGAGGATTAAAGCGAATTCTTGAAAGAACCGTGGGAGAGCATCGTGCCTCATGGGCTGGTAAACTTGATGATGCTTTTTGGGCTTTTCGTACCGCATACAAGACTCCGGTTGGTTGTACACCATATCGTCTCGTGTACGGGAAAGCGTGCCACCTCCCCATTGAGTTGGAGCACAAGGCTTACTTGGCCTTGAAGTGGGCTAATTTTGATATCAACAAAGCCGGTGACCTACGCAAGATCCAACTCAATGAGCTGAATGAACTCCAGAATGAGGCTTATGAAAATTCTTTGATCTATAAGGAAAAGACTAAGCTCATTCACGACTCCAAGATTAAAAACCGAGAGTTCCAAGTTGGAGACAAAGTGTTAATCTTTAACTCTCGGTTGAAAATCTTTTCGGACAAGCTGAAATCTCGTTGGTCCGGCCCATTCACCATTGCCCAAATTTTTCCATATGGTACTCTCGAGCTCGCTCAACCTAATGGACCTAATTTTAAGGTGAATGGCCAACGAGTGAAGTTGTACTTTGGTAAGGACATCTCTCAGGAGATGATTCCATCCCTCACCACGTTTCCCATGAACTAATTTTGGGTCGAGTCAGGCTCGTGACTCGGTTATAAAAAACAAGCGCTCCTCGGGAGGCAGCCCGAGTATCTATCCTTTTACGTTTTAACCTCCTAAGTGTAGGGGGACTTCTATAGGTGTTTGTGTTTGTGTGGTGATGTGATTACAGGGATGCATGTACTTTTGGAACCTTTGAAGAACCGTGCTCCCGTGTTATCCGCAATCAATTCAATTTTCTTCATATTCACATTTGAAAATGATCACTTTAGTCGTCTCTTCCTTAGCTTGATTTAACCAACGTGCACAATGTCATAAGTGTAGGGGAGACTTTTCCCACATGCTTAAACATTGAGGACAATGTTTATCTTAAGTGTTGGGGGGGACTTCTATCGAAGTTTTAAGTGGACTTTTCCATTAAAATGCCTTCATTTAACCGGAAAATCATCTTTTTTAGCATTTTTCAAATTTTTAATTAACTTTGGCCATGTAGTCGTAATTTTTAAATTTTTATCGTTCCTTTCATATGTATATATTCCACAATAAAGTCAAAAATATTAATAAAGTGGTGTAGCTAGTTTAGAAATCTTTGACATATTAGGCCTGTTGCGATTATTTTGACTCAACCCGAATAGATTTATCCAAGTTTATTCTAGCTAGTATCCTTAACCATGTAGACCTTAATTGGTTTATTAGGTTAAGCATCCACGAGTCTCATTACTTGAGATTTTAAATTGTGGAGAACGAGAAATGATAGAGTCAATTATAAGTCGGTATTCTTGCACAAGCACACTTGGTGTGATTATCTGCCTATTCTCCCATCACTTGCTAATAATTTATCTGCCATAAGTAAGGTCGTACGATTTGAAAAGTTACTTAGCTTCTAGCCCAAGATCGTTTAAAAGTTGCTCGGTAATGATAAGAGTTCATAGCCAAGGCATAACTTATGAAGCGGGGCGCGAAGATTGGCGAGTCCGAGAAGGCCCTAACAAGGCATGAGGATTCTATTTTATTGCTAAAGTCCAAGGTGATGTGAAAAGCATTATTCCCAAAATCAATATGATGGATCAAGACTCACGACGAAAAGTAATCAACTCCCATAAAGATCATGGAGAAGTCTATCCGAAAAGACCCTAACAAGGTATGAGGATAAATAGATGCAAGTCCGAAAAGGAGGCGGATCGTTGTATCTCAAAATCCCAATTAATGATTGAAGAAATAATCATGAAGTCGTGGTCAACAAAGTTGGAGTACCCCTCAAAAGTCTCCAAGTAAAGAAACTCTATTAACGATGAGAAGACCATTATCTCAAGCACGTCTCTCAAGATATGAAGTATGAAGTACATGCCAAATATCGGCCCGAGAAAGGTCTCAAATCGTGAACCGAGTTATGCCAAGATATGAACTTTTTGATATCCCGAGAAGCAGTTTTAAGAGATTTTGTCCTTTAGCTAACTATTGATCAAATCGTCCTACTTTGCTTTCAGCCTAAATAAATTATCGAAATAAGTCAAAAAATGCATCTTCATGATCATTCTAAGACAAAAATAAAATATAAGAGATACACGTAGGAATAAGGGAGTTTAAGCATATAATTAAGCCATGTGTGTAAGTGTTTGATTTACTAACTTATAATAACAATGATCTCGTTTTTAAGCTTAGTTTGGGGAACGTGAAACATGAGGGTGATAAATCTTCGCAGCACGCCCTAATGTAAGTCCTTGATCTCTTTGCAAGTTATTTCCATATAGCTATTTTCAAGAGAAAATGGTTTTCTACCCTTTTGTTTACTTTAAAGTTTTAATTTCTCTTAGTACTTTAATTTTTGTTTAGTAGTATTTTAATAAGGCCAAGGTTAATTGATTATGAGAAAAGTGTAAAATTGCTTTATCACTAAGCATTGCATGAGGGCATGGCAATGGTTAAGTGTAAGAGATTTGATAGATGTGAAAAGACCCATCCTTTTACCACTTATTTCTGGCTAAAACGAGACCAAAACACGTATTTAATATCATTTGTTTTGAATTATGCGTGGTTTTTGTGTTTATTGTGTTTTCAGAATCAACCGGATGAATATTGAAGAAAACATGGGATTGCACGGGTTTTATCGAAGAAAAAGACTCAAGATGAAGTCTATTGTCCGAGAGATGCAAAAGATTTGAAGTCATTATTCCTATTTGAAGATTTATCGAAGAAAAGGGCCAAAGATGGAAGATTCATATATGTCGAAGAACTCGAGTCTATTAAACAAAAGATTATAGGACGAGTTGGAATTATTCACCGACACTTCTCAAAATCAAAAGTCGGAAACGTTTATTTAAAGAAACGTAAAGACTAAAGAAGAAAGAAGAAGGGAAGCCCATGAACAAAGCCCATTCACAAGCCCACAAGCAAACGCCTATAAATAGGACTTCTCCTTACAATTTTGGAGGATAGTTAGTTTTAGTCTTTCTTTTTCATTGGTAGCTTGTAGATTCTAGAGAGAGAAAGTGACAGTTTCTCTCACTAGAAAACTTTCATCTTCCTTTCTTGTTTTTAATCAAAACTTTACCTTTTAAGCTTAATCTTGTTTTCATCTTCATCTTTTTCAAGTGTCTAGTTGTTCGTAATCTTGTTTTCTTCATCTTTTCGTCTTTAATTTCTTCACACGGCATAAAAAGTTTATACCTTTTGTGTTTTGTGATTCGTGTGTTAAAGATTGACAAGGGTTATCATTTGCTTATTAGGTGTCTAGCTTAGTTCATTTTTAATCTTCTCAAAAGTTTAATCTTTCAAAAGTTACTTTACAAAATTTGCGTATTTGGTGTTTTGGAAGTTTTTCCATTCGTAGCTTATTTTGTTCCCCTTGATATTGATCTCGTTTAGTCTTGGATAAGTGCTTATTGTGGATGCTTATTGAAATTTCAGCTTATCACCATTTTCGGATTGATTTTGTATCCCATCGCAATATTAGGGTTTATACACATTCCGACGGATTTCCTGTTTTGATCGCAATAACCCTTAAGGGTTTTACTTTGCGGTCGGTTGACATTTTCCCCTTATTCTGATCTGGATTGCGAACGCGTATTGCGATCTCATATTCCGACGGGATTTAAGGTTACCTTAAGTCGAAACGCTTCCAAAATTTTGTTTGCTACATTCCGATCAGAACAACATTGCGATAGAGGTGTTTGGATTTCATACATTCCGATCGGATACATTCCGATCTAGAACTTTCCGATAAGGCAACATTGCGACAGAATGGACTTTAAGTATTCCGATGACCATTAAGATGAATTATTTTCGATGGCTTGGTTTTAATAACATTCCGATGGTTTTAAATTTAGTACATTCCGATAGAATTCAGTTTTGCATTTCGATTATCTAAGTTTTATAGTTTACAAAGTTTTAAGTTTTAAGTTCATTTCATTTTAGTTCAATCTTGCCTCGCTTAGTTTTCATATTAATTACTCTACGACTCTTTACCTTTTAGTAGAATAGAAAGCCAAACCCCCTATTTTTCACCAAGAAAAACTATTCCACCTTGAGATGTGATCAATTCGTGAAGATACCGAGATTAAATCCTGAACCCATCCAAATCATAATATCAGTCCTTTTAAAAACCACTTTTGCTATTCGAAACTAAAGAAACAGCTTAACAAATCTGTTATATGTTAGTCTTTATTTCGTTTCATGAATTAAAATAGAAAACACAAACATGCACCAAAAATCTGTCAAGGTCTAAACCTTCTTTAATTTTCGAATTAAAAGATTGAATTATAACAATTTTTGTTATATTCTTTTTCCTTCTAACTCACATCGAAAAATCTGACACAAAAAAACCAACATGCATACACAAAAAAACCTACCCGGGTTCTTGTTTTACAAGATCTAGAAGTCAAAAACCTTTGGTTGTTCTTCATACGTGGGATTCATACGTGGGATTCCTATTGGTTGTTATCTGGTTTGGTAGCATATTAACGGTTGAAGACGGAGGAAACAAGGAGAACTGTTAGGAGATAATTTTGTGTGAGATTGGGATATGGTGATTATTTGATCTGATTGAGTTTGTATTGAAAGAGAGGATTGATAGATTTGGTGGCTGTGTTTTAAGAGAAATAAACTAGGCAGAGGAAACTGAGAAGTGTAAAGCAAAGAGGCGGTGTAAGTTTTTTTGAGATTGGAGTAAGAAAAATTGATATCTGTGGGAGAGAAGAAAGAAGAAAAGACGGAGGAACCAAGAAAGTCAGGTCTGAGTTTCAGTGGAAAATAAATGGGATATATATGAGTAATCCACGTTTGTGTGGTAACTGGTGCAATAAGCCACGTGTAGGGATATAGTAAAAGTGGGGGAGGTGTAGGGCGGAGGAAACAAAGCCAAAGCAAGTGAGATCTTCTTAATTTTTTTTATCTATCTTTGTTAGTGGGGACAGAAAAAGAAATTAGTAAAATTAAGTAATTTATATTAAATTGTTGATTAAGTAATTATTTATGTTAGGTGACTAGGGTTATTTTGACTTGGGTCGGGTTTAGTTACTTTGTAGAGCCGAGGTTATTAGACCGATTAGTTTTTGGTTTGTTTTATCAACGTTTGAGCCGACAACAATTTTTGAGCCGAGAAAAGAGCTATATCATCACTCGAGGATTTTTAAGAGTTATTTACGGAACTTTCGTTTCTTCACGAATTGGTAAATTCCGAAAACAGCCACATCCACAATCATTTATTTATATTTTTTTTCATCAAACTTTAATGGATTCGTTGACTTCAACGTTTCAAGAGGGTGAATTGCATCTAATGCAATACATAGCAAGAGAAAGTGGTATCACTTCAGTTCGACTACTTCAGTCACATCTTATGACCATTTCATGGGTTCAAGGAGTAAGCGACTTTGTGACACTCTTTGGTCAAGATCGTTATACATTCATCGACTTAATGTTCCTCAACGTGAACCACCTAGCTGAGCAACTTCACAAAGAAGACTTTAATCACTTTGCATCAGAAACTGCATATCAGGCTCTAGTGACACAACTCACGCCTCTCCTCCAATTCAATATTATCAAGTCTGACAATTTAGGGATATGCCGGTCATTTTTTCAATACACAGAACAAGGTTAAAGATTTCCGTGATAAACTGTTGAAATTTATGACATCGGTTTTGTCTTCGATTTATGAAAGATCTAGACTTCAGCAAGCGTATGATAATGGAGTGCAAGAATCTATGATGCCGATGAAAGAGGAGAATGGTCATACGGTTGACAATTTGGTGCCTAACGATGGCAAGAGCACATAATCAGAAGGACAACATGATACCAGTGGCACGTCAGGGAATGTTCACGAGATCTCTTTTGATGACACCTTACCCGTTTATGACGAAGAGCCTGCGAACATGGTACAATGTAATGTTTTTTATGACGTATATGATGATGAAATGCCGCATATTGAGCATTCTGAACCTAATTATGACAAACATGGGATGGAAAAGAGTGATAGAAATACCACTTCTGATTCATCCAATGTGAGTCATAATGGGGGAGACAGTGTTCAAAATGCTAAACATCATGATAGTTGTCTTATAACTGCTTCATTGACTGCTTCTGCTTCCAAGATTAGAGAGCTCGAAACGATTGTAGCTCAACAATCAAAAGATCTTGAGGATGCCAAATTAGAATTTTCCAAGAAAACGGACAAATTTGAAACATATTTTGAAAAGCTTGAAAAGTCAAACGTTGTTCTTGAAAGAAAATTGGATAAAAAAGTTTTAGATTCTAAAGCTGAAAAGGATTATCTTTTGAAACAAATTCAACTACTTGAATCTAAGTTGGCATCCCAAGATAACTTGCTCAAATAGAATGAGACTTTAAAGGCTCAAGTACAGGAAGAGGTCTTTGTTATAGCTGCATTGAAAAAGAATTGAGTAAAACTAAAGGAACTAGTGTGGACACTAAGCTTGAAAAACCATCAATCTTGGGGAAACCGCCTACAAATCAGTTCATTCGACAACCGACTGCATTTAGATCCGAGCGATCACAATCCTCGAGAACGTGGTATGCCTCCCAAGTTGATATGGTTCATCTTTCTAGACCAGTGACTCCACCAACTAGGGCCAATGTGACTAAAACAGCTTCTGTGAGACCTAATCAAATGATTGCCCCTAGTATCCCTAGACATAGTCCAAAGAACACGTCTCGAACTAGTTCAAATGACGTTTGCCATAAATATGGTCTAAGAGAAGCTAAGCAAAAGACACATGTAAGAGATAGGAATTTCAAACCTAGTCAAATTCCTTCTAGTTTACCCAACACTGCTAACCGTAGCATGTCACATCCTAGGAGCATCAATCAATCATCTAGGAATTAATGGGACATTAAATATGCTACTTGTAAAACATGTTGAAAATGTGTCTTTACGGCAAATCATGACTCTTGTGTCCATAAATTACTTAATGAGGTGAACTCCCGTGCTAGACTTAAAACCCGGTGGATAGCTAAAATCAAACCCATTGGTAAAATGTGGCGCCCCAATGGTAGAAATTTCACTCTTGTAGGAAATGAGTGCCCTTTAACTAAGATAGTCTCTGATTCTACTAAGACTGCTAGGGAGGAAATTGAAAAGGATGATACATCACTTAAGCCTAAACTTAAGGTTTTCTATAAAAGGAAATGTTTGCCAGCTAAGACAAGTGAATCATCCCCTCAGGCCACCTCTGTCACAAGAAAATAAAACTCATGGTTCTAAAATTGATATCGGTAACCCATATCAAAGCATGCAAATTCCTAATAAGAATGTAGGTACCAAAGTTGATGTTCTAAAAGAACGAAGCGGTCCAATTATTGTATACCGTTCAACTAAGGATACTCTTAGAGTTTGGTTGCTGAAGAAGCAGATATCGGAGAAACGAGTGTCTCAGGGGATTCATGGTTAAACTTATCAACAAAGGACTTATAGTCATATTACAGACTGTAACTCGATCTTCAAAGAAATGAAGGTTTATCGCCGATGATAAACTTATCCTTGCAACGAGAAATTAATTTTTCTCAGGCATGAGCTAATATTAAAAACATTCAAAGCTTTTAAGCTCATGCAATAAGGCTTATAGACAAATCACAGTCTGTGACCCGTTCTTCAGAGAAAGGGAAGTTTATCTACGCAACGATAACTTACCCTCAAAACGAGAAATTAAGTTTTCTCGGACACGAGCTTATCTTAGAACCATTAAAAGGTTTTAAACTCGTGTATATGGCTCCTCGTTAAATGACAGACGATGACCTAGACTTCAGAGACAGGGAAGTTTATCTACACAAAGATAACTTACCGTCAAAACGAGAAATTAAGCTTTCTCGGACACGAGCTTATCCTAAAAATATTCAAAGGATTTAAGCTCGTGTATAAGGCTCTTCATTAAATATCAGATGATGACCCGATCTTCAAATAAAGGAAAGTTTATTGCCGATGATAAACTTATCCTCAAAAACTAGAAATTAAATTTTCTCGGACACGAGCTTACGTTAAAAATATTCAACGGTTTTAAACTCGTGTAAAAGGGTTCATTGTCAAATGTCAGACAATGACCCGATCCTCAAATAAAGGAAAGTTTATCGTCGATGATAAACTTATCCTCATTAACGAGAAATTAAATTTTCTCGGACACGAGCTTACACTAAAACTATTCAAAAGTTTTAAGCTCGTGTAAATGGCGTATAATTATAACTCAGATTATGCCCCGGACTTCAAAGAAAGGAACGTTTATCGCCGATGATAAACTTATCCTTACAACGAGAAATTAATTTTTCTCGGGCATGAGCTAATATTAAAAACATTCGAGGTTTTTAAGCTCATGCACAATGACTTACAGTTAAATATCAGACTGTAACTCGAAATTCAATTTTAGGAGAGCTTATCTTTAAAGATAGCTTATCCTCATAACGGGAAATTAAATTTTCTCGGTCATGAGCTTGTATTAAAACATTCCAAGTTTTAAGCTCATAAAGTAAAGTGTATCTTTTAGATAAGAGAACTTTTCTTCTTAACGAGAAATTCATCTTTCTCGGTCATGAGCTTTACGTTAAAACATTCAAAGTTTTTCAAGCTCATGAAAACGACTTCTAAGTAAATGTCAACTTAGGACTCGTTCTTCAGTTAAAAGGAAAGTTTATCGTCGATGATAAACTTATCCACACAACGGGAATTTTACAACTTCTCGGACTTGAGCTCGTTTTGTAAGATATTCAACATCTTAAGCTCAAGTAATTGGTTTTCAAAACAATGAACACAATTTTTCGAGAATTTCTCAAAAGGTTTTTCTAAATCTTTCAAAATTGTGAGTTCAAAATATTTTGATAAAAAGAGCATGTCTTTTGGAATCGATAATATTTACGATACTAGAAATGTCAATCAATAATGACACGGGGTTGTAAATAAAGTTCGAGCAGAAGTTCAAATGTTTTAAAACATGCTCAAAATGGCTTGCTATTATTTCCTATAGTAACCCGCTTTTCATATTAAAGTCAAGCATTTCACCAGAAAGCTTTGACTCAACAACGGGAATTAATTTTCTCGGGCATAGTTTACTTTATAACCATGTAAGGGATTGTGTTTACGTAATAAAACAATCTAACACGAATTTATGTACGTGTCAGTGCATTTATTTGTTAAAACAATAGAAATCTTGTTTTTTATGAAGTTATCATCTCCACCAACCGTAGCAACTTACAATTAATATCTACATACTCGATGATGCGACTACTCAAACGGTGGCTACAGCTCTTTCAATAGAACATGGGTCAACAATTGAGGGGGAGCAATTGTCCAGCATTCAGAATCTTTGACGCCGAAGGTGCCAAGTTCTCATATTGGTGTCAAGACAACGATATCAATCGTACACATGGAGTCAAGAGATAACTTCAGACATGACGAGGCGACCAACGTTCGTGAACAAGAACCATGTGATTCTATCATATGATGTTCTCCATCATTCAGGTCCAACCTCATCTATTGCTAATCTTGTGAATACATTATCATATATGATCTTTGTACATGATAAATACCTTACACTTGTGTTTAAAAGGGATTTTATTTACGTTTCAAGTACACCCTCATTAATATGAGGGGGAGCTTGTGTAAATCATGAAAAAAATTGGATTTACATTTTTCTTCCCAAATTTTCTTAAACTGCTATTAAATCATTTGATATTAAAAACATCGATTGGGTTTGTTTTTAATATGGGGGAGAAAATGTGATTTAATATGGGAAATGATTAACCACAAATGGTTTGACTTAACGTGATAGCTCGTCCCGACATGTGCGAATTGTTTTCAAATATTGTGGCATATGTTAAGGGGGAGCAAAATGGATTTGTACTTCAAAATGGATTTCATTGTGACATACACTTACCCAAAACATCTCTATTCACGACGGTGAAGATTGTGGTGACATAAGGATGGTAGGATAGGTTTATGTCCAATGATTCCTCTAGAACCGGAGGAATCTTCCCAAAGATATTCCATAGCTAGAAATAGTAGTCCTTAGGAAACATGGAGAATGATTGTGAACGTAACTGAATGCCGACCAAGTACTTCAGTTAGCACTGGAACAATCACAACAAGGTGCTAGTTATGACGTATTGGTAAGCATTGAAGGGGTTGAAGAATGAAAAAGAATTGTAATGATAAAGGGTGTAAAGAAGGAAGCCCTCCTTACAACCTTAGGTAGAAACCGGGTCAATACATATTCTATTGAGATCATTTTTAATGATTCTTGATACTTAAGATAGACATCATGGACCCAGTGATGCAATGCACAACCCATCCCAGCGAACTCAGATATCTCTTAAAAGATATTTGTTTTATTCATACGGAGACAACGCATTATCTATTGATTTATTCACTCCGAATAAATTTGTATTGAAATTATGGCACTCCTCTCCAGCCTCCGCTCACTAAAATCCAAAATGCGCGATCGTGTCTAGAGCCATTTGAGATCATCAAATATCTCATTAGGACACACTTTCAGAATTCCTTGCTTCTTCACACATTGTGAAAAGTAAGAAAGATTTTAAGATTCCTGCGCAAAATCTTCATGATCTTGCCTGAACATCCGAGTAATACGAAAGTATCTACAATGAAAATGGAAATCCTTCTTGAGTGAATATCAAAAAGCTCATGGTAGTTTACTTGTACGATTCTTTATGAATCAAACTTGTGATAACTAGAAAGCAACGGTGGTTTAATTATTAAATGAATTTAAACACGTTCCAGGCCTCTACGCAATATCTTAGTGATCTTGCCAGAACACTCAGAGTGATAACTTAGTGTTCACAGTGATGAGTGGAAATCCTTCTAGTGTTAATCTCAAACAGCACTTGGTAGGTAACGTGCAAGATTCTATACGAATCTAGCTCGTGACAACTGGAAAACAACGATGGTGCGGTTCTTAATTGAATTTCACTTGTTCCAGGAACATGAATTGATGGCTTTAAATCATGCGGATAATATTATCCAAATGATTCACTCTTTATATTCGCAGTCAGCTTTGGACGGTCGAATAAAGAGAACGGGTTTACCCGCGAAATCTTGTCAAGGAGGTTCTTAATTGAAACTACCTGCCACAAGTACGATATTTAATATCGTCCAACGGTCTTCACCGAACGGAGGTAAAATGCTACCGAATTAGAATGAAATGTTCAAGGCCATTTCATCCGTGTATATGTTTTGTTGCTAACTGTCTTATGCAACGTAACAAGAAGGTGGCATTGCGGTGTTAAATCCAGAAGAAGTCATCAACACATGCTTATGCTTTCTGCACTTAATACTTCATCAAATTCAAGAAAGTCTATAAGTCAAGTCTTCCACTGTATCAAACTCTGAAGCTTTCAAGAATTTATAAAAGTATAAGTATGTGGATCATGAAGTCACGAAGAGGCAAATATCACAAGTGATTAATGCACAAGGTCAAGGCAAGAGAACATGCTCAAGACTAAAGTGAAAGATCTCATCAGCATATTCACAAGAACAAGATCGAAGACTCAAGCGTAGTATGCTAGGTTTAAAATTTTGTAAAATGGTATGACCTCCCTTAGGGGGAGATTGTTGGAAATACGTTTTTTCAAGGAAAGTCTCGGTCACATCATTATTAGCATAGATCACGAGCTATATACTATTTAGGACATTGTAACTTGGAGTGGCCTCCCTTTGGGGGAGATTGTTGGAAATATGTTTTTACGTATTTAGAAATGATCGGTCACTCCAATGATATATTCAAGTATTAGGCTCGTGATCCATTAAGTATACATATAGTCCATATAGCCCACATGTAGGGTGGGCTATATAAACCCCCTCCTAGCATGTTAGGAGGAGTGGCTCATTTGTCTATTTTCACATTTTTCATTAATCAAATCACTTTCTCTCTCTACATCTCTTCTCCTCTCCTTTCTCTCTCTAGTTCATATAAAGATCTTCATCTATCCCTCTCTCTATTTAGATCAATCCAACACTTGTAACAATCTTTAGAAATCGTAGACCTACAATTTCAAAGCACGATTTACATTCTCCATCATAATTAACCCACCTTGGCCTTTATTAAATACTAGACACTAAGTAAACATAAAAAGATAGAAAACGAGGCATCTGGAACCTGTACGTTGCACTAAGGGTCGTGGGTTGCTCTTCTTGGGGGCATGATATATGCTGCTATTGAACAAATTATAAAAAGTATTTTTAATATTTTAAATATTTATGTTAACTTTGTATATTCTAAGGGTTTAAGCTGTTAATATGGTATAATGCATGGTGTTTTTAATAATTGATAAGTATAGTTATAGAAGATAAAATAAAAGTATAAAGACGAAACTAAAAATTAATAAAGTTGTTGGTGGCAAAATCACACTCTCATTTCACGCACTCTCTTTTGCTTCTTTATAGAGGACTCCAAAAGGTTACGGTTTTTGTAACACCCCAAAATGTGATATGCGGAAGCGGTGAAGCTCGGGGGCTATTACGTCATTGTATCATAGTTCAAGGTACAAGAGAACGACTCTAAATGAGACGTTTTGTAAAAATACCTCGTTGAATTTAAATAAAAGCATCAAAGTACAAAAGGTCTCAGTTTCAAAAGATAGCGTAGCGGAATATAAAAGTTTTAAACATCAACGAGATAATAGTTCAAAAGCATAAGTAAATAAATGTCTGAAGATAGCCAAGAAATGCATGCGGACTCCAAGTACTTCACACAGCAGATACAAATCATCATCAATTACCTGAGATATATGCTAAATTGGGTCAACATAAAGCTGGTGAGAATATAGGTTTCAAGTAAAAATTCATAGTAAATCGATTTCAGATTTCATTTTTTATACACATGCAACTATAGGAGGTATAGTGCCAAGTGTAGGATAAATTGGGTGTTCACAATATTTATGATAGCTAAGCTCGTGACATCGAAACTAGTGATCCAGTACATGCAATAGATTACACATATAAATTGCCCCAATAGAGTACCTAGCCAAGATAACTCAGTTCATACAAATGGTACACACTCGTCCGGCGTCAGAATGCCTGAGTGGAGGTTGTCAACCCTCAATAGATCTATCCGTAACATAAGAGCTTACTCCAGCAGAGTAACTAACGATTTACGATAGTGGGGACTATGGCTAAAGCAACTTAAGCTATCTCATAAAAGTGTTCACAAAGCGTTCACAGAAATCAAGTTTTACTTGCGTCCAGAAGCAAGCATCAAAGCATTTATCACATCCCATAACATTAAACATAGAAAGCAGTTTAATAGGGATCTATAAACTCACCTCAAGCAACGATTCAAACCGCACAAGTATGATCAAATAGTAGCGAGCAACTCTAGCAACAACCTAAATATAATACTATAGTTTAGGCGCTAGCAAATAAGTCACAATAGTTTGTCACGTACGTTACTCATCAATCATATATATTATTTTGTTGTTAAAATCGTGACATGTAAATGTTATATCGTTATAAGCATTATAGTATATATATACTTAGGCAAAAATATTTATTTTTGACTCGACGAAATTTCGACAACCTTTCGGCGTAAATTTTAATTTACTCAAATTTATCTTAATAAATTTTGCAACACGATTTCTAACGAAAATTCGGCAGCCTTTCGGTGTCACATAAAAATTTTCCATTTTTAGTAAGTACCCAGATCTCGTCCTAAAACCCCTATTTTCAACACTTTCTCAATCGCCAATGTTTCAACAAGTCATTTTCCTGCAATAGTATCAATTTCCACTTTCAACGCTCAAACTTTTAACGATACACCAATTATTCTCATTTCGCGCTAATACCCTTTTACAAAACGATCCCAACATTCATATACAACTATTAGTAACCATTTCGACACTTAAAACAACTCCGTTTAACTCGAAAATGTCGTTTCGACCACTTTTAAAATCTAGACAGCAAGTACATTATAGTGTTTTTCACAAAAATTATGTTTTCCGACAACGAAATTTAAACGACCATATCTTACTCATTTTAGCTCCGTTTTTAGCCCATAAGATATCGAAACGAAGGTATTAACGTATATTTTCATAATATCGTAGTAAACTAGTGTCAAAACAATTTTTACGACCCTCTATGCCTCTTATAAAAATCGGACAGATTATATATTTTTCGTAAAAACTCGTTTTCGACCATTTTCAAGCGTACCCACTAGTAGTAACACTACTTGTTCCCTCCTATTATTCATAAACACACTCAAAATCAAAGATTTATCTTCAAGTCCACAAATCTAAAAATATACATTTTTATATTTTTACAAGTCCTTCAATTAAACAATTTTCATGCATGGATCTAATAGATTCACACATAATTTTATAGATCTAAAATATTTCATGACCAAAAATATTTTTTATCGTTTTATTTCAAGAAAATAGTTGATGAGTAACATGCATGCATAGATCTACATAGATTATGCATGAAAAAAGGAAAAGATGAAAAAGGTTTAAGAAATAACCTTGAGTAACGACTATACGTAACCACGACAACCCGATCTACGCTCTAACCCACTAATAATCAACAAGAACCCAACTTCTATAAACTACCACCAAAACTCCTCAAGTCTACAAACCAAGAAAACCCATTCTTCTTTATACTTGTACAAACCCTATGATGTTTTTATTTTGTGTCAAATCTTCTTAAAATGAAGCTTCAAGAAAATCAACAATGGTGGAAATGGAGTTTGTGTGTGTGCCGTGTGTTTTAGAGAGAGATATGAGAGTTGTGTGTGTTTTTGAGTGAAGTGTATGTGTAAATAATGTGAAGTGATGTTAAGGTTAAATGGTTAATAAGTTAAAAGGTGTAGGAATATGTAAGTTAAGCTCAAAATGGAAATTAGAAGAAAATTTGGTTTAGCTACCATGTGATGAGTTGTTTGGCCGGTTATGGGGGTCCCACTTAGGGTAAATAATTCAAAAATTTTACTATGGTAACTAGTTAAAAGGTTTAAGGTAAAAAGGTTAGTTAGTATTAGGTAAATGTCGAAAAGTATATAGTTAAGTTTAAAATTACTCTCAAAATCCTATTCAGTCTGATTAGATATGTCACTGAAAGAAAGTGATTCTGTTCCCTCTCTTTTTTTTAGGATCCCGAGGAGGGGCCTAAAACTTAACAATTTGACGAAATATATTAAATTTATGATTTTTCGACGAAAACTGGCATTTTATAATTTATAAAGTATTTTATGCATGCTAACGACGGTTAAACGTAAAAACGACGTAAAATACGAAAACGCGATACGTTAATTAAATATTCACAGTAAATACGATTTATTACTATAAATAGCAAAAATACTAAAATACAGGCATATAAACATATACAGAAATATTTAAATACGCTGCTCATGAAAATACGATCACGCTGTTAAAAACTAAACAATTAAGCACATAATTCACAGATAACGAATAATCTCATGGATTATCGTCAATTCATTGACCGTCTCAGCACTTTGTTCAGGTTCATAGAAAGTGTTCAGAATAATGACTGAGCACAGTGTCAGGTCATTACTCGTCATCAAACAGTTTTTCAAAAAACACGGGATAACTTCCCGGTTCCAACACAGTTAAATCACATAGTTGACTAAATAAAAAATCAAAGGGTAAAATAGTCATTTTACAAAGTAGGGAAAATTACCAGGTGTTACATCATCCCCTTGATAGAGAAGCTTTGTCCTCAAAGCTTAGGAGTGTCACGGGTTCTAGAGTTGTCAAAGAGTTACAGATATTTCTTGCGAAATTGATCCTCACGCTCCCAAGTGAATTCAGGTCCACGTTTAGAATTCCACCTCACCTTGATGATCGGAATACGACTCTGCTTCAATCGTTTGACCTCACGGTCTATGATTTCAACAGGTTCTTCGACAAATTGCATCTTGTCGTCGATTCGGAGTTCCTCCAACGGTATTACGAGTGTCTCATCAAAAAGGCACTTCTTCAAGTTCGACACATGAAAAGTGCTGTGCACGCGGCTCAACGCTTGCGTTAATTCGAGACGATAGGCTACGGTTCCAACCTTTGCCAGAATTTTGAAAGGTCCAATATAACGGGGGTTCAGCTTTCCTCGCTTTTCAAAACGTACCACACCTTTCCAAGGCGATACTTTTAGCATCACTTTGTCTCCTACTTGAAATTTGAGAGGCTTACGTCGAACGTCGGCGTAACTCTTTTGACGATCACGGGCTGCTTGAATTCGGCTCTTGATTTGAACAATCTTCTCAGTTGTTTCACGAATGAGTTCAGGGCCAGTGAGTTGACTATCCCCAACCTCACTCCAACACACAGGCGAGCGACATTTATGACCATACAACGCTTCAAACGGTGCAGCCTTAATATTGGTATGATAACTGTTGTTGTAAGAGAATTCCACCAGAGGCAAATGTCTGTCCCATTGCTTCCCAAAGTTAAGCACACAAGCACGCAACATGTCCTCCAGCGTTTGAATAGTTCTCTCACTCTGTCCGTCAGTCTGCGGGTGATAAGCAGTACTCATGTCCAATTGCGTACACAACGCTTTCTGAAGTGATTTCCAGAACTATGAAGTGAATCTACCGTCTCTATCGGAAATTATCGAGATCGGTATCCCATGTTTTGCGGCTACTTCCTTCAGATAAGGTCTCGTAAGCTTATCCATTGAATCATCTTCCTTCATAGCCAAAAAGTATGCATATTTCGTAAGTCGATCCATAATTACCCAAATTGTGTCGTATCCGTTGGTCGTTTTAGGTAGCTTAGTTATGAAATCCATGGTTATGTTTTCCCACTTCCACATAGGAATTATAGGTTGAACCAACAATCGAGATGGTTTTTGGTGTTCTGTTTTCACTCTAGCGCAAGTCAGACACTTCCCTACATACGTAGGGATTTCAGCTTTCATGTTTGGCCACCAATATAGCTTCTTCATATCCTGATACATTTTGTCAGATCCTGGGTGAATCGAATACTTAGATTTATGCGACTCGTGCATAATCACGTCCCTTAGTCCTCCAAACCGTGGTAACCAACTTCTACCATTCAGACATAGCGTTCCATTAGTGCTAGTCTCCAATTTCTTAGTAACCATTCCTCCTAATTTCTCAGCTTCAACATTTTCAGGCTTAAGGGCTTCGGTTTGTGCTTCACGAATTTGCACAGGTAAGTTCGGGTTGATAACCATAGCTAACGATCTAACTCTACTTAGCGCATCCGCCACTACATTGGCCTTCCCAGGGTGGTAGCGGATTTCACAGTCATAATCGCTGAGCAACTCGATCCATCGACGTTGTCTCATGTTCAGTTCCTTCTGGTCAAGAATATGTTGTAAACTCTTGTGATCAGTATAGACGACACACTTGGTTCCATACAAGTAGTGTCTCCACAATTTCAAGGCAAATACCACCGCTCCTAGCTCCAAGTCGTGCGTAGTGTAGTTCTTCTCATGCGTTTTCAATTGTCGTGACGCGTAGGCGATAACTTTCTTCCTCTACATCAACACAGCTCCCAATCCTTTTGCTGATGCATCACAGTAGACCATAAAGTCTTTCGATCCTTCTGGTAATGATAGGATAGGCGCACTACACAACATTTGTTTCAACTTCTGGAATGCTAATTCCTCTTTATCTCCCCATTCGTATTTCACCTTCTTTTGAGTCAACTTCGTCAATGGTTTCGCGATCTTCGAGAATCCCTCGATGAACCTTCGGTAATATCCGGCGAGTCCTAAGAATTGGCGAATTTCAGTCAGTGTCGTAGGACAGTCCACTCCCTAATTGACTCAATCTTGGCAGGTTCAACATGAAACCCCTTGTTATCAATAACGTGACCTAGAAATTGTACTCTTGGCAACCAAAAATCACACTTTGAGAACTTAGCATACAATTCCTCCTTCTTAAGCAATTCCAATATTATCTTAAGATGTTCCTCATGTTCTTTCTGATTCCTTGAGTAAATCAGTATGTCATCGATGAACACAATGACAAATGATGAGACTGCTTTTATACATAGTCTCATCTTCCAAATAGGGCTTAAAATGCATTAAATATCATCAAAATACCCATATATATGCTTGTGTTTGTTACTTGTGTATTTTAGGTACGGATATTGAGAAAATGACAAAAGATCACAAGAATCATACAAAAACGAACACGGGAAACGAAGCCGCACAATGAACCAAGCCCTAATGAAGACTTTCCCAAGATAAACCCTTGAAGATTTGAAAAATTATGAAGAAGGTTTCATAATTACAAGATTGGTCCCTAAAGTTTGTCAAAATTACAAAAAGGGCCCTCCACTTTGAAGAATTGGCGAGTTTAACCCCTCAACAAAGCTAAATTGTAAACCAATATCCTCCACAAAGTCAAACACATCATGAAGTCCTTCAAAGTACAAGAAATTACAAGTTTGGTCCTTTGAAAATCCCAAAATTACAAAAAGGACCCTCAACTTTCAAAATTTGGCAAAAATGGTCCCTCATCAAACATGACTTGGCAAATTCAGTCCTCCAAAACATCCATTATACAAGTCAAGACCATTATCCATCATCAAAATGCCAAATCAGCCCTTGAAGAATTCAAAAATGGCAAGAAATACCCCTAAAAATACTTTTGAAAAGTATTTGGGGCAAAAGTGTGAAAAATGAAACTTTGCTAACAAAGGGATTCGGATTTTGTGAAGAAAAGCTGGAAATGACAAGTTAACAAAAGATTGGGGTTTAAAGCTGGCCAGACAACCTAGTAACCTTAACCAATCATAAGCTGCCACCTCACCCCACTCACCACTTCAACCAATCACAACTCCCCATCCTGCCACCTCACACTCCACTTGAACCGGTTTAAGATTAATTTAATCTTGGCGCCTAAAACAACTTTTTAAACATAATTAACTCCCAAAACAGATTAAAACCTATGTTCTTGGTGTTCATACCAGAATTAGGCTTTTTCTAATTACTAAGAATTAAGACCTAATTGCTTCCAGATTGATGATTAGAGGTCTTATAATCCTAACCCAACCCCTAAACTCCCATCACTCTCATGCATGTGACATTGCCAACCCTCCCCTGACCCACTCTTCACGTCCAAACAAAACAGGCCAGCAAATCCAACGCTCAAGAACTTGGCTTACTTTTCAAGCTTCATCTCCACCCTTGGATACATTTTCCCTTTGCCAGCTTCAACAAAAGGCCAAAAGATTCCTCACAAGACTCCAAGATATTCAAATTCTGCAAGGGTATTTTGGGACTTCTACAAGCTAGGGTTTTTAGTTTTAAGCTTATGCAGACCATGTACACCCTCTATATAAACGGTATAGGGTCCAACTTAGACGTTTGCTTTTGGTTATTCCTTTGTTCAAGAACTTGTAAATCCCTTTTCAGTTTATGAAATTTGAGTTAAGTGTTTTGAAGAAAGACCAAGTGCCATCTTATTATTGCTTGTTTATGTTCTTAGTTTACTTCTTTTGAAGTTAAAAACCTGTTTTCAAAAGAGGAGTGTGCAAAAGTTTGCACATTTTCTTCATTTTCTTGATATTTTGCTAAGTTCTTGTTTTAACCTTGGAATTCTTGGGTTATAGGGCTGATCATAGCATCCTAATTATGTTGATTAAGGTGTGGTGAGGCTTATAACTTGGGGATAATCAAGTGTGGGGTAACAAGGTTGCATTAATCAAGATTTTTCAAGTTTCTGATTTTATATTTGTGCTTCTAACCTTGTTGATTCTTAGCAGGGGTGTTATTGGAAGCTTGTACTTGTTCTTGCTAGTACATAAGCTCATAAATTCGTAGGTGTGGATGTACATCCATGAGGTTTGCATACTCAATCCTAAAATCTGTTTAAAATCTTGATTTTTGGTGATATTTGTATGTGGCTTGTGTTCTTGTGAATTTTATGGCTTAAATCTGCTTGAATCTGTTAATCTTACTTGTTATTGTGTTTATTTGAGCTTGGGTGGTCTTGAATCTCACTTTTCCTTTGAAAATTTTGATTTTGAAAAGATAAAGGGGTGTTTGGGTCTACCTGTTTGTGATTGCATCTTGATATTGTGTTGTTAGAAGGTATTGTTTATGCCTGGTATTTGATATATGCTTGGTTGAGAGTGTTTTGCTGCAAGTTTTTAGGTTTGAAACTTCAAATCACACAATCTGCTATAACTTGGTGAATTTAACTGTTTTTCACCTAAGATTTTGGTGAAATCTAGTATTTGTGCATGCTTAGGGTTGAAAGTTGTTAAAACATCATTATTATAACCTATTTGATAGATATTGAGTGTTGAATCTGGCTTATTGGTCAAATAATCAGCAAAGTGTAAAACTGCATGTGTTAGTGTTCATCAGTAACATTCATTGGCTTGAATCTTGCTTAATTCTTATAATCATTGCATGAAACCTGTTTAGACTTGCTTATTTGAGTTTAATATAGCTTGTGTATGCATTTTGTTGAATTTGGCTGGCTGATTTGTGCCAAAACTGCTCATAAGTGCTTAACTGCTTATTTGTTCATGTCTGTGCAACATCTGGTGATTTATTGATTAAACTGTATCAATTGGGAGTTTGTGATTGTGATATTTTGATTGTTCTTGACTCCTTTTGATCCAAAGATCATTTGGGTGCCTTTGTGTAATCTGAATCTCCAAAAAAGTCACTAAAGACAAAACGTCCAACAAGTCAAGCAGTGGAAAAAGTTTCCACTGCTTAACACTCAAAACTAGCCCCTACTAGTGTAAAATTGAACTCAGCTTATCAATAAGCTATTCTAGCTTATCCAGACTTGCAACAACTTATTTTTTGTGATAGGTCTTCATTATTTGACCCATTTAAGTAGACTGGAGCTTATTGGACTTTGACTTTGACTTTTTACTAGAAAAACAACTTTTTTTTTTTTTTGATAACCGTGATTTCCGACTCATTGGCCGACTAATCCACGGGGTTTGAGCCCACCGCCACACAGACTCAAACCAGGTAAAACCAACTTATTTGACTTTTACATAAGTGCTTATTTGCTTTTTCCAGCTTATTGAGTCAGATTATTTGAAAACTCTTTGTTGATTTTGCTTAATTAAGTCATTTAAAAGCTTTAGGAACTTGAATCAGCACTTGGGGTGGCCTAGAACTCAAAAACGACTATTTTGTCGTTTTCTGTAGATTGCTTATTGCATTTTCAGGCTTATTCCTTGGGCTTATTTCAAATTTCTTTTTGCAGAAGTCTTATTAAGGTCAAAAGAAGCTTGTGTGTCAAATTTTAGCTTATGGCATTGGCTTATAGCTTAATGGGCCAAAAAGCCCATTAAGAATAAGCTGCTTGGTATAAGCTAGCTTATTTCACACTTTCAGCTTTTGGGCCTTTAGAAAAAGTTGTTTAAAATCAAATTTTGAGTCAACCAGTGCTTTTTGGGCTTATTTTGAACACTTTTTGTTATTGGGCCCAAATTTGGCCCAATAGTGGACTGTTTTGGGTTTAGCCCATTTTCTAGGCCCACTAAGGGTATTTAGGTAATTTAACTTTCATTTCTGAGTTATTTAGGTTAAATTAAGCTAGTTTGCAAGTTTTTAGAACTTTTTATGATTTTTGGATTTTTAATATTATTTTAATATTATTTTATTATTAAAAATTAAAAGTCTTATTTTCTAAGTTTTTATATTTTTCCTAGGTTCTAAACACTTAATTAGTAATTTTGCAACTTTCCAAATATTTTTAGGGTCTTTTAATTATTTTCTAGAATTAATTTAAGTTTTAATTGATTTTAGTAGTTTTTTTTGTTTAAAAATAGTTTTTAGTGACTTTAAAATTTTGAAAAATACTTTTTAGCTTAATTAGGATATGTTTGAGGTTTACAAACTTTAAAATCTTGTTTGGGACTTTTTAATAATTAATTGTGATTTTTAGGGCTTTAATTAGCATTAAAAAGTCATTATCTAATTAATTAAAAGGTTTTGGCAAGTTTGGATTTTTTGTAAACTCTTAGAATATTATTGTGATTTTTGGTAGTTTTTAGGAATTTTTAGGTTAAAATTTTAATTTTAGTGCTTTTTACGAGTTTACGTGTACACCTTTTTCGTCTTAGCTTAATCCGTCTTCGTAACTGTCATTCTCTTCTAATCTCATTTCTATTTTTCTTTCTCAAAACTATAATCACAAATCTAATCCAAATCATTACACACATAACACACTAGCCTCCTTGAGAACGATCCCCACTTGGGTCATTTGTACACGGTTTTCCTAAATCGTCGTTCTCAATACTTGCCACTTTTGCTCTCTTTTCCTAAAGGGTAGTAAAAACTCAACTATCAATAAACTTGTCCAAATACGGTTTACACACCCGGTTCATGAGGTCCATAAACACAGCAGGTGCGTTTGTCAAACCGAATGGCATCACTTGGAACTCATAGTGTCCATACCTAGTCCTAAAAGCAGTCTTTGCAACATCTTCCTCACGGACTCTCAATTGGTGATAACCAGACCTAAGGTCAATCTTCGAGTAAACGCTCGATCCTTGCAACTGATCAAACAGATCATCGATCCTAGGTAACGGGTAACAGTTCTTGATGGTAAGTTTGTTCAACTCACGATAGTCGATACACATCCAAAAACTCCCATCCTTCTTCTTCACAAATAAGACTGGAGCTCCCCAAGGTGAAGAACTCGGTCTTATGAATCCTTTATCAGTCAACTCTTGTAGTTGCGTCGCCAGTTCTTGCATTTCCGATGGTGCTAAACGGTAAGGCGCTCGAGCAACAGGTGCAGCTCCCGGTATTAAATCGATCTGGAATTCAACTTGTCTGGCCGGTGGTAATACAGGCAAATCTTCAGGAAAGACTTCCGGAAAATCCCGTACGATAGGTACATCTTGCAACCGTTTTTCTTCCGTCTGCTTTTCAGTAACACAGGCTAAAAATACGTGGCAACCTTCCGACAACAACTTCTGAGCCTTGACACGCGAGATAATGTTAAGTCGTGACTTCCCTTTTTCAGTTACTTGTAACCCCTTGTACCTCCAAAACTTCATCACCAAATGGTAAGCGAACGATCTTCTCGGCGCATACAATCGTATCATGATATCTCGACAACCAATCCATTCCGACAATCATGTCAAAACTCCCTAACTCAACATGAATAAGGTCTATTACGAAAGGAGGACCTAGAAGATTTAAAGTGCATCCACGAAGTATAGTGTCGGCTTCTATCAACTTCCCATTAGCTAACTCAATAGTGTACTTAGTATCTAAGGGCGAAGGGGTCACATCAAGTAAGACACTAAAAACAGTCGACACAAAACTCCTATCGGCTCCAGTATCAAATAAAATAGAAGCATAACGACCATTGAGAAGAAACGTACCCGTCACGACGTCGGGGTTTTGTTGCGCTTCTCCTCCTCCTATCACATAGACCCTTCCACGAGCTTCCCCAGCTTTAGCAATCTTTCCTTGGTCCTTGTTCTTTTTCTTTGGGCGCTCATTGCTGTGGTGTCCCATTTGCTGACATTCAAAGCAAGTGACATTGGCCTTCGTGTTGGGTGGTGACTTACAGTCTCTAACAATGTGTCCAGTTTTCTTGCAGTTGTGACATTGTACATTGCATTGTCCATTATGGTGACGCTTGCATCGGTTGCACAAAGGTAACGTCCCATTGTACACTCCTTTTTCCCCAGTACAAGCAGTGTACGCCTTCACGGTTTCTTGCCTCTTATTCGGGTAGTTCCCATGGTTGTTCCTTTGGTTATTCCCCCATTTTCTCTTGTTGTCCGCGGCATTCCCAGCGTTTGCTCGAAAAACTTGGTCCATCAGACTGTGAGCCATCCTTATAGCATCACTAACTTTTTTTGGTCCAGACGATGTCACATTCCCTTGAACTCTACCAGGTAAACCCCAAATGTAGCGCTCAACCTTCTTTTCTTCATCCGGAACCATTCCATGTAATAGCAAATACAACTCTTCGAACCTCCTTGTGTACGTACCAATGTCATTGTTCTTCACAGTCAGGTTCCACAGTTCAATTTCCATTTTCTGAATCTCATTACGAGGACAGTATTCCTTAGTCAACAACTTCTTAAGTTCCTCCCAACTCATCCCATACACCTCCTCGGCTCCAACCATCTGCACATGGGTGTTCCACCATGTCAACGGTCTAGCAGCTAAAGTACAAGTAGAATAAGTCACTTGGTTTTCAACAGTACATCCACTGACACGGAACACATATTCCATATTTTTAACCCAACGAGCTAATCCAACAGTTCCTTCAATACCATTAAAATTCAAGGGTTCACAACTTCTAAAGTCCTTGTAACTACATGACTTAGGCGGTCGATTGTCAACATCGTTTGGTGGTGCTTCGTTTACGTTGTTATTAGCTTGAACGTTTGCTAGTGCAGCAGTCACTCTTTGCGTAATCAGTTCTTCCAATTGTGCGTCAGTCATTCCGTTACGTGTGTTCACCATTGTTTCTTTGCATTAAGACAACAATGCAATTAAGGTTCAAGCACGAATATACACGTTATATATTTCTTATGCTAAAATAAAATGCAGAATTTAACAGTACAACAAACATAGAAAGGATAGTCACTAGTCAAAGTCATAAAGTTAAATTCCCATTCATAATCAAAATATCGAGTACATAGTCATAAAATAAGAGTTTGATTACATCTAGTCTACTCCAACTAACCGAGTACTACTCTAGTTTAGTGGATATAATGCCCAAAAGATAAAGATGTCAATCTACTCTAGAATTAAGCACAATAACGATGAATCCCTAAGTGCGACGACGACGATCACACTCAGCACATCTCGGTGAGTCACTCCTTGGGTCTCCATCTGCAGCTCGGTCTCCTCCACGAACAGACTCCAACTCACGCCTCAACCTAGCAACCTCCTCAAGTGTGGTATCCAACAAGTCGCGGGTATCCTCGTTATCCTCTAACAATCCAAAAACCACATAAGTCGACGAAAACAAACAGCATCTGAATCCCTAGCAGATCCTATCATAGCAACACATGACCTAGGTCTAGAGGGCTCTCCAACATGATGAATAGGTGGTGTATAAACAGTAGTAGCAGCTCGACTCCCATGAGTAGGCGATGCCTAAGGTGTAGTGTATGAATCACACATACGAATCTTCTTCCGTGGGCATGACGAATCAGAATCGGACAAAGCTCGAGATCGAACACCGGATGGTCTAGCTCCATCAGCAGGCGGTACAATATCATCAGAATCAGTGTAAATCTCAGCTGGTGGCGTACCCCAAAAAGCTTCCCTCTCCTCTCTAAACTGCTGACGTGGAACAGTAGGCTTCTTCCTCAAGTTGGACGTCTTCCTAATCTCACTCCTCCTACTGGGCTCAACTCTCTCAGGTACAACAGTCAAAGCATCAACCCTACTATCATCATCAGCCTCAGCATCCTCGCTATCACTACTAGCCACAACCATCCTAACATCAGTATCACTCTCAATCTCATCATCCATGTCCTCATCATCCTCACGATCTACCTCATATCCATCCATATCATCATCACCCTCATGATCTACCTTAACACCATCCATACAATCCTCATGACCTACCTCATATCCATCCATACCCTCATCACCCTCGTGATCTACCTCAATACCATCCACGTCATCCTCATCATTCTCATCATCCTCATCGTCCTCACTACCAATAACCCACTCGATCAAAGTACGATGCACAACATGTGGCATCCCATCAACAACATCAGAAGTATCAGACAATACATCAGGCTCACCCTCATCATCCTCCTCCGGATCCTCGTCAGGGTCATACTCCGCACCTTCCTCCTCAGGATCAGCCTCCTCAGGAGCCTCCTCTGGGTCATTCTCCGGCTCTACATGATCTGGGATCATCTCAATCTCGTCTTCCCACTCTTCGTCAGCAGAGTCGGGCTGGTAAGTAATAGTAGATGACGACATAACCTGCAACAACCAAAATGCGTATTAAAGCAGTTGTAGGGTATGCATGAAATAATCATGTATAGAAATTAAAGTATGCAAATTAGCGAGATGCATATGTATATAATACATATTACGTATTACATAATATATATTACATATTACTTATAGTGTTATCCTACGTAATACATTACGTAGTACACATACGTATACAGAGTAACAAGTAGCCACATCGGTTATAGTCTAGGCCTAAGATGCAAACGTAGTTCTTTATAACCTAGGCTCTGATTACCAAATCTGTAACACCCCAAAATGTTATATGCGGAAGCAGTGAAGCATGGGGGCTGTTACGTCATTGTATCATAGTTCAAGGTACAAGAGAACGACTCTAAATGAGACGTTTTATAAAAATAGCTCGTTGAATTTAAATAAAAGCATCAAAGTACAAAAGGTCTTAGTTTCAAAAGATAGCGTAGCCTATAAAAGTTTTAAACATCAACGAGATAATAGTTCAAAAGCATAAGTAAATAAATGTCCGAAGATAGCTAAGAAATGCATGCGGACTCCAAGTACTTCACATAGCAGATACAAATCATTATCAATTACTTGAGATAAATGCTAAATTGGGTCAACATAAAGTTGGTGAGAATATAGGTTTCAAGTAAAAATTCCTAGTAAATCGATTTCAGATTTCATTTCATATACACATGCAACTATAGGAGGTATAGTGCCAAGTGTAGGATAAATTGGGTGTTCATAATATTTATGATAGCTAAGCTCGTGACATCGAAACTAGTGATCCAGTACATGCAATAGATTGCACATATAAATTGCCCCAATATAGTACCTAGCCAAGATAACTCAATTCATACAAATGGTACACACTCGTCCAGCGTCAGAATGCCTGAGTGGAGGTTGTGAACCCTCAATAGATCTATCCGTAACATAAGAGCTTACTCCAGCAGAGTAACTAACGATTCACGATAGTGGGGACTATGGCTAAAGCAACTTAAGCTATCTCATAAACAGTGTTCACAAAGCGTTCACAGAAATCAAGTTTTACTTGCGTCCAGAAGCAAGCATCAAAGCATTTATCACATCCCAAAACATTAAACATAGAAAGCAGTTTAATAGGGATCTATAAACTCACCTCAAGCAACGATTCAAACCGCACAAATATGATCAAATAATAGCGAGCAACTCTAGCAACAACCTAAATATAATACTATAGTTTAGGCGCTAGCAAATAAGTCACAATAGTTCGTCACGTACGTTACTCATCAATTATATATATTATTTTGTTGTTAAAATCGTGACTTGTAAATGTTATATCCTTATAAGCATTATAGTATATATATACTTAGGCAAAAATATTAATTTTTGACTCGACGAAATTTAGACAGCCTTTCGGCGTAAATTTTAATTTACCCAAAGTTATCTTAATAAATTTTCCAACACGATTTCTAACGAAAATTCGGCAGCCTTTCGGCGTCACATAAAAATTTGCCATTTTTAGTAAGTACCCAAATCTCGTCCTAAAACCCCTATTTTCAACACTTTCTCAATCGCCAATGTTTCAACAAGTCATTTTCTCGCAATAATATCAATTTCCACTTTCAACGCTCAAACTTTTAACGATACACCAAGTATTCACATTTCGCGCTAATACCCTTTTACAAAACGATCCCAACATTCATATACAACTGTTAGTAACCATTTCGACACTTAAAACAACTCCGTTTAACTCGAAAATGTCGTTCGACCACTTTAAAAATATAGACAGCAAGTACATTATAGTGTTTTTCACAAAAATTAAGTTTTCCGACAACGAAATTTAAACGACCATATCTTACTTATTTTAGCTCCGTTTTTAGCCCATAATATATCGAAACGAAGGTATTAACGTATATTTTCATAATATCAGAGTAAACTAGTGTCAAAACAATTTTTACGACCCTCTATGCCTCTTATAAAAATCGTACAGATTATATATTTTTCGTAAAAACTCGTTTTCGACTATTTTCAAGCGTACCCACTACACTACTAGTTCCCTCCAATTATTCATAAACACACTCAAAATCAAAGATTTATCTTCAAGTCCACAAATCTAAAAATATACATTTTTATATTTTTACAAGTTCTTCAATTAAACCATTTTCATGCATGGATCTAATAGATCCACACATATTTTTCATAGATCTAAAATATTTCATGAACAAAAATAATTTTTATCATTTTATTTCAAGAAAATAGTTGATGAGTAACATGCATGCACAGATCTACATAGATTATGCATGAAAAAAGAAAAAGTAGAAAAAGGTTTAAGAAATAACCTTGAGTAACGACTCTACGTAACCACGACAACCCGATCTATGATCTAACCCACTAATAATCAACAAGAACCCAACTTCTATAAACTACCACCAAAACTCCTCAAATCTACAAACCAAGAAAACCCATTCTTCTTTATACTTGTACAAACCCTAGGATGTTTTTATTTTGTGTCAAATCTTCTTAAAGTGAAGCTTCAAGAAAATCAACAATGGTGGAAATGGAGTTTGTGTGTGTACCGTGTGTTTTAGAGAGAGATAGGAGAATTGTGTGTGTTTTTGAGTGAAGTGTATGTGTAAATAATGTGAAGTGATGTTAAGGTTAAATGGTTAATAAGTTAAAAGGAGTAGGAATATGTAAGTTAAGCTCAAAATAGAAATTGGAAGAAAATTTGGTTTAGCTAGCATGTGGTGAGTTGTTTAGCCGGTTATGGGGGTCCCACTTAGGGTAAATAATTCAAAATTTTTACTATGGTAACTAGTTAAAAGGTTTAAGGTAAAAAGGTTAGTTAGTTTTAGGTAAATGTCGAAAAGTATATAGTTAAGTTTGAAATTACGTAAAACTTAAAAATTTGACGAAATATATGAAATTTACGTTTTTTGATGAAAACTGACGTTTTATAATTTATAAAGTATTTTATGCATGCTAACGACGGTTAAACGTAAAAACGACGTAAAATACGAAAATGCGATACGTTAATTAAATATTCACAGTAAATTCGATTTATTACTATAAATAGCAAAAATACTAAAATACAGGCATATAAACATATATAGAAATATTTAAATACGCTGCTCATGAAAATAGGATCACGCTGTTAAAAACTAAACAGTTAAGCACATAATTCACAGATAACGAATAATCTCATGGATTATCGTCAATTCATTGACCGTCTCAGCACTTTGGTCAGGTTCACAGAAAGTGTTCAGAATAATGACTGAGCACAGTGTCAGGTCATTACTCGTCATGAAACAGTTTTTTAGAAAACGCGGGATAACTTCCCGGTTCCAACACAGTTAAATCACATAGTTGACTAAATAAAAAGTCAAAGGGTAAAAGAGTCATTTTACAAAGTAGGGAAAATTACCAGGTGTTACATTTTTAATTTTCAACAGTAAAGGGTAATCAAGATTAACGAAAGGGCGCGCTTGCATTAATTAGATATTGTTTACACGTTGAATTTGTGTAATTTTGTTCTATATAATGATGAGTTGCGGTAGTGTAGTTACAATCAATCTTAAGTTAATCTTAATTTTTCTATTCCTCTTAAACTTCTCTACTTATCAATGGAAAACCCTAATTTGATTTTGAAAGAACTCAAAGACATTTGTGGTCATACTGAAACTGGGAAAATCATGGGTTTTTACTTTAATCAAATGGCTGTGAATGAGGAAAGCTTTGCTATTGTTTTGAGGGTGCAAGCTGAGAATGTGAAGAATAATTTGGTTAGGATTTGTTTAATGATTGTTGAGTTTGAAAACAAACATGAAGAGCTTGAAGTTGATTTGGAAAGTTTAGGTTATTTGAGAGAGTTGCGTGATAATGAAAATGCAAAGCTTGCTACTTTGAATGGAATTTTGGCTAGGGCTAGGACTCGTCTGAATGAACTCCAGTTTCAAGCACAGTTGATGGATCTTTCTAATTAAGCTTTTATGTTTAGTGTTTCTTTTGGGGATGTGATGATGTAGTAATCTTTTCTATTTAGTGAAAGTTTGAATCTTTTGGGTATGATAAACTTGTAATCCTGGAATGATATTATGTAATGATTATGGAATGGAATATGAAATCGTGTTTCTGTTTATGTTTTTGTGATTTTATTGAATGTATTTTTTGATTTTTATTGTTATTCCAAACAGCCTATATATTATTCATGGAAACAAACACTCCTAATTTTAGTTTTTGTTAGACATATGTAACTTTCGTTTCTATTTAATTGAAACCAACCTCTATCATTTCATTTCTTCTTTTTTAATTTTCTTAACTCTAATGTTTTGAATATGATCATCTATCATTTTATTACATCATTATCAATTTTATTATTCCTAATATTTTTAAAATAAATTTTTCTATTTTCTTTGCAGGTTTTTTTATTGAATCATTGAAGAAGTCTAAAAAAGGTGTGTTTTCTTTTTAGATTTAATTATGTTCGTTTTATCAATTTTCTAGTTAGGGTTGAATTTGATTTATCTAATAGCAACATGTAATTAAAAGAAATGGACAAATATATGACTATGATTTTATTCAAAATGAAGATAACTTTAATTGAAATGTTACTGGATACATTCTGTTATGAATAAGTAAACTGTTAGAATAGATTGTTAAAAGCTTCCTTGAAAACGATGTTTCGTGTTCGATTTTTGAGCTCAGGATCTTCATCTTCAGTCATCAAAATCTTTAGTCCTTTTGGTGAAGTTACTCTAGATAGAGCTACGTAGAGTTGACCATGGCTAAAAACAGGGCTGGGTAAATAAACACCAACATAGTTGAGTGACTGCCCTTGACTTTTGTTTATAGTCGTTGCATAGCAAGGCTTGACTGGAAATTGCCTTCGTTTCATGATAAATGGCCATTGTGTTTGTGTAGATGTGAGAGATATTCTTGGGATAAGAACACTTTCTCCCACGTTTGATCCCGTAAGAATTTGGGCGCGTATGACAAATTGACCCAAATCAGTTATAATCAGTCGTGTTCCATTGCATAATCCCATGCTTGGATTTACATTACGCAAAAGCATAATAGGCAATTCTTTTTTCAAATTTAATTCATGTGGTGGCATGCCTGGGAATTTTAAAGAGTTTAGAAACTCGATAGGGTAATGTTGGTGTTGTCTAAGGTGTCTGTAGATCCCTTACACACTTCATCAGCACTATTGTAAGTAACACTCTCACTTGGCAGCTTTTTAAACATATAGTTGTTTATCTCGTCAGCATCATCATTTCGAGGCGTTAGAATTGAACGTTCTCTTAGATAGTGTTAATCATTTCTCCTAGCTTCAAAATCAGGATAAGATTGATTGACAATCTGTTCCAAAGGAGAATTTCAAGCTTGGATAATGAATTCTTCTGGAATTTCTATCCACGTTGCTTCTTCTTCCGCTTCTTTTTTTTTGTTGGCAAAATCCCGTCACCTACATCTAAAACCCATTTATTGAACTGTTGTTTGCTTCTATCTATCTCGCCTGATGAGGTATATTCATTTACTCGCATACTGCGCGTAAGAGTAAACACTTTGCAAGAATTCCATAAAAATGATTGGTTTATGCATGATTGAACTACTTCAGGCCTTTTTGCTTTGGGTATAACGGGTAAAATTTGCCTAAAATCGCCTCCTAATAAAACTGTTATTCCTCCAAACATTTTATTTCTCTTTCCTTCATTTTGAAACCCCAATATATCCTTCATTGTCTTGTCTAATGCCTCAAATGCATACTTTTGAGTCATAGGCGCTTCATCCCAAATAATCAACTCTACAGACTTCATTAATTCTACCAAATGCATGTTTTGTTTGATACCACATGTGCTATTTTCCATTAATTCAAATGGTATCACGAACCTGCTATGAGCTGTTCTTCCGCCTGGTAGGAGCAGCGAAGCAATCCCTGAGTCAATTTAAAAGCTTATATTACTTTTGAGTTTCATACAAAAAAACACGATAGATATTTATCATTTAAGTAGTATAAAGTTTTTATTAAAAGAATAGGACTTAGATACCTGAAGAAGCAACAACAAGGACAATTTTACGTTCTGATCGTAACCTTGATATGAGTGTTCTGTATAAAAAAGTCTTTCCTGTTCCTCCAGGTCCATACACAAAGTAAAATTGTCCCTTCTCTCTACTTACATAATCAATAACGTCTTCGTAGATTGTGACAATCCGTCAATTTATGGTTGATATTTTATTCTCAAGTGTTATGTAAAAACATTATTTTAAATGTTATATTATGAACTCACTTATTTTTGGGAAGAAATTTGGATTTACGTATTGAAGTAGCATCGACTACGTCTAAACCGGAGGATTCTACGTTACGTGCTTACGTTTATATACACCGTTTTGGTGACAGTACGACATTTCAGAAAAATAAATTTATCCGTAAATATTATTTTGGGATTTTAATTTTGAGTTGGTTCATAAACTCACAAATTTACGAGAAGAGATTAGGACTTACGATTTAATTTAACGTCCTTTACGACTAAACCGGAAACCTTAGGATTACGTATTTACGTTTTCGAACTCCGTTTTTGATGAGAAAATTTTTATTAGATTCGTTTTATGCCGTTGATTCATAATTTATAAAAACGTTTTTCGTAAAACGAACCGAGGGCACGCAAATCGAGGAAACTAGAATCGAGGAGTACCCGTAAATTAGTGGGATGAGACAAGATAAATCTTGCCCCACCCCACACATGGGACGGCCTAATACCACCAACACATCATTACATGCAAAACAACTTCATCTCTCCCATTCTCTCTATACTTTCCGTCCCACTCTCATACCATAACACCCATTTGATCAATTTCAACCATGAAATCATGTGTTATTTACACACATGATGAAGCCCTTTTGAAGCCCTATTGATTGGTGGTGATTATAACATCCAAGGAGGAGTTTCTATTGAGTCTTAGGGCTGATTTTCCACGAGTTCTTAAAGATTGGTGGTCTTGAAGATGGTCTTGGTTTATCACAAGTTTCTCCATCAAAATCCATGTCCAAATCACAACCTACATCATCTTGGTGGTTTCCGTAATTGAAGCACGTATCGTACATCCGAATTGCCGATAACCCGCCTTCACACATCAACGTGAGTTCATAGCCTCGCACTCTTTTAAATGTTTTTATGAAATGTTTTATAAACCCGCGAGGGAGATAACATGTTAGTTTTTATGAAATAGGCCACCATTTGTCCCGATTGTTTGTTTATTGATTTGGACCCGAATGATTGTATGACCCGATGAATGATTAAATGACCCGATAGATGAAATGAAATGGATTATTAAAGTTAGGTTATGTCACTAAAAGTCCCATTAGCATGAATTGTGAACTACCGGGATTTGGTAGACGCTTATGCATATAATAGTACTATATGGGGACGATCACCCCAGTTCGCGCCTTGACGGTTGATCCCCCTCGTGCCACATTGATTTGTAAGCGAATTTATGTATTAGAAGATTTCCATAGCGTGATTATTGTGACGACACGCTAACTTAGATGGGCAAATTGAGTTTCGGGCTAGCTACCCGTTGTTTGTTGTAGTAAGGTAACAATGTCATGCGGCTTATAATAATCCAGAAATAACGAAATACTGCTATACGCATTGAACTACGATATATTGCCTGCTAGCAATACAGGATCATACTATTGATTTTATGTTCGTGTTTTTGTTTTATATAACCATATTCATATAACGGTTTTTATTTAATCTATACAACGTTTTAAAACGTATTGTATGATATTTTTACGACATTGGTTCGTATAATGGTTTTGAAGGCAAATGCCTATATTATGATTTTTGATAAGGATTTGTATAAAATGACTTTGGCTATTTTATGGCCTATTACAAAGATTTGTACAAAATGATTTTCGGTAATAATTTTATACCGATGATATATTGATGGATTTCATTAAACTCTATGAATTCACTCGGCGTTATCGCTGACCTTTTCTTTTATCATGTTTTATCTCAGGTACTTGAAGGTAATTCTCGGGAAGACGACAAGAATTCATGGCCCGCACTTAAACAATAATTTCCATTCAAATACTTTGTAAAACTTTGTATGAAATAATATGACTTGGGACCTATGTAAATCTGATATTTATGAATGGAAATGCTTTATTAATAAACGACGCGATTTTTAAGCGTTGTCTATGATGTGAGTAATGTGATATCCCGTAACACCAACGAGTCTTCCGCTGTATTGAGTTGTATAAATTTGGGGGTGTTACAGTTTGGTACCAGAGCTCTCGTTATAGAGAACGAAAGATTTTTAAAACCAAGGTTTTGAATAAAACATTTCAAAATCTTTTAACTATAAACATTTTTCTAAAAATGTCTAATAATCTTTTGACTATAACGGTGCCGAAGAATTCCCGAGTTACCGACAAGACCAGACTGAGAAGTGTTATTTTAATATATATATAACTTGGATTATGTATATATATGATGTAATTTTATTACATGATTGTTTGATGATTATTTTGATATTTATACGAGGTATTTATACCACGTAGATTGTCACAAGGAACCCTAAATCCCCTAGTAAAATAACCGAAGCTATTCTCATAGGAATTCTAGCTATCCCAGATCTAAACCAAGTTGTGGATGTTTATGATCCCAACAAATGATTGATATTCGTAGAAATGTTGATATTAGTTGATTGCGATATTAAAGAAGAATTGGCGAGATTAAATCTGATATCGATGTCATGACGATCTTTCCTTATAGAGTGGAGTTTGACAAAACGTTACCTCCTGGAAAGGTGTCATCTGATTCGTTGTCACCCAATTCTTAAATTTGAGAATCGAAAGGGTGAATGTTGCACTTGAGGCTGTCAATGGAACCATTACCCAAAAGTCTCATGCCACTAGTACCTTTCCGAGAAGTCTTATTGAATGTATGAATCATTTCATACTAGTGACTCAAGAAGTCCTTCAAAGTAAAAGAAATTACAAGTTTGGTCCTTTGAAAATCCCAAAATTACAAAAAGGACCCTCAACTTCCAACATTTGGAAAAAATGGTCCCTCATCAAACATGACTTGGCAAATTCAGTCCTCCAAAACATCCATTATACAAGTCAAGACCATTATCCATCATCAAAATGCCAAATCAGCCCTTGAAGAATTCAAAAATGGCAAGAAATACCCCTGAAAATACTTTGGAAAAGTATTTGGGGAAAAAGTGTGAAAAATGAAACTTTGCTAACAAAGGGATTCGGATTTTGTGAAGACAAGATGGAAATGACAAGTTAACAAAAGATTGGGGTTTAAAGCTGGCCAGACAACCTAGTAACCTTAACCAATCATAAGCTGCCACTTCACCCCACTCACCACTTCAACCAATCACAACTCCCCATCCTGCCACCTCACACTCCACTTAAACTGGTTTAAGATTAAGACCTAATTGCTTCTAGATTGATGATTAGAGGTCTTATAATCCTAACCCAACCCCTAAACTCCCATCACTCTCATGCATGTGACATTGCCAACCCTCCCCTGACCCACTCTTCACGTCCAAACAAAACAGGCCAGCAAATCCAACGCTCAAGAACTTGGCTTACTTTTCAAGCTTCATCTCCACCCTTGGATACATTTTCACTTTTCCAGCTTCAACAAAGTCCAAAATATTCCTCACAAGACTCCAAGATATTCAAATTCTACAAGGGTATTTTGGGACTTCTACAAGCTAGGGTTTTTAGTTTTAAGCTTATGCACACCATGTACACCCTCTATATAAAGGGTATAGGGTCCAAATTAGAGGTTTGCTTTTGGTTTTTCCTTTGTTCAAGCACTTGTAAATCCCTTTTCAGTTTATGAAATTTGAGTTAAGTGTTTTGAAGAAAGACCAAGTGCCATCTTATTATTGCTTGTTTATGTTCTTAGTTTACTGCTTTTGAAGTTAAAAACCTGTTTTCAAAAGAGGAGTGTGCAGAAGTTTGCACATTTTCTTCATTTTCTTGATATTTTGCTAAGTTCTTGTTTCAACCTTGGAATTCTTGGGTTATAGGGCTGATCATAGCATCCTAATTGTGTTGATTAAGATGTGGTGAGGCTTATAACTTGGGGATAATTAAGTATGGGGTAACAAGGTTGCATTAATCAAGATTTTTTAAGTTTCTGATTTTATATTTGTGCTTCTAACCTTGTTGATTCTTAGCAGGGGTGTTATTGGAAGCTTGTACTTGTTCTTGCTAGTACATAAGCTCATAAATTCGTGGGTGTGGATGTACATCCATGAGGTTTGCATACTCAATCCTAAAATCTGTTTAAAATCTTGATTTTTGGTGATATTTGTATGTGGCTTGTGTTCTTGTGAATTTTATGGCTTAAATCTGCTTGAATCTGTTAATCTTACTTGTTATTGTGTTTATTTGAGCTTGGGTGGTCTTGAATCTCACTTTTCCTTTGAAAATTTTGATTTTGAAAAGATAAAGGGGTGTTTGGGTCTACCTATTTGTGATTGCATCTTGATATTGTGTTGTTAGAAGGTATTGTTTATGCCTGGTATCTGATATATGCTTGGTTGAGAGTGTTTTGCTGCAAGTTTTTGGGTTTGAAACTTCAAATCACACAATCTGCTATAACTTGGTGAATTTAACTGTTTTTACCTAAGATTTTGGTGAAATCTAGTATTTGTGCATGCTTAGGGTTGAAAGTTGTTAAAACATCATTATTATAACTTATTTGACAGATATTGAGTGTTGAATCTGGCTTATTGGTCAAATACATTAGCAAAGTGTAAAACTGCATGTGTTAGTGTTCATTAGTAATATTCATTGGCTTGAATCTTGCTTAATTCTTTGAATCATTGCATGCAACCTGTTTAGACTTGCTTATTTGAGTTTAATATAGCTTGTGTATGCATTTGATTGAATTTGGCTGGCTGATTTGTGCTAAAACTGCTCATAAGTGCTTAACTGCTTATTTGTTCATGTCTGTGCAACATCTGGTGATTTATTGATTAAACTGTATCAATTGGGAGTTTGTGATTGTGATATTTTGATTGTTCTTGACTCCTTCTGATCTAAAGATCATTTGGGTGCCTTTGTGTAATCTGAATCTCCAAAAAATTCACTAAAGACAAAAGGTCAAACAAGTCAAGCAGTGGAAAAAGTTTCCACTGCTCAACACTCAAAACTAGCCCCTACTAGTGTAAAATTGAACTCAGCTTATCAATAACCTATTCTAGCTTATCCAGACTTGCAACAACTTATTTTTTGTGATAGGTCTTCATTATTTGACCCATTTAAGTAGACTGGAGCTTATTGGACTTTGACTTTGACTTTTTACTAGAAAACCAACTTATTTGACATTTACATAAGTGCTTATTTGCTTTTTCCAGCTTATTGAGTCAGCTTATTTGAAAACTCTTTGTTGATTTTGCTTAATTAAGTCATTTAAAAGCTTTCGGAACTTGAATCAGCACTTGGGGTGGCCTAGAACTCAAAAACGACTATTTTGTCGTTTTCTATAGATTGCTTATTGCATTTTCAGGCTTATTCCTTGGGCTTATTTCAAATTTCTTTTTGCAGAAGTCTTATTAAGGTCAAAAGAAGCTTGTGTGTCAAATTTTAGCTTATGGCATTGGCTTATAGCTTAATGGGCCAAAAAGCCCATTAAGAATAAGCTGCTTGGTATAAGCTAGCTTATTTCACACTTTCAGCTTTTGGGCCTTTGGAAAAAGTTGTTTAAAATCAAATTTTGAGTCAACCAGTGCTTTTTTGGCTTATTTTGAACACTTTTTGTTATTGGGCCCAAATTTGGCCCAATAATGGACTGTTTTGGGTTTAGCCCATTTTCTAGGCCCATTAAGGGTATTTAGGTAATTTCACTTTCATTTCTAAGTTATTTAGGTTAAATTAAGCTAGTTTGCAAGTTTTTAGAATTTTTTATGATTTTTGGATTTTTAATATTATTTTATTATTAAAAATTAAAAGTCTGATTTTCTAAGTTTTTATATTTTCCTAAGTTCTAAACACTTAGTTAGTACTTTTGCAACTTTCCAAATATTTTTAGGGTCTTTTAATTATTTTCTAGAATTAATTTAAGTTTTAATTGATTTTAATAGTTTTTTTGTTTAAAAATAGTTTTTAGTGATTTTAAAATTTTGAAAATACTTTTTAGCTTCATTAGGATATTTTTGTGGTTTACAAACTTTAAAATCTTGTTTTGGACTTTTTAATAATTAATTGTGATTTTTAGGGCTTTAATTAGCATTAAAAAGTCATTATCTAATTAATAAAAAGGTTTTGGTAAGTTTGGATTTTTTGTAAACTCTTAGAATATTATTGTGGATTTTTGGTAATTTTTAGGAATTTTTAGGTTAAAATTTAAATTTTAGTGCTTTTTACGAGTTTACGTGTACACCTTTTTCGTCTTAGCTTAATCCGTCTTCGTAACCGTCATTCTCTTCTAATCTCATTTCTATTTTTCTTTCTCAAAACTATAATCACAAATCTAATCCAAATCATTACACACATAACACACTAGCCTCCATGAGAACGACCCCCACTTGGGTCATTTGTACACGGTTTTCCTAAATCGTCGTGCTCAATACTTGCCACTTTTGCTCTCTTTTCCTAAAGGGTAGTAAAAACTCAACTATCATTTTGGCGCCGCTACCGGGGAGGTGTGTTGTGTTTTGATTGGAATTGTTGTTTTTATATACTAACCATAAATTGTATTTGTATTAGTAGCACTCTACTAATACGTATTATCATTTTTCGGTTTTTGTGTGAATACAATTACTATAGTGTATACGTAGAACAATAAATTCACAAATACTCCAAATACGTGAGAAATCACAACCTTGACTTGGGAGGTCATTACCCAATCATTGTATTCGAATATCAAACTAAAGAAAAAGGCAAAAATAGATAAATACTTTCGTGAAGCTCAATCTTGAAAAATACAAACTATAAGGTGGGTATAAGGCGGATATTATAAAATATATCCTAAGGAAAAAGGCTCTTAAGTGCTTCGCGCCGCCTCGTTTCCCCGCTTGCTTGTGAGTATTTGATTTTGAGAGCTAATCGAGGGTTTTGCTGCCCAAAGTATTACTAAGTATCATATATATTTTCTTGGTTTCCATTGATTAAACCCTCTTGAACGTTTTGGTGTTCCACCAACGTTATAAAGTCATCGAAGGCGTTCACTTCACGTGATCGTTTTCATTCCTTGAGGCTTCTTTAATCAAGAGATTTGATTAAGGAGGAGATTTGTAGATTTGTTTCTACTTAATACATTCACCAAGATCCAAAAAGGTTAATACAATCAAAAACCACAAAAAAATTTGAAAAATACAAAACACCAAAAAGAATCTTCTTTTCTCGTCCCCTCGTTGTACGTGACGTTTATGATAACTCGTAATCAAGCAAGATGTGCACGCAAACGTAAGAACAAAACTCCCACTCCCAATCTTTCTAGTGAGGAGTCTCCTATTGACGAACCCATTGTAAGAGAAGCACCAACCATGGCGAATCGAACTATGATGAAGTTGCTTCAAGCACCCACCGAGGGTTATGGAGAGGCTATTGTGATTCCCGCTATCCTTGCAGAGAATTTTGAGGTGAAAACAGGTTTGTTGTCGATGATCCAAAACAACAAATTCCGTGGTGATGAGAAGGACAATCCACACAACCATATCCGCCAATTCAATCGTCTTACCGCCACTTGCAAGTTTAAGGATGTCTCGAATGACTCGATTAAGATGATGCTTTTTCCGTATTCCTTAGCGGGGCCCGCAAAAATTTGGTTAGAGAAAGAGCCACCCAATTCTATATTGACGTGGAAGGATCTCGTATCAAAGTTTGTGAACCAATTTTTTCCGCCCTCTAAGACTACGCACTTGAAAAATGAGATTTCAAAGTTTTCACAAGAATTTAATGGAAGTTTTTCAACGGCTTGGAATAGGTTTAAGGAAATGTTACATGAATGTCCTCATCACGGTTTTTCCGACTTGCATCAAATTGACACGTTTTACAATGGACTTAATGATCATGAAAGGGATTATTTGAATGCCGCCGCGGGTGGTAATTTTTGTGTAAAACGGTTGAGGAAGCTTTGGTGATAATTGAGAATAGATCTAAGGTGTATAGTCCTCGTAGCACGTCTAGTGTTCGTAAGGCTTCGTCTTCGGCTTCACCTTCTTTGTCTACTACCATCGATGCTTGCCAAATTGAGGCGAACTTGGAAAACAAGATTTTTTATAAGCTAAAAGGACTTTTGATTGAGTTTAAAGTTGGTGAACAAAATGCTCCCGCTACGGCTAAAGCGGTTGAGGTTTCTTGCATGTATTGTGGTAGAGGACATGATTTCTCCGAGTGCATTACCAACGGTGGTAACACTTTGAGTGCCTTCGCGGCCACGGGAAATAACAACCAAAACGGTCAAGTTTCCTGCTCCAATCAATTGACTCCACCGGGTTTTGGTTCAAATCAAAATGCTAACAACAACTATCGCAACAATCAAGTTGGTTTCAAAAACAATTACAACAAGGGAAACTATAGGAATCAAGGGGCTAATAATCAAGTTTAACAAGAATCAAAATGATTTTCAAAACAACAACAAGGGTTTGCAAACATTGAAAGATCTTCCAAGTGAGTTTGTTGAATACGCTAGTGGGAATGATGCTAGGTTTGACAATATTGAAAGAGAAATCATTAGCCTAAGATCCGAGTTTAAGAACGACTTGAAGAAAGAGTTGAAAAATGAGTTAGCAAATGAACTTAAAATCCACACCAACAAGATGGAAGGAAATGTCACTAGGTTACAACAAAACCAACAAAAAATGGAACAAGGGCAACACGAGATTAAACAAGAAATGAATAAAGCCGAGAAGAGGCAATCTGTGTTTGAAGATAAAATCTCGTCTATGTTTGAGGCAATAATGTGTAAACCGTCCTCGAGTAGTCTTCCTAGCAACACCGTATCCAACCCTAAGGGTGAGATGAAAGTGATTACCACATGTAGTGGTAAGACACTTAAGGAACCGACTCCTCAACCAATTGCTCCTACGGAGGAAGCAATTGAGGAAGAACCCGAGGTGGTGGTCCAAAAGGAGCATGTCCTAATCCCACGAAGTACCGCTCATGCCACACCTACGGTTGACCCATTACCATCATTAGAACCTAGATTCCAAAGGCTATGCCTACTATTCCTCAACCCACACCACCTTTGCCCTATCCATCGAGACTTAGGAAGGAGAAACGTTAAGAGCGCGACAATTATCAATTTGATCTTTTTATGATAATGTTTCGTGATTTGCACTTTAATGTGAGTTTCGCCGATGCTTTGGTCATGATGCCTCGATTTGCCGCTAACTTTAAGAGTATGTTGAACAACAAGGAGAAATTGCATCAATTGTCTAGTTGTTCGTCGGTTTATCTTAATCGTATACCTCAAAAAGTCGGTGATCCCGGTAAATTCTTGATTCCATGTGCAATCCAAGATATGGAGGAATGCTTCGCCTTGGCCGATCTTGGTGCTAGCATTAACTTGATGCCACTTGCAATCTTCAAGTCGCTCAATCTTCCCAATCTTACGCCTTCACTAATGTCTATCGAGTTGGCCGACCATTCCACGATTCCCGCATGTGGTTTGGCGGAAGAAGTTTTTGTGAAAGTGGGGAAGTTCTACTATCCCGTAGACTTTATCGTTGTTGATATCCCCATGGATCGTCAAGTTCCTCTCATTTTAGGTCGTTCGTTTTTAGATACGTCTATGGCTTTGATTGATATGCATGCTAGAAAGATCACCTTACGTTTCAACGACGAGGAACTTGTTATAAACGCAACTCAAAATTCTCAAATTTCTCATGTTTATTCCGTTGCAACCATAAACCTCGTTGATATGATCGACGTGGTTTGCGAGGAATTTTCACAAGAAATTATAGGTTTTGGTGATGAAGAAACTAGTGGCAATCCCACTATGTTAGATCCAATTCTTGATAATTTGACACCAACCTTCACTCCATTTGAAGGTGGTGGTTTTACGTTGGAAGAATTCGATGTTCCACGTACTTGTAACGAAGACCTCGACAACGATGAGGACTTCTCAATTATCAAGGATTTTCTCAACGATTTCCCATTTCCTCCACCGGAGGAGGTTATGAGTATCGAGCCCAAATCTTCACTTGAGGAACCACCTATCCTCGAGTTGAAAGATTTACCTCCTCATCTCGAATACGTCTATTTGGAGGAGGACGACAAGTTGCCGGTTATTATTACGAAGGAACTTTCGAATGATGAAAAAACCGCACTTGTCGATGTTCTAAAGGATCACAAAGGGGCAATTGCGTGGAAGTTATCCGACATTAAGGGGATCGATCCCAAGTTTTGTACCCACAAAATCTTAATGGAGGAGGATTACAAGCCCGCAATCCAAAGTCAAAGGAGGATGAACCCCAAAATTCACGACGTCATCAAAAAGGAGGTCCTTAAACTCCTTGACGCGGGAATGATTTACCCTATTTCTGATAGCCCTTGGGCGAGTCCTATTTATTGTATCCCTAAAAAGGGAGGGATGACCGTTGTGCCAAACGATGCCAACGAGTTGATTCCCACTAGACTCGTGACCGTATGGAGAGTGTGCATTGACTATCGTAAGTTGAATGAAGCCACTCGAAAAGACCATTTTCCCTTGCCCTTCATGGACCAAATGTTGGAGCGTCTTGCGGGAAACGATTTCTATTGCTTTTTAGATGGTTTTTTCGGTTACTTCCAAATTCCCATCAATCCTCGTGATCAAGAAAAATCTACGTTTACGTGTCCATATGGAATGTTTGCCTATCGTAGAATGCCATTCGGACTTTGCAATGCACCGGGAACCTTTCAAAGGTGCATGATGGCTATTTTTCATGATATGATCGAGAAGACGATGGAAGTCTTCATGGATGACTTTTCCGTGTTTGGTAATTCGTTCACTTCGTGTTTGTCGAACCTTGAGAGAATGTTGAAACGTTGTGAGGAAACCAACCTTGTGCTCAATTGGGAAAAGTGTCATTTTATGGTTAAGAGTGGAATCGTCTTAGGGCACAAGGTCTCGAAAGCGGGGATTGAGGTAGATCAAGCTAAGGTAGACGTCATCGCCAAATTACCTCATCCCAAAACTGTTAAGGGAGTTAGGAGTTTCCTAGGCCACGCGGGCTTTTATCGTCGATTCATCAAGGACTTTTCGAAGATTTCTTGACCCATTACACATCTTCTTGAAAAAGAGGCACGTTTTGTCTTTGACGAAGATTGTGTACGAGCCTTTGAAATCCTTAAGAGGAAACTTACCGAAGCTCCCATTCTTGTTGCTCCCAATTGGAACCTCCCCTTTGAGCTCATGTGTGATGCTAGTGATTACGCCATTCGTGCCGTTTTGGGGCAACGTCATGATAAGCATTTCTTGCCTATTCACAATGCTAGCAAGACGATGACCGAGGCTCAACTAAAATACACTACAATGGAGAAGGAGTTCCTTGCCGTGGTGTATGCATTTGATAAGTTTCGACCTTATCTCGTCTTAGCTAAATGCATAGTGTATACGGATCATTCGGCTATCAAGTATCTCATGGCAAAGCAAGATGCTAAACCTAGATTACTTTGTTGGATTCTCCTCCTTCAAGAATTTGATCACAAAATCGTTGACAAAAAAGGAGCCGAGAATCTAGCGGCCGATCATCTTCTCGTTTGGAAGATCCTCACCAAAGTGTTTACGAGCCCAAGAAAATCACCGAAACATTTCCGCTCGAGACGCTTGGTGTAGTGAATTCTAAGCTTGATTCTTCCACCCCATGGTTTGCGGATTTTGCAAATTACCATGCGGGTAACTTCATCATCAAGGGTATGACGACTCAAGAAAAACGAAAATTCTTTCGTGACGTCAAGTTCTACTTTTGGAACGACCCTTACTTGTTTCGAACTTGTGCAGATCAAAACATCTGACGTTGTGTATTTGGCACCGAAGCTTCTAACATCCTTAGAGCTTGCCATGAGGGACCCACGGGTGGTCACCACGGTGCTAATCTCACGGCTAAGAAGGTGTTTGATGCCGACTTCTTTTGGCCTACTATTTACCGAGATGCACAAGATCTTGTGAAGTCGTGTGATGCATGCCAACGACAAGGAAAAGCCTCACAAAAAGATGAGATGCCACAAAACATCATCCAAGTGTGTGAGATCTTTGACGTTTGGGGTATAGACTTTATGGGGCCGTTCCCATCATCTCGTGGTAATAAGTACATTCTCGTTGCGGTTGACTACCTATCTTAGTGGGTGGAAGCTAAGGCTTTGCCCACCAATGATGCTCGAGTGGTAGTCAAGTTCTTGAAAAGCTTGTTTTCTCAGTTTGGAACCCCTCGTGCTATCATAAGCGATCGTGGAACCCATTTTTGTAACAACCAATTCGAAAGGGTCCTAAGAAAATATAGGGTTACACATCGGCTTTCTACGGCTTATCACCCACAAACGAGTGGGCAAGTTGAGGTTTCAAACCGAGCTTTGAATAGGATTTTGGAAAGGTCCGTTGGGGAAAACCGACAATTATGGTCGGATAAGTTGCACGATGCTTTATGAGCCTTTAGGACCGCTCATAAGACGCCCATTGGGTGCACTCCCTATAAGCTTGTGTATGGAAAGAATTGTCATTTGCCTATCGAGTTAGAACACAAGGCTTATTGGGCCCTAAAGCATTGCAATGATGATATGGAGACCGCGGGAAAACACCGAAAAATGCAATTGAATGAATTAGATGAATTGAGGGACATTTCTTATGAAAATTCATTGATTTACAAAGAAAAAACTAAAAAGTTGCATGATTCTAAAAATAAAAACCGGGTTTTTAACATTGGGGATCAAGTTTTGCTTTTTAATTCTCGCTTGAAAATCTTTTCCGGTAAGTTGAAATCCCGTTGGTCCGGTCCATTCACCGTGACTCAAGTGTTTCCATATGGGACCATCGAGCTAGTTCAAGATGATGGTCCTAACTTCAAGGTGAATGGACATAGGTTGAAGCACTACTTTGGCGGGGAAGTTCCATCCTTGAACTACCTCGACCAAGTCACCTTCCCCAATGATAATTAGTATTGAGGGGATCGAGTCGAGCTCATGACTCGGTAATCAAAAACGAGGAGCCTCGTGGGGGAGTCCCATGCTTATCCTATGTACATATTATCGCTTTCTAATGTAGTTAACGTGTGGGGATTTGTGCCCTTCCAACCTTTGTTCCGTGGTTGTTTGTGAATTGTGGACTTTAGATGATCATGATCTTCACGATTGGAGCCTCTCGTGTTCGTTTTATGGGAGCACTCGATCGTTTGCTTTGAAGACTTTCTCAATATCCATGATATATCCTTTTGATGTTCTAACCTTAGGTTATTAGCACACTTCATAAACGGCTATTAATTTATTGGTTTCACCCTTTCCATGCTAGATTAGGCATTCGACTACGTCTCTAGTATGGGGGTGTTTGCACCCCTAGACTCGAAACATTGAGGACAATGTTTAACTTTAGTATGGGGGGGTGAATAGATACTTGACTTGCCAAACCTTTGCGCTTTCCAAAGTTTATCTTTTTGTTATCATTTTGTTGCCAAATAAGGCTAAAAATGGCCAAATTTTAAAATTTTTCTCATGTTTTATAAGTGTTTGAAGACACGAATGTAGGTTTTCCGATGGCGAGAATAAGAGTAATTTTTGACTCGACCGTGCGTGTTGAGCACTTAGCTTTGATTCCTTAACTACGCATTAGGCTAAGTCTCTTAAATGAGGACGAGAAATGATAGGGTTAATTATAAGTTACTATACTAAACGTAGAGTACTCGTATTCTTTCAAAAACTCATGTGTTCTCGTTGTTTGCTTATTCTCCCTTCGCATGTAAATATTTTTTGCTTAATAAATATTGACTTAGCGGTTTATTTGGGATTGTTGGGTTTCTAGTCTTTTCTAGTAGCTTCCGTGTAATTAAATTGGGAAGACATTAAGGTATCGCCAGCGTCACGGTTTTGAAGTATTGGCACCCCAATAATCAAAAGCTTCACCCAATAATGAGATTTCAAGTGCTCACCTAAATCAAGCAAACAATTTGAAGCCCCACAAGGCCGAAAAATCTATGCAAAATTGAAAGTGAATCAAGCCTTAATCTTTGAAGCTTTAAAGATCCAAAATTCGCCTTAGCGTGAGGATATACGTCTTTGGCTAATAAAACTACTGATGAGGTGGATAATAAAAGGCAAGGCAAGACCGAAGTCATAATAAAAGCTTCATGGCAAAGATAAATAAAAGATGGAGGTAAACCAAAGATAATAAGGCCCTTCCGTTAGGGGGCGTATAAAAGTGTTGGTAATAAGTCTTGATAAAAGAGATTTTGTTTACCCTTTTTATTTCTATTTTTCGTTCCTCGGATCGACTTGAATTGAAATCGGATTTAACGTAAGATTATATTTTGTTTTTGGTAAACGAAAACTTTGGAATTTTTAAACTAACTTAAATCTATTTAATTGAAAGAAAACTATTTGAATTAACTATTTAAACTATTAATTTGAAAATAAAATTTAACTAATTAATAAAACTTAAAAACTTTTAATTAAAATCTATTTTTAAACAAAACTTAATAAATTGAAAACTAATTTTAAATCTAAAATTTAAATAAGAATTTAAAACTACTTTTAATTCTATATAAAAAACTATTTAAAATTATAAAAGAAATTTAAAACTAATGTAAATTTATAAAAGTAAATAAAATTAAAATATTTTTTAGACTTTTTATATTTTATTAAAAACTGAGTTAAAAGAAACTTAAAATAAAAACTAAAAGTATCTAATTTAAATTTTAACAAAACTTAAACTTGAATTAAACTTAATTAAACTGCCAACTATAAAAACCCTATATTAATTTAATGTTGCAAAGGTAAACATAAAACAATCAAGAGAAGAGATGGATGGGGCGCTTGGCTTGTGAACTAAAGGTCTTGGGTTCGATTCCCAGCAGAACCTTAATTTTTGCTAATGAAATATTTTGGACAGATTTTGGATTTTAAACAAACAGCAGAAAATTTGTGTCTGTTGCTTGTTCAGTAGCAAAACCAGTAACCTAATAAGCCCATACATATCAGCTGACGAAATCAAATAAGCTTATTAAATAAATCAGAAAAGCAGGAAAACAAATAAGCTGTTTATAAATTAAGCAGACAAACAAAATCAAATAACCTATAGCGAAATAAGCTGGAAAACTAAACGAACTAAAAGGCGGAATCAAATAAGCTAATATATCAAAAGCAAAACAAAGAGATCTAAATAAGCTTCAAAACCAAATAAGCAAATAGTAAAAAGCCACATAAGCACCTAAGTAGGAAACAGATAAGCTAAGAAAGCAATAAGCTAAAAATCCTAATAAGCCATATTAAGCCATACAGCCAAAACAAAATAAGCTAAAGTAATTAATCAATAAGCAAAACGAAACTAGATAAAAATAAGTCGAGTAAGTATTTAAAAGAGAAAAATAAACTGAATAAGCAGGTCAACAAACTTCAAATCCAAAAAAAAGAAACTTAAGCCTAGATTAAAACTAAAAGCAGATCCAACTCTACTATAAACCAAGCACAGAACTAAATACCATAAACAGATAAAATAACTATCCAAATAAACTAATAACACACTTAGCAGATGAATAAAATTAAACTAAAATTAATAAAAGAAACTTTTAAATAAAAAAAAGAAGAACACCTTGTGTCGAAACCTTTGAGCCGAAGGATTGGCGCTGAGCCACCTTAAGATCGAATCAAAACAATTCAAACACCACCTTCGATTCCAAACCAACACTCGAACTGAACAGCTCTCGAATTCTTTCTTCTTAATTTTTTTTTTCTTTCGAATAATAATAATAATGAAAAACTGTGTAAAAAAATTGAAGCAGATTCAAAATACTCAACAAAAATATTAAACCGAGAACCAAATTAATTAAAAAGATAACTTTTCATTAATTTAAATAAATCATTACATTAACGGAAAATAAAGAAATACATTAATCCCTAAACTAATTTTGCAAAATTTAAATCTAATTAACCTACTCCTAAAATTAATTCAAAAACTGAAAAAATAATGTAAAGCTGTCTATTGAATTACAAGTGAAGGGTTTTTATAGGCAAACCCTGGAAACCTTCTTGGTTATCCTTGGTGGCCAAGGCTTGCAATCATAGCCGTTCTTCATCTTCTCTTTCCTTCTCTCATAAATCAACGGACGAGATTCTTTGTGAGATGGATTGCCAGCGTGGAACATAATTGAGGACCACCAACGGTGCTTTGCTGCGAAAATTGGGGGATTTAATTGTGGATTCGAGTGAATTAATCCCATATGTAAAAAGCCCTAATATTTAATGGTAATTTTTTATGATGGGTAAAAACTAGGGTTTGAGGTTGGCTGCTAGATTAGGGGAGGGAAAGAAGATGAGCAGTAAAAGAACTTTGTTTATATCGAATATTTGTGTGTGAGGGTAAATAAAATTACACGTGTGTGTAAGGGTAAGGTGAGTGGATGTTTGTGTGAGAGGTGCGAAATCAAGTGTGGGAGGGTGTATGGTAGCATAATTGTTTTATCTATTAAACGTTTGGGGAAAAGTGTGGTGAATGGAATGAGACACGTGGGGAAGGATCGGTTCTTTTATATTTGTTGTAACAAAATGGTGAGGTAGGTAAGGTAATAAAAACGAAAACGTTTTATTCCATTAATTGTGTGGGAGGGTGGTTGGTATCTGTTGAGTGAAATGGGGGGTTAACATTTGGGGTTGACTAGGGAAATTGACCAAGTTATATTTATTCCTCCGTCCCATGTATAAATACAAGCCAAATGGGCTTGTGGCCCAATTCGCTTCCAAACCGTCCCCTCATCAACATGGGCTTTGGGCTTTGTAATTTTTTTATCAAATAAATTTAAACTCTCAAATGGGCTTTTGAGCCCATTAACCCAAATGTGGGACCCACAAGACTTGAATATCTTCAAAAAGATTTAATCCGATAAAATCAAGCTTGATTTCGGTTTTCTTGTTCATTTTCTTCAATCTCGTGTTGAATTTGACGGTTTCCATGAATTTCGACACACTTTTGGTCTTTTGACTTTGTCTTCGTCTCTTTTTGGACTTTTCTTCCACATTTGACCGTGAAATCCCGTGTTTTCTCATCTTTTGATCATTTTCACCTATTTTAACACAAAAACACAAAACCACGCGTAATTCCGACTTTAACGATATAAAACACATGATTTGGTCTTGTTTTTCCTTGATTTTAGTGGCAAAAGGATAAGTGTTTACACACTTATTAAATCCCCTACACTTGACCATTGCAATGACCCCATGCAATGCATTATTTCAAAGCATAAGTTACATTTTTCTCATAATTAGCCCATCTCGGCCTTTATTACTATATGCTACTATTACTATAACGAAAAGATAAAAACTTAAGGGAGTTGATATGCACACCACACAAAGTGATGTGCACACCACAAAATCACATGTGTGATGCATATGGTACAACATCATATATGTATTTTTGTGGTGTGCATATCACTTTATGTGGTGTGTATATCAATTCCCAAAACTTAAAAGGAGACAAAAGTTATAACAATTTATTTTAACTTGGAAATTTATTTGATGGGAGAAACTCGTAAAGAAATCTAAGACTTAAAATAGGGCTTTGGTGTCATGAATATAAATCACCCTCAAGTTTCACGTTCCCCATACCAAGCATAAAAACGAGATCATTGTTATTACAAGTTTGCACAACTAACACTTACTCATGTGGTTTAATTAATCACTTAGACTCCCTTATTCCTATGGTGTATCTCTTGTATTTTATTTTTGTCTTGAATGATCACGAGGATGCATTTTTGACTTATTTCGATAATTTTATTAAGGCCGAAAATAAAGTGGGACGATTTAATCAATAGTTAGCTAAAGGACAAAATTTTTTAAAACTGCTTCTCGAAACCTCATAAAGTTCAGATCTTGGCATAACTCGTTTCACGATTTGAGACCTTTCTCGGACCGATATTGGGCTTGTACTTCAAACTTCTAATTTCGAGAGACGATCTTGAAATTATGGTCTTCTCTTCATTTTGGTACACATCTTCATTAGGAGTGAAGGATGCTTCAAACATTGACCACGGCTTCTTCATTTATCCTCTTCTTTATTTAGGATTTTGATATACAACGATCCGCCTCCTTTTCGGACTTGGATCTATTTATCCTCATACCTTGTTAGGGTCTTTTTGGATAGACTTCTCCATGATCTTTAGGGGAGTAATTGCTTCTCGTCGTGTGTCTTGATCCATCATATTGATTTGAATTAATGATCTTCACGTCATCTTTGGATCTTTAGCAAAAAAAGTGAATCCTCATGTCTTGTTAGGGCCTTTTTGGACTCGGGTATCCTCATGCCTTGTTAGGGCCTTTTTGGATAAGCCAATTTTCGCGTCCCGCTTCAATAAGTTATGCCTTGGCTATGAACTCTAATTAATCCCGAGCAACTTTTAAACAATCTTGTGCTAGAAGCTAAGTAACTTTTCAAATCGTACAACCTTATTTATTGCAAATATATTTATTAACAAGCGATGGGAGAAAAAGCTCATAACTAACTCACATAAGTTAAGGAAAGAATACCAAACTTATAATTAACTCTATCATATCTCGTTCTCCACAATTAAAAATCTCAAGGAATGAGACTCGTGGATGCTTAGCCTAATAAACCAATTAAGGTCCATATGGTTAAGGATACTAGCTAGAGTAAACTTGGATAAGTAAACTCGGGTTGAGTCAAAATATTCACGACGGGCCTAATATATCAAAGACATCTAAACTTGTTAAAACCATTTTATTTATTTATTTATTTTATTTTTTTATTTTTTTTATTTTTTATTTTTTTTACTTTATTTTTGAAATGGAAATTATTACGATGTGATGATAAAAGAAAAGAAAATAAATAAAAATACTACTAGGCCAAAATAGATCAAAAATTCGAAAAACGTTGAAAATTTTAAAAATTTTCCAGTTAAAATGAGGTCAAATTCATGGAAAAGCCCACTAAAATTCGATAGAAATCCCCCCTACACTTAATATAAACATTGTCCTCAATGTTTAAGCATGTGGGAGAATAAACTCCCCTACACTTAGGAAATTGAGTACGTTGTTTAAAATCGAGCTAAGGAAAGGACAACTAAAGTGATTACAATTATTCGTTTTATTTATATACAAGATTAAATCACAATAGCAAAAACTTATCGAAGGAACCGGATACACGGGAAACACGGGAACACGGGTCACGTCAAAAGCACCAAAAGTGGATCATCAAAGCACATGTACCTACACAATCACAACACACCAAACAAACAACCTACACGACTCCCCCTACACTTATTGTAGAAAATAAATAAAAGATAGATAATCGGGTTGCCTCCCGAGAAGCGCTTGTTTTTGTTAACCGAGTCACGAGCCGGACTCGACCCCGAATTAAATGGTCCATGGGGAAGCCTCGAATGTAATACCGGGATCAAAAATCTTATCCTCGGTCCCGGATGAACATAATAAATAAGAGGCAGGAGGATAAGTCATCAAAGGTAAAAAGGTCCTCTCTACATAAGTGAAATATGTGAGGTCGTGATCCGCGGGAGGTGGGGTGGGTAAAGGAGACAAATTGTCATCCCCCAAAGACATAGGATGGTCACTATTCGGCAAAGCCGTAAAGGTATCAATCATAGAATGGTCAATGTCACCTCCCGGGTCAAAGCATTCATCCTCATGAATGTGAATCTCTTCGATTTCTTCATCATAGATAGGCTCGTCAAATAAAGGTTTGTCGTTCCCCTCATTGAGGATTTTAGAAATTCTCTCGAAGAGATCACGATCAAGTACGAAACCATCATTCATTTGTGGGATTTGTTGATAAGTTAAATCCTCACGAATGTGGTAAACGTAATTCTCATTAGAGGAGTGTTGATTAGGTAACTCCTCGAGAATTGGATGAGAATCGATGGTAGAATCAAAAGTAATTGGCGAAGAGGCAAATGTGAATTTATCAAAATCCGAGTTCTCAAAATCAATATCAATATCAAGTTTTAAAACACCATTTGCCTTCTCATCAATACCATGATCACAATTAAGCTCATGCGAGAAATCCAATAACACGAGATCATAAAAAGCATCCTCGTGATGGAATTTCTCGATACTCGGGGTATAAAAGTCATCACTAAGGAGTAAAGAATCCGATAAATCATTAGTATCATGGTTTTCAAAAGTTGGTCTTGGTAAAATAGGCGAATCATCCTCATCCGATCCCGAGGAATAATTAAAAATGTAGTCGGAATCACAAGATAATTCATCCCTAGGAGAGCTAATAGTATCCGTGGGTGTCAACACCGGAGGGTGAGTAAAACTCATGATAATCTCTGGGCCTTGTCTCTCCTTTATTGGCGGAGAGATGGAAGGATCCACAGTGGGAACATCACTACTAGTAGTGGTGTTAGCCTCAATATCATCACTCAAAGACGGCTCAATATCAAATTGATCTCGATAGGTTTCTAAAATGAGCATGAATTTCCTATCGTTGGACTCTTGCATTTGTCTAGTAGATTCTTGCATCGCTTCCATGATTTTCTCATGTTCGGTCAATTTGTGTAGAATCAAGTCCATTTGAGGGTTGTGCATGTCCATTTGATTAATGTTTTGAAAATTGCCGTCATTTGGAAAACCTTCATTATTTGAAAACCCTTGATTTTGAAATTCCCCATAAAACCGTTGATCATATTGTGGTGGGTCACTAGTTGTAGGAAAACTAGGGGAGCCAAAATAAGTATTAGTATCATAACACATACTTTCCTCAATATTATAAATCTCCTCATAAGTTTTGTCACAATTAAAATAAGCATGAGGCCCACCACAAGTCGTACACTCCTCGGACATAATCTTATAACGCTCTTCTTGCAATATTTCCCAAATCGGACGATTATCCATGGTAGTGTCGAAAGAAAACGAAATAACAATAATTATTATGCTACGTAAAATATAAAAGAAAAATCTTTTTGTATTTTAAAAAAAATATATATATTTACAATAAAAATCGAAAGAAATCGAACTAAAAAATTAACACTAATACGTAATATTTTTGGTGTAATACTTTTAGGAAAAAGTATTACGTTTTGCTTTTTTAATTTTTTTGGTGCAATTCTTAGGAAAGAAATTGCTTTTGTGATTTTTTAATTTTTTGTATTTTTAAGTTTTTGATTTTTTTTTATTTTTGATTTTTGTGCAAGAAAATTAACGTTCAAAGCGAACGGATCCCAAAATCCAAACGTCTTCACGAAAAATTGTCAATCGTACGAGCGAAGCGGCAGCGGCGCCATTTGATAAAAGAGATTTTGTTTACCCTTTTTATTTCTATTTTTCGTTCCTCGGATCGACTCGAATTGAAATCGGATTTAACGTAAGATTATATTTTGTTTTTGGTAAACGAAAACTTTGGAATTTTTAAACTAACTTAAATCTATTTAATTGAAAGAAAACTATTTGAATTACCTATTTAAACTATTAATTTGAAAATAAAATTTAACTAATTAATAAAACTTAAAAACTTTTAATTAAAATCTATTTTTAAACAAAACTTAATAAATTGAAAACTAATTTTAAATCTAAAATTTAAATAAGAATTTAAAACTACTTTTAATTCTATATAAAAAACTATTTAAAATTATAAAAGAAATTTAAAACTAATGTAAATTTATAAAAGTAAATAAAATAAAAATATTTTTTAGACTTTTTATATTTTATAAAAAACTGAGTTAAAAGAAATTTAAAATAAAAACTAAAAGTATCTAATTTAAATTTTAACAAAACTTAAACTTGAATTAAACTTAATTAAACTGCCAACTATAAAAACCCTATATTAATTTAATGTTGCAAAGGTAAACATAAAACAAGCAAGAGAAGAGATGGATGGGGCGCTTGGCTTGTGAACTAAAGGTCCTGGGTTCGATTCCCAGCAGAACCTTAATTTTTGCTAATTAAATATTTTGGACAGATTTTGGATTTTAAACAAACAGTAGAAAATTTGTGTCTGTTGCTTGTTCAGTAGCAAAACCAGTAACCTAATAAGCCCATACATATCAGCTGACGAAAGCAAATAAGCTTATTAAATAAATCAGAAAAGCAGAAAAACAAATAAGCTAAAGCAGATAAGCTGTTTATAAATTAAGCAGACAAACAAAATCAAATAAGCTATAGCGAAATAAGCTGGAAAACTAAACGAACTAAAAGGCGGAATCAAATAAGCTAATATATCAAAAGCAAAACAAAGAGATCTAAATAAGCTTCAAAACCAAATAAGCAAATAGTAAAAAGCCACATAAGCACCTAAGTAGGAAACAGATAAGCTAAGAAAGCAATAAGCTAAAAATCCAAATAAGCCATATTAAGCCATACAGCCGAAACAAAATAAGCTAAAGTAATTAATCAATAAGCAAAACGAAACTAGATAAAAATAAGTCGAATAAGTATTTAAAAGAGAAAAATAAACTGAATAAGCAGGTCAACAAACTTCAAATCCAAAAAAAAAGAAACTTAAGCCTAGATTAAAACTAAAAGCAGATCCAACTCTACTATAAACCAAAGAAATAGCAGTATGAGATACCTAAACAGAATCAATCACAAAACTAAATACCGTAAACAGATAAAATAACTGTCCAGATAAACTAATTACACACTTAGCAGATGAATAAAATTAAACGAAAATTAATAAAAGAAACTTTTAAATAAAAAAAGAAGAACACCTTCGAAACCTTTGAGCCGAAGGATTGGCGCTGAGCCACCTTAAGATCGAATCAAAATAATTCAAACACCACCTTCGATTCCAAACCAACACTCGAACTGAACAGCTCTCGAATTCTTTCTTCTTAATTTATTTTTTTTTCTTTCAAATAATAATAATAATGAAAAACAGTGTAAAAAAAATCAAGCAGATTCAAAATACTCAACAGAAATATTAAACTGAGAACCAAATTAATTAAAAAGATAACTTTTCATTAATTTAAATAAATCATTACATTACTGGAAAATAAAGAAATACATTAATCCCTAAACTAATTTTGCAAAATTTAAATCTAATTAACCTACTCCTAAAATTAATTCAAAAACTGAAAAAATAATGTAAAGCTGTCTATTGAATTACAAGTGAAGGGTTTTTATAGGCAAACCCTGGAAACCTTCTTGGTTATCCTTGGTGGCCAAGGCTTGCAATCATAGCCGTTCTTCATCTTCTCTTTCCTTCTCTCATAAATCAACGGACGAGATTCTTTAGGAGATGGATTGCCAGCGTGGAAAATAATCGAGGACCACCAGAGGTGCTTTGCTGCGAAAATTGGGGGATTTAATTGTGGATTCGAGTGAATTAATCCCATATGTAAAAAGCCCTAATGTTTAATGGTCATTTTTGGTGATGGCTAAAAACTAGGGTTTGAGGTTGGCTGCTAGATTAGGGGAGGGAAAGAAGATGAGCAGTAAAAGAACTTTGTTTATATCGAATATTTGTGTGTGAGGGTAAATAAAAGTACACGTGTGTGTAAGGGTAAGGTGAGTGGATGTTTGTGTGAGAGGTGCGAAATCAAGTGTGGGTGGGTGTATGGTAGCATAATTGTTTTATCTTTAAAACGTTTGGGTAAAAGTGGGGTGAATGGAATGAGACACGTGGGGAAGGCTCGGTTCTTTTTTATTTGTTGTAACAAAATGGTGAGGTAGGTAAGGTAATAAAAACAAAAACGTTTTATTCCATTAATTGTGTGGGAGGGTGGTTGGTATCTGTTGAGTGAAATGGGGGGTTAACATTTGGGGTTGACTAGGGAAATTGACCAAGTTATATTTATTCCTCCGTCCCATGTATAAATACAAGCCAAATGGGCTTGTGGCCCAATTCGCTTCCAAACCGTCCCCTCATCAACATGGGCTTTGGGCTTTGTAATTTTTTTATCAAATAAATTTAAACTCTCAAATGGGATTTTGAGCCCATTAACTCAAATGTGGGACCCACAAGACTTTAATATATTCAAAAAGATTTAATCCGATAAAATCGAGCTCGATTTCGGTTTTCTTGTTCATTTTCTTCAATCTCGTGTTGAATTTGACGGTTTCCATGAATTTCGGCACACTTTTGGTCTTTTGACTTTGTCTTCGTCTCTTTTTGGACTTTTCTTCAACATTTGACCGTGAAATCCCGTGTTTTCTCATCTTTTGATCATTTGTACCTATTTTAACACAAAAACACAAAACCACGCGTAATTCCGACTTTAACGATATAAAACACATGATTTGGTCTTGTTTTTCCTTGATTTTAGTGGCAAAAGGATAAGTGTTTACACATTTATTAAGTCTCATGTTCAAAACCGTTATAAAACCGTGTTTATCGATTCTTCTTGTCAACTTAACTTTTTGACATCGTTGTCTATTGGGAGGGGTTATTGATTTGATGGTCTTGGTTACACCGTTAGGACTCTATTTTTAGACCTAAATCTCTATTATCGCATAAGTCAAACAATGTATCCTCGTGAAACATTCAAGACAATATAAAATATAAGAGATACAACTTAGGAATAATGGGAGGATAAGTACGTGATTAGGGCATATGAGTAGTGTTAGCATTACTAAATTATAATGACAATGCTCTCGTTGCACGCTTGGCATGGAATTAGGGTGGAAATCGAGGACGATGAAATTATTTCTAACGAAGCATTCACGTGTTCTTATTCTATGAACCTAAACGTCTCATTTTGCGATGAAAATCATACATTATGTCTAAAACGCAAGTAGTTGTAGCAATAGTAGTAGTGTAGCTAGTTTATCGTTCAATAAAGTGAATAAAAATGAATTTTGGAGATGCTACGATGCTTAATTCTAGCATTGCGTGAGGGCACGACAATGGTTTAGTATGGGGGAGTGATGAGACTGCTTTTATACATAGTCTCATCTTCCAAATAGGGCTTAAAATGCATTAAATATCATCAAAATACCCATATATATGCTTGTGTTTGTTACTTGTGTATTTTAGGTACGGATATTGAGAAAATGACAAAAGATCACAAGAATCATACAAAAACGAACACGGGAAACGAAGCCGCACAATGAACCAAGCTCTAATGAAGACTTTCCCAAGATAAACCCTTGAAGATTTGAAAAATTATGAAGAAGGGTCCTCCAATATGGAAGAATTGACACTTTATACCCTTGTATCTTCAAAATTACAAGATTGGTCCCTAAAGTTTGTTAAAATTACAAAAAGGGCCCTCCACTTTGAAGAATTGGCGAGTTTAACCCCTCAACAAAGCTAAATTGTGAACCAATATCCTCCACAAAGTCAAACACATCATGAAGTCCTTCAAAGTACAAGAAATTACATGTTTGGTCCTTTGAAAATCCCAAAATTACAAAAAGGACCCTCAACTTTCAAAATTTGGCAAAAATGGTCCCTCATCAAACATGACTTGGCAAATTCAGTCCTCCAAAACATCCATTATACAAGTCAAGACCATTATCCATCATCAAAATGCCAAATCAACCCTTGAAGAATTCAAAAATGGCAAGAAATACCCCTAAAAATACTTTGAAAAAGTATTTGGGGCAAAAGTGTGAAAAATGAAACTTTGCTAACAAAGGGATTCGGATTTTGTGAAGAAAAGCTGGAAATGACAAGTTAACAAAAGATTGGGGTTTAAAGCTGGCCAGACAACCTAGTAACCTTAACCAATCATAAGCTGCCACCTCACCCCACTCACCACTTCAACCAATCACAACTCCCCATCCTGCCACCTCACACTCCACTTGAACCGGTTTAAGATTAATTTAATCTTGGCGCCTAAAACAACTTTTTAAACTTAATTAACTCCCAAAACAGATTAAAACCTATGTTCTTGGTGTTCATACCAAAATTAGGCTTTTTCTAATTACTAAGAATTAAGACCTAATTGCTTCCATATTGATGATTAGAGGTCTTATAATCCTAACCCAACCCCTAAACTCCCATCACTCTCATGCATGTGACATTGCCAACCCTCCCCTGACCCACTCTTCACGTCCAAACAAAACAGGCCAGCAAATCCAACGCTCAAGAACTTGGCTTACTTTTCAAGCTTCATCTCCACCCTTGGATACATTTTCCCTTTGCCAGATTCAACAAAAGGCCAAAAGATTCCTCACAAGACTCCAAGATATTCAAATTCTGCAAGGGTATTTTGGGACTTCTACAAGCTAGGGTTTTTAGTTTTAAACTTATGCAGACCATGTACACCCTCTATATAAACGGTATAGGGTCCAACTTAGACGTTTGCTTTTGGTTATTCCTTTGTTCAAGAACTTGTAAATCCCTTTTCAGTTTATGAAATTTGAGTTAAGTGTTTTGAAGAAAGACCAAGTGCCATCTTATTATTGCTTGTTTATGTTCTTAGTTTACTTCTTTTGAAGTTAAAAACCTGTTTTCAAAAGAGCAGTGTGCAAAAGTTTGCACATTTTCTTCATTTTCTTGATATTTTGCTAAGTTCTTGTTTCAACCTTGGAATTCTTGGGTTATAGGGCTGATCATAGCATCCTAATTGTGTTGATTAAGGTGTGGTGAGGCTTATAACTTGGGGATAATCAAGTGTGGGGTAACAAGGTTGCATTAATCAAGATTTTTCAAGTTTCTGATTTTATATTTGTGCTTCTAACCTTGTTGATTCTTAGCAGGGGTGTTATTGGAAGCTTGTACTTGTTCTTGCTAGTACATAAGCTCATAAATTCGTGGGTGTGGATGTACATCCATGAGGTTTTCATACTCAATCCTAAAATCTGTTTAAAATCTTGATTTTTGGTGATATTTGTATGTGGCTTGTGTTCTTGTGAATTTTATGGCTTAAATCTGCTTGAATCTGTTAATCTTACTTGTTATTGTGTTTATTTGAGCTTGGGTGGTCTTGAATCTCACTTTTCCTTTGAAAATTTTGATTTTGAAAAGATAAAGGGGTGTTTGGGTCTACCTGTTTGTGATTGCATCTTGATATTGTGTTGTTAGAAGGTATTGTTTATGCCTGGTATTTGATATATGCTAGGTTGAGAGTGTTTTGCTGCAAGTTTTTGGGTTTGAAACTTCAAATCACACAATCTGCTATAACTTGGTGAATTTAACTGTTTTTCACCTAAGATTTTGGTCAAATCTAGTATTTGTGCATGCTTAGGGTTGAAAGTTGTTAAAACATCATTATTATAACCTATTTGATAGATATTGAGTGTTGAATCTGGCTTATTGGTCAAATAATCAGCAAAGTGTAAAACTGCATGTGTTAGTGTTCATCAGTAACATTCATTGGCTTGAATCTTGCTTAATTCTTATAATCATTGCATGAAACCTGTTTAGACTTGCTTATTTGAGTTTAATATAGCTTGTATATGCATTTGGTTGAATTTGGCTGGCTGATTTGTGCTAAAACTGCTTATAAGTGCTTAACTGCTTATTTGTTCATGTCTGTGCAACATCTGGTGATTTATTGATTAAACTGTATCAATTGGGAGTTTGTGATTGTGATATTTTGATTGTTCTTGACTCCTTTTGATCTAAAGATCATTTGGGTGCCTTTGTGTAATCTGAATCTCCAAAAAAGTCACTAAAGACAAAACGTCCAACAAGTCAAGCAGTGGAAAAAGTTTCCACTGCTCAACACTCAAAACTAGCCCCTGCTAGTGTAAAATTGAACTCAGCTTATCAATAAGCTATTCTAGCTTATCCAGACTTGCAACAACTTATTTTTTGTGATAGGTCTTCATTATTTGACCCATTTAAGTAGACTGGAGCTTATTTGACTTTGACTTTGACTTTTTACTAGAAAACCAACTTTTTTTTTTTTGATAACCGTGATTTCCGACTCATTGGCCGACTAATCCACGGGGTTTGAGCCCACCGCCACACAGATTCAAACCAGGTAAAACCAACTTATTTGACTTTTACATAAGTGCTTATTTGCTTTTTCTAGCTTATTGAGTCAGATTATTTGAAAACTCTTTGTTGATTTTGCTTAATTAAGTCATTTAAAAGCTTTAGGAACTTGAATCAGCACTTGGGGTGGCCTAGAACTCAAAAACGACTATTTTGTCGTTTTCTGTAGATTGCTTATTGCATTTTCAGGCTTATTCCTTGGGCTTATTTCAAATTTCTTTTTGCAGAAGTCTTATTAAGGTCAAAAGAAGCTTGTGTGTCAAATTTTAGATTATGGCATTGGCTTATAGCTTAATGGGCCAAAAAGCCCATTAAGAATAAGCTGCTTGGTATAAGCTAGCTTATTTCACACTTTCAGCTTTTGGGCCTTTAGAAAAAGTTGTTTAAAATCAAATTTTGAGTCAACCAGTGCTTTTTGGGCTTATTTTGAACACTTTTTGTTATTGGGCCCAAATTTGGCCCACTAGTGGACTGTTTTGGGTTTAGCCCATTTTCTAGGCCCATTAAGGGTATTTAGGTAATTTAACTTTCATTTCTGAGTTATTTAGGTTAAATTAAGCTAGTTTGCAAGTTTTTAGAACTTTTTATGATTTTTGGATTTTTAATATTATTTTATTATTAAAAATTAAAAGTCTGTTTTTCTAAGTTTTTATATTTTTCCTAGGTTCTAAACACTTAATTAGTAATTTTGCAACTTTCCAAATATTTTTAGGGTCTTTTAATTATTTTCTAGAATTAATTTAAGTTTTAATTGATTTTAGTAGTTTTTTTTGTTTAAAAATAGTTTTTAGTGATTTTAGAATTTTGAAAAATACTTTTTAGCTTAATTAGGATATGTTTGAGGTTTACAAACTTTAAAATCTTGTTTGGGACTTTTTAATAATTAATTGTGATTTTTAGGGCTTTAATTAGCATTAAAAAGTCATTATCTAATTAATTAAAAGGTTTTGGCAAGTTTGGATTTTTTGTAAACTCTTAGAATATTATTGTGATTTTTGGTAATTTTTAGGAATTTTTAGGTTAAAATTTTAATTTTAGTGCTTTTTACGAGTTTACGTGTACACCTTTTTCGTCTTAGCTTAATCCGTCTTCGTAACCGTCATTCTCTTCTAATCTCATTTCTACTTTTCTTTCTCAAAACTATTATCACAAATCTAATCCAAATCATTACACACATAACACACTAGCCTCCTTGAGAACGATCCCCACTTGGGTCATTTGTACACGGTTTTCCTAAATCGTCGTGCTCAATACTTGCCACTTTTGCTCTCTTTTCCTAAAGGGTAGTAAAAACTCAACTATCAATAAACTTGTCCAAATACGGTTTACACACCCGGTTCATGAGGTCCATAAACACAGCAGGTGCGTTTGTCAAACCGAATGGCATCACTTGGAACTCATAGTGTCCATACCTAGTCCTAAAAGCAGTCTTTGCAACATCTTCCTCACGGACTCTCAATTGGTGATAACCAGACCTAAGGTCAATCTTCGACTAAATGCTCGATCCTTGCAACTGATCAAACAGATCATCGATCCTAGGTAACGGGTAACAGTTCTTGATGGTAAGTTTGTTCAACTCACGATAGTCGATACACATCCAAAAACTCCCATCCTTCTTCTTCACAAATAAGACTGGAGCTCCCCAAGGTGAAGAACTCGGTCTTATGAATCCTTTATCAGTCAACTCTTGTAGTTGCGTCGCCAGTTCTTGCATTTCCGACGGTGCTAAACGGTAAGGCGCTCGAGCAACAGGTGCAGCTCCCGGTATTAAATCGATCTGGAATTCAACTTGTCTGGCCGGTGGTAATACAGGCAAATCTTCAGGAAAGACTTCCGGAAAATCCCGTACGATAGGTACATCTTGCAACCGTGTTTCTTCCGTCTGCTTTTCAGTAACACAGGCTAAAAATACGTGGCAACCTTCCGACAACAACTTCTGAGCCTTGACACGCGAGATAATGTTCAGTCGTGACTTCCCTTTTTCCGTTACTTGTAACCCCTTGTACCTCCAAAACTTCATCACCAAATGGTAAGCGAACGATCTTCTCGGCGCATACAATCGTATCATGATATCTCGACAACCAATCCATTCCGACAATCACGTCAAAACTCCCTAACTCAACATGAATAAGGTCTATTACGAAAGGATGACCTAGAAGATTTAAAGTGCATCCACGAAGTATAGTGTCGGCTTCTATCAACTTCCCATTAGCTAACTCAATAGTGTACTTAGTGTCTAAGGGCGAAGGGGTCACATCAAGTAAGACACTAAAAACAGTCGACACAAAACTCCTATCGGCTCCAGTATCAAATAAAATAGAAGCATAACGACCATTGAGAAGAAACGTACCCGTCACGACGTCGGGGTTTTGTTGCGCTTCTCCTCCTCCTATCACATAGACCCTTCCACGAGCTTCCCCAACTTTAGCAATCTTTCCTTGGTCCTTGTTCTTTTTCTTTGGGCACTCATTGCTGTGGTGTCCCATTTGCTGACATTCAAAGCAAGTGACATTGGCCTTCGTGTTGGGTGGTGACTTACAGTCTCTAGCAATGTGTCCAGTTTTCTTAAAGTTGTGACATTGTACATTGCATTGTCCATTATGGTGACGCTTGCATCAGTTGCACAAAGGTAACGTCCCATTGTACACTCCTTTTTCCCCAGTACAAGCAGTGTACGCCTTCACGGTTTCTTGCCTCTTATTCGGGTAGTTCCCATGGTTGTTCCTTTGGTTATTCCCCCATTTTCTCTTGTTGTCCGCGGCATTCCCAGCGTTTACTCGAAAAACTTGGTCCATCAGACTGTGAGCCATCCTTATAGCATCACTAACTTTTTTCGGTCCAGACGATGTCACATTCCCTTGAACTCTACCAGGTAAACCCCAAATGTAGCGCTCAACCTTCTTTTCTTCATCCGGAACCATTCCAGGTAATAGCAAATACAACTCTTCGAACCTCCTTGTGTACGTACCAATGTCATTGTTCTTCACAGTCAGGTTCCACAGTTCAATTTCCATTTTCTGAATCTCATTACGAGGACAGTATTCCTTAGTCAACAACTTCTTAAGTTCCTCCCAACTCATCCCATACACCTCCTCGGCTCCAACCGTCTGCACATGGGTGTTCCACCATGTCAACGGTCTAGCAGCTAAAGTACAAGTAGAATAAGTCACTTGGTTTTAAACAGTACATCCACTGACACGGAACACATATTCCATCTTTTTAACCCAACGAGCTAATCCAACAGCTCCTTCAATACCATTAAAATTCAAGGGTTCACAACTTCTAAAGTCCTTGTAACTACATGACTTAGGCGGTCGATTGTCAACATCGTTTGGTGGTGCTTCGTTCACGTTGTTGTTAGCTTGAATGTTTGCTAGTGCAGTAGTCACTCGTTGCGTAATCAGTTCTTCCAATTGTGCGTCAGTCATTCCGTTACGTGTGTTCACCATTGTTTCTTTGCATTAAGACAACAATGCAATTAAGGTTCAAGCACGAATATACACGTTATATATTTTTTATGCTAAAATAAAATGCAGAATTTAACAGTACAACAAACATAGAAAGGATAGTCACTAGTCAAAGTCATAAAGTTAAATTCCCATTCATAATCAAAATATCGAGTACATAGTCATAAAATAAGAGTTTGATTACATCTAGTCTACTCCAACTAACCGAGTACTACTCTAGTTTAGTGGATATAATACCCAAAAGATAAAGATGTCAATCTACTCTAGAATTAAGCACAATAACGATGAATCCCTAAGTGCGACGACGACGATCACACTTAGCACATCTCGGTGAGTCACTCCTTGGGTCTCCATCTGCAGCTCGGTCTCCTCCACGAACAGACTCCAACTCACGCCTCAACCTAGCAACCTCCTCAAGTGTGGTATCCAACAAGTCGCGGGTATCCTCGTTATCCTCTAACAATCCAAAAACCACATAAGTCGACGAAAACAAACAGCATCTGAATCCCTAGCAGATCCTATCATAGCAACACACGACCTAGGTCTAGAGGGCTCTCCAACATGATGAGTAGGTGGTGTAGAAACAGTAGTAGCAGCTCGACTCCCATGAGTAGGCGATGCCTCAGGTGTAGTGTATGAATCACACATACGAATCTTCTTCCGTGGGGATGACGAATCAGAATCGGACAAAGCTCGAGATCGAACACCGGATGGTCCAGCTCCATCAGCAGGTGGTACAATATCATCAGAATCAGTGTAAATCTCAGCTGGTGGCGTACCCCAAAAAGCTTCCCTCTCCTCTCTAAACCGCTGACATGGAACAGTAGGCTTCTTCCTCAAGTTGGACGTCTTCCTAATCTCACTCCTCCTACTGGGCTCAACTCTCTCAGGTACAACAGTCAAAGCATCAACCCTACTATCATCATCAGCCTCAGCATCCTCGCTATCACTACTAGCCACAACCATCCTAACGTCAGTATCACTCTCAATCTCATCATCCATGTCCTCATCATCCTCACGATCTACCTCATATCCATCCATATCATCATCACCCTCATGATCTACCTTAACACCATCCATATCATCCTCATGACCTACCTCATATCCATCCATACCCTCATCACCCTCGTGATCTACCTCAATACCATCCACGTCATCCTCATCATTCTCATCATCCTCATCGTCCTCACTACCACTAACCCACTCGATCAAAGTACGATGCACAACATGTGGCATCCCATCAACAACATCGGAAGTATCAGACAATACATCAGGCTCACCCTCATCATCCTCCTCCGGATCCTCGTCAGGGTCATACTCCGCACCTTCCTCCTCAGGATCAGCCTCCTCAGGAGCCTCCTCTGGGTCATTCTCCGGCTCTACATGATCTGGTATCATCTCAATCTCGTCTTCCCACTCTTCGTCAGCAGATTCGGGCTGGTAAGTAATAGTAGATGAGGACATAACCTGCAACAACCAAAATGCGTATTAAAGCAGTTGTAGGGTATGCATGAAATAATCATGTATAGAAATTAAAGTATGCAAATTAGCGAGATGCATATGTATATAATACATATTACGTATTACATAATATATATTACATATTACTTATAGTGTTATCCTACGTAATACATTACGTAGTACACATACGTATACAAAGTAACAAGTAGCCACATCGGTTATAGTCTAGGCCTAAGATGCAAACCTAGTTCTTTATAACCTAGGCTCTGATTACCAAATCTGTAACACCCCAAAATGTTATATGCGGAAGCAGTGAAGCATGGGGGCTGTTAGGTCATTGTATCATAGTTCAAGGTACAAGAGAACGACTCTAAATGAGACGTTTTATAAAAATAGCTCGTTGAATTTAAATAAAAGCATCAAAGTACAAAAGGTCTTAGTTTCAAAAGATAGCGTAGCCTATAAAAGTTTTAAACATCAACGAGATAATAGTTCAAAAGCATAAGTAAATAAATGTCCGAAGATAGCTAAGAAATGCATGCGGACTCCAAGTACTTCACATAGCACATACAAATCATTATCAATTACTTGAGATAAATGCTAAATTGGGTCAACATAAAGTTGGTGAGAATATAGGTTTCAAGTAAAAATTCCTAGTAAATCGATTTCAGATTTCATTTCATGTACACATGCAACTATAGGAGGTATAGTGCCAAGTGTAGGATAAATTGGGTGTTCACAATATTTATGATAGCTAAGCTCGTGACATCGAAACTAGTGATCCAGTACATGCAATAGATTGCACATATAAATTGCCCCAATATAGTACCTAGCCAAGATAACTCAATTCATACAAATGGTACACACTCGTCCGGCGTCAGAATGCCTGAGTGGAGGTTGTGAACCCTCAATAGATCTATCCGTAACATAAGAGCTTACTCCAGCAGAGTAACTAACGATTCACGATAGTGGGACTATGGCTAAATCAACTTAAGCTATCTCATAAACAGTGTTCACAAAGCGTTCACAAAAATCAAGTTTTACTTGCGTCCAGAAGCAAGCATCAAAGCATTTATCACATCCCAAAACATTAAACATAGAAATCAGTTTAATAGGGATCTATAAACTCACCTCAAGCAACGATTCAAACCGCACAAATATGATCAAATAATAGCGAGCAACTCTAGCAACAACCTAAATATAATACTATAGTTTAGGCGCTAGCAAATAAGTCACAATAGTTCGTCACGTACGTTACTCATCAATTATATATATTATTTTGTTGTTAAAATCGTGACTTGTAAATGTTATATCCTTATAAGCATTATAGTATATATATACTTAGGTAAAAATATTTATTTTTGACTCGACGAAATTTAGACAGCCTTTCGGCGTAAATTTTAATTTACTCAAAGTAATCTTAATAAATTTTCCAACACGATTTCTAACGAAAATTCGGCAGCCTTTCGGCGTCACATAAAAATTTGCCATTTTTAGTAAGTACCCAAATCTCGTCCTAAAACCCCTATTTTCAACACTTTCTCAATCGCCAATGTTTCAACAAGTCATTTTCTTGCAATAGTATCAATTTCCACTTTCAACGCTCAAACTTTTAACGATACACCAAGTATTCACATTTCGCGCTAATACCCTTTTACAAAACGATCCCAACATTCATATACAACTGTTAGTAACCATTTCGACACTTAAAACAACTCCGTTTAACTCGAAAATGTCGTTCGACCACCTTAAAAATATAGACAGCAAGTACATTATAGTGTTTTTCACAAAAATTAAGTTTTCCGACAACGAAATTTAAACGACCATATCTTACTTATTTTAGCTCCGTTTTTAGCCCATAATAGATCGAAACGAAGGTATTAACGTATATTTTCATAATATCATAGTAAACTAGTGTCAAAACAATTTTTACGACCCTCTATGCCTCTTATAAAAATCGGACAGATTATATATTTTTCGTAAAAACTCGTTTTCGACTATTTTCAAGCGTACCCACTACACTACTAGTTCCCTCCAATTATTCATAAACACACTCAAAATCAAAGATTTATCTTCAAGTCCACAAATCTAAAAATATACATTTTTATATTTTTACAAGTTCTTCAATTAAACCATTTTCATGCATGGATCTAATAGATCCACACATATTTTTCATAGATCTAAAATAACAAAAATAATTTTTATCATTTTATTTCAAGAAAATAGTTGATGAGTAACATGCATGCACAGATCTACATAGATTATGCATGAAAAAAGAAAAAGTAGAAAAAGGTTTAAGAAATAACCTTGAGTAACGACTCTACGTAACCACGACAACCTGATCTATGCTCTAACCCACTAATAATCAACAAGAACCCAACTTCTATAAACTACCACCAAAACTCCTCAAATCTACAAACCAAGAAAACCCATTCTTCTTTATACTTGTACAAACCCTAGGATGTTTTTATTTTGTGTCAAATCTTCTTAAAGTGAAGCTTCAAGAAAATCAACAATGGTGGAAATGGAGTTTGTGTGTGTACCGTGTGTTTTAGAGAGAGATAGGAGAATTGTGTGTGTTTTTTAGTGAAGTGTATGTGTAAATAATGTGAAGTGATGTTAAGGTTAAATGGTTAATAAGTTAAAAGGTGTAGGAATATGTAAGTTAAGCTCAAAATAGAAATTGGAAGAAAATTTGGTTTAGCTAGCATGTGGTGAGTTGTTTAGCCGGTTATGGGGGTCCCACTTAGGGTAAATAATTCAAAATTTTTACTATGGTAACTAGTTAAAAGGTTTAAGGTAAAAAGGTTAGTTAGTTTTAGGTAAATGTCGAAAAGTATATAGTTAAGTTTAAAATTACGTAAAACTTAAAAATTTGACAAAATATATGAAATTTACGTTTTTTGATGAAAACTGACGTTTTATAATTTATAAAGTATTTTATGCATGCTAACGACGGTTAAACGTAAAAACGACGTAAAATACGAAAACGCGATACGTTAATTAAATATTCACAGTAAATTCGATTTATTACTATAAATAGCAAAAATACTAAAATACAGGCATATAAACATATATAGAAATATTTAAATACGCTGCTCATGAAAATAGGATCATGTTGTTAAAAACTAAACAGTTAAGCACATAATTCACAGATAACGAATAATCTCATGGATTATCGTCAATTCATTGACCGTCTCAGCACTTTGGTCAGGTTCACAGAAAGTGTTCAGAATAATGACTAAGCACAGTGTCAGGTCATTACTCGTCATCAAACAGTTTTTCAGAAAACACGGGATAACTTCCCGGTTCCAACACAGTTAAATCACATAGTTGACTAAATAAAAAGTCAAAGGGTGAAATAGTCATTTTACAAAGTAGGGAAAATTACCAGGTGTTACATTTTTAATTTTCAACAGTAAAGGGTAATCAAGATTAACGAAAGGGTGCGCTTGCATAATTAGATATTGTTTACACGTTGAATTTGTGTAATTTTGTTCTATATAATGATGAGTTGCGGTAGTGTTGTTACAATCAATCTTAAGTTAATCTTAATTTTTCTATTCCTCTTAAACTTCTCTACTTATCAATGGAAAACCCTAATTTGATTTTGAAAGAACTCAAAGACATTTGTGGTCATACTGAAACTGGGAAAATCATGGGTTTTTACTTTAATCAAATGGCTGTGAATGAGGAAAGCTTTGCAAGTGTTTTGAGGGTGCAAGCTGAGAATGTGAAGAATAATTTGGTTAGGATTTGTTTAATGATTGTTGAGTTTGAAAACAAACATGAAGAGCTTGAAGTTGATTTGGAAAGTTTATGTTATTTGAGAGAGTTGCGTGATACTGAAAATGCAAAGCTTGCTACTTTGAATGGAATTTTGGCTAGGGCTAGGACTCGTCTGAATGAACTCCAGTTTCAAGCACAGTTGATGGATCTTTCTAATTAAGCTTTTATGTTTAGTGTTTCTTTTGGGGATGTGATGATGTAGTAATCTTTTCTATTTAGTGAAAGTTTGAATCTTTTGGGTATGATAAACTTGTAATCCTGGAATGATATTATGTAATGATTATGGAATGGAATATGAAATCGTGTTTCTGTTTATGTTTTTGTGATTTTATTGAATGTATTTTTTGATTTTTATTGTTATTCCAAACAGCCTATATATTATTCATGGAAACAAACACTCCTAATTTTAGTTTTTGTTAGACATATGTAACTTTCGTTTCTATTTAATTGAAACCAACCTCTATCATTTCATTTATTCTTTTTTAATTTTCTTAACTCTAATGTTTTGAATATGATCATCTATCATTTTATTACATCATTATCAATTTTATTATTCCTAATATTTTGAAAATAAATTTTTCTATTTTCTTTGCAGGTTTTTTTTATTGAATCATAGAAGAAGTCTAAAAAAGGTGTGTTTTCTTTTTAGATTTAATTATGTTCGTTTTATCAATTTTCTAGTTAGGGTTGAATTTGATTTATCTAATAGCAACATGTAATTAAAAGAAATGGACAAATATATGACTATGATTTTATTCAAAATGAAGATAACTTTAATTGAAATGTTACTGGATACATTCTGTTATGAATAAGTAAACTGTTAGAATAGATTGTTAAAAGCTTCCTTGAAAACGATGTTTCGTGTTCGATTTTTGAGCTCAGGGTCTTCATCTTCAGTCATCAAAATCTTTAGTCCTTTTGGTGAAGTTACTCTAGATAGAGCTACGTAGAGTTGACCATGGCTAAAAACAGGGCTGGGTAAATAAACACCAACATAGTTGAGTGACTGCCCTTGACTTTTGTTTATAGTCGTTGCATAGCAAGGCTTGACTGGAAATTGCCTTCGTTTCATGATAAATGGCCATTGTGTTTGTGTAGATGTGAGAGATATTCTTGGGATAAGAACACTTTCTCCACGTTTGATCCCGTAAGAATTTGGGCGCATATGACAAATTGACCCAAATCAGTTATAATCAGTCGTGTTCCATTGCATAATCCCATGCTTGGACGCAAAAGCATAATATGCAATTCTTTTTTCAAATTTAATTCATGAGGTGGCATGCCTGGGAATTTTAAAGAGTTTAGAAACTCGATAGGGTAATGTTGGTGTTGATCTAAGGTGTCTGTAGATCCCTTACACACTTCATCAGCACTATTGTAAGTAACACTCTCACTTGGCAGCTTTTTAAACATATAGTTGTTTATCTCGTCAGCATCATCATTTCGAGGCGTTAGAATTGAACGTTCTCTTAGATAGTGTTAATCATTTCTCCTAGCTTCAAAATCAGGATAAGATTGATTGACAATCTGTTCTAAAGGAGAATTGCAAGCTTGGATAATGAATTCTTCTGGAATTTCTATCCACGTTGCTTCTTCTTCCGCTTCTTTTTTTTGTTGGCAAAATCCCGTCACCTACATCTAAAACCCATTTATTGAACTGTTGTTTGCTTCTATCTATCTCGCCTGATGAGGTATATTCATTTACTCGCATACTGCGCGTAAGAGTAAACACTTTGCAAGAATTCCATAAAAATGATTGGTTTATGCATGATTGAACTACTTCAGGCCTTTTTGCTTTGGGTATAACGGGTAAAATTTGCCTAAAATCGCTTCCTAATAAAACTGTTATTCCTCCAAACATTTTATTTCTCTTTCCTTAATTTTGAAACCCCAATATATCCTTCAGTGTCTTGTCTAATGCCTCAAATGCATACTTTTGAGTCATAGGCGCTTCATCCCAAATAATCAACTCCATAGACTTCATTAATTCTACCAAATGCATGTTTTGTTTGATACCACATGTGCTATTTTCCATTATTTCAAATGGTATCACGAACCTGCTATGAGCTGTTCTTCCGCCTGGTAGGAGCAGCGAAGCAATCCCTGAGTCAATTTAAAAGCTTATATTACTTTTGAGTTTCATACAAAAAAACACGATAGATATTTATCATTTAAGTAGTATAAAGTTTTTATTAAAAGAATAGGACTTAGATACCTGAAGAAGCAACAACAAGGACAATTTTACGTTCTGATCGTAACCTTGATATGAGTGTTCTGTATAAAAAAGTCTTTCCTGTTCCTCCAGGTCCATACACAAAGTAAAATTGTCCCTTCTCTCTACTTACATAATCAATAACGTCTTCGTAGATTGTGACAATCCGTCAATTTATGGTTGATATTTTATTCTCAAGTGTTATGTAAAAACATTATTTTAAATGTTATATTATGAACTCACTTATTTTTGGGAAGAAATTTTGATTTACGTCTTGAAGTAGCATCGACTACGTCTAAACCGGAGGATTCTACGTTACGTGCTTACGTTTATATACACCGTTTTGGTGACAGTCCGACATTTCAGAAAATAAATTTATCCGTAAATATTTTTTTGGGATTTTAATTTTGAGTTGGTTCATAAACTCACAAATTTACGAGAAGAGATTAGGACTTACGATTTTAATTTAACCTCCTTTACGACTAAACCGGAAACCTTAGGATTACGTATTTACGTTTTCGAACTCCGTTTTTGATGAGACAATTTTTATTAGATTCGTTTTATGCCGTTGATTCATAATTTATAAAAACGTTTTTCGTAAAACGAACCGAGGGCACGCAAATCGAGGAAACTATCATCGAGGAGTACCCGTAAATTAGTGGGATGAGACAAGATAAATCTTGCCCCACCCCACACATGGGACGGCCTAATACCACCAACACATCATTACATGCAAAACAACTTCATCTCTCCCATTCTCTCTATACTTTCCGTCCCACTCTCACACTATAACACCCATTTGATCAATTTCAACGCTGAAATCATGTGTTATTTACACACATGATGAAGCCCTCTTGAAGCCCTATTGATTGGTGGTGATTATAACATCCAAGGAGGAGTTTCTATGGAGTCTTAGGGCTGATTTTACACGAGTTCTTGAAGATTGGTGGTCTTGAAGATGGTCTTGGTTTATCACAAGTTTCTCCATCAAAATCCATGTCCAAATCACAACCTACATCATCTTGGTGGTTTCCGTAATTGAAGCACGTATCGTACATCCGAATTGCCGATAACCCACCTTCCCACATCAACGTGAGTTCATAGCCTCGCACTCTTTTAAATGTTTTTATGAAATGTTTTATAAACCCGCGAGGGAGATAACATGTTAGTTTTTATGAAATAGGACACCATTTGTCCCGATTGTTTGTTTATTGATTTGGACCCGAATGATTGTATGACCCGATGAATGATTAAATGACCCGATAGATGAAATGAAATGGATTATTAAAGTTAGGTTATGTCACTAAAAGTCCCATTAGCATGAATTGTGAACTACCGGGATTTGGTAGACGCTTATGCATATAATAGTACTATATGGGGACGATCACCCCAGTTCGCGCCTTGACGGTTGATCCCCCTCGTGCCACATTGATTTGTAAGCGAATTTATGTATTAGAAGATTTCCATAGCGTGATTATTGTGACGACACGCTAACTTAGATGGGCAAATTGAGTTTCGGGCTAGCTACCCGTTGTTTGTTGTAGTAAGGTAACAATGTCATGCGGCTTATAATAATCCAGAAATAACGAAATACTGCTATACGCATTGAATTACGATATATTGCCTGCTAGCAATACAGGGTCATACTATTGATTTTATGTTCGTGTTTTGGTTTTATATAACCATATTCATATAACAGTTTTTATTTAATCTATACAACGTTTTAAAACGTATTGTATGATATTTTTATGACATTGGTTCGTATAATGGTTTTGAAGGCAAATGCATATATTATGATTTTTGATAAGGATTTGTATAAAATGACTTTGGCTATTTTATGGCCTATTACAAAGATTTGTACAAAATGATTTTCGGTAATAATTTTATACCGATGATATATTGATGGATTTCATTAAACTCTATGAATTCACTCGGCGTTATCGCTGACCTTTTCTTTTATCATGTTTTATCTCAGGTACTTGAAGGTAATTCTCGGGAAGACGACAAGAATTCATGGCCCGCACTTAAACAATAATTTCCATTCAAATACTTTGTAAAACTTTGTATGAAATAATATGACTTGGGACCTATGTAAATCTGATATTTATGAATGGAAATGCTTTATTAATAAACGACGCGATTTTTAAGCGTTTTCTATGATGTGAGTAATGTGATATCCCGTAACACCAACGAGTCTTCCGCTGTATTGAGTTGTATAAATTTAGGGGTGTTACAGTTTGGTACCAGAGCTCTCGTTATAGAGAACGAAAGATTTTTAAAACCAAGGTTTTGAATAAAACATTTCAAAATCTTTTAACTATAAACATTTTTCTAAAAATGTCTAATAATCTTTTGACTATAACGGTGCCGAAGAATTCCCGAGTTACCGACAAGACCAGACTAAGAAGTGTTATTTTAATATATATATAACTTGGATTATATATATATATATATATGATGTAATTTTATTACATGATTGTTTGATGATTATTTTGATATTTATACGAGGTATTTATACGACGTAGATTGTCACAAGGAACCCTAAATCCCCTAGTAAATTAACCGAAGCTATTCTCATAGGAATTCTAGCTATCCCAGATCTAAACCAAGTTGTGGATGTTTATGATCCCAACAAATGATTGATATTCGTAGAAATGTTGATATTAGTTGATTGCGATATTAAAGAAGAATTGGCGAGATTAAATCTGATATCGATGTCATGACGATCTTTCCTTTTAGAGTGGAGTTTGACAAAACGTTACCTCCTGGAAAGGTGTCATCTGATTCGTTGTCACCCAATTCTTAAATTTGAGAATCGAAAGGGTGAATGTTGCACTTAAGGCTGTCAATGGAACCATTACCCAAAAGCCTCATGCCACTAGTACCTTTCCGAGAAGTCTTATTGAATGTATGAATCATTTCATACTAGTGACTCATTTGATAACTATTGTTGTAAGAGCTATAGGATTAGAAATTAAGTGTTGATCATATCGAGCTTTTATTGCCCTTTCAAGGTCTAAGAATAAGATTGAAAGTATTGGGAAATGAGGTAGGATATCGCATTGAGTATAAGTTTACTGAAACTGAAGAAAGTAAAATTTAACTTGTATGGAATAAGAAATTGTTAAGAGGAAGTCGTTAAGTTTTGTGATTGAATTATAAGGTTTTAAATGATTGTTGATTCGTGTTAAGTGTTGTTCCTAGGCCATTGTCTACTAACGAGGATGCCCAGTGTCCAAGAAATAAATTGAAGAAATCTTCTTCTGAATTGGGACCGATGGATCTTTCGGGACATGCGGAACACCTAATGACTCTTGTAGATTAGTATTCATTGTGGTATCTTTTAAAAATAATCCCTAACTTAACTGAGACGTCAGTTGGTAGGATGAGTTCTTGTAATTGTATGACATAGTGACACATAATGTGTTACGGTACAATTTGACTTGTTTGTGATTAATGAAAAGACTACCTTTGATTGCTAAATTCTACATGTATCGATGTTATCTATCTTTTATTGCTTCATCCTAATGTTCGCATTAGTGATGCAACCATTGAACAAGTACTCATCTTGAATTGAGTTACGTTGTGGATTATTCTTTTGAGTGCCATCGAGATCATGAACCTCATGATTATTTGGCTAAAGCTCATTTCCTATCATATTGTAGTTAGTTCTTGGTGAACAAGCTTTCATCACTCTTTTGCAGATCACTCATTGTTTTTATAAGATAAAACCGTATCCATTGAGAAAAATTGAATTTTCATCACTATAAGGATTATTCAAAGTAAGATTTATAAGTGATTGTTATTGAAATGAGGTTGTTTTTAAAGTACCTTGGAAAACTTAACTGTTTTCATAACAAAGAAAATATTTGTAAATTTATTCTTGATTCTTATTTAAGAATTAAGCATGAAAATGTTTTTATTATAAACATGATGATAAAATTTTGACGAACTGAGTATTGCATCGTTAATCTTGAAACTGTATATAGTTGCGCGCCTACATACAATTTGGAATGGACCATGCAAGGTTGATTAGTAGTCACCATAAAACTGATTAATAAACACTACATTTTCTTTAAAGATTGTGAAAGATTAAATTTTATGAGATCTGCAAGAAGTGAAAAATAGGTACATATCGATAGGGACACCTACATATGTGCCCGTACCATTTATTATTCTGAATGGAATTTACTCATCTATGGAAATTGTCTTATTTGACAATTGACAATTCTTTCTTGTCCAATTCTCCCGTAGTGAGATTCTTAGGAAAAGTATCTGATTTCCGAGTGTTGATACCCGATTGGATGTATCGACGTTCCTATCATTTCTTTTGATTTGATTTCATTTGAATGACCTGGGTAACGATCCGAGGAGCTTTCGAATGCGTACTCAAATTATGAAAACATGGGATATATTCATATTCATTAAATGTTTTCGTCTGTTTCGGATTTGAAATTCACTCGCGTAGATTATGCGTTGACCTTACTCTTTTGATGATAGTTGTGTCTCCATATATCCTTGAATTTGCGAAGGATTATGAGTTATTATTAGTCTTTTGAGAAGTCCACATCTTATCGACGGCAATAAAACTGAAAAGTTGATAGTGCCAGTAGAATGGATTGATTGATTATGACATGACGACATTGTCTTAATTGATGGGAACTCGAATAGAATTCCCCTAAATAATAAGATGTTGATTATCAAAAGTGATGATGACCATATCCTGCATTTAGACTTGAAAATATACCATGAATGGTTGTGAACTAGTTATAGATATTATAATCTAGAAAGAACCTAATATGAATTTATTAAAAGATGTTTCCGTTATCTGAAACTTTAGGAGGTATTTGTTGGTGAATTAACTAGAATTTTAACATTAAGGCAAGTTGAAATTGGTATTGATTATATTCCCGGTGCTGCACATGTGGCTTGTGCACTGTACGTCAGCACCATCTGGATTAAAAGTATTACTATACAACTGAGAAAGTTGTCGGAGAAAGATTTTATTTTACCAAGCTCGTCATCATGAAGAGCTATGGTGTTATTATTTCTTATATTTATAGATTACTGTGAACTGAGTAAATTGACAATCGAAAACGATATCCATGACTCGAAATGGAAGATTTGTTCGATCATTTACAAGGTTCTAGCATATGTTTTAAAGATTTGATCCATGGCATGGTTATCATCAACTTCGCGTCCGCGAAAAAGATTATCTATTCAAATAATTACATCCAGAACTTGTAATGAACATTATGAGTTTCACATGATGTCGTTTGAATTGACTAATACACACGTAGCATTCATAAATTTGGTGAATCACGTGTGAAGGCTGTAATTTGATAAATTTATGCTTGCGATCATTAAGGACCATTTGTTTGTTTATAAGAATAAGAATGAGTTAATAATTAATTATAGATTGCCCTGAATTGGCCGAACAATAAAAACATGTACCTTGAATAATTAACATGTGATTAAAGACTTAATCCTTTACATTATTTGACCGTGTGATTAAAAGATACTGGAATCTATATTGACTCTTCAAAATTAAGAGCCCTTTTAAGATTTTGGGTTTTACCAAAAAGAAAGTGAAAATGTGTTTTGACAAATGTTTTGACAAAGGATTTTTAAGGGCTTATTCCCTTATACCCAGAACATTTAACTAAACTCCTGTTTAGGGGTAAATGTTCGTGTATACCTCAAGACAACCTGAGAGGGATTGAGGAAACCATTTAAACCATGACTTAAAACTTGAAACGACAATTTTTACTTGTCAACTAAGAAAATTTTGACCAGAGTATAAACAAAGATTTTTCAAACATTTACAGATCTTACTAATTATTTTCAGTAAACCAACAAAAATTTTGTTAATTAAATTCAAATTTATTTTGAACATTTTTATATAATTGGACAAACTAAGAAAAATTAAAAACTTTTTGCGTTTACGTTTCATAAAAATTAAATATTTATTATTTAATTACTTGTAGTAATTATCGACGCTTTAAACGTCGGATTGAGCAAAACTGATAAAAGCAATAGTTGAGATAGAATTAAAACTTAGAAAATATGAAGAAAGGTGAACGTAATTACTGACACATTATGTAGAAAATATAAAGAACCAATTAGGAAGTGCTCCTTAGTAATGGTAGTACAATATAAATTGCCGAACAATTTAAAAATAGCAGATGTTTGTAAGAAGGATACTATAAATAGTGAAACGTTTCACGGCTAATGTGAACCATTAAAATTGAGAAGCCGATGGCGTTAAATGTATAAAAGGCCACTTATGGTTGCCAAAATATGGAGGTTTGTGAAATTTAGTTATGTTAGAAACTTGTAAGTATAAGTATTCTATTCATGTTATTTCTGATTTAATGTATCATTATCAGAAGAAGTTCTGCTGATGGCAAATTATGAAGGCAAATATCGCCTCATACATTAGTAAACGTCTAACTATTGCAAAGGTCATCAGCTGAATTTGATTCGATTTGGGTCATCGTGGACAGACTGACCAAATCTGCTAATATCATTCTTGTTAATGATAGAATCTTGATGAAGAAAATGACTCTTTTGTATTTAAAGGAGTTGTGTAAACATGGTGTGCCTGTATCGATCATCTCTATCAAGATCCTCGCTTCGCATCAAATTTCTAGAGATTTGCTCAGAAGTCATTGAGAATGAATCTTGATGAGAGTACTTTGTACCACCCCAATCGAAGGGACGAGGTAAAGTAACGATACAAAATACTATAAGTGTTGTTTTATGTTTGAATGATTGACCATTGGTAATAGACTGTAAAATCGCTTTCCTTTGGAAAGATTATCATTGATAATTATCGTATTAAGATCGAGATCGAATCTTGTTAGGATCTAAATATTAGGGCATCTGTAAGCAGGAGTGGAGATGAAGACACCCGACATACACCCATTGTGAGTTGGACATGTCTTTTAGGTTTAAGGTTTCCTATGATGGCGAACCTAACCTTGCAAATACTCGACCCGGCGAGACCTGAAATTATTGTTGAAACTAGGATCTCATTATTGACCGCCAGTAGTGGGCAGAAAGTTATGAAATGTAGATCTTGAAGTGCCAGATGGGTAGCGAAGTTATGCCAAAAATTTTAACTATGGAAAAAAGAATTGATGATCTGAAAGATCATGGGATATAAGTCCCCGTTGTATGGGACTATTGAGATGATGTAAAAATATTGGTTTGAAAGACATATAAGCTGGATCTACCCTAGGACTTCAAGGGCTGTGTGAATTATGATTCGTATATCTAACTTGATGAAATGTCTATCAAGTGAAAATCTGATTGTTTCTAAGTAATGTTTAGATCGACAAAAAGTTGCATTCATCAAAAACCCGTGAACATCATGGATAGAGAAAGTAAGTCAACAATAAGCCTGATCTTATTCCCGTAGTTATGTTTGATGAAACTCGCGTATTGTAATGGATTGCACTTGCGAGAAAAGACCGAATGTGGAGGAAATACACACATGGCTTTAACTCTATAAGAAGCGAGTAGTAAGGTAAGATGATCTTTGAGGACAAAGATCATGTTTAGGGGTAAATGCTGTGACAATTCGTCAATTTATGGTTGATATTTTATTCTCAAGTGTTATTTAAAAACATTATTTTAAATGTTATATTATGAACTCACTTATTTTTGGGAAGAAATTTGGATTTACGTCTTGAAGTAGCATCGACTACGTCTAAACCGGAGGATTCTACGTTACGTGCTTACGTTTATATACACCGTTTTGGTGACAGTCTGACATTTCAGAAAATAAATTTATCCGTAAATATTATTTTGGGATTTTAATCTTGAGTTGGTTCATAAACTCACAAATTTACGAGAAGAGATTAGGACTTACGATTTTAATTTAACGTCCTTTACGACTAAACCGGAAACCTTAGGATTACGTATTTACGTTTTTTGAACTACGTTTTTGATGAGACAATTTTTATTTGATTCAATTTATGCCGTTGATTCATAATTTATAAAAACGTGTTTCGTAAAACGACCCGAGGGCACGCAAATCGAGGAAACTAGAATCGAGGAGTACCCATAAATTAGTGGGATGAGACAAGATAAATCTTGCCCCACCCCACACATGGAACGCCCTAACACCACCAACACATCACTTATGTGTCAACTTGTAAACAACAAGTTAACACTTGTATTTAGCTTAGCTTGTAAGCTTAACCAAACCACAAAACCACCTCAAACTAAACTAGTAGCTCATTTCATTACATGCAAAACAACTTCATCTCTCCCATTCTTTCTATACTTGTCGTCCCACTCTCACACCATAACACCCATTTGATCAATTTCAACCATGAAATCATGTGTTATTTACACACATGATGAAGCCCTTTTGAAGCCCTATTGATTGGTGGTGATTATAACATCCAAGGAGGAGTTTCTATGGAGTCTTATGGCTGATTTTCCACAAGGAGTTCTTGAAGATTGGTGGTCTTGAAGATGGTCTTGGTTTATCACAAGTTTCTCCATCAAAATCCATGTCCAAATCACAACCTACATCATCTTGGTGGTTTCCGTGATTGAAGAACGTACCGTACATCCGAATTACCGATGACCCGCCTTCCCACATCAACGTGAGTTCATAGCCTCGCACTCTTTTAAATGTTTTTATGAAATGTTTTATAAACCCGCGCGGGAGATAACATGTTAGTTTTTATGAAATAGGACACCATTTGTCCCGATTGTTTGTTTATTGATTTGGACCCGAATGATTGTATGACCCGATGAATGATTAAATGACCCGATAGATGAAATGAAATGGATTATTAAAGTTAGGTTATGTCACTAAAAGTCCCATTAGCATGAATTGTGAACTACCGGGATTTGGTAGACGCTTATGCATATAATAGTACTATTTGGAGACGATCACCCCAGTTCGCGCCTTGACGGTTGATCCCCGTCGTGCCACATTGATTGTTAAGCGAATTTATGTATGAGAAGATTTCCATAGCGTGATTATTGTGACGACACGCTAACTTAGATGGGCAAATTGAGTTTCGGGCTAGCTACCCGTTGTTTGTTGTAGTAAGGTAACAATGTCATGCGGCTTATTATAATCCAGAAATAACGAAATACTGCTATACGCATTGAATTACGATATATTGCCTGACTAGCAATACGGGGTGATGTAGTTTTTTCGTACACGTTTTAGGAAAAACACGTATGAGTGGCAAGTATTAAGTTGCACGCTTTAGGAAAAACGCGAAACCGAATAAATGCGGGTTCGTTCTCGAAGGAGGTGTGTGTATTAATGTGCCAATATATGAAATAACAATGTTTGGATTAGTGACGTTTTTGGTTGAGAAGAGAAAACGTAAAGACGAGCTACGACTACGATTTAAACTACGGCGTTGATGTAAAACGCGAACGTAAATACGTAAAACGTGACAAAATTAAAAATTAAACCTAAAAATTAATTAAAAGTTTAAACTAAGTCTAAAATAATATAAATAAGGATAAAAATCCAACAAAAATATTTTAAAACCTTTTATTAATTAAATATTCAATTTTTAATGCTAATTAGAGCCCTAAAATTAAATATAATTAACAAAATGTCCAAAATATTAATTTATTGAACTAATAACTAACTTATATTATTTAAAGACTAAAAAGTATTTTTCCTAAATTTTTAAAACTATTTTCCTATTTTTAAATCACTAAAAACTATTTTTAAATTAAAATAATCCTAAAAATTAATTAAATAATGCCAAAAATAATTTGACAATTTTAAAAATCCTAAATTACACTAATGAACAGTAGAAAATTGACAAAGTTTGAAAAAAGTAAAAATTTGCACTAAAAGACAAAACTGATTAATAATAAAACCCTAATTAACCTAATTTAATTATAAAAAATAATTAAAACAGTGAACAGTAAATGTTTTTAAACTAAAAATCTTAAACTAATTTTCTAAATATAAGAAAAATTTTAAAACTGAAAAATATAAAGTTTTACCACTAAAAGACAAAAACAGAATAATTAAAAAGTAATTAAAAATGCAAAATAATCCAAAAATTATCAAATGAACAGTAGAATAAAAACTAATTACTCAGAAAAATCAAGATTAAAATAATAAAAATATAGAAAAAAGTTTCAAATCCTAACTCCTATTTTCCTTCACTAAAGACAAAAAATTATTAAACTGATAGTGACACTTTGATTTGTTTCTGTCTTTTAGTGTAGCAGTGGCTACAAAAACACTAGCAGGGGTATTGAAGTTCCCTCTGCTAGTGCAATATCAAAGTCTGGTGGTCTTTAGCTTGATTTCAAGCTTGTTTCTTGGATTTGAATGGCAACAAAGGCACCCCCACACTCATAGAAGTGTGGGGAGTCAGATTATGCACAAAAAACACACAACCTCAATACAAATTAACCACAAAAAAAAGCAAGAATAGGTGACTGTTAAGGCTATGCTGTCTGATGAACGGTGCTGGTTTTCTAGATGCACAAAAACGAATTTCTAATGGCCAAATCTATCACATAAACATACCAAATCACTTAAAACTAATCTAAAACCCTAGATGGACCTATATTCTAACAGATTACAGACATTGGTGAGCAAATTTTATCAAAAATAAACAGAAAATGAAACAATCTGATTTAGCTAAGTTTTACCAATTTTTAGAGCATGCAATTGTTCTAAACCCTATCTAAACTCAATACCAATTACTGAATATACTTTAACTACCCTAATGGAGTGTGTTTTAACAGCTTAACTAACTTAAATGATACTCAAACCAACTGATAACCTCAAATCCAAACACCCTCTTAAAAACTGATAACCAATTTTAACAAAGATGCTTGACAAAGGTAACTTCAAACTGACTAATCAATACTCAAACAAACTTCAGGACCAACATACAAGCATAAACAACACTTATACTATCATTCAAACAGCAAATTCAATAAAAATCACATAAGCATCAAACTATAGCAGGTTTAGTGGGTTCAAGCTATACCTGCCTGACCTACATCCAGGCCAGGCTATGGCCTGCTGATGCCATCACCAAATGAGCTTAAAGGAGAGCTTAAGAGATTAGAGAAAATGCTATCAAATGTAGAGATGCTAGTGGTGGATACCAAGATCCACACACCCAATATATCTTGAACTGAACAAAGCACCTTTGTGTACCTGCACACAACAATCAACTAGGAAGAAAGACTACAAGTAGCAAAGGCTACAAGCTTGGCTTGTAGCTTTTGCTACAGTAAAATATTAATAAAAAATGAAAATGGATTTTTGAGAAATCCTAGAAAACTGAATTTGAAACCACCAAAAATTTTGACAAAAGGTTACTCAAATGTGAAACAAGTATTATAAATCCACTATCACTTCAATATAACCCTGATTCTCACACCTTAGAAAAACCTTTTTCAATAATTCTTAAAAACATGAGATTTCTGAAAATGCCTTTTTAAAAACTGAAAGTCTTATGTAACCTTAAACTAATTGCATAAAATCTGAAATGTTTACACTACCAAACATAAATAACTTGGAACTCAGTATTTTGAAAAATCAAAAGTGTTCATTTTCAATAATAATTTTCAATAATTTACAAAAAACTGGAACAAGGAAAAAGGTTCACAGGCGAACCCTTTATATACAAATGCTAGGAAGATACTAGAAACTAGGAATAAAATAATACAAAGACTAAAACCCTAATCTTGGAAATTCCAGGTTTGCCCTTTGAAAAAGTCTTGAATTTCAGTCAAATTGCCTTTCACGTGAAGATGGAGATGTGCAAGCTGTGTAGGAGTAATCTTGAACGTTTATTCAAACGTTGGGACCAAGTTTTGGTCCTGAGTCGTTGGATTACTGGCGAGAATCTTCTTTTACTAAAAATGGTGCAGCAGGGGACAGTTGTGGAGACCGCGTGAGTGGGGTGAAAAGAAATCTGGGTGGTGGGTTTTGCTTAGTTGAATGTGAATCATCAATCTGGAAAAAATTACCATATTCCCCTTTGGTTTGATTAATATAGGATTAGGGTTCATCTCTTTATTAAACTGGGATTAAGGGGTTTTGATTTGGGTTAGGGGGTTTAAAAGTGTTTCCCACGTGTTTTTGTTTTAAAAAATGGGGGTTTGACTGGTTTGTTTGACCATGTTATTAAAACAAAAACCGGGTTTTGTTATGGGTAGTTTGGGCTGGTTGGGTCGGGTTTAATGGTGGGTTTGGGTAGGGTAAACGGGTTGGTTAGGTGATGTGGCAAGATATTAGTGGCTGGTGGGGTTTAGTAGTTAGGCAAAAACAGTCCCTGCACTCCCAACTTGTTTCCAATTCTATTCTAACAGCTTTTACTCCCTTTTTCTTTTGTTATAACTTTCAAGCATTTGTAAAATTTGGCACCATGATTTGGTAAACTTTTCACCAAGGATCAAAAGTGTACAAAAGGCATTCTTCAAGGGCCAATCATGCACATGTCTTCAAATATCAAGGATATATCTTGCACAAATGAATAGTGGAGGGTCATTTGTGACAAGTCTTCATAAGTTGAGGGACCATAGTTGCCAATTCTTCAAACTTCAAGGGCATTTTTTGGAAAATTCATACTTGGGCCCGGTTTCTTGTGCGGCTTCGTTTCCCGTGTCCGTTTTTGCTTGATTCCTTTGATCTTTTGGTGAATTCACGATATCCGTACCTAAAATACACAATGAACAAACACAAACACATATATGGGTATTTTGATGATATTTTAAGCATTTTAAGCCCGATTTGGACGATGAGACTCTGTATAAATACAGTCTCATCACTCCCCCATACTAAACCATTGCCGTGTCCCCACGCAATGCTAGAATTAAGTATTATAGCACTTCCAAAATTCATTTTATGATGACTTTTATTCAAGACATAAATTTAAATAAACTACTACACGCGCTTTAGACATAATGTATTGTTTTCATCAAGAAAAAGTGACTTTTAGGATCATAGAACAAGAACACGTGAATGCTTCGTTAGAAATAATTTCGTCGTCCTCGATTTTCACCCAATTCCATGCTAAGCGTGTAACGAGATCATTGTTATTATAAGTTAGCAACACGATCATATCTCATGAGTGTTAATTACGAACCTAAATCCCTTATTCCTACTTGGTATCTCTTATATTTTATTATGTCTTAATGATCACGAGGATACATCATTGACTTATGCGTGAATAGAGATTAAGTCTAAAAATAGAGACTTAACGGTGTAGCCAAAATCATTAAATTAATAATTCACCCCAATAGACAACGATGTCAAAAAATTAAGTCAACAAGAAGGATCGATAAACACGGTTTTATAACGATTTTGAACATGAGACTTATTACCAAGACTTTTATACGCCCCCTAACGGAAGGTCCTTATTATCTTTGGTTTACCTCCATCTTTTATTCAACTTCGCCATGAAGCTTTTATTATGACTTCGGTCTTGCCTTGCCTTTTATTATCCGCCTCATCGGTGGTTTTATTAGCCAAAGACATATATCCTCACGCTAAAGCGAATTTTGGATCTTTAAAGCTTCGAAGATTAAGGCTTGATTCACTTTCAATTTGGGCATAGATGTTTCGGCCTTGTGAGCTTCAAATTTTTGCTTAATTTAGGTGAGCACTTGAAATCTTATTATTAGGTGAAGCTTTCGATTATTCGGGTGCCAATACTTCAAAACCGTGACGCTGGCGATACCTTAATGTTTTCCCAGTTTAATTACATGGATGCTACCAAAACTAATTAGAAACCAATAATAGTGACTAAACCGCCAAATCAATATTTATTAACAATTTATTATGCAAAAGCGTTGGGAGAATAAGCTAATAATCACTACACATAAGATCGTGACGATTACGAGACTTATAAATAACTCTATCATTTCTCGTCCTCATTTAAGAGACTTAGCCTAAAAAGTTAAGGAATCGAAGCTAAGTGCTCAACACGCACGGTCGAGTCAAAAATTACTCTCGTTCTCACCATCGGAAAACCTACATTCGTGTCTTAAACACTTATGAAAAACAAGAAAAATTTTAAAATTTGGCCATTTTTAGCCTTATTTTGCATAAAACGATAACAAAAAGATGAATATTGGATTGCGTGTTGACGTAAGCAAGGTGAAGTATCTAGTCACCCCCCCATACTAAAACTAAACATTGTCCTTAATGTTTCGAGTCTAGGGGTGAAAACACCCCCATACTAGAGACGAAGTCGAATGCTTAATCTCGAGCATGGAAAGGGTAAAACGAATAACCTAAAAGCCGTTTATGATATATGCTATTAAGATAAACGTTAGAACATAAAAGGATATCATCGGATATCGGAATCTCCAAAGGCAACGATCGAAGCTCGAGCGATCCATAAAACAAACACGAGAGGCTTCAATGATGACGATGAACCTAATAAATCACAATCACAAACAACCACGAAACAAAGGTTGGAAGAGCACAAGTCCCCTCGTTACGTTAAACTAAGAAAGCAATAATATGTACAAGGATAAGCATGAGAATCCCCCACGAGGCACCTTGTTTTTGATAACCGAGTCAAAAGCTCGACTCGAATCCCCATAAATGTGATCATTTAGGGATAATCTTGGTTTGGTCATTTTTGGTGGGGCTTACATGATAAACAAGGCCCAAAAGTACATGGAGTACTTTAAAAACCCGATAAACGTATACCGGGGTCAAAGATAGCGTCCTCGTTTTCGGATGAAAGACGAAACAACGCTACTTCAACACAAACCCCAATGGGGTAGAAGAAAAGAGATAAGAAGTAGAAAGGTGGGGCAATGGGTAAGTCACTAAAATGAGCTACTCGAGGTAGACTCACGCCAAGCAAATAGATATGATTTCCATTTATTGCATCGGTGGAAGACCGAGATTTCCCATTACAAGCAATTCCGGGATCGTAAACTCTCGTCCTCGGTGGAGAAATGTGAGGGAACATTTGGGGCTTCCCTCACACTAGATCCACACCAACCGTCGTCAAAAGCAGTAGACGAGGTGGTAGCACTCATAAAACGCGGTGATGACGGAGTTAAACTTGTAGAAAAATCTTTTAAAACATTTTTAAAATCTTTTCCTTTTTCATCGTTTTTAAACTCTCTATGAAAACCCGATTGAATAATGTCGAAAATATTTGGCGTGTCAAATTGAAAATTAGTCACGTTAAAAATCCTCACATTTAAGTCTTTGGCGGGAGGGGGTGGCGGATTATATAAGTTCTCAAAACGTTTATCAATAAAGAACACCGCCCCCTTGGGGTCTACATACTCGTAATCCTCATGAACGTCGATCTCATCGATTTCTTCATCAAAGATAGGCTTGTCAAACCAAGGTTTGTCATTCCCCTCCTTGAGTATCTTAGAAACTCTCTCGAAAAGATCACGATCAAGAACGAAACCATCATTCTTTTGTGGGGATCGTTGATAAGTTAGATCCTCACGAATGTGGTAAACGTCATTCTCAAATGAGGAGTGTTTATAAGGTAACTCCTCAAGAATGGGACTTGTGTCTATAGCAAGAAAATCATCAACCTCCTTAAAGAATTCTTTATCATCACAATTGTGAAACGAAGAAGGATCGATGATATGGTCATCAACGTTCTCGAATTCATCATTAAAAATGGGATTATGATGAAAAATAGGTTCGTATACGGAATTCGAGTATGTTGTGAAAGTGTCATCATTCTCATCATCATAAGAAATTTCTGACATGAGATCGTCCTCTTCATTTGAAGATTTATCAAAGGGTAAATCCTCGAAGATGGATGGCGGATTAGCAAGTATATGCTCGATCTCGGCAAAATCATCATCGCCATCAAAGAAAGTGTCGATGTGAGAAAGTTCTCGAGTGGATTTCTCGAGAGTCACAACCATGGACTTACAAGTCGAATGACTATGCTTAGGTGACATTTCTATGATGGGTGAGATTGCATCGGGTTGGGCCACTTCCTTAGCCTTAATGGGTTTGGGGCTAGGAGTGGGAGGCACTTCAATGGGTTTAGAAGTATGGGCCTCAAAGTCATGGTCCTTCGAAGGTGGTGAAGACGAGCCCATGTTGGTCTTTGTCGTGATGGCACTAACGTCGCCCTTCGGAATTGGTGTTTCACTTGTTTCGCTAAAAACATCCCAAATTGAGTTTTCATTCATAAATTTACACATACCCTTTTGAATTAGGTACACGTTCTCTTTATCATTAAAATCATCATCTTTAAAACCGTTTTTCTTAATTCTTTCAAAACATGCATCAAGCTTCATTCTTTCCGCTAAAGTAAACATTTTAAAATCATTAGAATTTTTATCATTAGGTTTTGAAACCTCTGTTTTTTCATTCTCATTAAACCCTTGGGATTTTCTAGCGAAAAAGTATATTTTCTCATCCCCATATCTCATAGTAAGTCTCCCCTCGTGAACGTCGATTACGGTTCTAGCCGTCGATAAGAATGGTCGGCCTAAAATAATAGGACATTTAGGGTCACACTCGTAATCGGATATAACGAAATCCGCGGGAAAAACAAACTTTCCAATCCTAACATAGACATCCTCGGCTATTCCAATTGGTATAAGTGGCGTACAATTCGCAAGCTCGATTGTCATGTTTGTGGGGGTAAGCGAAGGCAATCTCATCAATTTCCAAAGAGAATGAGGCATGAGATTGATTCTAGAACCTAAATCGGCAAGGGCTAAACATCCCTCAATCTCGGAAAAATCACAAGGTAGCAGAAATTGGCCCGGATCCTTTTCCTTTCTTGGCATACGCCTTTTGGGTTTTTTAAGAAGGATCGAAGCACAAGTTTCTTCAAGGGTTACTTTGGTAAGGTCGACAAAGCTCTCTTTTTGAACCGTGGATGGAATTTAAGGTACACGAGGATGCGCACTCCTTTCCTTGGTCGCCACGTTCACCCCATCGACTTTAGAACAAGAAGACGTCTTAGAAGTCGAGGGTTGAGAGGGATAAACAACACGGAATCCTTCAAGGTTAGGGGTAATCACACGACCTTTCTCACGAGACGAGGCGGCTTTACATTGTTCCTTCGGATTTGCTACGGTGTCACTAGATAACGAACTCGATGACGCACCCGCGGTCTTGTTCATAATAGCCGAAAACATCTTTTTATGTCAATTTGCCCTTGCTCAATCTTCGTGTTTTGCAATTTCAAAGTATTTGTAAAGTCGTTTTTCAAAGTACCAATTTCTCCCTCTAATCGTCTCATATTAGCCTCATTCGTTTTCATGTAATTTTGAAAATCGTTTTACGAACTATTTTGATTTGAATTAAAGTTCCCTTGGTTTTGATTGTTTCTTTGAAAATTGTTTTGATTCCCACTTGAAAAATTATTTCCTTGATTGTTATCTCGATTTTGCCAAGTTATATTACGACCTTGATTATAACGACCTTGATTTTGATTCGAAAAATTTCCTTGTTGATTATTTCCATGAAAATTGTTTCGGTTTTGAAAATTGTTGCCTTGGTTATAATTGCCTTGTTGTGATGGACCCGCGTTATTTTGATTTGAAAAATTGTTGTTTCCATTTAACGCACTCACATTCGACGTTTGGCCATCCGTAGCCGCACACTCGTAATAATTATGAGGTCCGCCACAAAACGTACACGAAACCTCAACCGCTTTCACCGTAGCGGGAGCGTCTTTCTTTTGCATTTCAACGAGAAAAGACGTAAACACATTCGTCAACTTGTCGACTTTTGCATCAACTATCTCAATGTCGCGATTGGAACTACTAACATTGGCGACATTGGCAACACTCGGTGCATTGCGGAGTTGGTAAACCTTGGATCGGTTTTCGATAATTATCAATGCATCTTTCGGAGTTTTGCACAAAAAGTTGCCACCGGCGGCGGAATTCAACGAGTCTTGTTCGTGAAAATTAAGACCGTTGTAAAACGTATCGATTTGGTGCAACTCAGAAAAACCATGGTGAGGACATTGCCTAAGCAATTCCTTAAAGCGATCCCACGCGTCTCTAAAAGATTCATTCGGTTTTTGCTCAAATTTTGTAATCTCGTTTTTGAAAAACGTTGTCTTAGACGGTGGGAAAAAGTAATTAACGAACTTGGAAACGAGATCCTTCCACGTAACTATCGAATTAGGTGGCTCTTTCTCGTACCAATCCTTGGCGGCACCATCGAGCGAGTACGGAAAAAGCATAAGCTTGACGACATCGGTGTCCACGTTCTTAAACTTGCTCGTGGCCAAAAGACGATCAAAATTCCGAATATGGTCGTGAGGATTATCGGCTTCACGACCTCGAAACTTCGTAGCTTGGATCAACGAAAGCATTCTGCTCTTAATCTCAAAATTCTCCGCCTCGATAGCGGGAATTACGATCGCGTCTCCATAACCCTCGGTGGGCGCTTGGAGCAATTCCATCATAGAACGATTGTCGGCCATCTCCTCTACGGTTTCTTCAACAACGATATTAGGAACGTCGGTTTCTAATTCTCGTCTACGTCGTCGATTCCTTCGATTACGATTGCGTCGATTCGAAGCTTCACTAGAATTGGAATAGTCCTTCGATCGAGTGCGCATGCACTAAGCGTAGAATGGGTGGTAGCAAAGAAGATTCTTTTTGCAGCTTTTCGATTTTTCAATTTTTTTTGGTTTTTGATTGGTTTTTTAATTTTTTTGGATTTTTGAATGTATTACGTAGACACAAATCTACAAATCTCCCCTCGAATCGACTTTCTCGATTAAAGGAGCCTCAAAGAATGAAAACGATCACGTGGAGTGAACGTTCTCGATGACTTTAGACCGTTGGTGGAACACCAAAACGTTCAAGAGAGTTTAATCTTGAAAACACAAGAAAATATAATATACGTAGATAATACTTGGGCGGCAAACCCTCGATTAGCCCTCTTTCTCAAAACACGCACAAGCAAGCGGAGGAAACGAGGCGACGCTAAGCACTTAAGAGCCTTTTTCCCTTAGGTCGTGAAATACAACCGCCTTATACCCACCTTATAGTTTGTGTTAATTGAAATTAAGCCTCACGAAAGTATTTATCTATTTTTCCTTTAAACTTTTGCTTTAGATTCGAATACAATGATCGAGTGATGAAATCCCGAATCAAGGTTGCGTTTTCACGCTTTTGGAGTACTTGTATTTTTATTGTTCTTACGTAGATACAATATAGTAATAATATATTCACAATAAAAACGAAAACCAATATATCTACAATATAGTAAAGATTGATTTGTGTTTAATTTAGGAAAACTAAACACAGTTTATTTGGATACTATAATATAATAAGGAAAAATAACAAAAATGAGTATGTACGATATTCACGCTTTCCAAAAATTGAAAAGCAAAAACGCACTACTCACACAAACACGATACTAATAATAATGGCACACTAAACACCTCCCAGGCAGCGGCGCCAAAAATTTGATGTAGGTTTTTCGTACACGTTTTAGGAAAAACGCGTATGAGTGGCAAGTATTAAGTTGCACGCTTTAGGAAAAACGCGAAACCGAATAAATGCGGGTTCGTTCTCGAAGGAGGTGTGTGTATTAATGTGCCAATATATGAAATAACAATGTTTGGATTAGTGACGTTTTTGGTTGAGAAGAGAAAATGTAAAGACGAGCTACGACTACGATTTAAACTACGACGTTGACGTAAAACGCGAACGTAAATACGTAAAACGTGACAAAATTAAAAATTAAACCTAAAAATTAATTAAAAGTTTAAACTAAGCCTAAAATAATATAAATAAGGATAAAAATCCAACAAAAATATTTTAAAACCTTTTATTAATTAAATATTCAATTTTTAATGCTAATTAAAGCCCTAAAATTAAATATAATTAACAAAATGTCCAAAATATTAATTTATTGAACTAATAACTAACTTATATTATTTAAAGACTAAAAAGTATTTTTCCTAAATTTTTAAAACTATTTTCCTATTTTTAAATCACTAAAAACTATTTTTAAATTAAAATAATCCTAAAAAATAATTAAATAATGCCAAAAATAACTTGACAATTTTAAAAATCCTAAATTACACTAATGAACAGTAGAAAATTGACAAAGTTTGAAAAAAGTAAAAATTTGCACTAAAAGACAAAACTGATTAATAATAAAACCCTAATTAACCTAATTTAAGTATAAAAATAATTAAAACAGTGAACAGTAAATGTTTTTAAACTAAAAATCTTAAACTAATTTTCTAAATATAAGAAAAATTTTAAAACTGAAAAATATGAAGTTTTACCACTAAAAGACAAAAACAGAATAATTAAAAAGTAAATAAAATTGCAAAATAATCCAAAAATTATCAAATGAACAGTAGAATAAAAACTAATTACTCAGAAAAATCAAGATTAAAATAATAAAAATATAGAAAGAAGTTTCAAATCCTAACTCCTATTTTCCTTCACTGAAGACAAAAAAATTATAAAACTGATAGTGACACTTTGATTTGTTTCTGTCTTTTATTGTAGCAGTGGCTACAAAAACACTAGCTGGGGTAATGAAGTTCCCACTGCTAGTGCAATATCAAAGTCTGGTGGTCTTTAGCTTGATTTCTAGCTTGTTTCTTGGATTTGAATGGCAACAAAGGCACCCCCACACTCATGGAAGTGTGGGGAGTTAGATTATGCACAAAAAACACACAACCTCAATACAAATTAACCACAAAAAAAGCAAGAATAGGTGACTGTTAAGGCTATGCTGTCTGGTGAAAAGTGCTGGTTTTCTAGATGCACAAAAACGAATTTCTAATGGCCAAATCTATCACATAAACATACCAAATCACTTAAAACTAATCTAAAACCCTAGATGGACCTATATTCTAACAGATTACAGACATTGGTGAGCAAATTTTATCAAAAATAAACAGAAAATGAAACTATCTGATTTAGCTAAGTTTTACCAATTTTTAGAGCATGCAATTTTTTTGAACCCTATCTAAACTCAATACCAATTACTGAATATACTTTAACTACCCTAATGGAGTGTGTTTTAACAGCTTAACTAACTTAAATGATACTCAAACCAACTGATAACCTCAAATCCAAACACCCTCTTAAAAACTGATAACCAATTTTAACAAAGATGCTTGACAAAGGTAACTTCAAACTGACTAATCAATACTCAAACAAACTTCAGGACCAACATACAAGCATAAACAACACTTATACTATCATTCAAACAGCAAATTAAATAAAAAATCACATAAGCATCAAACTATAGCAGGTTTAGTGGGTTCAAGCTATACCTGCCTGACCTACATCCAGGCCAGGCTATGGCATGCTGATGCCATCACCAAATGAGCTTAAAGGAGAGCTTAAGAGATTAGAGCAAATGCTATCAAATGTAGAGATGCTAGTGGTGGATACCAAGATCCACACACCCAATATATCTTGAACTGAACAAAGCACCTTTGTGTACCTGCACACAACAATCAACCAGGAAGAAAGACTACAAGTAGCAAAGGCTACAAGCTTGGCTTGTAGCTTTTGCTACAGTAAAATATTAATAAAAAATGAAAATGGATTTTTGAGAAATCCTAGAAAACTAAATTTGAAACCACCAAAAATTTCGACAAAAGGTTACTCAAATGTGAAACAAGTATTATAAATCACTTCAATATAACCCTGATTCTCACACCTTAGAAAAACCTTTTTCAATAATTCTTAAAAACATGAGATTTCTGAAAATGCCTTTTTAAAAACTGAAAGTCTTATGTAACCTTAAACTAATTGCATAAAATCTGAAATGTTTACACTACCAAACATAAATAACTTGGAACTCAGTATTTTGAAAAATCAAAAGTGTTAATTTTCATTAATAATTTTCAATATTTTTCAAAAAACTGGAACAAGGAAAAAGGTTCACAGGCGAACCCTTTATATACAAATGCTAGGAAGATACTAGAAACTAGGAATAAAATAATACAAAGACTAAAACCCTAATCTTGGAAATTCCAGGTTTGCCCTTTGAAAAAGTCTTGAATTTCAGTCAAATTGCCTTTCACGTGAAGATGGAGATGTGCAAGCTGTGTAGGAGTAATCTTGAACGTTTATTCAAACGTTGGGACCAAGTTTTGGTCCTGAGTCGTTGGATTACTGGCGAGATTCTTCTTTTACTAAAAATGGTGCAGCAGGGGACAGTTGTGGGGACCGCGTGAGTGGGGTGAAAAGAAATCTGGGTGGTGGGTTTTGCTTAGTTGAATGTGAATCATCAATCTGGAAAAAATTACCATATTCCCCTTATGTTTGATTAATATAGGATTAGGGTTCATCTCTTTATTAAACTGGGATTAAGGGGTTTTGATTTGGGTTAGGGGGTTTAAAAGTGTTTCCCACGTGTTTTGGTTTTAAAAAATGGGGGTTTGACTGGTTTGTTTGACCATGTTATTAAAACAAAAACCGGGTTTTGTTATGGGTAGTTTGGGCTGGTTGGGTCGGGTTTAATGGTGGGTTTGGGTAGGGTAAACGGGTTGGTTAGGTGATGTGGCAAGATATTAGTGGCTGGTGGGGTTTAGTAGTTAGGCAAAAACAGTCCCTGCACTCCCAACTTGTTTCCACTTCTATTCTAACAGCTTTTACTCCCTTTTTCTTTTGTTATAACTTTCAAGCATTTGTCAAATTTGGCACCATGATTTGGTAAACTTTTCACCAAGGATCAAAAGTGTACAAAAGGCATTCTTCAAGGGCCAATCATGCACATGTATTCAAATATCAAGGATATATCTTGCACAAATGAATAGTGGAGGGTCATTTGTGACAAGTCTTCATAAGTTGAGGGACCATAGTTGCCAATTCTTCAAACTTCAAGGGCATTTTTGGAAAATTCATACTTGGGCCCGGTTTCTTGTGCGGCTTCGTTTCCCGTGTTCGTTTTTGCTTGATTCCTTTGATCTTTTGGTGAATTCATGATATCCGTACCTAAAATACATAATGAACAAACACAAGCACATATATGGGTATTTTGATGATATTTTAAGCATTTTAAGCCCGATTTGGACGATGAGACTATGTATAAATACAGTCTCATCACGGGGTCATACTATTGATTTTATGTTCGTGTTTTGGTTTTATATAACCATATTCATATAACAGTTTTTATTTAATCTATACAACGTTTTAAAACGTATTGTATGATATTTTTACGCCATTGGTTCGTATAATGGTTTTGAAGGAAAATGCCTATATTATGATTTTTGATAAGGATTTGTATAAAATGACTTTGGCTATTTTATGGCCTATTACAAAGATTTGTACAAAATGATTTTCGGTAATAATTTTATACCGATGATATATTGATGGATTTCATTAAACTCTATGAATTCACTCGGCGTTATCGCTGACCTTTTCTTATATCATGTTTTATCTCAGGTACTTGAAGGTAATTCTCGGGAAGACGACAAGAATTCATGGCCCGCACTTAAACAATAATTTCCATTCAAATACTTTGTAAAACTTTGTATGAAATAATATGACTTGGGACCTATGTAAATCTGATATTTGTGAATGGAAATGCTTTATTAATAAACGACGCGATTTTTAAGCGTTGTCTATGATGTGAGTAATGTGCTATCCCGTAACACCAACGAGTCTTCCGCTGTATTGAGTTGTATAAATTTGGGGTTGTTACATAGATGGCCCTTTGCTCTGGATTTAATTGAGAATGAAGCTTATCATGCTCTACTTTGATTTCCTCATATTAAAATTCATTACTTCTCTAATCAATCTGTTATCCATAGTTGTTAGCAAACTTGTATTCGGACGCGGCATATCCTGGAAATCTGCTAATGATTGGCCATTTCTATTAAGCAGGGATTCAATTTCCACTAAATAGTAATTCTTAATTTGTTCTTCCGAGAACTGAAGATCAGGATATCTGTAAAGATTTCGTTTGATAAACAAAATATCTTCTGACATTGTTTCCCAATTCTCCTCCCAAAACATGACAGGTCTGCTCACATCACAAAAAAGTAATATTGTAACAAATAATCTCGTAGATGTGGTGCTAATGCCCATAATCGAGCCTCTTGTATAGCATTTGTCTACTCCTTATCATCATTAAGAAGGCCATATGCAAAACACGCTTCTTTGAACGTTGAATATAATGTCTTGTAAACTGTCATCATTTTTTAAACGTTTTAGGACCTCTGACAACATTCAATAACATTTTGAGATAGTAACGTTCTCCTGATGCTGGGTTTGAATAATAGATTCTGCCTATGCATTTCTTTTGCTTTCGAGGTTTCCAAATTCTCTCCCGTTCATGCTAAACATAATGTTATGGAATTTCAGCATACGTCAGCTTTCGAGCATCCTTATCTCGTTTGTTTAATTCAAACCATTCTGTGAACATGGTTGTTTTAATTTCCTCTCGTTGAAGTAGTGTTGGTAAATTCTGAGAGTCACGCAATGTTATTGCGTTTTGCTCTGGTAGATGAAAATTCAGTTTCATTAGTGACGGGTAAGAATAGTGAATATCAAAAGAGAATAGCCGCCATACAGCTTCACATGGAGCTAAATATCGAAAACTCAAATAATTTTTTATTTCATCAACTACCATTACCTGATCTGGTTCCCCTCACCATTGTGTTGAACGTTCTCTTGAACAACAATTGTAGCGCGATCTGGTCCTTTGTTTAAGTATTTGAATAAATACTTAATTGCTTTTGACCTGTTACACCATTCAACACTCATGTGGGCCTGATATTTGAGCAGAAGATATCTATTGTGAGGCACCAAATTTTTGTTTGTGTATGTGAGTTTCCCTTTAACAATAGTAACTTTTGAATCCCTTCGACGGTAAACTAGGTAACCATCATCATCAAGTATTGTTTCTGCATTAAATTGCTTTGGGTATCGTTTTGAACACTTTCCCTCAATGTTGCATGCCGTACCTTTACCACACGGGCCATGCAACATAAAATCTGTGACAGCTTTGTATCCATCTGGATCTTGTTTTGGGCTTGGCATTTCAGCTGATATGATATCATCAAGTTGACTTGCCGTTTTGCATTTACATTCTTCTACAAGCCATAGCAATATATGTGCGTGCGGTAGTCCTCTCTTTTGAAACTCAATGATATAAACAACTGCAATATATTAGCAACATTTAGTAATTATCTCAACAGTATCATATTGATTGAAAATTTAAAGTAAAATATTCCCTGCACGTGTTTTGCCAAAAATTTCTTTTTTCATCAGATCCTCTAACATTTCCGTGAGTTTCATTTTAAAAACTTGAGTTCCAATTTCCGGTCGATTGTGTGCTTTTTTGTGACAATCCGTCAATTTCAGGTCGTTATTTTTACCTCGACTATTACGTATTACGTGTTTGCTTTAATGAGACTTTTAAATTATCGTCTAACCGAGAAGGTTATGACTTGAAACTAGCGTAAGAATGTCGATTAGATGAAAACCGGCAAGGAATACGTTAGGTATCGATATTATATTCTCAATTTATCATAAGAATGATCTTATTATATTTAATCTTTATTTCTCGTGTTTTACGTTTTAACGAATGACGAGAACTATTAGTGATCACGATACCGACGGATGCCCAAAAATTTATGTTTTATTATCGATTGTCTCGGTATTTTATATTTTCGATGTTTTCGATTTAATTACGTTTTAAGTCGTGTCGAATCTTTATTAATATTTTTATGAAGCGTTTTAACTTCTGAGAAGTATTTTTACGAAACCTGAGTCCCGTAAATATTTTTAATTTTTACTAATATTCATTGTCTACCCTTTTAAATTACCTAATTACTTTTTGGCCCAAAACTATGCCTAAATGACAAAATCTACCATAACCTTGGACTATATAAAGTTTTTCCACTAACTAATTTACATTAAAAAATTCATTTAAAAAAATATATATAATCTCACTCTCTTTCTCTCTTTAAACCGTCCACCCCCAAACCCCAACCCTTTGATTTTTTTTTCTACTTTGAATCTTCCTAATCTAATCAAAGACCCATCATAGAAATTTCAAGAGCTTCATTTTGGTATAAATTTTTCCAACATGCATACACTTTATTTTTCTTTTTAATTTTTGGTGAAGAACATATTGTTTAATCAATTTTTATGGTGAAACATGTTGTTATTATTATTATATTTAAGTAGGGTGTTGTTGCATGTATAAACTTTTATACCTGATTTTTATTAGACTGAATTTAAGGGTGTTAGAGGTTAAATGATTTGATATAGATGATTTATAGATGATATTAGGAGTATACAAATTGTTAAAATGGGTCAAAATATTGATGTAGTGTGATTTTTAACTTGTCATTTTAGACCAGTAGGTAAAAGGCCATTTTTGGATTACTTAGTGTATGAATCTTGCTAAACTAATTAGATAGGGTCATAGAGAATTTCCTTAGCTTCGATTTGATATAAAGTAGGACTTCCAACTCCAAACGAGTGCGAAGTTATAACAATTTTAGTATTCGTGTACCGGGAGACGAGTATCGGCACAATCCGAAAATTGTTGTCGATATATGGATCGAATCTCGGGGACTATAGAATGAGTTTTAAAAATGTTCAAGGACTGATGTTAAAGTCTAAACCTCAGGTCATGAGTCTATTTTCAAAACCGAGTGTCGGGTTTATAAATAGAGTTATTTAGATATGTCAAAATGGTTTTACGAGTTGAAGGCGTAAATCTGTCCGGTTTTTATAACACGAAGATGTGTCGGGCAGAAGGTCTTAGAAGTAATATTTTTAAATGAAACTTAACTGAGTTTTATTCATATTATATGTGAGTTTGTGACCAAGTTTCGTCGAAAACAGAATAGTTTAAGTAAGGTAAATGAGCTTGTACTTTCGTTAAGTACCGGCAGATTTTTATCGAAGATATAGTCTAATAAAGTAACATGTAAAGGAGTATAGAAGTACACTTGTACTATTATTATTTTTGGGATTGTCATGGTTTTATAAATTTGAGTTTTGTATTAGTTAAGTATTATTTATACTTGAGTCATTTATTAACGAAAGCGCCTTATTTGGTAGGTTGCGGTCTTCGTGTTTAACGGGCATCACTTATCGTCAGCGATCGTCATATTACTACTCTTGTACTAAGGTGAGTCTAAAGCCTCGCTTTAATACTATCTTGTAAAGTACTTTAAAACCCGCGAGGGGATAACATGCTTGTTTTAAAATATAACACAAGGGACCTGATTGTATGCTAGATGAACGTTATATACATAAGTTTGCTTATAGCCTTGAAAGACCCATTGAATCATGAATTGTTAATCGAATGAACGCTAATACTATGGATAGATCTATCGGGGTGACGCCCAGTCCGGTCGCGACTAGCTATCGTGTAATGTATTGAAACACTAGTAATGAAACATCGGATGCAATTGTATAAGAGAAATAAACGCACTTGGCTAGGTGTGTTGGGCTGAAATAATATATGTTAATGTTCAATGTCATGAGGCTTATGTAATAACAACGATGATTATGTCTGATCCACACGATTGTCAACCATGGAAGGTTTATTCAGAATACTTGTGTTCGTTTATTTAATTTAAACTCTATAGATTCACTCAGCATTTTTGTTGACTTTATAGCATGTTTTATTTCAGGTCTATGAAGAAGGCACTCAGGGACGGCGGTTTCATGTAGCTTGCTTGTTTGAAATGTTTTGCCCACTTTTCTAGACTATGTCCATTCAAAGAAACTTTTTTTGTTTTGTTATGTTGTGTAAACTTAAAACTATTTGTGACTGATAGGTGTGAAAACACCCATCCTTTTTACCACTTAATTACAATAATAACCGAGCCAAAACGTGTATTTTATGTCATTTATGTGGGAATTATACGTGGTTTGTGTTTTTGTTGTGATTTAGGACGAAAAGGTAAAAAGTGGAGAAAACACGGCTTTCACGGGCTTTTATCAAAGAAAAAGACGAAAGACGAAGTCGAAAGATCAAAAGTGTGAAAAGAACGGAAGTCCAAGACCAATTCTGAATATTTATCGAAGAAAAAGTCAAAAGACGGAAGTTTATTAAAAGCCGAAGAACTCGAGTCTTATTTATAAAGAAAAATCAAGACGAGTTAAAGAAATTTCAAGACAAAGTCCAAGATTAACAAAAGATAAAGAAGAAAAGGACTTAAGTGTGCAATTAAGGAAAAGAGGAAAGAGGGAGGAAGCTTCCTAAGCCCCTCCCTAATCACCACTATAAATAGACCATTAGTTTTCATTTTTCTAGTTGTTGGGTGGTTTGACAAACCACCACTTCCACCATTTTCATACTTGTCATTTCATTTCTTTCACTTTAATTAATTGTTATGCACTTTTAATCATTTAATTTTCATGTAAGTTTTCATTTGTTGTTCTTTAATCTTTACTTTACTTGTCTTAATCTCTCATCTTCCTTTCTTGATTCTTGTTTGCTTTTGGTGCGATTTACATTTGATCCGTGTTGTTCATTCATGTTTTCGTGCTTAAAAAGTTAATCTTTTTATGTTTTGATTTCAAAGTTTGTTTATTTTAAGTTTGGAAAAGTTGTTAATTGTGCTTCTTGATTCCGTTTCAGTTTTGATTTGTTCTAGTTTGGTGTGAGCTTATTACCATAGCTTATTGCCCTTGCTTATCTCGGATTCCTTATAAATCGGAAAGGGAAAACCCCTTTCTGATCAGTCATTCCGACCAGCACACCCATTTTCCGATCACCCAATCGGAAAAGGGTTTATGTTTATTCCGATTATAAGCTTTTCAGATATTCCGATCTAAGGGTTTTGTAACATTCCGATTGGGATTGTTTAAGTGTATTCCGATCTGAGTCATTTTCAGTATTCCGATTAGCTTAGTGATTTAATATTCCGATTGTGGGTTTCTTGGCATCATTCCGATCAGTAACCATTTTATGTGATTCTGATTAGGGTACTTTAGCTTATTCCGATCATGCACTTTCCGATGGGGTACATTCCGATCGGATTCCTATTGGATTCCGATCGGGTGTATTCCGATTGGGTATTTGTTTTGTTTTAATATTTTGTTTTAGTTAAAGTGTCCATTTTTCTCGTTTTATTTTTAGTTCATTTTAACTTTGTTTTGCATATTTATTTAATTGTCAACTTACTTTTTGTTAAGTTTTAATTTTACGTCATTTAAATTCTCGTCATTTACTTTTAAAGTTTTAAATATTGCACCGTTTACGTTTCAACTAGTTTTAGTTTTAATTTCCCGTCCTTTATTATTAAGTCTTGCACATTTATTTTATCAAAACTCAAAAATATTATTTTCACCAAGAACAACTAATCTCACACAATTAACCGGAAATCAATTCGAGAAGATACCGAGAAAACGAACTTTTCAACTAGTAAAATCAGTACATTAAAATGGCGCCGCTGCCGGCTCTTTTCGTGAAGATTAACGGTTTTTTGTGAGAGACGCGTTGGCTTTTGGGACCCGTTCACTTGTGAACGTTATTTTTCGTATCCAAAAATTTTCAAAAATCCAAAAACATTTGAAAAATCATAAAAAGCATTTCTTTTTCAAAGTTTTGCACCAAAAATATTCTTCTTGCTTATCTATTTTTATTTATGGATTTTTATGTCCATTGCGTCGGGTGTGGGAGACGATTGTACACGACTCTTGTCAATGGTGTACATGTGAGCGGTGCGGAAACGATATCAAAGATACACAATTAATACCAGGATTTTGTCCTTTGTGCCACTCACTTAATTCGTCCTTTTTGAACCCACCTACTCTTTCCCCGTGCATCTATTGTGGAAGCGATTCTCATTGGCATGTTTCGTGCCCGGTTCGATACCCGTATGATCACGGGCAAGAACCGGGGTACAATTATGACAATGATAATAGCTATCCACAAGACGCACCCGATCTTTCTCCTTACCCATTTTGCAACAACTGTGGGGGTCCTCACGATACCTATTATTGTCAACCAATGAATTATTATGAGCAAAATCCATGTCCTCAGTTTTCTTCACCAATGGATTATTATGAACCAAACCCGGTTTCTAATTCTTTTCAACTGATGAACTACTATGAGCCACAACCATGCTATAATTCAGGTTTTCAACATTTTGAGCCCCCACAACACCCCATCGATCATCAACCCTCCTTCGAACATTTGAGCCCCCACGAACAATAGGACACTCTTGTTAAACAAAGTCAACAAATTAAAGAAGCTTGGAACAAGATCATCGAAAAATATCAAGAGGATCAACGGCCTGAGCAAATATCGAATATCGAGACTTATACTCCTCCCCCGGTGAATCCATACTATTATGATGATGATGACGATGAGCCTACTATTTCTTGGAATGACCTTACTAATCAATGTCCTAGTACGATTGTTATCCCTCCTCTCAATATTCCAAACGTGTCTAAGGATTGTGATACATTGAGTGAGATTAGTGAGTTTGATCTTGATAAATTGTTTGATGATGAGGTTTGTGACATACCGGCTGCTATGGAGCTTGAGGACGACGTTGCTCTTACGGAAGAGGTCGATCCAAATGATGACAATTTTTCTCCAAGCTATGAGAATTTCACTTTTGAAATTTCTCAATCTCCACCGGGAGATGCGGGTGATGACGATTTATTCTCTCCGGTTTACGAGAAGTTCACCAATAAACATGATCTTGTGGATGAGGTGGAAGACGTGCTTCTTCGCGATAGATTACGGAAAGTGCACCTTCTTATTGCTCAAATCGAAGCGTTGACTTCTCCTCCTCTTTCCGCGTCTTTGCCTCCATCTATTCCTCCCGTTGAAGATAATGACCCATTGCTGGAAGAAATCGACATTCACTCCATACCACCAGGTAATGATGACGATGATTTGGAGGGGGACATTATTTTTGATAATTTGCTGCAGGAAGATATTGTCCCAAGTCGCCCTCCCGAGCACCTTTCATCCGCCCCTTTAGCCACTATTTTAGAGGATGAGTGCTTTGACCCGGGAGGTGACATTGATTATGCTATGATTGATACCATTACGGCTTTGCCGTTTGCTCAGCATCCATTGTCTTTGGGGGAGGACAATGTGCTTACTTTACCCAACCCACCTCCCGTGGACCTTGAATTCACATACTTTTCGTATGTCGAAAGGACCTTTCTACCTTTCAAGACTTATCCCCTCGCCTCTCCTTTGTTGATGTCAACCGGGAATGAGGAAAAGGTTTTTGATCCCGGTATCACATTCGAGGCTTCCCCATGGACTATTTAACTTGGGGACGAGTCAGGCTCGTGACTCGGTCAACAAAAACAAGCGCTTTTTGGGAGGCAACCCAATTATCTATCTATCTTCACCATAAGTGTAGGGGGAGCCCCGTGGTGTTTCTTGCTTTCTTTCTTATCATGTGCAGGGATTAGAGCTTCAAAGACACACTCTTGATGACTTTTGACGAACCGTTACTCCGTGTTTCCTTCTTCCCGGTTCTATCCTAAACTCTTTTCGATTCACTATTTTATATTTCTCAATATTAAAATAGGAATCTCTTTAGTTGTCTCTTTCTTAGCGAGATTTAAACAACGTGAACAATGTCCTAAGTGTAGGGGAGTTTACTTCCACATGCTTAAACATTGAGGACAATGTTTATCTTAAGTGTAGGGGGACTTCTATCGAAGTTAAGTGGTCTTTTCCTTGTATTTGCCCTCATTTTAACCGGAAAATTTGATTTTTCGACATTTTTCAAAAATTTTAATCTATTTTGGCCTAGTTGTATAGTTGTATTTTCCTTTGTTTCCTTGCTAGAATAAATTTTAATAAAGTGGTTTTAATTTTCAAAAGTCGTGAATATTTTGACTCGACCCGAGTTTACTTATCTAAGTTTACTCTAGCTAGTATCCTTAACGTGTTTAAGTCAAGTTTTTCTAGGATTTTATATAGGGAGCTATAAAACGCGAAAGTCTTAACTCTCACGGGTTAAGAACAAGAACTTTTCGCAAGTTCCTATAATTGATCCTAGAGAGTCGTTTATCAAGGGAACTTTAAAATGCGATTTCTAAACTTGAAAAAGTCTAAGAATTTGCAAGATCCTATAGGCGACTCGAAAACCCAAAACTTTGATTTAATAGGCTAAGCATCCACGAGTCTCATTACTTGAGATTTTAAATTGTGGAGAACGAGAGATAAAGAGTCAATTATAAGTTTGGTATTCTTTCGGGAATTTATGTGAGTTAATTATAAGCCTATTCTCCCTTCGCTTGTTAATAAATTATCTGCAATAAATAAGGTTGTACGATTTAAAAGGTTACTTAGCTTCTAGCCCAAGATCGTTTAAAAGTTGCTCGGTACGGATTAGAGTTCATAGCCAAGGTATAACTTATTGAAGCGGGATGCGAAGATTGGCGAGTCCGAAAAGGCCCTAACAAGGCATTAGGGCTATATTTGGTTGCTAAAGATCCAAAAGTGATGTGAAGAATCATTTATCGAAAATCTATATGAAGGATCGAGACACACGACGAAAAGCAAGTACTCCTAAAAGATCATGGAGAAGTCTATCCAAAAAGGCCCTAACAAGGTATGAGGATAAATAGATCCAAGTCCTAAAAGGAGGCGGATCGTTGTATATCAAAGTCCAAAGTAAAGATTGGAGAAAAATGAAGAAGTCGTGGTCCAAATATGAAGAATCTCTCAAAACTTCAAGTGAAGAAATTCCTATTATAAAGAGAAGACCATTATTTCATGAACGTCTCTCAAGGTTTTAAGTATGAAGTCGCTGCCAAATATCGGTCCGAGAAAGGTCTCAAATCGCGAAGCGAGTTATGCCAAGATATGAACTTTTTGAGGTCCCGAGAAACACTTTTAAAAGATTTTGTCCTTTAGCTAACTATTGGTTAAATCGTTCACTTTATTTTCAGCCTAAATAACTATCGAAATAAGTCAAACAATGCATCCTCGTGATCATTCAAGACAAAAATAAAATATAAGAGATACACCTAGGAATAAGGGAGTCTAAGTGAATAATTGGCCCACATGAGTTCGTGTTAGTTTACTAACTTATAATAACAATGATCTCGTTTCTAAGCTTGGTTTGGAGAAAGTGAAAACTTGAGGATGATGATCATTCACGACATTTTCAAAACCCAAGGTATGTTTTTAATTTCTTTACCTTGAATGTTTATAATTTTCTATCTCTTTAATAAAGGCTAACGTGGATTGATTATGATGAAAAGTGTAAATATGCTTTGTAACTAATGCATTGCATGAGGACATTGCAATGGTTAAGTGTAGGGGATTTGATAGGTGTGAAAACACACATCCTTTTTACCACTTAATTACAATAATAACCGAGCCAAAACGTGTATTTTGTGTCATTTATGTCCGAATTATACGTGGTTTGTGTTTTTGTTGTGATTTAAAACGAAAAGGTAAAAAGTGGAGAAAACACGGCTTTCACGGTCTTTTATCGAAGAAAAAGACGAAAGACGAAGTCGAAAGATCAAAAGTGTGAAAAGAACGGAAGTCCAAGACCAATTCTGAAGATTTATCAAAGAAAAAGTCAAAAGACGGAAGTTTACTAAAAGCCGAAGAACTCGAGTCTTATTTATAAAGAAAAATCAAGACGAGTTAAAGAAATCCCAAGACAAAGTCCAAGATTAACAAAAGATAAAGAAGAAAAGGACTTAATTGCAATTAAGGAAAAGTGGAAAGAGGGAGGAAGCTTCCTAAGCCCCTCCCTAATCACCACTATAAATAGACCATTAGTTTTCATTTTTCTAGTTCTTGGGTGGTTTGACAAACCACCACTTCCACCATTTTCATACTTGTCATTTCATTTCTTTCACTTTAATTAATTGTTATGCACTTTTAATCATTTAATTTTCAAGTAAGTTTTTATTTATTGTTCTTTAATCTTTACTTTACTTGTCTTAATCTCTCATCTTCCTTTCTTGATTCTTGTTTGCTTTTGGTGCGATTTACATTTGATCCGTGTTGTTCATTCATGTTTTCGTGCTTAAAAAGTTAATCTTTTTATGTTTTGATTTCAAAGTTTGTTTATTTTAAGTTTGGAAAAGTTCTTATTTGTGCTTCTTGATTCTGTTTCAGTTTTGATTTGTTCTAGTTTGGTGTGAGCTTATTACCATAGCTTATTGCCCTTGCTTATCTCGGATTCCTTATAAATCGGAAAGGGAAAACCCCTTTCCGATCAGTCATTCCGACCAGCACACCCATTTTCCGATCACCCAATCGGAAAAGGGTTTATGTTTATTTCGATTATAAGCTTTTCAGATATTCCGATCTAAGGGTTTTGTAACATTCCGATTGGGATTGTTTAAGTGTATTCCGATCTGAGTCATTTTCAGTATTCCGATTAGCTTAGTGATTTAATATTCCGATTGTGGGTTTCTTGGCATCATTCCGATCAGTAACCATTTTTTGTCATTCCGATTAGGGTACTTTAGCTTATTCCGATCATGCACTTTCCGATGGGGTACATTCCGATCGGATTCCTATTGGATTCTGATCGGGTGTATTCCGATTGGGTATTTGTTTTGTTTTAATATTTTGTTTTAGTTAAAGTGTCCATTTTTCTCGTTTTATTTTTAGTTCATTTTAACTTTGTTTTGCATATTTATTTAATTGTCAACTTACTTTTTGTTAAGTTTTAATTTTACGTCATTTAAATTCTCGTCATTTACTTTTAACGTGTTAAATATTGCACCGTTTACGTTTCAACTAGTTTTAGTTTTAATTTCCCGTCCTTTATTCTTAAGTCTTGCACGTTTATTTTATCAAAACTCAAAAATATTATTTTGACCAAGAACAACTAATCTCACACAATTAACCGGAAATCAATTCGAGAAGATACCGAGAAAACGAACTTTTCAACTAGTAAAATCAGTACATTAGGGACCGTGTGTGAACTGTTTCATCTTTAAATAATGAATGGATGTATGTTTTATTAAAACGACTCGTTTTGAGGCGTTTTCTATGATACTGAGATTGAACAATGATATTAACACCCAATGACCCTTCCGCTGCTATGACCCGAAATTGGGGGTGTTACAGATTGGCATCAGAGCTCAAGTTATAGAGAACGAAAAGATTTTCCAAAAATAAATTTTTGAAATCTTTTGACTATAACATCTGCAAGCGAAACCTTCGAGTTGGCAATGGAAGAGAATAAGAAAAGTATATATATATTTAATTATTATTTATGCTTAAAGCATAATGGTTTACATTTATTTATAAATGTTTATAATTTAGTTATTATAATACTAATACGTAATTTACAAAAGACGCTGATTGTCACAATAGAAACTCCTGTCTTTCGACTCATTCATCGTGAATCTTCGTTCCCTGTCTAAATTCTATTATTCGTTCTATCATCCATTCTTGTTTCTCTTCATCTATCTATTCTTACTCTTTGTTATTCATGTTTTGTTATCACAAACGTTGAATGAATACTCATTTTGATGTGAATTGTGTAAAAAGATCTTGCCGCCAAAACAAATGACTGAGGCGCAGTTACGCGCTATAGTAGCTGATCAATTTCAGGTCGCTATGAATGCATTTATGGCAAATATGAATAACGGAGCTGGTGGATCCGGTGGAGCTGGTGGATCCGGTGGAGCTGGTGGATCCGGTGGAGCTGGTGGATCCGGTAGAGCTGGTGGATCTGGTGGAGCTGGCAATACTGGAGCTGGCAATACTGGATCTGTCCATACTGGAGCTGGCAATACTGGAGCTGGCAATACTGGAGCTGACAATGATGGTGCTGGAACTGGTGATGCTGATAGACCAGTGATTCCTGAAAACAAGAAGTGTACTTATACCTCATTCATGAAATGTAAACCTCTGACTTTTAAGGGTACTGAAGGTGTTGTTGGTTTAATGTAATGGTTTGAAAGATTAGAATCCGTGTTTCGGTTTAGTGGAAGTGAGGAAGGAGACAAGGTGATGTTTGCCTCTACTACTCTTCAAGGGCGAGCATTGACTTGGTGGAATGGAAGAATGGCGTCTGTAGGAATGAATGCTGCTAATGCTACACCTTGGGTTGAAGTGAGAAGATGGATGACCGAGGAATTCTGTCCAAGGAGTGTTATTCAAAGGTTAGAACAAGAACTGTATCAGCTGAGACTGAGAGGTACTGATATCGATGGATACACAAACAGATTCCATGAACTTGATCTACTTTGTCCAAACAAAGTGAACCCAGAATATTTGAAGGTGGAGCAGTATATTCGAGGCTTACCTGCCAACATCCATGGTGATGTGACCTCATCTAAATCTGCCAATATTGATGAAGCCGTTCGAATGGCCTACCAACTGATGGGCAAATTATCCAAGATAAGGCTGATGGTGTTGCTGAAGGTAGTAAAAGAAAGGTTAAAGTGGAAAGTGATGATCGAGGTGATAACCATAAATCTCATAATAGGAATCAGAACCGCAGAAGGGGTAATGCTAATGCAATGACTGAAGTTGCACCTGCTGATAAGGGAACCCGATGTCAACGCTGCAAAAGGACTCATACTGGTGAATGTGATAAGTGTGGAAAGAGTAACAAGCTGGGGCACAAGACTGAAGACTGTTGGGGACCAGGAAGGAAAGGAGTGACTTGCTTTAACTGCCAAGGTAAAGGACACATGAAGAATCAATGCCCTGAGCTGCAGAAGAATACACGTGGTGGTAATAACCAAGGAAAAGCCTATCAACTAGGAGAAGCTGATGCTAAGCAAAACCCAAAAGTTGTTACTGGTACGTTTTTACTGAATAACCGTTACGCTACAGCTTTATTTGATTCTGGTGCAGACAAAAGCTTTGTGTATACAAGTTTTAGTACCTTAAATGATATCAAACTAGTCGAATTAGACGCGAGTTATGAAGTAGAACTAGCTAATGGTAAATTAGTGAGTACCAATCGTGCGCTCTTAGGATGTTCTCTTAATCTTCCGAACCGTATTTTTAAGATAGGCTTGATGATCGTTGAATTGGGAAGTTTTGATATTATTATCGGAATGGATTGGTTGTCCAAGTATAATGCGTCTATTCTGTGTGGAGAAAAGAAAGTTAGGATTCCTTTAGATGACAAGTCCATAGTTATCGAAGGTGATAAATGTAATTCTCGACTGAAAATCGTTTCGTGCATTAAAGCTCGTAAGTATATCGAAAGAGGTTATGAATTATTCGTACCTCATGTATCGGAGAAGGAATCGAAGGAAAAACGTATCGTAAATGTTCCAGTCATTTGTGACTTTCCTGAAGTGTTACCGGAAGATTTGCCAGGGCTTCCGCCTCCAAGGCAAGTAGAATTCCAAATTGATCTAATTCCTGGTGCTGCACCCGTGGCACGTGCGCCATATCGTTTAGCTCCATCCGAGCTGAAGGAGTTGTCTGTGCAATTGCAAGAACTATCTGATAAAGGTTTTATACGACCGAGTTTGTCACCTTTGGGAGCTCCTGTTTTATTCGTAAGAAGAAAGATGGTTCATTTCGTATGTGTATAGATTACCGAGAGCTGAATAAGCTGACGATCAAGAATCGTTATCCGCTTCCAAGAATTGATGATTTATTTGATCAACTTCAAGGTTCTCGTGTTTTCTCCAAGATTGATCTTCATTCTAGTTACCATCAACTTCGTATACGCGAGGAAAATATTCCTATTATGGCGTTTAGAACTCGTTATGGTCATTATGAGTTCCGAGTTATGCCTTTTGGTTTGACTAATGAACCTGCTGTATTCATGGACTTAATGAATCGCATTTGTAAGCCGTATCTTGATAAATTCGTGATCGTTTTCATCGATGATATTCTAATCTACTCCAAGAGAAATGAAGAGCATGTCGAACACTTAAGAATTATCTTGAACTTGTTAAAGAACGAAAAGTTGTACGCTAAATTCTCCAAGTGTGATTTTTGGCTTTATTCTGTACAATTTCTCGGACATGTGATTGATGAAAGTGGGGTACATGTTGATCCTCTGAAGATTGAAGCCATTAATAATTGGAGTGCTCCAACTACTCCAACTGAAGTGCGACAATTTCTAGGTTTGGTTGGTTACTACCGAAGGTTTATTGAAGGATTCTCTTTGATATCAAAACGGTTAACTAAGCTGACTTAGAAGAATAAACCAATTGTGTGGGGCGATGAAGAAGAAGAAGCTTTCAAAACCCTGAAGATGAAACTATGCAGTGCACCGATCTTATCGTTACCTAAAGGAAGTGAAGATGTTGTTGTTTATTATGATCCATCTCTTCAAGGATACGGTGTTGTTCTCATGCAACGTGAAAAGGTGATCGCATATGCCACTAGACAATTAAGGAAGAATGAGGAGAGCTACACTACCCATGATTGGAATTGGGGGCTGTGGTTTTTTCTCTGCAACTTTGGAGACATTATCTGTTCGGTACGAAGTGTACAGTATTCACTGATCACAAAATCCTACAATACATATTGGATCAAAAAGAGCTAAATATGAGGCAACGTCGATGGGTTGAAATTTTGAGTGATTAGGATTCCAAAATTCGTTATCATCCTGGAAAGGAGAATGTGGTAGCTGATGCGTTAAGTCGAAAGGAAAGGGAGAAACCAATTCGAGTGCGTGCTTTGGTGGTGACAATTCATAATAACTTACCTGAGCAGATTCGAAACACACAAATCGAAGCGTGTAAGAAGTATAATATTGCCACCGAAAGATTTAGAGGAGATGGTGAAACATTTGAGACGCGATCCGATGGTATCAAATGTTTGAGAGGTTGAATCTGGTTACCATTCTATGGTGGACTGAGAGACTTTATCATGTTAGAATCTCATAAGTCCAAGTATTCTATTCATCCTGGATCGGACAAAATGTACCAAGATATGAAAAATTTATACTGGTGGCCGAATATGAAAGCTGATATTGCATCATACGTCGCGAAATGCTTAACGTGTGCAAAAGTGAAAGCTGAATATCAAAAGTCGTCAGGATTACTTGTCCAACCTGAAATTCCAATCTAGAAGTTGGAGCGAATTACGATGGACTTCATCACAAATTTCCCAAGGACACCGTCTGGGTTCGATACAATCTGGGTTATTGTCGACCGTTTAACTAAATCCGTTCATTTTATTCCAATCAACGAGAGGTTCGGTTTGGAGAAACTCGCTGACCTTTATCTGAAGGAGATCGTGTGTAAGCATGGTGTTCCTATTTCAATCATTTCTGATAGAGACAGTCGTTTTGCTTCTGGATTTTGGAGATCACTTCATAAATCTTTAAGAACCAATTTGGATATGAGCACAGCCTATCACCCACAAACCGCTGGGCAAAGGCGAAAGAACTATTCGAACATTGGAGGATATGTTGCGTGCTTGTGTGATAGACTTTGGAAGTAGCTGGGATAAGCACCTACCTTTGACCGATTTCTCGTACAATAACAGTTATCAAGCGAGTATTAAAGCTGCACCTTTTGAAGCACTTTATGGGAGAAAATGTAGATCGCCCGTGAGCTGGAGTGAGGTTGGTGATGCTCAACTGACTGGACCAGAGATGATTAGAGAGACGACGGATATGATTGTGCAAATCAAGAATAGGTTGTTGTCTGCGCGAAGCCGACAGAAGAGTTATTTGGATGTGAGAAGAAAACCATTGGAGTTTAGTGTGGGAGAGAAGGTTATGCTAAAGGTATCACCATGGAAAGGTGTTATACGATTTGGAAAACGTGGGAAGTTAACTCCTCGTCATATCGGACCATTCAAGATTTTATCGAGAGTAGGTCACGTGGCATACCAACTTGAACTACCACAAGAACTGTATGGGATTCATAACACTTTTCATGTGTCGAATCTAAAGAAGTGTTTATCCGATGAAGAACTCTTTATATCGTGGGACGAAGTTAAGGTTGATGAAAAGTTAAACTTTATTGAAGAACCAATCGAGATCATGAATCGCGAGGTCAAGCAAACGAAACAAAGCCGAATCCCTATCGTCAAAGTTCGATGGAACTCTCGGAGAGGACCGGAGTATACTTGGGAACGAGAAGACCAAATGTGTAAGAATTACCCTCATCTATTTGATTTCAACAAGCGATCGGACAAGGAAGCAAGTTGATCTTCGAGGGCGAAGATCCAAATTTGGTGGGGATAATGTGACAATCCGTCAATTTCAGGTCGTTATTTTTACCTCGACTATTACGTATTACGTGTTTGCTTTAATGAGAATTTTAAATTCTCAACTAACCGAGAAGGTTATGACTTGATAATTTAGGTATCGATATTATATTCTCAATTTATCATAAGAATGATCTTATTGTATTTAATCTTTATTTTTCGTGTTTTACGTTTTAACGAATGACGAGAACTATTAATGATCGCGATACCGACGGATGCCCAAAAATTTATGTTTTATTATCGATTGTATCGATATTTTATATTTTCGATGTTTTCGATTTAATTACGTTTTAAGTCGCGTCGAAGCTTTATTATTATTTTTATGAAGCGTTTTAACTTCTGAAAAGTATTTTTACGAAACCCGAGTCCCGTGAATATTTCTAATTTTTACTAATATTCATTTTCTACCCTTTTAAATTACCTAATTACTTTTTGGCCCAATACTATGCCTAAATGACAAAATCTACCCTAACCTTGGACTATATAAAGTTTTTCCACAAACTAATTTACATTAAAAAATTCATTTAAAAAAATATAATCTCACTCTCTTTCTCTCTTTAAACCGTCCACCCCCAAACCCCAACCCTTTGATTTTTTTGATTTTCTACTTTGAACCTTCCTAATATAATCAAAGACCCATCCTAGAAATTTCAAGAGCTTCATTTTGGTATAAATTTTTCCAACATGCATACACTTCATTTTTCTTTTCAAGTTTTGGTGAAGAACATGTTGTTTGATCCATTTTTATGGTGAACATGTTGTTATTATTATTATATTTAAGTGGATGTTGTTGCAGGTATAAATTTTTATACTTGATTTTTATTATATTGAATTTAAGGGTGTTAGAGGTTAGATGATTTGATATAGATGATTGATAGATGATATTAGGAGTATACAAATTGTTAAAATGGGTCAAAATATTGATGTTGTGTGATTTTCAACTTGTCATTTTAGACCAGTAGGTAAAAGGTCATTTTTGGATTACTTACTGTATGAATCTTGTTAAACTAATAAGATAGGGTCGTAGAGAATTACGTTAGCTTCGATTTGATATAAAGTAGGACTTCCAACTCCAAACGAGTGCGAAGTTATAACAATTTTAGTATTGGTGTACCGGGAGACGAGTATCGGCACAATCCGAAAATTGTTGTCGATATTTGGATCGAATCTCGGGGACTATAGAATGAGTTTTAAAAATGTTCAAGGACTGATGTTAAAGTCTACACCTCGGGTCATGATTCTATTTTCAAACCCGAGTGTCGGTTTTATAAATGGAGTTGTTTAGATATGTCAAAATGGTTTTACGAGTTGAAGGCGTAAATATGTCCGGTTTTTATAACACGAAGATGTGTCGGGCAGAAGGTCTTACCAGTAATATTTTTAAATGAAACTTATACTGAGTTTTATTCATATTATATGTGAGTTTGTGACCAAGTTTCGTCGAAAACAGAATAGTTTAAGTAAGGTAAATGAGCTTGTACTTTCGGTAAGTACCGGCAGATTTTTATCGAAGATATAGTCTAATAAAGTAACATGTAAAGGAGTATAGAAGTACACTTGTGATATTATTATTTTTGGGATTGTCATGGTTTTATAAATTTGAGTTTTGTATTATTTAAGTATTATTTATACTTGAGTCATTTATTAACGAACGCGCCTTATTTGGTAGGTTGCGGTCTTCGTGTTTAACGGGCATCACTTATCGTTGGCGATCGTCATATTACTACTCTTGTACTAAGGTGAGTCTATAGCGTCGCTTTTATACTATCTTGTAAAGTATTTTAAAACCCGCGAGGGGGATAACATGCTTGTTTTAAAATAGAACACAAGGGACCCGATTGTATGCTAGATGGACGTTATATACATAAGTTTGCTTATAGCCTTGAAAGACCCATTGAATCATGAACTGTTAATCGAATGAACGCTAATACTATGGATAGATCTATCGGGGTGACGCCCAGTCGGGTCGTGACTAGCTATCGCGTAGTGTATTGAAACACTAGTAATGAAACATCGGATGCAGTTGTATAAGAGAAATATACGCACTTGGCTAGGTGTGTTGGGCTGAAATAATATATGTTAACGTTCAATGTCATGAGGCTTATGTAATAACAACGATGATTATGTCTGATCCACATGATTGTCAACCATGGAAGGTTTATTCAGAATACTTGTGTTTGATTATTTAATTTAAACTCTATAAATTCACTCAGCATTTTTGTTGACTTTATAGCATGTTTTATCTCAGGTCCAAGAAGAAGGCACTCAGGGAAGGTGGTTTCGTGTAGCTTGCTTGTTTGAAATGTTTTGGCCCGCTTTTCTAGACTATGTCCATTCAAAGAAACTTCTGTTGTTTTGTTAAGTTGTGTAAACTTAAAACTATTTGGGTCCGTGTGTGAACTATTTCATCTTTAAATAATGAATGGATGTATGTTTTATTAAAACGACTCGTTTTGAGGCGTTTTCTATGATATTGAGATTGAACCATGATAGTAACACCCAATGACGCTTCCGCTGCTATGACCCGAAATTGGGGGTGTTACATTTTTGGCCGAGAATATCAGCCAACATTTTCGCAACCTCTGGCCATTTAGGACTTGATGTAAAAGTTATAAATAGATCAGGATTGCCATATGTTCGGCATAAGGCCATCGCATCTTGATAATTTTGCATCATATATCTTGGGCCTCCCGTGAAAATTAAGGGCAAAACTATTCTTCTTCCAAGTCCGGCTGCATTCGTGTCTCCTTTTGTAACGGCATCATTCAAATTGTGATAGAGATCAACTCGCAGGGTATCTTGATTATTTCTTGACCATTTGTCTTTGTTCCTCAACAGCTGTAAAACCCGTAAAAATAAGGTCATAATTTAATTCTACTTTCAATTATTTTGAAGTATTTTATAACGTTAAATATTATTATGTTTAACGGTTTAAGTTGAAACCGATATTAAATATTATATTTTAATATATGGACGAGTAACGAGGACTACTAGTGATCGCGATACCGACGGATGCCTAAAATTTTATATTTTATTATCGATCGTTTAGATATTTAATATTTTCGACGATATCATTTTAATTACGTATCGATACATTATAGTATTTTCGTGTGCGTTTAGACTTTTAAAAAGTATTTTTACGAAACCGGAGTCCCGTAAATATTTGTAAAATTTACTTTTAGTCATTTCCCGCTTTTTAACTTAAATGTTGCATTTTGGTCCATAACTATCCAATATTTGCAAAGTACACCCTACCTACACTATATAATCTTTTTCCACTATCTTCCTTCTCATTTATCTTGTTAAAAAAATCACACAATCCTCTCCCTTCCCTCCTTGTTTCATCCATCCACCATCAACACCATAAACACCTTAATCAAAAATTTTCTAGCTTGATCCAAGAGAAACCAAGCAAAGTCCCTATCCTAAAATCATCTTGTGAGTATTTTGGTACCATTTTTATCCACATGCAACCATATAAATTTTTCAAGAAAAGTTGGTGATGTTTGATCCAAATTTGTTGTATGCATGTGTTAGTAGTGATGATCAAAAGATTTTCATGCTATGTTTTGTTAAAAAGATGAACTTTAATTTTTGTGTTTTTGATTTTGATGATGATACAAGTGTTAGGATTGGTTTATGGTGATATTAGAATGTGAGAATGATGATAAAAATGATTGGTTTTGATCAAAAACTTGATTTTGTAAGAGATTTTTATAGTCAATTTTGGGCAGTAGGTTTGAGGCCATTTTCGGGGGCCTTAAGTCTGAATATATATTGATATTATGGGATTATGTCGTAGAGAATTTCGTTAGCTTCTATTTGATATAAGGTAGGCCTTCCAACTCCAAACGAGGTGGAAGATACACTAGTTTGATTTTCGTGTACCAGGAGACGAGTGTCGACACAATCCGAAAATTGTTGTCGATATTTGGATCGAATCTCGGGGACTATAAAATGAGTTTAAAAATGATTCAAGGGCTGTTCTCAGGCTCCAAGTTTAGTATTTTGAGTCTATTTTTAGAATCAAGTGGCGGTTTTACAAATGGAGTTGTTTAGAATGGTCAAAATGGTTTCGTAAGTCAAGGTCGCTAAACTGTCCGGATTTTGTGATTCAAAGATGAGTCGGGCAGGGAACTTTAGAAGTAAAATCTTTTAATGGGCTCTTGGGAGGACTTTCTACATATAGTAAGTGAGTTCTCTGAGTAGTATCATAAAAATTTGATATGTTTAAGTATGGGAAAACGGCTTGGACATTCGGTATGTTCCGGCAGTTTTTTTTAAAGGCGTTGAATAATAAAATGAATATATAGGAGAGTGTAATAGTATCACTGTTGGAAATACGTTTTTCCCTATAAAGTCTCGGTCACATCTTAGTTAGCATAGATCACGAGTTATAGACTATTTAGAACTTTGTAACTTGGAGCGACCTCCCTTAGGGGGAGATTGTTGGAAATACGTTTTACGTATTTATGAAGGATCGGTCGCTCCAACTATAATTATGTAACGGGCTCGTGATCTATTTACTTATTGTATAGTCCATATAGCCCACATGTAGGGTGGGCTATATATAACCCCTCCTAGCATGTTAGGAGGGGGTTGTTGATTCCATTTTGACACTTAATCATTTATCATCTTTTCTTTCTCTCTCTACAATTCTCTCCCTTCTCTCCTTTCTCTCTCTAATCCCTCATCTAATTCCTTCATTTCTTCTTTATTAATCAATCAATCAACCATCTAAATCCACCAAATCCATAACATAGAATAGGCCATTAATTTCGTAGACCTTCAATTGGTATCAAGAGCCATGGTTAGTTTGGTTTATTCTTATTTTATTTTGTTTGATTTTGGTGGGTTTTTGATTTAATCATGCTTAAATCATAAAAAGTTTGTATTTTTTATAAAAAGTTTGTATTTTTATATGTTAAATCATATCAAATCTTCAAATTAACTTACTTTTTAGATAAAAAATCACAAATTTTTATATAAAAATCAAATTTTTCTTATATAAAACCTTAAAAATTTGTCTTTTTTTTATATAAAAAGTTGGTTTTTTTGTTTTTTTAAAAAGTTTTTGTTTTTCTCTTTTTAATTTTGTAGTTTTTTATAAAAAGTTTGTATCAATTTTATCAATTTTATAAATTTCTAAATTTTTATCAATTTTTTCAATTTTTTCTTTCAAAGTTTGTATTTTTTATTTTTTTACTTTTAGTTTATCAATTTTCGTTTTTTTTTATCCAGATTTTCATATATTTTTCTATAATTTTTTTGTTTTTTTTATTTTTTTTATATAAGTAGTTTTTATAGTTATCCTTGTTTTTTTTTATATATATAATCCGTATTTTTTTTAATTTTTTAATCTGTTTTTTAATCAGTTTTTTTTTAATCTGTTATCAGTTTTTTTGTTTTGTCCTATCGAATCTGTTTTCTGTCATTTTTCCTGGTCATCTGGCATTTTTTTTTTGTCCTGTCCAAACTGTCCAAAGTTTCTGTCCATCTCAGTCCCATCAAATCTGTCAAAAAGTTCTGAGTTCCTATTTGGTATCAAGGTTTTCGAGTGAGCCAAAAGTTCCGGGTGAAAGAACTTCCGGACCAAAAAGTTCCGAATCAATATTTAAGTTCCGAATCAAACAGAAAACTTCCGAACCAAGAACTTCCGGATCAAGCCAGAAGTTCCGGATCAAGAAGTTCCGGATCAAGAACTTCCGAACCAAGAACTTCCAGATCAAGCCAAAAGTTCCGGATCAAGAAGTTCCGGATCAAGAACTTCCGAACCAAGAACTTCCGGATCAAGAAAAAGTTCTGATTCGGAACTCTTCCGAATGAAGCAATCCATTCAAACATAACGGACAAATTGGGCAAATCATTGTCTTTTTTTAATTAGACTCATTCCCTCCCGACTTACACAACACAAGACTCAAACATTTAACTGAATCACACTCATTCTCATCTCTCGGACACCAGACACAAAGTTTTTCTTTCGACAGACTCAAAAAACCATCACCCCGACACCCTCACAAAGCCCCTCACAGTCTCGACTCTATCTCACCCACCCACCCTCGACATACTCGACCCCTACCCACGTCTCACTCAATACTCATACCCATAACCTCATCAAACCCTCAACCTCGACAAACTCTCACGACCCTCGAACTCTCTCACCCTTGCAAGACCCTCGTCTCACTCTCACGACTCACCCCTACAAACTGACTCTTAACCTAAACAGACCCTTAACCAACTTCAAACTCCTCACTCTTTAATCAAATCAACCCTCGACACCTCCCCACCCTCGACACCCCTCACACACCCTCGACCCAAACCAACACAACAGACCTCTCGTACAACTCACAAACCCAGACAGCCCTTCTCAAACAAACAACCACTCGACACTAGACAAGAAGGACTCTACAGTAGAAGAGAAAGACTCAACAAGAAGATTAAACGAAAACCTACCCGAGACCTCAATCCAAGAGATCTTGACGACGTGGCACTGAGAAGAAGATAATCAAGGGATTGTCTTGTCAGATTGAGTGGTGATTGGTTTGAGACGCGGAAACAACAAGGAGATTGGAAACAACAAGATAATCAAGGGATTGTTTGTCAGATCTTAGTGAGAGAGAGAAAAGTGTGTTTTTTATGGTTATGTGAAAAGCGGATTAAACAAGAAAAAGAGAGAGGCGGAGTATTTTTAGTTTAGGGTTTGGTTGGATATGAGAGAGAGATAAACGAGATTGAGTGTTGTGAGAATTTTATTTTGGGAAGTTATTTAGTGGACGGAGTAAACAAGAAGGAGGACACGTGTGTGGTGGAACTTTCACTCAGCTTACAAGTGGTCTTCTTTCCTTTTAAGTTGTGATAATGTGACGGAGAAAACAAGGATTTGTATCAGATTTTTTTAATCTTACTTTATTTTATTTTTTTTCAAGCAAACGTTTTTTTTTTTTTTGGTTACTTTGTTTTTTGTGACACAATATTGCCTTTTTTCAATATATATAAATATCCGTTTCATTTTTTTTAAAAGTTTATTTATTTTTTTATTTGTAGTTAAATTAATCCTTTCTTATTTTAAAATATTACATTTTATTTTTTAAAAAATATCACATTTTATTTTATTTTATTTTTTTGTTTTTTGTCACTTTTATATTTTTATTTTGTCACTTTTATATTTCTAGCATTTTGTTTAGTATTTTTTGGCAAATCGTGTCGAAGCGGGTATTTTCAAAGTTTAACGTGAAAAATATTTATCGGGTTAAACGTTATTGTGGCTGGTTTTGAAGACAAAGTGACGAGTCAACGTGACGGGTTTTATTTTTAGCGACTACAGATTTTTGATCAGGTTTAATTCATAATCGTTTGAGCCGACAACATCTTTTGAGTCAAATCGAATTTTCTCGATTTTCAATGGACTCGTTAAATTCGACACTTAAAAAGGGAGACTTGCATCGAATGCACGACAAAGCTAAAGAAAGTGGTATCAATTCATTTCAAATGCTTCAATATCATCTAGTCACTCTTTCACGCATTCAAGGAGGGAGCGAATTTGTGACAATCTTTGGACAAGATCGTCATATATTCATCGACTCCATTTTTACCACTTTGACTGAACTCGCCGAGCAACTCAACCGTGACAACTTTAATCACTCTGCATCGGTACTTGCATATAAGGCTCTTGTGACACACCTCACGCCTTTCCTCCAGTTCAATATCATCAAGTCTGAAAGTTCAATGATTTGCCAATCATTTCTTCGAGATACACATACTGAACTTCGAGTCTTCCGTGATACAATTCTGAAACTCATGACATCAGTCTCGTCTTCGATTTATGAAAGATCTCGACTTCAGCAAGGGTATGATAATGGAGTGCAAGACTCTTCGATGCAAGAGAAAACTGGTCATATGGTTGACAATTTGGAGCCTAACGATGGCACGAGCACAAAATCAGGAGGACAACATGATGCCAGTGGCACGTCAGGGAATGTTCACGAGATTTCTCTTGATGACACCTTACCCATTTATGACGCAGAGCCTGCAAACATGGTACAATGTAATGTGGTTTATGATGTATATGCTGATGATATACCGCATATTGAGGATTCTGAACCTAATTATGACAAACATGGGATGGAAAAGAGTGATAGAAATACCATTTCTGATTCATCCGATGTACGTCATAATGGGGGAGAGATTGTTCAGAATGCTATAGTACATCATGAAAATTGTATTATAACTGCTTCATTGTCCGCTTCTGATTCCAAGATTAAAGTGCTCGAAACGATCGTAGCTCGGCAATCAAACGATCTTGAGGATGCCAAACTTGAATTTTCTAAGAAAACGGTCAAATTTGAAACATACTTTGAAAAACTTGAAAAATCAAACGTTGTTCTTGAAAGGAAATTGGATCAAACTGTTTTAGATTCTAAAGCTGAAAAGGATAATCTTTTGAAACAAATTCAACTGCTTGAATCTAAGTTGGCATCTCAAGATAACTTGCTCAAAGAGAATGAGACGTTAAAGGCCCAAGTACAGGAAAAGGTTTTTGCTATAGCTGCGTTGAAAAACGAGTTAAGGAAAAGTAAAGGACCTAGTGTGGACACTAAGCTTGAAAAACCATCAATCTTGGGGAAACCGCCTACAAATCAGTTAGTTAGACAACCGACTGCATTTAGATCCGAGCGACCACAATCCTCGAGACCGCGGTTTGCCTCCCAAGTTGATTTGGTTCATCTTTCTAGACCAGTCACTCCAGCAACTAGGCCCAATGTGATCACTCCAGCTTTAGCAAGACCAAATCATATGATTGCCTCTAGTTTCCCTAAAAATAACAAGACCACGTCTAGAACTAGTTCAAATGACGTTTGCCATGAATCTGAGCTTAGGGAAGCTAAGCAAAAGACACATGTAAGAGATAGGAATTTCAAACCTAGTCAGATGCCTTCTAGTTTACCCAACACTGCTAACCGTAGCATGTCCAATCCTAGGAGCATCAATCAAACATCTAGGGATTCTAGATCTTACTCGGACATTAAATATGCTACTTGTAAAACATGTAGAAAATGTGTCTTTACGGCAAATCATGATTCTTGTATCAAGAAATTACTTGACGAGGTGAACTCCCGTGCTAGACTCAAATACAAGTGGGTCGCTAAAATCAAACCCGTTGGTAAAATGTGGCGCCCCACTGGTAGATCTTTCACTCTTGTAGGAAACGAGTGCCCTTTAACTAGGATAGTCTCCGATTCTACAAAGACTACTAGGGAGGAAATTGCAAAGGATGATACATCACTTAAGCCTGAACTTAAGATTTTCTATAAAAGGAAACGATTTCCAACTAAGACAAGTGAATCATCCCCTCAGGCCACCTCTGACACAAGTAAAGCCAACTGTGAACCCCCACGTGCTTCAAAAATAGATATCTCTAACCCATGCAAAAGTATACAAACTCCTAATGAGAATGCAGGTACCAAAGTTGATGTTCCAAAAGAACGAAGCGGTCCAATCGTTGTGTACCGTTCAACTAAGGACACTCTTAGAGTTTGGTTGCTGAAGAAGCAGATATCAGAGAAACAAGTGTCTCAGGGGATTCATGGTTAAGCTGCAAACAAGGACTTACAGTCACATAACAGACTGTAACTCGATCTCCAAAGACAGGAAAGTTCATCCCGATGATGACTTATCCTAAAAACGAGAAATTCATTTTTCTCGGGCATGAGCTTATGTTAAAAACATTCCACGTTTTTAAGCTCATGCACTAGGACTTACAGTCACATAACAGACTGTAACTCGATCTCCAAAGACAGGAAAGTTCATCCCGATGATGACTTATCCTAAAAACGAGAAATTCATTTTTCTCGGGCATGAGCTTATGTTAAAAACATTCCACGTTTTTAAGCTCATGCACTAGGACTTACAGTCACATAACAGACTGTAACTCGATCTCCAAAGACAGGAAAGTTCATCCCGATGATGACTTATCCTAAAAACGAGAAATTCATTTTTCTCGGGCATGAGCTTATGTTAAAAACATTCCACGTTTTTAAGCTCATGCACTAGGACTTATAGTCACATCACAGACTATAACTCGATCATCAAAGAAAGGAAAGTTTATCGCCGATGATAAACTTATCCTAAAAACGAGAAATTCATTTTTCTCGGGCATGAGCTTACATCAAAAACATTCCAAGTTTTTAAGCTCATGCACCATGGTTTATCATTAAATATCAGATGGTAACCCGTGCTTCAAATAAAGGAAAGTTTATCGCCGATGATAAACTTATCCTTACAACGAGAAATTAAATTTTCTCGGACACGAGCTTACATTTAAACCATTCAAAGGTTTTAGGCTCGTGTACATGGCTTACAGTTAAATGTCAGACTGTAACTCGAACTTAAAATAAAGGAAAGACTATCTTTTATGATAACTTATCCTCTTAACGAGAAATTCACCTTTCTCGGTCATGAGCTTGTATTAAAACATTCGAAGTTTTAAGCTCAGAAAGGAAAGTGTATCTTTTAAATAAGAGAACTTTTCTTCACAACGAGAAATTAACCTTTCTCGGTCATGAGCTTTCCGTTAAAACAGTCAAAGTTTTCAAGCTCATGAAACACGACTTCTAAGTAAATGTCAGCTTAGGACTCGTCCTTCATATAAAAGGAAAGTTTATCGCCGATGGTAACTTATCCTTAACAACGGGAAGTTCACAACTTCTCGGACTTGAGCTCGCTTTTAAGATATTCAACATCTTAAGCTCAAGTAATCGTTTTTCAAAACTTTGAACACAATTTTTCGAGAATTTCTCAAAAGGTTTTTCTAAATCTTTCAAAATTGTGTGTTCAAAAATGTTTTGATAAAAAGCGCATGTCTTCTGGAATCGATAATATTTACGAACCTAGAAATGTCATTCAATAATGACACGGGGTTGTAAATAAAGTTCGAGCAGAAGTTCAAACTTTTAAAACATGCTCAAAATGGTTTGCTATTATTTCAGATAGCAACCCGCTTTTCATAATCAAGTCAAGCATTTCACCGGAAAGCTTTGACTCAACAACGGGAATTAATTTTCTCGGGAACGTGACGAGGAGACCAGCATTCGTGAACAAGAACCATGTGAATCTCTCATATGATGTTCTCCATCATTCAGGTCCAACCTCGTAAATTGCTAATCTTGTGAATTCATTATTATATATGATCTTTGCACGTAAAAAATACCTTACACTTGTGTTTAAAAGGTATTTAATTTATGTTTTAGCACACCCTCATTAATTTGAGGGGGAGCTTGTGTAACTCATGAAGATAATTGGATTTGCATTTTTCTTCCCAAATTTTCTTAAAATGCTATTAAATCAATTGATATTAAAAACATCGATTGGGTTAATATTTTTAATATGGGGGAGAAAATGTGATTTAATATGGGATATGATCAATCATAAATGGTTTGACTTAACGTGTTAGCTCATCGCGACATGTGTGAAATGTTTTCGAATATCGTAGCATATGTTAAGGGGGAGCAAAATGGATTTGCACTTCAAAATGGATTTCATGGTGACATACACTTACCCAAAAACATCTCTATTCACGACGGTGACGATTGTGGTGACATAAGGATGGTAGGATAGGTTAAAGTCCAATGATTTCTCTAGAACCGGAGGAATCTTCCCAAGGACATTCCATAGCTAGAAATAGTAGTCCTTAGGAAAGATGGAGAAAGATTGTGAACGTAGCTGAATGCCGACCAAGTACTTAAGTTAGCACTGGAACAATCACAACAAGGTGCTAGTTATGACGTATTGGTAAGCATTGAAGGGGTTGAAGAATGAAAAAGAATTGTAAAGATAAAGGGTGTAAAGAAAGAAGCCCTCCTTACAACCTTAGGCAGAAACCGGGTCAATACATATGCTATTGAGGTCATTTTTGCTAATGATTCTCGGTATTGAAGAAAGACATCATGGACCCAGTGATGCAATGCACAACCCTTCCCAGCTAACTCAAATATCTCTCAAAAGGTATTTGTTTTAATCACACGGAGATAAACACGTTATCTATTGATTTATTCACTCCGAATAAATTGGTATTGAAAAGGTGGCACTCCTCTCCAGCCTCCGTTCACTAAAAATCCAAAATGCACGATCGAGTCTAGAGCCATTTGAGATCATCAAATATCTCATTAGGACACACTTTCATTATTCCTTGCTTCTTCACACACTGTGAAAAGTAAGAAAGATCTTAAGAGTCCTACGCAAAATCTTCATGATCTTGCCTGAACATCCGAGTAATACGAAAGTATTTACAATGAAGATGGAAATCCTTCTTGAGCGAATATCAAAAAGCTCATGGTAGGTGACTTGTGCGATTCTTTATGAATCAAACTTGTGATAACTGGAAAGCAACAGTGGTTTAATTCTTAAATGAATTTAAACACGTTCCAGACCTCTACGCAATATCTTAATGATCTTGCCAGAACATTCAGAGTAATACTGTTAAGTATTTACAGTGACGAATGGAAATCCTTCTAGTGTTAACATCAAACAGCACTTGGTAGGTAACTTGCAAGATTCTATATGAATCAAGCTAGTGACAACTGGAAAGCAACGATGGTGCGGTTCTTAATTGAACTTCACTTGTTCCAGGAACATGAATTGACGGCTTCAAATCATGCGGATAATATTATCCAAATGATTCACTCTTTACGTTCGCTGTCAGCTTTGGACGGTCGAGTAAAGAGAACGGGTTTACCCGCGAAATCTTGTCAAGGAGGTTCTTTATTGAAACTACCTGCCACAAGTACGATATTTAATATCGTCCAACGGTCCTCACCGACCGGAGGTAAATTGCTACCGAATTAGAATGAAATGTTCAAAGCCATTTCATCCGTGTATATTGTTTTGTTGCTAACTGTTTTATGCAGCGTAACAAGAAGGTGGCATTGCGGTGTACAATCCAGAAGAAGTCGTCACCACATGCTTATACTACATACAATTAGTACTTCAACAAATTCAAGAAAGCATGAAGGTCAAGTCTTCCGCTGTATCAAACTCTGAAGCTTTCAAGAATTTAAAAGTATAAGTATGTGGAACATGAAGTCACAAAGAGGCAAATATCACAAGTGAAGAAGGCACAAGGTCAAGGCAAGGAAACATGCTCAAGACTAAAGTCAAAGATCACATCAAGCATATTCACAAGAACAAGATCGAAGACTCAAGCATAGATGCTAGGTTTAAGATTTTGTAAAAAGATGTGACCTCCCTTAGGGGGAGATTGTTGAAAATACGTTTTTCCAATAAAGTCTCGGTCACATCTTAGTTAGCATAGATCACGAGATATAGACTATTTAGAACTTTGTAACTTGGAGCGACCTCCCTTAGGGGGAGATTGTTGGAAATACGTTTTACGTATTTATGAAGGATCGGTCGCTCCAATGATAATTATGTAATGGGCTCGTGATCTATTTACTTTATGTATGGTCCATATAGCCCACATGTAGGGTGGGCTATATATAACCCCTCCTAGCATGTTAGGAGGGGGTTGTTGGTTACATTTTCACTTAATCATTTATCATCTTTTCTTTCTCTCTCTACAATTCTCTCCCTTCTCTCCTTTCTCTCTCTAAATCCCTCATCTAATTCCTTCATTTCTTCTTTATTAATCAATCAATCAACCATCTAAATCCACCAAATCCATGATATAGAATAGGCCATTAATTACGTAGACCTTCAATCACTTGTATCGTTTTCTCTCGATTTTGTCGTGATTTTATGAGTCGAGTTTTATATTCTTATGTATGGGTTATTTCTCGAGTCTATTATTAATGAACGCACCTCATTTGATAGGTTGCGGTTCTCGTGTTTGAAAGGCATCATCTATCGTCGGCGATCGTCTCATTACCACTATTGGCTAAGGTGAGTCTATAGCCTCGCTTTATACTAGTTATTAAATGATTTTAAACCCGCGAGGGGGAATACATGTTTTATAAACTTAGAACACAAGATTTTTATGGTATGCTTTGTCCCTCAATGAATGGACCCGTGGTTGCCTTTAAATTGCATTAAGTGATTGCCTTTGTGAAAACCTCAATTATGGACCGTTAATTAACCTATGATGGGTTAACCGCTAGTACAATTAATAGATCTATGGGGGAAGCCGCCCCGGTTCAGTTTTTGTGGACTTGTCATAGAAGCTTAGGCCCGACCTCCACACTGTTTGAGCATATTGTATTGAGAAGTCAGGTATACGGCAATGTACCAATAATCTGGAGGTAACCGACAATTAATAAATCTCCTGTCTTATCAGACCTCTAAAGGGAGTGTCTAAGGGCTCGGTTCCATGAGCTTATTGCAATTTATGCTATATACAATTATTATTGTTGATGCGAATTATTATTTGATGCTTGTTGCCTTTAAGCATGCCACGAACTTATAATCTTTGCTTGTGTTCAAAAATGATTATATAAACCTATAGATTCACTCAGCATTTTTGCTGATTGTTTTACTCACATGTATTTCAGGTAATCAAGAAGTGAAAGCTTGGAGGTCACGAGAATGAAGTGGTGCACTGCTATGTTGTTCAAACTCTTTGATTTATTTATCGTTCCATTATTAAAACAAACTAATATGTTGTTTTAACTTATCTTTTGGTAACGATTACTTGGGACTACGCTACTCTGACAAATGTTTTAGGAATGATAAATCTAAAACGTCTCTTTTCGAGTCGTTCTTTATAAATTATGTGTTGTTGTATCATTGTTTAGCACCCAAAGATGTATTCCGCTGCGTGTAAATTTGGGGGTGTTAAAGATTGGTACCAGAGCCATGAGTTATAGAGAACTAGGTCTTTATTTTAAAAACTTAAACTATAACTGTCAGTTTTTATTTTTCAAAGAGTCGGTGCACAGGACTTCGCGTGACTTCACGTTCAAGCTACTTCTGGGATTACCACTTTAGTATGCGTTATTACGTATATCTTATTGGCAAGTATTTATAAATAAATACTATGATCCACTTATGGATATATATTTATATCTAGGATCCCTTTATCGATATATATTTATGTCGTTAAACTTTTCGATAAAAGTTTATCATTTATTAATGATTAACTTAAATAAATACAATGAATTTCAAGATCTTTCTGTATTTATTTTTGAAGTATTTAAATTGCTTTTATTGCAAAATTTTTATATTATGACCTTACATACCTTCATCTGCGCGCGTTACTTTCATTTTTTTAACACTTTGAGATATCTATAAATATCCAAATTGTTTTCCGGCTGTTTGTGCTTGGACGTCTTGAAGCGTAATCTCTAGACCATTGTGTAGCTCAATGTGTCCTTGGAATAGACTAACCGCTATCGTGTGAGTCACACATTTTGAAACACTTCTTATAATCGTGTTGAATAATATCATGGTTTTTCATAATATTTTGTTGATTATTATCACCGTTTTACACGGCATGCGAAGATTTAACTTATTGACATTTATATGTATCGACTCCGAAATGTATTGTTCGCTTATATCTCGGTAACGTCGTCGTCATTTTATAAATCATCGTCTAGATTATGGCGCTAGATTGGGATACGATTTTACTTCTATAAAGTTGTATCATTTGTTATTCATTAACCTTCTTGCTCCCGGAACGCAACTCGTTAATGTTCCATTGTTTTCTTGTTATGTTTTGTGTTTTTTGACAATCGTGGCACCAAGGAGATTTGCCTACTTTGCACTTTGAAATCTAAATTACGAACGTCTTTCACCGTTTTGCTTCCTAAATTTCGTGTTGAATACCTTGAAGCATATTGTGTCATTAATTATGCTATATTTTATTTGATGCTTATTATGAGATTTACTTTTCATTATTGTAAAATGCACAAGACATGTGTGTATATATATATTTTGAGCCGTTAGAAAGTGTCGAAAAATATATTTAATGGAGAAATTGTAGGGACAGTATAAACAGGTCAAAACTTAAAAGTAAAACCTGTGTTATTAAAATAAAATAGTCAAACCGGCACAGAACTTGCAGGGGTATTTTAGTCATTTTACATTGGGTTTCAGGTCTCGGGCAAAATTAGAAAGTTGTCTGAAACGTCGTTCTGTATCAAAATGCTTTAGACTCCGAGTCTTGGAGATGTCGTTTATCGGGTCAATTAATCGACCCATATTTAAAAGTTAAAAAAAAAATAAAAAAAAATAAAAAAAATAAAAAAAAAATTTAGAACATGAGTTTTAAACGTTTCTAAGCTGTTTTGATTTCCTTTGAGATCGTAAAATTTTAACAAATATTATTTTACAACTAACGAATACTAGTTGTATGTGAAAATGTTTAAAAATAGAAACATTACAGGATTAGCAATTACCAGATTAATGGTGTAATTTGAAAATGAATAATATATTTTCTTAAAAGCATGTATGTATCGTGTAGCTTACGATGAGTACACATTTGGATTTTTTATTCTTTTTATATATATGACTCTTTTGTCATTCGATATTATTTTTATTTTTCTTCTAACCTTCCACTGATTTGAGTTGAGTTTTGAAGTTTTGCCTTCACATTCTTCGTTGACATTCTTATCGCGTATCTCATGACGTTTTCGTCTAAACCTTATAACCCTTTGAAAACTTAACAACTTGTAACCATTTCATTGGTTGTTTTATGAGCTACTATTTGCCACTTTTCGCAAAACTTTGACTACTTTATACGTTGTCATAATGTCATATTATAAATAAATCTGATATTGTTTTACGATTATTTTCACCAATTATTTTTACTTTGGTCTTATAAAATACTTTTCGTAAGATTAAAAGTTGCTTATTAAGTATCTCACAAATTACTTGTATCCTATAAATTTATAAACTATTTTTAAATTCCATTTTACAAATGGCATGGTTTATATATAAACATAAGAAACGTAATACTTCTCGACGAAACTGAGCACTGCATTGCTATTCCTAAATTATACATGGCCTGATAACCTATGTCTAATTTAGATGGAGCCATGCTAGGCTGAATAGTAGTCCACTTAAAAATCTTGATAATAATCAACTTTTTACTTGTATTTATGATAAAGATAAATAAAATGAAATAAAATGAAAAGTAGTTTTAAAAACCTTTATATTTCATGCAAGTAGCACAATTTCTATGCATCCGCATATGTTTTCTTACCTTTTCTTGAACGAATTACGCGCTTACGAATACGTTTTTACTCGACAATCATTTTTCCACTTGTTACTTCATTTTGTCTTATAACTGATTTCTTTTGACCGTTCGTCTAATTACTGACTGTTGATAAATGACTTGAAAGTCTTAATGTTTTATCCTTCCTTCTCGTCCAATCTTCTTTATGCGACTGGGTAGATGTTTGGAATGTCTCCGTACGTGAATAATGAATTATCACTAGATTGATTTCCATATATCCGGGATGACGTCCGTCACTCTCGTTTGTCTCGAAATCCACTCTTGTGAACCGTGCTTTGACTTCTCTCTTTAAACACTAACATCGTTCATTTGATTTATTTTAATTACAAGTGATTATTAGGAATTTTATTTATTAAAATTTTTGTATGGATCTTCTTTCCGATCATGTATCGACCACCGCTAAGTTAACGAGCTGATATTGGTGAACCACCGACCGCACTAACAAAATTGACAAATTATTTAATCTATTATTTCTTATCGTCTTACCATCAACGCCTTTATTTTATTATTCTCTTTAAGAATTCGTACGACATTTGCTTCATTCTCTTTTGTACCATTTATTTCGTATTAATTGTTGACTATTATTTTCATTCGTATTCGTTGTTATCTTGTCACATTTCGAAACCCGAATATATCCCATGTTATTTTGAAATAATAAACACCTTTATGTATTTCTACAAAGTATTATAAAATTTTTATGGAACTTCTATACATTTTCCAATGATTTTCAATTATCGAAATAACCATTACATGTAAAAGGTCAAATTTATACATCATATTTTGTATAACTAAAACTAATGTCTAACATGAAATTATACTATATCTTTTGAACTAAGTGACTTATCATACTTTACTTTTAATGTAATGAAATTACCAGTTTAATTTATATTCCTAATAATGATTTAATGTAGAAATTATATTTTCTAATTATAACCATCAATACGAGTTTACTTAATAAATTCATGTCAATCTTTCAAAGTTTCTTAAGACAACCAAAATAAATTATGAAGCTATTTAACTCCTATTTTGATATATCATCTTTATCAAGAAAGTACCACAATTGCGTTTTAAGGTAATACCAAAACCGGGATGGATGACCGTGACAAATGTTACTTTAATGTTAATATTTAATTCTTTCTTCGCTCTCATTTTTTCTAGTATTGCGAATTATTATGTTTTACGGTTACGTGATTCGAGATCCCTCGTCGATCGTTAATATGAAATCATTTTACCACATCTTGTTCGTTTATGCGTTTATTGAAGTCATTTTTATCTCGTTCTGTTCCTCGTATTGAAGATTACTATTTTATTCTGAGTTTAAAATGAATCTCGGGAAGCAGTGTATAAGAAGAAACGATAAGTGTCACCAGGGTTTATGCGTGTAGTTGTGGAATGATTGAGGACCGAATCTCTTAATGAATGGAGTTAATAAATATGTTACAACCTCGAGGAGCATGTTGAAGCCGACACCGCAAGTGGAAAGACTCTTGTGATCAAGTGGTTATTATCAAGGGTTCGTTCAAGGTTTTCTCGATGATTAACGATGGAAATCTATACTTGATGTTATTGTTCGACCTTTTATTTTTATGTACTTATGTGGTATGTGATCTATTCAAATGATCGTAAGTTGTGAGAACTTGAGACGGTATCATCCGATGACGTCCGATCATATAGAACACATATTATGTAATATCTTTTTGACTTTCAACGACGATGTTTATTGAGACTTTAATGCGCGTTGGCGAAAGTGAGATGGTGTCTTTGTATTATCTTTTGAGTAGGGACCCGCGTGTGAGCACCCTCCGATGACGAAAATGTTTTTCATGTTAATTCTTTTTGATGTGTGTCCATGGCTATCCGGCCAGTGGCTATCCTTTAAATTGCAACATTCCTTTTAACTGGACTTACCCAAAAATCCTGTCACCTATTCTTGTCGTCGAATGAGCTTCGTGTGATTCATAAAATTTTCATGTGTCGAACTTGACAGGGTGACTGGTGGATAAGGATTTATTTATTCCTTTTTGGTGAGATACCACTTGACAACAAGTTGTGTTTTGTAAAAGAACCAGTGGAGATCGTGGATCGAGATTCACGTCCGAACGTGAAGACTTCTTTATAAGGAATGCCCTCATCCTTCCGGGTAGTGAACAACTCGTGTATGAGGCGAGTTGAGCGCCGGGACGTCGCTCCCTTAAGGTGGTGAGGATGTAAAACCCGTAAAAATAAGGTCATAATTTAATTCTACTTTCAATTATTTTGAAGTATTTTATAACGTTAAATATTTTTATGTTTAACGGTTTAAGTTGAAACCGATATTAAATATTATATTTTAATATTTTGACGAGTAACGAGGACTACTAGTGATCGCGATACCGACGGATGCCTAAAATTTTATATTTTATTATCGATCGTTTCGATATTTAATATTTTCGACGATATCATTTTAATTACGTATCGAGTCGTTATAGTATTTTCGTGTGCGTTTAAACTTTTAAAAAGTATTTTTACGAAACGCGAGTCCCGTAAATATTTGTAAAATTTACTTTTAGTCATTTCCCGCTTTTTAACTTAAATGTTGTATTTTGGTCCATAACTATCCAATATTTGCAAAGTACACCCTACCTACACTATTGAATCTTTTTCCACTATCTTCCTTCTCATTTATCTTGTTAAAAAAATCACACAATCCTCTCCCTTCCCTCCTTGTTTCATCCATCCACCATCAACACCATAAACACCTTAATCAAAATTTTTCTAGCTTGATCCAAGAGAAACCAAGCAAAGTCCCTATCCTAAAATCATCTTGTGAGTATTTTGGTACCATTTTTATCCACATGCAACCACTTGTATGAGTCGAGTTTTATATTCTTATGTATGGGTTATTTCTCGAGTCTATTATTAATGAACGCACCTCATTTGATAGGTTGCGGTTCTCGTGTTTGAAAGGCATCATCTATCGTCGGCGATCGTCTCATTACCACTATTGGCTAAGGTGAGTCTATAGCCTCGCTTTATACTAGTTATTAAATGATTTTAAACCCGCGAGGGGGAATACATGTTTTATAAACTTAGAACACAAGATTTTTATGGTATGCTTTGTCCCTCTATGAATGGACCCGTGGTTGCCTTTAATTTGCATTAAGTGATTGCCTTTGTTAAAACCTCAATTATGGACCGTTAATTAACCTATGATGGGTTAACCGCTAGTACAATTAATAGATCTATGGGGGAAGCCGCCCCGGTTCAGTTTTTGTGGACTTGTCATAGAAGCTTAGTCCCAACCTCCACACTGTTTGAGCATATTGTATTGAGAAGTCAGGTATACAGCAATGTACCAATAATCTGGAGGTAACCGACAATTAATAAATCTCGTGTCTTATCAGACCTCTAAAGGGAGTGTCTAAGGGCTCGGTTCCATGAGCTTATTGAAATTTATGCTATATACAATTATTATTGTTGATGCGAATTATTATTGGATGCTTGTTGCCTTTAAGCATGCCACGAACTTATAATCTTTGCTTGTGTTCAAAAATGATTATATAAACCTATAGATTCACTCGGCATTTTTGCTGATTGTTTTACTCACATGTATTTCAGGTAATCAAGAAGTGAAAGCTTGGAGGTCACGAGAATGAAGTGGTGCACTGCTATGTTGTTCAAACTCTTTGATTTATTTATCGTTCCATTTTTAAAACAAACTAATATGTTGTTTTAACCTTTTTGGTAACGATTACTTGGGACTACGCTACTCTGACAAATGTTTTAGGAACGATAAATCTAAAACGTCTCTTTTCGAGTCGTTCTTTATAAATTATGTGTTATTGTATCAATGTTTAGCACCTAAAGATGTATTCCGCTACGTGTAAATTTGGGGGTGTTAAAACAGCAGTGAAAGCATCAACCAAGTATTGTTGAAAAAGGCGCCCGTCTTTGAGCAAAGTATTGCCTTGGTTAGCACGCTGTTGAATAATGTATGCATAGTATTCTTTCATTGTCACAAATCCTCTGTTTGTTTTCCGTGCACCCTTGTTGTTATAGTAATGAATCTTCTCATGAAAACCATTGATACAAGGCTTTTGCCCGTATTAAAAATTAAAGTTAAGTTCGTTCTAATGGTCTAATCGAATTGATCTAGGTTCTATGTGTGACTCAGTTGAATTTGGTAAAACAAATATTTTTAGTTGTTTTTTAATTTAAATGTGCAAGACTTAAAAGTAAATGTCGTTAAAGTAAAGGGAAAGTATTAAAATAGCGTGAAAATTAAATCTAAGTCTACTTAAAAGTAAAATGTGCAATATTTAAAAACGTGACGGGAAGTAAAATAATTAAATGACTAAAACTAAAGCGTGATGGAAATTAAAATTAGACAAGGTATTAAAAACATAGCTAAAAATTAAACGAGACAAAATAAGAGAAAACAACCTCCAATCGGAATATATTCCGATCACACCTTGATCAGAATATCAAACCAAACCTGTCGGAATGTCAAGGTTGTCCAATCGGAATATGTCACTTACACCAATCGGAATAACCCACGACCCTCAGATCGGAATGATGAACCTACCTGATCGGAATATGGTGACCTGGTCGGAATGCTAATCGGAACCCCTATAATCGGAATACTGTCACTACACACGATCGGAATATCCAAGTTCGCACCTCGATCGGAATGTGGCAAAGAAAGCCCTCAATCAGAATATCTGTCACTTGTTCCAATCGGAATATCTCTTACACTTCTGATCGGAATACCCAAGTACAACCCCAATCGGAATATACAAACCCTTTTCCGATTATACCAATCGGAATGTAAAACCCCTTTCAGATCTTGACCAATCGGAATACGTAGGAAAGAACCAAAAATAAGCTAAGTAAATAAGCTATAATCCTAATAAGCACAAGACTAAATCCTAAGGTAAAAACGTGTAAAAATAAGCTACGAAACTGAAAGTTAAAAACTTTTAAGACACGAAATTAATAAACTTTAAGAAAAACAACTTTTTATATAAAAATAACTTTTGTAAAAACTATATAAACTTGAAAATAAATCAAATAAGCTATGAAAATAAGAGATTTATAACAATCAAAAGCATAAAAATCAAATCTTTAAACAACTTAACAAGATAAAAACGTGTAAATCAAAGATTAAATAAAGGTAGAAGAAGATTAACAAGATAAAGTAAAGGTGCAAGTAATTAAAAGAGACACTTACTTGAAATTAAAAGGTAATTAAGGTGCATAACATGTATTTAAATGTGCAAGTAATTAAAGGTGCATAAAATAAAGGTGGAAGAACTAGTTTGTCAATCTAGCCAACAAAATGAAAAGTTAACAACTAATGGCTATTTATAGGGGAGGATTAGGAAGCTTCCTCCCCTCTTTCATTTCTTCTTAATTACAAGCTTAAGTCCCTCCTTTCATTAATCTTCATTAATTGCGTCATTAGTCCTTTTCTTCTAATCTTCTTTAAACTTGGACTTAAGGGACTTTTGGCTTTGGGATTTCTTCGAACTCGTCTTAAAATTCTTCAATAAAATAGACTTGAATTCTTCGGCTTTTGATAAACTTCTGTCTTTTGACTTTTTCTTCGATAAATCTTCAGAATTGGTCGTGGACTTCCGTTCTTTTTGCACTCTTGACTTCTTGACTTCGTCTTTCATCCTTTTCTTCAATAAAAGTCCGTAAATGCCCGTGAATGTCCGTGTTTTCTCCACTTTTCACCTTTTCGTCCTAAATCACAACAAAAACACAAACCACGCATAATTCCGACATAAAAGACATAAAATACACGTTTTGGTCCGGTTATTATTGTAATTAAGTGGTAGAAAAGATGGGTGTTTACACACCTATCAAATCCCCTACACTTGACCATTGCAATGTCCTCATGCAATGCATTAGTTACAAAGCAAAATTACACTTTTCATCATAATCAATCCACGTTGGCCTTTATTAAAGAAATAGAAAATTAAAAACATACAAAATAAAGAAATCAAAAGCATACCTTGGGTTTTGGAATAGTTACGAATAATCATCATCCTCAAGTTTTCACTTTCTCCAAACCAAGCTTAAAAACGAGATCATTGTTATTATAAGTTAGTAAACTAACACGAACTCATGTGGGCCAATTATTCACTTAGACTCCCTTATTCCTAGGTGTATCTCTTATATTTTATTGTTGTCTTGAATGATCACGAGGATGCATTGTTTGACTTATTTCGATAGTTATTTAGGCCAAAAATAAAGTGAACGATTTAATCAATAGTTAGCTAAAGGACCAAATCTTTTAAAACTGCTTCTCGGGACTTCATAAAGTTCATATCTTGGCATAACTCGCTTCGCGATTTGAGACCTTTCTCGGACCGATATTTGGCAGCGACTTCATACTTCAAATCTTGAGAGACGTTCATGAAATTATGGTCTTCTCTTCATATAGGAATTTCTTCACTTGAAGTTTTGAGAGATTCATACTTGGACCACGACTTCTTCATTTTTCTCCAATCTTTATTTTGGACTTTGATATACAACGATTCGCCTCCTTTTATGACTTGGATCTATTTATCCTCATACCTTGTTAGGGTCTTTTCGGATACACTTCTCCATGACTTTTGGGGAGTTTTGCTTTACGTCGTGTGTCTCGATCCTTCATATTGATTTTCGATAAATGATTCTTCACATCACTTTGGATCTTTAGCAACAAAATATAGCCCTCATGCCTTGTTAGGGCCTTTTCGGACTCGCCAATCTTCGCGTCCCGCTTCAATAAGTTATGCCTTGGCTATGAACTTTAATCCATACCGAGCAACTTTTAAACGATCTGGGGCTAGAAGCTAAGTAACTTTTCAAATCGTACAACCTTATTTATTAGCAGATAAATTTATTAGCAAGCGATGGGAGAATAGGCTTATAATTAACTCACATAAATTCACGAAAGAATACCGAACTTATAATTGGCTCTATCATCTCTCGTTCTCCATAGTTTAAAATCTCAAGTAATGAGACTCGTGGATACTTAGCCTATTAAATCAAAGTTTTGGGTTTTCGAGTCGCCTATAGGATCTTGGAAATTCTTAGACTTTTTCAAGTTTAGAAATCGCATTTTAAAGTTCCCTTAATAAACGACTCTCTAGGATCAATTATAGGAACTTGCGAAAAGTTCTTGTTCTTATCCCGTGAGAGTTAAGACTTTCGCGTTTTATAGCTCCCTATATAAAAGCCTAGCAAAACTTGACTTAAACACGTTAAGGATACTAGCTAGAGTAAACTCGGATTGAGTCAAAAAATTCACAACGCTTGAAAATTAAAACCACTTATTAAACATTTATTCTAATAAGGAAAGAAAATAACTATACAAAGGGAAAAACTAATAGGCCAAAATAGATCAAAATTTTTGAAAAATGTCGAAAAATTGATTTTTCGGTTAAAATGAGGACAAATACAAGGAAAAGACCACTTAACTTCGATAGAAGTCCCCCTACACTTAAGATAAACATTGTCCTCAATGTTTAAGCATATGGGAGTAAACTTCCCTACACTTAGGACATTGTTCATGTTGTTTAAATCTCGCTAAGGAAAAGACAACAAAAGAGATTCCTATTTTAATATTGAGAAAATATAAAATAGTGAATCGAAAAGAGTTTAGGATAGAACCGGGAAGAAGTAGAACATGGAATCACGGGTCGTCAAGAATCATCAAGAGTGGATCATTGAAGTTCGAATCCCTGATTAAGAAGTGAGGAGAGGAAAACAAACCAAAGGGTCCCCCCTACACTTATGGTAAAGAAAGCAAAAAGATAGATGCATGGGTTGCCTCCCAAGAAGCGCTTGATTTTTGTTAACCGAGTCGTGAGCCTGACTCGGCCTTGATCATCAACGGAAGAAGCATGAAAATTATCCACCAGGATCAAAGACATAGTTTTCATCCCTCAATAAGCACGAGCTTAAGGCGAACAAGGCAAGCCAAAAAAGAAGTGGAAGGGTTCCCTTAAGCAGCGATGGAGCACGGTGGAAGCAAGGGTGAAGTGCAAGCATGTCTTCAAAATTTCCAAAGATTTTTCCTTTTATTTCATCAGGTGGATACTGAGATGGCTTAAAGACTTCAATACCAGGGTCGAACACCTTTTCCTTTAAGGGAAAATAGCACTCAGGCTCATCCGAGTGTGAAGAAGATCCACAAAGAAGCACAACCTCGTCCTCAGAAGGGGGACAAAGAGGTGTCAAATCATAAGTGCAACGGATTTCGGTGTCAACCGGTTTCTTCTCCTTTGATAGAATGTGCTTCAAATCCAAAGTAGGATCAAGACGATAGTCTTCAAAGTCATAAGGAGGAGCATCACTCTCATGAGGGAAGTATGTGTTGAGAAATTCAGAGAAATCTTCCTCAAATGAGTAATCGTCCAAAGTAGGATCGAGTGATGGCGGAGGATCTTCAGCATGTGAAGAATCGCTCGAGAGAGTATCATCATCATAAGCATCAAAGACCGGTGGCGAATGATAATTGGGAGAAGGTTCCAAAGTGGATCGAGAATCATCCTCATCATCGTCAAAGAGTGGATTATCGATGGAAGAATCGAATAGAGGATTGTCATAGACGGTAAAGTCATCGAGCACATTAATCATATTCACTGATTCTCGGCCTCCAAAGGATTTTCTTGTAAGCTTCCCCATTTTAAAAACTTTTGAATCATCCCCGACTCGTAAGATTAACTCACCTTCGGCCACATCTACTAAAGCTCGTTTGGTTCTCAAGAATGGCCGACCAAGTATTAAAGGAATACGAGGGTCCATTTCATAATCAACTACGACAAAATCGACCGGGAAAGTAAATGTGCCAACTTTGATAAACACGTCTTTGGCTATACCAACGGGGTAAGCGAGAGTGCGGTTTGCATGTTCGAGAGTCATCTTTGTTGGAGTGAGGTCGGGCAATGATAGTGTTTTCCAAACACTCAGTGGCATCAAATTTATACTAGCACCGAGATCAGCAAGGGCAGTAAATTCTTCAGTTTTGTTGAACACGCATGGCAACACAAAACGACCGGGATCTCCAAGCTTTTTTGGAAGTTCTTTGAGAATAACTGCAGAGCAGTTTTCATTTAATCGTGTGTTGGCGAGTTCAATCAGCTTCTCCTTCTTGTTAAGCAATTCCTTAAATGCTTTAACAAATTTGGGCATGTGGACAAGTGCTTCAAGAAAGCTAATGTTGAAGTTCATTTGAGAAATCATCTTGATATAGCTAGTCACTTGAGCGTCCTCCTTGTTTAGCATTTTGTTCTTGCCCAAGCGAGAAGGATAAGGGATATTAGGTTTGGGTGGTATGGGTGCAGGTGTAGTAGGTAAAGGTTGAGATGTTGAAGGGTCATTCGTGGGAACTTCATCACGTCGAGGCGGAGACGGTAATGGTGCACTAAGACTAGGTGTAGGAGGAGTAGGGATAAATGGTGGTGGAGGAGTTGTAGATGATGGTGGTGGGATTGTTGGTCCTACGATGGTGACTCCACTACGAGTAGTAATAGCACTCACATTGGCTCGCGGATTAGTGACGATGTTTGAAGGTAGAGAACTTGAAGAAGAAGGTTGAGCGGCGGGTAAGAAACTAGCAAGCATATTCTTCAAATCATTGGTTTGATTGCTGAAGGAGGATTGAATGTTATCTCGAAGCTCGGATCTAATCTCATTTCCTTGCTTGGTAATATCTCCTTTTAGATTGATAATTTGGCTCTGTAGATTCTTGATTTGCTCACCTTGAGTTCTCATGATGGCTTCAACATCGGAGTTAATGGGTGGGGTTTGTTGGGCGGGTGGGTGATAAGGATTAGAAGCTCTTGGTGGGATTTGGTTGCTTCTAGTGTAGTTGTTGGCGAGGTTTTGGTTTTGAGGAGAAAAACCGGGTGAAAGGTAGTTGTTGGAACGGTAGCTCAGCAGATTTCTATCCCCTTGTTGTCTAGCTTGGTAATTTTCTGGTGGATAATTATCGTAAGATGCATACACATTTTCCGGATTTCCTTGTGTCGAAGGACAATCGGTGTATGAGTGAGGACTGCCGCATGTTTCAGAAAGAGTAGCAACAGCTTTAACTTGTTGTTGTTGGTTTGAAGCCAAGAGTTGCATACTTCTGCTCATTTCAGTCAGCACACGGGTGAGTTCGGTCATATCAGGGTTTACTGAGGTGGAAGAAACATTGACTCTCTGATTATTCCTTGAAGTAGCAGAGGAATCCCAGTTTTTATGATGAGTAGTCATGTTCTCAATTAACTCTCTATACTCCTCGGGTCTCCTTTTCATGAATGTGCCACCGGCGGCTGCATTGATCGTATCACGATCTCGAAAAGTCAATCCGTTGTAGAAAGTATCGATTAAGGTCACAGGGAGCATGTTGTGGTTTGGACATCTATCGATCAAGACATTATATCTCTCCCAAGCGTCAAAAAGAGATTCATCGGGATCTTGCATGAAACCGCTGATCTGATTGCGAAGGCTAGTGACCATGGATGGTGGAAAGTAGCGCGACAAAAAGCGTTGAGTCATATCATCCCAAGTGTGAATAGAATTCTTCGGGAGACGATCAAACCATTTCTCGGCATGATGTAATAAAGTGTGTGGAAAGAGTTGTAGGCGAAGTTCATCCATTGTGGCACCGGCCAACTTCATGCTTTGGGTGATTGTAATGAACTTGTCGAGGTGTTTGTTGGCATCATCATCAGGCAATCCACGGAATGGGTTTGTTTGCACTTGCTGAATCATGTGTTGCTTCCACGAAAACTCAGGAGCGTTGATTTGCATCGGCGCAATCGGTCCTCCTCGTCCAAACATGGTAGGTTGACAAAGTTCTTCCATGGTCCGAAGATTGGGCTGTGGAAGAGCATTGTTGTTATTATTATTATTATTGAGGTGCGGTGGAATGTTGTTGTTGTTAACACCTGCCATACTTAAATCTTCTTGAGGCTCGGGCTCTTGATAATTAGAAGATCTAGTACGCATACACCTGAAAATGCAAAAGAAAACAAAACCAAACGCAAAGACAATATATATACACAATAAAGCTAAAATCTTTTTGTATTTTTGAAATTTTTAATTTTTATGGATTTTTGGAATTTTTTATGCAAGAAAAGTAACGCTCACAAGTGAACGGATCCCAAAAAGCAACGTGTCTCTCACAGAAAACCGTCAATCTTAACGAAAAGAGCCGGCAGCGGCGCCATTTGATACAAGGCTTTTGCCCGTATTAAAAATTAAAGTTAAGTTCGTTCTAATGGTCTAATCGAATTGATCTAGGTTCTATGTGTGACTCAGTTGAATTTGGTAAAATAAATATTTTTAGTTGTTTTTTAATTTAAATGTGCAAGACTTAAAAGTAAATGTCGTTAAAGTAAAGGGCAAGTATTAAAAGATCGTGAAAATTAAATCTAAGTCTACTTAAAAGCAAAATGTGCAATATTTAAAAACGTGACGGGAAGTAAAATAATTAAATGACTAAAATTAAAGCGTGACGGAAATTAAAATTAGACAAGGTATTAAAAACATAGCTAAAAATTAAACGAGACAAAATAAGAGAAAACAACCTCCAATCGGAATATATTCCGATCACACCTTGATCGGAATATCAAACCAAACCTGTCGGAATGTCAAGGTTGTCCAATCGGAATATGTCACTTACACCAATCGGAATAACCCACGACCCTCAGATCGGAATGATGAACCTACCTGATCGGAATATGGTGACATGGTCGGAATGCTAATCGGAACCCCTATAATCGGAATACTGTCACTACACACGATCGGAATATCCAAGTTCGCACCTCGATCGGAATGTGGCAAAGAAAACCCTCAATCGGAATATCTGTCACTTGTTCCAATCGGAATATCTCTTACACTTATGGTCGGAATACCCAAGTACAACCCCAATCGGAATATATAAACCCTTTTCCGATTATACCAACCGGAATGTAAAACCCCTTTCAGATCTTGACCAATCGGAATACGTAGGAAAGAACCAAAAATAAGCTAAGTAAATAAGCTATAATCCTAATAAGCACAAGACTAAATCCTAAGGTAAAAACGTGTAAAAATAAGCTACGAAACTGGAAGTTAAAAACTTTTAAGACACGAAATTAATAAACTTTAAGAAAAACAACTTTTTATATAAAAATAACTTTTGTAAAAACTATATAAACTTGAAAATAAATCAAATAAGCTATGAAAATAAGAGATTTAAAACAATCAAAAGCATAAAAATCAAATCTTTAAACAACTTAACAAGATAAAAACGTGTAAATCAAAGATTAAAGAAAGGTAGAAGAAGATTAACAAGATAAAGTAAAGGTGCAAGTAATTAAAAGAGACACTTGCTTGAAATTAAAAGGTAATTAAGGTGCATAACATGTATTTAAATGTGCAAGTAATTAAAGGTGCATAAAATAAAGGTGGAAGAACTAGTTTGTCAATCTAGCCAACAAAATGAAAAGTTAACAACTAATGGCTATTTATAGGGGAGGATTAGGAAGCTTCCTCCCCTCTTTCATTTCTTCTTAATTACAAGCTTAAGTCCCTCCTTTTATTAATCTTCAATAATTGCGTCATTAGTCCTTTTCTTCTAATCTTCTTTAAACTTGGACTTAAGGGACTTTTGGCTTCGGGATTTCTTCGAACTCGTCTTTAAATTCTTCAATAAAATAGACTTGAATTCTTCGGCTTTTGATAAACTTCTGTCTTTTGACTTTTTCTTCGATAAATCTTCAGAATTGGTCGTGGACTTCCGTTCTTTTTGCACTCTTGACTTCTTGACTTCGTCTTTCATCCTTTTCTTCAATAAAAGTCCGTAAATGCCCGTGAATGTCCGTGTTTTCTCCACTTTTCACCTTTTCGTCCTAAATCACAACAAAAACACAAACCACGCATAATTCCGACATAAAAGACATAAAATACACGTTTCGGTCCGGTTATTATTGTAATTAAGTGGTAGAAAAGATGGGTGTTTACACACCTATCAACCATCTTCACCGTAAGGAAATAATAGTGGATATTGTAGTGCCATGTAGGATGGATGTAACTCTGAGATTCTTTTTGGGCCCTCGCGTTTACCATTGATAAAAATATCCCTAATAGGCTCACCATCCCCAAAATCATTTGTAATCAACGTTGCTACTTCAGAAACAGTTGGGGCGTTGTATTGCTTTGTAGATTTTCGGTCAGTAAGAAGGTGTAATTAAAAATTGACGGGGATTGATGAGAATGGGACCAATCCCTTGCCATTCGGAATACTTTTGCAATAGGACTAAATCTATCTAACATGGATATCAAGTCTGCTACACTTGTTGCATTCAATTCATCTCCTGTCTCATTGTTTAGAAAAGCAGACATCCGGTTCTTGGCTTCATTTTGGGTATCATAAAAATAAAGTTGTGCATATCTTGGCTGGTGGCCTTCTTGCGGAAGTAGAGAACCAATACGATGATAATTTTGGCCATTTATCCTAAATGTATACAACCCCCTTCCATTATTTATTGCATGATATATTCTAGCTCCAAATGATGTAAAGCAGAACATGCCATTATAAATCCTAATTTGTTCTCTAAATTTTTATGTAGCAGAATTAGCAAAGTCAAGGAGGTAGTCTAAACGCGGTGGTGTTGCTTTAAATTTGGGTAAGAGTATTTTTCCCTCTTGACAACATAAAGAAAATGTTGGATTGACAGCTCTATGACTTTTATTATTTCTTTCTTCATACCACATTCTTGCATGACAGTTCCGACATTGATAGGAAGGAGGTCCAAGGTTACTGTAGGATACGGGAACTCCTGGTTGATGTTATGTTGAAGGTTAGACTGTTATTTTAATTATAAATGGATATTCTATTTGAAATTATAACATACATAAAAATTACCTTTAGATGTTAACCTAGCTTTTTTTGGTACCCTTCTAGGTGTTCGATGACGGGAGGTTCCTGGAAACATGTATGGAATATATAATTGAATGAAGGTAAAAAAAATTTATTGTTTTTTTAAAGTAAAATATATAGCTAAATAAATTACCTGCTATTCTTAAGGATTTATTGCATGTAGAATGAGTTCCTATATGCATTTGTCTTACATTAGGATTGGTTGCAAGTTGTAGTGATCCTGGTTACATTTATGCATTATAGTACATGTAAATCATTAGAGTATCGAATAGAAAAATGAATTGCTTCCTTTACCTCTTTCTTGAATAGGATTGTTTGTTAATGTCAGACCACAGTAATTCTGCACGGTTCCATCATGCATGACAGTTGTTTTCGATTGAATTGTAATGAAATTATTAAGCATGTTCGATAAAGATGGAATATAGCTAGTGTTAGGTTGTCTTCCTGTTTGATTAGCATAAACTGAATTTTATGTAAATTAAAAAACTAAATAAGTGAAATGAATAAATTTAAACATACCTTCATTCATAGTGATTTCAGAATTGTAAAATGATTTACATGAACATGATGTTTGAGTTTTAAAAACTGCATTTTGTAATTCAATCTATTCAATACTTGACCTTTGGAATTATTAACTGAATTATCATATTTATTGTGAAAACTAAAGCTTTATTTATAAGATTATGAATTAAACAAACATAATTTAAAGCTTTATTTACATAATAGTTGCTAGATGCTATTTTTTTGTAGTCATAAGAATATAAACATATGCAAATAATAAAAGAAACAAACCAAACATGATTGAAACAAACATCTTTTATTCAAATTGAAAAATGGGTAACATAGCTGCTTAATGATGATGGCCTTTTCTTATTTAATTCAGTTTTCCTTATAGTCTATGAAGTTGTTGGGTGTTCAATGTTGAGCTTCCGACGCTTGCGAAGAACTGAGTCGTTGATAAGCGACTCATATGTGTCTTTACTTTTCATGCTTTAAGGTAATATGATTCTTCTTCCAACTTGTGCAACATTTTCATCATGATTGTTAATAGTTTTTGTTACTCCTGCTAAGCTTTGATCCTTTATCTCTTTGTTGTGTGAATTAGGTGTTTGTGTTGACATGATTAGATAATATGCTAAGGTAGGAATGACAACTTGTATATATAGTAATTCAATGATAGAAGAGTTACAATACTTAAATTAATATTGAGAATATGAAAATGTAGATTTAAAATGTTGAGAATATGGAACTGCAGATTTAAAAACATCTTAATGAATATTAATTTTATTGAATGATAAAGTAATTAGGAAGATACATAAATAAGATAATGGTAAATCATTACATGAACATGAGGATAATACAAAAATCAAACTCATAAATAAATAGTTGATAGCATCTACTTGAAATGATAGATCCCAAAAAGCTCATCTCTTACAAATTTCTTTCATGGTTTCATCCTTGAAATAAAGAACATCATCTATTTCATCTCGGAGGTATAGATCATTTTTCATGAAAGAATAATAGACTTAAATAAATTAGTGAATTATAAAAATAGAATCAAAATATGAAAAAGGATTTTTGAGTTTAAGCTTCTTAAGTTTTAGCTGATGCAATAAAATTCCTCGAGTTATATTGCACGACAGTTTAAACGGTAATAATAACGCACACTCATAAATAAATAGTTGATAGCATCTACTTCAAGTGATAGATCATTTTTCATAAAATCAAATTATGAAAAAGGATTTTGGAGATTATCCTTATTGAGTTTTTGCTGATGCAATAAAAATCCTCAAGATATATTGCACGATAAAAAAGAGTATGATCATACAAAAATCAAACAAAAAACAAATATAGTTCCAAAAACAAACAATATCTCAAATTCTTAAAAACAAATAAAAACCAAAATGTATTTCAAGTTTCTATTTTATTTCACTAAAGCTCATCCTTAAAAAGCTTCTTCCATTGTTTCATTCTTGTAACAAATAAGAGTATCTATTCCGACTCTGAATCATAGACCATTTTCCTGAAAGAATAATTGAGAAAATTAAATTAGTAAAAAACAAAGTTAGTGTCAAAATATCCGAAAGGATTTTTGAGATAAACCTTCGCCTTTGATTTGATACTTAAACAGAGTTGGCAAGAGAGTCAGCATTATCAACATCCTCATTTTCATCACAAATGGATGTGACTTCATCATCTATATCATCGAGTTGAATGTTGTAACAATAGAAAGAAGCATAACATGTGAATAATAAATATGGCACCTGATATTGTAATTATTGTAAAATTCCTTTATATGGAACCTTTTAGCTTTTTTTTGTCCGATTTTTTGGCAGGTGTGGATACAGATAGTTGGTTTGCAAATCTCTTCAACTTTGAAGACTTAGCATTCTTAGAAGGAGAAGGAGCATTAGAGTGAGCATCATTAGTAGCTGAAGTTTCAGTATTATCCATGACCTCATCATGAATAATCTTCCAACATGTAAAACTTTCATAATTACCATGTTCAAAGTAAGAATGAGTTTTAAGCTCCAAATTGTGGATGCCGTCAATGATATTCAATAAAGCTCTGGGCAAGTTCTGATCACCATTGCCCTCCTGTATACAGAAGTACGTATTATACTATACTTAAATGAATTATAAATTAAACAATATCATGATACCTCATTTTCAAAATCACATATTGATTCAGCGTTACACTTGACCAATAGATTAGCAACCTCATCAAAAAATACAATCACTGTAGCCGATGTCTTGTCAGATACATCTAATTCAAGTCGGTACCTACAAATGATTGATCCATAGTCAATTTTAATTAACAACTTCTTTAAGTCGAAAGATAATTCATTCTTAAAATAATACTTACCTTAGAACTGGATACTCTACAGCTTTGCAACACGCCTCACACCAAAATCCTCCATCCTTGAGAGTTATACCCTTCTTGCAAGTGTCACTACCGCATGAAGGGAAGTTCCACCCTTTCCTTGTCCTAATATTATCAATCCTGACCCGGCAATGGAAGGTTGCAGTCTGTAATGAAAGCATGGGAATTTTCTTATTAATTCTGATCTAAATATAAATAAAAATTAATAGGAAGAAATATACATCATTTCTTTTGTTGCGCGCCCATATCAATAGATTCTATAAAGTTCCATGTCTAGGCTAGGAGGGATCAATATACATAATTTCCTTGCCCAACCCTTCTTCATCATCACTGCAACACAAATATAAAATTATAGCATATTATTAGGCTTTATGCGATACATGCAATAGTCTATTCATGAAAATAATTATTCCATGCTTAGTTACCGAATTTGACTTTTTAGATCTCTCAAAACAGGAATTTGAAGATCATCTAACAAAAGCGTAGAGGAGCTGCTTGATAGTTGTAGCTTATCTAAAAGGTAAATAAAAAAATCTAAGCATGTTTGTAATAATTTGAAAATACGTAATATATTAGGAAAAATAAATACTTGCTTACTATTATATATTTTAGCACTAACTGAAATCACGACAATTGGAAACAGGCCAGAATGTTTCGTCTTCTTCTCTATCAGAGTATCACCAAGGTTTCCCTAGAGTGTCACACGTATCTGTAAGTTCTAGTTTCAATAAAACCAATTTTGATTATAGTCTGAATAACATGAAAAACAGTTTCAAATAGAGACAGTTATGCTAACCTTCCATCAGAAATGTAAAAGTCAAGATTTTTTGATCTTGTCTTTAAATGGTTAGTTCTGCCAACATTTGTGACATATCCAGCAACATCTGGAATTAACAAACTAACACATGAATAAAAGCAGAATAAAAATTATAATTAAAAAACATATGAAACAAATATTACCCATCAAGTATTTCCCATATGTAGGCTCCAAGTTGCAGAGTTCTTCTAACTGAAGAGGATGCCTCACAAAGCCAATGGGCTTAACAGAAGACCTTCTTATCGATGTTGACCCATCAAATTCAAGCATAAGCTCATGATCTTTGAATATACGGTAACTATCCTTATTCTTCTTTACGATAAAATCTTTTATTGAATAAACAACCCCTTCTTTTAACTTTAGGAAATTGTAAGCTATGGTTAATTTAGCGATGCAATGCATTGCACGACCCTACAATCACAGTTGGTAAGATTTCATATCATCTAGACAGTAAATATACTCTACAACATATAAGAATGCATTAATATACCTTTGCATCACAAACAACAAAATCAGTGCTTAAATAATGATTCATAGTAGTAGTCACATCCCACATTCTACACAGCATCACTATAATTGTGCCTGTAACATCAATAGAAAGATCATCAAAGAACAACTCCTTTGTAGGTTGAGCACCATTACTGGACTCACCAACAACTTTTCTTACGCCACCATCATTGGGCTCACCAATAATTTTCTTTATGTCAACACAGGTTTTCAATTTAGCATTGGGATGTTTAGCATCCATGGACATTCCCTCAATGGCCTTTTTCGACATAATGGAATAGCTATCAACAGATCAAAGAAACCGAAGATGTATTATTTTTTGGCCGTTTTTGTATTCAATTTATACAATTGATAAACGATGTAACTCCAGCAACTGTTCATATGATGCTGGAGTAATGATTTGAGTAATGATTTGATAACTGCAAATTGTTTGTATCTCTTCATATGATGTTGGATTAATGACTTCAACAAACCGTTTGTATGCTTTAGGTTTCATTTGAGGGTTTTGAAGCATAAAACAGTAGAACAAAATAACATCATTACTATCCATTCAATGAAGGGACCGAATCATTAGATATAACAGATTACAAAATGTTTGAAAGAAGAAACTTGTAAAGAAATCTAAGACTTACATTAGGGCTTTGGTGTCATGAATGTTTATCACCCTCAAGTTTTACGTTCCCTATCAAATCATTACTCAAATCATGGAGATCATTGTAATTATAAGTTAGTAAAGCTAACACTTACTCATGTGGCTGAATTATTCACTTGGACCCCCTTATTCCTAGGTGTATCTCTTATATTTTATTTTTGTCTTGAATGATCATGAGGATGCATTTTTTGACTTATTGATAGTTTATTTAGGCCGAAAATAAAGTAGGACGATTTAATCAATAGTTAGCTAAAGGAAAACATCTTCTAAAACTTCTTCTCGAAACCTCATAAAGTTCATATCTTGGCATAACTCATTTCACGATTTGAGACCTTACTCGGATCGATATTTGGCATTGACTTCATACTTCGAATCTTGAGAGACGTTCTTGAAATAATGGTCTTCTCTTCATAATAGGAATTTCTTCACTTGATGTTTTTGAGAGATTCTTCAAACTTGGACCACGACTTCTTCATTTTTCTCCAATCTTTATTTTGGATTTTGATATACAACGATCCGCCTCCTTTTAGGACTTGGATCTATTTATCCTCAGACCTTATTATGGTCTTTTCGGATAGACTTCTCCATGATCTTTAGGGGAGTATTTGCTTTTCGTCGTGTATCTCGATCCTTCATATTGATTTTTGATAAATGATTATTCACATCACTTTGGATCTTTAGAAACAAAATGTAGCCCTCATGCCTTGTTAGGGCCTTTTCAGACTCGTCAATTTTCGCATCCCGCTTCAATAAGTTATGCCTTGGCTATGAACTCTAAATAATCCCGAGCAACTTTTAAACGATCTTGGGCTAGAAGATAAGTAACTTTTCAAATCGTACGACCTTGTTTCTTGCATTTATTTATCAACAAGCGATGGGAGAAAAAGCTCATAATTAACTCACATAAATTCATGAAAGAATACCAAAACTTATAACTGACTTTATCATCTCTCGTTCTCCATAATTTAAAATCTCAAGGAATAAGACTCGTGGATGCTTATCCTATTAAATCAAAGTTTTGGGGTTTCAAGTCATCTATAGGATCTTGCAACTTCTTATACCTTTTCAAGTTTAGAATTTGCATTCTAAAGTTCCCTTGATAAACGACTTTCAAGGATCAATTATAGGAACTTACGAAAAGTTCTTGTTCTTAAACCCGTATGAGTTAAGTCTTTCGCGTTTTAAAGTTCCCTATATAAAAGTCTAGCAAAACTTTATTTAAAACGTTAAGGATATTGGCTAGAGTAAACTCAAATAAGTAAACTCGGGTTGAGTCAAAAGATTCATGATGGGCCTAATATATCAAAGACATCTAAACTCATTAAAACCATTTTATTAAAGAAAATAACAATAACAAAAGAAAATACTAATAAGCCAAAAGAGATTAAAATTTTTTGAAAAATGTCGAAAATTCAATTTTCCGGTTAAAATGAGGCCAAATTCATGGAAAAACCCACTTAACTTCGATAGAAGTCCCCCTACAATTAATATAAACATTGTCCTTAATGTTTAAGCATGTGGAAGTAAACTCCCCTACACTTAGGACATTGTGTACGTTGATTAAATCTTGCTAAGGAAGAAACAACAAAAGTGATCCCTATTTCAACATAAATGATAAAATAATGAATCAAAAGAGTTTAGGATAGAACCGAGAAGACGTGAACACGAAATCACGGGTCGTCAAAAGTCATCAAAAGTGAATCTTTGAAAGCTCGAATCCCTGCACATCATAAGAAAGAAAACAACAAACACCTACGAGGGTCCCCCTACACTTATTATGAAAACGGATAAAAAGGATAGATAATCGGGTTGCCTCCCGAGAAGCGCTTGTTTTTGTTTACCGATTCATGAGCCTGACTCGACCCCGAATTAAATGGTCCATGGGGAAGCCTCTAATGTAATACCGGGATCAAAAATCTTGTCCTCGGTCCCGGAGGACATTATAAGTGAGAGACAAGAGGATAAGTCTTGAAGGGTAGAAAAGTCCTCTCAACATATGAAAATTATGTGAAATCGTGATCCAGGGGAGGTGGGGTGGGTAAAGGAAGCAAATTGTTATCCCCCCAAGACAGTTGATGGTCACTAAGCGGCAAAGCCGTAAAGGTGTGAATCATAGAATGGTCAATTTCACCTCCTGGGTCAAAGCACTCATCCTTATTTCTCGGTGTGAAATGGGGAGAGTAAAACCGATACATCACCCACTTGGGTGTGCACGCGGTAGGATGGGGTGGCATCATAGTATGAGAAGTATAAGAACAAATACCTTCCACCCGTGTCACCGTTTCAGTAGTGTCAAATCTCTCCACCTCCGTGATAGGAGGTGGCAGGGCTAACAAAGTATGCTCATCAATAGCAAGAGATTCATGGCTATCAATGTCCTCAATCCCCTCTTCAAAGAGAGGATTCACCTCACTAGAGATGTAGGCGTCATCAAAATCAAATAAAGGATTCGAATAAATCTTGAAATTTTCCTTCAGAACGTCTTCATCGGATAGTGACTCGTCATCACTAGAAGTAAAATCATCATCAAGATCAAAAAGAGGATTAGAGAAAGCCAAAGAATCATATCCCAAAGTGTTGGTGGGAGAGACAACATCATCACAAGAAAACACATCACACTCATCGTCACTATCGGATGTCACCTCAGATTCACTAAACTTTATGAATTCGTCTGATTCCTTTGCAAGAATTGTGATGATATCCTCAACTCCTAAGATGGGTGAATTCTCGGGCTCCATAGCTGGTAAGATGAGAGAAGGAATTAAGATTGCACTAGACGAAGGATGTTGAGCAATAAGATCTCGCAAAGAAATAGTACTCTCCTCGTCATCATCATAATAAAAGGGACGCACAAGAGGAGGATTATAATCACTAAGATTAGATACTTGCTCTTGTCGCTGTCGCTGTTCCTCCTCCCATGTTTCTTTTAGTCGAATTACACCGTCATGAAGTTTCAAAAGAAGTTCTTGTGTTACGTCATTCGGATTAAAAGAAGGTTGATGATCAAGGGTATATTGTGGGGGCTCAAAATTATGAAAATCGGAATTATTGCACGGCTTTGGTTCATAATAACTCACTGGTTGACAATAAGAAGTATCGTGAGGGCCCCCACAATTGTTGCAACATGGGTATTGAGAAACACCCGGTGCTATTGCGGATAAGGATCGTCATTGGTTGAAGAGGGTGAGATAGTGTTAGTAGAGGTGAAGTATGAATTGATCGAATTGAAAAATGAACAATGTCAAAATCCGCAATTAGGGATATCCATTCCACACCGTTCACATGAACACCATTGACAGGATTGACAACCAGAAGATGGTCTTCCACACCCTACACAATCAACAAACGAGTCGATTAAACACAATAGAGAAGTAAGAGGAATATTTTTTGTGCAAAACTTTTGAAAAAGAAATATTTTTTATGATTTTTTAAATGTTTTTGGATTTTTTTGAAATTTTTTATTTTTAAGGATTTTTTGAAAAATTTTGAAAATTTTTAACACGAAAAATAACGTTCAAAAGTGCACGGATCCCAAAATCCAACGTGTCTCTCACAAAAAACCGTTAATCTTCACGAAAAGAGCCGGCAGCGGCGCCATTTTAATACAGAGATTTTACGTTCTTGAAATTGGTCTAATCGAATTGATCTTCGGGTTTTAAGTGTGACTCAGTCATTTTTGGTGAATAAAATAAAGATTGGTTATCTATATCCACTTAAAAATAAATGCGAAAAGTATTAGAAATAAACTAAAAATTAAAATGATATTAAAACGAATATTAAAACAAATATTAATATAAAACAATTAATAAAAATAAAACTAAAAATAAAAATAAACTTTTGAATTAAAAATAAAACTTACTTAATAAAAATAAAAGAAATTGGATTATATAGCTACTTTAAAAAGAAAGAGACAAATATTAAAACGGGCACTTAATAAAAATTAAAACAAAAACGTTTTAATAAAATATTAAAACTAAAATTTGACGAAAAATAAAACTAAGAATATCTGACTTTCAGAATAAAAATAAAAATGACTTTCGGATAAAACTAAATCGACTACAGAAAAAATGTTGGAGAATAAGAGACATGTTCCACATAGGGGAACAATAAATTGGAGGGAAAGGAGAAAATGGGAAGGGAACTCTCGTAGGATTTCATTTATCAAAACTTTCGTAACATTTTCTTGAATTGAAACTTTCGCATGTTTTTTTATTTTATTTTTTTAAACTTTCGTAAGTTTCTTAATAGAACTTTCGTAACACATTTTTTTTCTACTTTCGTAAGATTTTTTATTTTAAACTTTTTTAACTTTTTCTTTAGAAATGACTTTCGGCATAAATACAAAATGGGTTTCGGAACAAAAAAATGACTTTCGTAGGAAAATACTTAAACTAACTTTCGGAGAAATGCCTAAACCCTCTAACAAAAGTTGGATAAATCTGACTTCGCAAGATCTAAAAAAACAAGGAATAAAAATAAGCCAAAATAAGCAAAATTAATCTAAGAAATAAGCTAAATTAATTTCAAAAATAAGCCAAACTTAACACTAATAAAAACTATAAAAATACAAAATAAGCAAAATATATAGAATCAACTTTTAAAAATATTAAACTATCAAATCCAATTAAAACACACTAAGCAATAAGCACAATAAGCTAAAATATCAAGCACATCAAATCAATAAGAACAATCAATTAAGTAAATCAATCAAACAATCAATGAGATTAAACAAACTACATGATTAACCAAATCAACCACAAGATTAGAAACAAGAAAGGAAGAATGAGAATGAGCATAAAAACCTGAAATTAAGATGAAGATTAAGATTCAAATTACAAGATTAAAATTTAAAAGCTTGAAAACATTAAAGGAAGTTTAGAGAGAGAAAGTAATTATCCTACTCCTACTCCTAAACTAATCTATCTTATAATGAAAGACTTGTTACAAATGATAGAAAATGAACTATATATAGTGGAGGAGTGTAAGGTGTTGTTGCTTCCAACTTTCACTTTGTCTTCTCGTCTTTTAAATATTTCTTTCTCGACTTTGTCTCGGGATTTATCGATGGATAAAATGAACTCGTCTTCTAATATTCTTCTTTTATTAGACTTGGTTCTTCGACTTCGTTAAAATTCCGTCTTTTAGTCTTTTTTTTCTTCGATAAATCTGCAGAATAGGACTTTGACTTTCGTTCTTTTTGCACTCTTAATCTGTTTGACTTCGTCTTTTATCTTTTTCTTCGATAAAAGCCCGTTAAAGCCCGTGTTTTCTTCCTTTTTCATATTTTGGTCCTAAAACACAATAAAAACACAAACCAACGCATAATTCTGACTTTTACGACATTTAAATACATGTTTTGGTCTCGTTTTTAAATGTTTTAAGTGGTAAAAAGATAAGTGTTTTCACACTTATTATGGTGTCAAAAAACATTGAAGGTACAAAAACTCTTGATATTTATATCACAAGTACCTCAGTGATTTTTAAGGGAATTTTCATGAAGACGAATACTTAGCCAAAACACACTTAACTCACGACGGTTGTGGTGACAAAAGGGTGGTAGGATTAGGTACTAGTCCAATGATTCTTCCGGAACTGAAGGAATCTTCCCAAGTACAATTCCATAGTTAGAAAATAGAGAAGTCCTTAGGAAAGATGGGGAATGAATTGTGAATGTAGCTTAATGCCGACCAAGTACTGAAGCTAGCATTGGAACAATCACAACAAGGTGCTAGTGATTGATGTATTGGTAAGCATTAAAGGGTTGAAGAATGAAAAAGAAATGTAAAGATAAAGGGTGTAAAGAAAGAAGCCATCTTTACAACTTAGGCAGAAACCGGGTCAACTCATCTTGAAGACGAAAGTATCATGGACCTAGTGATGCGATGCAACAACCCCTCCCAGCCAACTCAAATATCTCTCAAAAGATATTTGTTTCAATGTCCACGGAGTTCAACACGTTATCTATTGGTTTATTCCACTCCGAATAAATTGATATTGAAAAGGTGGCAATCCTCTCCAGCCTCCGATCACCAAAACAATATGTACTATTGAGTCTCAGAGCCACGAGATTATCAAAGTCTCACTAGGACACAATTTTTAAAACAAGAAAGATTTTTATGAGTCCTACACAATATTCTTGTAATATTGCCAGAACATCTGAGTGATACGAAAGTATTACAACAAAAGATGGAATTCCTGCTTGAGCCAACATCAAACAAGCTCATGGTAGGTGACACGTGCGGTTCTTTATGAAATAATCTTGTGATAACTGGAAAGAAACGATGGTTTGACTCTTAATTGAGATTAAACTTGTTCCAGGGCCTCTACGCAAAATCCAAGTGATCTTGCCAGAACACTCAGAGTGGCACTCTTTAGTGTTCATATTGAAGAGTGGGAAAATCCTTCCAGTGTTAACATCAAACAACACTGCGCTAGGTGACAAGCAAGATTCTATTAGAATCGAGCTCGTGACAACTGGAAAGCAACGATGGTGAAAATCTTAACTGAAATTCACTTGTTCCAAGTTTATGAATTGACGGCTTCAATCATAAGGATAATTTTTATTCAAATGATTCACTCTTTATGCTCGCAGTCAGCTTTAAACGGTCGAATAAAGAGACGGGGTTTACCCGCGAAATCTTGTCAAGGAGATCTTTAATTAGAGCTACCTATCACAAGTACGATATTTATTATCCTCCAACGGTCTTCAACGACCGGAGGTAAAATGCTACCGAATCAGAATAAAATGTCAAAGCCATTTTGTTCGTGTCTTATTATGTTGCTGCATTTGAAGACGGTGGCGTTGCGGGGTACCAGATGAAGTCGTCCTCACATATATATATATATATATTATATATATATATATTATATATATATATATATATATATATATATAATAATATATATATATATATATATTATATATATATATATATA